>OX327713.1:12500-5012500 GCA_946807835.1 Ailanthus altissimus | reverse complement strand
TTTGCATCAAACATGTTAAACAAGCTGATGGTTACTAACCATACATTAAATTTGCAAACTGAAGAAGATGAAAAGGAATTTGTTGATGTGTTTCCCCAAGAAATACCTAATGCTTTACCACTGATAAAGAGAATTGAGCATCAAATCAACTTTATACCTGGAGCATCAATTCCAAATATTACAGCATATAGAAGTAATCCAAATGAGACAAAGAACTTCAAATGCAGATTTGTGAGCTAATAGAGAAGAGGTACGTGTGTAAGAGCATGAATCATCTGGCCATTCCAATATTACTTTTGCCTAAAAATGATAGATTGTGGAAGATGTGTGTTGATTACTACGCTATCAAAACTACCACTTCAAAGTTCAAGAGAGTTGTATTTGAGCTCGGTAAAGATTTGAGGACAAATCTTCTTCAAGAGGGGGAGAATGATGCAAACAGCACTATACAGCCTATACATATACAAGAGAAAGAACTCGCACGTGGTCTTAAAAAGGCTCAAGTCCATCAATCACATGATACATTAAGTTTGTCAAATGAGCCAATCACAAGACTTAGAGTCAAGCAATTTAAAAAAACATTAAATGAGCTGATTCAACAAGATTGTGGGAGGGCAAACACATGGAGGCCTAGTATAAAAGAGATAAAGTTTCATTAACTAAGCCTAAGTCTGAGCCATCTAAGGATGCCAAACAAGCTGCGACATTGAAACAAGGTAAAATTGAATCCACAACTTCTAGAAATCGTGACATTAAGTGCTTCAAATGCCAAGGTAAGGGACATATAGCTAGCCAATGTCCAAACAAAAGGGTAGTGGTGATCAACACTCAAGGAGAGATCGAGTCAGAAGATGAGCAAGATGATGAAGTGTGATGTAAACAACACTACATAGCCTATACGCATACAAGAGAAAGAACTCGCACGTGGGCTTGGAAAGGCTCAAGTCCATCAATCACATGATACATTAAGTTTGCCAAATGAGCCAATCACAAGACTTAGAGCTAAGAAATTTAAAGAAACATTAAATGGGCTGATTCAACAAGATTGTGGGAGGGCAAACACATGGAAGCCTAGCATAAGCCCAAATAAATTTCAAATAAATCCAAATCAAATTTCCAGAAAATATACCTAAATCAAAGGGATTAGGTTTCCTTGAATATTCAAATTTCCAGAAAACATGCCTAAATCAAAGGGATTAGGTTTCCTTGAATATTCAAATTTTCAGAAAATATGCCTAAATCAAAGGGATTGAGTTTCCTTGAATATTCAAATTTCCTGAAATTCTGCCTTAATCAAAGTGATTAGGTTTTCTTGAATCTGATTTGAATATATTTGAAATGTATTTGGGCTTATGCTAGGCCTCCATATGTTCGCCCTCCCACAATCTTGTTGAATCAGCCTATTTAATATTTCTTTAAATTGCTTGGCTCTAAGTCTTGTGATTGACTCATTTGGCAAACTTAATGTATCATGTAATTGATGGACTTGAGCCCTTCCAAGCCCACGTGCGAGTTCTTTCTCTTGTATACGTATAGGCTGTGTAGTGCCGTTTGCATCATAAGGTAAGGAAAACATTGTAGTTGATGCATTATCTCGAAGGTATTCCTTACTTTCTACTTTAGATGCAAAAGTATTAGGTTTTGAATACATTAAAGACTTGTTTGTTAATGATTTTGATTTTCGCAATGTATTTAATTTTGTGAAAAAATGGCGTTTGGCAAGTTCTTTAGGCATAATGGATTTTTGTTCAAACAAAAAGTGGCGTTTAGCAAGTTTTTTAGGCATAATGCAAGTTCGTTATCTCGAAGTGTGCTTAATTGTTCATTGCATGAATTACTTGTTAAAGAAGCTCATTGGGGTGGTTTGATGGGGTATTTTGGTATATCTAAGACTTTAGATATTTTGCATGAACACTTCTTTTGGCCTCATATAAAACATAATGTAGAAAAGATTTGTGAGATGTGTTACTTGTAGACAAGCCAAGTATAAGGTTAAACCTTATGGGTTGTATACTTATTTGCCTATACCTAGTAAACCTTGGACTGACACATCTATAGATTTTATGTTAGGTTTATCTAGGTCAAAAAGGGGTAGGGATTCCATATTTGTGGTTGTTGATATATATTCTAAAATGGCACATTTTATTCCATGTCATAAAACTGATGATGCATCATATATTGTTGACTTATTTTTTAAAGAGATTGTAAGATTGCATGGCATGCCAAAGAGTATTGTTTTGGATAGGGATGCAAAGTTCTTAAGCTATTTTTAAGAGACTTTGTGGGGTAAATTTAGAACTAAACTTTTATTTTCTACTACTTATCATCCATAAATTGATGGGCAAACCAAAGTAGTTAATAGTACTTTATCTACATTGCTGCATGCTATAATAAAAACAATAACTTGAAAATACGGGAAAAATATTTGTCTCATGTAGAGTTTGCATATGATAAGAGTGTATATTCAACAATTAAGTTTTGTATGGTTTTAATCCATTGACTTCTTTGGATTTAATTCCTTTACCTATGGATGAGCATGTTAATTTATATGAAAAGAAGAAAGCGAACTTTGTTAGGCACATCTATGCAAAAGCACGCAAAATATTGAAAGATGAATTGAATAATATGCCAATCAAGTTAATAAAAGGCGCAAGAAAATTGTATTTGAGCCAGGTGATTGGGTTTGGTTGCATATGAGAAAGGAATAGTTCCGTGTTCAAAGGAATTCTAAACAACTTTCAGAGAGGAGATGGTCTATTTTAAGTGGTTGAAAAGATTAATTACAATGCCTACAAGTTAAACCTTTCAGGTGAGTATAATGTAAGTGCAAGCTTAATATTGCTAATTTATCTCCTTTTGATGTAGGTGAAGATTTGAGGATAAATCCTTTTTAAGAAGGATTGAATTATGCAAATCGAGTTTCTAAAGTTTCACAAGATCCGTTGAGAATCCATGGGGGTTCAATGACAAGGGCAAGATTCAAGAAAATGAAAAAAGTTTTAAATGGGCTAATTGAGCATATCTCAAATTCATATATAGTTAAAGACATTAATCTGTTCGAATTAATTATTTAAGTAGATCAATGCCTTGTCAATTTTATCTAAGTTTCTTTATTATAGATATTACAATTAGACCATTCTAGTAGCCCAATAACAAGATAAGAAGTCATTTTAAAAGCTTGCAATTACATTTATCATATTAATTGTATTTACTACAAAATTTATTTATCTTGGTAGTGGTTAGAAATTTGACAGTCAATCTTAGTTTCATTTATTGTTGAAATTTTGAAAGTTGTAAAGAATACTTGGCATCCTAAGTTGTCTCTATAAATACCATAAGGAATGAGAAGTAAGAAAGTTATGACATTAATATTATTGAGAGTTTTCTCTTAGTTCTTCGAAGAACTTTTCAGAACTTATCAAGATTTTATCTTGTGGCATTCATTCTTAACTTATCACTTGCAACCTTTCTTATCTATCTTGAGTGTGGCATCAACCTATTTTATTATACCTTTGGTTCTTATCTGTAAATAGATAACGGGTCAAGGTTCTTATTTTTATTTATTTATAAATCTGAATTAGAACGATCCTTGACAAAAGGAACCTCATTGTGTGTTAAGTCACACTTTTCTTTGTGAGGTTCACATTAAGAGTTAAGGTTAAAACACCAAAAGTCCTGCAAATATTAAGGTACCATTCTAGAGCCAAAATACCCACCTTTATTTTGGCCTATATTTGTTCAAGAGTAACACCTCATGTGAACTCTACATTTAGGTATTAAAACATATACAAAAGGAAAGCTACCTTTATTTTGGTTAGTGTTCTTCAATTATTATCTCTGCATAATTGTTATACATGTAATTGAATGAGATATGCAAAGATGTAATATGTAAAGAATGCTTTCGTTGTGTACTATGATTTTAATTTGCATTTTACTTACCATCCACACACACTTGTACAATTTCCTTCAAATAGAAGTCTGTGTTTACATTATTTCTTGTAAAGGAAAATGCTTCCTTTACATTTTAGAAGGGTATTTCCTTTAAAGGGAAGTTCATGTTGACATTATGAACTTTTTAACGAAGAAAAGCCCGTAAAGGTGCTTCCACTTCCATAGATTGGTATACTTCTTCACGGGGAAGTCCATATTGATATTGTGACCTTTCTAAAGATGAAAAGCCTCGATTATGCCTTCATTTCTATAGGATGTGTACTTTTTTCTTGAGAAATTCCATGCTGACATTGTTACGTTTCTAAGGAAGGAAAGCTCGTAAAGGTGTTTTCGCTGTGATAAAATGTTATACTTCAATCTCTGAAAGTTCATGTTGATATTGCGACCTTTCTAAGGAAAGAAAGCTTATTAAGGTGCTTTTGTTTTCGTAGAATGGTATACTTCCATCTTAAAGAAGTTCATATTAATATTATAACCCTTCATAGGAAAGAAAGTCTGTTAAAGTGCTTTCGTTTCCACAAAAATGGTATAAATATTGAAAATATATGTTAAAAAAATGGTTAGTTTTAGTGAAATATATAAATATTCTAAAATTGATAGATATCTTACACATAGAACTTTATGAGTTTTGATATGTTCGGAGGAGTAAGGATAGGGTCTCATTCCATTGTTTGTAGTAGGAAGACTCATTGATCCAGTTTCTTGATAACTTTGTAGGGTCTTTCCCATGTCATTGCCATATTTCCTGCATTTCATTCCTTATTAATGTTGAGATCTTCCTTTATAATTAGGTCGTCCTCGTTGATTTCTCTTCTTTAGACCTTGTTATTATACTATTTTTTTCATTCATTTCATATAAATTATGGCATGGATGGCTATGATGTCTTGAGCCTCATTTATGAGATCTTTTGCTAAGGAAAGTGCCTCATTATTAGTTCTAATCTTACTAATTTGGTCTTTAATGTAGGATCGAAAAATTTCGTAAAAAGTACAGCTTCCTTCTTGTACACCAAAGCATAAGGGTAAGGTTCCTACTGATATGTTCTCTATTGTCTTGTATGTCTAGAGGACTCTTGAAAGTTCCTCTAGTCATTTTTCTTTCTTTCATTCCAAGTGTTTCCTCAACATGGTGAATATAGTTTAATTCGCTATTTTTGTTACCCATTACCCTAAAGGTGGTTGGAGAAGAGAATTTATGTTGGATTCTGAATTTATGGCAGAATGAAGTGACTATGAAACTAATAAATTACTTCTGGTTGTCAGATACCCATACTTGTGGCATCCCATATTTCTTGGGTTTATGCTTATGACCACAAGATTTTATGAAATGTAATCTCAGAGCATTAGATATATAACTTACATATGTAAGCTGACAGATTCCATATCTACACACACTTCACTCCATGAGCATTGGACTATACCCAATGATATATAACAGTTAGAGCATGAAAGGTCTCTGACATATGTGGAACCAAAGTATGGCAAATCACTTACAAGCCCACCGTGGCACTCAAGTTAAAGGACCACGAATACTACTCAACTCGAGAGAACCTTCTTTTGACGGCTTTATAGGATATCTATCGGAGTTCTCATTAGTTTGTTCAATATCCAATCCTGACTAGATACCCGCATGCCTATACAAGCTTTAAGCTCATGGTCAGCTAAGAACAGCCATCTGTACCATGCAAATATAGATATACACTGATCTATATAATAGTAATTCACTGATAGACTCGTATTGGTGAACATAGATCTGGAACATAATGTTTGAGATATACTTGCATAATAACATTTCCTAGCACCTATTGCAACTTTTTGCAACAATGTCATTACTAGTATACTGACAACTCTTTGCAACTATATCATTACTTGCAACATATGACCTAATATTATGTGTCATTATTTCTTATCATTTAAAGTTATTGAACTACTATTTGTTTTGTTTACTTATACATTAATGACATCTTTTATTGTATTTTAAGATATAATAATCATTCATTAATTGACACTTAGTTAATGAACTATTCCTAATGTACTTATGAAAATCCTCTCTATCAACTACGAAGAGTTATATGATTCACTTAATAATATTTGGCACAAAATAGCAATTATACAGTATTAATGCTTTTGCCAGAAAGGAAAAGTGACTTAGAAGTCCTAACAGCTGTCATGTATAGGAAATCTACATTTTTTACGTGAAGCTAAACTTCTTATTACCAAGCTTTCAAGCATTTCCCAAATCATGTAACACCTTACAGATATGAGAATGACAAACAATATTTCATAGTCTTATAAATTAAGCATCATATGCTAATAAAATATTTATGATTGGTAAACAGATATCTCATAGGTCAATTTTTCTTAAGTAAAGTTGTCATAAATAGTAACATTTACTATTTCAAACCTTATCATCGTGGAAACACTTTCCATTGTGATTTTTTTTTTATCTGTGGTTTAAATATATCAAATATTTCTGAATCTAGAACAATTATCACATTCATAAGCAAGTCTAAATTTATTTTTTCGATACCCTATAGTTTGTGTGTATAAATCAAGAGTACTAACGGATTGCTTATACTTATCTTATCTTTATAGACAAGTATTTTATCTCGATAAGACAAATAAGGAGATATATAGTGAAACATTTCTAATCGTTAATTAATAACGCTTTAGATTATGGATATAACCATTTATACATTTTTTAAATCTAAAAATGTCTTTCCACTACTTTAATTAATTCATTTAATCTCTCGAATAGGATAATGACAATTTAAATATTTTAAACTATATAATGAGAAGCAGACTCCATTGGCATTTTACTCCAACCTCACGCTAAAGTAATATTGGCCTTTATAAACCTAAAAGGTAGACAACTCTTATTAATTGCATTTCATGCAACTTTTACTGCTAATCCTAAATACATCTTATCCTCACGCTAAAGCAATATTGGGCTTTGTAAACCTAAAAGGTGGACAACTCTTGTTAATTCTATCTCATGCAACTCTTACTACTAATCCTAAATACACCTTATCCTTACGCAAAAGTAATATTGGGTAAGTGTATTTCAAATTAACTTGTCAATTATCAAATATATATTACTAACACTACCCTCACGTTAAAGTAATATTGGATAATATGTTTGCATATAGTTTTCACATCTCATGTTTTACCAGCATTAGACCAAGTCACACCAACCAAATCTCTCAGCTAAAGCCATATTGGGAAAGAAAGACTATAGTGACTCATTTTACACAGTATTGACAAGACGATCATTTAAAATATTAACAAATAATATAATAAAATTCAATCTGATTAAGAGAGATTTTAAATACAGGCTCTCATCACATGATCTCATCACATTAGAAGGTTATTCTCAATAAATTATTTATTTTTGTGCAAGCACAACTAACCCCCACCAGTAGGGCTCCCATTGTAGTTACTAACAAGGTCCTATATTCAAATAAAGTATCTAACCATCTTTAACCAGACGGAATGATCGTCTGCAGTGCTAAAGCTTTAAAAGCCTCAGCTTGTGGTGCTGGCTTACCAACATTACGGCGCTGGAAGCAGTACCTCCAAATTGTAGCATTAAGCATGAAAGTTGCGGCGCTTGGGCCTAAAAGCCCCAACGTTATGGCGCTCTTCATCTAATGCTACGATGTTCACCGTGAACGTTGTAGCATTGGACATGAACGCTGCGGCGTTCCAGGTGATGTTTTCACCAATTTTGGATTTTCGACACTTAAAATGTACCCCAACAGTCTCAGAACTTATTCTACAATATATAACTAATAATTGCTTTAATACAAATTGTTGGGTGTTGATTAATTATGTGTGTATACATGTGGTATATGTTCATTATCAAATATACGCATCACATACATATATATTTACACAGCAGAAGTCTAAAAAATGATAATAAACACAGTTATTACATCTTAATCAAATTAATATACAAGATTGAGAATTTAACCCATAAAGCCTTTGGATTAAAATTGCTTGAAGTCCATCTAAAATGTAAACTTTGTCAATTCTAGCAATCGACAAAGGTGAGATTGATTATCTAGAATAGCAATATATTAATCCAGTAATCAGTTTAACACTTAAACATAATTCTAAGTTAAACTCTTTAACTTAGTTAAATTTGTATTTATTTATTCAACTCTTGAATATAAACAAATTTATTTGATGATTAATAGCTAACTTTAATTAGAGAAGATGATGAATAGATTATGTTTTTAACTCTTGAAAACATTACAACTTTTCATTCTCAATTTCTCTTTAAATTAGTCGGCCATCCTAAAACGCTTAACATTTTTGTTTCATTTTACTAATATAAACCAAATGCATTTTTAATTAACTCTTAATTTAGCATGCATTTGATTTTAATTTCACTTGAATTTAGATAATTAACTTAACCAAAGTTAACTTTTAATCTTAGTTGAGTTAGAATTAACTTAACCTTAGTTAACTATTATCTAACTAACCTAACCACAGTTAACTAACTTAACTATAGTTAAGTTAACCATTACTTAACCATTAAGTAAGGTTAATATCTAATTAACTTAACTATAAAGTTAACTTTTAACTATAGTTAAGTTAAATTAAATTAAATTATTTTATAACTATTAAATAAATAAATATTTATTTTGATTATTTAACAATTAAATAATCAACTAAGAGAAATTACCTTTATACCTTTACAAGATTACTAAGTTAACCTAAAGTAGGTCCCACAATTGACCATTTACTTTAGTTAATTTAACCATAGTAAATTGTTGAATTTTATTGTTTTGAACCATTTAGTACGGTACGTTGTCCAATTGCACAACGAATACATTTCATATTGCAGGACTCGTTAGATTCACACGCGATTAGTTAAATGAAACTATTCAATGAATCAGCTATCAATGCCTCATGCACACATTACGAATATTTCAAATCAGCACGTTAGACCATACAAGTTAAGGTCACAACGCATACATATAATCCTTCCATTATTTATACCCTAAATGTGTGGGGATATAGATCAACACTGTCAAATCTTCATAAACTCATCCTTGAACTTATCTCCAAATTTGTATATCGATAAATAATATACGCTAACACATTTGTAAAATTATTTAACCCTATAAAAAAATTATTTTTCGAGTTTATACTTATGGCCACAAGATTTTATGAAATACAATCTCAAAGCATCGGTTATATAACTTACCTATGTAAGCTAACGGATTCTGTATCTACGCATACTTGACTCCATGAATATTGGATCATACTTAGTGACACATAGCAGTCAGACCATGAAAGGTCTCTGACATATGTGAGACCAAAGTATGGTGGATCACCTACAAACGCACTGTGGCACTTAGGTCAAAGAACCACGAATACTACTCAACTCAAGAGGACCTTCTTTTGACGGCTTTATAGGATATCTATTAGGGTTCTCATGAGTTTGTTCAATATCTAGTCCTAACTAGATACCCGTATACCTATACAAGCTCTAAACTCATAGTCAGCTAAGAGCAGCCATCTGTACCATACAGATATAGATATACACTGATCTATATAATAGTGATTCACCAATAGACTCGTAGACCAGGAACATAATGTTTGAGACATACTTGCATAATAACATTTCCTAGCATCTATTGCAACGATGTCATTACTAGTATACTTTTAGGTTTTTGTCCCATTTCAGATAAGGCTTCTAACTTTTAGAATTTTGCTGACTCTTATAACCTGCTAATTCTTAGCAATGCTAACTCTTAATATTTATAACTCTCAGTATTGCTAACTCTTAGCCTTAGTTTAAACTCCTTTAGACCAGATCTGAACTTCTTCAGATCATGTAATATCTGTAGTGTTACAAGGTTTATACTATATAATTATAAAATTAACAATTTTTATTCGAAATATTTATTGTATAAATATTAAATATTAAACAATTAATATTTATACAATATTAGAATGACACGTAAGCACAACTTCAACGTGTCCATCCTACATGGAACTCATAGTTGTTACCTTATGATTATGCATCAAACTATCCTAAGCTAAACACATAAATTCCTTTTTTGAGTTCATTATGGTTCCTCAATCATTCAAGATATTGATTAGGCATCATGAAAGCATTAAGCTCAAGATAGAATGAGTCAATTGTATGTATTAAGTTCATAAAGTAAGATTCAATAAAAATCCAACTACGTTATAAGTTTAAAAGTCTAACCCTAGATCAAACAAGTTTAGCTCATCACTAACTCAAGAGTATCAAAGCAATCAAACAAAGACATCACAATCAAGAATATGTTGATAAGAACATAGAAGAAAAACTAATTAAGAAGACGCTTTGAGTTTCTTCTCTCTCTTCCACGAGTTAAAGCTTGAATATTAATCTTGAATATTCAACTTTTTGCGTTGATCCTTTGATTTGTATTGTGAATTATTTCCCTAACCTTTACCTTTAAAAAATGTGTTTTAACTCAGAAAATAGTATTTTTATAAGGTTTAAAAAACCCTAGGGTTGAGGGGCTTCAAATCCAAGTTGAAATAAAATATTTGAGAGAGTCTTTTAATTGTTACATGAATATTGCAGCACTCAGACCTGGAAAATGGCAACTTATGGAGACTTTGTGGGCACCGTAGTGTTATAGTACATTACTGTAGCATTATTACTGTAGTACAATAACCATTCACATGTCACTTTTTATAGTACTATAGTAAATTTGATTGTTTTGCCTTGTAATCATTAGATTTTTATTCATGTTTACGCCATTAACTCCATACCTATAAAATAACAATAAAACATATAAAAAGCCAACTAATCTTAATTTATACGAATAAATATTAAGTTTGAAATTTAAAAATATTATACCTAATATTACTCTATCAAATACCCCTAAACTTAAGACTTTACTTGTGCTTGAGCAAAACAAAAATAAACATTCACAATTTATTCTTGCCTCAAAATAAAATAACTTAAAAACTAAAAGAAACTCTATTGATAGACAATTATAATCATTATCTCAAAGGCTGTTGAATAGTACAAGCATTTTCAGAACGCAATGCACAACTCTCAACAAATCATTATACTATTCATCAAGTCTTTCATTCTCCCCTAGAATAGATCACTTATATGTATGTACAATAAGCAAGTAAATAGTCAAATGAAACATAGATTTACTTCATAACTTTAAAATAGTACAAAAAGATGATGTCTCGGTATAACTCAATTTATAATATCACTACTATAAGCTTGCTTTTCATACTACTCTCCATTAATGTAGAAAGACACATATCAAAGGATCTATTTAAGACTTTAATTAGCTTGTAATGTAAAGCTAGGGTCAAAGTAGAATATAACAAATATAAATATGAAGCTTAAATCACAATATGAACACTTAGATTTTACCTAGAAACCTCTTGATTCCTTTACTCTTTGATTTATCGCCTTTCTCAAACTTATGTTATTTTCATCTTTCTTTTAATAACTATTGTTCAACGAATTTCTTCTTTTTCTTAAGTTGGGGGTATTTATGCATTTAGACACCTTTTGCTTCTTTTCTTTAAGAATATTCCTCAAACTCAGAATGATATATATCTTTAAGACTTATTTCTTTTCACTTTAGTTCCCTTTTCTTACACAACTACAACTTTTTTTTTTTTTAAGAATATTTCTAAGTAAACTTAAGGTTTATGGTGTTACATGTCATTTTAGGATAAATAAGCTTAAAGTCATGAGGCTTGTAATGTGGTTCAATAAAAAAAAAGGGTATTTAGGCTCAAAAAGAGTAACTAGGGATAAATATACATCAAATGTAGGCTAGAAAAGGCTCAATCGGTCCAAAGATGGCCTAATGTTATTTTTCTATTCATGTGTTTCCTAGAATTTTGCCTAAAGTAGTAATCGAGTAAGTTCTAGAGTGTTGATCTTCAAGACTGTGGTGTACTACTTAAGCATGAATATTTCTAAGCAAGAAATTCAACTAATATAAGTTTATCTCAATGTGCTCAAGAAAAGTGATAAAAAATAATGTTAAAATCAATCATTGATTTATGATATAAGAGTTATCTCAAGCATTTATTATTTCCTAGAGACTTATGAAAATAAATTCAGGCAATATTCTATTTCTTACCATAGATTAATGATCATCTTCTCAACCAAAACTAAGCAAGAAATTTAACTAATATAAGCTTATCTCAATGTGCTCAAGAAAAGTGATCAAAAATAACGTTGAAATCAATCCTTGATTCATGATATAAAAGTTATCTCAATCATCTACTATTTTCTAGAGACTTATGAAAATAAATTCAGCCAATATTCTATTTCTTACCACAGATTAATGATCATCTTCTTAACCAAAACTAAGCAACTAAAAAATATTTTAACTATACAAGACAATCACTCAAATAATGCAACAAAATAAAATATAAAAATATGTTTCCCACCCTAAACTTAAATTATACATTGTCCTCAGTGTCGAAAAATAAAGAATTGAGTGTAAGATAATTTCCTAGTAATTGAAGTTGAAGCATTACAGTGTTATTGTCTATTTATATGACTGTGGTTTCCTTTAGCTCTCCACGCTTACAATTGCTGGTGCCGCCTCTTTGAATACTTGGCTTGTTGTTTTATTCCTATAATAAAAAAAAACTGAAGTAATTAAAACTGAAACTAAAGTAAATCTAAAATAAAAATTACTTTGGTTACCTCCCAATAAGAGTTTGATTTAATGTCATCGGCTTGACAGAGTTTCTTCTATTCTTATAATGGATCAAAGGTGATTGTGGAAGCATCTTTGTATGTGATCTTACTGGATCTCTTCTATTTCAAGTTCAATATCTTTGCAATTAATCCTTGGGTAGCAGCTTTAGCTTTATTCTCTTTGCACTTCTCTGAAAAAGCTTTAATCTTAGACTGAAGAAGTGATTCTCTTATACTCTACTATATGATCATTTCATCGAGGTGCTGCTCCTTCTACTTTTTTCTTTTTCTTCTATGCTTTAAAACCTTTTTTCAGATATGAGAATTTGACATCTCCATGTCTTTGAACTATTTAATATTTAGGTGCACCATATTAATGCTACAGGAGACTTCATTCTTAGATCCTTGAATACTTTGAAAGTGAGAGTATCATCTTGTACTCTCATGATCAACTCTCCTTTTTTAATATCAATGATCATTCATTCGATGGCTAGAAAAGGTCTTCTAAGGATGATTGGGATATTATTCTCTTCTTCCATATCCAAGATGATGAAATCAAAAAGTAAGATGAACTTTTCCACCTTAACTAGTACGTCATTTATAACTCTTTTTGGGTAGGTGAGAGATCGATTAGCAATCATAAGTGTGACATTAATGACCTTTTATTCTTTTAAACCTAACTTTTTTTAGATGGAGAGAGGCATGAGATTAAACTTACTCTAAGATCACATAGCTTTTTCAAGATCATGATTGCCAATAGAGTACAGTATGATAAATCTCCCGAGATCTTTAAGCTTAGGAGGTAGCTTCTTCTATAGGATAACGCTACACTCCTCTATAAATGATACGATCTCATAATCCACAATCTCATTTTCTTCGAAATGATATTTTTATAAATTTAAAGTAGCTAGGCATTTGTTTAAGCGCATCTACAAAAGAAGATTAATATGTAATTTACTAAAAACTTCAAAAATTTTAGAAAACTGATTATCTAGTTTCTTTTTTTGTAGCCTTTGAGAAAATGGTTGTGGTGGAGTGATGATGGTATAGGCTATCTCTATATATTGTGATTAGTATTTTCTGCTGAATGTTTACTTTTCTGCACTTCAGAATATTGCTGCATTTGAATACCAGTTTCTACACCTTTTTTTACTGAAAATTTTGAACTTTTCTATGTTTTTACATTATTTTCTGGACTAGTTTATTGCATATTTTTTGTTTCAGTACTTGGTTTATGCCTTTACAACTTTTGAGGAAAAGTGACTGGCGGTCTATAGGGCTGCACTTCATCTTACTGTATAACTTTCTCTTTTTCTCTCATGCTTGATGGTGGTGGTTTAGATGTGTTTTCATGTAGGATCTTACCACTTCTCAAGTTGACAACTTGACATTGCTCTGCATCCATGCTCGCTTTGTTTTCATTCAGAACCTAGCTTTGTTTGGTCCAAAAATAACGTATGGTATGGGTGATCTGTAATACAAAAACCAAAATTAGAATGTTTCCTCTTAGATTTGCCTCAATGTCACTAGGTAAAGTGCCTTGAGGTCACTTATTAAGGGTGCAGCAAGTTATCCTATTTGGACCTCTAATTCTTCAAAGTTGTTAAGTAATTCTACATGATGGCATCATTAGACTTTATATACTATATGATCAAATCTTCCAATGATGGCTTCTTATCTTGCGTTGGCTAGAATCTTGGGGGATTCATTGATCTAGATGACTCCCCTTGGTTGTTATGCTAAGAAAAGTTTGGATGATCTCTCCACCTTAAATTATAGAAGTTAAATTGTAGGCTATGTTGATATTAATTAAAATTGCCCGCATAATTTATCGATTCCATGCACCGCCCACTCATATGATTATCACCATAAGAGTTACATGACACTTGAGTCTTGATAGTATTCAATACATCAACCTTTTTAGATAATATGTTAATTTGTGCTGCCATTACATTGAATGCTTTAATTCATGCACATCAGTGACTCTCTTGGATGTAACCTTCTCTGTTAACCATTAGTAACTGTTGGATGTCATTCCTTCTAGTAGAGTATATGCATCATCTGTGGACTTATTCATTAAAACCCTTCCAAAAGCGACATCTACAATAGTCCTTAAATGACCTACTAGTCATTTGTAGAACGTTTGAACTAATAACTATTTAAGGACTTCATTGTAAGGACATTTTCTTGAAGCACTCCCTAGCCTTATATTGTGACCCGACATTAATCTGACTAAATGAGACGATATTATTCCCCATCTTTGTTGTCTTCGTTGGTGAAAAAAACTTGGCTAGAAATTTCTGCGCTAGATCATCCCATGTTGATATGGATCCTGATAGCAATGACATAAACAAACTCTTGGCTTTATCCCTAAAGGATAAAAGGAAATATAAGTTGGTTAGCATTATCTGAGGCTCCGTTGTACTTGAATGTATCACAAATCACCAAGAAATTCATGATGTGCATATTAAGATCATCATTGGGAGCACCGTTGAATTATACAAACTCTTTCAGCATCTAAATCATACTCGACTTGATCTCAAAGTTGTTTGCATTGATAGTTGATCACCAAATACTAGATTAAACACCATTTGCAATATGGACTACATACTTTTTTCAATGCTCTATGTGGTATCATAGGCTCAAACATTAGATTGTTAATGTGATCATTATTCTCCACCATGTTTAAAGATCGTTGGGATTCATGTTGAAGCCTATGTAATATTCTTTCGACCTCAGATTAAAAGAAATCAAGTCAGCACTTTTTGCCCTTCACATGAACTGTAAAAAAAAAAAGAAGCAAAATCAAAGAAAAAAGAAGAAAATAAAATAAAATAAATAAATTAGAAGCAAGTAGTTTAGTATTAGTATTGATCTAAAAATTAGAAAAATTAGTCCCCGACAAGGGCGCAAAAAACTTGATGTATACAATAATAGCTAAGCGAAAGTACACGCTATCGTATCAAGTAATATAGGATTTAAGTCCAAGTTATCATTCCCACAAGGATTATACGACCTAACTCTATCAATCAATTACTAAAATTATATTTACTTAACTTTAATTTAGAAAATATCAAAATAAGAATTAAATCTAATTAACCTAACTGTAACAAATTAAACTAATCCTAATATTAATAAAAGATAAGCAAAGAGATAAATTCATTAATTAACAAAAATCTAGGGTTTAGACTTATCTGATAATATTTTATTGGATTCATTAACCTCTTAGTTAATCCCTTAATACAAATTGATTGGTTAAACTTTAATATCACCACAAGCCTCTGTCAATAATCGAGTGACTATATTACGCATTCTAATTATTATCTATATGTCTATAGTAACCAAAATATAATGTAATTCATTAAGAATAAATCTATATTATACTATACATGCCATCCAGGTATATGTCTATCCTACATGAAACTCATAATTGTTACCCTTTGATTATGCGTCAAATTATCCTAAGCTAAATGCATAAATTCATCTTTGAGTTCATTATGGTTCCTTAATCATTTAAGATATTGATCAGGTATCATGAAAGCATTAATCTTAAGATAGAATAAATCAATTGTATGTATTAAGTTCATAAATTATGAGTCAATAAAAATTCAATTACATACTAGGTTCAAAAGTCTAACCCTAGATCAAACAAGTTTAGCTCAACACTAACTCAAGAGTATCAAAATAATCAAACAAAGACATTATAATCAAGAACATATTGATAAGAACATAGAATAAAAACTAATCAATAAGACATCTTGAGTTGCTTTTGTCGGGGATTTAATATACGTGGGTGTATGCATGTCAATAGTATTTACTACATAAAATACGTATCTCATACATATTTAACGTTGCAGAATAATTAAATTATATAATAAACACAATAAATAATATATTAATATATTTAAAGAGTTAGGAAATCACCGAAACATATAACGTTATACACGTGTATCTTAAGAGTCTGCCTGGAGACCAACTCGTTGGCAGTTCTAATCACCAACTCGGTAGATTTGGTAAGGTAAAACAACAGCTCCTAATCCAGCACTAGATTTAACACTTAAACTTTTTCAATTTATTTTAAAAAACAAAGCAACAATTGCTTTGTAAAATAAAACAACAATCGAAATAGAAAATAGAAGAATGAACCAAATTTTCCCCAAAATTTCTTCTTTTCATTTTCTTCTCTCGGCGCACCAAAAGAAAATTTGAAACAATTTCATTTTGTTTTCCCACGGCACACACCGAAAAAGAAGCAATTCTTCATTTTCTTTCTTCCATTTTTTCTTAATCTCTTGATTTTCACACATTCATACATATATATATATCTCATATTTATATAATAATAATATAATATATATTATAAAATATTAAACATTAGGCCATCAAATAAATAAAATATTATTATTATATAAAATAATAATATAAAAAGAGAAATAGATGACAACTATTAAGCAATATATAATATCATAATATTATATAATAAAATAATATAAAATAATGAGATATTTTGATTATTTAACAATTAAATCTTTAATGTGTGAAATTACCATTTTATCCATAATAAATAGTTACCAAGAATACCCCTTAGTGGGTCTCATCAAATCCCACACTTGAATAAACTCAATCGAGGGTCCATAATGCGTCACGTGTTATTATATAATTAGTAAATAATAATTATTGACTAATTGTTGTATCTAATGCTTAAATACAGACACATACGCATTTCCGTGGTAGTGTTAGATATTATTGGATTAAACAATTTAATCTGGTATGCTGCCCCAATGCACAACTAGTACACTCCATATCGCGAGACTCCCTAGGTCCACATCTGATTCGTCAAATAGAACTATTCCATGAGTCCGTGAATATTGCTCAATGCACATGTCACAGAAAATACAAATCAGCATGTCGACCATCCAAGCTGAGGTCACAATGCATAAGTATAGTCCTTCCGTTATGATATCCTAGATGTGCGGGGATATAGATTATCATCGTCAAATCCCCATATGCGTATCTGTGTTATATCCCCAGACTTGTATCTTACTGAACAATATATGTAAACTCATTTGCCATATTATTCCACACTGGCGGAAACTTTTTCCCAGGCTTCATACTTGTGGCCATAAGACTTTCTGAGGTATAGTTTCAAAGTATATGGATATCTAACTCCCTATACAAGCTAACGGATCCCATATCTATACACACAGGATTCCATAAACATCAGACTATACTTAGCGACACCTAGCGGTCACACTATGAAAGGTCTGTGACATGTGTGGAACCAAAGTATAATAGATCACTTACAAGCCCACCGTGGCACTCAGGTCAAAGGACCACGCATACTACTTAACTCAAGAGGACATTCCGTTGACGACTTACATAGGGTGTCTATCGGAGGCCTTCGTGAGTCTGTCATATATCCAGTCCTAACTGGATACCCATATGTCAATACGAGCTCTAAGCTCACAATCGGTTAGGAATGACCATCTATACCCTATAGGTACGACATATGTTGATCTATATAAAGATATCCACTGATAGACTTGTATCGACAGAAATAGATCAGGGACAATATTCGAGAACATACTTGCACAACTGACATTTTCTAACACCTGATTGCAACTCTTGTAACTATGTAGTTACTAGTATATTCTTAGGTTTATGTCCCATTACAGACAAGACTTCAACTCTTGAATTTTTTAAGTATTATAACTAGCTAATAATTAACTATACTAACATTTAGCATTTATATCTCTCAGCGTAGTCAACTATAAAACCGTATCTAAACTTATTTCAATCATATCTGAACTCCTTTAGATCATACAATGTCTGTAATGTTACATTGCATGGTACCATATAAATAGGTATTAGAAATTTAATGGGAATGTACACGTGTATAAATACATAAGTATATATGCATTCAAGGATGACACGTAAGCACCAATCCTAATAGCTTATCCTCTTCCCTAACTTAAAACATGAATCTTAATATTAAATCTTCAATTATTAGCTTTAATCTCTTTATTTATATTGTGAAATATTTCTTTGACTTTTGACTCTGAAAAAGTTTATATTTTGACTCAAAAAACTGTTTTTATAAGTTTAAGAAATCTTAGAGTCGAGGGGCTTCGAATCCAAGTCAAAATAAGATATTTTAAAGGGTCTTTTAATTGTTGCATAGGCATTACAACACTCAGATTTAGAAAACAGCAACTTGTTGAGACTTTTTAGTCGCTACAACACTGTAGCGCATTACTGTAGCACGATCACTGATTACATGTCACTGTTTATAGTTACTATAGCAATTTTCATTTTCATATTTTTTTTATACCTTGTAATCATTAGATTTTTATCTTTATTTACCCTATTAAATCTAAGTCTACAAAATAATAATGAAAGAAACATGTAAACAACCACTTAATCTTAATTTACACGAATAAATATTAAGTTTAGAATATGAAAATATTATACCTAATTAACCTCTATCAGTAGTTCTTTCTTCTTCTTTGCTTTCTTGATACTTCTTCATAGAAGGCTTAGGTTTCTTTTTTAGTTTTGTAGCCTGCTTAGGTCCATCTTCCAATTTGTATTCTGTAAATGTCTATTCTTCATAAGGTTGTGAATTTAGAACCTCAAAACTCAACAGCCTGGATAATGTGCATGTAGTAATGATTATGGAAGAGACAATATTTTGATTGATCCCTCTATTCTTTAGGTGTCTACATAGGCTTTGGCTTCCAACAGACTCTTGAATCTTTCAACTTTGCTATATTTTATTAACATACGTGTTTAGGGGGGACCTATAGTTCATAGTATTGTTTAGTCCTCTTTTCATATCTATCATTCCCTTGAGTAGAAGGTCGCTTTCCATATCCGTCTCCTTTAGGAGATTACTTCTCATAACCTCCTCTTTGAGATGAGCTTCTTTCCTTCCAAGTTATTATTACGAAAGCTTTATTTCTTTTGGTAGTTTATTCTTTTTCATCTTATATCATTTTTCTACATTTTTAGTTTATCAATTCAAAAGAAGTTAAATTCTTCTAAACTAGGTATTTATAGAAAGAGTAGATGGTTTAACTGCTTTCTGATATGCTTGGGCAACTATCTCATTATCACTGCTCTTAAGTTTGCTAAGTTAACGGTTAAATCAATTAACAAAGCTTTGAATCAATTTGTTATCCCTTTAGTTCATGAGATAAATGTCTAAGGTTTTTTTTTCATCTTTCTCATACTAGATGTATTATATGATAAACTGGGATGTTAATTCTTCAAATGAAGAAATTGAATTCTCTTTGAGTCTCCGAACTAAACTCGTGTTTGACCTTTTAAACATAAAGAAAAGGTAATTCATTTAAAGGGTTTATCATTTGTGGGCATTATCATTTTAAAGTTAAAGTGAAATATATGTTCTTTGAGGTCCTCAGTCCCGTCAAACATATGGAAGTTAAGTATATGGAACTTTCTTGGCCTCTCAGTCATCTATGTAGTGTTAATAAAAAGGATCCTGGTTAGATTTCTTAATTAGGGCCATCATATCGTCCACAATTCCTAGCTTCTGCATCCTTGCACATAGTTCACCAGCTTCCTTTAGAATAAAAGGCCTTATATCGTCTTTATTTGGTTTATTGATAACTTTTGGAGTAAGGTCCCTTATTCTATTTTAGGACGTATCTTTTTTTGGTGATTTTTTTGGGAACCCTTACTTTTGAAGTTTGTTTCTATCTGTTATTTCGAGGCAGATCATCTACAAGATCATAAGATTACTCTTCATACCTTATTATTGTCATTATCTTATCTCATAATTCTTAATTCTCTTTCTTGGTTTCCTCAAGTTGTTTAATGGTCTTCTTAGTATGTCTACCATATTAGCAGGAACCTTGTCTCTTAAAGCAATTATCTTTGTATTGCTCAATCCTTTATTTTGGTACGTCATCGTAATCTTAGTGCAAATAGTTTGTTTCTTTTCACTTAAGACTTTCCATAGTCGGCATCATTGAAGTTCCTCAAAGTTGAAATCTCATATAAATTACCTTTTTGCCCTTTATAAATCCTCAAATTTGCAAAAAAACATCTTCTTCCTGCATAAAAAATATTCTAATACTCAAGTCAATGTTTAATTAAGAAAGATAGTGCTGTGCGTGAAGAGTGTCTCAAAGACAACCAAGAGAGTGATGAATTCTTTGAATATAGTTAAGTGTGTTGAATTGAATGAGATTAAAATCAATTAAATGAATGACAAACTAAATCCTTCTTTCAATAAAAATAAGAAATAATAATTTTTAAAGAAGTATAAATAAAATTTTGATCTGCACCTAATTTTTTGTGAAATCCCTTACTCGTTTATGAAATTTCATGAAACATTAGTTTGAATTTACTTGATTATGGGATTGAAATCTATATTAAGGGCTTTTAATATTAGTGGGCTGTATAAGGTGGAAGCGGGGTATATTTTCTGTTTAGTAGGCCGCTTTTTTAAAATACAAAGAAAGTCATTAATGAGTGGTGTAGGCTAGTTTAAAAATAATCCCAACAACAAGAAATCTAATAAAACTAATAAATTGATGGATTTATGAAAAAGGTGGATTTATAGAATAGAATTATAATAAAATTTTAGATAAATTATAAAATAAAATTTAAAAATTTAATTATTCTTGGTGAATTTATCAAAAAATAAATTTATAAAATATTATCCTAAATTAAAATAACTCCATCCTATATTTATTTACTTATTTTATAATAAAAAAATCTAGGAGACTTTTTTCTTTGTCTCATGCTTGCACTTAAATTATTTAATTTTTTTTCGTAACTAACCCCCTTTTAAATTTTTTTATTTTTTTTATTTACTCATTAAATTACTTATTTTTGCAGCCAAAAGACTTGAAAGATGATAGTTTTGCCCATCAACTATATTTTCTTCTAATTCAAACAACTTTTTAAAAAATTCCAAAGCATAAAAAATACACCCACATTATTTTAAAGATTATGATCAAATGAAATATTATGTAATAATATTAGAAAATAAATTTTTTTTGTGAGAAATGTGTTTAAAATGAGAATATTCATTAAAACCGAGCATATTTGATCGAAAGAAAAAATTGAAACTCGAAAGCAATCAACATGGCAAAAGACACTAATGCATGATTGTGATGTGTATTTTGCACGTGCGTTGTGCAAAATAGATGGACACTGTATACAGTGCCCCAAATGTTATTTTTAGCGATTTTTTACACTTTTCAAATAATTATTTTTAACGTTTTAATTTTTTTCAATCGTTTTTCATAAAATTTATCTACATTATATTATCTAACAATAATTTATTTACTTTAGTCATGTTTATCACAAAAACAATTATATATAAATATTTTAAATAATTATTTACTTTATTTTGTCATTTAAACATAAAAAAATAACGAGAAAAAGAGAAAAATATGACTGAAAGTAAAGGTGATATACTATAAATTTTTACTGTAGAAAATTAATAATTTAATATGTAATTTTTTTATAAATATTTTTATAATTAAAAAAAAAATTTAAACCTTTGACTTTAATTAAAAAGATACGTTTACAAAAAACAAATATTTTACCATTTTTGACAAACCTCCGTGTACATTTAAAAGGGCTTATGGAAACTTTCCAATCATTTATTCCGCTGCTTCTATCAACAAACATTCAAAAGCTAACACCCAAAAGCGTTGAACGACGCACAATGGTTTTCAACTACATACACAGTTGAGTTGAGAGAAAAAATATTGCAAAATTGTTCAAACTTGGCTCCCCCTCGAACCTAGAAAACCATTCACTTTCTCCTTCTATTGAAAATTTTCATTCCCCCAATTTTCATCAAACCCAAAATCCCTAGCACCAAAAAATTCCGAAAGAAAATGGAAAACTCAACCCAAGAATCCCACCTCAGATCCGAAAATTCCGTCACATATGAATCCCCCTTCCCTCTGTACGCCATGGCTCTCTCTTCCACCCAATCACGTGGCGCCCATCACCGCAACCAACGCATCGCAGTCGGCAGCTTCATTGAAGATTACACCAACCGAGTTGACATCGTTTCATTCGACCCAGAAAATCTATCTATCAAAACCCACCCAACTTTCTCCTTTGAGCACCCTTATCCCCCCACAAAGCTCATGTTTCAACCCAATTCTTCTTCTTCCGTTCGCAAATCATCTGATCTCCTCGCTTCTTCTGGCGACTTTCTTCGTCTCTGGGAAGTTCGCGATTCTTCGATCGAGCCCGTTACCGTACTCAACAACAGCAAGAGCAGCGAATTTTGCGCTCCTTTGACTTCGTTTGATTGGAACGAGATTGAACCGAAGAGAATTGGGACTTGTAGCATTGATACTACTTGCACTATCTGGGATATTGAAAAGGGTGCTGTTGAAACACAACTTATTGCTCATGATAAAGAGGTTTATGACATCTGTTGGGGTGAAGCCAGGGTTTTTGCTTCTGTTTCTGCTGATGGGTCAGTTAGAATTTTTGATTTGAGAGACAAGGAACATTCCACGATCATTTACGAGAGTCCACAACCTGACACCCCATTACTTAGATTGGCTTGGAATAAGCAGGATTTAAGGTACATGGCAACTATATTGATGGATAGTAATAAAGTTGTAATATTGGATATAAGGTCTCCAACAATGCCAGTTGCGGAATTGGAGAGGCATAGAGCTAGTGTTAATGCTATTGCATGGGCTCCTCAGAGTTGTAGGCATTTATGTTCTGTAGGAGATGATTCACAGGCACTCATTTGGGAATTGCCACCAGTTGCTGGACCTAATGGGATTGATCCCATGTCTATGTACACCACTGGCTTTGACATTAACCAGCTCCAGTGGTCTGCTGCACAGCCTGATTGGATTGCTATTGCCTTCTATAACAAAATGCAACTTTTGAAAGTTTGAGGTTTGTTTGAGTAATCATTTCAATGTCAACTATGTACTTCTTGCTGTATCTCTCATGTGAGCTTATTTCACATTTGATTTCTTAGGAAATGATATAATGGCCCAAATCATTAAATTGTTAGTGACAGACTAGTTAATGGAAATGCTTCGTCCATAAAATTTTGTGCCCCTAAATACTGATATTTGTATTCTCGAAGAATGATTATACATACAGCTGCATCTTGTTCAATAGTTAACCTAAGCAGAGCGTGGAATTAGTGAATTAATCATAAGTCACCATGGTCACAAAGTATCAATGCAATAGAACTCTTTAATTCTACTCTGACTGCTTCATGAGAAGTATCACAGAGGTAATCATGTCCCAGTTTTATCTGATCAGCCTCACCCTGGTGTTTCCAACGGCCACCTTTTGCATCGTAATTTGGTGCTGTTGCGTTTTATGGTTCCTCATGATGAAGTGGTTCTATTCTTTCATTTCCTTGGAATGCTTTCTTTACTCAAATGAAGTTTGAAGTTCCCTATTGATTTTGTCATTGTTTTCTCTTTTCTTTGTTTGGTACATAGGGATTGTAATTTGGGTTAAAGGATGGCATGGAATTAACAAGTTGGGTCTCAGTTTCAAATATTATAACTTGCATATTTTTCTTTTTCTTCTTTTTTCTTGTCTCATGCCTGTCTGATAATGGTAGGCTTATACTCTTATCAAAATACCTTGTTCATGTAGCCTTATACAACCCAACCTTGGTTTTCTTTGTATGCAGAATAATGTTTTATGTTGCTCTTGGTTAATGTATTGATTATATAATGCCTTTGCTCTAATACTTAAAAATTTTGTTTTTATGCAGATCCTGTGACTTAGCTTGGTGATGAAGGTGTATAACATAGTGATCATAGATTAGGATTTATCTTGACTTGGATAAGCGGTACAACTGGTTATACAAAATTGCTCTCCAATGACTGCTGTGCAATGATTTCCTATTTTTGATAGAGGTCTGCTCTGTCTCATTGTTTGCATAGTCTTGACAATTTCAATTTGCAGTCTTTGAATGTATGTTTTGAACTTAAAAGCTCACTTCCATGAAGTAGTGACTAGTCATGCTCTAGAATTTGCTGTGTTCCTGTATCTTTTTTTTTCCTTTCCCTTGCTCTTCTCCCCAGTCAAGTTCCTTTTGTCTGGGACCATTGTTCTCTACCTTTCATACTACCTTTGTTTATTTTGGACTATCAGCCTAGGAAAATAATTTTGTCAATTGCCACTAACAATAGAAGATAATTCTTCTGGCTGTTGGGTAAGATTGTTTATTGCTTTTGTTATGATTAAGTAGATATATAAGGCATGTGAATCAGCCTGGAATTTTTGCAAATATTTTCATATAAAAAATGGTCAGTTGGAGCTGCTCTTTGTGTTTCTTATTTTAAATGAATACTCGACAATACTTCAGTTTCCCAAACTACACCTCCCTGTTATAAGGGGTTTGGGCACTTTGTGTTTTATATCTCCAGAGTGAGTCAATGCTGCGCAAAAATTTATAAGAGTGAAAATATCTTTTCAATTTGATGGGTACTGTATGATTGATGGGCTCCATGTAATTATATCTTTGATAAGTTAACTAGCTTTCTCAATTGGATGTAAATGTTTTGAGTCAAATTTGGGTACAAGGGAGATGATGTTGAGTTGAATTAACTCTCTTAATGAAGCTTTAGGGTATGTCGTCATTGGTAATGTCTGTTTGGATGGAATCTTGTTTTAGTTTTATGCTCATGGTAGTACAGCTTTTGAAGAATAATTAAACATTGAATTATGGAGTTGAAATAAACAGTTCTTAGAAGCTCATTTCTTGGTTCTTTGTTTTACGTTTTTGGTTTATAAGGTTATATTTTATGAACGTTCTGCTTTAGTTTTTGTTCTTTACCCTGCTCTCTCACATGTTCATTGTTCAATATCAAAAGATGTACAATTTCTGCAATGCCTGAAGTTGTTAAAGTGCTTATAAGGTAAATTTTAACCCACTCTTCATTAGGTTGAGACGTGTTTTAATTTAACCAATATGTTTTTACTATTTTGAAAGTACTCATAACGCACTCATTTCATTGTAAATATTTTAAAATTAAGGGAAAAGGACATTTGAATGGACATGCAAAATCAGTGGATTAAAATTTTCATTTACACTTCTTTCAGTAACAATTTTCATGAATTTTAATTGAAAAATTGATAAAATTATTAAAAATACGATTATATCTTTGTTTTGAGTCTGTCAACAATGATAAGTCAAATTATTATACTACCCAATACCTGTCGAAGTGTATTTGTAATAATCAAGTTCTTTTTTATGTATTAAATCTAATTTTGTGAATTGTATTTTAGTTTGAAGATATATGATAAAGGCTTCAAAAAACTGGGGCTCTTTGTTATTTACTAATTGGGTTGAAAAGAGTTAAACACGATTTTGTTAAACGATCACTTACTAGCTTCAGCTGTAACTTTTAAATTTGTGACATAAGAAGATTTTTAGTTTGCTTGAAATGATAAATACCCATAAAGTGGGTTACCGTAAATTTGGCTTATAAACTTGTTTAGTGTCACGTCTCAAGTGTTTTTAAGTATTTTTTTAAATATTTGGTGTGCGACAAAGTTTTATAGGGGCCTTAAGAGCTGTTGGAATAGATTGCAGGTCAGAACTTCTAGAAGATTCATAAATATGGGTAAAGAATCGGGTTAAACTCTACGATTTATTAAGGATGTTAACCTTAATTAGAAAAGGAATATTTTAGGTAATATGTGATGGCATCTAAGAATATTCTATAGTATATTATTCTATTTTGTATATACATCGTTAGATCATTTAGATCTTAGCCGTCGATTGTATAGGGCTAATAGTATATAAAGGGGAGACCATCAGTTGTACAAAGTATCCAATACAATATAAATTTCATAACTTGTGTTTATCTTCAGTAATATAGAGAGCATTCTTGCAAACAGTTGGTGTGCGTGCGAGTTTTTCTTTTCTTTGTGTGATTTTTTTGACTGCTTAAAACGTGACGCGTCTAAAGTTGCACGATTCTTGAAAGGTTCGTGATATTTAGTATCAGAGCAAGTTCAAGGAAGATGAAAAAAGACGCAACGCCACCGAATTTGCCTGAAGAGAGGGGTCGGGACCCCAAAGCTAAGAGACACGGAAGTGTACCTCGCGACAAGTCTGTCAATCTAGGCCATAAGTTCGGGAACATGGTGAAAATGCTTGGTGGCGCTGTGGGAAAGGCGACGAATCGTCTTGGGGTGTTGGAGCAGTAAGTAGAGAAGCTCGAGATGGGACTCGACACTTAAGGGGACGCGCTACGCTCCCTCATCGACACATTCATCGAGAGTTACATTGATCGGCAGCGTGACTGGACCAAGACTTTTCAAGAGAAGGTATACACCACCATTGACAAAGTTCAAGCCTAAGTGGAGGAGTTACATAGAGGGTTTGACGCTGTCAAGGAGGATGTGGTATTGTGCAAGTGAGTAGTGACAAATGGTTTTATTGCTGCTCAAGGGGCGCCAAGAGTTAAGGCTCTTAAACCAAAGCGGAACGCCAAGAGTTAAGGCTCTTAAACCAAAGCGGAACGCCAAGGAGCTGGATAACTACTTTTGACAGATGGATGATACTTCGACACTATAGGCGTGCGGGATGAAGACAATGTAAATATCGCGACCTTATATCTTTTCGATCATACAATCCTATAGTGGTGCAGGAAAAGCGAGGAGATACACAAGGGTACCTGCACAATCAACACTTGGGCAGAATTGCAACGGGAGCTGAAATGCAGTTCTATTCGGAGAATATGGCGCATGACGCTCGAAAGTGGTTAAAGGAATTGAAACAAACCAAGTCTATCAGCGAGTACGTCAAGGAGTACTTCCTGTTAATGCTCTAGATTTTCAACATGAACGAGGAGGACTTGCGTTTCAATTTCCTGGACGGGTTGCAAACATGGGCGTTCAATGAGTTAAAGCGGCGCGGGGTGACCAGAATATTCGACGCTTTAACATTGGCAGAAACGCTAATGGATTACCGCAAGGGTGACTCGGGAAATTTTAAGCATTCGAGACCCAATCACAGCAAATGTGGGGGTGCTAAGGAGATTCAGCCTTCGGAGATGAAGATGAGAAAAGTAAGCCGCCCAAATGGGAAAAGTAGAAGCACAACGGTCATAGAGGTAATGGACCGAAGACAAACTGCTTCCTTTGCGATGGGGATCACTGGGTCAAGGACTGTCCGAAGAAGAAGGCTCTCAACGCCATGTTTACGGCACACGAGGCTTGCGAGCAGGGTCAAATGGGGTGTTTGTAGCTGCTCAACACAATGAAAGCCAAGCGGAGTGCCAGCGCGCCAACGGGAATGACGCTTATGTATGTTGAAGCCTACATCAACTACATAAAGACTCGAGTGTTGATAGACACGGGAGCGACGCACAACTTCATTAAGTGTGCAGAGGCGAAGCGCTTGAGACTTTACGTGGAGAAAGAGGAGGGGTTCCTCAAATTGGTGAATGTTGCATCCAAGCCACTGGATGGGGTGGTTCGAGGGGTCGATATCCACCTAGGTAAATGGAGCGACGAGATAAATTTTTCCGTAGCATCTCTTGATGATTTCGATGTGGTGTTAGGTATGGAGTTCTTGAGGCAGTACAACGTGGTGTCGCTTCCTTGACACGATTACGTGTGCATCATGGAAGAAGGGCCTTATATGATACCGACGGTAGACAAGCTCAAGGGTGGGCAATCTCAGCCGAAGGCCAATACTAAAATCCTTTCTACTATTTGACTAATGGGAGTTGCTGGGCGCAAAGGAGAAGTACATCCAGCCACAGCGAGGAAGATGGATGATAAGGCGACAAGGGGCGAGGGTAAGCTACCAACGAGGATTGCGAAAGTGCTCGAGGAGCACAAGGGGGTCGTGCTAACTGATATACCATAGGTGCAGCTACATCAAGGTGATACCGAGCATGAAAAACAGTTAGAGTTAGGGTTTACGCTTTCAACTACAGTGCAGATGCCTCAACCGGGAGTAGATGGGCTGCGGGGGCAGCTCAAAGAGTTGTCGAGTGTGGGTGTCACTCAGCAACTCGAGGCGTCACATGATATGCACTTTCAGCACAAGAAGTGGGTTAGAGACAAGCAGCGGCGTGTCAAGCATCGTGCGAGTGAGTTGGTGATAGAGACGATACTTCCACCACAATGCAAGACAGCACGCCCATTTCACAAGGGCCTCGACTGAAGGGACGAGGGGCCATTTCCTATTGCCAAGAGGGTTGGCAATGTCTCGCATAAGGTGGGGGTACCTTCGAGATAGCAGCTACATCCGGTGTCTCCCGAGAGCTGTTTAAAGCTATACCAATGGGGTATGGAAGACATGGAGCAGAAACAGGGACCTTTAGAGATTTTCACATGGGACAACAAAAGGGTGAAACTCATCCGCAATGGATGGACGGTGTAGAAGAAAGATCCACCTCCAAGGCGTGAGTACTTTGTCAAGTGGAAAGAGGTACCCGATATTAAAGCACACTGGAAATACGAGAGCACACAATGATAGATTGAAGAACGAGGTGTGCAGTTTTCAGTGAAAATGCGACGAGAGCGTCGCGTGAATTTTGTGGGGGAGAATGTCACGCCCCAAGTGTTCTCAAGCATTTTCTCGAATACTTAATGCGCGACAAAGCCTCCTAGGGGCTTTAAGGGCTATTGGAAAGGATCGTGGGCTAGAGCTTTTAGAAGATCTGCAGACATGGGTGAAGAATCGAACCAAGTCCGCGACTTATTAGGGTTGTTAACCTTAATTAGGAATGGAATATTCCAAGGAATATGTGATGGCATTTAGGAATATTTCAAGGCATATTATTCCATCTTGTATATACATCGTTATATCGTTTAGATCTTAGCCGTCGATTGTATAAGGCTAGGAGTATATAAAAGGGAGACCTTTAGTTGTACAAAGCATCCAACACAATACAAATCTTATAGCTTGTGTTTTTCTTCAGCAATATAGAGAACATTCTTGCAAACAATTAGTGTGCGTGTTTTTCTCTTCTTTGTGTGATTTTTTCGACTGCTTAGCATACAACGCGTCTAAAACTGCACAATTCTCGAAAGGTCCGTGACATTAGGTAGAGCAAAAGCAGCCTATTAAAAGCTTTTGGGGAGGGAAAGAGAAAAGAGAATTTTTTTTGGGTTCTTTTCTTGTTTATACTATAATGAAGAGTTGGGTGTAAATGAAGAGAATTGAAAATAGGAGAGAGAGAGAGAGAGAGAGAGAGAGAGAGAGAGAGAGAGAGAGAGAGAGAGAGAGAGAGAGAGAGAGAGAGAGAGAGAGAGAGAGAGAGAGAGTAGGGGATTCCAAACTGGAGCAAGAGTGAAGAAATGAAATCAGGGCTTTGAAAAGTTAAAGAGGTGATAAAGAAGATGTGAGAAAATAAAAATAAGGAAAAATAAATTAATATTAAGGCTTTAAAAAGTTAACTCAACACAATGTGACACGTGGAAGTTTACTAATTTCAAATTTAAAGTTTAGGCTAAATTTTTATTTTTTTTTATTAAAGTAATGAAAATAGTTGTTTAATAGAAGTGTAAATAGAATTTTTAAAATAATAGGGATTTGCATATTCTTTTTTTATAACTTTAAGGGTTTAGATATAATTATTTTTAATTAATAATTGAAGTTGATCAATAAAAAGATAAGTATACTCAAAGTATTTTCAAATTGAAATAAAAACTCGTAAATTCCTATACTTCAATTTAAAAGAATACATTATATCTTTTATTAAAAAAGAAAGAAGAATAAGTAATATATATATTTTATTTGTTTTAAGAATGAATTTTTTTTCATGTTTCTCTAAAATATTGATATAGTTATTTTTTTTTTCAAATTAATTCAAATTGTTCCCTTATCTTTAAACAGTTATATATGTAATGTAAGTATAATTCTATTTCATGAAATTTGAAACTTTTACATATTGATCATATATTAATATATTTAAGGTTAAACAAAAAAAATTTAATTTTCAAATTTATTAAGATTTTTTTAATTAATTTAATTAGTGATCAGATAATTAGAAGAATTAAGCACATTATAGAATGAACAATTTAATATTATTTCATAAGGTAAGGGAAAGTAATTCAATTAAGGCTATATATTGAGTTCAAATTATAACTCTTAAAAAAAGTAAATTAGCTCTTGATGAAATAAAGAATTTTAGAGCATATTAGGTTTAACATCACAGAGATAATATAAATTAAGAAAGACAAAGAGAAAAGAAATAAAGCTTGTGAGGCTCTATATTCTTCAATCTTCAATATTTTCTTCTCCGAATTCTTGATCATTTTTATTCTCCAAAAGTCAACTCTAAAATCTCAAAAAGTTGTTCTCTTTAATGCGCTCTCTCTCTCTCATTTTTTTTTTTTTTGAAATAGGATTTGTGGCTCTCTTTATTTTCTCAAGTCTTTAAATTAGGACAATACTTCGAGTTTTAAGTCAGAATAGGGTTTCCAAAATTCAATGTCCAACTCTGCATTGTTACTTTCCAGTGTTGCTGCACTAGTTTGATAGTCGTTCTACCACTACGATATTGGCTTTATAGCGTCATGGCACTGAGCTATTGAATTTGAGTTGTTTTCTTAACATTTCTATGTTACAACCTTAACTTCTGAGGTCGCGGTGTCAACTTTCTCCCACTTGGCGCCGCAATGTGGCTCCTTAACTTCTGATGTTTATCTCATCTTGATAATTTTACCTATTTTTCTTCTGATTTTCATTCCAATTAATTATGTTGATTTCAACCTATAAAATGACAATAAAACATATAAATAGCCACTTCATTATTCTTAAAATAAACAAATGCTAAGTTTAAGGAAGCAAAAATATAAGTATAAGATATGTCCATCAAACTCTCCCAACTTAACAATTTTCTACTAGTGATCATTTTACCTCATATGTAATCACTTGGTGTCTCTATGTATATAGTAGTCTCACCAGTTATTTGCACTAGGATTAGTTCACACATAAAAGTTGAAAGACTAGCATTGCAACTTGAAAATACTAGTGTCGCGGCTTATAGCCTAGGTTCATTTAGTGTTGCGGCTTGGGGTAACTAGCACCATGGCCAGTAGGTATTGACTTGTTTTCCAATTCTTGCCCAGGGTCACAGCTTGAGATCTTAGGTTGCGGATTGAGTTTGTAAAATGATTGTTTTATCCTTTTTCTTCACTTTGGCTTCTTTTTGTTGCGTCGTTTTGTTAAAACCTACAAATAACTATAATATGTATAAAAAGCCACATATTTATACTTATAATGAGCAATTATTAAGTCTAGGGCATCAAAATGTTATATATAAAATGAACTCATTAGTAAACTTGATCCCATTATTTTTTGAATGATCAAACTACTATTCTCTCAAACTTAAGTATTCAAAACCCTTTTTGAAAAAACTAAAATCCATAAGCATTCTTCATTATATTCTCTTTTCCCATAAGCTTACTTCTTATAACAAAACTGTTATGTGATAAGCGCATTTTATATATCATATTGTATCTCTCACAACTTGATGTTTGCTTATTTTGAGCTTGAATATGTGATTTTTTATGTGTGCTAATGTTATTTTGTAGATTCAAAATTAAGAAGTTATTTAGGATGAAAATTCAAATAAAACAAAGCAAAAATATCAAATATGCTACAGTGAAATTGCTACAATACTGTGAACAATGTTTTGATACAACGCCACTAGGCATCAAAAAGTCCAAGTTTTGGCACCTAGGCTTGAAAGAGAAAGCACAAAATTGAAGAGAAAAAAGAAAGGATTTCTAGTGAGAGAAAGTATTTTAGAGCTTAGATTCTTGAAGAACCTTGAAGATTAAAGGCCTGAAGAGATATCTTCAACTAGTTTTCCCTTTCCTCTTTCTCATTTACTTTAATTTAAAGTTTATCTTTGTAATTTGTGTTGTTTTAAACATTGTTACTCTTGTAAACTTTTGGACTATTTTGATTATAGACTTGACTATGGTTAACTAAATTTCTTGTTCTAGAGTTTGATATAGCTCTAACATATACTATGTTTGGATACTTTAGTTAATTAATGACTATTTCTTGTGTGTATTTATTTTACTTTTCTTTGGATTTAATGCTTCTAATTTGATTAGAAAATTGATTAGATGAACTAAACTTGTAAGTTATATACTTGAAAAAGATTAACCTATTTGTTGGACTTAAAAAGCATGACCTTAGCTTTTATTGTTCAATTATAGAGAGAAATTGAGTAAGTCAGATTTGATAGCAATATGAAGAGTTACTAAAGCTTTCCTAGGAGACTAATAGAACTTGGGTAATCATTTAAGGGTTTTGTAATGTATGTATAGGTAGACAAGTTAGATAGAAATATCAACTTGAATACGTATACATAAGATCTCATTTGACGCTTAGGAGAGGTAATGAAATCATTCTTAAACTCTTGATTAATGAATTTACAAGAATAGTTATTAATAACCAAAATATGAAAAACATGGAAAAGGTAGAGTGAAATCAAGACCCTAAGATCCTTTTACTATAGAAATCTCGCTTCCCTGATTTATTAAATTATTAAGTTTAAGTATCTTCATTTCTTAACTAACTTAGCATTTGAATTAGTTTAGATAAAATTAGGTTATTAGCACTAATTTGGAACATCAATCCTCATGGGAACGATACTCACTTATCACTTTAATACTTGCTCACAACTTGTGAAATTCTAGGTTAAATTATCGTGTGTTTAGTTTTGCGAACAAGTTTTTAGCACCATTACGAAGATTGTAGATTTTGAATTCTTACTAATATCGTAGACAAACAAATTTATTTTAGTTTATACATTTATTTTTCTTTTATTCTTGTTGAATTTTTGTTGTTGTGGGTGTTATGAAGGTAAATGATAAGAGCTTGGAGCTTGGAGCTTTTGTCTTTTGATCTGGAAGTAAAGCACACTTTATAAACGCTTAAGAGAGAAAAGGGTAATCAAGCTTAAGCTTTAGCCAATAATAGCAACAACCGCCAATAACCACAACCTCGTGAGATTATTTCAAGGCCGTGGTCAATGAAAACTATTCGGGGATCTGGCGTTAAAAAGTAAAAGCCAACAACTTTTAGTTAAAGTCGACTCTTATTAGTATGGTGTAACAAGATCAATATGAGGCTTTGTCAAGCAAGGACCCAAATGTTTATTTTTTCATGTTCTTAGAGATATGCAACATTGTTAAGATGAATGATAAGATTTCTCACCAAATTCTTTCCACCATAAAAAACTTCTCACCTCCGAGGAAAGATAGCTCAATTTTGAAAAGTGGACTTCAAGCCACTCTATGAAGCTTTTGAGCAATTCAAGGATCTTATTCAGAAGTGCCCACAACATGGATACTAAAATTGATTCCAAATTCAAATTTTTTATAATGGACTAAATGGTCAAACAAAGACTATTTTTGATTCGGTAAGGGGTACTTTATTGTTTAAAACCATAGAAGAAGCTTAAGTTTTGTTAGTGGAAATGCTTTGTAACAATTATCCATAGCCTAATTAGAGGTCCATTGAAAGGTAGGTCACCAAAGTACAAGAAGTTGACCCTATTGATGCACTTTCAGCTTAAGTCTCGGCCTTGTTAAATCAAAATTTTGCATTTAATGCTAAAGGGGCCTCAATAACCAAAGATCTGGCGATGGTTACAAATGTGTCCTACACTGGTGAAGGGAGTGAATCGGAATAAATGCAATATGTCAACAATTAGAACTTCAACTACTAGAGTAACTACTTACTCACCCATTACCATTTGAGACTTAACAATCATGAGAACTTCTCTGATGATAACACAAGGAATGTTCTACAAGCTTTATCGGGGTTTAATCAACCAATAGTTAAAAAAAACCCTATTGAAAAACCTGTTTTGTACTTTTAGTGTTGAGATAAGAGAAAGATTTAATAAAAATGAGGCCCAGCTTCATAATATCGAGATTTATTACACCAACATATATGCAACAATGACGTCACTAGAGGTACAAGTTGGCTAACTTGCCACTGTAATCAAGGATAAATCTTCCAGCAAGTTCCCAAGTAATATGGAACCTATCCCTATAGAGTATTGCAAGGCTATCACTCTTAGGAGTGGAAAGAAAGTGGAAGTTCCAAAACTAAAGGAGAGTGAAGGTGATGAAAGGGGAGAAGGAAGTTGAACCAAACCACAAAAGATGAATCCAAAGCTTAACTCCATTTCTTTTATGGACAATCCTCCTATTGTTACTTCTTCGTTACTATATCCTCAATAATTTCAAAAGAAGAAATTGGATGCTCAATAATCCAAGTTCCTTGACGTCTTTAAGAAAATTTATATAAATATCATTTTTATGGATGGTTTAGAGCAAACACCAAACTATATGAAATTCATAAAGGAAATAATGCAAAGAAAAGAAAGTTGGAGGAGTATGAGATGGTCAAGCTAACAGAGGAGTGTAGCACAATCCTTCAACAAGAAGTTGCCTTAAAAGTTCAAGGATCTAGGTAGCATTACCATCCCTTACACTATTAGGAGTCTACTTTTGATAAAGTTTTATGTGATCTTGGGGAAAGCATCAACCTTATGCCTCTATCTATTTTCCAAACGTTAGGACTTATAGAGGTGAAATCAACAACAATTCCCTTGTAAATGGGGGATAGATCTCTCATTTATCCATTAGGCATTATTGAAGATGTGCTAGTCAAAGTGGACAAATTCATTCTTTTGGTAAACTTTGTTGTTTTAGACATAAAAGAAGATAAGGAGATTATATTATTCTTGGTCGACCATTTTTAGTTACTATGAGGGTTCTCATTGATATAGAAAAAGGAGAGATTAAATAAGGGTGTAAGATGAGGAAGCCACAATCACGGTCTTTAAGGAATTGAAGTTATTAGATGAATCCAAAGAATGCTTGAGGATTAACAATATAAATTTAGATAGAGAACAATATGCCTAATCTTGGAAGGAGATATATGCCATCCAACCCTAAGTTCATGACAAGGCTATATTACACCAAACAAAGAAAAAGACAAAGCATGACAAGATCATCATAGAAAAGCAATCAAATACTGGCCACCGAGGTTCATTATTCTGACCAAGGTTAAGCTTTTTTCAGTTAAACTTAAAACAAGAAAGTTGGGGTTATTATTTAATAATCATCTTATGGAACTTTGAAAAATTGAGGAAAGAGATTGACAAGGCCATTGAGTACACATTAAAGAACCATAAAGAATGAGTGTTCCAATGGTGAAATGCCTCCGAAGTGCAATTTGATCCCTCATAAATTTGGAAGACGTCAAGTCGAAGATATTAAATCAAGTGCTTTTTAAGAAATAACCCAAGTGAATTTAAATTTCTAATTTCAATCTTAAATTTTAATATTTTTTTTCTCTCTTGTAGAGTGTTAAAATAGCAAGTTGACACCTCATTAAGCATTGAAAAAGGAGCGAAATCAAACCCAACAACATCCAGCCCAAAGGATCTCAAAAGTGAAATAAATTGAGTGCTTTGAGAACCAAATCAAGCAATAATCTTGGTCTTATGATTCGTTTGCTCACACTTATGTTTTTCTAGGGATGTCAACGGATCGAGTTTCGGACGGATACCTCTAAACCCAACAACATCCAGCCCAAAGGATCTCAAAAGTGAAATAAATTGAGTGCTTTGAGAACCAAATCAAGCAATAATCTTGGTCTTATGATTCGTTTGCTCACACTTATGTTTTTCTAGGGATGTCAATGGATCGAGTTTCGGACGAATACCTCTAAACCTATATCCATATCCGTTTAAAAAATAAAATATAAAATTCTTCTCAAATTTGTTGCAGGTTTGGAGTACCATTACCAAACCCGTATTTGTGAGTATGTACTTATTACCAAACCTGCAATGGTTTATCCCCAAATTTTAAGCGGGTATGTACTTATTAATATAATATAAAAAATTAAAATTATAACCTTAGTTTAATTGAAAATTCATAAAATATAGCAATTAAAATAATATCAATTATAATTCCAATTTTATTTACATTAAATGTTATAATTTTAATTCTAATTTCACTTACGTTAAATGTTATAATTTCAAATCTAATTTCGATTTTAATTACGCCAAATGCTATAATTTTAATTACGTTAAATATTTTACTTTTAATTCTAATTTTAATTTCAATTACATTAAATACTATAATTTCAAATCTCATTTCGATTTCAATTACGTTAAATATTATATCTTCAAATCAAATTTCGATATCAATTATATTAAATATTATAATTTCTATTCCAATTTTAATTTCAATTACATTAAAATATTATAATTCTAATTCTAATTTTGACCTCACTTATGTTAAATGTTATAATTCTAAATAATTTTAATTATATTAAATTTTATAATTTCAATTCTAATTTTTATTTTTAATTACATTAAATGTTATAATTCAAAATTCAATTTCGACTTTAATTACGTTAACTGTTATAATTCCAATTCCGATTTTGATTTTAATTACGTTAAATATTATAATTTTGATTCTAATATTGAATTCAATTATGTTAAATGTTATAATTTCAAATTCAATTTCGATTTTAATTACATTAAATATTATAATTCTAAATCCAATTTTCATTTTAACTACATTAAATACTATAATTTCAATTCTAATTCTAATTTTAATTTTAATTACGTTAAATGTCATAATTTTAAATCTAATTTTGATTTCAATTACGTTAAATATCATAACTCCAAATCCAATTTCAATTTCATTACATTAAATGTTGTAATTATAACTTTAATTTGATAGTTAAATGTCATAATTTCAAATTCAAATTCAATTATGTTAAATGTTTTAATTCCAATTCTAATTCTAGTTTTATTTACATTAAGTGTTATAATTCTAAATTCAATTTCAATTTCAATTGTATTAAATGTTATAATTTCAAATCCAATTTCAATTTCAATTACATTAAATATTATCATTCTAAATCCAGTTTTATTTTCAATTTCAATTGCGTTAAATATTTAATTCTAATTACAATTACAATTTTAATTATGCTAAATATTATAATTCTAAATACAATTTTAATTATGTTAAACATTAAATATTCTAATTTTAATTTTAATTACGTTAAATGTTATAATTTTATTTTCAATTTCAATTACAATCAATAGTCCCTTTTAATTAATTTTATTTATTTTTTATTGAATGGTAAAAACGACGACAAACCAAATCTAGAATTTTTTATGTGAGTTAAAAATAAATGCAAAACAAATCAACTCATATTTAAATATTTCTCTATTTTTTTTTTATAAAACAAATGTAGTATGTGCGGATATCCATTGTGGATATCTGCGGATTTTTTTACCAAACCTATACTCGTACGAAATCCATTACGAGTTTTAATTTTGTATACCAAACTCATACCAAGCTCGCTTCAAACCTTACCAAATCCTTTCCAATGCGGGCGAATTTTAGCAGGTTTGCGATTTTTTTTTCCATCCCTACATTTTCCATTGTAAACAATGTCAACTAAGTTTTGGAAAGAAAAATACTATTTGGTGTTCATTTGTCATGTTTGATCATGCTTAGTCTTTATGCATGTTGTTTCTAGTTGCTTTCTTTATAATTTTTTTTTTGTTTTCGTTGCTAATAATGGGTTGGTTAAACAATTAGTAGTCAATGATATGAAATAAAAACATGATTTCAATTGCTATGTTCTTTTGGAAATAATAAATGTTATGATTGTTTACTTGTTTAATCTAAATACAAGTTTGACTTCATTTTGTGATTGCTTGATCTATTAAGCATGTAGTTAGGCTCATTTAATTATTATAAGTTTGGGAAAGAAAAATATTATTTGGTGTTCATTTGTCATGTTTGATCATGCTTAGTCTTTATGCATGTTGTTTCTAGTTGCTTTTTTTATCATTTTTTTTTGTTTTCGTTGCTAATCGTGGGTTGGTTAAACAATTAGTAGTCAATGATATGAAATAGAAACATGATTTCAATTGCTATGTTCTTTTGGAAATAATAAATGTTATGATTGTTTACTTGTTTAATCTAAATACAAGTTTGACTTCATTTTGTGATTACTTGATCTATTAAGCATGTAGTTAGGATCATCTAATTATTATGCTTACTTAGAGGACATTTATGCATAACAAGAATATTTAAGATTTTAAAAATATTCTAGAACTTGTTTGAGTATTACTCGAGGCAAAATCCTAGGGTGCACATAATCTAGAAAATGATTTTAGACCATCTTTGGACCGAATAACTCGTTCACCAATGTTTATTTTCTATCCTTAGTTATCCCTATTAAGCTTAATAACTGCTTTTCTTTGTTAACCACATCAATACCTCGGCCTTTAATTTAATTATTTTTCATAATACCCATCACACCATGGGCATAACATTTATTTTAGAGATGATGAGTACTAATAGACTTTTAAAAATGAAGGAGTGAATTGTAAAAGGGTTATGGAATTTGATTATGAATTTTAGTTGTTCTAAAGTTGTAAAACCTTAAGTTTAGAGGTGTCATGGCTGGATAATAAAAAGAAAATCTAAAAATAAAAATAATAAAATAATAACAAAATGAATAAAGATTAGGTTTTCTATACCTTTAGCTCAAAAAAGAAATAAATGAATAAAACAATTTGCCAAAGGAAATAAGAAAATAAGTTTGGGGTGAAATCATTTGGAAATAAAGGGTCTGGTTTAATTAATTTTTAGAAGAATGTATATTTATAGTGTGAGTTGAGCCAAATGTATCCATTTTATCCCACCCCTACCCTAACCGTACATTACAAGCTAGATAAAGTTCTATTTGATCATTGATTACATGTGCACTACATTAGTGTAGAGTAATACAAAAAAATAAGCCTAGAGAGTATTAATTAAATAAAACCTTATAGAGACCATTTTATTAACTTATATAGATAAACTAATCCAAGTGCATGTTTACTATTACAGTAGAGCAAGTAATGGATGATATGCTGAACTATTATGACATTTAGAATTTCCTTCAAATTGGTAGTCATGAGAAAAGTTTTAGACAAATTGCTAATAATTTTCTAACTCAATGCTTTGTGTCTTCTTAGTTTGTTTCCATTTTTAGCTTTTAATTGTGAGTTGTGCTTCCTTACTCAAGGACGAGCAAGTATTTAAGTTTGGAAAGTTTGATAAATGCATTTTATACATTATATTATATCTCTCACAACGTGATATTTACTTATTTTAAGCATGAATATATAAATTTTTATGCGTGTTAATGTTATTTTATAGATTCAAAGTTAAAGAGCTATTTGGGATGAAAATTCAAAGAAACTAAGGTAAAAACATCAAATATATTATAGTGGAATTGCTATAGTATCTATGAACAGTATTTTGCTACAGTGCCCTTATGCACAAAAAAACTCAGGTCTTGGCACCTAAGCGCCAAATCGAGGCCCCATGGTAGAATGCTTTGGCACCTATGCACCACCAACACCCTAAATCTTTGTTGAACCTCATGCTCTAATTTTAAAGCCCCTTTTTGAAGTCTATATAAAGAAGATTAAATGCCTCACTTGTAAAGAAGAAGAAAGCACAAAATTAGAGAGAAAAAACAAAGGATTTCTAGTGAGAGATAGGACTTTGAAGTTTGGATTCTTAAAGACCCTTGAAAATTGAAGGCCTAAAGAGACATCTCCAACTAGTTTTCCCTTTCCATTTTCTTATTTACTTTCATTTAAAGTTTATATTTGTAATGTGTATTGTTTTAAGCATTGTAACTCTTATAAACTTTTGGATTATTATGGTTGTGCACTTGACTATGGTCAGCTAAATTTCTGGTTCTAAGGTTTGATGTAACTCTACTATATACTATGTTTGGATACTTTTAGTTGATTAATGACTATTTCTTATGTTATTCATTTGTACTATTTTGGATTTAATGTTTCTAATTTGATTGAAAAATTGATTAGATGAACTAGACTTGTGTGTTATATGTTTGGGAAAGAGTAACTTATTTATTAGACTTGAAAAGCATGACTTTGATTTTTTATTGATTTAAGAGACTAATAGAACTTGTGTAATCATATTAAGGGTTGTGTAATGCAAGTGTAGATAGATAGGTTAGATAGAGATATCAACTTGCATATGCATGCATATGATTTCATCTGATGCTTGAGAGAGGTACAAGATTAGTCTTAAACCCTTGATTAATGAATTCACAAGAATAGTTGTTAATCACTAAAACATGAAGAAAATGAGAAAGGTAGAGTGAAATCAAGACCCTAGAACCCCTTTACCATAGAAATCTCACCTCTCTAATTTGTTAAATTGTTAAGTTTAAGCATCTTCAATTTTCTTAACCAACTTAGTTTTTGAATTAGCTTAGATAAAATTAGGTTGCTAGCACTATAGTATTTAGCACTAATTTATAATATCAATTCTCGTGGGAACGATACTCACTCAACACTTTATTACTTGCTCACAACCCGTGCACTTATGATTTAATATTCACGTGTGTTTAGTTTTGTGAACATTATGCCTACGATCTAAGTTTAGAAACCACATAAAGTGAAGACTTAATTACATTTGATTCAAAATCGAAAGAACTTTAAAAAGAGCAAAATCAAGTTAACACCATAGAAGATCAAGTACCTAATGCACCCAACATAGAAACAAGACCACTAAAGGGATATGTTGTTCCCTTGGTCAATGGAATCCATTTAAGCATTCAAAGGCCAATGATTCAAGCTAACATCAAGCCAAACACGAATCAAATGCTCAAGAATTTGGTGTAATTTAATGGACTACCCAATAATGATCCAAACATGTACTTAATCAACTTCTTGGAGATATATGACACATTCAAGTATAATGAGATATCCGATGATGTAATCCGACTATGATTATTTCTCTTTTCCTTGAGAGACAAAGCAAAAAGCTAATATTATCTCTTCCATCAGGATCTTTGGCTACATAGAATGATCTTGCATAAACGTTCCTCACCAAAATCTTTCTATCTGTCAAAACTACCAATATGAGGAATGACATCACATTCTTTCTACAATTAGATAGAGAATCTTTATATAAAGCATGGGAGAGGTACAAAGACATGCAAAACAAATGCCTTCATCATGAAGTCCCAAAGTGGTTGCTAGTACAAATATTTTATAATTGATTAGTTGGTTAATTTAGAACAATAGTAAATGTTACAGTTGAAGGAGCACTCATAAACAAATTTACCGAGGAAGCTTATGATCTACTAGATGAGATGGCATCTAATACCTACCAATGGTCCATTGAAAGCGCAACTATAAAAAAGATCGCTGGATTATATGAAGTAAACACTTTGACCACATTATCCGCTCAAGTCAACCTATCAACCCAACAATTAAGCAACTTGGGAGTTAATGTTGTCAAGAGTCAACCAATCATCTGTAATTTCTATGGAGACAATCATGCTAATAGACATTGTATAGATACTGTTAATATGTAAGGGACTTCAACCACAACAAACCCAACTTAAATTTCTACAACCCTAAAAAGAGAAATTACCCAAACTTTTCATGAAGCAATAATAATCAAGGGAAGCATTCCAAAGCTCCTTTTGGCTTTCAACCGCAACCCTAACAATTAAAAAAGTCAGATATAGAAGACATGCTCTTTCTATACATAAAGAACACAGATGCACTTATTTAAAGTAAAATAGTCTTTCTTTAAAGTAAAACAGTCTCTCTTCAAAGTCAGGCTGTATCATTTAGAGCCTTGGAGAATTAAATAGGACAACTTGCTCCAGCAATGAATAAAAGTCCACAAGGTGCTCTACCAAGCAATACCGAAGTCAATCTAAGAGAAAATGCTGAGCAATGTCAAGCCATCTCCCTAAAAAGTGGTAAGATATACTATAATAACACACCTTAACCACCACTTTTAAAGACAAATAAGAAGGAAACGGTGGATCAGCAAGATGATATACAACTATATAAACCACTTATACCGCTACTTCAAAGGTTACAACAACTAATAATTCAAGAGCAAAATGCAAAAACACAAATGCATAGAAATTGATATTCAAGTACAGTAAGATTTTAAAGAGCAAAAAAGTGAAAACGAAGTAAGAAATACCAGTAGCAACCTATAGACGCAAGTCACGCAGTCATTAACTTTTCCTCCACATTTTCTTAAATGCTGTAAAAGAAGTAACTAGATAAGCAATTCTCTAAATTTCTTGATATTTTTAAGAAATTACATATCAATCTCCCTTTTGTAGATGCACTGGAGTAAATACCAAGTTATATGAGATTTATAAAGGACATCCTATCAAAGAAGAGAAGATTAGATGACTTCAAGACTGTGGCCCTAATAGAGAAGTGTAATGCCATCCTTCTAGCGAAGCTATCTTTAAAGCTTAAAGATTATGAGAGCTTTATCATACTATGCTCAATTGTAAACTACGACTTTAGGAAAGCACTTTGTGATCTAGTAGCCAGCATCAACCTCATGCCACTGTCTATCTATAACAAATTAGAACTGAAAGAAGCTAAACCAACAAATGTCACACTCCAGCTAGCAAATCATTGTCTCACATATCCCAAAGGAGTTATTAAAGATGTACCGGTCAAAGTCGAGTGAGAAATAATTGAACTTTATTGTTCAGTAGTTCAGTCGATAAATTCATCTTCCCTATCGATTTCATCATCCTAGATATAAAAGAAGACAAAGAGATTCCTATCATCCTAGGAAGAAACTTCATAGCCATTGGAAGAACAACCATTGATGTGTAAAAAGGGAAGTTGACTATAAGGGTACAATAGGACACAATCACTTTCAAGGTCTTTAAGGAGATCAAGTTGCCGACTAAAAGTGAGGATTGTTTTCGCATAGACATGGTGCACCTAAACGCCAAACAACTCAAAGACATGTATATATTAGATCTTCACATCCAAAAGAAGGTATTGAAACATAAAAAGACAAGAAAGAAGAAGAAGGCAACACCTCGATAAAGCAAACAACGAGAAATGAAAGGAAAAACCACTTCTTCGGTTTAAAATCAAAGTCTTTCCAGAGAGACGCAAGGAGAAAGCAACAAAAGATATTACCCGAGGTTTAATAGCAAAAATATGGAAGCCTAAAGAGAAGAGAGCCAAACAGATAACATGTCAGGATACTTCCACCAGCACCTTTGATCCACCATAAAATAAAAGAGAAAGGTCTATCAAGCAGACGACGCTAAATCAAGTGCTTCGTGAGAGACAATCCAAGTAGTTTTTATTTTTATGTTTACTTAATTTTAGTTTTAGTTATTTTAGTTTCTTTTATTCTTAGGAAGAAAACAACAAGACAAAGTATTCAAAGAAGCAGCACAAGCTTTTACAAGCGTTAAAAGCCAAAGAACACCATAGTCACATCCAAAAGACACAAATACTGCATTGCATACATTTTAATTACTAAAGTCTCGTACTCCCAATTCTTTATTTTTCGATATTAGGGACAATATCAAATTTAAGTTTGGGGATATAAAACACTTTCTTGTGTTTATTTTTTGTTGCATGATTTAAATGGTTTTCTTGTGAGTTAAATTTGTTTTATTAGTTTTTCTTAGGTTTTTAAGATATCATTAGTCTATGATAAGAAATAGAATACATGGCTTAATTTATTTTTAAAAATCCCTAGAAAATATTAGATACTTGAGACAATTTTTGCTATCTAAGTTTAGGAATGATTCGACCTCAATTATAATCATCATTCTCTTTGAGCCCTTTTAGAAGCATAAACAGTTAACTATGTTAGGGTTGTGCTTACATGTCATCCCAGTTTTGTATGAATATTTGATATCTATACAGAGTATATTTTGTTATATTGCTAATTACCTTTTAATTATATGGTTTAATGCTTGTTACACTACAAACTTTGTTTTATCTGAAGGAGTTCGAATACGGTCTAAAGGAGTTTAGATTGGTGCTAAGAGTTAGCGAATATTCCAAGAGTTCAAACATTGTCTGTAACAAGACAAAGACCTCAGAATATGCTAATAATGATATAGTTGCAAGAGTTGCAATAGGTTGCTAGAATGTGTCATTATGCAAGCATGTTCTCAAATACATAGTTCTGTTCTATTTCTACTAACGCAGGTCTATTAGTAGATCCTATCAATTTACATAGATCAGTGTTTATCTATATTTATAGGGTACAGTTGGCTTTTTCTAGCCAACTAGGATCTTGGAGATTGTATAGGCATATAGGTATTCAGTTAGGACTGAGTACTGAACAGACTCATGAGGACCCCAATAGACATCCTATGTTGCCGTCAATGAAAGGTCCTCTTGAGTTGAGTAGTATACGTGGTCCTCTGACTTAAGCACTATATTAGGCTTGTGAGTGATCCACCGTACTTTTGTTCCACGCATATCAGAGACCTTTCATGGTCTGACCACTGGATGTCGCTGGGTGTAGTTCGATGCTCATAGAGTCAAGTGCGTGCAGATATGGGATCCATCAGCTCTCATAAGGAGTGATATATCTAGATGCTCCAAGATAGTATCTCAGAAAAGTCTTATGGCCGTAAACAATTAACTCTGAAAGGTGTTTCCATGGGGTTAAACAATATGGCAAAGAGTTTTGCTCATATTGTTCAATTAAGATACCATTCTATAGATAGGTTTATGGATGAGCATATGGGGATTTAACGTTGTGGATCTATGTCCCTATACATTCAAGATATATATAATGGAAGGACTATACGTATGCATTGTAACCTCAACATGTATGGTTTAATGTGCTGATTTGTATTATTCGTGACGTATGCGTGGGGCATGGCTCACGGACTTATAGAATAGTTCCATTTGACGAATTGGGCGTGGACCTAGGGAGTCCCGTGATATGGAGTGTACTCATTGTGCACTAGGGTAGAGTACTGAATTAAATTGCTTAATCTAGTAATATCCAACATAACCACTGGAATGTGTGCGTGTCTATATTTAAGTGTTAAATACAACAATTAGTCAATAATTATTATTCACTAATTGTAAAATGACACGTGACGCATTGTGGACTCTCGGTTGAGTTTACCCAAGTGTAAAATTCGGTGGGACCCGCTAAAGGGTATACTTTGTAACTATTAATGAGAGGTAAATGATCATTTCACACTTTGATTATTTAAATATTAAATAATCAAAATATTTTTAATAAAATATATTATTTTATAATATTATATTAATAATAATATAATATATATAATGCATGATAGTTGTCATGCATTATATATATAATATTATTATTTTAGTTTTTTTTATTATTTTATACCAACAATGCATATTTTATTAATATTATATTGTAATATTATTTTTTTTAATGCAAATTGAGATATATGTGTGAAAGAAACGGAAATTGAAGGAGATGAGAATGAAATAAGTGTTATTCTTTCATTCATTTGTTTTTTGGTTTTGCTCTTAAAACAAAAGAGAAGCAATTATTGCTTCTATTTTATTTTTCTTTATTGTAAAAAAGAAAGTGCAAGTTTAGAATTGGCCATTTGGGATTAAGTGTTAATCTTATGTTGGATTAAAGAGCTACTGTTCTAGCTTATCAAGCCCACCAAGTTGATCACTAGAATTGACATCGAGTACAACGTCAGGCGAACTCCAGAGCAAAACGTGTAAAACGTTACACGTACTAGTAATTTCTCAATTTTATTATTTATATATTAATTTGATTAATATATGATTAATGTGTTAATTGTATGTTTTATAATTTCACTGCATTAAAATATGTATTAAATGCGTATTTTGTAATAAACACACTAATACATGCATCCACCTATACACAGTTGATCCCCTACAAACTATTACTTAGAAATACTTATGGTTTTGAGAGTACACTCAAGTCTTGAATATGGACACTCTAGAACTTGTCTTTAGTTACTGCTTAAAGTGAAATCTTAGGAAACACATGAATAGGAAAATAACATTAGGCCACTTTTGGACTGATTGAGTCTTTTAGCCTACCTTAGAGTATTTTTATCTTTAGTACCTTATTTTGAGCCTACTGATCTACTTTTTTGTTTAAACACATTACAAGTCAAAGACTTAAAGTTTTTATATCCTAAAATTATCTATAACACCATAAACCTTGCATTTACTTAGAAATACTCTTGAAAGGAAAAGGTTGTGAAGGTGTAAGAAAAATATGTTTGGGAGGTATTTGTCAATCTAAGTTTAGGGGTATTACAAAAAAAAAACCTTAACCCCTAGCTTAAGAAAAAGACTTTGAAAAATAATGGTTGAAATAAAACATAGAAACATAATAAGTTTAGAGAAAAAGATAATACAAAGAAAAAAAAGAAGATTAAGAGGTTTTTAGGTAAAGTCTAAATGTTTATGGTGTGATTTAAACTTCAATTTGTTTATCCTTTATCTCATCTTAGCGATGGCCTTATTTTACAAGCTAACAAAAGTCCTAAATAGATTCCTAAACATGTGATTTTCTACATTAGTGGAGAATGGTAGTAAAGACAAGCCTATGGAAATGTCATTATACAAATTAATTACCGAGACATCATCTTTCATGTATCAACTTAAGTATTAAGTAAATCAAGGTATAGTTTTAGCTATTTTTTGTTGCTTGCACACATACATGGTGATTATCTTTGAGCAAGAATAAGGGACTAAATAAAGAGAAATAGAATTGTGAATAATTATTTATCTATCTTAGGATTTGTGCCATTTAAACTGCTGTTGAGATAATTGTTTGATCATTTTACTAACCTAACGTGTTTTATTTTATTTTCTTTGTTTGTTATTTGAGTCAAGTTTAACCTTTGTTTCTATCTTAACTTTTATTGATTGAGGACAAGTAAGTGTTTAAGTTTGAGAGAATTTGATAATGATATATTTGTCATTTATTTTCTCATGTTTTTATCTTGATATTTTATTATTTTATAAGAATAAATAGCTATTTCAATCAAATCACTATAAATGAACAATAATGCACATGAATAACCATTTATTCTCATAAAATAATAAAATATCAAGATAAAAACATAAAAAAAATAAATAACAAATATGCCCTTATCAGGTGTAAAGGGTGTTGTGAAGAAAATTTATTTAAAGGTTTAGTATATTTGCGGTTAACAATAAAAACTAGTCATTTGGCCCAAAGTAGGTTATTATGGATAAAAGTATATCTGGGTAGACTTGAAGGGTCAAATAGTCGAAGCATAGCCTAAAATCATTTGTTTAATCTTGTGTGCTCTAGAATTTCGTCTCGATTGGTAATTAAACAAATTCTAGAATATATGAGACTCTATGTGTACTTGCCATGCATAAATATTCTCTAAGTAGCAAAAAAACTAAATGATCCCAATTAATTGCTCAATATGTTCAAGGAATCATATATAAGGCAAAATTCAATACAATGATTAAACATACAAATAATTTTAGATTCTATAATTTCCCAAAAATTATATCAATTGTAACTAAGTTCTTTTCATTTACTATTAAACATCGTGCCAAACTCAGAACTAACAACTATCTATGGAATAAAAAGAAATAAACATGCAAAATATTAAATTAAAAACAACTGTCAATAGATAATATAGGAAGTAGTAATTTAATACAGAGAAGTGTTTCCCTCTCTCAAACTTAAGATTGACATTACCCCCAATGGTAAGAGAAAAGAGAAAATAAAACATTTCCTTGTCAATAGATGAACAAGCTTAATTGTCCGACATACCAGCCAAATTGACTTCCTCACTGCCATCTTTGTTTGCAGGCTGTGGGGTTGGATAAGCAAGTGTAACTCACTACTATAGTGTTCAGGTCTTGACGTTGTGGCACCGAGACTTGCAAATTTAGGTTCTTTTCCATCATTTCACGCTACAGCACCTACATTTTGACTTTTTGCCTAATTTTAGGTCAAGTTGGCATTGTAACCCTGACTTTTGGACTTCTTAAGTGTTGCAATATTGTCTTACTTTTTTTCAATTATTAAATAATAATAAAAAAGTAATAAATAGATTGCCCCCTAAAAAGTGCTTAATTTAATGTCATTCACTTGACATCTTCCTTATTTAAGAATATTTAAACAAAACAAAGGAGAATTTATGATAATAAATCATTTCTCCCTAATAGTGCTTCAATCGTTGCCCCTTCACCTTGAATGTCCTTGAAATTCTCATCCTTGACTCCCACAACTCCATAAGAAAAACTGTTAATGACAAGATTGACTTGGACCATCTTGATTTACGCCTTCTTAAAAAAGTTTCAACCTTGAACGGAAGATTAAACCCTGCCGGCCTAGTTTGAATTGCTACTCTAAAATCTTCTTACCATGCCACCTCTTAATCTTATCTTGATACAGCTTTTCATTCTTAAAATCTTGGGGTCAAGATTCATCCATCTTATGTAACTGTAAGAGGTGCGTTTCTCTAGTTTTCATGTACCACATCAACACTAAAACAATCTTTAGATTCATTTCAAAGCTTTATTACCTTGAAATCCTTAAACATCACCTATCATGCACCTTTATTATAAGTTCCCCTTTCTACACAATTATAAATGTCCTTATAGTGGCTAAGAATGGTCTCCCTAAAATAATTAAAATCTCACAATCCCTTTCCATATCAAGAACAATAAAATATGCTAGGAAAATAAATTTGTCAATTTTTCTAACACATCTTCAACTATACCCCTTGGATTAGTGATATATTGATTAGCAAGTTGTAGTGTAATAGTGATTGATTGTTTCCCCCAAACTTAGCTTTTAGTATATAAACAATGGTATCAAGTTAATGTTAACTCCCAAGTTACATAAATCTTTATCAAAAACTTTATTCCGAACGGTGTATAAAATGGTAAATCTTCTTGGATCTTTGAGTTTTAGTGGAAGTTTCTTCTATAAAATAGCATTGTGCTCTACTGTTAAAGCAACTATCTTAAACTCTCCCAATCTTCTTTTCTTTTATAGGATTTCTTTCATGAAATTGATATAACTGGGCATCTACTCCAATGCATCAATAAAATGAATATTGATTTAGAGCTTTTGAATACCTTTAAGAATTTGGAAAACTACTTATTAAGTTTATATTTGTGAAGATATTGGGAAAATGGAGGTAGTAAATTATAAAGACTCAAGTCAATTTTCTTTAACATGTCTTTTTTCTTTTCTTAAGCTTGCACATTCTTTTTAACCTTTAATTCCTTTTCAATATGACTCTTTGTTAATTAGAGCTTCTTGACATCATAAATAATCAGATAAGAATAAGATTCATTAAGAACTAGTTTATTAATACCATATATTCTATGTAGGTATATATTTATCCCACATGAAACTCGTAACTATTACGCTATGATCATATATTAAAATTATTCAAGGTCAACATATAAATTCTTTCGTCAAGTTCATTAGGGTTCACACAACAATATAATTACTTATCAAGTAACTAGAAAGCATTAAGCATAAAATAATTGAATAATTCTATTATTGAGTTAATAAAAATAAAAAAAGAACTTGAATTCAATCACATATCAAGTTCAAAGTAGTAACCGTAGATAAAAAAAATTAGTTCATGACAAAAACTAGAGTTCTAGAACATAAATTAATAAACATAATAAAGAAGAAGAAAAGATAAAAGTAAGAGAAAAAGAAAGTACATATCAATGTCTTGATTTATCACTTCCTCTCTCCAACTTGAAATGAATCCCTTCTTAAATTCTTAAATCATGATCTAAACTCCCTAGAAATTTGTTCTCTTTCATGCTCTCTTCTTGTCTCTATTTTTGGCTTCAATAAACTTTTATTTATAGGCTTCATAGCTTCAAAGTAGGGCAACTTCGAGTCCAAGTCTGATTGAGTTTCTTTTTATTTTCTTTTTTATTGCACAGGCGTTGCGATGTTAACTTTTGGAGTGTTGCGATGCTAAGCTTTTTGACTTAAGCACTGTGGCATTAAATATTTGGACGTCGTGATGCTGAGAGCTAGGATTAAGGGAGTAAATTTTCAAGCTTGGGCACTGCAGCATAGATCCTTTTGAGTGACCTGGAACTGGAAACATAACTTAAGCGCCACGACACTAGTATTGCGTCGCGATGTTACCTTTCGGAGTATTGCGATGCTAAATGTGATTGAGTTTCTTTTTATTTTCTTTTTTATTGCACAGGGGTCGCGATGTTAACTTTTAAAGTGTTGTGATGCTAAGCTTTTTGACTTGAGCACCGTGGCATTAAATTTTTGGATGCCACGATGCTGAGACCTAAGATCAAGGGAGTTAATTTTCAGGCTTGGGCACCGTGGCGTAGATTTTTTTGAGTGACCTGGCATTGGAAACGTAACTTGAGCACCACGGTGCTAGTATTGTAGCAAAATTATTGTTCATAATGCTATAACAATCTACTGTTCATGGTTACTATAGCAAATATTATATTTTTGCCTTGTTTTCCTTAGATTTTCATTCTAATTAGTGCTATTAACTTCAAACCTACAAAACAACAATAAAGCACATACAAAAAAAGTATAATATTCACATTAAAATGAACAAAAGCTAAGTCTATGGAAGTCTAAATAATATGTAATAAAATATGCCCATCAAAATTGCAGGTAACAGTTTGGCTGTTTACAATATTTACTTCCATAGCATTAATTTTCTTTGATAACATATTAACTTGAGTAGCTAATGAAGTAAGGGCCACTATATCATAAATACTGGCAACCTTAATTGGAACTACTCTCTTAGATGGACTATAGTACATGGATTACTTTGATAAGTATGCAATAATATTCTAAATGATTCAGGTGACCTCTTCCAACTAAACCTTACATATATAGCCCTTATCCTAAAATGCAAAAATCCAAAGAAGATAGGAGATTATAGACCTATAAGTGTGTAATATCATCTATAAAATCAATTCAAAGTCTATTACAAATAGGCTAAAGCATATGCTAGATGAGTTAATCTTGCCAAACTAAAGTACTTTCATCCCATTGGCCTGATCTTTGATAAAATAGTAGTTGATTATGAATGTCTGCATAAGATCATATGTATGAAACAAGGGAAATATAGTTGGGCAGCTATAAATTTGAACATTAATAAGGCTTATAATACGACAGAGTGGCACTTTATTGAAAAGGTCATGCTGAAGATAATGTTATCTTTTAAATGGGTTAGCTTGATAATGAGATGTATTTCATCACCCATCTACTCAATCTTAATAAATAAAGCTCATAAGGAGTCATTAAACCCCAAAAGGGGTCGAGACAGAGCTGTACCTTATCTACATACTTGTTTCTATTGGGAGTTGAGGCTTTAACTTCACTGCTCAAGGATGCTAAGAAGAGGAAACTCATTCGCGACATTAATATCTCAAAAAAACTAACCCTAACTCATCTGTTATTTATAGATGACAACTTGATCTTTTCTAAACCAGCAATAGCTGAATGTGAAAACCTGAGAAGCATTATAGATGCCTACACTAAAGCCTCTAGTCAATTGATTAACATGGACAAATCCTTCATGTTTTTTAGCTCTAATGCAAGTTATAACATCAGGACATAAATTTGTAATATCTTAGGGCTAAAGGTTGTATCCATCCATAGAAATTATTTGCTACCATCAATGATGAGGAAGAAAAACAATTCTTTTTTCACTCTATTAAATTTAATTATGTAATATCCAATCTCTATTAGTAATATTGGTGTCTAGATTTTGATATAAAGTAATGAAGACGCCGTAGGGTTACCCAATTTTAACCCTATTAGAAAAAAAAATTTATGGTACGCATGAGAGATATTAGACCTAATTTGGTAATTTCATACGCAGTTGGACGACCCTAGAATATTTTTGGAATTTTTCTCTATTGGTTTAGAAAAGAAAATTCTAATTTACTACATGAATTTTCATTTAAGGGTTATGTATGGAACAAGCCTTTGTTGAGAAACGCAATCCATATATTAGAGAATGGACCAATTAGAAACAATCTCATAGATTGTCAAGTTGAAAATTCTAGTTAGTTTATTAGACTATTCTAACTAGATAGTTACAAAGGAACCAATTATATACTTAGTTTTCAACTAATGGCAATTTAGAAATTTTGAGTTAGTTGAGGGGTAAATTGGTCTTTTGGGAGAGCACTATAAATATGGTAGAAGTGTGTAAAAATTTCAAGTGATCAAAATGAAACACTTAGAGCAAAAGAGAGCAAAATTTGTCCAAGTGAGGGAGGGGCTGCTACAGTGACATTTTAAGTTTTTTTTTCATGATTTTGTCATGTTTAATCAAGCTATAGAAAGGTCAAGTATAAGTTCCTAAGCTCAATTGAAGCCTCCATTAGTGAAAATTCAAGAAAAAGAGGTAAGAAAAGCATTGTTTTGTGAGATAAATATGTGAACTTTCAAGATTGCTTCAATTGATGTTCTTGTGTATATTCTTGGTTTAGAATGAGTTGAATTCTAGTGTGGAGCTTGAAGGAGTCATCAAAGTGAAGAAAGTGGCAAGGTAAGAATTAGGGTTTTGGGTGATTTGAATGTGAAGACTTCAATTGGTTGTAATTAGGGCATTAGAATGAAATTGGCTTGATTTTGATATAATTGGAACAAGAAATTGAGAAAATAAATGTGTTGGAACATATGGTGAAATTCTACCACTTTAGGGAAGTTAGGGATTGAGTTGTGTTTTGGTTGAATTGTGATGTATAAATGGTGCATTATGTAAATTGAATGTATATGGTTCATGGAAAAATCAAAAATAAAGAAAATGGGATATAATTATCCATTTTGGAAATGTAAAGGGCAATTATATCCAACCGAAGTTATAAAGTGTTAAGAAATTTTCAGGGCGTCGGATGGTGAATTAGATAAGATTGAATGGCTCCGTAAATAAAAATCGAAAAGTAGTATCCATTCGAGCTTTGTATGCCGATTAGGGCATTTAGTAGTTAAATGAGATTCTAGCATTCGATTTGATTCTAAATGTCATTTATGGCGCGTAGGTGAAAAAAATTGAGAGCGGTAATGGGAGCAGAATTTCGAAGCGAAATTGAGCGCGAAGCGGTTGTGAGTGAAAATTTGTCATTTCTTTTATCGTTTATTATGTTTTCACATAATAAAAATGTATGTTTTATGTGCTTTTAATGCATAAACATGATTTATGATCTTGATATAAATTCATGGATATGCTTTTACATGTTCGGTTTAAGAAACAGTTTTAAAATTACTGCATCCCTTTCAAAGGTCATTGGTACCCTCAAATTATAGTGGTGGTGATTGTATTAGACCCGGCTGGTATATCCCGTACACATGGGCAAGTTATGGGGGTGTCTCACTAACTCTGAAAAGTCAGGATGTCGAGTCTTATGAGTCGCTCTATGTATACGGGGTATTGTCTCGCTATATATATGCAATGTAGGATTTTGCTGCATAGCCAGTGAGATGTCTTGAGATGTCACTGTGGGTGCTGCTAGTTAAAGTGCCCCGTGACCTACTCACGTGTCTGGTGCTAGTTGAGTCACTGCGTGAGTATAGAGCTTTAGGGTTACCATTGGTACAATTTAGAAAAAAAATGGCCGAGTGAGGACTTTACTAGTTTTTGATCTATCGATAGCAGTTTTTGCATTTATATGCACATGGTAGTTATTATGTTGTACAGATTTTGGATATTATTTTTCAAGAATGTAAATAAAACCCACCCAACAAGATTTTATCGGCATATGATGTTAGAAACTGTAATACCCCAAAATTTTATTTATTTTGATTGAATTTATTAGTCAAAAGAAATGGAAGAATTTGATTGGTTGAATAAATGTAGTATAGTATAAGTGTTTGCATGGAATTAAAACCTATGCTATTAAAACTTTTTCAACATTTGGACCAATAGAATTTTGCCAACATTGTTAAATAGAATTTACTAGAATTAGTTAGATTTAAACTATATTTTTTATTTAGTTTAGTTATGAATAATGTTTGAAATTTTTGGACCAATCAAATGCCACCAATTCTAGCCAATGGAATTTTTGTAATTTTGGGTTTAGTTGGGGGTATTTTTGGAAAGAAAAATGAAGGCTATAAAAGGGGGAATAGTATTAAAAAATTAGAGAATTCAAAACCCTTGGCCGTCCCACCCCCCTTCCCCTTTTGCATTTTCTTTTCATTTTTCTTTTATTTCCCTTTAAATTTAACAATTCTCAATACTTCCATTAGTAAATTAAGCCTCCAAACCCTTAATTAAACCCCTCTTCATCAAGTTTCAAGGATCAATTTCAAAGTATAAGGTGTTATTCAAGGTAAGTTGATGCTAAAAATTCTATTGAATATGGATTTGGGGTTTCAAGGGTTAATAGATGAAGTAGCCATGTAGAGTTAGTGAATTATGCTTTTAATTTGGTAAATTAGAATTTTATTCATTATTTGTATATTTTGGCAAATGAAGGTGAAATCTTAGCCAAGGATAGCCAAGGAAAGAAGAAGGAGAAGATGTGAGTCAAGTAGAGGAATTAAGTTTATAAGGTTGGTGTACACTTTAGTTTGAAACTTAAATTTTTACCTTAGGAAATTTAGTGTATATTTATGTATTTTAATAATATGATGGATGAGTATGTTGTACTATGGCATTGAATTGATAATTATATTGTTTCTAAATGTATTAAATATATTTTGAGTATTGGATATTAATTGATGGTCAAAATTGAAAAGAAAAGAAAAATTGGGCATAAATATGAATTTTGAGGAAATAGGACTTATATGGAAAATTCTGGACTAATTTGTAAATATTTAAAAAAGTTATGTCTTTATGTGAATTATTATGGAATTAGAACTTATATATGAGTTGTTGAAGAAATTGGGGCCTAATGACAAATTTTTGGAACAAATGGGCCTATAAGTGGAAAATTAAAAAATTTTGGGCTGAATTGTTAAATCTGAAAATTTTGGAACTTATTTGGGTATTTTTGAATATTCTTGACTTATATGAAAAAATTTGGAACATTTGGGCTTATATGTAAAATTTAAAAATTTTAGGCATAAAGGTGAATAGTAGAATTTTTTTGGCCTATTTGTAATAATAAAAAAATATTTGAGTCTAAATATGAATTATCGAAAAAATTGAGTAAATGTGAATTTGTATAATAATTTAGTTTAATAATAATAAATTTGTGTTAAAAAGTTTTTAAAGAAAAATAATGTATTAATAATACTATTGAGACGCCTTAAGTAAACCTGAACATTGGTAGGGGAGGATTGGTAGTTGGCATGCCAATAAGGTATTATAGCAGTACTGCGCCGTTTGCTTGTTCGATGACACTACTCTGTGTATCCGATCTATTATCTATTCTGATCTGTTCTGGATCCAGTGGGTAGTCACCGAGTGGCCGATGCCGGATCATTATCTAATATTTGTTAGCCCATTAGCCAATCTATGGTATTGTGTCAGTGTTTATTTTGGGCGCTTACTTAGATTAATTATAAATATGATATTTGTATATATATATATATATATTTGATTAATTAAAATGAGAAATCGAAAAATGTTTTGGTTTAATGAATTGATTAATTGATAAATTTTGATTTATTATGATAAATGGTAAAAATTGGTTATTATTAAAAATTTCATTGTTTATATATATGGTTTATTGCAAAAAGGTAATAAAATTTTATTATACTCTTTCATCTTTTGTGTACACCCACTAAGCTGTTGTGTTTAGCGCGTTAAATTTACCATGCGTAGGTAGTAGAGTTGTCATCACTAAAAACTGAAGAGTAAATCTTTCTGCAGCTGCTTAGAGTCGCTCACATCCTCTATATATATATAATTATTTTTGGTAGATATTTTGTTTGTCTATAAACTGTTGTATATTATATTATGAACATTAAGTGTATGTGCATGTATATATGTATTTCTTCAGAACTGTCTCCTTTAAAATCATGATAATATATGATATTTATTTTGATAATATGCTGGATGTGAAATAGTTTGGTGAAGGTTTGATACATTTAGAGTGCAATATGAGTTGTGAATATTTGTTGAAAAAAAAATATGGAAGTTGGTTAATAATGGATATTGAAATTTGGGAGTGTTTCATTTGTTACAGGTAGTGTAAAAATCTAATTTTTAGAGAAGACTCTGTCAATTTTTCTTCGTAAATATTTATAAAACAAAAATATTTTTGAAGTTTGAATAATTATTATCATTGTTTGTGTTCGATGCTATCGTAGCATCCCCTGATCTCGTGTCTCGATGAGAGGCGAGCGAGGAAGGTGTTACAGAAACTGTTTTACAGCTTTATATCAGTTTTAGAAGCATGATTTATGCATGTCTTTTAGAATTTACTATCTAAGCATAATGTTATTTTATTTGAAATCTTAAATGCACTCACTGAGCTCTTTTAGCTCACTCGTTTTGTGTTTTATATTTTCTAAACCCCCTTCCCAAGTGCAGGTCTTGGTACGTAAGCTGCTGATTCTCCTATTGCTGATTAGTAGGCCAAATCTGAAGATCATTTTTGTAAATGTAAAAGTGCTAAATAGCACCCTTTTTGCTTTCTGTATAATAATTATAGGTATGTATATTTTGAACCAATAAGAAGAGATTTCGATATTATGATGATCGTTTTTACTTTTTATGAGTATGCTCATTTTGTGATTTAAATGAAATTATTGAGTTGAGTTGGATTGATTTTAGAAAGGACCAGAAGTCCTATTTGGCAGTATTGAGAAGTGGTTTAGAAATAGAAGTGTAATTCTTTGCAGGTTTTGTACTGAATTTTCAAAAAAATAGAGAAAACTCTGCCCTTTCTTTTTTTTAAAAAAAAATTAAGATGTCATTTTCATGTATATGCTAAGATTTTCTCAATAATAGCAAGAACTAAAAATGGGTTCATCTTGTGAAATTTCTCAACTTACCCAGATAAATTCTGAGGAACTTCCGTCGAGGTGCCCGACAGAGCCACTAGGACTTACAGTAGAGGGTCTCGAAATAGGTCCTGTCAAATTAAGTCAGTAGCTTAGAGTATACCAACTTTATGCCATAAATGTGTTTACTTAATTCCATATGTAAGAAAATTTAAAAATAGGTGATAGCTTTTTAGTGGGGGAAATAAAAGAATGGCTGAATAATATATTGGGTTTCTTGGAGAACATTTTGTGCTATCAAAAGAGATGATGCCCTTAGCTTTAGAGATATGCAAGCCTTCAACTATGCCTTACTTGCAAAACAAGGTTAGAGGCTGATGCAATTCTCAAAGTTTCTTCTGGCATGGGTACTAAAAAACAAATACTTTCCAAACACATCTTTTATGAACAACAAATTCGGTGGTAGGATCTCATACATCTGGAGAAGCACAGAGAAGTCTTAAAGAGGGGAACAATGTGGAGAATAAGTGGGTAGACTAGTGAGAATTTATAAGGATAATTGGCTTCCTAGACCTACAACCTTCAAGCCTATATACCCCTTTTAGAGTCTACAAAAATTTCAGATATTATTACAAGGGACAAGCAATGGAATATTCATATGGTTCTTGAACATTTCAAGGTAGAGATGTGGAACTAATTTAAAGAATCCTCGTTCCAAGAGGAGAGAAGCAGGATCAACTATTGTGGCATTATAAAAAGAAAGGCACATATTTTGTAAAAAGTGATTATCATGTGGGTTTGCAAATGAAAAATCTAGATCTACAAACAAACTCATGTAATCTTTTTTTTTTTATAGTGAAAATACATATAGAACCTGCATATTTCAGCAAAGGTTAAGATCTTCATATGGAGGGCCAACATTTACAAGCTTCTAATAAGGATAAACTTGGTTAGGAAAAGAATCATATAGGATCCTTTATGTAGCACGTGTTATAGACAGGCTGAGGATATATTTCATGCTTTTATTAGATGCAAATAAGCAAAAAGGGTATGAAAACACTCTTAATTTGCCTAAGTGATCAACAAATACCAAAATGGCCTCTATGTAGTGTTAAGGAAGAATGTAGAAGTCCTGTCATAGAAACAGTTTGTATGTATGGTTATGACCATGTGGCTCAACTAGTAATGCAGAAATAAAATCTAAGCAGGTATGGCAACACAAGAACCCAGGTCACATTCTTGGTCAAGCAGAAGTAATGCTAGAGGCTTATCAAACAACAAACTTTTCAGAGCTATCTCCTAAAAATTGTAAACACTCTATTGTACCTTCGGGAAGGTTGCCTCCTAGACTAAGCCTCTTAAAGTAAATTTTGATGTTGCATTAAAGGAGGTAGAGGGGAAGGCAAGAGTTGGGATTATAATCGGAACCGCTCAGAAGATATGATGGAATCTACAACTATTCCAACACAATTCAAAATGGATGTAGAATTTATGAAAGCTGAAGCTGTTCTGCTTAGGATTAAGTCAGCAAGAGAGTCGAGGCTACTTCTAATTTTGGTAGAATTAGATTATAAAAACATCCTCAATCTAATTGAGCAAAAAGCCTCCTTAAGAACAGAAGTTGGCTAACTAATATAAAAAATTCTTAGCCCTCCTCGTAGATTGAATGGCATCGAGTTTTGTCATACTCTTAGAGTGTGTAACATTGTTACCCACAAACTTATCAAATTGGCATTAAGTCACAGGTGAACCAAAAATTTGGCTAGAAGAGGCTCTTGGTATAGTCTCGACTCTTTTGTGGCAATCCTTTTTGTGTTTATGAATTCATGATTTCATTGTTATACAAAAAAAAATGAAAATAAAAATTTAAAAAAAAACCAACTAGTTATAGAGAAAGAAAAAGAAAAAGAAAAAGAAAAAAGAGAAGCGGCAAATGGTACGGACAGTTAAGTCATTGATGGATTAACTTGGGTCCATGTTCTAGGCCTGTCAATGTTCTAACCCTGTAAACGTAGGCCTGTCAATTAAAATACCTCATAACAACTTATTAAAGAAGGACAATCATTTTTTTATTTTTTTTTTGTGATCAAAGTTGAGCATTGCAATTTCTTTTTTTTTTTGGGTTCTAATAAAGATGAATATTAATTAAAGTGGGTTGAGCAAAGTTTGGTACAAGAAGTGATCTGGGCATAGTATTAAGCCGGTCCAACCTGACAGACCATATGGTAAAAATAAAGATTTTCTTATTAATTAGTGGCGAAAATTTTAAATGGCTCTGATATTATATTGTTTCGGACTCAGCTACTTTGCTTTTTACCTAGTGATGCATTTCTAGCTTCTTTCAAGTCTTTTAAAAGTTGGTTCACTTTTGAAATTGAGGCCATAGATGTTTCCATCTTTCTTCCTTTAGGATTAATATTAAAGAAAAAGTTTTTGTCTTACTATATATTATCCTACTATAAAGATCGATTATTACTTGTAAAAGACTGCGTCAACTATTGAACTGCTGTCAAATAATTTTGTTAGTCTTCCGCTTCTCTCTCAACAAAATCATAGGAGTTAATATTTTATAGTTAAAAAATTAAAAATTAGGTAATTATATCTTTAATTTATATTTTTTATCTCGATCAAACATTTGCATTTAGTATTTTCTCTCTAAAAAATATTCTAAAAACTATTGTATAAATCAGCAATTTTGAATGTTGTATTGTGCATATTGATGTACAAGAACATTGGTGTTTGATTTTAAATCTAAAAAATAACCGATAATTATTAAGTTTTTTAAATTTTAGATGTAATTTATAGTTTCTATTATAAATGGGTGAAAATAATTAAATTATGAGTAAAATAAGTGAAAAATCAATAAATTTTATTATAAATGGGTTAAAAATAGATAGAAATAGAAAAAATTCGATTAAAAATGAAGTTTTATGGAAAAAAAATTCAAACAAAAATAAATATATTTGAATAAATACATTGATCGTAAACATTTCGCATTCAAAAATAAAGTTTATATTTTTTGTATTAATTTTTAATTATAATGATTAATTAATTATGTAATTTATTTAAAAAAATTCGTAAATGACCCATTGACAAATAAATATTTCATTTATTTTTATTTGTTAAAATATAATTAATTATGTTATTAATATAATTTTATTAATTTGTTCAAATCTTAACATTTAAAGTTAACTGTAACATTTTATTACAGTAGAATTGTACTATCAAATTCTTTTCAACATCATATTTTTTATTGTAATTTGTTGTTTCTTTACAATCATACTTAACATTATAAGGTTGTATAATTTAACACTTAATGAGAAATTGCATTAATTTTAATAGTAACAAAAATACAACAATAGAGTCCAAAATAATAAACTTAATAAAAAGTCACATTAAATTTAAATATAAGTTATGCAAATATAAGTAACATTAAATAGTAAAATAAAAATACACAATACATGCTATATTAACTGCTATGCAAATCAATAAGATTTTGACATGTCTTGTAATTATGTCTATGTTGCTTATAATAGCTATACATATTATTCATTGGTTTCTCATCTTGTAATAAAATTTGCTTATTATGTTGCCTCCCTAATTGATGATATGTTATAGGAGACTTAATGTCAATATCTCTCAACTCATCTTAAAATATCTAATTTGATGGGTGGTTAATCGAATTTACTCACCTGTTATATGCATGAAATAATGACTCAAATATATAGTAAGGCAAACAAAAATCCAAATACAATAATCTAATCTATTTGTATACTGCAATAGCATAGGCACAAGATAGTTGTCAAAAACTAAACTTTTGCAATTACATGACTTTGCTGAGATATCTATTATTCCATTTCTACTTTCTTTCTCGACAAAGTAAGAATGATCAATTAGGTAAACCATTATATAGGTGGACTTATCATTATACTTTCAAACCTTGCGATCGGCCTAACTCATCAGAAAATATGCCATACATTTGTAGCCTCACATCTCTGGAAAAAATTAATTTTACATTAACTTTCGTATCCACTCAACCAAGATTGTCAAAAAAATGACCGTGCATCCTTTGCAACAATATTAATGCTATATACAATATTAGTGGTCATGATATCTTATCTTCGGAATACTTTCACTAACCAAACCAATTTGGAAAAACTAACCTCCTCCTTCAAGTATCTTGTTGCCTTCAGTTTCATCTCTTGAATCTTCTTAATTTGCTCTTAAAAGTCATAAATATGATATTCTTTTACAGCAATAAAATAAAAAGACAAGAATTCCCCTTTCTTTTTTGTCTCCAATGATATTTTATATCTTATAACCAAATTTTCTTTCAAGTAAAAAATTCATACCCTATAATATGTATTAAGAAACACCTATTGAATCACCATTTTAATATTAGCGTGTCTATCAAATAAAAATACAAGATTCTGAAGATTATCAAAGACTACTTAGAGTTTGGCCATAAACAATGCTCAGAAAGCATTGTTTTCAAAATTAACAATCTACATGCTAGTGAAAATTTTTGAATATATCCATATTTACAAATTACTACGTACATTGTTCTCAAGTATGCACCTTTTAAAAATATTTTATCAATTGTAATAATTGATCAAATAGATGATCAAAAACCTCTAATGCATGGTTCAAGTGCCACAAAGAAATACTTAAAGTAATTGCAGTCAACAATTTTAAAATAAATAACTATACACAGGTTCTGTTATTCTAACACATATAGTATGCAAAAAGTAATTTAAATAAATTCTTAGGAGTACCTTGTATTATCCTTTATGCATGCTTCTTAGCTTATCAAGTAGTGAAATACATTATCTTCACACTAAATGCTTTATGGATATCTGCTTAGATCTCTTTCATTCTATAAATTCAACTGACTGATACAAACTTATTCTTTATAAATTTTCTAATAATCTAACTCTTGTCTTTCCTAACCATCACATAATAGGTCTAATTAACATGTGTGATCTTATTAATTTTGTACACGATAAAATACTTCCTTTCATATATCAACCCCACATGTAATTTCCATTCGCACCTCTCATCATCATATTTTACTTTAAAACAATCTTTTGTAGACTTTAAAACTTTAATGCTCAATTACCCTTAAGTACCAGCATACTAATAACTTAATGAATTGCACCTTTACTATCATATAATTTCTCATAAATATATCTGTAATTCCATAATATGAAACCTTATCGATTATGGCCAAGTTCAATAGTAATATTAGAAGAAGAAACGTGAAAAGGGTTTTCAGTTTCGACATCATCTCCTCTTCTATCTCAATATTAACATGTGCCTTATTAAAAGTGATATTTGAAATATAATAATGTTCGCCTTCCATTGAATCACTCAAACTATCACATTCTTCCATATTATTAACATTTCTAGGACCATTGACGTGCTCGTCTACGCCACTATCATAGTTCATATAAATTAGGTCGTTGTTAAATATTATAGGAGAATAATAATAGTCGTCTATAGTATTTATATGAATCATAACAATTGGTATTATTGGGGCTATGTAACTCACTTGATTGTTACGGCTTGTAGATATAAAGTTATTATTATTAAGTGGTTAGTTCTAAATGGGTGCATGTACATCTTTATACGCACGGGCTCTAAGATCAACTGTTACATATAGAGGGCATAACAATCTTCTATTGATATTAAAAAAGAATCATATATCATTATCATTTCCAATCTTAATTGGTCTTAACTTAAATCTGGTTGCATCAATAAAAATATATTTCGTATTATCAACTTCAATTGCATGACACATAATAGTTAAAAAGACCTTCATAATTCACATCCTTCAAAATTGAAACACCAAAGTTTTTATACGCAACATATCTTTCATCACCATCATTAAAGCTCTTCCACATTTCCATGACACATACAACGAGTGTCTCATATTCCAAGCACCGTAACAAAAAAGTATTTAAATTGAGGAAAAAGACATAATTCAAGACAGGCAAAAATCCCAAAATAAAAGTTTCCTAAGACCCACTTTGTTACCTTCTGCACACAAGCGCCCTTGCCACGTGAATTATATTGTGAGAATCATTTAATAGATCTGGATTTTTCAAATGGAACCTAGTTTATTTAGATTTTTCAAATCTTCTTTCACATTCACTTTATTTCTCTTTAAAACTTCACCACGTTACACTAGAATCATATTTAAATACTAATACATTTACAAAATAAACACAACTTCAAAAAAGAAATTTATAGATATTTGTATATATGATAAGTACACATTATACGATTATAAAAAAGGACTTACTTTTTTTTTAATCAATTTAAAACTTAAAATCTAGTGATTTTAAATGTTGGAGTATATTTTTTTAGATGGATTTACAAGAACTTGAGTTAATTTTGTATTTTTATTTTCAAATATTTATTTATCATTATATTTTATCAACAAGGGTAATTATGTCTATTTCGCATTAATTTGGCTAATAAAAATTGAACTACTAATTTTTGTAATTAAAAAATTCAATTAAAATAATAGGCCATTTATGAAAATTTCCACATATTTATGTCTAATAATTGAAATTTTAACCGCTTCTGTGTATTAAATCACTTGTATTAAATTTTTGATCATGCATACTTCTCAATTAATTGCATTAAATATATATAATGTGAATTTAATTTAAGTGTCATAATTCTTTTCATAGCAAGGTGGTACATTAATTTGAAGGTTTTAATATTTATAACTTGCTAGCTCTACATGTGTTGAGGGATTTCATTGACTTAATTTATAAGGAACCTTGTTGTTAATTTTTCAAAAAGCAGAGAGATGGCTCTCTTTGACCTTGTCTTTCCTCTCTCCCTTGTAGGAAAGTGTTAGTTTTCTTTTTCTTTAGAAGAAATTAGGAAGGTGTTAACTGAGTTCTCTTAATGAAGGTTGAAAATAATTCCAAATGTTTAATTTCTAGTTTTTGCACTTCTTTTTTAGTTTCTTAATGAAGGTCCTCTAAGTTCTGTTAATGAAGGTAAAAATGGTATTCAGTTGAGTATATATGCATTCAAAAGCTAGGGCCATGCAATTCCATCGCTTAAAGCGCAAGCATGATTCAGACTCCAATCAATCAAGATACAAAACAAAAGAAAAAAGAGAGGCCAAAAGATTCAATCAAAGAAAAAGAACCTAGTGGCATGCAAAAACGACCCCGCAGTAGCTGTATTATATTTTAGTAAAGATGAGAGATTGACATGAAAATAATATAGTTGATTACTTAGCCAAGAAAGCTAACTCATTTCCCGCCTTTAGTTTCCACTTTAATATCCTCGGAATCTTACTTCTCTTTCTATCTTCTGATCAGAGTCAGAGACCAACAAAGTTGAAAGAAAAACAATTTCTCTTTATCATAATAAAGATGTTATTAAAATCCTCCTTTTGATCCACTCCCCACCAAGAACATGCTACTCCCAAATCCAAGCCAAAAATGTTAAAATTAATTTATATAAACACAAATAAGATCATAAACAATCCAAACAAACTTTTTATCATCATTTACAATTTTTTTTGTTTTTACAAATTTAAACACTTAATTGTTATAAAAACAGCAAAACATGTAAAGAAATTAAAAAAAAAACCAAGTCGATAATTATCTAGCAATCAGAAATAGATCAAACTGTTTCTATATGTTTAGATTGTGATGGAATATTCAAAGGCTAGTAGAACACTGAGTGCCTTGCTTTGAACTTAGAGGACCTGTTGGGATATTCGGACCAAAAGCCATGATAGCAACACAGTTAACATTAAACCTGTATCGTCCTGAAACCCAAGTTCCAACTTTCCAACGCAGCTTCCCATTCACTTTAACATTCAGGACAAGTTTCCCAACCGTTTGATCGCGCACCACTTCATAAGCGAACGACGGCGCCACGGGCAATCCACTTCCAACCAAAGATGCTGTTAACAGATTGGTCTCTTGGTGTCCTTGGTAAAAAGGCGGAAGTGAGGTATCAACCGTGATCTGCTGGCCTTTGTAGGCAGAGTAAACTTGTAACTTGTCGTAGTAAATGCCAACTTTTTTATTAGGGTTTTTGGAGAGTAATGTAAACTGGATGGATGAGTTGAGAAGGTGAGAGCCTGAGAGGTTGAGTTGATAGAGTTCAGCTTCTTTGAGGGAGAATTGAGGCTTAGCAGGGTGGAGAATGAGCCAGATTAAGAGTATAAATGAAAGAACACAAGTGAAAATTGTTGAGAAAGCACAGAACAGCTTCTTGTACTGCTTGTCAATGTTTAAATTTAATACTTGCTTTTCGGCGCAGTGCTTGGGAGATTTTGAGAGGACTTGAGACATTTGCAAGCGGAGAAAAGAGAGAGAGAGAGAAAGAGAGTGAAGGTTTACAAGGCTATGGAGTTTGTGATTGAAGAATGGGGATTAATAAAGAGAGACCTCAGCAGCTGGGGAAAAAAACAGCAATTATTTTGCTCTTTCATGCTTTTGACTGGCAGCTCCTGCTGGTGAGAAGTAGCTAGCTATAAGATATTTACTTATAAAACTTCTCGAATGTAACTTTAAATCTACGGTTGTAACTAGATTATCAAGTTTAAAGATGCATCTCAACCATTGGATTCAGGCACCATGCATCATGGTTTGTCTTATTTTAGATATTAACATATCTCATGGTTGATGGCACTACAACAATGAGCTACTAGGCGTTGTCTAAACTAGCTTAACCCTTTATTTCTCCAAAAATCCATGCTCGAGTTAATTTGGCAGTCCCGTAAAAGTATGAAACCATTTTAAAACTATTGGGATGCTTCTACAATTAATATATATAATACTTTATTCATTAAAATTATTGAGTCTTCTAGATATAATAGCTCCATTTAATAATTTATTTTATTGGCCCATATTAGCCCTAACTAGGCCGCATCAAGTATTCAGAATCTATATTAACAGAGGAAGTTTATAACAAGCAGCTCGTTTTTTCTAAAATGTAGACAATTTATCTCAGATAATCTAAACCCGTTGATCCATGAATACTACAAAAAGGTCGTGGATAGCATGAAAGGCGGAAATGAGATAAAAATTAATATTTAATTTAAATTATTGCACATTAAATATTATCTTTACAAGAAATAACTAGAACACACATTTAATAAAGAATTACATTCCAATAACATAAATTTATTTAAATATTATTAAAAATATATTTAATTCAAATTTAATTACTAAATTATAACTAAGATAATTTATCATAATTACTCATAAAACAACTCATTTGATCTCAAATCTTATAAAATATCAACAAAAAAAATGATCAAAAGGGGAATCAATTTAATTTTGTATTCCAAGAACACACACAAAATTTCTAAAATATAAAATATAAATATTCTAAGCACAATAAACAAACAATCTTTTTTGTTCTTATATCATATTCTACTCACAAAAGCACACTCTTTTATTTTATAAATTATTAACTTAAGCATCAGAATATTTTTGTTTATGAGAGAATTTTTTTTTACGAAAGAACAGAGCGTCTTTTCACAATAGTGAAGAGCATGTAGGGATATCAAAATAATTTTTTGTAAATTTCATATTAGAGAACTTTAATATTGCATCTAAATTATTAAAGATTCTCTCCAACAGATGTATTTGGGAACAATAAACTCTAGACGTAATTAATACCATTACATACAAATTATACAAAAAATGTTGTGTACTTTCCATGTATTATGTTTTTATTAATTTATTTATAATTAAATATACATTATAAAAATTTAATTAAAAATGAATGATATATCAAAAATAGCCAAAATTATCAAAGTCTTTTTTTTATTTATCAAATTCGATAAATAGCTCAAGATGTGGAAGAATCCTTAATTATAAAATATTCAATTTGAGTTGGTACTTTGCCATACCAGATAGTTTCAAAATTTAAATTAAGGGCAATATGTTCCAGTTCATTTGCCATTCGGTTGGATGAGCGATGAGCATGACTAAATGAACAATGAGCAAATGACGAGGCTATTATCCTAATGTCATAAATGACCAAACTTAGTTTTGAGGTTGAGAGGAAGCAATTGTTGATGTCCTGAATGATTCCCACCACATCCAAAACCACCTCGAGGACTGAAATACCTAGCCGTATAGCCAGGCTAAGCCCTCGTAGTAATGTCAAGGCTTCAAGAATGTCCACAGAAGGCTGTGCATCAATAAGGATAGCAGAAGAGACCAAGACAGCTCTACCATAGTCGTGTAGCCCGGCCTTAAGGTGTTTTGAGGATAGGCCTGCATCAGTATTAAGTTTAATGAAACCCAACCTATGGGCCAGCCATAATCTGTGCGGTGGCATAATAGTATTAGGAGTAAAAGTATGAATCGTTATAAGCTCAGTCCAATAACATTTTGCCCAACTCAGCCTATCCGACATTGTGAGCACTTTTTGTTCCTTAATAAACTAGTTTCTAACAAACCAAAGTCTCCAGAAAAGTATTAACAGGATCTCAAAATCATCGGACGGTAGGCTCGCTCGACACTTAATTAAAAGATCCAACATGGGTGTATTATGAGAAATGCAAAAGTCATTCAAGAAAGGACACAATTGGCGTACTTTCTTTAGTGTATCGCAAAGCCATACTACATGGATGGTGTTTTCAGCTCTTTTAGTACAACGACCACAAGAATCATCAACAGGGACATGGTGTCTTCTGAGGTTAAAGAAAGTAGGGATCCAGCCATGAGACATTATCCAAGCAAAGTGTTTGATCTTTTGGAGGAACTTTAAACTCCATAGGAACTGCCACCAGATGCGGGTAACATCATTGTCATTGCTAGGAGAAGCATGGTAAGGAGTAAGAGAAATCCAATAACTAGTTTTCACAGAATATTGTCCGTGCTTGTCGTAGTGCCACATAAGTGAGTCGCTAAGGTGGTTCCAAGAGTACAAGCACAGGCTTAAGATGAGGTTGCTTTCTTCATCTGAGAAAAAGTTTTGTATAAGCTCTCGGTTCCAGTACCCTGAAGGATGAAGCAGATCCGTCACTAATGAGTGTTTCGGTAGTATATGGGGAAACAAAAGTTTAAAGGACAAAGGGCAAGGGAGCCAGTGATCATAGTAGACTGTAACTGATAATCCATCACCGATACGCCAATAGAGTCCTATGAGAAGCAGTTGTTGGCCCCATATGATGCTTTTCCAAATAGTAGAGTCAGAATATTTAGGGTGTGCCTGCAAAAGTGAAAGTTAGGAAAATAAATACTTTGAAGGGTTCTTACAACCAACGAGTTTGGGTTAGTGATTATACGCCAGCCCTGTTTGGCCAAAATGGCTTGGTTGAAAGAGTTCAAATCCCTAAAACCAAGCCCTCTATCCTTCTTGTGGTAGCACAAAAATTTCCAAGAACACTAGTGGATTTTCCTCTTATTTTCATCATCGTCCCAAAAGAATCTAGCACAAAGTCTGTGAATCTCCTTATGAAGACACTTTGGGAGCCTGAACAAATTCATAATATAGGTTGGAATAGCCTAAATCGCTAATTTAATAAACACCTCCCGGCCACTATTTGAAAACAGATATCTCTTCCATCCCCTCAATTTATTCCATACTCTTTTTTTTATGGCAGCAAACATATTCTGCTTATTCTTACTAGAGACACAAGGGAGACCCAAATATTTGTTGTGGTGAGGGACCTGTGAGACGCCAAGGTACTGGGATAGCTGAGATGCGGATATCCTCGCAATAGCTTTACCAAAATGTATGGCCGATTTTTGGTAATTAATCCACTGACCAGAAGCAACCTCATAAGACCACAGAATCTCTAAAACTGAATTACAATCGTTCAGAGATGCTCTAGTAATAATTAGGCTATCATCAGCAAAGAATAAATGGGATATAGTTAGGCCTGATTGCACAAACTTTAGCCTATATAGGACCCCCTGTTGCTCAACTGAATTGAGGAGGACAGAGAGGCCTTTGGCACAAATGAGAAATAAATACGGGGATAGAGGATCACCTTGGCGGAGACCACGAGAGGGAAAGATATTACCATGTGCTACACCATTAATAACAATAGAGTAGGATACTGAATAGATACATCGGTAGATTATTAGGCACCAACTATCAAGGAAGCCCAACCTACGCATCATAGCCATAAAAAAAGGCTACTCCACACGGTTATAGGCCTTAGAGATATCCAGTTTTAACGCTAAGTAATTCCCACCAGAAAATCTGTTTCTCTTAATAAAATAGAGACATTCGAATTCAATTATTGCATTATCAATGATTAGGCGACCTAGAATGAAAGCGCTTTGAGAATCTGAAACCACTTTATTCATAACATATCGCAATCTGTTAGCAATTATTTTCACGATGATTTTATACAGGACATTAAAAAGGCTAATAGGGAAAAAAATCCGAGCATAGCTTGGGTTCAATGACTTTAAGAACTAAGGTGATGAGGGTTTCCTTGGCCTTTCCAATATCATCACCAACATTGAGGAAGCCCAAGCACACGCTGCAGACATATGTGCCAATAATATCCCAAAAGTTTTGGTAGAATAAAGCTGATATACCATATATTCTTAGAGCTTTTGTGGGGTACATCTGATGAATAATAGTATTAATTTTCTCAGTTTGGAAAGGGGTCTCCAGCTAATGATAGTGTTGCTCTGAAAGTCGCTGCCCCACACACAAGACAACAGAGTCAATTTCTAATTCAGAAGGCCTAGATATAGTAAAGATGTTAGAGAAATACTCATCAAATGATTGTGTAATCTGGTCAGAGTCTGTATGCCAAGTTCTGTCACTGCCCATGATCCTCGAGATATAATTCTTTCTTTTACAGCCAGAGGCTTTAAGGTGAAAAAACTATGAATTTCTATCACCTACCTGGAGCCACAAAACCCTCGAACGCTGCCTCTAGTATACTTCTTCCTTATATAGCAGAGCATCCAAGGATCTTTGGACCATTGTAATGTTCCACTAGGCTTGTGCATCTACCTACTGGTTTAAGAACCTTAAGTACTGCTTTATCTTTTTTATCTCAGAGGTCAATCTCCGAAAGTGTACCAAGTTCCATTTTTTGAGCCTGTACCCATTACGTTTTAGGGTCTCGCAAACTCTGTCCAGAGAATCTATATTATAGGACCAACCCTCTGAGATTATCAACTCAGGCTTCCTCAAAATTGAACTTGCCATGGCGTACTTGAGAAGAGGCTTTACCATTCATCGTTCTATAATCTCCACTAGCTAACAGTAGGGGGCGGTGATCAGAGCCCTAAAAATTCAGATGTTACACGACGACATTAGGAAAAAGGTTATGCCACGAGAAGGAGCAGAACATACAATCAAGTCTTTCTTGTATGAAAGTGTTAGAGTTATATCCATTACACAAGTGAAGGGGGGACCTTTGAAGTGGATCCCTGTTAAGTTGCAATCATCAACAGCATTTCTAAAATTCTACATAAGGTATGAGGGTCGAGGCAGTCCACCATCTTTTTCAGAATTTATAAGGATTTCATTGAAATCCCCACCGCATACCCAAGAGAGAAAAGAAAGGGAACATAGACGTCATAAGAGTATCCGTGAGGGAATACGCTATGGTGTATCAAGATTGCTATAGAAACCTATAAATCTCTATTCCCTCCCTTGTTCTGAGACAACAATATCAATATAAGAGTGGGAGTAAGATAAAAGGGAAATGTCTACCTCGTCCGTTTATAGTAATGCCAGGCCACCACTACATCTAATTCTATCCACCACTAGTTTTCCAACACATCCAAGGCTCACTCAAATTTTCTCTAATCTTTGTTTAAGAGCACGTGTTTCCATGAGAAAGATCACCTGGGGGTAGTGTTCCTATACCAAGTTGGAAAGGATATAGAATATGCGAGGTTTTCCCAGCCCTCGCACATTTCAACTTAAGGTTATCATTGAGATCGGTAGCCCTGCACCTCAGTAGGGGCTACCGTTTGGAGTTGAGAGGAATGGGCTTGGTCATGTGGTCCCTCAAAGCTGAGTACAAGTTTTTTAGAAATGGTGGAGGTTTCTATTTAATCGATCCACTCCTTCTGTTTTAGTCTTGGACTAGTATTTGCAGGGTTGCGTGGCTTAGAGAGGCCAGGGACTTGACTCCCTTGAGAACCATAAATGCCTCATCTATTGATCTTCTTTTTCCTTGAGGACCTTCGAAGAGAGCTCGCAAGGTTGAGTTTAGTTCCTGCCAAGGTCCCACGAGACTTATCTTATTCCTCTACTATCTTCAATATTGTTTTTTCAATGTTTACTACCAAGTTTGTATTAGAGGTAGTGTTTGGTTGGTCCAAAGTTAATTATGAACGATGGTCTGTATGGTTCAGATAGGCATGAGAGACAACTTTGGCAAGATTTTTGGGGTGCAACAGAATTTGTTCAGAGCCTAACAGGAGTGTCTACTATAGGGGTTGATTCTGCATGCATTCAGTAGGTTCTTGGGCAGCCAAAAGTGGGTAGAGGACACCAGGGTGTGGGTGGGTGGGTAGGAGCAGGTCACAACTTGATGGATTGGTGAGATTCTACATATGGGATGCCATGCAGGACGTTGGGTTTACTTTTACACGTGGAGCTCCACTAGCTACAGGTTTTCTTGATTTATTAGGCATCTTCTCACTCACTTTTAAAATAGGGTTCTTCATTCTATGCATATGAACATAGTGGTCATTAGAGCTGCTGTCAACTTCCTTCCAAAGGATTCCCAAACCATGTGCATTCCCTATAACTTCTACTTCAGTGCCTTGCACATGCTGAGATTCCTTCGATTATTTATTCCCAGCATCTCCTACTTGCACGTTACAACTGTTGAGCCATTTCTTAGTGGCTGGTTGCGGTTTAGCTGAGGGACCACTTAAGGGTATTATCTCTTCTTCCGTTTGTGTGATTTTAATGGATGAATTTGCACTACCACCCATATAGTGCACGTCTAGTCTAGCAAACTCATCACATGCCCCTTTATGGAGAGGAACATGCGGAGCCTTACCTATACTTTACCCACTTGAATTTGCATTGATATTTGGAATAGCCACAGCACGGGCGTCCCTCTCTTTTGTTAGCTACTTGGGAGAGATAACATGAGTGCAACTATCATTACGTTGTGGGCAATCACATGCATCAGTAAACTTGTTCAGAGTAGGGCATCGATTTGCTGGCGCTGCAGCTTTTTTAAAATTTTTTTTTGTTAGTGTGCCATCCACTCTTAGTTCTACACTTACTAGAGAGATGTTGTTGTTGACAGACATCACAAGGAGTTCCTTATTTGGTTATGAGTTGGTGCCCCTTAGCCTCTCCTCTGTAGTTCAGTCTTTAGCCATCATGTGAACCTCGCCATTTGTTTTTGTATTATGGTGGGCAACTGGGTTAGTCTTTGGTGTTTTCCTTGGTCTGGTCTTTTGCCCTTTATAGCTCCCAATTAAACGGATGGTATCTGAGTAGCGATGATTTATAGGTTTCTTTAAAATTACTGGTAGTGATTCCAGGCATTCTTGGTACCCATGGTCTAGGAAGCCATAGAGTGTGTAAAACTCCGGTAATTTTTTGTACTTAAAATCAAGCCAAATTAAGTTTGTATTGGATCCAAGTTTGAGAAATATGCCCTTTCGTAAAGGCTGATCGAGCTCTATTCTAGCTCACAATCGAATAAATCTCCCGGTGCAAGAGCCAGAATCATCGGAGTCCACGTTTAAGAATTTTCTAATTTTGTTCCCAATTAGTTCAGTCATCTCAAAATTCATATGGATTATTGGTACATTGTATATTTGGATCCAGAAGGATGTATACTAAAATGTTGGGGCCGTAGTTGAGTCTTTATCTAAAGTAGGTTCCATGACAACAAGAAATTTATTAAAGTTCCAAGGTTCCAACCTCAGGACCCTTTTTCGATCTTCTTCCAACGTGAACTCACATAGAAAGATGTCACCACCTAGCCATCAGAATCTTAGGTCTCTAGAAAGCTGCCACAGACTTCGCATTATAGATTGCAAGGCATCCCGTTGGTAGTTTCTTCGGGTGAGGATTTTAACAAAGAGATCAAATTTTATTGTCGAGCAGTGTCTTTGAATCACCACCTCTGAGATCCCTAGAACCTCCTCATTATGTGAGTTGTCAATAGAGAATGAATTTCATAAGACTTCAATGTCTTCCATGACTATTGGAAAAGATGGAGTTTGCTAGGCAAACGAACGTCGGATCTCTAGGTGAACTAGAGAGGAAACCTAAAATTATCAGAGAGTCTTAACTTCCATGTTCTGCGCTTGACAAATTTATGTGCGACCGAAGGCTTGTTTGACCATGACATAACACGAATATTCAATTAACATATCCATTGTGTCGTCTTGTTGTGCTTGCAATAAATATTCAATTAACATATTCAATTGTTCGTGTTTTATGGTCTTTAATTTCTAAAACTCTGAAATAGATTCTCAAGATCAGAAGAGAACTCCGAGACTTTCAATATATAAAGATTCGACACATCTTTTTCCATGCTTCAATGTGGCAATTTAATTACTATCCACATAGTCACAGAGAATAACAAGTATATATATACGCTCTTCTTTCTCCAGTTTTTTAGCAACATAAAGTTACAAACAGCTTTTGACCATTTAATAAGTAACTTGAAGGGTCACAGATCACTACGTCTTATGAGAAAACAAACCACTTCTTTCTTTTTCTTTTCATTGGTGTGGTATATCATTAAATCTTCGCCAAAATGATATGCGTGGTACTTCTGGTCATATTTAGTTTTAGGTAATCGCTTGATGTGAATCAACGAGTCCAAAACGATTATGTGTTATAAATTTTATTGATGCAAGTTATGCCTAGGATTTGGAATTACATGCACCAAACAAAAGTCTAAATTAGTAGTTAAAGGTAGAGCCAAAAATGGGTTTTAGTTAGATATATAAAAGGTCCAACTTGATGTGTAATATGAGAGAAAGTTTAGAATAAAATCAAGGTACCGCATTATTAATATGATAATTCAATCAAGTTTTGTTATGTATATATTTATTTTTGGAACTATCAAATAATTAAGTAGTTACAATAAATAAAAAATATATATATCGTCAAATTATTGAATAATTGTATTATTTTTAATATATTTTAGATTTTCTCCAAACTAGATTATACGATGCGGTAAAAAACAACTAACAACAAAATTCTTAAGCACATGATCAAAATTAATTTCTAATGAAACAAACGTACAATTTAGAAGAAAGAATTTAAAAAACTAAAACAAAAACAAGATCACATCCACACTAATACACAATGATTTATAGTGGCTTAGTTCCTTAAAAGGAACCTACATCAACTTGCTCATAACTCTAGAATCTACTAAATCAACCATGGTGTACAAAAAGTCATAATCAAGCTTACAGAAGACCAAATTTTCTCTTTCTAGAATACAAGATGTTGGTATTTTAGAGTGTATTTCAAATAAATAGGTGAAAAATTAAGTGATAAAGTAAAGAGAAAGAGAAAGAGCTAGGAAGAGAAAAGAGGTCGAAGGGGAAGCGCCCAAACCATAAGAGGCTTAGATGTCACGGCATTAAGCATGGGTGCCATAGCACCCCAGCTTAAGAGCTAGGCGCCACTGCGCTAGGCCAAGAGAGCCACGAAGCTCAACTCTTTGCACTAAGCACTGCAGCGCTTAGCCCTGAGTGTCACGACTCCCAATTACTGAGCGCCGCGGCTCCTAGTCTAGCGCCAACAGCAAATAGTCGTTGGGCGCCGCGATACCCAAGCCTAGAAAAAGTGATTCTCTAAAGAGTCGTCTACCCCTTCCACATAATGTGGCCTTTTAAAGATGTGTTATTTCTCTCCAGAAAGACACTTACACTCTATATATACTGCATGCACACTTGAATTGAATGAATGAACTTCTCTATTTATCTTTTGATTCTTATTTCTCTCTTATCAACCATATACAAAGTAAACACTTGCTGTCTAAGGAAAGTATATTTGGTATAAACCTTTATACTTTCTAATAAGTTATTAAATCTTGGAACTATCATATCTCTAACCCAAGTGCAGTGTTGATTATTACCAATAGTGGAGGGTAGAAATAGTTTAAGGATAGTACAAAGCATGCCTTGACTTCATCTTTTTTATTTTGTATCCTTGTGTCATATCCCTCGTACAGCACACATTTATCAACACAAGACTGAAAGCTTTCTCTTACTAAACCCAAAAACAAGATCATCACCATAATACAAATATCCCTTAGAACTTATGAAAGATGATCTTCTCTTATTAATGAACCTAACACTCCCTTTCTACAGAAGAATTGATCATAATTTTGATGTGATTAATGGTTCTAATTAACTTGAGTGTGAGATCAAAAGAGTGATGAAATGTGGGAAACGATTCCCGTAATTGATTATTTGGAAAGTTAGTTACTAAAAAAGGCTTAAGTTTTTTTATCTTCCTAATTATTTCAAAAATGCCACCGATCAAAATAATTTCATCCTCGTTAGTTCCAAGCGTCCCAAAATAATTTCATCAATGTCTTTTCAAAGTTCCCATATTACTTTCAAACCACATAAACTTTCAAGTTTTTGCATTTAGACCTTAAACATATTTTTGAGTTGTTTTTGGACCACAAAACTTTTACAATTCTACCTTTGGTCCACAAGTGATTTAGTTCCCATTTTCTCGGATTCCATTATGGTACTTCAACTCGACTTTACAAGCATATCATCCATTGTTAATATGAAGTAAATCCAAACACAACCATATGCTTGATCTCAATATACATCGTTCAATCATGGAATACTGGATTTTTATCCAGATGGAAAGCACTCTGATTATATATGTATATCACCACCAGAACTTCCAAAATCCTAAGTTTCTTAAGCAATCCCTGAAACCATAAAGCTTCCTTTACTACAACTGTTACATTAATGTATTCTGTCTCTGAGCTAGATAGAGCTACAACTTGCTAGAGTTATGACTTCTAGCAGATACAACTATTAGGGTTTGTGCTTACGCGTCATCCCTGTTTATATGAATATTTAATTTTGTAATATTTATGCAATGAATATTTTATTAAATCGCTAATAACCTTTATTAAATGGTAATTAAACTTGTAACATTATAGACCAGGGCTAAGAGTTAACAATGCTAATAGTTATAAATGCTAAGAGTTAACACTACTAAGAGTTAGCAGGTTATAATAGCCAGCGAGATCTAAATAGTTAGAATCTTATCTATAATGTGACAAAGACCTAAGAATCTATTAATAATGACATAGTTGCAAAGAGTTTCAATAGAAACTAAGAAATGTCATTATATAAGTATCTTCTCAAATATAGAGTTCCTGATCTATGTTTACCAATTGTGTATGTCTATATCTATATTGCACAGATGATTATTGTTAGTTAACCATGAGCTTGGTTGAAGCTCATATAGACATACAGGTATTCAGTTAGAACTGGTTACTAAACAAACTTACGAGGACTCCAATAGATATCCTATGAAACTGTCAAATGAAGGTCGTCTCAAATTGAGTAGTATTTGTAGTCCTTCGACTTGAGCGCCACGATAGACTTGTGAGAGATCCACCATATTTTGGTTACACGTATGTCAGAGACCTTTTATGGTATGACCGCTACGTGTCGTTGGGTAGGTCCGATGCTCATGGAGTTCGGTGTGCGTAGATATAAGATCTACCAGCTCACATAGATGGGTTGTATATCCGATACATCGAGATTGTATCTTATAAAGTCTTATGGCTGTAAGTAATCAACCTGGGAAAAGAGTTTCCTACAAGTTCGAACATTATAGCAAAAGTGTTTGTGTATATTGTTCATTAAGATACGAATCTGGAGATAAAGTAACGATTGAAATTATCGGGATTTGATGGTAATGATCTATATCCCGCTCATCTAGGATATAATGACGGAAGGATTATACGAATATGTAATAACCTCAACATGTATGGTCTAACGCTCTAATTTGTAATGTCCATAATGTGTGCGTGGGGCATCGATAACGGACTTATGAAATAGTTCTATTTGATAAATCGGGCGTGGACCTAAGGAGTCCCAATATGAAATGTACTCTTTGAGCACTTGGGCGGCGTACTGTATTGAATAGTTCAATACAGTAAAATTCAGCAATTTACTAAGGTTAAGTTAACTAAAGTATATAGTTAAATGGTGGGACCTACTTTAGGTTAACTTGGTAACCTAGTAAAGACATAAATATAATTTTACTTAATGATTATTTAATTGTTAAATAATTCAAATAAATATTTATTTATTTAATTGTTAAATAAATAATTTAGTTTAACTATGGTTAAGTTAGATTAACCTTACTTAATGGTTAAGTAAAAGTTAATCTAACCATGGTTAAGTTAGTTAACTATAATTAAAATATTTAAATGTTCTTTTACCTAGCTAGAGTTAAGTGTTAACTATAGTTAGAATATTTAAATGTTCATTTAACCTAACTAGAGTTAAGAGTTAAATATGATTAGGTTAGGTTAAATGCAAATTAAAATTAAGTGTAATAAATGAAATTAAATTCATTTGTATAAATAAGACAAATGTAATTAAATTCATAAGTTTTGTTAAATTTTATTTTGCTAAAAATTTGGCCAGCCATTACAAAGAGAGAAAAGAGAAATTGTTTTCTGATTATTGGATTCAAGTTGTTGAATTCATAATTTTCTTTTACAAGGCAATAAAACGAATTTAGCAAAATAGGTTTTGATTAATTGATTAAGTGTTAATCAAAAGAAAAAATCAAGAACATAAGTTTAAGTTGTTAAACTTTTGCTAGATCAAAGGCTGTCATTCTAGATAATTAAACCCACTATTGTTGATTACTAGAATTGATCAAAGATTAAATTTCAGTGGACTTCAACAATTTCCATCCAAAGGCTTCAAAGGTTATTTCTCAATTTCGTTTCTGTTAATTCCTTTAATATGTAATGATTATGTTTACTGCAATATTTTAAGCTTTCACTGCATGATTATATATATGAAATATGTATATATTGTTGTTAAACATAAAACCCACATGTAAACACCCTTGAATAATCAACTCCCAACAACAACTGCCACAAAGTAAAATAGTATGCTGGTATAGATTTCCTCTTATCTTTATATCCTATAAAGGCTAAATCCACATACCCAACCAGTTTCATCGACTCTACATTGTATCTAAACATAATTCCATAATCTAGATTTCTTGATATGTATCTCAAGATCTATTTTATCCCTAGCCAATGCTCTTTGCTTGATTTTACCATCTATCTATTCCAAACACTAATGAAATGAGTTAAATCAAGTCTTGTACATATTATGGCATACATAATGAATCCAATAATACTTGAATAAGGAATGTTTTACATCTGAACCTTTTCTTCCTTAATAGTGGGACACTGTTGTGCTGAAAATTTGAAGTCAACTACTTGTATGATACTAATTAACTTGCAGAGTTGCATGAAAAAATATTTTATTAACTTCTTCAAGTAGCTTGGCTGACTTAATATCCTCCTTTTAGATTGCATCTTCTTGATGATGTTAATCCCCAATATTTTCTTAACCTCTTCTAAATCCTTTATGCCAAATTTAGACTTTAACGATTCCTTCATCCTTTGAATTTCATGAATACTTTGAGTGGTAAATAAATGGCATCGATATAAAGTAGTAGATAGATGTCATTCTCATCCTTAAGATCTTTAAAATAGACATAAGTATCATAACTGCTCTTATTAAAGCCAATCTTAAACATAAAAGAATCAAATCTTTTATACCACTACCTTAGAGACTACTTATGCCTATATAAGAACCTCTTGAGTAAACAAACCATATCTTCACTTTCTTTCTAGATAAAACCTTCAAGTTGTATCATGTATATGGTTTCTCCTAGTTCTTCATGCTAGAAGTCAGTCTTTACATCTAATTGATATAATTTCCAGTCAAACTGTGCAACCAAGGAAAAGCACCACTCTTATAATGGTGTACTTAACCACTATTGAAAATATTTCCTAATAATTAACCCCTTCTGTTTTATAAAAATCCCCTAGTAACTAGCCTTGCCTTGAACTTTGGAGTTTCCTCTAGTGAGCTGTCTTCTTTTAACTTGAAAATTCATTTGCAATATACCAGCTTTGTGTTTTGTGGCCTCAAAACTATAAACCATGTCTAATTTTCCTTCAATGATCTCATCTCATAATTCATAGTTTCTAACCATTGTTTCATGTGACTACTATTGATGACTTCAGCTTAAGGCTATGGTTCCCTTTCCATAATATCATGAGTAGTCATTAGAACAAGTGTTGTAAGGTTATATGATGCATATTTACTAAGGACCTTTCTCTGTCTTTTGGCTCTATCTCTTATGAGCTAATGCTCTGATATTGATAATTACTCAACTAATTCTGCTTTTAGGCTTATGTTATCATATACTGGAAATTTCTAATCATTAGTTGAAACTTGCAGGAGTCTCCACCTCAATTAGTGTTGGGTTAGAGTTTATTGTTATAGTAAGACTCTTATCATAACTATTACTTACACTTAATTATTGTTATGGTGGGACTCTTATCATCATTAATGCATACACTTGTTAGTTCTAACTTTACATAACGCATGTTAGTTTCATTAAAAATAATATCTCTACTAATGATAACCTTTATACCAATTGACTCACCCTTAGTTCGTTCTAGATAACCTAGAAAGACACACTTATAATACCTAGATTCCAATGTATCTATATTCTAATGCACATATACAACAAAGCCAAAATCATTAATATGATTATAACTGGGAGGTCTGTCTATCCAGATTTCTTCAGGTGTCTTAAAGTTTAAGACACTTGAAGGACTTCTATTTATAAAGTAAAATATTGTAAATGTAGCTTCCCTCTATAAGTGTTTAAACAATCCTTAATAAGCATACATCTTATCTTATTTAATAATATTTTGTTCATCCTCTTAGCAACTCTATTTTGTTCATAACCTAACATTCCTATGCCTATTAATTCCATGGTCATGATAGAAGTTATAAAAGGTTTCATTATAAAAGTTAAATTCATTAACAGTTTTAAGTGTTTTAAGTTTTTTATTGCATTGATTTTCAATAAGGTATTTTCATTTCTTAAATTTGGCAAATGTTTCATGCTTATGCTTTAACGAATAAAGCCATACCTTTCTATAGTAGTCAATAGTCATCCACCTGTGAGAGAAATTACTTGCTACTTGTATACGTTGTTGTGTTAGTTAGTCCTTGAAGATCAGCTTGGACATAGTCCAACAACTCTTTTGCCCTTAAGGTTCCTATTTTGAAGTTAAACCTATATTGCTTCCCTTATAGTGAAATGTTTAGAAAATCCTAAGTTTGTGAGCTTTTCAGGTCTAATTAACCTTTGAGTGTTCAAATGCATTAATCTTGATTCCCTAATATACCTCAATCACCTATGCCAAACCTTTGTTTAGTTATAGCCCATACGAGCAACCATGGTAGTTGAACCAGTCACTGTTATACTTTGCAAGATATACAACCCCTTCTGTTTAATGCTTTTCATCATCACCGGGCAACCCTTAGACACTTTTAATTATCTGTCCTTAATCTTGCAAACATAACCTGATTTATTAAATATTCCAAGAGAACTCAAATTTCTCTTCAAATCAGGCACATATCTAGCATTGTTTAGTATCCTCGTTATTCCATCATACATCTTGATGACAATGGTTCCAGTACCAACCACTTTATAAGAATGATTATTTTCTACTAACACCCTACCACATTCAATCCTTTTATATGTATCAAGCTAGTCTTTATTGGGACTATGTGATAAATACATTTGGAATCCAACACCCAATCCATTAAATTTTTCTCAATTGATGCAATAAGTGCATATGAATTTTCATAGTCATCCCAACCAACAGTAGCTTCACCATTTCCTACCCTTTTATCCCTCTATTTATTAATTATTTCATAATAGTTTCTTTTGAAGTGCTATTCCTTCTCACAATAATAGCATTTTTTTAGAACCTAATTTTGACTTAGATCTTGATTTTTCTATATTTCTACCTTTGCCAAAATATCTCTTATCGATCCTTCCCTTTGCATACAAATTTTCTCTTATACCAAAGTACTTCCTTTTGATTTCAACTCTTGTTCCTTAAATTTGAGAGCAGATAAGAAATCATCTATAGTCAAAGACTCTCTACCATAATTGAATGATGTCTTGACTTCTTTATAAACTGGAGTTAGAGAATTTAGCAAGATAATAGCTTGATTTTCATCTATGATCATTTCCTTTACATGGGTTAGATCAATGTGAAATTTCTTAAATCCATCAAGATTCTCTTTAGGATTCTTAAAATGGTTCATTATAAATCCAAACACCTATCTTTTAATAAATCTTGCTTGATGAGGATTTTGATATGTAAAGAAATTCAAATTTGTTCCACAGACCTCTTACTGGTGTTTTCGTATCCAAAACATTATTTGAAAATTGCAAGATAGTGGTACTAAATGCAGTCTCATCCATCTCGACTCTCTGATAATGAGTTATTATAAGGGGAAGATCCTTGACGTTTGATAAAGCCTTGGCAATCCTATTGAACTAACAAAACCTTCATCTTTTTTTGCCACAGATTAAAGTCTCTATTTCCATTAAACTTATCTACCTTAAACTTGATAAAACTCATTTTGATCTCTAATCAAGATTCCTAAGCACCCAATCAAGATTAATCATTAATGAAACAAACATACAATCCAGAAGAAAGAATTTAAAGAACTAAAATATAAAGAAGATCACATCCACATCAATGCACAATAATTTATAATTGTTTAATTCCTTAAAAGGAACCTACATCCACTTTCAAGCATGCTCACAGCTCTAGAATCCACTAAATCAACCATAGTGTACAAAAGATCACATCACAAAATCAAAACTTAAGAAAAAACTGTTGGCCTAGACGATTTTGAAGATTTTGATGATTCCAAACAATAAAGAAAAATAATATTTATAGATTAAAGTGCAAAGTTTTGACAGTATTAGAAAATTGACCAAAATGTAAAAAGTTTAAAATATTGGTGATTGTTGTGACGGTACTATTCCATAATGGTTAAACCACTGTACAATGGCTAGTTACTGTGTTAACAGTTACAATAGTCAAAACACTATAGCAACAACGAAAAATGGCTAGTTTCTTCATCTCTATAAATACAAGCATCATTTAAGCTCAACAATAATAAGTAAAGCATTCTATAATTTTTAAATCATTTAAAAAGAAAATAAATATTCACATTTATATTAAAATTATTGTATCTACTCTTTAAGAGAGTTTAAATTGTAAGGGTTTAATTGAACTCAAATCAATCTTTGTAAGGGTCTAGTTAGTACCCAGTAGAACTAACTTACTGTGAGAGTTTAATTAGTACTTAAGAAACTAATCAAGATTAGTATATGAGAAACTAATTAGAGTTTGATTAGTACTTGAAAAGGTCAATTTGTAAATATTTGATTACCACCTGAGAAGTTAATCAAAGGGTCTTATAAGATAGATTGAACTAGTGGAATCCTTAAGTACGATTAACTTTGAAGCGTAAACGTAAAATAAGATAAGGGTCGAATCAAGTAAACATCCGGTGTTAACTTTCTCTTTCTATACTATTTTATTTATTGCCATTACTTGTGCTTTATTTTCTTTATATTATTAGTAATTAAATAAATTGTTAAATATCCAATTCATCCCTTCTTAAGTACTTTATCTCTAGAATTTTCAAAAACCAAGCTTTCTCTCTCTAAAATACAAGACCGAAAGCTTCCTCTCATTAAATCCATAAACAAAATCATTACCAAAATACAAAATTATCTCTCAAAACTTATGAAAGATGATCTTCTTTTGCTAATGAACTTAGTATTTCTCTTTTATAGAAGAATCAATCATAATTTTGATGCCATCAACAATTCTGATTAATCTTGAATGAAACATGAGAGAGAGAAACTGATGAAATGTGAGAAACAGTTTCAGTAATTGACTATTTGAAAAGTTAGTTACATAAAAATAGCATTATTTATGATCATCCCAATTATTTCACAAAATATCACTAATCAAAATATTTTGTCCTCATAAATTTTAAGCGTTCCGAAATATTTTCAATGAAGTCCTTTCACATTTTTCGTATTACTTTTGAACCCAAAAAAACTTTCAAGTTTCAATATTTGGACCTTAAGTATATTTATCTAAATTATTTTTGGACTACAAAACTTTCTCACGATGATTATCAAATAATATTATGATATTGTAATTATTATCACCATCATATAATTGATAGTTTTAAAAATAAAAGTTTACTAAAGTAATGTATCACGTAATACTTGTAATGTATCTGAAAACTTTTTCATCTAAAATTAATGAATACAAATGGTAAGTAACGATACGGAAATAGTACAAATGGCATTCATGTAGAGATTTCCAACATTATCATGGGTCCCAAGATCCCTATTCCACATCAATGAATATGCAATGTATTGTTTAACATAGCCATGCAATAGGTTTTATTAAGTTATATTTTAAAATGCTTTATAGGATATATATCCCTCTGTATTTTATGTGAATTATAATGATTGATAGAGGAGGATACGGGGATATCTTTCTCAGGCAGAATCAGAGATGGGGATATTTTTCGAATAATTAAAGGGAAAGTAAAAGTTTCTAAACCAAGCTAGAAAAATAGACCCTTTTTAAAAATAATTTGATTTGAGTAAAAGCAAAATCATTATGCTGAAAATGGCCGCAACGTTGATACGTGATTAAGTACTGGTTGATGTGTGTGTCAATTTATTGAAAATAAAAAGAGTTCTATTGTTGTGGGTGTCTTTTTATTTTATGGACCTTCGCACTGAAAAGAGTTGTAATAAATCAAAGAGAGAAGACATGAAGAATCTCTAAATCAGCTTTTTGGAAACCCCCGGGAATCATCCTTATGATGATTTCTTGGACTCTGTTGTGTCTTATCTAGCAGTTACTTTTAAGTTAAGAAAAGGGTATTTATGGTAGAAGCAGAAATGTCGTGACAATTTTAGATCACGAAAATGAAATGAACCCCAGGTCTCAATTTGTTCACAAATTGACAAGGGGTCGCCCTGTGATACAACAATTGAGACAACACAATCCTTCAATTTTTTTTCCTCTCTAATTTTTATGTTAAATTTCGTTTTTTTTTTCCAACATTTTTTAGTTCAAAGTTTGTAGAAATCCAACTCAAAATAGATTCCTGATGATGCAGCAATTTTAATTTATAGAAGATTCAAATTGTAACTCATAAAGAGTTTTAATCTCATAAGTTACATACTTTATTTATAATTACTTGTATCATTACAACTTTAATTCCTTAATAATGTAACATCATTTCCCACACCAGTTGCACATAAATTTTGTATTCTACATTTTTTCTTTTTAAGCACAGTATAGAATTTGGTGGATGTGCACCATCTGTACTGATGAATAGTTGTTAATCAATCCCTTAACCTTAGGTGAAGCACGTTGTCTTTTGAAAAAGCTATTAATGGGGCCATCTATAATTAGGATCTTCAAAAGAATATTAAGTCGTAGAAGGCAGAGAAGTTTGAAAACAGAGAACCGGGGTTCGTTTGCTTTTGAACATTTTGTTATATTTATTATTATTTCTAAGTCTTCTTCAATCAAGAGAAAGTTGGATGATGATTGATGAACCCATGGCCCTTGCCCCTTAATGATTTTTCATCTGCTCTTCTTTCGCTTCTCATAATTTCATTATTTCCTTTATTTGCTTTGCTTTTTGACCAAACATAGGTCCATCCATTATTATTTCTTAGTTTATATCAAGGAAGAAAAGATAACGTGCCTTTATTTTAGTTGGTTGTTTAAAAGATAAGCATTTGCAGATGTTTATGATAGTGACCTCCGGTGGCAGTTCTTTCACTTTAAAATATGCTAATATTGCTCCATTAGCCTAGTCAATAATCATCACAACATCCACATCTGTTGAGAAATGCTTGGCTCAATTGTTTTTACAAAGTTCTCTTTTATGAGATTTCATATTTCAAATGGGGTTTTTATTTCTTCTTACTGCAAAACTTGTTTTTACAGGTATTCGGATATACACTTGCTATAATTTCAGAGATTGAGAGCAAGCATACAAAATGAATTATTGTTGGACCACTAACATGTATTCATTTTGTAGAAGAGAAGAAAGTAGCAATATCAGTGGGCAGAAGTGACAGCACCCCGTGAATTAAATTGTTTTGGAGCCTATGGACTATTCTACAATCGCAGAATCTATACAACACATTTTTCAATAATCTGGGCCCAGCCCTTTCTGTACAAAAAGGTGGAAAGTGCCCAAAATAAGTCTCTAAAGCACATTTTTTGTATAACTTTTGCGTTTCATGCAATTCTTGAATTGAATTACCAGTCAATTTCACCACATTTACACTAGGAAATAAGCAAGGAAAACAGATGATGGTAACATTGACATTGACTAGCAAACAGAAGCTGACATAACTATAGGAAACAACCTTCAAGTTTAAAACAAAATCAGGGAAGAAAATATTCTTATAGCTCAATGTTAAAGTTTAAACTTACCCATTTTTAATTCTCATCAATCCTTAGTCTAGCCTAAATCAACTAATTTGTAGAGATTAAAAGTTGTGAAACACACTAATGTTATTTCATTCTGATGTTCCTAATTCTGGCCATTGATAAGAACATTAAATTATGGCCAGCTCAGTTAACGAGTTAATAACTGGCGAATCAGTTTTTGATTCAGCAATTTTATAGGTTAAATAAAAGAAACATGGAAGTGAAGTCACTTGGTATGATGATAACGTTTGTCATCAATATTACAAAAATAGATAAAAGAAAAACCCACTCAGATCCATTGAAAAAATAAGTAAAAGAATGGGGATATGTATATTACAACGCTAATTTTACAATACATAAATACATGGTATTATGATAATATTTGTTGTATACACATACGAAGAAACATAGCAGTGAAGTCAGCAGAAAAAAGGAAACATGTCTAACATCTCATCTAAGTCATATATTCTAATCTTTCCCATTGTAACCGTACTAAGTTGATATGCTAACCATCAAATGAAATGCTGCAGTAATTCTCAGATGTTGCAGGTATATTTTCAGATTGTATTTGCCTTACAAATTGTCCTTTCACTCTGGGACGCTGTTCTGCCAGTTTTTTTCTACTCTCATACCGAACCTGTGAAAAAATGCAACCATTAACAGATTATAAAACATTCCGACTTTTAAGTTACTTGATTTATGTAAACAAAATCTTAATATTGTTTTTGTATCCTGTGGTATCAAAGAGTAGTACCTATCCCAATGTCCCAAGGCTAATGATAATTGCAGATATGGGTTACTTCTTATAACAATTTCATTGGTAGCTACCATAACAATAGCAAGTAGCAGCAACAATAGTGATTGCAGTTATTTACCTTCTTCTCATAGCATCTACCCTTCCGCTTTAAGCGAAACTTAGTCAGAGCTGCTTCTCTTTGTATTGATCGTTGTGAGTTCCCATGGCAAGGGAAGAAACTTTCTTCGTTCTTGCTCTCTGCAGCTGCAGCCCTTCCAACAGTAACCTGATCGATATTGCTATTACTTCCACTAGTGCTCCCATACCCCAAGCTGTTTAGACGTCTTAGAGCACCATTGCAGAAACTGCTATTTGCACTCTGATTAGTGGGAGGAGAAATATGCCCTAGATCCTCTCCGGAGTCCAACTTGTGATCTTGCTTGTGGACAATGTGGTTGGTAGAATTGATTCCATTTTCACCAAGCTGGTCATAAAGTCTTGCACGATTACTGTATTCAACATTGGAACAATGCATTGGATTCGCTTGAAAGGAGGGTTCTTGCTGACTGGCTGAACTTGGACTTAGCACTGGTGATAGACCCGATTGTGCATAAAAAATATGAGGTACAGAACCATAGCTGGTGCGTAGATTATTAAGATTCATATTCACTGAACCTGGGACATGGCATACTATCTGTTGAGGGCATGAAGCTGGAAGTTCAGATTGTTTAGCATGACTAATGGCCAGAGAACTAACACTTCTTTGAGTACTTAGAGTGGTGACAGGAGTATCAGAGTTACAGGCAGTGACAATTTTGGAAAAATTCTTCTCAGAACCAGTTCTTACTACTTTCTGCTGATTACAAACAACGCTTGATGTTGAATGCTGTGGCTCATATGGCTTGTTATTGTACCTGAATGAAGCATCACATGATTGATTAGAAATTAGAATTACAGACATTATGATCAAGGTGGAAATTGGAAATAAACCTCTGCATGTTTACCTGTTAACTGCATAGCCATGCACCAACATAAGAAGGTCAAATAACTCATACATATTGGAATTTTTATGATCTTCTAATTTTGAACATTGCACTCTTTTCGCCTTCCTAGCACATTGTATAGTCTTACATTCCACAGTACGTCATGTTCACTCTTTCTTGAAACCAACTAAACTTTTTGAGTTCCTCAAAGGTCCATAAGCACAATCCCCATTAGGACCACAAACCATGAGCACATTAATGTTATATTATCTGTTTTCTTATTGAAATTTTTACATAATTCACATGGTTTTTTGTTCTTGGGATAGGAAAAGGTTATAAAATCTTCAGCCAATTGAGTATGATCAGATGGTGTACCAACCACACACACACACACACATATATATATATATATGATCAGAAATAAAAATAAATAGATGAAGAAACTCACCTCGTAAAAGCTGAGGCATTAGAGTGCCTAAGGGTGAACTTTTGCTCTGTTACTTGATTCTCAAAGTCAGCAGGATGAGATCTTCTCAAGGAAAGGTCCAACTGTGGGGAAGAATCAAACTTGCTTGCACCATTATTTGAAGTAGAATCATGATGATTGAATGCTCCCATGAAGTCTATGACTTCTCTGGAAGAATTAACAATGGCATTACAGGCCTCACTGGTGTGAATAATATCCCTCCTTTGACTTTCTGGTTCAACATCCTCACCCGAATTGGCGTATGTATTAGCATGAGCGCAAGCATCCACTTCTGATCCTGATTTAATTGAGACATTTGCAGAAAGTTAGATGATCTTTTTACTAAAGTGAAAAGATCATATGGGGCCTGATTGAAAATGTGCAAGAACTTTACCTTGAGCTTCAGTAACAGGCACAAGTGATTTCTGGCCATAATTTACACAGGCTTCATGATTCTGGATCGTTACTTCATTCAGTAAGGATTTGCCCCATAACTGCCTTGACAAGTCCGGAATATCTTCCATGTGTTCGCGCTCAGCTTCAAAGTCCGGCTTTGTACAAGTGCTCTGCAAGAGACAGCAAACATGCAGTCTCTATGAAACTTCATGAAGCCAACCTAAAGTGGAAGCAAATTACCTTTAACCATGAGAGGCCACATAAACAAAGACACATACATGCCCTTGATAATACATTCATTAACTATAACCTGAAGTGTCATTCAACCACCCTGACTTTGAGCCTAATGGCGTGCATTCATCATTATAGCATTACATAGCAGCAGATATAACCGTTAAATTTATAAAACAATTAAATGAAGTCCATTATGAAATTAGTAGGGAACAAATTTTCAGAATCCTGGTTTAAATCTGTAAATAACTTCTACAGAGAAAAGATTGGGATTTCACTTCCATTCAAGACCAAATGCACCCATACTGCTAACATAATGTGAATGATTAAACACTTTCTTTATAGAGCTTGATTGCAATTGACCACCTAAAATACAAGTATGAACTTTACAAAAGTCAACATTCTTGTATCCGAGAAAGCACATCAAATAAAACACTCACCTGAGCATCACTTCCTCTCTCAATGTATTCATCGTTTCTCTGGATAGAGGCTATGTAACCACTGGAATGATCACTTGCAGTATCATTTTCAGAAGTGGCTTCAATCTTTTGCTGGCCAACACTCTCATCTTGTTCGACATTACCACCAACAGTTGACTAATGGAACAAAAGAAATAAAACAAGACTCAATTAGAATAGTAGATTATAATTCAAAAGTATAATCCTAAAAGTTAAGAGAGAGGGAGAGAAAGAGGTCTAAGGAGCAGGCATACAGATTGTCTTCTCCATACATGTTGCCACAGATTCCTCAGCTCATTTATCCTTACAGGTTTAACAAGATAATCAGCAGCACCTCTCATCATGCATTTATAAACAGTACTGACTGAGTCTTGGGAAGACATCACTGCATAATCACAGAAATAAGTATAAAAACAGAGGGAAAAAAAAAGTGAAGTCAATATGAAGTCATGAGAAATTAATCAGTGATTTGTAGAGAAGTTATTATTCTCAGTATCATACTTATAACAGGTATATTTTTGCAAATCTCATGCTCCATAATTAGCGTAAGGAGAGCAAATCCAGATATTGATGGCAAATCCACTTCTGTCAATATGAGATCTATGTTATGCGGTCTTCCCTTGAGTATCTCCCAGGCCTTCAAGCCATCAGGAACAGCAGTAACTGCTCGAAAAAGAAGAAAAAAACTATTATCAGTGCAGCTGTTCCCATCAAACCATGAGCGCCCAAATTAGACATTAAGCAAAGATCAGTATGCAAATATACAGTGACAATAAGTAAACAGGCATCAATCATAAAACCACCACGAAATAACCAGTTCTGTCATGGAGACCAAATCAACATGTGTATGCTCATAAACAAAAACCGGACATGTTGAACTTTGATAGAATCAGAATTGGCACAATAATCAGAGGTGAAGTTTTATATAGAATAATCATGTGCTTTGTGGAGTTCTGGTATCAGCTGCTATACTTGCACTAATGGTAAACACTAATTAACTGATTACAGAACACACAGCACATGCCAAAACATGGAAAACACAAGACTAGACATTGATCGACCCGGAACCTTTTTAAAAGCTATTAATTCTCCGGTTTCTCTTCTAATTTTTTTTCAAGTAAAATTTTAGTTGCCCTTTTTTTCCCTTCAGCCCCTTCATCACACTCTGCTCTTTAGACAAACCCAAAAAACAATTTCCCCTTTTTTTTAAAAATTTTCTGGTTATTCAAACAGACTTTCCAATTCCATAACCGTCTTGAAATTATAAAATTTAATTTCTCAGAACCAAAAGACTTGCCTGTATAAAGAAAATGACCAAACAGAGAAAATTCAATTCTCCCAAAAAAAATAGCAACCTTTTATTCTCCTTCTGCATTTCAATAAGATTGTTTTTCCTAAATCTGGAAGAAAAAATAACAACGATCTAAGAAAATAAATAAAAACGAAAATTACAAACTCAAGCTCGAACTATCATATTGCCTCACAAAAACTGGACATAAGACCCGAACTTGAAGCTCACAACTCTGCGATACTACAACATACTTTTGAATGAATAGAAACACACACAAAATTCAATAAAGAGAAACAAATCAAACATGCAAATAAGCTTTAAGCTATCAGATTCCCAATCAAATTCTTCCAAGAAAACAAAAAAAAAAAGTCGATCAAGCACATCAACTGAAAAAATCAACAAAACGAAAGAAAAATGGAACAGTCCAAGCAAGAACAAGAAGCAACAAACCTCTGTAACTAGATTTCCTGAGAAGGGCAGTTACAATTTGCCTGGTGGAATCGTCAGCTTCAACAAGCAAAACCCTCAAAGCCATCCTAGGCAAAAACCTCTCCCACTTCTCCATTCCCTCGTTCTTCCTTTCTGTCTTCTTCAATTCTTCACTGCTCACCACAGCCTCTCCCATGTTCTTTTTTATTTTCGTTTTTGTTTAATGAATAAGTCTCATCCTCCTTCTGCTAAAAACTTTTGTATATCAAACAACTAGCGGTAGTATCTAGATACATCAATAAAATATCTAGAATCTAAAACGGCTAATAACATCTTGGTACCTAAGTGTTTACTTTTACTCAAATAAAGATAATAGTTTGTACATTTACATACATAGATCCCTAACCCTATTAGAAATGACTAAATTACCATTCAACTGGCTTGAATTTTAACCAACATAATAAGATTACAATAAAGGGCATTTCAGTTAATTCGATTGGAATCAAGGACCTATTCAATACAAATGGATAAAATAGCTCTCAATGGAGAAATTTGTGAAAAGTGTAGGTAGTTAGATGTTATTATCTCAAATCTAAAAACTCCTACATGTGTAAAGATCTGATGGCTGTTAAATATCTTTAGCAAAATATCTAAAATCCCAAATTGTGTGGCCTACACGTGCCACGTCAGCAGGTCGTTGACAGATCAAAAAGCAAAGGTTTATTCGGATTGGGAGGCTGTGGGTGCTGGTGGTGCATATTTAAAGGTCAACAATGATTTTAATTTTTTATTTTGTGATATTTTTAAGTGGGCGATACTTTGTTTTGGCCGGTTCCACTAGAAAGATTTTAAAATAATAATTTCACAACCAAGATATTTTGTGGAGAAATCCATTTCATGGACAGAATTTGGACACGTGGATGTCTATTAGGGAACGCTTCGTTTGTGGTTTTGAAGCTGTCAAACGCAATCTTTTAACTTTTCGACCGTTCTACGCTACTCGCTGAGACTGTGCAAAGACCTGTACCCGCTCTATTATTGACAGAACGTTACACGCTTGCCGCCATCTGATTGGCAGAGAGCGATTCATGGGTCTTTTTCAATGACTAAATTGCCCTTATGTACTCGATCGTTTGAGATAGATAAGACTTGGGAATATATCCCCAGGAACAAAATCGTACTACATATGGCGTGAGGTGATGGCATATCGACAAAGTTGTCCACTACATTGTCTCTTACTTGTGAGTGTTCCTTATTGCTGCGTCAAAATAGAGGCGCTCTAGTGAACTGAAACTTTTTTTTTTTTAAATAATTTCATTTTATATTATTAATATTATTAAAATATTATATTAAATATTTTTAATACACATATCAAAAAAATAACAGAATAAAATAAATATATTTTAAAATTATTTGAATCAAGATTCTTATAAAGAAGAGTAACAGTCATACCTAACCAGATAAAAATAAAAATGAACCCTTTTGAAAGAAAAGGATATGACCTTTTCGAAGAAAATGGTAAATAGACTTTTTTTAAAAAAAAGATAAACCGACCTTTCAAAAGAAATGGATAAACAAACTTCAAATAGGAAAAAAATACAAAGCCCTTAAATAAAGAAAAAATTATTATTGTTTAAATTTAAACTAACTTAAAATGGGGAGAAGATTTTGAATGGAAAAATAAAAACTTCTCCCAGTGATGATCGGCACCGCAGTAGGTTCATGCGTTTAACTGGGAAGACAAGATTGGTGACGGCGCCAGTGTTATTGGCAAAACCCTCAGAAACAAAATACCCCACCAAATTAATTCTAACTTTCCTCCGCCTAATACAGCCAAACCCATACAACATCGCCACCAAACAACAATACATTACAAGTCATTGGTTAGCCTCAACACAATAAATACGTTCTGAAGCAGCGGGGGGAGTAGTCCCTAGGGGAGGCACTGGCAAAGCACGGAGAGGTTGGCTCTGGCAGGAGAACTGGTCGTGGGGCCCCTCAACACAATAAATACGTTCTGAAGCAGCGGCGGGGAGCGATCCCAAGGGAGACACTGGCGAAGCACGAGGAAGTTGGCTCCAACCGGAGAACTGGTCATGGGGCCAAGGGGCTTACGGCTAGCCATTAGGGACGACGCACAACGCGGAGCCTCAACAGTGATAGAGGAATGACCGGAGATTGTGTACGCCGATGAAGAGAATGGGCGATACATAGCCATTCAGGGGTTCACGACAGGCCGTGCAGGGTGGCACACACAGCGAGGCTCGCCAGCGACAGAGGGGATGGCTAGAGACACTGTACGCCGATGAAGAGAATAGGCAAGCGAAACCGAGAGCAAGGATAAGGAAACCAAGAGCAAGGGACACCGAGATCACGAAACTATCAAAACATAGGGAAGAAGAACAAAGATAGGGAAACCGATAAGGCTAAACTAAAAAGATGGGGGGAGGGTCACCAGAGAAGAGTAAGTATCATTTTTTCGAGGGGGGGAGAGTTTTTTTCTTTTAGGGTTTCTTAAAAAGAGAACGTGATTCACTATGTTGCTGTGGATCTAATGAACTGAAACTTAAGTGGATGAAATTTATATTTATTATGACATTCAAATTCTTTTAATGAAGTTTACTTTTAAATATTAAAATAAGAAATTATCTTTGATTGCCACTCGAAGAACAAAGTGTTCTCCAAAATAAAGAAGAATTTGTGTTTTTCTTTTTTGTATAGAATACTTGTCATATCATATGCATAAATTATGTTATGGTTCAGATAAGGTTGTAAATATTATAAATGAACGATAAAAGGTAAAATTTATAAATAATTCAAGTATTAAAAAAATTTTAGATAGTGTTATAATATTTTAAAAAATGTATGAATACATTATCAGGGGGCACTACGTATTTATAGGCAAGGAGATGGAATCCATTGACACACCCCCCCTAACTGCCTCACTGCTTATAATACTTTCTTTTGGATTCTACCACTTTTGTTATATTTTACATTATTAAGAAAAAATTTAGTGGGATAAAAATCTAAGTAAAATAAATACATCTTTTATAATGTATAGTAAAATTCAACGGGATAAAACTTGGTTAAGGAAAAAGAAGGAATATTGCGTACGTTTGTGATTGATGTAATTCTTCTTTTAGAATGTACTCCTTTGATTAAAGCTTCACAGTGCAAGTTTGCCAATTTGTTAAGCCAGCACATACTAATCTCGTAAACCAATTTCTCGCTGACATTAGTAGAGATTTGAGTGAATAAGTAAGCAAAATTATCAGTAGAGCGTATTTGTTTAATATCAATCTTTTTGCTTTACTACAACTTATGAGTGCAAAAGAATTTTGGAGAAATATGTTTGGTTCTATCTTCTTTGATGCATCTACCTCTAACTTAAGCAATACAAGCAGTGTCTTCATATATTATAGTTGAAATATTTGTTACAGAAAGTAGGCTACATATATTTCGGATATGATGAATGATAGATCATAGTCATATGCATTCCCTGCTTGCTTCATGTGGTGCAAGAATCTCTGGATAATTTAAAGAAGTGGAAACAAAAGTTTACCTTAGAACACTAAAAGATTATTGTGTAGTAAAAATATTTTTCATATGCCAATAAGCCTTTTTTGGGATCAATAAATTCTCAACATCAATAGGTTTATTGCAAAAGCTATATTCAGTCTGATGCATTACACTAGATATAATAAAACAATTGCATTAAGATATAGTACTTCTAGACCAAGTATTTTCTCATCATCGTCCTTAGATGAAATAAATTCTTTTTAGACTCAAGAGACTGAACAACCATAGGGTACATAATGGATGTGCTTCATCAATATTGAATCTTTTGGATATAGGTAAATTGATGGATAAAATTATGTTTGATTCATACTTGATCTACAAGCCAAGACAATATTTAATTTTCCCTAAGTCTTTCATTTCAAATTCTCTTTTAAAATATTTTATAATTTTTAGGAGCTCTTCAAGAGTCTTAGTCAAATTCATGTCATTCACATATACAGTTACAATGACAAACCCAGAATATAACCTCTTTATAAATACACATGGGTATATTGGGCCATTTCTTATTAAGTATTCGTTTGGGTAAGTATTGATGAATTGGATATAATAAAGCACCAATTGCATTAAGATATGGTACTTCTGAACCAAGTATTTTCTTATTATCGTCCTTAGATGAAATGGATCATTTTTAGGATTAAGAGACCGAACAACCATAGGGTGCCTAATAGATGGGCATTATCCATATGGAATATTTTTAGAATCTTTTTTATATAAGTAAATTGATGGATAAAGATTCTATTTGATTTAAACTTAATCTGTAGGTCGAGATAACATTTAGTCTTCTCTAAGTCTTTCATTTCAAATTCTCTTTTAAAATATTTTATAATTTTTAGAAACTCTTCAGAAGTCTTGGTTAGATTCTTGCCATTCACATATATAGTCACAATGACAAACCCAGAATCTAACTTTTTTATCAATACAAATGGGTATATTGGGTCATTTCTTATTAAGTATTCATTTGGACAGTTGTTGATATGAACCTAGCCAACGATGCAATGAAACACAACACCAAAATGTGGAATCAAACCCTAAGATCTTCAAGACGCAAGTTGTTGAGTATTGACCCCTTGACTTGGCAAGGCAAGAACCAAAACTACGGTTGGATAGGGGACACCACACCAAGAAACCCAAGGACACATCTGATTGTTTGAACGCCATAAGAATAATCTTAATACGTTTAAGTCCTTTCAAGAATGAAAGAAGAACAAAAAAACTCTCCAATTTTATTTTCTAAATTTTGTATTTCATAATCTTTCAATTGTTAACATATTTTTGTGTATATGCATGTAATTGTGTACATGTTGAAAAACTTAAATATATATGTCATATATACGATTTGCAACGAAATTAAACATATAACCAATATGTACACATGTAAACTAAATTATAAACAAGTTAAAATTGTAGAAACATACCTTTGAGAAACTTCGGTGAAAATTACAAATTTTAGAGCTTACCTTAAAGTCTACCCTTGAACAATTCTAGTCCACAACATTCCGGTGGGATTGTAGAGGTAGAATGGTTACTTTGATTAATTTCTAGCAGCATGTGTTCAAATTCTTTCAACACATACATATTTGTTTTTAAGAAAACAAATTATTTATGCAACTCTTGCATAGCATCTTTGAAATTATTTTTCATTGAAGCATATTTTTATCCAAAAATATTTTTGATTCTTAATTCTCCTCCTTTTCTTTTGGCATGACCGGATGATGGAATTGAGAGAGAATTAATCAAATCAATTCATCTCAATTTTAGTGGTTGAACCACTTTTATTTTATTTTTGTTTTGTTTCTCCACTCAAAAATAATAAATGGCCTACATTTTAATTTTAATGGCCACCAATTGTTTTTTCTTTTTATTAATGCTTATCCATTGAATAAATTTACAGCACTATTAATTATCACAAATAAAATTAAAAATAACATCTTTATTTTCTTTTATTATTGTGCTAGTGTAATTTAATTAGCCACTTAATAAAAATTAAAATATTTTTTATTTTTATAAATTTTATAAACTTTATTTTAATGGTGTTCCATCATTCATAATATCATGCAATTATTAATAGGTCATAGTAATTATTGTTTGTACCCTCATTGACATTTATAATAACAATTATTATATATAATGTTTAATTAATCATTCAAAATAATTTTGAATAATTATTTTACCTTACTTATTTTTGCTAGCATAGTTAATAGGTCAATTTAAAGTAAAAATAATTTATAAACCAAATTATGCCACTTGTTAACATCTCATTAGTTAACAACTTACGTCAACTAATTATATGATGTACTTAACAATTAAGTCTTAACAAATGTATATCCCAATGGATCTTTAAACAAATATCTGGTTTGCTGAAATTTCTTGAATTGAATTTTTTGTAATCGAGTTTGCTACCCTAATGCGTTTTAAGACGTTTCCTATTGTATCTAGATATAATGGTTATTCACTAATTGACTCTCAATTAGTAAAACATTATCATTATTATATAAACATAAGGAACTATTTCTAATGTATTTATAATAACCTTCTCTGTCTAATATAGTGAGTGATATGTTTCGCCTAATAAAGTTTGGCACAAAATAGCAATGATACAATATTATTCTTCAACTAGAATGGAGAAGTGCTTAAAAGTGTTAATAACTTCTATGACTAGGTAATCTCAATTCCCCATGTGAAGCTGCACTTCTATTTTCATAACTTTCTAACATTACTTAAATCATGCAACACTTTGTAGATGTGATAGGGACAGGCGGTATCTCATACCCCTGCACCTCATAGCATTATATGCATATAAAATATCATTGATTTGTAAACAAATATCTAAGAAGTCTATCTTTTCTAATTAAGGTTCCTTTAATAGCAACGCTTACTATTTTAAACGTTATTATAATAGAAATACTTTAATTGTAATTATTCTCTATACGTGTTTTAGATATATATTAAATAAATTTCAGATTGAGCATAATACTACTTGTACATCTCATGTGCATATGCTTCCATTGAAGATCATTAGACAGGTCAGGATATATAATTTGATTCTCAAATTATTCTTAATCTTTTTCTGATAAGCTTTTATCTTTTCTTAAGAGACATTATCAGAAACACCTCTTATATAATCTTTTGATCAATGATATATCTTAATATTGTTATTAATCTAGAACAATTACTATATTTATAAGCAAGTCTAAATATTTATCGGTGCCCAATAGTGTGTGTGTGCGAACTTATACCAATGGGTTGCTCACAATCATCTTATCTTTATAAGATACTAATCTTATCACTATAAGATAAATTTAGAGATATTTAGTAGAACATTTTTAATCATTAATTAATAATGCATTAGATCATGAATATAACTTTTATACATTTTTTAATCTAAAGATGCCCTCCTACTACTTTTCATAATCCCTTTAATCTCTCAAATGGAAAAATAAAAGTTTAAACATTTTATACTTTACAGTGTTCAGTAGACCCTATTGGCATTTTACTCAAGCCTCACATGAGGGCAATAATAGCCTTTATAAACCTAAAAGGTAGATAACTCTTGTCAATTACATCTCTTGCAATTCTTACCATTGATCCTAAATACACCTTATCCTCGCGCTATAATAATATTGGATAAGTGTATTCCAGATTAACTTGTCAATCATCAAAATATATGTTATTAGTATTACCCTTACGCTATAGCAATGTTGAGTAATATGTTTGCTTATATTTATCTCATCTTATATTTAACCGGCATAGCCCGAATCACCCTGATCAATCCCTCATGCTATAGCGATATTAAGAAAGACAAAAGTAACTCGTCTAACACTGTATTGATAAGACAGATCATTGTGTAATATTATCTCATAATATAATATTATTCAATCTGATTAAGAGATTTTTTTTATTAATTATTATTATAAATATAATTAATATTAACGATTATAATAATTTTCCCATCTAATACGAATCTAATTCATAATTAGAATATTTATTTACACAAGCACAACTAACTCCCACCAATATGACTCCTATTGTAGTTAACAGCATCAACAAATATTTACAATTTATAATACAATTATATAACAGTTATAATTGCATTAAATAATTAAAAAAATAAAAATATTTCACATGTAAAAATGCAATTTGGAGTGTATAGTTTGGAACAATTAGCGTGAAAAGTTTAACAACCTTGCATTATACAATATAATGCTTCGAAAAAAATTGTGTACTCTTTTTTTAGCCTTTAACCCAAAACGCCCCAGCGATATGCATTTTAACGCTCTAGCATTTGTTACCTTAACACCCGGTGTTTAACCCAGAGAATTCCCCAGCGTTATTACAAGCTGAACCTAAGATGAATGCCCGACGTTCTATATCAAACGCTCCTGCTTTTGATGTTGAACGCCCCAACATTCTATATTAAATGCTTTAGCGTTTGATGTTGAATGCCCCGACATTCTTTCAAGCAAAATTTAAGATGAACACCCTAACATTTTGAGTTGAATGCCACAGTATTCATGTTTGCACATGAACGCCCTAGCATGCATGTTTGCACATAAACGCCCCAGCATGCTAAACACAGCGTTGCGGCATTCACTCGACAGTAGATATTTTTCTGTATTTTAAACATTTCATAATCTTGATAAGTTCAAGCCCTTTCAAGAATAAAAGAAGAACACAAAAAATCTCTAATTTTATTTTCTAAATTTTGTATTCCATAATATTTCAATTGTTAATCTATTTTTGGGTATATGCATGTGATTGTGTACATGTTGCAAAACTTAAATATATATGTCATATATACGATTTGCAACGAAATTAAACATATAGCCAACATGTACATAGGTAAACTGAATGATAAACAAGTTAAAATTGCAGAAACATATCTTTGAGAAACTTCGGTGAAGATTACAAATTTTAGAGCTCACCTTAAAGTCTACTCTTGAACAATTCTAGTCCATAACAATTCGGTGAGATTGTAAAGGTAGAATGGTTGCTTTGATTAATTTCTAGCAGTATGTGTTCAAACTCTTTCAACACATACATATTTGTTTTTAAGAAAATAGATTATTTATGCAACTCTTGCATAGCATCTTTAAAATTATTTTTCATTGAAGCATATTTTTATTCAAAAACATTTTTGCTTCTAAATTCTCCTGCTTTTTTTTTTGCATGACCGAATGATGGAGTTGAGAGAGAATTAATCAAATCAATTCATCTCAATTTTAGTGGTTGAACCACTTTCATTTTATTTTTGTTTTGTTTCTCCACCCAAAAATAATAAATGGCCTACATTTTAATTTTAATGGCCACCAATTGTTTTTCATTTTATTAATGCTTATCCTTTAAATAAATTTATAGCACTATTAATTATCACAAATAAATTTGAAAATAACATATTTACTTTCTTTTGTTATTGTGCTAGTGTAATTTAATTAGCCACTTAATAAAATTTGAAACATTTTTTAATTTTTATAAGTTTTGTAAACTTTACTTTAATGTTGTTCCATCATTTATAATATCATGCTATTATTAATAGGTCATAGTAATTATTGTTTGTACTCCATTGACATTTATAATAACAATTATTATATATAATATTTAATTAATTATTCAAAATAATTTTGAATAATTATTTTACCTTACTTATTTTTATTAGCATGGTTAATAGGTCGATTTAAAGTAAAAATAATTTATAGACTAAATTATGCCACTTTTAAACATCCCATTAGTTAACAACTTATCTCAACTAACTATATGATGTACTTAATAATTAAGTCTTAACAAATGCACATCCCAATGGATCTTTAAACAAATATTTGGGTTGTTGAAATTCCTAGATCAAAATTGATTTAATCAAGTCCGCTACCTTAGTGCTCAATGAGTACACTTCATATTGTGAGACTCTCTAGGTCCACGCTCGATTTATCATATGGAGCTCCTCCATACATCCATGAACGATGCCCCACACATTCGTTACAGATATTCCAAAGCAACGCCTTAAACCATACAAGTTTAGGTTATATCATATATATATAATCCCTCTGTCATTGATATCTTGGAAGAGTAGAGATATAGATTATCACCATCAAATCTCTATTTTTTCAAGCCTTGAATTTATCTCCAGATTTGTATTTTCATAAATAATATTTGTAAACTTTTTTGCGATATTGTTTAGCCCTATAGAAACTATTCTTAAGGTTTATATTTGTGGCCACAAGATTTTCTGAAATACAGTTTTGGAGCATTAGGATATACAACTTACTTATATGAGCTGGCGGATCCCATATCCACGCACATCGAACTTTATGAGCATCAGACTATATGCAATGACACCCAATGGTCAGACCATACGCAACAACACCCAATGATCAGACCATAAAATGTTTTTGACTTGTGTGAAACCAAAGTATGGTGAATCACTCACAAGTCCATTGTGATGGTTAGGTCAAAGGGCCACGAATACTACTCAACTCAAAAGACCTTCCATTGATGGCTTATAAGATATCTATTAGAGGTTTTCGTGAGTCTGTTCAATACCCAATCCTCACTGAATACCTATATCTCTATATAAGCGTGATGCGATATTTCTATATCATAAAATTTAGTGCAAGTATACACTATCGTATGCAAGTAATAAATGGACTAATTAGTCGGATGTCGAACCCACAGGGATAATGTTTTCTTTTTAACCAATTACTAAAATTATGTCTTCCTAATAATTATTCAGAAAAATAAAAATCTAAGAATGAATGTAAGAAATATAAAACAAAAACACAATGTAAAGAAAATTAGATGATAGCAATGTAGAGAAAACCTAGGATTAATATTATCCCTCAATATGTTTCTAATGATTAATCCTCTAATATTTAACTCACTTAGTCTTTATTATTGATCAAGACACTAATGTATTCACAAGCCTCTTCCAAGGTCATGCAAGTATACCTTAATTTACCAAATACCTATATTCTTATGGTACTTGTAATAAATTAAGATTCATTAAGATTAGGTCTTATTGATCATACATGCCAATTAGGTATATTCCTATCCTAAATTGAAACTTGCATATGCAACATTGAATGTTACTCTACAATCATGCATCAAATTACCTAGGTCTAAATATTATGATTCCTCTTTCGAGTTTATCAATAATATTACCAATTCATTCACCATATATTGGCCAGATATATTGAAGCATTAAACACAAGTAATTTAAATAATAAATGACTAAGTTTATTAAATACTAAAAGATATGGCAATTAAGCACACATATTGAGTTCAAATATTAACCCTAGAAAATAAGTTAGCTCATGGCTACAAGAGAACAGTAGTAAAAATAATTATAAATCATGATACAATTATTAGCAAACCGATATAGACGTCGAATTGCTCTTAATTGCGCTGCCTAGGAACTCTTGATGCCAAAGAACGTCTTGTATCTCTCTCTAAAGTTGCTTCAATTAAGCTCCTATTGCTCTCCAAGACTTGTGCTCTATATTCTTGGTGCTCTTGGGTCGTCTTCGATTCATTCTTGAAGGTTGGGATCGAGTGGCTTTATATAGGGATTGATATGAGCTTGAAAATCTCAATTCTCGTCGGACTAGGACTCGCACTACCGCTGGCGCGCTATGAATCTGTCGCTGGGGCGACGCGTGAAAAAGCTATTACCGCTGGAGTGGTGGGATCTTGGCGCTGGGGCGCTGCATGAAAACGGCTTCACCGCTGGCGCGGTATGTTTATAGCGCTGGGGCTCTGTCTCGTCGCTGGCGCGGTGACTCTTCGGCGCTAGACGCGACTTAAGCAGGTCGTTTTTCTTATTTCGATCACTATTTCAGCGCTGGGGCGACAATACTTGTGGCGCTGGGGCGATGGACACATTCTTTAAATTTCGTTCAAGTCCCTACAATTAACAATAAAGCACATAAATAGCCATCTATTCTCATAAAATCATAAAATATCAATAATAAAAACATGAGAAAATATATGACAAATTTGCCCTTATCAAAGCGTCCGCTAAGTTCATGGTTTGCTAAGACTATCCATCTGGACCATATAGATATAGACATACACCAATCTATATTATTGAATTTCACCGATAGACCCGCATTGATGAAATTAGATCAGGAACAGAGTGTTTGAGAATATACTTGCATAATGACATTTCTTAGCACCATCTGTAAATTTTTGCAACTACGTCATTACTAATATATTCTCAGGTCTTTGTCCCATTTCAGACAAGGCTCTAACTCCTTTGATTTCGCTAACTCTTATAACCTGTTAACTTTTAGCGTTACTAACTCTTAGCACTGATCTAAACTCTTTTAAATCATACAATGTCTGGAACGTTACAAGCATTTTACCATTTAATAATTAATAATATTAATAAATTTATTAGAAATGTTAATTGTATAAATATTATAGTTAAATATTAATACATAATGAGATGACACGTAAGCATAAATTCCAACATCAATCCGTTTGGTATTTATAGACACCACATAGAATATCAAGTTACAAATTCAAACATACAACTATTCTCATACTCAAAGTTTAAAAATACAGTTAACAATCAACAAACTTACAGCTACCTTCACACCCAGAAGTCCATAATTATAACTAACACAACAAATGAAATTCCAAAATTCAAACATAATTTCTACTAATTCAACAAGCATGTTCCTAAGTCTTGATTTGGAAAAACAATTCTTTAATTCTAGCAAAGATGTCAAGCTTCACCTTGATACGATTTTCTATATTTTAAAATTGAGTGCAAGTATACACTATCGTATATAAGTAATAAATGGACAAAAGAGTTGGATGTCGAACCCACAAGGATAATATTTTTTTTTTCAACCAATTACTAAAATTATGTCTTTCTAATAATTATTCAGAAAAATAAAAATCTAAAAATAAATTTAGAAAATATAAAAGTAATAACATAATGTAAAGAGATTTGGAAGATAGCAATATAGAGAAAATGTAAGGTTAGTACTATCCCTCAATATGCTTTCCAGTGATTAATCTTTTAATATTTAATTTTCTTAGTTCTTGTTATTGATTAAGACACTAATGTATTCACAAGCTTTTCCCAAGGTTATGCAAGTATACCTTAATTTATCAAATACTTTTATTCCTATAGAACTTGTAATAAATTAAGATTTATTAAGATTAAGTCTTATTAATCATACATGCCAATTAGGTATATTTCTATCCTAATTTAAAACTGGTATATGCAACATTGAATCTTACTCTACAATCATGCATAAAATTACATAGGTTTAAATATAATGATTCCTCTTCCTAGTTTATTAAAATATTACCAATTCATTCACTATATATTGGCTAGATGTATTGAAGCATTAAGAGCAAGTAATTTGAATAACAAAAAACTAAGTTTATTAAATATTGAAAGATATGACAATTAAGCACACATATTGAGTTCAAGTATTAACTCCAGAAAGAAAATTTAGTTCATGGCTACAAGAGAACAGTGGAAAAAATAATAAGAAAAAAATGATACAATCAATAGCAAACCAATATAGATGTCGAATTACTCTTAATTGCGCTACCTAAAAAACTCTTAATGTCGAAGAACACTTTAAATTTCTCTCTATGAATACTTCTATTATGCTCTCTAAGACTTCTTCTCTCTCTTCTTGGATGGTTTTTGAATGGTAGGGATGAGTGACCTTTTATAGGGATTAATTTAAACTTAAAAATATCAATTCTTGTTAGGTCAGGAATCACATTGTCACTGGGGCGTTATCATGCTGTCGCTGGGGCCCTACGTTCAAAAGGTTGTATCGCTGAATAGGTGAAGACATAGCATTAGGGCACTGGGCTGTCACTAGTGTAGTGGCTAGTCAGTACTGGGGCAAAAATACGTGACTTCAACAGGTCTTATTTCTTATTTTCTTATTTTGGCTCGAGTTTCAATGCTAGGGCGATAAAACTTGTGGTGCTGGGGCGTAGGTTCTTATTTTAAAATTTTTGCAATTTAGTCCCTATAAATAAATAATAATGCACATGAATAGCCATTTATTCTTATAAAATAATAAAATATAAAAAAAATTGAAAAAAATATATGATAAATATACCCTTATTAAATTTCCCTAAACTTAAACATTTTCTTGTCCTCATGCTATAAAATAAAAATCAAGAGAGAAACAAAGAGTTATACATGACTTAAATAGTAACAAATAAAACAAAATATGTTAGGTTAGTAAGATGAACAAAATTATTGTCTCAAAAGCTGTTTAAATGGCACAAATTCTTAAGATAGATAAATAACTATCAACAACTATAATTATCTTCAGTTAGTCCTTCATTCTTCCTCATAGATAATCACTATGTGTGTGAGTATGCAGCAAATAATAGCTAAGACCATACTTTAATTTATTTTATACTTAAGTTTATACATGAAAAATGATGTCTCGATATTTTTTTGTATAATGACACTTCCATAGGCTTGTCTTTTCTGTCACTCTCCACTAATGTAGGAAATCATATGTCTAAGGATATATAAGACTTTACTTAGCTTGTAATGTAAGGCTAAGGTCAAGGTGGGATAAAAGGATAAATAATTTAGGTTAAGTCACACCATGAACACTTAGACTTTATCTAGAAATCTCTTGATCTTTCTTTTTTTGTATTATCTCTTCCCCCAAATTTATTATTTTTCTATTTTTTATTTTCAACCATTATTTTTAAAGAATTTCTTCTTTTTCTTAAGCTGGGGCTATTATTCTTTCTCTTTTTTTTTCTTTCTTTTTTTTGAATATCCTCAAACTTAGATTGACAAATACCACACAAACTTATTTTTCTTATATCATCACAACCTTTTTCTTTTAAGAATATTTTTAAGTAAATACAAGGTTTATGATGTTATGGATAAATAAAATTTAAGTCTTGAGCTTGTAATGTGGTTAAAAAAAGGGGTTATTAGGCTCAAAATAGGGTACTAAGGATAAATATACAATTAAAGTAGGCTAAAAAGGCTCAATCGGTTCAAAAATGGCCTAATGTTATATCCCTATTCATGTGTTTCCTAGAATTTTGCCTTAAGCAGTAATTAAAGACAAGTTCCAGAGTATTGATCTCTTGAGACTGTGGTGTACTTCTTAAAGCATAAGTATCTCTAAGTAATGATTATAACTATTCATGCTTATAAAGTGCTCTAAAAAAATGGTGATTACAAAATAAGGTCAAATTTGTTCCTAAACTTAGATAACCAAAATTGTCTCAAGTATCTATCATTCCCTAGGGATTTATGAAAATAAATTCAGCTATGTATTTTATTTCTTATCATGGACTAATGATCATCTTTAATAACCTAAAAAAAAAATTAACCCAAAAAAACAACCACTCAAATTATGCAGTAAAACAAATACAAGAAAGTGTTTTCCACCCCCAAATTTAAATTAGACATTGTCCCCAATGTCAAAAAATAAATTTAAGAGTAAGAGAAACTCCCTTAGTAAAAGAAGTTGAAGTAATGCAACATTTGTTAAATGTGGTATCCTTTGCTCTAGTCACTTACAAATGCTTATACTGCTTTCCTAGAGAGTTTAACTTACCGATTTATTCCTAAATAGAAAATGAAATAAAGAAACCAAACGAAAATTAAATAAACATAAAAATTAAAATTGCTTGGGTTACCTTCCAAGAAGTGCATGATTTAATGTCGTTGGCTTAACGAGGCTTTCTATTCTTTTATGGTATATCAAAAGTGCTGATTTAAGCATCCTTACATGCAATCTTACTTGATGTCTTCTCTTTTGGCTTCCATAATTTTGCAATTAAACCTCGGGCAGTATCTTTTGTTGCATTCTCCATGCGTTTCTTCAGAAAGACTTTAATCTTTGATCGAGGAAATGGTTCTTCCTTTTCTTTCTCTTTGCTTGCTTCATCGAGGTGCTATTTCTTCTTCTTATTTCTTGCCTTCCTATGCTGCAATGCCATTTTTCAGATGTAAGGATCCAATGTCTCCATATCTTTGGTTTGCTTGGCATTTAAGTGTACTGCATTAATGCAGAAATAATCCTTACTTTCAGTTAGTAACTTGATCTCTTTAAAGACCTTGAAAGTGACCGTTTCCTCTTGCACCTTCATGGTCAACTCCCATTTTTGCACATCAATGATTATTCTTCCAATGGCTAAGAAGGGTCTTCCAAGGATGATATGATTCTCTTTGTCTTCTTCCATGTCCAAAATAATAAAATTGGTAGGGAAGATGAATTTATCGACTTTGGCCGATACATATTCAATGACTCTCTTAGAATAGGTGAGAGAATGATCCGCTAGCTGGAGTATGACATTTATTGGTTTGGCTTCTCACAGTCCCAATTTTTTTGTACACGAACAGTGGCATAAGATTGATGCTAGCTCCTAGATCACAAAGTGCCCTCCTAAAATTGTAGTTTCCAATTGAGTATGGTATGGTGAAGCTCCCAGAATCTTTGAGCTTTAGAGGTAGCGTCTCTAAAAGGATGACACTATACTCATTTGTTAGGACCATAGTCTCAAAGTCATATAATTTTCTCTTTTTTGACATAATATCCTTCATGAATCTCACATAGCTCGGCATTTACTCTAGTACATCTACAAAAGGAAGATTAATATGTAATTTCTTAAAAATATGAAGAAATTTAGAGAATTAGTTTTTTAGTTTCTTCTTTTGCAGCCTTTGAGTAAATGGTGGAGGTAGAGTGAATGACTATGTGGTTTGCTTCTGTGGGTTGCTACTGGTATCTTTTGCTGTGTCTTCACTTTTTTGTTATTGTACTTGAATACTAGTTTCTATGCTTTTTTATGTTTTGACATTTTTCTCTTGGTGTCTTAGTTGTTGCAATCTTTTAAGAAAATATATAGGTGGTCTAAATGGTTGTATATCATCTTGTTGTGATATAGTTTCCTTCTCCTTTGTCTCTGAAAGTTATGGTTAAGGTACATTGTCATATAAGATTTTACCACTTCTTATGGAGACAACTTGACAATGTTCTATATTTCCTCTTGGATTGACTCGGTGCTGCTTGGTAGGGTTTTTTAAAGGTAACTGTTCATTGCTGCAGTAAGTTATCTTACTTGATTCTCTAAGGCTCTAAATGATGCTGCTTGACTTTAAAGAAGTGCATCCATTTTCTTCATGTATTATAAGAACATGTCTTCTATGTCTAGCTTTTTCCTTTGTTGGATTTTTGGTTAGAAATCAGGACGAGCTTTGGAATATTACCCTTGATTATTGTTGCTCCATAAGAAGTTAGGGTAATTCCTCTATCCAGGGTTATAGAAATTTAAGTTGGGATTGTTGTGATTAAAGTCCCCTACATATTGAGCTGTTTCTATATAATGTCTGTAGCATGATTGCTTCTACAGAAATCGTAAGTGATTGGTTGACTCTTGAAAGCATTAACCCCCAAGTTGCTTAATTGTTTGGTCAAGAGGCTGACTTGGGCGAATAATGTGATCAATGTGTCTACTTTATGTAATTCAGCTATCTTTCTTGTGGTTGACCTTTTAGTGGGTTATTAATAAACATTGGATGCCATCTCATCTAGTAGATTATAAGCTTCATCAGTGGACTTATTCATGAGTGCTCCTCCAGCTGCTGCATCTACTATTGTTCTGAATTGATTGGCTAATCCATTATAGATTGTTTGTACAAGCAACCTCTTCAAGATTCTATGATAAGGGCATTTTCTTTGCATATCTTTGTATCTATTCCATGTCTCATATAGAGATCCATATAGTCGTATAAATAATGTGATGTCGTTTCTCATCTTAGTAATTTTAATAGATGGGAAGAATTTTGTGAGGTATGTTTGAGCAAGATCATCCTATGTAGCGATGGATCTAAATAGAAGTGATTGTAGCCGTTGAAAATGTATATAGTATTTTGTATATATTTATGGTCAATATTATAGAATAGATTGATAACCTTCCAAATATGACTAGTTGACATTCCAAATAAGACACATAGCTTCACCTATATAATGATGTATTTTTCTTATTATCAATATATAAGAATTCTTCTTTCTCTGTTTCTTCACATGGTATCAGAGTCATTGTGCTCTCTTCATCCCTAATTTTTCTAGCGAAGTTGCATGTTTATTTTTCGGTCACTGTGCTTTCTTCATTTTTTCGATGATCGTGTTCTCAGCTTTGAGATTACCAGTAACTCGCCGATGAAACCTCAAGAAGATAGGCATTGAAACCCTGCTGGAAGTGCCACCCACTAGAATTTGACTTGATTTTTCAATGCAGTGGACTCTCATCTCCAATGTCCCTGCCTTCAGACAATGCTGGCGATCACTTCTACAGCAGCCTAATAATCATCAGCCACCACACGCGCCTCCACGTGCCGCTCATATTTTCAACCAGTTTTTAATCTCTCTCTGTGGCAACTTTTCTTCGACGATTATATGTCCTGTGAACTCAGATAAGGTCGACTACTAAGTTTGGAACAGCCGTATACTCATCAGCCACCGAACGCACCCCCACTCACTACCTCTCTGCCACCATTATGTGATCACCGATCTCATCTTCCTACTCGCGTGAATCCTCACTGTTGGCCCCAATAGCTTCAGATGACGCCGATGAATCAAATACCTACCACCGTGTCACTTTCCATCGCTGGTTACCATCATCGTCACTAAAAATTGCCACTGTGTTGCCAAAAAATTGTTCTTTGTTGTCAGTTATTTTTTTCTTCCTCATTTGCTCATATTTTCAGCCAGTTTTTAATCTCTCTCTGTGGCAACTTTTCTTCAGCGATTATATGTCCTGTGAACTCAGATAAGGTCGACTACTAAGTTTGGAACAGCCGTATACTCATCAGCCACCGAACGCACCCCCCACTACCTCTCTGCCACTATTATGTGATCACCGATCTCATCTTCCTACTCGCGTGAATCCTCACTGTTGGCCCCAATAGCTTCAGATGACGCCGATGAATCAAATACCTACCACCGTGTCACTTGCCATCGCTGGTTACCATCATCGTCACTAAAAATTGCCACTGTGTTGCCAAAAAACTATTCTTTGTTGTCAGTTATTTTTTTCTTCCTCATTTTCTCTGAATTTTAAGGCAATAGGACTACTGGGAGCTCTAAAATAAACAAGCAACCTCCATCCATGACTCTCACCAGTATCGACTATGAGGAATACCTTAAATATCAAGCAGCTAAGTAGTTTACCTCTTGCATTGCCTTCATTGTACATTCTGGTAATTCACTCGCTTGTCTTACTTAGTCCTCTTCTTTAAGACCCTGAGTCCTCAATTCTGGTGCCTATGACGACATTTCTAGTAACCCTTAATTACTTTCTCATACTTTGATATCTAAGTTATTATCATCTGCTACCTTAGCTAATAGGCCCATAACTACTGCTTAAGCAGTTGGTCGAGCACATCCTTTTCCTACCTTATCTTTAGAATTTATTCTTTATGTGCCGCATTGTCTTTTTAATCTTATCACTATCAGTAAACTCACTCGCTCTTTAAACTGTGTAATCACCTTCATTAATGACTCTATTCTTATATGGAATTGCAGTACATGAAGGATGATTGGTATAGGTCGAGAGTCATAAAGGTTGTATCATTTGAGTATTCCTCAACCATCTGTTGCATGCACTATCACTGAATCACCAACACTTTTTCATAATCGTCTGGGACATCCAAATCTATTAAAGCTTAAAAAAAATGGTTCCAAGTTTCTTTAGTCCATCGTCTTTTAATTTTGAATCTTGTTAGCTTAGAAAACACTCTCATGGATCGTTTCCAAAGCATGTCAATAATCGAGGTACATCCCCTTTTGAATTAGTTCATTTAGATGTTTGGGGTCCGAGTCGGTTCTTTTCTATTTTAAGTTTAAATACTTTGTTTATTAATGATTATTTGCATTGCACTTGGTTAGTTTTAATGAGAGATCGCTCTGAATTATTTTCCATCTTTGAATCATTTTGTGCTGAAATTAAGACAATTCTCCACTACTATTCGTATATTGCATAATGATAATACATGTAAATATTTTTTTACACCTTTTACTAAATTTATGTCTTCTCAGGGCATCTTATACTAATTTTTCTATGTGTATACTCTACAATAAAATAGAGTTGTCGAGCGTAAGAACAGACATCTCATTAAAACTGTCCGTACGTTACTTATACATAATAATGTTCTTCTTTGTTTTTGGACGAATGTCGTTCTTACTGCTTATTTTTTGATAAATTAAATGCTCTCCTCTATGTTACAACATCAGCTCCCTCATTCTGTTCTATATCTTAATAAACCATTGTGTCATCTTCTGCTGTATATCTTTGGCTGCACATATTTTGTACATATCTTCTCTTCTAGTCAAGACAAATTATTCGCTCGGTCTATCAAATATATTTTCCTTGGCTATTTACGTCTTCAAAAAGGATATATGTGTTATTTTCTTGACACCCGACATCATTTTTGTTTTGCCGATGTCATATTTTTTGAGTCTTCCCCTTTCTTTTCTTTCTCTGCTTCAGAAAATATGTTAATCACAGAGGCTCTTCCAGTTCCTTATATTATTCCTCTTCCTAAGTTAAACAATAAACCTGTTTTTATCCCACAGCATGATCCTCCAACCGAAGATGCTCCCTCTCCAGCTCGTGATAGTCTTGTTCCTTTTGATTCTGTAGGTGCTGATAGTGATACCGCTCTTGAAGATTTTGAGGTTCTTTTTTACTCACTTCGTGCTTCAGATTCTACTCCTACTGAGGTCCCGCCACTTGCTAACCAAATTTTAATTGTTGTTCGTAAAGGTATACGTTCCACTTATAACCTTCATCCTATGTACAACTTTATTAGTTATCATCGATTATCTTCTTCATATTATGCCTTTGTGTTTACTTCATCTTCTGTTTCTATTTCCAAAACACTACATGAGGCTCTTTCACACCCTGACTGATCTCAAGCAATGGTTGAGGAAATAGTTGCTTTACATACTAATGGTACATAAAAATTGGTTCAGTTACCGCTAGGACACTGCTGTTGGTTATCGATAGGTGTACACTGTCAAGGTTACACCTAATGGTTAGGTGGATAGATTGAAAGTGGTTGGTTACAAAAGGGTACATTCAGATTTATAGGCATGATTATTATGAGACTTTCTCTCCTATGGCTAAAATGTCATATGTTCGGCTATTCTTGTCTACGGTCTTTGCACCAACTCAATATAAAAAATGCATTTCTTCATGTGAGCTTCAGGAAGAAATTTATATGGAGAAACCATTTGGATTTGTTTGTCAAAGGGAGTCTGGTTTGGTATATAAACTTTGTCGCTCCTTGTATAGTTTGAAATAATCTCCTTGTGCCTGATTTGGTTATTTTAGTACTGTTATCTAGGAGTTTGGCATGATTTGAAGTGAGTCAGATCATTTTATTTTCTATCGACATACACCACAGGGCCGTGCATATATCTGGTAATCTACGTTGATGATATTGTCATTATAAGAGATGATCTAGACAGTATTAAGCAATTAAAGAATCATTTAGTCCTATATTTTTAGACTAAAGATTCAAAATTGCTCAGATATTTTTTTGGTATAGAGGTTGCTCAATCTAAGTTTAGAATTGTTATCTCTCAAAGAAAATATACGCTGGATTTTTTAAAGGAAACTGAGAGATATCGGAGACTAGTTGTAAGCTTAATTATCTCACCATCACATGGCCTGATATTTCTTTTTTGGTCAGTGTTATTAGTAAGTTTCTACAGTCTCTATGTGATAATCATTGAGATGCAGTTATCTGAATCTTATGGTATATCAAGGGTACACTAGAAAAAGGTTTGCTAGAGGAGAATAAGGGTCATACACATGTAGTCGAATATTTAGATGCTAATTGGCAGGTTCTCCATCAGATAGACATTCTACTATTAGGTATTATGTTCTTGTTGGAGGAAACCTTGTATCATAGAAAAGTAAGAAGTGAGAAGTTATTGCTAGGTCAACTGTAAAAGCATAATATTGTGCCATGGCCTTATCAATATGTGAGCTTTTATAGAAACAAATAATACAATAATCGAAATTTGAGATATATCACAAATGAAGTTATTTTGTGATAATCAAGTTGCACGTCACATTTCATCCAACTTGGTATGAAAGGACTAAGCATATAGAAATGGATTGTCACTTTATTCGAGAGAAGATTTTGTCTGGCTGTATTTTCATAAGTCATGTTTGCTCAAACGACCAGCTAGCAGACATTCTTACTAAATCTCTCAGGAGTTATCGATTTGATTTTATTTGTAACAAACTTGGCACATATGATTTATATGCTTTAGCTTGAGGGGGAGTGTTGAAATGTATATATTTATGGTCAATATCATAGAATAAAAAATAGATTAATAACCTTCCAAATATAACTAATTGACCTTCCAAATAGGATACATAGCTTCACCTATATAATTTTGTATTTTTTTTATTATAAATACAGAAGAATTCTTCTTTCTGTATTTCTTCACAGTAGCTAGCTCTTTGTTTTGTCTCTAAAGAAAAAGGGAAATAATCGTAGTCGGATTGCATCATTGAACATCCCATTGTATTTGAATGTGTCACATATCTTTAAGAAGTTTATGATGTGCATATTTGGATCATCATTGAGTAGTTCACTAAATTGTACTGAATCCTTGAGCATTTGAATCGTGCTCGGTTTGATCTCAAAGTTATTGGCTTGAACAAATGGTCTTTGAATGCTTGAATGGATTCTATTGATTAAGGGAACAACATATTCCCTTAGTGGTCTTGCTTTTATTGTTGGGTGTGGTAGGCACTTAATCTTCTATAGTGTCGACTTGATTTTGCTCTCTTTTAATTCTTCTTAAAATTCTTTCAATTTCCAGATCAAAAGCAATCAAGTCTTTACTTTTCGATCTTTACATGTACCTCAACAAAAAGTAAATAAAAAAACTAAATTAAAACAAGAAAAATAAATTCTAAAGTAAAAACTAGAAAAATTGGTAAAAAAGTAGATAATTATCCCCGGCAATATGTTGTATGCAAGTAATAAAGGAACAAAAGAGTCGAATATCGAACCCACAGAGATAATATCTTTCTTTCAACAAAGTACTAAAATTATGTCTTTCTAGTAATTATTCAGAAAAAAAAAATCTAAGAATGAATTTAGAAAATATAAAAGTAATGACACAATGTAAAGAGATTTAGAAGATAGCAATATAGAGAAAACCTAAGGTTAGTACTATCCCTCAATATTCTTTCTAATGATTAATCCTCTAATATTTAATTCCTTTAGTTCTTGTTATTAATCAAGACACTAATGTATTCATAAGCCTCTCCCAAGGTCATGCAAGTATACCTTAATTTATTAAATACCTATATTCCTATAGTACTTACACTAACACCATACTCACCAAGTAATTAAATTTTGTAAGTATTGTTATTGATGCATTCTAACACTCAAAATAGCTCATCACCCCTAGTAAGGAGTTTAGATCATCTTTGCTCAAGAAAACGGCTCTTCCTCATATGTAGCCAAACCCAATCTCCTAGTTTAAAGACAATATTATTGCGTCCCTTATTGGCTTGCATGGTATATTGCTCTATCCGCCATTCTATGTTTTGCTTTGCTTTCTCATGGATCTACTTAATAAAATCAGTTTTTTTTTCTTGTCATCTAAGTTAACACATTCGCTCAAAGGTAGAGGAGTTAAATCTAAAGGAGTCAATGGATTAAAATCATAAACAAAGTAAATTCAACTTAGTTACAGAATAAACACAACGATTATAAGCAAATTCAACATGGGGCAAACAGTCTTTTTATATTTTTGAATTTTTTTGTATAATAGCAGCAATAAAGTAAAAGGGGGAAAGACTCAGTATTTTCCTACAAATGTTTTCAAAAGTAGCTCAAGAACCGTGAGTCCCGATTAGAAACAATAGTTCTGGGCATGCCAGTTAGCCTAACAATCTCCTTGAAAAATAAATTGGCTAAATGTGATGCATTATCAGTTTTATAGTATGCAATAAAATGTGCCATCTTAGAGAACCTATTAACAACCACAAAAACTAAGTCTATCCCCCTTTTAGTCTTAGGTAATAAAAGTGATTATATTCCCTTGAATTTGATTTAGACTTGTTTGAAATAGATTTAAGCTAATGCTAGGCTTTCATGTGTTTGCTATTTCACTAACTTGTTGAATTAGTCCATTTAATATTTCTTTAAAATGTTTGGCTTTAAGTCTTGTGATTGGCCCACTTGGCAAACTTAGTGGACTGTGTGATTGCTAGCCTTGAGCCCTTCCAAGCCCACAAGTCTCATGAGTACCTATATACCCATGTGTGAGTTCTTTCTCTTTTATGTATACAAAATATGCAGTTTTGTTTGCATTAGTTGTGCCATATACGTCAATATTATTTTGATCTGTACAAAAATCTCTATAGCTTGATTTGAATGCAAATTGTGATTACATATTTCAAACATGTTAAATCCTTCAGAAATTTTCATATAAATATTTGTGTCTAGTGGTTTATACATATAAGCTGTCACTATATCTATAAGAAGCATATCAAACTTTTTCTGATAATGCCAAGCTTATTAGAAATCAAAGTATAATTGTGTCTATTAAGGGAGAATAAGTTTCATCACAATCAAGCCTGGATTTCTACAAGAAACGTTAATCAACTAATCTTAATTTTATATCTAGTAACCCTGTTATTTTTTTTATTATATTTTTGTACAAAAGCCCATTTATATCTATAGGTTTGACATCTTCAGGTGTCTGAACTATATGTCCAAATATTTCATACTTGGCTAAAGAAGTCAATTCTATTTCAATTATTTTTCTCATTAGAGCCAGTCATGCCTTTCTTTTGCATTTATCAATAATTTATGGCTCAAAATTTTCATTCATAATTTCAGTAGCTACTACAAATGAAAACATATCGTCAATAATTATTTCACCACATTTCCACATTTCTCTTATATAAGTATAATTTGTATCATTTCCATCATTTTTGAATTCTTATGCCTCGTTTCAGACTAATGTAACTTTTGCCTTTTCACAAACTTATGACTCTTCAGGGACTTTTGTCTTATCGGAAACTTATGTCTCTTTAGGAACTTATGTCTCTTTAGGGACTTATGTCTCTTCAGGGACTATTAACTCTTCTGGTGTTAGAAATTTAGACAATGTGGATTTATTGGCTTGAGCATAAGTTTCAACAGAATCCTGATTTTTTTTTTCTTTTTTCGTAAAATAATAACTTTTGAACCAAGTGGTTGTTAACGTATTTTAGGGTGTATGCATGTGATTGTGTACATGTTAAAAAAAAAACTAAACACATGTATCATGTACACGAATTTCGTAGCGGAATTAAGCATGTAATCAATATGTACACATTAACTTAAATTCTGAACAACTTAAGATTATGAAAAACATACATTTGAAGACCTCCAGTGAAGATTTCAAATTCGAATATCTTAGTTGTAACTGGAGCTCACATTGAAGTACACTTTTGTTCAATTCTAGTTTATACCAATCCAGTGGGATTATGAAATTAGAATAGCAGCAAGTTAATCTTTAGCAACACGGTTTATCTTACTTGAAAGAAAAATAAGATGAATTTATTTTTCTTTCTCTCTAGTTTTTCTCACAACTCTTTGTTCAATTTTCTCTCTACACTTGCACGAATTTTGATTCACCCTTATTCATCAAAATGAAATCCAACCATTTTTAATGCTATCAACACTTCACAAGTGCTCAACCAAAATTAGATTAAGTGGTCAACTACCAAAACTAATTTTTGGTAGCCATTTTAATGGTCTAATAAAATTGATCATTACTTCTACAAAATGGTGCTCCACTTAATTTAATTTATGTTTCTCAAATTAGGTATGTCTTTCATTTAGGAATAAAATAACAAATAAATAAAATCATATTTTATTTATTTAAATAATATTCATTTAATTATTCAAAAACTATTTGAATAATTAATATTTACCTTATTTGATATTACTAACATGGTTAATGGCATAGAAAACAATTCATGGATCAAAATTGTGCCACTTGTTAATATCTAATTAGTTAACAACTCTTGTCAACTAATTAAATGATATACTTAACATTTAAGTTTAGACAAGTGCACAACTCGAGGAATCCCGAAACATATTTTTGGTTTGCTGGAATTTCTAGGATGGAACTGTTCAATCCATTATGCTACCCTAGTGCACAATGAGTACACTTGATATTGTGAGACTCTATAGGTCCATGCTCGAATTGTCATATAGAACTCTTCTATACGTCCGTGAATGATGCCCCCCACATACGTTACGGATATTACAAAGCGGCTCGTTAGACCATACAAGTTGAGGTTATAACATATTTATATAATCCCTCAATCATTTATATCTGGATAGAGCGGAGATATAGATTAACATCATCAAATCTCCATATGCCCAACGGAAAGCTTATCTCTAGAATTATATTTTTAATCAATAATATTCCTAAACAGTTTTGTAATATTATTTATATCTAGGGTTAAACTCTTTTTCTGGGAATTACTGCTTATGGCCATAAGACTTTCTGAAATATAATCTTAGAGTATTAGGATATAATACTCACCCAAATAAGCTAATGGATCCCATATCTATGCACACTGGACTCCAAGAGCATCGGACTATACCCAGCGACACTCAGCAGTCAGACCATAAAAGTTTTCTAACATGTGTGAAACTAAAGTATGGTGGATCACTCACAAGCCCATTGTGGCATTGTTGGAATTTGTGCTTACGTGTCATCCCTTTATGTATGAATATTTGTTTAATATTTATAATACTATTATCGTTTCATTACATTGCTAAATTATATTTTATATATGGTAAGATGCTTGTAACGTTTCAGACATTGTATATTCTGAAAGAGTTCAGATCTGGTTTAAATGAGTTTAGATCAGTGCTAAGAATTAGTGACGTTGAGAGTTATAAATGTTAAAAGTTGGCACTGATAAGAGTTATCAAGTTATAAGAGTTATCGATATCTAAAGAGTTAGAGCTTTGTTTGAAATAGGACAAAGACCTGAAAATATATTAGTAATGACGTAGTTGTAAATAGTGCTAGGAAATGTCATTATGCAAATATGTTCTCAAATATTATGTTCCTGATCTATCTTCACTGATGCTGGTCTGTCAGTGAATACCTTAATAAATATATAGATCGATGTATTCTATATCTGGATGGTCCAAATGGTTAGTCTTAGCAAATCATGAGTTTAGTGGAAGCTCGTATAGAGATACAAGTATTCATTAATAACTGAATACTGAACAGACTCGCAAAGATCTCTAATAGATATCCTATAAAGCCGTTGATGGATGGTCTTTCGAGTTGAGTAGTATTTGTGGTCCTTTGACCTGAGTACCATGATGGGCTTATGAGTGATCCACCATACTTTGGTTCCACATTTGTTAAAATGTAGACTTTGTGTGCCTAATAATGATGAGTTAAAAAATGAGATCTTGACTGAAGCTCATAGTTCACCATATACTGTCCATCCGGGAGGTACTAAGATGTATCGAGACCTATGAGCTGTTTATTGGTGGGTTAATATGAAAAGAGAGATTACAAAATTTATAGAGCAATGTTTGACATGTCAACAAGTTAAGGAAGAACATTATAGACCATCTGGGTTATTGAAACTTTTGTTAGTGCCATAATTGATATGGGAAAATATAGCCATAGATTTTATAGTTGGGTTGCCAAGTACACAAAAGGGCTACAATGCCATATGGGTGATTATTGATAGGCTAACAAAATTAGCACATTTTATTCCAATATATACCACTTATTCTATGGATAGGTATACCCAATTATATGTTGATGAAATTGTGAGGCTTCATGGAGTGCCTATGTCAACTGTATCTGATAGAGATCCTCGATTTACTTCAATATTTTGAAACAGCCTACATAATGCCATAGGCACGAAGTTGAACTTTATTACTGTATTCCACCCACAGACTGATGGTCAATCTGAAAGGAACATTCAAATTCTAGAAGATATTTTGAAGGCATATGTGTTAGACTTTAAAGGTAGCTAGAACAAACACCTTTTATTAGTGGAATTTGCATACAATAATAGTTATCAATCAATTATTGGTATAGCCCCATATGAAGCTTTATATGGAAGAAAATGTAGATCTCTTGTGCATTGGGATGAAGTTAGAGAAAGGAAAATTTTCAGGCCAAAGATTGTCCAGCAAACTTGTGAGATTATAGAGAAGATAAGAAAAAGAATGAAAGTGGCTTAGAGTACACAAAAAAGCTATGCAGACAATAAAAGAAAAGATCTAGAATTTAAGGTGGATGAAAAAGTGTTTCTTAAGGTTGCTCCAATGAAAAGAGTCATGAGGTTTAGTAAGAAAGGAAAGTTTAGTCCAAGATTCATTGGTCAATTTGAAATTCTTGAAAGGATAGGTGATGTGGCTTATAAACTTGTCCTTCCTCCATCATTATCAAGAGTTCATAAATTGTTCCATGTGTTCATGTTATGAAAATATGTTTTAAACTCCTCACATGTGTTAAGTTATAAGCCACTTCAACTTAGAGATGATTTCAACTATGAAGAAGTGCTCATTAGGATTTTGGGCCATAAGAAGCAAATTCTTTGTACTAAGAAGATTGATTTGGTGAAGGTTTTATGAAAAAACCATGCAGTTGAAGAGGTAACCTGGGAACAAGAAGAGAAAATGAGATCTAAGTATCCTTATCTATTTGCTTAAGTCACGAATTTCAAGAACAAAATTTTTATAAGGAGAGAAGAATTGTAGTAACCACTTATTTATAACCAGTAAGAATAAGTATATATATAATATTCATATTTTATTTTTATGTGGTGATATTTAATTTATGTATTGTTATTAGTACTGTTAGTATAGATTAAAGACCTACTGTTAGTATTGAGTTTATTTACAAGACTTTAGATTTATTTTAGGAACCAAATTATAATACTTTAAAAGCTTCAGGGGTTAATTTATAAATACTAAAAATTAGCCTCTTAATATAAAAATACACATTTGTAACCCTAATTTACTCAATTTGGTCGAGCCATCTCTTTTAGAGTGAGAAAAGAGAGAAAGAGAGTGGAGAGAAAGAGAAGAGGAAGAAGAAAAAGAAGAAGAAATTTGGATTTTTGTAAGCTTTAAGAGGTATATCATAACCCTTTCTTAGTTTCTTAGTGTTAATTTAGTTAATTCCTTTAAGTTTTGATTTATGAAAATATGAAAATTTGGGGATTTGATGTGAATTTGGTAAGATATATTGAGAATTGATGATGATTATGTAGATAACTTAATAAATCATGATGAATTGCAGAATTTTACTTGATAGTCTCTTGATCCAAAACATTTATAAATATTTATACTTTTATTCTGGTTTTGGCTTTTAAGAATATAAAACTAGACATGTTTAGAATCATTTAAGACTTTGAATCCATCGAAGATTTCAGAAATTAAATTTGTAGTGAATTTACAAAAATAACCTGAAATTCTGAAAATTTCTTGTATTAATAGTATGCTATAGTGACAAACAATTTTTGATCTTTTGAATGATCTTAAAAAATTACGAATTTCTGTAATATGATAAAGTTATATTTCTAATATGATAAAGTTATATTTCTAATATGATATATTCAAATTTTAGAATTTATATCAATGTGGTTAAATTATTATGACTTTTTAAAGTGTATCAGCTCATTGCAGTATTTGATTAACAGATTTTTAAAGCTAAGAAATAAAATAGTTTTAAAATACTTTTGACAGGGATTTTGAAGTAAAACATTTATCATGGATTGAGATATGTGTCAAAAATAATTCTGTGGTAGTTTTATAATTTTTGAGTAAGTATATGATTTTATAAAATTCGAAGATTGAATACTGTTCAGTAAATATCTTGATCCTGTCAGGATAATAGTTTAGATTTGATGGTGTTTATGAAATAGATTATGTAGGAATTATGATATAATATTCATATATAAGAAGGATGTATGAGTTAAGAATGATATATTTTAATTTTGAAGTAATTGAACATAATTTGATGTATAAGAAAACTTTATTAAGTGTAAGTGGTCAGAATGACAAGTTTTGAGAAACCAAGTCATTAGACCAATTTGATGAGATAAGTGCAATATGTGTAATTTTGTAAGATATTTAAAGTATTTTATGTGAATGGTGAGGCTTATGAAAGGATTAATCTCCATTGATAGGTTAAAGAAAATTAAGTCTTATACTCAAAAGTGTTAAGAGGTAAGTATACTAGACTTTTACTGAAATCACTATAAACATAGCAATTTTCTATGTATGATTTTGTGAATGTGCTTAGAAATATGTTTATGTTATGCTAAAGTATATTTTGATATGAAATGTGAAAGATATGTGTTTATGAATGTGAGCATTGACATTGAGTATCATTGTTAAACACATTTCATTTTGAAATGCTCACTTTCATAAACACGTGTATGTCATGTATGTCAATGAGAAATGTTTTGTGTTTTGAGAATGCTTGAACTCACTATTTACTTAGTAGGCATCTTATGTGATTTATGGAGCCTTTATATGTGGCATTTCCTTCGGGATTGGTATATGTTATGTGTTCCGTATATAGGGAAGATCCTATTGGTACCTAAAGGAAGTGTGAGTCATCACATTCGTATGGTGGCATATTGATGCATGTGAGATGACTCACTGATGATCAGGGTGAGGGTTTGGCTCTTACCTTCAGGCATGAGCGTTATATATGTGTTATTTAAACCTTACTTGTACTATTTCTCTCATACGGTATGTCATCGACGGGTGACATTTGGCTCATTATGTGATATATAATATAGAAGTCCTACTAAGTAATAGTTGAGTGATGCTATTCCTATTATATGTTTTGAAAGAATGTGTAAGCGCTTACCTGACATGTGATTTGATAAGATTATGATTTTGATTTATCACGGCATATCATACACATGCATTATGTATATATATGTATTTGTATTTTGATATATGAAAAACTAGTATGCTTACTGAGTTTTATACTCATTATAGTTTATGGTGATTTCAGGTAAATAAGGTACATTTGTGCTTAACGGATTTGACAAGGCTTCTACTATCCTTTAGGTTCCTTAAGTTGCTAGGTTGCTAAGTGTTTCATTTGTGGACACGTAGTTTAAGATATTTAATTTGTTCATATTGAATAAATACTTATGTATTATTTTATTAAGTGTGGTTGTATTTGGTTTATGTTTTACCAAGTATGGTTATGGGTTGATTTTGTGATAAACCTACTGGCAACTTACTAAGGATTCCTATGTAGAATTCAAGATTGAAATTTTATACAATATTAATTATGAGTGCACATTATTGAATGAGTATAAGTTATGTCGTGTGTCAGATCTTTTGGGTCTGAGGCATGATAGCATAAACAAATATTCTAATTATGAATTAGATTCGTATGAAATGCAAAAATTCATTATAATTGTTAATGGTAATAATAATAATAATAATTATTATTATTATTATTATATATAATAAATAAATAATAAAAATATCTCTAAATGAGATTAAATAATATTGTATTATGAGATAATATTATATAATGATCCATCTCGTCAATACTATATTAGACGATTTACTTTGGTCTTTCCCTATATTGCTACAGCATGAGGGATTAGTCAGGGTGATTTAGGCTATGCCGCTTAAATATGAGATGAGGCAAATATATGCGAATATATTGTCCAATATTGCTACAGCGTGAGAGCTATACTGGTAGCATATAATTGATGATCGACAAGTTAATCTGGAATACACTTATTCAATATTGCTACAGCGTTAGGATAATGTGTATTTAGGATCAGTCATAAGAGTTGCATGAGATGCAATTAACAAGAGTTATCTACCTTTTGGGTTTACAAAGGCTAATATTGCTATAGCGTGAGGCTAGAGTAAAATGCCAATGGGATCCACTTCTTACTGTATAGTTTAAAGAGTCTAAAACTATCATTTTCTCGTTTGAGAGATTAAAGGGATTATGTAAAACAGTAGGATGACGTTTTCTAGATTTAAAAATGTATAACTGTTATACCAATTATCTAAAATGCTATTTATTAGCGATTAAAATATTTCACTAACATCTTTTCTTTTGTCTTGTCAAGATTAAATGACTTCAAGCAACCCATTAGTCATATCTTTGATGCGCACCAACTCAAAGATGCTGAAAATTAGGCTGACTGGCTTATGAATATCAGAATAGTTCTGGATTCTGAAAAGATTGGATATGTAATTGATTAGCGCCTACCCCAAGCCATTTCTGATGATGCTTCTTCGAAAGAAAAGAAGACATATCAAAAATAGTTTGATGATGATTTAAAAGTCAAATCATACATCCTCGGTTCAATGTGTACAGAGCTTCAAAGAGAACATGTCCACATGGACAGTGCTGGGAGTGTAATGCTCTACCTGAAAGAGTTATTTGATGACCAATCTCAAGTTGAAATATATAGGGTTGCCAAATCTCTCTTTCAAGCTAGACTACCCGAGAGTAGTCCAATGAGTCTCCATGTCCTCAAGATCATATCTCATATTGAGAGGTTAGAAATCATGGATATCTCACTGAGTAATACATTGAGGAACAGTTTGATTCTCCTATCACTTCTAAGGTCATTTACACAGTTTATTATGAACTTTAATATGCAAGGATTGACCCTTACTTGTGCTTATCTGCATGACATGCTAAAAACAGCTCAAGAAGACATAAACAAAGGGGGCACGACCTTCTATGTTCAGGGTACTTCATCTTCTATCCTAAAGAATTTCAAGAAGTTCAAAAGGAAGAATTAAAAAAAAAGTATACACAAAAAATGGGTCCTCAAATGTAACACATGTCCAAGCCCCAACATAAGAACAAAGGAAAAGAAAAATATTTCCATTGCAACAATGATAGGCATTGGAAGCGGAACTACCCAAAATACCTTGCCACCATTAAGAGGACCCCCTCAGGTATGCATTTGTCTATCATTGACATTTCTTTAGCATTTGATGATAATATTGGCTGGGTATTAGATACTACTTGTCATTCTCATATCTGCAATGTATTGCAGGGTCTAAAGAAAGTTAGACTGTTACAGCCTGGAGAAGTACAACTTCGTGTTGAAAATGGAGATTTCCTGCAGGTCAAGGCTATTGGACAATTTAATTTACTTCTTCCATGTAACAAAATTGTTGTATTGAATAATTGTTATTATGTGCCAAATATTATCCGAAAAATTATTTCCATTCCTGTATTGGACAGTGAGGGATATTATATCTATGTACGAAACCGTTTCTTATGTTTATATGATTTGGATAATATTTTATTTGCTAAATGTCAGTTGATTAATGGCCATTATATATTGGATGCAGCAGGAAATGTGATGAATGTACAGGTGAATGCTGATAATAAATCAGAAACTTTAAATGATACAGAATTGTGGCATATGAGATTAGGTTATATAGGTGTGAGACGCCTAACCCGTCTGGTTAAGGATGGTCAGATACCTGATCTAACCATAGAGCCTTATCCAGTTTGTGAATCTTGTATTCAAGGGAAAATGACTAAATCCATTTATTGGTGTTGGACACCGTGCCACTGATTTATTGAAACTTATACATAGTGATGTATGTGGTCCAATGAATCACACTATACTCGGTGGCTTTCAATACTTCGTAATCTTTATCAATGATCTATCATGATTTGGATACATGTTTCTTATAAAACACAAGTCAGAATCTTTTGAAAAATTCAAAAAGTTTTGAATGAAAGGAGAATGAGATTCTCACTCAATATAGTACTCCAGGTACTTTACAACACAATGGTGTTTCGGAGATAAGGAATCAAACTTTATTAGATATGGTTTGATCAATAATGAGCTTCACCGATCTCCCTGAATATCTATAGGGCTATGCTTTAGAAACTGCTGCTAATATATTTAATAAAGTTCCATCGAAAGTTGTTCCTTCTACTTCTTATTAGATATAAAATGAAAGGATACCGAGTCTTAAATACGTTAAGATTTGGGGCTGTCATGCTTACGTAAAAGTTACGCAACAGGATAAAATTGCACCTAAAAGATACAAGTATCGATTTATTGGGATCCTAAGAATTCAATGGGATACTAGTTCTATAATCTTAAGGAACAAAATATGTTCGTTGCTCGAAATGCCACTTTTTTAGAAAAATAGTTTCTTATGAATTTTGGACATTGTAGAAAAATTGAGTTAAATGAACTCAATCAGGATGTAAATGAACCATCAATGGAACCTCAGGTTCAATCTAGTAGAATACCTTAAACACACCTTTCACATAGGTCAAAAAGGATATCAAGGCCACCTAAAATGTATGGTACTATACTTGAAGGTGCTCTTGGTATTTTCTTGATTGAAGAAAATGATCATTTAACTTATAGAGGCGATGTTGGACATCGATTCGGAAAAATTACAAGAGGCCATAAAATTTGAGAATGAATCAATGCATCAAAATTAAGTTTAGGACTTGGTTGATCTTCCTAAAGGAATTGTTCCTATCGGTTGTAAATAGATTTACAAGCAGAATAGTGGGCCCGATGGAAAAGTAGAGACTTTCAAGGCCTGACTTGTGGAAAAAGGTTATACTCAGTGATCTGGAATTGATTATGAGGAAACTTTCTCACCAGTAGCGATGCTTAAGTCAATTCGAATTTTACTGGCAATTACTGCATATATGACTATGAAATTTGGCAAATGGATGTAAAAACAACATTCTCAAATGAATATCTTGAAGAAGAAATCTATATGGAACAACTTGAAGGTTTTACATTTAGCCAAACTTCTAGTTTATTATACAAGCTGAAGAAGTCTATTTATGGACTTAAGCAGGCTTTCCGAAGTTGGAATCTTTGTTTTGATGAAGTAATCAGAGGGTCTGGTTTCATCAAGAACGAAGAAGAATCTTGTGTGTATAAAAGGAGCAGTGGGAGTATAGTAGTCTTTTTGGTTCTTTATGTGGATGACATACTTATTATCGAAAATGATATTGGCATGTTACAGTCAGTTAAAAGCTACCTTAGTAAAGCTTCCTATATACTAGGTATAAAGCTTTATAGAGATAGAGCTAGGAGGCTTATAGGACTCTCTTAATCATCGTACATAGATAACGTCTTGGAAAGGTATAATTTCAGTAACTGTAAGATAATTAATATACCTTTTAGATATGGTGTTCATATTTCAAGGAAGATGTGTTCTCAAAGTGAAGATGAAAAGGTTAGAATGTCTAACATATTATTGACGTATTTTAGGGTGTATGCATGTGATTGTGTACATATTGAAAAAACTAAATACATGTATCATATACATAAATTTCGCAGCTGAATTAAACAAATAATCAACATATACACATGTACTTAAATTCTTAACGACTTAAGAATACATAAAACATACATTTGAAGACCTCTGATGAAGATTTCAAATTCGAATTTCCTTGCTCCAACTTTGAGCTCACCTTGAAGTGTACTTTTGTTCAATTCTAGTTCACAATAATTCGGTGGGATTGTGAAGCTAGAATAATAGCAGTATAATCTCCAGCAATAAGGTTTGTATTACTTGAAAGAAAAATATGAAGGATTTATTTTTCTTTCTCCTTTGATTTTTCTCACAAGAACAAACTTTGATTTTTCTCACAAGTCTTTGTTCAATGAAAACTCTCTCAAAACCAACTCTTCTTTTTCCTCTCTTCCTTTGCACGAAAAATTAATTCATATACTTGTTAACATAAATGAAACACAACCATTTTTAGTGCTCTCAACACTTAACAAGTGCTCCACCAAAATTAAATTAAGTGGCCAACTACCAAAATAATTTTTGGTGACTATTTTAATGGTCTAATAAAATTAACCATTAATCACAAAATAGTGCTCTACTTAATTTAATTTATGTTTCTCAAATTAGGTATGTCTTCCATTTAGAAATAAAATAACAAATAAATAAAATTATATTTTATTTATTTAAGTAATATTTATTTAATTATTCAAAAAACTATTTGAATAATTAATATTTATCTTATTTGATTTTACTAACATGGTTAATGGGTGAATTCATGGTAAAACAACTCATGAAATAACATTGTGCCACTTGTTAACATCAAATTAGTTAATAACTCTTGTCAACTAATTAAATGATATACTTAACATTTAAGTCTAAACAAGTGCACAACCCGAGGAACCCCGAAACATATTTTTGGTTTGCTGAAATTTCTAGGATGGAACTGTTCAATCCATTATGCTGCCCCAATGCACAATGAGTACACTTCATATTGTGAGACTCTCTAGGTCCATGCCTGAATTGTCATATGAAACTCCTCCATACGTCCGTGAACGATGCCCCATACACACGTTACAGATATTACAGAGCGGCGCGTTAGACTATACAAGTTGAAGTTATAACATATTCATATAATCCCTCCATCATTTATATCCGGGTAGACAGAGAGATAGATCAACACCGTAAAATCTCCATATGCCCGACCGAAAGCTTATCTCTAGAATTGTATTTCAATAAATAATATTCCCAAATACTTTTGTAATATTATTTATCCCTAGGGTTAAACTCTTTTCTCGGGAATTACTACTTATTGTCATAAGACTTTCTAAGATACAATCTTTATAGCATTAAGATATAATACTCACCCAAATGAGTTGATGGATCCCATATCTATGCACACCGGACTCCATGAGCATCAGACCATATCTAACGACACCCACCGGTCAGACCATGAAAGGTTTCTGACATATGTGAAACCAAAGTATGATAGATCACTCACAAGCCCACCATGGCACTCAGGTCAAAGGACCATAAATACTACTCAACTCGAAAGATCCTCCATTGACGGCTTTATGGGATGTCTATTAGAGATCTTTGTGAGTTTGTTCAATATTCAGTCCTTTCTGAATACTTGTATCTCTATACGAGCGTTTACTAAACTTATGGTTTGCTAAGACTAACAATCTGGACCATCTAAATATAGACATACACCAATCTATATATTTATTAAGATATTCATTGATAGACCAGCATCAGTGAAGATAGATTAGGAACATAATATTTGAGAACATATTTGCATAATGATATTTCCTAGCACTATTTGTAACTCTTTGGAACTACATCATTACTAATTTATTCTTAGGTCTTTATCCCATTTCAAACAAGGCTCTAACTCTTTAGATATCACTGACTCTTATAACCTGATAACTCTTATCAGTACCAACTCTTAGCATTTATAACTCTCAGCGTTGCTAATTCTTAGCACTGATCTAAACTCATTTAGACCAGATCTGAACTCTTACAGATCGTTCAATGTCTGAAACATTACAAGTATCTTACCATATATAAAATATAATTAGCAATTTAATAAAATGATAATACTAGTATAAATATAAAACAATATTCATACATAAAGGGATGGCATGTAAGCACAAATCCTAACACATACCATATGCATTAGCTGTAGAAAGCTTGATGTATGTCATGATGTGTACGAGACCTGACATCAGTATAGCTATAAGTGTTATGAGTCTGTATCAATCTAATCTAGGCGAAGGCCATTGGATTGCTGTGAAACATGTCCTTAAGTATCTTAAAGGAACTAAATACAAGTTTATTATATATGGAGAAAGTAACTTACAAGTGAGAGGATATACAGATTCAGACTTTCAGTCTGATCTAGATGATAGAAATTCTACATCTAGTTATGTATTTATTCTCAATGGTGTTGCAGTTAGTTGGAAGAGCAACAAACAGTCATCCACAATTGATTCCACAACAGAGGCAGAATATATTGCAGCCTTAGAAGCAACAAAAGAAGGGGTGTGGATATGCAAATTTGTCGCTGAATTTAAAATAGTTTCAAGTGTAATGGATCCTATACCATTGTTTTGCGACAACAATTGAGTCATTGAACAAGCTAAAGAGTTGAGAGCACACCAAAAATCTAAGCATGTGGAAAGAAAATACCATATCATTAGAGAAATCTTGGTTAGAAGAGATGTAATAATTTGTAGAGTGGATTCTATAAATAATGTAGCGGACCCACTTACTAAAGCCTTAACTTCAAAAGTATTTGAAAGACATGCGAAGTCAATGGGCATTAGATACCATCGTGAATGGCACTAAAGCATGTGAAAGTTGTTGGGATTTGTGCTTACATGTCATATCTTTATGTATGAATATTTGTTTAATATTTATACTAGTATTATCATTTCATTAAATCGCTAATTATATTTTATATATGGTAAGATGCTTGTAATGTTTTAGACATTGTATGATCTAAAAGAGTTCAGATCTGGTCTAAATGAGTTTAGATTAGTGCTAAGAATTAGCAACACTGAGAGTTATAAACACTAAGAGTTAGCACTAATAAAAGTTACCAGGTTATAAGAGTTAGATATATCTAAAGAGTTAGAGCCTTGTCTGAAATGAGATAAAGATCTAAGAATATTTTAGTAATGACATAGTTGTAAATAGTCTAGGAAATGTCATTATGCAAATATGTTCTCAAATATTATATTTCTGATCTATTTTAACTGATGCTAGTCTGTTAGTGAATAACTTAATAAATATATAGATTGGTATATGTCTATATTTGGATGGTCCAGATGGTTAGTCTTAGCAAACCATGAGTTTAGTGGAAGCTCGTATAAACATACAGGTATTCGTAAGGATTGAATACTGAACAGACTCACAAAGACCTCCAATAGACATCCAATAAAGCCATCAATGAAGGGTCTTTCGAGTTGAGTAGTATTCATGATCTTTTGACCTGAGTGCCTGCTAACGTATTTTAGGGTGTATGCATGTGATTGTGTACATGTTGAAAACTAAACACATGTATCATCTACATATATTTTGCAGTCAAATTAAGCATGTAATCAATATACACACATTAACTTAAATTCTTAACAACTTAAGATTATAGAAAACATACTTTTAAAGACCTCCGGTGAAGATTTCAAATCCAAATTTCTTAGCTCCAACTTTGAGCTCACATTAAAGTGCACTTTTGTTCAATTCTAGTTCACAACAATCCAGTGGGATTGTGAAGCTAGAATAGTAGCAATTTAATCTCTAGCAACAAGGTTTATCTTACTTGAAAGAAATATAAGAGGAATTTATTTTTCTTTCTATTTAGTTTTTCTCACAATTATTTGTTCAATGAAAAACTCTTAAAAACCAAACTCTTCTTTTTCTTATCTACACTTGCACGAATTTTGATTCATCCTTATTCATCAAAATGAAATCCAACCATTTTTAGTGCTCTCAACACTTCATAAGTGCTCCACCAAAATTAGATTAAGTGGCCAACTACCAAAAATAAAATTTGGTGGCCATTTTAATGGTCTATTAAAATTGACAATTAATTCGACAAAATGATGCTCCACTTAATTTAATTTATGTTTCTCAAATTAAGTATGTCTTCCATTTAGTAATAAAATAACAAATGAATAAAATCATATTTTATTTATTTAAATAATATTTATTTAATTATTCAAAAACTATTTGAATAATTAATATTTACCTTATTTGATTTTACTAAAATAGTTAATGGGAGAATTCATGGAACAAAATTGTGCCACTTGTTAACATCTAATTAATTAACAACTCTTGTCAGTTAATTAAATGATATACTTAACATTTAAGTCTAGACATGTGCACAATCTGAGGAACCCTAAAATATATTTTCGGTTTACAGGAATTTTTAGGATGAAATTGTTCAATCCATTATGCTGCCCCAGTGCACAATGAGTACACTTCATATTTTGAGACTCTCTAGGTCTATGCCCAAATTGTCATATGGAACTCCTCTATACGTCTATGAACGATGCCCTATACACATGTTACGGATATTACAAAGCGGTGCGTTAGACCATACAAACTGAGGTTATAACATATTTATATAATCCCTCCATCATTTATATCCGGGTAGAGTAGAAATATAGATCAATACCATCAAATCTCCATATGTCTGGCAAAAAACTTATCTCTAGAATTGTATTTCAATAAATAATATTCTCAAACACTTTTGTAAAATTATTTATCCCTAGGGTTAAACTCTTTTCCCGGGAATTACTGCTTTTGGCCTTAAGACTTTTTGAAATATAATCTTAGAGCATTAGGATATAATACTCACCCAAATGAGCTGATGGATCTCATATCTATGCACACCGGACTCCATGAGCATCGGACCATACGCAGCGAAATTTTTTTGACATGTGTGGAACCAAAGTATGGTGGATCACTCACAAGCCCAACGTGGCACTCAGGTCGATGGATCACAAATACTACTCAACTCGAAAGACCCTCCATTGATGACTTTATGGGATGTCTATTAGAGATCTTTGTGAGTCTGTTCAGTATTTCATCCTTACGAATACCTGTATATTTATACGAGCTTCCACTAAACTAATTAACCATCTGGATCATTCAAATATAGACATACACCAACCTATATATCTATTAAGTTATTCACTGACAGATCATATCAGTGAAGATAGATCAGGAACATAATAGTTGAGAACATATTTGCATAATAACATTTCCTAACACTATTTGCAACTCTTTGCAACTACGTCATTACTAATATATTCTTAGGTCTTTGTCTCATTTCAAACAAGGCTCTAACTCTTTAGATATCACTGACTCTTATAACTTGATAACTTTTATTAGTGCTAACTCTTAGCATTTATAACTCTCAGCGTTGCTAATTCTTATCACTAATTTAAACTAATTTAGACAAGATCTAAACTCTTTCAGATCATACAATGTCTAAAACATTACAAGCATTGTACCATATATAAAATATAATTAACGATTTAATAAAATGACAATACTAGTATAAATATTAAACAAATATTCATACATAAAGGGATTGACGTAAGCACAAATCGCAATAGTGGTCTGCCACACTTTTGGCGTGCAACAAATGATTCATTAGTTAGATTTTTCTACAGGACCAGTCACCTAGGCTTATATATTAGTAGCTGAGATATATGACTTGGTTACTTTTGATGTATATATAAATACATGATGTAATATATTTAAAACGTATAGACTTAATATGGTATTCTGAAAATTATGCACTTAATTTAATAATCTATGCCAATAATTTAGTGAATGCAACATTTAATGTAGACAGTAAACAATCTTGTGACCACTGTATAGATGCATTAATCAAAACTATAAAATAGTAAAAATGTTCACTTGATAAATGGATTTATCTACAAATATCTCCTTGAATTCTTTCTAAAAATGTTAGACATTCTAGATCAATTTAAAAGGAGATGGTCCAACTACAAGTTTGAATTTTGAGCAAGTGATACAAATATTTTCATTAGGCAATAGAATTTTCAAGTTTTTAATGAATGCCTATGAGAAGTTTCATTAATCCTACACATTATTGTTGATCCTAGATGACTAATTCGATCATGCTATAATGTAAACATTTTTTGGATCACTAAACTTTGGTTCATTACTGCGTAGCTTTGAATTTGTGATTGTATTATATAAACTAAATAATAAGGTAAGACACTTTTTCAAGTATGCATTTCTTATCTGGGGTGTTAGAAGTAATGTAGAAATATTCTACATTATTCTTACTCAAAGTTTCAATATGATATCCATTTTAGCAGATTTCTTCTGGATCAACCTGAATATAAAGCTTCACTTATATATTTTGTTTCACTTGCTAATAAGATCATTTCTCTTCTAGAACCTTCAATTAGATTTGTAGGACTTGATATTGCTTTCTTTCAATATTTCTTATCTCAAAGGATAATATATGTAATTGCACTGTTAGCCAAATAAGCATCCCAACTTTTTCAAAGTGAAAAATTCACCTTTCAAAGTAATTCCTTATATAAATGTTTATAGTAAATATCAAGATGATAACAGTCATATTTCATACAAAAAAGACATAACATACAAATATTAATTAAAGCTTAATAATTGGTGTTTCATTCTTTATCTCCAAAGAAATTAGAGACATTTATATAAGTAAGATCTTTAGGATCTTGAGTCATTAATAAGATTTTTCTCCTTATTCTATTCCTCTGTCTTGATAGGTGTCTCATAATACACCATATGAATAACAAGTATTTTTATGATACTTAGGGTGTTTATTCTCTTACCACTGTATTTATTTTTGTGTTTATGCCTTCTTTTAGTATTCTCCTGTTTTTTCATATTTTATGGCTACGATAAGGGCAATACTTGTACCCTTCTCATTCTTCACGATCATATCCAACTTTGTTAAGTATTTACATTCACTTTTAGGAATGACTGAGTGCTAGTGGACGTAATTTGTGATTTTTCAATAAGAGCTCATTATTTTGTTTAGTAAGTAAAAGACATGAGATTAATTCTGAGTATTTTTTAAATAGCCATTCACGATACGTTACTGCAGAACAATATTAGAGGCATGAAAAGTAGATAATATCTTTTCTAACATATTTTGTTCTGTAACTTTCTTATCACACAATTTTAGCTGTAAGGTAATTTTAAATATAGCATAATTATATTCAGCAACAGTTCTAAAGTCCTGCAATCGCAGATTCATCCACCCATATCTTGCTTTTTGAAGGAATGCATCTTTCTTATAAATATATCATTCTTTTAGATTTTTTCAAAAGATTTGCAAGTCCTCTACCATCAAATATAGAGCTTCCAAGCTCTCATATAAGTGATGACAAAGGAAAATCATAACTCTTGAATTATTTTGTAGGGAGACGTCATTTTCTTTTTCGCTTGTCTTTTCCAAACTATTGGCTTAAAAGTGAATCTTAACATCTAATACTCATGATACATAATTTTTTAGAGGCATCAAGTAAAAGAATTTGTAAATTTGTAAGACATTTTTAGAGGCTGAAAATTGTGCTAATAACGTATTATAAATGAATAATAAAATGCGAGAGTTAAGGATATCTTAAATACTAAGAAACCTTTAGAAATTATTATAACATCTATGGAAATATTAAAAAGGTATGAGTACATTATGAAGGGGCGCTACATCCTTATAGGTGCCAAAGAGAAGTTAAGAGAAGTTCTAGCAATGAGCAATACTAAGGAGTGACTGTATTGCCTCACTATTTATAACAGTTAAGAATTTATCTTTTTTTCATAATTTTTTAAATTATTTTTTAGCTCAATATATGAATAATATGTCCTAACTAATTTTTTAATTTCTTAATTATTCTTAACCCAGTATGTCAAGAACCTAATTTTACTAAAATTGTATAATGGTAGTTGTACCAAAATAAAATAATAAAAAGAAAGAATGATGGACCCCATTAAAACATATGACAATAAGAGTAAGGAACTTGTGGTAAGAAAGGTGTAAGTTTTCGTCCTTACTAATAAAGATTACCCTAACAAGCTTCAAGTGTGGGGTGCTACTCCCAGCAAAGGAAAGGCACCTCACAAGTTAATGCGTATAGGGCTATCCCAACCAAGCTTAGATGAAGGAGGCTACCCTTACTAAGCTTAAATGAGGCTACCAATCTAAGGGAATGGTACCTTGATCAAGTAAAGGTGTAAGGGGTACCCCCACTTAATGTTGACTTGAGGTACTTGAGAAGACTAATATTGTCCAAAGATCCTTGTGAAGTGAATTATGACCTAGGTGTCTAAGAAGACAAATCGTGCTTTGTTGGTCCTTGTTAGGTATAGTAATCATAGCACTCAAAAGACGAATAATACTCCATAGGTCTCAGTAAATTGAATAGTGATATAGGGTACGTAAGAAGGAAATAGTGCTATTTGACTTTAGAAGACCTAATTAAATGAGTTATGAGCCAACAACGCCTAGATGAAGAAATTCTAGAAGTAAGAGTTTAAATTTTACTAGAAAAGGGAAATTAAGAAGATAAGGTATAGAATGACAAGTTCGGATAAAATTAGGGTCAATTATATAATCCTACTCGACTTCAGTTAATAGCACTCTTTTTATTAAGCATAAGGATTATAATATGCTTATTGTACAAAGATATTTAGTGTTTTAATGAGTCTTTGTGCAAAGAATTTTTAGCGTATATACGAAACGAATTTAAAATTAGAAAGATAAGAGAATTGAAGTACTTCCTTGAACTTTAAATCAAGCAATACAAAGAATACATCTTCATTAACCATCTTAAGTACATCAAGGATCTTTACAAAAGATTTGGATTGTAAGGATCAAAATGCATAAGAACCAAAATGAGCTTTGTTGGCCTAAAATATTATATTTGTGGGTATAGATTTTAATAATTTTAAACAACATAAAAAATGATATGTTGAAATTCTAGACCAAAGTATATAGTTTTGAAAGTTAAAAAAAAAAAGACCGATTTGAAAAAAGTTTCAAACTTTACAATCAAACTATAATTAGTAGATGAAAGTGGTGAACTGCTTCCCTGTTTGGTTTAAGTCTATTGCGAAATCTAAATCCTCTCCAAAGCAGTAAGATTGTCTAGGCAAAGTGATCAATCAGTTAGAACTCAAAAAGTTTTATAATAGCTATAAATGTTTAATTTTTATATTCATCTATAAATACAAGTTTCATTCAAGTTCAAAATATATTTTTTAATAGTTTATCTCTCATCGCAATTATAAATAGTTGTTTACTCAAATTGTGTTGCAGTGTCTTTGTATTCTACTCTTTTGAAATAGTTTATTCATGTAACTATCAAAAACTTTATAAGGGTTTGAGTTGGTAATAGGTAAAGCTAATTTGTAGTAATGATTCAATTGCACCTAGAGACTCAATTAAAGGGTCTTCAAGAGATAGAGTGAATACTCAAGCTCAGTTTCTTTGAAACATGATATAAGTCCCGTTAAGGATTGAATCACGTGAACATATTGTGTTAGCTTTCTTTATTCTCCTTGTGTTTATATCTGTGTATTGCTTATTTGTTTGTAATTAATTTTTATATTCCTAAAATTACTTTGACTATTAAATTATTGAGTTTGTGTTTTGATTTAAGTTCAAAATTCTAATTCACCCTCCTCCCACACACCCCTCCCATTGGAATTTTATTCTCAACCTATATTATACTTTAATTTGGTATAAGAGTGACTTGCCTATTAAGCGATTTAACCTTCTTTAGAGAAAGCAAATAATTAAAACTTTAAATTTAAAGTGATCAAAATTATCAAGGTTTGGAATCACTTATTATTCAATTTAGTAATTTTGTATTTACCAATTAATTCTTAAATTAGATTGACACTTTTAAATCTATCTATTGCCATTTTAGAGATTTAATGTTAAGTGCAAATTAATTAAATCTTAGGTATTTCTTCTCTTCACTTAACTATGTACCTAAGTGCTCTATATTCAATTTAATAAAATATAAAGAATAAAAAGAAATCACATTAATCTTTAAAGTTCCAATCATAAAATAATTAAACAAGTTCTTAACTCTGGAAAATATAGGCCATGCGCTCTCTTTGTTTGGGAAATTTTCAAAATTTTTCCTTTATTTTAATTAATTATCTTTTTTAGCCACCTTTCAATGACCTATTCTTTATTAGCCAAATAAATCATAAATGGACATATTTGCTGTCATATGCATAATAAAGTAAAAAAAATAACATATTTGAACATCAAATCTAACAAATTCAAACTTAATATTTGTTCATTTAAATAAAGATTGTTTGACTTTTTATATGCTTTATTATTATTTTATGGATGTGGAGTCAAGATAACAAATAAGGATGAAAATCTAATGAAAACAAAGCAAAAATATTAAAATTGCTGCCGTAGATTGCTATAATAACGTGCTACAGTGATTTGTTACATTATTTTTAATACATTACCAGGACCACAATACTCAAGACAATATGTTTAATGCTGCAGCACCCAAAAACGAGCGTCGTATCGCCTAATGAACAGTAACACTTGAATATTGATGCGTTAACACCAGCACAGATATAAAAAAAAAAAGAGAAATCCTAAACTGACTTTTATTGATATTTTTTCTTAATTTAAAGACATAAACCTATAAATAAAAGATCAAAAAGCCTATTTTTAAAAATTAAGAAGAGAGATAAAAAAAAACAAATTTTTAGAGGATCAAGAAGACTAAAAGATTGAAGACCACAAAAATATTAGTTTTATCTCTTCAAATCTTTATCTTTCTAGTTTTCTATGATTTTCGTGATGTAATTATTGATAAGCTTTAGAACTCTTTATTTCACCATAAAAGTTCCTATTCTAAGGTTACAACTTTGAACTTGATATGTGATTGAATTCACGTTCGTTTCTTATTTTTATAAACACAGTAGTAGAATTGTTCAATTATTTTGTACTTATTACTTTTTGATTACTTAATCACTAATTAGATTATTGTAAGAACCCTAATGAACTTGACGAATGGATTTTTGTGTTGGCCTTGAATAATTTAATATATGATCATAGGGTAATAACTATGAGTTTTATATAGGATAGAAATATACCTATATGACACATATGGTATTAATAGATTAGTTTTTAATGAATCTTATTTTTATCTAATTACCATAGACATATAAATAATTGTTAGGGTAAGATATTGTCACTTGACCATCGACAAAGGTTTGTGATGACATTAGGGATCTAGCCAAGAAATTATATTGAGGGATTAACTTAAGAATAATTAATTGGTTTAATTAATATATCGCGGAATAGTTGTAATCCTAGGTTTTATTTATTATTGGTGTTTTTATCTCGTTATCTTTACTTTTTTCTATCTTGTTAATTTTCTGTTATTTAGTTTAAATTACTATTTTTAGTTTTCTTTCGTCTGAATAAAAGTAAGAAGACATAATTTTAATACTTAGCATAAATAATAACAATAATTCCTCATGGGAATGATACTCTACTAATCTTATATTATTTATTTACGATAACGTGCATTTGCACTTAGTTAGAAATTGCAAATCAACGAGAAAAGGAGTTATGTTGACTATAGTAACTTTAGGATTTTGATTCCAAAATTTGTGAAATTAAGAGATCTTTAAAATAATGCGTGTTGTGCCATTGAAGTTGACAATGTAAAGTATAAGATGATTCTGAAACTTAAAATTGATGCAACAAGGTATATGTTGAAACTAATCGAGATTAAAAATGATATTGATGTTTGATTTTTTTTAAGGCCAATAGAAGATTATTTTATCCTATATGTGTAACAATGGATCTTAGAACTCCGTGTATGAAGAAGATACACAGCCCTTTATTTAGAACCCACCACTCAATCATGCTTATTTGATGTCAACAAGCGATAGCAACCAAATGAGCAACGTAGCCCTAATAATACCAACAGTGGTTCCTTTATTAGTATTTATTAATTCATTTGAAATGATATTGTCAAATTAAATAAAAGCGGCTTTTGGAATAATTCCTTAATGAAAAAGTAATGACGTTTTTTTTTTCACTTAAGTAATTTTGCATAAGGGTTATGCATAAAGAGGAAGTGAAATTCGGCCAAGGCATTCTTTGCTCTCTTGGAAAGAAATTCATACAAAGAAAATCACTTTTCATCTTCTTCTTTCATGTGAGATTTGGTAGGAAAAACAAAATGAAAAATACTTTTGTTTCAAGAGCGAAAACAAAGAGAGTTTATTTGCTTAAAGATTTTAAGCATAAGAACAAAAATCTTACACCATAATTAAAATTACCATTCTAACTACTCTAATCCCACCAAGTGTTAGAGACTAGAATTATTCAAGGAATCACTTCAAGGTGAGCTCTGGAAAGTTTTAATCATCATTGAATCATCGGCAAAAAATAAAAGGCTTGCCAAGGTAATTCTCTACAAACCCTAGTAATTTTATTTATGAGATAACATAAAAACATTTATTGTGTTTATCGTTTAGAAAATTAGATTTTTGAACTTTCGCTTGCGCATACATTTGTATTTGATGCATGTTTTATAATGATGAACACAATCCCACATGTATGCACCCTAGGATAATCACAATAGGGATCTATTTGCAACATTTGCAAACTATGGTTCCCTCTTTCAAAACAGGTCCTAAAATGTATCATGCTTTTTAAAACCTTCCCGGATTGATTTGTACGATCCGTACTGTTACTTTAGTACTTAACAAGTACATTTCATATTGTGAGACTCTCTAAGTTTACACCCATTTGTCTTACAGAACACTTCTGCAAGTCTATGAACAATGCCCCTCTACACGTTACAGATATTATAGAACGGCGCATTGAACCATAGAAGTTGAGGTCAACCATATCCATATAATTCCTCTATCACTTATATCCTTAGAAGAGTAGAGATATAGATCATCATCGTCAAATCTCTGTATGCTCAACCATGAACTTATCTCTAAATACGTATCTCCATAAACAATATCAGTAAATTATTTTGTGATATTGTTTAATCCTATGAGAAAATATTTTTTCAGATATATGCTTGTGGCCACAAGACTTCTTGAAATAAAATCTTAGAATATTAGGATATACAACTCACCTATATGACCTGACAGATCCCATATCTAAGCATACCAAACTCTATGAGCATCACACCATACTCAGTGACACCTAATAATCAGACCATGGAAATTCTCTGACATGTGTGGAACCAAAGTATGGTGGATCACTCACAAGCCCACAATGGTGCTCAGGTCAAAAGATCACAAATACTACTAAACTAGAGAAGATCCTCAATTGACTGGTTTATGGGATGTCTATTAGAGGTCCTTGTGAGTCTGTTCAATACCCATACCTTACTGAATACTTGGATGCCTATATGGACTTTTGTTAAGTCTATAGTCTGCTAAGACTAACTATTTGAACAAATCAAATACATACACACATTAATCCAAAAGGAATACCAATTGACCCGTGTCGGTAACCATGGATTAGGAATGATATTTTGAGAACATATTATGCAATGACATTTCTTAGCACCATTTGTGACTCTTTACAACTACATTATTATTATATTATTATTGGGTCTTTGTCTCTATTTCAAATAAGGTTCTAAGTCTCTATAATTGCTAACTTTAGCACTGACCTAAACTTTTTTAGATCAAATCTAAATTACTCTAGATCTACAATGTCTGAAAAAGTTATAACCTTCATACTGTATAATTATGTATTAATGATTATTATTTAAATGTTTATTATATAATGGAATGGCACGTAAGCATCATCTCCAACAACTCCTACTTACTTTAATGCCATTCACGATGATATCTAATATCAATCAACTCTATGTGTTTCTTAAACACCCTTAGAGTTAAGATATTAGTCGCGGGTTCGTTATATTGTTTATAGAATCTATTTTAGACACTATTACATCTTTTTTAGCCGAAATTTTTCTAATTATATGGTATTTAATTTCCACATGATTAGATTTCTAGTGTATAAGTTATTGGCTATTATACTCAAGCTATTACCCCGTTATGTGTTGCAATAAAATGGGATAAGATCTACTAAACTTAGAAATATTCTGAGTTCAATGACTATCTTTCGTATTCACTGCTTCCTTTATAGCTTCTCAAGCTACAAGGTATTATTTCTCTAAGGTAAAATTAGCTATGAATGCTTACTTAACACACTATTAACTGACTATGGCACCATTTAGGAGAACAAATATCCAGGCGTAGATTTTTCATCATCTAGATTAGACTCTAAGTCTTAATTAATGTTTCCTCTTGCTTATATGTTGCATTCTCCATGTATCATAAACTTATTATTTGTATCTCTAAGATACTTTAAAATGTGTTTCATGATCATCTAATAGTCATTACCTAAATTAGATTAATACTGGTCGTAACTTTTATAGCCATACTAATATCAGATTTTGTACATAACATAACAACCATCAAGTTACCTTTAGCTGATGCATTTACTATGTTAAAAACTCTAACCCTTTCATCTTTCATCTAAGGAAATATTTTTATAGAAAGATGAATACCATGTTTCAAAGATATATTAGCTGTCTCATAATTGTTTAGATTATACATTTCAAGAATATTTTCTATGTACAAGGATTGTGAGACTCTCATCAGCTTCTTAACTCCAACTCTATCTCTATAATACTTTATACCTAGTATATAAGAAGCATTTCCATAATCCTTCATATAGAAGTTTTTACTTATAACTCTTGATTAATTATTACAGGTCAGTATCGTTTCAGATAATGACTATGTCATCCACTTAAATAATAAGAAAGACAATTATGTTCTCACTGCCTTTTTTTTTAAACACATGTGCTTCTTCTTCATTCTTGATAAAACAAGACTTTTTGATTACTTAATCAAAATGAAGATTCTAGCTTTGGAAAGCCTGCTTAAGTTCATAATGGACTTCTTCAGTTTGCGTACTAGATTAGAAGTCTATCTGAATGTAAAACTCTAGATTGTTCCATGTATATCTCTTACTCAAGGCATGCATTCCAAAATGCCATTTTTATATCCATCCACCAGATTTCAAAAATCAAAATATGCAACAATAGCCAATAAAATTCAAATTGAATTTAGTATGGTAACTAGTGAAAAGTTTTCTCATAATTGATCCCAGATCACTAAGTGTAACTTTTTACCACCAGTTGGGCCTTGAAGGTCTCTACCTCCAATTGCGCTCTACGCTTCCATTTGTAAACTCATTTACAACCAATAGGAACTATTCTTTTAAGAAGCTTAACTAAGTCCAAGACTTTATTGACATGCATTGAGTCAATTTTGAATTTCATGGCTTTTTTCTATTTCCCAAATCGATGTTTAACATCATCTCTCTATAAGTCATAAGATCCTTTTGTTCAACTAAGAAAATTACAAAGGTACCTTCAAGTATCTTACATACCTTAAAGATAGCATTAATGTCCTTTCCAACTTACGTAGAGGGTGTGTTAAAAGGTATCTTACTCGATTCAGTGTGAAATTCTATCGTCAATTCTGTAATTCTCGGATTAACGTTACCAAGTTCAATCCTTCTATAATCTCTGCAACTAATGAGAAACTTTTTATCTAGGAAAGTAGTATTACAAGAAACGAACATTGCGATCTTTCTAGATTATAGAACTGATACCCCTTAAAGTATTTGGGATATTCAATGAACCGATACTTCTATTTTTGTGTGCACATTTATCATGTCGGCTAACTCTTACGTACTTAGGATAACCCCAAGTCTTAACATACTTAAGACTTGATTTCTCGCTAATCCATATCTCATAAAGAGTATTAGGAACAATATTTTATTGAACTTTGTTCAACAAGTGAGTAGCAATTTCTAGAATATAACCTCATATATAATTTAAAAGATTAATGAAGCTTATTATCAATCAGACTAATCTAATAAAGTTTAATTTCTCTTCTTCAAAACACCATTATATTGAAGAGTACTTGGAGGACTATAGTGAGTGAGAATCTCATTCTCTTTTAAGTAATTCACGAATTTACTGCTCATGTATTCACTATTTCGATCTAATCAAAGACATTTAATACATACAGCGGTTGGTTTCTCTACCTTAAGTCAAAACCCTTTGAATATTTTAAAAACTTTTTAACTTGTGTTTCATTAAACACTTATTCGTATCATGACATTCATCAATAAAGACAATAAAGTAGGTAAACCTACCTATAGCAGTGTGATTCATAAAACCACATACATCACTATGTACTAATTATAATAAATCAATGGCACGGTGTCAAACACCAAATAGAGTTTTGATCATCTTCCCTTGAATATAGGATTCATAAACTGGATAGGGTTCTATGGCAATATCGAGTATCTAACCATCCCTAAATAGACGAGTTAAGTATTTTCACGCCTATATGACTTAATCTCAATTGCCACAATTCCTATTTAAAGTTACAAAACTTATTACTGATTCTATTCACCAATATATTCAAGATATTTCCTTATTGTATCTTAAATATAATGGCCTTTCATCAATTCACATTCAACTGATGATACATTATCAACTTCATGTAAATGAAAAAAAAAAAATTTGATGTGAACCTCACAAAGAAAAGTGTGACCCAATGCTTAATGAGGTTCTTTGTCCAAGGATCATTTTAATTCAGATTTTTAGATTAACCAAAAATAAAAACCTTGACCCATTATTAATAATAGATAAGAACAAAGGTATAAAAATTTATAGACGCCACACTGAAGATAAAATAGAAAGATTTGTGAGTGATAAGTTTAGAGAATGCCACAAGATGAAACCTTGATAAGTTCTAATAAAAGTTCTTTGAATAACTAAGAGAAAACTCTTACAATTGTTATTTCATAAATTTTATGCCTTACAAACTCTTTCAATCCCCGTGGTACTTATAGAGACTACATGGGATGTCAATTTACAACTTTCAAACTTAAATTTCAAACTTACGACTCTTACATTCAAAGTCTAAAAATACAACTATCAAAACAAATTGAACAAACTTTTAGCTACACTCACATCCAAAAGTCCATAATTACAACTAACACAACAATTACAATTACAAAATTCAAACATAATCTCCATTAATTCAACAAGTAGGTTGCTAAGTCTTAAATTTGAAAGAAAAGTCTTCAATTTCAACAAAGATGTCAAGCTGCACCTACTAAGTGTCTGATTTTCTTCTTAAGTAAAGTCTTCAATTCTAGCAAATATGTCAAGCTTCACCTACTAAGTGTCTAACTTTCCTTCTTAACTTTTTGTAAAAGGCTAAGAAACATATGCTGTAAAACTTAGAATTCCATAGTTGTCATTGAATTGATTTTCTTACTTTAAGTTTTACACTCCTCTATAAATGCACTAATTTTGGAAGATTAGTGACTTGAATATAGCATAAAATTTTGATGTATTCAATTAGCCGATTTAATGCATATTTATTTTCTTGGACTCTCGTGGATGCTCAATAGACCTTGAAAGGTTTTGGCAGTTTGGGTCGTATCAAATTCCTTGTATATACATGATAACCTTTAGTATCTCACACAAGAAGTAATATTAACTACCTGACAATGTTCAGCACAAAATAAAAGATATACAACTTAATGCCTCTATAAGTGTAAAAGAGAGAAATAACTAAAAATTTGAAAAACGTTATCATTCTAGAAACTCTATTTTCTATATAAAGATATACTTCTTCTTTCTGAAACTTCGTAGCATTGTTTAAATCATACAACAAATTGTAGATATAAGACGAATAGACTGTATCTAATATATAGCTATTTCTAGCATCAAATGCTGATGAAATGTTTGGTAAACAAAGACATAAGGGATTTATATTGTCTATAACAAGGTACTTGGATAATAACATTTACATTATCCAACTGCACTGCTATGGAGGACTTTTCAATGCATTTATTCTTATCCTGTAGATGTAGATATATCAAACTATTCTTTTAGATACTATTCCTATGTACATGCTCACACTAAATATCAATAGGTATTGATGCCAAGATATATGATTTGACTCTCAAATCATCCTTTATCTATTTCTGATACATTTAAACCTCTTTAAAATAAGTATTATCAGAAACACCTCTTATCATTTTCTGATTAATGTTATTCTAAATCTAGAATAATTCTCAGATTCACAGTCAGTAATAATTATTTTTTTGGTGTCCTATAGTTCGTGTGTGTATAATTTGTATCTCTAAAGGATTGCTCGTATTTTTCTTATCTAATCTCCATAAGACAAGACTTCAGATATTTAGCGAAATATTTCTAATCGTTAAAATTAATGTTTTTAAATCATGGATATAATTAGTATATGTTTTCATTCTAAAAACTCCCTCCCACTACTTTACATATTTCTTATAATCTCTGAAATAAAAAAAATGAAAAATCAAACATTTTAAATTTAACAATGAAAAGTATATCCAATCAGCATTATACTCAAGCCTTATGCTTTAGCAATATTGACCTTTGAAAAACCTAAAAGGTAAACAACTCTTATCAATTGCATCTCATACAACTCTTACTTTTGATCCTAAACACACTTTATCCTCGCACTTTAGCAATATTGGGTAAATATTCCAGATTAACTTGCCAATGATCAAATATAAGTTGCCGATACTACCTCATGCTTTAGTAATATTGGATAATACTTTTACTTATATTTGCTTCATCTCATGTTTAACCGACATAGTACAAATCACACCAACTAGTCATTTACGCTTTAGCAATATTAGAAAGGACCAAGATGACTCATCTAACACCGTATTGGCAGGGCAGACCATGTATAAACATTATCTCATAACGAAATACATTTCAATCTAATAAAGAGATTTTTTTTTTTTTGCAATTTAATAATAAATATTTTGCATCTCATATAGATTTGATTCATAATTAAAATATTTGTTCACACAAATACAACTAACCCTACCAGTAGGGCATCTATTATGGTTAACAGTGTAAAATAATATTTATAATTTATTATAAACAATATAATAATTATATCTACATTAAATAATAAAAAATAAAAATTTCACATGCAAAAATGCAAATTGGAGTATATAGTTTAGAATAATCAGTGCGTTAAGTTAAACAAACTGGCATTATGAAATATAATGCTCTAAATTTTTTTGTTTTTTTGGGCTCACACTCATTGCACCCAACGCCAAATAGCCTTAATGCCCTAGCGTTTAACACTTAAACACTCTAATGTTCTGTGTTAAAGAACGCTCCGACGTTTATATCTTCAACGCTTTAACGTTCTGCATGCATAAACTTACTTCTGCCTTACGAATTATTAGGGTCAGTGCTTACGTGCCATCCCTGAATATACATATACTTATGTATTTATACAATTGTACATTCTCATTAAATCGCTAATACCCAAATATATGGTATTATGCATGTAACGTTACAGACACTGTAGATCTGAAGGAGTTCGGATCAAATCTAAAAGAGTTTAGATAAGAGATCATAGTCAGCCACGCTGAAAGATATAAATGCTAAATGTTAGTATAGTTAACTAAATGTTAGAACAGTTAAGTGTTAGCTGGTTATAAAACTCAGCAGATCCAAGAGTTGGAGCCTTGTCTGTAATGGGACATAGACCTGGGAATATACTAGTAACTGTATAGTTACAAGACTTACAATTGGGTGCCAGGAAATGCTAGTTGCGTAAGTATGTTCTCGAATAATTGTCACTGATTTATTTCTGCCGATGTGGGTCTATCGGTGGATACCTTTTTATATAGATCAGCATATGTCGTACCTATAGGGTATAGATGGTTGTTCCTAGCCGACCATGAGCGTGGAGCTTGTATTGACATATAGGTATCCAGTTAGGACTGGATATGGGACAGACTCACGAGGGCCTCCGATAGACACCCTATCTAAGCCGTCAATGGAGGGTCCTCTTGAGTTGAGTAGTATACGTGGTCCTTTGACCTGAGTGCCACGGTGGGCTTGTAAGTGATCCACCATACTTTGGTTCCACGCATGTCATAGACCTTTCATGGTGTGACTATTGGGTGTCGCTAGATATGGTCCGCCGTTTATGAAGTTCGGTAAGTACAGATATGGGATCTGTCAGCTCACATAGGGAGTTCGATATCCAGATGCTTTGAGACTGTATCTCGAAAAGTCTTGTGGCCACAAGCAATTATCCCGAGAAAGAGTTCCGCCAGGGTTTCAGAATAATATGACAAAGGAGTTTGCACATATTGTTCAGTGAGATACTAGTCTGGAGATAAGACATGGATGAGTACTAGGGGGATTTGACGATGATGATCTATATCCCTGCACATTCAGGATATCATGACGAAAGGACTATACGTATGCGTTGTAACCTCAGCTTGCATAGTTCAACGTGCTGATTTGTAATATACGTGACGTGTGCGTAGGGCATTGCTCACGAACTCATAGAATAATTCCATTTAACGAATCAGGCGTAGGACTTAGGGAGTCTCGCAATATGGAGTGTACTCGTTGTGCACTGGGGCAACGTGCCAGATTAAAGTGTTTAATCTAGCAATATTCAGCAATACCACGGGAATGCGTGCGTGCATATATTTAAGTGTTATATATAACAATTAGTCAATAATTATTATTTACTAATTGTATAATGACACGTGGTGCATTGTGGACCTTCGGTTGAGTTTATCTAAGTGTGGGTTTGGTAGGACCTACTAGGGGTAGACTTGGTAGCTATTCATGAGGGACAAAATGATCATTTTATACTTTAATTATTTAATTATTAAATAATTAAAATATCTCTCTTTTTATATTATATAATATATTTTTATATTATTATATTATATTATATTATATATTATTATTTTATATTATATAATATTTTATTATATGATTTTATATATATAATATTATTATATTAGATAATAGATGTGAGTTGTCACTCATTATCTTTATTTTATTATTATTGTATATATATTATATTATATAATATATTTTATTATTATTATATTATTATTTTATTATATATATATATATATATATAAAGAGAAAGAGAGAAAGTGAAGTGATTTGGGTGGTGGGTGTTGGGCATTTGCCTGTGAGAGAAATGGAGAAATGGAAGAAGAATAAGAAAAGGAAGAAGAAGAAAGAAAAGAAAGAAGAGAAGAAAAAAAAATGAAAAAATAAAGGAAGAAAAAAACATAATAGAAAAAATAAAATTGTTTCATTTTTCTCTATAGTGTCTTAGAAGCAATTAAGAATTACTTCAATCTCAATTTCTTATCCTTTTGGAGAAAATGATGAAAAACATACACCGACCATTTTGGGGATTAAGAGTTAATCATGGGTTGAATATAGAGCTGCTGTTCTAGCTCACCAAGCCCATCTTGTTGGTGACTAGACCTACCCGCGAGTTGGTCTCCATGCGGACTCTGAAAATATATGTGTATAACGTTACACGTTGAGGTGAGTTCTCTATCCTAAAAATATATTAATGCAATTAATATATTTTATTTTTTGTGTTTATTGCATGTTTCACACTTCCGTTAGATTTAAATTCGCATATGATATGTATTTAGGCAATAGACACAATAACACATGCATACACCCTTGTGTATTAGATCCTCTCTAATACGAACACTATAGGATTATATACATGAACGCCCTAGCATTCTGCCCTGTGAATACCTCGGCGTTCAACACTTGAACACCTCAATGTTCTACATGTAGAACCCAGATGAACGTTGTAGCCTTATGCGAGGACACCCAAACATTCAAGTCTACACGTAGAACTCTTGAGAGTATGCCGTTTTTTATACTTTAAACATTTCAAAATACACCTCCCACTATTTTTTAGCATCTTTAACACTTTAAATAACACTTTAACAACCCATAAACACATAAAATATGCTCTTATACCATCTGCTAGTCATTAAATAGTGCATGCATGTGATTGTGTACATATTAAAAATTTTCAAATGCATGTCAAACATACATTATGCACAGAATAAAACAATAATCAACATATACACATTACAACATAATAAAAATTAGTACAAGAATCAAATACAAACCCTTGTAGACGATTTAGTGAAGATTTTTTAACTTTGAAGCTTATTAAGCTTATAATAAAATCATCTCTTGAATAATTCTAAACTCCAACATTTAGTGGGATTAAAGTAGCTAGAATAGTGGCCTTTAATTACTTTTTTGTACGGTAATCAACAAACAGCTCAACTCTTAAATTGGTTTAAGCATCAAATGCATAAAAATGTGTTTTAGGGACCTAAAAGTAAGATTTTAAAAGTTGCATTTTCTCTCAATTGCTTTGCACAAATGTGCATTGAACAATTGAATTTTATACAAATGAAATTCTTTTCATTTGTTTTATGAAGTGAAAGACTTCTTAAGTGGCCACATGTCTTACATGTAACTATGTGATGCCATGTAGGCTTATGCATGAGTGACAAATGTCACTCATCCATGCAAACACTTTGCATGGGTGATATTTGTCACTTGCAACTCCATACATACTTCATTTGTCACACAATAGCTATGTATGGATGCAATATGTACAATTTGCTTTTTCATGCAATAGGGACCTATTTGCAACATTTGCAAACAATGGTTCCCTCTTTTAAAATAGGTCTTAAAATGTATCATATTTCAAATTCTTTTTCGGATTGATCCGTACGATCCATACCGCTACCTTAGTGCTTAATAAGTACACTTCATATTGTGAGACTCTCTAAGTTCACACCCGTTTATCTTACAAAACACTTCTGTAAGTTCATGAACAATGCCCTACACACACATTACGGATATTACAAAATGGCGCGTTGAACTATATAAGTTAAGGTCAATCATATCCGTATAATCCTTATGTTACTTATATCCTTGGAAAGGCAGAGATCTAGATCATCATCATCAAACCTCTGTATGCTCAACCATGAACTTATCTCTAGATAAGTATATATGGAAAAAAATATTGCAAACAATATTCATAAACACCTTTGCAACATTGTTTAACCATATGAAAAAACTCTTTTCCAGGTTTTTGCTAGTGGCTACAAAACTTCTTGAAATAAAATCTCGAAGCATTAGGATATACATCTCACCTATATAAGTTAACAAATCTCATATCTATGCACATCAAACTTCATGCACAATGGACCTACCCAGTGACATACGGTGGTCAAATTATGAAAGGTCTCTGACATGCGTGGAACTAAAGTATGGTGGATCACCTACAAGCCCACCGCGGCACTTAGTGACACGTTCAGAATATAAGAGTTTATTCCTAAGTGCAGGATTTGAAAAGTAATTATTAACCCGGTGAGCACAGGGTTGATCCATAGAGAAGTGGAATTAAAATTTACAAACTTTAAATACTTTAAAGACAAATAAAATAATATAAGACGTTTACAAATAATAATTCAAATAACCAATTAAAATAAATGCTAGGGTTAAGGGAATTCACTCTTGGCATATGAAATAAAAATATATTTAACTCTTTTTATAACTCAATTGGAATTCTCACACAAATGAGGTTCTAATCCGAAGATATAACAATTAAGATTCACTATCATTTATATATTAACTTGTATTTATTTCTTTCAATTATTATACACCAAATCTTGTAAATAGGTTCAAGTATTTATTATGCCAATCTTTATATTTGTCTACAATAAATCATGACTCTTACTTTTCAAGAAAGGGTATCTATGCTAAATCTTGTAAATGATTTCAAGAATTTATTGTGCCAACAATAAAGATTGCCTATAATAAATCAAGATTCAACACTTTGCAAGAAAGGATATTAATATTGTAAAATAAAATAAATACATCATATATAAATTTGCTAAACTTAATAATAGAATATTAACTTCATGAATAAGAGTTAAGTATATCTTATTATCTTACCAAGAGTTTCACTATTTTACCTTAGCAAAAAGAAAATTACTTGGACATAAAAAAAATTAAAGAAAAAGAAAAGAGATGGAAGAAGAGATAACATAACTTTAGAATAGTAAACAAAAGAAATAATACTACAAAGAGATAATGCAAAAGATAAGTATATGGACTAAAATCTAGCTCTCTAATAACATGCTCTAGGTATAAACAAGTCATCTATTTATAGAAAAATATGAATAAATCAAGAAAAATAAAGAGGAAACCACTTGGATGATAAAAGTCAAGAGAGGTGACAACTAATTTGCATTGATTATCATTAATGCACCCACTTGATTGTCCAATTTGAAATTGATGTGGTCCCAACTAGCTTCCACTCAAAATATCAAAGTTGTAGATAAGTCTCCTATATTTTCAAATTAAGTTATATTATACATATTAGATACGTATTTCTCTAGTTATGAGCTAAATACTGATGACTATTCGGACTAGACCTATATTATAGATCATTTATGTTTTAGGCTGTTTTCACCCTCTAAATGCTCGAATTTCAAATTTCTTATGAAATACAATATTTTAGCCGATTAAGTCATCTCTTCATAGGATTAAGAATAACTTCAATTAGATTTCTAGGTAGATATGCCCATTTTCCAAACCTACCATAAACCAGTTAAAAGTAAATTAGGTACAATATTGTAAACATGCTTACATTAGGGAAGTTAATGACACTAGTAATACAAAACAATTATGTAAAACCCTTATTAAATGTGTAATTTTAAGTGCTCATCATACGCCCCCCCTTCCCCCCCAACAAGTTTATTGTGCTAGTCCCTAACAATTCAGGTATTAATAAAATATGAAAACTACATAAGTATTTCAAACAAAATATTAGTTGAAGATCACAATCGCTTAAGGTTATTTCAATTATATCTTTCAAAATTGTGTGTGTGTGTGTGTGTGAATTAAGTCGAAGTCTTCGTACCACAAATCACAACATATATAGCCTTAAAAAATTTCTCCAACTAAAATCCTCAACTTTATATCCTCACAAGTGAATAACTATTTAAAGGGTTATGATTTCACTCATGGAGTTGGAAAACAGATAATCGCTTAAGAAAATGTTACATTTAAGGATAGACAGACAAACTAATATTGATCCAAAAATAGGAAAATCAATTATTTAGAGTCAAACCATTCTTGCCACATGTTAACTTTAGGACTTTAATTATCTTATGCAAATCTTACAATTAGAGTATGATGATAAAATTGCTTCCTAATGACTTTTGTCTTCTAAAATTGAACAAAGATTTTATTAAACTAAATTGACTTCTTTTCTTTTATCTTATATATATATATATATATATATTTCTTTTGCTATTTTTTTTTCGTTTTTGTTATTTTTTTTAAAAAACATAAGGAATCATTACAAAATAAAAGAAATTTCCCACCACAATACTTTTTCACAATTTTTTATCATCCTTCAGCTAGCAACCAAATCATTCCTCATCCCAAATAATATCATTTCAAATAAAAATTAAACATTTTAAAAGATTAATAAAAATTTATAAGTTGTTATGTCAAACTTCTCCACTCACTCACAAAAGATGTGTGAGTTTAGAAAAGAATATGTATACTTAAACATAAAAATTCTTTTGGCTATATATATTGAAACATCCATCTTACCACAAGACTTAGTATTGTGTTTAAGAAATGATTTTAGAAGTTGTTCTTTAGTAACCTAGATAGAAATGGTAATTTAAACTAAACAATTTTGAAATCAAACATTGATAGTAAAATAAACTTATTTACATAAGAGTTACTAAGAACTTAAGTAACAAACAAATGTACATAAGAGTTACCTGTTGGACAAGCAAGATCATTATTTTATTTATTAAATTATTTATTGAATAAATAAAATAATGATATTTGATTTTATTATTTTAATCAAGTCAAACAAGTATTATTTATTACATTATGCAAGTGTTTCCAATTGTTTTAATAATGATTAAAATAATAAAAGAAGAAACACTACTGCATGACATGTAAGATGTGGGGCGAAAATGTGTTAAACAAGTAAGTAAAGAAATTGTTTCTTCTCTTGGATACTAGATTCGGCAAACACACACTCTAAGCCATCATATGTCTTTTGCTTTGAATTGTTTAATGTAAACAATTCTATCATAAGCAAAGAACACTTAAGCATGGGCATGAGAGATTGGTGGGGCTATTTGGTGTTGAACAAAAGAAAAATAGGGCTTCTTCATTTGCTTCAAAAATCGACCACATGTAACAAATCATTCATTTGTTTTGCTTAATCAATTTGTTTAATGTAAACAATTCTTTAAGCAAAACCAAATTGACAAGCTATAAGTCATGCTCGTGGGACCATAGTTGTCTCATTTAGGGGAGCAATGTATAAAAGAGAAAATTTTGCTCATTTGGAAGACTGTTACACTTCTAAGAGAGAGAATGATAGTGAAGCTACCTTTTTCAAATTGTTGGGAAAAAGTTCAAAGGGTTAAACTCCTTCTTCTTCCATTCTTGCTATATTGGCCAATGTATTTACACACTGTTATTTGATGTTTCAAATGTTGAAATAGTGTTAAACATTTGATAAACTTGTAATTAGTCTAAAGCTTAAGTGTTAAGCTAATTAGTTTAAGAGTTAAACTTAGGGTTTAAGTTGTTAAACCCTTTGTTGAAAGAGGCTGTCATTCTAGACTACCCAAGTCTACCAAGTTGGGTACTAGAATTGAGAAAGAGTTCACTTCAAGGCAAAAAATCCGACAACACAAACTCTAAAGGCTTGCTAAGGTAATTCTCTATAAACACTTGTAGTTTCATTTATGCGATAACATGAAAAACTTATGTGTTTATCATTTAGAAAATTATATTTCTGAATTTTCGTTGCACATAAATATGTATATAATGCATGATGAACACATACTCACATGTATGCACTGTAGGATAATCAACACTTACAAAATAGTATCATAGTAGATTTTGGTGTAATTGAGTGTTAAAATTATTGTTGGTGAAGTTCTGGTGCTTAAATGGTGCATTTTAAAGTGTTAAATTGGCATACAAAGATGGAGAGCATCGGAGCGCCGTGGAATAAATGGCTTGGCACTGGTAATTTTATCCCTAGAGCTGTACGCTGGGAAACTAGTGTCAGGGCCTCCAGGCCTTAGCGCTGTAGCACTAGATGCTGGTTGTCGCGGCGTCGAGACACTACTTCGAGCACCGCAGTACCAGATGTAGAGAGCTGCAATACCAGGTGTTGGGCGCCGCAGCACTGGAGGTGTGACCTCTAGCACTACGTACCTCCAACGCCGCAGTGCCAGAGGGTAGGTGCCGCAGTGCTGAGGGCAGTACCCCTCAATGCTATAATGCCAGCAACCCAGCTTTGCAGTGTCGACTAAACTCACTCAAATTAATTTTTAAATTGTTTAAAAATATCATTTTAAAACATGTGAGGATTTATGAGATATAATGATAAGAGTTATTAGTCTGTATTATAAACCGAGATTAGTTTTGTGTTAGTAACCACAATAGGAGCCCTACTAGTGGAGGATAGTTGTGCTTCACATAGAAATAAATGTTTGATTGAGAATTACGTCCTCATGAGATATGGATCAAGTCTTTATATTAAAAATCTCTCTTAATCTGATTAAATAATATTACATTATGAGATAGTATTTTATTAATAACCCGTCTTGTTAATATGGTGTTCGACAGGTTATATGTCTTTTCCTAAGATCGCTACAGTGTGAGAGATTTGGCCGGTATGATTTAGACTATGTCAGTTAAATATGAGATGAGACAAATATATATGAAAGTATTGTCCTATATCGCTATAGTGTGCGAATAGTACTGGTAGCATATATTTCATCATTAATAAGTTAATCTAGAATACACTTACCCTAGATCACTACAGTGATCGGATAAGGTGTATTTAGGATCATGAGTAAGAGTTTCATGAGATGCAATTGACAAGATTGTCTATCTGTTGGGTTTACAAAGGCCTGATCATCACAGTGTGTGGCCCAAGTAAAATGCCAATAGGTTCTACTTTCCATTGTATAATTTAAATAAATTTAAACTATTGTTATCCCATTTTAGAGATTAAAGAGACTAAGTAAAGCAATAGGATGGCATTTTAAATTAAAAATGTATATATATTTTATACCCATAATTTAAAATATTTTTATTAGCGATTTAATATTTTAAATATCCACTGACATATTCTATTTTTTGTCTTATGAAGTAATAATGGCCTCTAGTAATCCCTTGGCACATATACTAGAGCGCACCTTAAAAGCGCTAATAACTTTTCTAATTGTTACATGAATCTAAGAATTGTTTTAGATTCAAAAAATTTGAGACATAATATTGACCAGAAGATGCCCAGAGGTGTTTCTGGGGATGCCACCGAGGAAGAAAATGTGACATATCAGAAATTGAAGGATGACAATTTAAAGGTTAAATCTTACATCCTCGCTTCCATGTCCATTGAGCTGCAACTAGAGAATGTCTGTATGGACAGTGTTAGAAGCATCATGCTCCATCTAAATAAGCTCTTTGGTGACCGACCCCAGGTCAAGATTTATAGGGTCACCAAAGCTCTCTTTTAGGCCATACTTTCATATGGTAGGCCAGTGCGTTCTCATGTCTTCAAGATGATAGGATTAATTGAGAGGCTTGAGAGCATGGACATTTTTCTGAACAATAACTTAGGGAATAATTTGATTCTATAATTGTTGTTTGGGTCATTTGCATAGTTCATCATGAACTTCAATATACAAGGTTTGACCCCTACTTACACTGATCTACATAATATGCTCAAGATAGCTTAGGAGGATATGAGTAAAAAGTGCGCGACCCTTTATATGTAGGGTGCTTCATCCTCTACCTCAAAGGCTTCTAGAAAGTCTAAAGAGAAGAAGAAAACAATGTGAGGCAAATACCCAAGATGGTTCCTCAATAGGGACATATATCCAAGCTACAAGGGAAGCTAAAAGTAAAAGAAAAATGTTTCTATTGTAGTGAGGATGGGCACTGGAAAGAAACTGTCTTAAATACCTTGTTACCGTGAAGAAGACTTCTACAAGTATATGCTTACCTATTATTAACATTTCTTTAGCATTTGATGCTAGTACAGGCTTGGTATTAGATACTGTATTTCCTTCTCATATCTACAATATATTACAGAGTTTAAAGAAAATTAGATGGCTGCTACCGAGAGAGGTACAAATTTGAGTAGGAAACGGTAATTTCTTGCAGGTTGAGGTTGTTGGACATTTTGACTTAATTCTACCTTGTAATAAAATTATTGTATTGCATAACTATTATTTTATACCCTCATATATCAGACAGATTATCTTCCTTCCTATACTTAACAGTAAAGAGTATCATATGTATATCAAGAATCGTTCCTTATATTATGTGATATGTTTGATGTTTTGTTAGCTAAATATCAGTTACTTAACGGAAATTATGCATTGGATACAACTGAAAATGTCATGAATATAAAACTAGTAGTAGTTTGAGAGCTTTAAATGATACAGAACTGTGGCATATGAGATTAGGTCACATAGGTGTGAGATGTCTAACCCCTCTAGTTAAGCATAGTCGGATACTTGATCTGACCATAGAACCTTACCCAGTTTTTGAATCTTGCGTTCAAGGGAAAAAGACTAAATCTTCATTTACTAGTGTTGGACATCGTGCCACTGATTTATTAGAGCTAGAGCATAGTGATTTATGCGGTCCAATGAATCACACTGCAATTGATGAATTTTGATACTTTGTAACCTTTATCGATGATTTGTCATGATACGGGTATTTGTTTCTTATGAAGCACAAGTTAGAAACTTTTGAAGAGTTCAAGGAATGCAGACTTGAAGTAGAGAAACAGACTGGTATATACGTCAAATGCCTTCGATCAAATCTAGGCGGTGAGTACATGAGTTGTTAATTTTTTAACTATTTAAAGAAGAATGGGATTCTCACTCAATATAGTCCTTTGGATACTTCGCAACGCAATAGTGTCTCAAAAAGGAGAAATCGGACTTTATTGGATATGGTTTGGTCGATAATGAGCTTCACCAATCTTTTGGAATATCTATAAGGTTATGCATTCGACACTGCTACTCGTATATTGAACATGGTTCCATATAACGCTATTCCGACCACTTCGCATGAGATGCTGAGAGGAAAGAAACTAAATCTTAAATATTTTAAGATTTGGGGCTGTCCTGCTTATGTAAGAGTTACACAACATGACAAACTTGCACCCAATGTGTACAAATACCAGTTTGTTGGATATCCCAAGAATTCAATGGGATACCGATTCTATGATCCTGAGGAACGAAATATGTTCATTTCTAAATATACCACTTTCTTAGAGCAAATAGTTTCTCATAGATTATGGGGTTGTAGAAAGATTGAGCTTAATGAAGCCAATCAAAATTAGAATGAACCAGAGATAAAAACTCAAGCTCAATCGATGGAATACCTTTAACACACCCTCCACATAGGTCAGAGAGGATGTCCAAACCACCTGTTAGGTATGGTCAAATGCTTGAATGTGTGCTTAGAGTTTTCTTAGTTAAAGAAAATAATCTTTTAATCTATAGAAATACGATGTTAGACATCAATTAGAGGAAATAGCAAGAAGCCATGAAATTCAAAATTGACTCAATACATCAAAATCAAGTTTGGGACTTGGTTGAGTTTCTCGAAAGAATAGTTCCTATTGGTTGTAAATAGATTAACAAGCGAAAGCATGGGCGTGATGAGAAGGTAGAGACATTCAAAGCCCAACTAGTTACAAAAGGTTATGCTTAAATATTTAGGATTGATTATAAGGACACTTTTACACCAGTAGCAATGTTAAAGTTAATACAAATTTTATTAGCAATTGATACATATTATAACTTTGAGATATGACAGATGGATGTGAAGATGGCGTTCTTGAATAGATATCTCAAGGAAGAGATATAGATGGAACAACCTGAAGGTTTTACGTTCAACCTAACTGCAAGTCTAGTATGCAAGCTGAAGAAGTCTATTTATAGACTTAAGCAGGTATCCTAAAATTAGAATCTTTATTTTGATGAGGTAATCAGAGGGTCTGGTTTTGTCAAAAATAAAAAGGAATCTTGTATGTATAGAAGGTTAGTGGGAGCATAATAGTCTTTCTAGTTCTCTATGTGTATGACATACTAATCATTGAGAATGGTATAGGTATGTTACAATCAGTTAAGAGTTATCTAAAGAAGAACTTCTCTATGAAGAATTTGTGAGATGCTTCCTATATACTAGGTATAAAGCTTTATAAAGATATAGCTAGGAAGCAGATATGACTCTCTCAATCATTGTACATCGATATTGTCTTAGAAATGTACAATTTTACTAACTGTAAGATAGCTAATGTACCTTCTAAACATGGCATTCATCTTTCGAGGAGAACGTCTTCTCAAATAGAAGATGAAAGAGTTAGAATGTCTAAAATGCTATATGTATCAGCTGTAGGTAGCCTGATGTATGTTATAATATGTATTAGACCTGACATCATCATAGTTGTAAGTGTTACTAGCCGGTATTAATCTGATCCAAGTGACAGCTATTGAATGGTAGTCAAATATGTTCTTAAATACCTAAAGGGTACAAATGACAAGTTTCTAATTTATGGGATAGTGACTTAAAAGTCAGATGATACACAAATATAGACTTTCAGTCTAATCTGGATGATAGAATATGTCATTCCAGTCTAAATATGTGTTTATCCTCAATGATGCTACAATGAGTTAGAAGAGCACTAAATAAGGATTCATAGCTAATTCAACAACAGAAGCAGAATATATTGCAGCCTCTTTGATGGATCCTATCCCATTATTTTGCAACAATAATGAGGCTATAACATAAACCAAAGAGCAAAGACTACACCAGAAATCTAAACATATAAAGAGAAAATACCACATAATTAGAGAGATCTTGGCTATGAAGATGTAATAATTTATAGAGTTGACTATGTAAGTAATGTAGCGGGCCCACTAACTAAAGCCTTAACTCCAAAGGTGTTTGAGAAACACGTGGAATGTATGGGTTTTAGATACCACTATGAATGGCATTAGAGCAAGTAGGAGTTTATTAAGATTTGTGCTTAGGTGTCATCCCATTTTATATGAATATTTTATTTTATAATATTTATACATTACATTTTACTAAATCGCTAATTTTATTAATTAAATGGTACATTGCTTGTAACGCTATGGACATTGTATAATCTGAAGGAGTTCAGATCTGGCCTAAAGAAGTTTAGACCAGTGCTAAAGGATAACAATACTGAGAATTATAATTGTGAATAGTTAGCACTACTAAGAGTTAGGACCTTGTCTGCAATGGGACATAGACCCAAGGGTACATCAGTAATAACATAGTTACAATGAGTTACAATAGGTTCTAAAAAATGTTATTATATACTTGTATTCTCAAACACGATATTCCTGATCTAATTCACCAATGCGGGTCTATCGGTGAAACTCTTTATTATAGATCAGTATATGACCATATCAAGATGGTCCACTAAGGCAACATATTGGATTGAATAGTTCAATCTAGTAAATTCCAGCCGATCAGACATTTGCTTCAATATCCCTCAAGATGTGCACGTGTCAAACTTAAGAGTTAAGTACATTAATTAGTTAACAATAGTTGTTGACCAATATGATGATGAAACGTGGTGCATTGTAGGCCAATTATTATTTGACTTAAAAATTACCAAAATGACCTTACACGTTGGACAAGCAAGATCATTATTTTATTCATTAAATTGTTTATTGAATAAAATAATAATAATAATTTATATTATTATTTTAATCAAGTTAAACAAGTATTATTCATTACATTATGCATGTGTTTCTAATTGTTTTAATATTGATTAAAATAATAAAAGAAGTAACACTAATGCAGACATGTAAGATGTGAGGCCAAAATGTGTTAAACAAGCAAGTGAAAAAATTGTTTCTTCTTTTAGATACTAAATTCAGTAAACACACACTCTAAGCCATCGCATGTCTTTTGCTTTGAATTATTTAATGTAAACAATTCTATCACAAGCAAAGAAATATTTTAATATGGGCATGAGAGATTTGTGGGGCTATTTGGTGTTAAACAAAAGAAGAAAGGGGCTTCTTCATTTGTTTCAAAAATCGGCCACATTTAACCAATCATTCATGTGTTTTGCTTTATCAATTTGTTTAATTTAAACAATTCATCAAGCAAAACCAAATTGACAAGTTATAGGTCACGCTTGTAGGACCATAGTTGTCTCATTTGGGGGAGAAATGTATAAAAGAGCAAATTTTGCTCATTTGGAAGAGTGTTACACTTTTAAGAGGGAGAGAGATAATGAAGCTACCTTTTTCAAATTATTGGGCAAAAGTTAAAGGGTTAAACTTCTTCTTCTTCTTCCATTCTTTCTATATTGGCCAATGTATTTACACACTAAGACTATATTGTTTGATGTTTCAAACGTTGAAATAGTGTAAACAAATTGATAGCCTTGTAATTAGTCTAAAGCTTAAATGTTAACCTAATTTGTTTAAGAGTTAAACTTAGGGTTTAATTTGTTAAACCCTTTGTTAGGAAAGGCTACCATTCTAGACTATCTAAGCTCATCGAGTTGGATATTAGAATTGAGAATGAGTTCACTTCAAGGTGGAGACTCCGGTAACACAAACTTTAAAGGCTTATCAAGGTAATTCTCTACAAACCCTTATAGTCTCATTTATGAGATAACGTGAAAAACTTATGTGTTTAACATTTAGAAAATTAATTTCTGGATTTTTGTTACGCACAAATATGTATATCATGCATGTATTATAATGATGAACACATACCCACATGTATGCATCTTAGGATAATTAACACTCACAAATGAACCTTTTACTCACAACATTCATAATGAATTTTTTTTAAAAGAATAAAGTGGTAGCAAAAATTAACACTAACATTAAATATTAACTACCCTCCCCCCAACTATATTGAGACATTATCCTCAATGTTAAAATATAAAAAGATTAGAGTATAGAAAATATCACCTAAAATATTTTTTATTTAAAATAAAACCTATTACAAAATAAAACAAACCACACAAAATGTTTAAAAATAAATAAAAGTTGATAGGTTACAAATGAAAAGTCAAATCTATCTTGCATTTTGTTTTCTTGTCATCAGTATACCAATTCATTTAAAGCATTGTTGGATCAGATAGAAGTATAAAAGCTTGTAATTCATCAAGTAATTGATCAATAGTTGAAGCAGAAATGAGGATCCGTCGTTTTGCAGATGAGATGAATTATTTTTCACCGCCTAGTCAAGAAAAGATAACAACTTATTATAAAAACTATCAACATTTAACAAACCAATGAGTTTTTAGTCGATTTGCAATTGTGCCTATGAGATAATTTGAAAAAATTTCTCTAAAGTTCTGAAACCTCCAGATAGAACTATGAGGGCATCACCATTCCAAAGCATAACAGATATTCGCTCGTGCATTGATGATACTTATAACTCATCACCAATTGTTTTTCTTATAATATTCCCAACAGCTAGAACTTTCGATATGATACCTAAAACTTTACTACCTTTATTTTGTACAGTTATTGCCACACACTCCATTAATCCACAACTACCTACCCCATTTACTAAATGACATTTGAGGTTAAAATGAAACATTTAAAAATAATAGCTACAGTAAATATGTACAAGTAGTTGTAATTATGGCTCACATCTTCCTCTGATTTTATGTTCAGAAATAGCTTCAACGCCCTCTATGGGTTGAGGATTGAATTTTCATTTGATTTACTTATAAATTGACAAATAGAGTCTTTTAAAGTCAGATTCCTAAGACTGTACCATTTATGTTCCTTTAGGAAAATGTCTCATAATTCATGAATTACAATATGCACATATCCACTATGATGCATCTCAAGAGTTAATAAGATGTTATTTAAAGATTCCTTACTTAGGTCATCCTTAATGAACTTAATTTTATCTTCGTGATTTATAGACACCATTCCTAAAGTGTGGCAACATGTATTACAAGTCATGCGTGCACACTTATAACAAACACTGAATCTTTTTGCCCTTCATTTTTTTTGTGAAAGATCTTTTATATAAGCCGAGCATGTAAGAAATTAATGAGTCTGAAAACTCGCCTGCTAATCAAACTTTGGTTTTAATTAACCAATGTACATCAATAGGTATATTCATAATCATTAATAACCTTAATCTTTCATATCTTTCTTGATAAATTTTCTTTAAGGCATTTTGAGGCAATGAGGAAAAACGTTGTTTCAATTTCAGTAGAATGTCATCGATTTTTTTTTAGAAATGAGAAGAAGGGAAGATATCAGTAATTATGAAAAACTGACAAAACTGACTTAAAATATCACATAATACTATTATCCGCCACTTAACCGTGGTGCAAAAGAAAACTTAACACAAAAATATTAAATTAACCTGTAAGTACGAAAAACAAATAAAGTTAGAAGAAGAATAAATATATATATATATGTACAACAAATATCAATTGGTCTCGTAACAAAGGTCAGACTGGGATACAAATTCTTCTTAAAAAACTTAATTTTCTAGAAACAGCTTGATTCTTTGCCCATTTACCTTAAACACATTACCATGTCTAGAATTTTCAATGTCAATTTCTCCATAAAGATACACGTGTTTCAAAATAAAAAGAACACTCCCTCTTGATCTTAATTTTTCAGGAAATATATGAAGTCGAGAATTATAAAACAAAACCTTTTGACCAACATCAAATATTTTTCTTTGAATTTTTTTTATCATGAAAAGCTTTAATTTTATCTTTATAAATTTTTGAATTCACATATGCATCATTTCTCAATTCTTCAAGTTTATTTATTTGTAATTTATGTATTTTTTCAGTAGAATCAAGATTTGTGTTAAAAGTTTTAATGGCTCAGTAGGCTTTATGCTCAAGTTCTATAGGTAAGTAACAAGATTTTTTATAAACTAGCCTATAAGGACACATACCTGATGAATTTTTAATAGTAGTTCTATAAGCCTAAAGTGCATTATTAAGTTTTAAAGACAAATCTTTGCGATTTGAGTTTACAATTTTTTTAAAATTTATTTTATCTCCCTATTTACTAGTTCAACTTATCTACTTGTCTGAGGATGATAAAGGGTGACAACTTTATGTGTAATACCATTTTTTTTATTAATATTTCAAATGACCTATTATAAAAGTGTTTACCCCCATCACTTAAAATGGCTCGAGGGATTCCAAATCGACTCAAGATATCCTTTATTATGTTAATTAGTGAAGAATGAGAAGATGAAGGAGAATCCAACAAATTATCAAAGGAAGTTTCGAAATTACCTTTCACAAAACGACGAGAATTAAGATCTCAAAATCAACAACTTATATAAAGAAATAAAATAAAATACGATAACAATAAATATTAAAAATAAGAGAACAAAAAGAAATAAAATATTAAATAAAGGCAAATAAAATAGGTAAGGCTAACAATAAAATAAAAGTTAGAGAAATAGTTAGAAATTAGATTAGTCAATGTTAGATTAGGATAATAAAAAGTTAGTAAATAAAGAGTAGGAAGCTTAACCTTCCATAAAAATAACAAATGAAGAATAATTAAAGTAAAGCAAGTTAAGAGTCTTAGTCTTCAATGATAATAATAATAAAAAAAAACTTAGTGAATTTTACTTCCCTGGCAACGACACCAAAAACTTGGCACATCCAAAATATAGAAGTTTATTCCTAAGTGCAAGATTGTCAAGTAATAATTAACCTGGTAAGAACGGGGTTGATCTATAGGGAAGTGGAATTAAAATTTACAAACTATAAATAATTTAAAGATAAATAAAACAATATAAGACGTTTACAAATAATAATTCAAATGACCAACTAAAATGAACGCTAAGGTTAGGGGGATCCGCTCTTGGCATATGAAATAAGAATATATATTTAATTCTTTTATAACTTAATTAGAATCCTCACACAAAAGAGGTTCCAATCGAAAGATATAACAATTAAGATTCATCATCATTTATATATTAATTTATATTTATTTCTTTCAATTATTATACATTAAATCTTGTAAATGGGTTTAAGTATTTATTATGTCAATCTTTATATTTGTCTATAATAAATCATGACTCTCACTTTACAAGAAAGAGTATCTACACCAAATCTTATAAATGATTTTAAGAATTTATTGTGCTAACTATAAAGATTTTCTATAATAAATAAAGCTTCACCACTTTGCAAGAAAGGGTATTAATATTGTAAAATAAAATAAATATATCATAAATAAATTTGCTTAACTTAAGAATATAACATTAAATTTATGAATAAAAATTAAGTATATTTTATTACCTTATCAAGAGTTTCATCCTTTCACCTTAGCAAAAAACAAATTCCTTGGACATAATAAAATTAAAGAAAAAAAAAAGAGATGGAAGAAGAGATAACACGAATTTAAAATAGTAAACAAAAGAAATAATACTACAAAGAGATAATATAAAAGACAAGTATTTTGAACCACACTCTAGCTCTCTAATTACATGTTTTGGACATAAATAGGCCCACCTATTTATAGGAAAACATGGATAAATCAAGACAAATGAAAAGGGAACCACTTGGATGATAAAAGTCAAGAGGGGTGGCAACTAATTTGCATTCATTATCATTAATGTACCCACTTGATTATCTAATTTAGAATTGATGTGGTTCGAATTAGCTTCCACTCAAAAAATCAAAGTTGTAGATCTTATCTTTCCAAATTGAGTTGTCTCATACGTATTTCTCTAGCTATGGTTGAATATTGATGACTGTTCGAATTAAGCCTATTATGCAAATCAATTCTATTTTAGGCCATTTTTCACCCTCTAAACCCTTTATTTCCAAATTACTTGTAATACAATATTTTAGCTCATTGAGTTAGATCTTCACAGGATCAAGAATCACTCCAATTGAATTTCTAGCTAGAAAGTTATGCCATTTTATTAAACTTATCACAAAATAGTTAAAAGCTAATTAGGTACAATATTGTAAATATGCTTAAGTTATGGAGGTTAATGACACTAGTAATACAAAACAATGATATAAAACTCTTATTAAATATGTAATTTCAAGTGTTCATTACTTAGGTCAAAGGATCACGAATATTACTCAACTCGAGAAGATCCTCAATTGATGACTTTTATGTGATATCTATTGAAGGCCCTCGTAAGTCTATTCGGTACCCAGTCCTTACTAAATATCTACATACCTATACGGACTTCTATGAAATCTATGGTCTCCTAAGACTAACCATCTGAACAATTGAGATATAGATATACAGTAATCTAGAAGGAATGCCGATCGACCTATGTCGATAACCATAGATCCGGAATTATGTTTTTAAGAAAATATTGACAATTGACATTTCTTAACACTATTTTAACTTTTTACAACTACACTAATACTATATTATTCTCGGGTCTTTGTCCCTATTTTAAACAAGATTCTAACTCTCCAGAATTGCTCACTTTAGTGCTGACCTAAACTCTTTTAGATAAGATCTACAATGTCTAAAAAAATTACAAGCTTCTTACCATATAATTATGTATTAATGATTATTATTGAAATGTTTACTATATAATAGAATGGTACATAAGCATCATCTCCAACAAATATACCTATATAGCATGTATGGTTAATATAATATGGTCTTAATGAATCTTAATTTATTTGAATTACCATAAGAATATAGGTAATTGGTATATTAAGATATAGTTGCTTGACTATTAGAAGAGGCTAGCAATGACTTGCATGTTATGATCAATAATTTAACTAAGAGATTAATAATTGGGATAAGATTATTAGAAAATCATATTAAGGGATGGTTATAATCCTAGATACTCTTCGTATAATGATTGAACTTATTGCTTGCATAATTATGATTGATTAACATTGTTAGTGTTTAGTTTTAGTATAAACATATATAATTACTATTGGTTTGAATAAGGGCAAGAAAATACAACTTTAGTACTTAGTGAAGAATAATAAAAATTCAATGTAAGAACGATACTCTATTAACTCTATATTACTTGTTCATAATAGCATGCACTTGTGCTCACACATCGCATACTAACAAGTTTTTTCCATTATTGTCGTGAAATGTGATTTATTCTTATCAATACTAATCTATCTTATTTTTAATTCAGATTTTTTTGTACAATTACTTTTCATTTGTTTTTGTATAGTTACTTTTTATTTGTTTTGATTTTTATTTTCCAATTTGTATGATTCATTCTTAATGGCTGAGCAAACCAAGTTGAAACTCAAAGACTTCTACAAGATTGTTGTCCTACAAGTATGCAACATATAGTCTAGTATTCAAAAACCTTCTATAGATATCGACTATTTTGAAATCTAGCTGGAGATAATTCAATTATTGAAAACCTCGATACAATTAAGTAGATTACTAAATGAGGATCCAAATGAACATATTGTAAACTTCTTAGAAATTTTATAACGCTAATATAATTCTAATTTTATTTAGATTAAATGTTATCATTACAATTTCAATTCTATTCAATTTATAATTCAAATTCTAATTAGAATTTAAATTATATTAAATAAATTCTATTTTACCTTTCTAGAGTAACCACCCATGTACATGGTTGTATATGACATATTTCTTATTTTAATAATATATTATATCTTATTCATTTAAAAATAATAATATTTAGTATAATTTATAGAACATCTTACGCCATATTAAAGATAATGATTGGATAAGATAGAATTAAACTAGATAAGCTAGTAGTTATTCATAATTGGTGTAATATAAAATTATAATAAACTAACTGAAATCATTTTAAGAGAAAATAGAAAAAATTTAAATACACTAATAATGATTCAAAAAAATTGTTAAATTTCTAAAAGATTTTTAATTTAGAATAATAAATTAGTAAATACAAATATTCAATTCATAATTATATATTCTATTAACTAACTAAGATTATTTATTTATATAAATATTCAATTACTAATTAATTAAGATTATTTATTAAAATCATACAAATATTCAAGTAATTATGCACCCATAACACAATGGCCACTTCATGTATGTTCTCACTTATTAGGATGATGCTCATAGTATTTGCATATTTCACCACTTGAAGTTTGAGTATATCCCTACTTATTAGTGAGAACATACATGAAGTGGCCATTGTGTTATGGGTGCATAATGACTTGAAACTTCTTTGTTGCAACATCTTATTTGAACTAAGGACTGCAACACTGAACTTTAAAATATAGAACAAAATTCAGACACTATCTTCGCCTTCACCTTTTAAAGCAAACAATACTGGGGATATACTCATAATTGAATTGGTGAAAATTGTATAAACTAGGATCACCTTTCGTACAAGTAGGGACATATCTAACGCAGTGATTATGCACCCGCAATTTACTGTATAATGGCTGAAAGTGGACTAATGTGTTCTTTCAATCGGAGACTATAATGATTCAGCTTGGGAAAATAGCACTAATTTGGGATGATATGATAATCTTCCCCTATTGAATCTTTAATAATAGGGATTACTAACACTTGAGTTAGTGAAAAGTGCTTATTTTTGGACCAGCTTTCTTAAAAGTGGGGATACATAAACCTAAGAATATACACCCACTATATGTAGCATAATTAATTAAATTAGAGAAATGTATTGTTTGAACAAGGGGCTACAACACTGAACTATGAAAAATAAGACTAAATTATGATAATATCTTTAACTTTGCCTATTGAGGAAAGCAATAATAGGGATATATGCATAATAAAGTGGGTGAGAAGTGCTTAAACAATGGATATCATTCCTACAAGTGGGAACGTATTTAGGGGTTATTATGCACCAATAATTTGGTGCATAACGAGTGAAAAGTAGAGAAAGAAAAATCTTGACATAAGGATTGTAACACCAAACTTAAGAAATTCCAACAATAATGTGTAATGTTTGTACCTTCATCAATTCTAGCAATAAAATATAAGAATATACTCACACTGGAGTTGGTGATATATGTAAGTACTAGGAACACTTTTCCTGCAAGTGGAGATATACATAAAATGATTATTGTGCACCCAAAACCTTGGTATATAATAGGTGAAATTTCGTTCATCAAACTATATTGTTTGTAATAGAGACTGAAATTCTGCATTAAGGATAACAAGACAACTTTAGGATAATATGAATAATTTTTATCTATTCAATCTTTCGAAAATAGGGATATACTCACTCTTGAGTTGGTGACATATGCAAATACTAGGAACACCTTTCCTGCAAGTGGGGATATACATAAAGCAATTATTACACACCTACAACTTGGTGCATAATGGGCAAAACTTTGTTCATCAGACTATGTTGTTTGTAATGGGGACTAAAATCCTGCACTAGAGATAACAAGGTAGCTTTTGAATAATATGATAATCTTCATCTATTTAATCTTCTAAAATTGAGGATATACTTACATTAGAGTTGGCAACGGGTGTAAATATTAGGAACACATTTTCTGTTGTTTGTAATAGGAACTGCAATACTACAATAGAAAAACATAAGACAACTTTGGGATAATATGATACGGTCTAATGCAATAATCTTCATCTATTTAATCTTCAAAAATGGGATTTACTCACACTTTATTTGGTGAAAAGTACAAAACCCTAGCAACCAAAAATCCTCCGAACCAAAAAATACTCTAGCGCCGCTCATCCTCTTCTTTACCAGAGAGGGGGCTTTTCAGCCTCCCATCTGGTGGAGGAAAACACTGTCTTCCCCCCTTTTTCCTTTACATTCCCTATTTTCAATTTTAGTCTTTAGTTTTTTTCTTCTCCTTTCGATTTTTTTCTTTGGTGATCTTCTCGTCAACTCTTAGAGTCTGACCCGAGCACAGCGGGTAGTGACAGTAACAACCTCTTACCTTGAGGCACCGATTCATGCTTCATTATCAAGTTGTAGGGTATTTAGCAATCCACACGTTCAGTCGAGGCTCACCGCCCCTCCGCTGGATTTTGCTACTACTACCCTTCCAATGTCCTCCTTTGGTTCTCCGATGCCCGCCACCGCCGCAACCACTATAGGCCATCCACTTCAGTCACCTAAGTAGATCCGCCCTAAGGACATTATCGCTTGGCCTCCCAGCTTTCCTGGAGATCCCTTTGTTACCCGTACCATCTTCAGGTGAACCAATTCCAGCGACTATTGCAGTCTTAATCTTTTGGGGATTGTTCTGTAATTTTTTATATTTGTGGGTGTGGTGTATCTTAATGCTTGATGAAAGGCTCTTCCTCAACTAATGCTTGATTGGATCTGGTCGACATCATGTTGTTTAAGTTAGGATACAAGCTCCCTTATTGCAGGAATATATGCCGTTTGCTTCATCATTATCGATGGTTTTAAGCAAAATGGGGTGTTTGTTTAAGTTAGTTTTAATTTTAAGCAATAATAATCTCTCTCTTATTTAAGGGATCTGTATCTCCCTCTTATGTGAGGTCTATTATGCCTTTTTTTTAAAGGGTCCGTATTTTTTCTTACCTGATTTGGGTATGGCTGCTACTCTTCTTTACAAGGGTATTGATTCAAGTGATTTCAAAATGTATTTATCTCAAAACTATATTCAATAATATGATATGAAATTATTTTCTCAAAAAAAAAAAATTCTTATAAGTACGAACATACATATACTTCACCTCGGGACATGGTCTTTTTTGGGCCGATTAGATATGTCTTGAACTGGTACTTTTTTTTTATGTTTTGGCTTTTTTAAAAAAAAATCTTTTCATATTGGGCTAAATTAAAGTTTTTAGTTGGTTTTGGCCTTTTTTTTATGAGTGTTTTATATTTTGAAGTTTTATAATTTTGAAGTTATTAATTGGACTGTCTAAACATTCCAAGTTTCAATTTCTAAAATATATAACAAATTTTAATTTTAATTTTTAAATTATAACATTTAATATAATTAAAATTAGAATTGAAATTAAAATTAAAATTAAAATTATAACATTTTATGTAATTGAAATTGTAATTATAAAATTTAATGTACTTAAAATTAAAATAAAATTTGAATTGGAATTGGAATTAGAATTAGAATTATAATATTTAACATAATTGTAATTGAATTTGGATATGCAATTATAACATTTAACGTAATTTAAAACAAAATTAGAATTAAAATTATAACATTTAACGTAAATGAAATCAAAATTAGAATTGAAATTATAATAATTAAAATAAAATTTTGAATTTGAATTATAATATTTAATGTAATTATAAATAAAATTGGATTCAAAATTATAATATTTAACATTATTGAAGTCAAAATTGGATTTAAAATTATAACATTTAACGTAACTGAAATCAAATTTGGATTTGAAATTATAATATTTTACGTAATTAAAATTGAAATAGAATTTATAATTATAACATTTAATGTAATTGGAATCAAAATTAGATTTGAAATTGTAATATTTAACATAATTGGAATAGAAATTAAATTTGAAACGTAACATTTAACGTAATTGGAATTGAAATTATAACATTTAACATAAATGAAATTGAAATTGGATTTACAATTATAACATTTGACATAATTAAAATTGAGTTTAAAGATAGAATTGAAATTATAACGTTTAATGTAATTGAAATAAAAATTAGAATTGAAATTATAACATTTAACGTAATTAAAATTGATATTGGAATTGAAATTATAACATTTAACGTAATTAAAATTGATATTGAAATTAGAATTATAATATTTAATGTAATTAAAATTAAAACTAGGTTTGAAATTATAACGTTTATTATAATTGAAATTAAAATTATATTTAGAATTATAATATTTAATATAATTGGAATTGAATTTAAAGTTAGAATTAGAATTAGAATTATAACACTAACGTAAATGGAATTGAAGTTTGATTTCAAATGATAACGTTTAACGTAATTAAAATTAAATTTAAGATTAGAATTATAGCATTTAACATAATTGAAATTGAAATTGCATTCAGAATTATAACATTTAATATAATTAAAATTGAATTTAAAATTAGAATTATAATGTTTAACGTAATTGAAATTAAAATTAGATTTTGAATTATAACATTTAACACGATTGAAATTGAAATTGAAATTATAATATTTAATATAATTAAAATTAGATTTGTTATTATAACATTTAACGTAATTAAAATTAAAATTGATTTACAGTTATAACATTCAACGTAATTGGAATTAAAATTAGATTTCAAATTATAACATTTACTGTAATTAAAATTAAATTTAAAATTATAATATTTAACGTAGTTGAAATTAAATTTGAAATTATAATATTTAACATAATTGAAATTAAAATTTGAATTAGAAACATTTTAATTAATTGAAATTGAAATTATAATATTTTACGTAATTGAACTTGAATGTTAGAATTAGAATTATAACATTTAATATATTTGAAATCGAAATTAGAATTAAAATTATACCATTTAACATAATTGAAATCGAAATTAGAATTGAAATTATAACATTTAATATAATTGAAATCAAAATTAGATTTTCAATTATAACATTTAACGTAAATAAAATTGAAATTGGATTTAGAATTATGGCATTTAACAAATTACAATTGAACTTAAAATTTCAATTAGAATTATAATATTTAATATAATTGAAATTGAATTTAGAGATAAAATTAGAATTATAACGTTTAATATAATTGAAATAAAAATTAAATTTGAAATTTTAATATTTAACTTAATTAGAATTATAATATTATTTAACGAATTAAAGTCGAAGTTGGAATTAGAATTATAATATTTAACGTAATTGAAATTAAAATTAGATTTTAAAATTATAACATTTAATGTAATTAAAAATTAAATTTAGGTTTGAATTTTTAATACTTAACGTAATTGGAATCGAAATTGAATATGAAATTATAATATTTAACATAATTGGAATTAAAATTAAAATTATAACATTTGACGTAATTGAAATTAAAATTAAATTTGAAATTATAATATTTAACGTAATTGATATTGAAATTGAAATTTGATGGAGTTATAACTAAAACATTCTAGATAAGCAACTCAAGAGATGAGTGAATTGAGTATTTAAAAATTAATGACTAATATAAATAATTTATGCAATTATTAATACATAAAAAAATTTAATAACAAAATAATTGCAATAAATAATAGAGTAAGGGATAGAGAGAATGTCACCCGGATGTTTACGTGGTTCGGCACTCCACATGATCTATATCCACTACCCCAATAAACTTGCCTTGAGGATTCCACTAACTTGTCTTAAAGTAAGGTCAAGAATCAATACACTTAACTTCTAAGTTGTTAATAAACTTTTACAATAAATTGATTTCTAAGGTACTAATTAAACCCCATATAATTAAAGAGTAACAACTCTCATCTTAAAGTATTTTTTACAAACACTTAACTTACAACAAAAGAGTGATCACTCTTTTTACAAAGTGTTTCCCACAAACAGTTGAATAAAATCAATACAAGAATTGATAAATAAAATAAATTAAACTTTAAAATGAGTACATAAAAAGTTGTAAGAACAACGAAACTCTCAATTCTAATATATGACGTTTTTCTTTTCTTCTCTTATTTTTTTTTAGCTTTAAATGAGTGAGTTATTTGTAAGGAGTAAAAAATAGCCGTTGCTACGATAACTCTCCCATTGCTACAGTATTGCTACGGTGACTTAACCGTTGCTACAGTGATGCACAGTACTTGGCCATTATACAGTAATTCTATCGTTGCTACAATGTTGTAATCGTTTGCTACAGTACCCACCAGTGTGTTGTAACAGTTACCACAGTGCTGCTACAGTATCTTCGCAAAGTCTTAATCTTTTCACTTTAGTCCTTTTTTTTTAAACTTCTAAAATTTTGCACTTCGGTCCAACTTCAGTATATTTGAATGATTTAACAATAAGTTTCTGTAAACAACTCCAAATTTATTTTTGTAAAAGAAAACTAATACAATTATCTTTCTATTATCAATAAGTTTGTGCATATTTTCTATCTCATATAGTATTAGTATAATTTGAATTTGCCATTCTATTTTATTTGCTCATTTTTTTTTACCTTAGTTATGTTTTTAATTATTTCAATGCCTAATTACAATAAAAACGGAATTTTTTATCATCAAAATATCAATATATATGACTAGAAAGTCAATAATAACATTTAATGTAATTGAAATTGAAATTAAATTTGAAATTAGATTTGAAATTATAATATTTAACGTAATCAGAATTGAATTTAAAAATAGAATTAGAATTATAACATTTAATGTAATTGAAATGAAAATTGGATTTGAATTTATAATATTTAAAGTAATAGAAATTGAATTTTAAAATTAGAATTATAACATTTAATGAAATTAGAACGTTTAACATAATTAAAATTAAATTTAAAATTATTATATTTAATGCAATTTAAATTATAATTTTTAACATAATTAAAATTAAAATTAGATTTGTCATTATAATATTTAACATAATTAAAATTGAAATTATAAGATTTAACATAATTGAAATGAAAATTAGATTTAAAATTATAACATTTAATGTAGTTGAAATCAAATTTAAAATTGATTGAATTATAATATTTTATGTAATTGAAATTAAAATTGAATTTGAAATTATAATATTTTACGTAATTAAAATAGAAATTGAATTTAAAATTATAATATTTAACATAATTAAAGTTATAATATTTAACATAATTAAAATTTAAATTAAATTTAGAATTATAATTTTAACATAATGAAATTTGAAATTTGAATTGGTATTATAATATTCAACGTATTTTAAATTAAAATATTATAAGAAATTATATTATTTAACGTAATTGAAATTGTATTTAGATTTAGAATTATAATATTTAATGTAATTAAAATTAAAATTAAAATATTTAATGTAATTAGAATTGAATTTTTTTACTATGTATCTTTTCCTTTTTTTTATGAGTGGATCGCTACCATTGAAATAATATTAAAATTTATGTTTCTAAACTTTTTTTACTTTTTATTTTATTAAAATAAATATTATAATCAAATTCGTTTTTCTATTTAATTGTTTGGACTGAATTGATTGTTATTTATAATTATACTATTTTGAATAAGTATTTTTTAAAATAAAGACCTGTTTGATAAAAGCCAAATGACCGAAAATTTCCCTCCAACTATGTCGTCCGGCTGTTTTAGGCAGCCGGATCCGGATGTACCGGACTCACACCCTAACTAGCAAATTTAAAATTCATGGGAATCGTTAATTTTAGTACGTTTCGCCTACTACCAATTCTACGAATAACTAATTCCAGTGTTGGACTAGTCAATACAAGAAAACAAACAAGAGCAAGCCAAGTCGTTAGAGTAGGACCCACTTAATGAAATTATCCATTACCACGTATACTAATAGGTGTACAGTAGTACAAATACAATGGTTATTGAATTGGAATTGATTTGTGTCGGAAGCAGCCAGATATTTTGATTCCATCCCCATTCAGGATCACGTGTCCTTATCCAAATCCTCTCCTCTGACTCTCCCTCTCTTTTTGTTTTTATTTATTTATTTTATTTCTTCTTTATAAATTTTCCCTTTCCCGGGAATCACAATAACATTTTCTAGCGAACCAAACACTCTTCCAGAAAATAAATGGCGACTCTCTTAACTCCATTAAAACTCTCTGCATCACCATCATCCTCATTTTCATCATCATTTTGTCTTTCTTCTTCTTCATCTTCTTCAACTTGTTCATCAATCTCTCACCTCATTATCAGTTCAAGAAAACTCAATCTTCCCAAAATATTATCTCAAAAATCAAGTTTCTTGGGCACGTTCAATGAGAAGAATCACAAGCTCGTAGAAACGAGACTCAGAAAGACTCTCCCGGTTCGAATGTCATGGGACGGTTCACTCTCCTCCGTCAAATTAATCATTCAAGGCAAAAATCTCGAGGTTAGACTAAGCACTTACAAAAACTGGATTGATAATCAGTTCAAATTGTATTCTTGCTCTTTGAAAGTGTTTCATATTAAGGAAATGCCCCCACTCAATTTGCTTCACACTTTAAAACTTTAAACAACCAATTAGCCAAATGCTGCTTACTCTTTTTTTTTCTTTCTTTGAATTAGTATTCACATTGAACTATGGACAGGATAGACATAAACTATCTTGTTTGAATGCAGTTAACAGATACAGTTAAAAAGCATGTTGAGGAGAAGGTTGGCAAGGCAATTCAGAAGCATAGTCATTTGGTACGGGAAGTTGATGTTAGGCTGTCGGTGCGAGGTGGAGAGTTTGGCAAAGGCCCAAGGATTCGCAGATGCGAGGTCCCTCATGCGCTGAAACTTCACTTATTTTTTGTTGCTTTTTTTTTTCATTTTGGTTTTAATTTTTCTGGATTGTGTTAAATCCAATTGGCTATTTGTTTAAATGCTGTGTTGTTTAGGTGACTTTGTTTACAAAGAAGCATGGAGTGGTCCGTGCAGAAGAAGATGCTGAGACGGTGTATGGGAGTATAGATTTGGTATCGTCTATCATTCAAAGGAAGTTGAGGAAGATTAAGGAGAAGGAATCAGACCATGGCAGACACATGAAGGGGTTCAACCGACTCAAAGTTAGGGAGCCAGTGACTCAAGCAGTGGTGGATGATGCTGATGTAGAATCCGAAGAAGAGGGTCATGACTTAGTCAATGAGGTACTTATCTAATTTTTTCATTTTCAGCAATTTCCATCAGTTCTTATTACATTTTGCCATTGATTATTTAATATATTTTCTTTTACAGACTAGACTTTGTAACATCTAACAAAAATGGGAAAATGATTTCATAATATCAAACCTAAGTTTAAAGTATAATTCCGAGTTCATCAATGTTGTCATCAATTGCATTATTTAATACAACATGAACAATCTTCACTCACTGGCAATGTTAGTGAATCTTGTCTGTCGACCTCAAAAATTAGACTGCATTTCATTTTAGATGTACTGTTAACCATTTTGAAAATGCATGATGTTGATTCTGCCAGTAAACAGATAGGATTAATCAAAACTTCTCTGTGACAAGTAAAGATGAATGAGATCTCCTGAATCGTTGAATTCATCTATGTTTTCCACTAAGCAATTAACACATTTCAATGTACCACGTATTAGGGTTAATATCCCTGTAATGGTTCAGTTTTCACTTGCTAGGCCTGACAAATTGTGTATTTGGAGTTTCGTATATCTTGCTATGTACCCACTTTCGTAAGTTTATTCATGTTATCATTAATTGCTTTATCTTTTTTTCTCTCCACCTTTTTTGGAGTTTTCAACTACAAAAATTTTGATCATTTAATGCTTAAATATGCCCAAAAACATTTCTTGAGCTCCATGTAGTATTTCTTTTTCTTTTTCCTCTTTCTTTGTTTTGCCTCATCAAAGGACCTAGAGAATGTCGTGCTTCTTGGCTAAACATTCTTGATCCATATTGTTAGTGTTGGAAAATTGGTGATTCAACAATCTTGGTTGGACAAGAATTGAGATGAATACCAAGGTGAAGAGTCATAAGAAGTCTAGAATGTGTAAGACACGTATGGAGAAGTCTAGGACGTGTGGGACACAAAGGGGGAAGCGAAACGAGACTCGAAGACGCGAAGGAAGCGAAGAAAACGCGGGATAGGCGCTGCCAGGGCTAAGCGCTGCGACGCCCAAGACAGTAACCCAGCGCGGCGGCGCCCAGAGACCTCAGCGCCGCGGAGTTGGGAGCGATTTTAGCCAGTGCCGCAGCGCTCAGACGCGTCAAGATGTCCGTTTTGGTTCGAGATTTCGAGTTTTGAAAAGTTTTGAACTTCCAAAACAAGTGGACTCTTACTCCAATAAAGAATAGGGTTAATAGGCATGAAATACACCCTATATAAACACTTGTAAACCCTTTAGTTGAGATTAAGTATTAAGAAAGACTCTAAGAGAGGGGAAGAACTGGGTAGAAACTAAATGCTTGTGTGCGTTAGGGCAGAACTGTCGTTTGGGTGATCATTGCTCGTGGTAGAGCAAGAGTTCATTAAACATTAGGTCCTTTTGAAAGTTCTTCAAATTGGATTTTCCTTGTAAAATCTCTAGGGAGTTAGAGACTAGGATCTTTGAATCCAACGTGGATGTAGGTAATTGGCCGAACCACGTAAGATCGTGTCGTGATCTTTTGTTTTCTATTTTGGATTCTTCTTATTTTGTTTGATTAACAGGTTATTCTGCTGTGCAAGGAGGTTAGGGTTGTAGGTTGAACTTGAGGTTCTTCGCTTCAATATAATCTCAAAAGGGAGAAGGGCGTTTTCTCTCACAACAGTTAGAATTTCCTTCTAATATCTATCAAAAACTGGTGGTTTCATCAAAGTTTGTTTTCATCTTTTATCCTTTTTTTCTTTTCTTTATGCTTGTTAAAATGGAAGTGATAAAGAATGACTCCAAACAGTATTTGATTAGAATTATTGATGATGAAAGATCATATAATTTGCAAATATTTTGACATTTTTTCCTTGTGAATATTTTGCACACGATGTTGTTCTCATATTTCAATATTTGCAGGCTTATTATATTATCATCTTTTGGCATACATTCCATCTGGTCTTGTCTTGCATGTTGATTGGCATTTAATGTTTTATTTTGTTATGTAATATTAATAGAGCAACACCTACAGGGACAAAATATAAGTTCCTATTTTCTTCTGGTATTCAGGTCATCCTGTTGCATGCCTTCACTTTGCATTTCTTTTTCTTTTTTATTTTCTGTTAATTGTAATTACGGACCTATCTCTCAGATTGTCCGTACAAAGTACTTTGAAATGCCTCCCTTGACTGTCTCTGAAGCTATTGAGCAGCTGGAAAATGTTGATCATGACTTCTATGGTTTTCAGAATGAGGAAACTGGTACGAACTTAAAGTTTCCCCGTTCTTTGCTTAAGCATAAACTATTTACTGAATTGGGTTGTTTTGTGCTGGGCTCCAGGTGAGATCAATATTGTGTACAAACGAAAAGCTGGAGGATACGGTATTATTATACCTAAAGGAAATGGCAAAGCTGAGAAATTAGAGCCTGTGGTGGTTGAACCAGCTAGAGAACCCTCCTAGGCAGAATAATTAGCTGAGACTTGAGAGTGGGTGATCCTTTTGTTAAACACCCATCTAGCATAATATCTGTAGCATTGCAGTGGCAATGGTGTACATGGGGACAAAGAAATTATGGGAGCATCACAGTACAGGTTTTGATTTTGAGATAACATTCAACTTGAGATGTATATGAGTATATTTTGGGTGATTTTTATTTTTATTTTTTTTCATGAGAATCATCACATGGTCCCTAATATAGAGAGAAAAAGTAAAACTTAAGCACCATATCTACACAAGTTAATTAGCTCTACTTTCTTTGCCTTCTGTTATAACATGTTCTAATCTTTTTACTTGCTTCTTTACTTGTAACAAGCCATTTATGTGCCTGTCTAGATTTTGTTTCTTTAGCCTCGAGTAAGTTCTCTGTTTGTCAATTCAGATTTGCATACATTCATGCTTGGTACTAGCAACTTAAGAAGGTGTTTGGGGACTTCTTAATCTTTTCCGTCTAAAATCTTAAACTTCTAAGAGCACAACGTGGATTAGATTTGCAAGCTTGTAGGTGAAAATGGGGTGAATTTTTGGAATTAGGGGAGGTGATGGAGATCATATTTGCTCCTATCTTTGGAGTAATATGATACAGCTTAGGTCCAGAACGGAGGACTTGATCACATTTAGAGTATAGCAGAGGAAATTATAGAAATAATGGAGATAGCTTTAGCAGTAGATTTGGAGATTCGAACTATTTCTCAACTTAAGTGAAGGCTAATCAAATGCCCTTGTAAACGAAGAACGGAGGACTTACTGCTGGGGCAGAGTTTGGATTGATCTGTTAGCCAACCCACGGCATTTAGCTACTGTCATAGCCCCCTGCTATCTCTTTCCAGGCATAAAATAAGAAATGATGATTATAAGCCCATGACCATCTCTTCAATTAATAGGGATGAATGGCTTTTTTGCCGCTGGAAGCGACACCGAGAATGAAGGCGTATTGTGTATCTATTATCGTAAATAATGAGGGGGGCTTCAGTGCAACTGCAAATGACAATATTAATAACCAACTCTTATAACAGATTCTCCATTGAGCTCTTTAAAGACTCCTTCCGGGAACCACTAGAAAAATAACATAATTTACTTGTTAGAATAAACAATAACATACTATTACTCGTATAAAGTTAACCAAGGAAAAAAATTTCCATCCTTGTTGTTAACTTAGTCTGCCAATTTTCTGCTAATTTTCTTTACATAGAATTTTATAATTTTCCATCACATAAAACCAGTAAAGATACACAAAGGACACAGTTGGTTTCAAGTTACTCCACATCACTCATGAGAGGTTGCTCGCATCAACAAGATTATGGTCTGCTCCCACAAAGTTTGGCGTTTGATTTCTCATGGACACCTCTCTTCAAGTCTAAGAAAAGATTTCTCTCAAATTTGGGAGTAGACACCACTCTTTGTAGGACAAACACCAAAGTCTTTCGGGGTGAACATCCAGACTACTATAATAAAAGTGCTCCAATATGACTGATTGAAGCAGGGCAATTCTGGTCGTGCTATAGTAGGACTAGGAGTAATCCAAGGACCATCTGAGTTATGTTATAACAGGAGAGCTATAATAGGACTTATTAAGCAACTTTGTAAAAGCAATGAAGTTACTCAACATCAAATTTTCAGCATCTGTACTTTTTTAAGGGCCACGTGAAGTGGTATCAAATGGTACATGCCCGAGATTCAAAATCTATCTTGCTTGTTGCCTGGATCACCAAAAACCATCAACTGCAAGGTCAAACAATATTTATCAAGAGTATGTCAAATGAATCTCTCCAAAGTGAAAGCATCAAATGATAAATGTAACATTTGCTTCAATTTACTTAAGTAGTTTACAAGGAAAATCAAAGAAACCAAAGGTGCCAGACAACAATGCAGATGGTGAAGTCACTAATCGCGAGGGCTAAGAACAGGAGTTTAGAGGAATGATAACACTATAATCTATTAGCCTTGACAACTAGCTATAAACCAGTTCATATGAGAAACATTTCTAAATAGGTCTGATAACACTTACTACAACAAAAGAAGAAAGCAAAATTTGTGTTCTTCTGATAAATTTAGACATCCGAGCCATCTTTTGCAGATTCACTAGGCTTATCCTTGAGCAGATTCACAATGCAGAAGCTTCAATGTTTTGCAAAATGAGCTGTGACTGAACCTGTTTGATGATTACATCTAGAGTTCTATTTACGAACCTACTCTCATCCATCTAGTGCATTTGCCCCAGCCATTCAAAACAACTTGGAGTACTTATGAATCCAAACTTGCTAAAATGAAAACTTCAAATGCTTGAACAATGAAACAGTGCCACCGAGTGCCACAACACACTTATCCAACTCATCTAATCTTTATTCCAAATCAGTTGTCAATTATAAACAGGATTTTTCTTTATCTTGGTTGAGAATCTCTCTGCTGACACACTCAACAGCTTGTTGATTGACAGTCCTTCCCCTAAAGTCTTCCTCTTCACTTCATACCTATGCTTAATCCTGTCATTAAGCTTGTAACCAAGAAATGCAGGAAAAGCCAATAGCTCTCCAACTTCACGACCCATCCCCTCTATCAAATACTCCAACTTCTCCTCCAAAGATTTATTATTATACTGCAGTATCTGAGGATGCTTCTTACTCATTGCAAAAATATCTGCAGAAGACAGCCCATAACTTGAGAACAGTCCAATCACATTTTGCATGTTTTCGCAGCTAGTTCTGGTTACAGCTCCCATTGCCGCAGCCAATTCCTTTGTTCTATGTCGATACCCGATCTTCACCAAAAAACCAAGCTTGAGCGCAAGGTTATCAGCTGAAAGGGCTAGAAACAATGGGGCTTTTGTCAAGAACTTGAAGATATCTTCAGAATCCAAACCACATTGCTTGAGAAACTCTATTCTAGGACGTAATTTCCTCTCTCTGCTAGCACTAATAAGAGCTGGGAACACAAGAATAATCTTAAATATTTCTTGATCACTCAAGCCAACAAAAGACCTCAAGAACTCAATATGGCTTCCGACATGCTTCATACTATAGCTCAAGATTGCAGGGAATTTCCGCAACACCGCACCCGTGGCATCCATATCACCCCCACTAAGCTCATTGAGTAACCAAACTTTTGGAATCAGCTGATTATCCAAATCATAATTGAGAATTTTTGGACATCTTACAATTAAATCAGCACCACCAAAGGGGTTCAAGAAAGCAAAAGTTCTTTCAATTTCTTCAAACGACTTGAGACATAAAGCTTTAGTTAAGTTAGTATTGTTGAGAACATGAACAATTTTTTCTCGAGGAATCCCATGTTGAATAAGCAGCCTAACCTTTTGATCAAATCCCACCAGGAATTTTGCTTCAGTTGAAGTCAAAAGACGTTCGAGCTGCATTGGCTCAATCTTTCCTTCCAAATCATCACCACGCAAAAAACAAATCAATGGATCAATTTCCTCTGCCATTAACACATTTTTTCTTTTAGTAATCACCCGACAAAATGCAATTCCTTTGATTCCAACAGATTGTAGAGCAAGAATCCGAGCACGTATTTCGTCCAAAGATGTTACTCTTAAAGTGGGATTATGCTCCAAAAATGATTCGATTTCTTTTTCATTGAGTCCAATTTCTTGAAAGAATGACACTGAAACAAAAACGAAAGATATGAAAACAGGGTGTTACCAAAAGTAGCTTGAACAAAATGGGCAGTAACGTGTTCGACGATTGGCCTGTAAGAGAGAATTACCTATTTTAGCCTCCGTATGAAGATTGATAGGCGATTTGAGGCATCTGCATTGGATGAAAAGATGCTTAGTGGGTCGAAAACTCAGTGGGGATAGAAATGGACTCAGTTCAACTGATGTTTTAGTGAAGTTAACGAGAGAGTGAAGAGTTGAGGATTGAACTCTTTTAGGAATAACTATTGGCTGTGAGTGTGAGTGAGAGAGAAAGGAAATGGAAGAAAATGGAGTAATTGCAGCAACCATTTTCGTGCTAACGAAACGATAAGCTCAAACGCAGTTCGCAGATGAGTCTCGAGTCTCAAACCGGTGCTTCAGCTTGGCATTAGCATTGGCATCGCGGGGCGGGCAAATCAAATAGATCCAAACCTTTGGTTCGTGCCAATCAGATTAATATTTGGGCCTTGAGCCTAAGCCGTTATGGTAACTACCAACTAGTATCCTGCCCATCTAGTTCTAGTGGCCTTTTAAGTTTGCATTCTCAATGTTCCTCATTATCGAAATATTCACATTATGCTATTCAAACCGCTCATTTATCTCATCAAATTCAAACCTCATTTATGTATAAATAAATTAAATTATTTAATCATCTTAATGTAATTCATCTAATCCCAAAACTACCCTTCAACATCTTCTTCTAATTCAACTCCTTTGACTTATAATAATTCCCCACATTTTAAACAATTACCCAGAAAATTTTTATTAAAAAAAATCTCTATTTTTTGGTATATAATACAATCTGTAATTCAGCAAACATCAATAGTATCTTCCCCCAATTTTTATTTAATACGATCATTTTAAATTCACTCTTTATTTTTTAATGAATCAATGCTCACTTATCTCACCATTTTCTTTCTATATACTATCACTACAAATTTGAGATTACCATGTTTTGAAACAACTACTCCGTAAATATTGCAAAGTTTTGTTATGAAAAACAGAAAATAATTTTGATGACCTAAAAAGAAAAATTAGAAGAGAAAATAGTTCTAACAATATTGCAATTTGCATCGCCATCAATTTTTTTTTAATTTATATTTTTGTCTTTTATAGTAATTTTATCAAGAATAAAAAATTAATTAAAATAAAAAATAAAAAGAATTTGATGAGTAAAAAGTGGGTTTAAATAGCTCCACTCTCCACATTATCTCATCCTGGTTACTATGGTACAATTGCACACACTTACAATGCCCTCTAAATTAAAAGTTCTAGCTCATCCCTTTTTGAGATAGTAGATTTCTCCTCAAATGTGAATTTGAAGCAAGTTGGTTCTGACAAATCATTGAAGCAAATGACAGAATTAAATTAAATTAAAAAGAATAGTCAAACAACAAATCATTTTGAATATCCAGAAGTGGTTATAGAATGAAATAGCAAATATTAGTTTAATCTAAAAGCAAAGTCAATTTATGCCTTTTTTTAGTATCTAAAAACTACAATTATATTGCACTTTTAAAGACTGTTTTCTGATTATAATTGAATATATGAACACGTTTAAGTTTGTAAACCAAGTCTTGGATAGAAACCATAGTGCACAACATAACAGAACTACTCCCTAATAATATAAAGCATTCTAATTTGAAGTCAGCAGGTCAATGGTGAACATTCCATGAAAAAAATATCAATATTATTACTATAAATTGATTTGTGAACAAAAAAATTTAATTTTACTAAAGGATATGGTTAAATGATACAAACACACTTGCCATTTGATTGATCAAGATAATTAGAATCATGCAGAGGTTTAGGGTTCTTGGTGAGAATTCAACTTCAATCCTGAAATCCTTGTCCAATAGGGAAGGAAGTAGATAAAGCTTTGTCACAGGCCGCTTGACGCTTTTCAATTCCAGAGTTTAAAGATGGACTCTTAGGACATTTTGCTCCTGTTTTCTTGCTTGCAGACGTGCCTTTTATAAGAATAGGAGATTTGCCTCCCCTTTTAGCTTTCTTGGGTAGTCTTGAAAGCAGAAGCCTGAGGTAAAAAAGAGATCCAGTAAGCGCAAAAAATCTCTCTGTCATTCCAGCAGCAAGCATCATGGAGATCCAGATGGAAGCTGCTGTGGCAAGGTAGTGTACTTACCTCTTTTTGGGAACTTGGCTAGGATAATCTGATGTCTCTTTCCTAACTTCTTCCCCTTGCTTATCCTGCGGACTCTCTCCCTGCACAAGGAAGCAGATACAAACATATAATAATTAACTTCTTTCAAGCCATAATAAATCAAACTTCTGGGAGAAAAAGATGCACTCCATACATTTGATAAAGACAGTGCAATATCTAGTTTACAAATACAGAGGCCGTCGAGTGAAATCCTAGGAAAAAATGTGTACAACCAGCAAAGAAAATGCAAAATACATGTTCTCATAAAGGAAAAGCACAACTATATAATAGCCACCACATGGTCAAGCACTCTAAATTTTTAAAGGTCTAATTTAGTGATTCATAAATGATTTGAAGCAATATCTAAGGATTTGAAAGGAAAGCTTTTTCAAGGCAAAAAATGAAGGAAATGGATTTGTTTGACCCTGGGCCACATTTAACTACAGCCATTGCAACGTGACATCAGCGTCATGTTCTATAACTGCGAGATGGCTACTCAGACACGCTTTGAGCTAAAGTATGAAATTGGTTCTAGATGCCTAACTTTTATAAGACAACTCTTCAATTCCATGTAGCTAGCAATTACATTAAAGACAAAGGCACCAAGTAATCCATCAAAAGAAAGTTTCACTCAGAACAGGATCATAAGAAACAAGGATGCATGCCATAAGAATAAAATCAAAAACCAGAACTAAGCAAAAGCTATTAGTTTAGAAACCCCTCAACAAGTGTTGAGCGCGTACAACAAAATAATCCTCGGACAGGATTGCTGTCATCTTTAACTTCAAAAATGCCACATAAAATATTACTGATTATTGATTTGTGATCGCAAAATCCATGAAAACAAAATCCAGTCATAATTTGAGCATTTCAGACAGGAATAAACAGGTAAAACCACAATCTTGACACGCTTCATCATTCAAATACAGTTCTATGTGGCAATAGTTCTTTAATCATTTATAAAAAGTAGGAAAACAAAATGTACAATAGCAAGACATTAAAGATTTTTTGTGGTATTTCCACCATGCTCAAGGAAACTTCCAAAATTCACCATAACAATATATTAACCAATGAGAGATATCATGCAAAAGTTAATAGAGCAGAGAACAGTTAAGTTTAGATGTGACAGACTAAAATACAGAAAGACACTTCAAATTATCAAGCTTGAATTTCTTGAAAGAATGCAAATTACTTGTTAACAGAAAGTAAAAAGATAGCTGTCAAAAACTTGCATGGCTCAAACTAGCTAATCAAAATTCAATTATAAAAATTCATTTCAAGATGAAAATTCTGTTAGAAACTTTCACTTTAAGATGCATGAATCTAAAGAAAAAAAAAAATCAAATGTTGAAATCTGCATTAGCATTAACAGTTGATCACAATCTAATACATTCACCGGTAAGCATGAAGAGCAGCACAGCAAGCAGAAAATGACCAGCGAACCTCTAGCACTGGAAGGTATTTACAACAGTAACCTCACTTATACAGCAACAAGTCATAGCCAAATTGCAAAGATTCAACTTAATACAAATGATTGAATTGCTATGTTATAAATCTATTGCATTCTGTAATCTGTATCACAAAACAAATCAAGCATGAGAACATCTTCAGCATTAAGGAAATATGAAAAAGAACCAGATTTCAAGATTCAATAACATCTCAAAAATGTACTCTTCAGACTACAATCTATTCCAAATAAAGAACCTAAATATGATATCATTTTATGGGGCCATTCTACCCTACCAGATAGTATTGCTACTGGTAATGATCATTGTATCAGAATTACCACATCCTTATTCAAAAGTTATCATTTTCATCCAAGAACCAATCATTACCACCTATTTAACAACTTTAGAAGGCATGTTAGAAACTATAAACTTCTCATTATATGATGAGTTAGAAAGACTTAAGTAACAATTGAGAAAAATTCACAATGTACAAAGTCTTACATGATTTGGTGGCAAAATGCCATCTTGTTCATTGGAAAACTTCAGTTTCTTCTTGGCATCAACATTCCCATCAAATCCATTTCGTTTCCTCTTCTTTCTCCCAATAACACGTGACTTGCCTTTCTTTTCCCTCACTTTCCACACGTTCCGCTTTCTAAACACCAACTTTTCAAACTTCCACTCCGTGCAGCTCGTATCAATAACAGTCACTTCATTTCTCGAGTACCCAAACAGCTCCTCTCCTCTTTCCCCTTCTTCATTATCACCGCAATCCGCTTTATACACATTATCTCCTTCTTCCATCTCGTTCTCAGCCTGGGCATTTTCGTCATTTCCTACGCACCCCGAACTTTGCTCCTCCGTATTACTTGACGTTGAAACCAAACAAAATTTAGGGTTTGTTTGTTTCCTGGAACTCTTTTTCCCTGAAAATCTATACCTTTGATTCGCTTCACCCATATTGAATAGGTCCGAAAGGACATTGCTCATTATTCCCAACCATTCCTCTTTATCGCCTCCATTTTCACTCGAAATTTCGCTTCCAATCTTTCGATTACCGACTCGTTTACTATTAGGGTGAGTCGACTGGGACGAGCTTGGTTCCGGGGTCGGCTTAGGATTGTTATCGTTGTTCTTAAGGAAATGGTCGAGGTCGAGGTCATCGCCGGTCGGAAAACCCTTGTTGGATCGGAGGCGGTCGAGCCAGTTCGAACCGCACTTGCCCGCTGAAACTGAACAGATCATTGCTGATGTGGACCAGTGTGATTGCGAAGATTGATCGGCGAATTGAACGGTGCTTTATGGTTTGTTGATTCAACTGCTGATGCCGCTCGAGAAGTTTGTTCTAAACTGCTCAGTGGTGCGCAATGCGCATAGTTATTGACTGCCACGTGGAGCTCGTTGAAAGCTTTTTAACCACTTCCCAATCCCCATGATTACGATTTCCTCCGATACAACTGAGTTTATACACGTTTGTAATTTAAAACTTACTAGCTAGTTTTGGTAAACGTGATTTTATTTGAGAATTAATATTTTTTAGATTATTTATTTATTTGAATATATTTAATATTTAATAATTTGTGCAAAACTCTTTCTGTCAACATCAAATTTTTATAATTTTCATAACCTCTCTAAAATTTAGATAAATAAATGAGTGTGTCACATTAAACACGATTCATTAAGGATGGAGTTAATATATAGTCGAAATAAGAGTGTTATTGAAGATGTTATTGTTAATAAAAAACGAGATAATAAGAGAGCATCATCTTAGGAGTGGCAATAGATAAAGTCGATTTTGATAACCAACTTGAATTCTTATACATAATTGACAAGAATAAGTATTAGTGGAATCACAAGTAATTGAATAGATAAATTAAATAGTAAAGTTACAATAGTCAATCAAAGAATCATTACTATAAGTTATAAGTGAACATATTTGTCTTAGTAATGTTGATATGTGATTTCTAGTTAAACGTAAGTGCACGCTATTGTATCAATAGGAAATTGAGTCCAAATATCAATTTTATAGAGACTTATTTAATAATTTTGTAAATCAAGAGTTAAAATTAATCATACTTAACTTTTATTCAAATAAAATCTAAAGTTGAATATTCTCAAATTAATCTAAATTAATAAAAACCTAATTTTAATCAAAAAGCAAACAAAAGTTTAAATTCACCAATAAAAAAAAATTTAGAGTTTTGAATTATCCCTCAATATTTCATTGAATCTATTAATCTCTTAATTAATCCCTCAATAATAAATTATAGGTTAGAACACAAATTTTGTTATAAGCCTATGTTGATGGTTATATAACTATATTTCATCATAACAATTACCTATATATCTATGATAATCAGAATGCTATGAAATTCATTAAGAACGTGTCTAATAATGACGTACGTGCCATCTAAGTATATTTCTATCCTACATGAAAATCATAATTGTTACCCTATGATCATGTATCAAACTATCATAGGCTAAACACATAAATTCCTTTGTCGAGTTCATTATGGTTCCTTGAACAATCATTGTATTGGCCAGATATAAAGAAGCATTAAACACAAGATAAAATGAATCAATATAATTTATTGAGTTTATCAACTAAGAGAGTTAATAATATCCAACTATATATTAGGTTCAAAAATCTAACCCTAGATCAAGAGAATTTAGTTTATAATGAATCTAAGAGTATCAAAACAATGAATTAAAGACATCAAGTAGAGAAGATAAAAATAATAATAGAAGTTGATGCCTCTAGATTTGTTTCTTCTTCTCACTTGTTTGTTATGCAATCCTTGCTTTTAATCTTCAATCTTCTTATTTAATCTCTCTTGAAAGAAGTTTTATGTTTGCTCTGTTGCTCTGTGTTATTCTTATCTTTTGGATGTGGAAAAGAGTTTTTTTATAGGTCTTTGTAGCCCTAGGGATGTGTGGGTTAGAGTCCAAGTTGTATTAGGACTTAAAAAGATAAGGATTATTAGTTGCATGAGCGCCGCAACGCGGTGCAAAAACCAAGGAAATGAGGGTGGTAGGATTCTGGCTAGTGGGCACTATGGTGCTATAGTCTCTGACTTGAGCGTTGCGACACTGGCAAAAAAATTGAGTCCTTTGTTTTTTGTCCAATTTCTCTAGTATCTTCATGCCATGGGTAGAAAACATATATGTGATAAAAATCTCAAATAAATGTAAGAGTGTGTGGGGCCCACCAACGCTTTGGTACCCAACCAGTGGCTGACACCTCAGCACCTACTGGCGCCCCAGCACACAATCCGCAGGTAACCTGCACCCCCAAGGAATCGAACCCCCGCCCCCATCTCCATGGAGGCCTTATAGGCCTTTAGAGGTTCGTCCTTGTACCCACTGGGCTGGCCAGCCCAAAGCTGGTGCTCACGTGCCATTCCAATATTGTATGAATATTAATTGTTAATATTTATACAATAAACATTTCGAATAAAGATTGTTAATATCATATTAATATGGTATAATGCTTGTAACATTACAGACATTGTTTGATCTGAAAGAGTTCAGATCTGGTCTAAAGGAGTTTAGATCAGAACTAATAGTTAGCAAAGCTGAGAGTTATAAATGCTAAAAGTTAGCACTGTTAAGAGTTAGCAGGTTATAAGAGTCAGCGAGGTCTAAAGAGTTAGAACCTTGTCTATAATGGGACAAAGACCTGAGAGTATACTCGTAATGATATAGTTGCAAAGAGTTGCAATAGGTGTTAAGAAATATCATTATGTAAGTATGTCTTAAAGATAATGTTCCTGATCTATAATCACCAATGCGGGTCTATCGGTGATTTACTTTACATAGATTAGTGTATGTCTATATCTGACTGGTTCAGATGGTTGTTCTTAGCTGACCATGAGCTTAGAGCTTGTATAGGCATGTGGGTATCCAGTTAGGACTGGATACTGAACAGACTTATGAGGACCCCAATAGATATCCTATGACACAGTCAAAGGAAGGTCCTCTCGAGTTGAGTAGTATTCGTGGTCCTTTGACCTGAGCGCCACGGTGGTCTTGTGAGTGATCCATCATGCTTTGGTTCTACATATGTCAGAGACCTTTCATGGTCTGACCGCTATGTGTCGCTGGGTATGGTCCGATGCTCATGGAGTCCGGTGTGCGTAGATACGGGATCCGTCAGCTTACGTAGGTAAGTTGTATATCCGATGCTCCGAGATTGTATTTCATAAAGTCTTGTGGCCACAAGCATAAACCCGGGAAAAGAGTTTCCCATAGGGTTAAACAATATAGCAAAAGTGTTTGCGTATATTGTTTATCGAGATACGAATCTGGAGATAAGTTTATGGATGAGCAAATGGGGATTTGACGGTGCTGATCTATATCCCCGCACATCTAGGATATAAATGATGGAAGGATTATACGTATACGTTATGACCTCAACTTGTATGGTCTGACACGCTGATTTGTAATATTCGTAACGTGTGCGTGGGGCATCGATTACGGATTAATGGAACAGTTCCATTTGACAAATCGGGTGTAGACCTAGAGAGTCCCAATATGAAATGTACTCTTTGAGCACTTGGGCAGTGTACCGTATTGAATTGTTCAATACAGTATAATTCAGCAATTACTAAGGTTACGTTAACTAAAGTATGTGGTTAAATTGGTGGGACCCACTTTAGGTTAACTTGGTAACCGAGTAAGGATATAATAGTAATTTTACTTTATGATTATTTAATTGTTAAATAATAAGAATAAATATTTATTTATTTAATTGTTAAATAAATAATTTAATTTAACTATGATTAAAGGTTAATCATATAGTTAATTAAGTTAACCTTACTTAAAGGTTAAGTAAAGGTTAACCTAACCATAGTTAAGTTAGTTAACTATGGTTAAATTAATTAAATATTTATTAACTTAAAGGTTAAGTTAAAATAATTTAACTAAGGTTAAATGTTAACTAAGGTTAGGTTAAGCCAAATGAAATGCAAATGAAATTCAAATTAGTTTGGAATTAATGCATTTGTATATAAAGTGAAATGAAATTGAAAATCATTAATGTTTTTAGATTTAAGGTTTTGCATTTTGGGAGCCAATTCAATTTGAGAAATTGAAATTGTTTGTTTTGTGTTTTAAGTGTTAGAACAACAAAACAAATTGAATTAATGGTTACTAAATGTAATAACTAAAAACAAGATTTGTTTTATTTATTCAAGAGTTGAATAAAAGGAAAAACAAATTTAATTAAGTTAAATAGTTTAACTTTGTAAAATGTTTAAGAGTTAAACATAAATGCTGGATTAAGATGCTGCCATTCTAGACAATCAAACCCACCCTTGTTGATTGCTAGAATTGATCAAAGATTCATTTCATGGTGGACTTCAAAGAAAATTAATCCAAAGGCTTCATTGGTGATATTCTCAATCTCGAATTTCAGTTTAATCAAATGTTATTTTCTGTGTTCATTGTATTTAATCTTCCGCTGTGCACATGTATGTATGAGATATGTATATTGTTTGTATGATGAACACAACCCACATGCAAGAACCCTAGTAAATTCGCCCAACCCAACAATAAATAGCTAAATACTCATGATTTAGGATAAAATCTAAGTTTGAGAAGATATAAATAATAGTCTATATAAATTTTATCAAATACTTTCAAACTTAAGACTTTACTCGTCTTCGAGCAAACAAAAACAAAAGTAAAATAATTTTTTTAAAAAATAATCAATTGAATGGGTCAATTAGAAATTTGTATAGTTGTCGCAAGGTTAAATGATATTAATAAAATCTTTAGAATCAATAATTACTTATGAACATCCCATAATATAATAATTATGCTTATTTCTATCTTACAATTATTCACTTGGTGAGTGTATGCGAAACTATTTTCTATGTTCATCAATTATACTCGAAATTATTTATTTCAACAAAAAAGACTAAGATCGAAGAATTGTCCATAAGCTTATTTTTCACAGCATTCTCCATTAATGTAGGACAAGTATATAACAAAAGATCAAATAGGACTTTAAAAAACTTGTAACGAAAGGGTTAAGTTATAGTGAAGATAATTAGAAAGTTTTAAAGTTTCAATTGTACAATAATTATAACCTTCTTATTTCTAGATCATTTCAACCTTTCTTTTTTCGAAACACACCCCCATATTGTAGTAACCACTTATTCAACATCGAAAAGAATAAATATTTATATATATGTATAATATTCATATTTTATTTGTATGTGGATGATACTTAATTTATGTATTGTTATTAGTATTGTTTGTATAGATTAAGGACATACTATTAGTATTGGGTTTATTTACAAGACTTTAGATTTATTTTAGGGACCAAATTGTAATACTTTTAAAGTTTTTGGGGTTAATTTATAAATACTAAAAGTTAGCCTCTTAGTATAAAAATACATATTTTAAGCCCTAATTTACTCATTTTTGGGTCGAGCCACCCCTTTAGAGAGAAAAAAGAGAGAAATAGAGGGGAGAGAAAGAGAAGAAGAAGAGGAAGAAAAAGAAGAAGAAATTAGAATTTGGAGTTTTAAGAGAAATATCATAACTATTTCTCAATTTATTGGTGTTAATTAAATTAATTCCTTTAAGTTTTGATTTCTGGACAAATGAAAAATTGTGGATTTGATGTGAATTTTGTAAGATATGTTGAGAATTGATGATGATTATGTAGATAGCTTGATAAAACATGATAAATTGCAGAATTTTTACTTGATAGTCTCTTGATCCGAAAATTTTATATATTTTTGTGCTTCAATTCTGATTTTAGATTTTACTATGAAACTATACATGTATAGAATCATTTTAGACTTTGAATCGATTAAAAATTATAAAAATTTAATTTGTAGTGAATTTACCAAAATGACCTTAAAATTTTGGAAATTTCCTGCATTAACAGTATGATATAGTGACAAATAATTTTTGATCTACTGAATGATCTTCAAAAATTACGAATTTATGGAATATGATAAATTTATATGTCTAATATGATATATTAAAAATTGAGAATTTAGATCAATGTAGTTAAATTGTTATGATTTTCTAAAATGTATTAACTCATTGCAGTATTTGATTTACAGATTTTTAAAGTTATGAAATAAAATAGTTTTAAAATACTTTTGGCAGGGATTTTAAAGTGAAATATTTATCATGAATTGAAATATGTGTCAAGAGTAATTCTGTGATAGTTTTATAATTTTTGAGTTAATATATGATTTTATAAAACTGGGAGACTGAATACTATTCAATAAATATCTTGATCCCGCCAGAATAATAGTTTGAATTTGATGGTGTTTATGAAATGGATTGTGTAGGAATTATGATATAATATTCATACATAAGGAGGATATATGAGTTAAGAAAAATATATTTTGATTTTGGAGCAATTGTACATCATTTTATGTATAAGAAAATTTTGTTAAGTGTAATTAGACCAATTCGATGTGATAAGTGCAAAATATGTAATTTTGTAAGCTATTTAAAGTATTTTGTGTGAATGTTGAGGTTTATGAAAGGATTAATCTCTATTGATTGGTTAAGGAGAATTAAGCCTTGTAGCCGAAAGTGTTAAGAGGTAAGTATACTAGACTTTTACTAAAATCACAATAAGCATAGTAATTATCTATGTATGAATTTGTAAATGTGCTTAGAAATATATTTATGTTATGCCAAAATATATTTGATATGAAATATGAAAGACATATGTTTATGAATGTGAGTATTAACATTGAGCATGGACATACACGTGTTTATAAAAGTGAGCTTTCAAAATGAAATGTGTTTAACAAAGAAAGCTTTTGAAGTGGAAAATGTTCATGAGATACGTTTTGTGTTTTAAAGATGCTTGAACTCACTATTTACTTAGTAGGTACCTTATGTGATTTGTGGAGCCTTTATGTGTGGCATTTCCTTCGGGATTGGTATATGTTATGTATTCCGTATGTAGGGAGGATCCTATTGGTACCTAAAGGAAGATTGAGTTATCACATTCATGTGATGGCATATTGGTGCATGTGAGAGGACTCACCGATGATCAGGGTGAGGGTTTGGCTCTTACCTTCGGACTTGAGCATTATATATGTGTAATTTAAATCTCACCTGTACTATTCCTCTCATACGGTATGTTACCTACGAGTGACATTTGACTCATTATGTGATATGTGATATAAAAATCCTACTAAATAGTAGTAGTTGAGTGGTGATATTCCTATTATATGTTTTGAAAGAATGTGTAAGCGCTTACCTGACATGTGATTTGATAAGATTATGATTTTGATTTATCACAGCATATCATACACATGCATTGTGTACATATATGTATTTGTATTTTGATAAATGAAAAATTAGTATACTTACTGAGTTTCGTACTCATTATAATTTATGATGATTTCAAGTAAATAAGACACATGTGTACTTAGTGAATTTGGCAAGGCTTCTGTTGTCCCTTAGGTTCCTAAGTTGCTAGGTTGCTAAGTGTTTCATTTGTGAACACATAGTTTAAGATATTTGATTTGTCCCTATTGAATAAATACTTATCTATTATTTTATTAGGTGTGGTTGTATTTGGTTTATATTTTATCAAGTATGGTCATGGGTTGATTTTGCATTAAATTTACTAGCAACTTGATAAGGATTTTTATATTGAATTCAAATTTAAAATTTTATGTAATATTAATTATGAGTGCACATTATTAAATGAGTGTAAGTTATGTCATGTTTCAGATTTTTTAAGTTTGGAGCGTGCCACATGTATTTTCTTAACACACAATGTTAGTAGCTTAGTAGTTCTCCACTTGAGTTCTAGGAGGGCTTTTTTTTTTTTGAATCAATTCTCCTAAAGTTTGTAATTATACAAGAATAATTTCAAAGATAACTTTTTCTAATCTTCCTCCTTAACCTTTGAATTTATTGTTGAGTGTGGTTCAAAACCTAATCTATTGAGTGCGTGTATGCATGTAGGTACATGTCTACTATTTATTAATACATATATACGTATCACATACAATATACACAATCTATGTATCTTATACATTAACATGCGCAACAGAAGTTAGAAATATAATTTCTTAAATAATGAATACGATAAATTTTGTTACATTACACTAATGCACAAAATATAAAACATATTAATCATATTAATACAATGATTGAGAATAATCATTGTCAAGCTTTTGGAATAATATAAGTTAAGCTAGAGTACCGCTTAAAATAAATCCGTTGATAATTCTAAAACTCAATAGAGTAAACTTGATTTGTTAAAATAATAACTTTAATTTCAATATTAGTTTAATTTTTAAATCCTGAGATTTAAACTTAACCTATATAATCTAACACTTAAACTATATTTTAAATAATAAATTTATTTTTAATTAATTCAACTCTTTAATTTTTCAAAAATTGAAAAGCTTAAATGGTGGTCATATTTATTGGTGAAGAAGATAAATAGTATAAAATAATAATTTTATTTATTTTAACACTTAAAAAAAAACTCAAAATAAAAACACTTCTCACCTATCTATCTCTATGGCCGGCCACCCACTTCTCTCTCCAGAATCGTCAAAATGAATTTTTTTTTTCACTTTGCCTAATGGCTGGCCATTTATATTGTTTTTTGCATATAAAATATGTTATTATAAAATAACAAATATCTTAGCAAAAAGCAAAAAGGACTGCTTAGCCATTACGGCTTCTATTTTATATGTTAAATAATCAAAACCTTGATCAATTAAAGGTAAATGGCCGGCCACCTGATTGCATGGAAACCAAATAATTTTTAAATATCATTCATATCACTCTTAACTTTCATTATTCCCTTAAAGCAACTTTTATTTTAACTTAACCAATTGGTTAATAATTAATTACGATGAAGTTAAATATTATTTAATAATTAAATAAATATATTTTAATTATTTAACAATTAAATAATTAATATCAATATATCTAAAGATTCATTATGTGTTACGTGTCAATATTAATTCGTCAACAATAATTAATTGTCAACTAATTAATTTACTTAACACTTAAATTTTGACACCATACAATCTGAGGGTGTCTGAAATAAATATTTAATTTTGTTAAAAAAATTTGGATTGAATAATTCAATCTGGTACGCTGCCACAATGTACAATGAGTACACTTCATATTATAGGATTTCCTAGGTCGACATTCGATTCATCAAATAAAACTATTCTATAAGTCCATGACTTATGCCCCATGCACATGTCGCAGATATTACAAATCAGCGCGTTAGACCATACAAGCTGAGGTCAAAGCACATACGCATAATTCTTTTGTCACCTATATCTTAGAAGAGCGGGGATATAGATCAGCACCGTCAAATCTCTGTATGCTCATACGTGAACTTATCTCTAGATTTGTATTTCGCAAAACAATATTCGCAAATTCCTTTATGATATTATTTTTTGTGGATATTGTTTAATCTCACGGAAAACTCTTTTTCGGGGTTATACACTTGTGGCCATAAGATTTTTTGAAATATAATCTTGGAGCATTTTGATATATAACTCTCATATGAGAACTAATGGATCTCATATCTATACACATTAGTCTCCATGAGCATCGGACCATACCTAATGACATATAGTGGTTAGACCATGAAAGATCTTTGACATTTGCGGAACCAAAGTATAATGGATCACTCACAAACCTACCATGACACTCATGTCAAAAGACCACGAATACTACTCAACTCAAGAGGACTTATCATTGACGACTTTATAGAATATCTATTAGCGCCCTCGTGAGTCTGTTTAGTATCCAGTCCTCATTGAATACTCGCATACCTATTTGAGCTCTAAGCTAATAGTCAACTAAGAACATCCATTTGTACCCTACATATATAGACATACAATGATATATTTTAAAAGGGATCTACTGACAGACCCGCATCGATGAAACTAGATTAGGAATATAGAGTTTAAGAACATACTTGTATAAAGACATTTCATAGCTTCTATTACAACTCTTTGCAATTATGTCATTACTATTACATTCTTAAGTCTTTTTTCTATTACAGACAAGACTCTAACTCCTTAGATATGGTTGACTCTTATAATTTGCTAACTTTTAGCATTTATAACTGTCAGCGTTGTTAACTCTTAGCCTTAATCTAAACTAGTTTAGACCAGATTTGAACTCTTTCAGATCAGATCTAAACTTCTTAAGATTATACAATGTTTGTAACGTTACAAGCATTGTATCATATACGTATTTAATATTAATGATTATACTAGAAATATATATTGTATAATTTTTAAGAATTAATATTTATAAAATATTAGAATAGCACGTAAGCACTAGCTCTAACATTTATATCCTTTCATGACCCCCTAACAAAATATTATAATTATAGTGCAAATGGTGTTTTATGAAGGACTAACATTCACTCAGTTTAGGGTTTTAATGTGGTTCACAAAAAAATATGGTCAATAAGGCTAAAAAAGGGTGATTAGGGGTTAAAACATATATAAAGGTAGACTTAAAAAGCTCAAATGATCCAAACATGTCCTATAATCATTTCTCTTGCTATATCTACCCTAGAATTTTCCTCGAATGCTAATTAAATAAGTTCTAAACTTTGGGCGATCCTAGTTGCTCTCTTAATATGAATAAATATCTTCTAAGTTATCAACCAATATTCATTTAACAGCTTTTAATGTATGATGTGTTTGAAGTGAACAAATATAAGATAAATATAAGTAATTCCAATTGCATTATGAGACAAGCACAGTAAGTACTAAGTCGAGAAAATTTTATGGCTTCAACTCGGCTTTTCATCATTGACTTACAACTTCTTTTCAACCCAAACAAGAGAAATTCTAAGGAAATTAAATTAACAACTAAAATAAAATAAACAGAAATAACAAACGAAAAAAAAAACAATTAAAAATATGCATTCTAAAAAATTGAAAGTGTTTCTCTGCCCTTAAACTTAAAATAAATCACGCCCTTAAACATTAGAACACTTCCCTTAGGTGTGTGTCAAGCCTCAGTCATTGGCCATATCATCCTTAATTTCCTCATCATTTTCCTCATTATTCTCTTCATCTTTAATATTTTCGTCATTTTCATCCACTGGATCTACCGAGGCTGGTGGAGTAGGATATGCTGGAAATGACGGTAGAGTGCTCGTAACCATGCCAAAATGAGTGAGGGAAATCCTCATCACTTGGTCTTGCTATGTAAAAAAAGTGGTACTTTATTGCTGATGAGCTGCAAATGATGGCTCCAGGCGATTTAGATGTTCCTTGATCATGAGTGGTGTATGTGCTTGAGGAAACTATTGCTATTTGGGTCGCACTGGAAGTTGATCCTACTACTTTGGTCCATCCACGATCTAATTAATCTTAGTATTATCTAAGACATGTGCTGAATGAAGTAGGTCCTTTGTGGGTGCCCAATCAACTCTAGTTTGAGCACATAAAGCAGTGATTAAGGATGGACAATAGAAACTCATCTTCGTATAGCATATGTTATGGATGATGCTATCTTTTATAGGCTTCCTCACATTAATTAATCGTCTAGTAAGGATGGCATATAGTAAGATATCCTGTTGAGCAGTGACAGAGCCTACATAAAGCACCTGTATAAGGCGGGCAACTATGAAGTATACCAAGCCTTGTACTCTCAGTATATTATTGTTAGGGTTGGTACTTACGTGCCATCCCTGAATGTATATATACTTATTATTTATACAAGTGTATAATTTTATTAAATCGCTAATGCCTATTTATATGGTATCATGCAATGTAATATTACAGACATTATATGATTTGAAAGAGTTTAGATTGAGGCCTAGAGTTGTCCATACTGAGAGATATAAATACTAAGAGTTAGTATAGTCAAGTGTTAGCTGGTTATAATACTCAGCGAAGATCCAAGAATTGGAGCATTGTTTGTAATGGGATATAGACCTGGGAGTATACTAATAACTGCATAGTTACAAGAGTTACAATCAGGTGCTAGAAAATATTAGTTGCGCAAGTATATTCTCGAGTATTGTCCCTGATCTATTTTTATTGATGTGGATCTATTAGTGGATACTTTTATATAGATAAACATATGTTATACCTATAGGGTGTAAATGGTTATTCCTAGTTGACCGTGAGCTTAGAGCTCGTATTGACACATGAGTATCCAGTTAGGACTGGATATGGGACAGACTCACGAGGACCTCCGATAGACATTCTATGTAAGTCGTCAATAGAGGGTCCTCTTGAGTTCAGTAGTATACGTAGTCCTTTGACCTGAGTGACACGGTGGGCTTGTAAGCGATCCACCATACTTTGGTTACATGCATGTCATAGACTTTTTATAGTGTGACCGCTAGGTGTCACTGGGTATGGTTCGATGCTTCTGGAGTCTAGTATGTACAGATATGGGATCTGTCAGCTCGCATAGGGAGTTAGATATCCAGATGCTTCGAGACTGTATCTTAGAAAGTCTTGTGGCCACAAATATTTATCCCGAGAAAGAGTTTCCGCCAAGGTTGAACAATATGGCAAAGGAGTTTACGCATATTATTCAGTGAGATATAATTCTAGAAATAGGATATAGATGAATACATGGGGATTTGACGAAGATAATCTATATCCCAACACATCCAGGATATCATGACAGAAGGACTATATGTATGCGTTGTGACCTCAGCTTGGATGGTCGGCGTGCTGATTTGTATTTTCGCGACGTGTATGTGGGGCAATGTTCACGGACTCATGGAATAGTTTCATTTGACAAATCAGGCATGGACCTAGGTAGTCACGCGATATAGAGTGTACTCGTTGTGCACTAGAGTAACGTATCGAATTGAATTATTCAATCTAGTAATATTCAGCACTACTACGGGAATGTGCATGTGTCTATATTTAAGTGTTAAATACAATAATTAGATAACAATTATTGTTTAATTGTATCATAACATGTGACGTATTATGGGCCATCGATTGAGTTTACCCAAGTGTGTGATTAGGTGAAATCCATTAAAAGGTATACTTAGTAACTATTCAAGAGGAGCAAAATGATAATTTTACACTTTAATTATTTAATTATTAAATAATAAAAAATATCTCATTAAAATATAATATTATATATATTAATGCATGCTAGTTGTAATGCATCTATATATATAATATTATTTTATTATTATATTATTATCGTTAGAGTTAGTGGCCAAGTTTTGTGTTTTTAATAATATAATATTATTTTTTTAATATATAATTGAGATATATATGCATTTTGATATGGTGAAAACGTATGGATAAGTGAGAAGCATTTGGATTTACTTTATATATGTAAAGGAAACAATTGCTTTATTGAATGTTATTTTGGAAGTTTGGAGGCCGACATATACAATAGCAACTTATAAAGGATTTTGATCTAATTTTGAGTTAATTTCAAGTGTTGAAATTAATTCTTTTTTTATTTGTATTGGCTACCAATTGAAATAACAAAAAAAAAAATTGTTTATTGATTAAAAGATTGATTAAGGAAAAATAAATTTAAAGGGTTTAAGTGTTAAACCCGGTGCTAGATAAAGAGGAGCTACTATTCTAGCTCATCAAGCCCACTAAATTGGTAACTAAATTTGCCTACGAGTAGGACTTTGGGTGGACTCCCAAAATACACATGTAAAATATTACACGTCTTGGTGAATTTTTAGACTCTATCTAATATATTAATTTGATTAATATATTAATTATTGTGTTTATTGTATATTTTAATGTCTCCGGTGCACTTAAATATGTATATGATATGTATTTTATGCAATAACACTATTGTATATGCATACATTCACATACATTAGATCCCCAACATATATCGTGTGGGGAATGAGGTCGGCTTGCTCCTAGACAATTGCCAATCAATTTCTGGTGTTGCCAAGAATCGGATGATGGCTTCATAATCCGGCCCCTTCAGTAACTCATAATAATCATCTCGAGGAATGCTAAGAAGGCCAAAAAATTGATTGATAGTGGTGCTCGAGATGTTACACTTTACCCCATAACAAAGACATTTAAGTTATGGTGTTTGGCACTTGTTGTGTAAAATTCCTACACAATAGGTAGAACTACTGCCTTAGGTTGTCCACAAAGTCTCTGCTAATCCTATTCTTCAATAATTTGACTAATATTTGGGTAGTTTGACAGTGATCTTGAAACCTCTATCAGAAATAGTGGCTCACTTGACAACGAATGATGTGTGGAGTTCAAATCCATTTTTGGATATGAACTTGGAGGTATCGTAGTTGGCGGAGGATGAAGAGGCTGTCTTTTAGGAACCTTTATGAGCCATGGAGACTAGACCTAAAACAGAATATAAACACGCCCGATAATTCAAATTTTTGCAATTCAAAACTCCTCATGATGTCAAAGTCAACAAACATAAATTGTAATTTATTATTGAAATCATCCTCAATTCAGTTATATTAACTTTACAATGGCATCAAAACCACTTAATTTCAATAATTTCAACACTTCAATGTAATCATATCAACACTATAACACCATAAATTAAGATCATAAGCACAATAATTAAAAATTGACAATACAAAGACTCATCCCTATGTATCAAATGAAATTTTTTGATTTAAGGCTAAGACAACATCAATTAGTGTGAAATATGCAATATCTTACAAAATTAGTCCAAGACTCTAATAATGTTGTTGTTCTAATACTTAATGCCCAAAATAATTGATAAAGATAGTATCTTAAAGCCACAATCAAATTTAGGGAGTCTTTGGTGTTCTTGGTAGATTTTAAAACATGGTTATGGAAATTTTGTGTGTTTGTTGTTGTTTGATTTGGTGTGGGAAACATTGTTTTTATCCAAATGGATGTTTAGGTTTGGTGTTAATTTGTTGGATTGGTGGGCAATAGAGATTTTAGGGTGTGAAGTATGTTTTAGGGTTTGTGAGTATTTGAGTGAGTGAATGAGAGAATGAAGAGTTTTGGGTTTTTAAACCATCTTTTTTGAATGAGTGCTACAACACTAGGTGCTGCCACTGTGACCATTAGACTTAGGTTTGAGGTTTTGCTGCCTAGGCCCCAATGCTAGGATTCCAGCACCGCGGCACTGTGGGCTTTATCTTCGGCGCTGCAGTGCTGGGATTCCAACATCGCAGTGCCCAGACCTAGGCAGCGGTCGCAAGTAACCTAATTGATAGTGCCGTGATGCTCCATAGCCAGTACTGCAGCACTGGAGGTAGATGCTAAGATTTCTCTTAGCACATATATTTTTTTTCACAAAATGAAAAAAATACAAATATTAAAAATAAGAACAAAATAAAATATAAAGTAAAGGATACTAGACTTAGGTTACCTTCCAAGAAGAGCTTGATTTAATATTGTCGGCTTAATGTCATGAACCCTCAGTTACTTGGGTTCAGTCAGATCGTCGATGACTTTTTGTCAATCGATGTTTCCTCTATAGTAATGTTTGAGGTGCTGATCATTTACTATAAAGGACACTTGAGTGGTTGAGTCTTTGATTTCAACAGCTCCATGTGAGTATACCTTGATAATTTGGAATGGCTTTGACCATTGGGACTTAAGTTTTTTAGGAAATAACTTCAGACATGAATTGTAGAGCAATACTTATTGTCCTTGTTCAAATGGCTGAAGTATTTTTTTTTCATGCTATCTTTTAATTCTTTCCTTGTATATCTTTGCATTCTCATACGCTTGAAGTCGGAACGCATCCATAGCATTAAGCTATATTAGGCATTTCTTTCCTATTGCTTGGAGATCAAAGTTTAGGACTTTAATAGCCCAATATGCTTAGTGTTTTAACTCAAAGGGTATGTGGCATGCTTTTTCAAAAATCAATTGAAATGGAAACATACCAATGAGGGTTTTGTATACAGTGTGATATGCCTATAAAGCATTATCTAAGTGTAGTGCCTAATCTTTTCAAATTGGCTTAACCATTTTCTCCAAGATCTACTTTATTATTTTATTAGAGACTTCTACTTATCCGCTTATTTGAAGATGATATGCAATGACAATCTTGTGCTTAACCCCATATTTTAACAAGAGGGCTGAGAAGTACTTGTTATAGAAATATGAGCCCTCATTATTGATAATTGTTTCGAGGGTTCCATATCTTGTGAATATGTTCTTTTGAAAGAACTTGATCACTATTTTGGCATCATTTGTGGGTAATGTTACTACTTTCACCTATTTTGAAACGTAATCCATTGCTACAATGATGTACTTATAGTTGTGAGATGGTGGGAAAGGTCCCATGAAATCTATGCCCCAAATATATAAAATCTCTACTTCTAGAATGTTCTACTGTGGTATTTCATATCTTTTAGAGATGTTTATTGTTCATTGACATCAATGATATCCTACAACAAAGAAATATGCATCTTTAAATAAGGTGGGCCAATAAAAACTAGATTGAAATACCATTGCTGCTATTTTATTGCCTGTAAAATGGCCACCATAACTAAATGCATGACAGTAGTGTGACATGTCATGAATCTTCTTTTAAGGGACACATCATCGAATGATATGGTCTATACACAATTTGAAAAGGAATGGCTTATCCCATAAGTAAAATTTTATATCATGAAGGAACTTCTTCTTTTGCTGAAATGTCAAATCAGGAGGAGTAAGGCCACAATCTAAATAATTGACAATGTCAATATACTAGGGAATCTTATGATGTTGTGTTGCAAAGAGTTGCTCATCTTGAAAAGTTTCATTGATTAAGATCTTCTCTTGGTGTTGATTTGACGCTTCTAATTGAGAGAGATGATTAGCTACTTAATTCTCAACTCTTTTTCTATCATTGATCTCAAGATCAAATTCTTGCAGTAATAGAATTCAATTGAATGAGCCTTGGTTTTGCATCTTTCTTGGCGATAAGGTATTTGATTGTCGAATGATATGTAAAGACCGTGGTTTTGACTTCAATGAGGTAAGCTTAGAACTTGTCAATGGCAAAGACTACTGCCAAAAGTTTTTTTTTTCTGTGGTGGTGTAGTTAGACTACACGTCATTGAGAGTTTTACTAGTATAATAAATAGTGTGAAAAACTTTCTCACTTTTGTCCTAGTATAGCTCCCACAATTATATCACTTGTATCACACATTACTTAAAATGGTAAATTCTAATATAGTATTATGATGATTGGTGCAGAAGTGAGCTTCTTTTTCAAAGTTTCAAATGCCTCAAGACATACTTCATTGAAATAAAACTGTACCTTTTTATTTTCCAGTAAGTTGCACAAGGGTTTGGTGATATTGGAAAAATCTTTTATAAGACTTCTATAAAACCCTACATGTCCATGAAAGCACCATACTTCTTTCATATTTGTAGAGGGTACAATTTCTCAATGGTTTCAATTTTGCTCTATTTGCATCAATACCTTGAGGTGAGATTTTATGGCCTAAGAGTATACTTTTTTGGACCATCTCTTAAGCTCAAATGCTAAATTATCAACGTAAAGATCAAAGGAGTGGCCAAAAACAGAAAAGTCATCCATAAATACCTTTAAGAATTGTTCTATAATGTCTGATAAAATGATTATCATACATCGCTAAACAGTTGTTAAAGCATTGCATAGGCCGAATGGTATCCTTCGAAAGGCAAATGTACTATAGGGACATATGAATATCATCTTTTCTTGTTCCTCTGAGACAATTGCGATATGATTATATTTGGACCATCCATTCAAGAAATAATAATACTAATGTCCGGTTAACCTATCCAGCATTTGATCAATGAAAGGCAAGAGAAAATGGTCCTTGCTAGTAACTTTATTCAACTTTCAATAGTCCATGCATATACTCTAACCCGTAATAGTTCTAGTAGGGATTAAATCATTGTTTTTATTTGCCACAACAGTAATTTTACTATTCTTTGGTACATATTGCACCGGACTTAGCAAGAGCTATTAGAGATAGGATAGATAATCCTAGCATCTAACCATTTAATGATCTTTTTCTTTATTACATCTTTCATAACTGTATTCAAACGTCTTTGATGCTCTATTGTACTCTTATGCCTTTTTTCTAACAGAATTTTATGCATAAAAAATGATGGACCGATTCCTTTAATGTCAATAATTGTCCATCTAATTGCTCTTTTATATTCTTTCAATACCCTTAACAACTTCTATTTTAGGACTCATCAAGTTGGGTAGAAACTATGACTGGTAATATAGAAGGCTTTTCAAGAAACGTATACCTCAAGTGATTAGGTAGGGGTTTCATCTCAAATTTGGGAGGTTCTTAAATGAAAGCTTATTATGAGCTTGCTTACCCTTTGGTCTGTCTAAAGGTTCATCTCTTATCTTGGTTCTGTCATATTTAGGAGAAAGGCTTAGTGCTTATAGGTATTCTTGTATTTCCAATCTCTCTACTTCTTTCCTATTTACTACAGTATCTTTTAGAGAATTATGAATGCTATTCTTGTTGAAGACTTCTTAAACTTCTCTATCTTAATGCTCAAACATTTCTCTTCCTCATTTGGATCTTTTATGGCTTTGAATACATTGAATGTGACTTCTTTGTTTTTTACTCTTATAGTTAATTCCCCTTTAGAACATCAATAAGGGTTCGGATTGTGTCTAGAATTTCTCTTCCTAGTATGATGGGTACTTCACGATCCTCCTCAATATCCAACTGTCACGCCCCAGACCCAAAAGATCTGACACACGACATCACTTACATTCATTCAATAATACTTAAACATTCATTTTAATTTCTTTCAGAATTATAGCAATTGAATTATGACTGGGACAATTAGTAAACCGGAGATACGCAGAGTTTTCTCAGAGATTAACACTCTACTACGTCACCAGTAGCAACTTTGTTACCGGAAGCCCAGAATATATTCATTGCAAATTCTTACTTAAAATCAATCCATTACTACACTTGGTGAAACTTAAACTAAATCCAACCACACATAATAAAATAATACATAAGTATTTATTCACTAAGGACAAATCAAATATCTTATCCCACGTGTCCCCAAATGAAACACTTAGCAACCTAACAACTTAGGGAACCCAAGGAACAGCAGAAGCCTTGCCAAATCCGCTATGCACACATGTACCTTATTTACCTGAAATCACCATAAACTATAATGAGTATAAAACTCAGTAAGCATACTAGTTTTTCATATATCAAATACAAATACATATATGTACACGATGCATATGTATGATATGCTGTGATCAATCAAAATCATAATCTTATCAAATCACATATCATGTAAGCGCTTACACATTCTTTCAAAACACATAATAGGAATACCATCACTCAACTACTACTTAGTAGGACTTACATATCACATATCACATAATGAGCCAAATGTCACTCGTAAGTGACATACCGTATGAGAGGAATAGTACAAGTGAGGTCCTGAATAACACATATATAATGCTTATGCCCGAAGGTAAAAGCCAAACCCTCACCCTGATCATCGGTGAGTCCTCTCACATGCACCAATACGCCACCACACGAATGTGATGACTCACTCTTCCTTTAGGTACCAATAGGATCCTCCCTACATACGGAACACATAACATATACCAATCCCAAAGGAAAGGCCACACATAAAGGCTCCACAAATCACATAAAATGCCTACTAAGTTAACAGTGAGTTCAAGTACCCTCAAAATACAAAATATTTCTCATGGACATATTACACTTCAAAAGCTTTCTTTATTAAACATATCTTATTTTGAAAGCTCACTTTCAAAAAACACATGTATGTCCATGCTCAATGTCAATGCTCACATTCATAAACATATATTTACATTTCATATCAAAACATACTTTGACATAACATAAACATATTATTAACCATATTTACAAAATCATTCATAACACTTACTATGTTTATTGTGATTCCAGTAAAAAGTCTAGTATACTTACCTCTTAACACTTTCAGCTACAAGGCTTAAATCTCCTTAACCTATCAATGGAGATTAATCCTTTCATAAGCCTCACAATTCACACAAAATACTTTAAATAACTTACAAAATTATACACAATGCATTTATCACATCAAATTGGTCTAAATATTTGGTTTCTCAAAACCTGTCATTCTGACCACTTACACTTAACAAAAATTTCTAATACATCAAATGATGTCCAATTACTCCGAAATCAGAATATATCATTCTTGACTCATATATACTTCTTATATATGAATATTATATCAAAATTCCTACACAATCCATTCCATACACACCATCGAATCCAAACTACAAACCTGACAGGATCAAGATACTTACTGAACAGTATTCAATCTCCCAATTTTATAAAATCATTCAGCAGGTCAAAAATTATTTTCCACTGTATCATACTGTTTACACAGGAAATTTCCAGAATTCTAGGGTCATTTTGGTAAATTCACTACAAATTCAATTTCCGAGATTTTCAGTCGATTCAAAGTCTCAGATGATCCTAAACATGTCTAATTTCATATACTCAAAATTTAAAACCAGAATCGAATCACAACAATTTATAAAATTCCTAGATCTAGAGGTTATCCAGCAGAAATTCCATAATTCATCATGATTTATCAAACTATCTTATAGATCATCATCAATTCTCATATGATCTTACGAAATACACAACAAATCCTCAATTATACATATTTTCAGAAATCAAAACTTAAAGGAATTAACTTAATTAATACCAATAAATTGAGAAATACGTATGATATACCTCTTGAAATTCAAATTTCCAATTTCTTCTTCTTTTTCTTCTTCTTCTCCTCTTTCTCTCTCCTCTATTTCTCTCTTCTCTCTCTTAAAATGGGTAGCTCGACCTAAAAGTGGTAAATTAGGGTTTAAAAGTGTATTTTTATACTAAGAGGCTAATTTTTGATATTTACGAATTTACCCCCAAAACTTTCAAAGTATAACAATTTGGTCCCTAAAATAAATCTAAAGTCATACAAATAAACCCAATACTAATCGTATATCCTTAACCTATAAAAATATTACTAATAATAATATATAATTCAAGTATCACCAACATACAAATAAAATACGTATATTTATACATATATAAATACTTATTCTTACCAGTCGTGGATACTGGTTACTACACCAACACTATAAAATTCATAAGGAAAATAAAATTGTCAACCTTTACCGAGACATCTTTAATAATGCCCCTTGGATAAGTGAGTGAACGGTCAACAAGTTGTAAGGTGACATTTATAGGTTTAGCCTTCCTGAAACTTAACTTCTTGTATATTGATGATGACATTAGTTTGATACTGGCACATAAATCACATAAGGTCTTCCTAAAGAATCACTGCCCAATTAGGCAACAATTTCTTCTGTAAGATTGTACTATATTTTTCGGTAAGTGTTATAGTTTTAAAATTTGCTAGTCTCCTATTCTTAGATAAGATATCCTTCATAAACTTTACATAACTGGGCATTTGTTCTAGAGCATATGCAAAAGTATGTTAATATGAAGTTTCTTAAAGATATGTAGAAACTTTGAGAACTACTTGTCTAGCTTCTGTTTCTGTAGCCTCTGAGGGAATGGTGAAGATGGATGAAGAGGCTTCACTCTATGTTTTTGAAAAATGTTATTACTATTATTTGTTATTGAATCTGCATTTTTCTATGTTTCAAAACTGGTTTCTGCACTTTCTTGCTACTGTGCATCATGTTCTGCATTATTTTCTATAATTTTTTACGTTTCTGCACTATTTCCCATATGTCTTTTTGCATCATTCTTCTTTTTTGCACTGTTAGACTGCAAATTATTTTCATTTCTTAAAGAGATAGTTTTGCACCGCTCTTTTTTACTTCTTGGATTGGCTTCAGTATTGCTTGGTAAGGTTCTTTGAGGTCAGTTATTTAGGGCTGCAGCAAGTTGTCCCATTATCGTCTCTAAAGTCTTTAAGGATGTAGAATGGTTTTGTAAAATGACATTATTGGATTTCATATACTGCATGAAGATATCTTCCAAAGTTGGATTTTTTTCTTGTGATGGATGAAATCTATAAGGATTTGTTAGTTTAGATGACTGCCCTTAGTTGTTATGATTCTGCCACCCCAGATTATAATAGGTTGAGTGTAAATTGTTCTGCTGCCTATTATAATTCTCCACATAATTCATCGACTCCATGCATTGCCCATTTATGTGGTTGTCACCATAAAAGTCACAAGTCATATTTTGAGCCTTAATTGCATTCATGGCATCGAAATTCTTTGAAAACATGTTGATTTGTGCAACCAATGCATTGAATACATCAGTGTCATGAGCTTCAGTGATCTTCTTTGGTGTAACCTTTTTAGCAGGCCTTTGGTAACTATGTGACACCATATATTCTAGAAGATCATATATGTCATCTGTAGACTTATTTATTAGAGCTCCTCCAGCAATGACATCTATAATGGTTCTTAAATAACTTATTAGTCCATTGTAGAACGTTTAGACTACTAGTATTTTAGGAACCCATGATGAGGACACTTCCTTAACATATCCTTAAATCGCTCACATGCCTCATATAGCGACTCGCTATAATCTGAACGAATGAGGTGATGTCATTCCTCATCTTTGTTGTCTTTGTTGGTGGAAAAAACTTCGCTAGAAACTTTTGTGCTAAGTCATGCCATGTCAATATAGAACTGGACGACAATGACATTAATAAACTCTTGACTTTATCTCTCAATGAGAAAAGGTATTTATGATATATATGTTGGGATCATCATTCGAAGCACTGTTGAATTGTATAGAATCCTTCAGCATTTAAATAGTACTCGACTTAACCTTAAAGTTATTTGCATTGATAGTCGGCATCGAATACTAGATTGAATCCCCTATGTTGTAGGAATAACATAATCCTTTAAAGTTGTTTGTTCTATCGTCGACTCATGCATAGGATAATTTATGTTTTCTTCTATGTTTTTGAATTGATGTTGTTCATGTCAAAGTCTTTGTAATGTTCTTTTGATCTCATCATCAAAAGAAGTTAAATCTTTACTTTTGGTCCTTCACATAAACTATCAAAATTCAAAACAAATAAAAGTGAATAATACTAAAAATAAAAATTTAAATTAAAAGTAAGATGGTTTAGCATTAGTATTGATCTAAAAATGATAAAAAAGAATCCTTGGCAATGGCGTTAAAAACTGAATGTACAATTTCTAGTTAAGTGCAAGTACACACTACCGTATTAAGTAATATAGGAAATTGAATTCAAGTATCAATCCCATGGAGACTTATTTAATTTAATTATGTAAATTAAATACTAAAATTAATCGAACTTAAATTTTATACAAATAAAATCTAAAGTTGAATGTTTTCAAATTAATGTAAATTGAAGAAAGTAAACCTAATCTTAATAAAAAAGCGAACAAGAGTTTAAATTCATCAACAAAAAGGAATCTAGGGTTTTGACTTATCTCCTAATATTTCATTGAACATACTAATCTCTTAATTAATCCCTCAATAATAAATTGTAGGCTAGGACATAAATTTCGTTATAGGCCTCCATCTTATCCTAATAATTACTTATATGTCTATAGTAATCAGAATAGTATGACATTCATTAAGAACAGGTCTAATAATGTCATACATACCATCTAGGTATATGTCTATCCTACATGGAACTTATAACTGTTACCCTATAATCATGTATCAATTATCCTAAGCTAAACACATAAATTATTCTATCGAGTTTATTATCGTTTCTTGAATAATTATTATATTAGCAAGATATAAAGAAGCATTAAACATAAGATAGAATGAATCAATATTTTTTATTGAGTTCTTAAACTAAGAGAGTTAATATATCCAACTACATAGTAGGTTCAAAAGTCAATATTTAATTATATATTAGGTTAAAAAATATAATCCTAGATCAAGAGAATTTAGTTCATAATAAATTTAAAAGTATTAAAATAATGATTAACAAAGACATCAAGTAGAGAAGATAAAAATAATAACAAAAGTTGATGCCCTTGGAATAATTTCTTCTTCTCCCTTAGTTGTTGTGTAATCTTTGCTTTTAATCTTCAATCTTCTTATTTTAATATCTCTTGAAAGAAGTTTTATGTTTTCTTTGTTGCTCTGTGTTATTCTCTTCTTTTGGCTGTGAAAGATAGTCTTTTTTTATAGGTCTTCGTATTCCTATGGACGTATGGGTTAGAGTTGAAGTCGTATTAGAACTCAAAAAGATAGGGTTTATTAGTTACATAGGTGCTGTAGCACGGGCTGATGGGCGACGCAATGCTAAGACTTGAAAAAGAAGGGTGGTAGGATTATAGTTGCCATGACGCTGTAGTCTCTGACTGGGGCACCGTGGTGCTCACTTATGGGCACTGTGACATTGGACCAAAATTCCCTAATCCTTCATTTTTCGTCCAATTTCTCTAATATCTTAACGCTGTAGGTGAAAAACTTATATGTGATAAAAACAAATCTCAAATAAATAGCAAAACACTTATGATTTAGGATAAAATCTAAGTCCGTAAAGATATAAATAATAGTCTGTATAAACCCTATCAAGTGTAACCAAAATGTTGAGGTCAAAAAGTTGAATATTGAGTATAAGTAATATTGTGTTTAGAGTAATGAGAAAGTTCGTGTAAAAGGAAACGAAAAAGTTAATGTGCATATATCACTTCAATAAAATATTTAGTGTCTACAATCAATAATAAAATGTCTAATGTCTACAATCAACAATCAATACTTGAATAATATAGCCATCGTAATTCATGCAACAATAAAAATGCCAACAACTTGCAATGGTGTATATCATATGCCCCCCTCAAAGTTTATCAAATAACAAATATGTTCACTAATACTCAAAACTTATTAAAAATCACATTTTTTAATATGAAAATTTTACCTAATATATATGTCTTACAAATCAAATGAAGAATGTATGATGTTAATATGATCATATCATAGAATAATAATAATGTAGTATAAAAAATAAATTTTTTATTTAGATTTATTACAAGAAAAGATCTTGACATAAAGTTTATAATATTTATAGATAATAAATAGTCAATTTAGCGATGAATTAAAAATATTGACATATAATGCAAAAAAGTACATAGGCCTTTTTATGAGTATTATTTTAATTAGAAAACCTCTCTTGAGTGGATCAAGAGGTTTAGAATTCAAACCCACTCACATGATTTGTTAAGGTAAATAAATTAAACAGCTAAACATAACTTTGATTCGTTTAATGAACGAATTGCATGAAACAAAACAATTAGGCATATTTAATAAATAGGCCATATTAGATTCTTTTATATGAATATACATGATTTAATTTATTTGCACGATAAACATGATTCAATTTATTTATATGATTCATTCTTATATACAATTATCATTTTAAAATGATAAAACACACATTATTTAAATTATCAAATACATTAAATGTTAAATGAATTTAATAAATTATTACTCTGAATGTTCTCTAAACGAATTCATAATGAATTGACTTAATTCGATTAAATTAATTTGAAAATCGAAATATTCAAACACAAATTCGATATGATTATTCATTGGGTGACATAAATTTGACTAGTTTGATAATTGAGGCATTTTTCTCAATTCAAATTCGATGAATTCCTAAATGAATTCATTATCTAAATGAATTGACTAAGTTCAGTTATTCAAATAGTAATGTATTATAAATGGATTAGCAAGTTAGAATACTACAACGTGAATTGCACAAGATTATTAAACGAGTGACAAATATTTGATAGTCTAATAATCTATTTTTTTTAAAAAATTCAAATTAAATAAAACTGAAAAAAGAGTAGTTAGACATTGCTCTGATAGTACCACTAACGTCGATTGTTAGCCGCTTGACTATTCAACGATGGACAAGAATGAATTGATTCAAAATAGATTTCATTAAACTCAAATTTTTGTGATCTACCTGATGGTTAACTGATAGTAAGGTTCGCAAAACAAATATGCAAATCAAAACATATATCGAATACAAGTAAGGTGTAACTAGATTTTAGAAAATTCTTATTTGATTCGTATAATAATTTAAATTGACATTTATTTTTAAATGAATTATTCTAATTTGATTCACTTTATTCAAATTAACTATAAGAGGAACTCTATGAGAAAAAATCTTTAAGAGGAATGATATGAGAGGAATTCTATGAGAAGTACTATATAAGAGGAACTCTATGAAAGGAATATAATGAGAGAAACTCTATAAGAGGAACACTATGAGAGGAACTTTATGAGTGTAACAATATGAAAGGACTTTAAAAAAGTGATATTATGAAAGGAACTCTATGAGAGGAACTTTATAAGAGGAACTCTATAAGAGAAACATAATAAGCATAACACTATAAGAGGAACTTTATGAGATGAACTCTATAAGAGGATTTATATGAGAGGAACTCCATGAGAAGAGCTTTATAAGAGGAACTCTATGATAGAAACATAATAAATGTAACACTATAAGAGAAACTTCATAAGAGGAATTCTATAAAAGAATATATATTAGAGGAATTCTATGAGAAGAGCTTTATAAGAGGAATATTATAAGAGGACCTTTATCAGAGGAACTCTATGAGAGGAACACCATGAAAGGAACTCTATGAGAAAAACTTTATGAGAGAAACTCTATAAGAGGAACCCTATTAGAGGATTTTATGAGAAAAACCCTATAAGAGGAATATTGAGAGAGAAGACTATGAGAGAAACTCTATGAGAGGAACTCTATTAGAGGAACACTAGAAAAGGAACTTTATACTCGGAATACTATGAGAAAACTATGAGAAAAATATTATGAAAGAAACTCTATAAAAAGAACACTATAAGAGAAATTTTATGAAAGGAAATATATAAGAAAAACTCTATGAGAGTAATACTATGAAAAGAATTCTATGCGAGACATTCTATAAAAGTCCTCTATGAGAGGAAATCTATAAGAGAAACTCTATGAAAGAAACTTTATAAGAAGAACTTTATGAGAAAAATACTATAAAAGAAAACTATGATAGAAACACTATGAAATGAACTTTATTAGATGAACTCTATTAGAAGAACTATAAGAGATGAATTCTTTGAGAGAAACTTCCTAGGAGGAACTTTATGAAAGAAACTTTAATAGAAGAACTCTATGAGAGGAACATTATGAGGGCAACTCTATGAGAAGAACTTTATAAGAGGAAATTTTATAAGTAAAATGCTATAAAAGGAGCTTTATGAAAGGAATACTTTGAGATGAATTCTATAAAAAGAACACTACTAGAAGAACGCTATGAGATGAACTCAATGAAAGAAAGACTATGAGAGGAACTTTATAAGAGAAACATTATGAGAGGAACTCTATGAGTTGAAGTCAACGAGAAGAACTCTATAAGAGGAACACTATGAGAGCAACTCTATGAAAACAAGAGAGAGACTGTAAGAAAAACTCTATGAGGGAAAGTTTATGAGGAGAAATTTATAAGGGAAACTCTGAGTGGGTAATGGTGAAATGATAATAGATTTAATCTCTCTTGATATGCATAACTTTGACATTATACTTAGATAGATTGCTTAGCTAATTACCTTGCTATAGTAGATTATCTTTGAAAAGAGGTAACATTAAAAAAAACATGGAGAACTTGACATCACTTTTTGTGAAAGCGACGATTTCCTCCATCTTGTTTTATATTCGCTATGACCATTATAAAATTGCTTATGAAATGATATTAAGTATATTTAGCTCATATCATTAATACTATAGTCAGTGTATTTAAATTAGAAGATATTTTTATGGTTAGAGATTTTTCAAATGTATTTCTTGAAGATCTTCCAAGTTTGCTATCAGATAGAGAGAATAATTTTGCTATTGATTTAGTATTAGCACAACTTTTATCTCCAAAGCACAATACAAAATTTTCCTTTTAGAATTAAAAGATTTGAAGACTTAGTTACAAAAATTGATAGATAAGTATTTCATTAGACCAAATGTATCACTATGGAGAGCACTAGTACTGTTTGTTAAAAAGAATGATGGAACATTGACATTATGCATTAATTATTGAGAATTAATAAGGTTACTATTTATAGCAAGTACCTACTTCTTTGCATTGATGATTTATTTTATTAGTTACTGGGCACAAAATGTTCTTAAAGTTTGAACTATGATCAAGGTATCATTAATTGAAGATCAAAGATATTGATGTGTATAAAATTGCTTTCAAAACTCAATTTGGGTATTATGAGTTCCTAGTAATGCCACTTAGGTTGGTATACTATCATTGAAGATTTGTTAAAGAATTTTACCAGATTGCTGCACCATAGACAAAGTTGACAAAAAAATATAAAGTTTAAGTGGACTGATGAATGTAAAGATAGTTTTTAAGAACTCAAGAAAAGATTGACTTCAACTTATATTCTCACACTTTCATTTGGCATCAAAAGATTTATAATTTATATAAATGCTTCTAAAAAGGGATTGGGTTGTGTGTTATTATAGTTTGAAAAGGTGATAACTTATGGTTCTAGGTAACATAAGAAACATGAACTGAATTATCTGACCTATATTATGGAATTGAAGCAGTAGTATTTATACTAAAGACTTAAAGATATTATTTATATGGTGTTTCATTTTAGATCTTCATCGATCATAAAAGTTTAAAGTATTTGTTCACATAGAAAAGCCTAAATCTCGAAAAATAGAGATGGTTAAAGCTAATTAAGGATTATAATTATACTATTAACTATCATTTGGCTAAGGCTAATATAGTAGCATATGCATTTAGCATGAAGTTTTCTAGCTTTTTAGCTCATTTTAGAGTGACTTATCTTCCACTACTTGTTGAATTTAGATCAATGAGAGTTAATTTATCAATAGATGAATTTGGAATACTTTTAGAAAGGTTTTGAGTTAAACCTATAAACATATTCTAGAGATGTAGGATGATGTTCCTAACATAGTTAAAGTTAAGCCAGATATAAGGGATAACATGTAAACTAATTTATCATTAAGAGCTAATGCCAATGGTTATGGGCAATAGGCTTTGTGTACCAAATCGCTCAGAATTGAAAAAGTATATTTTAGAAGAAGATCATAGTTCAGTTCATGCTATGCATCATGACAGTACAGAGATGTATCATACTATGAGAGAACGTTATTGGTGGAAGGTGTGAAAATAGAGATTGTAGAGTTTATATCTCACTACTTAATTTGTTAATAGGTTAAAGTAGAACATTAAAGGACGGCTGGATTATCTTAACCTCTTCCAAATTCTGAGTGGAAGTAGGAACACATCATAATGGATTTTGTCATTGGACTTCTATATATACGGAGTAGTCATAATAGTATTTGAGTGATTTTTAATCAACTCATAAAACTTGCTTATTTTCTACCTTATAAGATTTCATATTTATTAGATAGGTTGGCTCATTTGTATATGAGTGAGATTGTACGGTTACATGTAGCTCTAATATCCATTATATCAGATAGATATTCTTGATTCACTTCAAAAGTCTAGCCTAGCTTACAAAAAGCTTTAGTTACTAGGTAAAATTTTAGTATAGCTTTTAATCCTTACGAAGATGGGCAGTCAGAGAGAACTATACAGATATTGGGGGACATGCTCAAAACTTGTGTGTTGCAGCTTAAGGGCAACTAGGATGATAATTTGCCATTAATGGAGTTTGTTTACAACAATAATTATTAGTCTAGTATTCAAATGGCATCATATAAGGATTTATATAGAAGATAATGCAGAACTCTATATTGTTAAAATGATGTTAGAGAGATAAAACTATTGAGTTTAGAGATTATTCAAACCACTAGTGAAAATATCAGTATTATTAGAGATAAACTCAAGGTAACTCAAGAAAGACCAGAAAGTTATGTAGATAAACGTCGTAAACAGCTTGAGTTTACAATAGGTAATAGAGTCTTCTTATGAATTTTTAACTAGAAGAGAGTGTTTCATTTTGGTAGATAGGGAAACTGAGTTCTCGATATATTAGGCCCTTTGAGATTGTTGAAAGGGTTAGTGTGGTTGCTTATCTTTTAGTGCTACCTTATAATTATAACACATTCATGATATATTTTATATTTATATGTTGCAAAAGTATATTCCTGACCCTTCTCATATTCTAGATACTCAACTAGTTCAATTAAGGTTAAACTTGACCAACGAAGAGGAGCCTATTTAGATACTTAACTGTAGCTAACAAGTACTGCGTAATAAGACTATTCTTTTTATTAAAGTCTTATAAAAGAATTATAAAGTAGAAGAAACTACTTGGGAATGTGAAATAATTCAATTTAGTAAATTTTTTATTTATCACCTAAATTGTCTTTCTCCTTTTGCACTTTAAATGAAGCAGTTGTAGCTTGACTTCTTTTCTTAACCTTCAATTTTCATTAAAGAATCATAACTTTATGTTATATGATAAATTTTAATTTTTTAAAAATATTTGAAAGTAAAAATATAAATTGAAAGTAAACTGTATTGTACCTTTGGGCCTTTGGCAGCAGGCCTAAATCAGCAAGGCAAAAAAAAAGTAGGTGGTAGTTCTAATGGATGTTGGCAACACTGTAACAACTAGACGTGGGACTCTTGACTGTTGTGACAGTAGCTTGGCGGGTGATGGGGTTCAGGCTGTAACAGTTGGTGAGGTGGTCAGAGTTGGTGGTAGTATAACTTTATAAGTTGTGTGAGAGAGAAAGAGAAATCTAAAAAACCTTGAAGTTCAAAGTTTAGTTGTGAGAAAGAAAGAGAGAGATACGTTTCAAGACTTTTGCCCTTTTGAGGGGTAAGGGGAGGCTACTTCAAAACATAGCATTTAGCCATTTTTTTAAAAATTGATTCTAGGTTCAATTTTTCGTTTAGCCCAAATCAAATCAAAAACTAAAAGAACTGGTTAATTCTACCAAAGTTAAACTGATTAAACTGAAAAATTTTAGTTAGGTTTGGTCATTTTTTAATTTAATAGAACTGATGCCACCTTTATGTAATAATGAATAAGACGATCTGACTTCCATATAATTTGTTTATTAATATTTTTACCCAACAACTAGTATAAGATTCACCTTGTTCTATATTATATGCATAATTGTTTTTAATGTATGGTAGTTAATATTTATTATGGCATCAATTGCATGATTTAATCTATAATTAATATTTTTATTAGTTCTATAATAAATGGTTATGCCTATAATAATAATTCATGGTTAAATATTTACTTGTAATTTTTTTTGAATGATAATAAGGGTGATGATGGAATAATATCACAATAATCTAAAGTTGAAGATGACTCCAGGCATCATATTGTCTAGTAGCCATTGGACAGATGACATGTTATCTTGTTACAGTGAAGTTATTTGTGAAACGACATGTTAGTTGGTTGTTAACCCCACGAAAAAAACGACATTCAATTTTCCTTTTTCATTTAACCATTCTAGCTGTTAGTATATTCTGTTTTAGCTAGAACCATTTCAAAATTTTACATATAGGCCTACCAAATTAGTTTTTCTCACCTAGCTCCTTCAACTTTTGAGTAATTTTGTTTTAACTATTTTCATAATTTTAAAAATAGGCCCTTAAACTGCACTTATATTTGGGGTAATTACAGTTTGGCCAAAAACATTTGTGGGAGCAAATAGGTCCCAATTGACTCATTTTATTTTAATTATGTGTATTAATTTCAAATAAATTTTATAAGTATCATTATTTAGTTATATTCTGATACATGTAAATTTTGTATGATAATATATATATATATAATGAATAAAAAATGTCTAAGTTATCTATATAATTTTAATTAATTAGAGATTAGCCATAAGATATTTAATTATGTAAAATTGTATTTTAAGTCTTTTGGATCATAGAAAATGATATTAATTATGGTTGATCATATTTAATATAATAAATTTTATTTCACATGAATTTTTATTATTTTCATATGATTAATTATGATAGAATATCATATTATATTTCTTAATTTACTCATAGGAATTAGAAAAAGAAAAATAATTTGATAATTTTGTCATAAAGTTATAAATGGATCTAACTGAATTAAAGCTTTAGCCCACAGACATGTTTTGTCACTAGATTTATATTAAAATAATTTACATTAGTAAAACATGATATATGTTTATTAGTCTCAAAATTTGAATTTTAAGCAAATTTAAATTTTAAGCATCTATATTTAATTTTTATACAACCGTGCAATCAATAATTTTTTTTGATATAAGATATGATATTCTTGAACAAAAGAGTGACCACTATAAGTTATATAAGGAAAGAATTCTTCTTCATTTGGGGCTAGATTGGAATTGATTATATTATTAGAATAGATGAACCTTCCATTACTATGACTAACACTCTAGAAGAAATTGGCCTTTAATGATGAGAATAATCCAATCACTTTAGTGTGAGGTTAATAAAGACTAAGATCCCTGCTGGTATTTGTGATTCAGTTGATTAGCATGAGATAGTCAATGTATTACTGAAGGTTATTGATGAATAGTTTAAGGTTTTAGATAAGGCACTTGCCAGCATCAAGATTATAAAGTTTTCATCCTTAAGGCTTATTAGTATGAGAGATGTACGTGAGTACATCATGCAAATGATGGATATTCCGTCTCAATTAAAAACTCTTAAGGTTGATATGTTGAAGCCTTTCCTTGTGTACTATATATTAAACAACTTTTCACAATAATATGGACCTTTTAAAATATCTTATAATACACATAAAGATAAATAGTTAATCAATAAACTTATGACCATGTGTGTTTAAGAGAAATAGAGGCTGATAATAGAATTAGGTGAGAGTGCATTAATGACAATGCAAGAAAAGAACCAAAACCAAGCCAAACGAAAAAAGAAAGGTAAAATAAAAAAAAGGAATCCAAGTGCTTCTTCTACAAAAGAAAATGACACATGAAGAAGGGTTGCATTAACTTTTAGAAATGGTTTGAAAAGAAAGGTAATCTAATCTAATTTATTTATTATGAATCTAATATGATTGATATTATTTATAACACATGATGGATTGATTTAGGTTATACAATCCATATTTTAAATGTATTGTAGGGTATGTAAAACTTAAGAAGCTAGTGAAAAGTGAGCATTGTATATATTTAGGAAACAAAATGCATTCACATGTGGAGGCTATTGGAATATGCACGTTAATTTTAAGCAGTGGTTTTATTTTAAATTTAAAAAAAAAAATATATTCCAAGTTTCTCTTGGAATTTAATTACAATTTCACGAGTTGTACCTTTTGATTATTCCTTTAACTTTTTAAAGACATCGTTTAGTTTATTTTATAAATATGATCTTGTTGGGCATGGTATATTGTTTAATGGCCTTTTCTCTATTAATTTGTAAAATGATACTACTTATAATGTTATGCATATTCCTTTATATTGTGGTATCGGAGATTAGGACATATCTCCATAGAGTTTAATGAATGGTGAAGTATTTAATACTTTAGATTTTACTAATTTTGACACTTGTGTGAATTGCAGTAAGGGAAAGTAGACCGACAAGTCCAAGAAAGGTACCAAGAGGAGCACAAATACATTAGAGATCATATATTTAGAAAATTTTAGTCCAGACATGGACTTGTTTAGTCCGAAATTCTTCATCACTTTCATAAGTGATTACTCACAATACATGTACCTTTACTTGCTTTATAGAAAGAACAAAACATTAGATACCATTAAAGTTTTCAAGGCCAAAGTGGAGAATCAAAACAAAAAGCAAATTAAGATTATCAAAATAGATAGAGGTAGAGAATATTATGACAAATAAATTGAGGATGGATAAGCACCTGGTTCATTTCCGAAGTTTCTTTAAGAGCATAGGATAGTTACTTAATACACCATACTTGATTCCCCAGACCAGAATGGTATAGAGACAAAAGAAATTGAACATTAATGGATATAGGACGGAGTATGCTTAGCAACTTCAAGCTTCTTAAATCCTTATAGATTGAAGTTTTTAAAATGATAATGTATATATTAAATCAAGTTCCAATCAAGGTTGTCCTAAAAATTCTCTTTAAATTATGAAAAAGTTAGAAACCGAGTTTATAACATATAAATATTCAAAGAGAACTATCTAAAGAGTTTACGACCCACAAGAGAAGAAAATAGACCCAAAGACCAATAGTGGGTATTTCATTGGATATGCCAAAAGGTTTACCGAATATAAATTCTACTACTATATCATGGCATTAGGATTGTGGAATCAAGAAATATAAAGTTTCTTGAAAATGAATTGATTAATGAGAGTGATTAATCCTAGGATATTGTTTCTAATAAAAACCATATTAATGCTCAACCTTCAACCTCGAGTGATAGATTAATTGTCATTCACAACACTTCTTAAGTCTAAATAGGTGGTAAGTAACCAATTATGAAGTTCCACATATCGTTGATAATAATCCAAGAATTAAGTTGTTTAGGAATTGCTAAAAATTATTTAACAACCAATTGAACAACATGTTCCTTAGGAAAATATTGATACAATGTTAAAGAGATATATATTGTGTATCGATAAGAATTGGACTATAACATTAGAGTCAAAGATGATCTTGAAACATTTTATGGTAAAATGCCATGAAAGATGAGATAAATTCTATGGCATCTAATGAAGTCTAGGATTTTGTTGAGTTACCTAATGGTGCAAAAGCCATAGGATATAAATGAGTCTTTAAAACAAAGAAAGACTTATTTGGCAACATTTAGAGATATAAAGCAAATCTCGTTGCTAAAGGATTCACTTGAAATGAAGGAATCAATTACAAATAGACATTTTTTCCTGTATGCAAGAAAGATTATTTTCATATTATTATGGCATTAGTTGCCTATTTTGACTTAGAGCTACAACAAATAGATATAAAAAAAACTTTTCTTAAAGGAGATCTAGTGGAAGAGGTTTATATAAAACAACCAGAAAGATATAGATAAAAATAACTTTCTTTAATGATGGTAAACATTTGGTGTGCAAGCTTAATAAATCTATATATAGATTAAAACAAGCCTCTAGTAAATGGTATTTAAAATTTTATTATGTTATTTCTTTATTTGGGTTTGTTGAGAACATCATGGATCAATATATATATATATATATCAAAAGGTTAATGGGAGTAAAATCTACTTCCATGTTTTATATGCGAATGATATATTGCTTGCAATCAATGATAATGGATTATTATATAACGCAAAATAATTTCTCTCTGTGAATTTTAACATAAAGGATATGGGTGATGCATCTAATCTCATTAGTATTAGGATCCATATGAATTTATACTATTATATTTTCTCATATTTGATTCTTAATTATGTCTACATTTATTAATTTGAAAAATATCATTAATGTTTGGACTTAGAATAGAGATAATGTTTGTTCATTAAGTAATATAGGCAAGTGTTTAATAGACATAATGCATAGTGATACATGAAAGATAATACTCATTTTAGAGAACCCATTACTATAATTTGTGTATTTTATTTCTAACTATGGTAATAATAGAATATATAGACCAAGTGGAAGAATGTTAGACTTTTTTTTCAATCGATGGTAATAAGTTTTTAGTTTGAATGAGTCAACAATATGGCCTATGATCTTCCATCAATATAGGAACGTGTACAATATTCTTATAACATTTCAAAATATTAAGAAAAATTGCCTATGAACTATAGCACGTTCAATGGCATCTGTGATGGACAGAGCTTATAAATACAGAGCATTCCCTCTTTTAGGTTTCTAAGCTAACAATATCTCTTCAATCCCATATACAATATTCTGAGAGATTGTGTAAGGTTTAAAAGAATCTTAACCTATTAAAACTCCACTAGATTGTTAAAAGCATTATTGGCAAGAATTATGTTTTTGATCCGTTTTATTTTCACAGTTAATTTATGCTATTTAAGATTATTGAAGCATGTTTAGATCGTATTAAGTTCTTACACTTCTATCATAACTTTGTTGAATAACCAAACATACCACAACTTTAACAAGATAAGTGATTAAATAACCTAAAAAGAGTAACCCACCTGACACGTCCAGAATATAGGAGTTATTCCCAAGTGCAGGATTGTCGAAGTAATAAATAACCCGATGAGAACGGGGTCGATTCACAGGGAAGTAGAATTAAAATTACAAATTATAAATATTTTAAAGTTAATTAATGCAGTATAAGATGTTTGCAAATATTATTTCAATTAACCAATTCAAATAAAAAGCTAAGGTTACGAGGATTCACTATTGGTATAAGAAGTAAGAATATATTTAACTTTTTATTTTTTTATAACTCAATTGGAATCCTCACATAAAGGAGGTTCCAACCGGAAAATATAGCAATTAAAGTTCATCATCATTTATATATTGATTAGTATTTATTTCTTTTAATTATTATACACCAAATCTTATAAATGGGTTCAAGTATTTATTATGCCAATCTTTATATTTGTCTACAATAAATCAAGACTCTCACTTTACAAGAAAGGTTATATACACCAAATCTTGTAAATGGTTTCAAGAATTTATTGTGTCAAGTATTAAGTTTGTCAATAATAAATCAAGAATCACCACTTTAGAAGAAAGGGTATTAATTCTACAAACAAAATAAATACATCATATATAAGTTTGCATAACTTAAAAATAAAGCATTAAATTCATGAATAAATATTAAACATATCTTATTACCTTGCCAAGAGCTTCACCCTTTCACCTTAGCTTAAAGAAAATTATTTGGACATAATAAAACTAAAGAAAAAGAAAAGAAATGGAAGAAGAAATAACATGATTTAATAGTAAACAAGAGAAATAAATTTACAAAGAAATGGATACAAAGGACAAGTATTTTGAACTAAATTCTAACTTTTTAATTACATTCTTTAGGCATAAACAAGCCACCTATTTATAGAAAAATATGGATAAATCGAGACAAATTTGGAGGGAACCACTTGGTTGATGAAAGTCAAGAATGGTGGCAAAATAATTTGCATTCATTATCACTTGGGCACCCACTTGATTATCCAATTTGGAATTGATGTGATCCGAATTAGCTGTCACTCAAAACATAAACATTGTAGATAAGTCTCTTATCTTTTCAAATTGAGTGATCTCATACGTATTAGATACGTATTTATATAGTTATGGGCCAAATATTGATGACTGTTCAAACTGGGCCTGTACTGCAGATCAGTTCTGTTCTAGGCTAATTGTCACCCTCTAAACATTCGAATTTACAATACTTTTTGAAATGCAATATGTTAGCCCATTGAGTCAGCTCTCCACAGGATCAAGAATCACCTTAATTGGATATTTAGGTAGAAATTTATGCCCATTTTACCGAACCTACCACAAAACAGTTAAAAGATAATTAAGTACAATATAGTAAACATACTTAAGTTAAGAAAATTAAATACACTAGTAATACAAAACAATCATGTAAAACTCTTATTAAATGTGTAATTTCAAGTGTTCATCACCACCCAAAAACCTTCCTGAGACATTATGGAAATTTGCTATACAAGCAAAAAGCTTGGATTGTTGGGTATTATATTAAAGTGGGCTTACATATACCAATTAATTGTACATTGTTGGCTATCTATTTTATTGTCCATTAAAAGTGATCAAATAAAGTTTATTTATTATTAGATTTTATGGCATCTTATATGATATGGGCTACAATGTGTACAGACCAAATTATTTTATTTTATTTTTATAATTGGCCAAAATAAAATAAAATACTATAAATAATAGGTTGAGGTCTTCAGTCTAAACGCTAACGTATTATTCATTCACATCCTATCGGTGAGTGATGGCAGGTTTCTCTCAATAAGGAAAAGGTTTAGACATTGAAGGCTATCAATCCTAATTTTTCTACACCTTTTTACGTCTCCATGGATTCAGGTATGCTTCCAATAAATTCTTCTTGATGATTGAACATGAGATCTAGGCTATAGTGATTCCTTCATCAATTAAAATTTTTTTATTAAATAAGTTGTATTAGAGCCACCTCATGTTGAATCATTGAGATATAAAGTTTTAGAACTATTTGTTTTATTATCATGATTTATATTCATTATAATAATGGGATTTAGCATTGATTTACACTTCCATGAATTCAGAATCATGAATCCATAATACAAATAAAAAAATCAAATAGTCAATTTTTTTCTTCTTTTAATCAATATGCGTAAATAACTATATAACCCTTTTGGGTATGAAGTAACGTGACATTCATTTGTTGATTGCATGCTGTGGTAATAATAATAAAAGTGTGCATTGAATGAAGCCAAATTGCATTGATTATATATATATATATATTTATTTATATAAATCTATTGAGTACATTGAATTGAATGCGTGATGGTTATATATCCGCATGCAATGAATTGAATCTGACGGTTATATATACTAGATGCAATGATTAAACAAAATTTATATTGCTACATATTGATGAATTTTTTTATTATTATTTATGGATTCAATTCATATTATTGGCTATGCATTTGGGATTGTATGCTGAAATTGTTTTTACGCATTCATTTGAAAAAAAAGAAAACAAGGGTAGAAGTTAAAATTTGTTCAAATTCAAAATCAAATTGATAATGCCAAAATTGATGGGATTTCTTCCTAATTGTGGTGCACATCAACTAATTAGTATCCATAAATTTTAGGAGGTTTATCAGTTCAATTTCACAAGGCCTGTAAGGACTTAATCAAGCCCAAGTTATTTTAACCCAACATATGAACCAAATCAAGTGAGTTAGGATGGAGATAAGTCCATTTTAGGTTTAGGCTATTAGATAAAGTTTAGGGTTTGGGTAATTAGGAAGAGTTAGACTTAACCTAACCCAACCACTTTGGCCCCGACCCACTCCAATCCCGTTCTAACTTTGACATAATATGACTTTGACTGTTGACTTTGATTTTGACAATTTTACTTTTTCTCCATTTTCTTGCAAACTAATATATCCAGTATTTTAAAATAAAATAAATGGAAATAAAATGTCACCAAAGTGACCTCTTTTATGTAAATTTATTTATTTTGAAATATGTTGGTATTATTAAAGAAACTAAATAATTATGTTTAAATCTATGCGAAATATAATCAGCTCAAAGAAAAATTATTTTTTAGCCAGATAATAGACACATGTGACAGTAAATATGTGATAAACTTTGGCATTTTTCATGCGTATAATATGTTGGTCCAAAGAAAGGCATATTATTGGCAAGATTTGTTATCAATATTTATTGACCAATATTTTTAGAGTAGCGTTTACAAATTGTTATTTATGTCCAAAGACTAAATAACAATGTTGTATTTGGTATCTAATAATGGCTCAATTTATTATATCTTATGCCATATATGTATATGTATGCATGATTAAATAGCATAACTATTAATTGTGAGTTTTTTTTGTTTGTTCTATATAATAAATGTTTCTTCTTTATCCGTCAATTTGAACAACATTCCAGTGCTTAGAAGCATTAACTTCAGAAAATGAAAGGAGCACATTACCATTGTGCGTGGGTGTATAGATCTAGACTATACAATCAGGATGGAAGAACCTCCCGCTCCTACAAATAGCAGTACTGCTGAACAAAGGGCACTTTATAAAAAATGAGAGCATTCTAACCGTATGAGTCTAATGATCATGAAACAATCTATTCCAGATACCATCAAGGGTGCAGTGCTTGAGGAAGAAAATGCTAAAATGTTCTTGAGCCAAATAGCAGACTAATTCACTGGTAATGAAAAGGTCAAAACAAGTATCATTTTGTCTAAACTTGTTTCAATATGGTATAAAGGTAAAGGAACCATAAAGGAGTACACTATGAAAATGTCTAATATTATTACAAGATTAAGTGCACTAAAGTTAGAGTTGTCTGATTCCTAATCTTTATCTCTCTTCCTACACAATACAATCATTTGAAGATTAACTATAATACTTAAAAGGAGAAATGAACTCTTAATGAGCTCATTGGTCAATGTGCGCAAGAGGAAGAGAGATTGAAACAAGAAAAGATAGAGAGTGTTCATTTAGCAACTTTTTTCAATGACAATGTTGCCAACAAGAAAAGAAAATAGAATAATAAAGGGAAAAGAGTTGTAGATATTGGAACTTCACAACCTAAGGTGCAAAAGAAACAGAATGTTGAAATCTCTTGTTACTTTTGCAACAAAGTTGGATATGTAGAGAAGGATTGTTTCAAGTATGCAAAAAAGCTAGCCAAAAAGGGTAAACTTCTTAACTTTGTTTGTTCAAAAGTTAATTTAGCTTTAGTACCAAGTCATACTTGATGGATAGATACGGGAGTAACTACTCACATAAGTGTGATTATGCAGGGTTGTCTAAGAAGTCGATCGCTAACTAATGCTAAAGATTCATCTATATGGGTGATGACAATAAGGATCTTGTTGAGGGAAATGAATTTTTTAGATTACAACTAGAATGTGGTTTTTATTTGAATTTGCATGAGATATTTTATGTACTGTCATTTAGACAGAATTTAGTTTCTATTTCTTATTTAGACAAATTGAGTTACTCTTTTTCTTTTGAAAATGGAAAGTTTAGTCTATTTCAGAATTAAAATATTATTGGTACCAGTTATTTAGTTGATAATTTATATCAATTGGATCTTTATGCTTCACAAGTTAATGAAACCTTGCATGCAAGCAATTATGGTATAAAGTGCAAATTAATTAATGAGAATTCTTACATGTTATGGCATAAGTGTTTATGATGCATTTCTAAACAAAGAATTCAAAGGGAATGCTAAATTTATTGAAGATGTTAAATATAGTGGGAGTGCTAAACTCAGGTACATTGTATTTGAAGAGGAATATATTAATATTCTTAATTTTGCAATTAATAATGACTAGGTAATTACACATGTCATTATACAAGATGCAAATATAGATAATCAAGACGTTCTTGAGATACCTCCTATTAATATTGAAGAACTTACTCCTGCTCATGTAGAGGAGTAACACCAACCTCAATTAGAAGTGCCATTAAGGAGATCTACTAAGGAGAAGAGATCAAAAATTTTGGATGATTATGTCATGTATCTCATAGAACATGAGTTTGATATAGGACTAGAAGATGATCTAATAACTTTCAGTCAATTCAAACAAAGTGTGAACTCTTAGAAATGGATAAATGCAATGAAAGATGAGATGAAATCAATGGATAAACAATGACTTTTAGGAACTTGTCAAATTACCTAAAGGAGCGAAACCAATTAGTTGTAAATAAATTTTCAAAACCAAACAGGATTTGAAAGGCAATGTCGAAAGAGATAAAGCATATCTAGTTGCAAAAGGTTACACTCAAAAGGAAGGAATTGATTATAAAGAGACTTTTTCTGTGGTTTCATCAAATGACTCTTTTAGAATTATTATAGCACTAGTAGCTTATTATGATTTAGAGCTATATCAGATGAATGTAAAGACTGTATTTTTCAATTGCGACATTAAAGAAACCATATACATATTACAACCAGAGAACTTTGAATCCAAAGATTTAAAATATTTGGTGTACAAATTAAAGAAGCCTATTTATGGTTTAAAGCAAGCATCTCGTCAATAGTATCAAAAATTTGATCAATGATTACCTCCTTTGATTTTAGAAAAAATACTGTTGATCAATGCATTTATCACAAAATTAGTAGGAGCAAATTTATTCTTCTTGTCTTATATATAGATGACATATACTAACAAGAAGCGATATAGGCTTGTTGCATGAAACCTAGAGATTTCTTTCAAATGAATTTGAAATGAAAGATCTCGGGGACACCTCTTTTGTGTTGGGCATATAGATTCAACGAGATCGTTCTCGTAGTATACTTAGCTTATCACAAAAAGCATATATCGATAAGGTGTTTAGTAGATTTGACATGAAGAATTGTACGTTAGGAGACATACCCATTGGTAAAAGTGATAAATTTAGTCTACTTCAATGCCTAAGAAATGAGATCGAGATGAAAGACATGGAGAACATCCCCTATGCGTCGGAAGTAAAAAGTCTTACGTATGTTCAAGTTTTTATGAGTCCGGATATTGCGTATATAGTTGGAATGCTTGGCAGATATCTAAGTAACTTGGGAATGGATCACTAGAGAGCCGTTAAAAAGGTTATGCGATATCTACAGAGAATAAAAGATTACATGCTCACATATCGGAGATCAAATTTTTTATAGATCATTGGGTATTCAGACTCTGATTTTGCTGGTTGCCTCAATAGCAGAAGATCCATTTTTAGTTATGTCTTCATGTTGGCTGAAGGAGCTGCGTCATGGAAGAGCATCAAGCAATCACTTATAACTTTATCCACAATAGAAGTAGAATTTGTAACTTGCTATGAGGCATCAAACCAAACAAAATGGTTGCGAAATTTCATCACTGGGCTGCAAATTATCGATGACATTGAGAGACCATTGAGAATAAATTGTGATAATAAAGCCGCTGAATTATATTATAAAAACAACAGAAGCTCATCAAAATCGATGCATATTGACATTAAGTTTCTTGTTGTTAAAGAAAGAGTTTAGAGTCTTCAGGTGTTTATTAAACATATCAGTATAAGCTTAATGATTGTGGATTCGATTACTATTGGTGTATCACCTAAGGTGTTTCATAAGCATATGACTCATATGGGTGTGATTCATCCTGATGTGGTTCTATAGTAAGAGTTTGTTTTTTGATGTTCAATTACAATGACATGTTTTTTTATCCGACTAAAGTATTGTTCCTTGTTTATTTATTAAAAACTTTGAAATAAAGTTATATTCTTTCATTTGTGATTTTGCATAAAGTTTTGAAAGTATATTATTAAACTCTTTTGAGTTATAAAGTAGGACTAGTTGGAAATAGGCATATTAAGGGATCACATTACATGAAATTTCTATGTTACACATCCATACTTGATCTATGTCATTGATTATATAGATATATGTGACCATTGATGGGTCTAGTTACAAAAAAGATAATGAATATTGTATTGATCCTATATCAATATAATTGATGGACCAGATTGTTTAAAGATGACTTTTTATTAAAATGGCAAATATTGAGTTCATAAAGTTATTTGATAATGTATAATTATAAAGTGACATATGTGACCCAAATAGGAGATTATTAGGTATTATATTAAAGTAGGCCTACATATATTAATTAATTATATATTATTAGCTATCTATTTTGTTGCTCATTAAAAGTGATCAAATAAAATTTATTTATTATTGGGTTTTTAGAGTATCTCATATAGTATAGGCTATAATATGTAGAGACCAAGTTATTTTATTTTAATGATGAGGTAAAATAAAATAAAGTACTATAAATAATAGGTTGAGGTCCCCAGTCTAAACCCTAACGTATTATTCGTTCACATCTCATCGGTGAGTGATAGCAGTTTTCTCTCAATAAAAAATAGGTTTAGACGTGGAAGGCTATTAATCCTAATTTTTTTGTACGTTTTTGCGTATCTATAGATTTAGATACGCTTTTAATAAATTTTTTTGATGATTTAACATGAGATCCTAACTATAGTGATTCTTTTACTAATTAATTTTTTTTTTATTCAACATAGATTACTTAGAAAGGCCATTCGAATTTGCTTATGCCAACTAAATGGAGAACCTTTCCAATTCAAAACAGAAATCTTTGGCGCTCTACCAACAGAAAATGGCAAACCGAGAGCACTCAAAATGGCCCTGTAAGTGCCATATTTTACGTAGTATGGATAGAACATGAAAAGTGAAAGAGATAAAGCAATACACTCGGCCTTTATTCTAAAAATAGAAGGCAAGACATTCTTAAAGCGAAACGTAGTTCTACTTTTTCAAATAAGACGGACAATGTAGAAAATAACCGTATGAAAATTGAATTTATGTTATATATATATATATATATTTGTGTATATGTACTTGGCTATTGTCAACTTTATAAATGAATCTAAGAATTATTTTGCCAATAAAAAAGGCTACATTTAATTGAACTAGAGTCTTTGGTCTAGTCGATATATCCCATTATAATGGCAATCAGAAATTCCTTGTTTTCAACTTCACTTATTATTGTTATAATTTACATTAACCCTTAAGAAAATTTTAGCTCTTCTTTAGATTTGTTTAGCTGTCCCTGTTCTCTAATAATCTGGGATTTGGATATATAAAATCAAGATTCTTTAGATATGTTCTTATTTTTCGCCTTTGCGCAAATAAAGGCTTACGCATGCAATTGGTTAATCATCAGAAGAATCTCTGCTTGGCTTTGTTAAAAATAAAGATATACATGCCTGGCTTTAAAGAGTCCACTGCAGCTAAAGTTAATACTTGAGTACGAAAAGCAAGCGGCGGAACTACTTTTTAGTAAGTGTTTCTGAAAAATGAATTATTGAAGGAAAAAGGAAAAGTTTAGTCATTTTCACCAAAAAAAAGGGTCAAATGCACATGTAAGTTTGATAACAAATCAATTCATCTTTCTGTGTTGTCTACTTAGACCATATAGTTCTTTAATTAACCATATTAAATAACCAAAAAACCTAGACAATTAGTTAATTGGAGACAAGCATTTGTACTTGAGGTCAATTCTATTGTGTTTAATTAAAGATTTTAGGTATTGTGTTCGAGATCATTATCTGGCTTCTAGCAAACAATGCAGTTATTGTCAATTGCAACATAAGAGGAGAGAAATTTGTTTAATCAAAATGCACCGATTTATTATGCATGACTTACACAAGGCAGTAAGGATTAAAATAATTGTGAAATACTGATAATTTCTAGTGTTCCAGGTTTTTTTGCATGAATTCCATTCACATTTACACTTACACAGTCGAGTCGATGTTGAAATTGAAAAACATATTATATAATTTGATGGCGTATGGATCAGCTTCATCATTATCAATGCCATCTTATCCATTGGCTCACCTCCATCATTTGTTAGCCTAATTAATTACCTCAGCCACCTCCTGAGATCATTGCTTGAAGCTGGATAAATCTCGTCATCTAGACTATCAGTGCAGCAAGTGGAAATGTTGGATTTCTGCTCCATTCCGATAACTTGCCCACCATGCACATAAATGTTCTGATAGCTTGGGCTGCTCAAGTTATAATCATGGCTGTCGCCACCATTATCATCACCAGGGGATGGCTCAGGAGCTGGGAAAGAAAGGCGTTTCTTTGCCGAACCCGTCTTCTCCCTCTCTGGCGTTAAAGGCCCTTGCCTTGGTGCACTTTGTGATCGAAACCTCGCCCTGGCGGAGGCAGTGGCTGCCATATAATTTGGCACTGAGGCCTCAGCTACACCACTCTGTCTTGTTCTTTGATAGTAATTGGAGCCTGAGGTCGGAGTGTAAGGAATTTGATGATTATTTCTCTCTTCTCTGAAACAACGAGGGCTAGCCGAATGAACTTGAAGAGGCCTTGTTTTGGATGGCGATGGTGTAATACTTGAATGTAAGGTTAGATTGTCATGGGCTCTATGAAGGGAAGGGGTAACAGCATATGAGCTGGGTCTTGGTGTTTGGTAATGATGCTGTGATTTCTGAAATTGTGGGGCTGAGTAAGGCTGAGAGGTGTCAATTTCAACCGTTTTTATGGGCTCTCTCTGATCACATGAATATGAAACTCTGCCTATACTCTCCCACTGCTTCCTTTTCATCCACCGGTCAAGCCGTCTGTGTTTCTGATCATCAAGCTCTCCTTCACTTTCAACCGTCTCTCTTCCAGTTCTCCAAATCTTTGGCATGGTAATGCAATAAATAATATTGCGTCGAAGTTATGAATTAGCTACATATTTATGTAATAGTTAAAAGGCATTTTTTTAAGAGATAAATAGATGGTAAGAACCTGCTGGGAGAAGGCATTTGCGAGGGCCCTTTCACGTTTCATGGCAACTTCCTTTGCCCTCTGCAACATGGCTTGAATATCCTCTAGTTTCTGAGAGTTGTCATGATCCCAATGGACCCAATCATCTACATTGCTCGTTTCATCTCTAGCCAGCTGCATATAAAAGTTGCAAGCCCAAATCACCAATCGAAACTCAAGAACCAGTTCAAGCTTAACGTAAATAAAGTTAATTATGTTATAGAATAATAAATCTCTTACCATGAACTTCTTGTCTGTCTGATGTGATTCCCATAAGCTATTGGGATCAGTACTCAATATGGCATCTGCTCTCTTCTCGTATGAGGAAAGCCTCTTACGCTGATCACAAACGCGAGCTTGCACTCGAACCAGGGCTTGCATGCATCGTAGAGTCGTGTCTGCTCTCTTTCGCACATTACGACCTCTAATTAAGGCTTGCAGCTTTACTAGCCCCTTAAGTGCCCGAAGAGCTCTCCTCGCCTTCAAAATCGCGTTCATTTATTTATTAATTAACGTTTTTCTAATAATTTCTTTTTTCATATATATGAGGGATATTTTATTTACCAGATATCCTCTAAAAGCTGTCTGTATGACAATGGCAGCGATTTGTTGTTTAACATATGCGGAAGGCATAGAAAGACGAACAGCTTCTACCGCTGCTTGCGCTGTTGCAACTGCTGCTTGAGCAGCTGCTGTGGTAGCCATGGCCACTGCAATTGCATGTCTTTCCCCTGCATCAGCAGCTTCAGAAATAGCATTGTTCACCGCCATTGTAGCAGCCTTATTAGTGGCTGTAATATTTGCAGTTGTTGTTATGGTCCTTGCTTCTCGGTGCTGTATAATTATTTTTTGATTCGAATGCTTCTTGAAAATCCATCTTCGTTTTCCTCTCTTCTGCATCCACAAACCCAGAAAAGAAATTTATTCAGAGTGTTCACAAAATAGTAATAATTAGCAGTTCAAAAACAATATATACAACCTTTCCCTCTTCCTGTAGTTCATGATCTTCTCTTCTTCTACTGCTCCTCTTTTCATTCTCCTTGGTAGGAGATATTAGAAAAGCTTGCTTTACTGCCGTGAACCAAGAGTTACCTCCATTTGTCCCCATGAAAATTGCTAATTCTGCCTAGCAGTAGCAAGGTTTTAGCTGCTTATAATATTATGTTGCTAAACCTATGAACTTTTAAAGGACTTACAGAGCATTGGATGTTTCTTACATAGGATGCTTCTGTAAATGGAGTAGTTGGCATTTTTATGAATACAGAAAAGAAAGACATTCTTGGAGCCTGCAACTGGTCATAGCTGCTGTACTCCATCCATACGGAAAACAGTAGCTGCAATATATAAAAGACAACATTTAAATGGGTGCGCAGCAGTTTGATTATATCTATGCGTGCTTAAAGAAATGGTGTCTTTTTGTGGCATGGGGAATATTGAATGCTAATGGAGTTCGTGTCAGACTCTTGTTTTTAGTAAAACATGAAAAGAATGAGTAATCTCGAAAATGCTGAAAGATGAATTGAGAAAGAGAGAAAAGAGTTATATAAGCTTTAGCTTTATTACAAGTTTTCTTTGGTAAAGAACTGTAAGACTCTCATGGCTTCACGTGTTTGAGAGAGCTACAGTTTAATAGTGGTGCTCTTTTTGGGATCCGGGACTGGAATTTGTATTTATGTGATAATCTAATGCGTTGAAGTTGTAGCAAATGGTTACTAATTTTTTAATTATTCATTACAAGTACGAATTTTGTTTAGGATCTTGGTATCCTAAAAGAATGCAAGACGATTTTGGAAAGAAAAATGTCTGCATTAATTTAACGAAAATTTGAAATCCTCCGATTACCCTTAAAGGAAACGAATTAAAACAGAATTTTTGAACTCATAACACAAGATGCTAATGGCATTAAATCACGAGTTTTGGATATGATATAATAGACATGGAGGATTTTAATTTGGTGTAAAATTTGCTAATTTTAAGGTTTTGTAAGGCTAACAGTTTTAATCGAAAAATTATGTTAATGTTTTATTTGATGATAAATATTATGTTTGTTTCATGATTTTAGAAAAGCATTCCTAAATCCTTGATTTGGTGAGTACAAATTAGATTTATTATGGTTCGAGGTACTTAGATCTATCCATGTAATTTTTTTTTTCAAAAAACGAATAAGATCATTTTGTTAGATAGGATAATTATAGTTTATACATTCTGAAATGAAAAGAGGAAGCTCCTCAATCCATAGCTTATTAACAAAGCTATTAGCCGCCCATTTAGCCAACAGATGGGCAACCCCATTACCTTGTCTCTTAACACAACTAATAATATGATCCCCTAATGCACATAAAGATGAAGATATCGCTTCAATAAAATGGCCATTCGGTCCAGAACAAGAGTGAGACTTCACTGCATTAATCAATTCCAAACAATCTGATTCCACAACATCTATCCGAAAGGAGTTGGTGGAGGCCACTGATATACCCTCAAGCATGGCAATACATTCAGCTGCATAAGAACTAAAAGAATCCTTGATAGCTTTGGAAAAAGCCAGAATTACCATACCAGGATCATTACGCAACACTCCTCCCAAGCCAATAAGACATTTTTCAGCATTGACGACGGCATCAACATTGAGCTTTAACTTGCCCGAATCAAGTGGAGTCCATGTTACGGGATGAGCAGGTTTTGGTAAACTTACCCCAGCGACCGTGATTTGTAGTTGCTGATAATAATTCAAGTAATCTCCCGCCAAGTTGACAATAGTTTCCGGATGAAGAAGACCGTTTCCCTCATGAAACACAGATTGATTTCGAATATTCCAGCACTTCCACAATAGCACCGAAAAGAGTTCCAACTGTGAAGACGAACAATGATGGAGAACATGGAAAATAACGGAAGAGAGCTTTGGAGATAAGCATACGTCAATTATTCTGGAGAAGCAACTTATATCCCAAACATTTGAAATGTGTGGACAGGTGATGAGAGCGTGCAAACTGATTTCTTATTTCTCTTTGCATCTCGGACAGAACTCATCGATAAGAATACCCCGCTTACTCAAGTTGAAATAAGTAGGCAAAAAGTTCTGAAAGGCTTTCCACATAAATGGTTTTATTTTATTAGGGATTTGTAACCTCCACAAACTCGTCTACAATAGATCATAAGAACAACGTGAAAAAGAGAAGTTTGTGGTCTTCCAGAATTGTAGTGCCAATTTATATCCGCTTTTAACAGAATATTTCGTATCCTTTTGAAAGTGCTAAATGAGTTTATCCTTAGCCTTAATCCCATAAACAGGAATTGAAGCAATAGCACTAACATCAATCTGCCACAACTCATTCAACAACTCAAAATTCAAGGAACCATTCACAGTAACCAAGTCAGAGACTTTATAAAAATCCCGTCCATTTCCTGAAGTTACCACCCGAAAAGAGCAAGGTATAGGAATCCATGGATCAGAAAAAACAGCAATATTTTCTCCGTTCTCTACTTGCCACCTTTTTGTTGCGCCAAGAAGCGTTCAAACAACAATTAGCACTATTACCAATTGTTATGCAGACAATCAATAGTGCTAGTCATACCACAACGAGGCAACCAAACATCTAACAATATGTAAAAAAGGAAAGAACACCAAGTTTAACGAGGTTCGGTAATGTTACCTACGTTCTCGGGCGCCGCTAGAACAAATCCACTATCTTCAAGAGAAGTTATAAAGTTTTTGGGCTACAATACAAATTTTTAAACTATTGGGTCAAACTGCAAATACCCAAGTAGTAGGGTCAATACTGTAATTACCCAAACAATAGGGTATTACTACAAATGCCCAAAAATAAAGGGAAAAATTGAATTCTTATAACTTTTAAGGATTTAAATATAAAACCCTTGAACTATGAGGTTCTCATAAAAAAATCCTATAAATAGAGGAGAAAAAGAGAAATATTCCAAAAGGTACACTTAATCTCAAGGAGGGCCTTGCCTTATATAGGCCTACCAAAACACCTCCATGCCATCTCCCACCAATGTGGGATTAGCTCAATTTGGCATATAAGCCAATTTTCAACAAATCTCCACCTTGGCGAATATGCCAATCCTCCACAAAGCTTCATTTTTTCAAAAATTATCTATCCAAAAGCAGCTCCTCCAAATTTACGCCCAATGACGCTATCAAACTCGAACTATATTGATCAAGTCCAAACAATGATTGAACTTAATCGATGTCACCACTTTGTCAACATATCTGCGGGATTCTCGGCAGTCCCAATCTTCTGAAGTAAGATTCTTCCTTCACTAATGATCTCCCGCACAAAATGATACCGAACATCAATATGCTTCGTTCGAACATGGTATACTAGATTCTTCGCTAAATGAATAGAACTTTGACTGTCAGAATAAACATGAATTTTCTTCTGACCAATTCCCAACTCATCCAACAATCCCTGTAACCAAATAGCTTCTTTTACAGCCTCTGTAACTGCCATGTACTCTGCCTCTGTAGTAGACAAAGTAACTGTAGACTGTAAAGTAGACTTCCAACTCACAGGTGCTCTCGCAAGAGTAAACACATAACCGATTGTTGTGCGACGTTTATCCAAATCACCAACATAATCAGAATCAACAAAACCAACAGCATAGTGATCACATGTATCATCTCTCTCAAAGACTAAGCCAACATCTATGGTCTTCAATAAATACCGCAGAATCTATTTCACAACCTGCCAATGTCCTTTATCAGGATCATGCATATATCTGCTCACTACTCCAACTGCATGTGAAATGTCAGGTGTCGTACACACCATAGCATACATTAGGCTACCAACTGCATTAACATATGGAACTCGAGACATATACTCTCGTTCCTCATCTGAATTAGGAGATAAAGATGCACTGATCTTCATATGAGCAACAAGTGGGGTACTTACAGGTTTTGATTCCTCTGAAATGCCAAAACGCTGTAAAAAACCTTCTTCAGATATTGCTTCTGAGTCAAACAAATTTTGCCTCCTTCTCTGTCCCTGCTAATCTTCATGCCTAGTATCTTTCTAGCTTTACCCAAATCTTTCATCTCAAACTCTCTGTTCAATTGAATCTTTAATTTTTCAATTTCTTTGACATTCGTTGAAGCTATCAACATCTCATCAACATACAAGAGTAGATAAATGAAAGAACCATCATGTAGCCTCTGAAAATACACACAATGGTCAAATTTGCTTCTTGTGTACCTCTGACCCATCATAAACCGATCAAATCGCTTATACCACTGCCTCGGTGATTGTTTCAAACCATAAAGCGACCTTTTTAGTTTGCAAACCAATTTTTCCTTACCAGCAACTTTGAATCCCTCAGGCTGAGTCATATAGATTTCCTCTTCCAAGTCACCATGTAAAAATGCAGTTTTTACATCGAGTTGAACTAGTTCCATATTTAACTGAGCTACTAAGGCCAATAAAATTCTAATGGAAGAATGTTTCACAACTGGAGAAAATACCTCATTGTAGTCAATTCCTTCCCTCTGTGCATAACCTTTAGCCACCAACCTTACCTTGTAGTGAACATCTTTCTTATCAGGAAATCCATCTTTCTTTGCATATACCCATTTGCACCCAATTGCCTTCTTACCCTTTGGTAGTTGAGCTAACTCCTAAGTTTCATTCTTCTGAAGAGACTGCATCTCTTCCTTCATAGCTGTCTTCCACTGATCAACTTCAGAATAGCTGACTGCCTCTCTATAAGTGGAAGGAACATCATCATCTACAACTGAAAGTGCGTAGGCCACCATATCAACAAATTGAGCAGGTCTTCGAATCTCACGTCTTGGCCTATTTACTGCAATAGTTTCTTGTTGCTATTGAGGTTCATGAGTAGAACCTTCTCCATCATCTCTGAAAATTACCTCTGTCATAGGAGTACCATTATCTGTCTCTACAGATCTAACCGGGTTCAATATAGTTGTTTCCAACTCCACCTGCTGCTGAGTACGCTCCACCTATTGCGGAGTACTATTCACTGTTGTCTGGTTTTCTGATTTCTTCAACATAGAAGACTCATTAAATGTTACATCTCTACTCGATACAATCTTCCTCAAACTCAGACACCAAAGACGATATCCTTTCACTCCTGAAGAAAATTCCAAGAAAATTGCTTTCTTGGCTCTCGAATCTAGCTTCGATTCTTTCACATGATAATATGCAATGGAACCAAATATATGTAAAGAATCATAATCAGAAACAAGTTTTCCAAACCAAACCTCCAATGGAGTTCTATCACCAATAGCAGTTGATGGTAGACGATTAATGAGATGACACGCATAAATCACAGCCTCAACCCAAAACTCTTTACTCAATTCTGCATTGGACAACATACACCGAACTTTCTCTAGCAATGTCCGGTTCATGCGTTTTGCCACCCCATTCTGCTGCGGTGTACCTCTTACAGTAAAATGACGTACAATACCTTCATCTTGACACAATTTCAAGAACTGATCACTGCAATACTCACCACCATTGTCTGTTCTGAGATGCCTGATTTTCCTGCCTGTTTGTGTCTCAACCATCTTTTTCTATTTAAGGAAAGCACTAAGTACATCATCTTTAGATTTCAAAACGTACACCCAAGTTCTTCTGGAAAAGTCATCAACAAAAATAACATAGTAGCGCAAACCTCCCATAGATGTAGTTTGAGAAGGTCCCCATACATCTGAGTGAACATAATCAAGAATACCCTCGGTATTATGAATAGCGGTGTCAAACTTCACTCTCTTCTGCTTTCCTAGAACACAATGCTCACAAAATTCTAGCTTGCAAGTCTTCGCACCTTTCAATAAGCCTCTTTTCACTAAACTGAATAAGGCTTTCTCACCTGTATGCCCCAACCGCATATGCCATAATCTAGTGATCTCTGAATCTGCATCATTATCAGAAACCATGGCCGCTGATCCAATCACTGTACTAACATCGTAGTAATACAAGTTATTCCTCCTAGTGCCTTTCAATGTCACAATAGCGCTTGAAGTGACCTTCAGAATTCCATCTCGTATAGATACAGTACAACCTTTAGATTTTAAGGCTCCCAAAGAGATGAGATTCTTCCTCAACTTCGGTATATACCAAACTTCTGTCAGATCTCTAGTTGATCCATCATCATTTTTCAACCGGATTGAACCTATCCCAGCAGTATAACAACTATCATTATTGCCCATATACATAACTCTACCATTAAGCTATTCAAAATTAAAGAACCATTCCCGATGTGGATACATATGATAAGTACAACTCGAATCCATAATCCATTCGTCAGAACGAGATGTGGATGAATGACCACTTAAACAAAAATCGGACAAACTATCATTGCTTACGCTCTTAACAACACATGCATCAGAAATAGACATATCTTTTTCTTTCTTTTTCAACTTTGGACAATCTTTCTTCCAATGCCCTTTCTCCCGACAAAAGGCACACTCATCTTTTCCTACTCTACCCCTTGACTTAGATTTTCCCATTTTTCTTGGTTTTCTACTCTGGCTACACCCTCTCACTGTCAATGCTTCTACTGACTCATCTCTATGTTCTCTCTGATCCTTTCTACGGATTTCATAGTTTATCAAAGAAGAACAAACTTCTTCAAATGATAATTTATCCTTTTCATGAATGAGAGTAATACATAAATGATCTAATTCATCCGGAAGAGAACCAATTAATAGCATATCCTTTATTTCATCTTTGAACGTTTCCTCTAAATTTAATAAATCAACAATTAACTTATTAAATTCATCAATATGAGAACTGATACTCGTACCTTGTCTCAACTGAAGATGAAATAATCTTTTTAATAGATACAACCGGTTCTCATTGCTTTTCTTTATATATTTGTTCTCCAAGGCCTTCCATAATGCATTGGCAGACTTTTCTCTGATGAACGGATACTTCTGCTCTCTACCCAGACAAGAACGAATCAACCCACAAGCTTTTATATTAAGCTTGTTCCAGTCTGTCTCCTTGATATCTTCTGGTTTTGTTTCTTCTAGAACTATATCCAAGTCTTGCTGACACAATCCATCCAATATCTCACTCTGCCATAAGCCGAAATTATTCCGGCTATCAAATTTTTCCACATCTATTTTTGCACTAGACACTGTCACTGTCCTCATCGATGTAGATGATGATGATGCCATAGCTATCTCGCACAAATGAGCTCGATACACAATATCATAAATAACCAAGCTCCACCAAATAATTATATCCAACAACTAGCAATTCAAAAAATTCACCAACCCAGAATAGTAGTAAGTGTTCAATAGAAAATAGCCACTCACTGTCCTAAACCTGTGGCTCTGATACCACTTGTTGCGCCAAGAAGCGTTCAAACAACAATTAGCACTATTATCAATTGTTATGCGGACAATTAATAGTGCTAGTCATACCACAACTGGTCAATCAAACATCCAACAATATGCAAAAAAGGAAAGAACACCAAGTTTAACGAGGTTCGGTAATATTACCTACGTCCTCGGGTGCCACTAGAACAAATCCACTATCTTCAAGAGAAGTTACAAAGTTTTTGGGCTATAATACAAATTCCTAAACTATTGGGTCAAATTGTAAATATCCAAGTAGTAGGGCTAATACTGTAATTACCCAAACAATAGGGTATTACTACAAATGCCCAAAAATAAAGGAAAAAATTGAATTCTTACAACTTTCAATGATTTAAATGTAAAACCCTTGAATTACGAGGTTCTCATAAAAAGATCTTATAAATAGAGAGGGGAAAGAAAAATATTCCAAAAAATACACTTAATTTCAAAGAGAATCTTACCTTATATAAGCCTACTATAATATCTACATGCCATCTCCTACCAATATAGGATTAACTCAATTTAATATATAAGTCAATTTTCAACACTTTTTCCTTCACGCAAGAGCTCGCGACCTCACAAAAGGCTTTCCAAATAAAAGAACAACCATTAGTACGAGAGGCCTCAAAAAGTGTTCTCTGGGATGATATTTTGCCTTAAGAATATTACTTGACAATGCATCAGGACTTTCCAATATCTTCCAAAACTACTTTGTGATCAGTGCAAGATTAAATAAATACAGATTTCTGAAGCCCAAGCCACCGATTGAATGCGGCAAACAAATAGCATCCCATTGTAACCAATACAAAGCCTTTGAGTCTGCCTTATTACCCCACCAGAAAGACCTCATTAATTGAACAATGAGCTGCAATACTAATTCAAGCAATTTGAAAACATACATAGTGTAAGTAGGGATTGCCTGAATGACAGCCTTGATGAGGATCGCTTTGCCCCCACAGAAAAGAATCTTCCTTTCCACAACTGAAGCCTTTTCCAAACTCTATCAACGAGGTTTTGAAAATTAACTTTCTTATTTAACCCAATACAAGATGGTAAGCCAAGATATTTATTATGACCATCAAAGGAAGTTAAACCAAATATTTGTTGTATCTCCACCTGTTACCAGAACAAACATTCAGACTGAAAGAAATGGCTGACTTATCAAAATTTATTAGTTGACCGGAAGCAGCAGCATAGACATCCAAAATATGTTTGATAACCAGACAATCAGTAACCGTGGCCCTACAGAAAACCAGACTGTCATCAACAAATCAACAAAAAATAAATGCAAGACACTCGGAGCAGTAAGTGCACATGAAAAACCAGGAAAACGCCCTTCTATCTCCACCTATTGCAACAGAAAGGAAAGCCCTTCTGCACATAGCAGGAACAAGTACGGAGACTAAGGGCATCCCTGTCGCAACCCCCTTGAAGGAAAAACCTCCCCATTCACCGAACCATTGATCTTAAAGAAGAAGCGTATTGTAGATAGGCAAGTATAAACCAACTCTTACCATTTAAATGGGAACCCTACTTTTTCCATTATGTGGAGCAGAAAATCCCCTCTATCATAAGCCTTGCTCATATCCAGCTTAAGAGCAATAATTCCGGTACCCCTTTTTTCCTATGACATAATGAGTGCATTAATTCAAAGGCTGAAATAACATTATCTGTAATGTCTCCCCGGAACAAAAGCCCTTTAAAAAGGTGTAATGATCACCGACAGGACTGTTTTCAACCGATTAGCTAATGTTTTAGAAACTATTTTATACAATACATTGCAAAGACTAATCGGACGAAACTGGATCATTGTATCATCAACTTCCTTCAAGGACCGTCCCTCATTCAACACACCCAAACAAAACTGGATCACATCTTCACTGACCACGTCCCAAAAATGTTGAAAGAAGATTGCATGAAAGCCATCTGGGCCCGGCGCCTTATAAGAGCCAATGCTAAAAACTAGCTGTTTAATACCCTCCCCTGTGAATGGGGCATCTAACCATCTTCGATCGGCTTCTGAAATGCGAGCTTGCATCATTTGAAAATTTGAGAAATCTCGGTGAAGACCACCAGAAACCCGAAACAATTTTACAAAATAAGTGCCAATAATACCGGACATGCCTTGAACCGTTTAAACCCAAGAGCCATCATCATCCCATAAACCAGATATTTTATTCTTACAAAATCTCCCTTTTACTTTTCTATGGAAGAATTTTGTGTTTTGGTCCCCCCACTTAAGACAATCCGCCCGTGACCTCTGAAACCAGAAAATTTCCTCCTTTTCAAGAAGCTTTTGAATCTCCATCTCCACTGTCTCTATCAACCCATTATCAAGCTCCACAGGTGGCGTCGAAAGCAGCTCATTTAACTTCTGCCCAGATTTCCGCATCTAGCAGTAACCGATCCTCCACCCCCCTGATTCCATTTTAATAACGCAGAAGCACAGGCCTTTAACTTATCAGTAAATGGAATACTGGCCTGAGACCAAGAAGTAGTAACTGCTGCCTTACAATCTTCTTCTGCAAGCCAACCAGGTTCAAAAGAGAAGAGACGACCACCACAACCCGATTGGTATTGTCTAGTTACTGGAGATAAGAGTAAATGGAGGGGCCGATGATCAGAAGACAGAAAATTGCGATGATGAACAACAGCTTCTGGAAACAAACGATGCTAGCGAGCACAGGCCAGCCCCCTATCCAGACGTTCCAGTATCATACCATTCCCCAACTTAGATCCTTTCCATGTAAAACGTGACCCAATAAACGGTAGCTCCTCAAGTTCGGCTGAGGACATGGCATCTTAAAATTCTAACATAGATTGTCTCACTCCCTAAGCTCCACCAGTCTTATCCTCCGCCGATAGTAATTCATTAAAATCACCAATACAAAGCAACGGCGATTGAGAAACCTACACAAGCATTTTAACAGCTCCCAACTATGTTTCCGCTCCCTCTGAATCGGAGACCCATAAAAGCTGACCACCCGCCAAGAAACCTTATCAACAACCTGAACATCAATATGGCCGTTGGAAAAATTATTTAGGGAGACGTCCCATAAGTAATTCCACAATAAAAACAAGCTGCCGCTCCTACCCTGACTATCAACAACAAAGTGAGAATGAAATCCCATGCTTCTACAAACCCTTGCTGCCCTTTCACCGAACAACTTAGTTTCAAGGACAAAAACTAAGTCGGGGGAACACTCTAAGAGAATAACTCTCAAAATGCACGAGGGTTCCCTATCCCTCGTGCATTCCAACATAACAGACTCATTCTGGTGAGCAGGCTTGTTCCACAGAACCCGCTTGTCCATCATTCAAGAGTTTTTGAAGTTGCAACTTCTTTGGCTGAGAAAGAAAAGCCATTGTATCGTCACATTTCCTTTTAAAAGAAACACCATTATTAGAGGAAGAGGATGGTTTAAGGGATATCAGAGCTTGTTGAAACCTTTTACGCTTTCCGGATGTGCCACTAGCCAAGCGAGGAGAGCGTCTCGCCTTCCCGCTCGTAGAGTCTGAAGACATTATTAAAGCCAGTTCGTAGGTACCTCTATCTGAGCCAGCTTGGGATGAAGGGTTGACATTAGCAGGAATAGCATTTAAAATCGAGCCATCCCTTTGTTTGGAACCAGAAGAGAAAGAATCTCCCAAGTCACCAAAATTCAAATTCGAATGGTCCACGATAATTCTCTCCTGAAAATTCGTAGAGTTTATCCTTTTGCGTCTTCCGAAAACTAAGAAGTGCCAACCAGAGTCCTAAAAGGATTAAAAGCCTCAGAGACTAGAATATCCCTACAATCCGGAATACGTTGGGATATTTTTTTTTTTAATTCGAAAAGTGAGCTCCCCCAGATAAGCCTATCTCTTAGTATCACACTTTAAATATTCTCAATCAATTAAGAAACACTTAATGTTTGGTATTATATAATTAAGTGAACTTATATATATTAATTAATTATATATTATTAATTATTTATTTTGTTGTTCATTAAAAATAATTAAATAAAATTTATTTATTATTGAACTTTTAGAGCATTACGTATGGCATAAGCTTTAATGTGTAGAGACTCAATTATTTTATTTTATTTTATAATAAACCAAAATAAAATAAAATACTATAAATAATAGGTTGAGGTCCCCAGTCTAAACCCTAATGTATTATTCATTCACATCCCATCAGTGAGTGACGGTAACTTTTCTCTCATAAAGAAAAAATTTAGACGTAAAAGGCATCAACCATAATTTTTCTGCGTCTCTATGAATTCAGGTACACTTCTAATTTTATTCTTCTTAATAATTTAACATGAGATCCTGACTATGATGATTCTTTCACCAATTAAAAATTTTTATCCAACAAGTAGCATCAGAGCAGTTCATGTTGAATCATTAAGAGATAAACATTTCAACACTAAATTAGGAAGATTTAAAGTGTGCGTTATTTGAATTGTATTGAAATTTATAATTCAAACATAATTATTATAAAAAGAAAAGACTATACGCGGCATGCACAAAAAAAAAAAAAAATGGAAAGTTTCTTTTAATTCAGCGTTGTTGTTTGTATTAATATATTATTATGATTATATATATATATATATGCTTTGATTGTTGAATACATATGCTGAGTTGATTGCATTGAACGATTGTTGAATACATATACTGAGTTGATTATGTATATTATATATGTATATATGCTTTCATAAAAGGCTGTTAAATTGATTATATATATATATATATATATATATTAAGTGCAAAAAGTGTTAAAAATCAAAAGATGTTATATTGTATATTATATTTTTCATGATTCAGTATTGGCATTCAACTAGTAGCCATCATTAAATTCGTCTTTTTGTTTGACTATATAAGTCAAATTGATGCAAGATATTTATTAATTTTTTCAATGCCATTGATTGCATGTAATTTCCTGTACACATTCAACGGAATGAATGCATATTGAGTTCATTTTGAATTTTTTTATTTTTTATTTATTAATAAAAAAAATTGAATGCGTAAATAAAAGGAAATAGAAGATGAAATTGAATGAGTATAGTGGTTGAATGCGTAAATAATAAAAAGTAAAATTGGAAAAAAAGAAATAGAAGTTGAATTTTGTTTAAAATCAAATTGATAATGTTAAATTTGATGGGATTCTTTTTTAATTGTGGTGCACGTCAAATAGTTAGTGTTCATAAATTTTGAGAATTTATCAAGTCAAATTTATATGGCTCATAAAAATTTACCGGGCCCAAAATTTATATACTCAACATATTGACTAAATTAAGTGAATTAGGATGGACTTGTACCCATTTTGGGTTTAGGTTATTAGACAAAGTTTAGAGTATGGGTAATTCAAAAAAAGTTAGGCTTGACCTGACCCAACCATTTTGGTTCTTACCCATTTCCGTTCCATTCTAATTTTAATGATTTGACTGTTGACTTTTGATCGTTAACTTTGACTTTGACAATTCTATTTTTTTTTCTCCCTTTTTCGTACAAACTAATATCCAGTATTTTAAAATAAATTAAATTGAATTAAAATGCCACCAAAGTGACATCTTTTATGCAGATTTATTTATTTTGAAATATGTGAGTATTGTTAAAGAAAATAAATAATTGTGTTTAAATTTATGCGAAAAATAATCGACTCAAAGGAAGATTATTTTTTGGCCAAATAATAAACACATGTGACAGTAAATATGTGATCAACTTTGACACTTTCTATGCATATAATATGTCGGTCCAAAGAAAGGCGTATTATTGGCAGGATTTATTATCAATGTTTATTGTCTAAGTTTTTTCTTTAGTACCGTTTACAAATTGTTATTTCTGTCCAAAGACTAAATAGTAATGTTGTGTTTGGTATCTTATAATGACCCATTTATTATATCTTATATCATGTGTTTATATGAATGCGTGATAAAATGATATGGTTATTGATTGTGAGTTTTTTGTTTGTTCTATACAATAAATGCTTATTCTGTATCTGCCAACTTGAACAACATTCCAGTGCTTAACGGCACTAACTTTAGGAAATGGAAAGAGCACATTACCATTGTGCTTGGGTGTATGGATCTAGACTATGCAATCCGGATGGAAGAACCTTCTGCCCCTACTGATAGCAGTACTGCTAAACAAAGGACACTTTATGAAAAATGGGAGCGTTCTAACCGCATGAGTCTGATGATCATGAAGCACTCTATTCCAGATACCATAAGGGGCACAGTGCCTGAGGAAGAAAATGCAAAAAATTTCCTGAGCCAAATAGCAGGTCTAACCTTTTCATTTCGTTGGTAATGAAAAGGTCGAAACAAGCACAATTTTGTCTAAGCTTGTTTCAATACGGTATAAAGGCAAAGGAAATATAAAGGAGTACATTATGGAAATGTCTAATCTTGTTACAAGATTAAGGGCACTAAAGTTAGAGTTGTCTGATGACATTCTCGTGCACCTGGTCTTGATCTATCTTCCTGTACAACACAGTCCTTTTAAGATCAGTTATAATACTCAAAAAGAGAAATAGACTCTTAATGAGCTCATTGCTTAATGTGTACAAGAGGAAGAGAGATTGAAACAAGAAAAGATAGACAGTGCTCATTTAGCAATTTCTTCCAATGACAATGCTGCCAACAAGAAAAGAAATTTGAATAATAAAGGAAAAAGAGTTGCAGACATTGAAACTTCACAGCCTAAGGTGCAAAAGAAACAGAATACTGAAATCTCTTGTTACTTTTGCAAGAAAGTTGGACATGTGAAGAAGGATTGTTCAAAGTATGCAAAATGGCTTAACAAAAAGGGTAAAATTCTCAACTTTGTTTGTTCATAAGTTAATTTTGCTTTAGTACCAAGTCACACTTGGTGGATAGATACGGGTGCAACTACTCACATAAGTGTGACTATGCAAGGTTATCTATAGAGCCGACCGCCAACTGATGCTGAAAGATTCATCTATGTGGGTGATGGCAACAAGGCTCCTATTGAGGCAATTGGATTATTTAGATTACTATTAGAATCTGGTTATTATTTGGATTTACATGAGACATTTTATGTACCGTCATTTAGATGGAATTTAGTTTCTATTTCTTATTTGGACAAATTCGGTTACTCTTGTTCTTTTGAAAATGGAATGTTTAGTCTCTTTCAAAATTCAAATATTATTGGTACCGGTTCTTTAGTTGATAATTTATATCAATTGAATCTTCATACCTCACAAATTAATGAAACCTTGCATATAAGCAATTATGGTATAAAGCGCAAATTAATTAATGAGAATTCTTATATGTTATGGCATAAGCGTTTATAACATATTTCTAAACAAAGAATTCAAAGGCTTGTGTCAGAAGGAATTCTAAATTCCCTTGATTTTTCAGATTTTAAAATATGTATTGAATGCATTAAGGGAAAACAAACAAATATTAGAAAAGGTTGGTGCCAACAGGAGTTCAAACGTCTTGGAATTAATTCATACTGATATTTGTGGTCCATTCCCTACGGCTTCTTGGAATGGTCAACAATATTTTATTACTTTCATAGAAGATTGTTCTCGTTATGGGTATCTATACTTGATTCATGAGAAGTCACAGTCATTGGATGTTTTCAAAGCCTATAAAGCTGAAGTTGAAAATGAGCTTGGCAAGAAAATTATAGCCATCAAATCTGACCGTGGTGGTGAGTTCTATGGCAGATATGACGGATCAGGTGAACAACGTCCAGGCCCTTTTGCGAGGTATTTACAAGAATGTGGCATTGTTCCTCAATACACTATGCTGGGGACTCTAAGTCAAAATGGTGTAGCTGAGAGACGAAATCAGACCCTAAAGGATATGGTTAGAAGTATGATAAATCATTCTTCTTTACCAGAATCTCTTTGGGGTAAAGCCTTAAAGACTGCAGTATATATCCTTAATCAAGTTCCAAGTAAAGCAGTAGCTAAAACCCCATATGAGTTATAGACTGGAAAGAAGTCTAATATTAGGCATTTGCATGTCTGGGGTTGTCCAGCTGAGGCTGGGCCATACAAGCTCAATGAAAGAAAGTTGGACTCAAGAACAGTAAGTTGCTACTTTGTTGGATACTCGAAAAGATCGAGGGGTTTCAAGTTTTATGATCCCTCAAGCAAATCCTTTTTCGAGACAAGGAATGCTAAGTTCATTGAGGATATTGAATATAGTGGGAGTGCTAAACTCAGGAACATTGTTTTTGAAGAGGAATATGTAACTATTCCTAATATTGTAATTGATAATGACCAAGTATTTGCACCTGTCATTATGCTGGATGCAAATTTAAATAATCAAGACGTTCTTGAGATACCTCCCACTAAATTGAAGAACCCACTCTTACTCATGTAGAGGGGCAACAACAACAACTTTAATTGGAAGTGCCATTAAGGAGATCTACCAGGGAGTGGAGATCAGCGATTTTGAATGATTATGTCGTATATCTCCAAGAACATGAATTTCATATAGGACTAGAAGATGATCCAATAACTTTCAGTCAAGTCAAACAAAGTGTGAACTCCCAAAAATGGATAGATGCCATTAAAGATGAGATGAAATCAATGCATGACAATAACGTTTGGGATCTTGTCGAATTGCCTAAAGGAACGAAACCAATTGGTTGTAAATGGATTTTTAAAACCAAACGGGATTCGAAAGGCAATGTCGAAAGATATAAGGCACGTCTAGTCATAAAGGTTTCACTCAAAAGGAAGGCATTGATTATAAAGAGACTTTCTCTCCGGTTTCATCGAAAGACTCTTTTATAATTATTATGGCACTTGTAGCTCATTATAATTTAGAGCTACATTAGATGGACATAAAGACTGCTTTTCTCAATGGCGACATTGAAGAAACCATATACATGTTGCAACCAGAGAACTTTGAATCCAAAGATTCAAAACATTTGATGTACAAATTAAAGAAGTCCATCTATGGTTTAAAGCAAGCATCCCGTCAATGGTATCAAAAATTTGATCAAGTGATTACCTCTTTTGGTTTTAAGGAAAACACTGTTGATCAATGCATTTATCACAAGATCAGTGGGAGCAAATTTATTCTTTTTGTCTTATATGTGGATGACATTCTACTAGCAAGCAGCGATATAGGATTGTTGCATGAAACCAAGATATTTTTTTCAAATAAATTTGAAATGAAAGATCTTGGGAATGCCTCTTTTGTGTTGGGCATACAGATTCACCGAGATTGATCTCGTGGGATACTTGGCTTATCACAAAAGGCATATATCGATAAGGTGCTTAGTAGATTTGACATGAAGAATTGTGCATCAGGAGACACACCCATTGCTAAAGGTGATAAATTTAGTCTGCTTCAATGCCCAAGAAATGAGATCGAGAAGAAAGAGATAGAGAAAATCCCTTATGCGTCGGCAGTAGGGAGTCTTATGTATGCTCAAGTTTGTGCGCGTCCGAATATTGCGTATGTAGTTGGCATACTTGGCAGATATCTAAGTAACCCAGGAATGGATCACTAGAGAGCCGTTAAAAAGGTTATACGGTATCTACAGAGAACAAAAGATTACACACTCACATATCGGAGGTCAGATCATTTAGAAATCATTGGGTATTTAGACTCCGATTTTGCTGGTTGTCTCGATAGCAGAAGATCCACTTCAGGTTATGTCTTTCTATTGGCTGTGGGAGCTGTGTCATGGAAGAGTGTTAAGCAGACACTCGTAACTTAATCCACAATGGAAGAAAAATTTGTAGCTTGCTATGTGGCATCAAATCAAGCAATATGGCTGCGAAATGTTATCACTGAGCTACAAATTGTCGATGGCATTGAGAGACCATTGAGAATAAATTGTGATAATAAAGCCGCTGGGTTATATTCTAAAAACAACAAAAACTCGTCAAAATCGAAGCACATTGACATCAAGTTTCTTGTTGTTAAAGAGATAGTTCAGAGTCTTCAGGTGTCTATTCAACATATCAGTATAAACTTAATGATTGCGGCTCCGCTTACTAAGGGTGTATCACCTAAGGTGTTTCATGAGCATGTGGCTTGTATGGGTGTGGTTTATCCTGATGATATGCTTCTATAGTGGGAGTTTGTTTCTTGATGTTCAATTACAATTGACGTATTTTCTTATCAGACTAAAGTATTACATTTTTGTTTATTTATTGAAAACTCTGAAATAAGGTTATATTCTTTCAATTACAGTTTTGCATAAAGTTTTGAAAGTATATTGTTGAACTCTTATGAGTTATAAAGTAGGACCAGTTGGAAATAGACATATTAAGGGATCACGTTGCATGACATTTTTATGCTACACATCCATGCTTGATCTATGTCATTTGATTATATTGATGTATGTGACCATTGATAGGTCTAGTTACAAGAAAGATAACAAAGACCGCTTTGATCCTATATTAGTATAATTGATGGACCAGATTGTTTAGAGATGTCTTTTACTAAGATAGCAAATATTGAGCTCATAAAGTTATTTAGTAATGTACAATTGTAAAGTGACATATGTGGCCTAAGTAAGAGATTGTTGAGTATTATATAATTAGGTGGGCCTACATATATCAATTAATTGTACATTATTGGCTATCTATTTTGTTGCTCATTAAAAGTGATCAAATAAAGTTTATTTATTATTAGGCTTTTAGGGCATCACGTATGGCATGAGCTTTAATGTGTAGAGACCCAGTTATTTTATTTTATTTATGATGAGCCAAAATAAAATAAAATACTATAAATAATAGGTTGAGGTCCCCAGTCTAAACCTTAACGTATTATTCATTCACATCCCATCAGTGAGTGATGGCAGCTTTTCTCTCATAAAGAAAAGGTTTAGACGTGGAAAGCATCAACCCTAATTTTTGTGCGTCTCCATGGATTCAGGTACGCTTCCGATTTTATTCTTCTTAATGATTTAACATGAGATCCTGACTATGGTGATTCTTTTACCAATTAAAGATTTTTATCCAACACTTGATGCACGATAAGACCACTAAAAGAGTATTTGGTTCATGGTGTGTTGCATGAGCTTGAGTTTTCAGAAGGCCCAATTAACTTGGGTTAAGGCCATATTTGTATGGTAGGTGAAAGAGTATTTTAGAGATGGTATATTCTTTGGGATATTCATAAGGTAAGTGGTATCTTTGAAATATTTCTTTGTATATTCTTCTATTTAGATGTTGACCGTTAAATTAGAATGAATCCTAACCGTCCATTGTATATAGCTTTAGCTATAAATAGATGAAACTCTCATTTGAGCATGCCATCCTCTAAATCCTCCAAGCTTGTAATTTTATAGCTTTGTAATTTATCTTTAGTATTAATATATGAAAGCATTCTCTCAAACATTTAGGATGCTTCTTCTTTATCTCTTTCTTTAAGTAATTGGTCTTGTAGGCTGCTTAGCACTTGAAAAGTGTCTAAGACCACATGGGTTCAAGAAAAAGTCCATGACAAGTGGTATCAGAGCAGGTTCAGAGAATATGCTGAAGGACGTTGCTGCATCATCGGGGATTACTAAAAAGAAGGGTAGAGACCCCAAAGTTAAGAGACATGGGAGTATTCCACCTAAAAAGTCCATTGATCCGAACCATGAACTAGGGGGCATGGTTATGAAGTTTGGTAGTGTCGTGAGCAAGGCGACGGATCGCCTTGGGGAGTTGGAAGAGTAAGTCAAGAAGCTCGAGGTAGGCCTCGACACTCAAGGGGATGATGAGCTGTGTTCCCTCATCGAAAACTCCATTGATGAGCATACTGACAAGCAACGAGATTGGATCAAGACCTTTCAAGAGAAGGTTTACAACACCATGGACAAAGTTCAACCTAAGTGGAAGAGCTACGTAAAGGGTTTGAAGCTGTCAAGGAGAACGTAGTGTTGTACAAGTGAGCGGTCATTAATGGTGTAACTACTTAAGGTACGGTGGCTACACCAAAGGTTGAAGCCCCTAAACCGAAGGAGTTTAGTGGCAAATTGGATGTCAAGGAGCTTGACAACTTCTTCTGGAAAATAGAGAATTACTTTGATTCTATGGGCGTGTGGGACGAACATAAGGTAAGTACCGCTACTTTGTACCTTTTCGATCATGCAATTTTGTGGTGGCATATGAAAAGCCAGGAGATTTATAAGGGTACTTGTACCATTAAAATATGTGAGGAATTGCAATGAAAATTAAAACGCCAATTCTATTCAAAGAATGTGGCGCACGACGCTTGCAAATGGTTGAAGAAGTTGAAACAAACAAAGTCCATTAGGGAGTACATAGAGGAGTACTCTTTGTTAATGTTACAAATCCGTAACATGAGTGAAGAGGACTTGTCGTTCAATTCCTTAGATGGGTTATAAACATGGGCTGCCAATAAGTTGAGTAGCGCAGAGTGCAGAATATATCTGACACTCTTACAATGGCGGAGACGCTCATAGATTACCGCAAGGGAGAAATAGGTAAGTCTAAGAATTCTAAACCTAATTACAACATAGGTAGGGAAGCCAAAGAGTTTTAGCCTTCAAAAAACAAGGAGGAGAAAAGCAAATTACCAAAGTGGAAGGAGACGAAACAACACGGTCATAGAGGTAATAGTCCGAAGATAAACTGCTTCCTTTGCGATAGGGACCATTGGGTGAATGACTGTCCGAAGAAGAAGACTTTCAATGCAATGTACGAGGCACAAGAGGAGGACGAACAAAGCCGTATGGGTTGTATGCAGTTGTTTAATTCCCTCAAAGCCAAACGGTGCGCCAACACGCCAACAGGGACGACACTTATGTACATTGAAGCCTACATCAATTATATAAATACTCAAGTACTTATTAATACGTGGGCTATGCACAACTTTATCAAGCATGCGGATGCGGAGCGCTTGGGCCTTTATGTGGAACAAGGAGAATGATACCTTAAGTCCATGAATGCAAGAGCCAGGCCGCTTGATGAGTTAGTTCAAAGAGCTGAAATCCACATAGACAAATAGCACGGTAAGGTAAATTTCTTGGTAACACCTCTCAATGATTTTTATGTGGTGCTAGGTATGGAGCTCTTAGGGTAGTATAATATGTTGCTACTCCCTCAACATAACTACATATGTATTTTGGAGGGAGGACCTCGAATGATACAGACGGTAGACAAGCCAAAGAGTGAGCTATCTAAGCTAAACACCAAGATCTTTTTTGTAATGCAACTAAAGGAAGATGTCGAATACAAAGGAGGGTTACATCCAACTACAACAACAGGGATGGATGATGAAGCGAAATGGGGCAAGAATGAAATACCGAAGGACATTATTGAAGTGCTTGGGAAGTACAAAAGGGTCATATCTACTGCCTTACAAGAAGAATCGCCTTCAAGAAGGGAAATTGAGGTCAAGTTGGAGCTTGATTATACGTTTTTAACCATAGTGTGCACACCTCAATCCGAGTTATTAAAGTTGTAGGGGCAGCTCAAGGAGTTGACGAATACGAGTGTTATTCAACAATCAAATACGTCACACGATGTGCATTTGTAGCATAAGAAGTGGGTTAAACACATGCAGCGGGGGTCAAGTATAGTGCTGGGGACTTGGTGATGAAGATGATACTTCCACCACAACGCAAGTCAGCACACCCACTTCACAAGGTCCTTAATCGTAGAGACGAGGGACCAAGAATTATTGCCAAGAGAGTTCATAACACCTCGTATAAGGTGGAGATACCTTCGAAATAGTGCCAATGGCTACATCCAGTGCATTCCGCAAGCTATTGAAGCATTATCGTGGATGTACGGAAGGTACACAGTATAAACCACACAACTGGGAACCTTTGCGAAATTTCACACACCATGACAAAGAGGAGGAACTCAGGATGAGCCTTAAGTAATTTGTCGAGTGGAAAGGGTTGTCTGATGGGATAGCATGCTCGGAGCACGAGAAAGCACAGCCAGAGTTTGACAAATGGGGTGCACAAGCTTCAACAAGAACGCGGCGAGGGCATCGCATGAATTTGGTAGGGGAGAATGTCATGCCCAAATATTCTCAAGCAATTACTCGAACACTTGGCACGCGACAAGACCAGCAAAAGGGTAATTAGCCCACGGCGTGCTGCATGGGTTTAAGTTTCTAGAAGGCCCAATTGACTTAGGTTAAGGCCACATTTGTGGTAGGTGGGAGAGTATTCTAAAGATAACATATTCTTAGAATATTCTTGTGGTAGGTGGTATATTTGAAATATTTCTTTTGTATATTATTCTCTTTAGATGCGAACCATTATATTAGAATGAATACTAACCGTCCATTGTATATAGCTTTAGCTATAAATAAATAAAGCTCTCATTTGAGCAAGTCATCCTCTAAATCTTCAAAGCTTGTAATTCTATAACTTTATAATTTCTCTTTAATATTAATATACGAGAGTATTCTCTCAAACATTTGATGTGTTTTTTTTTTCATATTTTTTTTTGAGTAATTGATCTTATAAACTGCTTAACACTTGAAAACTTTTCAAAATTGTGCAAGTTTGAGAAAAATTCATGATATTAATGGAATTACTCCACTATATTTGAAGGATCAAAAACCACCAAGGGCAAGACCTCCATTTGATCCAAACTATTGTCAATACCATCGCCCCCTATCATCCTTTTCACCATATTATGACTTAGTGATTTAGGTCGACGATTAAAGTTGACAGCCCTAATGATATCCAAACAACGATGGTTGCTAGGTTTCTTAAGAATGGTCGGATGGTCTTTCAAACATTCCCTGTAAAGTGTGTGTTAAAAACTACAAAGGGTACAAAAATCTGTTAATTTTTCATACCTGAAATCCACCCATAATAATCAATTAGTGTTGCCAAAACGGAGAAACATTCCTTTACGAATGGGTTTGCTGAGTGAAAGTTTGACACGCACTCGCATATATTTATCGGAACATGACCCTCTAGAATCAGCATTAACATCGAGAAATTCTCCAATCTCCTTACCCAGCAATTCAGCGAACTCAACATTCATGTGGATGATTGGAAGATTGTGAACTTGAATCCAAAAAGGAATTGAAGAGAAAGATGGATCATTCGGGCATGCTTCATTGGTGACTGGTTCAAGAGCCAGCAAGAATTTGTTAAAATTCCAAGGTACCAACAACCGCACCCTTTTCCGGTCATCCTCCACCTGAAACTCCGCAAGGAAAACATTGTCATCCAGCCATCTGAACCGTAGCTGACCCTTAGATTTCCATAATGTTCGCATAGTATTAACAAAAGCATCTCTTTGGTAATTCTTTCTGGTCAAAACATTTACAAAGAGCCCAAAGGAAGAAAAATCCCGTTGACGTTGAATGAAAGACTCATCAATCCCTAGTACTGATTCATTGTGGGAATTATCAATATAGAATGATTGCTACAGAATCTCTAACTTCATCCATTGCCGAAAAGAACAAACCGTAGAGCTCGCAGTGAGCAAATATCGATCTCCAAAAGGAGAAAAAATTCGATCTCTAAAAACGGAAGTTCATAGAGAGAAAAAACTCTTTGCTACTATCCATGTCATATTTTAATGTTTTGATTAAAATATTTTTATTTTATAATTTTGATAAAATAGCTTTACGTCGTTAAGTTTTTGAAAGGTTATTAAATGCAAGTTTATATTATGGAAATGGTACCAATGTTTGAATTCTTTTAAACAAGTTTTTTTGAAATTATAGAAAAAGATTTAGTGCTCCTTCTAAGTATGTGAAATTAAGAACAAATTTTTTACATGTAATTTCAAGAATATATTTTATTTATTCTATACCGGTGATTCTTATAAATTATATTCTAGTTGGGTCACCGTGTATATAAGTGACATTTATTAGTGAATTTTTTTGTTAAAATGGTCTTCAGCTTTTATTATGGTGATTTATGGAATACAAATAATTGGGGCTATTGGCCTATCAATATAGTAAATTCTCTTCTTTTAAATATATATATATATATAGTGAATTTTCTTTATCAAAAAGAAAAAGAAAAAGGGTTAGATTTGCCTTCTATGGGTTGGATTTCCATTATAGTTGTTGCAGATAGAAACTGTCAGCTTGGCTTTCATAATATTAATAGCTCCCAAATTCTTATAATAATTCTACCCCATTTTTTCTAACCTTACATCGACGTTCCACTTATTAGTAGTGGGCGCAGGAGCGATATGATGTGATTTAAAAAAAAAAAATTAAATTAAATAAAAAAATTTTAAATTTTTTATTTTTAAAATTAAGCCACATTGAATTATATGTAATTCAAATCAATTCAATTTGATCTCCTAAATATTTGAATTGGACTTAAAACATATTTTTTGGACTTTATATTACACTAAGTTAGAATACATATATACGCCATTTTAATTGAAAATACATGTTTCAATATTCAGTTAAATTAAAACACAAATAGAATCAACATATAAATATTATCTACAAGAAAATTCATGCAAAAAGTAAAGTAAGAAAAAAATTCAAATAAAGTATCTTTGAAGCAAAATTTGGTCAGGCCTACTGAAGCCACTCAAAACACTCAATGATTTATTGAGTGAAGAGAAAACCGAGTTGCTAAGCTTGGAGATGTCAAGAGTTGAGCTTGAATCAAATGATGAAAAGTATGAGAACGAGGTTGGGTAGGGGGCTTGCTGAGGATTGGTTAAACTTGGAATCGAATAGTAGAGCCTTGCAAAACTTGAAAAAAGCTAGGTAAGAGGCATGCTAGGGGAATTTACTAGTGGGGTGGCTAATGACGGCCCTCTAACACTCAAGTAATATAGTGGCACAATAGTGAAATATTCCTTATGATTTTTCCTATGAAGAGAATTTAAGAAAGATAGAGAATATGTTTTTTCTTTCTTTTGCTAATTGAGCTAGCGTCCTCTTTCCAAAACTTGTCTTACCCGAATTCAAAATAGGAGATAAGTCTTAAGTGTAGAGGGAGTTAGCTTGGCGATGCCCCTTAGGGGTGATATGTGACAACACAAAATTTGAGAGTTCCCTCTTCTAGAGGGCCATTTAGAGAAGCAACACAGTTGAGGGCTCTTAAGTAATTGTGCCTCCCTTGAAACTTAGAGTATAAAGTATCATAAGATTGGCTACTTTTTAAGAGAATCAATCTTAGGGTCAGATAGGTTGCATATGCCACCTTTTGAATTCCAACAGGTGTAATGCTGACTCACCTCACTAACCTTAAATAAGCCTCATCCTTTGGTCAGCAATAGGACAAAGGCCTGTCACGTTCTGATGTAGAGATTTTATAGTGGTCTCTTTGGGGTTTTTCCACCTAAGACCTTATCCTTCTATCAATGTATCACATAATGTGGCCTTTAACTAGGTATTTGGCAGGCCCATTGATGATGTGGTAAGAGACTTGGCTTTGCTAATATGTACAATGATTTGGGATCTAATGGTAACGTCTAAAAAGTGACTTAGCTATAATAACTCGTCCTCTAGTTGTAGGATTGAGTGGTGATGTTGATTGATGCATAAGTCTCGCTTGATGGACCTCGCAGGCTAGATGTGAAGGCAAATGAGTTTGGACTAATACTGAGCCTAGTGAAATGGCCTCGAATGAACTAGGTGACCCTCTAAGGAAGTTGGGCCTTAGGGCTTTAGTGGACCTTAGGGAGCAGTTTAAGTGTCATTATAATTTTTCCAAACATTACCCATCATAGTTTCCAATATAGAGGTAAGGAGATAGTAGAAACTATTCTACTTTCATGACACATAGTGTGCTTTCCTTTGTCCCCACAATATGTCTTTCTCTCTCTCTCTCTCTCTCTCTCTCTCTATATATATATATATATATATATATATATATATATATATATCTCTTCAGTTTTGGTTGAAAAATGTCCATCTCTACATTTTTCAAAGAGATTGTCCAAGGGCATTTTCACCCTTTGACACTATAAGTAGGGGTGTTGACATTATTTCTAAAATTTTAACATTTATAACAAATATATATAGACAAGATTGAAATCATACCATGAAGATGGATTTTTATTTATTTTATAGTAATATTGATCTCACTTAGTAATACAAATGTCTTGCCTCTAAAGTGATTCACGTTGTTTTCTCTTTTATATATTTTTCTGATTTTTAATAACACCAAAAAATAAATTATAATGACTAACTTTTTTTGTGGGCTATTCTCTCATATATATTGCCTCTAAGGAAAAAACACGTACGTGGGATCCTTAACATGATGAGTGGGAATGTTGGCGTTATTTCTGAAAGTTTATCTAATAATAATCATAACAAATGTATATAAGGAAAATGACATTTGGACTCTTAAAGTTTCAAGAAAGGGACATGCAAACTCAAATAGTTTAAAAAAAAAACTAATCTACACCCTGTTTGGTAACGGATTCCATTAACTTCAATGGTAGAAAGGGTAAAAATAAAAATTCACTCTATTTTAATCAGAAAAAAGTAAAAATTCAATTAAATTGTAGAAAGAGGGCTTGAATCTTTGACCTCATAGTTAAAGTCCACGCACTTTAACTAACTAAGTTATTCTAACTTTTATGTTTATGTATAGATATACAAATTTTATTAACATATTCTCCTCAAGACCAAATGCTCATAATTTTAAAATGATTTAAAAAATACCATTGACAAGGTTTGAACCTTGGTCACCCATATGACAAGTAAAAATACTCACCAATAAGCTAAAATAAATTTTGTGACATAATGTTATAACAAAAAATACGAAAAGGTGGAACGACAGGACCCTAGCCACCACCTGCTGCCTGTCATCACTACTAATCGCCGACAACCACCATATGCCATTGTCAAATGAATGATCAAATTATTAAACAAGACAAAGAGTATAAAGGAAGGATAATAAAAAAACTGTCACAACTTGCTCTATTTTTCGCATGAAACAATGAAAAAACCTTACAACTTGATGAAAATCCTGGATTATAAAACCATATAGGTTTGTGAAACAGTTGATGGGAAAAATTTTGGGAAAATGTAACATCCCAGAAGGATCACAAGAGTCTCATCCAACCCTGAGTCATAATGACACTTCTTACCTCTAAGAAGTGTCCTCTCAATAGCAAGAGAAGCCAGAAATCCTCTTTGACTCACCTGAGAATAGAAGGCAAAAGGCATTCTGGCAAAGCCCTCCAAAAGGAAGAGTTATCAATCAAGTTAAAGATCATGCCAAGGATATTACAATTACTCACCTAACTAGTCAATATTTAGAAATTCAAACCTTTTTAGAAAAACTTATGAGAATCATAAATTGAAAGGAAACTATGCTAAGAGAATCATAGACAGACTTAGAAGAGAAAATAGGCTTGCACCAATTGCCAAAGAAATCCCTAACAAAAAGAAATAAAGAAGCAAAATTGAAGAATACGCTAGAGAGAGATTAAATAAGAAGATAAGTAAAAGCAGAGTCAAGGAGGACATAAGAAGAATTCTCGACAAAATCAAAGAACATAAATACAACGAATAGCACAACTCTACGTTCAGAAATAAAGACCTACTAGTTAAGAAGGTTCAAAACCTAAAGGAATTACTGCACCAAGTCCTCAAGAATAGGGGAAAATTGAAACTTTCCGCACCAAAAGCACACAAGTGGGAAGAAAATCTCCTCTCATTAATGAACTCATAGACATAGAGCTACCTAAGAGATTTAAATTGCCAAATCTCTCAACTTATAACTATGTCGATTAAATAATTGATCTATTATCAATTATTGGGCATATATAAAAGTAGATATGCCAAATAATCTATGTTAATCTAGATGAAAAATCCCTCATTGGCACAGAAGCCTAAGATAAAATAGTATATCTTCATTTAGTAAACTGATCAACAAGTTCATCTAGCATTTTTGAGGAGCTAGGGAAAAGGTTAGAAAGTCTCAATAGTTGTAATGACTTAAGCAAGGTCATAATGAAAGCCTAAGAGATTTTATGCAATGATTTCATAAAGAGGTAATCTAGCTTGAGGCATTCGATCTATCCGTCACACTAGAGGGATTAAAAGAAGGACTTTAGATAAGTTAGTTTTGGTACTTTCTATCAGAAAGTTCATCCGTTACCTATGTAATTACTTATGAACAAGCACATTGATACATAAAAATTAAAGAAGAAGAAGAAGAAGAAACAGTGAATAAGGTAGTTGAAGCAAATATATGAGGAAACCGAAAGGGCGAGATCTCAGAAAATACCCCGAAATGAGGACAACAGGATAGTGAAGGATAGAACACCACAAAGAACAGTAAAATATGCACAAACAAGAAAGTCTCCACCGAGAGTGGCCAATGTACAAAAAGATAAATATATTCCTACAATAGTCCCATTAGTAGTATATTAGAGACTGTGAAAGAAAAAGTCTACTTAAAGAGCCAAGACTTCTCTTAACAGTGCCTAGATGTAGAAATAAGAACAACATGATAACAATGGGATAGAACACCACAAAGAACAGTGAAATATGCACAAATAAGAAAGTCTCCTCCTAGAGTAGCCAATGTATAAAAAGATAAGTATATCCATACAATAGTCCCGTTAGTGGAAATATTTAAGGTTGTGAAAGAAAAATGTCTGCTTGAAGAGCCAAAACCCCTCTTAACATTGCCCAGATGTAGAAATAAGAATAAAATATGTGAGTTACATTAAGATCATAGCTGCACCATTGAGGAATGTGAGTCCAAATAGATCGACTAATGAGGAACATATACCTGAATGAGTTTAGAGTCAACATTAGAACGAAGGAATCTTAAACTGGAGAAAACTAAGAACTCGAAGACTCTTCAACACGATAAACAACCATAATTATGTCAGGGGAACAACACTAACAGGAGACTCAAATAGACAAAGAAAAAATTATTCTCAATACTTGTTAGTCGGACACATGTGATGTTTAACACTCTAACTACTAACAAACTGCAAAGTTAATTCAGAACAAATTATGTTTACTAGGGAGGATGCCAAAAATGTCAATTATCCCTATGATGATGCATTGGTTGTAACTATCCAGATGGAGGGAATGGAAGTAAATAGAGTGTTCATTGACATACAAAGCTTCATGGATATAATATTCAAAGAAATAATTAATAAGCTCGATATTAAAGACTTCAAGCCTAAATGGATACAAACTCCCCTCTATAGATTTAGAGATAATTGTGTAATATCATTATGAGTCATAAGCTTACCAATTATCCATAAAGGAAAAAACCTTGCATTAAAACAATAATGGTTAACTTCGTGGTGGTTAATAAGCCAATACTTTACAAATTTTACTAGGAATACCCTTCATGATAAAATCTAATGCCGTAATGTTCATCCACTATCTGAAGCTCAAAATCCCCACTGCAGATGGAGTAGGAATCCTCATAGTTAATAAAAAAATAGTGAGAAGCTGTTATGCAATCACGTTCAAAAACCTTCTGCATAACCACCATAGATCTGAAAGAACAAATCAAAATCTCTAAAACCAGTTGAAGACATGCTGCCGATACCTGTTCAGCTAAAATCTCCTGAAAACATTGTAAAGATAGGCTCATAACTAAAGCTAAAGATGAGAGAAAAATTAATCTTTAATAAGAGAGTTCTTAGATATCTTTACCTGGTTACACGAGGGCATGCTAGGGAGAGATCTTGCCCTCATATGACACATATTGGTTGTAAATTCATCTTTTAAACTAGTCAAGCAAAAGAGACAAATTTTTAATCTAGTCAAGCAAAAGAGACAAATTTTTAATCAAAAGAGGAACGAGGTTGCCATAGCTAAAGTTGAAAAACTCATAGCAGAAGGATTCATTCGAGAAGTTCACTACCCTAAATGACTAACCAACATTGTCATAGTTAAAAGGAAAATGAGAAATTGAGGATATGTAGACTTCATAGATCTAAAAAACTCTTGCCCTAAAAATAGCTTTCCTCTACCAAAGATTAGAGTTGCTGGAAGCCATAGCTGAACACGCCCTTCTTAGTTTCATGGATACATTCTCAGGATACAACTAAATAAAAATGTTCATATCAGATTAAGAAAAAACTTCCTTTATCACTCGTCAAGGAACTTACTATTACAAGGTCATGCAATTCAGACTTAAAAACTGCAGGTGTCACTTACTAAAAACTTGTCAACAAGTTATTCAAACCTATAATCGGGAAATCATGAAAGTATATATAGATGACATAATTGTGAAGTCCAAAAAAAGTAGAAAAATACATAAATAACCTAAAGAAAACGTTTCTAATCTTGAAAGAAAATAACATTAGGTTAAACTTGACGAATTAGGAAAGTGCTTAGGCTTTTTAATGAGCCAATGGGGGATAGAGGCCAATTTGGAAAAGATTTGAGTAGTCCTCGAGATGAAGTCTCCAAGTATAATCAAAGAGATAAATAGGCTTCCAGGCTAGACATCTACTCATATCCATTTCATTTTAAAAGCCACTAACAAGTACTTTGAGTTTTTTTAGGCTATCAAGAGTAAAGACAAAACAAGGTGGACCCCTTAATGTGAGAAAGCTTTCCAAAAATCAAAAGAGTATCTGACTTAACCACTTCACCTCGTTGTACCAATAATTAGGGATCAGATGATATTATACTTAGGATTATCTAGTCGAGCAGTAAGTGCAACACTGATCAAAGAAGAAGAAAACATATAGAGACTAGTTTATTTTATAAGTAAAGCGTCTACAGATCATAAGACCCATTATTCACCTAGAGAAAAACTAGCTCTAGCATTGATCACCACTAGACGAAAATTACGGCTCTATTTCTAAGCTCATATAATAATCGGCCTCATAAACTAGCCCTTAAGATAGATTCTTTATAAACTCGACCTTTCCAAACGTCTCATCAAATGGGCAATCAAGCTCAGTGAGTTTGATATCTAGTATAAACTAAGGATAACTATCAAATCATATACTCTCATTGACTTCATCGTAGATGCACTTATAAAGACCAAGTCTAAGAAAAGGTTCCTTGTAAAGAATCATCCAAACGCTCAGAAAAAAGAAGCTCCCTATATTTCAACCTAGACACTTGTCATTGGTAGAGCATCGAACTTGAAAGGATATGGCGCTGGTGTAATTTTAATCAGTCTAAAAGAAGATGAACTCAGTTATACAGTTAGATTCAACTTTGTAGCCACTAATAATAAAGTCAATCTTATGAATCTGACAATGTCTAACACCTCAGATGCCTAACACCTGAAGCTGAATATGTGCTCCCTGAAATATATTAAGGAATTTATGAAAATCACTCTAGAGTAGAAGCCTTAGCTCACAAAACCTTTAGGTTAGAGTATTACTAGCCTACCATATTTGACAACACTAAAGAGCTAGTTAGAAAATGCAACGCGAACTAGAAGTATACTAATGACATCCATGCTCCATCAAAATATCTAAGAACAATGAATAGCCTAAAAAAAATTGCTAAAAATAAACTAACAGAGAAGAAATGAGCTTGGGTTGATGAGCTACTTAAAGTTTTGTGGGCTCTTAGTACCACTAGCAAAACAGCTACTAGGAGACTCATTTTCTCCCTGGCCTTTAGTTGTGAAGCCATAATCATAGCAGAAATAGGAATACCTACTTATAGAGTACAAAACTTTGACAAAGGAAAAAATAAGGAGCTTATGTAAGAGTTGGGACCTCATCGAACAAAAGAGGGATATAACCAAAACTTGAACTACTACCTATCAAATAAAGATTGCTTGATATTACAACATGCGAGTTCGAGCTCAAGAAGGAGACCTAGTCCTAAGAAATATTTTTCCAAATATAAAGGACTCAACTGATATAGTCATTGGACCAAACCTGGAAGGTCCTTACAAAGTGTTCAGAAGAATATGATCAGGAGCATATGAATTTAAGTACGCTGATGAAAGAGTTGTTAAAAAACCATGGAATGATGAACTTTTGAAAAAAAAAATTTCCATAGATATATTATTGTATTTTTAAGAGTAAATTCAACAATAAAAGTGCCATTTTATTTTATAAGCACGTATATTAAAAAGATCCGTTGTCATGAGATGACCCAATGCTCTCAACAAAGAAAATAACAAATGAGCCAAAACAAAAGAAGTAGTACATAAAAGAAAATATAATTCTCATTCAAATTTAAAAAAAATTTATAGAAGAGTGTACAAAAGATTAAGGAGGAGGAGGAACTTGGTCATTAGGGACAACCGAAGATCCACCATCTTAAGAGTTATTTTTCATCCTCATATGAGGCATGCAAAATGTCATCTTGCCATTGAAAATCAATATTAGGGTAGTGTTCCTTTAAAAGACAAACACTCCTCTTGAATCCTTGTATAACCCCTGAAGTAAAAAATAGTTCTTCAACATCAATAGCTCTATCAACACCCATTGCAGCCTCTTCAACCCAAGCACACATTCAACTAGATTCTTACTTAAGAACATTAACAAGCTTTTTTCAGATATTGCACCTAATCTTTTAAATGGTTGTTTTGCCTTATCAACCTAGAAATCTTATTATCATTAAATGCTATATCTCTAGTAGCCTCATCTTGAAAAACTTTACTTTGTTGCTCAAGCTCAGAAACATGACTCTCAACCACCGCTACTTTAGTGGACATCTCCTCAAGCCTTTCCTTCAAGGACTTCACTACCTTATCCTTATGCCTCTACGGCTTCTTAGGTTTGGCCAACTGTTTTCTAAGGTTTGAAGACTTCAAGCCATTATAATTCCCAATAAGGATAGTTTCACGGTAAAGTGACAAGCCATTCATTGCCTGAGGACAAAAAAATGTCAGTACACAAAAGAAAAAGAATCCAAACACAAATGAGATAAACGTAACATGGGAAATACCTTTATCGTACTTATGGGTGACATATGAAAACAAATAAAAGCATCTCAATCGTACATCCAATGGGCACAAGAAGGCCAATAACATACTCCCCTTTCCCTATAAAAAGGAAGCAACTATTAAAACCTGCCCTGAAAAGTAGTAAATAAACAACCTAAAATAAAACGTTAGAGGATTCCCTATTACCAATTCATGAATAGAATCTCAATCAATTGGTTTCTCTCTTAAAAACATAGGAATATTATTTAAGGGAGTAGGATTAACTGTCAATTTCCCTTTCTACTTGTAAAAAGAGGTCTTTGAGTAATAGTCCTCAAAGCACCTACACCATCACCAAAAGTATAGTCTAGTCCCTTTGACCATAACCATGAGTATTCCCAACAGCACTTGAGTAGGTGGATAAACTAAAGGCTCTTCTTGACGAGTGTGTTTTCTGCTACCCTCACTACTTTGTATATCTGCAAGACATAAATAGAGATTACATCAACTCTAAAAGCTTTAAAAGCAAGGAATAACCTACATTCCCTTTCTAAAAGTGACTTACCCTAGGGAACTATTCTTCCTTATTAACCAAACCTCTTCATTCTCATAATCATTCAACTCATTCTTAACAACCACTCTTGCTTAATCACTCAAATTATGTAGACCAAACTGATTTAGGGTAGACATAATTTCTAATAAGAAGAGAAAGTTAGTATGCCATTTGCACAAATTTTGCTAACCAAAGATCAAGAATAACCATATGAATACAAAAATTCATCATTATCAAATAAAAATATTTTAAGGAAAGAGTCGTTAAAGCGATAAAATTTGTTGTGTTGAATTAGAGCACAAGTGCACGTTATTGTAAATAAGTAATATATAATTAGTAGAGTATCATTCTTACAAGGAAAGTTTATTAATTTTGCTAAATACTAACATCGTATCTTCCTATCCTTATTCAAATGATTGAAGTATTTGGACTAATAAAATTTAAATCAAATAAACAAATAAAATAAAGTAAAATAGAGTAGAGAAAATAGATAGTAATTCACAATGGTAAAAGGCCTAGGACTGCAATTATCCCTCAATATTTTATTTGAATCTCAATCATTCCTCTTAAGTTAATTAATTAATATAAATTGTTAACCAAGAAATCTAATATATTCACAAGCCTCTTTCGATGATCAAGTGAAGATATTTTTCCTAATCAATTACCTATACTCTTATAGTAATTGGATTAAAACAAAACACATTACATATTCTGTATTTGTTATGTATGCCATATGAGTATATTTCTATCTCACATGATACTCAAAGTTGTTACACTATGATCATACATCAATCTATTCAAGGTTAACACCTAAATTCCTTTCTCAAGTTCATAAGGGCTCCCACAACAATTCTATATTGAATTCATAAATAAGAGAAAATAAATTGATTCAAGTTACATATTGTGTTCAAATTGTAATCCTAGATAAGAAAATTAGTTTGTGATGAAATAAATAGTTCTAAAGCTTATTAAGAAAAACATCATGAAAATCATAAAAACTAAAAAGATAAAGAGTTGAATAGATAAAACTAATTTAACGCAATTTTTAAACTTCTAGACTTCTTAATCCTCCAAAAGTCACTCTCTAACTCTCTAAAATGTTGTTTCTCTTGTGCTCTCTGTTCAATTCTCCTAAAATAGGCCTTTCGATATTTTATTTTTAAGCTTATACCTTTAAATTATGGCAAAACATCGAATACAAGTTAGATTCAAATTTTCATATTTAGCACCCAGTGACCAGTACCCTGTCCTTGGTTTCTTAGTGCTTTGATGCGTAGATTCTACACTTTTCGTAATTTTCTCGTTATCTCAACACTGCAGCACTCATTTCAGGTGTCACGACACTGAGCATCGTAGCAATTTTACATTAGCAATTATTGTAGTAATTTTCTATTCGCAGTTGCTGTAGTAGTTACTATTCTAGTGCTACAATGTTGATTCTTAGTACCGTGACGCTAAAATTATGCCCAAATTTTATAATTTTGTATGTTTTCCTTAGATTTTTATCACTATATGATTCATCGACTTCAAACTTACAAAATGATAATAAAACACAATAAAAACTAAAATTCACATTTAAAATGAATAAATGTTAAGTTTACAAAAGCCTAAATAATAAGTGTAAATTATCCCCATAAAAGATCTAAGGGAAAATCCCATAAAAGCAAGGAGGAAAGAATTTTAACAAAAAAAAAGCCTTTCCTACAATAATAGTTGAGTCAAGGAAAAGGAAATTCCAAGAAAAAAGGGCCATAATCGAAGTTATACCAAAAGCACATAGTACTTTTTCTCTCAACAAAAGAAAAAGGCGGACTATAAGAAAGTTTTGGCCTCAACTCCTAATAAAAATGGGCCTATAGAATCTTTACATAACCCCAACAGTAGATCAAATCTAACACTTTCTAGGATGTCCCACTTAAAGATGTCTCTTCAGATTGAAACAGAGATATTGCTAACAATCGATAATTTGAGAAATTATAGAATTATAAAAGTGCCCCATCATTGAGGACGCCTCTAAAAATTACAATTGATGGAAAAAGCTTAGAACACAAAGGGAAGCGCATTTAATGCAAAATTATCAATCAAAAGAGTCCAAGGGCCTTACCATAAGAACTCCTCGACACAACAAAATTTTCAAAAAGCAAGTCCTCAAAAGAGAGAAACCAAAGAGTCTAGTGAATGGAAAAAGGCATCAACCACATTATCATGAATACCCTATTCGAAAATCATTATGGTCACTTTCAAGGTTAGTTCCTAATAATTCTCAAAGCGAAGACAAAATCCTAAAAAACTTAAACTTCATAGGCCATCATCAAGAAAGTACTCCTCGAGCTCAAGCAAACAACTTAGGACATCAATAAAGAAAAATTAAATAATAAAGGCTCATTTAAAACATTCAAGCCAAACATCATGCAACAAGATCATTTAGAATACTTATCCAACAAAAAAGAAAAGGTCCAAGGTAGAAAACAAATAAAATCAAGCCACAAGAACATAGAGATAAAAGAAAAAAAATTCATTCATTCATTCAAAATGAGTTTACTACAAAGCCAAAAGGAAAAGAAAGAAAATCTTAAAATTAAACTGCAGGGGGATTACTTTTAGTAGTAGTAAAAGTGGAAGGGTCTTTAGCACGAGGAGCATCCTGGGATACCAAAGATGACTCATCAAGAGTTCAGGAGGGAACCTCCTCAACCATCGGAGGAGTAGTGGTCTCAACATTGGGAGCCTCAACTTGAGTAATGGTCTTCATATTTGGAGCCTCAACTTTCCCATCAGCACTCCTTTGGTCAGTAAACAATTCATCCACTTGAGAGAGGTCCAAACCAACACAATACCTCTTAAAGAGGTCAACCAACTTGATAAGTGCCTCAGAGTCTTCACTTGACCTTCGAGCTCCCTCACCTCTGACTCTAAGACAAGAACTCTACTCTCAGCTAGGTGACCTTAGCCTCTGATGCCCTACCTTGGTTGCAACCTTCTCCTTGACATGCTTAATTCGGACTGAATAACTATTAAGCTCATGCTTAAAGGTTTCTGTTTTCTTTTTGGCCTCCGTCAAGCCTCTTTTGCTTTAGCAGCCTCGGTTTCAGCAGTTGCCGATCTCTGAACATCATTCAATAATAATTATTGAAGATCACGTGGGGATTTTATCCAAATAACAGAATTTAAAGTTCACTATATCAGTCAAGCAACTCTTACAAGTAAGAGTTTCATCCACAACTACTTGCAGTATATTTATTTCTTTAATTCTGTCAAAAGCAACAGCACATGACCAAATAAATTAGATTTGTAACCTTCATGGAAGAATCATCAAAAAGAAATTTAAGAATACCATTTCAAAGTTCAATATCTTCTTTTTTCTAACTTTTCATTTTCCATATATTTTATTTTTTATTTTATGTCTTTTCTATATTTTTTATTACATGAAATGTAAATTAAAACGCTGCCTCCTCCCTGGTGTGAGCAGGTTACCTTATTTGGATAAACAAAATATTTGAATCAACACTAGAAATTTACCATATCCACTTTCATGTCAAATAACATTTGTCATTCTCATTGTTTCCCAAACTCAAATAAGAACTAACATGGTATCCATAGTCTAAGCTCATTTACGCAAATCATAAAGGTCTGTACTTATCCTAAAAGAGCAAGATGAACTTGATTTAACTTTGAATCGATTTTTAAAAGTTAAATTTTTTAGTAAATGAAGACGCATAACCCTAATTTTATTGTTTTAAGCCAACAATCAATGTCCAATCGTAAATAAGCAAAATTAATGATAAATAATCTATTATTAGTTATAAATCAACACAATTAAAATAGATTCCAAGTAGATTCAGTAAATGAAAAATAATGGATCAATGCAAAGAATGGAAAAAATATCATAAGCAACACTACTGAGAATGAGATTACTAAGAAATGTGTAGATTGTTGGCCTATTTAGAAGAATTGGCTGATTACTGAGAATGAAAAAAATAATCTATGTTTGTTGATCAATTTTGATTACCGTCGAAGGCTGATTTGAGATTTGAGACCCGAAACGAAAAACAAAAGAGACAATACTAGAATTTTGTTTTCACTAATCGATATTGTTTTATGACGGCTATGCTATCGATCGCAAATGGCCCTTTCTCTTGCAGTGATGTTTACTTTAGGAGTAAAATTCATGTTTAACATGTGATCTAATTTTGGACTGTTATGTTGGGTATAAATATCACAATATTTACCTTTTAACCTCGCAAAAAGCACCGATACAAAGGTGGGGGGGGAATCAATGCAGATGGAGTGTTTTAATAGGCTCAAAACTTCAAATAGTCCATTTTTTTTCTTAATTAAATTGCAATTAAATAAGAAAAATTCACTACTAAAACAATTTTAAAAAATATATATGAGACGTACATATTTATTAAAATTATATATATATATATTTCTTCCTCTTCTGTTGTTATTAAGGTGAAACTAACCCCTTCTCTACATATTATTAATTAAAAGCTCGTTGTTCTAATTTTAGCGTTAATTCAAAAATATCTTTAATCTAAAGTAACCAAGCGTTAACTCGAGAACATCTTTAATCTTAAATACACCAATGAGAAGAGATATAATAGAACTATTGGTTAGACTGTTTAGATGTCACTAGCCTAAACATACGTGTCTTAATTCATCCCTTCATTACTTTTGCAACTCTGCTTAACTACATAGATGTTAAGCACTTATTCTGCAACTATACCTTAACTATCATAGATGTTGGCACTCTCAAAACACAACTAACTATTTCAACAAAAATAAAATAAAAATTAATAGAAGTTTCAAATTCCACCTCTTTCAATTATATAATTAATCAAGAATTAATTCAAAATCTAAGCTATTCTTAGTTAGATAACTAGAGAAATCTAAGCTATTCTTAGTTAGATAACCAGGAGACCGTTGTCGGATTAGTTGTGGGACATTGGCATAGCTTGGAAAAGATATTAAGTATCGTCCTAGTGTACGTTTCGAATTCACGAGATAAAACACCCACAAAGGAGTAAGATAAATGTCAATTGAGAAATTGATTGAATACTATTAATAATTGAATGATAAAAATTGAGAGTGACAAGCTTATTTATTCTTAAATATTTAATACTAATCCTAATATAAAAAAAAGAAATAATCCAATCCAACTAAGATATGATTTCTATTTAAAATAAAATAAACATAAAATTTAAATAACATATGGACTCCTACTTATATTTTAAATAATATAAGATTCATAATTAGATTTGAATTTCTTACATTAGTTCATCCCTTCTTAAAACAACTCATCCTCTAGTGAACTAGGAAAATGGCTACGGGCCAAGACCATGATATTCAAATAGTCTTGAACATTGAAAGTCTTTGAAGTTGCATAACTGTCTTAAAGAGCATTATCATTAATTTCCTATAAGTTAGGAAATGGTCTAATCTTCTTTTATTTTAGCTTGTTGTACTTGCCAATAGAAAACCTTTCTTTACGTAAATGGACCATCACTTGATCTCCTATAACAAAGGATTTGAATCACCCATGCGTTTATGTAGTAATCGTATACTTGTTTGCAGCTTCTGTTAATTTCTTCTTAACTTCATCATGGATATTAACTATTCTCTCCACCATATGATCGGCAATATGGTTCATGTGGGAAAGCTTAGGTAAAGAAACCAATTTTAAAGTATGCAAAGGAGGTCTAATATAGACAATCTCAAAAGGTAATTTTCTACTTGATCTAATTGGCATATTGTTATAGGCGAATTATGCTTGTGGTAGCACATGATTCTATTGTCGCATAATATTTTGTGTTAAGCTATGCATAATGTTACCTAATATTCAATTTAAAACTCTAATCTGCCCATCAGTTTATAAAAGATATGTGCTACTATATTGCAATGGCATATCTAATCTCTTCCGTAAAGTACTCCAAAATTAATTAAGGAACTTGTTATCGCAATTTGACACAATGGTCTTTGGTAATCCTTGCAAAGGAACTGCCTCTGGAAGAATAGTTGCAACATTACTTGCATCAAAAGTCTTTTTGCATAGAATAAAATGTTTCATTATAAAAAATTGATCTAAAAGCACAAAAAATAGAATCCACTCCACATTGAGAATACGGAAGCCCTAAAATAAATTCCATATATAAATATTCCTAATGAGGCTCTAGAACAGGAAAGGATTGTATAACCCAATGTTTTATGTATGTTCTTTTGCTATTTGGCATGAATAGCAACATTTCACAAACTTCTCAACATCTTGCTTAAGATGTGGCTAACAATATCAAGCTTTTACTAATGAGATGCTCTTATCTCTACCCATATGTCGTCTTAATCCTCCACTTTATAACTCAAGATCTATATGTTCCCTTAAAGATCATTAAAGAATACATAAATGATCGTTAAAGATTAAGAGGCTGTCATATACCTAAAATTTGTTTAGAATACCGGATATGCATTAACCAATCCTCTTTAAAGCCTTCATCTTTAGCATATAAGCCCTTCAGTTATTAAAAGCCAACCATCTCAATCTTCACAATAATCAATAAAATAGCTTGTCTACTTAAAGCATCAGCTACTTTATTCAATTACCCATATTTGTGCTTGGAGAGAAGGTGAATCCTAAATATAAACAATTCATCGAGTGTGTATGTGATTTAGTATAGATGTTGTATTAAGAAATTTAAGAGTTTAATGGTCGCTATTTAGGTTAAATTCCTTTTGAACCAAATATGGTTCTCATTCTCATAGAGTACAAACAACTGCATATAGATCTTGTTCATAAGTTGTCCGCTTTTATCTTGATTCACTAAAGTTTTCACTAAAGAATGATATTGGTATACCTTCTTATAATAAAACTGCACTTATCACAACTCTTGAAGCAACACAATAAACTTCAAATAATTTGCTAAAGTCAAGAAGTGTAAGAATTGGTGTAGTGGTTAACCTCTTCTTTAGTACTGTAAAACTTTACTAAGCCTTATTAGACCAAACTAGGTGCTTCTGCTTTAAACAAATTATAAGAGGTGCAGTTATGGTGCTAAAATCTTTTACAAAATGCCTATAGAATGTAGCAAGTCCATGAAAACTCTAAATATTTGAAATAATTTTTCGTGAGTACTCTTATTTTTGCCTCATCAACTTTGATGCCTTCAACACTTATAACAATGCCATGGAAGACTAGACTATTAGCCATGACCATGCATTTCTTTAAGTTGACATACAAATTGTTATCTTGTAGAGTTGTAAAGACATCTCTCAAATTTTGTAAATGATCTTTTTTGCTGCGAGTATAGATTAAGATATTATCAAAGTTATTGAAGCGGAAGCACACAAACAAAGCTAAATAATTCACCCAAGTAATATAATAATGTAGAACAAGTTATTAAGAAATAAAAGAGAGAAAGGGGTAGAAGAAGAACACACAAAGAATTACGTGATTCGGCAACTTGCCTACGTCCACGGCGGATCAAGATCACACTCTTCTCTTATTATGAATCACAAGGCAACCACAAAGTATGCCTATTACAAGAAAGATCACAAAGAAAACTCTCTCTTACCCTTTAGGGATTTTCTCTCACAAAGAACCACTAAGAATTATCACTAAGATTATTGTTGATCACCAAGATCTCTCTAAGATCACAAAGATCTCACTAACTTGATCACAAAGATTGTCAAGATATGTTTACAAGTCAATTGATAGCCTTTATATAGGCCTTGGGACGTCCTAGGTTTTCCCTATACGTGTGGGAGTCGTATTAAGGAGTCCTAAAACAAGTGGGAGACAAAATTAGAAAGTTTCCTAATTTCAGGATACTGTTCCCGCATACAGCGCTGCAGCGTTGGGATCTCGTCGCTCCAGCGCTGGCGCACTTTCTGCTGAGCATTGCGGCACTGGCTTCCTGGCGCCGCAGTGCTAACATACTGGAATTTGCGCCACAGCGCCCATGCCTGGTCACTACGGCCGTGGCGCCTGGTGCGCCCTTTTTCATTTTTTGCCTCCTTTCGCGTCCGTCTTCGATCCGTGCGCACCCTACGCACTTGGCTTGATCCCCAAATCATATTCCAATAATTTTTAATCAATATTCTCACAAATCCCCTCCTTGATTCAAAATAATTTACAAAGTAAATAGATCTCTCATTTTTGCATCTTTGGTCACCCTCACAAAGTAGTGACTCCGGTTAAGTCCTTGCATAGGACAAACTTAACCGAGGGCAGTGGCTTAGTCAACATATCAGCAGGGTTTTTAGATGACGCTATCTTTGTCAGACTAACTTCACCACTTTGGACAATCTCACGAATGTAATGGAGCCTCACATCAATGTGTTTCGACCTCTCGTGGAACACTTGATGCTTGCTTAGGTGTATGACACTCTGGCTATCACAGTATACACCGGTGTTTACATCTTTACGAGCCAATATCTCCGTGCATATGCCTTTTAACCACACGGCCTCCTTTATAGCTTCACCAACAGCTATGTACTCTGCCTCTGTGGTAAAAAGTGCAACCACATGTTGTAGAACTGATCTCCAACACACACTATACCCAAACACTATGAATACGTAGCCCGTCAACGATCTTCTCTTGTCAAGGTCACTTGCATAATCTGAGTCTACGTACCTTCTTACCATTTCATTGCTGTCCTCGTCCCTCTTATACACCAACCCGTGATTCGACGATCCTTTGAGATATCTCAGAATCCACTTTACTGCAAGCCAGTGATCTTTACCCAGATTTGCCATGTATCTACTCACCACAATCACAGCTTGTGCTATGTCTGATCTTGTGCAAACCATTGCATACATGATGCTCTCCACATCACTTGCATACGGTACTTTGCTCATCTGCAGTTTCTTATCCTCGGATATCGGTGACTGTGCTGCTGACAGTCTGAAATGCATGGCCAAAGGAGTAGAGACAGCCTTCGCGTTTAACATACCAAACTTCTCCAGAATTTTGACTATATATCACTGTTGGGACAAGAAGAACATCTCTTCTTTCCCTCACAATGTCCATACCCAAAATTCTCTTCGCTGCTCCCAAATCCTTCATTTCAAAGTCGCCACTTAACTGCTTCTTGAGCTTTTGTATTTCTTCCATATTCTTGCATGCGATCAATATATCATCGACGTATAGAAGAAAATACATCATCCCACAACTCATGTTCTTGAAGTACACGCATCCATCATACTTGCTCCTACTAAAGCCACAAGCCATCATAAACTCATCAGATCTCCTATACCACTGTCTAGGTGATTGCTTTAACCCGTATAATGACTTCTTTAGCAAACAAGCATGATCTTCTTTACTGGGCTCCTCGAACCCTTGCGGCTGTGCCATGTATATTGTTTCTTCAAGCTCTCCATGTAGAAAAGCTGTCTTTACATCCATCTGCTCTAGATCTAAATCAAGATTTGCACACATAGCTAACAAAATCCTAATAGATGTGTGCTTGACAACTAGAGAGAATATCTCATGAAAATCGACTCCCTCTCTCTGAGTAAAACCTTGTGCTACTAACCTAGCCTTAAATCTCGTAGGCTCAATCCCCGGTATCCCCTCCTTCACCTTATACACCCACTTGCACCCGACTAGCTTCTTTTGAGGTCTCTCCACCAACTTCCAGGTATTGTTCTTCCTAAGAGAACAAATTTCTTCTTTCATGGCCTGCTGCCATTCTTTCTTATTTTCACTCTTTATAGCCTCACCATATGTCCTAGGCTCATCATACTCAAGAGTGTAAGCAGAATTAAAAGCATGAGCAACTAAGTCTGCTTGTGTATACTTGACTGGTGGGTTAATCGTTCTCCTTAGCCTGTCTCTAGCAAGCTGGTACTCTTTAAGTTCTAACTCAGGAGTTCTAATCTTCTTTTGGGTGGACTTGGAGGAACTCGCCGGTGTTCTTGCTTCATCTTCAAGGATTTCCTTGTTGAAGTGTTGATCTGTGGGCATATCAGATTCATTTTCAGGCGCTACTTCAACTTCTAATGACTCGGGTGCTGAGTTTTCCTTGGTCACAGGTTCTTCTTTCTCATCTACTTGGGAGGTTTTCAGCATCGTCATCTCATTTTACGTCACATCACGGCTTATGATACTCCTTGATGGTGTTAAGTCTTTACACCACACTTTGTATCATTTTACTTCTTCGGGATATCCTATGAATACCCTTTTGATAGTTCTAGGTTCAAACTTCCCCTCCTTAACATGTACAAAGGCAGGGCAATCAAATATTCTAAGATGATCATACTTCGGAGGATTGCCAGACCATTTCTCTTCTGGCGTCTTGAAGTCAATTGCTGATGAGGGACTTCTGTTTATCAAGTAAGCAGCAGTCACTACAGCTTCTCCCCAGAATGTCTTGGACATCTTCGTATTGGTAAGCATGCATCTAACCCTTTCAAGTAGGGTCCTGTTCATCCTCTCAGCTACCCCATTCTGCTGCGGTGTTGATCTTACTGTTCTATGCCTTGTAATCCCATGCTTGGCACAAAACCCATCAAACTCTCTATTGCAAAACTCGAGGCCGTTGTCAGTCCTAATCCTCTTTACCCTTTTGCCAGTCTGATTTTCAACAAGAACCTTCCAAGTCTTGAATATTTCAAAGGCTTGATCCTTGCTCTTCAACACATAGACCCACAGCTTCCTCGAATAGTCATCAATCAAGCTGAGAAAATATCTAGCACCACCACGAGTAGCTGTCTGAGCTGGTCCCCAAAGATCCGAGTGTATGTAGTCAAGAGTCCCCTTAGTCTTGTGCTCGCCGGTACTGAACCTCACTCTATGTGCTTTCCCTAGCACGCAATGCTCACAAAACTCCAAGGGCTGAAACTTATCCTCTCCAAAGGCCTTTTGACTATATAACTCCTTTAGGTTTCTCTCGCCTAGGTGTGCCAGTCTAAGATGCCATAACTTGGTTTGCATACTCTCATCATCTACAGAGAATAGTGCAGAACCACTCACGACTTCACCCTTAAGCACATAAATACCTTTGTACTTTCTCCTCTCATCACTACCATGGAACCTCTCAAAACTCTTAAAATCCCTCCGTCGATCCTGATGGAACACCCATTCTGGTCTAAAGTCCTTAGTGAGATCAAGTTTCTCTTCAAGTCAGGAACATACCTAACATCTGTCAACTCTCTCACTCACCCATCATGTAGCCTAAGTTTAACACTACCAATTCCCATTATTTGACACGCAATGTCATTGCCCATTAAGACCTTACCACCACTAATAGGCTGGAAATTTATAAACCAAGACTTGTTCGGGCACATATGAAAAGTACAACCAGAATCTAAAACCCATTGTTCAGAGTTTATATCATCAGTAGCGATGAGTGTCTCTGCGCTGTCATAGCTATCATCATAGGCAAGTGTAGCATCCACTTTCTTCTTATCCTGTGCTTTTTTCTCAGGACAGTCCTTTATGAAGTGCCCCTCTTTCTTGCAGCAATAGCACTTCCTAGGAGTCCTAGACTTCGACCTTGAGCCTTTTTTCTTTCAATCTCTATATAAGGGCCTTCCTTTTACAGATAAACTTTTTGTATTGCCCTCAGCCTGCTTTCCTAATAACTTTGAGTTTAATGATGATTTCACATCACTCATCGTTAAACTCTCTTTGCCGTAGAGTAGCATATCAACAAAACTCTCATAGCTTTTGGGGAGTGAACTCAACAGGATAATTACTCTATCTTTATCTTCTATCTTGATGTTGATAGACTCAAGATCAAGGATGATCTTATTGAAGGCGTCTATATGATCTTTCATCGGCGTCCCCTCTGACATGGACAGCTGATACAGCTTCTTCTTTATATATAGTTTGTTAGCCAACGATTTCCTCATATAAAGAGAGTCAAGCTTCTTCCAAAGATCTATTGCCATCGTCTCACCTGCTACTTCCCTTAGTACTTCATCGCTCAATAACAGAACGATTATGCTATGAGCTCTTTCTTGAATGTCCCTCCTTTCTGCTTCTACTCTAAATAACTCTGGTGTCTTCTCTTCATCACTAGATGGAGCTGCAGTCTCCTCTAATGTCGAACCAAGTCTTTGGCTCACCAACAACGCCTTAACCTTCATCTTCCACAGATTGAAGTCATTCGTACCGTTGAATTTCTCTACCTCATACTTGGGTGTGGCCATGTCTGCTTAGAACCAAAGCTCTGATACCAGTTTGTTGAAGCGGAAGCACACAAACAAAGCTAAATAATTCACCCAAGTAATATAATAATGCAGAACAAGTTATTAAGAAATAAAAAAGAGAAAGGGGTAGAAGAAGAACACACAAAGAATTACGTGGTTCGACAACTTTCTTACGTCCACGGCGGATCAAGATCACACTCTTCTCTTATTATGAATCACAAGGCAACCACAAAGTATGCCTATTACAAGAAAGATCACAAAGAAAACTCTTTCTTGCCCTTTAGGGATTTTCTCTCACAAAGAACCGCTAAGAATTATCACTAAGATTATTGTTGATCACCAAGATCTCTCTAAGATCACAAAGATCTCACTAACTTGATCACAAAGATTGTCAAGATATGTTTACAAGCCAATTGATAGCCTTTATATAGGCCTTGGGACGTCCTAGGTTTTTCCTATACGTGTGGGAGTCGTATTAGGGAGTCCTAAAACAAGTGGGAGACGAAATTAGGAAGTTTCCTAATTTCGGGATACTGTTCCCGCATTCAGCGCTGGGATCTCGTCGCTTCAGCGCTGGCACAATTTCTGCTGAGTGCTGCGGCGCTGGCTTCCTGACGCCGCAGCGCTAACATACTAGAATTTGCGTTGCAGCGCCCATGCCTAGTCGTTGCGACCCTAGCGCCTGGTGCGCCCTTCTTTATTTTTCGCTTCCTTTCGCGTCCGTCTTCGATCCCTGCGCACCCTACGCACTTGGCTTGATCCCCAAATTATATTCTAATAATTTTTAATCAATATTCTCACAAAAGTAATAAACAAATTTACTGATGAAAGGCTAGATACCTAGTTCAACAACCACATGAAAGTACTATGTGCTTTTGAAAGCTCGAAAGGCATGACTAGCCATTTATATAGCCTTTCTCTTATTTTGAAGGCTGTCTTCCACTAATCGCCGAGGCGTATACGTATTTGATAATGTCCACGTTTCAAGTCAATCTTGGAGAACAACTGTAATCTAACAAACTTGTCAAGCATGTCATCAAGTCGTTGCGACCCTAGCGCCTGGTGCGCCCTTCTTTATTTTTCGCTTCCTTTCGCGTCCGTCTTCGATCCCTGCGCACCCTACGCACTTGGCTTGATCCCCAAATTATATTCTAATAATTTTTAATCAATATTCTCACAAAAGTAATAAACAAATTTACTGATGAAAGGCTAGATACCTAGTTCAACAACCACATGAAAGTGCGGCGCTGGCTTCCTGACGCCGCAGCGCTAACATACTAGAATTTGCGCTGCAGCGCCCATGCCTAGTCGTTGCGACCCTAGCGCCTGGTGCGCCCTTCTTTATTTTTCGCTTCCTTTCGCGTCCGTCTTCGATCCCTGCGCACCCTACGCACTTGGCTTGATCCCCAAATTATATTCTAATAATTTTTAATCAATATTCTCACAAAAGTAATAAACAAATTTACTGATGAAAGGCTAGATACCTAGTTCAACAACCACATGAAAGTACTATGTGCTTTTGAAAGCTCGAAAGGCATGACTAGCCATTTATATAGCCTTTCTCTTATTTTGAAGGCTGTCTTCCACTAATCGCCGAGGCGTATACGTATTTGATAATGTCCACGTTTCAAGTCAATCTTGGAGAACAACTGTAATCTAACAAACTTGTCAAGCATGTCATCAAGTCGAGGTATTAAAAAATAGTACTTTATTTTGATCTTGTTAATAGCTATATTGTCTATGCAAATTCTCCAATTGCCATATTTCTTTGGTGTTAATCATGCGAGCACCACATATAGACTCATGCTTTCTTAATCATCCATTTGTTACGTAAGTCACTTATTCTTGTAAGATCTCATACTTTTTAGGCTTATGCAGTAATGTGGCAATATGGGTAGGTTGGCTTTACGTATTTAGTTAATATGGTGTAAATATTCCTCATAAAAGGTAGTCTAGCTTATAACTCTTCTGGTACTAGTTCTCAAAACTTAAATAATAATGGCTAGACTAGCTCTAGTATGTCTTCTATTGCAGTTGTTTATTTTGGTACAAAGAGGGAGATTCCTTTAGATTTTGATCTTTCTTACTTGCTTTATTGGTGTAAGGATAAACATCATGTTATCCTTATAAATCATGTATGCGTTTTCTTTTGCCTTGTACACTGTGTTCAAATCCGATTGCCACGATCTTTCAAGTAACATATGGCATGAGTCTATAGCAATAACATCATAGAGTACTTCGTCTTTATATTTTCTAATAGAGAAGGAATAAAACATTGTTTTATTACTTTAATTTCCCCAACATCCTTTATCCAGCCAATATGATATAGCGAATGATGTTTTTGTGTCACGCCCCAAACCCAAAAGATCTGACACACGACATCACTTACATTCATTCAATAATACTTAAACATTCATTTTAATTTCTTTCAGAATTATAGCAATTGAATTATGGCTGGGACGATTAGTAAACCGGAGATATACAGAGTTTTCTCAGAGATTAACACTCTACTACGTCACCAGTAGCAACTTTGTTACCGGAAGCCCAGAATATATTCATTGTAAATTCTTACTTAAAATCAATCCATTACTATACTTTGTGAAACTTAAACTAAGTCCAACCACACACAATAAAATAATACATAAGTATTTATTCACTAGGGACAAATCAAATATCTTATCCCACGTGTCCCCAAATGAAACACTTAGCAACCTAACAACTTAGGGAACCCAAGGAACAGCAGAAGCCTTGCCAAATCCGCTAAGCACACATGTACCTTATTTACCTGAAATCACCATAAACTATAATGAGTATAAAACTCAGTAAGCATACTAGTTTTTCATATATCAAATACAAATACATATATGTACACAATGCATATGTATGATATGCTGTGATCAATTAAAATCATAATCTTATCAAATCACATATCATGTAAGCGCTTACACATTCTTTCAAAACACATAATAGGAATACCATCACTCAACTACTACTTAGTAGGACTTACATATCACATATCACATAATGAGCCAAATGTCACTCGTAGGTGACATACCGTATGAGAGGAATAGTACAAGTGAGGTCTTAAAATTACACACATATAATGCTTATACCCGAAGGTAAAAGCCAAACCCTCACCCTGATCATCGGTGAGTCCTCTCACATGCACCAATACGCCACCACACGAATGTGATGACTCACACTTCCTTTAGGTACCAATAGGATCCTCCCTACATACGGAACACATAACATATACCAATCCCGAAGGAAAGGCCACACATAAAGGCTCCACAAATCACATAAAATGCCTACTAAGTTAACAGTGAGTTCAAGTACCCTCAAAACACAAAATATTTCTCATGGACATATTACACTTCAAAAGCTTTCTTTGTTAAACATATCTTATTTTGAAAGCTCACTTTCAAAAAAACACATGTATGTCCATGCTCAATGTCAATGCTCACATTCATAAACATATATTTATATTTCATATCAAAACATACTTTGACATAACATAAACATATTCTTAACCATATTTACAAAATCATTCATAACACTTACTATGTTTATTGTGATTCCAGTAAAAAGTCTAGTATACTTACCTCTTAACACTTTCAGCTACAAGACTTAAATCTCTTTAACCTATCAATGGAGATTAATCCTTTCATAAGCCTCACAATTCACACAAAATACTTTAAATAGCTTACAAAATTATACACAATGCATTTATCACATCAAATTGGTCTAAATACTTGGTTTCTCAAAACCTGTCATTTTGACCACTTACACTTAACAAAATTTTCTAATACATCAAATGATGTCCAATTACTCCGAAATCAGAATATATCATTCTTGACTCATATATACTTCTTATATATGAATATTATATCAAAATTCCTACACAATCCATTCCATACACACCATCGAATTCAAACTACAAACCTGACAAGATCAAGATATTTACTGAACAGTATTCAATCTCCCAATTTTATAAAATCATATACTAACTCAAAAATTATAAAACTACCACATAATTACTCTTAACACATATCTCAGTCCATGATAAATATTTCTCTTCCAAATCACTGCCAAAAATATTTTAAAACTATTTTATTCCATAGCTTTAAAAATCTGTTAATCAAATACTGTAATGAGTGGATATACTTTAGAAGATCATAACATTTCAACCACATTGATCTAAATTCTCAATTCTGAGTATATCATATTAGACATATAAACTTATCATATTCCATAAATTCGTAATTTTTGAATATCATTCAGTAGGACAAACATTGTTCGTCACTGTATTATACTGTTCACATAGAAAATTTCCAAAATTTCAGGGTCATTTTGGTAAATTCACAAAAAATTCAATTTCTGGAATTTTGAATCGATTCAAAGTCTCAGATGATCCTAAACATGTCTAATTTCATATACTCAAAACTCAAAACCAGAATCGAATCACAACAATTTATAAAATTCTTGGATCAAGAGACTATCAAGCAGAAATTCTACAATCCATCATGATTTATCAAACTATCTTATAGATCATCATTAATTCTCAAAATATCATACGAAATACACATCAAATCCCCAGAAATCAAAACTTAAAGAAATTAACATAATTAACACTAATAAATTGAGAAATAGTTGTGATATACCTCTTAAAATCCAAAATTCCAATTTCTTCTTCTTTTTCTTCTCCTTCTTCTCTTTCTCTCCCCTCTTTTCTCTCTTCTCTCTCTCTAAAAGAGGTAGCTCGACCAAAATGAGAGAATTAGGGTTTTAAAAGTGTATTTTTATACTAAGTGGCTAATATTTAGTATTTACAAATTTACCCCCAAAACTTTCAAAGTATTACAATTTGGTCCCTAAAATAAATCTAAAGTCTTGCAATTAAACCCAATGCTAATAGTATCACCTTAACCTATACAAACACTACTAATAACAATATATAAATCAAGTATCACCCATATACAAATAAAATACGTATATTTATATATATAAATACTTATTCTTACCAGTTGTAGATACTGGTTACTACATTTTGTGTCTTCAGTTGTCACTTATCAACCATGATTTTGGAAACAATGTTCTTATTACTACCACTGTCTATTATAAGATCACACACCCTTTCTTTTACTGCGCACTTGGTCTTGAAGGTTTGTTCCTTTAAGTTTCTTCTTTTCTCGATGTGTACAGTAACCCTTGTACCACTAGAGATACTCCTTTATCTTCATAAGTCCATTTCATAAAATCTTCGTCTTCTTTGTTAAACTCATCACATTCATATAAGAATTCTTTCTTATCATCTTTATGTGCTATTGCATGGGTTGTTAAATTGATTAGTTGACAATTCTTGTTAGGACATTGATTTGATGTATGCCTTGCCTCATTTGTGTTAGGAAATTGAATGGTGATGCAGGGTCGCAGCTAAAGCGAAATTGAGAAAAATAATGAAAATAAAAATAAGACAAAACATAAGAGTTTACGTGGTTCGACTTTTAGCCTACGTCCACAGGCGAAGACAGAAGAATCCCTTATTTTCAGAAATGGAGAATACAAGTATTGTAGTGTTTTAGCCTTACAACCCAAAACCCCAATACACCCAATTCTCTCAAATTACTCAAAAAACTCTCTCAAATTTGTAATGTTAAATCAATTGCTAAACTCTCCCTTTTATAGGGAGAGTTGAGCAAGTGGACAACCTTAATAAGGCTGTCCACAACTGCAAATTTGAAAATCTGCAACTGGCACATGGTGCCAGCTGCTGACAATTCTCCCACTTGGAGATTTGATTGAAAATCAATCAAGTCTCCACACCATTCTTTCTTCTTCGCCAAAGCCATGTTGCCTACGTGTCTGCTAGGCCATGCAAGGATCTGTACCATACAAACTTGTTGGTATTGGTGGGCTTGGTCAACACATCTGCTAGGTTATCATCTATATGAATTTTTTTTATATCCACATTTCCATCTTCTACCACTTCACGAACAAAGTGATATTGAACACCTATGTGCTTCATTCTTGAATGAAAAACTGGATTCCTTGCAATGTGCAAGGCACTCTGACTGTCACAAAACAATTCAACTTTCTCTTGCTTGTGCCCGAGCTCCTCCAGTGAATTTTATGTGATGAACACAAACCACATGCACACACCCAACACGGTTTAAAATCAAAACACCGCACCCAACAATAAGTTTACATTAAATCGAACCAATTTAATTTTTTCTCTTCTTGTAATTGTATGCTTTAATGATTAACCTTACTTAAGAGCCCAACAAATATTAAAAAATAGTTATTTTATCTCAATCCTTTGAGATGACCTTATTCATTGTTCCCAAGAATAAATAAATTCAATTCGTAAGTTCAAGATCTCTTAAAACTTGGGGTTCATTTTTTTTTTAAAACATGTATAAATAAGCTCAGCATAATCAACCAATCTTTAAAAGACCCAAAAATAAGTGAGACCACAATTCTAAAAAGACTTGAGGTAACCCATTCTAATAAATCTCTACAACTTATGCCTAAAAAAAGATGGTTAAGCACTAAAGTAAGGGGTTTCTTTTTCCATCTTCAATTCTTTCTTAAATAAGAAAATATATTACAATTTTGAAAAGCCTCGTATGTGCAGGCTCCATTACCGTCTTTAAGGTTCCAAGAGCTATATTTATAATTGCTTTAATTTATTATATTCTTATTATAAAAATATTAGTTAATAATATATTTAAATTAATCAATTATACTCAATAAAATAAATATAAATTCACGTTAAATTAAATCACTATAAATTTATCTCTTCTAATGATTATATACTTTACTGATTAATATTAATTTTAACATAGCCCTTTGAGATGTCCCCATTTATTGTTTCCAATAATAAATAAACTCAATTAATAATCGCAAATTTTTTCAAAATCTGGGGTCAACATCAAATTCTTTCGAAACAAGTGTAAACAAGCTCAGCATAATACAAATCTTTAAAAGATCCCCAAAGTAACCCCGACTTGGCATCATCATGCACCATAGTTTGTATCTAATATACTAAAGCAGCTTCTGGTTTTGGTTCTGCTATCGCCAAACATCACAAACCAAGGAAATCCAAATGATGGCTTTCGACAGATAGCTTCTATCACAATGCTTCTCCATGACTTACAAATCGTTCAAAGATGAAGAAATGATTCTGGGGTAGCTTCCTTAATCTTTTAAGATTATCTCAGAGTATACTCGGAAAGTCCCCGACCAATCTCTAATTTTCATTGGTTTTACCTGCACGCCTTCATTTTTGAGATGAGAATAGCTTTTTATTAAACATGTGAATGGATATCCAGCATGTACATAGAAACAAAAAAACCAACAAATTATATATATATATATATATATATATATATATATATATATACACATATACCAGAAGAGATTCTGAAGCAAATATTCTGATTCACTACGAACTATATAAAGTATTACATTATGACAAAATTACACCTAAAACGTTAATTTTATATGTAGAACTATGAACAAATTTTGTTCCTTTTTTTATATTTTTGCTGATATGAACACACTAAATTTTATTATATTTGATTGATCATCAACTGAGACACAACAATGTAGTACGAAATAAGGAAACAGAGAGCACATGCCTTAAACTTGAGTCGTTAAGATTTTGAGTAGAGAAAAATCAACCTTAAAAAAAAAGGTCGTACTTACAGATGCTACTGTAATCAATAATCAATAATCCTATTTCATTGATTTTCATGCTCACATTTGGCTGATCCAAAAAGAAAAAGTAATAATAATAACTTTAATAGCTGTAAAAATCTGCCATTAAAGAAAGTTACCATTAAAAAATAATCATTATAACATAAAATAATTTATGGGTAAATAAATAAGTGAAGTGATTAGACATTTTTTTATAACTTATATTTAATTATGAATATTAATTAAATAATCTATTAAGTAGTTATTATTAGTATAAGGTTAAGACTAATTTAAATAAAAATATTTTAATTAAAATAATTTTTATTTATTTAATACGGATTACTAAATTGCAGCTTTTTATTTTTAGTAAAATAATTTAAAGTTAACTTAGAAGATTTTGTGAGTCATGAGATAACTAAAATTTTAAATTGAAGCTATTAAGTTCATGGGTTTTACAGTTCTTTTACTAATTTAAATTCTAATCAAATTTTAAATTCTTAATCTTAATCAAACTTTAGATACCCAAAGAAAATGCCTATATATAAAAGAGGTGTGGAGCAGTAAAATATAACATAATAATCATAAAATAATTCTTTTATGTATTTTTATATAGAAAAAAGAATTAGCCTACTTCTCTTTTCTCAATCTAGGTATAGGTAAGTTTGAAGATTAAGAAGTATTTATGTGCCCACACACGTGAGTTTGAAAATTGAGAAGAACTGAGAAGATTGTAACTCTTTAATTTAAAGTTTATCAAGCAAAGAATTGAGATAATCTTTTATCTTGATACATATAATTATGAATAAGATAATTTGATTTACAATGTTTATTTTATTAAATAAATTTATTTTTATGCTAATAACTAATATTAGAGTTGCCTTATTTTATATTATGATTTATTTTTTATATATATATGGCATTAATTATTTATTATTGCACCATTACATAATTTAATCTATATTTATTATTTTTAGCAATTATATGATTAATGTTTATGTCTATAATAATAGTTTATGAATAAATATTCGCTTGTATTTTTTTTTTAAATTGTAATAAAAGGGATGGTAAAATCTAATATCACAATTTTTTCTCTCTAATAATTTTTCTATATTCTTAGATTTATTTTAATTTATTAATTGACATAGGTTTTAAAATGTAAATATAAGAATTAAGTTATTAGATTATTTATTTATTATTATTAAAAAGACAAAAAAAAAATGGATAGGCGGCAAGGGAGAGAGAAAAAGATGAACCGTAGTTTCATCCGCTTGTTTTCACTCAGCCGGCTCAATTTTTTGGTTAATTCTGTTTTATTTACAAAAGTTTACAGATTTTGTAAGTAGGCCCTATTCAGAATTGACTAATTTTATTTAGCCCCCTCAAGCTTTAGTTAATTCTATTTTGACAAAAAAGTTCGTAAATTTGTAAATAGGCCATAAATAAATGTTTTTCACTTAGCCCCTCCAGTTTTAGATAATTATGATTTGGCTATAAAAGTTTATAAAATTTATAAATAGACCTTAATTTGACCCAAATTATTTTGTGGACTATTTTTGAGTATTTACAAATTCAAAGTTATTCTAAACTCCTTTTAATATTGATCCAAATTTTATAAAATCTTATTTGGGTTATTTTAATAAAATTATTAGATCTAAAAAGTTATTTTAATAAATTTTATTTTAAGGAGATCTAATAGGAATTTTAAGTTTAAAATATGTCTAATTTATTTTTTAAAATAAATGGATCAAAAAAATTAAAAGCCCAAAATGCCTAGCCCATAAAGGAGATAAGAAAGTGGAGATGGACATTATAAAAGTTGACTTCAATGAGCACTTTAAAGAATTTAAATTTAAATTTAATATTTTTCTTCTTAAAAAAAGTTATAAATTATAAGTTACTTATTTATCTAATTGATTGATTAATTGAATAATATGTCATATAGATTAAAGGTGTCATATTCACATGTCCAAGAATAAGACATATCATCTTGTATGATATTAATATTTTAATGAAATTAGGACAAGTTTAGTATCATAGTTTTAATATTATATTAACTTTGTTAATTTGACGTTGTATTGTTAATTATTTTATGAGATAAAATTAGATATTAATAAGTGAAAAGTCATTTTATAAATTACTTGATATATTAAAATTAAAAATCTAAGATTTAAAAAACTAAGTAGGAGATGGTTTTAGGCATAAGACCCATAACCCCCATTTTTGGTCCATAGTAAAGTAAATTAATTCCTTATCATAAACCTTGTGAGATTCCCTAAGAAGGATATTAATCTGAACTAGTTACTAGATAGTACTCCCCTAAAGGAAAAGATAATATATGACTCATGCAAAATTGACTACTCTATGATAGCTTTTTTAATTGAAAATATAGAAGATTAAAATAATAGTTATGCACTTAACTTAGGTTGATTGATATCCTCCATTTAGAGTTCTTGTCAATTAAAATTAAAAGCTAAAGAATCAATAATTTATTATTATTTGATATGAAATATCTAGATAATAATAAATTTGTATAGTATTAGTTTGATTTATTATAATGGATATGACTATCTTACATAGACGTATTTTGAATAAAAATTAAATTACTAATGCATAATATAGTTAAAGAGTTTTACATATATACATTTCATGCATTCATGCAAAAGTTTTACATGCTATAAGAGAATATATGCTTATGTATAAATTTATTTTTTAAATTTATGTCTTCGTTCAGACCACTCGCAATAATTCTTAACCAAAATAAATTAACCAAGAATAATTTTTTAAATTGGAAAAGGAACTTAGATATTATACTCATAGTTGAAAATCACAATTTATCTTTATTGATAAATGTACTCTTAAACCTAATGAAAATGGACCCAAGTCGAAACAAATGCTTACAGTAGTCACTTGACTAAGGGCCCAACTTCTTCTTCTAATCTCAATCTAAAGGAAAAGAGTAGTAAGAAAAAGAATAATAAGCTGAAAAAAAAATCTAATTCAGGATTTGTGTAAATTCAGAAAAAGAAATAAGGTCTAAATGAAAGTGTTTCTAAAATATCATTACAGGGCATTGAAAGAGAATCTGTCCAATAGTTAAACTTTCAATAACTAAAGGATAGGTTCAGCTTCCAGTAACATTCTTTTTGTTGAGATATGTTTAGTGATTGATTCTATAAATTCTTGAATAATAGATTCTAGTGCCACTAATCAAATTTGTTATTCATTGCAAGGGTTCCTAGAAACTAGACAACTTAGTGAAGGAGAGATAAGTCTTAGGCTAGGAAATAACGCAACTGCTATAACCAAAACAGTGGGAGTTGTGCATATCTATTTTAATAGTTTTAGAACTTTAGTATGAGAAGATTGTTTGTTTATGCTTAAACTTAAACACAATTTGATCTCAGTTAGTCTTTTGAGTAATAAGTTGTTTATATATTCAGGTACAGTGGTTAACAATCTATATTGTATATATCTTAAAATCACTTCACTGCATAATACATAATTAAATAACAAATATAATCACCATAAGAGAATTAAAATATCTCCCACTAATCAAACATATCTATGTCATCTACATCTTTGTCATATTAGTTTAAAAAGAATAAAAAAACTGATTAAAAATGGACCTTTGAGTTCATTAGAAATTGAACTATTACCAGTTTACAAATCTCGTATAAAAGATAAAATGATTAGAAAGCCCTTCAGTGCTAAAGGAAATAGAGCCATTGAAGAGTTAAAATTAGTGCACTCTGACATGTGTGGGCCCATGAGCACACAAGCTAAAAGAGGTTATTAATATTTCATTATTTTCATTAATGACTATCTAGATTCAATTATGTGTACCTAATGTACCATAAGTTTGAAGTATTTGATAAATTCAAGGAGTTTCAATTAGAAGTGAAAAGGCAATTAGGGAAACATATTAACGCACTTTGATTTAATTGAGGTGGCGACTACTTCTATAGTGATTTCATGACCTATTTGTTAGACAATGGGATATTTTCTCAATTAACTGCACTAAGGTCACCCAACAAAATGGTATAGTAAAAAAGAGAAATAAGACTCTTCTTAAGAAATGAGGCCAATAATGAGTTATTTAATTTCATCCATCGCATCTTGGGGTTATTCCTTGGAAACAACTATATATCTTTTAACTTAATTTCATCTAAGTCAGTCACTTAAACACCTTTAGAAATGTGGATAGGACGTAAACCAAGTTTCTGTTATATACATATATACATATATAGGGTTGTCTAACACATGTGCCAAAAAGGAATACAGACAAGCTGGAATTTAAGTCAAAAGTTAAACTTTTTTGTTGGCTATCCTAAAGGAACAAGAGGGAATCTTCTCTATAGTTCTCAAGACAAGAAAGTATTTATTAGCACAAATGTAATCTATCTTGATAAAGATTATATGAAAGACTTCAAGTCTAAGAGTAAGATATTTCTTGATAAGTTATTTGAGAATTTCAGTATTGTACCTAAGAGAGTCAATGAGTTAGTTCTTAATCCATATCAAAATAGCCAACTAGAGCTAGTTGCATAGCAGCAACCACTGGTATTTCATCATAGTAGGAGCACTATTAGATGTCCAACTAGGTATATGTTAATTGAAGAGTCATTATAAACAGTTTCTAATAAATATGAACTAGATTCACTAGCTATAATTAAACAATGGTTGATATAAATGCAATTTATTGGCACAAAGCTAAACAATCAGAGATGGATTTTATATACTCCCACAAAGTTTTGGAACTTATAAAAAAACTTGAAAGGACAAAACTCATAAGGTGTAAATGGGTTTACAATAGAAAGAGAGGAGTAGACATAAAGTTGGAAACCTTTAAAGCTAGACTTTTACAAAAAGTTAATTTTATTATTTGTTAAAAAAAAAGAAAATGTTTCTTTGCTTATAGTTTGTTTACATGAAAAGTTAATCAGTAACTTTGCAAATAAAATAAGACTTCACAGTGTACAGAGTCTTAAGCCGCCCCCAGGGTACCAGGGACTTGCTTTTTCACATGACATCTTACTTGATATTGTGTGGTATATTTATTTTATATATTATTATAATCATACTATATATTATATATTATCATGTATAAAAGAAATAAAAAATATTAATAATATATGTAAAAAAAATAATTATAAGTAAAATCAAACTTGGTTTGAGCACAGAAAAGATTTATTAATAATATTGTCTTAAAATTAAATAATCACATTCTTTTGTGTGAATAATAACAAATATATATAACTTTAAAATTCAATCTTATGCTGCTCTCTTCGATAAGCACACAGAAGAGACTTATTAATAGCATTATCTTAAAATCAAATGGTCATATCCCTTTGTGTGGATAATGATAAATATATATGATTTCAAGATCCAATCTTACGCTGCTCTCTTCGATAAGCACATCAGAAATCATATTAAGTCTTTATTGTCATAATTGCTCAAAACTCAATGTAAAAAATATATAATATAATACATTTCTCATTTTTCTTTTCTTTTTGTTTACTCTTACACATATTATCAATGTCACTTTTCTTTTCTCTTCTTTATTTTCACACACACACTCTAAAAAATAGTTAGCACCCTTTATATAGTAGTGAATAAGGATTAAAGTATGTATATCAATATTAATTTAACATTATTATAATTTTAAATATTTTGTATCTTTTAGAATTAATTTTAATATTTAATAAGAATAATTTCATATATTATAACTCCTACAATAATTTAAAAATAAATAACTCTCAAATAAATATTTTTAACTCTCAAATATTTAATATAAATTTAATGACTTAATTTAAATATTATAATCACTATATAATAATAATAGTTTAAAATATTAAAACTATATTAATATTTTATAACTTATTATTTATTAAAACAGTTCTAAACTTTTTCTCCAACGAATTCTTAGAAACAAAAAATGTCTTTATTGAACATATAAGCAGAGCCATTTTACATTACAATTAATGTTTTATGATACATTTGTTTAAATTTTTTGTTACATGTCTTAAATTTTATATTTTATATATATAACTTTTATTTTTATGAAAAACTTAAAATTAAAGTGCAATGAAAATTTTGGAGCATATAAAAACAATTGAACTCATTCGTGCTTTGAGCTAAATTCGTAGGGTCAATTTATTTTTATTTTTTTGAAGTAATTTTATTTTTATTCCGTAGATATACCTCGATTAAATGTGATATATAAAAATAATATGTCAAAGAATAAAAGGAATTGTATTTGTTAAGTGAAATGAATAAAAGTTGAAGGCTAAAACAAAGGAATATCATGATTGTACCTTAAATGTTTTGAAAAATTATCAGTATGCATTTTGGCCACCTCACTTTGTTTATAGAGTAAAGCTCCTTGATTATATCATTAATCTTAACTTTGACAGCTGCTTACGCATGCATGTTACTGCTAATCTTTAAATACTATTCTTTATTCTTTATTCTTTATTCTTTATTCTTTTATTTATTATTTATTTCTCCTCGAATTTGAGTAAACACATATGTAAAGGATTCGAGTAAACATAGATATAATACACATTCATAACTAAGCTATGTCTAGAATGTCATATTAATGCTTTTGATGTTGAATTTTTTTTTAATTTATAAAATAAATAAAAAGTTAGATTATTTTATTTATAATTACTTATATATGATTAGAATATTATTTTAATTTTTTATTTGTTAAACTTTAAATTGAATGATTGAAATCTTTTATATTATCCTTAATTTTCAACTCACACGTGTAAACACATAAATCTTCTTAGACAATACTATAAATTAGGAAAAAATTAGTATTTTAATTTTCTTTTTTTAACATTAAATACATAAAAGAATTCTTATGTGTTTACTAATTTCTACCATCTTTATTGGCACCATCCTTAATAATATTTATTAAAATTTAAGTTAATAAATAGATTGATATAGGCTCATAGGCTTCCTTCAACTTAAAAGGCCCGATTCAAGTAATCTCATGACTTATTTAATTTTTTTTATTAACTCTATTCTATTATATTAAAAGTTGATGTTTCACTCTAATAATTAATGTAAAATAAATAAAAGTTAATTTTAATTAAATTAAGTTTGGTCTTAAACTAATAATAATTACTTAATTAACTCTTTGTTTTATGTTTATAGTTAAAGTTAGGCCTTGAAAATAATATTTAGCCTTTTTAATTACATATTTACTTTAAGTCACTGAATATTCTAATGGTCATTTTTTAATATGTTTATGTTTTAAATGAATTTATAAATAAATATTATTATTCAATAAAAAACATTATTGAATGAACTGCGGCTATAAATCTAAATGATCAAATACTGTAAACAATCTAGGTAAACATCACTAAAAGTAGTTTTTATTTTGGAAGCATATGTTCTTATGACCCATAAAATTATAATTCCAAGCCATTATAGTTATGACCGTTTATATGGATTTCATTCTATGATAACTCAAAAGATACAACACTTGAATATAAATTTATTATTTACTCATAATTAAGGTCAATAAAGTTTTATTAAATCTTTTATGAATTAAGATTAATGACATTAAGTTAACTAAATTAAAATTCATATTAGTCTAGTCAATGTATCATATATACTAATTTTTCTACTCAAAGCATATGTTCCTATGACCTATGAAATTATAACTTAAAGCCATAATAATTTTGACCATTTATATGGATTTTACTTTATGATAACTCAAACAATACAATACTTGAATGTAAGTTCATTACTTGCTTAGTATTAAAGTCAATCAAGTTTATTAAATCTTTTATGAATTAAGATTAATGACATTAAGTTAACTAAATCAAAATTCATATTAGTCTAGTTCAATGTATTATATATACTAGTTTTTCTACTCAAAATCTTTACTTAAATTACCGACATAAATCATCCATTTTAAGAAGTAAAAAACTATAATTTTTCATAATGAAATGCCATTTTTATTAATGATTGTGAACGTTGTTTAATTTGTAAAGAACTTATGATATATATCTTTTATATTAGTAAAATATGCCCAAAATATAAATAACATAGTTTATAAATACATGTGTTCTATATGCTCAAAAATACATATATGAATAAATTACAATAATAAAAAATGTTATTACATATGCTTGAGAGGTACCAATAATGTAAAATGTCTAACAATCTCCTTTTTTTTAAAGCATGTAGGGTATATGTCGAACTTTCATATTATATATATGAGTTTCAAAACTCTTTACTAGCAATGGTTTAGTGAACATATTCACTAGATTTTCTGTTGATGTAATCTTGGGTACCATGAACTCACCTTTTTGCACAAACTCTATTATCAAATAATATTTTTCATTAAATTTATTTTTTTCTCTTTGGTATCTCAATTTCTTGAGCTATGCTACATCTCTACTATTATCACAATAAAGAACAATAGGCATCTTAGTAATAGGTACCATTTCAAGCTTATTAAGGAACTTGTAGAGCTATACAACCTATTCATGCTCCTATCACTATTACAAAATTGAACATGAGATTTTTACCTTATACAGCTCATAGGTCGCAGCTTTTGATATAACTATATATTCAGCTTTTATAGTGGAGCCTACTATACATAATTGCTTTGCAATTCTCTAACTTGTAGGCTTATTGCCTAAAGTGAACATATATCCTAGGATAAATCTTTGAGTATCCTTATCTGCTTGAAAATTTGAATCTATATACATGATAGGTATAAGATTCTCACTAGAATATACAAACCTATAATATTTTATTCTTTAAAAATACTTGAATATTTGCTTTACTATAGTATAATGTTCTAGTCCTAAATTTAATTAATATATGATGACTATGCAAACTATATAATAAATATTTAGTCTAGTACGTAATATTGTATACATGAGACTTCCTACAATAGATGCATAAGAAATCCCTTTTATGCAATCTATCTCTTCAAATATTTTAAGACACTTGTTCTTGAATAGATCAATTCTATATCTAAAAGGAAGTGATCAATTTTCAAATTTATGCATAACAAACTTGACCATAAAGTTTTTTTAAAATTTTTTTTAGATTAAGCTAAAGTTAATATCTTATTCTTACGATTTTGCAATGGTTTAATCCTAAGGATATAAATAGCTTCACCTAAGTCTTTTATGTTGGATAACCAAATTTTAACTTATGGTAATACCCCTACATAATTTTCAATAAGTAGTATATCATTTACATATAAAATTAGAAAAACCATCAACCGTACATCTATCTTCTTGTAAACACAAGTTTATAGGATTTTGATTAAAATCAAATAATATGATTGCCTAATCAAATCTAATATTCCAAGATTTAGATATTTATTTTAGCCTATAGATAGACTTTTATAGTTTACAAACCATATCTTTTGGCCTATAGCTACAAAACTAACTTGTTGTATTATATAGATACTTTTTTTAAGATTACCATTGAGGAAGGCAGTCTTGACATCTATTTACAAAATCTCGTAATCAAGATTTACTGCAATGAATAAGAGAATCTTGGTAGACTTAAGCATGTCTACCATTGAAAATGTCTCCTCATAATTGATGCCTTTTTTCTAAGTGTACCTTTTTGTAACAAGCCTAACTTTGAAGGTTTTCACCTTCTCAACTACCAATTTCTTTCTCTTGTAGACCCATATATGCACTATGGGTTCTATTCCTTCAAGTTTTTCTATATGTTCCTATACTTTGTTGGAAAATATAAAATCTATCTTTGATTTTATAGCTTTATATTATCTTCATCTATATAAACTACTGCTTCATCATAGCTAGTGGGATCTAATTCATGTTCATCAGAGACTATTTGAAAAGACTCTCTAATTAATATATATCTAACTGAATGTGTACTAGCCCCTTACTATGACGAAGTGCTAATGGTTGTTACTTTGCAGTTGGATCTGATTGATCATTATGATTTGGATTAGGAACTAACTCATTAAGTCTCTCAAGCATAACATTGGAGCTTACAAATAACTCATCAAGAACTATCTTACTCCTAGGCTTGAAGTCTTTCATATAATCTTCCTCAAGAAAAAGTGTATCGGTGCTAATAAATATTTTCTTGTCTTGAGAACTATAGAAAAGACTCCCTCTCATTCTTTTAGGATAGTCAATAAATAAACAAACTTTTGACTTAGATTCCAGATTATCTGTTTTTCTTTAACACGTGAGTTAGATGACCCTATATATGTATATGACGTAAACTTGGTTTATACCCTAACCATATCTCTAGTTGTGTTTTAAAGACTAAATTAGATAGAAGTAAGTTAAGAAGATATATGATTGCTTCCAAGCCAAAGCCCTAGGATGAGATGGGTAAAGTTGAACAACTTATCATTAACCTCACCCTTTCAAGAAAAGCCCCACTTCTCATTTCTGTTGCACCATTTTGTTAGGGATGACATAAATATAGTTAAATGGGGCAATATTTGATTTTTAGATAAATAAGTCATGAACTCACTATTGAGTTACACCTCACCTCGATCAAATCAAAGGGTCTTTATATGTTTTCCTAATTACTTCTCCATTTTTTTCTGAAACCTATGGCACATTAAATATACATACAAGATATAGAATAATCATTAATGAAAGTGATGAAATATTTATAACCTTTTCTAGCTTATGTACTTATAGGCTCACACACGTTAGAGTGTACTAATACCGAAACCTTAGTGGCTCTATTGGCTTTGGCATTAAATGATCTTCTTGTAATTTTACCTTCTATATAGGTTCACAAAATTGAAAATAATTCAATCTTCAATGAACTTAAAGGTCTATCTTTGACTAGCTTTTAGAGCCTATCTACACTTATATGACCAAAACATAGATGCCATTTATATGTTTAATAAGTAAGAGACATTTTAATTCTCTCAAGTTATTAGATTCATTATCTAATTCTGTATCATGCAGTGAACTAATTATAGGAAATATATTGTATAGATTGTTAACTAATGTACAAAAACTTATAAATGACTTATTCCTTTCGATCACTATAGTTGAATTAAAAATAATCGAATAACCAAATTTATTTAAATAACTAATTAAAATCGAATTGTGTTTAAGTTCAGGTAGTAATAAATAATTCTCTAATACTAAGTCCTAAAACTATAAAAATAAAAATGAATAACTCCCACTACTTTTTGCTACAACAGTTGCATCATTTCTTAGCCTTAAACTTATCTCTTCTTCACTAAGCTATCTACCTTCTTAGAACCTTTGCAATGAATTACAAATATGATTAATAGCTTTAAAATCTACTATCCATGAATCTATAGAAGCAACTATTAAACAAGTCTCAATGAAAAGAATTGTACTCGAATTAAAAGCCACCCTATTAACCATTGAAAGCTTAGCCAAATGGACTCAATAGTTTTTCTTTCAATGCCCTATAATGCCACATTGGAACTACTTTCCTTTAGGCTTTTTTTTCCTTTTCTTAAATTTGCATAGATCTTGAGTTAGATGTTTTCTTATGCTTGTTTACTTTCTTTTTACAACTCTTTCCCTTAGAATTGGAACTAGAGGAGGAAGTGTTGAGTGTTAATTTATTTAGGGTGCAATAATATGGTATATATGTTTAACAACAAAATATACATATCTCATACATAGCGGAAGCATAAAATTTGCAGTAAACATAATTATTACATTTTAAGCAAATTAATAACGAAATTGAGAAATAACCTTTAAAGCATTTGGATCAAAATTTTTGAAGTCCACGTAAAATTCAAACTTTGATCAATTCTAGTAATCAACAATGGTGGGATTGATTATCTAGAATGATAGTATTTTAATTCAGTAAAAGTTTAACAAATTAAACTTAAATTTTTTTATTTTCCTTTGATTAACACTTAATTAATTAATCAAAAATCTTATTTTTGCTTAATTGGTTTTAAGCCTAATAAAAACAAATTTTAATTATGAGTTCAACAATTGAATTCAAAATTCAGAGAACAATTTTCCTTTTTCTTTTGCTTTTTCTTTTATGGCTGGCCAATTCCTTAGCAAAAAATAAAATTAACCTATCTAATTTTAATTCATTTTGTAAATATATACAAATAAATTTAATTTAATTTAATTTCACTTAATTTGAATTTGCATTTAACTTAACCTAACCATAGTTAACATTTAACTCTAGTTAGATTAGTTTAACTTAACCCTTAGGTTAAATAAATATTTAAATAACTATAGTTAATTAACTTAATCATGATTAGGTTAACCTTTACTTAACTATTAAGTAAGGTTAACTTAACTTAATCGTATGATTAACTTTTAACCATAGTTAAGTTAAATTATTTATTTAACTATTAAATAAATAAATATTTATTTTAATTATTTAATAATTAAATAATCATTAAGTAAAATTACTTTTATGTCCTTATTAGATGACCAAGTTAACGTAAAGTGGTCCTACCATTTAAGCATATACTTTAGTTAATTTAACCATAATAAATTACTGGATTTTACTGTATTGAACTATTCAATACGAGAGTTGCTCAAGTGCACAAAGATTATATTTCATGTTGGAACTCCCTAAGTCCACGCCCAATTCGTCAAATGGAATTATTTCATAAGTCTGTGATCGATGCCCCACGTACACGTCACAGATGTAGCAAATTAGTGTGTTAGACCATACATGTTAAGGTTACTACATATTCGTATAATCATTCCGTCATTATATTCTTGATGGACGGGATATAGATCATCATCGTCAAATTCCCGTAAACTCATCCATAAATTTATCTCCAGATTCGTATCTTAATGAATAATATACGTAAACACTTTTGCTACATTGTTCAACCCTGTAGAAAACTTTTTTTTCGGGTTCCTTGCTTATGGCCATAAGCCTTTGTAAGATACAATCTAGAAGCATCGGATATACAACCCACCTATGTGAGCTGGCGGATCCTATATCTACTCACACTGAACTCTATGAGCATTGCACCATACCCAGCGACACGTAGCGGTCTGATCATAAAAGATCTCTGACATACGTAGAACCAAAGTACGGTGGATCACCCAAAAGCCTATCGTGGCACTCAGGTCGAAGGACCACGAATACTACTAAACTCGAGATGACCTTCCTTTGACGGATTCATAGGATATTTATTGGGGTCCTCATGAGTTTGTTCAGGTTTTGGTCTTGATTGAATACCTGTATGTCTATACGAGCTTCCACTAAGCTCATGGTTAACTAAGAACAATCATCTGTACAATATAGATATAGATATACACTAATTTATATAATAGTGATTCACCGATAGACCCGCATTAGTGAACATAGATTAGAAATACTATGTTTGAGAACATACTTTCATAATGACATTTCCTAACACCTTTTGTAACTCTTTGCAATTGTGTCATTAAAAGTAGACTCTCAGGTCTTTGTCCCATTATAAACAGAGTTCTAATTCTTTAGATCTCGTTGACTCTTATAACCTGCTAACTCTTAGCAGTGCTAACTCTTAGCAGTGCTAACTCTTAGCAGTGCTAACTCTTAGTATTTATAACTCTCAGCATTGCTAACTCTTAGCACTTGTCTAAACTCCTTTAAACCAGATCTAAATTCCTTCAGATCGTACAATGTCTATAGTGTTACAAGCTTTATTACTATTTAATAAATATTATTAGTGATTTAATAAAATATTATTTATAAAATAAATATTCAAATAATTAGAGATGGCACATAAGCACAAACCCTAATAGGAAGATAGATCCTAAGTCAAATGAACACTTAGACTAGGTATCACAATAGCCTTAGCTGCTCTAAGTTGATTAATTAGCTCAGTTAATGAGGAATTCAAATAGTTCATTGACATGTTCAACAGGAATGTCTAAGATAAGGATGCTAGGATTTCTAAGACCATGTCAAGCTTTAATTAGCCATTATATTCCCCACCTAATTCCTCAACTTGTTAAAACAATATGATCATTTTCAGCATATGATCCTACACTAGAGTCCCATCGACTTGCAAGTGTTCATGATCTCTTTGAATGCAACCTACCTCAAAGTCTTGTTTTTGTCAACAAACAACTTTGATAGACAAAAGGACCATATCAACAGTAATATCCATAATCTCACGTTGCATTGCTAAAGTACAAGACAAATAAGCTAGTATATAATACTTGACCATTTCATCATGTTATAGCCAATTGTTGTAAGCACATTTCTTTAGCTTGGGGTGGAAGTAATTGAATCAATAAGCACTACTAGAAGAGAATACTACATTGCCATTGCACGTGTTTAAGAATGAATGCATGCTCTTCCTATTGCAGAATACGATTTTAGGAAGAATTCATTAAGTTTAAGAAGACAAAACAATTTTATTTTTTTATTTTTGAGAATAATATCTAGGAAAAATGATATTTTTATCCCAAGAGTTTAGCCTAATTTTTAATTTTATCCTACAAATTTTAAAAAGTTAATTTTGTCACAGTTCGTTAACAAGAATCCATTAGTTTTGACAAAGAAGTTAATTTTTTTGTGCAATGACATTTGCGCTTCATAGGCTAACAAGATTGGATCATTATAGAATAATTCTTATCTAATTTAATTTTGAACATGTGGCGTATTCTCGTCCATTCATTTAATTAATTCAATTAAATAAAATAATTTATATTTAATTATTGTATTAAATAAAACAATTTTTTCTTTCCCTCTCTCTTAACCTAATTACAAATCTTTAAATAAAATAATTATTAATAAATAAAATAATTTATTTTTTAAAAAATAAATAATTTAAAAATAAGAAAAAATCCTCTATCGTTGTTGAGTGGCTATGGGTAGCTGTCGCCAGCTATTAGATTCTGGCCAAAACAATAATTAAAATTTATCATTGGACTCTATTTTTCTTGATCTACATAATGGTTATATTATTTTTGATAAAAAAAGACTAGAAGGCGGCAAAAAATAGAGAGAGAGAGAGGGTGGCGGCAACTGTCATACCGTCATCAAATGGTAAGGCAATTGTTTACACCGTTACCACCACTTGACATATTAAGACAAAATTGACCTTTTTGAAACTTATGTGAAAAAAATTAAGAATTAAGCCAAACTCCTAAGACAGAGATTTCCTTTTCCCTAATATCTAAGTTCATCTTTTAGTCTAGAAAGTTATGCTTGATTAATTTATATTGGTTAAGAATGGATGCTAGTTGGCTAAATGAAGACATATTTTGAAAAAGTAAAATAAATTCATATATGAGAATACATTTAATTGAAAACATAATAATCTTTTGCATAATATGAATGCATGAAATGCATGCTTGTAGAACTTTTTAACTATATTTGATTATACATTAGTAATCCAATTTTTATTTCAAATATGCCTCTATAGTGTGGTCGTATTCATCACAAATCAGATTAATACTATACTAATTATTATTATTATCGTCATTGTCGTCGTCGTCGTCGTCATCATCATCATCAGGTAATCAACTTTGTATAACTTATGTTTTAGATTTTATCCTTTAGAGAAGTCTTATCTAGTAACCAGTTTTGATTAATACCTTCTATGTAGAATCTTACAAGGTTTGAGATAAGACATTAATCTACTTTACTATAACATCAATAATGAATGCTGCAGGCCTTATGCCTAAATATGTTTCCCACCCAATTTTTATACCATTTAGAGTTTTTGTTTTTAATATACTATTTAATTCATTTAATTGAAATTCTACCTATCAATAATTAATTTTATCAAAATATATTATTTAACTAGGCTATGTCAATTTTTAATTTTAAAACTATCATAATAATCTTGTCTTAATCTCATTAGAACATTAATGTCACACAAGATAATATATTTATGCATAGACATGTGAATTGGCACCCTAATCTATATATTAATGTCACACAAGATAATATGACAACCATCAGTTGAAGCTATTTGCACTAATATGTCTGCCTTGTAATTTTCAACTCTTGGTATCTGTTGGATCTCAACCTCTATGAATTGATTTTTGTTCGTTGACTTTTTAAAGGTAGACAACCATATTATCTCCTCATGCCTTAAAATTCTTATTGACTTAGTTGACAACAATCTGTGAATTACTTTTCACGAGGATTCTCTCTGCGATGAGTGATTGGGCAACTCTTAATCCAGTTCGGAGGACTTTTGTACTTGACTTTGTTATTTAAAGTAGAGAAGCTGAATTTGGCTGTATAATTAAGTTCGTCATATTCTGGGTAACAAGAATAACGCCACCCACATATCCTTTAAAGTTGGAGGTGCTATCGATGAAAAATGTCCAAGTTGAGGTGAAAGGATTTTAGTCAGCTCGTGCATCTGAGGACTCTCTGCAAGAAGCTTCTAGCATGACCCTATCTCTATAAGTATACTCAATGATGAAGTCTATAATAGTTTGTCCTTTGATGGCAATTCTTGATTTGAACTGTCAAATTCACTAAGCTCGATTATGCATTTGATCAGACACTTAGAGAGGTTAGTCTTGTAGAGAATTTCTCTTAAGAGTTGGTTAGTGAGGATGACTATGGTGTAACCTAAACGTATGGCCATAATTTTTCTCTTGACATGACTAGTGCCAATGCGAGCTTGTTAGCTGGGGGGGGTAATAAGTCTTAAGATCTATTAAATCCTTACTAGCAAAGTATATGGATCTTTGGATTCCTACCTCTTATTTGACTAGTATTGTGCTGACTGTTGTTGTTGAGACCCTTAAGTATTTGATCCTTTTGTCCTTGGTTTTTGGTACCGCGATGTAGAGTGGCTAGGCCAAATATACTTTTAACTTCTAAGATGCCTCCTTACACTAAGGAGTCCACCTTGTCATTTTCATGCTTTTGATGCCTGAAAAAATTCAAAGCATTTGTTAGTAGCTTTGGAAATAATCTGCTGAAAGCGACTATTTTGCCTTTTAGCCTTTGAATTTCTTTGATAATGCTTGAAGACTTTATCTTGAGGATTGATTGAATTTTGTCTAGATTAGCCTCTATTCCTTTTTAGCTCACTATAAATCCTAAGCATTTCCTTATTCAACCCTAAAGTCACATTTTTCAGTGTTCAACTTCATTTTATGTTTTCTTAGGTTCTTAAATGTCTTTCTTTGGTCATCTACATGATCGTTGGATACTTTGTAATCATATCATCCATGTATACCTACATACTCTTCCTAATTAGTGGTTTAAATAGCTTGTTCAAAAGCCTTTGGTAGATAGCACCTGTATTTTTAATCTGAATAGTATGAACTTGTAATAGTAAGTTCCCTTATAGGTAATGAATGACGTCTTCTTTTAGTCAGAAATGAACATCTTGATCTGGTTGTACTTTGAAAAAACATCCACAAAGCTGAGGAAAGCATGCCTAGCTATAGAGTCTACTAATTAATCTATCTTCAGGAGTGAAATGATGTGCTAAGGGTAGGCCTTATTTAGATCTATAAAATCCACGCACATTCTCTACTTCTTGTTGGCTTTCGTAATAATCATGACATTATCCAACCATATAGCCCTTGAATTTCTTTGAAAATGCTCGAAGATTTCATCTCGAGGATTTATTTAATTTTGTCTAGATTGGCCTTGATTCCTTTTTGGCTCACTATGAATCCCAAGCAGTTCCTTATTTGACCTCGAAGTCACATTTTTCAGTGTTCAATTTCATTTTATATTTTCTTAGGAGCTCAAATATCTTCCTTAGGTTATCAACGTGATCCTCGAATACTTTGTAATTTTATCATCTATGTATACCTACGTGCTTTTCCCAATTAGTGATTTAAATAGCTTGTTCACATACCTTTAGTAGGTGGCACTTACATTTTTTAATCTAAATGATGATAAGGGCATATTTGTCATATATTTTTTCATGTTTTTATTTTGATATTTTATTATTTTATAAGAATAGATGGCTATTTATGTTCATTATTGTTATTTATAGGGACTTAAATAAAATTTAAAGAAGATAAAATGAAAAGTTTTCAAAACATGGACCTGTCGCCTCAGCGCCACGAGGTTGTTCTCCCTAGCTCTAGAACAATGATCGAAATTAGATAATCAGAAAAGACGACATGTTTAAGTCACGACTAGCGTCCCAACACCAACATCTCACCACCCTAGCGGTGAGGTCGTTTACACGCAGCGTCCCCAACGATAATGCGAGTCCTAAACCGATAAGAATTGAGATTTTTAAGCTTATATCAATCCCTATAAAAGGCCACTCATCCCCAGACTTTAAAATCATCCAAGAGCAATCCAAGAACACCAAGAATACAAAGCATAAGCCTTAGAGAGAGCAATTGGAGATTAATTATAGCAACTATAGAGAGAGATTCAAGACGTTCTTTGACATCAAGAGTATCTTAGGTAGCGTAATTAAGAGTAATTCAAACATCTATATCGGTTTGCTATTGACTGTATCATGATCTCTTATTATTTTTATTGCTATTCTCTTATTGCGATGAACTAAATTTTCTATTCTAGGGTTTATACTTGAACTTAATATGTGTGCTTAATTGCCTTATCTTTTTAATATTTAATAAACTTAGTTCTTCGTTATTCAAATTACTTGTTCTTAATACTGCAATATATCTAGCTAATATATAGTAAATGAATCAGCAATATTTTTGATAATTTGATGCATGATTATAGAGTAACATTCAATGTTGCATATGCAAGTTTCAATTTAGGATAGGAATATACCTAATTGATATGTATGATCAATAAGACTTAATCTTAATAAATCTTAATTTATTACAAGTACCATAGGAATATAGGTATTTAGTAAATTAAGGTATACTTAGATGACCTTGGAAGAGACTTGTAAATACATTAATGTCTTGATCAATAACAAAGACTAAGTAAATTTCTAATTTATGGAGAAAGTTTCTTACAAATGAGAGGATACGTAGAATCAAACTTCTAATCTGATCTGGATGATAAAGAATCTACATCTGATTACGTGCTTCTTTTCATCGGTATCAAACTTTGTAGCATAAATGTAATTTAAATGTCCACATTTGGTTTTATCGTAAAGATAAAATTTTTACAACTTGAGAAGCTTGCAAAGGAATTTCTGTGGATATTCAAGTTAGTTGCAGAGCTCAAAATAAATTCTAAGCTCAATAAATCCTATGACACTATAATGCAATGTCAACGGGGTAACTGCTCAAGCCGAGATACTATATAATTAAAAGTATCTTTGCTAATGGAGATGTATGAAAATCTAGAAAACATCCACACAGATTATAGCGGACTCATTTCCTAAAGCCTTAATTCTTAAAGTGTTTGAGAAACACGTAGAGTCAATGGATATTAAATACCATTATGAATGGCACTAGAGCAAGTGAGAGTTGTTAGGATTTATGCTTATATGCCATCCCATTTTGTATAAATATATAATGATAGTATTTATACAATTATTATTTCTAATAAAATCGTTAATATTATTTATTATTAAATGGTAAGATGCTTGTAATGTTTTAGACATTGTATGATCTGAAGGAGTTCAGATCTGGTCTAAAGGAGTTTAAATCAGTGCTAAGAGTTAGCATCGCTAATAGTTAAAAGTACTAAGAGTTAGTAGTGCTAAGAGTTAGTGTTACTCAGGTTCATATAGTTAGCAAAATCTAAGGAGTTAGAGCCTTATCTGAAATGGGATAATGACCTGAGAATATATTAGTAATGACATAACTACAAGAAGTTGCAGATGGTGCTAGGAAATGTCATTATGCAAATATGTTTTCAAACACAATGTTCATGATCTAATTTTATTGATGCGGGTCTATCGATGGAACCCATTAATATAGATTAGTGTATGTCTATATCTGGATGGTCGAAATGGTTAGTCTTAGCAAATCATGAGCTTAGTGAAAGCTTGTATAGAGATACAGGTATTCAGTAAGGATTGGATATTGAACAGACTCATGAGGACCTCCAATAGACATCTCATGAAGCCGTCAATGGAAGGTCTTTCGAGTTGAGTAGTATTTGTGATCCTTTGACCTGAGCACCACGGTGGGCTTATGAGTGATCCATAATAACCTCAACTTACATGGTCTAACACATTAATTTGTAATATCCGTAACGTGTGTGTGGGGTATCACTCACGGACGTGTAGAGGAGCTCCATATGACAAATTAGGTATGGACCTAGAGAGTCTCACATGTTGAAGTGTACTCGTTGCGCACTAGGGTAGCGGATTGGATTGAATAATTCAATCCAATAATAAATTTCACTAAAATAGAATAATTGTTTCGAGATCCCTCGGGATATGCATTTGTCAAGACTTAATTGTTAAGTATATCATTGAATTAATTAACAAGAGTTATTAATCAATAAGATGTTGGCAAGTGGCACAATTTGGTCAATGATTTAATTTTACCTTAGTTTTACCATTTAACCTTGGTAGTAAAAACTAGAAAGGTAAAAAGTAATTATTCAAAAATTATTTTGAATAATTAAATTAATTATATTTATTAGGTAAAGATTAATTTAGGTGGCCATTAATCTAGTGCTTGGTTAAATTAATCCTAAGTGGGAGACCAACAATAAAATTAGTGGAGCACTTGTTTTTGTTTAATCAAAGTGTTGAATAACAAAAATAAATTTTGGCAAAACAATTTAATTGATTCATTCAATTTGGAGAAGGAAATTCGGCAATGACAAGGTAAGAGAGAAAAGAGAAAGTTTTGATTTTTGTTATTTCAAGTGTTGAAAAATAAACAAAGTTCTCTTCATCTCCTTCTCTAATGGATGGTCTATAATGAATAAAAGAAAAATAGAGAAAAAGATATTTATATTAAACAAGAGTTGTTCAAAATAATTATTATATGGAAATTTTTTCTAAGAATAATACAAGAGTTGTATGTATAATATTTTTAATTAATACAAGAGTTGTATGTAATGTATGTATCATCTCCATTTAATAAACAAAATTGTGTTCAAAGAGTTTGAACACATGTTGTTGAAAATTCTAAAACATAGCTACTATTCTAGCTCTATAATCCCATCAAATTGTTATGAACTAGAATTGTTCAATAATACATTTCAAGGTAAGCTCTTCACTTGGATTGATGGAGGACTTTAAGATTTTGTAAAGCTACCTTTATTAGATAAGTGTTTTACATAATGTTTTTAATACAATTGTTCATCATATATATATTTTATATAATAGTTATACTTATTCATATATGTGATATACGTTTAATATGTTAAATTAGGTATATTTGTAACATGCTTCCGCTGCATATAGTAATTTTAAAAATTATGTATACACTCATATGACGATATCCAACAATGTCAACCTTAAATTCTTTTGAGTACCTATTTCTTATTAACTGGTCCACCTGGTACTTCAAAGTTAGGCATTTATAGGTAGTGTAGCCATGATCTTGGTGGCATTCACACTTTATATCCTTATTTCATTGTTTAGGTGGGATTGTAAGGTTCTTGGCTCCTCAAGTAGTCCCTTTCTTTTGGTGAATTTAAACACCACTATTAATGGGATGGTCAGGGGAATATATTTTTCTTTTTGAACTCTTTCTACTCTATAGGGAGACCTCCTTGTACAGTCTCCCCTATTCCCCTTCTGGGTTAATCCCTCTGAGGATATTTTAACACCTTTGGCAGCATTCTATCTCTTCATCCTAGAACCATCTTTCTCTCGGGAGAATTCCTAGGTTTGAGACCTTGCATTTTTCCTTAGGCATCTATTGTAGTTAAACTCTTCATTGTTTCTTCTTCTTTTTCAAACTTTTATATATTAAGAAGCTTACTTATAGATAACTGCATAAGTTATAGTCAAATTCCTAGACAGGTACTATCGAAACCAATTCAACTTTAGTCATGCCTTGAGGACTTTTAAGGAGGCCTATAAATCAAATTACATAAGCTGAATTATCATTTGGTGGAATTGCTCCATAAAGCTCCTTAAACTTTCAGTTTGACCTTACTTAAGTTGTCACAACTGTTGTGGATCCTTAGACTTTTTGTAGGCTCCTCAGAAGTGCTAGACAAACTTTTTGGTCAGTTGGATATAGGAAAAGATGCTTTTCTATCTCAGGCTTTGGTCTTAGAGAGAGTTTATCCGTCTAAGTTCATATAGAATAGGTGACACATTTGTTTTTGCTAAAGCCTAACAATCAACAATATGTCAATTATTTGGTACATGTAGTGGTGTAGGTTTGATGTGCCCTTATAAGTAGGTAAACTTGGTAGTTTGAAGTCTATTGGTAACTTATATCTCTTTACTTGTTAGTAAGAGGGGCGTTCTTTCCCATTCAATCGCTTTTAGAGGGCAATTCCTACCTTCCACCATTCTCAACAAGTTTGCACAATCATTCCCATATACTTTGAACTTTCTCTTATAAGGGATCTTTAGACTTGTGTGCTGAGCTATATTGCTCATCGTATTCCCTAATCCTGTCCAATATTCTCCTTAAATCCTCATCGATTTTGCTATAATCTCTATGTCTATTCAGTATTTCTCTAGCATCATCTTTAATTTTGCTACCTTATCTACATCTGTTCAATATTTCTCTAGCATCCTCTTTGATTATGCTACCTTTTGTCCATCTGTTTAGTATTTCTCTGGCATCATTTTTGATTCTGTTACCTTCTCTATGTCTGTTTAGTATTTTTATTGCGTCTTATACATCTTTGTTTTCCCTTTTAAGTCTTTTCAATATCCTTCAACATTATTTTCACTCCAATTACTCTTATTCGTGCCAATACCCCAATTCTATCTCAAAGTATTCAAATTGAAAACCTCTAATGTGACCTCATACTTAAAGGATGACTCTCTTCTTTGTAGGACTCTATTAGAACTCCCTTATGTTTTTGTTCATAAGAAAGCCAAAGATGATCTCTAAACTATCGGAGGGTGCTCTTTAAATTCAAAAGGTTATGTTGTGGTTCGATGATCTGTTAGGGTTCTAGTTATCCTTCTAGGTTCTTGCATTTCTCTAGTGTTTCTACTATCAAGCCTTTTAGTTCATCCCTATCATGATAGGATCTTCTCAATTCTTTTAGTACTTCTTACCAAACTAGTGATTCCATACTTTGGTATGATACGTTGTTATTTTGAATTTTTATGGATCATTCTTGATTTTATGATCAGAGGCTCCCATTAACCCATGGATTTTGTCCACTATATCAAGGAGCCATGGAATGGGTAACTTCAATCTTTGAATGTACATTTCTCATAATTTTCACCCTGGTGTTCAATAGCTTTTTGTTTGTTTCCATAGATAGTGCCAAACTATTAACCAAAATTTTTTGTCAACCCTCAGGTCAATGAGTTGAATTTATTTCTCCTAGGAACAACAATTAGACTTTGACAAAAACTAGGTTAGACTAGTCCTTTTCAAGGATACCAAGCTTGCTAAGAATTCTACAATAAAAAAAAGGTTTGACAACGTAAGAAGTTTTTCTAGCGATGACATTTCGATGATTAAGTCAGCAATGGATAGAAAAAGGTAAAAAGAATAGAAAATTAATAAAAAGGTTAATAGAGAATAAAAATAAGATTTTCTTAAGTGCTTTTAAAGTAAAGAAAACTTAAAAGTCATTAAAAATGTCTATAATATACTATAATATGTAATACGTAAGTTTTTTGTTCCTCCCTTAGCTCCAAATTTTGGACCCTATTTATAAAGTTGCATTGTGAATTCAATATGTAGCCATAGAATCCTACTTTCCTTTCTTAGATTCATGTATTAACTTTTTACCCAAATAAGATCAATCCTTTTTATACATGTAGCACTCGTATCGATTGTTAGAATTTGTAGAAGATATATCAAATTTACAATTCTGAATGGCAAGTTTGTTTTAAGACATTTGTGCACAAATTCAAAGTGGTCGATTAGATTAAGAAGGATACTCAATGATCGAGGACAATTCTCACAAGATAAGGGCTACATCCCAGCACAAGGACATCCATGTACCTTTCTAGCTTCTAGACCCAAGCTCATAGGGCAAATTTGTAGGCTACATCAATGAGACTGAGTTTTGTATTGAGTAGGCCTATGGGCTAGAATTATACAACAAGAAAGTTACAAAACAAGATATTTTAGAGAAAATATTTTATACTTTTCATATCTTTAATATTATTTTGCAGCAATAATAATGTGAATGTCGATGTAAAAAATAATAAAAATTAATCTTATGTCTTCTTCTTGTTGAATAAATAATGAGTTCTTATTAAACAAATTACAAAATTCGTCCAACTAGTTATTAGCCATTCTTAGAAGTGCAAACACCTACATCAATATTGAACATGGTTAATATGGAGAGGACATAATTATTGCTCCTACAGTGGATATAAAAACTCGGGACGGAGGAACATCAAAAGAGGATAGAACTGCCAGGTCAAAGCAATGGTGTAGAAAATAAACACCTTAAAACATTCGTTACCAAAGTGGTGTTAAAGGACAATAGTCACGCATATGTCAATTGTCAAAGCATCTAGTCAAACTTTACGAAACATCTATCACGATAAAGAGAAAGAATATGGAGATAAATCTCATTGATGACTCAAATCCTAGAGATTTTACTCATCTAGATGTTTTCATTTTTTTGGGATAAAGAAGGGAACATTGATAATTATTTTGATAATAGAAACATTCATTAAGCTTTTAGTTAATATCTTAGTACTAGGTTTGTTTTTTGTACTTTTGGTATAAAATGTAACTTTTTATAATGTTGATAAAGAAATATAACTATTTTTATGAATAAAAGATAAGTGTAAATTTTTTGTATGAATGAAAGAGAAGTGTAAATATTTTTGTATGAATGAAAGAGAAGTATAAATTTTTTGTAATGTATTATCTAATATGAAATTTTATTTAATGTAAGTTTGGCTGATAATGCAACTACACACATTATCATTTGAGATAAAAAAATATTTCTAAAAATAATAATAATTGAGAAAAAATTCAATACTATAATAAGTTATATAGATTTGATTGAATGTGCTAAATAGCAACAATCTTGTTAGCAAGTTGAATAAAATTACATATTCATGATGCTTTATATGTAGGCAGATCCAGAATAAATCTGCTTAGTTTTAAAGATTTACAAAAATAAATTTCTTACTTTATCATTTGAATTATATTATATAATCATAAGTTCAAATGAAAGTTATGTAGTAATGAACTAGATGTTCAATGATCCAAAAATGCTTATGCTATGGTATGACTATCTTAGTCATTTAAGATTAAGAATGATGCTTGAAAATTTATGGACATCTATTAAAAAACAAGAAGATTCTATTATCTAATAAAGATATTTGTACCGTTTACTCACAAGAAAAACTTGTAGTTGACACTATCCCTTCTAAGATTGGTTTAAAATATCTATAATTTTTTAAAGGATCCAAGGAGATATTTGGGGACTAATCCATCCACTAAGTGGATCGTTTTGCTATTTTATGGTCCTAATTGATGCATTTGCATGCTTACATATTTACTTACTGTTTACATTAAATGTTGCATTTGCAAGATTACTTGCATAAATTATTATATTAAGGGCACAATTTTTAGAATACCCAATTAAAGCCATCCATTTAGATAATGATGATAAGTTTACTTCTAAAATATTTGATGAAAATTATATATCAGTAAGGATCAATTTAGAATATATTTTGCCATGTGTTCTTATGGAGAAACTATACTAGAAAGAGAATAGAAAGGGCCTTTAAAAAGAGCGAGGGAGTGATGGGCAACCTTAGTCTATATGTTGCTCGTGAGCCGCCAAGTTCATGCATAAAATAGGTTAGTAGAATCATTAATTAAACGACTGTAAGTAATTGTATGTACTTTATTAATGCACAGATAATTACCAATTTTTATATATAGTCACACTATTTTATATGCTATAACATTAATTCATTAATATTCCCCATTACAACTTATACTTGGTCATCAATTTGATATATCCAAATTCTTGGTTATGTTATTTATGTATCTATAACATCTCTATAATGCATTAAAATTGGACTGCAATGTCACTTGAAAATTTGTTTTGGTTTAGACTTACCATCAATTATAAGATATCTTGAAGTCATCATAAGTGATATGTTTACTTCACGATTTGTGGATTAACATTTTGATGAGACAGTATTCTTGCCATTAAGGGAAAGAAAAATACCTCCTGAAGTCAAGCATAAACTTTCTTGAAAAATGATCACCATATCTAATTTAAATTCTCGTATAAGTCAAAGTGAAAATGAGGTGTGAATGATTGTTTTTTTCAATGAATTACAAATGAATTATCAGACACATTTGTAGATACATCAAAAGTAACAAAGTCATATACACCAACTGTCAATGCACCAACTTGGAGATTGTTTCTGTAGAATATTCTAATCAAATGACAAGAAATGAATCATTCACTACATGCCAGAAGGGTGACAAATCACTTAGATCAAAAGATATTATTCTATAGAAGAAGAAAATGAAAAATCAAAATTCTATTAAAAATGCTCAACATATACAAAAGCAAGACTTTTTTATTAAGGATTCTTATAGAGACCTAGTATTGATTATGATAAAACATATTTCCCTATGACGGATACAATTACAATTCAATTTTTAATAAGTTTGGTAGCCTTAGAAAAAATCTTGACATGCATATGAAGAATGTTGTGAAAGCTTACCTATATAGGTCACTTTACACAAATATTTATATAAAAATCCTTGACGGATATAAAATGCCTAAATAACATAACCATAACATGTATTCAATAAACGACAAAGGTCTTTGTAGGGACTAAAAAAATCTAGCGGCATGTGATACAATCACTTAATCGAATATTTGATAAATCAATGATATATTAATTACCTAAATATATCTATGTGTGTTTATAAAGAAATCAAAATTTGAATTTGCCATTATTATTGTATATATAAATGACATGAATCTTATAGAAACTTTAGAAAACCTTCTAAAGACTGTAGAATACTTAAAAAAAAAATTGAAATAAAATATTTGGGAAAGATAAAATAATGTCTCGACTTACAGATTGAGTATAAATCACATAGAATTTTTATCCATCAATCTACCTATGTTGAAAAGATCATGAAACGATTCAATATAGATAAAATCATCCTTTAAGTACATTTATGCTTGTTCGGTCTCTTGAACTTAAAAGGACAAATTCAGTCAAAAAGAATATGGGGAAAAGATATTTGGTCAATAACTACCATATCTTAACATAATTATTGCTTTATTATATTTAGCCCAATGCATTATACTTGATATAGCATTTTTAGTAAACTTATTAGTAAGGTTTAACTTCATATCAAATCAACATCTTTAGAATAATGTTAAATATATATTTTGTTACTTTCATTGAATGATAGATTTATGATTATTTTACTCTTATGAGCCAACAAAAAATTCATGTCTAATTAGTTATGTAAATGTTGATTACTTAGCTAATCCTTATAAAGTTCGCTTGTAAACGAGATATATTTTTACTTACAATAATACAACAATCTCATGGTGATCCATAAAGCAAATCTTCATTACCACCTCCTTTAATTACTCTAGGACACTTGCACTAAATGAAGCAAGCAGGGAATGCATATAGTAGCGATATATTATTTATCACATCCAAAGCGCATATAGTCTACCTTATGCATATGTCATTCATATGAAGACAATACTACTTGTATTACTTAAGTTACAGGTGTATACATTAAAGGCGATAAAATTAAACATATTTTCTCAAAATTCTTATACACCTATAAGTTGCAAGAGAGAGAAAGATTGATGTTAGATAGATACATCCTACTAATATTTTTTGTAGATATTTTTCACAATTTTTGTCGACATCAACTTTTAAAAAATTGGTTTACAAAATTAGTATGTGTTAGTTCAACAAATTATTAAACAGATATATGTTACTTAAAAAGAAGCATTTAATTAGGGAGAGTATATTTTTAAAAAGAGCAACTTTTGTAATTATACTGGACAAATGTGCATTGTATTCCTTTTTTTTTCAATTAAGTTTTGTCTCACTAAATTTTACTAATAAAATTTTTAGATACTGGTTATAAGTACAATCATCTTAGAGTGGTAAAATATAATTTTAATACGGTGGTAGATATTTAAGGGGGAGTATTGTAAATGAATAGAGATCCACCATGTTGGATATGGACATGTTACTTATGTGAGGGAAGAATTTGCACGGAAGTTTAGTAATAATTGGCATTATTTCATAGGCTATTTATGCGACAAGAAGTCATCGGTGAATGGAAGTGGCAAGTGACCAACTTTGGTCACTACAAATACATATAGATCCCTTTATAATTCAGGTTATTACCAAAAGTAAAAATGGTTTATCATTTTAATCACTTTCTTTCTTTTATATTTATTATTTAATTATTTTTCTAACACCCAACTTTTATCAAATCCCGAAATTCTTATGCAGCATGCAAAACAAATCCTTATAGTCCATGGCCCAAATACCCAAATAATTTAAGAGAAACTTAGGTGGAAGAGGTTCTTGATATTTACACCCATCAATAGAAACATTGCCGACTGTCAAAATTATACTTGTACAAAGAGAAGCATTATCATGTGGAACACTAGATAGTACGATATTCTCAAAATTAACTTTTCTCGTTGGAATTATGTATTATTTTTTAGGTGTTATTTTAATTTTTTTTTAACATTTTAAATGATGTATTTAATGTTTATTGAATAATAAAATAATATAGTGGATACTTTTAAATTTTACAAGGATTAATTTTATAAATAATTGAACACATAATTTTGGATAAAAGAGTACTGGATATAACATTTGAGAAGTTTAATACTACTCATATACTCTACATATCTAACCTGTATTCTTCCCTTTTGCATATCCTCCTGGAAAATCATATAAAGTTAGCCAAACACCAGAAAATCTAAGAAAGTTTTACATCAATAACAAGCCAAGCCAATTCACTAATTAATAACAGGCTACTACTCGCTTCCTTCGGGAATAGACTCAAGCATTGGCTTCCAACTTGATGGCGAATCAATTGAGCAAGCAGCTCTCCTCTCGAGCATAGAAATCACTTCCCCCACCGATGTTTGCTTTGCCAACAACTGCTGCAGCTGTTGCTTTGTTATAACAACTTTGATCCTCTTAACACCAGCTGCTGGTTGTGCTGCTTGATGATCATCAGCTACTACTTTTGATGACAAATGATCTCTATGACTTGGAGCCGTGGAGGGAAGAATATAGTAAACTTTGCCCCTTTTAAGCAGATAATTTGGTGGAAGAAGCTCTAAGGATTTCCTTGATAAACCAATACCTGAGCCTGAAAAATTCATCAAGATATCCTTGACAAGAACCGGTGCTTTCAAATCTAATATTTTTCCATCCATCTTCACAACCCGCAAGACTCTCTCTTGTTTGGCCATGACAGATCTTCCCATGCAAGAACTTATTCTTGGTATGCAAAGAGTAAACGAAATGCCCATTTTGCTCAAACTAGAGCCAAAGAATATGAAGAACCAACCCACAGAGCCGAGAAGCAATTGAGTGCTAGAGAGGTTATAAGGAGAGACAAAAGAGTTGTAATTTATTCGTGTTAGTGTTCAAGATGAAAGGGCAACGTATATGTAAACAAATGATGGGTTTGTTTTGTACTTGAGTTGATGGGTAGATCACAAAGGCAGGAAAAGAGTTAAAAATTTTGAAGGCCAAAAAGAAGAGGGCAGCAGAGATATAATTATATTTTTTTGTCTTTACAAATGAAAAGCATGATAAAATTGTCAACACGCATGCAAGAGAGGTCGGTTAGTGGAAGGTGGCGCGTCGGCATTGCTCATACAATAATCCTCAAGCTTTTTATGTGTGCAGAAGCTCATTTTTGTCCATGAAACAAGGACTGAAATTACCATCTGTGAACTGTCATTTATAATTGCAGTACATGTGGCATAAAATAACAAGTGGGGAACCACAACTCACTAAGCAGAAGAGCTTGTCACCGTTGGCATGAACAAATAAAAATCTTGAGTGATCAGTTATGACATCAAAGAAAAGGGGTTGATATTTATAAACCCTTGTAGTGGCACTATGAAATATCTTGGTCACATATCATTCCTTCACCATCATTGTTTGTCTTCTTTATTTTGGGATTCTGTTTATTTTGCATTTTTAGCATCATTCTTATGGTTTTGGTGATGTCAATTAAAAATGCACAAGAGATGTAACAAATTATTTGTTTGGTGCGCTGGAATAATGAATTAACTAAGTTGAAATGGGTTTAGGTGAGGCCTTATATATATATGAATTTCAATGGGAGCATTATGCATGATTATTTGACAAGATTTGACACCAATGGTCCATTTCTTGGGCCGACATTCATATCTAAAGGATGATCCTTATAATTTAAGCATATTTCCTATAAGTCTCCGGCAACCAATCCATTAACTCTAGGTTTAATTAAGTGCATTAGGAATTATCTTGATCCTGCTAGTCCCCTGGCCAGTGAGGCCAGTCTTTAACCAGAAAAATATGATACAAATTTATACTAACTTACAAAAGTCATTATTTATACAGCATATCTTTCTATCAAAACTTTTGAATCCATTCAGCATTTGTTTTTTTAGATCTTTAATTCAGATGGTTTAAATTCTTCAAAGAAAATTTGAAGACAACATCTATACATTTTTATTCACATCATCATCTTTCCAGTATAATTATATTTAATTAGATTGAATAAAATTGAAAAGTACCATATGATTGGCCTATCATTTTTGTTATCTATGAGCATCGATGGCTATATCTGCCTGATGAAAATGATAATGTACCTTCACTAGCCACAACTCAAACTGAAAATTTCATGGTAGAATATTAATAGATCAATGAATAAAAATTCCAACAATAAAATGTAGCTGTATTAGCGAATTGTATCTTATATAAATTTCTCCAATATAAAAATGTGTAACCAAATTTATTATTCGATAGGGGAATTGAAAGATTAGTCTAAGTTTTTCTTAGATTATCCATTAGGTCTTTAAGTTTTTTAAAATACCCACTTTAGTTTTTATTGTTCAAAATAATATTTGAATTTTATTTTTTAAGGAGAGTGAGATAAATTTAATAAAATATAAAATTATTTATCATGATTAAGTATATAAAATTTTAATCTATTGTTCTTAAAAAGTATATTTCAGACATTATTTTCTTAATAATAGGAACTAAATTAAATATTTCAAAAAAAAATTACAAACTTAATGAATAATTCAATAAAAATTTAGAGATTAAACAGACATTTTTCCTATTCTATTCGATATAATAACTTAATATAATTCATTTGATTAAGGTTTAAGCAGTAGTTAAGTCTGATACAAGAGATGGTAAGACATTGGCTTTCAGCTACTGCAAATATATGAACCTTTTTGGGTTAGTGCATTGTGTCATACTATATAAATATGTTTGTTTATTAAAAGTTGTTTTTGAATGCTCACCTACTAAATCTTCGATGAATAATAAACTATGTAGCAAATCTTTTTACTTTACATGCTCGTAGGTAATGTTGGGACCTCCACTAGAAATTAGAAAATGCCATGGTCGCAATCGAAAAAAGAGAAGGAATTTAAATTATAAGAGATGATTTTCTAATTCCCACAAAAGTAAGATTTCTAATTATATGTTTACAGTAGTTGTTGACTCACTCATATCTATTTTAATAGGAAATAAACTGAAAACCAACCTAGCCAGGCTCCAGAGTTTCTCTGCTACTTAGTTAATTATATGAATAAGATTTTGATTTGCCAGAGAAAACATGAAAAATCAACAAACATAAAGAAAAAGACACATCAAATTATGGATATATATGATCTTATAGAAAAGATATTTACTGAAGACAAAAAAAAAAAAAAATAACAGTCTCTTGATCATTTATTTAACTTAATTCAATGATTTAAAAATTTATTAGATTAGTAAAATTAGTTTCATCTTATATGACCTGTACTTTCTGATTAAGATATATAAATAAGAGAAATTACCTCTTTACTATCTACGTTTTTATTGAATTACTTATTAGGTTCTTAACATTTTAGAAATTATTGAAGTCATATTTTAAAAATAAAAATGATAACAAAAAATATATTTGAAGATGAAAATAATAGTAAAAATGCTTTTAAATAATGTAATTGATAATTTTTAAAATATTAAAAATTAAATGAATAATTTAACAAAAATATAAGAATTAAACTATCATTTTTCAATAAATTGAAAGAAATTGTATTATATTTTTAAGTTAATACAATATATGGTAGAAATATAGTATTGAAATATGAATAATGATACTAATTGATTCAATTGGTAAGATTGTTTTTCCTTAAACGGTATATATGTTAAAACTGAATTTTGCTCACATTATATACGAATAATCTTTCGTTTGAAAAAAAAAAAAACAATCGAGAGAGAAACCTAAAAGCAAAAACAGTGCTTTGACATGTGGTACATTTTATCCCCTAAAATACCAGACGCTATGACATGTTGTACATTTGCAGCATTCATAATATTGAAAAATATTTTTGAAGAAAGAAAAATATAACTTTGATACACAAAATAAAGATGTTGTTTATATCTAAATGTGAAGACAGGATATGTATATGCATCCAAAAAAGCCACTTTCTTTTAAGTAAAGGGAGAGAAATCGTTGGTCCCATCTGTTTATTTGTAAGACAAGACGAAGCCAATTGTCATTCACCCTCTCTTTTCTGAGCCTCCATTTATCCAGAGACATCTTTAATGGCCCAAATCTCCAATCCACTAGCTCAATTAATTAACTTGCATTACAAGTTCAAATTCAGAGTAAATCCAATGAATCCATAGTCAAAAGCTTCAACTTTTTTTTTTTGTTTTTTTTTTTCTTTAGGTATAAAATTAAAGCTTTTCCTTGTCCTGCAAGGTTATGCTTCAAAGTAGTTAACGAGTTCAAAAGATAATATTACACTTATTCGCTTTAGCATGGGCTTGTGGTCTTGAGCACCGCACAATTTTACTCTTAAAGAAGTTCTCGAATAAAATATTATTGAGAGCTTTAACGTAATAAATAAGAGTGGTAATTTATGTAAATAAATTATATTTATATTTATATTGATATATGATATTAATAAATGTGTATTATATTCGTATACGATTTATTTATATAAATGAATCAGATACTTAAATATAAATTTAATTTATTTAATATGCGAATTATATGATAAATTATAATTAAACACGTTTAAATAAATAAATCAAATTTAATTTTTTTATATAGTTATATATGATTTAATTTGTTTATGATTATATTTGTTTAGACGAATAATAACAATAAATTCTATTTGTTTACACAAATATTTAATTATAATTTAATTAAATACAACTTAAATAAATAGACATATAAATAAATACGAATTCGATTCGTTTATTAAACGTGACTTAAATGAATTAATGAATTGTAGACTTTAAATACGTATTTGACATAATTAATAAATGAATAATACAAATTTGATATGTTTATTAATCGTGTTAATTTTTTTTACTCGCATTTTCTTAAAACATATCAAATTTATATCAAATAAATATATCGTAATAATTCAAATTTATTGTAAAGTTTCCATATCAGCATTAATTATTGTAAAAATTTATTGCGTCCCAATGAGGTATTATTTGTTCTGGTCTCGTTATGTGCAACTTAAAATTGTATGGTATGGCTTTAAAAGAACTCTAAGGAAAAAAGAATAATAATAAATAATACTAATTATATGAAAATAATAAAACATTCAACGTCTTTAATTAAAAATAAAATAACTAATTACTATTTAAGTTTTATTTGTTAGATAAGATCAAAATAGATTCTAAAATCAATGTTTGTGATGACGAATAAAGATTTTATTATCTATTTCTAGACTCATTTGTCTCACTATATATTTTTTTGTTATCAATACAATGCTAGAATTGTAATCGTAAACAAGTGATTTGTTAGATTGCATAATCATCTCAACAGATATATTATTGTTGAATTTGACCAAAGTAATAGCCTTGTCTCACATGTCACCGTTTAATGTTGTGTTAGATTAAAGCATAAGTATATATTTTCATAAAAAAAATTAATATAATAAAAGTTGAGTTTCATTTTTATGAAGAATTTTTATTATTATTTATTAAGTATTAAAATTGTATTTTCTTACTCTTATCAAACAATTAAAAATTAAAATAAATTAATCTTAAAAAAACTTTTAAAAAAAATGTATAGATAATTTGAGAATAACAAGTATCAAATCACTAATAATAAATAAACTTAATATTACAATTATCTGTGGATTGATATTTTGTTTGAATTTAATAATCTTTTCTTAATTTATTTTATTAATGTGAATTATTGACTAAGAACCTTAATATCTTCATTAGCGTCATCTAATAGTTAAATAAATATATCTTACTTAAATAATTACTTATATTTCTATAGTAATTAGATTAACTAAGATTTATTAAGAACATTTTTTTAAAATTATATATATCATATGAGTATATTGTAATCTCATATGAAACTTACAGCTGTTACACTATAATCATATATCAGTTTATACAATACTCAACACATAAATCACTCTTTCAATGACATATGGTTCTTGAAACAATATTTAATTTTTAATCAAGTAACTAGAAAACATTAAACATAAGATAAACTAAACACTTCAATACTAATTTCATAAATAATAAAAGATAATGAATTCAAGTTATCTATTGAGTTTCAATTTTTATATATTGTTGTTAACTTTATATTATAACAATTTTAATTAAAAGTATAGATTTATAAAGTGATCCCGTTGTCTAGGTCTATACATGCTCAAGAAACTCCATTTATGGTCCTTTGTTTGCTAAAGTAGAGATCTCGAAAGAACCGAACACAAAGAATATGAAAGCAAATCTCTTTAATAAAGACATTGTAAGTTGTTTCAATAAAAAATGAAGTATTTGAACATAATAAAATATAAACGATAATTATTTACTATTACAATTTTTCATATAGTTTGATACTTATTATGTAGGTACTATATGTGAAATGACAATTGTGTCTATAAAACCATGAGATGGAATTCGAACTTGTATAGGTATTGATGCCTTTCAAGGGGGGATAGACGGTAATTATAGTGAACACCTTGATGAGGAACGTGATGAAGGAGATGTAGACATTGTCTATAATGACGTTAATTAGTATGGGAATTGCCCTATAATAGACTCAAGTGGCTATAATCGAGAATATACTTGAGGCAACCAAATATCAAACACATTATTTTGTATAAAATATATTTATTGACATAAATTGAATTAAATACTTGCTTAATATGTATGTTTAAAAAAATTTATTAGACACAATTTGAACAACACATAATAAAATTCACATATCTAAATGACTCTATAATAGAGCCTTGTAATATTCATCGAGAACATATAAAGGTCAAATACATTATTTGATATAAAATATCTCTATTAACGTAGATTTAATCAAATGCTTGTTTAATGTATATTTATTTTTAAAATTTATTAGACTATCAAAACTCATTAAACTCTAGAGGACTATTAACACCATCATTTTTTGGATTTACACAAATTATAATAACGATTTTAATTTTAATTATGTTATTATCTTTTTATATAGTATAGAAAATAAAAATATTTTTTATAATTATTTTTTGTATTATATAAATAATTAAAATATTTTTAAAAAGTGAGGATATTTCTTTTTCTAATTAAATAAAAAATAGTATTATAATTAAAATTAAAATTATTATTAAAATATAATTTGTGCTGACGTTGAGGGATAACTATTAATGTCCTACATCTAGACTCTCCCAGAAAGTGTGAACCTTCGAAAGACTTCAAAGACACGTGCACTAGAATAAGTTCAAAAAAAGTGATTGAATCACATGACTTGCACGTGAATTAACTAAACGGAATAGTTGTACAGAGCTGTTAGTCTTTGTAAAGATTCATGAGATGTTGGATCAACCACATCATGTTTGATTCAATGGTAATCCGTAAATTATAAAATGTTTATAATTTTCCTCTATTTTTGACCCTCATTTTAAATATAAAAAAGCATTTTCTCTCTCCTGAGGAGATTAATTATTCATTAGTAAAAAATAAACGCGAAATACAAATAATTTCTCTATAAACTTGTATTCATTTTTCCGAGAAATTAGTAAGAATAATTCATTTTCCTTGCAACCAAACACTCACTTTTCTATAATTTTCATCTCATTTGGTGTAGCTAATTAAGATTTGTTCAAAACCATCTTAATGAGCTCGCATTTATAGTCTCTTTATTCATAAAAGTATAATAATTAAATAAATTATCCTAATAGTATTTGTTTCTAAGTAGAACATAAAATTTTATGAATTAAATAATAATTATTTTTAAATAATTTTAATTAAAAGAACTCGTGATCAATATGTGCAATACATATACACCTAATCACAAATAACACTATCAGAATATTTATCAATTTTAACACAACAATAAATGCTATTTAATAAACAATTAAATGCATAAAAAATAGATTTTATTTTATCATGATTATAAACTTTGTATAAATATCCCTGTAATGCACATTACACTTTTGTTTGTTAAATTACTAATAAGTGACTTATTTCCTAAATAATTGTAGAGTAATTTAATTTTTTTTATAATACTCGAGCTCCAAAATTTTTTAGATCATAAATTGTAAGGTTAAGATGAATGAGATGGGGGTTAGATGGTAGAATTTCATATCACCTGGTTAGATAAAGTTTTTGAACTATATATATAAAACCCCTTATTAATTAGTACGAGGCATTTTGGAGAGATCCAAGAATAAAACAGTGTGGGTCTAAGTTCAAAGCAGATAATATTATATTGTGTGGAAGTGAGTTATTATAAATGATATTGAAGCTAGATCTACCATACAGTGTTGGCTAATAAGCCCGCAATCTAGGCTATAGATAACGTATACGTGCCATGCGACCCTTAAGGTCAACCCAAATGGGTTAGCCATGTGTCTCTAGAGGCTTAATACACACAAGGTTGTGTGTCCCCTAAAGTGGTAGAGGGAGTGGGTAATTTATAACTTCCCTAATATCTTACCATTTATCATCAAAGCAGATTTTGCCATAACTAGTATCTAAAACTATAATTGATTGCACAAATTTTTTGTGATAGGATTTTGAGTATTATTGTACATGTAGAGATTCGTATATGTCCAGTATTCTGCTAGATCAATGTGAGTATCAGAATTACGAGAAACTGAGACTAAATTTTACTAAATAAGGCTAGGCTGAATCCGATTGACAACAAGCAATGTTTGAACTAAACCTAGGTTGTGAGATAGCAAGTGAACTGTAGAGCTTAGGTACTTTGCAGAGAAGAACGAGCAAAGCTCAACAGTAATGTTATTGGATTCAATAAGCAATGATGTGAATCCTGAGTTGAAAACAAGAACGAAATAAATTGAGAGAAAAAAAAAGCTTAGAGCTTGTATTAAATTATGTACTGATGAATAGTGGATGATGCTTACAATAAGAAAAATAAGCCTTTAAATAGGTTGTAAAATGCTAATTTAAACCTAGTCTTAAAAAGGTAAGAATCCTAATAAAGCAAAACTTCATATAATAACAAATAACCTATTTAGGCAATTAGGCCTAACAAAAATACAAGAATAGAAGGGCTTATTATATAAGTTTTTGGACCTGTGTCAACAATGCCCCTTACAAGTCGATCAAAAAGATGTTTTCTGGCTAAGGTTTGTAACTCTTTGATAAAGTCAATTGTACTTCTTTATTCCTGAGAATCGACTCTGTTGTTTTCGATGCAACAAGGCTGAACAATATTGCTTTTGAAGTCCATAGGGATCACCTCATAGTCTATCTAAATTAGCTGATCGACTTGCCTTTAGTTTCTTCTTTAAGATCGCCCATGTCATTTTATTCTTAACGCAGATCGACTTGTAATATTCCTCCTTCAGTTATCGACCTATAAAGTAAGCCTTCTGATATCCTCTTTATCATAAATTGTTCCTCAGGTCACTACATTGAGTATGATTTCAAATTCTAACCATTAACAATAATCGACCCGAGTGCTTGTCCTAGAGGCTGACTCTTTATTACAAATTATTGCTGAGGTCACTCATGTTGATCACTTAGACTTTGACTATAAGTAGAAATTGCCTTAAATGGAGGGACCTGTCTCATGGTCGACTCTTCATTATAATGTTGGAGCTGGTGCTCACGTGCCATTCCAATATTGTATGAATATTAATTGTTAATATTTATACAATAAACATTTCGCATAAAGATTGTTAATATCATATTAATATGGTATAATGCTTGTAACATTAGAGACATTGTTTGATCTGAAAAAGTTCAGATCTGGTCTAAAGGAGTTTAGATCAGAACTAATAGTTAGCAAAGCTGAGAGTTATAAATGCTAAAAGTTAGCACTGTTAAGAGTTAGCAGGTTATAAGAGTCAGCGAGGTCTAAAGAGTTAGAACCTTGTCTATAATGGGACAAAGACCTGAGAGTATACTAGTAATGATATAGTTGCAAAGAGTTGCAATAGGTGTTAAGAAATATCATTATGTAAGTATGTCTCAAAGATAATGTTCCTGATCTATAATCACTAATGCGGGTCTATCGGTGATTCACTTTATATAGATTAGTGTATGTTTATATCTGACTGGTTCAGATGGTTGTTCTTAGCTGACTATGAGCTTAGAGCTTGTATAGGCATGCGGGTATCCAGTCAAGACTGGATACTGAACAGACTTATGAGGACCCCAATAGATATCCTATGACATCGTCAAAGGAAGGTCCTCTCGAGTTGAGTAGTATTCGTGGTCCTTTAACCTGAGCGCCACGGTGGTCTTGTGAGTGATCCATCATGCTTTGGTTCCACATATGTCAGAGACCTTTCATGGTCTGACCGCTATGTGTCGCTGGGTATGGTCCGATGCTCATGGAGTCCGGTGTGCGTAGATACGGGATCCGTCAGCTTACGTAGGTAAGTTGTATATCCGATGCTCCGAGATTGTATTTCATAAAGTCTTGTGGCCACAAGCATAAACCCGGGAAAAGAGTTTCCCATAGGGTTAAACAATATAGCAAAAGTGTTTGCGTATATTGTTTATCGAGATATGAATCTGGAGATAAGATTATGGATGAGCAAATAGGGATTTGACGGTGCTGATCTATATCCCTGCACATCCAGGATATAAATGATGGAAGGATTATACGTATACGTTATGACCTCAACTTGTATGGTCTGACACGTTGATTTGTAATATTCGTAACGTGTGCGTGGGGCATCGATTACGGATTAATGGAACAGTTCCATTTGACAAATCGGGTGTGGACCTAGAGAGTCCCAATATGAAATGTACTCTTTGAGCACTTGGGCAGTGTACCGTATTGAATTGTTCAATACAGTATAATTCAGCAATTACTAAGGTTACGTTAACTAAAGTATGTGGTTAAATTGGTGGGACCCACTTTAGGTTAACTTGGTAACCGAGTAAGGATATAATAGTAATTTCACTTTATGATTATTTAATTGTTAAATAATTAAAATAAATATTTATTTATTTAATTGTTAAATAAATTATTTAACCTAACTAAGGTTAAGAGTTAACCATATGGTTAAGTTAAGTTAACCTTACTTAAAGGTTAAGTAAAGGTTAACCTAACTATGGTTAAGTTAGTTAACTATGGTTAAATTAATAAAATATTTATTAACTTAAAGGTTAAGTTAAAATAATCTAACTATGGTTAAATGTTAACTAAGGTTAGGTTAAGCCAAATGAAATGCAAATGAAATTCAAATTAGTTTGGAATTAATGCATTAGTATATAAAGTGAAATGAAATTCAAAATTCATAATTGATTTAGTTTTAGGTTTTGCATTTTGGGAGCCAATTCAATTTGAGAAATTGAAATTGTTTGTTTTGTGTTTTAAGTGTTAGAACAACAAAATAAATTGAATTAATGGTTACTAAATGTAATAACTAAAAACAAGATTTGTTTTATTTATTCAAGAGTTGAATAAAAGGAAAAACAAATTTAATTAAGTTAAATGGTTTAACTTTGTAAAATGTTTAAGAGTTAAACATAAATGCTGGATTAAGATGCTGCCATTCTAGATAATCAAACCCACCCTTGTTGATTGCTAGAATTGATCAAAGATTCATTTCATGGTGGACTTCAAAGAAAATTAATCCAAAGGCTTCATAGGTGATATTTCTTAATCTCGAATTTCAGTTTAATAAAATGTTATTTTCTGTGTTCATTGTATTCAATCTTCCGCTGTGCACATGTATGTATGAGATATGTATATTGTTTGTATGATGAACACAACCCACATGCAAGAACCCTAAGTAAATTCGCCCAAACCCAACATATAAGTCATCTCTATTTCGTACAAGCACCAATGATATGCTAAAATCGCTCGACTATGATATATTTTAAGTTTGATTTTATATTTCATCCACTCTTATCATTACCTCAGAAAATAGCCCACGTTTTAGTAAAGTCCTCTTAATCGGCTCCTTATAACACTAAAACTAGTCGATCACTATCATCTTGACTCTGTACTTGTATCAACTTTTAATCTCATATCATGCCAAGCCTATTTTCTTAAACTTAGAATTATTTGTAAACTATTTTCATAAATAACTCTTCATTTATCCTTTCAACCATCATTAATGTGCTTATCAATAACTGTCATACCATTAATTAATAACGATAATTAATAATTGTCTCATAATTACCTTAACAGTAATTTCAAAAATGTAACTGTACCATAATTGCCCCATATAATTGTGAGTGTTTATTATCCTAAGGTGCATACATGTGGGTATTGTATCTATTATTTTAAAAATGTATCATATACATATCTCATACATCATAGTGCGCAGTGAAAGAGCAGAAATCTAATTTTCTAAGAATAAATACAATAATTTTTACATGTATCTCATAAATGTAAATTATATAGGGATTGAGAATTTATTACCTTGACAAGCCTTTAAGTTTTCTTCAAACTGGAGCATTGTGATGAAGCAACCCATTCACAATTCTAATTCCCCAACACAGTGCGCTTATGGAAGCTAAAATAGTAGCTTGATTCCAGTTAGGATTTAACTCTTAAATCCTATATTTAACTCTTAAACAAAAGTGGTTAACCCTTAAGCATTTGGACTACTACAAGCTATGTTTAATTTGTTGTAGTTTAACTCTTTAAACAACAAAATATATATGTATATACCTTGTAGTATTTTCGGCCAAGGAGAAGAAGAAAGTATAATATTTTTGGTGCTCTCAACACTTAAGAGCTTTTTGCTAACAATGACTTGTTTTCTTTTCTCTCACCCTTAGCCAAATTTTTCATCTTCTTTAAATGAGCATACAATTGCTCTATTTTGTAGCTTTAGTATTTCCCTTCAAATTAGACAAGCATAGCCCACGTGGGATGGCTTTTGTTTGTTAAAACATTTGTTTACAATAAACAAATGTATTGCAAAATATATAGAATGAATGTGGCCAGATTTGTGAGCAAAAGGAAACAATTCCCTATTGCTTGCAATTGTAAAATTTGGTCCCACCATATGACAAACTCTTGCCTCTTTGTTTCATTAATCATTTATTTAATCTATATTAAACAAATTATTAACATGTGCTTGAAAGAATATAATATGATTATTTGACTTCAATTAACTAATAATATCATATATTATTATTATTATTTTATTCAATAAACAATTTAATGAATAAAATAATGATCTTGCTTGTTCAACAGATAAGGTTATTTTGATAATTTCTAAGTCAAATAATAATTGGCTTATAATGAGCTACGTGTCATTATTATATTGGTCAATAACTATTATTAACTAATTGATGTACTTAACACTTAAATTTTGACACGTGCACATCTCGAGGGATACAGAAGCAAATGTTTGGTCTGTTGGAATATATTGGATTGAACTACTCAATCCAGTACGCTGCCCTAGTGCACAATGAGTACACTTCATATTACAGGACTCTCTAGGTCTACACCCGATTTGTTAAATAAAACTATTCTATGAGTCCGAGATCGATGCCCTACGCATACGTCACAGATATTACAAATCAGTGCAGTACACCATGCAAGTGGAGGTCATCACATATACATATTATCCTTTCACCATTTATATCTTAGAGGAGCGGGGATATAGATCATCACCGTTAAATTCTCATGCGTTCATTTGTGAACTTATCTCTTGATACGTATATCGATAAATAATATATGTAAACACCTTTGTGATATTATTTAACCATTTGGAAAACTTTTTTTTTTTTAGGTTTATTGCTTATGGCCATAAGTCTTTATGAGATACAGTTTCGGGGCATCTAGATATACAAATTACTCATATAAGCTGACGGATCTCATATCTGCGTACACCAGACTCCATGAGCATTGGACTATACTCAGTGACACATAGTGGTTAGACTATAAAAGGTCTCTGATATATGTGAAACCAAAGCATGGTGGATCACTCACAAGCCCACCGTGGTGCTCAGGTTAAAGGACAACATACACTGCTCACTGAATATACATATGCTATATAAGCTTCCAGTAAGCCCATGGTCAACTAAGAACAACTGTCTAGACCATCTAAATATGGTCATACATTGATCTATAATAAAAGGTTTCGCCGACAAACCCGCATCAGTGAATTAGATTAGGAACATTGAATTTGAGTATACATATGCATGATAACATTTCTTTACACCTATAGTAACTCCTTGCAACCATGTTATTACTGATGTACTCTCTGATCTATGTTCCGTTACAGACAATGTTTTAACTTTTAGATTTTGCTAACTTTTATAACCTACTAACTTTTAGTAGTGCTAACTGTTATCAATTATAATTCTTAATGCTGATAACTCTTAGCGCTGGTCTAAAATCCTTTAGGCCAAATCTAAACTCCTTTAAATCATACAATATTTGTAGTATAACAAGCTTTATACCATTTAATTAATAAAATTAGCGATTTAATAAAATATACTGTATAAATATTATAAAATAAAATATTCATATAAAATGGGATGGTACGTAAACATAAATTCCAATAGTAATCATATTGACGCTTATTGTGGGGAATGAGTTAGTCTCTATGATAGGGGTCCTCCCCTTGGAACTAAAGAGAAGTCAGCCTTTAGTTATCAGCCATTGAATCTCATTTTTGAACACAATACAATTATTTATACTATGCTGCCAAAAGTTATACCACTTGCAATAATCCTTACCTGTACGCTGGTCAATCGATGATATAGTATGACCTTTAGATAGCTTTATTTGTTTATCTTTAAGAAGCCAATCAAAAATCTGATCGGCTTTCGTTAGATCAAATGAGTATTCCTTAGTTGTCTACGTATTTTTTCCAAACTTCTTTTTTTCCTTCCTAAGGTTGCATTCTTAAGTACTGGGTATTCATATGGTCCTATTTTTACAACTTTAGATAGCCAGATCTCATCTTTTGAATCAGACTCACTCTCTAAATTGGTTTGTAGTGTAGTGACCTCAAGTTTATTCTTGTAATAAGTCCTTTTAAAGGATGCCTGCTTCTAGTCTCTTCTCATTAGAAGTCGCTCGTAGCTAGTCGTCTGTATGACTAACTCATACAAGTCTTTGAACCGAAGCCCTTCAAAGTCCTCTCTCATGGGAAAGGACATGCCTTTAACCACCATGAGGTGCAATTAGTTTTGGTGATTTGGGTTTGACACTGGAACTGAAGTTTCTTGCATCAACTTTTGTATTTCGCAAGTAACTCGTCTGGAATCTGCATCACCCTAGCTAAATCGGCTAGAGTGACTTTTGAGGGTGGCCTACAAAATTTAGTATAGTTCTTATCTGTCATTTGCTCCCAACTAGTATTGACTTTGGCATTAAGTTAGTATACCAGGTAAAGGTAGTCTTGGATGAAGTTAGTATTCCAGAATGGTGATAAACTAGCTTTACCACATTTTACAGTGAATCTTGAGATGTGTTCAAATGTGGTTATATTCTCCTCGCTCGAAAACAAAAATAATTCAGGAATTTTCTATCACTTTAGAAAAAAGGAACAAATAATCAATATTGTGGGGTTAAGGGTTTTTGCAGGATTGGTAAGCCATCGGCTTCAGGTCGACCCAATGTTTTGTAAGGCTTCAGCCAGTATCCTTTTATCAATTTTATGTCTCGAACTACTGGTTGATCTAATGGGCTCCATTGAGCCGAACTGGATCGGCCTAAACTGGGTTTGGCCGACTTGTTCATGAACTTGCTAAGCTAGTTGATGCAAGCTTTCCAAGTTGATCATGTTCCCGGCTTGGTTTTAACTAAAAATTTACTCTAGCTGGCTCTAGTTGACTTGTGAGTTTGTGGACTCTACTCTTTTAGGTCGCCTAAGAATATTAATCGAACCATATGGTGAAACGGCTTGACTATAACTTTATCGTCGCTGAGGCTCTTAGAGTTCGAGGTTTAGTCAGTACTGGAGAAGAGTTGTCAGCCCTATCTGATTCTGCTTTATCAACTCTTAGTTTTTCATAATACTTTGACTTATATTCCGATTGTCTTTTATCACTGGTTAAGACACTGCCACTATCTTATTTGCCAAAGTGTGCCGAGTTATTAGTTTTCCAAGGCGATTTGGGAAACCAATCCTTGAATATCGGCTGTGGAGAATGGCATACAGGATGGAAGAGTTTCTCTGTGAATCTCCTCTAACTATCGATTTATTTAATCTTCCTCGACATGAGCTAGGCTTGTATTTTCTAGTGCAGAGTTTGTTGTATCTCTGACTAGAGAAATGAGTGTAGCCATGTCAGATGTCTCAAGGCTGTTCTTTCTAGGCTTATTATTTTTTGTTATTAGTCTAATTGGTACTGGCATACAAAATAGGATGTCTCACCGAGCGTGCTAAAAAGATGTTCGCGCTAAACATTCAATCTAGGGATCCGTGTATGTCCAGTGTCCTACTAGACCAATGTGAGCCTCAAATTGGAAGAAACTGAGGCTAAGGTTTACTAAATAAGATTAGGCTGAATTCGATTGACTGCAAGCAAGGTTTGAACTAAGCTTGGTCTGCGCGATAACAAGTGAACTGTGGAGCTTGGGTACTTATTATTGGATTCAACAAGTAAGGATGTGAATCTTAGGTTGAAAACAAGAACAAAACAAATTGAGAAAAAAAACTTAGAGCATATATAAAATTATGTATTGAAGGAATAGTTAATGATACTTTACAATGAGAAAAACAAATCTTTATATAGGTTGTAAAATTCTACTTTAAATCTAATCTTAAAAATTTAGGAATCTTAATAAAGCAAAACTTCATATAATAAAAAATAACTTTTTTAGGCAACTATGCTTGACAAAAATACAAGAATAAAAGGGTTCATTATGTAATTTTTTGGGCTAGCATCAATATAATATATATATATATAAGAGTGGATTTCTCTGTTTTGTAGAAGTTAAATCTCCATTTATAGATGAGTTGATTTTAAGGTTATTGACTCCATTTCGATTTCTAATTGCAAAGAACTTGATAGTTGGTAATTTTTTTAGATTATTACTTCTGTCGAGTTTTGATTTCTTCGTATAACTTGAATAGAAATTTGACCCTTGATGTTGTCTTTGAGAATTAAAACTAACCCTCAATGCTTGAACCTGTAAGGAGCTGTAGGAACCATAAAAAAAATGACCTTTTGTTTTTTTGTAAAAAGCCCATTAAGGGCGTAAAAGGCCATCGAGGGCATTGTTGTAACTTTCTTAACCTAAAGACTTTCCCCTTACTATAAAAAGGGTGCCTAAAGGCATTAATGACAAACAATTCATTTTTTCAAAAACCACTCTCTCTAAAAATCAAAATCCTCTCAGTTCCTTCTAAAAATAGCAATTAAACCTTGGAATTAAAGGATCAATGGAGACCCACAATCCTTCATTTGGCACCGTCTATGGTAAATCAACTATAATTAATTAGGTGATCCTTGATTTCATGCAAATAATTAGAAATTAGCTTTTTAGGTTATTTTTTGCTTCTTCCAAAAAACAAAAATCTCAAAAGTAGCAAAAACACAAAGATGGACAAGTGTCAAACTCGCATAGGATAAGCACCAAACTCATGTACCTTCTAAAGTAAATGAAATATCATTTTAGCGGCATAAACAAACCATGGAGAATCAAAAAGATATCTATAACTAGCAAGTCACATCATAACAAGTCACAGCTCCCTCAAACACTCTACCACCAGCAACTTCATCATAAGTAGTTGACTGGATATCAACCATGCAATGAAAGCTCAAAGCATAAGCTTCTCAAATGAAGCAATTTTTTTAAAACTTTTGCTCAACAGCAAAACTACTTGCAGGAGGTTTTGAAGCAGAACGAGGAATTGAGAGCTCAACTGGCACAACACTATGAGTCCCCCAAAAATGTTAACATTTTGCACAATGAAGTCTAAAAAGTGAGACACTATAGTCTAAACTTTTAAGCAACACAACATCCTTAAGCACGCTTCACAACAAAGTCACCAATTTACAATACATTGTCATGAGTCCTCTTAGCTACAACTACACCAAATGTTCCTACTACAACAACTATCAAACCATCTCCTACGACTTACTTCTTGGAGGAAGAATTGAAAGCTCACGTATAGGAGATACTTGATGAAGGCTTCCAAATCCAACATATTTTTTCCTTTGGCATATCTAACTCCTTCATAACTTGGAAGATTGCAGGAATCCCCATTTAGAGAAGATATTGAAAGTCAAAAGAAACTATCCAATTTTCATATGCCTTAATTCAAAACATATGAAGGCAATACTGATCTAGCTAACTATGCGTACTCATTCAAATAAATTGTGTCTTTTGAAGATTATAATGAAACAATAAAATGTAAATTGTTTCCTCTAATGCTGACTGACAATGCCATGACTTGGTTTTAGAACTTACCTCCAAGTTCAATCAAGTCCTCAACAACTTCTGTTAGCTGGTTGTTAACCACTTTTAAACAACTCACCAACTTCTAGTCAATGTATTCAACTTAGCTACTTGTAGCAAAGACTCAAAAAAGTATTAAAAGACTATGTCAAGTATTTTAGGGAGATGTATATGAAGATCAAGAATCTTGATGATACTTCTCCTCCTATAGCTTTCTTCAAAGGCTTGTTGCTAGATACTCATATCTATAAAGACCTTCTGCAATAATCCATAAGAAACATAAAAGAATCATTCTGGCTTTTATTCACATAAAAAGATCGTTTGAATCAAAAGTCGCAAAATAATGATAAAAAACATAACTCAGTCTACAGTTCAAGAGCAACCCAGTACTATGCCAGATTATAGATGAATGGAAAAATCTCTCTTATCAATAAAAAATCAAAGAAGAAGATCAAGCTTTAATACTCCATAATTACCTGAAATGACCGTAAATACTCCAATAGAGAAGATCTAGTAAGATAATAAGTACAAAAGATTATTCCATAATTTGCAACCAATAAAGACCCAGTAGATCAGTGAGATAAAAACAAGAAGCACTTGTACCACAACGATCATAGGCATAACATAAATGGTTGAAAATAATTTAGAATGTAAATTAATAACTTGGCGTGAACAGGTGTTTGGTCAAATATGTTCTTAAAGATAAAGCATCTTCTCTTTCAAGAAGTTGCGATTATGATTAGCAAAACATCTTCACTCCCAACATTTCATTGAAAGAATCAGAAACACAGCTCCTCCACTAATAAACCCGTTGTATATACATGACAGGTACGACAATAACAAGGATCCTTATTCAAATGATAATTATAAAGGTGATGATGATGAATACAATGATAAATCTACTCCAGAAACAATATTTAAAGCTTTCAAATAAGTGGTGAAGACCAAAGCAACTTCAAGACCAATATACAAGCATCTCCTGAAAATCAACATACAAGCATCTTCTCAAAGCAGCTTCGAAGAAGTTGTCAAAATAAAATCTTCCAACAAGTTGAAAAATCACTATCAACATCGGGTCTGATGACGAAAGTCTCACCAATAATGAAAAAGAAACATGAAGAATAGCTCGATTCACAAGAAGAAACACAAAATATAGCTTGGGAAGCACTACCATAAAAGGAGATCAACAAGTAGCGAGAATATGTTATCAAATGTCAATAAAGTCGCAAGGTACCCCTACCTTTTTATAAAAGAATTTTATATTTCTATTCAAACAAATTTAGGTGCAAAAAATAAGACGATAAAGAGTTTATACTTGCATAAAATATGAATATGTCGTTAAAGAGTTCATAACTCACGCTTCATATAAGTAAGTCGCTAAAGAGTTCATTACTCGCACAAAATATACAAGAAGTTTATATTTTTTATTCATAAAACTATTTGTGCATAAATAAGACGCTAAAAGTATACTTGCGCAAACAATGAAAAAGCCGCCAGAGTTTATACTTGCACAAGAAAAGAAAAAGCCACTTCAGTACACACTCGTGCAAACAGTGAAAAAGCCACTTCAGTATACACTCGTGCATAAAACAAATAAAAAAGCTGCTTGAGTACATATTCATGCACGAAATAAAAAAAAAAACCGCTTGAGTATATACTTGAGCACAAAACCCCAAAAAAAAAAGAGAAGAAAAGAAGAAGAAGAAGAAGAAAAAGCTGCTTAAAGACTGTTGAAGATAGTGCTTATGTGTCATTCCAATATTATAGAATATTAATTGTTTAATATTTATACAATAAATATTTTAAATAGTATCGTTAATATTAAATATATATGGTATGATGCTTGTAATATTTTGGACATTGTATTGAGCTTAAAGACTTCAAATCAAGTCTAAAGGAGTTTAGACTAGGACTAAAAGTTAGCAATGCTAAAAATTATAATTACTAAGAGTTAGCACTACTAAGAGTTAACAGGTTATAAGAGTTGACGATATCTAAAGAGTTAGAGCCTTATCTGAAATGGAACAAAGATCAGGGAATATAAAAACAATGACATAGTTAAAAAGAGTTGCTAGAAAATATCATTGTGTAAGTATATTCTCGAATTATATGTTTCTGATCTATTTCCACCGATGCAGAGTCTATTAAGAGGAACCTTATTAGATATAGATCAGTGTATGTCTATATCTGAATGGTCCAAATAGTTAATCTTAGCAGACCAAGAGCTTAAAGAAAGCTCGTATAGATATATAGGTATTCAGTTATAACTGGGAACTGAAAAAACTCAACAAAGACCTCCAATAGATATCCCACAAATTCATCAGTAGAGGGTCTTATCGAGTTGAATAGTATTCATAGTCATTTGACTTGAGTACTACAGTGGGCTTGTGAGTGATCCATTATACTTAGGTTCTACAAATGTCAGAAACTATTTATGGTTTGACTGCTGGGTGTCACTGGGTATGGTCCGATGCTCATGAAGTTCGGTGTGTGTAGATATGGGATCCGCCAGCTTATATGAGTGAGTTGAATATTCTGATGCTCTTAGATTATATTCTAGGAAGTCTTGTGGCCATAATCGTAATAACCCGAGAAAGAGTTTTTTAAGAGATAAACAATATCGTAAAAGTGTTTGCGATTATTGTTTATGGAATACGAATCTATGAGATAAGTTTATAGTTGAGCAATATAGGATTTGACGGTATTGAACTATGTCTCCGTTTTTCTAGGATATAAATGACGAAGAGATTATACGAATATGCATTAACCTCAACTTGTATGGTTTAACTCACCATTTTGTTTTATCCCTAATGGGTGTATATGAGTCATTAGTTATGGACTTACGGAGGAGTTTCATAAGACAAAATGGGTGTGAACCTAGAGAGTCTCACTATATGAAGGGTACTCGTTAAGTACTGGGGTAGCGCATTGGATTGAATTGTAAGATCTGGGAAGTTCTGAAAAAATATTAAATCAGGATCTCTCAGGGAATAACTAAGGTTTAAGTGTTAAACTTATGATTGTTCCAATTGAGACTTGACACATTAATTTACCAAGTGCATGCCACATATTATGCCATTAATTTGTAATGGCACAATGTGTGCCATTGGTAGATATAGCTACCATTTAAATGAAATAATAGTTATTTTATTTAAAAGAAAAGAATTCGGTCATTTATTTATTTCAAGCTTTCTTAGGGACTAGCTAAGGTTTAAGTGTTAAACTCAAGATTGTGTAAAGTGAAACTTGACACATCAATCTATTAAATGTATGCCATATATTATGCCATTAATTTGCAATGGCACAACACGTTGTAATATAATTAATATTATTTTATTTTATTTTTTAAAAATGAAAAAAAGAAACAATTTGGCTTTTGTAATATTCTTAAATGAATTGTTTCATTTATTTAATGCAAATAATGTCTACATGTTCAATTTTAAATGGCCATTTAGAATGGCAATTGAAATCAAATCAATTAATGAATTGAAACAAGATGTGGCGTGTCTTTATCCATTTATGCCACTAATCTCCTTAACAAGTGGCCAACAATTTCAACAAATGACTAAACATTTTCTTTGCCTTGTCACATTTTCCCATTTGTCAAACTTATTACATTTGATTGGCTAATTCATGTGGCCACATTTTCTATAAATGGCCGAGAGATGAAATGAATTGGGTATTGAATTTAAATAAGACAAATTCATCTTTTGTTTGAGTGAGTGAATTTGAGAGCTTATGTTATGTGTTAAGTGTTAACATTAAACAGAAGCAACTATATTCAAAATTCACACCGAGACATAAATAATTGAATCAAGAGTTGCTTAATAATTGAATCAAGAGTTGCTTCATATATTCTGAGAAAGGGAAGACTACTATTCTAGCTTGAGGAAGCCCGCCACGTTCCTCAACTAGAATTGCTAAAGCATGCTTCAAGGGTGAGTCTCTTAATCTCATTAATGTAATGAGATAGTATTGTATATTATTTTCGCTGCATCTTGTTGCATGTGAGACATGTAATAAAAAAAATTAAAAAATGCACACATTCATCCGATACACAGCATATTAACACAACAAAATGGTATAGAGCGCGTGTTGTGTGTAGTTTATGCTTAAATTGTAGTGTACGTGGTGTAATTGGATATCTCGATGCTATCGATTATGTGTTTCAAGTGTTAAAAAATTCATAGTCAGGACATAGCTGAAAGGGATGTCGTAGTGCTAGAGGCTGAGTGTCGCGGTACTGATTGATGCTATACTAGCTAAGCACAAACGCACGCTATCGCATCAAGTAATATAGGATTTTAAGTCCAAGTATTGATCCCACAGGGACTATGCGATCTAATTCTATAAATCAAGTACTAAAATTGTACCTATTTAACTTTTATTTAGAAAACTAAAATTTAGAATTTATTTAACTAATTTAATTATCTCAATTAACTAAACAAAAGTAAAGAGTAGAATTCACAAATAAAGATAATCTAGGGTTTTGACTTGTCCCCTAATATTTAATTGGACTCATTAACCACTTAGTTAATCCTTTAATACCAATTGATTGGCTTAGACACTAATCTCATCACAAGCCTCTGGCGATAGTCAAATGACTATATTATACATTCTAACAATCACCTATATGTTTATGGTAATTAAATCAGAATGTAATTCATTAAGATCAAGTCTAAATTAGACTATGCAAGCCACCTAGGTATATGTCTATCCTAAATGGAACTCATAGTTGTTACCCTGTGATCATGCATCAAACTATCATAGGCTAAACACATGAATCCCTCTGTCGAGTTCATCATGGTTCCTCAATCATTCAAAATATTGATCAGGTATAATGAAAGCATTAAACACAGTATAGAATGAATCAATTGAATGTATCAAGTTCATAAATTAAAAAGTAACACAATCCAAATCCATACTAGGTTTACATAGTCTAACTCTAGATGAACAAATTAACCCATTACAAAATCAAAAGTATCAAACCAATTCATAAAGATCAACAAGAAAAAGAACCTAATGATAAAGAAGAAAAACTAATCAAAGTGACTCCTTGATGTGCTTCTCCCTCAATCTTGACTTAAAGCTTGAATCTTGATCTTAGTTCTTTAATCTTTGGCTTTGATCTTTAATTTTGTGTTGTGAATTCTCTCTTTAAGTTCTTGCCTCTTTTCTCTCTTTTTCCCTCCTCTCTCCTTTTAGAGTTTTTGACTTTCTATTTATAAGTTTTTATCTTCAAAATACTATTCACAGATTACTGTTGCAAAACTGTTCACGGGGTTACTGTAGCAAAATACTGTTCACGCTACTGTTCACCACCACGAGCACTGTGGCGTTGGGTTATGGGCACCGCGGTGCTCAGCTACTGACTTGGGCGCTGCGACGTCCAGCCCTGGTGCCCTTTCATATTTTGAGTGTAACTTCTTCGTTTTACGTTCGATTCGCCTCCCATTTGTTTCTATGCGTCACATTTTCCATCATGCATCTATTTATGATTAAAAAAAAAATAATTAAATAGCTAAATATTTATGATTTGGAGCAAAATACAAAAGTTTAGTACAAATCATACTAGTGCTTTTGCGCCCCTATCAGGTACCAGGGTAGAGACCCAATTACCGGGCACATTTAGGTTGGTTCTGCGACAACGGATGTTGAGCCTTCAGTGTCATAGTTTTGGAAACCTAAGAAATTCATAATTACGCCGGTTACTTTAAATATTTATTTTAAAGAGTTTAAAAAATAAATTTTTACTATTTATAATTGTTATAAATACGATAAAATTATGGGCCATTTGTTTGTATTGGTAACCACAATAAGAGCTCTCCTGGTGGGGGTTAGTTGTGTTTACATAAAATAAATGTGTGATTTATAATCACGGCCTTATGAGATAGGGACAGAATTAAGAAATATATCTTAATTAGTTTGAATTCTGTTCCATTATGAGATAATGTTATACGTTGATTCTCCTTGTCAATATGGTATCAGTCAGATTATATCAGTCTTTTCCAATATTGCTAAAGCATGAAGGATTTGGTTGATATAATTTGGACTATTCTGGTTAAACATGAGATGAGGCAAATATATGCGAATGTATTACCTAATATTACTAAAGTGTGAGGGTAATATCAGTAACATATATTTGATCATTGACAAGTTAATCGGAAAGACAATTATCCAATATTGCTAAAGCGTAAGGATAAGATGTATTTAGAATCAGTGGTAAGAGTTGCATGAGATGCAATTGACATGTATTGTCTATCTTTTTGCGTTTTACAATGGTCAATATTGCTAAACGTGAGGCTAGAGTAAAATGTCAATGGGTCCACTTCCTGCGTACAATTTAAAAAGGTTTAAACTGTCATTTTTTGGTTTGAGAAATTTAAAGGATTATGTAAAGTAGTGGGAGGACGTCTTTAGATTAAAAAATATATAATTATTATACCTATAATCTAAAACTTTATTAATGATTAGAAATGTTATGCTACATATCTCCTATTGAATCTTATAGAGATAAGATGAGTATCTTATAAAGATAAGATGACTATGAGCAATCCATTAGTATACTTGATTTAGGCACACCAACAATAAGTACCGAAAAATATTTCAACTTACCAATGAATCTAAGAATAGTTCAAGATTCAGAAAAACTTGGATACATCAATGATCAATGGATAAGGAGAGGTGTTTTCGATAATATTTCTTTGGAAGAAATGAAAATGATAAAAAATAGAATTAAGAATGATTTGAGAGTCGAATCATATATCCTGGCTTCGATGTCTAATAATTTTCAAAGAGAGCATGTGCACATGAAATGTACAAGTAGTACTATCCTTTGTGTGAAATTTATTTGATATATCCAAACCACAAATCAAGAATAAAAATAATGAAAAGTGTTTCCATTACAGTAAGATTTGAAATAGCATGTGTTACTATTCAATATATCCTTAAAAACAATAGACTCCTAAGATATCTGTTTACCAATCATATATATTTTATTGGCATTTGATGCTAAGAAGTGTAGGGGTATGAGATACCATTTGTCCTTATCATATTTGTAAAATGTTGCATTATTTAAGTAATACCAGAAAGCCATTAAAGGAGAAGCACAACTTCGCGTAAGAAATAGAGATTCCTTAGACGTGATAGCTATTAGCACTTTTAAGTTCTCCATTATGGCAGAAGCATTATGTTGTATAAATGTTATTATGTGCTAGATAATTAGGTGATTCATATCACACCTTTAGTAGATAGAAAGGGTTATTATAAATACATTAGAAATAGTTCCTTATGTATATACGATAAAGATAATATTTTATTAACTGAGTGTCAGTTAATCAATGGCCATTATATATCTTAAATACAATAGAAAATGTCTAGGTGAACAGAATAAATAGTGGTTCAAAAAATTTAAATAATAATGAATTTTGTGACATAAGATTAAGTCATGTAACTGTGAGACAATTATTCCATTTAGTTAAGGATGGTCAGATAATTGATCTGACCATGGAATCTTGACTAGTTTGTGAATCTTAGATTCAGGGGAAAATGACCAAATCTTTATATAGGTGTTACACACTAGTCCATTGATTTATTAAAACTAATACATAGTGATATATATGCTCCAATGAATCATACTGCCATTGGGTGGATTTTGATACTTCATTATCGTTATCATGATTTATCACAATATGGACATATGTTTCTAAGAAACATTGGTCGAAAACTTTTGAAGTGTTCAAAGAGTTCTGACTGAAAATAGAGAAATAAACCCTCATATATATTCAATGTAATCGATTAGATTGAGGCATATTATACATGAGTAGTAAATTCAAAGATTGTTTAAAGACAAATGAGATTCTTGCTCAATATAGTCCTTCAGGTTCTCCTCAATACACTAGTATTTTGGATAGAAGGAATAAGACTTTATTAGATATAGTCCAATTAATGTTGAGCTTACCGATCTTTTAAAATATCTTTGAGATTGTGTTATAGAAACTGCTATTCATTTATTAAACAGAGTTCCATGGAAAGCCGTCTCTTTTGTTCTGTATGAGATATGGATTGAAAGAAAATCGAGTCTTAAATATGTTAAGATTAAACAAAATAAACTTGCACCCAGGTTACAAGTATCGGTTCATTGGTTATCCCATGAATTTAATGGAATACTAGTTCTATGATCTAGAGGAACGAAATGTGTTCGCTGTTTATAATGCCATATTTTTAAAGAAATAATTTCTCATAGATCAATGGGATTGTAGAAAAATTGGTCTTGATGAATTCAATTAAAATGGAAATATATAAATAGGTGATGGAACTTTAAGCTCAATTGAGTTAAATACCTTTAACACATTCTCTCCTGTAAGTTATCAAAAGATACTGAGAATCACCTATTAGGTATGTTTGATACATGAAGGCATCATTGATGTTTTCTTAGTTAAAAAAAATGATCCTTTGTCTCATAGTAATACAATGTTAGAGATCGATTCTGAAAAATGGTAAAATGTCATAAAATTCGAAATTGACTCTACATATGATCCTTGGTTGTTTTTCATGTAGGAATAGTTCTTATTTATTGTAAATGGGTTTATGTGGTGGAAACAATGGCCCAATATAAAGATAGAGACCTTCAAAGCTTGATTGATGATAAAAGGCTACACTCAGAGATCTATGATCAGTTATGAAGAAACCTTTTTCATCAATAATCATGCCTAGGTCAATTCGAGTTTTGTTGGCTATTGTAACATATTGAGATTTTGAGGTCTAGCAGATGGAAGTAATGATGATATTCCGGAATGTACATCTCGACTTAGAGATATGCATAGAATAGCCTAAAAGTTTTTCATTAAACCTAACTTCTTATTTGATATGTAAATTGAAGAAGTCCAAATAGACTTAAGAAGTTTTTCCTGAAGCTAGTATCTTTGTTTTGATGAAGAAAGTCTGGTTTCATTAAGAATGAAGAGAAAGCATGTGTTTTAGAAAAAGTAGTGGGTGCATACTTGTCTATCTAATTCTCTATATAGATGACATACAATATCGGAAACAACATTGGTATATTGTAAGTCAGTCAGTTAAGAGTTATCAAAGTAAGAATTTCTCCATGAAATATTTGGGACAGGCTTCTATATATTAGCTATAAAGCATTATAGAGATAAAGTTAGGAAGTTGATAGGACTATCTTAATCTTTGTACATAGACTAAGTTCTTGAAAGGTATAACTTTAATAACTGTGAGACAGTTAATCTATATTTTAAACATGACATTTAACTTTTTTAGGAGGAACTATCATTGGTAAGAAAATAAAAAAGTTAGAGTGTCTAACTATATGATGTATGAGACTTTGATCTAGATGGCTATAAGTGTTACAAGCCGGTATCGATCTAATCTAGGTAATGACCATTAATCGGTTATGAAACATATCTTAAATACCTGAGAGGTATAGAAGATAAGTTTCTGAATCATGGAGAATGTTACTTACGATTGTGAGGATACATAAACTTAAACTACCAGTCTAGTTTGGATAATAGAAAGTCTATATCTGATTTTCTATTTCTTCTTAATGGTACTTTAGTTAGTTAGAAGTGCAATCCACAAATGATTCTGCCTCATAGGCAGAATATGTTGTAGCTTGAAAAGCTTGCAAAAGAAGTTCTGTAGATATACAAGTAAGTTGCTAAGTTAAGAATAGTTCCTAACTCAGTAAATCCTATCCTACTAAATGCAACTATAATGGAGTAATTGCTCTAGCCAAGAAGTCATAAGGCACACCAAATATCTAATCATGTAGACTTTGAATACCATATAATTAGAAAGTTCTTGGTTAATAGAGATGTAACAATACCCACGATATAATTCATGGGTAACGTAGCAATCCCATTTAGCGCCTTACTCATAGGAAGTTTGAGAAACACCTAGAGTTGATAGATATGAGATATTATCATTAATGGCACTAAAGTAAGTAAGAGTTTGCTCGAGCTGGTGTTTATGTGTCATTCTAATATTTTATGAATATTTATTATTTAATATTTATACAATAAACATTTTGAATAGTATTATTAATATATATGGTAAGATACTTGTAACGTTTCGAATATTGTATTGATCTGAAAGAGTTCAGATCATGTTTAAAAGAGTTTAGACTATGACTAAAAGTTAGCAACACTGAAAGTTATAATTGTTAAGTGTAGCACTGTTAAGAGCTAACAATTATAAGAGTCATCGATATGTAAACAGTTAAAGTCTTATCTGAAATGGGACAAAGACTAGGGAATATATTAATAATGACATAGTTGAAAAAAGTTACAAGTGTTGCTAGAAAATGTCATTGTGTAAGTATGTTCATGAATTATATGTTCTTGATCTATTTTCACCGATGTAAAGTCTGTCGAGAGGAACCTTATTAGATATAGATCAATGTATGCCTATATCCAGATGGTCTAGATGGTTAATTTTAGCAGACCTTGAGCTTAAGGGAAGCTCGTGTAGATATACAAGTATTCAGTTAGGACTGGGTACTGAAAAAACTTAATGAAAACTTCCAATAGATACCCCATAAATTCGTCAATAGAGGGTCCTCTCGAGTTGAGTAGAATTCGTAGTCCTTTGACTTGAACACCATAGTAGGCAGTGATTTATTATACTTAGGTTCCACCCATATTAGATACTTTTCATAATCTGACCCCTTGAGTGTCGCTGAGTATGGTCTGTTACTCATGGAGTCCAATATGTGTAGATATGGGATCCGTCGGCTTATATGGGTGAGTTGAATATCCTGATGCTCTTAGATTATATTCTAAGAAGTCTTGTAGCCACAAGCGTAATAACCGAGAAAGAGTTTTTTTAAGGATAAATAATATCGTAAAAGTGTTTGCGGTTATTATTTATGAAATACGAATCTATAAGATAAGTTTACAGTTGAACAATAGGGGACTTGATAGTATTGATCTATATCTCTGCTCTTCGAGGATATAAATGACGGAGAGATTATAGGAATATGAATTAACCTCAACTTGGGTGGTTCAACTCACCATTTTGTTTTATCTAAAACATGTTTGTGAGGGCCATCGGTTATGGACTTACGAAAGAGTTCCGTAAGATAAACCAGGTGTGAACCTAGAGAGTCTTACTATATAAAGCATACTCATTAAGCACTGAGGTAGCGCACTGGATTGAATTGTGTGATCTGGAAAGTTCTAAAAAAATATGAAATTATTTTACGGTCTCTCGATGAGTAGTTAGGGTTTAAGTATTAAGCTCAAAATTGTGCCAAGTAAGACTTGACATATTAATTTACCAAGTGCATACCATTTATTATGCCATTATTATATAATAGCACAACATGTAGCATTGGTAGATATAGCTACCATTTAAAAGAAACAATATTTATTTCATTTAAAAAAAAAGAATTCGATCATTCATTTATTTCAAGGTCTCTCAGAGAGTAGTTAGAATTTAAGTGTTAAACTTAGAATTATATCAAGTGAGACTTGACATATCAATATACTAAATGTAGACATACCAATATACTAAATGTATGCCATATATTATGTCATTAATTTGTAATAGCACAATACGTAGTAATAAAATTAAAATTATTTTATTTTTTAAGAAAAACAAAGAAAGAAAGAAATAATTCAGCCTTGTAATATTCCTAACTGAATTGTTTCATTTGTTTAATGTAAATAATGGCTATATATTCAATTTTAATTGGCCATTTAGAATGGCAATTAAATTTAAATCAATTAGTTAATTGAAACAGAAGGTGGCATGTCTTTATCCATTTATGCCATTAGTTCAACAAATAATTAAGCATTTTTTTTTGCCTTGTCACCCTTTTCATTTGTCAAATTTATTACATTTGATTAGCTAATTCAAGTAGCCACTTTTTCTATAAATGGCCGAGAGATGAAATGAATTAGATATTGAATTCAAATAAGCCAAATTCATTTTTTGTTTCAGTGAGTAAATTTGAGAGCTTATGTTATGTGTTAAATGTTAACATTAAACAAAAGCAACCATATTCAAAATTTACCTAAGAGATAAATAATTAATGCAAGAGTTGCTTCATATATTTTGAGAAACGAAAAGCTACTATTCTAGTTTGAAAATTTTCATCACGTTCCCAAACTAAAATTATTAAAGTATGCTTGAAGGACGAATCTCCTAATCTCATTAATACAGTGAGATGATATTGTGTATTATTTTTGCTGCGTATTGTTGCATGTGAGACATGTAATAAAAAATTAAAAAATACACACATTCACTTGATACATAACACATTAACACAACAAGAACATACTCACAAAAAAATAAATAAGCATTTGAAAACATACGCACGCTGAAAATAAATAAGTGTAAGAAAAATATTTACGAAAAATCAATAAGCCAAAGGTTAACACGTCACACCTTAGATAACTATTCTAATTGCTAAAATAAAAAGTTGATGGTCAATACGTCGCACCTATGACAACTAATCTAGTTGCAAAAATCAATATATATGAAAAAACTGCCAATAAGAAAATTACACTCGTGACAATCAATATATGTATATATATATATATATATACATTTGCCTAAGTTGCCAGCGAGAAATCAAAACTCGCAATAATTAAAAGATGACAATTAGAGTGTCACACTTAAAACTGACTAATCTGTTCGCAAAAATTTAAAGCCAACAGTTAATGCGTCACATATAAAACTGACTAATCTAGTTGTATAAATTAAAAAGTTGACGATCATTGCATCACACCAAAGATGACTAATTTAGTCACATAAATCAAAAAGTCGACAAACATATGTCACACCATCCATATTATAAAATGTCAACTAAATAAGTCACACAAAATAAAAAAGATAACTCAGTATGTCACATACTTTGAATTAAAAGACGACTAAATCATGTCGTACATTTAAAATCAACAGGCGACTACTTATGTTACATACTCGTATCACAAAGCCGCGTAAATAAAGTCGAAAAATCATATAGCAATGAAGGCCGACAAATTATATTACAACTAAAGCCAATGAATCATGTCGTACATTTAAAAGCTGACAAATATATATAGCACATTAAAAGCTGATAAATATATATCGCACAATAAAAGCTGACTAATTATGTTGTACATTCAAAAGAAAAGAGGTGACTAAATAAGTCACACAAATGTAAAAGACGACGATCATATGTTGCATCATTTATATTACAAAATTTGAATAAATAATCCACGTAAGTCAAAAAGATGACAAATACATGTTGTGACATTTATATACATCAAATGAAGTAGTACAATCAAGAACGACTAAAATATTATCAAGTGATGATTAATCATGTCGCATATTTATAATTAAAAGATGACATAGTATATCATACATTTGTTATCTACGTCAAATAAGATACAAGACTCTACTAGCAATTACAGCTAGTTTCAAGGGTTCTAAAAAGAAACAGAATCATAAAAAGCAAAAACAATACAAGCTATTAAATCTCGCAAGTTTCTTAATCATGCGAGTTGTCAAATCTCATCAGTTATCAAATCACACAAGTTGTCAAATCTTACAAATTATTAAATCATGTAAGATGTTAAATCATGTGAGCAGTCAAAAGCTTTATGAGTTGTCAAATCACATAAGTTGTTGAATCATGCGAGCTATCAAAGCATGTGAATTTTTAAAATATGCAAATCATCAAAACTCTTACAAAGTGCACATCTATGCAAAGTTTTCAAATAAAAATTATTTGCTACACAAGATGCAAACTATTATCCTTATAATCATATCTTGAAAACAAAATCTTATAGTCAAAGGAAGCAAGACAACATAAATTATAACTTACATTACAGAGAAACTCGTTGAACAATTGAAAGCTGAACTAAATAAAATTGTACAATTAAAAAGATAACTAGACAAGTTGCAAGATTGAAAGTTGACTAATCATACTATACACTCTCAAACAAAAGGCGACTAATCTTGTTGCATACTTATAATCGAAAGGATGACTAATCATGTCTCATATTTAGAATTAAAAGATAAACGATTAAACCTTACAATCAAGTAAGTAGCCAAAATTATCTACATGCACAATTGAGAATGCGATATATATATATATATATATCGTACATTCAAGAAAATGAATATTCATACAATTAAATCCAATCAAATAGTAACTAAATAAGTCGTGTAGACAAAACAACGAGTACTCATATCACACAATAAAAAAAAAGATAAGTGAAAAATATTTACTATTCACTTATACTTGTGATACATTTTGAATCTCAAATATAACAACTGACAAAAGAATATTAGATTGTATTCATTAAATACCAAAAACTACATAAAATATGCTTAGTATATATATCTTAAAGGAAAACATATATTTCTCTCTATAAAAATAAAGAAGAAGAGATAACAAAAATAAACTAAAGAGTTAAGAAAACCATTTGTGTACTTCCTAAAAAGGAAAAATAGGGTTACACATATTATACATCTCGGAAAAAAAATACCCAAAAGATGATATTCAACATACATCAAGTATATTCTTATCAAGATAAATATAAAGTCACTAAATACATTTTAATATATATCCAAAGTGTACCATCATTGAGTCTAGAATAAAGTTATCCAAATACATTTTAAAGGTACACCCCCACAATATGCCTCAAAACAAGCTAATAAGTATAACTTCTAAAAAAAAGGTCTTATAATACGTTCATCAATCAAAGTAAATATTTACTCGCTGGGAAGAGTGTTAGCGAACTTAGAAGTAACAAAGTTTGAAATTAAGAAGTACAGAAAGAGGAAACAAATGAAAATTTTATGAAGATCAGTAAAAACCAATAAAATCCGCAAAGAAGACAAGTACAAAGCGCTGGTACCAGTCAACCTTCCTATGAAGAAATCCTTCAGTCGATGAGACTGAATCCTCTTCTTACCAGAAAGGTTATTATAGCACTGTCATGACTTCAAAATATTTGGTTTAAAAACTACTATCTTTTCTCAACTCACGGTAGGCTTATAATCTTTGACAGCAAGATCAGCAAATTTACAAAAGTACTAAATCATCAACAAGCTCTTTATCTTGCCAAAACAATGAACATAAGCAATAAGTAACCCACTTCTGCAGCAAATCAACAGTTAAACTCTCTGCCAAAGTATTATTTTCCTTCAACAAAATATCCTTTTAATCAATGTCAAGCTGAACAGATGTGAGTTTAGGTTCAAGTTCCTCGACTTTCCAATCTCTCTCCTTCAATAAAGCATCATTTTATCAATAGTGAGTTGGATAAGACGCGATTTGTGATTTAAGACAAAGTGCCACCAACTAGTTGGTGAGAACTCAACGCTGTAAAAATGAAGAAGGACAAGTTAGAAAGGATGAATAAACCAATCAAACCAAGACACAATCTAAAAAGAAAGATTATAACATTAGAACCTCAAATCATTGTACTAATCCTAATTCACAATTTTGGTTAAATAGACTATTTAAAATGGGAGATAAGTGTAGGAATTATAAAATGACTTTTTTTTTTTGTAAAAAGTCTATTAAGGGCATAAAAGGCCCATCGAGGGTATTATTGTAACTCTTTTAACATAAAGGCTTTCTCCTTACTATAAAAGAAGGCCTAAAGGCATTAATGATAGACAATTCATTTTCCCCAAAACCACTCTTTAGAAATCAAAATTCTCTCACTTCTCTCTAAAAATACTAATTAAAACTTAAAATTAAATAATCAATGGAGACCCATAATCCTCAAGAACTTTGTTAACCAAGCTATTGAACTACTCATTCAAAAAGAAGTCTTAGAATCCCACATTATTTTCTTGAATCTCATATCTGTAAGTAATTCTCATTGCTGGTTGTGGTATGGTACATTCTTCAGCCATTACTAGTTTCAATTATGTTGATCTTATGATTTAAGTTACAAACTTCTGAAGGGATCCATTGTGTTTGCAAACATTTCAATCTGATCATTGAAAATTGTTACTTTTGAAATTGATGTTGCTCTAAACGAAGAATTTCGTAGGATACTGGGTATGGGTGAGTTTGGCGATCGTTACTTTGATACTGATGATTGATATGGTGATTGTCAAGAAGTGAAGATATTTACCTACTATCAAATGGGGTGAATTTCCCTATAAATATATAATCAATGTTTTGAGATTGTGAAATTGAAGGGAGACTGCCCTTTCCATGCCATCATCCCATTGGTCAGCCACTATTGTTAACTAATTGATGTACTCAACACTTAAATCTTGACACATGAACATCCCGAGAGATACTAAAGAAACTTTTTGGTCTATTAAAATTTACTGAATTGAACTATTTAATCCAGTATGCTGCTTCAGTGCACAAAGAGTACACTACATATTTCAGGACTCCCTAAGTCTACGCCAGATTTTTCAAACGAAAATATTATGTAAGTCTGTGATCAATGCCCTATGCACATGTCACAAATATTACAAATTAACTCTTTAGACCATACAAGTTGAGGTCGTAGCGTATACGTACAATCCTTCATCCAATTATATCTTAAGAGAGCGGGGATAGAGATCATTACTGTCAAATCCCTATTTGCTCATCTGTGAACTTATCTCCAAATACATATCTCGATAAATAATATACGCACACTTTTACAATTTTGTTTAATCTCATAAGAAACTCTTTTCTCGATCAACTCAGAGCATTCGGATATACAAATCACCATGTGAGCTGACCGATCTTATATCTGCGCACACCAAACTCTATGAGCATCGGACTATACCCAACGATACATAGCAATCAGACCATGAAAAGTCTCTAGCATACATGGAACCAAAGTATGGTGGATCTCCCATAAGTTTACTATGGCGCTCAAGTCAAAGGACTACAAATACTACTCAACTCGAGAGGACCTATCATTGACGACTTCATGGGATGTTTATTGGGGCCTCATTGAGTCTGTTCAGTATTCAGTCTTTACTGTATACTCATATGCTATATGAGCTTTTTTTAAACTCGTGGTCAGCTAAGAATAACCATTTGAACCATCTAAATATAGTCATACATTAATCTATGAAAAAAGAATTCCACCGATAGACCCACATCGATAAATTAGACCAGAAACATTATATTTGAGAATAGCCTTACATAATAACATTTTTTAGTACCTATTTCAACTCTTTACAACTTTGTTATTACTAATGTACTCTCAAGTCTTTTTTCTATAACAGATAAGGTTCTAACTATTTAGATTTTGCTAATTATTATAACCTGCTAACTCTTTAGCCTTTATAATTCTAAGCGATGCTAACCCTTAGTGCTAATCTAAACTCATTTAGACCAGATCTGAACTCATTCAGATCATATAATGTCTGTCACTTTACAAGTATTGTACTATTTAATTAATGTAATTAGTGATTTAATAAAATTTGCATTGTATAAATATTAAAAAAATTAAATATTTATACAATTTGGGATGACAGGTGAACACAAATTCTAACAAACTCTTACCTGCTCTAGTGCCATTCATAGTGGTATCTAATACCTATGGACTCTATGTGTTTTTCAAACACCTTTGAAGTTAAGGCCTTAGTCAGTGGATCTGCTACATTATTTACAGAGTCAACTCTACAAATTATTACATCTCCCTTAACTAAGATCTCTATGATTATGTGGTATTTTCTCTCTACATACTTAGATCGCGGGTGCGCTCTTAGTACTTTGGCTTATACTATAGCCCCATTGTTGTCTCAGAATAATGGGATAGGATCTATCAAATTTGGACTACTTCTAGCTTAGCGACAAACTTGCATATCCACATTGCTTCTTTTGCTACCTCAGAGGCGGTGATAAATTCTGCTTCCATTATTGAATCAATTGTGGATCTCTATTTAGTGCTCTTCCAATTCATTATGGCACAATTAAGGATGAACATATATATAGATGTAGAGTTTCTATCATCTAAATTAGATTAGAAGTCTGAATCTGTATATCTTCATAAATTAGAAACTTATCGTTTGTATCCTTAAGGTATTTAAGGACATGTTTAACTGCATCAAATAGCTGTCACCTAGATTAGACTGCTACCGGCTAGTAACACTTACAGCAATGCTGATTTTAGGTCTAGTGTATATCATAGCATACATTAGACTTTCTACATCTGACGCATATGGCATATTAGATATTCTAACTTTTTCATCTTCCATTTGAAAAGACATTCTCCTCGAAAGATGAATGTAATGTCTAAAATACATTAGCTATCTTACAGTTAGTGAAATTGAACAATGTACGATAATAAGGAGAGTCCTATTAGCTTCCTAGCCCTATTTCTATAAAGTTTTATGCTCAGTATATAGGAAACCTCTCCTAAATCCTTCATGGAGAAGTTTTTATTCAAATAGCTCTTGACTGATTGTAACATCTCTATATCATTCCCAATGATTAGTATGTTATCTACATAGATAATGAAGAAAACTATTATACTCTCATTGACCTTTCTATACACGCAATGTTGATCTTCATTTTTTATAAAATCAGACCCTCTGATAACCTTATCAAAATAAAGATTTCAATTACGGGAAGCCTGCTTAAGTCCATAAATGGACTTCTTCAGTTTGCGTACTAGACCAACAGTTAGGCTGGATATAAAACCTTCAGGCTGTTTCAATTATATCTCTTTCTTAAGATATTCATTTAAAAATACCAATATTATATCCATCTGTCATATCTCAAAGTCATAATATGTAGCAATTGCCAATAAAATTTGAATTAACTTTAACATCACTACTGGTACAAAGGTTTCCTCATAATTAATCCCAAATCATTGAGAATAACATTTTGCCACTAGTCGGGTTTTGATGGTCTCTACATTCGCATCGGGCCCGCGATTTCATTTGTAAATTTATTTACAACCGATGAAAACTATTCCTTTAGGAAGCTCAACCAAGTCCCAGACTTGATTTTGATGTATTGAGTTAATTTAGGATTTCATGATATCTTGCTATTTTCATTAGTCGATGTCCAACATCGCCTCTCTATAGGTCAAATGATTATTTTTTTCAACTAAGAAAACTTTAAGGGCACTTTTAGCCATCTGACCATACCTAACAGGTGGCCTTGACATCTTCTCAGATCTATGTGGAGGGTGTGTCAAAGGTATTCCGCTCGATTAAGCTTAAGGTTTCATCTCTGGTTCATTTTAGTTCCGATTGACTTTATTAAGTTTAATCTTTTTACAATCTCCACGATCTATGAAAAACTGTTTCTCTAAGAAGGTGGCATTGTGAGCAACAAACACATTTCATTCCTCTAGATTATAAAACTGGTATCCCATTAAATTATTGAGATACCCAATAAACTAATACTTGTACCTTCTAGGTGCAAGTTTATCCTATTGCGTAACTTTTACATAAGCAGCACAACCTTAAATCTTAAAATATTTAAGACTCGATTTCTTTCCTTTCAGTATCTCATACAGAGTGGTCAAAATGGCTTTGAATGGAACCGTGTTCAATATTTGAGTAGCAATTTCAAGAGTATACCCTACAGATATTCTAAGAGATCGGTGAAGCTCATCATCGATCAAACTATATCCAATAAGGTCTGATTCCTCATCTCTAAAATACCGTTGTGCCCAGAAGATTGTACTGAGTAAGAATTCCATTTTTCTTTAAATAATCAAAAAATTCACTACTCATATACTCACCGCCTCAATCTAATCAAAGGCACTTGACATATATGTCGATTTGTTTCTCTACTTCAAATTTGAATTCTTTAAATTTTTCAAAGGTTTTTGACTTGTGTTTCATGAGAAACACATACTCATATTGTGATAAATCATCGATAAAGGCTACAAAGTATCAAAATCCACCCATTGAAGCCTAATTCATTAGACTACATACATCACTATGTACCAGTTCCAATTAATCAGTGGCACGTTATCCAACACTAGTGAAGGGAGATTTGGTAATCTTTTCTTGAATACAAGACTCAAGCTAGGTAAAGTTATTTGGTTAGATTGGGTATTCGATTATCTTTAACTTGACGAGTTAAGCGCCTAACACTTATATGACCCAATCTCATATATCATAATTCTATTTCATTTAAAGTTTCCAAACTACTACTAGCATTAACTTGTACATTCATGACATTTTCTGTTGTACCCAAAATATAATGCCCATTAATTAACTAACACTCAGCTAATAAAACATCATACATATCATACAAGTATAAAGAATGGTTTCTAATGACATATGATACCCTGTACTATCAAGTACAGGAAGAGAGATAATTTGTCTGATAATGGTGGGCACAAAATAGCAATTATGTAATACAACATTTTTATTACATGATAGAATCAAATAAAAACGTCAATTAGTCTCAACCTGCGAAAAATTGCCATTTTTTACTCAAAGTTGTACCTTTCTCAACTGCAGCAATCTTACTTCCCTCAAATTCTGTAACATATTATATATGTAAAAAATACATATAGTATCTAAAACCTAGCCTAAACTAGAATCAAATACCATAGAAATATCAATGATAGGAAAGCAAATATCAAAATGAGTCTTCTTCAAAGTAGTAAGGTATTTTAGGTAATTGCGCTTCCAATGCCCATCCTCGTTGCAAAATAAACACTTTTCCTTTTCCTTCTTCTTCTCCCAAGGCTTGGATATTTACCACCTCTGAAAACCCATCTAGGGTATCTACTTTATCTTTTTTTTCTTTTTCCCCTTGGACTTTCCAGAAGCCCTTGGAGTAGAAGATGAAGCACCTTGAATAAAAAAGGCCGTGTCCCCTTTATACTTGTTCTCATCTGCTGTCTTCAATATGTTATAAAGATTAGCATAGGTATGGGTCATTCCTTACATATTAAAGTTCATAATGAACTGTACAAATGACCCAGGCAGCGACTAGAAAATCAAGTTATTTCCTAAGTTATTATTCAGAGAAATGTTCATTGACTCGAGCCTTTTAATTAATCTTATCATCTTAAGGATATGAGGACTCACTGGACTTTCCTCAGAAAGTCTAGCCCAAAAAGGCGCTTTGACAACTCTATAAATCTCAACCTAGGGTCAGTCACCAAAGAGCTCTTTTAGATGAAGCTTAATGCTATTAGCATTGTCCATCCGGACATGCTCTCGCTGCAACTAAGCAGACATAGAGGTGAGCATGTAAGATTTAACCTTTAAATCATCATCCAACCATTTCTGATATGTCACAATTTCCTCTGAGGTGGCATCCTAAAAAAACCTCTGAACATTTTCTAATCAATAACGTATCCAAGATTCTCTGAATCCAGAATGATTCTGAGATTCATACACTAGTTAGAGAAATTTACTACACCTTTGAGTTGGTGTATATATAGTATGCCTACTAAGGGATTACTAGAGTCCCTTATAACTTCACAAGACAAAAGAGAATAGAAGATATTAGCAGAAATATATAAACAAAATATTAAATCGCTAATAAAAACGTTTTAAATCATGAGTATAACAATTATAAATTTTTTGATTTAAAACTTTCCTCTCATTGCTTTACTTAATCACTTTAATCTCTCGAACGAGAGAACGATAGTTTAAACTCTTTAAACTGTACAATGAGAAGTAGACCCCATTAGAATTTTACTCCAGCCTTCCGTTGTAATAATATTGGCCTTTGTAAACCCAACAGGTAGACAATATTTCTCAATTGTATCTCATGCAACTCTTACCACTAATACTAAATACACATTATCCTCACGCTGTAGCAATAATGGGTAAGTGTATTCTAAATTAACTTGTCAATTATCAAATATATGTTACTGATACTACTCTTATACTATAACAATATTAGGTAATACGGTCGCATATATTTACCTCATCTCATGTTTAACCAGTATAGTCCAAGCCACATCGATCAAATCCCTCCACTGTAGTAATATTAGAAAAAGACCGACAAGATTCAGCTAACACTGTATTAACAAGACGGATCATTGTACTACATTATCTCATAATGTGATACTATTTAATCTGATTAAGAGATATTTTTAAAGACTTGGTCCCTATCTCATCAGGTGATGATTCTTAATCAAACATTTATTTCTATGCAATCATAACTAACTCTCACCAGTAAGGCTTACATTATGGTTATCAACACAAAAAATGATCTTAGTTTATAATGCAGACTAATAACTCATATCACTGCATCTCATAAATACTACATGCTTAAAATAATATTTAAACAATTTAAAAATTATTCTGAGTGAACAGTGCCAATGCCACGACGCTAGCCCTTTAGCGCTCGCTTACCAGCTGAGAGATAGATCTTCCAGTGCCACGCCTTAAGTGCCGCGGTGCTAAGGCTTGAAAATTCCAGTGTCGCGGTGCTCATCATCCAACACTACAGTGCTGAAGACTGGAAAGCCCCAATGCCGCAGTGCCAAAATCAGGGCTGCAGCGTCCCAATGTTTCCTACCTTGATATACTCATTTCAGCACTTTGAAATACACCATTTGAAAACCGTGACCTCGCCAACAATAATTTCAACACCCAAATAAACCCAAATCAACACAAAATTACTCTCATACCATTTGAAAATGATGATTATTTTATGGTATATACATGTGAGTAGTGTGTTCTTCATTACAATATGTGTATCTCATAAAATGTTTATAGCAACGGAAGCGAAAAATCTAATTTCCTAGTTGATAAACATAATAAATTTCTTATATTATAACATAAATAAAATAACAAGGATTAATAGAGTAATCACCTTAACAAGCCTTTTGAATGTTTAACCAAAGTTCCACCTTGAAGTGAACTTGTTTTCAATTATAGCACGCAATTTGGTGGGCTTAGATAGGCTAGAATAACAGCTTAATCCAGCAAGGGTTTAACCCTAGTTTAACACTAATTTTTTAACACTTTAAGCTAAGGACTACTATAATACAATGAATGATACTTGTTTTAATTTAATACTTAAACAATAAAAATTATATCATTGTTTCTTGTAATGCATCTGGCCAATAAGGAGTAAAATAAAAGAAAATATAGAGCTCTCAACTCTTGATAGCTTTTCCTAACTCTTGGAAACCAAAAGATTTCTTTATTTCTCTCTAAATGGCTAAATCCACCTAGCTAAAATGAGCAACTTTTGCTTTTTTATTTGTTTTAATTGTTTCTCTCCAATTATCAAGCATTGACCCACCAAAGCATGGCAACACTTGCCATGGCCATTTGTTTTTATTTTTGTTTCATTTGTTTACTATAAACAAATGAAATAAAAGGGATGTGATGAAATGGATAATTAGTCCTTGGCCGAGATAACACTCTTCGACCCCACTTCATTTGCTTTACCTATGCTTTAGTGTTTCACAAATATTTAAACAATTTAAATAATAAAACACATGTTACAAATGAATTCTCAATTCACAAAAATTGTAAGCCACTCAATTAATAAATAATTATTGTTTGACTTGTAAAATAATAATATTAAATATATTATTATTATTTTATTCAAAAAATAAATTTATGAATAAAATAATGATTTTACTTGTCCAACAAGTAAGGTCATTTTGATAATTTTTAAGTCAGACAATAAGTGGTCTACAATATGCCACTTGTCATCATCCTATTAGTCAACAACTATTATTAAATAATTGATGTGCTTAACACTTAAGTCTTGACACGTGAACATCCCGATGAATACTGAAGCAAATGTTCGGTGAGTTGGAATTTACTAGATTGAACTATTCAATCCGGTATGCTGCCTTAGTGACAACGAGTACACTTCATATTACGGGACTTTCTAATCCACTCCCGATTTTTCAAACAGAACTATTTCATAAGTCCATGATCTATGCCCTACTTACACGTCATGGATATTACAAATCATCGCGTTAGACTATACAAGTTGAAGTCATAAGGTATACATATAATCTTTCCGCCAATTATATCCTTGAAGAACGGGGATATAAATCATTATTGTCAAATTCTCATTGCTCATTCATGAACTTATCTCTAGACACGTATCTCGATAAATAATATATGCAAATATTTTTGCGATATTGTTTAACCCTATGTGAAACTCTTTTTTCAAGTTTATTACTTTTAGCCATAAGATTTTATGAGATATAGCCTCAGAGCATTCGAATATATAACTTACCCATGTGAGCAAACAGATCTCATATCTGCATACACCGGACTCCATGAGCATTGGACCATACCCAGTGACACGTAGCAGTCAAATCATGAGAAGTCTATGATATATGTAAAACTAAAGTATGGTGAATCACCCATAAGTCCATCGAATCGCTCGAGTCAAATACTACTCAACTCGAGAGGATCTGCCATTGACAGCTTCATGAGATGTCTATTGAGGTCGTTGCTGAGTCTATTCAGTATTCAGTCCTTACTGAATACAAGCATACTATACGAGCTTCTATTAAGCTCATGGTCAGCTAAGAATAAATATCTAGACCATCCAGATATAGTTATACACTGATCTATAAAAAAAAATTCCACCGATAGACTCGCATCGATAAATTATACTAGGAACATTATGTTTGAAAATAGCCTTACGTAATAATATTTCTTAACACCTATTGAAACTTTTTATAACTTTGTTATTACTAATGTACTCTGAGGTCTTTATCCCGTAACAGATAAGGTTTTAACTCTTTAGATTTCACTGATTATTATAACCTACTAACTCAGTAATGCTAACTCTTAGCACTGATCTAAACTTTTTTAGACTATATATAAATTCTTTCAGATCATATAATGTCTGTAATGTTACAAATATTATATTATTTAATAATATAATTAGCGATTTAATAACATCTATATTATATAAATATTATAAAATTAAATATTTATACAATTTTGAATGACACGTGATTATAAATCTCAACATTATCATCCTGTTGTAAAGCTGATTTTGCTAGATTGTGTCCTTCTCTATTAGCATTCCTAGAGTTATGCATAATACGACAAGAAGTAAAAGATTGCAAGAAATGATAAATATCTTGATAGATGAGACCAATCTTTGAAGGAGTGTGAGCTTGGCTACCAATATCATTGACAACTGCTAAGACTCAGAAGCAACCACAATTGAATTTAAACCAATATTCTGTGCTAGCAATAGACCCTTACGAATGGCAAGAGCTCCAACTATCGATGGCAAATACAGCGCTTGAAGAGGGACAGAAGCAATAAGTAGAATTTGGCCCAAAGAGTCTCTACGAACAATGCCCAAATCAGATTTATCAAACCTGTTACACAAAAAGCATCCGTATTCATCTTTATCATTCCCAGTAGTGGAGGCATCTGTTTATTTAGCTGTTGGTGCTGTAGAGAACCTTCTGTCATAGGCTGCCAAGCTTCTTGATTCTGTTTTAGATAGTCTGCAGCCTAGCCAAGAATAGTTTCAGAAGGCAGTATCTTCCCCTGCTGGATGAACTGATTTCAATAGTACCATACTCTCCATAAGGCCACAGCCAACAACTCAAATTGTTGTATCGAAAGCTGGTGTTGGCAGGAAATTAGAAAATCCAGCGCAGACATTTGATCATTGCAACATAACTCTTCCATGAAGCTACATGAAAGCTTGAACTTGGATAACATTTTGCACTTCCACAATGCATGAAGGCTAGTTTCTGCATTCCTTGCACAACATAGGCACATAGTCCTAATAGGAACATGATTGCGTATCAAATTTACCTGATTAAACAGCCAATCATTGGCCATTTGCCAAAGAAACATATACATCTTGGGAGGGATTTTCAACCCCCATCAGTAACGCCACCAGCTCACAGTTTCCGACTCAAAAGACGTGCTAGCAATACCTTCTAGATGACGCCCCAGCCAATAGCAGCTCTTCACTGAGAAAGAACCATCCCAATCACAATGCCACAGTATGGAATCATGCCAATCCAGAGGCTGTGATGATAAAGGAATGGAAGCAATCAGCTGTTGCTCATCAACCAAAAATGCTGGTCAGATGAGATCCATATTCCAGCATCCTGAAGTTGTTATTAAGTCAGATACTTGAGTAAGTTCAAGCAAATTATAAGGATAAATCAGCTTAAAAGAATAAGCACTAGGCATGATACACAAAAGTGGAGGAACCATCACCAATTCGCCATCTAATGCCTTTACACAAAAGTTCCTTGCCCCATAAAATACTCTTCCAAACATATAATGATGAAAGATGCATTCGCACTTGCCAAAAAGGTGTATTAGGAAAATAAATATTTTGGAGGATTCGAGCTACAAGACACTGTAACTTGTGAATGATTCGTCAAGCCTGCTTTGCAAGCATTGCTTGATTGAAGGTGAAGAGATTTCAAAAGCCTAGGCCACCATTTTCTTTCCTTGCACATAACCAGTGGATCTCATGAATTAAAGTAGCTGGCAATCCAAAAAGGTGCATTACCTTGATAAGTATTTCCCGACCACTCGCTGAGAACAATTGCGAATTCCAATGCTCTAGCTTTTTCTAGATCCTAACCTTGATATATGCAAACAATGAGGTTTTGTTCTTGCCCCCAATGATAGGTAGACCTAGATACTTCTCATGACAAGAGACCTTCATAACACCTAAGAAGTCAACAATATCAATAGAACAAGCATGTGAAACAGAGCGCTCAATGCTCAAAACTGATGGCCGACTTTTCAAAATTGATGAGCCGACGATAAGTCTTTTCATAGCACTTAAGGATACTCTAAATTGCTTGACAATTGGCCAACGAAGATTGAGTAAATATCAGACTGTCATATGCAAAAAAATAAGCGGGAGATGCTAGGGCCATAACGACCACATGTTGCATCATTGATATCACCAATTCTCTCTGCTCTATGGATCAACACTGACAAGCCCTCGGCGCATAAAATAAACAAATATAGAGGATTCCCTTGACAAAGGCCTCTAGATGGCTTCACAATTCCCTTACATAATAAGACACTGTTAAGAGACAACATCTAATCCTTTGACACCAAAAATTCGAGAAACCCATACAATGCAGAATTGCATCAAGAAAGCTCCATTCCACTCTGTCATAGGCTTTGGATATGTTCAATTTGAGATCCATATACCCATTTTGATTCCTACGCTGATGCTTAACTAAATGGAGACATTCAAAACCAATGATTGCATTATTGGTAATAAGACGACCAGGAATAAAAGCACTCTGAGCTTCAGATACAACATCATTTAAAATCAATCTAATCTTATTCACCATGACCTTAGCAATGATATTGTAAATCACATTACATAGGCTAATCAGACGGTAGTCCTTTGGGCGCTTTGATGCTTGTTTTTTTGATATAAAAACAATCAAGGTGTCATTAATACCATTGATATCTTCCATATAATTCAAAAAATGAAGACAAGCCGAAGTGATGTTACAGCCAACCACATCCTAATATTTTTTGTAGAACATGGCAGACATACCATTCCGACCTGGTGACTTAGTTGGGTGCATCTGAAAGACTGTTTTATGAATTTCAGCAGCTTGAAATGGTGCTTCCATGAGGCAAACACTCTGCTCAGATAATCTTCTATTTATACATTCAAGAACTGGCTGAAACTCTTCATTTGAGGGGCTAGTAGTATCAAATAGCCGAAACAAATAGTCTAATAGGATTGATGAAATCTGAGTGCTATCTTCATGCCATACCCCTGAACGTCCAATAATCCAGTGATTATATTTTTTCACTGTTGACCCAAGGCTTTATAATGAAAATATCGAGAATTTCCATCTCCACAACGAATCCAAGTAACTCTAGAACGTTGATGCCAATATTGTTCTTGCTTATAATACAAGGCATGTAGCTTTCTTTAAACCACCCTTAGTTGTTGCCATGAATTAGGGTTAATGTCCATATTAAGTATAGAAAGCTTGGCTTTTTGATCTTGAATATCTTTGGACAACTTCTTGAAATTGTGCCGATTCCACCTCTTTAGATTGCTCCTAATTACCCTGAGATTACCGCACACTCTTAAAATAGAATTAGTAGCCTGCCAAGACTCAGCAATGATTTTTTGGCAGTCCTCATCTTCTGCCCAAGCCGATTCAAAATGAAACTGAGATGAATATTGCAGTTGAGGACGCTGCAAATGAGAAACACCGGTATTTTGAAAAAGCAATAATAAGGGACGATGGTTAGAGCTCCAGAAGTCAAGGTGGTGAAGCGAGAAATTCAGAAATAACTGTCCATTGGAAGTTGGATACAGCTCTGTCAAGCCTCTCCTGAATCAGAGCATCCTGAGCATGGCCATTACACCGGGTGAAAGGAGGTCTTGACCCATATCAATCAACCCACAATCATCCCAAGCTCGTTGAAAGTATTCCATTAAATACTGTGGTCTAGGCTATCCACCCTGCTTTTCCTCATCAGACAGTTAAAGTCTATGTAGCAAAGCCACGGAAGAGAAGATAGTACATGCAGGCAGCGGAGTAAGATCCATGTATGGGTTCTTTAAGCAGCCTCTGGATTACCGTATATACCAGTGAAACGCCATAGTTTACCACTATGGGAAGAGACAACAATGTCAATATGAAATCTCGAATAGGATAAGTGATGGACTTGAATGGCATCTGACCATAGTAGCACAAGACCGCCAATATGCCCACACCGTTCAAAAATAAGCTTACCAACAAAACTAAGTTTGACTCTTAGATATTCAATTTATTTCTTATAGGAAATGGTTTCAGCCAGGAAAACCAAATTCGTGCAATGGTCTAGTTGACACAGGACACGGAATGTCCAGATATTGCCCAGACCGCGAACATTCTAGCATAGGTAACTCGATGTGTTCGGCAACCCCGCACTTTGGTAAGAGCCGCCGTTAACGTAGGAGAAGAGGTAGTACCATTAATACAAGCTACGGACTCAGTTGTAGGTAGAGCAGATTTTAAGCATAAACTTGATTCATCTTGGAAATCAAAATTCAAAGTCTTCTTTATGGTCTGTCTCCCTTTACCCCTTTTATCAGCCGTTTGCACAAGTGTAGATTGAACTACTTTTGCACTTTTTTGTCACCGAAAGTCGAGGGATTAGAGAATATTTGCTTAGGTTTTTATCATCATTGTTCTGATCCTTCAGCCGATTTTCTTTCTCCTGACAGGAGCTTGATCCAGACTTGCCAGAATTTTTCAAAGAGTTTCGGCAGGGATTTGTGCCATGCTCAGCAACAGATTTGGAAATTGTAGTCATCTAAAATTTCAACATCCTGAAATGGGCTGGCAATTCCACCAAATAGCGAACCTGTAAAAACTTTATCACTCATGGAAGATTTCAATCCGGGAACCAACATCCACTTTGTTAAAATTACAACACCAAATTAAATTAAATTAATTACAACATTAAGTCCAAGATTAAGCCCAAATATTTACAAGCCCAATTCTTGAAGTTTCTAGATTAGGTAAGATATTTTAAGTTAATAATTAAGGAGATAAGTATTATAAACTTGTGTGGTTAATAAATTTTTATATTATTTTATTTGTGTGGTTTTGGTTTGTTGAAACTAAGTATAAATACCCCCCTCCCTCATTTAGTTTTGCAAGCAAGCAAGTTAAGAATAAAGAGTTGATCAAAGAATTTGATCAATTGTTGAGAGTTTAGAGTGTTAAAGAGTTGAGCAAATAATAAGCTCAACAAAGAGTGTGTGGAAGTTGAGTTGTGAGTGTTATGTTGTAAATGAGAAATAGTGAGAGTTTCTAAATTTTGTGTTGTAAGTTTTGTATTAATAAAAATGTTCCATTTGTGCTCTATTATTCTCTACAATTGGTATCAGAGCGGGACTGTCTGGGACTGCTCAAGTTGTAGGATTTCTAAGAATTTTGAGTATGCTCTGTGGTTGCAGCTTTAACTGATCTTCTACATCAGAAAGGATTTTTAGAAATTGTGAGTGAGTGAGCTTCTGTGTTTCGTGAGTACGCTATGACTCTGCAAGTTTGTTAACAAAACTTGTTTCTAAGGTACTGCCAACACGATGGGTGACCTTCAAGTCGTTGGAGGAATCAAGAAGCTCAACAACCAAAATTACAATACATGGGCGACGTTGATGGAGTCTTACCTTCAAGGCCAAGATCTTTGGGAGGTCGTTGGCGGGAATGAAGTGAAGCAGCCAACAGACGAAGCCACTTTAAAGAAGTGGAAGGTAAAAATTGGTAAGGCTATGTTTGCCATTAAGACCACAGTTGAAGAAGAACTGTTAGAGCACATAAAGAAGGCTAAGACGCCAAATGAAGCATGGGACACTTTTGCATCACTCTTCTCAAAGAAAAACAACATGCGACTATAGCTTCTAGAGAATGAACTGTTGTCAATTGCACAACGCAACATGACGATCAACCAATACTTCACAAAGGTAAAGTCCTTGTGCCGTGAAATATCTGAGTTAGATCCTGCCGCTGCCATTGCTGAAACTAGGATGAAAAGAATTATCATCCATGGTTTGAGGCCCGAGTATAGAAGTTTTGTTACTGCTGTACAAGGCTGGCCAACTCAACCATCTCTCATTGAATTTGAAAATTTACTTGCTGATCAAGAAGCGATTGTCAAGCAAATGGGTGGAGTCTCTTTAAAAGGCGATGAAGAAGCACTCTACATCGACAAAAGAAAAGGTCGATTTAAACGACGTGTTGGTGGAGGATCTAAAAGAGATGATGACAAGATAAAGAGTTATCATCAAGAAGGTAGCTCACAAACAGGGGGAGTATGGAGGGCTCGCGGCAATGGTAGTCAGTCCAACCAAAAGAAAAAGTTTGAAGGAAAATGCTACAATTGTGGAAAAATAGGACACATGGCAAAAGATTGTTGGTCTAAGAAAAGGTCTGCTGAGGGTAATGCTGCCACATCAAACTCAGAAAGAAAAAGTGAAGATGGGTGGGATGCTGAAGCGTCTGTCGCTATAGAGGAAGAAGACCTATCACTCTCAGTGATAATGCCTGGACTGATTGACTATAAAAATGATTAGATCGTCGACTCAGGATGTTCAAATCATATGACTGGTGACGAAGAAAAGCTGCAAGATACGACTAAGTACAAAGGAAGTCGCGTGGTGGTGACAGCCAACAACTCAAGATTGCCTATAGCTCACATCGGTAACACAGTCCTTGCACCTCGTTACAGTCCTAACAAGGTAACACTTCAAGATGTCTATCATATCCTCGGCATGAAAAAGAATCTATTGTCAGTATCACAGTTAACATCTTCTGGACACTATGTCTTGTTCGGTCCACAAGATGTTAAGGTGTACCAAGATTTAAAAATCATGGGAACACCAACAATGGAAGGAAGACGACTAGAGTCAGTCTATGTACTAACAGCAGAGTCAGCTTATGTAGACAAGACTCGAAAGAATAAGACAGTAGATTTGTGGCATGCACGATTGGGACATGTAAGTTATCATAAGCTAAAAGTGATGATGAGCAAGGCAATGCTTAAGGGTCTACCTCAACTTGATGTGAGAGTGGATACAGTGTGTGCGGGATGTCAGTACGGCAAGGCACATCAACTACCATATGAGGAGTCAAAGTTTAGAGCTAAGGAGCCATTGGAGTTGGTTCACTCTGATGTGTTTGGACCTGTCAAGCAGCCATCAATTAGTGGTATGCGGTACATGGTGACATTTATTGATGACTTCTCGAGGTATGTATGGGTTTTCTTTATGAAGGAAAAATCAGATACTTTTTTGAAGTTCAAGGAATTTAAAGAAACAACTGAAGGAGAAGTTGGAAAGAAGATTCATTGTCTCCGCATAGATAATGGAGGAGAATATACCTCTAATGAGTTCTCACAATATCTTCGAGAAAATAAGATACGACATCAGTTCACATGTGCCAACATGCCACAACAAAATGGTGTTGCAGAAAGGAAGAATCGGCATCTTGCAGAGATTTGTAGAAGTATGTTGCACGCAAAAAATGTACCAGGAAGATTTTGAGCCAAAGGAATGAAGACTGCAGCCCACGTGATTAATAGGCTTCCTCAACCAAAGTTAGGGTTCATATCACCCTTTGAGAAGTTGTGGGATATGAAACCTACAGTGAGTCATTTTTGAGTATTTGGTAGTATATGCTATGTGTTTGTGACAAATCACTTGAGAAATAAATTCGACAAAAAGGCAATCAGGTGTATCTTTGTTGGATATGATAACCAGCGCAAAGGATGGAAATGTTGTGACCCTACTAGTGGGCGGTGCTACACATCAAGAAATGTGGTGTTTGATGAAGCATCTTCATGGTGGTCGCCACAAAAAGAGGAGCTTCCAGATTCAAAAGAAATAGAAGAACGACTACAACAAAAGATAGATGATCAAATTGCTGAAATCCGACCGAGCCAAGAAGACCTTGATAATGGAAGCAGTGATGACAACACCGAGCAAGAGACAACTCAAAGTCCTTGGCAAACTGACATCTATCAACAACCAACAACGGAGGCCAAATATGAAGGAGCAGAACCTGCAACTCCTCAGTCTCATCCTCGAAGGTCAATAAGAATACGAAAGCCTAATCCCAAATATGCTAATGCGGCTATGGCGAAAAAGGAAAATTTTAAGGAACCTGAGACTTTTGAAGAAGCATCACAGAACTCTGAATGGATTAAAGCTATGGAAGAAGAAATTATAGCGTTAGAGCAAAATCAAACTTGGGATTTAGTGCCAAAGCCAAAGGATGTGAAACCTATATCTTGTAAGTGGGTGTATAAGATCAAAAGACGTCTTGATGGATCGGTGGAGAGGTATAAAGCTCGGTTGGTAGCTCGAGGATTTTCTCAACAGTATGGACTAGACTATGATGAAACGTTTAGTCCAGTAGCCAAGATCACCACAGTACGAGTTCTACTTGCATTGGCAGCTAGTAAAGGTTGGATATTGTGGCAAATGGACGTAAAGAATGCTTTTCTACATGGAGAGTTAGATCGGGAGATCTATATGATTCAACCAATTGGATTTGAAAGTAAATTTCATCCTGATTATGTGTGTAAATTGAGAAAGGCATTGTATGGATTAAAGCAAGCTCCAAGGGCGTGGTATGGTAAAATTGGAGAATTTCTAACACATGGTGGTTACTCTGTAGCACCAGCTGATTCTAGCCTGTTCGTCAAAGCTAATGGAAAGAAACTTGCAATTGTGCTGGTATATGTGGATGACTTAATTATCACTGGAGATGATGAAGAAGAAATTCGTCGAACAAGAGAGAATTTGGCGGTTCACTTCCAGATGAAAGAGCTTGGACAACTTAAGCATTTCCTTGGGCTCGAAGTTACTCGGACAGCAAAAGGAATTTTTCTAGGACAACAAAAATATGCCAAAGATTTGTTGCAGAAGTTTAGGATGCTAGAGTGCAAGCCTATCTCAACACCGCTAGAAGCTAATGCCAAGTTGTGCGGTCATGAAGGAAAGGATTTAGAAGATGGAACTATGTATCGACAACTGGTAGGAAGTCTCATCTATTTGACATTGACTCGACCAGACATTTCTTATGCAGTTAGAGTAATAAGTCGATACATGCAAAATCCTAAGAAACCTCACTTAGAAGCAGCTCGACGAATATTGAGATATGTGAGAGGCACAATGGACTATGGTCTCTTCTATAAGAAAGATCAAGATTGTAAAATAGTTGGCTATTGTGATGCTGACTATGCTGGAGATCATGACACACGACGTTCGACCACTGGGTATTTTTTTAAGATTGGTTCAGGAACAGTCTCTTGGTGCAGCAAAAGGCAACCGACTGTATCATTGTCAACTACTGAAGCTGAGTACAGAGCAGCAGCAATGGCAGCTCAAGAAAGTACATGGTTGATGCAATTGATTGAGGATTTACATCAGCCAAGAGATTATAAAGTGTCAATATATTGTGATAATCGGTCAGCAATTTGTTTGGCAGAAAATCCAATTTTTCATGCAAGAACAAAGCATGTGGAGGTGCATTATCACTTCATCCGGGAGAAAGTTCTGCAAGAAGAAATTAAGTTGTTGTATGTTAAGACCGAAGATCAAGTGGCTGATTTGTTCACAAAAGGCTTGGGTGTTGATAAGTTTGAAAAGTTTCGAAGACAACTCAACATGGTTAGAAGAATGGAAGTTGGTGTTGAGGGAGAGTGTTAAAATTACAACACCAAATTAAATTAAATTAATTACAACATCAAGCCCAAGATTAAGCCCAAATATTTACAAGCCCAATTCTTGAAGTTTCTAGATTAGGTAAGATATTTTAAGTTAATAATTAAGGAGATAAGTATTATAAACTTGTGTGGTTAATAAATTTTTACATTATTTTATTTGTGTGGTTTTGGTTTGTTGAAACTAAGTATAAATACCCCCCTCCCTCATTTAGTTTTGCAAGCAAGCAAGTTAAGAATAAAGAGTTGATCAAAGAATTTGATCAATTGTTGAGAGTTTAGAGTGTTAGAGAGTTGAGCAAATAATAAGCTCAACAAAGAGTGTGTGGGAGTTGAGTTGTGAGTGTTATGTTGTAAATGAGAAAGAGTGAGAGTTTCTAAATTTTGTGTTGTAAGTTTTGTATTAATAAAAGTGTTCCATTTGTGCTCTATTATTCTCTACACACTTCAGGTCTGTAAAAGGGTTAGGATAAGTACTAGCAATAATAGTGCTCGAACCAAAAGATTGATGTGAAATATTTAATCCTGTGCTCGACTTTAAAGCATACAGTGTTGTATTCGGAGGAGTTCCTGCAAAGAGATCTGGCATTGTATGGGGAAGGGATAGGAATATTTGAGGACAAGTTTGTCTAGGAGAAGGAAAGGGGGCAGACTCGCAACATAAAATTTTCAAGTTGGACACTAACACTGAATCTGAAAGAACATCACCCTTAACCAAAGTAGACTCTTATCCCAGAGAATCATCACTAGGCAGAATTCGTGTCAGAGTAGTAGAAGAAAAGATACCTGTCGGAGTACTCCTGAAAGAAGTGGAATTCTGAACCATTAAGCCCATCTCAATATTTTTAGATTGATTTATTTTATGGTCATTAGCATGAGGCTTATTAGTTGATGGATCAGCACGAGGCCCTTCTTTCCTACTTCTCTTAAAATTCATTCCCTCAATCTTATGCGCAGCAGAAGCCCTTATCCATGGACCATATAGCAGGTTTTTTTTCCATGAAAAGAAGAAGTGTTTAGGGCACTCATGCTCCAGGTGTCCAAAAAGACCACACACAAACACAATTCGACGTTCATACCTTAGAAAGATTGTAATCCGCTCCTCTGAAGATGGAACAGGAACACGTAAATCAGGTTTTAAAGATTTATCCAAGTCAACAGAAACCTTAACTCGAAGGAATCTTCCAAGGCATTCATCATTAGCTCTCTTATCAACGTCTTCAACCTCTCCAATTAAGGAACCAAGCATTTTACCAGCAACTTCATGCATCAGAATGAGAGGAAGACCTTGTAGTTGGACCTAAAAAGATGCCTTACTGAAAGTTAGATCGGAGAACCTACCAACACCATGCAGAACTGCTAGTACCAGTAGGCTATTATCATATGACCATGGTCCTTCTGCAAGAACTCACCTATGATCAATGTCCGAACGGAAGCAGAAGACAAATATGTTTTGGTTAGTACCAACGGTTGGTTTGGTAAATAAATTTTTTTTATTTATAAAAATAAACGCAGCAGAAGCCAGATCGTCTTATTTATAATTACATGTATAAGGATAGAAGATTATCTCAATTCCTTATTATGATAGATCTTGAAATGACTGGTTGCAATCTTTTCTACTATCTTCATTCTTCAAACTCAACGCGTGTGGGCATGTGGATCTTTCTTAATTTCTAAAACCACTAATATCTAAATTTGAGAAAATAATATTAACTAAATTCTTTTTCCACATAAGAATACGTAAAAGAATTTTTCTCTGTATAGTTATAGTCATTTTTCTTATTACATACCTCCCATATATATAGGGATCTCTATTGGGTATTTAGAATTTGATTAGGATTAAAAAATTAAAGTTTAATTAGAATTTAAGCTAATAGAGGGACTGCAAGACCTATAGGCTTCCTAGCTCTAACTTAAAAGGCCTAATCCTTATTATCTCATAATACATCAATTCTTCTAAGTTAACCCCAGACTATTCTACTAAAAGCCAACGACTGTACTCTAGTAACCCATGTTATAAAATAAAAGCTCATTAAATTAAAACTCTTTTTAATTAAATTGGGTTTGGTCTTTAGACCACTAATAACCACTTAATTGACCCTCTAATTGATGTCCATAATTAAAGTTAGGCTATGAAAAAATGTCTTGCCTCTTTAATTACTTATTTACCCCTAAGTCACTGAATGCGCTAATGATTACTTTTAATATGTCTATATTTGTAAATAAATTTATAAATAAATATTATTATTCAATAAATAATTTATTGAATAAACTGTGGCCACAGATTCTAATGATCACATACTACAAACAGTTTAGGTGGACATTAATTATTAAATTCCATCTTGCAAATACATATTCCTATGACCTATGAAATTATATCTCCAAGCTATCAAGGTTTTGATCGTTTATATAGATCTCACTCCGTAATAACTCAAAAGATACAACACATAAATGTAAGTTCATTACCTACTTAAGATTAAGATCAATCAAGCTTATTAAAACTTTTGTGAATTAAGATCTACGACATTTAGTTAACCAAATTGAAATTCACAATAGTCATGTTCAATGTATCATATACACTAGTTTTTCTACTTGAAATCTCTTCTTCAATGATCAAGGTAAATCATCTACTATAAGAAGCAGAAAAACTACAACCTTACATAATGAAATGCTCTATTCATTAATGGTTGTAAACATGATTTAATTTATAAAGAACTAGTTATCTATAACCTCTGTATTAGCATCATATGCCTCATATATAGATCACATACTTTATAAATATGGGCTTAATAATGTATGCTCAATTATATATATATATATATATATGAATAAACTTTATTAATCTAATAAAATGTTATTTCACATGCTTTAATAGCATAAATAACATTATATGTCTAACAATCTCCCACTTGCCCTAAAGTATGTCGAGTAACTATTGAACCCCAATATTATTCATATGCGTTTAAAACTCTTTGCTGGAAATGACTTAGGTGAATGGATCCACTAGATTATCTGTTCACGTAATCTTAGATACCATGACCTCACAAGTTTCCACAAAACTCCTTTACCAAACATGACTTTCTCTCAATGTGTTTTTTTCTCTTGTAGTATTCGGTTTCTTAGACTGTACTACTACCCTTACTATTATCTTAATAAATAACAATAACATCTAAGCACTAGGTACCATTTTAAGCTCCATAAGGAACTTCCGAAGCTATATAGCATATTTTGTAGCTTCAGATGGAACTACATATTCAGCTTCTATGGTGAAGTCTACAATACATGATTATTTTATACTCCTCCAACTTATAGCTCCACCACTTAAAGTGAACACATATTCTGAGAAAGAATCGGGTATCCCATGTTATTAGAATTCGGAATCTGTATACCCCAATAGGTATAAGATTCTCACTGAAATATACAAGCATATAATCTTTCGTTCTCTGAAGGTACTTGAATATATACTTTACTGCAGTCCAGTGTTCTAGTCTTGGATTAAATTGATATGTATCGATCATTCAAACTACATAACAAACATCTGGTCTAGTACATGACATTGCATATATGAGACTTCCCACTGCTAATGCATTAAGAATACTTTTCATGCAATCTATCTCTTCAATTGTCTTAGGAAACTGATACTTAGATAGATCAATTTCATATCTAAAGGAAAACAATCCATTTTGAAATTATGCATGACTTGATCAGAATTTTGTTAATATACTATGTCTGAGATAAGTCTAATATCTTTAACTTGAGATCCCTTAATACTTTGATCCCAAGGATGTTATTGGCTTCTTCTAAATCATTCATACCAAAATAGTTAGATAACTATATTTTATCTGATGATAATACTCCTACATCATTTATATTGAGTAGTATATCATCTAAAATACAGGACTAGAAAAATCATCAACTGCCTATCTATATTCTTGTAAACACAAGGTTCATCAAGGTTTTGATCAAAACCAAATGATTTGATTGCCTGATCAAATCTGATGTTCCATGATCTAGATGCTTGTTTAAGCCCATAAATAGATTTATATAGTTTACAAACTATGTGCTTTTGGCCTCTAGCTATAAAACTATCTAGTTGTATTATATAGATACTTTCTTCAAGATTGCTATTAAGAAAGGCAGTCTTGATATCCATTTGCTAAATCTCATAATCAAGATTTGCTGCAATGGATAAGAGAATTCTAATAGACTTAAGCATGGCTACCGGCGAAAGGTCTCCTCATAATCAATACCTTTTTTCTTAGTGTACTCTTTAGCAACAAGCCTAGCTTTGAAGGTTTCCACCTTTCCATCTACCCATTTCTTTCTCCTGTAGACCCATTTCCACCCTATGGGTTTTATCCCTTCAGGTTTTTCTACAAGTTACCAAACTTTATTGGAATACATGGAATTCATTTCCGATTTCATAGCTTTATACCAATGGTTTGCATCTTTATCAACCACTGCTTCATCATAACTAGTGGGATCTAGTTCATGCTTATTAGAGACTGTCTGAAATGACTCTCTAATTAATATATACCTGGTTGGACGTCTAATAATCCTACCACTATGACGAAGTATCGGTGGTTGTTGTTCTGCAACTGGCTCTGGTTGGTTATTATGATCTGGATTGGGAATTAACTCATTGACTCTATCAAGCACAATATTATAGTTCCTAGATAACTCATTAAGAATTATCTTACTCCTAGACTTGAAGTCTTTCATATAGTCTTCTTCAAGAAAGATTGCATTAGTGCTAACTAATACTTTCTTATCTTAAGAACTATAAAAAAGACTTCCTCTTGTTCCTTTAGGATAGCAAACAAGCAGACAAACTTCTGACTTAGATTTTAACTTGTCTGTCTTTCCTTTTAGCACATATACTGGACAACCTCATATATGTATATGACATAAACTTGGTTTACGTCCTATTCACATTTCTAGAGATGTTTTAAGGATTGACTTAGATGGAATTATGTTAAGAAGATACATGGCCATTTCTAAGGTATAACCCCAGAACGAGATGGGTAAAGTTGAATAACTCATCATTGACCTCACCATTTTAAGAAGAGTTCTATTTTTCTTTTCCGCTACATCATTTTGTTGTGTGATATGGTGTGTGATGTGTATAGATGTATATAATTTCAAAAATTAAATACGCAACGGAAGTATTCATACATATTAAATAATATGTAACATATTCAAGCATGTATGATCATTCAAGTACATATATATCTCATATATATATTTCATGCATGATATAAGATGAATAACAAATAAATAACCTACCCGGATATGAAGGTAGCTTTACAATTCTTCAAGAACTCCAAGCTTCAATTTGTTGAGCTCACCTTGAAGTGTTCCCTTGCACAATTCTAATTCACAACTAAATCCGGTGGGATTGTGAAGCTAGAATGGCAGCCTTGAATTTCCAGCAAATGATTGTTTTAACACTTAAAACAATTTGTCCTTATGATTATTACCAAGAGATGAGAAGAATTAGGTGTTTTCTATAGTTCTTTACAACTCTATATGTTGTAGCATGGTAAGCCTTTGCATTTTCTCTCAACACTTTGAGAAAAACACTTAGGAAAAGCTCTCAATTCTCTCTCCTTTCTCCTAGAACGAATTTCACTCTATCTCTTGCACCATTGAACTCTTTCAATTCTTTCTTAAGTGCAAAGAATGATTTCTCTTAGTGCTCCACCACCACTTAACCATGTTTGCCATTACAAACATTAATCTATCATATTTTTCACTCACCAATTTGATTCAACCAATTGAATCAATTTTGAGAGAGTAAATGGCATTTAATCAATGTTAAGTGGTTTTACCACTTCCTTAGTACATCATTTAAGAATTACAAAGTGGTAAACTTTCCTTATTATTAATAACAAGTGCATTCTCCATTAGTAAATGGTGTTTGCCACTTATTCCAATTAATAATAATAATTTGATTAATATATAAAATATTAATAATTCAAAACTATTTTGAATATTTACATTTACCATATATGTATTTACCAAGTAAGGTAAATAGGTAAATACATGGTAAATAATTTATGGAGCAAGATTATGTCACTTGTCAATTTCTTATTGGTTAACAACTCTTATAAACCAATAATGTGTTTTACCTTCAATTATTGACAAGTGAATAATAAAAGGAACCTAGAAACATTTTTCATTTTGCTGGAAATTGTTGGATTAATTATTCAATCCAATTTGCCGCCCCAGTGCACAACGAGTACACTTCATATTGTGAGACTCTCTAGGTCCATGCCCGATTTGTCATATGAAACTATTTCACACGTCCATGAACAATGTCCCACACACATGTTACAGATATTACAAAACGGCACATTAGACCATACAAGTTGAGGTTATAACATATTCGTATAATCCTTCCATCATAAATATCTTAGAAGAGCGGAGATATAGATCAACACCGTCAAGTCTCCATGTGCTCAACCATAAACTTATCTCTAGATTTGTATTTCAATAAATAATATCCGTAAACACTTTCACGATATTATTTTCCCAAGAAATTATTGGATGTCTGCTTATGGCCATAAGACTTTCTGAAATACAATCTTGGAGTTGCAGGATATTTTACTCACCCAATTGAGTTGATGGATCCCATATCTGTACACACCGGACTCTATTAGCATCGGACCATACCCAGCGACACCCAGCGGTCAGACCATGAAAGGTATCTAACATGTGTGGAACCAAAGTATGATGAATCACTAACAAGTCCACCGTGGCACTCAGATCTAAGGACCACGAATACTACTCAACTCGAAAGATCCTCCATTGACGGCTTTATGGAATGTCTATTGGAGATCTTTGTGAGCCTGTTCAATATTCAGTCCTTACTGAATACTTGTATCTCTATACGAGTTTCCACTAAACTCATGGTCTGCTAAGACTAACCATTTGGACTATCCAGATATAGACATACACTGATCTATATTTATATTAAGATTTTCACTAGCAGACCCGCATTAGTGAAGGTAGATCAGGAACATTAAATTTAAGAACATATTTGTATAACAACATTTCTTAGCACCATTTGCAACCCATTGCAACTATGTCATTATTAATATATTCTTAGGTCTTTGTCCTATTTCAGACAAGGCTCTAACTCTTTAGATTTTACTAACTCTTAGTTCTGATCTAAACTCCTTTAGATCAAATCTGAACTCGTTCAAATCATACAATGTCTAAAACGTTACAAGCATCTTACCATATTTATAAATAAAATAATTAGTGATATATTGAAATCATAAATGTATAAACATAAAGCAAATATTTATACATAAAAGGGATGGCACGTAAGCACAAATCCCAACAACTCCCACTTGCTTTAGTGCCATTCACGATGGTATCTTATACCCATTGACTCCACATGTCTTTCAAATATTTTTGGAGTTAAGGCCTTAGTAAGTGGGTCCGCTACATTATTCATAGAGTCTACTCTACGAACTATTACATCTCCTCTAGCCAAGATTTCTCTTATGATATGGTATTTTCTTTCCACATGCTTAGACTTTTGGTGTGCTCTTGGCTCTTTTGCTTGTGCAATGGCTCCATTGTTATCGCAGAACAATGGTATAGGATCCATTGAACTCAGAACTATTCCAAGTTCAGCGATAAACTTGCGTATCCAAACCGCTTCTTTTGCTGCTTCTAATGCTGTAATATATTCTGCCTCTGTTGTGGAATCAGCGGTTGATGACTGTTTGTTACTCTTCCAACTGACCGCAGCATTATTGAGAATGAATACATATCCAGATGTAGACTTTCTATCATCTAGATCAGATTGGAAATCTGAATCTGTGTATCCTCTCAACACTAGGTCATTTTCTCCATAAATCAAAAACTTGTCCTTAGTACCCTTAAGATATTTTAGGACATGTTTCACTGCCATCCAATGGCCTTTGCCTGGATCAGACTGATAGCGGCTTGTAACACTTACAGCCATACTGATATCAGGTCTCGTATACATTATGGCATACATCAGACTTCCCACAGCTGATGCATAAGGTATACTAGATATTCTAACCTTTTCATCTTCACTCTGAGGACACATTTTCCTCGAAAGATTAATGCCATGTCTAAAAGGTATGTTAACTATCTTACAGTTACTGAAACTATACATTTCTAAGACATTATCTATGTACGATGATTGAGAGAGTCCTATAAGCCTCCTAGCTCTATCTCTATAAAACTTTATACCTAGTATATAGGAAGCCTCTCCCAAATCCTTCATGGAGAAATTCTTACTTAGGTAACTTTTGACTGATTGCAACATACCAATATCGTTTCCGATAATGAGTATGTCATCCACATATAGAACCAAGAAGACTACCATACTCCCACTGCTCTTTTTATACACACATGATTCTTCTTCGTTCTTGATGAAACCAGACCCTCTGATTACCTCATCAAAACGAAGATTCCAGCTTCGGGAAGCTTGCTTAAGTCTATAGATAGACTTCTTCAGTTTACATATTAGACTAGAAGTTTGACTGGATGTAAAACCTTCGGGTTGTTCCATATAGATTTCTTCCTCAAGATATCCATTTAAGAAAGCTGTTTTCACATCCATTTGCCAAATTTCATAGTCATAATACGCAGTAATTGCTAGTAAAATCCGAATTGACTTAAGCATTGCTACTGGTGAGAAAGTTTCCTCATAGTCGATCCCAGATCGTTGAGTATAACCTTTCGCCACCAATCGAGCTTTGAAAGTCTCCACTTTCCCATCGAGCCCACGCTTCCGCTTGTAGGTCCATTTACAACCGATAGGAACAATTCCTTCAGGAAGCTCAACCAAGTCCCAGACTTGATTATGATGCATAGAGTCAATTTCAGATTTCATGGCCTCTTGCCATTTTCCCGAATCGATGTCCAACATCGCCTCTTTGTAAGTTAAAGGATCTTTTTCTTCAATCAAGAAAACATCAAGAGCACCTTTAGATATGGAACCATACCTTTCAGGTGGCCTTGATATCCTTTCTGACTTACGTGGAGGGTGTGTCAAAGGTATTCTGCTTGATTGAGCCTGAAGTTCTATTGTTGGTTCATTTTCATTCTGATTGAGTTCATCTAACTCAATCTTTCTACAATCTCCACGATTCAGGAGAAACTCTTTCTCTAGAAAAGTGGCATAACGAGATACAAACATGTTTCGTTCTTCTGGATCATAGAATTGGTATCCCATTGAATTCTTGGGATATCCAATGAACCTGTACTTGTAACCTTTAGGTGCAAGTTTATCCTGTTGCGTAACTTTTACGTAAGCAGGACAACCCCAAATCTTAACATATTTAAGACTTGGTTTCCTTTCAGTCCATATCTCATGTGGAGTGGATGGAATGGCTTTTGATGGAACTCTATTCAATAAATGAGCAGCAGTTTCTAGTGCATATCCCCACAGATATTCAGGGAGATCAGTGAAGCTCATCATCGATCGAACCATATCCAATAAAGTCCGATTCCTCCTCTCTGAAACACCATTGTGTTGTGGAGTACCTGGAGGACTATACTGAGCGAGAATCCCATTCTCCTTTAAATAATCTAAAAATTCACTGCTCATGTATTCACCCCCTCGATCTGATCTAAGGCATTTGATATACATTCCCGTTTGTTTCTCTACTTCATTTTGAAACTCTTTGAACTTTTCAAAAGTTTCTGACTTGTGTTTGATAAGAAACATATATCCATATCGTGACAGATCATCGATAAAGATAACAAAGTATCGAAAACCACCCATAGCAGTGTGATTCATTGGACCACATACATCACTATGTATTAGTTCCAATAAATTAGTGGCACGGTGTCTAACACCAATAAATGGAGCCTTGGTCATTTTCCCTTGAATACAAGATTCACAAACTGGATATGATTCTATGGTCAGATCAGGTATCCGACCATCCTTAACCAGACGGGATAGGCGTCTTACCCCTATATAACCTAATCTCATATGCCACAATTCTGTATCATTTAAAGTTTCCGCACTATTTTTAGCATTCACTTGTACATTCATGACATTTCCTGTTGTATCTAATATGTAATGCCTATTTATCAACTGACATTCAACTAACAAAACATTATTCAAATCATACAAGCATAAGGAATGATTCCTAACACGCATATGATATCCTTCATTGTCCAATACAGGAATTGAAATAATTTTCCGGATAATGTTTGGCACATAATCATAATTATTCAATACAACAATTTTATTACATGGAAGCATCAAATTGAAACATCTAATAGCCTCGACCTGTAGGAAATCTCCATTTCCAACACGAAGCTGTACTTCTCCTGATTGTAACTTTCTAACTTCCTTCAGACCCTGTAACACATTGCAGATGTGAAAAGGACAAGCGGTATCTAATACCCAACCAAAGCTAGCATCAAATGCTAAGGAAATATCAATAAAAGGCAAGTGTATACCTGATGGTGTCTTCTTAATCATGGCAAGGTACTTTGGGCAGTTTCGCTTCCAATGCCCATCCTCACTGCAATGGAAACATTTTCCACTTGCTTTGTTCTTTCGTGGGTGCTTGGATATGTATTGCTTTCGAGGACCCATTCTAGGTGCATGCATTACTTTCCGTTTATTCTTTCCTTTGGACTTCCTAGAAGTCCTTCGGGTAGATGATGAAGCACCTTGAACATAGAGGACTGAGCCCCCTTTGTTCATGTCCTCCTGAGTAGTTATTAGCATGTTATGCAGTTCAGCATAAGTAGGAGTCAATCCTTGCATATTGTAATTCATTATGAACGGTGCAAATGACCCTAGAAGTGATTGGAGAATCAAACTATTCCCCAATCCATTGCTCAGTATGAGACTCATGGTCTCTAGCCTCTCAATGTATGAAATCATTTTGAGGACATGAGGACTTACTGGACTGCCCTCGGGTAGTTTAGCTTGAAAAAATAATTTGGCAACCCTATACATTTCAAATTGAGGTCGGTCACCAAATAACTCTTTCAGGTGGAGCATGATACTCCCAGCATTGTCCATGTGGACATGCTTCCTTTGGAGCTCCGTAGACATAGACCCGAGAATATACGATTTGACTTTCAAATCATCATCCAACCATTTCCGATATGTCTCCTTTTCTTCTGGGGAAGCATTATCAGAAATAGCTTGTGGCATGCGCTGATCAATAACATATCCAAGCTTTTCAGAATCTAGAACTATTCTGAGATTCATAAGCCAATTAGCATAATTTTCTGCACCTTTTAGTTGGTGCGCATCAAGGATGCGAGCTAAAGTGTTGCTTGAAGCCATTTGATCTTCACAAGACAAAAGAAAAAAAGATGTTAGCGAAATATTTCAATCACTAATAAATAACGTTTTAGATCATGGGTATAACAGTTATACAATTTTTAATCTAAAAAACGCCCTCCCACTATTTTACGTAATCCCTTTAATCTCTCAAACGGGAAAACGATAGTTTAAGAATTCTTTAAACTATATAGTAAGAAGTAGATCCCTTTGGCATTTACTTCAGCCGCACACTATAGCGATCTAGGCCTTAGTAAACCCAAAAGGTAGACAACTCTTATCAATTGCATCTCATGCAACTCTTAACACTTGATCTTAAACATATCTTATCCACACACTTTAGCGATCTAGGATAAGTGTATTCCAGATTTATTTATCAATCATTAAATATATGTTATTGTTATTAACCGCACACTTTAGTGATCTAGGGTAATATTTTAACATATATTTATCACATCTAATGTTTAAACAGTATAGCCCAAGTCACACCAATCAATCCCTCACACTTTAGCGATCTTGGAAAAAATCGAAGCGACTTGTCTAATACCGTATTGATAAGACGGATCATATTTAACATTATCTCATAATGAAAATATTATAATCTGATTAAGAGAGATTTTATTACATACTCATTTCATCCAAATGAATAATATAGATCATTTATACATAAAGAAATACGCAATCACAACTAACCCCCACCAATAGGGCTCCCATTGTGATTATCAGCGTATTTTAATGATCACATCATGTTATGAGAACTATTAAAGTACAATACAGCAATAAAATAAGTCAAAACATGATAAATAAATTAAAAAAAATTTCCAGAAACAGTGATGAACGTTGCGGCGCTGAAACACGGGCGCTGCAGCGTTCATAAAATTAATCCGGGTGCGAGGGCGCCCAGAAGTAAGCGCCGCAGCGCTGGCCAAATAGAGGGCTGATGCTGCAGCGCCATATATCTAGTGCCTCGGCGCTGACCATAATATCAGCCGGCGCTGCAGCGCCCATATCCCAGCGCCTCAGCGCTCGATTCCAGTATGTGGGCGCCGCAGCGCTCATAGCCTGTCGTCGGGGCGCTGGCCAAAATTAGGCTGGCGCCGCAGCGACCTTAAGCTAGTGCCTCAGCGCTGGACACTGTTACTGTGTCCGGTGCACTAAAATCAATTTTCTTCTGTTCCGGCACCCAAATCAACCGATTTAAAACATGATCAAATATCATATAAACAATTTTAAATACCAACATATTCAAGAATTCATAAAATATCAACATGTTCAATCTTAAACATCAACATGCTTGAAATCAAACATCATCATGTTGTTCATCAATATAACATCAAGATGTTAACTACAACAACATCAAACAGCAAACACCATATCAGCATGCTTTGATACCACTTGTTGTGTGATATGGTGTGTGATGTGTATAGATGTATATAATTTCAAAAATTAAATATGCAACGGAAGTATTCATACATATTAAACAATATGTAACATATTCAAGCATGTATGATCATTCAAGTACATATATATCTCATATATATATTTCATGCATGATATAAGATGAATAACAAATAAATAACCTACCCGGATATGAAGGTAGCTTTACAATTCTTCAAGAACTCCAAGCTTCAATTTGTTGAGTTCACCTTGAAGTGTTCCCTTGCACAATTCTAATTCACAACTAAATCCGGTGGGATTGTGAAGCTAGAATGGCAGCCTTGAATTTCCAGCAAATGATTGTTTTAACACTTAAAACAATTTGTCCTTGTGATTACTACCAAGAGATGAGAAGAATTAGGTGTTTTCTATAGTTCTTTACAACTCTATATGTTGTAGCTTGGTAAGCCTTTGCATTTTCTCTCAACACTTTGAGAAAAACACTTAGGAAAAGCTCTCAATTCTCTCTCCTTTCTCCTAGAACGAATTTCACTCTATCTCTTGCACCATTGAACTCTTTCAATTCTTTCTTAAGTGCAAAGAATGATTTCTCTTAGTGCTCCACCACCACTTAACCATGTTTGCCATTACAAACATTAATCTATCATATTTTTCACTCACCAATTTGATTCAACCAATTGAATCAATTTCTAGAGAGTAAATGGCATTTAATCAATGTTAAGTGGTTTTACCACGTCCTTAGTGCATCATTTAAGAATTACAAAGTGGTAAACTTTCCTTATTATTAATAATAAGTGCATTCTCCATTAGTAAATGGTGTTTGCCACTTATTCCAATTAATAACAATAATTTGATTAATATATAAAATATTAATAATTCAAAACTATTTTGATTATTTACATTTACCATATATGTATTTACCAAGCAAGGTAAATAGGTAAATACATGGTAAATAATTTATGGAGCAAGATTATGTCACTTGTCAATTTCTTATTGGTTAACAACTCTTGTAAACCAATAGTGTTTTACCTTCAATTATTGACAAGTGAATAATAAAAGGAACTTAGAAACATTTTTCATTTTGCTGAAAATTGTTGGATTAATTATTCAATCCAATTCGCCGCCCCAGTGCACAACGAGTACACTTCATATTGTGAGACTCTCTAGGTCCATGCCTGATTTGTCATATGAAACTATTTTACACGTCCGTGAACAATGTCCCACACACATGTTACAGATATTACAAAACGGCGCATTAGACCATACAAGTTGAGGTTATAACATATTCGTATAATCCTTCCATCATAAATATCCTAGAAGAGCGGAGATATAGATCAACACCGTCAAGTCTCCATGTGCTCAACCATAAACTTATCTCTAGATTTGTATTTCAATAAATAATATCCGTAAACACTTTCACGATATTATTTTCCCAAGAAATTCTTGGATGTCTGCTTATGGCCATAAGACTTTCTGAAATACAATCTTAGAGTTACATGATATTTTACTCACCCAATTGAGTTGATGGATCCCATATCTGTACACACCGGACTCCATGAGCATTGGACCATACCCAGCGACACCCAGCGGTCAGACCATGAAAGGTATCTAACATGTGTGGAACCAAAGTATGATGGATCACTCACAAGTCCACCGTGGCACTCAGGTCTAAGGACCACGAATACTACTCAACTCGAAAGATCCTCCATTGACGGCTTTATGGAATGTCTATTGGAGATCTTTGTGAGTCTGTTCAATATTCAGTCCTTACTGAATACTTGTATCTCTATACGAGTTTCCACTAAACTCATGGTCTGCTAAGACTTACCATCTGGACTATCTAGATATAGACATACACTGATCTATATATATATATTAAGATCTTCACTAGTAGACCCGCATTAGTGAAGGTAGATCAGGAACATTAAATTTAAGAACATATTTGCATAACAACATTTCTTAGCACCATTTGTAACCCATTGCAACTATGTCATTATTAATATATTCTTAGGTCTTTGTCCCATTTTAGACAAGGCTCTAACTCTTTAGATTTTACTAACTCTTAGTTCTGATCTAAACTCCTTTAGATCAGATCTGAACTCGTTCAGATCATACAATGTCTAAAACGTTACAAGCATCTTACCATATTTATAAATAAAATAATTAGTGATATATTGAAATCATAAATGTATAAACATAAAGCAAATATTTATACATAAAAGGGATGGCACGTAAGCACAAATCCCAACACATTTTGTTAGGGTAACCCTGGTGCAGTCAACTGGGATAATATCCCAGTGTTTAACAAATAGGTCCTGAACTCACTATAGAGGTATTCGCCACATCGATCAGATCGAAGTGTCTTTATATATTTTTCCTAATTGTCTTTCCACTTCTGCCTGAAACTCTTTGAATTTATTAAATGTTTTAGACTTGTGGCGCATTAGCTACACATAACTAAATCTAGAATAATCATCAATGAAAGTGATGAAATATTCATAACCTCCTCTAGTTTGTGTGCTCATGGGCCCACACATATCAGAGTACACTAATTCTAACGTTTCAATAGCTCTATTACCTTTAGCATTAAAGGGTCTTCTGGTCATTTTACCTTCTATACAGGATTCGCAGACTGGTAATGGTTCAATATCTAATGAACTTAAAAGTTCATCTTTGACCAGTCTTTGGATCCTATCTAGACTAATATGATCAATACGTAAATGCTATATATACGTATGTGATGAACACATGAAAATGCATGTTGTTAAGAGATTCAATCACCATTTAATGTCACTAATTTTAGTATTTTCTGTATTTTTAGCTTGAAATAAAGTGTTCTCCTTAAATTGTGATTAATGAATGTTATTTGGACAGGTTTAGGTAAAATGGACATAACTCTCAATGTAGAAATCAAAATGAAGAAATTATTGAACCTGGTGCAACATGACTCAATCTTACACAAATTTGAAGAATAGTGGAAAAGCCAAATCCAACATGTTATGGGCCAAAAATTGAGATACAATAGAATCGGACTACAACTCCTACCCAGCTTGACCCAACTCACGTATTTGGACCGTATCTCACAAAATACGTACTCAATTGGTATAATTCTTGAAGTTATGAATTGCTGACTTAACTATCAACAACTCGTATGTTTATGGTAAAGTCCAAATCAGCCGTTATCATGGACCAAATCGCATTGCAAGTGGATAAAATGGTTGTTGGCCGAATTCTGATGTATCTTTGGAATTTTACTCATATCTCATTGGATACTCATCCAATTTGCATGAAATTAGTGCCTATGGAAAGAAGAGTCAAAATTATACAACTTTCATGTCGGCTGCAGAAGCTGAATTGATCATTTACATTATCAAAAACGTGCTGCAAGTGGATACACGAGTTATTGGCTTAAAATTATTGAAGATTGATGTCATCCATGACATATGTCCATTCCTTGCCTATATAAGGAGACACTTAGGACGTTTTTAAAATAGATAATTCTCTTTTATTTTCTTCTCATTAACATGTATTGTAATTTAGGCTAGAGTTCTTGGCAAGGCTAAGAGATAAACTTTTATGTGTAATAAATCTACTTCCATGCTTTGATTCGGTGTCAAGAGCTACAAATGTTGTAAGTTTGGTTTTAATTAAACTCTTATCTATTTTATTTTCTATAATCCAAAGGTTATAATTCTCATGTCTCATATATGTTCAGTCATGCTTTTCTTATGTGATTTATGTTGATTTATAATTGTTACTGGTTACATTGTTTTATATGTTAATCTTTTATTGCAGTATTGTCAATTTGATATATTGTCAATCTTGGATAACATGTAAGGGCAATAAATGTTTGATATTCAAGTTAATCTTTTACTACAATATTGTCAAAATGATATATTGTCGATCTTAGATAACTTGTATAAATAACATGATGTGTGTTAATGCTTGCAAAGAGTTTAACTAAATCAAATACATGTGTTATCAAATGTGCTATATATTACATACCTTCCAATTGATTGTTTGGGATGTGAAACTTTCAGTTGAGTTATAAATATCGAATCAAAGTATAGAGTAGATTTATAAAGCATAATTGTGATTCTCAAAGCCTTGCTTAAATCATCATAAGACATTTTCCTCAATTCATAGACAATTCTATCTCATCCGTTTAAATCAATTAACCCTTTGCTACTGCTTTAATATTTTACTTCACCAACCTATTTTGCCAAGAGTTTCCTCGTGGGATCGACACCTCAATCTATACTGCGATAGCCGCGTTATATTTTGAGCGTAAACAGTATGATTAGTGGAGTCACTTTAATCCTCTTATGGTGATTAAATTCAATATTCAATTCTGTGTCATGCAGTGAGTTGATTTTAGGATATATGCAGTATAGATTGTTAACTAGTGTACCAAAACATATAAACGATTTATTTCTTTTGATCACCACAGTTAAATCAAATATAACAGAATAACCAAATTTATTCAAATAACTAACTGAAATTAAATTATGTTTGAGTTCTAATACTAACAAACAATCATCTAATACTAAAGTTCTAAAATCATCAAAATAAAATTGAACAACTCCCACTGCCTTGGTTACAATAATTGCATCATTTCTTAGTCTTAGACTGATCTCCCCTTCATTAAGTTGTCTGGTTTTCTGGAACCCTTGCAATGAATTCTAAATATGATTAGTGGCTTTAGAATCTACTATCTAGGAATTAGTAGAATCAACCACTAAACATGTCTCAATGAAAAGAATTTTACCAAAATGTGAAGCCATCATTTTAGCTATTGAAAACTTAACTAAAGGATAGTTTCTCTTCTAATGCTCTTTAATGCCACATTGGAAATACTTTCCTTTGAGCCTTACTACCTTTTTATAAATTTGCACAAATCCTGAATTAGATGCTTTCTTTGGCTTATTCTTTTTTTCTTCTTCTTACTACTCTTTCCTCTATGATTGAGACCAAAAGATGAAGATGTGCCCTTAGTCAATTGACTATTGTAAGTATCTATTTCATCTTGGGGTCCATTTTCATTAGGTATTTGAGTGCATTTATCAGTCAGGACATATTTATGCTTTTCAACTGTGAGTTCAATATCTAAGTTCCTTTCCCAATCCACATAATTATTCTCAGTTAACTTGTTTTGGTTTAGGACTGATGCTAGTGGGATGAATGAAAATATAATTCTGAAAAATAAATTCATACATAAGCATACATTATCTGATAGCATGTAAAACTTTTGCATGAATGCATGAAATACATTTATGTAGAGCTCTTTAACTACATTATACATCGGTAATCTAATTTTTATTCAGAATACGCCTCTGTAGGGTAGTTGTATCCGTCATAAATTAGACTAGTATCATACTAATTTATTATTATTTTTTAGATATCTCATATCAAATAATAATAAACTACCGATTCTTTAGCCCTTAGATTTAATTGACAAGAACTCCGTAGGGAGGATATCAATCAACCTAAGTTGAGTGTACAACCATTATTTCAATCCTTTATATTTTCCAATTAAAAAAGTCACCATAGGGTAATCAGTTTCATATGAATCCTATATTAGATCTTATCCTTTAAGGAAGTCCTATTTAGTAACTAAATCTAATTAATAACCTCCTTAAGGAGCTCACAATATTTGAGGCAAGGCATTAATCTACCTTACTGTAGGACCAATAATGGAGGCCATAGGCTTTATGCCTAAAGCCCTCTCTTACTCAATATTTTATTTCTTAGAGTTTTTAATTGATTTATAAAATGATGTTCTACGCATTAATATCTAATTTTATTTTCATAAAATAATTAATAAGGCTACGTCAAATAATAAATTAATATAATGTTAAAATTATTACAATAATTTTATCATAATCTCATTAGAACATTAATGTCATACAATATGATATATTTTATGCATGGACATGTGAATGTGGTACCCTTAATCTATATGACATGTTATTCATCTAATCAATTAACTAGATAAATAAATAACCCATAATTCATGGCTTTTCCTAGGAAGAAAAACATTAAAAATTAAGCCTAAATTCTTCAAAGTCTTCCTTAAAGTCAACTTGGGTTCTTCCATAATATTACCTCCTTTTACTTTTCTTTTATGGGTTTAGATTTTGGGCCTCTTAATTTTCTTTGATCCACTTATTTTAAAAATAAATTGGGCTTATTTTAGGCTTTAAAATTTCTTTAGGCCTTCAAAAAAAAAATTTAATAAAAATTATTTTTAGACCTAATGATTTTAATAAAATAGCCCAAATAAAATTTTATAAAATTAAACCAAGATTAAAAAAAGTTTGAACCAACTTTAAATTTTGAAAATCCAAAAATAAATCCAAAATTAAATTTGGGTTAAATTTAGGACCTATTTACAAATATCTCAAAGTTATCTAGTTAAACTTTAATTACCCGACATCTGAGGGGGTTGAGTGAAAGAAAAATAATTCTGTTAGGGCCTATTTGCATAATTGACAAACTTTTAAGGGTTGAATTGTCACATTCGCAAACAATCTTGGCCAAAATAAATTTTTTTATAACAATGAGGGGCCTCTGTGATATTTGTCAGTGAAAACCTAATTCTGCCATTTCACTGTGGCCGCCGCTCTCTATTCTTTGCCTTTTCTTTTTTTTTAATTATTACAACCAAAATAATAAAATACATATTCTTTAGATTACAAATAAAAACCCTAAGCTATTTATTTGGCTGACAAAGAAATCTAAAGAATCTCTAAGAATTAACTTAACCAAAAGAGAAAATTGTGATACAATTTCATCACCCCCTCTTGTTATAATTCCAAGAAAAAAATATAAATAAATATCTAACCATGAATTGTTGGGCATAACCATTCATCACACAATTAATAAAAATAACAATATAGATTAGTATGCAATTGGTGCCACAATAAATAATTATTACCATACACAAAATAAATTATACATGTAATATGAAATATGATGGCTCTGATACCAGTTATTGGTAGTTAATAATTTTTTTTTTGTTTATAAAAATAAACGCAGCGGAGGCTAGATCGTCTTGTTCATAATTACATGTATAGGGATAAAAGATTACCTATTTGTAAATATCTCAAAGTTATCTGGTCAAACTTTAATTACCGAACATCTAAGGGAGTTGAGTGAAAAACATTTCTGCTAAGGCCTATTTGCACGATTGACAAACTTTTAAGGGTCTGTTTGTATAAAATGCAAACTTTTTGACTAAAACTAGAATTATTTATAACAAAGAAGGGCCTATGTGAGAATTTTTAGATGAACCCTATTCATCTTATCTCACTGTACGCCGCTCCTACTATTTTTCCCTTTTTTTCTTTTTTGTTTTACGTTTTTTTTCTTCTTTTTTTTTAATTACAACAAAGTAATAAAAAACAAATTCTTTAGATTACAAATTAAAAAACCTTAAGCCATTTATTTGGCTTACAAAAAAAATCTAATGAATCACCAAAAATTAATCTAACTATGAATTATTATGGGCACAACTATTCATCACATAATTAATAAAAATAACAAATATAGATTAAATATGCAATTGATACCATAATAAACAATTGCTACCACACATAAAAATAAATTATACATGTAATATGAAATAAGGCGGCTCTGATACCAGTAGCTGGTTTGGTAAATAAAATTTTTTGTTTATAAAAATAAGCGCAGCGGAAGCCAGATCATCTTGTTCATAATTACATGTATAGGGATAGAAGATTACCTCAATTCCTTGTTATGACAGATCTTGAATTGACTGGCTGCAATCTTCTCTACTATCCTCATTCTTCAAACTCAAAGCATGTGGGCGCGTGAATCTTTCTTAATCTCTAAAGCCACTAATACCCAAATCTTAGAGAATGGTATTAACTAAATTCTTTTTCCACGTAAGAATACGTAAAAGACTTGTTCTCTGTACAGTTATGGACACTTTTCTTATTACATACCTTCCATATATATAGGAATTTCCCTTGGGTATTTAGAATTTGATTAGGATTAAAATATTAAAGTTTAATTAGAATTTGAGCTAATAGAGGGACTGCAAGTCCCATAGGCTTCCCAGCTCTAACTTAAAAGGCATAGTCCTTATTATCTCATAATACACCAATTCTTCTAAGTTAACCCCAAACTATTCTACTAAAAGCCAATGGCTGTACTTTAGTAACCCATGTTATAAAATAAAAGCTCATTAAATTAAAACTCTTTTTAATTAAATTGGGCTTGGTCTTTAGACCAACAATAATCACTTAATTAACCCTCTAATTGATGTCCATAATTAAAGCTAGACTATGAAAAAATGTCTTGTCTCTTTAATTACTTATTTATCCCTAAGTCATTAAATGCTCTAATGATCACTTTTAATATATCTATATATGTAAATAAATTTACAACTAAATATTATTATTCAATAAATAATTTATCTTTCCACATAATTTTTGTCTCCATTCTTACCCCATGTCAGATATCACTTCTGATGTGTCAAGCATATTTCTTGGGTTCATCTCTTCTAGTATTTTTGGTTCAAGTGAGGCTTGTTTTGGTCGACCCGGGTTAGTACCTGCTCAGTCGTAGTCACAGTATGGTCAACATATGCCGAACACTTTTCGTCATCAACTGACCAGATTCTTCACATCCGAACCGGTTCTATTGTTTTTATGGGTTTAGGCCCATTGGCCATCGTTCCTGGCCCTGACTTGAGCTTTGATTTATCAGAACTAGAAAGTTTATTCTAGTCTGGTCGGTCTGCATTACTACTCGGGTCCCCCACTGTTTCTATGGTCGTCTTTTCCATCTATGCTAACCAACTTTATTCATTTTGAACAGCTTCGTGATTAGGTCCGAATTTTAACAAAGTTAAAAAGCGGGTGAGATTGTTGTGGTGTCATCATGGCGACCTAAAAAGTCGTTACCACGTAATGGTAGTTTCTCCCAAGATTTTTGAATTTTAATGGTTGGTCTCTTCAAACGTCGCATCCTTCCCTTTTTCCTAGTGACATTATCTGATTGGAGTCCCTCAGACCATCTAATCTGTTTGAATCCAATGTCTTGGGTTGCAACTATCTAAAGAGGCACACATTTATTGTACCTGGGAATCCTAGGCGTTACGTCTCTGGTGCCAAATGCCTTTTCACATTTCCTGTCGATATTGTTCATTCATTTTCTTCTATTTTGAACAGCCTAGATCACTTCACTACTGCTTATAAGTAGTCACCCTCTCTTTTGTCTTGTTCCTCTTGTTACGTACTTTTGATTTCTTGCTCCCATCCTGTCGTGTTTCCGTTGCTTTCTTTGTTGAACGTGCATTCTTAATCTGGCTACTTCATTCTCTGTCATTCCTCATCCTGGTCTCTTTGAATTTTTTTCTAGTATGTCCTCATATTCTTCCTTTTTGGACTATTTTCTTGCTTTTTGTTTGCTTGTTTTTCCCTTTTCGGCCGTGGTTGATTTCTTGCTGCCCTTGCCCAATAAGTCGTGTCGTTATTTAGAAAACACCTTTTATTAGTTGATGGCCTCCAGTGTTAATCTGGACTTCCACGTTGTGGACATGGTGGTTGAGGAGGGGGAACAGTCCCTAGACCTCCCTTTGGTTAGGCGGGTCAGGGGAGTTGGGGCGAATGAGGGAGCATCCACCTCTGCAGGTGGAGTTCCCTCATCTGAATTATCCTTACACGAGGTCGAACCGGTCCCAAACTCCAGAGAGGACGACGCAGCGACCCCGAAGGCATTGTGGAGGGGGAGGGCATAGAGGTAGTGGAGTGCAAAATGAATATCCGATACCGCACCTTTTACCTTAGCGAGGACTATCTGACCTTGATCAGCCATTTCTACAATATTTCTGAGTCAGTCACCCTCAGGCTGCCCTCCGATGAGGATTATCCGAGCAGCCCTCCTGATGACGAGGTGGCCATTCATGTTAAATTCTTGAGGCTGAGACTCAGGTTTCCCATGCAACGATATTTTACCAAGATGTTGGCCCGCCTCGGGATAGCCCCTTCCCAATTAAGCCCAAACTCCTAGAGAGTGCTTGCAGTCCTGTATGTTTTGTGGTCAAAGGCAGGGTAGTCCCCCTCCTCCCTATATTTTTTAGAGTTATGATACTTGTACCATTTCAGGAGCAATGCTAGAAGCTATAGAGGTTTCTATTACCTCTCGTTTCATGGCCTTCAGTACCCGATACTGGGTTGGCCAACCTCCGTAAAGGATTGGAAGGGGGAATGGTTTTTTGCTAGTAGAGAGTAGAGTCAAAGGGTCCCCAAGAGGGATAGGGAAGAGTGGGTTATCCCCACTGTCTTTTCTGTGGATGAAGGTCTTGATTCTTGTATTAATAAGTTGGGCTTAAGTGATTGGCTCTGCTCGAACTGACTTTTCTTTGCTTGTCCCTTTTTTTTGTAGTTACCTGGGCGACCAACGTGGAAGTTTTCAAATAGACTTTCACTCAGATCGATGCTACACTCTAACACATTTGGCCAGTTCATGAGCTGCTATCCCCATCCAGCCTTGTCGAATAGGACTAGTTCCATCTGTTCCGTCTCTGCTTCAAACCCGAAGTAAGTTTTCATCTCTTTTTACTTTTCTCCTCCCGTTCCCCCTTTTTCAATTCTTACGTTAGTGCAAATTTAAGGAATGTCTGAACAATGAGGTGGCGAGAGGAGGAAGAGGAGCCGAATCGAAGGCTCTTCCTCTAGTGGATGGGGGCCTTTAAACCCCAATAGTATTATAGGCATGCTGTTCAGTTTCGGGAGAGGCTGGGGGAAGGAGCCTTCCTGAATGAGGTCGTCTTCACCATCTGCTGGTGATCAGGCTCGTGAGGATAAGCCTACCCGGGGTCTAACTGTTTAGGAAAGGGGTCCTGCTGAAACTCTACCATAGGACTCTTTTTCCATCTAAATGCCAAGTTAGGGGCAGGGCCCCCCGCCTTATCCCTCAACCCAGGTTACTCTAGTTAGACGGGCCACATTTTCGTCGAGCTCTCTAGGTGGGAGGGGTTGTCCTTCTGCGAGGGGCCGTCTCGAGTGTCCTCCTCTGTGCTGACCCCAGAGGCCAGGGAGGACTTGGGCTTCCTAGTCCCAGTTATAAGGGAGATGGAGAGGTATGTGACCCTCACCTGGGCGAGTCAAGTGTCCTCCCTGAATTCCGCCATGGGGTTCAACGTCATGCTGGGATCGGCTCTTGATGTAAGTTACCTAACAATTAGATTGTTTCTCTTTTGTACTTTGCTTGCTTTGACTTCATTTTTTTTGGCAGTCCGTTTTTCTCCTTTCTCGATTCTAAACTGAAATCCTGGGTTTCGCAACCCATGCTCAAAAAGTTGAGGATGACCTTGCTCGATCTCGGGCAGAGACTCAGCGTGCAAGGAGGATCACCGAGCAAGAGAGGAAGATGGTCGATGAGGTGGGGCCAAAACTCTAGGAGATTATGACCGACACGGCTGAGGCGGAGAGCAGGTTGTATGAGCTCGAGCACAAAAAATGGTTGGTTGAGCAGACGATGATGAACAACTTGGAGGTGGCGGGGGTTAGAATTGGTAAACTGACGTGTCAAAATGAAGAATTTGAAGTGCAGCTTGGTGCCACCCAAAGGGAAAGGGAGTTGGTTAAACAGAGCATATCCTTTCTAGTGGCCCATCTTAAGCAGCAGCGCAACCAATGGTCGGCTGGTCATGAGGAGGGCTTTCGTCAAGGCACGATGTAAGGGTTTCAGAGGTTCATCACTTTGTTTAGGAGCATTACCCAGAGATTGACCTCCAATGGCTACGATCCTTGGCTATTAAAGGCTCTTTCCATGAAGGGGGGACTTTCGGGACCCATGATGATGACTAACCGGTACCTGATGACGTTGATGGCGACGAGCCCCCTTTGGCCAGTGTGCCCGCCCTTTCTAAAAGTGCTGTTGTGAACGGTGGTGAGGTTACCTGTCTTGCCGACTAGGGGCAAATCAGTGGCATTGCCACCGCTGAGCCACAGGGAATTGTAGATGTCCCGGCTGACCCACCCGTTGCTACAGCTCCTCCAATCAACAACATTCCTGAGGCAGGTCCCGTCGTGGGCTTGGGTAGGCACGATTCCACTCCTGCTGCCTAAGTGGATCAGTTCCTCCACAGCCGCTTCTTTACTGTTGTCTCTTAACAGTTGTTTCTCCACTGTTTTGTTTTTTGTGATTGACTGATATTCTCAAATCTTTAATGAATAGATTGTTTGCTTTTTTTTTCAATGTTTGCTCGTTCTCCTTTACCTACTCAGAGTAGATTATTCTCTTCACAGTACGGTTCACTAAGATAGCCGCACCGTTTATAAAACATACTTTTAAAACTGAATAGTTAGTGTTAATTATCATATCTAATTGATATTTCATGAATGAGAATAGACTTATAATAATAAAAATGGACTGACCGATCTTTCGAATGGCTTTAGTCAGGACCGACTAGTAGTCAATCATTTTCAACTCATGGACCGAACAACAATGGCCGAACAGCTTTTCATGGTCGACACGATTGGGTTGGCACTTTTACTTGGACTATAATTTAGGAGTAGTTTGAAGTAGAAGCTACTTTGGGCGTCTTGGGGTGGTGCCGTATTCAATTGAGTAGCCGAACTGCCCTAGTGGGTATCGGTGGTTGGCATAGTCTAAAGCGGGTAACCTGAGCCGTGTCAAATATATACCTTTCAATATTCTTGGGGGATTGTCTCGGTGTAATAACGCTGAATAGCGTGTCATGGGTGCTGTGGAAAGGCCACAGTGATATTGTGAAAAAACCATGGTCCAACCCTCTTTAATGGGGGCTACGGTGTAACCCGTAGTAATGCTGTGGAAGAGCCACAGCCCTCGTCGTACTGAGCTGTCCTGATCTTCAATATTCTTGAAGGATTATCTCGGTGTAATAATGTTGAATAGCATATCATGGGTGATGTGGAAAGGCCACAGTGATACCGTGGAAAAACCACGGTCCAACCCTCTTCAATGGGCGCCATGGTGTAACCCGTGGTAATGCTGTGGAAGAGCCACAGCCCTTGCTGCACTGAGCCGTCTAGGTGTGATGCTGAAAAATGCAAGTCGAACTGATCACGGCGAATTGCTCCGCGAGCTTCAAGCTAGTGATGGTGAACATAGAACTAGAGTCGAACCGATCACGAACAATCGCTCCCTGAGCATCGAGCCGATGATGGTGAAAGTAAAGTGAAGGTCAACCCGTTCACAATGAATCGTTCCGCAAGCATCGAGCCGATGATGGTGAACATAGAACGAGAGTCGAACCGATCACGGCGAATTGCTCTGGGAGTGTCGAGCTGATGATGGTAAAAATAAAGCGAAGGTCAAACCGATCACGGCGAATCGCTCCACAAGCATCGAGTCGGTGATGGTGAAAATAAAGCAAAGGTCGAACCGATCATGGTGAATGACTCCGCGAGCGTCGAGCCAGTGACGGTAAAAATATTCCTCGAGACACGGTGATGCCTTATCAAAAAATGAGGATGTCTTTGCAATGATGGCATCGCGCGGATCCTGATATGGGACGCGGCATGCTATTTCAGGTGGTTCAATGTAAAACCTTTTGTCAAATAATCCGAGTACGCCTGCTTTGGCAGCTCATTTCGTATTTCGGCCAATTTACTCCTCGCGAATGTCCATGCAACAACAAGAAAAGAAATGCGTTTTCATTTAAATACGATGTTCATGCAGAGGGGGGTTACAAATAAAAGCTTTAGAGATAGTATTTGTTTAGCTGTTCGGCGTTCCATGGTTTTCTGACGGCTCGCCCGTCTATTCTTTCGAGTTTGTACGCCCCCTCCTACAAGCCTGACGATCTTATGTGACCCTTCTCAAGTGGGACCCAGGACTTTGTCTGCAGGGTTCTTTGTGTTGAGCACCACCCTACGTAGCACCAAGTCTCCCTCTTCAAAATTTCAGGCCCTGACCTTCCTATTGTAGTACCTGGCCACTTTTTACTAGTAGACTGCTGCTCGGATCTGGGCTGGCCCCAAAGCTATTCGATCGAGTCCAACCCTCTTTTCATCAGGTCATTGTTGATTGTTTCAGAGAAGTTTAGGACCCAGTGGATCAGGATTCCAATCTCCGCGGGGATCACTGCTTTGCTTTCAAAAGTTAAGGAGAACGGCATCTCGCCGGTGGCTGTTTTACTAGTCGTTCGGAACGCCCATAGTACTTCTGGTAGCTTTTCAACCTATACTCCTTTTTTTTTTTGCCAACTTCTTCTTGAGTAGCGTTTTGATTAACTTATTGAAGGATTCGACCCGACCGTTGGTTTTAGGGTGCAATGGGGGGCAAACAACAGTCTTACTCCCAGTTGCTCATAGAATTGCTTAAAGTTATTGTAGTCGAACTATTTCCCGTGGTTAGTGACGATGGAGTGGGGGATGCTGTACCGATAGATCATAGTTTTCTATACAAATCCACAGATATTCTTCTCTATGTTCTCTGATAATGGCTCGGCCTCGATCTATTTTATGAAATAGTCATCCGCCATGACCACATACTTGTATGACCCCTTGCCTCGGGGAACTGGCCCGATCAAGTCGAGCCCCCACTCGGTATACGGCCACGGCCCGTTCATTATGGTTAGCTCTTTTGTGGGTACTTGAATCTTATCTGTGAATTTCTGACACGCGTCACATTGCTGAACAAGGTGTTTAGCGTCATGAAGGACCGTAGGCCAATAATAACTAGTTCGGAAGACTTAATGGGCCAAAGCTTCCCTCCCGGAATGATTGCTGTATACCCCTTTGTGGATTTCCATTAAGACCCACTCTGCCTCCGCGGGGTTCAAGCACCTCATGTAGAGGTGATAGAAACCCCTCCGGTACAATACCCCCTCAATCATCGAGTATCACGCAGCCTGTTATTTAATTCTTGGGCTTCTTTTTTATCACCCAAAACCGTTTTGTTCAAGATGTAGTCCTTGATAAGGTCCATCTAGCTCGGCATTGATTCTATTTACACGATTTGCTCCCCTTCTTAGGTACTTGATCTCGACAAGAATTCCATGGGTATCGTACTGGGGATACTAACGTCTTCTGCTAAGGCTATTAGAGCGATGACATCCGCTTGATGGTTCTCGTTTTTTGGGATCAACTTTATTTGTATCTCTCTAAATTATCCGGTCAAATTCCGTACCTTCGCGAGGTAGGCGGCCATCCTTTCCTTTCTTACTTTGAACTTGTCATTAACCTGGTTTACCACTAGTTGAGAATCGCTCTTGACTAGAACTACTTTAGCAGCTAACGCTTAAGCCACTCTTAACCTAGTTAGGAGAGCTTCGTATTCTGCCTCGTTGTTTGAAGCTTTGAAGTTGAAGCGAACAACATACCTAATCTCATCTCCCTCAGGGCTAATAAGGACGATCCCCACCCCGTTTCTCTACAAGTTGGATACCCCGTCGATGTAAAGCACCCATGCTTTGAGTTTGTCTCGAGGACTTCCTGACCGGCAACTATCTTGTAGGTACTTTAGCCTATGAAATTGGCCAAGGCCTGCCCTTTAATAGCGGTTCAGGGCCAATAATGAATGTTGAATTCGTTCAACTCCATGGATCATTTGATCAATCCGCCCAAGAGGTCTGGCTTGTGCAAGATTTATCTGAGTGGTTGATTCGTTATCATCACGATGATATGTGCTTGGAAATAGGGTCGCAGCTTCCTCCCAGTCATGATTAGTGCAAAAGTTAATTTTTCAGGGGGAGGGTATCGGGTTTCTTCCCTGGTGAGGGCCCTGCTTATATAGTACACTGGTCATTGTACCCCCTTATTCTTTGGTGAGGACCGAGTTGACCGCCCATTCTGAGACTCCTAGTTATATTACCAATAATTCTCCTTATATTGGTATTGCCAGGTGTACTGGTTCAAAGAGGTAGGTCTTCAGTTGTTGGAAGGCTTGCTTGCATTCTTCAGTCCACCGATCCTTCCCTTTTTTCTTGATGGCTTGAAAAAAGGAGAAGCATTTGTCAGTGGCTTTGGAGATGAATCTGTTTAGTGCCGCAATTCTGCCAATTAGCCGCTAGATCTCATTCACTATACTTGGGGATTTCATTTCTAAGATAGCTCTGGCTTTATCTGGATTGGCCTCTATTCCCCGTTGACTCACCATAAAGCCCAGTTATTTTTTGGATTTTACTCCAAAGACGCACTTCTCATGGTTCAGCTTCATTCTGTTCTCTCTTAGTACTATGAAGGCTTTCTTGAGGTCTGCCATGTGGTCGGCCGCTTTTACTGACTTAGCTATTATGTCATCCATGTATACTTCTATATTTTTACCAATCAGTCCTCTGAAAAGCCTATTTACTAACCTTTGATAGGTGGCTCCTGTATTTTTCAATCTGAACGACATCACCTGGTAGTAATAGGTCCCTTGATAGGTCATGAACATCAGGATCTAATTATATCTAAAAAAAAAAGGCGTCCATAAAACTCGGCAGCTCGTGCCCTGCCGTTGCGTCCACTAGTTGGTCAATCCTAGAGAGTGGGAATCTGTCTTTGGGATACGCCTTATTCAGATCAGTGAAGTCAACACACATCCTCCACTTTCACATTTCTTCTTTACCATTACCACGTTGGACAACTATTTCAGGTAGTGGACCTCTCTAATGAATCGAGCCACCAGTAATTTTTCCATCTCTTCCGCTACAGCTCTATTCTGCTCCTGATTGAAGATTCTTCTTTTTTTCTTGACCGATCAAGACGTGGGACAGACAGTCAACTTATGGGCGGCCAGCCATGGGTCAATTCTGGGCATGTCTCGGTCAGACCAGGCAAAGATGTCCAAGAACTCCTGATTCAAACGGGCCAGTTTTTGCTCGACTCTTGGCCTCAACTGGGTCCTTATCCTGACTACCTTTCCTGGTTCTCTGACCTTGACCTGAAGTTCTTTCATCTCCTCCGCTGCCTCTGGGGATTCGAGGATTCCCTTTCTTGGATCAATGGTGGAAATACAAAATGCCCTTTTTTCTTTGACTGAGTAACAGCTCCTCGCCGCTTTCTGATCTCCCGATCCCTTCTCCCGCGGGGAATTTTAGCTTCAGGTAATGGATGGATAAGGCTGCATTAGTATTCACCATGAACGGTCGCCTGAGGAGGACTCTATATGGGAATGGGCGGTCTACCACCATGAATCTAGTCATCATTGTCTTCTTATAAGGCCTTCATCTGATGGTGAGGGGGAGGGTTACCACTTCGACTAGCCTCACACAGCTTTCCCTGAATCTTTGTAGCGTTGTTTGGGTTTCCCTTATTTGAAGGTTTTTGATTTTCAGATCATTCAAGTTTTCCTTGAAAATTATGTCGACTGAGCTACCCGGGTCGATGAACACCCTGTTTATTCTTTCTCTAGCTACCACTACTTCGATTATGAACGCATCATCGTGGGGGTAACTAACCCCTTGAGCATCTTCCTCTGTGAACATGATCGACACTTCTTGTGGTAGCCTCGGCTTATTGGCTAAAGAGGTGTTGCACATGACTTGATGTGCCACCATTGAGTACTTGGAGTAGTTCTTCCATTACTTATTCGAGTCTCCTACTAGCATGGATCTGTTAGGGTCGGTGCTTACATGTCATTGATGCGATATTTCTATATCATAAATTAAGTGCAAGTATACACTATCGTATGCAAGTAATAAAGAGACTAAATAAGTCGGATGTCGAACCCACAGGGATAATTCTTTCTTTTTAACCAATTACTAAAATTATATCTTCTTAATAATTATTCAGAAAAATAAAAATCTAAGAATGAATGTAAGAAATATAAAACAAAAACACAATGCAATGAGATTTAAAGATATAGCAACGTAGAGAGAACCTAGGATTAATATTATCCCTCAATATGTTTCTAATGATTAATCCTCTAATATTTAACTCACTTAGTCTTTATTATTGATCAAGACACTAATGTATTCACAAGCCTCTTCCAAGGTCATGCAAGTATACCTTAATTTACCAAATACCTATATTCCTATGGTACTTGTAATAAATTAAGATTCATTAAGATTAGGTCTTATTGATCATACATGCCAATTAGGTATATTCCTATCCTAAGTTGAAACTTGCATATGCAACATTGAATGTTACTCTACAATCATGCATCAAATTACCTAGGTCTAAATATTATGATTCCTCTTCCGAGTTTATCAATAATATTACCAACTCATTCACCATATATTGGCCAGATATATTGAAGCATTAAACACAAGTAATTTAAATAATAATTGACTAAGTTTATTAAATACTAAAAGATATGGCAATTAAGCACACATATTGAGTTCAAATATTAACCCTAGAAAATAAGTTAGCTCATGGCTACAAGAGAACAGCAGTAAAAATAATTATAAAACATGATACAATTATTAGCAAACCGATATAGACGTCGAATTGCTCTTAATTGCGCTGCCTAGGAACTCTTGATGCCGAAGAACTTCTTGTATCTCTCTCCAAAGTTGCTTCAATTAAGCTCCTATTGCTCTCCAAGACTCGTGCTCTGTATTCTTGGTGCTCTTGGGTCGTCTTGGATTCTCCCTTGAAGGCTGGGAACGAGTGGCTTTATATAGGGATTGATATGAGCTTGAAAATCTCAATTCTCGTCGGACTAGGACTCGCACTACCGCTGGCGCGCTATGCATCTGTCGCTGGGGCGACGCGTGAAAAAGTCTTCACCGCTGGAGCGGTGGGATCTTGGCGCTGGGGCGCTGCATGAAAACGGCTTCACCGCTGGCGCGGTGAATTTCTGGCGCTGGGGCGCTATACGCGACTTAAGCAAGTCGTTTTTCTTATTTCGATCACTATTTCAGCGCGGGGGCGAAAATCCTTGTGGCGCTGGGGCGATGGACTCATAATTTGAAAACTTTGCATTTTAGTCCCTGTTTTTGCTCCTTTTGCGTTCTTTCTTTAAATTTCGTTCAAGGCCCTATAAATAACAATAATGCACATAAATAGCCATCTATTCTCATAAAATCATAAAATATTAATAATAAAAACATGAGAAAATATATGACAAATTTGCCCTTATCAGTCATCCCTAAATGTACATATACTTGTGTATTTATACAAGTGTACATTTTCATTAAATCGTTAATACCCATTTATATGGTATTATGCATGTAACATTCCAGATATTGTATGATCTGAAAGAGTTCAGATTAGATCTAAAGGAGTTTAGATAAAGGCTTATAGTTAGCCACGTCGAGATATAATTGCTAAATATTAGCACAATTAAGTGTTAGCTAGTTATAATACATAGCAGATCCAAGAGTTGGAGCTTTGTCTGTAATTGGACATAGATCTGGGAATATACCAGTAATTGCATAGTTGCAAGAGTTGCAATCGGGTGCTAAGAAATGCAAGTTGCGTAAGTATGTTCTAAAAAATTATCCCTGATCTATTTCTGTCGATGCGGATCTGTCGGTTGATACCTTTATATATAGATCAGCATATGCCGTACCTATAGAGTATAAATGGTCGTTCCTAACCGACCATGAGCTTGGAGCTTGTATTGACATATGGGTATCCAGTTAGGACTGGATATAGGACAGACTCACGAGAGCCTCCAATAGATACCTAATGTAAGCCGTCAACAAAGGGTCCTCTCAAGTTGAGTAGTATATGTGGTCTTTTAACTTGAGTGTCACGGTGGGCTTGTAAGTGATTCACCATACTTTGGTTCCACGCATGTCACAGACCTTTTATGGTGTGATCGCTAGGTATGGTCCGATGCTTATGGAGTCTGATGCGTATAGGTATGAGATCCGTCAGCTCTTATATGGATTTAAATATCCAGACGCTTCAAGAAGGTATCTCAAAAAGTCTTGTGGCCATACGCAATCATCCTAGGAAAAAGTTCCGTCAGGGTGGAACAATATGGCAAAAATGTTTGCACATATTGTTAGGTGAGATACAAGTCTGGAGATAGGACATAGATGAGCAAAAGGGGATTTGACGGTGATAATCTATATCCCCAGAACATCCAGGATATCATGACGGAAAGACTATACGTATGCGTTATAACCTCAGCTCGTATGGTTCAACGCGCTGATTTGTATATCTGTGATGTGTGCGTGGGGCATTGCTCATGAACTCATGGAATAGTTTCATTTGACGAATCGGGCGTAGGACCTAGGGAGTCCCGAGAATATGGAGTATACTCGTTGTGTACTAGGGTAGCGTGCCAGATTAAATTGTTTAATCCAATAATATTTAGCACTACCATGGGAATGCGTATGTGTCTGTATTTAAGTGTTAAATACAATAATTAATCAATAATTGTTATTTACTAATTATATAATGACAAGTAGCGTATTGTAAACCCTCGGTTGAGTTTACTCAAGTGTGAGTTTTGGTGAGACCTACTAGGAGGTAAACTTGGTAACTATTTATGAGGGACAAAATAGTCATTTCTCACTTTGATTATTTAATGGTTAAATAATTAAAATATCTTTCTTATTATATTATATAATATATTATTATTATAATTATATATATTTATATTATATAATATATTATATTATATATATATATAAAGAGAAAGAGAGAAATAGAGTAGTATGTGTGCAATTGTGGCCTTTTGGCCAAGAAAGAGAAAAAAGAAATGGAGAGGAATAAGAGAAGGAGAAGAAAAGAAAAAAAAAATAAAGGGGAAAGGGAAAATAAAATTGTTTCATTTTCTCTATGTTTTTAATTGGAGCAATTGTGAATTACTTCAAATTCTCCATTTCTTATCCTTTTGGAGACGATGATGAAAAATACACATCGGCTATTTTTGGGATAAAGAGTTAATCCTATGCTGGATATCGGGCTGCTATTCTAGCTCACCAAGCCTACCGTATTGGTGATTAGAACTGCACACGAATTGATCTCTATGTGGACTCTAAAAAAATACGTGTATAATGTTACACGCTAAGGTGAGTTCTCTAACCTTATAATATATTAATGTGATTAATATATTATAATTATTGTGTTTATTGCAAGTTTCGCACTGCCGTCAGACTTAAATATGTATTTGATATGTATTTAGACAATAGACACAATTGCATATGCATGCACCCATATATCCTAGATTCTCCGCCAATAGGGTCCCCCTGAAATAATTGCCATGAGGTTAGGGTTAGACGTACCGACTAGCCTGGTGGTCGTTGTCTTCCGGTTTGCTCGAAATTCTTTCAAGTACCCATTCCTCATCAATTGGTCAACCTGTTTTCTTAGCTCGGTGCATTCTTCGGTTATGTGCCAAGACCCTTATGCATGTCGTACCATTTCTTAGGATAAGTTCACCGTTCCGCTCCTTTCCCTTTGAAATTTCTCTGTAACAATCCCCTATCCCGGATAACCTTGTAGACATCTTCGAGTGGCACGGCTAGGGGAATAAAATTCTCAACCCATGCCACTCTTTTCCCTATACCCAGTGGTTTGTTGTTTCTCAGATTCCAGGGGGCCACCTATTCGAAAATGGTTTGACCCTTCCCCCTGTTCCTGGGGTCCGTTGTTTGGTACATTGTTTCTTTTATTATCTGGCACATAGCGCCAGCTTGCAAAAAATTTTCCTTGCGGGGGCCAGTACTTGCCCTCAATCTTCTGATATTTCAGCGAGCGGAGCTGGGCTCTCTCCCTTCCCCCGTGTCTCGCATCCCAATGAGCCGCGTCTTTCCTCGAGGTGGTTCAGCCAATGATCTCTTAGATTTTTCACTTTCTTCTATAGACATGTATTTTAAGGCTTCATTGTATGCTGTTGCGTAGCTTGTGCTACCACTTTCTGTCAAGTAGTACCAAAATCGATTTAGTCGTAGCCCTACCTTTAGACAATCCAGGGCGATGGGCTAGTGGAACGCCCTCAGTGCTATCACTTTCTTGTGGAACCTCCGAACGTAGTCCCTTAGGCTCTCCTACTGACCCTACCTAATCTGCTTCAGCTGTTTCAGGTCTCTGGCTAATTCGCATGAGCCCCGAAAATGTTGGGCAAATTTTTTGATCAGCTCGTTATAGGAGGCAATGCTGCGCTGTTTTAGCCCCCTGTACTAGAGTAACACCGATCCTTCCAAGTTCATGTGGAAGAGCCGGCATATTTAGTTATGCCTCAGTCCTGCTATAGATAGTAGGTCGGTGACCTGATCTACGAAATGATTAGTGTCAGTGACCCCCTTGTAGGTGAGCAAATTGGGGAGTCGGAACCCGCCTGGGAGCTCTATATCTCTCACCTCGTCCGTTAGTTGCAACTTTCACTCCCTTTCCGTCCTCTTCTCAAGAGGTTGGTCCTTCTCCCTCCTTTTGGCCAAGAGGCTTTCTAACTTTCCTTCCAAACTGCGGACCTTGCTCTCAAGGCACAATTCTCTCCGTTGATGCTGTCGTAGCTCTGTTGGCGGCTCTCTCTCCGCCGACGGCTCTGGCCCTTCTGGCTCCATCTCTCCCCCTGGGTCGCCTGACTTGGCCTATTTATCTCGGTCACATTGTGCGGAGTCTCTAGTCCTTCCCTTTGCTCCGTCTATCTTTGAATCTCCTCCTGAGATTCCTTTCTACGATTTCTTGCTCTCAGTCACTTGTCCCTAATTAACTCAGTCATAAGTTGCCTTAGTTCCTCCATTTTCTCTCTCAGGGTTCTCAAAGCTGCCCTCATTTTAGGGTACAAAGAGTTCTTTGTTTGAGGGAGAGGTCGGTTTAGGTTTCGCTCTCCGACATTGTGATTTCTACTGGCGGATGATCGTTCAGCCATTCTAGAATGTCGCTTCTCTTGACAAACTTTTTGTTTGATTCCCATTGACGGTGCCAAAATTTGTTGACCTGAAGAAGTGGTTTTTCTGATCAATGAGTCTTAAATTTATTGAAAGGGAATCAAACTTTGGGCCTCGTCTTGACTGAATCAGTAGATACAGACTTGGATTCCCTATTTCCCATGAACTGTAGAGGAGGGCCTACAATAACAACACACACAAGCTTGAATATGGTCTCATCGAGGTAGATTCCCACAAAGACGCTCCGATGCTTAAGTCAGAATAGGAAATTTTTGGTTCTCTCGATATATAAAATATGACAATGAGTAAAATCTTCTCTCTCACAGCTAGGAGGGGTACCTTTTTTCTTTCTCTTTTTCTTTTTAAGAAATTTTTCATCATCCTTTGTTGTGTTTTCTCTCTTTTTCTTTTATAGTGATTGCCTTTTAGGGACTTTTTTTTGCCTTCCTCTACAGTATTTTTGTCTTGTGCCGGATATTTCCTACTGTACTTTTAACATACGTCAGATACTTTCGTACTGCTCCTCTGACATACGCCGAATATCTTTTCACAGATGTTTTGTCTCCGTTCTTACTGCATGTCAAATATCACTTCTGATGTGTCAAACATATTCCTTGGGTTCGTCTTCGTCGGTATTTTTGGTTCAAGTGAGGCTTGTTTTCATTGGCCTGGGTCGGTACCTGCCCGACCGTAGTCACTGTAAGGTCAACATATGCTGAACAGGTTTCATCATCAGCTGACCAGATTCTCTACATTTGAACTGGTTCTGTTATTTTTACAAATTTAAACCCATTGGTCATCATTCCTGGGCCTGACTTGAGCTTTACCTTCTACGCCCTTGGGCTTATAGTTAAAAAGAGGGGAATTTTCAAGAGGAAAACAAAAAATATTCATTTAAATATGTATAATAAAAAGTAATCGTTGAAAAAAAAAATTCAACAACAAAGTTCTATTAACATAAGTTAATTCAATTTAATTTTAAAATAAATTCTATAATAAAGTCCAACAACAAAATTGAATAATAAACCTTATTACACTGAATGCTATTGATTATAACTCAACACAAATTTATTTATAAAATTTGAGTAACACGGTGGGTTGAGAGTAACCCACCTCATTTGAATATGGCTTCAAGTTAGATGAAACCCAATCTAATTGCCAGCCTTAGGTGTGATCACCATAAATCATCATTATCTTAATTAAAAAATAATAAAAATTTGATCTAATAGATGTAAGGGGGGAAGAGTAAATAGATATTGCCTAAATCAAGAGATAGTGTTAAGTAACATTTTGTCTTAAATCTGAAATAATTAGAATCTGATTAAAGTAATAGTGAGTCTACTATCTACGTAATTAAATTTTAAAGAAGTAACATGATGTTTTAAGGAACAAACATAACATACTTTGAACTGAACTTTTGAATGGATGACGATGTCAACTTATAAATGCCAATATATCAAATCTATAAAGCTATGGCCCATCACTCCTAATTTTATGGCCTTTTCCCACATTGATGAATTGAGCATTGCTCGGCTTGCACACAAATAAGTTGGGCCCGGTTAAGGCTGAATTGACACGTAAAATAGGGTGGTTATATTTCTCTTCATATTTTATATAATAACACCACTTTTTTTTAAAAAAACTTTTTTAAAAATATACAATTTTTGCTTTCTGTAAAATAACAAATTAAAGACATAAATAATAATTTGATAATTATTTATATTATTTTTGGGAATCTTTTACACACGAGCTATAATTTCTTTTTTGTACACACTTTTTTTTAAATTGAATAATGAAGAAAGAAAATATACATGGAAATAACTTAAAAGTTAATTTGCAAATCCAGCTTGCCTAATGTTAGAAAGATGTCCGCCACATTTTCTGTAATTTCTTTCAATAAAAGATTATTACAGTAAGCATGGGAGGGGCATTATCGTCTCTTAACCAGCTGTTTATTGACCCAAATACATGAATATGATAACTTTAGCTTAACAATGGATTGTGTCAGATGCACCACAAATAATATCCTTAGCATGGTTTGGTAATGATAATAATCAAGGGTCCGATCGGTATTTTCTTAAGAATAAGATATTGGATTCGTAGTTTATTCATGGTAAAATATATACTACTGTGTCTAGTAAATAATTTACAAGAAAATTCTTTCATGTTTTTTTAATTTTATTTCCAAAAATACCTTTTGGAAATTATTAAAATCCATAATAATTTTAAATTTTTATTTTTTTTGTTTTTAAATCATTTTTAAGATATAATATTAAATATATTTTTAATTAATTTTTATTGGCCCATATCCCATTAGTCTAACCAACCTAAGTCAAGTGTTCAAAATCTATTTTAATAGATTTTGAACACAACAACAAGCTGGTCTCCTCTAGGGCAAGCAACCCATAACATTAACTTGGATCCACCGTTCTATAGTTTCCATAAATGAGTCATGAACGAGGCGAGAATAGAATATGATTTTGTATTTATTTTAAATTATTGCATATCAATACTATTTTTTAAAGGTCAGAATACATGTTTAATAAGAAATTGATTCCAACAATATAAATTTACTTGAAAATCGATTAGGAACACATTTAATAGAGATTAATATCTAAATCATAATTAAGAACATTTAAGTTATTGTCATAATTACTCGTGTAATAACTCAATTGATCTCAGCTATTATAAAAGGTAAAGAGGACAATTAGAAAAATAGGCATTTTTGAAAAAGATAATTCTTTATATTAAATATGACTTCACTTTTTAGAAACTCGAACAGTACTATTAGAATAAAGAATAAAAATTTTCTAAGCACAAAAGACATACAACATTGCTAGTTTTTTGTAGGAGGATGGAGGGTCTTTTCATAAAGTATAAAAACTATGCAAGGGTAGTAAGGTAATTTCTCGTAGAGTTTATACCGAAAAACTTCAGTAGTACTGTTTGTGGGAATGCTATTGAATTAAATAATAATGTATAAAGTTCACCAAATTAACAAAGAAGAAAATGTTCACTCAAAGGGCAAATTTAAGTATCACTAAAAAAGGACAATCGGGTACCCTAAATCTATTAGCATTGAAGAGTTAAGTTCTTTTAGAAATATTAAATATTCTAAATTAGAGAGTGAAATAACTAGAAGAAATGATGAAAGAAAACCAAGAGGTGGGAGATAATTTAATTTTATAAAGAATTGAATGACAATTCAGGTTATGAGCCTCTAATGGAACCACAAAAAAGCAGAAATAAAAGGAATAAAATATGAGGATAATATGCTCTTGGAATGACCATAGACTAATAAAGGGCCAGTGAAAGATTTTAAGGAAGCACACAATCAACAAGGAAAGTAGTGAACTAATTCTATATGGAAATGGTCCATAGAAACTCACTGGATTGATGCTGAAATGATGAAAGATGGAAGCCATTATTTTAAAGGGCAACCAAGGTCTAGAAGTGTGGGATAGCTAAAACATCACTAATGATGGAACCATCAATAGAGGAGGAAATGACAAAGATTACATTTTCTAGAGAGAATTGACCAGATTGATTCTTTTGCACCTTGATCCATTGGTAATCAGCCTAAACATAACCGAAATTATCGTCGGAAGAGTATATTGGTGGATGGAGGAAGTAATGCAGATATGCTCTTCCAGAAGCTTTCAAGCGAATGAGATTGAATTTGAAAGACATAAGAAGATGCAATAATGAATTAATATCATCTAGAAGAGGAAAGGTTAAAGTCAATATAATGATTACACTCTTATTATAGCTGCTGGGAAATAACTTGAAGTATACTACTTGGTAGTTGATGCACTAATAGCTTACAATGTTGTCATATGTTATTATTAGATACATTATATGAAAGTAATACCATCCACATTTCATTGTCAATTAGATGTGTTTTAGTTACAGGAAGAGGAATAATAGACATTAGAGAGAGCAAACACAGGCCAAATTGTGTTATGCCAATTCCCTTAAGCCCTCAAAAATCAAAGAAGAGAAAAAATATGTTAAATGGATGATGAGATATTTCTATATCTTATAATTGAGTGCAAATATACACTATCGTATGCAAGTAATAAAGAGACTTAATAAGTCAGATGTTGAACCCACAGGGATAATTTCTACTTTCTAACAAAGTACTAAAATTATGTCTTTCTAATAATTATTCAGAAAAAATGAAAATCTAAGAATGTAAGTAGAAAATATAAAAGTAATGACACAATACAAAGAGAATTAGGTGATAGTAATATAAAAAAAACTTAGGATTAATTCTATCCTTCAATATGCTTTCTAATGATTAATCCTATAATATTTAGTTCACTTAGTCTTTGTTATTTATCAAGACACTAATGTATTCACAAGCCTCTTCGAAGGTCATGCAAGTATACCTTAATTTATCAAATACCTATATTCTTATGGTACTTGTAATAAATTAAGATTCATTGAGATTAAGTCTTATTGATCATACAAGCCAATTAAGTATATTCATATCTTAAATTGAAACTTGTATATACAATATTGAATGTTACTCTACAATCATGTATCAAATTACCTAGATCTAAATATCATGATTCCTCTTCCGAGTTTATCAAAAATTTTATCAATTCATTCACCATATATTGGCTAGATATATTGAAGCATTAAGAACAAGTAATTCGAATAACAAATAACTAAGTTTGTTAAATATTAAAAAGATATGGCAATTAAGCACATATATTGAGTTCAAGTATTAACCCTAGAAAGAAAATTTAGTTCATGGCTATAAGAGAATAACAGTAAAAATAATAAGAAATCATGATACAATTAGTAGCAAACCAATATAGACGTCGAATTGCTCTTAATTGCACTGCCTAAGAAACTCTTGATGCCAAAGAACGCCTTGAATCTCTTTCTATGGTTGCTTTAATTAAACTTCTATTACTCTCTAAGACTTCTATTTATGGTGCTCTAGGGTTTTTTTTAAAGTTTGGGGATAAGTGACATTTTATAAGGATTCATATGAGCTTGAAAATCTCAATTCTCGTCAGACTAGACTCGTATTACCGTTAGGGAGCTGGGTACTGTCGCTGGGGCACTGGGTATAAACGGACTCACCTCTGAAGCGGTGAGATATTGGCGTTGGCCTGTCGCTGATGCGATAACGGTCTGGCGCTGAGGCGCTAGATTGTGACTTAAACAAGTCCTATTTTTTAATTTTCTTATTTTGATCACTGTTCCAGTGCTGGGGCCGAAAATCCTTGTGGCACTGGGGCGACAAGTCCATATTTTGAAAACTTTTCAGTTTAGTCCTTATTTTTGCTCCTTTTGCATCCTTTTTTTAAATTCTGTTCAAATCCCTATAAATAACAATAAAACACATAAATAGACATTTATTCTCATAAAATAATAAAATATCAAAATAAAAATATGAGAAAATAAATGACAAATATGCTCTTATCAATGGAAAAAAGGATGAAGAAAATGAAATAACAAGTCGACCTTTAATTATAAATGAATTAGTGGATATTTGGCTATAGCAGAAGTAAAAGCAATTCATAAATAACAATTATTAGACCAAAAACCAAAGGGACTTCATTAGGAGTAAGATTATATAACACCCAATATTAAGGGAACTAAGGAAGTAATGCTAGACTTAAGGGCCATAAGTAAAAAAGTAATACTAGGTGCCAATTCTTCTATAAAGGAAAATAAGGAAATGGTAAAGCTACTCAGAATGAACAATGATGTCTTTGCCTAGATTCATAAGGATATGGTTGGCATTGATCCATAGGTGATAATTCATAAGGTTGGCATTTAGAAGGATTATGCTCGAGTATGACAGAGGTAAAGAAGGTTCGCATCAGACCTAAACAAAATTATCAATAATGAGGTAGATCGACTATTGAAAGTAATTCATCCAAGAATTACATCTAGATTAGATTTCTAATATTGTGGTAGTAGTAAATAAAAATGAGAAGTGGCAGATGTTGTTGTGTGGTGTATGTACGATTCCTAAGCACAAGTACACTCTATTGCGAATAAGTAATATAATATTGAGAAGATTGTCAATCCCACAAGAAACTTATAAATATTTCTAACCAATGACTAAAATTGATCTTCTTGCCTTTATCCAGACAATCAGATTCTGAACTATAAACTAAAACTATTAATAACACTAATTATCAACCCTAAATGCACATACAAAACTATTATTAATTTAGTGGATGGAAAATATCTATGACTATAACTATCCCTCAATATGGTTTTCTAATGAGATTATCTAGAATGTTACTCCTTCAGTTTGATTATTGGTTACAACAATAAACTCATTGTAGGCCTCTTCCTAATTACCTATATTCATATAGTAATTTGATTAAACCATGATTTGTTAATAATAAGTAGTATTGCCTATACATGTTATATTGGTATTTTCTTATCCTATATCGAAACTCACAATTGCTACACTGTGATCATATATCAATTTGTCCTAGGCTATACACTAAGATGCCTTTCACAAGTTTATCTCAATATACCCTAATCATTCAAAAACTGGCCAAGTTAATTGAAAGCATTAAGAATTAAAAAAAAATTGAATAATAAACTGAGTTTATAACATTCAAGAAGAAAAAAAATCTCATCCATAATTAAGTTTAAACTATAATCTTAGAAAAAAAAAATTAGTTTAACATAATAAAAGAGTTATGAATAAATTCAATTAAAATCATAATACAACCAGTTCCAAACCAAATAAACTGAAGTCAATGACAATTCAAATCAATTTTTGGTCTTGGTTGAATTTTTTTTTTATTAAATCACTCTTGATTATGTTGCCCTTATGTAAATCTACTCTCCAAGTTGATCTCAAGTGTTGTTTGCTTTGTTTTGCATAAGAAATGATGATTTTTGGGCTTTTGATGACTAATGATTGAAGAAAAATCAATTAGGGTTGTCTTCAAGCTTTAATAACAATCCAAAAAATTAATTTTTATAGTACCAGTAGAAGGCTCAATGCTATGGCATTATCCCTTGAACATAGGAGTGTTCTTTAACTTTTTCGCCCTAACACCGTGGCGTTCAATCTTTCAATGCTGGGGCATTCTTGATAGAGCAAATTTGTCATATATTTTCTCATGTTTTTATTATTTATATTTCATTGTTTTATGAGAATAGATGGTTATTTATGTGCTTTATTGTTAATTGTAGGGACTTGAACGAAATTTAAAGAAAATGCAAAGTTTTCAAAGTATGTGTCCATCGCCCCAGCGCCACTAGGATTATCGTCCCAGCGCTAGAATAGTGATCGAAAAAGAAAAAGACCTGTTGAAGTCGCATTTGGCGCCCCAGCGCTAAACAGTCACCGCGTCCGCGATATACCAGAGCCCCAGCGCTATAATCCCACCGCTCCAGCGGTGAAGCCTTTTTCACGCGTCGCCCTAGCGACAGATGAATAGCGAGCCAGCGGTAGTGCGAGTCCTAGTCCGACGAGAATTGAGATTTTCAAGCTCATATCAATCCCTATAAAAAGCCACTCGTTTTTAGCCTTCAAAATGAATCCAAGACGACCCAAGAGCACGAAGAATACAGAGTATGAGTCTTGAAGAGCAATAGGAGCTTAATTGAATCAACTTTAGAGAGAGATACAAGACGTTCTTCGGCATCAAGAGTTCTTAGGCAGTGCAATCAAGAGCAATTCGACGTCTATATCGGTTTGCTAATAATTGTATCATGATTTATAATTATTTTTACTGCTGTTCTCTTGTAGCCATGAGCTAACTTATTTTCTAGGGTTAATATTTGAACTCAATATGTGCACTTAAATTGCCATATCTTTTAATATTTAATAAACTTAGTTCCTTATTATTTAAATTACTTATGTTTAATGCTTCAATATATCTGGCCAATATATGGTGAATGAATTGGTAATATTTTGATAAACTTGGAAGAGGAATCAATATATTTAGACCTAGGTAATTTGATGCATGATTGTAGAGTAACATTCAATGTTACATATGCAAGTTTCAATTTAGGATAGGAATATACCTAGTTAGCATGTATGATCAATAAGACCTAATCTTAATGAATCTTAGTTTATTACAAGTACCATAGGAATATAGGTATTTGGTAAATTAGGGTATACTTGCATGACCTTGGAAGAGGCTTGTGAATACATTAGCGTCTTGATTAATAATAAAGACTAAGTGAGTTAAATATTAGAGGATTAATCATTAGAAACATATTGAGGGATAATATTAATCCTAGATTTTCTCTACATTGCTATCTTCCTATTCTCTTTGCATTGTGTTTTTACTTTTATATTTTCTACATTCATTCTTAGGTTTTTATTTATCTGAATAATTATTAGGAAGATATAATTTTAGTAATTGGTTAAAAAGAAAAAATTATCCCTGTGGGTTCGACATCCGACTTATTTAGTCTCTTTATTACTTGCATACGATAGTGTATACTTGCACTTAATTTTATGATATAGAAATATCGCATCAATTCTCAATGTTGTAGTGGTGTCATGGATTATAGGGGGCTTTACTTGCTCTAAATTTCACGCCACAACGTTCATAAGGCTTACGCTACTGTGTTCATCTAGTGTGTGAATGCTAAGGCATTGGAATGAGTAACATTGAGGTGTTCATCACTTGTATGAATGCTAAGTCTTTCTTCACTTTAAGTTTTTGGCCTTAAAATCTAATTCATCACTTTTTTGCTCCAGTTTTGGATGTTTTTGCTTCAATTCTTTATCTTCATCCTTTCTATTATTAATCTTATAAATCAACAATTGAATGCATAAGTAGCCTGAAATTAGTAGAAAACAGGCAATTCCTAAGGTAGAATGAGGCCTAAATATATATATACAAAAATTATGTTCATAAATAGATCTTAGTTGATTATATAAATCTTAATAAAGTGATCCCAAAAGATTCTTTCTCGCTTCCCATCATTTATTAAATGGTGGGTGCTATAACAGAATATGAGAAGTTATCCTTCACTATAATCAAATTAAGATGGATCTAGAAGATGAAGAGTATACAAGCTCTGTGATAAAATGAGGCACTTAGTGCTACATCATGACACCATTTAGGCTAAAAAAATTAGGATCCACCTTCTAGAGGCTACTTCACAAGATGTTTAGGAAGCTGATTAAAAAGGCCATAAAAGCCCATATAGACAATACAATAGTCAAGACAAATGAGGTAGGAAATCATCTTTTAGATTTGCAAGAGATGTTCGATGTTCTTAAGAGGTTCAAGATAAGATTAAATCACACCAAGTATACTTTTGGGTTCTTATTTGGAACATTCCTAGTAAATGTAGTTAGCACAAGAGGAATTGAAGCACATCTCTCAAGAGTATAATCTTTGAAAAATATCATAGCTCCTCAAACACCTAAAGAAGTCCAAGTCTTGATAGGAAGAGTGGCTGCATTGAGTAGATTCATTTCTAGAATGTCAAACAAGTGTAGGTCTTTTTTTTTAGGCTATCAGGGCTTTAAAAGCGAACACGTGAGAGCCAGAACAAGCAAAAGCTCTGCAGAAACTAAAGGAATACTTAACGAAACCTCTTATCTTATCCAATCCATATCTTAATAAAGTTTTATATTTGTATTTTCTAGTTTCCAAAGTTAATGTCAGGGCATTTTATTTAGAGAGGACAATGGATAATAGAAACCTATCTTCTACATTAGAAAAGTGCTGGTTGATGTAAAAACGGGGTACTTGGTGGCAGAAAATTTGGTTCTTACTCTTTTATAGGCCAAGGAAAAACTAAAACATTACTTTCAATCTCATGCCATGATAGTATACACTTTCTATCCACTCACATGTATCTTATCTAGACTAAATGCTTTGGGTAGAATCACTAAAATGGAAATACGTTTGATACACCTAGACATTAAGTATCAACCACATATAGCAATCAAAGGACAAGAAATGGCAGACTTCCTCCTAGAGTATGAACCAGTAGTCGAGGATGATACTCTACCTTAAAAATTGAAGAACTCAAGGAACCATGAAAGATGCATATAAACTAATATAGTAATCATAAAGAAGAGATTAAGGATCAAAATCAAAAGTTCAAAGGGTTGATCTTAAAACATTCTGTAAGATTGCTATCCCTAACATCAAATAACAAAGCTAAATATGAGGCATTGACTAATGGATTAACGATTGAAGACAAAGTGACTTTAAGTGTATATAGATTTAATATTAGTCACTTTCCAATGGAACGATGACTACATAACAAAAAATGAGAGGATAAAAGGCTATTTGGCCATGGAAAAATAGATTACTTAACAACTGAGAGAAGTAATAATCACTAAAACACTAAGGGAATAGAATACGGAAGCAAATAAATTGACTAAAGAAGTATCAGTTAGAGAACATGCAACATTCAAATTAGTTTCATTGCACGCCAGAGAAAAAAACACTAGTAAATAAGGAAGCTCATGTGACCTAAGGACTAGTAATGGTGAGCATGATGAAGATTACTACTATAGATAAATGGATGATTTTATGCATTTAACTATGTTGTTAACCTTGTAGGAACTAGATGATCGTATATATTCAATTCTGACATAATGGACGACTACCTGTAAATCACAAGAAAGCAAGAAAGTTTAAAGTAAGTCCGACGTTCAAAATAATTGAAGGAGATGTCTAAAAAGATCCTTCTCATAGACATACGCACGATGTGTGCTACCATAAGAAAGCAAGAAAATTATAAATAAAGTACATAAAACTATTTGTGGGAACCATTCTAGTGGAATATATCTTGCTCATAAAGTAATGAAGGAGGGTTAATATTGGCCTACAATAAAACAAGACACCTTAGAATATCCAAAGAAATGTAAAAATTGTCAAACATATGCTGCTCTAATTCATCTTCTAGTAGGGAATTTGAGCGCAACATCTAACATCTGTGTCATGCCCCAGACCTAAAAGATCCGACACACGACATCACTTACATTCATTCAATGCATGTGCACTCATAAATAATATTATACCAAATTATAAACTTTCATTCAACACAGGAATTCTTAGCAAGTTGCTAGTAAGTTCAATATTAAAATCAACCTATAACCTAACATATAAATATAAACTTCTCTTGACAATATTTAAACATTCATTTCAATTTCTTTCAGAATTATAACAATTGAATTATGACTGGGACAATTAATAAACTGGAGATACGCAGAGTTTTCTCAGAGATTAACACTCTACTACATCACCAGTAGCAACTTTGTTACCGGGAGCCTAGAATATATTCATTGCAAATTCTTACTTAAAATCAACTAATAACCACACTTTAAAAACTTAAATCAAATCCAACCACACACAATAAAATAATACATAAGTATTTATTCAATAGGGACAAACCAAATATCTTATCCCACGTGTCCCCAAATGAAACACTCAACAACCTAGCAACTTAAGGAACCCAAGGAACAACAGAAGCCTTGCCAAATCCGCTAAGCACACATATACCTTATTTACCTGAAATCACCATAAACTATAATGAGTATAAAACTCAGTAAGCATACTAATTTTTCATATATCAAATACAAATACATATATGTACACAATGCATATGTATGATATGCTGTGATCAATCAAAATCATAATCTTATCAAATCACATGTCATGTAAGCGCTTACACATTCTTTCAAAATATATAATAGGAATACCATCACACAACTACTAATTAGTAGGACTTACATATCACATATCTGTTAGGGTATGTGCTTACGCGCCATCCCTGTTTGTATGAATATCTATTTTGTAATATTGATACAATGCATATTATATTAAATCGCTAATAACCTTTATTAAAATGATAATTAAGCTTGTAACATTATAGACATGATATGATCTGAATAAGTTCATATCTAGTTTAAAGAAGTTTAGATCAGCGTTAAGAGTTAGCAAAGCTAATAGTTATAAATGCTAAGAGTTAGCAGGTTATAATAGCCAGCGAGATCTAAAGAGTTAGAACTTAATCAATAATGTGACAAAGACCTGAGAATCTACTAGTAATGACATAGTTGTAAAGAGTTGTAATAGAGACTAAGAAATGTCATTATGTAAGTATCTTCTTAAATAAAGAGTTCCTGATCTACATTCACCAATAAGGGTCTATTGGTGATACACATAGATTAGTGTATGTCTATATTTGTATTGTACAGATTGTTATTCTTAGTTAAACCATGAGCTTAGATGAAGCTCATATAGACATACAGGTATTCAGTTAGGACTGGATACTGAACAGACTCACGAGGACCCCAATAGATATCCTATGAAACCGTTAAAGGAAGGTCCTCTCGAGTTGAGTAGTATTTGTGGTCCTTCGACCTGAGCGCCATGGTGGGCTTGTGGGAGATCCACCATACTTTGGTTCCACGTATGTCAGAGACCTTTCATGGTCTGACCCCTACGTGTCACTGGGTATGGTCCGATGCTCATGGAGTTCGGTATGCGTAGATATGGGATCCGCCAGCTCACATAGATGGGTTGTAAATCCGAACTTCGAGATTGTATCTTGTAAAGTCTTATGGCCGTAAGCAATCAACCTGGGAAAAGAGTTTCCTACAGGTTCGAACATTATAGCAAAAATGTTTGCGTATATTATTCATTAAGATATGAATCTGGAGATAATATAGTAATGGATGAAATTATCGAGATTTGACGGTAATGATCTATATCCCGTTCATCCAGGATATAATGACGGAAGAATTATACGAATATGTAGTAACCTCAACATGTATGGTCTAATGCGCTAATTTGTAATATCCGTAACGTGTGCGTGGGGCATCGATCACAGACTTATGGAATAGTTCCATTTGGCAAATCGGGAGTGGACTTAGGGAGTCCCAATATGAAATGTACTCTTTGAGCACTTGGGCAGCATATTATATTGAATAGTTCAATACAGTAAAATCCAGCAATTTACTAAGGTTACGTTAACTAAAGTATATGGTCAGATGGTGGGACCCACTTTAAGTTAACGTGGTAACCGAGTAAGGACATAATTGTAATTTCACTTGATAATTATTTAATTGTTAAATAATTCAAATAAATATTTATTTATTTAATTGTTGAATAAATAATTTAAGTTTAACTAAGGTTAAGAGTTAACCATTTAGTTAAGTTAGATTAACTATACTTAATGGTTAAGTAAACGTTAACCTAACCATAGTTAAGTTAGTTAACTATGGTTAAAATATTTAAATATTCTTTTAATTAACTAGAGTTAAGTGTTAACTATAGTTAAAATATTTAAATGTTAGTTTAACCTAACTAGAGTTAAGAGTTAACTATGATTAGGTTAGATTAAATTCAAATTGAAATTAAGTGAAATTAAGTGTTATGAAATGAAATTAAATTCATTTGTATAAATAAGACAAATGTAAATTAAATTCATTAAGTTTGTTAATTTGATTTTGCAAAAATTAGGTCAGCCATTACAAAGAGAGAAAAGAGAAATTGTTTTCTAATTAATGGATTCAATAGTTGAATTCATTATTTTCTTTTAAGGCATAAAACCAATTTAGTAAAATAGGTTTTGATTAATTGATTAAGTGTTAATCAAAAGAAAAAATCAAGAACACAAGTTTAAGTAGTTAAACATCTGCTGGATCAAAGGCTGTCATTCTATATAATCAAACCCACCATTGTTGATTACTAGAATTGATTAAAGATAACATTTCGGTGGACTTCAACAATCTCCATCCAAAGGCTTCAAAGGTTATTTCTCAATTTCGTTTCTGTTAATTCCATTAATATGTTATGATTGTGTTTACTACAAAGTTTTAAGCTTCTGTTACTTCATTATATGTATGAGATATGTATATATTGTTATTAAATACAAGACCCACATGTAAACACCCTAGAATGGACAACTCCTAACAATATTACATAATGAGCCAAATGTCACTCGTAGATGACATATTGTATGAGAGGAATAGTACAAGTGAGGTTTTTAAATCACACATATATAATGTTCATGCTCGAAGGTAAAAGCCAAACCCTGACCCTGAACATTGGTGAGTCCTCTCACATGCACCAATACGCCACTACACGAATGTGATGACTCACTCTTCCTTTAGGTACCAATAGGATCCTCCCTATATACGAAACACATAACATATACCAATCCCGAAGGAAAGGCCACACATAAAGGCTCCACAAATCACATAAAATGCCCACTAAGTTAACAATGAGTTCAAGTACCCTTAAAATACAAAATATTTCTCATGGACATATTACACTTCAAAAGCTCTCTTTGTTAAACATATTTCACTTTGAAAGCTCACTTTCAAAAACATATATATGTCATGTATGTCCATGCTCACATTCATAAATACATATCTTTACATTTCATATCAAAATATACTTTGACATAACATAAACATATTCCTAACCACATTTACAAAATTATACAAAACAATTACTATGTTTATTGTGATTTCAATAAAAGGTCTAGTATACTTACCTCTTAGTACTTTCGGGTATAAGGCCTAATTCTCCTTAACCTATCAGTGGAGAGTAATCCTTTCATAAGCCTCAAAATGTACACAAAATAATTTAAATAGCTTACAAAATTATACTTATTGCACTTATCACATCAAATTGGTCTAATTACTTAGTTTCTCAAAACCTGTCATTCTGACCACTTATACTTAACAAAAGTTTCTAATACATCAAATGATGTCTAATTACTCCAAAATTAGAATATACCATTCTTGACTCATATATCCTTCTTATATATGAATATTATATTAAAATTCGTACACAATCTATTCCATACACACCATCGAATCCAAACTACTAACCTAACAGGATCAAGATACTTACTGAATAGTATTCAATCTCCTAATTGTATAAAATTATATACTAACTCAAAAATTATAAAACTATCACATAATTACTCATAACACATATATCAATCCCTAATAAATATTTCACTTCCAAATCACTGCCAAAAGTATTTTAAAAATATTTTATTCCATAACTTTAAAAATCTATTAATCAAATATTGCAATGAGCTAATAAACTTTAAAAAATCATAACACTTCAACCACATTGATCTAAATTCTCAATTATGAGTATATCATATTAGACACATAAAATTATAATATTCCATAAATTCATAATTTTTAAAGATCATTCAGTAGGTCAAAAATGGTTTGTCACTGTATTATACTGTTAACACAGGAAATTTCTAGAATTTCAAGGTCATTTTGGTAAATTCACTAAAACATCAATTTTTGGAATTTTCAATCGATTAAAAGTCTCAAATGATCCTAAATATGTCTAATTGCATATAATCAAAATTCAAAACCAGAATCGAATCAAAACAATTTATAAAATTACTGGATCAAGAGACTATTAAGCAGAAATTTGACAATTCATCATGATTTATCAAGCTATCTTATAGATCATCATCAATTCTCACAATATCTTACAAAATACACATCAAATTCTCAATTATACATATTTTTAGAAATTAAAAATTAAAGGAATTAACTTAATTAACACCAATAAATTGAGAAATAGTTGTGATATACCTCTTAAGATCTAAAATTTCAATTTCTTCTTCTTTTTCTTCTTCTTCTTCTCTTTCTCTCCCCTCTATTTCTCTCTTCTCTCTCTCTAAAGGGATAGCTCGACCCAAAAATGAGTAAATTAGGGTTCAAAAGTGTATTTTTATACTAAGAGGCTAATTGTTTAGTATTTACGAATTTGCCCCCAAAATTTTTAAAGTATAACAATTTGGTCCCTAAAATAAATCTAAAGTCTTGCAAATAAACCCAATACTAATAGTATATCCTTAACCTATAAAAACACTACTAATAACAATATATAAATCAAGGATCACCCACATACAAATAAAATATATATATTTATATATAGATATAAATACATATTCTTACCGATTGTGGATACTGGTTACTACAATCTGACCCTTTGTTTAATGGGGATAGATATCGTTAGAACTTTGCCACTAGCAGTTGGAAGGAAATAATTTGTTTTACTTATAATAGATTCCTTCTCTAAATGGGTAGAGTTGAAGCCTGCAATAATAAAACTAGAACAAAAATGAAGAAGTTCATTTGGAACAACATAATTACCCAATATAGAATACTGTAGAGCTTTAACAATGGAGCTCAGTTTGTTAGTAAAATATTGACATCTTCTTGCAATAAGTTCAAAATACAATAGAAGTCATCTTCCAGAGTTATCCATAAAGGTTACTTTGGTTGTTATGGACTTGAGAGGCCATTAGCACTTTAGTAATCACATTAAGGGTTCCTTAATGAATGTATAGATAGACAAGTCAAATAGGGATATTAACTTGAATATGTATGCATAAAATCTCATTTGGCAATCAGGAGAGGTAATTAGATTAATCTTAATCCCTTGATTAATAAATTGAATGAAATTAGTTAATAATTGCTAAACAGGAAGAATAGAGTGAAATCAAGACTCTAGAATTCCATTTATCATATATTCCTTATCTTATAAGATTGTCAATTTATTTAGTTTAGTTTCCTTTAATATTCACAATTGATCTAGAATTAAGGTATCTTGTATCAAATTACGTTGTGAACATCTATAGTAATTAACATTAATTTGAAAGATCAATCCTCGTGGGACAATACTCATTCATCACTTTATTACTTGCACAACACAGGCCTCGAAAGATTTTTTTAAGCCCATGGTTAATGATAATTATTCAAGAATTTAGTGATAAGGAATCAATGCCAACAACTTTAAGTTGAAGCTGACTCTTATTAGCATGGTACAACAAAATCAATACAATAAATTGCCAAGTAAAGACCCCAAATGTTCATCTTGCCATATTCTAAGTGATTTGTGACATTATCAAGATGAATGAAGTTTCAAAAGACATCATTTAGTTGTGTTTGTTCCCTTTCTCTTTTAGGGATAAGGTAAGGTGATGGCTCCAATCCTTACAACTGGGTAGTATTCCAACATGGGAGGAGTTGGTGCATAAATGTTTTACTAAGTTTTTCCCTCTATCAAGGACTTCCAAACTAAGGGGAGAAATCGCACTATTCTAGCAAATATATTTAAGCCTTCTTATGAAGCATAAGAGTGGTTTAAAGACCTTATTTGAAAGTGCCACAGTATGGATACCAAGATTGGTTCTAAATCCAACTGTTTTACAATGGGTTGAATGGATAAACTAAAACTAGTATAAATACGGTGGCCGGTAGTAATTTGTTATCCAAACAAGTCGATGAAGCTTAACTTTTATTGTAAGAAATAACTGGCAACAACTATCAATAGCCTAGTGACAAGTCTATTACGAGAAATATTGTGGGAGTACATGAAGTTGACCCTATAGTGGTTTTTTTAGCTCAAGTTTCAGCCTTATCCAATCAAACTTTTTCACTAAGTGCTAGAGAGTCTTCATTAAACAAGGATCTAATGATGATTGCTAGTGTCTTATACTATTGATGGAAATGAGCTAAAGCAAATTCAATATGTTAATAACCAAAATTCAAATTACTGAAGCAACAACTGTTGGAGTTGGTGCTTACGTGCCATTCCAATACTTATGAATATTAAATTATTTAATATTTATAAAAGCAAACATTTCGTATAATTATTAATACAATATAAATATATGGTACAATGCTTATTACGTTACAAATATTGTATGATCTGAAGGAGTTTAGATCTGGTCTAAAGGAGTTTAGACTAGAGCTAAGAATTAGCAGAGCTGAATATTATATTTATACTAATAGTTAGCAATGCTAAAAGTTGGCAAGTTATAACAGTCAGTCAGATCTAAAAGATTAAATCCTTGTTTGTAATGAGACAAAGACCTAAGGGAATACTAGTATTGACATGGTTGTAAGGAGTTGGAATAGGAGCTAGGAGATGTCATTATGCAAAATGTCCTCAAACACTATGTTTCTGATCTGTTTCACTGATGTGGGTTTATCGGTGGATCCATTTATTATAGATCATTGTATGCTATATCTATATGGCATAGATGGTTATTCTTAGTCAACCATTGGCTTATCAGAAGCTTGTATATGCATACGAGTATTCAGTTAGGATTGAATGCTGAACAGACTCACGAGGACACCAATAAACATCCTATGAAACTTCAATGGTAAGTCCTATTGATTTAAGTAGTATACGTGATCCTTTGGCCTGAGTGTAACGGTGGACTTGAAAGTGATCTACCATACTTCAGCTCCACGCATATCACAGACCTTTCATGGTGTGACCGCTAGGTGTCGCTGGGTATGGTCCGATGTTTATAGAGTCCGGTATATACAGATATGGGATGCATCAGCTCTTATAGGGGAGTAGTATATCCAGATGCTCCGAGGTTGTATTTTAGTAAATCTCGTGGAGGTGTTTCCCAAAAGGTTGAACAATATAGCAAAGGTGTTTGTGTATATTATTCTTGAAAATACAAATCTAGAGATAAGCTCATGGATGGGCATACGGGAATTTGACAGTGGTGATCTATATCCTGCACACGTATGTGTTGTGACCTTAACTTGTATGGTCTAACGCATTGATTTGTAATATCTATGATGTGTGCGTAGGGCATCGATCATAGACTCATAGAATAGTTCCATTTGAGAAATTAGGCGTGGACCTAAAGAGTCTCGCAATATAAAGTGTACTCATTGTGCACTAGGGCAGCGTACTGGATTGAATTGTTCAATCTAGTAATTTTCAACAGAACTGAATATTTGTCTCAAGAATCCTCGGGATGCATGCGTGTTAGTGATGTGATAATTCTATATCTTAAAATTAAGTACAAGTATACACTATCGTATGTAAGTAATAAAGGGACTAAATAAGTCGGATGTCAAACCCATAGGGATAATTTCTTCTTTTTAACCAATTACTAAAATTATGTGTTCCTAATAATTATTCAAAAAAATAAAAATCTAAGAATGAATGTAGAAAATATAAAAGTAAAACACAATGCAAAGAGAATTAGGTGATAGCAATATAGAGAAAACCTAGGATTAATACTATCCCTCAATATGCTTTCTAATGATTAATCTTCTAATATTTAATTCCCTTAGTCTTTGTTATTGATCAAGATACTAATGTATTCACAAGCCTCTTCCAAGGTCATAAAAGAATACCTATATTCATATGGTACTTGTAATAAATTAAGATTCATTAAGATTAAGTCTTATTGATCATACATGCCAATTAGGTATATTCCTATCCTAAATTGAAACTTGCATATGCAAAATTTAATGTTACTCTACAATCATGCATCAAATTACCTAGGTCTAAATATTATGATTCCTCTTTAGAGTTTATCAACAATATTACCAACTCATTCACCATATATTGGCTAGATATATTGAAGCATTAAGATCAAGTAATTTAAATAACAAAGATCTAAGTTTATTAAATATTCAAAAGATATGGCAATTAAGCATACATACTAAGTTCAAGTATTAACCCTAAAAAATAAATTTAGTTCATAGCTGCAAGAGAATAGCAGTAAAAATAATAATAAATTATGATACAATCAATAGCAAACCGATATAAACGTCGAATTGCTCTTAATTGAGCTGCCTAAGATACTATTGATGCCGAAGATCGCCTTGAATCTCTCTCTAAAGCTACTTCAATTAAACTCCTATTGCTCTCCAAGACTCGTGCTCTATATTTTTGGTGTTCTTGAATGTGTCTTGGGTGGTTTTTAACGTCTGGGGTCGAAGGGCTTTTTATAGGGATTGATGTGAGTTTGAAAATTTCAATTCTCGTTGGACTAGGACTCGCACTATTGCTGAAGCGCTAGGGCGTTGCATGTATAAGGTCTCACCGCTAGAGCGGTGTCATGATGGCTCTGGGGCGCTGGCCCGTCACTGGCACGATAAAGATATAGCACTGAGGCGTTGGCCTGTCATTAGCGCGATGCAGGTCTGGCGTTGGGGCACTAGTTGCGACTTCAACAAGTTGTCTATTTTATTTTCTTATTTCGACCACTATTCCAGCGCTAAGGTGAAAATCCTTGTGGCGCTGGGGTGATGAACTCATATTTTAAAAATTTTATATTTTAGTCCCTGTTTAAATTTCGTTCAAGTCCCTATAAATAACAATAAAGTATATAAATTGCCATCTATTCTCATAAAATAATAAAATATCAAAATAAAAATATGAAAAAATATATGACAAATTTGCCTTTATGAGTCAACACTTAAATATTAAGTACAATAATTTGTTAATAATTATTGTTGACCAATTAAATAGTGGCACATGGTACATCATGAGCCTTCGGTTAAAATTGACTCAAAGTATTGGGTAATATAAGACCTACATTGAGTTAATTAAAGGCTTAAGGGTTATTTTTTTTAATTGATTATTTAAGTATTAAATAATCTAAATATTTTTTCTCACTTAAGAGTTAAGTAATTAATTAATTTGATTAGAGTTAATTGTTAGCTCATGGCTAAATTAATAAAAATAAATATTTTAATTGATGACTTAATTACTAAATAAAATGAGATTTTATTAAACTAATAATTAAGTTAAAGTAAAAGTTGCTTAAAAGGGAAATTAGCTGAAACCTTAAGGATATAAGTGCAAACTTTCTTATCAAAGACAAAGTGATGGCTGACCATGCTATAATTATTTGATTAAAATTACTCTTGATTTTTTTTTATAATAATTTATTAAACAAAAGAGAAGATTTTTATCATTATCAATAATAAATATTCATTTGATGAATATATAATAAAGGAAGTAGCAAACAATGTTAAAAGTGGGTGGTTGGCATTGAATTATCTTTGTCTTTGCAATAAACAATATGATTAAAGCCAAAATGAATGTGGCCAGCCATGATTTATGCTTAGAATTCATTTTTGGTCTTTTAGGAAAAGAATGAAATAAGGAGAGGAAGAGAGCTTTAGGTGTGTCTCTCGGCCATGGTGAAAGGAAGAAGATGAAAAATTGTTTTCATTTTCTTCTTTGAAGTAAAAACAAGATGGCCACCAATTTTGAAGGTAAGAAAAATTATTTTTGTTTTGAGTTTTTAAGTGTTAAAAACAAGAAAAACTTAATAGCAAAATTTGTTTTTCTATTCATCTTCTTCTCATAAACATATGGCCATTATTGTTGCATTTGAATTATTTGTTTTGATGAATTTAAGTGTTGAATATATTAAGAACAAAATGAATATAGTCTAAGTGTTAGGCTATGGGGATTAAAAGTTAATCCAACAGTTTAAGTGTTAAACCGGTGCTGGAAATATATAGGTTGTTGTTCTAGCAACTCAAGCCCACCATATTAAGTCCTAGAACTACCAACGAGTAGACTTCATGCGGTATTCCAGCTGCAAATTCGTTCTAAAGGCTTGATAGGTGATATTCTCAGCCATTAGTTATAATTTGATTAATATGTTTTATACTTTGTTCATTAGTGTAATGAATAAAATTTATTGTGTTCATTTTAGAAATTTTGATTTCTAACTTCCGTTGCGTTTATGATTTGTATATGTATGTATTAGATGCGTATGTATATAAATTTTAAAATGGACACATATATCACATAAATACACCCAATAAGTTTAGGTAATGAACCGAGATAAATCAGCACCCTAACAACAGCATGCCAACCAACTTGCTTACACATTATCATCCAGGACTTCACAACTCTGTGAATTTGCTTATGGTAACTCAAAGAATATACTGCAACCTCCATCGGTGTTTGATCAACCAATAGCCAAGAAGAAGCCCTTATTGGATGATCTCTTGTGCACTTTCATTATTGAGGCAAATGAGAGATTTAACAAAGATGAATTCTAGCTTGATAATATAAATACATATTGCACCAACATGAATGCTACAATGAAGTCCCTAAAGGTGTAAATTGGTCAAATTACAAACTTAATCAATGGCTAATCATCCAGAAAGTTTCCAAGTGACACATAGACTAATCTGAAGGAGCATTGCAAAGTTATCACTCTAAGGAGTGGCAAAGAAGTGAAAGCTCCGAAACCAAAGGTGATTAAAGGCAAGGAGAAAATAATTATGACAGAACCATTTAGGTGAATCTAAAGCCCAACTTTATTTCTTTTTTGAACAATCCTTCTATTATTATTCCCCCATTGTCATATCCTCAATAGTTCCAAAAACTAAATAAATTGGATGCTCAATTCTCTAAATTCCTTGAGATCGTCAAGAAAATTTATATAAATATCTATTTTTACAGATATTTTGGAGCAAATGCCGATCTATGTGATATTCACGAAGGAGATGATGTCAAATGAAAGAAAGTTAGAGGATTATGAGATGATAAAACTAACAGAGGAGTGTAGTGCAATTCTTCAAAGAAAGTTGTCACAAAAATTGAAGAATCCAAGAGTTTTACAATCTCATGTACTGTTGGAGATTCAACTTTTGAGAAAGTCTTCTGTGACCTTAGAGCTAGCATAAACCTCATGCCCTTATCTGTTGTCTGAAAGTTAGAAGTTGGAGAGGTGAAGCCTACCACAATTTCCTTGCAACTTGTAAATGATCTCTCACTAATCCATGAGGCATCATTAAAGATGTACTAGTAAATGTTGATAAGTTCATCCTGTTGGAGATAGTGATTGCATGCCATTCTAATTAACAGTAATTATTTTGATAATAATCGTTAATTCATAATTATATAGTTTGCTAATTTATAATTATATGGCAAGAAGCTTGTAACATTTACAGATATTGTAGATCTCAAAGAGTTTAGATCTGATCCAAAAGAGTTTGGGTCAGTGCTAAAAGTTGACAATTCTAAAAATTAGAACCTTGTCTGAAATAAGACAAAGACCCGAGAATATATTAATAATGATATAGTTGCAAAGAGTTACAAATGATGCTAAAAAATATCATTATAAAGTATGTTCTCAAAAACACAGTTCCTAATCTATGGTTACCTACATGGGTCAATCGGTATTCCTTTCGGATCAGTATATGTCTATATCTAGATTATCCAGATGGCTAGTCTTAGAAGACCATGGGTTTAACAGAAGTTTGTATAGGCATATAAGTATTCAATGAGGATTAGGTACTGAATAGACTCACAAGAACCTCCAATAAACATCCCATAAAGCCATCAATGAAGAGTCTTTTCATGTTGAGTAGTATTTGTGATCTTTAACCTGAGCGCCATAGTGGGCTTATAAGTGATCCATCATACTTTGGTTTCACATATGTCAGAGATATTTTATGGTCTAGCCACTAGGTGTCACTGGGTATGGCCCTGTGATTATGGAGTCTAATGTGTGTAAATATAGGATCTGTCAGCTCATATGGGTGAGTTGTATATAAGCGAAAACCTTAAAAAAAAGTTTTTCATAGGGTTAAACAATATCACAAAGGTGTTTGCGGATATTATTTTATGGAAATACAAATCTAAAAATAAGTTTACAATTGAGTACATCAAGATTTATCGATGATAATTTATGTCTCTACTCTTCCAAGATATAAGTAACGGAAGGATTATACGGATATGATTGATCTTAATTTTTATGGTTCAACACTTCATTCTGTAATATCTATAACGTGTGTGTAGGGGATTGTTCACAGACTTGCGAATGTGTTTCGTAAGACAAAAAGAGGTGAACCTAGGGAGTGTCACAATATGAAGTGTACTGCTAGGCATTGGGGTAGCGAGACTGATCAAACTATTCAATCTAGGATGATTTTAAAAAGTAGAATATGTTTAAGGACCTCTCTGGAAAGTGAGAAACATACTTTGCAAATGTTGCAAAGAGGTCCCTATTGCATGGCAAAGGAAATCTTGACAAGTGGCACATTAGGGATTTGCATGATTGACACTTGACACTTGACAATATGCAAAGGGTAAGGTAGCTAAAAGTTTGCAAATGTTGCATTTAGCCCCTCATATTTGTTAGCTATATAAACAAGTTTTGAACTTGTTTTCAATGAGGTCCCCATTTCTAAGTCAATAAAATAGCCGTATATTGAGAGGATTTCATAATTGAATCCTGTTAAAAATTGATCAAATATGCTGCCATTCTAGAGTTTCAATCCCACCACTTTGTTAAAGCCTATAATTATTCAAGAGTTGACTTCAATGTGAGCTTCAAGTAAAAACAATGTTCAAAGGTATGATTTTTTGAAATTATTAGTGTAACAATACTTTCAATTTCAATATAGTTGTTGCTTAAGAAATTAGTTTCCAATTTCATTGTGTAATTATGTATGACTGTCATGCATTTGATAAAATGAGTAATGAGCACAATCACATGCATGCACCATGAATACACATTAACATATCATTTTAGTGGATTTAGTCATTTTTAACATGAAAGAAGACTAGAAGATATGGATCATTCTTGGTTGACTATTTCTTGCTATCAGGAAAGCTTTAATCGATATGGAAAAATGAGAATTGACGATGCGGGTGCAAGATAAAGAGGTAACATTCATGGTTTTCAAGGAGATGAAATTGCAAATGACTTTGAAGAATGTTTGAGGATCGAGAATATGCTTTCAAATGGAGAACAATGGCCTTCGAATTTAAAAGAGATAGCTCATAAGAAAGTAAAGATGCACCGAACAAAGAAAAAAATGGGGCATATAAGATCATCATGAAAAAGCAATCAAATACTAGATGATAAGGTTAATTCTTCCAGTTAAGATTAAAATTTTAAGAAAGCTCAAGATAAAAAAATCAAAGTCACTTTTTGAAGTTCATCTTATAGAGCTTTAGAAATCAAAGAAATGGATTGAAAAAAGCTATTATGCACACACCGAAGCACCAGGGAAGAGGAGTGTTCCATAAGTGATATGCCTTTAATGTGCAATTTGATCCACCATAAATCCAAAATATGTCAAGCCAAAGACGTTAAATTAAGTGCTTCTTGGGAGGCAACCAAATAAATTTTTAATTTTAATCCTTAGTTTTAATGTTATTTCTTCCTAAAGTTATATTAAAACAACAAGTCGGTGTCACATAAAGCACAAAAGAAGGAATGGAAGCAGAACTAATAAAATGTAGCCCAAGGGAGTTCAAAATAAAAACAATTTGAAGAGCCGAATAGTATGTCGGCATTGAGGCCTTAAGGAGGCTAGGCCGTAGTACCAAAACTAGGAAAATATTATCTACAAAATCTAGATTATGGCACCATGACTCCTCAAAGCCAGGCCACAGCGCCAACTTAAGCGGCTTTCCTTTTAAACAGTTTCCTACATCCCTTAAACACCTTTGAATGCTTTCCCAGTTTTTTTCTCTCAACTCTTAATCCAAAACACTCCAAACACCAAATTATCCAAGAATTTACATCAAACAACAAGGTTCAAATATGAGAATTTGAATTTAAAATTTTGAAGAGTATCATTTAAGGGCTTTGGGCACCAGCTCTAGCAACAATTTTGGTTCAAGATTTGAACACCATTGTACTGAGCCATCATCTATGAGCAAAGTTTTCTTTGCTCATTCTTATTCTTATTATTGGAGACTATGTCAGCTTTAAGCTTGAGGGAGGAAAATACTTATCGGTATTTATTTATTACTTTTTGTCATGCCTATTCTTTATGACTACTGTTATTTTATATTTTGTTTTGCATGCCAATTTTTTTTTTAATTCATTGTTAATATTGGTTTTGTTAAATGATTAGTAATCAATGATATAAAATGGAAAATATGATTTCAATTGCTACACTATTTTGAAAACAAAATATTTTATGATTGTTTGCATATTTAATCTAAGGACAAGTTCGACCTCATTTTGTGTCCTCTTGAACTATTAAGCACGTACTTAGGATCATATGGTTAATTTGCTTACTTACAGGACATTTATGTATAACAAGAATGATGAAAACTTGAAATTACATATTTAATAAGGGTTTTATATTATTGTTTTAAATTACTAGTGTCTTTAACTCCCTTAACTTAAGTATGTTTACAATATTGTACTTAATTAGCTTTTAATTATTTTGTGGTAGGTATGGTAAAATGGGCATAAATTTCTACCTAGGAATTAAATTGGAGTGATTCTTAATCCTATGAAGAGCTGACTCAATGGGTTAATATTTCGTATTTTAGAAGGCATTCAAAATTTGAGTGTTTAGAAGGTAAAAATGGCCTAAATCAGAACTGATCTGCAATACAGGCCCAATCTGAACAGTCATCAGTATTTGGCCTATAACTATAGAAATACGTATCTAATATGTATGAGACAACTCAATTTGGAAAGATAAGAGACTTATATACAATTTTGATGTTTTGAGTGACAACTAATTCGAACCACATCAATTCCAAATTAGATAAGCAAATGGGTGCATTAACGATAATTAATGTAAATTATTTGCCACCATTCTTGACTTTTATCATCTAAGTAGTTCTCTCTTCATTTGTCTCGATTTATCCATATTTTTTTATAAATATGTAACATGTTTATGCCAAAAACATGTAATTAGATAACTAGATTTTAGTTCAAAACACTTGTCTTTTGTATTATCTCTTTGTAATATTATTTCTCTTATTTACTATTGTAAAATCATGTTATCTCTTCTTCTATATCTTTTCTTTTTCTTTAGTTTTATTATGTCCAAGTAATTTTCTTTATGCTAAGGTGAAAGAGTAAAATTCTTGACAAGATAATACTTAACTCTTATTCATGAATTTAATGTTTTATTTTTAAGTTATGCAAATTTATATATGATGTATTTATTTTGTTTGTAATATTAATATCATTTCTTCTAAGTGGTGTATCTTGGTTTATTATTGACAAACTTTATACTTGGCATAATAAATTCTTGAAACCATTTACAAGATTTGTCATATATATCCTTTCTTGTAAAGTGAGAATCTTGATTTATTGTAGACAAATATAAAGATTTGCATAATAAATACTTGAACTCATTTATAAGATTTGATGTATAATAATTGAAAGAAATAAATACTAACTAATATATAAATGATGATGAACTTTAATTGTTATATCTTCCGGTTGGAACCTCCTTTGTTTGAGGATTTCAATTGAGTTATAAAAAGAGTTAAATATATTCTTACTTCTTATGCCAATAGTGGATCCCCCCAACCTTAACTTTTATTTCAATTGGTTAATTGAATTAATATTTGCAAACATTTTATAATACATTAATTATCTTTAAAGTATTTATAGTTTGTAATTTTAATTCTACTTTTCTGTGGATCGACCTCGTTCTCATCAGATTATTTATTACTTCGACAATCTTACACTGAAGAATAAACTCCTATATTCTGAACATGTCAAAGTACACTCAGGGTCTTAAAAACATTTTAAAATTTATTTGATTATTACTCAATATAAAATTCTAGGTTACACATGAGAAAGGAAATAATTTTATACCATCTTTAAATCAATTAAGCTTTTTAAACTAACCAATGAATATATATATATATATATATATATATATATATTTATCGATAGTTATCCCATTGTGCCTAATAATCATTTCTCTTTTTTAACCACGTCAATATCTTAACTTTTATTAATTATCCTTTATAATACTAAATACGTCATAGATATAATACTTTAAGAAAAGTTTTAACAATCTAAGTTTAAGGGTATTATAGCTTAAAATTAAATAAAAAAAATAAAAAATGAATGAAGATTTAAGTCTACTATACCCCTAGCTTGGAAAAGAAAATAAAAAGACATGAACAACAAAATGAATAATGGAAACAAAAAAAAAATAGTTTAAGTAAAATAATTTAAATTAAAGGGTTCGATTTGAATAAGTTCTAGAAGAATACATATTTGTAGTGTAAATTGAGCCAAAATTTATCTATTTTATTTTATTTCACTCAAACTATACATTAGGTTGAAGACACAATTTATAAGGAGGATTGAACTAATTTTTAGAGAGAGGTCATTTGAAATAAGAATTCTTTAAGAATTTAACCTTAAAGATTTTCTCTATAAGATTTCTTCTTTTTTTTTTTTTCTTGTTTAATTGAAGTTTATTTTTAAAAATATTGTTTATCTTAAATATATTTGCAACTATAAATTTCTAGACAATTTTAATTATTATTGTATATACATGACTAAACTTTCATTCTAGGATTTGATGTAGTTCTATTAATACTATATTTAAATTATTTGATTGATTGTTAACAAGATTAAATTTAATTCATTTATGTTTCTTAATGTTTAATGCTTATAATTTATTAAAAAAATGATTAATTATTTTAAATTATTAACATTAATTTAAAAAATTAATTTTCATAAAATATTACTCACTCATAATTTTTGTTTTACATGTCCACACAAACAAATTTCTAACAAATCTAATATCATAGAATAGTTTAGTAGCCCGATTTCTCACAAAATTCAGTTGTTATTTCTAAAAAACTCATTGATCCGAGAGAGTTGACAAAATTTTCGAGTCCAACAATAATGATTTACAATGAGAAGGCCGAGTATGCCGCGAAGAAGAAGCTGGTCAATGTATCTCGTCTCCAGTTTGATCCAAGAACCCCTCATCCTATAAATGGCAGAATAACTAAACAGATACTTTATTCTGCAAGCAATATACAAATATACTGTTTAATAATATGAAAACGATTCATATTCTACCCTCATAAATTATAATATTATTAATAAATAATATATCAACAATACTTTATCATTGAAAAAGAATATATCAATAAACAAATTACGAACATATCAGCTAAGGCAAACGAAAGAAGTTGGATACAGCGAGGCACCTATCTCTGGACCCATTAAATATTTAAATTAAAACCATGTTAAGATTTTTCACAATTAACAGAAAAAACCCCCCCAAAAAAAAGAAAAGTTCTTGGTTTCTCATTGGAAATTAACCTCTCTCTTTTTCCTTTTTAATTCTTGTTTCTATCTATATTTTCAAACCTGCAATAGTTGTTTTATTGTTAAGGGTATCTGTGTAGGGATGAGAGGAAACTTAACCGTGTGAAATCTATTAGTTTTTTCTCCCAGAAAGTAATAGAAAGATCAGCTGAGGATTGATAAAAGTTGTTCACAAACGGCTCTTTTGTCTGCCTTTTTCACTCTATTTTTAGCTCTGACCGTTGAGTTTTTCGTTTGGCTTAATTTTGGGACAATAACATAATTAACATAAGCATTTATATGTTATACGTGTGTGATGTCTCATCAGCCACAGCCAAGGCCAAGGCAAAACAACAAGATGATAAGTGATCAAGATCATCATCAGTTTGGTGACACAACTTACAGCAAGATCTTTGTGGGAGGATTGGCTTGGGAGACTCAAAGAGATACCATGAAACGTTATTTTGAACAGTTTGGTGAGATTCTCGAAGCTGTTGTCATCACTGATAGAATTACTGGAAAATCAAAAGGCTATGGATTTGTAAGCTACCTCATAACCCTAAAGCCTATTATTGTATAAACATCAATAATCGTTGGTTTTTAAGTTATTTATATGTCTGCCGTATTTTTGGGTTTTTTTTATGGGAATTTTAGGTGACTTTTAAGGATCCAGAGTCAGCAAAAAGAGCTTGTCAAAATCCATTTCCTGTGATTGATGGGAGGAGAGCAAACTGTAACCTTGCATATCTTGGTGCTCACAAAAATCGCCCAACATTTCCCCAACATGGTCAGTAATTATCTAGTATTAAACCCTTCTTAAAATATTAGAAAGTAACAACAATTTACTTGAGAAATTATATACCGAATAAACCATGATATTGGATGCATTTAGTACTTTTGTGTTTATTTATGTGTGCATTTTACCGTATAATAATTGTTCAACGAAGACATTCCAATGTTAAAATTTTCAAATTTAATGTGTTTTATACACAATGTTATATATTTCAGATTTGGGATTTTATAAACAAATATCTTTTTGGATGTAATTGTTGTTTGCTTATTTAACTTGTGCAAAACTCAAAACTAACAGGAATGGACAAAATTAGTCCAGGAGTTACATCTATGGCACAGGCGACGTTTAATGACACCTCCAAATATTTCCGTCAACCTGTTCCTCAATATTCACTCTCTTATTCAACTTACGGGTGAACAAAATGAATTAAAATCGAAATTTCTGAAGCTTATCATAAATTTCTTAATTCTTTTTTTACATTAATGCCTGATTTGCTGAATTCTTTCTTTGATATGCAGATATCCTGCTTACTCCCAGCAGATTAATGCAATGGTCAGTTTGGTTCCATTGCCTGAAATTGAGCATTATTTACAATTAAATAATCATATAGAATCTTTACAGAATTTGATTTAGAAATTGGTGTTGTTTCTGCAGAATTATTACAATGCTTATTATGGTGGCCATCAACAACAGCTTTCATCCTATTATACCACAAGGTTCCCTGGAATGTATCTAAATTACTATCCATTATATGCTCAGGTTGAACAAAATGGCCCAAATCAGCAGCCAAAATTGGTTCAATTCCCTTATTTTCCTCAGCAAAACAGAGCTTTGGGGATCTCAACACCCCCTGTTTCTGCTTCTCCTTCACTCACACTTACTGGTAATTTATCTTCTTCTTTTGAACAAGCAATGTAGTTAGAGCATTAAACAAATCATAAAAACTCATCTATATAATATGACGTGACATAATACCATTAGATGTGTAAATGAAACACAAAAAAGTTAATGCTTTTGTCATGTTACCAGCGCTCATTTGTCGCATTGACTATATTACACATTCACTCATTCAATTGTATTGTGACATAGCAGTTTGTATGGTTAGTTCATACATGTAGACTCTCGAATCTCATTGTTGTTTTCGCATTATCATCTATGAATAACATGACTATCTTATTATGCTTTTGACTACAATGGCAGATGTAAAGATATTGAACTTTTCTAAGTTTTACATTACAGTTTTCAAACACTCAAGAATGTAATGAACAATTTTTGAGATAGCTTCAGCAGCACTGCAGCTAAACCAATTTTATTTCTTGCAGCAGGACCTGCCGCGGAAATGGCAACTGCAGGAAGAAAATTGCCATAAGCTGCCTCTGAACAGAACTCATCAGCCTAATTCTAATGTCGGGAAATGGCAGGCTGTCACAAGATTAAAAATATCAATGGGAACAATCTGAAGCATTAATAAGAGGAGAGGAAGAATGTGGATACATAGAAGAAATGAAATTGTCTTTATCACCACCATTATACAGAGCACAGGAAATTTATGTTGAATGACAAAGCATAGATGATATTTTACTATTTTAACCTTAAAAGTAAAATTTTCCATTTCTGTTACATACTAATAAAAATATATATTTTCTTCTTCATTTGTGCAATGAACACTCCTAGATCCATTGTGAAAGTTTGATCTTTTTTATTTTTTTAGCAATGAGGTAATAGTAAGAAGTCTACCGCAAATTTTATCACACAACGTAAAATTTTAATTTCATGTTTCCAATCCCGAACAAGGCCTGCTACTTTTACTCTTGTCCAAGACCTACCAACCCCTATTGGATGATTGGCATCATGAAAGTTTGTTTAGGAGTACACTTGTTTCATAGTGTTTATCTTGAATTTCGTCTTTCTTGATTGGGTGTTTAAGACTAATACTAATTAGATTGATATAACGCAACCTAAGAATTTAGGTCCAATATGAGCTAAATTTACCTACATATAACAGGTAAGAGGTTTATTTATTCATATTTTACATTTGTAAGCATGGTTGCAGCTAAAATTTGAGGTAGAGTTAAATATTAAAGTTAAAAATTATATTAAATTAGAATTTAATTATATTAAAATTATAATATCGAATTTAAAATTTTAAGAGGTTAAATCATAAAAATATATATTTTAAAAAATAAAAATTATTAAAATTTTAAAAATTTAGAGCTTGAAAGGGCTATGACCCTCTTAAGCCCCTTTTTAGTTCCGCCACTAATTATAAGAAATTAAATTCTTTTATTTATTATCTAACGATATGATAAAAAAAAAATTAAAAGTTGATAATTAATTTTAAAATTGCTTTAAAATGTTTCTAATTAAGTTTTTAATAAAGAGAAGATGGCTCACTAATAACTTTAAAAGTCAAATATAAGTATTCAAAAATAGGCAAATTTTCATGAAATTTACAGGGAGAAGACTCCAAGCAAAAACAAAGCATCAGTATGATTTTTCCCCAAATGGAGTCGCTACCAAATTCAATTTCTTTGACAAAGGAATAAAATAATTACAATAGTGCAACCCATTCAATGACTGGGATATTTCATCTTTTTCTTTATCACTTAACTTGCTATTATTAATCCAAGTCCACCTAAAAACGTTTAACAAGTCAAGGAGTTAGGTTAATTCTCAATTTTGAGGATTGATCAACAAGATAATATATGTTGAAACCAACAACCAATAGTACAGTTGGACCAATATTGCACAGTTCCCCCACAATAGTGTGCTAGAAAAATCCCATATGCAAAAATGGGTCCCATGTGTAGTTAAAACACAAAAAAAACAAATTTTATATTTGACTTTAACCTTAGTCTTGTTATATAATTTTATTTAATTTATTTACTTTTACTTTTTTTATCTTTTTTTTTTAAATATTTTTTATAATATATTAATATAATTTTTAACTTTATAGATTTTTCTCTCTTTCTTTTCTTCTTTAACTTTTTTTTTTAATCTTCTCCTCAAGATAATTATTTCTATCTCTAATTATATATTTTTTTTTGAAAAAAATTAGATTTATTTTTGTATTGAAAAAGTTATGATAACAAAATCAATATAAATATAAAAAAATAGAAAGCCCAACGGTATTCAATCAAATGCTCTCATAACAAATACGTAGACTTTCTTAATGATAATTAAAATTATTACTATGAAACCTGCTCTGCAAGAAAACAAAAGGAGAAAAGAAGAAGAAGAGTTGTCTTTAAAGCTCTGATGCCCTAGAGATCTTTTTTCTCCTACTGGAGTCACTGTTTCCAAATTAAGTCTTGCTATGGAAGAGGTTGAAACTCTATGCCAATTTTTTTGTATAAGCAATTCTCATAATGAAGAAGTGATGGAGGTGGATGAAGGGATCATTCAAAAGCAACATGACCAAGCCGCGTTTGGTCTTTTCTTCAAATCCCTCACCGGATGTAATTTTCAGCGAGATACTTTCACTAGTACAATGCGATCGTTGTGGAAGCCTAAAGGGCAACTGAGGTTTCGATGATTAGGTGATGACGTGTTTTTGGCAAAATTCCAGAAGAGGAGGATCGGAAAAGAGTACTCCTTTTGGAACCATGGAATTTTAGCAAATTTTTATTGGCTTTCGATCTTGCAGTGAATTATTATTGTGCTGTTGATCCTGTATTCCAATTAGTCCCTTTTTGGATATAGGTGCACAATGTCCCATTAATTCACATGCCGAGATTGGGGAGCTGATCGAAAAAAAGATTGGTGAATTCCTAGGTATAGACGCAAATAGTGATGGCTTATGCTCAGGAAGATTTATAAGAATAAGGGTTAGGTTAGACCTCCAAAGCCAATCCAAAAATGTTTATTTCTGCGGTTGAGAGACACAGAAATGCTACTTTGGGTGGAGTTCAAATATGAGAAGATGCCAGAATTTTGCACGCTATATGGTTTCATACACATTCGTGTAGAGAATGTATGGAGGATTATCCATCAATTCCAGAAAAAACTTGGGAATCGCCATTATTAGTTTCAATTCGAGCGGCTGCTATTAATCGAATCATGAAAAATCATTGGAATAACAGGAAAATTAATGCTGAGTAAAGGGAGCAGAGTTCAGGATCTCTGAAATTGGAAAATATTGTTATGCTAATTTCGAAAAAAACCTAATCAGAAATCAGGTACGTGTGATGGGCGGGGTGTTTTGAATTCTAACACATCCGAATGAACTATTTTAAAATATTTTAATATTACGTCTCAAGTGTTATTAAGTATTTTTTTAAATATTTAATACGTGATTAAATCTGTTTGAAGTCTCTTGAATTATAGAATGCTACGTGGACTGAAACTTTTATAAGGCCTGTTGTTTGGTATAGAGAATCGGACTTGACCCGTGACTTATTAGGATTGTTAACCCTAATTTAAAAAGAGAATATTTCATAAAATATCTGATAACATTTAAAAATATTTTAAAATATATTATTCCCTCTTGTATGTACACCATTAGATCATTTAGATCTCAGTCGTGGATTGTATAAGGCTGTTAGTATATAAAGGGAAGAGACCCTCACTTGTACAAAGCATCTCATAACTTGTGTTTGTTTTCAGCAATATAGAGAGTATTCTTTCAAACAGCTGGTGTGCATGTTTTCTTCTCTTCTTTGTGTGATTTTCTCGGCTGCTTAGCATGCAACACGTCTAAGGTCGCATGGTACTCAAAAGGTCCGTGACATTTGGTATCAGAGCAGGTTCAAAGATGGAGAAAGACACTGCCCCTTCGAATTTTACTGAAAAGAGGAGTCGGAACCCCAAAGCTAAGAGGTACGGCAATGTCTCTCGTGACAAGTTAGCGGATCCAAGTCAAGATGTGGGGAGCATGGTAAAAGTACTCAGCAGCGCTGTCGAAAAGGCAACAGATCACTTTGGAGAGCTAGAATAGCAAGTAGAAAAGCTCGAGGTAGGCCTCGACACTCAAGGAGACGAGCTACGCTCCCTCATTGACACATTCATCGAGGCTTATACTGATAAGCAACGAGACTGGACTAAAGCTTTTTAGGAGAGGGTTCTCACCACGATGGACAAGATTCAAACCCAAGTAGAGAAGCTACGTCGAGGGTTTAAAACTTTCAAGGAGAATGTGGTGCTGTACAAGCGGGAAGTGGCGAACAGGTCTGTTGCCGCTCAAGTTACGGTGACTGCACCTAGGGTCGATGCTCTCAAGCACAAGGAGTTCAGCGGTAAGCGAAACGCCAAAGAGCTTGACAATTACTTCTGGCAGATGAAGAGATACTTTGACACCCTCGGCGTACGGGATGTTGATAAGGTAAACACTGCTACTCTATATCTCTCTGACCATACAATTTTGTGATGGTGTAGGAAGAGCGAGGAGATTTTCAAGGGTACCTACACCATCAACACCTGGACAGAGTTATAACAGAAGCTGAAGCGTCAATTCTATCTAGAGAATGTGGCGCACGATGCTAAGAAGCATCTAAAGGAGTTGAGACAGACCAAGTCGATTGGAGAGTACGTAGAGGAGTACTCACAATTGATGCTGCAGATCCTCAACATGAGCGAAGAAGACTTGTTGTTCAATTTTCTCGATGGATTACAAATATGGGCATTCAATGACCTGAAGCGGCATGGAGTGCAGAATATATCCTACACCCTCTTATTAGCAAAAACGCTCACAGATTATCGCAAGGGTAATGCAGAGAAGTCCAAAAATTCGAAGCCCAATCACAACAAAGGTGGGGGAGCTAGAGAGTCTCAGCCTCCGCAAGATAGGGAGAAAAAAGGTAAACTACCCACAGGGAGAGAGCAGAAGCGCAACGGCTGGAGAAAGCCAAGATCTAGCTGCTTCATTTGTAACGGGGATTATTAGGTGAAGGACTGTCTGAAGAAGAAGGCTATCAATGCCATGTTAGAGACTCAACAAGTAGGTGAACAGAGACAATTAGGATGTTTACAGCTGCTCAATGCCAAGTGGATAGCCCATGCACTAACGGGAAAAGCGCTGATGTACGTTGATGCCTACATTAACGGGAAAAATACTCAAAGGTTAGTAGATACTGGAGCTACGCACAACTTTATTAAGTGTGCGAAAAACCTCAAGGTGGACAAAGGGATTGGCTACCTCAAGACTATAAATGCCGCAATCAAGCCACTAAACGAGGTCATTCGTGAAGTCGAAATGCGCCTAAAACAATAGTGGTAAGGTAAACTTTTCTGTAACACCTCTCGATAATTTTGACGTTGTTCTTGGTATGGATTTCTTGCAGCAAGTTAATGTGGTACCGCTTCCCCAACACAACTACGTATGTATCCTGGAGGGAGGACTATGCATGGTGCCAACAGTAGACAAGCCGAAAAGTGGGCAATCCAAGCCCAATGCCCACAACATTTTTCCTTTCTATCATGTAACTAAAGAAGGGAGCCAAGCAGGGAGAAGAGACATACCTCGCCACTATATGGGAGGTAGATGATGAGGTGAACGGGGGCGAAGAGGAGCTGTCAATAGAGATCACAAAAGTGCTCAAGCAGTACCAGGACGTGATGCTAGCAGTACTACCACAGAAATTACCACCAAGACGGGCGATCGATAACGAGATTGAGCTGGAGCCAGGAGTTATGCCTCCAGCCAAAGTGTCCTACCGAATATCTCCATCAGAGTTAATGGAGTTGCGAAAGTAACTCAAGGAGTTACTAGATGCGGGATTCATCTAGTCATCCAAGGTGCACTACAGTGCACCCGTGCTTTTCTAGTACAAGCACGACGAATTATTGCGGCTATGCATAGACTACCGGGCGCTGAACAAGGTCACTATCAAGAATAGGTACCCTATTCCTTTTAATTACTGACTTGTTTGATTAATTGGGGCAGGTGAAGTTCTTCACGAAGCTGAACTTGCGATCAGGTTACCATTAAGTACGGATAGCCGAGGGTGATGAATTGAAAACTACATGTGTGACGCGTTATGGGGCCTTTGAGTTTCTTGTCAAGCCGTTTGGCCTCACAAACGCGCCAGCCACCTTTTGCACATTGATGAACAATATACTCCAGCCCTTCCTCGATAAATTTGTCGTCGTGTACTTAGATGACATCATCATCTACAACAACACTCTCGAAGAGCACGTGGTACAGTTACAGTTTATCTTGTAGGTGTTCAGTGAGAATGAGTTGTATGTGAAGAGGGAGAAGTGCTTATTTTTCAAGCCAGAGGAAGACGTTTTGAGTCACAAGATCAAAGACGGCAAATTGATGATAGACAGGGCAAAGATTCGTGCCATAGTGGATTAGGAGGCACCCATGAAAGTTACTGAGCTGCGGTCTTTCCTTGAGTTAGTCAACTATTATCAGAGATTTATCAAAAACTACTCCACCATTGCTGTATCCCTTACCGACATGTTAAAGAAGACTAAAGCATGGGAGTGGACCAAGGAGTGCCAATGGGCTTTTGATCGATTGACGAAAGCGGTGATCGAAGAACCAGTCTTAATATTACCGAACTACTTGTTACTGTATGAGGTACATACTGATGCGTCTAACTTTGCCATTGGTGGTGTTTTGATGCAGCAGGACCATTCGATCTCCTATGAGAGCTGAAAACCCAATGAGACGGAGAGGCGCTATACGGTACAAGAGAAGGAGATGACAGGGTCATCTACTGCCTGCGCACTTGGCTACACTATTTGTTTGGGGCAAAGTTCGTAATGATGACAGACAACATAGCGACGAGTTACTTCTAAAGCCAAAAGAAACTCAGCCCGAAACAAGCTAGGTGGCAAGACTTCCTGGCGGAGTTCGATTACAAGCTCAAGTACAAACCGGGGAAAGCGAACGTGGTAGCGGACACCTTACACCAAAAGGTTGAGTTAGCAGCTATAAGCAAGCTAGAAGGAGATTCGCTCGGCTTATTTCATTAGGGGATAAAGTATAATCCCGTATACATATAGCTCTTCGCTTAAGCACACGAGAGAAGGACTAAGCGATTTTGGATAGAAGATGGGCTTCTCTACACCAAGGGACGCTGGGTATATGTGCCGAAGTGGGAGAACTTACGACGTAACCTCATTAAGGAATGTCATGACACGAAATGGGCAGGACATCTAAGACAGCAGCGTACACGCACCCTATTGGAGATAGTATACTATTGACCACACATGCGAGAAGAGATAGGATAGTTTGTCAAGACTTGTTTCGTGTGCCAATAGGACAAGATCGAGCAGCGGAGTCCCGCAGGGCTCCTAGAGTCACTGTCATACCAAAGAGACCTTGGGAGAGCATCTCTATGGATTTCATCGTAGCCTTACTGAAGTCTAAGGGGTGTAGGACTATCATTATGGTGGTAGATCGATTTTTTAAGTATGCTACTTTCATACCGACGCCCAAGGAGTGTAGTGTAAAAGATACAGCAAGAATTTTCTTTAAGCTCGTAGTTAAATACTGGGGGTACCGAGGGTGATAGTTAGTGATTGTGACACAAGATTTACAGGAAGATTCTAGACAAGGTTATTCAATCTCATGAGATCGAAGTTTCACTTTTCGACCAGCTTTCACCCATAAATAGATGGGTAGACTGAGAGGGTGAATGCATTACTGGAGCTGTACTTACGGTACTTTGTAAGCGCAAATCAATAGGATTAGGTTAAGTTACTCGATGTGGCATAGTTCTCATACACTTGCAGAGGAGTGAATTGACGAACCAAAGCTCATTCGAGTTAGCTACTGGCTAGCAACCTCTCATGTTGCACGCACTTATATCTAGCGATACGGGAAGGAGTCCCGCAATCTACAAAGCTGCAAAGTCCTAGTAGGAACAATCAGACAAGGCGCGGGTGTGTATGGATAAGGCGACAAAACGGATGAAGAAATGGGCTAATGGTAAGCGAAGACATGTTAAGTACAGTGTTGGGGACTTAGTGATGGTGAAAATTCTTCCGACGCAGCACAAGTCTACGTACCCATTTCATAAGGGTCTTGTTCAAAAATATGAGGAGTTATTTCCTATTGCCAAGAAGGTTGGCAATGTCTCGTACATTGTGGATTTTCCTTTGAGACTTCGGCTATATTCGGTGTTTCACACAAGCTGCCTAAAGCCATACCATAATGATGCAGAAGACACGGAGCGTGGGCCACAAACTAAAGCACCATTGAGAGTTTTTACATCTTACGACAAGAAGACTGAAATTATCCTTGATGTGAGGATAGTACGAAAGAAAAACTGTCATCCTAGTCATGAGTATCTCGTCAAGCGGAAAGGATTGCCCGATAGCGAAGCAAGCTGAGAACTTGAGAACGCACTGTGGCAGTTCGAGAACAAGGTGTACGAGTTTCAGAAAGACGCAACGAGGGCGTCACGTGAATTTGGTAGGGGAGAATGTCACGCCCCAAGTGCTCTCAAGCACTTGGTGCACGACTAGGCCTAATGGAGGCCTCTTGGACCATGAAGCACTACGTGGACTAGAGCTTCTAGAAGGTCCGTTATTTGGGATAGAGAACTAGACTTGGCCCGCAACTTATTAAGATTGTTAACCTCAATTTGGAAGAGGAATATTCTATAGAATATGTGATGGCATCTAGGAATATTCTAGAGCATATTATTCCATCTTGTATGTACATCATTAGATCATTTAGATCTCAGTCGTCGATTATATAGGGCTATTAGTATATAAAGGGGAGACCCTCACTTGTACAAAGCATCTCATAACTTGTGTTTCTCTTTAACAATATAGAGAGCATTTGTTCAAACAGTTGGTATGCGTGTTTTCTTTTCTTCTTTGTGTGATTTTCTCTGCTACTTAGCACACAACGCGTATAAAGTCGCACGATTCTCGAAAGGTCCGTGACACTAGGCTGGCGGAGATAGTTGTTGTTAATAGGGATAAGTCGCAAAATTCGAATGTGCTTCAAAATTTTAAAAATCAATAAAATAGTTTTTTTAATCGAGGTGTGACAATTGATGTGCATATAATGAGTCTTCTTTTGTTGACCTACCTACAGTGTTCAATGCTCTATCAAAACCTCTTATAAAAATTCCTACAATTTAGGATAGTGTCTTAGCAAACTCTACAAGCCGTGCTTTTTCAGAATTAAATGTTAATGAAAAATCACAAACAGCCCTCGAGGTCACAATGAAAAAGCACAAGAATGTCAAAACTTCGTAAAAAAGCTAGAGTTTTCTCACTTCAACCTGTAAGAGAATAATGATAAAGAGAGTTGTTCTAATAAACGGAAGTATAGTGGGATGATGTTAAGGAAGAGTCTCCCCCTAAGAAACTTTAGGTTGAAATTTCACTCTTTCTAAAGCGGCGGTTATTGTGCAAATCTACCAATCAGAATGAGTATATTATACTAGAATGCATGAGTTTTGAGAAATTTTTATACGTTAAGAGGGTTACATAAACTTTTCCATGTTTTCATTCTGGAAAGGGAGAATGACTGTGTGAACCTCATTTGTTTGGTTTAATTACCTTAAACATTCCCCTAGATTTAAAATTATCTAAGAGACCCATTTTAGTACTTAAAAAACCCCTCATCAAAGGGTGTTTTATGCCTTAAACACCCTCTAAAAAGGAGTATTTTAGGTAGTTTTAAAATTATGGGGTGTTTAAGATAATTAAGCCAAACTAAGAGGGTCTAATAATCATTTTCCCTTCTGAAAACCAAACTCTAGAGAGAATGGGGAGAAAGGGTTCATTTCATGTTGATAGTTGTTATCGGAGATTTAATATACGTGGGTGTATGCATATACAATTCTATCTATTACCTAAAATATGTATCATATACATATTAAATGCGGCGAAAGTATGCAAACATGTAATAAACAAAATAAACAAAATATATTAATCACATTAATATATTGGTAATTTGAAAACTCACCTTAACGTGTAATGTTATACACATATTTTTTCGGAGTCCACATGGAGACCAACTTGTTAGCAGTTCTAGTCACCAATTCGGTGAGCTTAGTGAGCTAAAACAGCAACTTCATATCTAGCACGGGATTAACTCTTAACCCCAAAATGACTGGTGATGTGTTTTTTTTCATTTTCTCTAAAAGGAAACGAAATGAAAATATGAAGCAATTCATAATTACTACTTTTGGAACTGATGAGAACATGAAAATGCATATTTATTAAGAGATTCAGTCATCATTTAATGTCACTAACTTTAACATTTTCTTATATTTTAGCTTGAAATAAGTGTTCTCCTTAAATTGTGATTAATGAATGTTATTTGCACAAGTTTAGATAAAATGGACATAACTCTCAATATAGAAATCAAAATGAAGAACTTCTTGAACCTGGTGTAACATGACTCAATCTTACACAAACTTGAAGAATAGTAAAAAAGCCAAATCCAACATCTTATGGGCCAAAAATTGAGATACAATAAAATCGGGCTACAACTTCTGCCAAGCTTAACCCAAATCACGTATTTGGACCGTATCTCACAAAATACGTACTCAATTGGTATAATTATTAAAGTTGTGAAATTGTGACTTAACTATCAACAACTTGTATATTGATGGTAAAGTCCAAATCAGCCGTTATCATAGACCAAATTGCATTGCAAGTGGATAAAATAGTTGTTGGCCGAAATCTGATGTATCTTTGAAATTTCGCTCATATCTCATTGGATACTCATCCAATTTGTATGATCTCGATGCCTATGGAAAGAAAAGACAAAATGATACAACTTTCATGTCAACCACAGAGGCTACATCGGTCATTTACATTGTCAAAAATGTGCTGCAATTAGATGAATAAGTTATTGGCCTAAAATTATTGAAGATTGATGTCACCCATGACATATTTTCCATTTATTGCCTATATAAGGAGACTCTTAGGACGTTTTCAACATTAGATAACTCTCTCTTCTTTTCTTCTCATTAACATGTATTATAATTTAGGCTAGAGTTTTTGGCAAGGCTAAGAGATGAACTTTTATGTGTAATAAATCCACTTCGATGCTTTGATTCGTTGTCAAGAGCTACAAATGTTGTAAGTTTAGTTTTGATTAAACTCTTATCTAGTTTATTTTCTATAATCTAGAGGTTATAATTCTCATGTCTCATATATGTTCAGTCATGTTTTTCTTATGTGATTCTTGTTGAATTATAATTGTTATTGGTTACATTGTTTCATATGTTAATCTTTTACTGCAATATTGTCAAATTGATATATTGTCGATCTTGGATAACATGTAAGGGCAATAAATGTTTGATATTCAAGTTGATCTTTTACTGCAATATTGTCAAAATGATATATTATTGATCTTAGATAACTTGTATAAATAAACATGATTTGTTTAGATGTAAAACTGTCAATTGAGTTATAAACACTGAATCAAAGTGTAGAGTAGATTTATAAAGCATAATTGTGATTCTCGAAGCCTTGTTTGAATTATCATAAGACATTTCTTTCAAATCATAAACAATTCCATCTCATCCACTTAAATCAATTAATTTTATCCTTTGCTACTGCTTTAATATTTTACTTTACCAACCTATTTTGTCAAGAGCTTCCTCGTGGGATCGACACCTCAATCTATACTGCGATAGCCACGTTATATTTTGAGCGTAAACAGGAACCAAAGAGAAAAATGAAACAATTTCATTTTTCTTCTTTTCTTTTTCTTTTTTTCTTTTTCTTTTTCTTCTTCTTCTCTTCTTTACGGATCCGAAATTGCTCCATTTCCCGTCAAAATACACACTCTCCAAATTTACACACATAGCTCACTATTTACATCTAATAAGAATAAAATAATAATATACTATATATTATATAATAATAAAATAATATAAATGGGTGCCAACTATTTGGCACCCAAAATAAAATAATATTATATAATATAATAATGAGATATTTTGATTATTTAACAATTAAATAATCAAAGTGTGAAATGATCATTTTACCCCTCATGAATACTTACCAAATATACCCTAATGGGTTCCACTAAATTCTATACTTGAGTAAACTCAACTGAGGGTCCACAATGCATCACGTGTTATTATACAATTAGCAAATAACAATTATTAATTAATTGTTATATTTAACACTTAAATACAGACACGTACGCATTCCTGTGGTTCTGCTAAATATTGTTGGATTAAACAATTTAATCTGGCACGCTACCCTAGTGCACAACGAGTACACTCCATATCGCAGGACTCCCTAAGTCCACGACCGATTCGTCAAATAGAACTATTCTTTAAGTCCATAAACATTGCTCAACACATACGTCACAGATATATAAATCAGCGCATTGAACCACGCAAGTTGAGGTTATAACGCATGCATATAGTCCTTCCGTCATGATATCCTGGATATGCTGGAGATATAGATTATCACCGTCAAATCCTCATGTACTCATCCATGTCCTATCTCCAAACTCGTATCTCACTGAACAATATGTGCAAACTCCTTTTCCATGTTGTTTCACCCTGACGGAACATTTTTTCGGGATTAATACTTGTGGCCATAAGACTTTCTGAGATACAATCTCGAAGCATCTAAATATCTAACTCCCTATGCGAGCTGACGAATCCCATATCTGTATACACCAGACTCCATAAGCATCGGACCATACCCAGCGACACCCAACGGTCACATTATGAAAGGTCTGTGATATGCGTGAAAATAAAGTATGGTGGATCACTTACAAGCCTACAGTGGCACTCAAGTCAAAGAACCACATATACTACTTAATTAAGAGGACCCTCCGTTGATAGCTTATATAGGGTGTCTATTGGAGTTCTTCGTGAGTCTGTTGATAAGGGCAAATTTGTCATATATTTTCTCATGTTTTTATTATTGATATTTTATGATTTTATGAGAATATATGGCTATTTATGTGCATTATTGTTATTTATAGGGACTTGAACAAAATTTAAAGAAAGAACGCAAAAGGAGCGAAAACAGGGACTAAAATGCAAAGTTTTCAAATTATGAGTCCAGCGCCCCCGCGCCACAAGTATTTTCGCCCCAGCTCTGAAATAGTGATCGAAATAAGAAAAACGACCTGCTTAAGTCGCGTCTAGCGCCTCAGCGCTGAAGAGTCACCGCGCCAGCGACGCTCCATCGCCCCAGCGCTATTAACATACCGCGCCAGCGGTGAAGCCGTTTTCATGAAGCGCCCCAGCGCCAAGATCCCACCGCTCCAGCGGTAATAGCTTTTTCACGCGTCGCCCCAGTGACAGATGCATAGCGCGCCAGCGATAGTACGAGTCCTAATCCGATGAAAATTGAGATTTTCAAGCTCAAATCAATCCCTATATAAAGCCACTCGTTCCCAGCCTTCAAGGATGAATCCAAGACGACCCAAGAGCACCAAGAATACAGAGCACGAGTCTTGGAGAGCAATAGGAGCTTAATTGAAGCAACTTTAGAGAGAGATACAAGACGTTCTTCGGCATCAAGAGTTCCCAAGCAGCGCAATTAAGAGCAATTCGACGTCTATATTGATTTGCTAATAATTGTATCATAATTTATAATTATTTCTACTGCTGTTCTCTTGTAATCATGAGCTAACTTATTTTCTAGGGTTAATATTTGAACTCAATATGTGTGCTTAATTGCCATATCTTTCGAATATTTAATAAACTTAGTCATTTATTATTTAAATTACTTGTGTTTAATGCTTCAATATATCTGGCCAATATATGGTGAATGAGTTGCTAATATTTTGATAAACTTGGAAGAGAAATCAATATATTTAGACCTAGGTAATTTGATGCATGATTGTAGAGTAACATTCAATGTTGCATATGCAAGTTTCAACTTAGGATAGGAATATACCTAATTGGCATGTATGATCAATAAGACCTAATCTTAATGAATCTTAATTTATTACAAGTGCCATAGGAATATAGGTATTTGGTAAACTAAGATATACTTGCATGACCTTGGAAGAGGCTTGTGAATACATTAGTGTCTTGATCAATAATAAAGACTAAGTGAGTTAAATATTAGAGGATTAATCATTAGAAACATATTGAGGGATAATATTAATCCTAGGTTTTCTCTACGTTGCTATATCCTTATTCTCTTTGCATTGTGTTTTTATTTTTATATTTCTTACGTTCATTCTTAGATTTTTATTTATCTGAATAGTTATTAGGAAGACATAATTTTAGTAATTGGTTAAAAAGAAAAAATTATCCCTGTGGGTTCGACATCCGACTAATTAGTCTCTTTATTACTTGCATACGATAGTGTATACTTGCACTTAATTTATGATATAGAATTATCGCATCATCTGTCCCACATTCAGTCCTAACTGGATACCCATATATCAATACAAGCTCCAAGCTCACAGTCGGCTAGTAACGACCATCTATACCCTATAGGTATATGTTGATCTATATATGAAGGTATCCACCGACAGACCTGCATCGGCAGAAATAGATCAGGGATAATAATTTGAGAACATACTTGTGCAACTGACATTTCCTGGCACCCGATTGTAACTTTTGCAACTATACAGTTACTAGTATATTCTCAAGTCTATGTCTTATTACAGATAAGAATCCAACTCTTGGATCTTCGCTGAGTATTATAACCAGCTAACACTTAGCTGTGCTAACATTTAACATTTATATCTCTCAGTGTGACTAACTTTGAACCCTTATCTAAACTCTTTTAGATCTAATCTGAACTCTTTCAAATCGTACAATGTCTATAACATTACATTGTATAATACCATATAAATAGGTATTAGCGATTTAATGGTAATGTACACTTGTATAAATACATAAGTATATGTACATTCTGGGATGCCACGTAAACACTGACCCTAACAATCTCTCATTTGCTCTAGTATCATTCCTGATGGTATCTCATAGACATCGACTTCACGTGTTTCATAAACACTTTTGGAGTCATGGCCTTAAAAAGTGGGTCCGCTAAATTATTTATAGAACACTTTTACAAGTAATCACATCTCCCTAATCAAAGATCCCTCTAGTTATATGAGACTCATCTCAATATAGTTAGAGTACTGGTGTCCTCTTGGCACCTCGACCTATGCAACGGCTTAGTTTTGTTGTAAACTATGGGATATGATCAATCTATCTTGGAACTCTTTAAGTCTAGCAATAAACCTATAAATTCACACTGCCTTTTTTGTTGCACCAATATAAATTAGCAGTGAATCCTAGTTTGGTCCAATTTTAACTCACTTAGTACTAATGAGAATGAACACATTCTCAGATGTAGACTTTCTAATATCTAGGTTAAACTAGAAGTCTAACTTCGTGCATTTTCTCACTTGAATTCATTTTCTCTATATTTGAGAAACTTATCCTTTATATCCTCAAAGTATCTGAGGATATGTTTGACTACCATCAAATGGCGGTCATCTGAATTAGACTAAATCTAGCTCGTAACTCTTACAGCCAAACTGATATTAGGTCCCAAATACATCATAGCATACATCAAGCTCTCAAGAGCTAATGTATCTGGTGCAACAGACATTCTAACTCACTTATCTTCCATCTGAAGAGACACTTTCCTTGAAAAATGAGCACCAGGTCCAAAAGATACGTTACCTAACATCCAGTTAAGAAAACTGTACCTTTTTAGGAGACTATTGATGTGAAATAATTTGGGAGAGTCATATCTGCTTCCTAACTCTATTTCTATAAAGCTTTATACCTAATATAAAGGAAGCCTCTCACAAATTTTCATGAAGATATTCTTACGAGTTACTTTGACCAACTATAACATACCGACATCATTCCCAATGACCAGTACGTTATCGAGAAAGAGCATCAAGAAGACTATCATGCTCCCACTGACCTTCTATGCACACTAGCTTCCCTCATCATTTTTTATGAAACTAGACAATTTGACTATCTCATCAAAATAATTATTTCAGCTTTGGGAGGCTTGTTTAAGCCCATGAATGGACTTCTTCAGCCTGTACACTAGACCAAAAGTTTGGCTAGACGTAAAACCTTCAGGTTATTTTGTGAATCTCTTACTCGAGGTATTCATTCCGAAATGCCATCTTTACATCCATCTGTTAAACCTCAAAGTCATAATATACTGCAATAGCCAATAACATTCTAATCGACTTTAGCATCAATACTAGTCCAAATGTTTCCTCTTATATGATCTCAGATTATTGAGGATTACCTTTCTAGAACCAATATAGGGTCTCAAAGCTTTCTACCTTCCATCTGGCTCCTACTACCTCTTTGTAAACCTTTTACAACCAATGAGAACAATTTCCACAGGTAGCTTAACCAAGTCCCAGACTTGATTATGATGCATAGAGTCAATTTTTGTTTTCATGGCATCTTTTCATTTCCCGAATTGATGTTTAACATCATCTCCCTATAGGTCAAAAGATTATTTTCTTCTATTAAGAAAACTTCAAGTTCACCTTCAGGAATCTAACATACCAAATAAATGACTTAGACATCCTTTTTCGACCTATTGGGAGAGTGTGCTAAAAGGTTACTGTTTAATTGAGCTTTAGTTCCCATCATTGGTTCATTGATTTTTAGAATGACTTCACCAAGTTCAATCTTTCTATGATTCCCATGATCCATGAGAAACTCTTCCTCAAAGATAGTGGTATACCGAGAAATGAACACACTTTACTTCTCTGAATCATAGAACTAGTATCCTATTAATTCACAGGATACAAAATGAACTTGTACTTGTACCTCTTGGGTGTTGTTTATCCTACTGAGTAACTCTTACAAAACAAGATACCCTGATGTGTAACTCTTATGCAAGCAGGACAACCCCAAGTCTTAACTAATTTAAGATACGACTTCATTCCTATCTATATCTCTTACGAAATGAAAGGAACGATTTCTGATGGAACTCTACTTAATAAGCAACTGTATTTAGAGCATATTCTCATATATATAGATCAATAATACTCATTATTGATTGGACCATTTCTAATAAAGTTCGATTCCTCCTCTCCGAAACATCGTTATATTGTGGAGTACCCAAAGGACTATAATGAGTGTCAATCTCATTTTCCTTTAAACAAATGAAAAAAACTTGTTGTTAATGTAATCACTACCTCGATCTAATTGAAGGGATGTGATATACATTCTGGTATGTTTTGTTATCTCTGTGAATACATTATTCATAAACTGGTTAAGTCTCTATGGTTAGATTAGGAATCCAACCATCCTTAACTAGACAGATAAGCGTCTTACACCTATATGACCTAAACTTATATACCACACCTCCGTATGATTTAAGGATTCTAATCTACAAACATTTCTAATTGTATATTATATCCATTTATTAACTGACATTCAACTAATAAAACATCATTTATATCACATGAACATAAGGAACTATTCCTAATATTCATATGATATCCTTCACTGTTAAATACAGGAAGGGACACAATTTGTCAAATGATGTTTTGGATATTATACCAATTATACAATACAACTATTGTATCGCATATGAGAAGTAAGTCAAGCTACCCAACAACTTAGACTTGTAAGAAATCACCATTTCCTACCCTTAACTTCACTTCTACAAGCTGTTGCATTCTAGTCTCTCTCAATCCTCACAATATATTGCAGATATGAAAAGGACATTTGGTATCTCATACCCAACTTAAACCGGCATCATATACCTAGAAATGTCTATGTCTGTCAAATACAAACCTGTGGAAGTCTTCTTGACAATTATAAGGCTTCTAGGGTAGAGGGATTTCCAATACCCAACCTTACTGTAGTGGAAACACTTTTCATCTACATAGCTCTCTTGTTGAACTTTGGATAAATGTTGCCTCTGAGAATTTATCTTGGGTATCTGCCTCATCTTCTTCTCCTCACAAATCTGGTCTCACCAGATATATTTGGAGTAAAAGATAAAGCCCCTTGAACAAAGAAGGTCACACCCACTCTATTCTTATCCTCTTGGGATGTGATATCAGAATTACCTTACGAAAAAATGGCCGGTGGTATGTTTTCTTCCTTTCTCTAAAAGAAAAGGAAATGGAAATATGAAGCAATTCAGAATTGCAACTTTTGGAACTAAAGAGAAAAATGAAACAATTTCATTTTTCTTCTTTTTGTTTTCTTCTTCTTCCTTTCTTTCTTTCTTCTTCTTCTTCTTCTTCTCTTATTTTCTACTCCAAAATTGCTCTATTTCCCGTCAAAATACACACTCTCCAAATTCACACACATATCTAACTATTTATATCTAATAAGAATAAAATAATTATATATTATTTAATAATAAATAATAATAAAATAATATAAATAGGCGCCAACTATTTGGCACCCAAAATAAAATAATAATATAAAATATAATATTATATAATATAATAATATATAATAATAAGATATTTTAATTATTTAACAATTAAATAATCAAAGTGTGAAATGACCATTTTTTCCTTCATGAATACTTACCAAGTATACCCCTAATGGGTTCTACCAAATGTCACACTTGGGTAAACTCAACTGAGGGTCCACAATGTGCCACGCGTCATTAAACAATTAGCAAATAACAATTATTGACTAATTGTTATATTTAACACTTAAATACAGACACGCACGCATTTATGTAGTAGTGCTGAATATTGTTGAATTAAATAATTTAACCTGGCACACTGCCCTAATCCATAACGAGTACATTCCATATCGCGGGACTTCCTAGGTCCGCGCCCGATTAGTTAAATGGAAGTATTCCATGAGTCCGTGAACATTGCCCCATGCACACATCACAGATATACAAATCAATGCATTGAACCATGCAAGTTGAGGTTATAACGCATACGTATAGTCCTTCCGTCATGATATCCTAGATGTGCTGGGGATATAGATTATCACCGTCAAATCCTCATGTGCTCATCCATGTCCTATCTCTAGACTTGTATCTCACTAAATAATATGTGCAAACTCCTTTGCCATATTGTTCCGCGCTGGCGGAATATTTTCCCGAGATTAATGCTTGTGGCCACAAGACTTTCTGAGATACAGTCTCGAAGCATCTAGATATCTAACTCACTATGCGAGTTGACGGATCCCATATCTGTACACACTGGACTCCATAAGCACGGACCATACCCAGCAACACCTAGCGGTCACACCATGAAAGGTCCGTGACATGCATGAAACCAAAGTATGGTGGATCACTTACAAGCCCGCCGTGACACTCAGGTCAAAGGACCACATATACTACTCAACTCAAGAAGTCCCTCCGTTGATGGCTTACATAGGGTATCTATCGGAGGCCCTTGTGAGTCTGTCTTATATCCAGTCCTAACTGGATACCCATATGTCAATACGAGCTCCGAGCTCCAAGCTCATAATCAGCTAGGAACGACCATCTATACCCTATAGGTACGACATATGCTGATCTATATATAAAGGTATTCACCGATAAATTTACATTAGCAGAAATAGATCAAGGATAATTATTTGAGAACATACTTGTGCAACTGACATTTTCTGGCACCCGATTGCAACTCTTGCAACTATACAGTTACTAGTATATTCCCAGGTCTATGTCTCATTACAGACAAGGCTCCAACTCTTGGATCTTCACTGAGTATTATAACTAGCTAACACTTAACTGTGCTAACATTTAGCATTTATATCTCTCAACGTGGCTAATTGTGAGCCCTTATCTAAACTCCTTTAGATCTAATTTGAACTTCTTCAGATCGTACAATGTCTGTAATATTATATTGCATAATACCATATAAATAGGTATTAGCAATTTAATAGGAATGTACACTTGTATAAATACATAGGTATATGTACATCCTAAGATGACACGTAAGCACCGACCCTAACAATAGTATGAGAAGGAGTGGTGAAATTTTCATCCTCTTAAGTGATATGTAGGAAGTCTTCATGTTAGGATTTTCTAGGTACCATGTCGACGTTATGGTGGTGGATGAAATGGAAAAAAAGGCTTGGAGGGTTTTGGGATTTTATTGGAATCCAATTCAACAGGAACAGAGGTTGAGTTTTGAACTGTTACGCAGGTTATGAGGATACTCAAATTTTTCATTGCTATGCTTGTGGGACTTTAATGAAATCCTTTCACAGTGGAACAAAAGAGGGAGGGATGTGACTATAATGAAGCAATGTAAGAGTTTCAGGATGTGGTTACAGAATTGGAATGGTAAAAACTAAGTGATGTTTGAAATAATAGCTAAGTACAAGTACATGCTCTCGTATCAAGTAATATAAGATTAAAATTCAAATATCATTCCCACGAGGACTATTTAACTTATTTCTTTCAATCAAGTACTAAAATTAATCTACTTACTTTTATCCAAACAAATCAAAAGATGAATTTATCTAAAATTCACTAATTAAGAGGAATCTAGAGTTTTGACTTATCCCTTAATATTTTATTAGATTTATTAATCTCTTAGTTAATTCCTTAATAACAATTATTGGCTAAACTCTAATCTAATCACAAGTCTCTATTGATGATCGAGTGATTGTATTATACCCAAACAATTACATATATGTCTATGGTAATCTGAATAGGATATAATTTATTATAAACAGGTCTAGATAATACTATATATACCATCTAGTTGTATAATTGTTCTATATAAAACTCATAATTGTCACCCTATTTTCATGTATGAAACTATCCAAAACTAAACACATAAATTCTTCTTTCGAGTTTATTATGGTTCCTTAATCATTCTAGATATTGACCAGATATAATAAATATAAAATAAAATGAATCAATTGTAATATATTAAGTTCATAAACTAAGAGTCAATAAAATCCAACTACATATTAGGTTCAAAAGTCTAACTCTATATTAAACGAATTTAGCTCATGATTAATCCAAGAGTATCAAAGTAATGAATGGAAAACATATTGAACAAAATCATAATGATAAGAAAAGAAAAGAAAAGAAACTAAACAAGGAGACATCTTAGATCGCTTCTCTTTCTCTTGAGTGATTCACAAGTCTCTTGATCTTCAATCTCCAACTAATTACTTTGATCTCTTGTAATTGTGATGTGAATTTGTTTTCCTCTCATATTCTCTATTTTGGCTCTGAAAAGAGTACTTTTATATGTCTTTGTAACCCTACGATTGTGGGGCTTTGAATCCAAATCGAAATAGGATAATTGAGAGAGGGTTTTATATGTCACATGAGCACCACAACATTGGAGGCCCACACCTGGAAACGCGACAGATGTGAAAACCTCATGGGCATTATGATGCTAGGGTTAGGCGTTGCAGCGCCCAACTTTATGTCATAGACGTCGTGACATCGACCTATAGGCACTGCGACGCCAAGCCTTGCAATGTCGGTTGCCATTTTTTCATTGTTTCGAGATCGTTTCACATCTGCTTTATCCTGAATCTTCACGCTTTAGTTACTAAGCCTATATATAATTAACAACCATAAATAAATAGTCAAACACTTATAATTGGAGCAAAACTTAAGTCTGGGATGATACATATAATAGACTATTCAAACCCCTATCACTAAGCTTCGTAGGGCCTCAATTTATTTTGAAAAAGATCTAAAATAGAAGATAGAATTATCCTTGAAAGACTAGACCAAGGGATTTGTTTAATAAAGACTGGAGTTCCTTGTTTCCTTCAACCTAAGTTGTTCCACTTGGACTTTTTTTTTTTCATTTGATTATAGGGTAATTCATATGGTTGTGCAACTAAAGGTGTCTTTTAACCAGAAAAATGATAGACAAAAGTAGTTTTTATTCGAACCAGAATGAATTCAAGAGGAATGATGTTATAAGGTGGTGGAAAGTTCATAAAATCAAGTTTCGACAACTCCTAATATGTCCAAAAAATTCCAAATACATGTATGGCATTGATGTCTTAGAATTGGTTATAAGGGGGAGCTATTCCCCTTCGAATTAAAGGTATAAGAAGGCAACTCAATAGGTTCTTGGAAATACAGTCGAGCATGGCTGATGGGAATTAGATTCTACATCTTAAAAGTAAACTTCAAAAAATTATTTAAAATGGAGGAATTGTATTGGTATGAAAGAACAAGAACGAATTGGCTCAGATTAGGGGATTATAATGCAAAATAACTTCCCCAAAAGGCCATTACCTGTAAGAGGAAGAATTATATTCATAGATTATTCTCGAACAGTGGACAGTGGTCTATTGATAAATCAATTATCTCGGGTATTATCTCTTGATTCTATAGCCAGCTGTTTAATTCTTTATTTTCTTTTATCAGCTTACACAATACAGATCTCACATTAGATGGATTTCAAGATTTTATCAATCGAATTTTGGAGATAAAGATAATGAAGCTTGATGCAGAATTTTATGAAGAGGAGGTGTTTCGTACTGCCTTCTCTATTGGCTTTTTTAAGGCCCTTAGGCTTAATAGATTTCATGCCATTTTCTTCTAATAGTACTGGGAAATTGTTAAAAAGAATGTTATGAGCTTCTGTCTGAGAGTGTTGAATGAAGGGTACTCTCTTAAGGGGTTTAATGATTCTAACGTTATCCTCATTCTGAAGGTTTCTACATTAACTAGGGTTTTGGATTTCTGACCCATAGGCCTTTATAATGTCATTTACAAGATCATGGCTAAGGTTGTAGCCAACAAAATGAAGGAAGTACTCTTGAATATCATCTCCCCCCTCACAAAGTGCTTTTGTCCTTAGCAGGTTGATTTCTGACAATATAATATCTGGGTTTGAACTTTTACATTCCCTAATACGCAAAAGAAATGGGCGTTTAGGATTCTTGGCAATCAAACTAGATACAAACAAAGTGTACAACAAGGTGGAATTGAGGTTTATGCTAAGTTTGATGAACAAAATGAGGTTTAGTAGAAGTTGGGTGGAGTTGATTTTTAATTGTCTATCTACTGTGTACTTCTGTTTTCTAGTTAATAGAGATGTAACTGGGTATGTTATGTTAGGGTTGTGCCTACATGCCATCCCAATTTTGTATAAATATTTAATATCTATACTATGTATTTTTTGGTATATTGCTAAATACTTCTTAATAATATGGTTCAATGCTTGTTATGCTACAGACTCTGTATTATCTAAAGGAGTTCAGATAAGGTATAAAGGAGTTTAGACCAGTGCTAAGAGTTAGCAAATATTTCAAGAGTTGAAACATTGTTTGTAATGGGATAAAAACCTTAGAATATGCTTATAATCACATAGTTGCAAGAGTTGCAATGGGTGGCTAGGATGTGTCATTATGCAAGTATGTTCTTAAATATATTGTTCTTGTTCTATTTCTATTGATGTAGGTCTGTTGGTAAATCTCATTAGTTCATATAGATCAGTATATGTCTATATTTGTAGGGTACAGATGGTCGTTCCTAGCTAACTATAATCTTGGAGATTATATAGGCATATGGGTATTTAGTTTGCTTGTATTGTTCAATGAGATATCATTCTGAAAATAGGTTTATGGATGAGCACATGGGGATTTGACGATGTTGATCTATGTCTCCATACATCAAAGATATATATGATAGAAGGACTATACGTATGCGTTGTAACCTTAACTTGTATGGTTCAACGCACTAATATGTAATATTCGTGACGTGTGCGTAGGGAATTGCTCACGGACTATGGCATAGTTCCATTTGACGAATCGAACGTGGACCTAAAGAGTCCCGCGATATAGAGTATACTCGTTGTGCACTGGAGCAGAGTACTAAATTAAATTGTTTAATTCAATAATATCCAGCACTACTACGGGAATACGTGCGTGTCCGTATTTAAGCGTTAAATATAATAATTAGTCAATAATTGTTATTCACTAATTATATAATGACACATTACGCATTATGGACCATCGGTTGAGTTTATCCAAGTGTGAAATTTAATGGGATCTACTAAAGAGGTATACTTGGTAACTATTTATGAGGGACAAAATGCTCATTTCACACTATAATTATTTAATTGTTAAATAATTATAATATTTCAATTAAATATATTATTTTATAATATTATATATTTTATTGCATAATAATTGTCATGCATATTAATATATTTAATATTATTTTTTTATTATTTTTGCCCTAAGTGGCTAAATATTATTACTTTAATATATAATATTATTTGTTTAATCAAATTTGAGATATATATGTGTGAAGCTACCGAAAAAGAGTGAAAGGGGCATTTGTTGCATTTTTTCTTCTTTGTTATATTTCCATTTTGAGTGAAAAACAAAGAAAAAAAGAGCCGACCATTTTAAAAAAAGGGTTAAGGGTTAATCCTATGTTGGATTAAAGAACCATTATTCTAACTTGTTAAGCCTACTAAGTTGGTGACTATAACTACTTACGAGTAAGACTTCAGGCAGACTTCTAATATATACATGTAAAACATTACAGGTTCTGGTGATTTTCAACTTTACTTTTGATATATTAATTTGATTAATATATGTTTTATGTATTTATTGTATGTTTTAAATGTTCTGCTGCGCCAAATATATAAGATACGTAATTTTTTATAATAAACACTATTGCATATACATACACCCATATATATATTTGATCTCTAACATATTACACCTTCGAGAGGATTGAAGCAAGGATGTCCCTTATCTCTCTATTTGTTCCTTATTTGTGCAAAAAGAGTGTCATTTCTTTTTTAGCAAGCTGACCTGTAAAGGTTATTGCGTGGTTATGCCTGTGCTCATAATTCTCCAAGGGTCTTATTTGTTCTCTCTAGAGATAAGGCACTGTCTAGACAAAAAAATAAATTATAATAAATCCTCAGTTATTTTTAGTCCTTATATTCTACCAGGGATGAAAATTAATATATTACGAACTCTCGAGTTAGATTGTGATGGAGTTTATGATAAGTATTTGGGACTCTCCTCACATATTGGGTTGAATAAGAATGTGGTATTCCAATATATTAATTAACAGAGTTTGGTGGAGATTGCAGCTATGAAAACAAAATATTTTTCTACTGGAGGTAAACTTACTCTGCTTAAAGCGGTAATTCAAGCCATTCCCACCTATGCCATATTAATATTTCGGCTACCATTATCTATCATTTAGCAAATTCAGCAACTTATGAGCAGGTTTTGGTGGGGATCCATGAATAAAGGCAGCAAAATTCAAAGGTTATAATGGGATATAAAGTAAGGAGTTGATATGAAAAGTTGGACATGGATCGAAGATAGCCGTCTTCTTGAACCTTTGGCGGCCAAAAGAACCCTATTTTAGCCCCTATTACACCAAGCAATGGAAGGGATGTGTAGAGTTTCTGATTTGATGACAGAAAATGGATATTAGAATTTTCGTATCTTGAATGAGGTACTATAGCAGTTGTTGTTGCTCTTGTTGCCTCAATTCCAGTGGGGACACCGAATGCTATTGATTCACTAATATGGCACCACTGTTCAAATGGAAAATATACTATTAAATCGGGGTACCAGTTGGCTAGGCATATTGCATAACGTGAAGAGTCAAATTTTAGTTCTAATGTATTCCTGTTACGCCAATGATGGACAAGGCTATAGGCTCTTAATATCCCTCTGGAGATTAAGGTCTTTGTATTGAGGGCATTCTACAACATACTACCATCAGCAACATGTTTATATAGAAGGCACATTAACATTGATAAAAGATGATTTCGATGTGAAGATTCGATGGAAACATCGCTCCATGCATTAGTTTCTGACTGTCGTTGATCTCGGTCTGGCTAGCCAGTGAATTTACGGATGTGATTAGGGATTTTAAAGGCATCAAACTTTGTTCCTTTATGTTTCATACTTTCAGCTAATTCCTTAACCCAGTGACTAAAATATTTTGCGTCATTATATTGGCATGTTGGAATAAACAAAACTAAGAGTTACATGGACATATCAAGGCAAGTATTAACAATTTTGAAGACTTGTTACACAAGATAATTCTAATGTTGGAGGAATATCAAAAGCTACAAATGTTGGTATGCAATCTATGTATGAATCGAGGGGAAGCCAACAATAGGATTTGGGAAGTGTGGTAAGGTTATGGCAACCACTAGTTCAAGGGCAATATAAACTAAACATTGATGCTAGGGGGATTAATGATGGTAGTTTCATAAGCATAGTGTGAGAATATTGATTGAAAATTATCGGAATATGAGCTAGAGATCAAGCCAAGGGCGTAGGGTGCACAAGGATCGAAGATGGAAGCAAAAAGAGGCAAAAAATAAAGAATGGGGTGATAGGCACCAACGCCGTAGCGAGCAGAAGTGGGCGTTGTAGCACCAAAACCAAAACCTGAGTGCCGCAGAGCTAGGCACAGGAATTTATTTCCCATTTTGAGACTTATTTGTCTCTTACTTGCTTTAGGATTCCCTAATACGACTCTCACACATTTAGGGTAAACCTAAGATGTCCCAAAGCCTATATAAAGGCTCTCAATTGGCTTGTAAACACATCTGTGTGATAACCTAAGAAATCTTAATGATTAAACTTCTTGGTGATTCTTAGTGAGAGAAAATTCCTAAATTGCAAGAGAGAGTTTTTCTTTGTGCGTTTTTCTTGTAAAAGGCATACTTTTGTGAGTGCCTTGTGATTCAATAATAAGTATGAGTTGTCTTGATCCACCATGTACGTAGGTAAGTTGCCAAACCACGTGAGTTTTTATGTGTTCTTCTTCTACCATTTTGCTCTTTATTTTCTTAATTACTTATTTTGTATTATTTGCTTGGGTGATATTGCTTGTTTGTGTGCTTTCGCTTCAACAAACTGGTATCAGAGCCAGGTTCTAAGTAGACATGGCCATTCCTAAGTATGAGGTAGAGAAATTCAACGGTACGAATGACTTCAATCTATGAAAGATGAAGGTAAAGGCATTGTTGGTGTGCCAAAGGCTAGGTTCGGCATTAGAGGAGACTACATCTCTATCTAGTGATAAAGATAAGACATTAAAATCATCTAAAGCTGAGGTAAAAAGAAAGAACATTCAAGAAAGAGCTCATAGTACAATCGTTCTATCATTGAGCAATGAAGTACTAAGGGAAGTAGCAGGTGAGACGACGACGATAGGTCTTTGGAAGAAGCTTGACTCTCTTTATATGTGAAAATCGTTGGCCAACAAATTGCATATAAAGAAGAAGTTGTATCAGCTGTCTATGTCAGAGGGGACGTTGATGAAAGATCATATAGATGCCTTCAATAAGATTGTCCTTGATCTTGAATCTATCAACATCAAGATAGAAGATAGAAGATGAAGATAGAGTAATTATCCTACTGACTTCATTCCCTAAAAGTTATGAGAGCTTTGTTGATACGCTACTCTACGGTAGAGAGAGTTTAACGATGAGCGATGTGAAATTATCATTAAACTCAAAGTTATTAGGGAAGAAGATCGAGGGCAATGTAAAAAGTTTATCTTGAAAAGGAAAGCCCTCATATAGAGATGGAAGGAAAAATGGCTCAAAGTCAAAGTCAATGACTCCTAGGAAATGCTATTGCTGCAAGAAAGAAGGGTACTTCATAAAGGACTATCCTGAGAAGATAGCACAAGACAAGAAGAAAGCGAATGCTACGCTTGCCTATAATGATAGCTATGACAGTGCAAAGACACTCGTCGCTACTGATGGTAAGAACACTGAACAATGGGTTCTTAATTCTGGTTGTACTTTTCACATGTGCCTACACAAGTCTTAGTTTGTAAATTTTCAGCCCATTAATGGTGGTAAGGTATTAATGGGTAATGATGTTGCACGTCAGATGATGGAAATTGGTAGTGTTAAACTTAGGCTATATGATGGGCGAGTGAGACAATTGACAGATGTTAGGTATATTCCTGACCTCAAGAGGATTTTGATCTCACTAGGGACTTTAGACCAAAATGGGTATTCTATCAGGATCGACGGAGGAGTTTTGAGAGTGTTAAAGGTTTCCATGGTGGTAATGAGAGGAGAAAAGCACAAAGGCGTTTATGTGCTTAAGAGAAAGTCATGAGTGGTTCTGCATTATTCTTTGTAGATAATGAGAGTACGCAAACTAAGTTGTGGCATCTTAGACTAGCATACTTAGGCAAGAGAAACCTGAAGGAGTTATTTAGTCAAAAGGCGTTAGTGAGGATAAGTTCCAGCCCTTGGAGTTTTGTGAGCATTGTGTGCTTGGGAAAGCACATAGGGTGAGGTTTAGTACCGATAAGTATAAGACTAAAAGGACTCTTGACTACATACACCCAGATCTTTGAAGACCAGCTCAGACAGCTACTCATGGTGGTGTCAGGTATTTTCTTAGTTTATTGATGATTATTCAAGAAAGTTGTGGGTCTATGTGTTGAAGAGTAAAGATCAAGCATTTGATGTATTCAAGACTTGGAAGGCTCTTGTTGAGAATTAGACTGTCAAAAAGTTGAAGAGGTGGAGAACTGACAACGGCCTCGAATTTTACAATAAATAGTTTGATGAGTTTTGTGCCAAGTATGAGATTGTAAGGCATAGAATGGTAAGATCAACACCACAGCAGAATGGCATAGCTGAAAGGATGAATAAAACCCAACTTGAGAAGGTTAGATGCATGCTTACCAATGCAAAGATATCCAAGGCATTTTGGGGAGAAGCAATAGTGACTGCACCTTACTTGATTAATAGAAGTCCCTTCTCAGCAATTGACTTCAAGATGGCAGAAGAGAAATAGTCTAGCAATCCTCCTAAGTATGACCACCTTAAAATATTTAGTTGCCTTGCCTTTGTACATGTTTAGGAGAGGAAGTTAGCTTAGAGCTATCAAATAAGTATTCATAGGATATCCCGAAGGAGTGAAAGGATACAAGGTGTGGTGTAAAGATTTGACACCACCAAAGAGTATCATAAGCCGTAATGTGATGTTCGATGAGACGATGATGCTAAGAACCTCTCAAGAATATGAGAAAGAAGAACTTGTGCCCAAGGAAGATTCATCACCCGAGTCAATAAAAGTTGAAGTAAAACTAGAGAGAAGATCTAATATGCCTCCAGATTAGCACTTCAACGAGGACATCCTTGGAGATGAACCAAGAATACCGGCGAGTTCCTCTAAGTTCACCCACAGAAAGACTAGGACTCCTGAGATGGAACTTGAAGAGTACCAGCTAACCAGAGATAGGCTAAGGAGAACGATTAACCCACCAGTCAGGTATGCATAAGCAGATTTAATTGCTCATGCTTTTAATTCTACTTACACTCTTGAGTATGTGAGCCTAAGACATATGGTGAGGCTATGAATAGTAAAAATAAGAAAGAATGGCAGCAGGCCATGGGAGAAGAGATTAGTTCTTTTAGGAAGAATAATACCTGGAAGTTGGTGAAGAGACCTCAAAAGAAACTAGTTGGGTACAAGTGGGTGTATAAGGTGAATGAGGGGATACTGGGGATAGAGCCTATAAGATTCAAGGCTAGGTTAGTTGTACAAGGTTTTACTCAGAGAAAAGGAGTTGACTTTCATGAGATATTCTCTTCAATCGTCAAACACACATCTATTAGGATTTTATTAACCATGTGTGCAAATTTTGATTTACATCTAGAGCAAATGAATGTAAAGAAAAATTTTCTGCATAGAGAGTTTGAAGAGACAATATACATGGCACAACCACAAAGGTTCGAGGAGCCCAAGAAAGAAGATCATGCTTATTTCCTAAAGAAGTCATTATATGGGTTAAAGCAATCACCTAGACAGTGGTATAGACGATATGAGTTTATGATGACTTGTGGCTTTAGTAGGAGCAAGTATAATGATGCGTGTACTTTGAGAACATAAGTTATGGGATAATGTATTTGCTTCTATACATTGATGATATGTTGATCGCATATAAGACATAGAAGAAATATAAAAGCTCAAGAAGCAGTTGAGTGGCGAGTTTGAGATGAAGGATTTAGGAACAGCGAAGAGAATATTGAGTATGGATATTGTGAGGGAAAGAAGAGATATTATCTTCTTATCCCAACAGCGATATATACTCAAAATTCTAGAGAAACTTGGTATGTCTAACGCAAAGGTTGTCCCTACTCCTTTGACTATGTATTTCAGACTTTCAACAACATAGTCACTAACTTACGAAGAGGAGATACTATAGATGAGTAAAGTATCATATGCCAGCGCTGTGGGGAGCATTATGTATGCAATGATTTGCACAAGACCATCTATGCAAATCATGACAAATGATTTGTCAAATCATGACAATGTTAGCACAGACTATAAGTGTAGTGAGTAGAATCATGACAAATCCAGGTAAGAATCACTGGCTTATAGTAAAGTGGATTCTGAGATAACTCAAGGAAATGTCAAATCACGAGTTGATGTATGAGAGGGATGAAGACATCAGTGAAATAGTAAGAGGGTATGTAGACTCAGACTATACAGGTGATCTAGACAAGAGAAGATCGTTGACAAGTTATGTATGCACAGTATTTGGGTGTAGTATGTGTTGGAGATCTGTTCTACAACATGTGGTTGCACTATCTACCACAAAGATGGAGTGCATAGCTCTTGGTGAAGCTATTAAGGAGGTCGTATGGTTAAAAGGCATATATACTGAGGTATTGACTAGTGAAGATGTGAACACCGGTATATATTGTGATAGCCAGAGTGCCATACACCTAAGCAAGCATCAAGTATTCCACGAGAGATTAAAACACATTGATGTGAGGCTCCATTACATTAGAGAGATTGTCCAAAGTGGTGAAGTTAGTCTAACAAAGATAGCGTCGTCTAAAAACCCTGCTGATATGTTGACTAAGTCACTGCCCTCGATTAAGTTCATCCTATGCAAAGACTTAACCGGAGTCACTACTTTGTGAGGGTGACCGAAGATGCAAAAATGAGAGATCGAGTTACTTTGTAGATAATTTTGAATCAATGAGGGGATTTGTGAGAATATTGATTGAAAATCATTGAGATATAAGTTAGAGATCAAGCCAAGGGCATATGGTGCACGAGGATCGAAGACGAATGCGAAAAGAGGTAAAAAATGAAAAAGGGCATGACAGGCGCTAGCGCCGCAGCAACCAGGAATGGGTGTCGCAGCTCCGAAACCAGAACCTGAGCGCTGCAGCGCTAAACGCCATAGCGCTGGGAGTGGGAATTTGTTTCCCGTTTTGAGACTTTCTTTTTTGTTTTTCATTTGCTTCAGGATTTTCTAATACGACTCTCACATGTTTAGGGTAAACGTATGACGTCCCAAAGCTTATATAAAGGCTCTCAATTGACTTATAAACACATCTTTGTAATAACCCAAAAAATCTTAGTAATTAAACATTCTTGGTGATTTTTAGTGAGAAAAAATCTCTAAATTGCAAGAGTTTTTTTTTGTGAGTTTTTCTTATAAAAAGTATACTTTATGAATGCTTTGTAATTCAATAATAAATGTGAGTGATTTTAATCCGCAATAAATTTTTGTGTGTTTTTTTTCTACTTTTTTTCTCTTTATTTTTTTAATTACTTATTTTACATTATTTACTTAAGTGATATTGTTTATTTGTTTGTGTGTTTCCACTTCAAACACATGGGTTACATTCTCTAAAATAAAGAAGGTGTTGTGATCATGTGCTCAGCAAAATCCTTTACAGGCTCATTCTCACCATTTTCTGCGAAATGTATCACATTGAAGATAGCCTAAGAGGACATGTTGGAAATAAAAATAAAAGATGAATTGCAGTGCATTTTGGTGGTTATTTTCGATCGAAAGCAGTTGGTAGATGGCATTAATTCGTGGCAGTTTGATGAAGTAGAAGGAAACCTGCTGCAAACCATTGTTTTGCTTTTAGCAAATTTAAAGAATGCTTCATGCTCCTTTGTTAAAAGGGATTTGAATATTGTAGCTCATTTTCTTGTTAAATGACATCCATTACCTATATGTTAAAAGTTTGGATTGGTTGCAATCCCATTTGCTGGAGTAAATGTTAGAGACCAAAACCTGCCCCCAAATACCTTAGAATTTATCAATTTTAAAATTTTAATTAGTTTTATTAGTTTTAAAGCTATAATTAATATAAAAAAAAGTAAATTTATAAATTATTAAAAAAAAGCACAATTTCATCTATCTTAAAAAATAAATAACATAATTTTAAAAATTAATTAAATAAATACTTCAAATGATTGTACTGAATTCGATTAAAAGAGTCTCACTAAAAAATAATAAAAATCATTATTTAAAATATAAAAAAAAACTGTTTTAATTAAGATATATAATAAATAAATATCTTAATTTTATCACAATTTTATGTAATAATCATTAAAATTATTAATTTTATTAAAACTACATAATAAATTTATAATGAACTTAAGTAGGTCTAGATTCAATCTCATATTAAATTTAAATTTATCATAGACACGTCTTTCTTTTTTATAATTTAAATTCGCACACATCTCAACTACTCATTTAAGATAAGAATAATGTTATATTTTTTAAATAATATTTAAATTTTGTATTCTAAATTAAAAATTATTTATTATATTATTTTACCATTCAATAAAAACTTAACACATTATTTAAAATAAATAAATTTAAAATATTATTTAAAAAATATAATATTACACCTTAAATAAATCAAAACCCTATCCTTTAAAGTTTGAAATTGTGGCTCGAGTGCTAGATCCACGCCTTTGCCATCCCAATAATAAACATATGTTTTATTGTTTTCATTTTTAAATTACAATTTTCAAACGCATTACTAAATATATTTTGATATCAAAAACTAAAAATATTAAATCAAAACCACTAACTTTTTTACTTCATAAAAAATAAATTTAAAAACGCTATTTAGACCAATACCAAACGCACCGTAGGTTGTTTTGCTTGCTAATTTATGGAAAACAAATTTATATTGTGATAAAATTTTATCTATCCACCACACGCTTACAAATGGCAAGCATAATAAAGCTTCTCATGATGCCACTTAATAATATGACAAGCGTCAATAATTAAAAGATCTCTGTTTAACGAAATTCTCGCTTTTCTAATATCATACAAGTTCCTTTAGTTTGTTTTATTTTTAATTATATTTTAAATTTATACTATAAAGTATTTTACTTTGGATAGTATCCCATCAAATACTATACTCTCATATTTATTATAACTATTTTTATAAATATTCTTTATAATTGCCATTAAATTGGATCATTCACATCAAAAAATAAAAGGGTTAGTTTTATATGTTTAACTAAATTATATTGCATCTCTATATATTTTTTTTTATCTGTATTTTGAAGACAAAGAAAAAGAAATATACTGTATTCAAGTTTAGAGCTTAAGAATTTAAAGATCTTGAAGTTCGAAGATTTTGAAGAATTTAAAAAAATGCTTAAAAGAAATTAAAAAATATATTAAGAAGATGTCTAGTCTCATAAAGCTCAAGTTCTAAGCCGATATCTCAAGTGAGAATCATTATTTTAGATTTTAGATGTAGAAGTTCACTTGAATGCTAAAGGACTTGATAACATAATTAAAATTAATAACAATGCATATTTACAAGAGTGAGCTCTAGCTATTATTTTTCTTTACCATTACCTTTATCAGGTAATAAAATTAAAATATCTTATTATAAAGGACCCATGTGTCCTTTGAAACAGCATGAACAAAAGTTTTAACTACCTGAAGTTAGTAACATTGTTATATGCTTGTATGAGTGGATACATTTGTATTTATAGGATTTAAGTTAGTTAATGAATATAATTTTGCATTATTCAAGATTGCTTCACAATTAACATTATGTGGAGAAAAAATAACGAATGAAGACATGTTAGCAAAGACATTTTTAACATTTTTTTGTTTCAAATATAGTTCTACAATAGCAATATGATGCGCATGAATACAAGAAATTTTTTTATTTGATTCCATGTCTTCTTGTTGTTAAAAGGAATAATGAACTTATGATGAAGAATCATTAATCTCATCCTATTGTTGTTACACCAATACCTAAATCAAATGTTGTCTCAAGGAATCGTGAAGTAAATGTGACTTCATATAGTTGTAGTGGTAATTATTGGCACGACCTTAGTCGTGGTTGTGGTCGAGATGTGGCAAAGGTTGAGGTTAAGGTCATGGTCAATATAATAATTGACCTTATAAAGATTATAATAAAAATAAATTCAAGTGAGTTCAAAAGAAAACAAAGAAAATATGTGCAAAATAAGGGTACTTATTTATGATGCGGAATAAAGGGCCTATTTTTTTTTTTGGCGTATTTGTTATATGCCCAAGCATCTAGCTGATTTGTACGAGGCATTTATGAAAGAAAAGAAAAAAAAGTTGAGACCAATTATGTTGACAATATGAATCCAGGAAACACCATACGTCTCAACGTCTTTCAAATTTCTTTGGAGTGATCGATTTGAAGAATAATCACTTAGTTAGTATGGGAATATCCATATTAATTAAGTTTTAATTATTATTTTTATGTTTGTATCATAATATGATTATATGTTATAAAGAAAGAGGAAAAGATATGTCTAGTTGATAGTGCAACAACATATACAATCCTTTGAAATAAGAAGTATTTCTTAAATTTCACATTAGTCGAAGCAAAAGTAAACACTATATCAAGCTCTATAGACTTAATAAAAGGTTCTGGAAGAACTATGATTTGGTTAACGTATGGCATAAAATTATACATCTATTATACCTTGCTATTCACCAACATCAAGAAGATCCCTACTTAATTTCAAATAAATTCATCGTAATAATTTCAATATATAGACTACGATTAAAATAATATTAAATATCTCTACATTGCTTATAAGTCCTTGGCCAAAAACAAACATTAATAAGCTTTCTTTCTCATCAGCCTTATATTATACAATGATGAAAGCACTCGAAACAAATATATCTACATTTGTTTTCAATTAAACATTAAAAGAAACAAATATATCTACATTTTTTTTTCAATTAAACATTAAAAGAAACAATATATCTACATTGTGAATCCCTAAAAAAAATGTTTGCAAAGTAAAACAAATTTAAAATTGCCTAAAGAATATTTTGTTTATATTATATTGAGTATTAAAATAGTTCAAAACTAATTAAACCTCTCTTAATATAAAGTTGTACAAATAAATTGATGACTGCCTCAGACGTAACCCAATAATACTAATAAACAAATAAAGCATACTACATAAAAATCAATTCAATGGCTAAACATATGATTGAAACAATTTATATTTGCACAAATAGATACACACATTATACTATCATCAAAAATATGATACCAACATCTTATTGCAAAACCTTTAGTTGATTAAACTTCACACACAAACATGAAATAATATTAACATTAAAAATTTTCAAGATACTATTTGGCTTTAGATTGTTAGATATATTTATTCTAAAAATTATTCAACTATATATATATATAAACATATATTATCAAATATTTGTAAGATAAAATTAGCAACAACCATAATATAAAATAAATATAAAAGAGACTAAGAAAATACTTAGCCTTGAGTATAAAGAAGCATGCTATAGAGCATTGTCTTAAAACTAAATAGTTCTCCCTTCATGCAGATAGTGATGAATCTATAAAATTTTAAGATTCAACCTTATGCCAACAGCTACTCTCCTCGATGAGTACGACCACTGGAAGATCATACTAAGTCTTTAATGTTAAAATTGCTCAAAACACAAAATAAAAAGTGTATTTTTTTATTAAAACAAATAGTGTATATACACTTATACATATACATAGAACACTTTATTTTATTTTCTCTTTTTCACTCATACACGCACACCATTAAAGCTCCTTTTTTTCTTCTCTTCTTTATTTTCACACACACTCTTTAGATGAGATTAAAAGTGGAATTAAAAACCCTTTATGTATTACTTATAATCCTAAAGTTATTTCTTATTGTGCATTCTATTTCTTTAGATAACTTCTTTTATTACATTCTTATAATACTTATATTAGTCTTGTAAAGTCAATTCTACAAGACTTTACAAAACTATACAAGACCAACTTAAACGAAGTCTTGTAAAAAACAGATTTAATGCACCAAAAGTAAACATAACAAGACTATACAAGACTATATGAAACCAAGGCTTGTAAAAAAATTTAACAATACAAGACTATACAAATTTACATGGAATTAAGTCTTGAACAAAAAAAAATTTTGACAGTACAAAATGATATAAAAGCTGTACAAGACTTTATGAAACACAATCGTGTAAAACAACGAAATGAATGCATTAAAAAGTACATCCATTAAAGTACAAGATTATAAGAATAATACGATAAGATTACATAAACTATGTCTGTCATATTACAACATACATAGAAATAGTAAAACAGTCTCATTACATATAATGATAAAATTACACAACATAAATAAGATCAATCCTATATGAAGGTTCTTGGTCATAATCTTTAAACTCAACAAGAAATTGTTCTACCTATAAATACACAAATAATATTAATGATAAAGAGGTTAAGAGTTAAGTATTCACCTTCAAACTAAAATTGGCAAAACTCTTATCTATAACCGTTAAGGTAAAAAATAAAGCAGTCACTTGAATTCCCTTAGGGATTACACTGTATTATGCATGATGTAATGCCATTTGAACTATCTCCTTATAGCCCTAATTGCCTTTGGTAGATGTGCATGAGTGCACTGATCATAAGGGTATGGTGAACACATTCTTATTCGGGGCGTTGCAAAAAATCGATGTAATTTATAACATGCTTGCAATGTATACTAGATAGCTATCACTCCCTACAACCACACTTCTCTTTGGATAGGTTAACTGCAATCCTTTTCCTATGTTCTCCTTCAATGATAAAACCATTACCTGTTAATTGCTTCATTTTATTGACATATAATAATAGTTGTTTTGTTCTCTCTACCAAGTACCAAACAATGTGAACAACATTTTGCCTAATGACAACCAATTGAAATTTTGTATCTAAATAAGTTAGTAACAGCTAACAAGAATTTTATTGTCATGTAGGTAAAAAAAAATGGCTCAATTGACAGCAATGCAAATATAAGCTCTCCAGTAATCTTTTGTACATTTCTATCCAGAGCACTTTTTACAATGAGTACAATTTATCCTCGTATTCATACTGCATGAAATAATAAATGTTCTTAAAAGACAGTTAAAATGTAGATATTGTTGAAAACAATTAGAATTATTCTTTACATTTTTTAAAAGATTAAGAAATTATGTTATCATTCTATAGCCAATAGTTAATTGTATTAAAATAAACACATATTTTGTTTACATTTACTGATGAGTATATATGTAATGTATCATGTATATTTGGATATTGATTTTAGATTATAAATTTAAAACATGGAGTAGCTTAAGAGAGTTTCAAATAAATATTCATACTCTTCAACAAAAACTCCATCACTGTTAATTTAGTAGCATAGTTAAAAAGAGAAACAACAAAAAGACAATCATTAGATTAAATGCACCTAGTTTTAAATAGCAACCTCCCCCTGTTCTTTCCCAAACACTCTTATGTTTATGTTCATTACAAAAATACTTATGCTTATAAAAAAATGACCTATGACAATTATTAAGTTCTAACATACTCTATAGTATTTGATACCAGTTTTAACAAATGGTCTTGTCATATAGATCTAAATGCAGGCTCTATAAGGAATCACAATAGTCATTAAGTAACACACTTTGTAATAGTTAATATATAAGGAATATGATTAATGATATGGTATAACGGCCCATGGTTAGCCAGCAATATGAAGTCAGCCATACTTAATGGAGTCAAAGAAACTTTGAATATGGTCATTTGGCTTTTATAGCTATTTTCAGTGCTCATATAATATATTTTCATGTTTGTATTGTCTAAGAACTTTAATTTGGGTATTGATGATTGTCTTGAAACTTTAATTTTGGATTTAACTATGCTTGAAGAATTATTCCAAATATTTAGTATTTAAACTAGTTGCATTTGTATTTTCAGTACCTTTTGATGATTAATGAAAAGTAGAATTCTATATTAAGAGTTTAATTCAAAATTTCATTTTTTCTGAGCTAATTTTATTTCGTTTTGTTGAATGATATCAATAACCCTTGTCTTTGTGAAAAAAAATCACGAACCTATCAACATTTGTCCTGGGCTAGGTGACATTAGAGCCTTGTCTTAAGATGGCAGGCCCCGGTGACTTAAATAGAGATCATTCAAATGTGTTTGAATAAATGATGAAAGCACGTATAAGAGAGTTTTTGAGAGATATGCAAGAATGCATGGAAGTATTGACTGAACTAATTATGACTTTGAGAACTAATGATCCACTACTATAAGAACAAATGGCGGTAATGAGAAGACTGCATAAGCAGCCAAATTCTATCCCTATTAATGTTAATTTAGATAAGGAAGTCGACGATAAGGCTGAGATTAGGCCAGGCAACGAGCAAAAGGAGTAGCCTTGGGTACACGAAGAAGGTTTAACCGTTTTGCCCCTCTAGTGGATGATTTAGGAGAAGAGGAAATTGATGGTGAAATTAAAGGTGAGTGTTTGCCATAGAGGAGACAACATCACTAGCGTGATGAAACTTACAAGGTAAAAACTGATTTACCTACTTTTAATGGTACTGCTGATATAGAATAATTTTTGGATTAGAAGTACGAAGTAGTGAGTTTCTTTGAAATTATGAATGTAATGCTAAAATGTAAAGTAACTTTAGTGGCTTACAAGCTGCATAGAGTACGGGTGCGTGGTGGAAACACTATCAAAAAGATCAAAGATTAAGAAAGATAGCCACATGTTCGTTATTGGCACCAAATAAAGGCACTTTTAAAGGGGCATATTTTACTTTTGAATTATGAATAAACTCTCTTCCAACAATTTAAAATTTGCATTCAAAGAATCCGCTCTGTTTCATCTTATACAAAAGAGTTCCTAAAGTTGCAAGTTAGGTGCAACTTGACAAAAACAGGGGACTAGCAAGTGGATAGGTATGTAAATAGGTTAAATGATGACATCTAAGGTAGATTGGCCACGCAACAAATATGGTCAATTGATTAAGCTCGAACTTTGGCATTAAGGGTCGAATGAATCATGAAAACTAGAAGGTTTCTAAAAAGTCAGGCTTATTCAGGTGTTGAGCCTAGTTTCAAGTTTTCTTTTACCACAACTGATGGCAAACCTTTAGAATTCAAAGGAAAAGAAGCTAGTTTGAAGAAAAACAGAAGCAAAAGGGAAGGAAAAACTAGACGGTTCAAAAGGAATTCGATGTTTTAAGTACAATGAGATAGGGCATAGATCTAGTGATTATCTTATATGCAAATTTACCAATGTCACCAAATGTGAGCATGAGGAGGAATATAATGAGCAAGAAATAGCAAATAAGTGTGGTAACTTTGAAATGGCCGAGGAAGATGATAAGAAAGTGGTATACATTGTAAGGAGCTGTTATACACTCCAACACAACTTGATGAAACCCAACGGAAACGGGTCTTTAAAGGTAAATAATTTATGGCTAACAAAGTATAAATCTTGTTATTGATAGTTGTAGCTGTGAGTACTTAATGTCTCAAAGCTTGGTTGATCATCTTAAACTTCAAACACAGCCACAGCCATCCCTCATATAGAATTAGTTGGATAAATAAGAGGCCTAGCATGCAAATTACACATTATACTATTTGCTATTGTCTTTGGGAAAGACTTACAAATCTAAAGTTCTTTATAATGTTGTGGAGATTGATGCATACCATGTGTTACTAGGCAAGCCATGGCAATTTGATGTTGATGTAAATTACAAAGGAAAGGACAACACCTATGCCTACACTTAGGATTACACAGTTATGGTTCCAAACCAATGAAAGAACACTTTGTCAAAAGTGGAGGAGAGGGCATTATTATCTGTAGCTCTTAAAAAGGATGAGTTTGTGAAGGACATGAAAAGTGTCAAATCTTGTGCTATTCTAATAGTGAAGGGAATGGATCAACTGTACAGGCCGCATCTAAGAAGGTTCAAGGCTTATTGGCAGAATTTGTTGATATAATAGTAGAACCAACACAATTGCCTTAAATGTAAGATATTCAACATCATATTGATTTTGTTCCTGGAGCTAACTTGCCAAATCTACCTTATTATTGTATAAGTCTAAAGGAGCATGAAATCTTAAAGAAGGAAGTGGATGAGCTGTTATAAAAGGGGCACATATGAAATAGCATCAATCCTTATATCGTACACGCCTTACTTACTTTAAAGAATAATATAAGTTAGAGAATGTGTGTCGACAACCGTGCTATCAATAAAATAACCATGAGGTACCAATTTTTCATCCTTATGCTTGATGACTTACTTGATTAGTTGAGCGGTGCTAAATTATTCACCAAGATAGATCCGCTTAATAGATATCACCAAATCAGAATTCGTATAGGAGATAAATGGAAGACAACTTTCAAGATAAAGGATAAGTTATATGAGTAGCTAGTTATGCCATTTGGGTTATCAAATATGCCAAGTACATTCATGCACTTTATGGCCCAAGTACTTAAACTGTTTATGCTCCACTTTGTTGTTATCTATTTTGATGATATTTTGATCTACTGTAAGAATGTAAATGAGCACCTTGATTATATTAAGCAAGTTTTAGTTATGTAGAGAAAGAATGAGTTATTTGTAAACCTAAAGAAATTTGTATTTTTAACAAACAAACTAATGTTCCTAAGATTTGTTGCAAGTAATAAGAGAATTCATATGGATGAAGAGAAGGTAAAAGCTATTAAAGAATAGTCAAAACCAAAAACCATAACTGATGTAAGGAGTTTTTATGGCCTAACAGCTTTCTATGGCAGGTTTATAAAAAAATTTAGCACTATTGTGGCACCAATTATCGATTGCTTGAAGAAAGTAAAATTTCAATGGGGAGAGGCTGTTAATCGTAACTTCGAATTGATTAAAGAAAAATTGACTATAGCACCTATTCTATCTCTACCTGATTTTTTTAAAACTTTTAAGATTGAAAGTGATGCAAGTAGGATTGGAATAGAAGTTGTTCTTTCTCAAGAAAGGAATCCCGTTGTATTCTTTAGTGAGAAATTAAGTGAAGTAAGATAGAAGTGGTCAACGTATCAACAAGAATTTCATGTCATATTTTATGCTTTTAAGACTCGAGAGGCATATCTTTTGCCTAAAGATATATTGATCTTATGTTGTCTAAGTGAGCAACTTATCTTGAAAGATTCAATTATGTTATTATTCATAAATCTAAAATTACTAATCGTATAACAAATGCTATAAGTCATTGTACTTGTTATGATTTCTATTGAAGTTTCAAGTTTTGAACCACTCAAGAAGCTTTATGAGAATGATGAATATTTTGGTGATGTTTGGAGTAAATACCTAATAAAGCAGCCTTTAGGTGAAAAGAGAGCAGATTGTGCGTTCTAAAGAGCTCATAACGTGACAAGTTGCTAAGGGAAATATATTCTGGCTACTTGAATGGCCACGTGGGAAAAGATAAGACCATAACTAGTTTGGAGGAACGTTGCTACTAGCCTCAACTTAAAAGAGATGCTGAAAAGTTTGTGCAAAGGTGTCCAATGTGTCAAACAAGCAAGAGGCAATCAAAATACAGGATTATACATGTATTTGTCTATTCTTAATGCATTTTATGATAACATCTCTATGGATTTTGTTGGGTGTTTATCATAGAGTGTGTGATTATACGAGTGTATACGTAATTTCAAAAATTACCATATGCGCAGCGGAAGCATGTTACAAAATACACCCATTTTAACAAATTCAACATATATCACATATATGCATAAGTATAACAATTATACAATTATGAACATGATGAACAACATATATCACATATATGAACAAGTATAACAATTATACAAATATAAACATGTTGAACAATATTGTATTATAACACATAATGTAAAATACTCACTTAATGAAGGTAGCTTTACAAAATCTTCAAGTTCTTCAATAATCCATGTGAAGAGCTCACCTTGAAGTATATGTTGAACAATTCTAGTCCATAACTTTTGGTGGGATTAAGGAGCTAGAATGGTAGCTTAGTGTTTAAAATTTTCAGCACTTGTATTCAAACTCTTTTGAATACAATTTTTGTTTCTTAAATGGAGATGGTAAATATTTTCTATACAACTCTTGTATTAATTAAAAATCTTTAACATACAACTCTTGTATATTAATCTTAGAAATAATTTCTACATGATAATTATTTTGAACAACTCTTTGCAAAATAATTATCTTTTTCTCCATTTACATATCATTCATTTTGGCCATCCATTAAAGAAGGAAATGAAGAGAAGTTTGTTTATTTTTCAACACTTGAAAGAATGAAACTCAAAGAACTCTCTCTTATCTCTCTTCTTTGCCATTGCCAAATTCTTCTCCCAAAATTGAATGAATGAATGAATTCAATTGTTTTGCCAAAATTCATTTTATTTATTCAACACTTTGATTAAAGAAAATAAACAAAATGAAGTGCTCCACCAATTTTATTGTTGGTCTCCCATTTAGAATTAATTAAACCAAGCACTACAATAATGGCCACCAAAATTAATCTTTACCTAACAATTATAATTACTTTAATTATAATAGGTAATTAAATGGCCAACATCTAGGCCACTCATTGTATTAAAATACAATGCCATGATCTATATATATTATAATATTATCTAATAATATAATAATAATATATGATTTAATTATTCAAAATAATTTTGAATAATTACTTTTTATCTTACTAATTTTTACTACCATGGTTAAATGGTAAAAAAGTAAAATCAAATCATGGAACAAATTTTGTCATTTGTCAATATTCTATTAATTAACAACCCTTGTTAATTAATTAAGTGATGTACTTAACAATTAAGTCTTGACAAATGTATAATCCGAGGGATCCCTAAATAATCGTTCTCTTTTGCTGAAATTTATTGGATCGAACTATTCAATCCAATCCGCTACCCCAGTGCACAACGAGTATACTTCATATTATGAGACTCTCTAGGTCCACACCTAATTTGTCATATAGAGCTCTTCCATACGTCCGTGAACAATGTCCCACACACACGTTACGGATATTACAAATTAGCATGTTAGACCATACAAGTTGAGGTTATTACATATTCGTATAATCCTTCCATCATTTATATACTTGAAGAGCAGAGATATAGATCATCACCGTCAAATCTCTATTTGCTCAACCACGAACTTATCTCTAGATTTATATTTCATAAAACAATATCCACAAACACTTTTGTGATATTGTTTATTCCTCCGGAATATCTTTTCTGAGGTTTATGCTTGCGGCCACAAGACTTTCTGAAATACAATCTCAGAGCATTAGGATATATAACCCACTCATATGAGCTGATGGATTTCATATCTACGCACACCGAACTCCATGAGCATCGGACCATACCCAGCGACACCCAGCAGTCAGACCATGAAAGGTTTCTGACATGTGTGGAACCAAAGCATGGTGGATCACTCATAAGCCCACCGTGGCGCTCAGGTCAAAGGACCACAAATACTACTCAACTCGGAAGACCCTCCATTGATGGCTTTATGAGATGTCTATTGGATGTCTTCGTGAGTCTGTTCAATATCCAGTCCTTACTAAATACCTGCATCTCTATACGAGCTTCCTTCTAAGCTCATGGTTTGCTAAGACTAACCATCTGGACCATCCAGATATAGACATACACTAATCTATATTAATGGGTTTCACCGATAGACCCGCATCGATGAAATTAGATCAGGAACATTATGTTTGAGAACATACTTGCATAATGACATTTCTTAGCACCATCTGCAACTCATTGCAGCTATATCATTACTAATATATTCTCAGGTCATTGTCCTATTTCAGACAACTCATTAGATTTTGCTAACTCTTAGTACCACTAACTCTTAGTGTTTATAACTATTAGCGTTGCTAACTCTTAGCCCTGGTCTAAACTCTTTTAGACCAAATCTGAACTCTTTCAGATCATACAATGTCTAAAACGTTACAAGCATCTTACCATTTAATAAAAATAATATTAATTATTTTATTAGAAATAATAATTGTATAAATACAATCACTATATATTTATACATTATGGGATGGCACGTAAGCACAAATCCCAACAGATTTTGTACTGGGTTTACCAAGAACCCAAAGGAAAAGTGATGTCGTATTTGTAGTGGTTGATCGATTTTTCAAAATGTCACACTTTATTCTATGTCAAAAGATAATAGATGCACATTATGTAATGAAGTTGTTCTTTAAAGAAGTTGTTCGTTTGCATGGTGTACCCCTTTCCATCACTTCATATAGGGATAACAAATTTTTGGTAACCTTTTGGTTAACTTTATGGAATAGATTTGGGACCACGTTGAAGTTTTCTAGTATAGCACATTCCCAAATCGATGGCCAAGTAGAAGTGGTGAACCGTTCTTTAGAAAATCTGATTAGATGCATATATGATATCAAGAAGGGTGAATGGGACTTTACTTTGGCATAAGCTGAGTTTGCTTACAACAACTCAGTTAACCGCTCCACCGAAATGAGTCATTTCTCTATTGTTTATACTAAAAGGCCGAGGCATGTTGTAGATCTAGTCAAACTTTCTTCTAATATAGGTTATAATGTAGCTGCGTTTGTTTTAGTGGATACTTATTCAAAGATATTATAAGAGGTGCATTAATCCTTGAAGGAAAATAATTTCAAATATAAGGCAAATATAGACAAGCATTGAAAGTATCAAGTGTTTAAGGTGGGTGATAAAACGATGGTTTATTTACATAAGAAATTGCTACTTGCAGGAATTCAAGGCAAGTTAAGGCAGAAACGTTATGGTCCTTTTAAAGTTTTGAAAAGGATCAATAAAAATGCATATGTAATTGACCAACCCGATGATAAAGGCATATAAAAAACTTTCAACGTAGCATATATATCCACCTATCATCCCAAAGGCAACCTATATGATCATTCAATGACAAGTTCTTTCTAAGTTGAGGAGAATGATAAGGTATACCAGCCCATGATTAGCCAATAATATGAAACCCAATATTCAAAGCAAGCCCAATCTAAAGTCAGCTATACTTTATGGAGTCAAAGAAACTTTAAATCGGATCATTTAGCTTTTATAGCTATTTTTAGTACTCATTTAATATGTTTTGATGTTTTGTTGCCTGGAAACTTTAATTTGGGTATTGATGATTATCTTGGAACTTTAATTTAGGTTTAACTATGCTTGGAGGATTTTTTTAAGTATTTAGTATTTAAACTAGTTGTATTTGTATTTTCAGTAGCTTTTGATGATTAATGAAAAGTAGAATTCTTTTCTAAAAGTTTAGTTCAGTATTTTGATTTTTCTGAGCTAATTTTATTTTTTCTTATTAAATGATATCAATAACCCTCGTCTTTGTAAATAAAATCACAAACCCATCAACGCTTGTCTTGTGTCAATTAATCATAAAAAACACCACCACATTCAAGAAGGAATTTACTTATGAATTACAACTAGGGAATTCAGTGCGAATGCTATTTCAGCAACAATCTAAATTTAACACAGCTATTAATACACAAAATGAAAAATATATCCAACAATTGTATTAGATTCAACAATCTAGACTATTCATACTTTGACTACCAATAATTTATCATGTGTAATGAACATACTCAATAACACATTCCATTACTAACATTCATTTTAAAGTAAGAATAAGAAAGCAAATTCATCAAATAATGAAAGTAGATAAAAAAAAGAGGTTAAAAGAATGCTTTAAAAACCATACTCACAACATTGTTCAAACACAATGTACATTCATTTTTTAAGTAAGACCTAAGGTGAAGGATGCTTTTTACAAAATATTACATTTACCTAGGAACTAGTTAAGAGGGAGAGGGAGAGGGACAAAGAGGATCCTTCAACATTCGAAAAGCGTAATTATTTTTTTCATTCTTTTTTATTTTCTTGTAAGAAACAATAAGTTTATTAATAAAAATTGAAACTACAAAAAAAGTTGATCAGCAGTTCATTTAGAACCTCCTTTACGTTTCAATCCTTCATGATATTTAGATTTATATCAAACACTAATTTGTCAGAGACAAGAAATGAGAATATAAGCTAGATTATAGGCTAAGTGAAGGAAAGTAATATCAAGATGACCACAATCATTATTCAAATCTCTATTGATATCTTTGTTGGTAGTAAATAAAAAAACTTTCTGTTTATAAAAATAAATGCAACGGAGGCTAGATCGTCTTGTTCACAATTACATGTATAGAAATAGAAGATTACCTCAATTTCTCGCTATGGTAGATCTTGAATTGACTGGTTGTAATATTCACTACTATCCTTAATCTTCAAACTCAACATGTGTGGGTACGTGGATCTTTCTTAATCTCTAAAAATACTAATACCCAAATATAAGAGAATGGTATTAATTATATTCTTTTTCCCATGTAAGAATACGTAAAAAGAATTTTTCTCTATATGGTTGTAGTACCTTATTCTTATTACATACATCCCATATATATAGGGATCTCCTTTGGGTATTTAGAATTTGATTAGGATTAGAAAATTAAAATTTGATTAGAATTTGAGCTAGTAGAGGGACTACAAGACCCATGGGCTTCCTAGCTCTAACTTAAAAGGCCTAATCCTTATTATCTCATAATACACATATTTTTCTAAGTTAACCCCAAGCTATTCCACTAAAAATCAAGGACTGTACTCTAATAACCCATATTATAAAATAAAAACTCATTTAATTAAAACTCCTTTTAATTAAATTAGGCTTGGTCTTTAGACCAACAATAATCATTTAATTGACCATCTAATTGATTTTCATAATTAAAGCTAAGCCTTTAAAAAAAATGTCTTACCTCTTTAATTACTTATTTGCCCTTAAGTCATTGAATACTCTAATGATCATTTTTAATATATCTATATTTGTAAATAAATTTACAAATAAATATTATTATTCAATAAATAATTTATTGAATAAACTGTGGCCACAGATTCTAATGATCAAGTACTGCAAACATCTTAGGTGGACATTAATTATTAGATTCCATCTTACAAATATATGTTTCTACGACCTATGAAATTATATCTCTAAGCTATCGAGGTTTTGACCGTTTATATGGATCTCACTCCATGATAGCTCAAAAGATACAAAGCATGAATGTAAGTTCATTACCTGCCCATGATTAAGATCAATCAAACTTATTAAAACTTTTATGAATTAAGAATTACGACATTTAGTTAACCAGATCGAAATTCACAATAGTCTCATTCAATGTAATATATACACTAGTTTTTCTACTCGAAGTCTCTACTTCGATGATCAAGGTAAATCATCTACTATAAGAAGTAGAAAAACTATAATCTTACATAATAAAATGCCGTTTTTCATTAATGGTTGTGAACTAGATTTAATTTATAAATAACCTGTGATCTATACCCTCTGTATTAGCATCATATGCCTAATACATAGATCACATACTTTATAAATATGGGCTCATCAATGTATACTCAATTATATGTATGAATAAACTCTTATTAATCAAATAAAATGTTATTTTACATGCTTTAAGGGCATAAATAACATTATATGTCTAACAATCTCTCACTTGCCTTAAAGCATATCAAGTAACTATTGAACCCTCATATTATTCATATGAGTTTAAAAACTCTTTGCCGGCAATAACTTAGGTGAATGAATCAACTAGATTATCTGCTTACGTAATCTTAGATACCATAACTTCACCATTTCGTACAAAACTCCCTTACCAAACATGATTTTCTTTCAATGTATTTTTTTCTCTTGTGGTATTCGACTCCTTAGACTGTGCTACTGCCCTTGCTATTATCTTAATAAAGAACAATAGGCATTTAAGTTCTCAGTACCATCTTAAGCTCTATAAGGAACTTCCGGAGCTATATAGCTTATTTTGTAGCTTTAGTTAGAACTACATATTCAGCTTCTATGGTGAAGTCTACAATACATGATTATTTTATACGCCTCCAACTTATAGCTCCACCACTTAAAGTGAATACCTATCCTGAGAAAGATTCGGGTATCTTATGTTATTAGAATTCTGAATCTATATACCCAATAGGTATAAGATTCTCACTGAAATATACAAGCATATAATCTTTCGTTCTCTAAAGGTACTTGAATATATGCTTTACTGCAGTCCAGTGTTCTAGTCCTGGATTAAATTGATATCCACTGATCATTCAAACTATATAACAAACATCTGGTCTAATACATGACATTGTATACATGAGACTTCCTACTGCTAATTTATCAGGAATACTTCTCATGCAATCTATCTCTTTAGTTCTCTTAGGAAACTGATACTTGGATAGATTAATTCCATATCTAAAGGAAAACAATCCCTTTTGGAATTATGCATGGCAAACTTGATTAGAATTTTGTTAATATACTCAGTCTGGGATAAGCATAATATCTTGAACTTGAGATCTCTTAATACTTTAATCCCAAGGATGTTATTGGCTTCTTCTAGATCATTCATATCAAAATAGTTAGATAACTATATTTTATCTGATGATAATGCTCCAACATCATTTATAATAAGTAGTATATCATCTAAAATACAATACTAGAAAAACCACCAACCGCCTATCTATCTTCTTGTAAACACAAGGTTCACGGGATTTTAATCAAAACCAAATGATTTGATTGCCTGATCAAATCTGATGTTCCATGATCTAGATACTTGTTTAAGCCCATAGATAGATTTTTGTAGTTTACAAACCATATACTTTTAGTCTATAGCTATAACACTATCTGGTGGTATCATATAGATACTTTCTTCAAGATTACTATTAAGAAAGGCAGTTTTGACATCCATTTGTCAAATCTCATAATCAAGATTCACTGCAATGGATAAGAGAATACTAATAGACTTAAGCATGACTACCGGTGAAAAGGTCTCCTTATAATCGATACCTTATTTCTGAGTGTACCCTTTAGCAACAAGCCTAACTTTGAAGGTTTCCACTTTCTCATCTACCCCACTCTTTCTCTTGTAGACCCATGTACACCCTATAGGTTTTATCCCTTCAAGTTTCTCTACAAGTTCCTATACTTTTATTGGAATACGTGGAATCAATTCTGATTTCATAGCTTTTATAACAATAGTTTGCATCTTTATCAACCACTGCTTTATTATAACTAGTGGATCTAGTTCATGCTCATTAGAGACTGCCTAAAATGATTCTCCAATTAACATGTACCTTGTTGGACATCTAATAATCCTCCCACTATGACGAAGTACCGGTAGTTGTTGTTCTGCAACTAGCTCTGGTTGGTTATTATGATCTAGATTGGGAATTAACTTATTGACTCTATTAAGCACAATATTAGAGTTTCTAGATAACTCATCAAGAATTATTTTACTCCTAGGTTTGAAGTCTTTCATATAGTCTTCTTTAAGAAAGATTGCATTAGTGCTAACTAATACTTTCTTATCTTGAAAACTATAGAAAAGACTTCCTCTTGTTCCTTTAGGATAGCCTAAAAACAAATAAACTTCTGACTTAGATTCCAACTTGTCTGTCTTCCCTTTTAGCACATATGCTGGACAACTGCATATATGTATATGACGTAAACTTGGTTTACGTCCTATCCATATTTCTAGAGGTGTTTTAGGGACTGACTTAGATGGAATTAAGTTAAGAAGATACATGGTTGTTTCTAAGGTATAACCCCAAAACGAGATGGGTAAAGTTGAATAACTCATCATTGACCTCACCATTTCAAGAAGATTCTATTTCTCCTTTTTGCCATACCATTTTGCTGAGGTGACGTTGGTGCAGCCAACTGAGATAATATCATATTATCTAATAAATAGGTCCTGAACTCACTATAGAGATATTCACCACCTCGATCAGATCGAAGTGCCTTTATGTGTTTTCCTAATTGCTTTTCTATTTCTGCCTGAAACTCTTTGAATTTATCAAACGCCTCAAACTTATGGCGTATTAGGTACATATAATTGAATCTAGAATAATCATCATTGAAAGTGATGAAATATTCATAACCTCCTTTAGCTTGTATGCTCATGGGCCCACATACGTCAGAGTACACTAATTTTAATGTTTCAATAGCTCTATTACCTTTAGTATTAAAAGGTCTTTTGGCCATTTTACCTTCAATACAGGATTCACAGATTAGTAATGGTTCAATATCTAATGAACTCAAAGGTCCATCTTTGACTAGACTTTGGATCCTATCTAGACTAATATGACCAAGACGTAGATGTCATAGATACGTTTGATTAGTGGGAGTCACTTTAATCCTCTTATGGTGATTAGATTCATTATTCAATTCTGTGTTATGCAGTGAGTTAATTTTAGGATATATGCAATATAGATTGTTAACTAGTGTATCAGAACATATAAATGACTTATTTCTTTTTTTTTTTTTTGATATAAAGGTAAAATTTCATTAAACACATGAGGAAATGTCCTCAATTACAGCATGTTCAATTTGTGATAGTACCTTGCCATACTAAATAGTTTCAGAATCTAAATTAAGGGCAAAACGTGCTAATTTATGGGCCACCCTATTGGATGAGCGATAAGCATGACTAAAAGAGTATTGAGAGAGTGACAAACCAATTGTCGTAATATCATAAAGTACCAAGCCCAACTCCGAGGCAAAAGTAGAGAAATTGTTGATGTCCTGAATGACACATGTAGCATCGAAAACTACCTCAAGGGCAGAGATACCTCACCACCTGGCCAAATGAAGTCCTCATAGTAGAGCCAAGGCTTCAAGGATATCCACAGGAGGCTGTGCCTCAATAGGGATGGATAAGGAGGCCAAGCCAGCCCCAGAGTAGTCGCGTAGTACCACCCTTAGCCTGGCCTTGAAGTGTTTTAAGGATAGGCCTGCATCAGTGTTTAGCTTTATAGAGTCCAGCTGAGGGGCCAGCCATAATCTATGAGGTGACATTGGGGTATTAGAAGGAGGGGCTTGAATAGTCATCAATTCATTCTTGTAGCAATGCACCAAACTTAGCACCTCTGACAAAGAAAATGTTTTTTGTTCCAAAATGAATTGGTTTTTGATAAACCAAAGTCTCCAAAAAAGAATTAGCAGAAACTCAAAATTCTCAAGTTGTAGGCACGCCCGGCATTCAATCAAAAAATTTAACATGATTAAGAGATACGAAAACCATGGGAGATACGAAAACCATGTATGAGAGGCCATGATTGGCGTACTTTCTTTAACGCATCACAAAGCCATAGCGCATGAATGGTGTTTTCTGCACCATTAGCATAGCGACTACACGAGTCATCAACAGGGACATGATGTCTTCTAAGGTTAGAAAAGGTAAGGATCCAGCTATGCGACATTTTTCAAACAAAATGTAATTTTTTTAGGAAGCTTCAGGTTCCATAGGGCCAGCCACCAGTTGCGGGTAACACCACTGCCAGAGCTGGATGAGGCATGGTTAGGATCAATGGAAAGCCCATAACCACTATTTACAGAATATTATCCGTGTTTGTTAAAATACCACATAATTGAATCCGTAAGGTGGTTCTAAGAGTGCGAGCGTGGGATACTTAAGATGAGGTTGCATTCATCTTTTGTGAATGAGTTACGAATAAGCTTATAGTTCCAATGCCTTGAAGGGAGAAGCAGATTAGCCACTAGTGTATAATCAGGCAGTATATGAGAGAAAATGACTTATTTCTTTTGATCACCACAGTTGAGTTAAATATAACAGAATAATCAAATTTATTCAAATAACTAACTAAAATCAAATTACGTTTGAGTTCCAATACTAACAAATAATCATCTAATACTAAAGTCCTAAAATCATCAAAATAAAGTTAAACAACTCCCACTTCCTTGGTTGCAATAGTTAAGTCATTTCCTAGTCTTAGACTGATCTCCTCTTTATTGAGTGGTCTGGTTTTCTGGAACCCTTGCAATGAATTGCAAATATGATTAGTGGCTCTAGAATCTACTATCCATGAATCAGTAGAATCAACCACTAAACATGTCTTAATTAAAAGAATTTTACCAAAAGCTGAAGTTGTCCTTTTAGCTATTGAAAACTTAACTAAAGGATAATTTCTCTTTCAATGCCCTTTAATGTCATATTGGAAACACTTTCCTTTGGGCCTTACTACCTTTTTATGAATTTGCATAAATTCTAAATTAGATGTTTTCTTTAGCTTATTCTTCTTGTTCTTACTACTCTTTCCTCTATGATTGAGACCAAAAGATGAAGATGGGCCCTTAGTCAATTGACTATTGTAAGCATCTATTTTATCTTGTGGTGCATTTTCATTAGGTATTTGAGTGCATTTATCAGTCATGACATACTTGTGCTTTTTCAACTGTGAGTTCAATATCTAAGTTCCTTTCCTAATCCACATAATTATTCCTAGTTAACTTGTTTTGGTTTAGGACGGACGCTAGTGGGATGAATGAAGACATAATTCTGAAAAATAAATTCATATATAAGCATACATTATCTGATAACATGTGAAACTTTTGCATGAATGCATAAAATGTATTTATGTAGAGCTCTTTAACTACATTATGCATTGGTAATCTAATTTTCAGCCAGAATACGCCTTTGTAAGGTGGTCGTATCCGTCATAAATTAGACTAGTATCATACTAATTTATTATTATTATCTAAATATCTCATATCAAACAATAATAAACTACCGATTCTTTAGCCCTTGGATTTAATTGACAAGAACTCCGTAGGGAGGATATCAATCAACCTAAGTTGAGTGCACAACCATTATTTCAATCATTTATATTTTTCAATTAAAAAGGCCACTGTAAGGTAGTCAATTTTGCATGAGTCTTATATTGGATCTTATCTTTTAGGGAAGTCCTATTTAGTAACCAGTTCTGATTAATACCTTTCATAGAGAGCTCACATGATTTGAGGTAAGATATTAATCTACTTTACTATAGGACTAATAATGGAGGCCATGGGCTTTATGCCTCAAGCCCTCTCTCACTCAATATTTTAATTCTTAGAGTTTTTAATTAATTTATAAAATGACTTTCTACTCATTAATATCTAATTTTATTTTCATAAAATAATTAATAAGACCACGTCAAATAATAAATTAATGTAATATTAAAATTATGACAATAATCTTATCCTTATCTCATTAGAATATTAATGTCATATAATATGATATATTTTATGCATGGACATATGAATGTGGCACCCTTAATCTATATGACATGTTACTCATCCAATCAATTAACTAGATAAATAAATAACTCATAATTCATGACTTTTCTTAGGAAGAAAAACGTTAAAACTAAGCCTAAATTCTTTAAAATCTTCATTGAAGTCAATTTGGGCTCCTCTATAATGTTACCTCCTCTTCCTTATCTTCTTTTATAGGGTTTGGATTTTGAGCCTTTTAATTTTCTTTAGTCTACTTATTTTAAAAATAAATTGGGCTTATTTTAGACTTAAAATTTCTTTGGGCCTTTTAAAAACAAAATTTAAATAAAAATATTTTTAGACCAAAATTAAAAAAAGTTTGAACCAACTTAAAATTTTACAAATACTCAAAATTAATCCAAAAATAAAATTGAGTTAAATTTAGGACCTATTTACAAATATCTCAAAGTTATCTGGTCAAACTTTAATTACCTAACATCTGAGGGAGCTAAGTGAAAAAAATAATTCTGTTAAGGCCTATTTGCATAATTGACAAACTTTTAAGGGTTGAATTGTCACATTCACAAACAATCTTAGCCAAAATAAAATTCTTTATAATGAAGGGCCTCTGTGATATTTGTTAGTGAAAACCTAATTCTGTCATTTCACTTTACTGTGGCCGCCGCTCTCCATTCTTTGCCTTTTCTTTTCTTTATTTTTTGTTTTACGTTTTTCTTCTTTTTTTTATTATTACAACCAAAATAATAAAATACATATTCTTTAAATTACAAATAAAAACCCTAAGCCATTTATTTGGCTGATAAAGAAATTTAAACAATCACCAAAAATTAACCTAAGCAAAGAAGAAATTGTGATACAATTTCATTACTCCCTCTTGTTATAATTCCAAGAAAAGAATATAAACAATATCTAACCATGAATTATTGGGCGTAACCATTCATCACATAATTAATAAAAATAACAATATAAATTAGTATACAATTGGTGCCATAATAAACAATTACTACCATACACAAAATAAATTATACATGTAATATGAAATAAGGTGGCTTTGATACCAGTTGTTGGTAGTCAATAAAAAAAATTTCTGTTTATATAAATAAACGCAACGGAAGACAGATCGTCTTGTTCATAATTACATGTATAGGGATAGAAGATTACCTCAATTCCTTACTATGGTAGATCTTGAATTGACTAGTTGCAATCTTCTTTACTATCCTCAATCTTCAAACTCAACACGTATAGGCACGTGGATCTTTCTTAATCTCTAAAAATACTAATACCAAAATACGAGAGAATAGTATTAATTATATTCTTTTTCTCAAGTAAGAATATGTAAAAAAAAATTTTCTCTATATGGTTGTAGTACTTTTTTCTTAATACATACATCTCATATATATAAGGATCTCCCTTGGGTATTTAGAATTTGATTAGGATTTGAAAATTAGAGTTTGATTAGAATTTGAGCTAGTAGAGGGACTGCAAGACCCATGAGCTTCTTAATTCTAACTTAAAAGGCCTAATTCTTATTATCTAATAATACACAAATTCTTTTAAGTTAACACCAGGCTATTCCACTAAAAGTCAAGGGCTGTACTCTAGCAACCCATGTTATAAAATAAAATCTCATTTAATTAAAACTCATTTTAATTAAATTGGGCTTGGTCTTTAGACCAACAATAACCATTTAATTGACTATCTAATTGATGTCCATAATTAAAGCTAAGCCTTTAAAAAAATGTCTTGCCTCTTTAATTACTTATTTGCCTCTAAGTCATTGAATGCTCTAATGATCATTTTTAATATATCTATATTTGTAAATAAATTTACAAATAAATATTATTATTCAATAAATAATTTATTGAATAAACTGTGGCCACAGATTCTAATGATCAAGTACTGCAAACATCTTAGATGGACATTAATTATTAGATTCCATCTTGCAAATATATATTTTTACGACCCATGAAATTATATCTCTAAGTTATCGAAGTTTTGACCGTTTATATGAATCTCACTCCGTGATAGCTTAAAAGACACAAAGCATGAATGTAAGTTCATTACTTGGCATGATTAAGATCAATCAAGCTTATTAAAATTTTTATGAATTAAGAATTACGACATTTAGTTAACCAGATCGAAATTCACAGTGGTCCCGTTCAATGTAACATATACACTAGTTTTTCTACTTAAAGTCTGTACTTCGATGATCAAGGTAAATCATCTACTATAAAAAGTAGAAAAATTATAACCTTACATAATGAAATACCTTTTTTCATTAATGGTTATGGACTAAATTTAATTTATAAATAACATGTGATCTATGCCTTCTGTATTAACATCATATGCCTAATACATAGATCACATACTTTATAAATATGAGTTCATCAATGTATACTAATTATATGTATAAATAAACTTTTATTAATCGAATAAATTTTTATTAATTAAATAAAATAATATTTTACATACTTTAAAAGCATAAATAATATTATATATCTAATAATCTTCACTTCTACAACTAACTTCGTAGCTTGCTTACCAAAAGAAGAGAAGGAATATAAGATAATTGTGAACCTCGACCCAACTATCATTAACAAGTGGCTTCTTAGCCACAATGGTATCAAGAAGTTTTTTTTGGCTATTATACCGAAGATGTTTTGGATAGGAATGTTGAAGAGAGTTAATCAATAATTTATTCTACTAAGATAAAACCCTAACAATTGGAGATGCAAGGGCAGTTGCGATTGCTGGCGAAAGTCAAAGAGCAAATTGAGTAATGATTGAGATAAAGTAAGAGATAAAGGCTTGCCAAAAAACAAAATTGATGAAGAAAAAGAAACCTATAAAGAAGAAAATTGAAGAAATAATAATACAGTGAAGAAGAAAATTGAAGAAAAAGCAATAACAGTTTTTTATTTTTTTTAATATAATATTTTAGATTTTATTAATGATAAAACGATCATTTTACTTATTTTTGTTGGTTATTCTAATAATTTTAAAATAAATAATGTTATATACATTAAATTATATTTAAAAAATAATATATTAAATAATAATATAATATAAATTTTAAAATTATTTATTATATTATTTTAAAATTATTTATTATATTATTTTAAATTTTATTTAAAATATTATTTTTTAAAATATAATTTAAAATATTTCATATTATTCGTTTAAAATATGAGCTGTAATTTTATAATAATGTTAGCATAAATAATATAGGGTGTAATGCGCACTCTCCAACGCTCCACCAGTAAGTATTTTAACTCTTAAACCCTCCTCTCGTGTCATGTCGCGTTGCGTCGCGTCTCGTCTCTGGAGATAAAGCTCGCCCATGTCTCTGCTTGTGAAATCTCTGCCTTTTCTCTCGCTCCGCACTACCAGATTAACTTTATTATCTTCCCTTCTCCTTAAACCCGTAATTATAAAAACACTTCCACTTCCAAAACACTACAAAGCTGTTGCCCCTGCTTTTGCTCCCTCTGTTTGTGCTTCTGCTTCTGCTTCTGCTTCCCCCGAAACCACCACAGCCGCCAATCCGCCTCTGCCTCTCAAGGAGGACACTCTCAACTGGGTATCTCGCACCCGATTTTGCGGCGAATTGATCCCAGATGACGTCGGAAAAAGGGTCAAGCTCTGCGGGTGGGTCGCCCTCCACCGTGTCCACGGTGGCCTCACTTTCCTTAATCTCAGAGACCACACTGGTCTTGTCCAGGTATTTCTCATTTTCTTTTCTTTTAAAAAAATATATACACGGAAATATTAAATTTATTTCTGCAAACCGGACGAATGATAATGAAAACTAATGATAGTTTATAGAAGATGATGTAGCATTGGATTTGTACGTGATTTTTTTAAAAAAATTTAGAGCTTGTTCTTAGGAAATAGCTTTCTTTGAGATTGTTATTTTTTAGGTGAAATTTATTGTGATCTCGATATTGGAATTCAGGTTACGACGCTCCCCAATGACTTTCCTGAAGCTCATTCCATTGTGAATGATTTGAGGTTGGAGTATGTGATTGCTGTGGAGGGTATTGTTCGGTCTCGGCCAAATGAAGCCGTCAATGACAAAATGAAAACCGGCTTCATCGAGGTTAACATTGCTTTCCGATCATTAACTTTATTGCCAGGCTGGTGTTTATAGGTTGATGGGTCCAATTCATGAATGCATGCTATCTGTTGACCGAGCCTTTAGTGGTGTTCATGTTAGTTTTGTTAGACTGAATTGCAAAGTTGCACCACATGAAAAAAATGCTCTATTGCATAATACAAACTCACGAAGAAGATGGTTTAAGGTTATTTTGATGTTGAAGTTTTTTTCAACTTGATTGATATTGTGGGAAAGAGTATGTTTAATTTCTTTCCTTTAATTCAGCTTGGTTTTGGATCATTTTTTTTGTTCCCTGAGTCTGGGATGTGGCATATTCACCATCTTCTTTCAACCATTCAACTTTGGCATGTTGTCTGTTTTGAAATATGTTCCTGACTGTATTTTTCAGGTTGCTGCAGATCATGTTCAAGTATTAAATGCTGTGAAATCGAAGTTGCCTTTCCTAGTCACTACCGCAGACGGCGCTAAGGATTTTGCTAAAGAAGAGATCTGTTTGAGGTAACTGGTTTTAGTTATCGAGTCATATTTTTTTTTTGTTTAAGTAGAATCCATTTTCTCGAAAATATCTTCTTATTACCACGAAAAATTTACTGCATAATTGCTTATCACATCTTCCAGTTTTTCCTCAGTGGAGCTTCCAAAAAATTGATTAATGAATTTCGCATTTCAAAAATGAAGTGTTGTTCCCTCAATAATCTCTTTTATCATTGATAATTGCTAGTTTCTCTTCTAATACTTTTCCTCACCTTCTTTACATAATTTCTGTATTTCTTGGCTTTACTGATTGATTTGTCAAAAATGCCTCTCAATAGATACCGTTGCCTTGATCTGCGTCAGCAGCAAATGAGTCATAACTTATTGTTACGACATAAAGTGGTGAAACTCATTCGGAGGTATCTAGAGGATGTGCATGGTTTCATTGAGGTATTATCCATTGAAAATTAATTTATTGTCGCCCAGAATATTTTCTTCCAATTTGCTTCATGTCTTTTTTAACATATTCTTCATTTTGATCCTGACCTTTTCATGGTTTTAAGGTAGATTGAGACTCCTATACTTTCTAGGTCTACTCCAGAAGGTGCCCGGGATTATTTGGTACCCTCAAGAGTTCAGGTACTTCATACTTGTTTTGTTGCCATTGCCTTCAATGCTTTTCAAACAGCTTTATGCAATTATAGTGAAATTAAAGGACATTACATCCTGACTAGCTGGGATTTACCAAATGATGCTTTAAAATATTGAGAAATAACTAGGAACTGAGTTTATTATTCAAACAACATTTATCTTTGTTGGTCTGTAATGTTTGAAAGCTAACACCAAAATTTGAGTTACAGCTGCAAATTTGAAATAGAATTTTATTCAGATTGCAGGAAAAATTAGTCTTGTTAACTTTGTTCTTTATGGGAGTTATTTATGTTTGGAACTTTGTATTAATTATTCAGAAAGATGTTGAAAGCTCACATTTTTAGTGAAATGATGTGTGCTGGCTACATATCTCTGTTATCTAGCTGTATGTAGACTGTTATTGTGTTTCCTGTGATTTATATGACACTGTTCTATCAAACAATAGGCGTTTCAGATGCTTTTATAGTTGTTCTAAGGCGGAAGTCAAGAATTTGCAGAAATTATCATTATTATTGTTATTATTATTACTATTATTGTTTTTGCATATTTTCCTCATAGTTTATGTTTACAGAGGAACAAACACCCGGTCATAGTTGATTGCACATTAATATCTGAAAAAATCACAAGTACCTACCTATAATTTACTGGTTCAGAACACTCATGTCTGTGCCTGTTAGCATATTCTGCTTCCAATATGTTGTACTTGTCATTTGTGTTCTCTTTTTCTGAATGCCTGTCTATGCCACAGTACCATGTGGGCAACTATTTTCTGGTTGAATAAATGAAAGATGCAGAGGTATATGTTATAACTTTTTGGGCCTTCAAATGTTTTTGACATATATAGTGATATTGGGTTATTTCTCAATGACAATTACATATAATTTTCAAAGAATAGCTTATCATCTATCATCCTTTTATCTTTATATTTATCTGTTACTTGTATGCTTTGCTCATGGCTTCCAAATCTGATTCATCTAATGTGTATTTTGAAGCCAGGAGCATTCTATGCTTTGCCCCAAAGTCCACAACTCTTTAAGCAAATGCTAATGGTCTCTGGTTTTGATAAATATTATCAGATGGCAAGGTACTCTCTTTGCTCACTGGTTGTTTGACTATGTTACCTGGATAGTTGCTTATACCAATTATGCTCTGATTTTTTTTTTTCTAAATATGAACTTGCCAATAAGACCATGCACATTTTTGTACTCTGATCTAATATAAATAGAAGTGAACTCCTACATATTTAATGTTTTAATGAGCTCGATAGTCAAGCCTTTTTTTTTTGTCCTGGGGGTGTGTCTGTGAGGGTGGGGGACGTATGTGATGATGGAAGAAGTTTTCTATTGAGGATTGTTTTGAGATCAAAGACTCCATTTTAGCTTTATAATAATACCATTTCATCTGATTTTTATTGCATCTTCTTTTTTCTCAATAGATGTTTTAGGGATGAAGATTTAAGAGCAGATAGACAACCTGAGTTCACTCAACTTGATATGGAACTTGCTTTCACTCCTTTAGAGGACATGCTGAGGCTCAATGAAGATTTGATTAGAAAGGTTAGTATATTTTTATGAGTTTGGTTCAAACCAGACTTGGTATGAGTAGATATTTATATTTTTGACAAGTACGGTAGAAATTGGTGGACTGGTGTACAAAAATATCTGATGTAAGCTCAATGCTTTAACTATTTTGTGATGGTGCTCTTCTGTTCATGAGCTCATAGAGTTTCTTAGGGCATGTTTGTTATGACTTTTTAAGTAGAGCTTCTTCAAGTAGAGTTTACATTAGTAAGGCTTTCATATATAGAGCTTTTAAGAAATAATTGTTAGCCGAGCAAAAATTGTGTAATTACTTTAATATACAAGCTTTTTAAGGTTATGTAAGAGAATTCAAGTAAACCCTTTAAATAAAATAAGGGTATTTCAGATAATTCGAAACTTAAAAAAGCTCTCTAACCTCTGCTCCTAAAAGCTCAAAATTTGAGCATCTTCTGGTAGAAACAAAATAGCTTTTTCAAATGAATAAAAGCTCTTCTTTGATTTACAGCCAAACACCACAAAAAATTTCAGTAGAGCTTTTGACATTAAAAAAACTCTTTTAGCCTATTGGAAAAGCCAAACCAAACTCTTAAACCAGCCAAAGCATTAGCTTAAGTTATGTAATTGGGCTTGCTCGGCTTTTCAAGAGGACTCTTGCTGTCCCTCTGTCAAGTTGACCTCTCAAATTCTTTTTGGTGGTTTTGGCATACTCTAGGCAATAGGATATGCAATCATAAGATATTCAAGCTTATTATACATGGATTATTTTACATTTTTCTCTGTTTTGGCTGAAATTTGATAGATTTAATGCATCTAATAAGACATTATGATGGTCTGATTAGAAAGTTCTCTTTATTGCAGGTATTTCTAGAGATTAAAGGCATCCAGTTACCAAACCCTTTCCCGAGGCTAACATATGCTGAAGCGATGAGTCGATATGGTTCAGACAGGCCAGATACTAGATTCAGTCTTGAGTTGAATGATGTAATCATCTTCCTTCACTTATGACGAGGGGTTTTAAGTTTTAAAGTTGTCTAGCTATATTTTTCTTTTTTCCTTGGTGTTACTAGAGATATTTCATTGGTGTGCAGGTATCTGATATTTTCTTAGAGTCTCCCTTCAAGGTTTTCTCAGATACCTTGAAAAGTGGGGGGATTATTAAAGCTTTATGTGTCCCTTACAATGCTAAAAGCTATTGAAACACGTCTTTTAAGAAAGGAAATATTTATAGTGAAGCAATAAAATCTGGAGCAAAGGGTTTGCCTTTCCTGAAGGTCTTGGATGCTGGTAAAAAGAAAATTCTCTTTTTCTCCTCTCACTCTTTCTCGTACTCTCTTTCATCATCAAGTTGAAGATGTCATGGTTCCAATCATGTGGCTTTAAAATTTCCTGTCAGGTGATGTTGAGGGAATTTCAGCATTAGCATCAAGTTTGGATTCAACACAAAAAGAGCAGTTGCTGAAATGATGCTCTGCTGGACCAGGTGATCTAATTTTATTTGCACTGGGTCATCCTGCATCAGTTAATAAAACTCTAGACAGGCTTCGGGTTTTTGTAGCCCATGAGTTTGGCTTAATTGATCATGTAAGTTTTTGCCCAGCCTTCAAATATATGTAATTAATGGGCTCTTGGAATATCTGACATTTTCACCTCTTTTCCTTGATATTTAGACCAAGCATTCAATTCTGTGGGTGACTGATTTTCCAATGTTCGAATGGAATGATTCAGAGCATAGACTTGAGGTATGTTCTTGTTCATTATAAAGCCATCTGCAACTTTACTACAATAAATGATATATATCCTAAATCATTTTTATTGGTACTGCTTAATGATGGTTTATCATCACTATGAGGCTTTCCCATTGTTGATCAGAATTTCTATGTTACCGCCCTTGTATACTTTGTTGGCTTCTATTTGGTGCATTCTTGCCATGATTGTTAATCTTAAAAGAAACATTATTCTGCTTATTTCCTGTGTGCTACATGGAAATAAGTGCTTGGGATTTGTCCAGGTATATGAACTTTTCAATCACCTGCGTTCAGTAGCAAGTGTTTTGGTATATGTTATATGGATATAACTGTTAGTAAATATATAATTTGTTATGGGTTTGCTTTTCTTTTGCAGGCTCTGCATCATCCTTTTACTGCACCAAACCCCGAAGACATGGAAGATCTTTCATCTGCTCGTGCCCTTGCTTACGACATGGTTTACAATGGAGTTGAGGTAACTTGCTTTATCCAGGCATCTGTGGAGCTTGAAGCTTTTTTGTCACTTAAATGTGATGTTAACTGTTTGCTGTGATGTCAGATTGGTGGAGGAAGTTTGAGAATTTACAAACGTGAGATTCAACAAAAAGTTTTGGAAATTGTTGGCATCACTCCTGATCAGGTCAGAAGATTCTTAACTTGAGCTATTATGTGCTTTCCCTAGGCTGCATGCTCTAAAGTTATGTGGTCATTTTATGGGTGTTGGCATGTTGCATGTTACTAAATAAGTTCAAAGAAGTCTGGATCATAGGGGTAACTATTTTTTACATGTATTGTAAGAACGGTTATAGGTTCCTCTTGTATAATGTCTAGGGGCTACATCGGACCTCAGTTTGGGACTCTAGAAGTTACATATTTTTCTTTTTAGTCTATGGTTTTTTTTTTTTTTACTTTAGCATACAAGAACTTCACCAGCTGCTTGACTATTGGTGGCTTCAATTGCCAATCTCAAACTTTAAAGAACATCTACTCTTGTGAAGTAGATGTTCGCGAAACTAACACATGCAAATTTTAACCGCATGTGCACGGGCCGTAAGCAAGTAATAGAATAGTGAGAAGTATTGTTCCCTCGATGATTAATTTTTAAATTAATGCTAAGTATTATGGTGCTAACAACTTAACTTTACCTAGTTAATTTAAATACTAAGTTGGTTAAGAAAATCAAATATTCTAAAACTAACAATTAACAAATTCAAGGAGATGAAATTTCTATTTCTAGGGTCTTGATTTCACACTACCATTCCTATATTCTCTATAATTAATGATTAATAATTATTCTTGTGATTTCATTAATCAAGTGTTTAGAACTAATCTTCTTTCCTCTCCCGAGTGTCAAATGAGATTTTATGCATACACATTCAAGTTGATATCCCTATCTAACTTGACTATCTATACATGCATTACGCAACCATTAAATAATTTCCTGAGTTTTATTAGTCTCTCAACTCAATAAAAGTTAAGGTTATACTTTGCAATCCCAACATATGAGTTAATCTTTTCCAAACATACAACTCACAAGTTTAGTTCATCTAATCAATTTTTCAATCAAATTAAAAATATTAAATTTAGAAAAGTATAAATGAAAAACACAAGAAATAGTCATTACTCAACTAAAAATATCAAAACATGGTATTTAGTAGAGTTATATCAAGCCCTAGAACAAAAGATTTAGCTATTCATAGTCAAATGCATAATCATAATAATTCAAAGGTTTACAAGAGTAACCATTTTTAAGACAATACAAATTACAAATATAAATTTTAAATTAAAGTAAATGAGATAAAGAGAAAAGGGAAAACTAGTTGGAGAAGTTTCTTAGGGCCTTCAATCTTCAAGGGTCTTCACTAGGAACCCTTTGTTTTTCTGTTCAATTTTGTGCATTTGACTATAGATTTTCATTTTAAATAGCTTCGTTAACTTGAAGCCTACAAAATGACATTACCACAAAAAAAACCACATATTCATACTCAAAACAAATAAACATCAAGTTATAAGAAATGCAATATGATATATAAAATGTGCTTATCAATAGATTTGAAGTATTACGAGTTTAGTCTGGTTATAGCATGATGTTCTTTTTTCTAATCACCTTAACATCCTTTGAAACATATGGGGATTATGTTTTTTTTTTACAGGCTGAAGCAAAGTTCGGGTACCTTCTGGAGGCTTTTGACATGGGTGCTCCTCCTCATGGTATGGAAATGGAATAGTGAATCACTTGCACCCTTGTATAACTATTATTTTATTTAACATTCATATAGAATGTATCTCCAATTGTTGGATCAGTTTATGTGCCTGAAAACTAAGTGGTTAGCTTTTGTTTAGAATGTTTTTCACCAGTTAGTACTTCTCTTTTCCATTGCAGGAGGGATCGCTTATGGGTTAGATAGATTGGTTATGTTGTTGGCAGGCGCCAATTCCATCAGGGACGTTATAGCTTTCCCAAAGACCACAACTGCTCAGTGTGCCCTCACTAGGGCTCCATCAGAAGTGGATCCCCAGCAGCTTAAAGAACTATCATTTCAGGCCCAATAGTTTCATGTTGGTAGCCTCTGCACATCTATGCCAAATGCTTGATTTTGGTTGGCCAGTGTTCATTATTCGAATTGCTAGGGAGACCATGCGGATGCTTTTGCAGCACTACATTGATTTTCTACCGAGGAAATTAATATTCTGTCCGTGTATACTAGTGTGCTATACTTTTTTTTACCAACATGGATATAAGCGAGTTTTAACTTAATAAACACTAATAGAGGATGTTGATGCAACTTTTTTCATTCCATAGAAAGTTTGTGCGTGTGGAACAAGCTATGGCCATGACAATTCCATGAGTAAGCAATTCCCTTCTTAATAGAACAGTAGCATTCGCTTCCTCTCTTCTTATAGTCAAAGCTATATTTTTTTATTTTGGTATCAGAGTGAAAGAATCTACCAAAACAATGGCAAATACTAGCTCTGATCCTGAAGACACTGAAATACTAAAAATCAAGTCTGTCAAGCAGGAAATGTTGCTTCCTCAAACACCGTTAAAACAGCAATTTCTAGTTAGGAAACGCAGTCTTACATGTGTTTTTAAACTAGAAATGGGAAATTATGTCATTGGGAAACCTAAATTCTTCCTTGTATTCGTGAGAATGAACATGAGGTTACATTGATGGTACAACAAGACCTTTTAAGTTTATTAACAATCACAATGAATTTCATAATAGAAAAATTATTCTCAATCCATTTTTTGGACTTTGAAGAAAATAGGATCAACTCCTACTTGGGTGTTTTTATCCTTAGTGAAAACATCACGAGTTCAATAACAGAGTGCTCTACTCATTGGACCTGTGAATTGCTTTGGGAAAAAAGATGTATTGTTCCCAAGGCTCACGTGATAGAAGTAAAGAGACAACTGAGCACTACTAAAAAGGGATCAATGAGCATGGCAGAATACTTCAACAAAATGAAGAAACTTGTTGGAGCTCTTGCCACATTTCGCGAACCCATCACTAATCAAGAACTAATGGAGTACATCCTAGAGGGCATTGGGTCCAACTGTGGCCCTATTGCAATACTTATAACCTTAAATCTGCATAGCATAACCCTTGAGGATGCTTATGCACAATTTTGAGTTTTGAGGGAAGACTTGAACAAAATGCAGTATAAGATGCTACTGTGAAGCAACCTGGCCTTTAACAGAAACAATGATGGAAAGAGTGCCAGAGGAAGCTATAGAGGAAAAGGCTGAGCAAGAGAAAGCAACAAAGGTGGAAACTTTAATATGAAAAGAGAAGAGAAAGCAAACAACAAACACGCCTAAATAACATGCCAAATATGCTTTAAGATTGGCCATAAAGCATCAGAGTGCTGGCAAAGGTTTGAGGAAGAATTTGTGCCAAGACAACAAAACCAACAGAATGCAGCATTTGTTCAGCTCACGAAGATGAAGATGAAGATGATGATGGTTAGTATATTGATAGTGGAGCTACCAGTCATGTAACCAACAAGATCAACAATGTCATCACAAGGAATGAGCACAAGGTAACCAAACACTGACAGTTGGTAATGCACACAAACTATCTATTCTTTATACTGGCAACATTGTGTCAAATTATTCCATTGAATTGATGTAGAACCCTTAAAACTGAATCATATACTTTTTGTGCCCAAAATGACCAAAAATCTTTTAAGCGTCTCAAACTAGCAAGTGATAATGAGGTGAAAGATGAATTTTACCAAAATCTTTTCATTGTGAGGACAAGGAGAGGGTTCTTCTTTAAGGAATGGCTAAAGTGGGTTTGTACCACTTGACAGACACCAAAGATTCCTTATATTCAACTGTCACCAATACAGCAGCCAAGTACAAGTTTTTTTTTGTCACACTCTTTACTTCAGTTAAAGACAAAGACACATTTCTACAAGCAAGAGCTGACAGTGGCTCAATGTCTAGGTATGAGTTAATTAAAATGGTTTATCATGTTACATAGAAAACTTGGTCATCCAAGTGAACAAATCATGAAAAGCATTTTAAATTCATGTAGCAACTTTTCTGATATCAATAAAAGCTCTACTCTGCCATTTGTAATGCATGTTAAAAAGGTAAAACCATGTCTGAAAATTTCATTTTCTGAAAGCAAGACATAGAAACCCCTAGAAATAGTCTTGTGTAGATTTATGAGGTCCTACATATACGGCATCAAGAAATGACTAAAATATTCTGTCTGCATATTAGATGACTACACAAGATTCATATTGGCTTATCCTTTACAGACCAAATCACAAGCATCAACCAAATTACAGATGTTCAACACCCACATTGCAAAAAACTTGGAATTAAAAATAAAAGTTCTTCAAACAGACATGGGAGTTGACTGGAAACATTTCTAAAAGACAAAAGTACAGCGCACACAATGGCAGAGTAAAAATAAGACATATACACCTCATAGAGGTTGGTTGACACTTCTTTCATATATAAATGCACCATTAAAAGATTAGTGGGATGTTTTTGAAATAGCTGCCTATTTAATAAGCATACTGCCAACGCCAAATTGAATGGCTTATCGTCGTATCAAAAACTCTTTAATAAAAAAAAATATCGTCGTATCAAAAACTCTTTAACAAATTGAATGGCTTATCGTCGTATCAAAAACTCTTTAATAAAATACCAAATTATAACATACTAAAGACATTTGGTTGTATCTGTTTTCTACACCTTAGACCTTGTAATAAAAATAAGCTAAATTTTCACACAAAAATGCATCTTTATAGGTTACAGTGCCAAACACAAGGAATACAGATGTTTGCACATCATAAGTAAGGTTTACATTTCTAAACATGTGAATTTCAATGAACTGGACTATCCCTTCACATTAGATGCTTCACATAACAAACTGACCAATTGTCCAAAGAAAGCATGTACAATCAACTGTATCTTGTGTCATAGCCCTAAATCGTAACAGAAGTTCAAGCAAATGGTACAAATTTGCCTCGGTCACTTCAAGAGATTCTCTACTACAACAAGGATTAGAATATTTACACTCATCCTCACCAATACAACAAAACAACATTCAAAATAACCAATAGTAGAAGGAACAAAATCAATAAATTCATAAACATCAACTTTGTTAGAAATTGATAATTCAAAATCAATAATAATTTTTAATTTTGAGTTAGAGACCAACGAAGAGTTAACAAAAAGTCTAGTACATAAAATAAGCAAAATAAAAAGACAAAAGTAAGGTACAATTCACGCACAGGTACTGTTCATGTAGCACTGTTTATGCGGTAACTTATGAGTATTTCCTGTTTTAGCTTAATTGACATCTTTAAATAGGATTTGAACTCCTCCAAGAAAGTACTCTTATTTCAACTAGGTGTAGGGTTTCTAGGATTAGTATTAACACTATATAAATCCTTGTAACTTTTTGTAATTGACATCAATCATTATAACACAAATACAAGAGAGAAAACCCTTGAATTATAAGAGAGATCAGTTGTGAGTTCTTTGTAAGTGCAATTGAGAGTGTTCTTTTTGAATCTTGAGTTCTTTCTTGAATTTTGATTTTTTTTTTGTAAAATGCATACTTTGTGAGTTCTTCGTGATTCATTAATACAAGAAGTGAGATTTTGATCCGTCATAGATGTAAGTAAGTTGCCGAACCACGTAAATTCTTGTGTTATTTCTTCAACTTTTCTTTCTCTAAGTTTATTCTTAATTTCTTGGTATTGCATTATATTACTTGAGTTTATTGCTTCTGCTTTAACAAATTGGTATCGGAGCTTAGTTCATAGTAGACATGGCCACACCTAAGTATGAGGTAGAGAAATTTAATGGGACGAATGATTTCAATCTGTGAAAGCTTAAGGTGAAAGCATTGCTGGTGAGCCACTACTGAGGAACCTTATTTCATGCTAAATAAGAAGGCAACACCACTGTTAAAGAACTTTAATAGATAGTTTTGGGACTTACAACTCAAATAGCCAAATTTAGAGGAGACAACGAGGGCTTGTTATAAGAGATAAGTGGTTTATAAACTTCTTTGACTACTTAGGAGATTAAAGTAGGCTTCCTTGAGGAGGAGAACACTAAGTTTTGAGCTTCAAAGGAGATCCTAGGTTCCAAAATTAAGAAAATCTAGAAATACCATTTTGCGGTCAATCGTGATATGATGAAAAAGCATAACGAGTTGCGAGAAACAACAAACCTTGCAGCCATCATAGCAAATATGCTGAAGGCTTCAAAAGCTAAAGCAACAAAGCTAGAACGGATTATTGGGAACCTTAGGGTTGCTTTGAAAGGTTCCTAAGATCTCATAGAGTCTTCCAATTCATAATGGAAGCATAGGAATGATGTAATAAATGGTCATTTTGAGCGTCTAATGGCTATAGTGTTAGCCCAAAGCTTTTGTACTTGTTTTAAATCTAGAAGAGATTCTTTTGCATACAGAAAGCTTCCCCAAAATTTTGATGCTAATTGTGGCTGGTATCATAGGTGGTCTGTAAGGTACTATGAAGTTAAGCCTCGTCAAATCAACTATGATTCTGGTGGGGAAGGTGCTTCTAAAGCAGATTCAAACACTGTAAAGTTCTTTAAGGAGTCCTTAGATATTGGAGTAGATTAGTGATTCTTCTATTTTCTTTATTTTTATCACCCTTGTAAAATGGAACTTGTAATAGTCATCTTCTACATGAAATTCTAAAAATTAATGAAAAAAGTAATTTTTGTTAATCACTTTTTCCTTTTATGTTTCTTTATCTTGTGTGATCTAGATACATGTGTGAGCATTTTCAAAGAATTTCTAAGTGTGCCTACTATTAATTATTTTAGGAAGCATGTAATTAAAAAAGTATAGGAATCATGTAATCAAGCAAAGTATAGTTTTCAAGTATGGTTACTTCCTTTCCATATAGGTGTATGTTTTAAAGGTGAATTCGAAGTGTTCATCCTCTTTTCTAAGTTTTGGAACCTTTTTCTTCTATGGAAGGCTTGTTTTATAAATGTACGATTCTTTCAATATTGATTCTGAGCTCTTTTCATCCTTTTGTATAGGAGGAGGATTATGAAGGTTCTTTCATCCCTTTAGGTCTTGTTCTTTGAGGGAGGGAAGGCATTTTGATCTTTTTTTTTACTCTTTCTTTTCTATTGGGAAGCATGCAGTCTTATTGAGGGTTATTAATATTTTTAATTCTTTTTTCTTATTATTTGCTACTTTATCAGGAGGTAATAGGTGCTTTCTTTCTTCTAAGTTGTCTGAGTTTTTCCTGTTTCTTATGATTTCTTTATTCTTTGCTTTCTGGAAAGGAAGTAAATGGCATTGCTATTCCCTCAAGGAATTTCTTGAGTGTGAGGGGAGTGATACTACATATATCCATATCTCCTTAATCTCTTATTCCATATTGCTTAAATGCTTCTTTCTCTATAAAAAGGTTTCTTAAGTATGAAGGGAGCGATTGATAAGGGCAAATTTGTCATATATTTTTTCAGATTTTTATTTTGATATTTTATTATTTTATGAGAATAGATGACTATTTATGTGCATTATTGTTATTTATAGGGACTTGAACGAAATTTAAAGAAATGACTCAAAAGGAGCAAAAATAGGGACTAAAATGTAAATTTTTCAAAGTATAAGTCCAGCGCCCCAGCGCTAAGAGGATTATCGACCCAGCGTTAGAACAGTGATCGAAATAAGAAAAATAACCTGTTTAAGTCGCATTTGGCGCTCTAGCGCCAAATAGTCATCGCGCCAGCAATAGGCCAGCGCCCCAGCGCTAACATCCTACCGCTCCAATGGTGAAGCCTTTTTCACATGTCGCCCCAGCGATGACTGCATAGCGCCCCAGCGGTGGTGCGAGTCCTAGTCCAACGAGAATTAAGATTTTCAAGCTCATATCAACCCTATAAAAAGCCACTCGTTCCCAGCCTTTAAGAATGAAACGGAGAGCACCCTAAAGCAATTCAAGAGCACCAAGAATACAGAGCATGAGTCTTGAAGAGTAATAGGAGTTTAATTGAAGCAACTTTAGAAAGAGATTCAAGGCATTCTTCGACATCAAGAGTATCTTAGGCAGCGCAATTAAGAGCAGTTCGATGTCTATATCGATTTACTATTGATTGTATCATAATTTATTATTATTTTTACTACTGTTCTCTTGTAGCCATGAACTAAACTTATTTTCTAGGGTTAATACTTGAACTCAATATATGTGCTTAATTGCCATATCTTTTGAATATTTAATAAACTTAGTTCTTTGATATTTAAATTACTTAATCTTAATGCGTCAATATATCTGGCCAATATATAGTGAATGAGTTGGTAATATTATTGATAAACTCGGAAGAAGAATCATAATATTTAGACCTAGGTAATTTGATGCATGATTATAGATTAACATTCAATGTTGCATATGCAAGTTTTAATTTAGGATAGGAATATACCTAATTGGCATGTATGATCAATAAGACCTAATCTTAATAAATCTTAATTTATTACAAGTACCATAGGAATATAGGTATTTGGTAAATTAAGGTATACTTGCATGAGCTTGGAAGAGGCTTGTGAATACATTAGTGTCTTGATCAATAACAAAGATTAAGGGAGTTAAATATTAGAAGATTAAACATTAGAAAGTATATTGGGGATAGTATTAATCTTAGGTTTTCTCTATATTGCTATCACTTAATTCTCTTTGCATTGTGTTTTTATTTTTATATTTTCTACATTTATTCTTAGATTTTTATTTTTTTGAATAATTATTAAGAAGACATAATTTTAGTAATTGGTTAAAAAAGAAGAAATTATCTCTGTGGGTTCGACATCCGACTTATTTAGTCCCTTTATTACTTGCATACGATAGTGTATACTTGCACTTAATTTTAAGATATAGAAATATCGCATCAGTGATCCTATGTACATCCATGCCCCTTCAATTTCTTATTCCATATTGCATGGAAGGAAAGTAGATGATGCTCTTTTCTCTGTAAGGAGTTTGCTTAAGTGCAAGGGGAAAGGTACTCGTACATCCACGTCCTCTCGGTTTCTTATTCCATATTGCTTCCTTTCCCTCCAAAGAGACTTCTTAAGTGCTTAAGAAGAGTGGTACAACGTACATCCATATCCCCCTCTAACAATTTCTTATTCTATATTGCTTGAAATGAAATAGGCATGCTTTTTTCCCTTTATGAAGGTCTTTTAAGTGCAAAGGGTGTACTATGTACATACATATCCCTTAGTTTCTTATTTTATACTACTTGGAAGGAAAGTAGACAATACTTCTTTCCCTCTAAGGAGATTTTTGAAGTGCGAGCAAAGTGGTACTACATATAATCACATCCCCTCAATTTCTCATTCCATATTGCTTGGAAGGGAAGTAGACGATGCTTTTTTCCCTTTAAGAAGGTTTCTTAACTGCGAGGGGAGCGATACTACATAAATCCAATCCATTCAATTTCTTATTGCATACTATTTAAAAGGAAAGTAAACGATGCTCATTTTCCTCCAAGGAGATTTCTCAAGTGTGAAAGGAGCGGTATTGCGTAAATTCAACATCATTCCCACTGCTACATCTGGTAATGTGATAAATGTTGAAAAATGTGCTTACGTGCTATTCTAATATTATATGAATACTAATTGTTTAATATTTTTACAATAAGCATTTTGAATAAAATCGCTAATATTAAATACATATGGTAAGATGCTTGTAACATTTCATACATTGTGTGATCTGAAAAGAGTTCAAATTTGGTCTAAAGGAGTTTAGACCAGGGCTAAGAGTTAGCAACGCTGTGAGTTATAATTTTTAAGAGTTAGCAAGTTATAAGAGTTAGCGAAATCTAAATAGTTAGAGCCTTATCTGAAATTAGACAAAAACCTAAGGGTATACTAGCAATGACATAATTGTAAAGAATTGTAAATGGTGCTAAGAAATGTCATTATGCAAGTATATTTTCAAATGTTATGTTCTTGATCTATTTTCACATATGTCGATCTATTGGTAGATAACTTATTTAATATAGATCGATGTATGTCAATATCTGAATGGTTCAGATGGTTAATCTTAATAAATTATGACTTAGTGAAAGCTCATATAGACATATGGGTATTCAGTTAAGACTGAGTACTGTACAGGCTCAATTTGAATCTCCAATAGACATCCTATAAAGTCATTAATGGATGATCCTTTCGAGTTGAATAGTATTCGTAGTGACTTGACATAAGCACCATAATGGACTTGTGAGTGATCCACCATACTTAGGTTCCACACATGTCAGAAACCTTTTATGGTCTAACCACTGGGTGTTGCTGGGTATGATTCGATGCTTATAGAGTATAGTGTGTATAGATATGGGATCTGTCATCTCATATGGGTGAGTTATATATCTAGATGCTCTAAGATTATATTTCAAAAAATCTTATGGCCATAAGTAATTCAATCGAAAAATGTTTTCCATGTTAGAAATAATATTACAAAAGTGTTTGCAAATATTGTTTATCGGAATACGAATCTAGAGATAAGATCTAGAGTTGAGCATATAGAGACTTGATAGTGATGATCTATGTCTCTACTCTTCTAGGATATAAATGACGGAGAAATTATACAAATATATATTAACTTTAACTTGTATGGTTTAATACGCAGTTTTGTTATTTTCATAATGTATGTGTAAGGCAATATTTATGGACTTACGAAAGAGTTCCGTAAGATAAAACAGTGTGAATCTAGGGAGTCTCACTGTATAAAGTATACTCGTTGTACACTGGGATAGCACACTAGATTGAGTAGTTCAATATGAAAAGTTATCAAAAAATAAAAATTATTTCGGGGTCTCTTAAGGAGATTATAGGGTTTAAGTGTTAAACTCAAAATCTTTGTAAGTGGGACTTGTCACTTTAACCTTTGTATTGAATGCCACATGTCATGCCATTAATTTGTAAGGGCATAACATGTGGCATGATATCAATAAGCCTTTAATTATTATGTGTTAATATATATAATAAATTTCCATATAAATTATTTTGGGGCTATCCAGGCTCCAGCGCCAGAGCGTTCACTGCACAATGTCGCAGCATTGAGGTTTCCAAGTCCCAGCGTTACAGCGCTGAATGCCTAACATTATAGCGCTGGAGAATAGAACCTCTAGCACCGTAGCATTGCAGCGCTCGCGGCTCGGTTCCGTGGCATTGGAGACAGAATCTCCAGTGATGTAGTAACACAGCACCACTGGTTCAGTACAGCAACACTAGTTGGTGACCCAGCACCGCAGCGCCAGGGTAGGGACCTTAACACTGTAGCGCTATAAAGGTTGAAACTACGATACCGGGGGTTGGGCCTTCAAAATTATAGTATCGAGAATCTAAGAAAAGCTATAATTACAGTAAATTACTCCGATTGATTATTTTTTTTAAAATTGTTTAAAAAATATTTATTGTAGATATTATACAATTTATAAATTGTTATAATTATTGTAATATAAAATGTGGCTCATTTGTTTGTGCTAAAAATTACAATGAGAGGCCTACTAGTAGGGATTAGTTATGGTTGCACAAAACAAATGTGTGATTTACAATTATGTTCCCATAAGATGGGGATAAGAATGCAAAAATCTCTCTTAATTACAATGAAAGTGTTTCATTATGAGATAATGTTACGCAATGATCCGTCTTGTCCATACAATGTTAGACATGTCACGTCGATCTTTTTTCAATATTGCTATAGCGTGAGGAATTTGGTCGGTATAATTCAAACTATGTCGATTAGACATGAGAGGAGGAAAATATATGCGAACATATTACCCAATATTGCTATAGCGTGAGAGTAGTATCAGTAACATATATTTAATTATTGACAAGTTAATTTAAAATACACTTACCCAATATTGCTACAACATGAGAATAAGGTGTATTTAGGATCAGTGGTAAAAGTTGCATGAGATGTAGTTGATAAGAGTTGTCTACCTATTGGGTTTACAAAAGCTAATATTACTACAGCGTGGGGCTGAAGTAAAATGCCAATAAGGTCTATTTTTCACTGTATAATTTAAAAGAGTTTAAACTATTGTTATCCTATTTAAGAGATTAAGAGGATTATATGAAGCAGTGAGATGGCATCTTTAGATTAAAAATATATAAAAGTTATACCCATGATCTAAAGCGTTATTTATTAATGATTAGAAATGATCCATTAAACTTCTCCTAGGTATCTTGTAGAGATAAAATCAATTTGAGCAATCCATTAATATACTTGTTTTTTGCACAACGTTTTGGTACAAAAAAATATTTAGACTTACAATGAAGTTGAGAATAGTCCCAAATTCAAAAAAACTTGGATATATTTATGATTAATAGATAATTAGACGTGTTTTTGATAATATTTCTTTGAAAGAAGATAAAATTAATTGGAAATGGATTAAAGATGATTTGAGAGTCAAATCATACTTTCTAACCTCAATGTCTAATGATTTTCAGTAGGAGCATGTGCACATGAGATGTACATGTTGGCGGATCTTAATATGTGTGGGTGTATGCATGTGCAATTGTGTCTATTGCCTAAATACGTATCATATACGAATTTAAATCCAACAGAAGCGTGAAACATGTAATAAACACAATAAATAAATATATTAATAACATTAATATATTAAAAATATTAGATAACTTACCACAACGTGTAACGTAATTCCTCGGAGTCTGCATGGAGACTAACTCGTGTGCAATTCTCGTCACCAACACGGTGAGCTTAGTGAGCTAGAACAACAGCTTGATATTCAGCCCGGGATTAACTCTTAATCCTTAAAATGGCCGATGTGTGTTTTTTATCATTTTCTTCAAAATGATAAGAAATGGAGAAAGTGAAGCAATTCACAATTGCTCCAATTGGAAATATAGAGAAAATGAAACAATTTCATTTTCCCTCTTTTTCCTTTTTTTTTTTTCCTCTTCTTCTCCTCCTCCTTCTCCATTTCTTTTCTTTCCCTCACGGGCTAAATGCCCACATACACCCTCTCACTCTTTCTTTCTTTCTCTTTATATATATATATATAATATAATAATATATTATATAATATAAAAAGAGAGATATTTGATTATTTAACAATTAAATAATCAAAATGAGAAATGATCATTTTACCCCTCATGAATACTTACCAAATATACCCCTAATAGGTTCCACCAAATCCCACACTTAGGTAAACTCTACCGAGGGTCCACAATGCGTCACGTGTCATTATACAATTAGCAAATAACAATGATTGACTAATTGTTATATTTAACACTTAAATACAGACACACATGCATTTATGTGGTAGTGCTGAATATTGCTGGATTAAACAATTTAATCTAGCACGTTGCCCTAATGCACAACGAGTACACTCTATTTCGCGGGACTACTGATGCGATATTTCTATATCATAAATTAAGTGCAAGTATACACTATCGTATGCAAGTAATAAAGAGACTAATTAGTCGGATGTCGAACCCACAGGGATAATTTCTTCTTTTTAACCAATTACTAAAATTATATCTTCCTAATAATTATTCAGAAAAATAAAAATCTAAGAATGAATGTAAGAAATATAACACAAAAACACAATGCAATGAGATTTAAAGATATAGCAACGTAGAGAGAACCTAGGATTAATATTATCCCTCAATATGTTTCTAATGATTAATCCTCTAATATTTAACTCACTTAGTCTTTATTATTGATCAAGACACTAATGTATTCACAAGCCTCTTCCAAGGTCATGCAAGTATACCCTAATTTACCAAATACCTATATTCCTATGGTACTTGTAATAAATTAAGATTCATTAAGATTAGGTCTTATTGATCATACATGCCAATTAGGTATATTCCTATCCTAAGTTGAAACTTGCATATGCAACATTGAATGTTACTCTACAATCATGCATCAAATTACCTAGGTCTAAATATTATGATTCCTCTTCCGAGTTTATCAATAATATTACCAATTCATTCACCATATATTGGCCAGATATATTGAAGCATTAAACACAAGTAATTTAAATAATAAAAGACTAAGTTTATTAAATATTAAAAAGATATGGCAATTAAGCACACATATTGAGTTCAAATATTAACCCTAGAAAACAAGTTAGCTCATGGCTACAAGAGAACAGCAGTAAAAATAATTATAAATCATGATACAATTATTAGCAAACCGATATACACGTTGAATTGCTCTTAATTGCGCTGCCTAGGAACTCTTGATGCCGAAGAACGTCTTGTATCTCTCTCTAAAGTTGCTTCAATTAAGCTCCTATTGCTCTCCAAAACTCGTGCTCTGTATTCTTGGTGCTCTTGGGTTGTCTTGGATTGATTCTTGAAGGCTGGGAACGAGTGGCTTTATATAGGGATTGATATGAGCTTGAAAATCTCAATTCTCATCGGACTAGGACTCGCACTACCGCTGGCGCGCTATGCATCTGTCGCTGGGGCGACGCGTGAAAAAGCGATTACCGCTGGAGCGGTGGGATCTTGGCGCTGGGGCGCTGCATGAAAACGGCTTCACCGCTGGCGCGGTGACTCTTCGGCGCTGGGGCGCTATACGCGACTTAAGCAGGTCGTTTTTCTTATTTCGATCACTATTTCAGCGCTGGGGCGAAATTCCTTGTGGCGCTAGGGTGATGGACACATACTTTGAAAACTTTGCATTTTAGTCCCTATTTTCGCTCCTTTTGCGTTCTTTCTTTAAATTTCGTTCAAGTCCCTATAAATAACAATAATGCACATAAATAGCCATCTATTCTCATAAAACCATAAAATATCAATAATAAAAACATGAGAAAATATATGACAAATTTGCCCTTATCAACTACTTAGGTCCACGCCTGATTCATCAAATGGAACTATTCCATGAGTCCCTGAGCAATGCCCCACGCACACGTCACGGATATACATATCAGCGCATTGAACCATGCAAGTTGAGGTTACAACGCATACGTATAGTCCTTCCGTCATGATATCCTGGATGTGCAGGGATATAGATTATCACCATCAAATCCTCTAGTGCTCATCCATGTCTTATCTCCAGACTTGTATCTCACTAAACAATATGCGCAAACTCCTTTGTCATATTATTCTACCCAGGTAGAACTCTTTTCCGGGATGATTGCCTGTGGCCACAAGACTTTTTGAGATACAGTCTCGAAGCATCTAGATATCTAACTCCATTTAGGAGCTGACGGATCCCATATCTGTACGCATTGGACTCCTTAAGCATCGAACCATACCCAGCGACACCCAGTGGTCACACCATGAAAGGTCTGTGACATGCGTGGAACCAAAGTATGGTGGATCACTTATAAGCCCACCGTGGCACTCAGGTCAAAAGATCACATATACTACTCAACTCAAAAGGACCCTCCGTTGACGGCTTACAATGGGTGTCTATCGGAGGCCCTCGTGAGTCTATCTCATATCCAATCCTAACTGGATACCCATATGTCAATACGAGCTCCAAGCTCACAGTTGGCTAGGAACGACCATCTATACCCTATAGGTACGACATATGCCGATCTATATATAAAGGTATCCACCGACAGAGCCGCATTGGTAGAAATAGATCAGGGATAATTATTCAATAACATACTTGCGCAACATGTATTGTTTGGCATCTGATTGTAACTCTTGCAACTATGCAGTTACTAGTATATTCCCAAGTCTATGTCCTATTACAGACAAGGCTCCAACTCTTGGATCTGCTGAGTATTATAACCAACTAACACTTGACTGTGCTAGCACTTAGCTGTGCTAACATTTAGCAATTATATCTCTTAGTGTGGCTAACCATGAGCCCTTATCTAAACTCCTTTAGATCTGATCCGAGCTCTTTCAGATCTACAATGTCTGTAACATTACATTGCATGGTACCATATAGATTAGTATTAGCAATTTAATGAGAATGTACACTTGTATGAATATACAAGTATATGTACATTCAGAGATGGCACGTAAGTACCGACCCTAATAATATAAGTAATACAGTGCTCCGTTTAAAAAATTATTTGATATATTCAAAGTACACACAAAGAATAGTCATTAATGGAAAGTGATTCCACTCTAATGAGGTTTAAAATAGTAATCATTACTATTAAATGTACCTTACCTTAGGAAAGATAGATCCCGTGGATATTTGTTTACCAATTATAGATATTTCATAGACATGTGATGTTAAGCAGTACATGGGTATGAGATACCGCCTGTCATTCTTATTTCAACAAGATGTTGAATGATTTGTATAGGAACTTCGAGATTAAATAGAATATGTTTCTTTTCATTCCTCGTGAGCACTTATTTCTCCAAAACAAGGGGTCAAAGTGATTTTCCTTCTTTTTCCTAATAAGTCGATGGCCTTACACCATTGAGATACTTCGAATAAACTAGAGTACATATAGGATAGACAGGTGCTAAAACCTTTTCTCAGGATATCTTCCAAACTTCTTTTGATGGTCTCGAATCCTACCTAAAACAAGTTATCAAAATTCGTTTCCTTAAGTAATGCTAGAAAGCTATGAAAGGAGAAGTACAACTTCATGTAGGAAATAGAGATTTCCTAAATGCTGTAGCCGTTAAGAATTTTAAGTCACTTCTCCATTCTTGCGAGAGCATTACATTGTAATTGATATTTTATGCCAAACATTATTAGGTGAATCATATCACTCTCTATATTAGATATAGGGGATTATCATGGATACATTAGGAATAATTCCTAATGTAAATATGATAATGATAATATTTTGCTAATTGAATGTTAGTTAATGAATGCCATTATATCTTAAATACAACTTGAAATGTCTAGGTGAACAAAAAAAATAGTAGTTTAGAAACTTTGAATAGTAATGAATTGTGGGATATAAGATTAAGTCATGTAATCATGAGATGACTATCCTGTCTGATTAAGGATAGGCAAATACTTGATCTGTCTGTAAAACCTTTGGCTAGTTTATGAATCTTAGATTTGAGGGAAAATAGCAAAATACTTATGTAAGTATTAGATACTGACTTACTAATTTATTAGAACTTGTACATAATGATGTATATTGTCCAATGAATTATACTACTATTGGTTGAGTTTCGATACAGATTTATGTTTTTAGTTTGTTAGGGTATGTGCTTACGCGCCATCCCAGTTTGTATGAATATTAAGTTTGTAATATTTATACAATGCATATTTTATTAAATCGCTGATAACTTTTATTAAATGGTAATTAAGCTTGTAACATTATAAAAATGATATGATCTGAATGAGTTCATATCTGGTTTAAAGAAGTTTAAACCATGGCTAAGAGTTAGCAAAGCTGATAGTTATAAATGCTAAGTGTTAGCAGGTTATAATACCCAGCGGGATCTAAAAAGTTAGAACCTAATCTATAATGTAACAAAGACCTGAGAATCTACTAGTAATGACAAAATTGCAAAGAGTTGCAATAGAGACTAAGAAATGTCGTTATGGAAGTATCTTCTCAAATAAAGAGTCTCTGACATACGTGGAACCAAAGTATGATGGATCTCCCACAAGTTCACCGTGGCGCTCAGGTCGAAGGACCACAAATACTACTCAACTCGAGAGGACCTTCCTTTGACGGTTTCATAGGATATCTATTGGGGTCCTCATGAGTCTGTTCAGTATCCAGTCCTAACTGAATACCTGTATGTCTATATGAACTTCAACCAAGCTCATGGTTAACTAAGAATAACCATTTGTACAATACAGCTATAGACATACACTAATCTATGTGTTTCACCGATAGACCCTCATTGGTAAACGTAGATCAGGAACTCTTTATTTGAGAAGATACTTCCATAACGACATTTCTTAGTCTCTATTGCAACTCTTTGCAATTTTGTCATTACTAGTAGATTCTCAGGTCTTTGTTACATTATAGATTAGGTTCTAACTTTTTAGATCCCGCTGGGTATTATAACCTGCTAACACTTAGCATTTATAACTATCAGCTTTGCTAACTCTTAGCCATGGTTTAAACTTCTTTAAACCAGATATGAACTCATTCAGATCATATCATTTTTATAATGTTACAAGCTTAATTACCATTTAATAAAATTTATCAGCGATTTAATAAAATATGCATTGTATAAATATTACAAACTTAATATTCATACAAACTGGGATGGCGCGTAAGCACATACCCTAACAAACTCCCACTTGCTCTAGTGCCATGCATACTGGTATCTTATACCCATAGCCTCCACGTGTTTCTCAAACACCTTTGGAGTTAAGGCTTTAGTAAGTGGATCCGCTACATTATTTATAGAATCTACTCTACAAATTATTATATCACCCCTAGCCAAGATCTCTCTAATTATGTGGTATTTCCTCTCCACATGTTTAGATCTCTGATGTGCTCTTGGCTCTTTTGCTTGTGCAATGGCTCCATTATTGTCGCAAAATAATGGGATAGGATCTTTCGAACTTGGAACTATTCCGAGTTCTGCGACAAACTTACGTATCCACACTGCTTCTTTTGCAGCTTCAGAAGCGGCAATATATTCTGCCTCAGTGGTAGAATCAGCTGTGGATCCCTGTTTGGTGCTTTTCCAACTCACTGCAGCACCGTTGAGAATAAACACATACCCAGATGTAGACTTTCTATCATCTAGGTCAGACTGAAAGTCTGAATCTGCGTATCCTCTCACTTGCAAGTCACCATCTCCATAAACAAGAAACTTGTCCTTCGTACCCTTAAGGTATTTCAGGACATGTTTGACTGCCATCCAATGGCTGTCACCTGGATCAGCCTGGTATCGGCTAGTAACACTTACAGCCATACTGATATCAGGTCTCGTGCACATCATAGCATACATCAAGCTTCCTACAGCTGATGCATATGGCATGTTAGACATTCTAACTCTTTCATCTTCTGTTTGAGGAGACATTTTCCTCGAAAGATGAATGCCATGTCTAAAAGGTACACTAGTTGTCTTACAATTAGTGAAACTGTACCTTTCTAAGACACTATCAATGTACGATGATTGGGAGAGTCCTATCAGCTTCCTCGCTCTATCTCTATAGAGTTTTATACCTAGTATAAAGGAAGCCTCTCCCAAATCCTTCATGGAGAAGTTCTTACTCAGATAGCTCTTGACTGATTGCAACATACCTATATCATTCCCAATGATAAGTATGTCATCAACATAGAGAACTAAGAAAACTATCATGCTCCCACTGACCTTTCTATACACACAAGCTTCCTCTTCATTTTTGATGAAACCAGACCCTCTGATTACTTCATCAAAATGAAGATTCCAGCTTCGGGATGCCTGCTTAAGTCCATAAATGGACTTCTTCAGTTTGCATATTAGACCAGAGGTCAAGCTAGATGCAAAACCTTCAGGCTGTTCCATGTATATCTCTTCATCGAGATATCCATTTAGGAACGCCGTCTTCACATCCATCTGCCATATCTCATAATCATAATATGCTGCAAATGCCAATAATATACGAATTGACTTGAGCATCGCTACTGGTGCAAAAGTTTCCTCATAGTCGATCCCAGATCGCTGAGTATAACCTTTGGCAACCAGTCTGGCTTTAAAGGTTTCAACCTTTCCATCAAGCCCACGCTTCCGTTTATAAATCCATTTACAACCGATAGGAACTATTCCTTCAGGAAGCTGAACCAAGTCTCAGACTTGATTCTGATGCATAGAGTCAATTTCAGATTTCATGGCATCTTGCCATTTTCCCGAGTCAATGTCCAACATCGACTCTCTATAGGTCAAAGGATCATTTTCTTCAATTAAGAAAACTCCAAGCGCACCTTTAGGTATCTGACCATACCTAGTAGGTGGCCTAGACATCCTTTGTGACCTACGAGAATGGTGTGTTAAAGGTATTTCACTCGATTGAGCCTGAGTTTCCATCATTGGTTCATCAGTGTTTTGATTGACTTCATCAAGTTCAATCTTTTTACAATCCCCACAATCCATAAGAAACTGTTTCTCAAGAAAAGTGGCATTACGAGCAACGAACACATTTCGTTGTTCAGGATCATAAAATTGGTATCCCATTGAATTCTTAGGATACCCGATGAACCGATACTTATACCCCCTGGGTGCAAGTTTATCCTGTTGTGCAACATTTACATAAGCAGGACAGCCCCAAATTTTAAAATATTTGAGACTTGGTTTCCTTCCAGTCAATATCTGATATGGAGTGGAAGGAACAGCTTTAGATGGAACTCTGTTCAATATGTGAGTAGACGTTTGTAGGGCATGACCCCACAGATATTCAGGAAGATCGGTAAAGCTCATCATCGATCGGACCATATCCAATAAAGTCCGATTCCTCCTCTCCGATACACCATTGTGTTGCGGAGTACCTGGAGGACTATATTGAGCTAGAATCCCATTCTCTTTTAAATAATCCGAAAATTCACCGCTCATGTATTCACCGCCTCGATCTGATCGAAGGCACTTGATGTACATTCCGGTTTGTTTCTCTACTTCAAGTCGGAATTCTTTGAACTTTTCAAAGGTTTCTGACTTATGTTTCAAAAGAAACATATACCCGTATCGTGACAAATCATCGATAAAAAGTACAAAGTATCGAAATCCACCCATAGCAGTATGATTCATTGGACCGCATACATCTGTATGTACAAGTTCCAATAAATCTGAGGCACGGTGTCCTACACCTGCAAATGGAGATTTGGTCAACTTTCCCTGAATACATGATTCACAAACTGGATAAGGCTGTATGGTCAGATCAAGTATCTGTCCATCCTTAACCAGACGGGTTAGGCGTCTCACACCTATATGACCTAATCTCATATGCCATATTTTCGTTTCATTTAAAGTTTCCGAATTTCTACTAGTACTAGCTTGCATACTCATGACACTGCTTGTTGTATCTAATATATAATGCCCATTCACTAACCGACAATCAGCTAATAAAACATCATACATATCATATAATAATAAGGAACAGTTCCGAATATTCATATGATACCCTTCACTGTCGAGTACAGGAAGGGATATTATCTGTCTGATGATGTTGGGAACAAAATAACAATTATTTAATACAACATATTTATTACATGGGAGAAGTAAATCCAAATGTCCTACAGCTTCAACCTGCAGGAAATCACCATTTCCAGCTCGAAGCTTTACCTCTCCTGGCTGCAGCAATCTAACTTCCCTCAGACCCTGTAACATATTACAGATGTGAGAAGGACATGTTGTATCTAATACCCAGCCTGCATTAGCATCAAATGCTAAAGAAATGTCAATGATAGGAAAGCAAATACCTGAGGGAGCCTTCTTCAAGCTTGCAAGATATTTAGGGCAGTTACGTTTCCAGTGCCCCTCATCGCTGCAAAAGAAACATTTTCCTTTTGCCTTGCTTTTCTCTAGAGGTTTGGATATCGGTCGCTTCTGAGGACCTATTCGGGGTGTCTGCCTCATCTTCTTTTTCTTCCCTTTGGACTTCAAAGAAGCCCTCGGGGTAGAAGATGAAGCACCCTGAATTAGGAGGGATGAGCCTCCTTTATTCATATCCTCATATGCTGTCCTCAACATGTTATGAAGTTCAGCATATGTAGGGGTCAATTCTTGCATATTAAAGTTCATGATGAATTGCGTAAATGACCCCGGAAGCGACTGTAGAATCAAACTATTCCCCAAACTATTGTTTAAAGAAATTTCCATAGTCTCAAGCCTCTCAATATATCTGATAATTTTAAGGACATGAGGACTCACTGGACTACCCTCAGGAAGTCTAGCCTGAAAGAGTGCTTTGGCGACACGATATATCTCAATCTGAGGTCTATCACCAAAAAGCTCCTTCAGGTGGAGCATGATGCTGCTAGCATTTTCCATATGGAGATGCTCTCTCTGCAGCTCATGAGACATCGAGGCAAGGATGTAAGATTTAACTTTTAAATCTTCATCCAACCATTTCTGATATGTCACCCTTTCTTCTGGGGTGGCATCATCAGAAACTCCTGAGGGCATTTTCTGATCAACAATATACCCAAGTCTCTCAGAATTCAGAACAATTTTGAGATTAGTCATCCATTCTGAATAGTTATCAGCACCCTTGAGTTGGTTGGCATCTAGAATGCGCATCAAAGGGTTGTTTGAAGCCATATTAATCTTCACAAGACAAAATAGAATAGATATGTGTCAGCGGATTATTAATTAATCAAATCGCTAATAAAAACGTTTTAAATCATGGGTATAACAACTAACATTTAGCCAACTATAAAAAACACCCAAAACAACACAAAATTGCTCTGATACCAATTGTTGGTAGTTGTACATTCATGGGTGTTTGCATGTGGGTTTTGTGTTTAATCACAATTTATACATATCTCATATATATAATGAAGCAGCGGAAGCTTAAAGTATTGCAGTAAACACAATCACAATATATTAATCAGAAACGAGATTGAGAAATAACCCTTGAAGCCTTTGGTTGGAGATTGTTGAAGTCCACCAAAATAGGTTTTTGATTATTTGATTAAGTGTTAATCAAAAGAAAAAATCAAGAACACAAGTTTAAGTAGTTAAACAAGTGCTGGATCAAAAGCTGTCATTCTAGATAATCAAACCCACCATTATTGATTACTAGAATTGATCAAAGACAACATTTTGGTGGACTTCAACAATCTCCAACCAAAGGCTTCAAGGGTTATTTCTCAATCTCGTTTCTGATTAATATATTGTGATTGTGTTTACTGCAATACTTTAAGCTTCCGCTGCTTCATTATATATATGAGATATGTATAAATTGTGATTAAACACAAAACCCACATGCAAACACCCATGAATGTACAACTACCAACAATTGGTATCAGAGCAATTTTGTGTTGTTTTGGGTGTTTTTTATAGTTGGCTAAATGTTAGTTAAATTGTATGACAATTTCTGGGGATGTTCGGATGCAATTCAAGTGTTGAATATGTAAAATTGAAAAAACAGTCCCTGGAACGCCGCAGCGCTTATGTTCAGCGCGGCAGCGTTCATATGAACGCTGGGGCGCTACGTGTATAACGCGCCAGCGATGGTGATCGCAGGGGCGCTGAGTACATAACGCGCCAGCGATGGTTATCGCAGGGGCGCTGAGTACATGGCGCGCCAGCGCTGAAAGCACTGCCCTGCAGCGCCCCAGCGGCGCTGAAAGAGCATCGCCGCAGCGCTGAGGCTTTTGAAGCCCTAGCGCCGCAGCGCTGAAAGAGCATCGCCGCGGCGTTCATAAAAAAAAAAAAAAAAAAAAAAAAAAAAGAGTAATTTTTTTTTTTTTTTTTTTATTATTTTATGCATGTGGGGGGTTTATGAGTTGTAATAATAAGAGTTATTAATTTACATGATAAACCAGGACAATTATTTTTTTCATGTTGGTAACCACAAGGGAACCCCACTGATGGGGGTTAGTTGTGTTTGCACATGATTGAATAATTGATTGAGAATAACCTTCTCATGAGATGAGTGCCTGTATTTAAAATCTCTCTTAATCAGATTAAAAAATTATTGTGTTATGTGTTAATATTTTGATGATCCGCCTTGTCAATACGGTATTAAATAGGTCACTATGGTCTTTCCCAATATTGCTTTAGCATGAGGGATTTGGTCGGTGTGATTTAATCTAATGCCGGTAAAACATGAGATGAGTCAAATATATGCGAACATGTTATCCAATATTGCTTTAGCGTGAGGATAATGTCAGTAACATATATTTGATAATTGACAAGTTAATCTGAAATACACTTACCCAATATTGCTTTAGCGTGAGGATAAGGTGTATTTAGGATCAGTTGTAAGAGTTGCAAGAGTTGCAATTGACAAGGGTTGTCTACCTATTGGGTTTACAAAGGCCAATATTACTTTAGCGTGAGGCTAGAGTAAAATGCCAGTGGGGTCCACTTCTCACTGTATAGTTTAAAAATTCTTAAACTATCGTTATCTCGTTAGAGAGATTAAAGGGATTATGTAAAGCAGTGGGAGGGCGTTTTTTAAAATCCTATGAAACCGTCAAAGGAAGGTCCTCTCGAGTTGAGTAGTATTTGTGGTCCTTCGACCTGAGCGCCACGGTGAACTTGTGGGAGATCCATCATACTTTGGTTCCACGTATGTCAGAGACCTTTCATGGTCTGACCGCTACGTGTCGCTGGGTATGGTCCGATGCTCATGGAGTTCGGTGTGCGTAGATATGGGATCCGCCAGCTCACATAGATGGGTAGTATATCCGAACTTCGAGATTGTATCTTGTAAAGTCTTATGGCCGTAAGCAATTAACCTGGGAAAGGAGTTTCCTCCAGGTTCGAACATTATAGCAAAAGTGTTTGCGTAAATTGTTCATAAAGATACGAATCTGAAGATAATAAAGTGATGGATGAAATTATCGGGATTTGACGGTAATGATCTATATCCCGTTCATCCTGGATATAATGACGGAAGGATTATACGAATATGGAGTAACCTCAACATGCATGGTCTGACGCGCTGATTTGTAATATCCGTAACGTGTGCGTGGGGCATCGTTCACGGACTTGTGAAATAGTTTCATTTGACGAATCGGGCGTGGACCTAGGGAGTCCCAATATGAAATGTACTCTTTGAGCACTTGGGCAGCGTACCGTATTAAATAGTTTAATACAGTAAAATCCAGCAATTTACTAAGGTTACGTTAACTAAAGTATATGGTCAGATGGTGGGACCCACTTTAGGTTAACATGGTAACCGAGTAAGGACATAATTGTAATTTCACTTGATAATTATTTAATCGTTAAATAATTCAAATAAATAATTATTTATTTAATTGTTGAATAAATAATTTAAGTTTAACTAAGGTTAAGAGTTAACCATTTAGTTAAGTTAGATTAACTATACTTAATGGTTAAGTAAAAGTTAACCTAACCATGGTTAAGTTTGTTAACCATGGTTAAAATAATTAAATATTCTTTTAATTAACTAGAGTTAAGAGTTAACTATAGTTAAAATATTTTAATGTTAGTTTAACCTAACTAAAGTTAAGAGTTAACTATGATTAGGTTAGATTAAATTCAAATTGAAATTAAGTGAAATTAAGTGTTATGAAATGAAATTAAATTCATTTGTATAAATAAAACAAATGTAAATTAAATTGAGATATTCTAAAAGATTGGTGAAGCTTAAAATTAATTGAACCATATCTAATAAACTACTGTTCACTTATTAAATAGAGTTCTATCAAAAGCTTTTTCTTCTGTTCTGTATGATATATGGACTGAAAGAAAACTAAGTTTTAAGTAAGTTAAGAATAGAATTGTCCTGCTTTTATAAAGAATTATGCAACATGATAAACTTGCACCCAAGAAGTATAAATATCAATTTATTTGGTATCCTAAGAACACAATGGGATATTAGTTCTATGATCTAGAGGAGTGAAACATATTCATTCATCGTTACGCCACTTTTCAAGAGAAAGAGTTTCTCATAGATCGTAGGGATTACAGAAAGATTGAACTTGGTCAATCTAAAAATAAATATGAATTGGCGATGGAGCCTAAAGTTCAATTAAGTGAGATACCTACAACACACTCTCTTTATATGTGTGAAAGAATATTGAGGGTCACCTATTCAGTATATTTGATATCTAAAAGTGCCTTTGGTGTTTTTTTATTTGTAGAAAAGCATCCTTTAACTTATAAAGAAGAGATGTTGGACATCAATTCAAAAAAATAGCAAGATGCCATGAAATCCAAAATTGACTTTATGTATGAGAATCAAATCTAACACTTGATTATGCTTCCAGTAAGAATTATTCCTATTGCTTGTAAATAAGTTTACACAGCAGAAGCATGGGCCTAACATGAAGGTATAGACTTCCTAAGGCAGATAGGTGATAAAAGGTTACACTTATAGATGTAGGGTTGGTAATAAGGAAACCTTTTCACCGATAATCATACTTAAGTCAATTTGAATTTTGTTAGCTATTTTATTTTGCTAGATTCTTTATTTTAACAAAGAAATAAGAGAGTCTAGTTTCAACAAAAATGAAGAGAAAGCCTGTATATTCATAAAGGGTAGTAGGAGCATAATTATCTTTTTAGTTCTCTATGTGGTTGACATATTTAATATCGAAAGCAACGCCAATATGTTGCAAGTCAGGCGTATAAGAGTTATCTGAATAAGAAATTCTCTATAAAAGATTTGGGAAAGGCTTTCTATATACTAGTTATAAAATGTTATCGATTTAGAGTTAGAGTTAGGAAACTAATAGAACTCTCCAAATCCTCATACATAAACTATGTTTTGGAATGGGATAACTTTAAAAACTGAGAGATAGTTAATGTATTTTTAAACATGGCATTTATTTTTTAGGAAGAGATATCCTTGGCAAAAAGATGGAAACGTTAGAGTGTTTAACATACAATGTACATCAACTAGAGATAGTTTGATGTACGTCATGTTATATACGAAATTCAGATCAGGATGGCTGTAAGTGTTACAAGCTAGTATCGGTCTCATCCAGGTAACAAACATTAATTGGTCGTAAAATATATCTGAAATACCTGAAAGGTATAAAGGACAAGTTTTTAATTTATAGAGAAAGTTCCTTATAAATGAGAGGATACACAGGGTTGAATTTCTAGTTTAGTCTAAATGATTGAAAGTCTATATCTAATTATATATTTCTTCTCATTGGTACTATAGTTAGTCGAGAGTGTTGTATAAATATTTACAGCTAATTTCAACCTTAGAGGCAGAATGTGTTGTTGCTTGAGAAGCCAACAAAAGAAGTGCTGTGAATATATAAGTTAGTTGTAGAGTTTAGAATAGTTTCAAGCTTAGTGGATCCTATCCACTAATAATAATAGGATAATTGTTCAAGCCAAAAAGTCATAAGCTGCACTAGAATTCTAATCATGTGGACACTGAATACCACATAATTAGAAAGGTCTAGGCTATTAGAGATGTAATAGTATCTAGGATATATTTCATAAATAATATAGTGGACCCATTAATTAAAGCCTAAAATCCTAAAATGTGTTTGAGAAACACATGGAAATAATATGTATTAGATATCTGTTATGTTAGTGTGCCGTGCATTGAGTGAATGTGTGCATTTTTTTAAATTTTATTACATGTCCCACATGCAATAGTATGCAGCGAAAATAATATACACAATTCTATCCCATTACACTAATGAGATTAGAAGACTTACCCTTGAAGCATGCTTTAACAATTTTAGTTGGGGACGTGGTGGGCTTCCTCAAGCTAGAATAGTAGCTTTTCAATCTCAAAATAATTAATGAAGAAACGTTTGCTTCTAATATTGCCTCTCAGATTTAAGTTAATATTTTTTTCAATTGCTTCAGTCTATGTTAACCCTTAACATATTCCAAAAGCATTGCAATTCAAGTTGAAATCACTCAATTTGATCAATTGAATTTATTGCCAACATTTTTCAATTCTCGGCCACATTATATATAGTGCATAAGCCACCAATTAAAAGGCATTAAATTGCCATTTGTCTCTAGGTGACTAAGCAAACAATTTTCTTAGTAGAATTTAGCTGGCTGGTTGATAAAGCAATTAGTGGTAGCCAAATCGGCACCTCATACTTGATCAATTTCTTTTGCTTTCAATTGCCATTCAAAATGGACAATTAAAATTCAACACACATTGATTTGAATTGCAATTGAATAAAGACACGTCAAGCTTATTTATTCATTATGATTCAATATGTATTCTTAATAGCCAATAAGAAATAAAGTAATGGCAACCTAAATGTATTAACAAATGAATCAAATTCATTTTGCATAATAATAGCCGAATGTTAGTAAATTAAATGAAACAATGTTAATTGTATTGCCATGTGTTATGACATTATAATGGTATAATATGTGGCATACATTTAGTAGATTAATGTGTCAAGTCTGACTTGGCACAATCATGAGTTTAATACTTAAACCCTAATACTCTCCGAGATACTCTAAAATAAATTAATGGCCGAATTTTTATCTTTTAAATAAAATAACTATTGTTTCATTTAAATGGTCTATATCTACCAATGTCACGCATTGTGTTATTACAAGTTAATGACACGTTATGTAGCATGTACTTGGTAGATTAACATATTAAGTCTCACTTAATACAATTCTAGGTTTAACACTTAAACCCTAACTACTCTCTAAGAGACCCTAAAATAAATTCATATTTTTCAAGAACTTCCCTGATCGAACAATTCAATCAATGCGCTACCCCAGTGCTTAACAAGTAAACTTCATATAGTGAGACTCCTCTAAGTTCACACTTGTTTTATCTTACGAAACTCTTCTATAAGTCTATAACCGATGCCTCACACACATACGTTATGGATAATACAAAATTATAAGTTGAACCATATAAGTTGAGGTTAATACATATTCATATAATTCCTCCGTCATTTTTATCTTAGAAGAATGGAGACATAGATCAACACCGTCAAGTCTACTATTGCTTAACTATAAACTTATCTCTTAGATTCATATTTCATAAACAATATCCACAAACATATTTGCAATATTGTTTATCCCTTGGGAAAACTCTTTTCCAGGTTAATATGCCTGTGACCACAAGACTTCCTGAAATACAATCTTAGAGCATCAAGATATTTAACTCACCAATATGAGCCGACAAATCCTATATTTACACACACCAGACTCCATGAGCATTGGAACATACTCGGCGACACCCAGCGGTCAGACCATAAAAGGTTTCTGACATATGTATAACTTAAGTATGGTGAATAACTTACAAGCCTACCACGGTGCTCAAGTTAAAGTACCACAAATACTACTCAACTCGAGAAGACCTTCCATTGACAGATTTATGGGATATCTATTGGAGGTCTTCATTGAGTCAGTTTAGTATCCAATCCTAACTGAATACTTATATATCTATATGAGCTTCCACTAAACTCATGGTCTGCTAAGATTAACCATTTGGACCATTTAGATATAGACATACACTTATCTATATAAAATAAAGTTTCTACCGACAAACCCTGCATCGAAAAAAATAGATTAGGAACATATAGTTTAAAAACATACTTGCACAATGACATTTTTTAGCACTGCTTGCAACTCCTTATAACTATGTCATTACTAGTATATTTTCATATCTTTGTCCCATTTCAGATAAGGCTCCAACTCTTTAGATTTTGCTGACTCTTATAACCTGCTAACTTTCAGTATTGCTAACTCTTAGTACTGGTCTAAACTTCTTTGGACCTGATCTGAACTCTTTCAGATCAATACAATATTTGAAATGTTATAAGCATCTTACTATATATGTAAAATAATAATGATATTATTCAAAATATTAATTGTATTAATATTAAACAATTAATATATATACAATATTAGAATTGCATATAAGCACCATCTGTAATAAACTCTCACTTACTTTAGTGTCATTAATGATAATATCTTATATCTATCAACTTCAAGTATTTCACAAATATCCTAAGAGTTAGGCACTGAATGGGATTGCTACGTTATCCATGGATTATATCCTAGATTATAATACATCTTTATTAACCAAGAACTTTCTAATTATATGGTATTCAAAGTCTACGTGATCAGAATTTTGGTGTGTATAATGGCTTCTTGGCTTGAGAAATTATTCCTTTATTATTGCACTTAGTAGGATATGATTTACTAAGTTATAAACTATTTTTAATTCTGCAGCTGACTTGTATGTCCACAGAACTTCCTTTACAAGCTTCTTAAGTTGTAAAATATTTTACCTTTAAAGCAGAATCAACTATGGATTACATTTTTCAAATAACTAATGTGCCATTAAGAAAAGATAGAAAATGAGATGTAGATTTTCTATTATCAAGACAAGATTGGTAGTCCAAGTCTGTATATCCTCTCAATCATAAGTAACATTCTCTATGATACAGAAACTTATCTTTTATATCACTCAAGTATTTCAAATATGTTTCACAACTAATTAATGGTCATTTCCTAGATTAGACTAATACCTGCTCGTAACACTTACAGCCATCTAAATTTAGATCTTGTACATAACATGGTGTACATCAAGCTACTTTTATTTTATGCACATCATGAGTTAGACACTCTAACTCTTTCACCTTCTTACCGAGGACACTTCCTCCTAGAAGATGAATACCATGTTTGAAAAGTTGCCTAACTGTCTCAAAGTTATTAAAGTGTACATTTCAAGAACTTATTCTATGTACAAAGATTGGGATAATCCTATTAATCTTCTAGCTCTATCTCTATAACTCTTTATAGTTTATAGGATGCATATCTCAAATCTTTTATGAAGAAGTTCTTACTCAAATAACTCTTAACTGATTGACTTGCAACATACTAACGTTGTTTATGACATTTTGTATATTATCTACATAGAGAATTAGACAGACAATTATGCTCTCATTGCTTTTCTAAATACACATACTTTCTCTTTAATTTTTTTTATAAAACCAGACTTTTTTATTTCTATAACAAAACGAAGATACCAATTTTGGAAAACACTTCTTAAGTTCATTTGGACTTCTTCAATTTACATATCAATTAAGAAGTTATGTTGAATGTAAAACTTTTCAAGTTATTCCATGCATATCTCTAAGTCGAGATATACATTCCAAAATACCCACTTTACAATTATCTGCCAGACCTCAAAATCTTAATATGTTATAATAGCCAATAAAATTTAAATTGACTTAAGCATGACTAATGATGAAAGAGGTTTTCTTATAATCGATCCTAGATCTCTGAGTGTAACCTTTCATCATCAATTGGGTTTTAAAGGTTTCTACCTTTATATTATGCCTTTGCTTCCACTACGTAAACTCATTTACAACAAATAGGAACTATTCTTATAGGAAGCACAACCAAGTCCCAAACTTGATTGTCATGCGTAGAGTCAATTTCGAATTTGATGGCATATTTTTATTCTCTTAAATCGATGTCCAACATCATTTCTTTATAAGTCAAATGATCATTGTCTTCAACTAAGAAAATACTAAAGGCACTTTCAAGTATCACACATACTTAATAGATGATCCTTGATAATCTTTGTTGACTTACATGAGATAGTGTGTTAAGAAAATATTTTACTGAATTGAGCTTAAAGTTTCATCGTCGGTTCATATATTTCCTGATTGACTTTATAAAGTTTAATCTTTCTATAATCGTCATGATTTATAAGAAAAAATTTCTCTAAGAAGGTATTGTTCTGGAAAAACAAACATTCTTCATTCCTTTGGATTATAGAACTGGTATTCCATTGGGTTGTTAGAATACCATATAAACCGATACTTGTACCGATTGGATTCAAGTTTATCCTATTGCATAACTCTTATGCAAGCAAAACAACATCAAATCTTAATATACTTAAGACTTGGATTCCTTTCAGTCTATATCTCATATAGAGTAAAAAGAACAGCTTTCGATAGAATATTCTTCAATAAGTGTACAACAGTTTCTAGAGCACAATCCCATAGATATTCTAGAAGATCGGTGAAGCTCAATATCTATCCAATGATATCTAATAAAGTTTAATTTCTCTTCTCTAAAATACTTTTATCTTGAGGAGAACCTAGAGGACTATATTGAGCGAGAATCTCATTCTCCTTTAAATAATCTGTGAATTTATTGCTCATATATAAACTGTCTCAATCTAATTGAATGCATTGAATATACATAAGAGTTAGTTACTCTATTTCCAATTAGAACTCTTTGAGCACTTTAAAAGTTTCTGACCAATGTTTCCCAGAAACACATGTTCATATCGTGATAAATCATAATAAAGATAATGAAGTATCAAAATCCACCTAATGGCAGTATAATTCATTGAAGCATATACATCACTATATATTAGTTCCAATAAATCAGTAGAGTAGTGTCCAACACCTACACAAAGATTTGGTCATATTCCCTCGAATACAAGATTCATAAACTAGTTAAGTTCCATAGTCAAATCAAATATCTAACCATCCTTAACTAGACGGGATAGTCATCTCACGGCTACATGACCTAATTTTATGTACCACAATTCATTATTATTTAAAGTTTTAAAACCATATTTATTCTATTAACCTAGACATTTCTTATTGTATTTAAGATATAATGGTCATACATTAACTGACACTCCATTAGTAAAACATTATCTTTATCATATTTATTCGATTCACCTAGACATTTCCTGTTGTATTTAAGATATAATGGTCATACATTAACTGACACTCCGTTAGCAAAACATTATCTTTATTCCTAAATGCATTCATGATAACCCTCTCTGTTTACTATAGGGAGTGATATAATTTTCCTAATAATGTGTGTCACAAAATAGCAACTATACAACATAATGCTTCAACTAGAATGTAGAAGTGACTTAAAAGTCCTAACAGCTATGACGTCTAACAAATCTCTATTTTTTATGCGAAGCTATACTTCTCTTTCTATAGTTTTTAAGCATTCCTCAAAACATGCAACACTTTACACTTCTTAGCATTAAAAGCTAATCAAATGTTTATAATTGGTAAACAAATATCTTAGGGGTCTATCTATCTTAAGGTAATGTATATTCAATAGTAACACTTACTATTTTAAACCTTACTATAATGGAACCACTTTCTATTGTTTTTATTCTCTTTTTGTGGTTTGGATATATGAAATAAATTTCACACGAAGTATATAACTACTTACATATCTCATGTGCACATACTTACGCTGAAGATCATTAGATATTGAAGCTAGGATATATGATTTTACTTTCAAATCATTCTTAATCCTATTTCTGATAATTTCCATTTCTTCGAAAGATATGTCAACATAAACACCTCTACTTATTTATTGATTATTGATACATCCAAGTTTTTCTTGAATCTGAAACTATTCACAGATTCATTAGCAAGTCAAATATTTTATTGGTACCTCTAGTTGGTGTGCAAAGATCAAGTACACTAATAGGCTGCTTATAGTCATCTTATCTCTATAAGATTAAATAGGAGATGTGTAGCGAAATATTTCTAATCGTTAATTAATAATGCTTTAGATCATGGGTATAATTTTTATATATTTTTTAATCTAACGGCGTCCTCTCACTGCTTTACATAATCCCCTAAATGTCACGCCCCAGACCCAAAAGATCTGACATACGACATCACTTACATTCATTCAATAATACTTAAACATTCATTTTAATTTCTTTCAGAATTATAGTAATTGAATTATGACTGGGACAATTAGTAAACCGGAGATACGCAGAGTTTTCTCAGAGATTAACACTCTACTACGTCACCAGTAGCAACTTTATTACCGGAAGCCCAGAATATATTCATTGCAAATTCTTACTTAAAATCAATCCATTACTACACTTGGTGAAACTTAAACTAAATCCAACCACACACAATAAAATAATACATAAGTATTTATTCACTAGGGACAAATCAAATATCTTATCCCACGTGTCCCCAAATGAAACACTTAGCAACCTAACAACTTAGGGAACCCAAGGAACAGCAGAAGCCTTGCCAAATCCGCTAAGCACACATGTACCTTATTTACCTGAAATCACCATAAACTATAATGAGTATAAAACTCAGTAAGCATACTAGTTTTTCATATATCAAATACAAATACATATATGTACACAATGCATATGTATGATATGCTGTGATCAATCAAAATCATAATCTTATCAAATCACATATCATGTAAGCGCTTACACATTCTTTCAAAACATATTACAGGAATACCATCACTCAACTACTACTTAGTAGGACTTACACATCACATATCACATAATGAGCCAAATGTCACTCGTAGGTGACATACCGTATGAGAGGAATAGTACAAGTGAGGTCTTGAATAACACATATATAATGCTCATGCCCGAAGGTAAAAGCCAAACCCTCACCCTGATCATCGGTGAGTCCTCTCACATGCACCAATACGCCACCACACGAATGTGATAACTCACTCTTCCTTTAGGTATCAATAGGATCCTCCCTACAATAGGATCAACCACATTGATCTAAATTCTCAATTCCGATTATATCATATTAGACATATAAACTTATCATATTCCACAAATTCATAATTTTTGAAGATCATTCAGTAGGACAAAAATTATTTTTCACTGTACTATACTGTTTACACAGGAAATTTCCAGAATTTCAGGGTCATTTTGGTAAATTCACTATAAATTCAATTTCCAGAATTTTCAATCGATTCAAAGTCTCAGATGATCCTTAACATGTCTAATTTCATATACTCAAAATTCAAAACCAGAATCGAATCACAACAATTTATAAAATTCCTAGATCAAGAGGTTATCCAGCAGAAATTCCACAATTCATCATAATTTATCAAACTATCTTATAGATCATCATCAATTCTCATATGATCTTACGAAATACACAACAAATCCTCAATTATACATATTTTCAGAAATCAAAACTTAAAGGAATTAACTTAATTAATACCAATAAATTGAGAAATACGTATGATATACCTCTTGAAATTCAAAATTCTAATTTCTTCTTCTTTTTCTTCTTCTCCTCTTTCTCTCTCCTCTATTTCTCTCTTCTCTCTCTTAAAATGGGTAGCTCGACCAAAATGAGAGAATTAGGGTTTTTAAAAGTGTATTTTTATACTAAGTGGCTAATTTTTAGTATTTATAAATTTACCCCTAAAACTTTCAAGGTATTACAATTTGGTCCCTAAAATAAATCTAAAGTCTTGCAATTAAACCCAATGCTAATTGTATGACTTTAACCTATACAAACACTACTAATAACAATATATAAATCAAGTATTGCTTACATACAAATAAAATACGTATATTTATACATATAAAAATATTTATTCTTACCGTTGTGGAAACTGGTTACTACACTAAATCTCTCAAAGGAAAAAACGACAGCTTAAACTTTTTAAACTGTAGAGCGGGAAGTAGACCCCATTGGCATTTTACTCTAGTATCACGCTTTAGCAATATTGGCCTTTGTAAATCCAAAAAGTAGACAACTCTTATCAATTTTATCCCACGCAACTCTTACTACTGATCCTAAATACGCCTTATCATTACGCTTTAGCAATATTGGATAAGTGTATTCCCAATTAACTTATCAATTATCAAATATATGTTACTGATACTACCTTCACGCTTTAACAATTTGAGTAATATGTTCGCATATATTTACCTCATCTCATGTTCAACCGGTATAGTCTAAATCATACTAACCAAATCTCTTACGCTCTAGCTATATTAAAAAAAATTGATATGACCCGTCTAACACCAAATTAATAAGACGGATCAACGTGCAACATTATCTCATAATGGAACACTTTTCAATCTGATTAAGAGAAATTTCTTAATTCTATCCCAATCTTATGAGGCCATAATTCTAAATCACATATTTATTTTGTGCAAACACAACTAACCCCTACCAGTAGGGCTCCCATTGTGGTTACCAGCACAAACAAATAGAGCCGTAATTTATATCGCACTTATAATATTTATAAATAGCAAAACATAAACAATTAATTTTAAAAATCTTTAAAACTAAACAATCGAAGTAACCAGCGTAATTACAGTTTTCTTAGGTTCTTGGTATTGTAACACTGAAGGCCATGCCTCCGTTGTCGCAAAACTAACGTAAACGCACTGTTGTGCTAGGGTATCTACCCTAGTGCTACGGCGCTAAGCCTATAGTATTGCGGTGTTGGGGACAGAACCCCCTACACCTCGGTGATCTCTTTCAATTGCGTCCTAACTATATAATTTTCAACACTTGAAACGTATAATCAACAGCCTAGGACATCTAATTATGTCATGTCCACTATAAATTAAAGCACAAATAGCACACAACATGCACTCTAATACCATTTGTTATGTTAGTGTGCTGTGCATCGGGTGAATATGTGCATTTTTTAAAATTTTATTACATGTCCTACATGTAATAATATGCAGTGAAAATAATATACACATTCTATCTCATTACATTAATGAGATTAGAAGGCTCACTATTGAAGCGTGCTTTAACAATTCTAGTTAGGGACGTGATGGACTTCTTAAAGCTACAATAGTAGCTTTCCAATCTCTGAATAATTAATAAAGCAACGTTTGCTTCTAATTTTATCTCTCAGATTTAAGTTACTATTGTTTCAGTTGCTTTAGTTTATGTTAACCCTTAACATATTCCAAAAGCATTGTGATTCAAGTTGAAATCACTCAATTTGATTATTCATTGCCAATATTTTTCAATTCTCGGCCACATTATATATAGTGCATCAGCCACCAATTAAAAGGCATTAATTTCCATTTGTTTAAAGATGACTTAGCAAATAATTTGCTTCGTCACTTGTAGAATTCGATTGGCATGTTGATGAAGCAATTGGTGGAAACCAAATTGGCATCTCATGCTTGATCAATTTCTTTTGCTTTCAATTACCATTCTAAATGGTCAATTAAAATTCAACACACATTGATTTAAATTGCATTTGAATAAAGACACGTCAAGCTTATTTATTCATTCTTATTCAATATTTATGATTAATAGCCAATAAGAAATGAACAAATGGCAACCTAAATGCATTAACAAATGAATCAAATACATTTTGCATAATAATGGCCAAATGTTACTAAATTAAATTGAACAATATTAATTGTATTGCCACGTGTTATGCCATTACGAATTAATGGCATAATATGTGGCATATATTTAGTAGATTAATGTGTCAAGTCTCATTTGACACAATCATAGGTTTAACACTTAAACCCTAACTACTCTCCGAGAAACCCTGAAATAAATAAATGGCTGAATTCTTATCTCTTAAATGAAATAACTATTATTTTATTTATGGTAGCTATATTTACCAATGCCATGCATTGTGCCATTACAAGTTAATGGCATATTATGTAGCATGTACTTGGTAGATTAACATATCAAGTCTCACTTGGTACAATCCTGAGTTTAACACTTAAACCCTACTACTCCCTGAGAGACTCTAAAATAAATTCATATTTTCTGAGAACTTCCCAAATCGAACAATTCAATCCAATGCGCTACCCTAGTGCTCAACAAGTTCACTTCATATAGTGAGAATCTCTAGGTTCACACTTGTTTTAACTTACGCAACTCTTCCATAAGTCTATAATCGATGCCTTACACACACGTTATGGATAATACAAATTAGTGAGTCAAACCATACAAGTAGAGGTTAATACATATTCGTATAATTTTTCCATCATTTATATCTTAGAAGAACGGAGACATAGATCAGCAATGTCAAGTATACTATTGCTCAACTATAAACTTATCTCCTAGATTCGTATTCCATAAATAATATTCACAAACACATTTGCAATATTGTTTATCCCTTGGGAAAACTCTTTTCCAAGTTAATATGCTTGGGGCCACAAGACTTCCTAAAATACAATCTTAGAGCATCAGGATATTTAACTCACCCATATGAGCTGACGAATCCCATATCTATACACACTGAAATCTATGATTATCGGACCATACCCAGCAACACCTAGCAGTCAGACTATAAAAGGTCTCTAACATATGTGGAACCTAAGTATGGTGGATCACTCACAAGCCCACTGTGGTGCTCAAGTCAAAAGATCATGAATACTACTCAACTTAATAAAACCCTCCATTGATGGATTTATGAGATATCTTTTGGAGGTCTTCAAGTAGTCAGTTTAGTATCAAATCCTAACTAAATACTTGTATATCTATATGAGCTTTCACTAAAAGAATGGTCTACTAAGATTAACTATTTAGACCGTCCATATATAGATATACATTTATCTATATAAAATAAGATTTCTATCGTTAAACCATGCATCAGAAAAAGTAGATCAAGAATATATGGTTTAAGAACATACTTGCACAATGACATTTTTTTTGCACCACTTGCAACTCTTTGTAACTATGTCATTACTAGTATATTCTCAGGTCCTTGTCGTATATTAGATAAGGCTTTAACTTTTTAGATTTTACTGACTCTTATAACCTGCTAACTTTCAGCATTGCAAACTCTTAGCACTAGTCTAAACTCCTTTAGACATGATCTAAACTCCTTTAGACATAATCTAAACTCCTTTAGATCAATACAATGTTCGAAATGTTACAAGCATCTTACCATATATGTAAAATATTAACGATATTATTCACAATATATATTGCATTAATATTAAACAATTAATATTTATACAATATTAGAATGGCACATAAGTATCATCTCTAACAATATCATCGTGAATGGCAATATAGCAAGTGAAAGTTGTTGAAAATGGTGCTTACGTGCCATTCTAATACTGTATGAATATTAATTATTTAATATTTATACAATGAGCATTTTGAATAAAATCATAATATTAAATACATTTGGTAATATGCTTGTAACATTTCAGATATTGTATGATCTGAAAGGAGTTCAAATTTGGTCCAAATGAGTTTAGACTAAAGCTAAGAGTTAGTAACACTAAAAGTTATAATTGCTAAGAGTTAGCATTATTAAGAGTTAGAAAGTTATAAGAGTTAGCGAAATTTAAATAGTTAGAGCCTTGTTTGAAATAAGACAAAGACCTAATGGTATATTAACAATGACATAGTTGTAAAGAGTTACAAATTGTACTAAGAACTATAATTATGCAAGTATATTTTCAAATGTTATGTTCCTAATCTATTTTCACTAATGTGAGTCTGTCGGTGGATACCTTATTTAATATAGATCGGTGTATGTCTATATCTGGATGGTTCAGATGGTCAGTCCTAGCAAACCTAAGCTTAGTGGAAGCTCGTATAGACATAGGGTATCAAGTTAGGATTGAGTACTGAACAGGGTCAATTAGGAACTCCAATAGACATCCCATAAAGCCATCAATGAATAACTGTTCGAGTTGACTAGTATTCGTGGTCCCTTACCTCGGTATCACAATGGACTTGTGAGTGATCCACTATATTTAGGGTTCACACATGTCAGAAACCTTTCATGGTCTAACTGCTGGGTGTCATTGGGTATGGTTTGATGCTCATAGAGTCTAATGTGTGTAGATATAGGATTCGTCAGCTTATATGTGTGAGTGATATAATCAGATGCTCTAAGATTGTGTTCTAAAAAATCTTATAGCCATAAGTAATTCTCTTAGGAAAAATATTTTTCATGTCAGAAATAATATTGCAAAAGTATTTGCGGATATTGTTTATTAGAATACGAATCTAGAAATACGTTCTAGCGTTGACATATAGAGACTTGACAGTGATGATCTATGTCTTTGCTCTTCCAGAATATAAATGACAGAGGGATTATACGAATATGTATTAACCTCAACCTATATGATTTAACATGTTGTTTTATTTATTCTATAATGTATGTGTGTGGCAATATTTATGGACTTACAGAAGATTTCTGTAAGATAAAATGGGTGTGAACTTAAAGAGTCTTACTATATAAAGTATACTCGTTGTACACTAAGGTAGTGCACCAGATTGAATAGTTCAATCTATGAAGTTTTCAAAAAATTAGAATTATTTCAGGGTTTCTTAAGAAGATCATAAAGTTTAAGTGTTAAGCTTAGGATCTCGGTAAGTGGGTCTTATCACTTTAGCCTTTCAATTGGATGCCATATGTCATGCTATTAATTTGTAAAAGCATGACACGTGGCATGATATCAATGGGCCTTTAATTATTTTGTGTTAATATTTATAATAAATGGCCAAATAAATTATTTTTTAATTAGTATTTTTGAAATGAAATTCAGCTATTTGTTTTAAACCAAGGGGTGGCATTCTTTCATTATAAATTTGGCTATATTTATAAGCTAAAGCTAGCATTTTTTTAAAGATTAGATGGCCACCAATTTGTCTTTCATTTGGCTATTCTTTTGGCCAATGAAATATAGCTTTATTATACTTTGACAAAAGCATGAGATGGCTTTCATTGATAAGCCTTCATAATGCATGATATTACTCATCATTTAAATAAGCATGACAAGGCAAATTTTATGCCTTGTTATGCATCTTTTATATTGGCCACTAACTTGTAATACGTTGGATGAATTTATGACATGAATGGATATAAATAGCCAATTTCATTTGATTTGTAAAGCAAGAAAAATAAAAGTGAACGATGTAATTAAAAGCAATAGAGATTGTTGAATACCGAGAGATTATTAAATACAATAGTTTCTTCAGTATAAAATATTCTATTGAGAATAAGAAGCTATCATTCTAGCTCGAATGATCCCACCGAGTCCTAGACTAGAAATGCACAAAGAACGCTTCAAGGATGGGTTCTCTAATGTCTCATTAGCGTAATGAGATGTTTGTTTATTTTTTGCTACACTTATTTATGCATGTGATGTGTAAATTAAAAAAGATAAAATGTATACGCTCACCCCACGCACAACGCACTTTCAATAAATCCCTTGACCTAAACTCTTGATCCCCATCCTCAATTGCAATCAGCTCCATAATGTATTCGTAAATATCTTTCTCTTAAAGTTTAATTGTTTTAAGCATATCCGAAAACAAGATATCTACGCTACTTCCACTATTGACCAACACACATCGAACAACACTTTTCCCGATGTTTAATGAAATGAAGAGTTGATCAATGTGTGGAAGCATGATATTCGTTAAGTCCTCCTAAGAGAAGGATATCTCTCATAAAACCTGCTCAATAGCCAAAATGATGGGAGTCGAGATCTTCTATGCCCGTTCTTTGGATCTTAGTAGCTCTCTTATATAGTTGTCTCTATTATTCATCTCTTTCTTCCCTCTCTGGAGGTCTCTTATGCAGTATGTCAATAAAGTATTTATTGGCATCCATTCTTGCAGCCAATGCTTCTATTGAATCTTGTGCTTATTCCCTGTTAACCTGAGGTCCTTTTATATTCTACAAATTTTCTTCCTCGTCTATTTCTTTCTTGCTATCCTTTTAATTTTTTTCATATATTAAAGATCGTACAAGGACCCTATCATTACATCTAGTGTCTTAGTGCTTATATCTTTTGTCATTGCGACTTCTATTCCAATTGGCTTAAGGTCCTTTGTATGCTCTTCCACTATGGTTTTCAAAGGTTCATGTACTAACTGATACCCAGATAAATATCCATTCCTCATTAATGCATTGATCTACATCCTCAATTGTCTACTTATAGATAGATCGTATCCTTTCTCCTTATGGAAGGAACAATTCTTGTTCATGCCCTTCAGGTGTTTAGGAACTATTGTCAGCCTCCGTGTCCTAAAATTCCAAAATCCTTGTAATTCTACCAAATTCTATCTAGTGGCGTGTTGATTGGAATAAGAGGCTCACATGACCTCTATCATTTGTCTCTTGTTAGTTCTTCCTTATTGAAAGATCTTTACCCAAATTATTCCTTTCGTGGAGGCAGATCGTCCTCTCATATGGTAACCATAGAAGCTTCCTTTGTTGCAAAAATCTTGTCTTCTTCTTCCTAAATCTATTGTTTGGATTTTTTTCTTGTCAATTCAAAAGATGTGAAGTTGTTTTGAACTAAGAAGTGGTAGTAAAAAATAGAAGTCCTCACCACTTTACAATATGTTTTGTTGCAATTTTTTAATCATAGCTTCCAATCTCACTGAGCTCTTTATTAACTTAGTTCAAAAAGCTCTTAATTGTCTCGTTTTTTTTTATATTTTATGAAGAACAAATCTGATGTACTCTTCTTTTTATTTCTATTGTGGATGTAATATGCTCTGAACTGAACGGTCAGTTCATCATAAAACGATATCAAATTCTCCTTTAAATGTCGAAACCATGCCTGAGCAAGTCCCTTAAGACTAAAAGGAAAGATAATAAATTTTAGGGTATCGTTCATAGAGTGCATTATCATCTTCATATTGAAGTGGAACATATGTTCCTTTGAGTCTTCTATTCTGCCGTATATGGAGAAGTTCTATACAATAAACTTCTTCAGTCTCTTCTCTTCCTTAATTTCCTCTATGAACGGATCCTGATTTGTCTTCCTCGCTAAATATATAGTGTCTTTAATGGTTTTAGTCCTCTTGTTCCTTCTGCACAGCTTGTTAACCTTATTTAGGATTACTGCTTTGAATTCTTGCTCGTTTTCTACTCTTTACATTTGTTCTGGTGGCTATATCTTTCCGATCTGATCTGCAGGTTTATTCCTTCCTACATTATCTACAAGCCTTTCTTATTGATGACCCTTTATGTAGTCTCATGAGGAGGAATCTCTTGGAGATCGTCTAGGAAGTTTTTGACTCCTTCCAACACGGCTACGCATTCTCATAACTTCTAGTTCTCCTTCCTAGTTTCTTTGATTTCTTTCAGGAACTCACTTTTCTATGTTGGTAAGGATGTTTCCTCTGAGTATTGATAGGTTAACAGCATTCAGGCCTCTATTATCAGTGTTGTCTTAATTTAAGGAACTACAATTGATGTTCATTATATTTCTTTAGATGCATCTAGCTAGAAAAGTCTACTTTTCATTTTTCATTTCCCATAAATGGTGCCACTAAAAGCGCCAAAGTCTGAAACTTCACAAATTGTGCTCCTTGCCCTAGAATTCTCTACAAATTTACTTAGAGAGCAAATTCTTCCTACAAAAAAAAGACACTTCGATGCTCAAGATATAGTTTATCCTAAAAAATGGGTACTCTGTATGTGAGGAGTACTTCAATGATAAGCATGATGCTCTCAGATGCTTAACTAATGCTTAGCACTTAAGGATCAATCAGTTAATGAATCTTAAATTAATCAATGTCAAATAAACATCAATATATATAGTGCATGAATCCAAATTATACTTTGATCATGCATAAACACACATTACATGATTTAATCCAAGTTTAGTTAAGGATTGTGTAACTCATAATGCAGCAACTGAGGAGAAAGGTTTTTAGTAAAATTTGTCCACTTCTATGAGAAATCTTTCTCTATGCAATACTGTACTTAATTCAATCACATTTTGAATAAAACAGTAATTTTAATTTTTTTTCTTACTTCGCCGTACCTTACTCGATCCCATTTCTAAGATCCATGGCTCAATGGGTTGAGATTACTTAGTACATGTATCCAAATTGGGTCAAGATTGAGTTGAAATCTGCATTAAACACTTAATTTAGGCTTATCTACTAATGTGGACTTTACGTAAAAAGATACTATGATGCAGACTGCTAAGCTCATTCAATAATGAGCCAAATCATTACTATGAACAATGCTATCATAGATTGTTCAAACCTCTCATTTATCTTATTAAACCCCATATTTATATATGAAAAATAAAAAAAATTAAAATTATTTAATCATTTTAATCTTAATTTACTTCATTTAATTTCAAAACTACCCTTCAACATCTTCTTCTAATTCATCTCCTTCATATAATTCCACGCATTCTAAACAATTGCCCAGAAATTTTTTATTAAAAAAATCTCTTTTTAATTTATATAGTGTAACCTACAATGCAACATAACATTGGCAGTACCTTCACCTAATTTTTATTTGATAAGTCATTTCAAATCTACACGTTCTTTATGAATCAATGCCCACTAATCTCACCAATTTCTTTTTACATACTATCACAACTAACTGTGGTTATTATGTTTTTAAACAACTCAATAAATATTTCAAACGAAAACAATATGTAAATTTATAATATTATTTGTGTATTTTTGTTATAAATACTTGACATATAAAGTTTTTTTATTTATGCAAAACTTTTGTTGTGAAAAACAGAAAACAATTTGCTGACCTAAAAAAAAAACAGAAAACAATTGAAAATTTTATTAGAACTAGAAGAGAAAATAGTTCTAATAATATTGGAATTTGCATCCCGTCAAATTTTTTAGAGGAATGGCCGATTTTATTAGACAATATTTTTTTCTAATCCCAATTGCAAAAGTTAATCTTTTGTGACCAAAAAATTAATAATCGGATAATTTTACCTTTAACATATATTTTCACTCTTTATTAAAACTTTGAACCCAACACTTTCTCTCAAAAACACTCTAAATTTGACATTGAATAAATCTTGATTTCAGAGGTTATATTATGTAGATCAGCTTACAAGAATATTGGTGGTTGACCTTAAATTCAAAAAATGGCCAATAATTTTAAGTTTTTGCAATTTTTGATATAATTTATAGTTTGTGGCAAAAAGTGTGGAAATGATTAAATTGTAAGTAAAAAAAAAAAGTGTGAAAATGGGCAGATTGTGTTCTTAATATTTTAAAACCAGGTGAAAATAATAAAAAAAATCTGACCAAAAATGAAAGTTTTTACAAATTTCAGTCGTTGGACGTGTTTCGCACGTGGGCATTTCTCATGCGCGTGAACGCTGTGAGGAACGCCCATTGGTTGTGTGCGCCACGTAGCGTGCAAAAATTAAAAAAAATATTTTTAAGTAAAATGAAATAAAATAATTAAGTAATTATTTTTCTTTATTAAAAATAATGTATTATTATTTTATTTTATTTATTTATTTTTAACTATTTTAATTAATTTGTTCAAACAATTGATTAATTAAATAATTATTAATGTATTAATTTATCTTTTAAGTGGTAATACTTTATCTACTAGAACTGCACTGCCGAATAATTATTAATTCATAATCATATTTTTTGTTGTAATTCATTGATTTCTTGCAAACATACTTGGCATTTTTAAATGTAACATTTTATCATATTGAAACTGCACTACCAAATTCTTTTCATGATTATATTTCTTGTTGTTACTCATTGTTTTCTTGCAAACATACTTGTATTTTTAGGTGTAACATTTTATCATACGGGAATTGCACTGCCGAATTCTTTTCATGATCATATTTCTTCTTATAACTCATTGTTTTTCAAAACTTATTTTGCCATTTTTAAGTGGTAAATGAAATAAAGTGACAAAATACAATAGTAACAAAATACAAAATCTATGACAAACAAGGTATAATTTACAATAGATTATCAAAATGATAAAATTAATGACAAGCCACATTAAGTTTTAATTTAAGTATGCAAATACAAGTAACATTAAATAGTACAAAAATACACACTAACATGCCATATCAACTGCTATGTTAAGCAACAGGATTTCAACATATTTGGTAATTATGTCTATACTGCTTACAGCAGCTATACACATTCTTCATTGGTTCCTCACCTTGTGATGGAATCTACTTCTTCTAACATTTCTCTGATTGATGGTGTGATATAGAAGGCTAGATGAAAGTATCTCTCAACATGTCTGAAACTATCACAATCTGATGGGTGGCTAATTGGATTGACTTACCCGCTATATGCATGAAATAATGACTCAAACGTGTAATATGGTAAACAAAACTCTAATAGTGTAATCTCATCTGTCTGAACTACAATAGCATAGGCACAAGGTAGTTACCAAAAATTAAACTTTTGGCAATTGCATGACTTCGTCGAGATGTCCACTATTTCATTTCTACTTCCATCCTTTACAATAATGCAATAATGATCTATAGGCTAAACAGCGATACCGGTAACTTATTATTGTGCTTCCGAACCCCAACAATCATTTGTCATAACTTTTGCAGCCTCTCATCTCTAAAAAAAAATTAATTTTATATTAACTCCCATATCCACTCAGCCAATGTCGTCACAGAAAGCTATTGTGTCGTTACCAAGTTCAAGTGCACGTTATTTTTAACAAGCAATAAAGTGTGAGTATAGTATCATTTTCACAAGGAATTATTATTATTTTTAATCAAGTACTAAAATTTTGTCTCCTTCCTTTTATCCAGAAAATTGATAATTAGATTTGTTTGTATTAAAACTAAATACTAACAATACTAATCAATCCTAATTGTGCAAGCAATATAAAGTGCAATCACTATATAAAGAGTATTTAGGACTATAACTATCCCTTAATATGATTTTCTAACAATATTATCCTAATTATTAATCCCTCAGTTCAACTATTAGTTACAACATGAAATTCATCGCAAGCATTTTTTGATGGTTGAGTAACTATACTTTAGTCTACCAATTACCTATATTCCTATGATAATTAAAATAAATCAAGATTTATTAAGAACGGGTTGTATTAACAATAATATCATATAGGTATATTCTTATCCTATATTAAAAGTCACAACTGCTACGCTGTGATCGTGTATCAATTTGTTTATGACAAACACTAAGATGCATTTTTCAAGTTTATCCTAATGTTACGTAATCATCCAACTAGTCTAGTATATTGAAAGCATTAAGAACAAAAAAAAATTGAATAATAAACTAAGTTCATAATAATGGAATCAACTAAATCAAGTACACATTGAGTTCAAAACTACAATCTTAGATAATAAAATTAAATCAAAATGATAAGAGTTTTATGGATAAATAAAATAATAATCATGATATAACCTAATCAAACTAAATATTATGAAGACAATATGATCTCCACTCAATCCTTAATGTTAGTTGAATCCTCCAATGATTAGCTCATGTGCTCTTGATTTTGTGTAATCCCTTTTCAATATAGCTTTAAATGTTATTCTTTACCAATATAAAATAATTTCTGGTTAGAAGTGTAGTAGAGTTGAAAGAAATGAGTTAAGGTTAGGTTATGGGCTGGCCAAGCTACCACAAGAGTTCAAAAAGCAAACTTTAATATAGAGAAGTAAAAGTCCCAACGCTACAACGTTCTGCCATGAACAGTAAGGAGTTCACTCAAATGTTTCCCTAATATTGTGGCATTCATCTTCTTCAACTCTAGATGTTCTCAACGTCCTAGTGTTCTTTTGGATTGCTACAGAGTTGAGTGCTTTAAAATACTCACCGCAGTGTTCATCTTCTAAAACGTTAGAACGTTCTTCAACACATATGAAGCTAGAGCTTTGGCATTTGAACGATGAGGCATTCATCAAACATGCATGAACGTTGGAGCTTTAAGGCTTGAACATTGGGGCATTCATCTGTATTCTCTATCAAATTTAAATCATCACTTTTTTACTCCAATTGTAATAGTTTTTACTCTAGTTGCTTCATTTTCTTTCTTATCATGATAAAACCCTAGAATAACAACATTCAATGGGTAAAAAACTCTAAAATTACTCGAAAATAGATAATTCCTAAGATAATTTGTTATCTAATTCACGCTTATCAAATCCCACATGCATCCTTTGCTATAGTATTAATGCTCTCTGTAATATTAATAGTCATGATATTATATCTTTTGAATGATCCTACTACTCTAGCCTATTTGGAGAAATTAACCTCCTCTTTCAAGTATCTTGTTTCCTCTAGTTTCATCTCCTACATCTTTATAATTTGCTTTTGAAATTCATCAAATCAATTTGCATTCTCAACAACAAAATAGGAAGCTAGGAATCCCCTTTTCTTCTTCTTCTCCTCCGATTATATCTTTTATCTTGTAATCAGATTTTTTTTCAAATGATAGATATAAACCCCATGATATGCATTAGAAAATACCTCTAGAATGGTCTTCTCAATACTACTATGTCAATCAAATACAAATACAAAATTCTCAAGATCACCAAGGACTCCTTGAAGTTTGGCTATAAAAAATGCCCAATGAACATCATTTTAAGAAACAACAATCCTCTATGTCAGTGAAAAATTTTGATTGTTTTCATCTTTACAAACTACTGCAAATATACTACGCAGATACGCCTTTTTCAAAAATGTTCCAATAATTGCCATAATGGTTGAATGAATGACTGAGGACCTTTAATGCATGATCCAAGCACCACAAAAAAAAAAAACTTAAAGTGATTACAATCATCAATTTAAAGTGATTACAGTCGTCAATTTCTAAATGAGTAACCACACTTGGATTTTATTATTCTAATACACAACAGTATACAGGAAGTAATCTAAATAAAGCCTCCACCTTGTATCAACCTATATATATATTTCATAGCTCGCTAAACAGTGGAATACATTATATCTACACCAAACTCTTGACATATATCTGCTTGAACCTCTTACAATCTGTAAAGTCAGTTGATTGATGCAAACTTATTCGTTATAATTTTTTCTATAATCCCAATTTGGCTTGTTGGTGACCATCATGAAACTATTCCAACCGACATGTGTGATTTGTATCAATTCTGCACATGATGAAATGCTTCTTTGCATCCGTTGATACTGTAAATAATCATAATTTGCATCTCTCATCATCATATTTACCTAAAAATGATCTTTTGTAGACCTTAAGACTTTAAAACTCTAATTACACTTAAGTACTAGCATACTAATAACCTAGTGAAGTTCATCTTTGCTATTATACAACTTCCTCAAAAAAAAAAAAAACTTCAATTCTAGTATATGAAACTTATAAAATATGACCAAGTCCGATGGTTGTATTAGAGGAATAAACAAAAAAGGGTTTTCATCTTTGCAATCATCTCCTCTTTTATCTTCAACATTAAAATAGTTAAAATAACAATGTCCACCTTCGATAAATCATCCAAATTGCCACATTCTTTCACACTATCCATATTTCTAATACTATCAACATCCCTATCTACTCCATTATCATAGTATGTATAAGTTAGGTATTCATTGAATATTATAAGAGAAATATTAATAATAGTGATCCATTGTATTTATGGGAACCATAATAGTTAGCATTGTTAGGGTCATGTTGCTCACCTAGTTGCTGCTACATGCTGACATGAAGTGATTATGACATAGTGGTTAGTTTTGAATAAGCACTTGTGTATCTCTTTACACACGAGAGTCTTTAGGATCCACTATTACATATAGAGGACAAAACGATCTTCTATTGGCCCACAAAAAAAACCTAACATCATTATTATTTTCGATCTCAATTACTTTAAATTTAAACTATGTTACATTAATAGATGTTTTTAGAGTCACCTTATACTCCTCATTATCAACTTCAATTGCACAACACACAGTATGTAACTGATCTTTATAATTCACATCCTTCAGAACAACATATCTTTCATCTAGGTCACTAGAGCTCTCTCACTTTTTTCAAAATGAACAACGATTGACTCATACTTTATGAGACTTGAAACAAAAAATATATATTAAAATACTATTTTAATTAGAAAAAATTCAAATCTGAAAAAATGAATGAAATTTCTATGTAGTGTGTGACACGCGAGATGCATGAAAAATGGGCATGTCATGCATACCCTTTGACACGTGAAATACGCCCACTTGTCTTCCTTATGCGTGAGCTGCATGCCACACGAATTGTTTCACCATATTTGGGTTTTCTAAATCAAGCTCAGTTTTTTAGATTTCGTTGATTTTTCCTCCCAATCACATCATTTTTCTCCAAAACAATTCATCACATTATAATAGGACTTTATTTCGATGCTAATACATTTTGTAAATAAGCATAATATCAAAACAAAATCATCTATTCCGACTTATGTATATGGCAAATATACCTTATACGATAATAAAAAATTACTTACTGTTGTAAATTATTTAAAACTTCAAATCTAGTTATATTTATCAATTTATTTTAGTTATATATATGAAGATGAATATAGTAACACGATCATCGATCATTTCAGGGTCAATTGTATCTATTTAGCATTAATTTGGCTGATACAAATTAGCTCACTACTTAGTCGCTAAAAACAAAAATCACTTAAAATTAAGGATCATTTGTAAGAAAAAAATTCCAATTCTTAGATTTGGATTTTGGGCCGTTTTGTTTCTAGATGTCAATATGTGTATGTCCGTTATTTGAAACCAATTCTAATGATACTTTTTGAACCTTATTGAACACAATATTATACTTCTCTTCATTTTATGATTGCATTCATTAATGGTAATTATTTTTTTAAGTGTTAGTTGATTTTCTTATTAATTCAATGCTTCTAATATTTAAAATGATATAATCATTGGTAAAGGAAAGTAAGAGACTTAGTTTAATTTAAATATATTTATTTTAGAAATTTTCTTTTTTGATTTCTCAGTCTATTAGGTCTATTTTGATTTGTTCCTATTAGATTTATTTATCTTTTAAGTTTACCTTTTTTCTATTTTGGTTTATTGTAAACTCTATAAATATGCAAACATTCATCAATGAAAATACAACAAGCAATGCAATATTTTCTCTTCTCTCTAAATCTCTACATGGTATCAGAGCATCTCTTGAGTTAACTTTTGCCTCCATCAAGCTATGCACAACGGCCAAGGAAAATCGTTACGCGCAACCAAGTAAGGGCTACTACGTAGCAACCAAATAAGTTTCTTAATACAATATTAAATTTTTTAATACTATATTCAATTCCCCTCCATCAATGAGTTTCTTCCCTCCCGTAAGTGTGCGTGAACAATAATCATAAATAGTACTTGTGAACAATGAACATGAACATGTTGAATCTGTTTCTTATATGTCATTCCAGTATTGTATAAATATTAATTGTTTAATATTTATACAATAAGCATTTCAAATAAAATCTTTAATATTAAATATATATGGTAAGATGCTTGTAAAATTTTAGACATTGTATGATCTAAAAGAGTTTAGATATAGTTCAAAGAAGTTTGGACTAGCATTAAGAGTTAGCTACGCTAAGAGTTATAATTGCTAAGAGTTAGCAGGTTATAAGAGTCAGCGAGATCTAAAAAATTAGATCCTTGTCTGAAATGGGACAAAGACCTGAGGGTATACTAGTAATGACAGTTGAAAATGTTTGTAAATAGTGCTAAAAAATGTCATTGTGCAAGTATATTTTCAAATGTTATATTTCTAATCTATTTTCACTGATGTGGGTCTATCGGTGGGAACTTTATTTAATTTAGATCGGTGTATATCTATATTTGGATGGTTCAGATGGTTAGTCTTAGCAAACTATAAGCTTAATGGAAGCTTGTATAAACATGTGGGTATTCAGTTAAGACTAGGTACTGAACATGCTCAATTAGGATCTTCAATAGACATCCCATAAAGTTGTCAATGTATGATCCTTTCGAGTTGAGTAGTATTCATAGTCCCTTGACCTGAGTACCACAGTGGACTTATTAGTGATCCACCATACTTAGGTTCCACACATGTCAGAGATATTTTATGGTCTGACTGCTGAGTGTCGCTGGGTATGGTCTAATGCTTATGGAGTTTGGTGTGTATAGATATGGGATCCGTCAACTTATATGGGTGAGTTATATATCTTAATGCTCCAAGAATGTATTTCAAAAAATTTTATGGCCATAAACAATCAACCCGAAAAAGAGTTTCCTGTAGGATAAACATTATCACAAAAGTATTTGCGGATATTATTTATAGAAATATAAATTTGAAGATACATTCAGGGTTAAGCATATGGAGACTTGACGGTAATGATCTATGTCTCTACTCTTTCAGGATATAAATGACGGAGGAATTATACGAATATGTATTAATCCCAACTTTTATGGTTCAACATGTTATTTTGTTATTTCTATAATGTGTGGGAGGGGGCAATGTTTATGGACTTACGAAAGAGTTCTATAAGACAAAACGTGTGTGAACCTAGGGAGTTTATTATATGAAGTGTACTTATTGTGCACTAGGGTAGCGCACCAGATTGAATAGTTTAATTTGGAAAGTTCTTGGTAAATTAAAATTATTTCAGGGTCTCTTGGAGAAATCATAGGGTTTAAGTGTTAAGCCTGAAATTTCGACAAATAGAACTTACTATTTTATCCTTACTATTGGATGTCATATATCATGCCATTAATTTGTTATGGCATAACATGTAGCATGATTTATTTAGCCCAACTAATTATTAAGTTTTAAAAATTAAATGTTGAAAAAATTGAAATACTTAAAGTAAGTTGGTATTATTATAATGGCTAAATGCAATTAATTATTATTAAGAGTTAATATATAATTTACCAAGTGAATTGCTTATAATTCATGGCTTTAGAAGCAAAATGGATTTTGGCCAATTTGATAACAACATGTGGAAAGTTAATATTGATAACATAAGCCACCAATTTTCCTTTTATTTGGCCATTCATTTGGCAAATGAAATGTTGTTATGTCATGCTTATTTTAAGCATAAGTTGGCTATGAAATAAAAGCTATTCTGCCAGCACTTTTTGGAAGCTTTTTTACATTGTCATGCTTGGCCATTAAATTGCAAATTCATTGGATAAATTTGTAGCCGTAATGGCTATAAATAACCAAAGCTAAATTCTTCATTTGTTAACATGTGAATGGTAAGCCTTTTAATAGAAAGGTCCGAGAAAAAAGTAAGTGTTTCTTCAAGCTTTGAATTCTAGCGAGTAACAAGGTTACTGTTCTAGCTCATAAAATCTCACTGTGTCCTCAACTAGAACTACTTAAAGCACATCGATGGTGAATTCCTTAATATTTTATTAATGTAATGAAATATTTATTTATATTTTATTTTCCCTACATATTTATGCATGTGATGTGTAAATTAAAAAAAATGCAAATACTCACCTAATGCATAGCGTACTTTCTAAAAAAGTATCTTGAACAGTGTGTGTGTGTGTGTGTGTGTGTACACAGTAACCATCAACTATGTGCGTGAACAGTATTCTCGACCTTGGTTAGCCATTATTCTTATCCCTCCAAAGAAATACCTTCTTTCTCTATCTCTATAGGTTACTTATATTCTGTAATACGATTAAACTCCTATAAACTTTCTCTCTCTCCTTCAATTCTGTTATGGGATTAAACTCTTATAAACTTTCTCTCTCCTTTGTATTCTATTATGAGATTAAACTCTTATAAACTTTCTCTCTTCTTTTTTTTTTTTGGCTAAACTAGTCTTTTATTTTTCTGCTGAGTTAACTCCCTTCCATTCTCAAACAGGTCTTTAAGTTTTTGCTTTATTTTAAGGGATAACTCATTTCTATTCCCGAATGGGTATTTTATTTACTGCTTTAGTTTTTATTTTCTATCTTATTTTAGGGTTTCCCCTTTAATTCTTAAAAGTTTCTTTTTTTTTAATTACTTTCTTCTTCTTCTTCTAATTTCAAAATTCTTCAAGCTCAATAACCAGAGCTAGTCTCTAACTTCCTTTTCCATCTTCAATTTTTTGTGGCTACTATTTAGTGATTTCTTCTGAGCTACTATTCAATAAAGAATAATCATTTATGATACAAAATTCTTCAATTTCTTTTGGTTACTATTCAATGATTTCTTCTAAGTTCAATGATTTTTTCTCTCAGTAAGACACCTTCTTCTACGCACTCAATTTCTTCTCTTGAAGAACAAGATTGGACTCTCCTCCCGGAGCTCTATCTTGTGGGAGCATGATAAAGAAAATCAATAGCGCACTTTCAAATTGGTATTAGAGCGCATGATTGTGTGTTGTTTGTGTGCTTAATTGAAGTGTCTGTAGCATAATTAGGATGACTCAGGGCTGCCAATTATGGATTCAAATGTTGAAAAATGTATGATTAGGATGCAACTAAAGGAATGCCGCGGTGCATTCTGGGGCGGTGTCACTCTGCGCCGCAGTGCTAGGACTATCCAGGCTCATTTGTCACAGCGCTAAATTACAGAACCTTCAGCGCAGCGCTTGCAGCCTGGCACCGCAGCATTGGAAACAGAATGTCCAACGCTGCAGCGCCAAATGCTTAGCGCTATGGTGCCAGGGTAGGGACACTAGCACCGCAACGCTATGAAGGTTGGAACTGCGATACCAAAGGTTGGGCCTTCAAAATCATAGAACCAAGAACCTAAGAAAAGCTGTAATTATGTTAAAATTACTCCAATTGTTATTTTTTAAATTGTTTAAAAATATTTATTATTTATTTTATACAATTTATAAGTTGTTATAATTATTGCAATATAAACTGTGGCCCATTTGTTTGTGTTAGAAATCATAATGAGAGCCCTATTGGTGAGAGTTAATTGTGCTTATACAAAACAAATGTGTGATTTAATAACGTACTCATGAGATGCGAACAAAAGTACAAAAATCTCTCTTAATCAGATTAAAAGTGTTTCATTATGAGATAATGTTACACGGTGATCTGTCTTGTCAATATGATGATAGACAAGTCACTTCGGTCTTTCCTAATATCGCTAAAGTGTGAAGAATTTGATCAGTGTGATTTGGACCATGCCAGTTAAACATGACATAAGACAAATATATGCAAAAGTATTGCCCTAGATCGCTAAAGTGTGACAAATTAATCTGGAATACACTTACTATAACTTGCTAAAGTGTGTATATAAGGTATATTTAGTATCAGTGGTAAGAGTTGCATGAGATGCAAATGATAAGAGTTATCTACCTTTTGAGTTTACAAAGGCCAAGATTTGCTGAAGTGTGCAACTGGAGTAAAATGTCAATGGGGTCTACTTTCTATTGTACAGTTTAAAAAAGTTTAAATTGTTATTATCTTATTTTAGAGATTAAATAGATCATGTAAAGTAGTGGAAGGGCGCTTTTAGATTAAAAATGTATAAAAGTTATACTCATAATCTAAAGCGTTATTAATTAACGATTATAAATGTTCTGCTAAACATATCATATGTATCTTATAGGGATAAGATCAAAATGAGCAATTCGTTAGTATACTTGATTTTAGCACAACAACTATAGGGTACAGAAAAATATTTAGATTTGCTAATGAATCTGAGAATAGTTTTAGATTCAGAAATACTTGATTATATTTATGATCAATAGATAATTAGAGATATTTCTAATAATATTTCTTTGAAAGAAGATAAAATTTATCGGAAAAGAATTAAGGATGATTTATTTGATACAATGCTTCGTCTGAAAATTTATTTGATATATCCAAACTATACACAGAGCATAGTCATTAATGGAAAGTGTTTCCACTTTAATAAAGGTTTAAAATAGTCATTGTTACTATTTTATGTACCTTACCTTAAAAAAAGACACCTTTTAGATATCTATTCACAAATTACAGACATTTCATTGACATGTGATGTTAAGCAACACAAGGGTGTAAGATACCGCCTATCATTCTCATATCTGCAAAGCGTTGCATGATTTGAGGTATGCTAAGAAGCTATGAAATGAGAAGTATAGCTTTACGTAAGAAATGAAGATTTTCTAAACGTGGTAGCCGTTTAGACTTTTAAGTCACTTCTCCACTCTGACAGAAGCATTGTATTGTATAATAAATATTTTGTGTCAAACATTATTAGGCGAATCATATCATTCCCTGTAATAGATAAAGAGAATTATCATGAATACATTAAGAATAGTTCCTCATGTAAATATGATAATGATAATGTTTTGCTAACTGAATACTAGTTAGTGAATGGCCATTATATCTTAAATACAACTTGAAATGTCTAGGTGAATAAAATAAATAGTAGTTTAAAAACTTTGAATAATGATAAATTATAAGACATAAGATTAGGTCATGTAGTTATGTAGATAACTATCCCGTCTAGTTAAGGATAGCCAGATACTTTATCTAACTATAAAACCTTGGTCAGTTTATGAATCCTAGATTCAAGGGAAAATAACCAAATACTTATGTAGATATTAGATACCGACCTACTAATTTATTGAAAAATAATTATGTATATGATCCAATGAATCATACTACCATTGGGTATATTTCGATAATTTATTGTGATTTGTCACGATATAAATATGTGTTTCTGGGAAACACATGTCAGAAACCTTTAAAATGTTCAAAGAGTTTTGATCAGAAGTAGAGAAATAAACCCTTATGTATATTCAATGCTAGTCCTTATGTATATTTAATGCCTTTAATCAAATCAAGGTGACTAATACATCAATAGTAAATTCATAAATTATTTAAAAGAGAATGTTAATCTCACTCAATATAATCCTCGAGGTTCTCCTCAACACAAAGGTATTTCGGAGAGAAGAAATTAGACTTTATTAGATATAATTCGATCAAATGTTAAACTCATTGATCTTCTAGAATATGTATGAAACTGTTCTCTAAAAAATATTGTTCACTTATTGAACAGAGTTCTACTAAAAGCCATTCATTAAGTTCCATATGATATATTAACTAAAAGAAAATCATGTGTTAAGTATGTTAAGATTTTGGGCTATTCTATTTGCATAAGAGTTATGCAATAGGGTGGACTTGCACCTAATTGGTACATGTATCGGTTCATTTTGTATCTCAAGAACTCAATAGGATACTAGTTCTATGATTCAGAAGAGTGAAACATGTTCATTCCTCATTATGCTACTTCTCAATAGAAAGAGTTTCTCATAGACCATGAAGCTTGTAGAAAGATTAAACTTGGTGTAGTCAATCTAAAAATAAATATGAACAGATGATAGAGCCTAAAGTTCAAATAAGTGAGGTACCTATAACACACTCTCTCTATAAATCTGAAAGGATATTGAGAGTCACCTATTAGGTATGTTTGATACCTGAATGTGCCTTTGGTATTTTCTTATTTAAAGAAAAGCATCCTTTAACTTATAAAGAAGCGATGTTGGACATCGAGTCAAGAAATGGCAAGATGCCATGAAATATAAAATTGAGTTTATGCATGAGAATCAAGTCTAGCACTTGATCATGCTTCTGGTAGGAATTATTCCTATTGCTTGTACATGAGTTTACGTAACGAAAGCATTGGCCTAATATAAAGGTACAGGACCTTCTAAGCACGACTGGTGATAAAAACATTACACTTACAGATCTGGGATCGGTAATGAGAAAACCTTTTCACCAGTAATCATGCTTAAGTTAATTCAAATTTTGTTGGCTATTGCATTTTACTGAATTCTTCATTTTAACCAAAAAAAATTAGAGAGTCTAGTTTTTTCAAAAATAAAGAGAAAACTTGTGTGTTCAGAAAGGGCAGTGGGAGCATAATTATCTTTCTAATTCTCTGTATGGTTGACATATTTAATGTCAAAAATGTGTTGATATGTTACAAGTCAGGCCGATATGATTTATCTAAATTAGAACTTCTCCATAAAAGATTTGAGAAAAGACTTCTTATATACTAGCTATAAAGTGTTATAGAGATAGAGTTAGGAGGATGATAGGACTATCCCAATCCTCGTACATAGATAATTTTTTTGAAAAGTACAATTTTAGTAACTGTGAGGCAGTTAATGTATTTTTCAAACATGACATTTATCTTTTAGGAGGAGGTGTCCTCGGCAAGAAGATGAAAATGTTAATGTCTAACAACCATGTACATCAACTAGAGATAGCTTGATTATGTCATGTTATGTACAAAACCCAACCTAAATGATTGTAAGTGTTATGAGCTGGTATCGGTTTGATCCAAGTCATGACCATTAATTGGTCATGAAACATATCTGAAATACCTAAGAGGTATAGAGGATAAGTTTCTAACTAATGAAGAAGTTACTTATATATGAAAGGATACATAAACTTGGACTTCTAGTTTAGTCTGAATGATAGAATATCTACGTCTAGTTATGTATTTCTTCTCATTGGAACATAGTTAGTTGAGAGTGCAATATAAATATCTATAATTGATTCTACCCTAGAGGCAGAATATATTACAACTTCAAATGCCTGTAAAAAAAGTTCTATAGATATATAAGTTTGCTACAGAGCTTAGAAAAGTTTCAAGCTCAATGGATCATATCCCATTATATGCAACAATAATGAGATAATTGCTTAAGCCAAGAAGCCACAAGGCATACTAGAATTCTGATCATGTAGACTTTGAATATCACATAATTAGAAAGTTCTTAACTATTGGAGATGTAATAATATCTAAGAAATATTTCATGAATGATATAGTGGACCCACTAATTAAAGCCTTAACTTTTAATGTGTTTGAGAAAAACATAGAGACAATAAATAGTAGATATTATCGTGAATGGCATTACATCAAGTGAGAGTTGTTAGAACTAGTGCTTACATGTTATTCCAGTATTATGAATATTAATTATTTAATATTTATACAATAAGCATTTCAAATAAAATTGTTAATATTAAATATATATATATAGTAAAATGTTTGTAACATTTTAGACATTATATGATTATAAAGAAGTTCATATCTGGTTCAAAGGAGTTTAGACCAGCACTAAGAGTTAGCTACGCTGAGAGTTATAATTACTAAGAGTTAGCAGTTTATAAGAGTCAACGAGATCTAAAGAGTTAGAGCCTTATCTAAAACGAGACAAAGACCCGATGGTACACTAGCAATGGCATAGTTATAAATATTTGTAAATAATGCTAAGAAATGTCATTATGCAAGTATGTTTTCAAATGTTATATTCTTGATTTATCTTCACTGATGCCGGTCTGCCAATGGGAACCTTATTTAATATAGATCGGTGTATATCTATATCTGGAATGTTCAGATAGTTAGTCTTAGCAAACCATAAAGCTCTTATAGATATACAGGTATTCAGTTAGGATTAGGTGTTGAATAGGCTCAATTAAGATCTCTAATAGATATCCCATAAAGCTGTCAATGGATGATCATTTCAAGTTAAGTAGTATTTGTGGTCCCTTGACCTAAGCACTATAGTGAACTTATGAATAATCCACCATACTTAGGTTCCACACATGTCAAAGACCTTTTATGGTTTGACTGCTAGGTGTCGCTAGGTATGGTCCGATGCTCATGGAGTCCGATGTGTGTAGATATAGGATCCGCCAACTCATATGGGTGAGTTGTATATCCTGATACTTCGAGAATGTATTTCAAAAATCTTATGGCCATAAACAATCAACCCAAAAAGAGTTTCCCATAGGATAAATAATATTGTAAAATTATTTGCAAATATTATTTATAGAAATATAAATTTGAAGATAAGTTCAGAGTTGAGCATATGGAGACTTAATAATAATGTTCTATGTCTCCGCTCTTCCCAAATATAAATAACGAAGAGATTATATGAATATTTATTAACCTCAATTTATATGGTTCAATACGTTGTTTTGTTATTTCTATAATGTGTGTGTGGAGCAATGTTTATAGACTTAAGAAAGAGTTACGTAAGATAAATTAGGTGTGGACCTAGTGAGTCTCACTATATGAAGTGTACTCGTTGTGCACTGGTCCAAGAAAGCTGAATTCTTCATTTGTTAACATGTGAATGGTAAGCCTTTTAATAGAAAGGTCTGAGAAAGAAGCAAGTGTTTCTTTAAGCTTTCAATTTCGACAAGTAACAAGTGATTCTAACTTGTAGGATCTCATATAGTTCTCGACTAAAACTACGTAAAGCACGCTTCAAATGTGAGTTTCCTAATATTTCATTAGTGTAATGAAATATTTATTTATATTTTATTTTTCACTACGTATTTATATATGTGATGTGTAAATTATAAAAAATATACACACTCACCCGATCGATTGATGTCAACCTAACCGAACCCAAATTGAACTGATTTGGTTTTGGTTCTTTGGTTTGATTTTTGGGCTTTTTTAAAAAAAAATTGGATTAAAGTTTTGGACTTTTAACTTTGGGCTACTTAGGTTTAAATGTAATTTTGGGCTCATAACTAATATTTTGAGGCCTAAATTAATATTTTTTGTTATAAAGAATTTAATATTTACATTAAAAAAATGTAATTGTAATTTGTAAATTGTAAATTATAATTTTGAATTTAATTAATTTATTTATTTATATTTTTAATTGATTTATATTCATGTAAAAAATTTTAATTATCCAATTGAATAAATTATAGTTAAAATTTAATTATGAAAGATTCAATTTATAATAACTATTAAGTATTAAATGTTATAATCCTAATTCTAATTTCAATTATGTTAAATATTATAATTTCAACTCTAATTTAAATTTCAATTACGTTAAATATTATAATTTCGATTACAATTTTAATTTTAATTATATTAAATGTTATAATTTCAAATCCAAAGTCGATTTTAATTATATTGAATGTTATAATTTCAAATTTAATTTTTTGATTTTAATTACGTTGAATGTTATAATTTTAAATCTAATTTTGATTTCAAATACATTAAATGTCATAATTCCAAATCCAATTTTGATGCCAATTAAGTTAAATGTCATAAATCCAATTCCAATTTCAATTACATTAAATGATATAATTCCAAATTCAATTTCGATTTTAATTAAGTTGAATGTTATAATTTCAAATCTAATTCAATTTTAATTACGTTAAATGTTATAATTCTAATTTCAATTTCAATTTTAATTACATTGAATGTTATAATTTTATATCTAATTTTGATTTTAATTACATTGAATGTTATAATTTCAAATTCAATTTCACTTCAATTACGTTAAATGTCATAATTTCATATCTAATTTTAATTTTAATTACATTAAATGTTATAATTTTAATTCCAATTTCAATTCTATTAAGTATTAAATGTTATAATTTCAATTCTAATTTTAATTTTTATTACAATAAATGTTATAATTTCAAATCTAATTTCAATTTCAATTATGTTAAATGTTATCATTTGTATTATTTATGGGATAAATCTAATAGTTCATTTGACAAAATTAAATTTAGAATTAAATTGTGCAACGATTCAATTTTAATTGCGATTAATTTATATTATTCATGGGATCAGTCTATTAATTCAATTGACTAAATTGAAATTAAAATTAAATTGTACATGGATTTGATTTCAATTAATATTAATTTGTATTATTCATAAGATAAAGTATTAATTCAATTGTGCGAATTAATTGAAAATTGAAATTCATGTGATAGATCAAATAATTTAATTAATTAAATTATAATTATAATTTAATTGTGAAATAATCAATTAAAATTTAATTGTAAAAGATCCAATTTATTTAATTCATCATTTAATAAATTAAAATTATAATTCGATTGTACAATAATTCAATTTGAATTAAGTAATATTCATGTAATAGATAAAACAATTCAATTAATTTGATTCATTTTTCTTTTTCATTGTTAAATTTGACTAATTTCAACTTTATAATTTAATTAATTTGATTCATTTTTCTCTTTTATTGTTAATTTTGTTAAATATTGTTTATTTTCATATTAGAAAACACGTGAATCATAAACATTGAAAATGTGTTTACAAAATCAACTATGAATTTTGAGCTAAATGCTAATTTCAGCTTTGAAAACATGTGTACAGAAATTAGAAAAAAAAATTATTTGAGGTGTAACTTCATATTTGATGATAAGCATTTCAGGTTTATTTTACTTACGGTATAATTGCTGTTCTTTTTTCGATTTTAAGGTTGATTTTCAGTTCGATTTTAACTTCATATTTGATGATAAACCTGAAATGCTTATCATCAAATATGAAGTTAAAATCGAATTGAAAAGCAACCTTAAAATCGAAAAAAAAACAACAATTATACCTTTTTTATTTATTTTAAGGTCGATTTTCGGTTCGGTTCGGTCTGAACCAAATCGAAAACCGACTAAACCGATCAATTTTATAATATAAAATCTGAACCAAACCAAAATTTTTGGTTCAATTCGGTTCGTCAATTAACCAAACCAATGCCTAGCCCTACATAAACTATGTGCGTGAACATTACTATATACTTTAGTCAACCATTATTCTCATCCTTAAAAAAAAACATATTTTTTTGTCTATCTCTATAGGCTATTTATATTTTGTTATATAATTAAACTCATATAAACTGTCTCTCTCTTCTTCTATTCTGTTGTGAGATTAAATTTTTATAAACTTTTTTTCTCATTTGTATTTTATTATGTGATAAAACTCCTATAAACTCTCTCTCTCTCTCTCTCTCTCTCTCTTTTTATTCTAAACGAGTCTTTTATTTTTATACTGGGTGTTATCCATTTCATTCTCAAACAAGTTTTTATTTTTCTACTTTATTTTAAGGGTTAACTCTCTTCTATTCTGAAACGGGTATTTTATTTTTTTTTTTATCTTATTTTATGGGTTTTCCATTTAATTCTTAAAAAGTTTCTTTTTATTTTTTTTACTTTCTTCTTCTTCTTCGAATTTCAAAATTCTTCAAACTCAATAACCAAAGCTAGTCTCTAACTTCCTTTTCCATCTTCAATTTTTTTGTGGTTACTATTCAATGATTTCTTCTGAGTTACTATTTAATAAAGAAGAATCACTTATGATATAAATTTTTTTAATTTCTTTTAGTTATTGTTCAACGATTTCTTCTGAGTTCAATGATTTCTTCTCTTAGTAAGATGTCTTCTTCTGCATACTCAATTTCTCCTCTTGAAAAATAAGATTTTGACTCTTTCCTCGGACCTTCTCTTCTTGATGAATAAGATTAGACTCTCCTCCCAGAGCTTTATCTTGTAGGGGTATAATAAAGAAAATCAAGAGATTTAATTTAATTTAAATTTATTTATTTTAAAAATTAGTCATTTTTTGCTTTTCAACCTATTATGTCTATTTTGATTTATTCTTATCATTTTTATTTCTCTTTTAACTCTATAAATATTCAAGTATTTATCAATGAGAATACAACAAGTAATGTAATCTTTTCCCTTCTTTCTAAATCTCTACAATTATAATAATTATTGAAATAATTTGGAAAAATAAATTTTAAATATTAGAAACATTTTGGAAAAAGAAAAACAACCAAGGTTTGAGTAGAAAAAAGAAATTTAATGACTTGTATGAAATTTGAATTTGTCTTTTATTGTAATTTCATCGAGAATAAAATTATAAATAAAAATAAAAAAATAAAAAGGAGTTTGATGAGTAAAAAGTATTGAATAGCTCCACTCCGTTGGCCTAGCTTATTATCAGTGTCCATAAATGTGGTAACTTGTAGGCCAGCCCAACTTTTCTTTCTTGGTGATTTAACGCAGAGGCCTATTCCATTCATTAGGGGAAAATTTTGGCTATCATCCTCCCACACAAAATCTGGAAGATAGGGAATGAGCCCCAAGCCTAGTCAAATAGCATTGAGCAAATGGCCACCGATCATTAATCATTACCGCCAGCAACCTGTGGCAGATTAATTCACAATAGAAATTATTAAATTTAAAATTTTATAATTTACAAATATTAAAAAAATACTAAAAATAAAGATAAAAATGACAAATATTATAACGCTATTGTCAAATGACAATAAATAAAGATGCACTATCACTTCCATCAACTAAATTATTAATTAACAGTACACTTTTATCATTTGACAATAACATTATATAATTGATGATCACTTTTTGCTTCACTTTTTTAGATGCTCCATCAATAAAAAAAATATATCTCATTACGTATACTAAAATATAATAATATAAATGTTAGAGCCAATCTACCACAACTTGTGGTAGCCCTTAGTAACTAGTAAGCTGACCGCTCATTTTTTTTAAATATTTTTATGTAATTTATTTTTTTAATTTTTAATTTTTCTCATCATGTATATTTAAATTTTATTTAGAAGCTTTTTTGAAAAAAAATTCTTTTTTAAAAGAGCAACTAAATTATTTAACTACTATAAAAACAAACCACCCAAAGTAAGAAAAATCATCACTCGACAAAAAGATATCGCTTTTAAAAGGTTAGTAGTATATCAATTGACGAAAAGATATCCCTTTGAAAAAATTAGAAGACCCTTTTATGAAACCTTGGAGATCTAAATACCTTCTCTTAATTTTATACTTAAAATATTTGATAAAAATAATGTCAATCGTGATTGCGTCAATCATTTTTGAACTCATCATGTCTTCTTGTTTAGCTATTTTGTATCTACTACAATTGTATTAACACAACAGAAGCAAAGAAAAAGAAAATTTTAATTAAATTAAAGTGGCGATTAACACAATTCACAATTACGATGACAAAAATAAATTACAATTTTCAGGAGAAACAGAGATCTCCGCTTCCAGTTAACCATTAACATTCAGTTGGAGCAAAAGAAGAAAAAGTTGGTATCAAATGAATCCTGAATTTGAAAGTTTAAAAGGAAAAAATCAAACCCTGAATTTACTAGGAGCCAACTCTTCAGCTAATGATATTCTTACAGTAAAAAACATGCAAGAGTTGCACTCAAAACTATCAAGAATAACAAATCCAGGATAAGAAAGGTGCAAAGACAGCATCCAATTTCTGAGGACAATTTAAACAAACATCATAAATATCATGAGAATGAAGACTAGTAGAATTCTTCTTTAAGAATCTTCAGTTGTTAGACACTTCTAACACATCAGTTTTAGAGACCACTCTAAAAAGAGTTCGTGATGATGCACCACATAGATCAAGGCAATCATAACCTCAAAATCCAATAACAACCAACTCTGTAAGGCGTAAGCTCAACAACGAAGACACAAGTAACCCCTTAAAGGTGACAAAGATACCGGGCTGAGATGCATAAAATTAAAAGATATAATAAACGCCACAAGTACCTCAATAGATATTTTTTGTATCTATGTATATGTAGGTAAATATAGTATCAGCAGTCGTTGATCATTTCAGGGAAAATCCAAGGATCACTCAATGCAAGGGTGGGCGTGGAGCGCGGGGGCGAACTGGAGTCTTGGAGGGGCTTACCCTGCATACAGAAAATATGAGAACTCTCAGAACAGAGAACAGAGAGCAGAGAGCAGAGAGCAGAAGGAAAACATGCGATCATGTAAAATGGAAGAGTTAGCCAAAACAGAACAGAGAACAGAAGGAAAACATGTGATCATGTAAAACAGAAGAGTTAGCCAACACAACCTTATAGGCAGCGTTCCCAAAATAGCACCACTACAGCTAAGAGCCGCAATTGCACTTTCAGCCTGCAGGAGCAAACTTACAGCATTAAACTCATTCTTACATGTAGCAGTAAATGAGAAGAATATATACATTGACCAAACTGAGTAAAATAATTTCAAGCAGGCAGATACCGATATAAGTCCTATGCAATAATACCAGAACAAAATAAATAAGCATAAAAACATAACAGATTCTTTCCTTTTGTAGCGAAATCCACATATATGAAAAAACTTAAAAAGTAACCTGTTGCCCAACTTATATTGCTAAAAAACTTAACTTCTATTGCCAAAAAAAAGGAAACAGGAAACATAGTAAAGACGAAGTTTACAGTTACTCCCTCAAGAAAAACAAGGCATGTCCATAGCTTAAGTGGTCCAAGAATGCTTAAGAATCATACTGACAGAATGTATCCTCTACAACTCAAAATGAAGAGGAAAGAGGAAACAAATAAGAATTATTAGGTAATAGCAAGAAAAATAGAACAAACAGTGGAGAAAAGAGAGGAGAGTTTAACAAAAACTGCAATTTATATCCCTCCTCTGAGTGCTATGAACCAACATCAAGTGGAAGACAGCAATGAAGGGCATTTTGAAATTACAAAGCCACAATTAGACCCTCTCAATTGGCACATCCAAGTTCCAAACATTTATCAGTACTTATGCCAATAAAGCCACCACAATAATTTCTAAAGTTTACACCCTTTCTGTTGTATAACACAGAAGTGCACACTCAATATTCCAAATTTGCTACCCATTTATACAAGTCTCATTGCAGAAATAGTGACGAACCTAATTATTGTGACAAAATCAAGGGTGAAAACAAAAGAAGACAAAATATAAAGCACACAACTGCTCTACTGAAATGTTAAAACAAAAGTTAGGCATCTTATAAGTGCTGAGAGCAAGTCACGTTTGTTCCAAATCACAACAAACAGCTTATACAGAAAACTTTTATCAGAAAAAACAGCTGATACAGATTATGTCCCTAACATAGTAATGGGTCAAAACCTACAAACTGAAAATGGATTCATCTTCAATCCAAAAAAAGGGTTCATCAAGCAAATAGATACGTCAATTATTATTGTCATATGTAGACAGTCCTATTGGGGAAATACTATATACAACTCAACGATTAAATACCAGGAAAACTGGAAAAGTGAAGAAAAGAGGAAAAAAGAAAGATGAGAAAGGAGAGATGAAGCCATACAAGACTAGTCATTGAAACTCGAAAATTGATAAAAGATTGCTAAAAGCTTGTGCCTATAAATTTGTTAAATGCAGCAAATGTTGGTGGCGAAATTTGTAACATATTTAACATGTACCAGTTCTCCATCACTTTGAATCTAATGCTACCCCCAATTCACCAAACTGAAGATGTTGAAACAACAAATTCAGTCAATCAAGCATCTCCTGTCACAAGCTTGCTCCAGCACTCAAAAGCATATTGTCAAATTGGGAATGGTGCAATAACTTATTAATCAAAAGGGTAGCAAGAACACTGCAAAGACTTAAAGATGACAAGAATTAGAGGCATATAGATAAAAAGTCTAAGCATAGGAAGAGAACACCAATCACGTAGTATACAGCTCAATTGAAAGGCACGCTAGAGCAAGCATCACCCTCTTTATATCCTCAAACTAGGCCAACCAGAATACCAAATTGAACTTACACCACAGGAAAGAAACCGATGACAAAGAAGTTAGACATCTGAAGAGTTGCAACCACACAAAAGCATCAGTACAAAGTACTTTTTAATAACTGAGCCTTAAACCAATTATTTGGGTGCAATGTTTCTCAGCCACAAAGCCATAGGTCTTACATTAGAACTCAGAAAAACTGCAAAATGCATCAGTGCCTATTCCATCATCATTGCTAAAATGATAGATTCATTTGTGTGACCTTGACAATTGAATGCAAATAATTTCTACTTCCCAAAGCTTGAAACAGTTCAGAGCAGATTTTATGCCTCTTTTTCCATATTTAATGAGTTTGACTTCATCTAGAGAAAGGAACCATCCTCCCTCCCTAACCTTGCCTGCCAGCCCCACCACCTCTCTTTCAATTTTTTCCTCTCTCCTTGAATCAGGTTAACCACTCTAAAGCAACAATTCTAGCATTTGGAAATTTTCCTAAAACAATTCTCATTTCTCAAATCTCTTCAGTACATGGTGCCAGTTAGACATTTAACAGATGCACCTCAGTGTAAAATGATTCGGAACACTCATGGATGTGAGAACATGCCTAGAGCAAAGAAAAACTTCCAGTCCCATTGCCTTCTAAAAGGAAAACTGATATGAACAAACTTCCAGTCCCATGCCTTCTAGTGTTGCCAGTCCCACACAAATATAGAGCTAGCTTTTTAAATCTAGACACTGATATAATTTGCTAAATTTATCATAACAAAATAATAAATTTAAAATGACCAAACTGCATTTTCCACAATGCATTCAGAATAGCTCTCATTTTGACAACTATTATTCCATGTTCAACCATCATTTTCAACTTAACTTCAAAATTATCATTTGAAATGAATCAAAGAAGGAAACAGGATTTATGATGCTCAACTTGCAAAACTAAGATAGAAGCTAGTTTTCTCCAAATGACACATAATGCATCATTAGTCACACTTTTACAGTTTTTGAAAAAATTTCACAGATAATGCTTGATGAAGAAGCTGATCAATGAAAAAGAGAACTAAATATTCTCATGACAATAAAGTGTTCAATGGCTCAATCCACAAAAGCTTGTAAGGGAACCAAATGAGAACCACATAAAGGAAAAGAGAGAAAAAAAGATGTGCAACTCCAAGTGGACTTAGGAGCTCAAGGGTTAAAAACAGACAAAAAAAAACATTGATCGAGCTTTAATAAGAAAGTGACTAAAATATCATGCTTTTACAGCACAAGTTAGTAAGTGCTAGGCAGCGGTAATAAAATTTATGCCTCCGTGTTCAAATGATTAGAAAAGAGCAAAAGATGCTAAGGAAAAAGAGAGTTTTCAGTCAAGCTTGAATTAGGTTCTAAGCATAACTCTAAGTAGGAGTGCTTCTACAATTAAGAGCAAATACCTCATATATTTATGCAAACAAGGGTCCAAAAAGGGATAGCATGCAACCAAAAACAGATCATATTACCATTGTGAACTCAACAAAAGCAATACGAGTTGAATGCTGATAGTCTCCAAGTAGCCTCAAGCGTTGAACCTACACAAGTAAAATGTGCTCCATAAGAAACAGTCAACAACTTAAGGACAAGCACAAGCTCTCAGGTTTATCATATTAGTCAATACAAACCTCCCCACAGACTGATTCAAAGAAGAGTTTGATATCTGCTTGAGTAACCTACATCATCAATTGGACAAACAAGTCATAATGAAATGTGCCAGGTATTGCTCCTAATCAAATGCTAAAATAAACGGGAAAATAAAAAATACCTTTTTGTCAATATTTGCACAATAGATAGTTCTGGAGCACATCTCACGTTCATCTTCAGACTGAAAATGATGATAGTATTAGAAAGCCACGTAATGCACAAAATTTAAGATCAGCATAACCAGGTGAGTAGTAAAGAAAAGAAAAAAAGAATAAATAAAATATAATATAGAGATAAACATATAAAATGTAATATAGCATTCAGAAGATAAGCAAGGAGAGAGAGGAAAGAGCAAGGAAAGAGAAAGAAATAACAGAGAGAATAAGCAAAGGAAGAAAGGGAGAGAAAGAGAACAAGAGTTAAGCTCTTTCAAATATTCTAAAACTTCATTCATCCTTAATGCTTTTTCTTGGGGAAACTCAGGGACCTCCTACTCTTTACACTAAGTACAAACAAGTGCAGGTGGTTAAACTCAAATACGGGCATACTATGGGAAAAGGTAAAGAAATTTGCCTTTTATTTCTTAAAATGAAGCTCTCCAATAGAATTGGCAAACATCACTCCAGACACTAAATCTTCCTCATATGGTAAAATATTGAAATCTGAAGTTCTACTTTAAATATTGAGAAGAAACTTGCTGAAACAAAATACTACACCAATTGGCATAACTTATAATACAAAGAAATATTCTCAAATAAGTTAAAGTCACAATTATATGGAAAAAAGATCCACATCTAAATGCTTATTTTTTAAAAAGAAAAATTCTGACAGTTGTGGCACTAAATTGCATCAAAATATGAGAATAAAATGTTCATCAAAGTTAGGCAAATGGCTATAACAAATCACCCTTGGTAAAAAGGTTGGGTTAACAGGAGCAATAGCAGTTTTTGAAGGCAGCACTCTAACTGGGTAAAATCCAAGCATAGTCCCAGACAAACTCAAAGCAGCCCTTGCGCCTTCTGCAAGCACATTATTTTGGCAATAAGATACAAGAATGATATCTATCAAAGAATATAATATGCATAGGCTTCTGGAAATACCTTCATCAGTGAACTCAATGAAGGCAAAACGGAGAACTGAATTAGGATCACCACAGATACGGCAATCAACAACCTTTGACCAAACAAGACGGGAAAAAATTTGGAGCATAAACCACTATTATCAAACTCAAATGGGAATATAAGAGCAAAATAAAACATTGATTACCTGTCCACAAGTAAGAAAGAGCCCTGCAAGCTGCTCTTCAGTAACCTAACATCCAAAAGCAAAGAAACAATTTATCAAACATCAGCACACAAAAAAAACACAGAGAGTACATGAATAGACTCAACTATAAAAGCAATAACTTGCTAGAAAATAATAGCCCTTTACCTGTTGATCAATGTCAGAAACATACACAGTCCTCCTAATTACCTCATCATGCTGCGCATTACTTGTTCTACTATTCATCCTTCTCTTCCCTTGACCATAACCATTCCTCTTCTGAAAAGCATCAAACAAAACAAAACCATAACTAATTACAGCAAATGAAAGAAAGAAAAAGAACAAGCTAAAAGAGCCATAAACGAACAAACTAAAAATATCTGAGTCTCCATTTGGTCCTAAATTAAAAGTATGAAATCATCAAAATTAAGAACTTCATATGGTCCACAATTTTCTACATACAACTGTTTCAAATTCCAGAAAAGGAAAAAAAATAGTGTATACAGAAAGCTCAAACAATTACAATCAGCCCTATTTCCTCATTTCAGCAACCAAACAGAAGCAAAAATATCACCCAAAAAAAAGCGAGAGAGAGATTAAGTAAAGAAACACATACCCTTCTAGTAGTATGTCCGTTGGTATTTGCAGAATTAGCGTGCATTACAAAATTGTTAGTAAAGCCAAATCCATTACCACCAAAAAACCCATGAATAAGATTAAATTTATAACCATTTGCAAGAGATGGAGGCACAAATTCAGCAGCCATAGGATTCAGCTTCGACAACATCTCCACCAAATCTCTCATCTCACGATCCTTAAAACTGTCACCACTTTCTCTCTGATTATCAAACCCACCTCCAGACTTTTCCTGATTCTTATCATACCCATTTTGCATCTTCCCATTACTTGTGATGATCCCTATCTTCTCTTCATGCTCCAACTTAGAGTTCACAAAATTCTGATCATTGTTGTTCTGGGTCTGAAAATTTGTTTCTTTCGTTTTAACCACAGTATCACTTCTGGGTTTCGAGTTTTCAAGATCTTTCGGCACATTTGAGTCAGATGAGACCACAGTTTCATCCAAATTCTGACTCGATGAACCGATCTTGGCCCCAGCATTCTCAGCGACCGCCATGATCAGATGGGTTTATATCCAAAATGCTATCTTTTATCAGATTTCCCTGTCAAAATCTGAACTTTTCAATTGATCAGATGATAATTTCTTAACACAAAACAAAAAATTGACAAAAACCCAGAAGCTAAAATAACAGCTCATACCTGTTGTTCTGTTATCTAAAAGCTTCTTTCCATAAATGGAAAACGATAACTCACAAACAATAAAAACTGCTCGCTCTGCAAATTGATGAAATGGGTGAAACAGAAGACAAAGTTTTCTGTTTCTGTTCTTTTTTATTTAATTATTTAATTATATTCTAGCTGAGAGGGATTGACGACGACGACGACGACGACGATGATGTTGAAAAAAAGAGGGTTTAAGGGAGAGAGAAAATAAAGAGCGTGAGACGAAGGTGTTTGTTTTGTGCTGTGTCTGTGTTGTTATTTATGTGTGAATGTTTTGGTTTTGTGTTGTGTTCTTCGAATCGTCCGTTTGTGGCAGCACTCCCCCTTGGTCCTTGTGGCCCTTCTTCACATCCTCCGAACCCAAATTCATGATGATGATGATGATGATATGATGTGCGTCATCCATCCATCATTTATTTAACTAAACTGACCATTCTATTTCGTTAAAACTTTTGAAAACAAAAGCAAAACAAATAAATTCTTATTTCTAGATGAGCCCATGTCCCAATTTTCATCATCACATCATTGTCATACTTACATACATTACATATCATTTAACATGCAAACATGACATGCCCATCAAGATTTATCTCTACCTTATCTTTTTTTTTTTATCACTCTTAAAAAAAGAGTTTAAAGGTTATCCAAGAAAATTTTTATTAAAACATTATTGAAATAATTTTTAATATAAAAAATCATATTGGTTTACTCTAATTAAATTTGACTTTTTTTAAGTATTACATTTCAAATTTGTAGATATTAAGTATCATTTCAAATTTGTAAGTGTATTCATATAAATTTCTCAATAATTTTATTTAAAGAGATTAAGAGATGAAAACTTATGTAAAATTAGGAGTACGTGTCTATTTAAAACAAATACTTCCTTCCATTCTAATTAAGTGTTAGATCCAAATATTCTTTTATCTAATCTAATATGATTTTTAGACTTCAATTAAATCTTATTCTAAACGAAACGACATGGGAGAAAACAAAAACCATTTAAGGAAATAATACTATGGTTGGATTGTATCAGCAATTCATAAATAATAAAAAAGTAGAAAATAAAACAAAAGTCATTCTGAAAAATCAAAATAGAACTTGGTATTGCCATGCAAATGAATTTCAATCCCTTAGTCTAAATTATTTATAGTACCAATTTGATGAAAAAATATATATTCAATTCCAAATTAGTCTAAACGAACGAACTCAATAAGTGCTAACGTGAATTTCAATCCAACTCAATGTGTAAAGATTGGAATCTAATCTAATCCAATAATATATTATCCAATTTGTTTATGATAATGACTGTTAAATCATACAAATCGAGATAAATATTAAAAACCGTATTAAATTTAAAATTGAGTTAAATAATAAAAATGAATAAAAATTAAGAATTAAAATCATTTAATAAAAATAATATAAAATGTGCACTTGCTTAGATTGAACAGCATCTTGTCTAATTCATTAAGTTGCAATTAATTTACATCCATATGAGTTTAACAATAATATAAGGTTTTTTTTTTTTTTGGTTGAGTTTAAATAAAAAACAAACAAACCAATTCAATCCAATTATATTGAATTTTAAAAAATAATTTATTTTTAATTTTTAACAATTAGTTTCAACAAATCCAATTTGATATTTAACGCTTGTATTAATTTTGAAATTAAGATTTAAGCAGCAAGCATAATTATTTTTAATGCCTTAAATGATGATAAAATTTTGATTTATAATTTGTCACTGTTGTGGTTGAATTTTTTAAAAAAGAAAAATGTTGTCTTAACTCAAAGGCTATATAAATATGTTTGTACACACGTGCATGTGGGTGCGTGTGAAAATATTATTAATAAATAAATAAATAAATTATTAATGACTCGCAAGATTAATTAATTAACCCGGGATTTTACTAATTTAGTAGCAAAGCAACTGTGATGTCGCGCATGTTCATGGATCGATATGGACATGGACACCATGGAATAATTATGATGCCCTGTTAACGCATTCATTTTACCAATGTTGGAAATGTTACATTTTTATGACACGTGTACATCATTGTTTGGTCGAGAGGTGATAGAGTTACTAAAGCTGTCATTATCCACTGCGGTGACAGACACCAGTTTTATCTTTTATTATTTTTGTTTTTCTTGAGAATGCGATCGTTGAACGAGTGTACAACTGCGACAATGAAAAGTCGAATGACTCTTTGCATGCGTAATGAAATGACGATACTCGCCTCAATTCAAGTGCCACGTCTCCTTTACAAACACGGTGTCGTTTAATCGTTGGAGACACTGTTCAAACTTCGCTGCATGTGTAGATAAACACGAAAAGAAAGATGGAGATGAAAGTGAAGTCGAAGGACACAGAATACCTCCAATTCAACACGTGCGCAAATTTGGATATATATATATAAGAACAAAAGAAAAAAGTCAAAGAAAATAAAAATTTTATAATCTGATCACCTAATTTTTAAATAAATAATAAAAATAACCAATTATAAAGATAATGTGTAAAACGGCACGTCTTTTTTGAGATTCACGTTTCTCAGTTTCTAATTTTAATGTGTTACAGAATTTTTTTAAAAAAAACTGTGGCTTCTCTCTGTAAACAGAGGTAAGGAGTCAACATGATTGATTTTCAAATGGTGTTTATTACATTACGATAATACCCAATTCGGATTTTTTTTATACAAAAGGAAATTGTATTAATACATTAATTCTATATGCAAATAGATTTTTCTTTCTTAATTGAATATATTATACAATACTTTTAGCATATTATCCTATTTTAAGTGCACATCTATTCTTACAAATTGGAAGGGTTAAATTCAGATTGCCTCCATTCTTTTCTAATAACTATCAAACGCGTGCTTTTCACTTAAGTTAACTAATTAATTTTTTCTTATTCTCTCTTTTAGTTTTATAAAAAAAAAAGAATTAAATTAGTATAAATTAAGGTCTTACCCACAAATGCATGAATTTAGTAAAACTCTAACAATAAGTTTTTATTGATGATATAATAAAAATATTTAAAATATGGCGTACGATTATAATTTTACGATTTTATTACTGTAATATCTTTGAATTTGTAAATTCATATCCTTTTTTTTTTCTGCCTTCACATTTATTTTTTTATAGTGGTGTGTGATTATTAAAAAGTAGACTCCTTCATTAGATTTAGACTATAAATTTTCTATTTTTACATATCTATGTTTTAGTTTAATAAATATATTTTAATTTTTATCGTTATTTTAATTTAGTATTTATATTAAATTTTGTATTTTTTAAATTATGTCACTCAAATCTAAATTTAAAGTGGGTGCTTTACTAATTTTAATTATTTTCAAATCCGTTAGTTTTATTTTAGATTACGTATCTATTTTATGATAAAATTAAATAAATTTACATAAAATTTACTTTATTGTGCTAATCAACTATTTTATTATAGTTTCTTGTGATTTCTCTGATGTAATTTTAAACAAAATTTTTTTTTTTATTATTTATGTAAATTTTTGTGCACGAAATTTTTTATTATATATCAATAAAATAACAATAAGATTAATAAAATCATAATGAGATAATAATAATTAGAAATACATTAATTTTCATGTCAAATTTTTTATCAATAAAACTTTTCTTTTGTTAAAAGAAATAATTAAAAACGCTACTCACTTTCTTGCAAGTCATCAATGAGCCGCCCTAGTTCTTACATTGTTGTCAAACTTAACTAGTCTAGGGGTAAGATGGTGGTGAAATTGTAAATTTAAGGGTTAACTTAACCGCAAATATCTTTTGACATTTTCGAAAAGTCACCCACTTTTTCTAGTTTTGGCTAGTCATCCACAAGACTTTCTAATTGCCGCATTTTATTGTTAACTAACACAAGTACGTTTTTGCTTCTCATTGTATAATTTAGGAAGTAGAGAGGATTTTTTTTTAAAAAAAATTGTTATCTTATTGACGATGAAGTAATAAAGCAACTTTTATATTCATCCATTCGAGTCAAGCTACAGTACATCTAATTGTACCATACAACCGAATGTCACAGCTGTTAGTATAAATCAAGCATTAACATTTAATGATGTCAACCTGTGAAGCATATTGGCTGAGCTCTGAGGTCTCACATTTTCACCTGGGTTTGATCCCCCTCTCTTCAGGTGATGCGAAAATAATAATAAATATTGTAATCCCCCTTTTAAAAAAAAAAAAAAATGATATCAACCTATGCAGCAATGGGTAAAGATATAAAATATCAAAAGTCTCCTTTATTGTTTGGATAAATATAAAATATACCCTCTAAGATCAAATAATTAACAAAGCTCCCCTTTATAAAATTAATAAAATAAAAATAATGTATTGTATTATATGTTATAATTTTAATTTTAATAATATTAAATGTTATAATTCTGATTCTAATTTCATTTTCAATTACATTAAATTTTATAATTTTAATTCTAATTCTAATTTTAATTAGTTAATTGTTATAATTTTAATTCTAATTTTAATTTTAATTAGATTAAATAATTTTAATTCTAAATCCAATTTTAATTTTGATATTGATTTTAATTACATTAAATATTATAATTTAAATTCCATTTTTGATTTCAATTACATTAAAACATATAATTCTAATTCTAGTTTTAATTTTAATTACATTAAATGTTATAATTCTAATTTTAATTTCAAATTCAATTTCAGTTTCAATTATGTTAAATATTATAATTATAATTCTAATTACATAAAATATTATAATTTTAGTTTCAGTTTTAATTATGTTAAATATTATAATTCTAATTCTAATTTCAATTTCAATTATGTCAAAGTTATAATTTTAATTCTAATTTTATTACGTTAAATGTTATAATTCTAATTCTAATTTTGATTTTAATTCTAATTTTAATTTTAATTTCAATTTCAATTAAATGTTATAATTGAAATTCTAATTCTAATTTTAATTATGTCAAAGTAATAATTTCAATTCTAATTTTAGTTTTAAATACTTTAGATGTTATAATTATAATTTTAATTTTAATTTCAATTACGTTAAACATTATAATTCTAATTCTAATTTCAATTATGTTAAACGTTATAATTCTAATTCCAATTCTATTTTCAATTCTAATTTCAATTTCAATTACGTTAAATGTTATAATTCTAATTTCGATTTTAATCACGTTAAATGTTGTAATTTTAAATCTAATTTTAATTTTAATTATATTAAATGTTATAATTTCAATTCTAATTTCAATTTTAATTAAATGTTAAATGTTATAAATCTAATTCCCATTTTAGTTTCAAATATGTTAAATGTTATAATTCTAATTCTAATTTTAATTTTAATTATGTTAAACGTTATAATTTTAATTCTAATTTCAATTTTAATTTCAATTGCATTAAATGTTATAATTCTAAATCTAATTTTAATTTTAGATGTTATAATTTCAATTCTAATTTTGATTTAAATTATGTTAAATGTTGTAATTTCAAATCCAATTTCAATTTTAATTATATTAAATGTTATAATTTCAATTCTATTTCTATTTTTGCAACAAATCTGCAATTAAAAATTAGAAATATATTTTGAAAATTAGAAATTTGTATCTGAATTATTCATTTTGGAAACTGAAAATCTGAATTTGTTATATATTTTAGAAATTAAAAGTTGAAATATTAAGATAGTTCAATAAATGCCTTGAAAATAAAAAATATCAAAACACCAAGAAAAAAAAGTAAAGGTCAAAAGTAAAAACTAACCCAAAAACTTCAATTTAGCATAATTAAAATATTTTACTATATATTTCCAAATTTAACGTAATTTAAAAATTATTTATAATGTTAATAAAAAAGTAATTAATTCAATATTAATTATTCATTAACTTAAATTAATAATTATGATTTTAACTATAAAATTAAATAAAATTTAGTAAGAAATTAAAGATTAAATATAAAAAATTTAAATTTAAATGCCACGTGGTGTCCTGTGATGGCGCCATGTGGCGAGTTAAATATAAACTTGCAATTTATGTATAAGTGGGAACATCCTTACATGTTTGTAAATGAGAGGTGCAAAAAATAAAAACACATTTTACGTTAGGTGAAATATAACATACAACAAATTGTGGATGTAGTTTTTTTTTTTAATTTAGATACTTTATATTAACTATGATTATTTAGGATATCCATAAAATATCATCCCTTTATTTTATGTTATATTTTTTGTGCAACTAAATGCAAACTCATAATTTATGTATAAATGGAGATACTCTTATATTCATAGGTGAAAGGTACAAAAAGTGGGAATCACTTTGTACATTAAGTGGGATACAATATACAACATGTTGTAGATGTAATTTTTTTATTTAAGTATTTTTTATATTAACCATGATTATTTAGAACACCCGTAAAATATCATCCCTTATATTATATTACATTTCTGGTGCAGATAAATGTAAACTCACAATTTATTAAAAAAAAAAAAAAGTAGAAACACTCTCTTATATTTCTTGGTGAGAGGTGCAAAAAGTAGAAACACATCCTACATTAAGTGGAATATCACATACAACATGTTGTGGATGTAATTTAATTTTTTATTTAGGTACTTTATATTAACCATGATTATTTATAACACTCATAAAATATCATCTCATATATTATATTATATTACATTTATGGTGTAGATGAATACAAACTCATATTTTTATGAAAAATAGGAGCACCCTCGTATATTTATGATGAGAGGGCAAAAAGTAAGAACATGTCCTACATTAAATGACATACAATATACAAGAGGTTATGAATGGAATTATTTTCTAATTTTAGGTACTTTTATATTAACCATGATTATTTAGGACACCCATAATATATCATCCCTTATATTATGTTACATTTTTAGTGTAAATGAATCCAAACTCCCAATTTATGAAAAAGTGAGAACACCCTTTTATATTTATGAGTGATATGTGCAAAAAGTGAGAACACATTATACAATAAATGAGATACAATATACAACAGGTTGTGGATGTAATTTTTTATTATTTAAATACTTTGTATTAACAAAGGTTATTTAGGACACCTATAAAACATCATCTCTTGTATTACGTTACATTTTTAATATAGATAAATACAAACTCGTAATTTATGAAAAAGTAGGAACACCCTCTTATATTTATGGGTGAGAACACTTCCTAAATAAAGTGAGATACAACATACAAACATGTTGTGGATGTAAATTTTTTATTTATTTTTGCTATTTTGTATTAACCATAGTTGTTTAAAACACTCATAAAATATCATCTATTGTATTATATTATATTTTTAGTGTAAATGAATACAAACTCACAATTTATGAAAAAATGAGAACACCATCTTATATTTGTGGGTGACAAATACAAAAAGTGAGAACATGTCATATGTTAAGTGGGATACAACATACAACATTTTGTGAATGTAATTTTTTATTATTTAGGTACTTTGTATTAATCATGATTATTTAGGACACTCATAAAATATCAACTCTTGTATTATGTTATATTTCTGATGCAGATAAATATAAACTCGCAATTTATGAAAAAGTAAAAATACTCTTTTATATTTGTGGGTAACAGGTACAAAAAAAAGGAAACATGTCATGCATTAAGTAGGATACAACATACAATAGGTTGTGGATCTAATTTTTATTTTATTTTAAGTACTTTTTGTATTAACCATGATTGTTTATAACACTTATAAAATATCATCCATTGTATTGTATTACATTTTTTTTGTGTAAATAAATACAAACTCACAATTTATGAAAAAGTGGGAACCTCCTTTTATATTTATGGGTGACAGGTGCAAAAAGTAAGAATATATCATACGTTAAGTGGAATATAACATACAACATGTTGTGAATGTAATTTTTTTTATTTAGGTACTTTGTATTAACTATAATTATTTATGACACCCATAAAATATCATTTCCTTGTAATATATAACATTTTTTGAATGATAATCGACAACGCATAAAAGTTTTAGAAGTGGAGATATGCAAACATTTGATCGGTGAAAAGTGCAAACATAGAGTTGTTTTTAATTCATTTTTTTAAAAAAATATAATAACCATGGTTAATTAGGACACCTATAAAATATCATCTATTTATAATATGTAATATTTTTTAAATGATAATTGACAACGCGCAAAAATTTTAGAAGTGGGGATGTGTAAATACTTTATTAATGAAAAGTGCAAATAATTGGAACATGTTGTATATTAAGTGAGATACAACATACATGAAGTTATATATAATTATTTTTCTTTAAAACAAAAATAACAACCATGTTTAATTAGAACACCCATAAAATATCATCACTTTATAATATGTAACAGTTTTTTAAACTGACAACAAGCAAAATTTTTAGAAGTTGGGATATGAAACCACTTTGTTGGTGAAAAGTGTAAATAATGAGAACATGTGATATATATTGGTGTATAACTAGTGAAATTTTTTCCACCAGACTATGTTGTTTGTAATGGGGACTACAATACTGCACTAAGAGAAAATAAGACGGCTTTGAGATAATATGATTGGCCCAGTAAAATAATCTTTATCCATTCAATCTTTAAAAGTAGGGATATATTCACACTTTATTTGGTGAAAAGTACAAAAACTTAAAACTAATTTTCGTACAAGTACGAACATATAAATACTCACACCTCAATTCAGGAAATGGCCTTTATTGGGCTAGTTAGATTTGTTAGCTACACTGTAGCCAAGTTATTGTTCACGAATTATTGAATTACTGTTTATAGTTATTGTAGTAATTTTGATATTTTTATCTTATTTTCTTTAGATTTTTATTTCTATTTGCTCCACTGACTCTAAACCTACAATCTTAATTTAAAAAGTCGAATAATCTTAATTTAAACAAATAAATATTAAGTTTAATAGATGAAAATATTATATCTAATTAACATATATACATTAACCCATGTTATGAATTGGTACAGTTTTTATTTTTTATTTTTTATGTTTTGGCCTTCTCTTTTTTTTTTTTTTAATCTTTTCATATTGGATTAAATTGAGGGTTTTATTTGGTTTTATTCTTAGTGTATTTATAATTTGGATATTTTATAATTTTTAAGGCATTTATTAGACTATCTTAACTTTTCAAGTTCTAATTTTCAAAATATATAACAAATCAATTTTTTTATTTTTAAATTATAATATTAATATAATTAAAATTAGAATTGGAATTCAAATTGATTCAAATTGAATTATAACATTTAATGTAACTAGAATTGTAATTATAAATTTAATATAATTAAAATTAAAAATAAAATTAGAATTAGAATTATAACATTTAACATAATTGTAATTGCAATTGGATATGCAATTATAATATTCAACATAATTGAAATTGAAATTAGAATTGAAATTATAACATTTAACGTAATTGAACTCGAAATTGGAATTAGAATTATAACATTTAACGTAATTATAATTGAAATTGGAACCAGAATTATAACATTTAAAATAATTAAAGTCAAAATTGGATTTGAAATTATAATATTTAACGTAATTGAAGTTGAAATTAGAATTATAATTATAATATTTAACTTAATTGAAATTAAAATTAGATTTAAAATTATAACATTTAACGTACTTGAAATTGAAATTGGATTTAGAATTATAACATTTAACGTAATTGGAATTAAAATTGGATTTTGAATTATAATATTTAACGTAATTGAAATTGAATTTAAAATAGAAATTAAAATTATAACATCTAACGTAATTAAAATTGAATTATAATTATAACATTTAACATAATTGAAATTAAAATTGAATTTAGAATTATAACATTTAATAATTAAAATAGAAATTCAAAAAGGTGCCACTGTTCACTTGATCACTTATCAACGCATGTCTCTCAAAGGGTCATCAAGCATTAAATGCACTTTTGAGCTAATTTCAAACACTAGTCTTCACCTTTAAAAAGCACCAACATGGTAAGACGATCACTTACATGGTTCCAGAACCCTCAAATGAGGAGCATTTAGCAGATGACTGCTTTGCTCCTTCTAAGGACCTAACATTTATTTATAAAAGTCATAGGATTGAGAATTATTATTAATTTTTAGTGTTGATAAGTCAATACTAAACACCGAGGGACCTTTATTCCCCCCAAGTATTCTAGTTCATATGAAACCCCCAAAAGGTCAACTATAGTCTATAAGAAGGCCTATCACATAAGCGTTGAGAATTTGGCCCATAAGAAAATGTCAGCGACCTAAAGTCCTTGGTCCCAAAAAGCCCTTTAGAGGTCGACCACGTAAAGAGGCCAACCACATAAAGCCTTTAGATGTAGACAAGAAAGTGTCTATCTACCATTGACTAAGGACTTATGCAGACTTTATTCTCAAGGATCCAGGGTCCTAAGATTTTCAAGACAATCAGGTATGAAGGTAAAGATGAGTCCTAGTTCTAAAAGAACTCTACTAACAAATGTCGTAATTCTAAAAGAACTTTACAACTTAAGCTTATAAAATAAGGCTAAACAATCTAGCGAGATACATCCATCTTTGTCTTTCAACTCTCTATATCCATCTCTTCCCTTGAATTTTTATTTTGATTTAAAAGGGGATTACTTTGAGCAAACAAAGAACCTTAAAAAATCTCATTAACTTGCACAACGCAATGCCAAGCACAAAATTTATCCCTATTGCCTTCTTACCTTCCTTAATTTTTTTTTTTTCATATGACTTATTGCTGACTTAAGCATTTAAGGGTCAAACGCTGAAACAAATTCTTGGTGTGACCTAGCTTTATTTGTAGTTGCAAGAGGTATTATAAGCCCAACACGTCTAAAAAGTAATCATGTCAGCTCAATTCTTCGAGAGATTCAACTGTTGTTAAAAAAAAAATTCAACTTGTAAGTTCAAGATCTCTCAATTTTTTAGGTCCACAAATTTTAATATCTAATATATTTATTTGAAGGGTCTCACACGTATTATGTTTCACATAATGTGTTAAACAATTCACAAGGCATATATGATAGAATTTTAGATAAATAGTTTTAATAGGATAATTTCAATAGAAGCATGCCCCATATTTCAAAATTTTCTCTCTTTCATTACCATAATTAGTCAATCTCAATATAAATGTGTATACGATAAACTTTTAATGAATGGATATATGAACGATGATATGCCTATCCAACCAAAGACTTTCTATGCATTATAATATAAGCAAATTCTAGATTTGTTTGCCATATAGTCAGATAGGTATGGGTAATTATAATTCCTTCTTAAACATATCTTTCAATGGATTTTTATTTTTAAAAACCATTTAGATAAATTATGAAATGATGATTTGCATTTTCAAATTCTTTTAGATTAATTTTTTTTTAATTTTTCTTGCAGATAGTTTTATAGTTAAATAAAAAGAATACAAATATGAAATATCTAGTGAATCAAACACAATTGCACTAGGGTAGAGACTCTTTTAAATAAAAGGTTAGTGATGGGTGGCAAAAAAGAGAGAGAGAGTTCTGAACAAAAGATACTAAGATTATATTTGAGATAAATGAACTCCCTATGTAAGAAAATATGAACAATATTAACATATTTAATTAAAAAAGTTTTGAATAAAAGATACTATAATTATAATCAAATAAATAGTAATTTTTTTAAAAAAATTCATTATATGATTAATGTGGTTGATAGCAAGTATTCAAAAAAGTTTCTTGTGACTTAATTAAATATGTTAATATTTAAATATACTCTATTAATAAGAAATTCAACATGAAGAGCTTTGTAAGATTATAAAATGGTAAGCATTAAGGAAATTTTTTTGAAAATGGCTCAATTTATAAGTGAAAATCTATTTTAGTCCTTTAGTATTTTTATAAATATTATTAGTCAAACATTTAATTTTTGAACCATTTTATTCTTAAAACATTTTTGCATCTCTCTTGCACAAGCCATTCGAAATTTTGATCTAAAATATAATTTGAAATTAGTTAAAATAAGTAGATTTGAAATAGTATAAATTAAAATTGGATAAATTTAATTAAAAATGATCGAAAAACAGTAGAAAATGAACAAAATTTGGCAAAAAAAATCAGAGAAAAAGGTTGAGACATCACACGGCATGTGTGCGACATGTTGCCTTACTCGTCACAGTGGAGGGGTAGAGAATTCTAAGCTTTGTTCATTATTTTTGTTTCCAATTTCATTATTGTTCATTATTTTTATAATTTTTTTAGATTAATTCATAAAATTACTTATTCTTAATCTATAAAATATTTTTTAAATTTTATTTAAATAATAAGAACTTTTTTTTGGGTTAATTTTGTGGTTCAAGTTTAAAATTTATTTGAATAATAAGAACTTTTTTTGGATTAATTTTATGGTTCAAGCAACAAGTTTTTTTAATTATGTTATTCACAAAGATAATTTCGTCCACATCTTATCTCTTTAACTAATAAAATTAATTAAATACTTTTTTACTATAAAAAACTATTAGTTAAAAAAAAAAAGCTATTTTGATCATTTTCCAAACATTAACATATATAATTTTTTTTTTGATAATAATAAAGTTGTGAAATTTAACTCAAGTGGAGGAAAAATCCTCAAGTACAAAACGATTACATTGTGTTGGGACTTTACCCAACCAAATAGTATCAGAAACTATGTTTAGAGCAAGGTGTGCTAGTTCATGCGCCACTTTATTAGTGGACCGATGTGAATACCTGAAAGAGCAAAAGTTAAAGCATGACGAGATCGTTCTGATGTCATGAAGTACCAAACCAAGTTCTGAGAAAGAGTGAGTGTGATTGTTGATGTCAGAAATAATGCCTGCTGCATCAGATTCAACCTCAATAGCTGATAAGCCCAGTGTTCTAGCTAGGTTAAGACCTCGAAGAATTGCCAATGCTTCTAAAATGTCCACTGAGGGCTTTGCCTTAAGTGGAGAGGATGAAGAGGCAAGTACCGCTCCATAGTTATCACGCAGGACCGCTCCTAACCCAGCCTTGAGGTGCTTAGGAGATAGACTGGCATCAGTGTTGAGTTTTATAAAACCCAGTCTTGGGGCTAGCCAACTACAACTCGAATTACTAGTGGCATCAACTTTGTCTGTGCAACAAGATACGAACTCATACCAATAGCATTTAGCCCAATTAAGAACATCATCCACCAATATCACTTTCTTCTCTGTGACTAATTTGTTTCTGATATACCATAATCTCCAAAACATAATTAATAGTATCTCAAGATCCATTACCGCTAAGCTCATTTTGCATTTCATTAGGAGATCCAAAAAAGTAGTATTGTGGTAAATATTTATACCATGCAAAAATGGGCAAGCTTGGCGTACCTTTCTTAGTGCATCACATAACCATACTGCATGAATAGAGTTTTCAGCACCTTTAGCACAGCGGTTACAAGACTCATCAATAGGCACATGGTGCCTCTTAAGATTTGCAAAGGTAGGGATCCAACCATGGGTAATTCTCCAAACAAAATGCTTTATTTTGGTTAGAATCTTCAACCTCCACATGTATTGCCACCAGGTTCTAGAATCAACATTATTGTTACTGGACGAAGCTTGGTCAACAGTATGAGATAGATGGTACCTACTTTTAATAGTATACTGCCCTAGCCTGTCAAAATGCCACGTAAATGAGTCTGGTTGTTCCCAACATCGAGAGCGGGGGATACTGAGGATTAAGTCACTTTCTTCAGGAGGAAAGTAGTCCCGGACCAGTTCAGAGTTCCATGACCCAGCAGGTGTAAGTAACTCAGCAACTAGTGAATGCTCTGGCAGTTTGTGGGGGAAAGAGGGTTTAAAGGATAATGGTCGAGGGAGCCATTGGTCATAATAGATTGATACAGCTGTTCCAATACCAATACGCCAGCGTAGTCCCTTCTTTAGCAAGTCTCTGCCCCAAAGAATACTTTTCCAGACCTGTGAATCAGATTGTCTAGATTGTACCTGCAAGAGCGAAGAGTTAGGAAAATAAAGGCTTCGAAGAGTTTTGGTCACTAAAGAGTTTGGGAAGGCGATCACTCTCTATCCTTGCTTAGCGAGGATTGCTTGGTTAAAGGAAGCTAGGTCTCTAAAACCCATGCCTCCATCCCTCTTGTGGTGGCACAACATATCCCACAAACACCAATGAATTTTCTTTGAGCACGCATCACCGCCCCAAAAAAACCTTGCACAGAGCCTACGAATCTCATTAACTAGGCTTTTTGGAAGTCTAAACAGGTTCATGATATAGGTCGGGATGGCTTGGATAACTGCTTTGATAAGGATCTCCCGACCCTCAGCTGAAAAAAGATGTCTCTTCCAACCTTTCAGTTTACTCCACACTTTGTCTTTAATAGCAGCAAATAGATTCTGTTTATTTTTGCTAGTAATACAAGGGAGCCCCAGGTATTTACTGTGGTGGGGGACTTGGGTCACCCCCAAGCAAAGGGTGAGCTGGGCAGCAACCGCCCCTGATATAGACTTACCAAAGCAAACTGCGGACTTCTGGTTATTGATCAGTTGTCCAGAAGCATGCTCATAAGAACTCAAAATGTCTTTTATCGAGATGCAATTGTCCAAGGAGGCCCTAGTAAATAAGAGGCTATCGTCAGCAAAAAGTAGGTGGGAGATTGTGGGCCCTTGATTCCCCAATTTCAGCCCCTGTATATCACCTCGTTGTTCTGCGAACTTTAGGCAGGAGGAAAGACCTTCTGCACAAATAAGGAACAGAAATGGAGATAGAGGATCACCTTGGCGAAGGCCTCTTGAGGGGTATATAGAGCCATGAGTAGTGTCATTAATAATGATAGAGTATGATACTGATGAGATACACTGATAAATCATCCGACACCAATTGTCAGAGAAACCCAATCTCCCCATCATTGCAAGCAAGAAATCTCATTCTACCCGATCATAAGCCTTTGACATGTCTAATTTCAAGGCCAAAAAATTCCCCGCCGAAAATTTATTACGTTTGAGGGCGTGGAGGCACTCAAACCCGATTATAGGATTGTCGGTGATTAGACGCCCTGGTATGAAAGCACTTTGGGACTCAGAAATCAAACTCTCCATGACTCCTCGTAGTCTGTTGGCTAAAATCTTAGCAACAATTTTGTATATGACATTACACAGGCTTATCGGGCGAAAATTCGAGCAAACTTTGGGATCACCAACTTTCGGGATAAGGGTAATGAGGGTGTCATTTACCATTCTGAGGTCGTCCCCATTGTTAAGAAAACCCAGGCACACACGACAAATGTCAGATCCAACAATGTCCCAGAATTTTTGGAAGAATAAGGCTGGCATACCATCAATACCAGGGGCTTTAGTAGGGTGCATCTGAAACACTGCCTTGTGGACTTCTTCCTCCCGGAATGGAGAGTCTAACCATTGGAGTTGCTGCACAGATAATCTCGGCTCCACACAAGAGACTACCGAGTCAATCACAGTCCCAGAAGGATTAGAAGAAGAGAAAATATCAGAAAAGTACTCCAGAAAAACCTTCGCAGTCTGTTCCAAGTCTGCGCACCAGATTCCATCTCTGTTTGTAATCCCTGAGATAGAGTTCCTCTTTCTCCTCCCTGATGCTTTAAAATGAAAGAAGCGTGAATTTTTATCCCTTGCTTGTAGCCATTGAACCCTCGAACGTTGCTTCCAATATGTCTCTTCTTTGTAAATTAGTGCATCCAGGGATTTCTGAATCTTCGTTATCCCAGGCCAGGTCTGAGCATTCACCTGTTGGTTCAAAGCCCCTAACAGTTGCTTTTTATTTTTTATCTCAGTCTTGAGTCTGCGGAAGTGTGCTAGATTCCACTTTTTTAGATGAGACCCAATGTGTAAGAGGTTCCTGTAAATTGAGTCGAGGGAGCTTAGGTTTTGGGGCCATCTTTCTGAGATGATTTCCCTGCAGTCCGGTTCGTTGGCCCAAGCTTCCTCAAAGTGGAATCTGGAGATGGGGCGATAAGAAGATTGTCTTCTAGTTGGTCTGCCAGCTTTATCAAATAATAATAGGAGCGATCGGTGGTCGGAGCCCCAAAAGTCTAGATGCTGCACCAAGGCATTAGGGAAGAGGCAGTGCCAGGGGAAGGAGCAGAGCATTCGGTCAAGTCTTTCCTGAATAAACAAACTACGGTCCCGTCCATTGCACCAAGTAAAAGGAGGCCCCTTGAATTGGATCCCCGAGAGGCCACAGTCATCAATAGCATTCCTGAAGTTCTGCATAAGGTAGGTGGGGCGGGGTAAGCCGCCTAGTTTTTCAGAGCTTTGAAGGATCTCATTGAAGTCTCCTCCACAAAGCCATGAGAGAGAAGATAACGAACATAGGCGTCGCAAGAGTGTCCAGGAGTGGATACGCTGAGATGATTCAGGGTGGCCATAAAAGCCTGTGAATCGCCAATTTTTCCCCAAACCTGCAATAGCCACATCAATATGAAAACGGGAGTATGATAGGAGGGAGATATCAACCTTATCTGTCCATAGTAGTGCTAAGCCACCACTGCGACCGACTCTTTCTACCACCAATTTCCCTACGCAGCCAAGTTTCACCCGAAGATCTTCCATTCTTTGTCTGTATGCTCGTGTTTCTGTAAGAAAGATCACCTCTGGGCAGTGGTCCTGCACCAAGGTATGCAGGATGTGGAATATGCAAGGGTTGCCCAGCCCTCGCACATTCCAGCTCAGAAGCTTCATTGGGATCGGCGGTCCTGCATAACAGCAGGAGCCGCCGCTGGGGACTTTGAGGAGGTATCATGGTTAACAGCAGGAACCTTCTTGTCTTCATCTTCCAGGTGCTGGTGGTTGCAAACCACTGATTGTTCATAAACCCCCGTTGCTTGAGGTCGGACCTTCTTAGATGGAGTAGGGTATGCAGTATCATTGTCATTGTTACGTACTTTCCTTTTGGCATTCAGCTGTCTGTTGGTAGCATAGTGTGACTTGTTGCTATTTGGGTTAGGAATTCTTTGAGCATTTTTACTCTCAGAGGTGTATATCTGTCTGCATTTTTTTTGTCTCGTTGATCTTCGTGGAGACTTTGTGGTAGTACTGCCACTTTTGTGAAGGATGGGGTGATCAAAGGGCCTTTCGAAGTCTGTTTGAGGACCATTCCTCCAGCAAGGCACTATTCCCACGCTTTGTCTGGGCTCTAGTTCCCCATTGTCTTGGAGCCCATAAAGATTCACGCATTTTTCTGTAATATTTTTAATAGGGTTGGCCATTAGTGTGACATTTGGGGCAGAGTGCGGCTGGGTGTTAGTCACGTGCTTAAGAGGGCCTCGTACTGCATGGGGGGCAATTTCCTTGGTAGTGGCAGTATCGGGTGACTAGATGTCCTTTTCTGTTTCCACTTGGATTGAAAGCATGGGTGGCCTGCATCGCGTGCTCTCGTTAACAATGCAAAAATCCAGGTGTTCATTAACATCGCTAAAGTCCAGGTGTTGGTATGTTTCCACTTGGGATGGCTGCATGGAGGGCCTGCACCGCGTGCCTTTGTTATTCATACAAGAATTCGGATGTTGGAGAGCATGGTTGGTTGATTCTTTATCATCGGCCAACAGCGTCAAGACACGAGGAGGTGGGAACCCGCCAGCGTATTGTGCGACCAGGTATGATGGCTCCCTCATCACTCTTTGTCTATCACCTCGCAGCAGCTCCCTTATTTTCTGCGATGAGTGGTCTTCACGTGGCTGAAGTGTGTTTGTTTTGACACCGTTCTGGATTTGGCTACTAACGTCATTGTGTACAGCATGTGCTCCAGTTTTGGCCTCTGAACCAGTATCTTTTACATGCTGCCATGAAGCCAAGAGCAGATCTTCACCATTCCCTGAGTCCATCCGACAAGAAGAGCTGTCACGTGCACCCAAATTATTGGTGTTGTCCATGGTTAGCTGCACTTGGTGATCTGCACATGACTCAGCCATGCGTGTTGTGGATCTGTTCTGTTGTGGGAGCTCACTGGCCGACAGCATCGAGGCATGATGAGGTGGGATTCCGCCAGCGCATGGTCCGACCAAGTTTGATGGTTCCATCCTTGAGCTTCCCCCAACTATTCGCAGCAGCACACATGGTTTCTGGGGTGAGTGGTCTTCACGTGGCTGGAGCATTTTTTCTTTGAATTTGTTGCGGTGTTTGAGCTCAACGGCAGGATGTGCAGCTGTTTTGTGCTCCTGACCAGGGTCTTCACGTGGCTTGAGCTCGAATTTTTTTATCCTGTTCCAATATTGGGGTTCATCGACAGCATGCACTTCGATTGTGGGTTCTGGATCAGTGTCATTCACCTGCTGCCGTGGCACCATAAGCCTATCACATGCTCCCGTAGTATTGGATCCCAGAATTCCCGGAAGCGTGGTGGATGTCTCGGTAGAGTTCTTGGCGGAAGTGGTGACCGGTTCGTAAGCATTTAGGGGACCATTCCTGTAAGGATGCATGCTCCCGTTTGCTATCATGCACCCCTTAGTGGTGGAGAGCACGTTTACTGTCAAACCAATGTTTTCGATATCCCTCACAGCCCCTTGCAGACCCCCATTCTTTTCTGCACTCGCCGCCGGGAGTTCAGCAGCGGTAGTCCCCTCCTGAGAGCTGTTATTAACCTCTTCATCTCTACGGGGGTCTCTTTTCGGGCCTTTATGAGTGTTATTCTTGAGTGTGTCCCTTGATGTGGATGCTTTGAATTCCCTGTAATTCCCGGCCGCTCGAATATTCTCTGAGTAGCGGTGGTTACCAGGTTTTTTAAGGACAGTTGGGTATGATTGTAGACACTCTCTGTAGCCATGGTCTAGGAAGCCGCAGAGAGTGTAGAATTCTGAAAGTTTTTCATACTTGAAGTCTAGCCAAATCAGGTGATCAATTGAGCCGAGTTTAAGAAATATTCCTTTCCGTAGTGGTTGGTCGAGGTGTATTTTAACTCGAATGCGCATAAATCTTCCTATGCATGATCCAGAATCATCGGCATCTACATCTAAGAATTTTTCAATCCTATTCCCAATTAGTTCAGCTGTCTCGACATTCATATGAACTATTGGAACATTGTGTACTTGGATCCAAAATGAGACACAACGGAATGTGGGGTTGACAGCAGGACCTTCATCAGCAATTGGTTCCATGGCAATTAGGAATTTGTTGAAATTCCAAAGTTCAGTTCTTAACACTTTTTTCCGGTCGTCTTCTAGGGAGAACTCACACAGGAAGATATCATCGCCTAACCATCGGAATCTCAGTTCTCCAGTAGGTCGCCAAAGACTTCGCATTATGCTTTGAAAGGCATCTCGTTGGTAGTTTTTTCTCGTCATGATCTTGATAAACAGGCCAAATTTGGCTGCTAAACGGTGTCTTTTAACCACTGTTTCTGGGATCTCAAAGACCTCTTCGTTATGAGAATTATCAATTGAGAAGGAGTTCCATAGTGCTTCGATGTCATCCATAATTTGATACTAGATACTAGAGTTCGCTGAACGAACGAAAATCCGATCCCTTAGATAGGCAGAGTTTGTGATCCCTTAGTTAGGGAGAAACAAAAGATTAATGCACAAGATCTACGAAAACCTAGTGAATTGATGTCACAATTTTGCAAGAATAACCACTACGTCAATATAAGTAATAAAATAACACATATTTGTACTTCCATATAAAAATATTTTGCATGAAATAACCTATATGTATTTTGCATGAAATAACCTATGTGTGAATTGAGCATTGTTTAGCATCACATTCACATCAAATAAAAATTGAGTAAATTTTAAATATATAAAGGTGGGTATGCAATATTACCTAACAGATTAGTCTTTTACGTCAATAGCAAGTATCGGACCTATGATAAGTGGTATCAGAGTAGGCCCGAATTCTCATTCGTATATGTGTCCCAAAATTACCCCATTGGAGATTACTGATGAACACTTGAAATTATATATTTAATAAGGGTTTTATATTATTGTTTTGTATTACTAGTGTCTCTAACCCCCTTAACTTAAGTATGTTTACAATATTGTACCTAATTAGCTTTTAACTGTTTTGTAGTAGTTACGGTAAAATGGGCATAACTTTCTATCTAGGAATTCAATTGGAGTAATTCTTGATCCTGTGAAGAGCTGAATCAATGGGCTAACATATTGTATTTTATACGGTATTTGAAATTCGAGCGTTTAGAATATAAAAATGACCTAAAAAAAAAATGATCTGTAATACAAGCCCAATCCGAATAGTCATCAGTATTTGGCCTATAACTATAGAATTACGTATTTAATATGTATGAGATAACTCAATTTGGAAAGATAAAAGACTTATATACAACTTTGATATTTTGAGTGACAGCTAATTTGAACAACATAAATTTCAAATTGGATAAGCAAGTGGGGGCATTAATGATAATCAATATAAATTATTTGCCACCATTCTTGACTTTTATCATCCAAGTGGTTCTCTCTTCATTTGTCTCGATTTATCCATATTTTTCTATAAATAGGTAGCATGTTTATGCCCAAAATATGTAATTAGAGAACTAAATTTTAATTAAAAACACTTGTCTTTTGTATTATCTCTTTGTAATATTATTTCTCTTGTTTACTATTGTAAAATCATGTTATCTCTTCTTCCATTTCATTTCTTTTTCTTTAGTTTTATTATATCCAAGTAATTTTTTATATGCTAAAGTGAATGAGTGAAACTCTTAGCAAGGTAATACTTAACTCTTATTCATGAATTTAATGTTTTATTCTTAAGTTATGCAAATTTATATATGATGTATTTATTTTGTTTGTAATATTAATACCATTTCTTCTAAGTGGTGTATCTTGATTTATTATTGACAAATATTATGTTTGGCACAATAAATTCTTGAAACCATTTACAAGATTTGGTGTATATACCATTTCTTGTAAAGTGGGAGTCTTGATTTATTGTAGACAAATATAAATATTAGCATAATAAATACTTGAACCCATTTATAAGATTTGGTGTATAATAATTGAAAGAAATAAATACTAATTAATATATAAATGATAATGAACTTTAATTGTTATATTTTTCGGTTGGAACCTCATTTGTGTGAGAATTTTAATTGAGTTATAAAAAGAGTTAAATATATTTCTACTTCTTATGCCAAGAGTGGATCCCCATAACCTTAACTTTTATTTGAATTGGTTAATTGAATTAATATTTGTAAATATTTAATACTGCATTAATTGTCTTTAAAGTATTTATAGTTTGTAATTTTAATTCTACTTCTTTGTGGATCAACTCTGTTTTCACCGGGTTATTTATTATTTCGACAATCCTGTACTTGGGAATAAACTCATATATTCTAGACGTGTCATATTTTTTGCGCCGTTGCCGGGGAAGTGAAATTAACAATTTTTGTTGTTGTTTGTTTGTTTATTTTATTTTTATGGAAGGTTAAGCCTCCTAACTTGTTTTACTTTATTCATTATTCGCTTTTTATTTTTATGGAAGGTTAAGCCTCCTAACGTGCTTTACTTTATTTATTATTCGCTTTTTATTTTCATGGAAGGTTAAGCCTCCTAACGTGCTTTACTTTATTTATTAATTTTTTATTATATAATCTAACATTGACTAATCTAATATTATTAATCTATATTCTAATTATTTATTTATTTTTATTTTAATTTGAGTTTTGCTTATTTTATTTACCTGTGTTTAATATTTTATTTTATTTTCTTATTTGTAATATTTATTGTTATTGTATTGTATTTTATTTCTTTGTATGAGTGGTTGGTTTCGAGATTCTAATTCTCATCATTTAGTAAAAGGTAATTTTGAAACTTCCTTTGATAATTTATTAGATTCTCCTTCATCTTCTCATTCTTCACCAATTAATACCATGACCGAAAATTAAATTTATTTTATTATTTTATTTAACCTATTACAACATGTCATATGTCTTTTTTATTTTTTCAAGGCCTATTAATATTTGACACGTGTACATTATATAGTGTACTTGCATCACTATATCAAACTAACATATAAAGAAGGGCAAAATTGTCAATATACTGTTAAAAGATATTTTTTGTCAATTTTAATAGAATCAAATTAACAGATTAAGGCAGAATTGAGTTTTTTGAAACTTATAAAATAAAATTGAGAATTAGATCAAACTTTAAAGTCAAAAATATCCTTATCCCATATATATATAGTTTAGCTTGAGTGCTTTTAGGATGACCAACTTTATTAGGTGAGTAACTGACGGAGTTGTAGGTGCTGTCTTCCTGAACTTAACGAATTTAGTATTGGATTACATCAATAATTCCAAATAGCTCTAATTCTTATATTAGTAGGGACAAGGACCTGTCACATGCTGACATGTGCACTAGAGACTAAATGGTGACATGTTCTTATACGGGTCTCATTTAATGGCCTTTTCATGATCAAGTTATAGGGTCCCATATTTCGGTTTAGTTTGTTAAAATAGTATGTCTTAGAAAGGGTTGCTCTTTGAAAAAGTTAAACTTAAAAGACATAGTTATACTTTTTTAAGTGGCCTAAGTGTCACTTAATTTTTTCTCAATAATAAGTAAGCATAATTATTTTTTTCTTTTACGTGAAAAATGTTAAATATTTAACATATTAGCCATGTTCTTTCATTTTGCTGCAGTGCATTTATCTCTCATATTATATATATATATATATATATCACAAATTTTGATTATTTCTTTTACGAGGAAAGAATAAATCTTTATATTTTCAAGCTATTTATGAGCTCGAGTATACTATGAAGAAAAATTGTTGGACAGGCGATGAAAGAATAATAGAAATGTATTTACCATCAATTGTTATTGACAATATCATTTGGGAGGGCCAATTATGCCTCAAATGGTTGTTGGATTTCAATAACCAAATATTGGCACCTTTTCTTAATAAAGAGTGCGTCAAAGTTTGAAGAAGATCACGGTAAGATCTTTTTAGAGAGAATTCTTGCTGGTTTTTATGGTAAGCACATCATTCATTTTACCATCCTGTGAGTAAAATATTTCTATTTTGTTACGACGAACAAGTGTCTTACCTTAGTTCTCATCTCTCATATACTGTTATTTTCGATATTTTGTTTTTAAAAGAAGAAGATTAACTCTTTTTTATTTACAAATTACTTAGGAGCTCAAGAAGGTTATGAGAAAAAGTTGCTCAAAAGGGATTATAAAAATATTGGAAGAATATTTAATATCAATTATAAAAATTTGCAAACCATGCTCTACGTGCATATTGGATTCCAATTTCCAACCAAATATTATTAGAAAAATAATTCAACTTATTAAAATTGAAGACCTAACTTCTATATATAAAGATGGGGCCATTGGTGGCCACTTACTGCAATGATTGAGTATCAATTTTGTTAAACCTTAAACTCCCGAGTTAGTCTTAATAGTTGGAATAGATTTTATGTTTGTCGTCATTTAAGTTGGAAAAATAAAAAATAAAAAATAAAAAATGAAAATTTGTAAATTAAATCCTTATGATATCATTTATTAAGAAATGAGAATCCTTGCATTATGACAATTACTGATAAAGTTTTGTAACTACTCATCTCTTATATTACAAGTGATCATAGAACAAGGTCCCATGCTCTCATGATGTAGACAACTTCGTGTGTGGCCACTTGTTACTGTCTCTATTATAACTTTCTTTGATTTTTGAAAATCAAAGATAATGGACATAGGTTTAGGTCTTGAATTGATATTATGATAAATAAATATTTACATTCTCAATGTCAGAATGAGCTTTAACTAGTTCTTAGTATTAATTGTTGAATAGATGATTTTTTTTTTTGCTTAATTTGGATTGAGAAGTATATTTAATTTAAGATTCGAATTTGATTAAGGTAAAAATCATTTTTGACTTAAGAACAACTTAGCGCATGAAAAATAAATACTAAAATGTTTGGAAATTTTTTATATTTGACCACTATTTGACCACCAATTTTATACTAAATTGTTAACCAAATGTAGTATATATTGACCATTTTGCCATCAATTGTAATTTATTATTTAATTATTTTTCTTTTTTTTATATATATTTTTTTTCTTTTTGATTCCCCATTTTCTCGACGAAACCTTTCTTAACTCTCAATACCCCTCACAACTCTCTGTCCATCAATACTAAACTTTTTTCCAAAATTCTCTTATAAATTGATTACAATTGAAGATTTTTCGCAAAAATAATAAATTGCGGAGTTAAAAAAATTAAAAATTGACAAAAATTAGTAAATTTTTATCCTAATTTTAGTTATATGTGTTTTTGTGTTATATTGTATGTAATTATTAGAAATATATAATTTTAGTATTAATGTATAAAATAAGTTAAAAATGAGTGAGTTCGAAAATGACAAACAAATGGTCAAAAATGGTTGAAAATAGTAAATTTTAACCTTTTTCAGGCCCCACGCTCCGTCGAGTGCCACCATGCGCTGCTATGTTGCAACCACGTAGGCGTATGGGTGAACAAAGAATTTGTTGCCCAACTTGTTGCGCGCCCAAGTGCGCTTTGTGTGCCACGTGAAAATTTGAAAACATTTTATTTAATTAAATTATTTATGTAAAGTTTATATATTTATTTATATATTCAATATTTTGTATTATTTTTAATTTAATTGTATATATAATTATATTAAAATAATGTTAGTTTTTTTCAGGTGCTGCTAATATCATCGTATCGATAATTTTGACAATTATATATTTTGGGGGAAGATGAGAGAGTTCTAGTGATGGTTTTGAAAGATACATTGGATATTAAAATATAAATATGATAATTCCAAAAAATATTAAATATGAAGCGTTGTTGAGAAAAGTTTGTCATCTTCAGGGAGTTGATTAGGTGTATTATAAAGTGACTTTGAAGTTCGAGGTTCCTTTAAGTATTATAAAGTTGAGGCCTATTCCATTTGAAAATGATGACGATGTGATATTGTGGTTGAGCTTACAGAATAATATGCTACATCTCTTTGTGTAATAGTAGATGCCCGAGCTCTTGAATATGAAAGTAATCCAGAAGCACCCATGGAGTAAAAACAAGGTTATGCTAATCAATTCGCATTGGCAACCCCTGTGTATATTCCAAATCTCTCGAAGGATTATCATTATTCTTCTCCGATATTCAACGAACAACTAGACTACACATATTATAATAGTAAGATATATGGAGATATTGGCATTGATCTTGGCTATGATATTGGTCAAGATGTTGGATATAATGTGAGTAATGAGGGAAAAAATGAGGAACGTTATGAGAATGATAATCGTGGTTATGAGGTTGATGATGATGGTAGAAATGATGATGATGATGATGATTATTATTATTATTATTTATGAAGAGACTGGGGATGGAAATGATGATGCTGGTGATAATGATGATGACGATGAGCATCTTGGTGAGCTAGGGAATATGCATTAAGATTGATAAGAGGTGTTCTAGAGAATTTATTCAGATTGTTTCCTGTATACAACTATGTGTTGCAACAAAATAACCTAGGTATGGTTACTGATTTAAAAACTGACCCGGATAATCACTTCAAATATTTTTTTTAGCATTAGGACTAAGCATCAGATGTTTTAATTCATCAATCCAACTAGTGATTGCAGTGGATGGAATTTTTTTGAAAGGTTCCCATCTTGGTACAATGTTGTAGCCGTTTGTAAAGATGAAAACAATCATATTTTTCCATTGGCCTAGGGAATTGCTAACTTAAAAAATAATACTTCTTAAGAGTAGTTTATGGTACACTACAATGAGTAATTGCGGGCCATCAGAATCTTGTCTTTATATCTGATTGACACACTAGTATTGAGAAGGCTATACGGGGTGTGTTTCCTCATGCATATCATGGGTTATGCATTTATCATTTGAAGAAAAATTTGATGACAAAATACAAGTTACCATAAAAAAAGTCTAAAAAATGGGTATACTTGTTTACTTACTGCATTGCTGTCAAGGCTTATCGTGTCCTTGATTTTTAACACCAATTAAACAAGATACGAAAAATGAGACCCGACGTAATAAAGTATTTAGAAGAGGATGTTAGTACAGTAAGATGGGCTCGATCAGCTAGTGCTTTTAGAAGATATGACGTCATAACTACTAATATCACTGAGAGCATTAATGTAGTTGCAAAAGAAGTAAGAAAGCTTTCGGTGACCGATGATGCGGGAACTAACGCAATTGTGATTTTACTATAGACGATTGACAACACAAAATATGATGAATGTCCTAACAAATTGGGCACATCATAAAGTTATGAAACATAACGATGACGTAAGTCAAATGACAATTTCTCCTATTGATGATTTACAATTTGTAGTTAAGGACGGTGGCATGAACTGGATAGTGGACATTGGCGAAAGAACATGTAGTTGTTAGAAGTTTGACTATCGATAACTAACTTGTTCCCATTCACTTGTTGTATGCAGATACATCAAATTATCGCACGAGAGTTTTTGTTTGACTTATTACATATATGAGACTTTATTACATGCCTATAGCGAGCTAGTACTTATGGTTGACCAAGTATCAGATTGGATAGTCTCGGAGTATTTGAAAAATATGGACATTTAGTCTTCGATAACACGTCGTTAGTCAGGCAGCCATTAGATGAATCAAATTTTATCTCAATGGGAGGAACCATCAAAGAATATATGTAGTCGTTGTAGATAGTGTGGACATAATCGACATACATGTCAAAACCCCATCCCTTTACAAAGCAGGTAATATATGTTTGTTTATAAAACTACCTTGTTGATATTTAATTTCACTATAATATAAGGTTAATATTTATTTTATTATTCAGATGGATCTGAAAAATATAGAAATAAACTAGACTCTGAGGCTTAATTATGTATGAGTGTTGCGTTTCGTAACTTTTGTGCACTTATTTCATAATGCACTTAAATTTTTTATTATATACTTAATTATTTTGTAATGCACTTGTTATTACATACTTAATATTAATATTGATAATTTTAATAAAATTTTGGCAGAATCTCCCCTATTATATAGATATTCCTTAACCTGCCATATTGAAAAAATACATTTCTATTAAATTGTTTCTCATCTCAACACACATCCACCTAATACACAAACATCAAAACAAATAATATGACATAAATACATATATAAAAAATATAGTATTAAATATCTATGAAGCAGATCCTGCAGCGGTCCATAAATTAATGGCTATCTTCTGTCTATAAAAAGTACCAATTTGAAGGAAGGAATCAAATGACCGACCTAATATAAAACACTCAATATATATACAGACAAAGGTGCCACAGTCCTCGCTCTCAACCTCTTGTTGCGATACATTCTCCTGCAAACAAACCACCGGCCAAGGAAACAAATTTGGGTCTTATATGCCCCTCAAATTATAAAATCTATGTTTTTAAAGGTACTGAGGCATTGCAACACGCAGAGACTCCAAAAATTTTATGATGGTCTCATCAGAGTGGTTGTTCATGCTGAAATCATAAAAAATAATCGTCATCCGAACAAGGTCAAACTCTGCTACAAACTAATGTTCCTGATTAATATTCAAAGAGATATATACCTATAAAAACTATTATTGTATTATTTTAAACTTAATGTTGTTATATACACAATAAAATTTATTATTGTTCTTAAAAGTCCCTTATTGACCAATGCCCATGGTTTAGCACCAAATAACTGGGTCTTTGTTCCGAGTCTATAAGCCAACAATGATTCCAACTATCGGTCGTCATGTAGATGATCGACGGTGAAGGACGTTGGCTATATTTATCAAATATACTTCTAAAGACAGATATATACGACGTTAACTCCTTAATAGTTACTGTATACAATGATATGATAATGTTATATGCAAAATAGACAGGTAAAAAATAACTCACGTAAAAATATGTATCTGCAGTTGTGCAATCTTGTGAGTATATGTCAGAGAACGTTCTTTAGCACAAGTGCAAAACCTTTAAGTACTCATTTATATGTTGCAAAATAAAGAATATATATAAGTTTTGAAACTATTCTACTAATATCACAAAAAAAATACAAATACAAGTTTTCACCGAATCGTCAAGCTAGTGTTGCAGTAGTTCATTAAATCATATACACTTGGGATCGAGCCCATCCAAATGAACTTGCTGCTTTGGATCATTTTGTTTATCCAATCCAGAATCTCACAAAATTGAGCCTGATCAATAGAAATTAGTTGCCCATTTATGTCAACTGTAGGTGCTACTTGCAATTCTACAAAGTTTTTTTTCATGAGATTTTTCAACGGATTAATATATGGACTAACTTGGGCTTAGCCACCCTACTTATTACTGATAAGGGCAAATTTGTCATATATTTTCTCATATTTTTATTTTGATATTTTATGATTTTATGAGAATAGATGGCTATTTATGTGTATTATTATTATTTATAGGGACTTGAATAAAATTTAAAGAATGCAAAGTTTTTAAAATATGAGTCCATTGCCCCAGCGCTACAAGGATTTTTGTCCCAACATTGGAACAGTGATCGAAATAAAAAAATAAAAAAAGATGACCTGTTGACCTTCATCGGGCCAGCGCTTCTGCGCTATATCTTTACCGCGCCAGTGACGGGCCAACGCTCCAGTGCCATCACTCCACCGCTCCAGCGGTGCAGCCTTTTACATGCAGCGCCCAGTAACAGTATCCAGCGCTCCAGTGGTAGTGCGAGTCCTAGTCCGACGAGAATTGAGATTTTCACATTCATATCAATCTCTATAAAAAGCCCCTCGACCCTAGACTTTAAAAACAACCCAAGACACATTCAAGAACACCAAAAATACAGAGCACGAGTCTTGGAGAGTAATAGGAGTTTAATTGAAGCAACTTTAGAGAGAGATTCAAGGCGTTCTTCGGCATCAAGAGTATTTTAGGTAGCGCAATTAAGAGCAATTCGATGTCTATATTGGTTTGCTATTGATTGTATCTTGATTTATTATTATTTTTATTGTTGTTCTCTTGTAGTCATGAACTAAATTTTTTTTCTAGGGCTAATACTTGAACTCAATATGTGTGCTTAATTGTCATATCTTTTGAATAATTAATAAACTTAGTTCTTTGATATTCAAATTATTTGATCTTAATGCTTTAATATATCTGGCCAATATATAGTGAATGAGTTGGTAATATTATTGATAAACTTGAAAGAGGAATCAAAATATTTAGATCTAGGTAATTTGATGCATGATTGTAGAGTAACATTCAATGTTGTATATGCAAGTTTCAATTTAGGATAAGAATATACCTAATTGGCATGTATGATCAATAAGACATAATATTAATGAATCTTAATTTATTACAAGTACTATAGGAATATAGGTATTTGGCAAATTAAGGTATACTTGCATGACCTTGGAAGAGGCTTGTGAATACATTAGTGTCTTGATCAATAACAAAGACTAAGGGAGTTAAATATTAGAAGATTAATCATTAGAAAGCATATTGAGGGATAGTATTAATCTTAGATTTTCTCTATAGTGCTATCACCTAATTCTCTTTGCATTGTGTTTTTACTTTTATATTTTCTACATTCATTCTTAGATTTTTATTTTTTTGAATAATTATTAAGAATACATAATTTTAGTAATTGGTTAAAAAGAGAAAATTATCTCTGTGGGTTCGACATCCGACTTATTTAGTCCCTTTATTACTTGCATATGATAATGTATACTTGCACTTAATTTTAAGATATAGAATTATCACATCAATTGCCTCTGAGCTAACACGATCAATTTTGGTGAAAAGCTCTGAATTAACCTTATCAATCCTGGTAAATAACCTTATTTCAAGATCATCCATCCTCTTTTCCAAGACATGATACTGCGATGATGATGTGGCAGACTCAAACTATACATAGGTAATTATAATCAATTTTCACAATCTAATACTCATCAATAATATAAGTAATTATAATTCAAGGAAAAAAATTAAATTATTATACTATTGATTTAGTCGCTGGCGGGGCTTGAAATTTGTAGTCAGGTTGAACATCATCGGTGAATTAGGTGTCCAGAATCTCAACTTTCTCCAACTTAATACCCCCTCCCTATTTGCTCGATGGAATGCGCAAGTTTGCCTCCATGCGACAGTCCGCACTATTCTTATATTTATGGGGTACCAACTTCTTATGAACTTCAAAGCCTTCATAATATTTTATATTTATTAATATTATTGGAACAAATAATAAAAGTTATGAGAAAATTACATATATTTTTTATTGAACGTAAAGCATACCTCAACACTATCGAAGATGACGTTTACGATACTTTCATATAATGGGGTGCCCGTACCAGACCAGTTTAGAAGATGGGGAAAATAGTTTTAATTCTTGCAGGCAAACAAATCCCCATATCTCGGGTTTGCCTCATAGATCCACACTTGAGATGATAATAAATGAAAGAAATAACAATGTCAACAAAATATTTTTTTCAATACCCCAATATGATAATGAATCGAAAAAATAGAATTACTCACCAAGAATACTTGACTAAATAAGTATAGGTTGTATGATTTTCTATCAGGAGTGCCTGCTTTTCTAACTTTTACAAACTTTTTAATTGGAGCCGTACATAAGCTATTATAGAATACAATCTATGCAATTGTGCCCCAAGGATATGCATTAAAATCATCAAGATTATTTATGTGATGAAGCACAAAATATTGTACGGTTCTATTCCGATCACGTGGCATTAACAATTTACGAAATACATGAAATGGACACATTTTTACTGCATCTATATCATTGTCAAATGTAACGCGTTTGAACCATAAATCCAAATCCTTGTAAGTCAACTCAATTCTACCCAAAAAGTATTTGTGTTATAGTCTATCACCTAACCCACTTATTACGGGATAATTTCTCCATCCTCAAACCAGTAATCAAATTAAATTCTAGACGGGAGAATTTAATACGTCTTTTGCCTATATAGAACTATAATTCATCATATAAATTTTTAGTATATACGCATCTTAATAAAATCTCATGTACTAAAATACCTGAGAATGAAATATCTAATACATCCAAAAAATAACTAAAACATGTGGTTCTAAATATTTCGATCTGACTCGAAGTCAATTTGTCTTTTAAATTTTTCATAACTTATAACTTTGAGTAAGTATGTATGGTTGATCGATAGAATTTATTTTTAGCAATCGCGTAGTCTTTTGAAACATTCTCATTCATAAAAAATATTTAAGTTAAAAAAAGTTATTAACATATAGAATTGAAAAAATTATTATTAACATATAACCAACTATTATATTCAATAAAAAAATATAATAATAATAAATAAATTTATTATATTTTTAAATTAATTAAAAAACAAAAAATTAAAATTTTTTTTTTTTAAAATTTGTCACATGGCGCCACATGGTAGAGGCGATGGGGCACGCACCACGTTGTGGAGCGTGCAGCACATGTGCACAATGCATGAACCCACGCGCCTTGCATATGGTGCATATCTAGCGCGTGTCTCATAGAAAATGGTCGAAATTTGTTATTTTTAGCATTTGTTATTTTTTGCATTTTTAGCATTTTATACACATTTTAAACCTATTTTTTATGTTACTAACACTATATATATACACACACACATTTTTAACAACTAAATAAAAAATAACTCAAAAACACATTAAAATTAAATTTAAAATAAAAACTCATCAATTTTTTTTTTTAATTTTTTTTAACTCTACACTTAATTATTTTAGTTCAAATCTTTAAAATATATTAAGTTTATAACCGTTTTATGAATTATAGGGAATTTAGGGACAAAATTTGGAAGTTGGCCGAGAGAGTGAGAGTGAAGGTAGTGTTTTGAAAGAAAATTTCTTTTTTAAGGGTAAGGATGAAATGGCAAAGAAGATTGGTATTTGGTTAATATATATTAGGGGGTTTGATTTTGGTCAAAATAATTTTTTTTATTTAGGTTTTAGGTTAAAATAGAAAATTTCTCAAAAACTTTTGAAGTTGAAGACATTGTTGCTTAAATGGATTAAAAGAATATTGAAAAAGTATTCTTCATTAATTATTGCTAACAGTATCACATGATTGTTGAATTTTAACAGCTAAATATTGCTAGAAAATTAGTACTTATGACTTAATAGGTTTTTTATACGATAAAGATGATGCCATTTCACTGTTACTTGTTGCAATATTTGGGTCATATTGCGCAAACCGAAGTAGAAGGTGTTCCTAAGTTGTAGAGAGAGAGAGAGATATGGTTGTTTATTGCAATTTCTTACGGGCACGGAGATTTTCGTAGCATGACAACTTTCAAATAAAATGATCAAAAGAATTATTTGTTTTAAAAGAGAATTTCTAATGATTTGTAAGGTAGTGTTGGGGGTATTTATGATGACACATGAGCTGTTTTTAAGTATTCACCTAGTCATTCAGACTCGTATTTTAGGGAGTTTCTCAACACAAATGAGAATTATGTAACTGAATTTGATAAGGTTTTGAACCCATCCACAACCTATAATTGAATTTTAAGATAGTGTCAAATTTGGCCCACCGGAATATTTACATCACTATTGAATCCCATAGTCAAAGCATATATCAGAAAGGTTAAGTGCCACAAGTTAAGCTCATGTCAATAATTTAAAAAATTATTATTTAATTATATATTTTTAAAAATTCACTTAATTTTTATTTAATATAAGATGAAAATTTTTTTATTTAATCATGTTAAGAATAAACACAAACCAATTCAATCCGATTTTATTTCAAAAATTCTGTATATTTTAAACTTCATAATTTACTAGATTATCTTTATATATATATACCCACTTCATATTATTATTCACAATTTGACATATTGCATTGGTGCTGGAATTGCTAAATGCTAATAATAATTTAGAATTTATTAAATAATAAAAAAATTAAAACAAAAATTGATGACAACTTATTATACCTGCTGGCTGGAGGAAGACTGGAGGCTGTCGGACGTCCTATAACCAAGAGAATTGACGAGCGGCTGAGACGTAGATAAATTAGAAGTTGCAGACTTTGTGGGGACGTTGACTTGTTCTGGCTGAAACAATTTAGTAGGGCAATGTCTTTCGACCGAATCTGATAGTCTCACTTTATCAAATATTAGATACATTATATTTGCCCCATATACAGTAATTTGTACGACTAATATCAACTACAAATACTATTAAAAAAATATTTGTTCAATAATTATGGCATAGTTATTATAAGTAATACGATAAATATTGTTAAAGCGGAAGTATACAAACAAGTTAAATAATTCACCCAAATAATATAATAATGCAGAACAAGTTATTAAGAAATAAAAGAAAGAAAGGGGTAGAAGAAGAACACATAAAGAATTACGTGGTTCGACAACTTGCCTACGTCCACGGTGGATCAAGATCACACTTTTCTCTTATTATGAATCACAAGGCAACCACAAAATATGTTTATTACAAGAAAAATCACAAAGAAAATTCTCTTACTCTTTAGGGATTTTCTCTCACAAAGAACCACTAAGAATTATCACTAAGATTATTGTTGATCACCAAGATCTCACTAAGATCACAAAGATCACTATTGATCACAAAGATCACTCTTGATCACAAAGATGACAAGAGATGTGTTTACAAGCTAATTGATAGTATTTATATAGGCCTTGGGACGTCCTAGGTTTTCCCTATACGTGTGGGAGTCGTATTAGGGAGTCCTGGAACAAGTGGGAGATGAAATTAAGAAGTTTCCTAATTTCAGGATACTGTTCTCGCATCCAACGTTGCAACGTTGGGATCTTGTCGCTTCAGCGCTGGCTTCCTGGAGCCGCAGCGCTGAGGTTCTGTTCTGGGCGCCGCGGCGCTGGTCGCCTGGTGCCCCCTTCTTCGATTTTTGCCTCCTTGCACGTCCGTCTTCTATCCGTGCGCACCCTACGCACTTGGCTTGATCCCCAAATCATATTTCAATGATTTTTAATTAATATTCTTACAAATCCCCTCCTTGATTCAAAATCATTCACAAAGTAACTTGATTTCTCATTTCCGTATCTTCGATCACCCTCACAAAGTAGTGACTTCGGTTAAGTCCTTATATAGGACGAACTTAACCGAGGGCAGTGGCTTAGTCAACATATCAGCAGGGTTTTTAGATGACGCTATTTTATCAGACTAACTTCACCACTTTGGACAATCTCACGAATGTAATGGAGCCTTACATCAATGTGTTTCGTCCTCTCGTGGAACACTTGATGCTTGCTTAGGTGTATGACACTCTGGCTGTCACAGTATACACTGGTGTTTACATCTTTATGAGCCAATATCTCCGCGCATATGCCTTTTAACCACACGGCCTCCTTTATAGCTTCACCAACAGCTATGTATTCTGCCTATGTGGTAGAAAGTGCAACTACATGTTGTAGAACTGATCTCCAACACACACTACACCCAAACACTGTGAATACGTAGCCCATCAACGATCTTCTCTTGTCAAGATCACCTGCATAATCTGAGTCTACGTACGCTCTTACCATTTCATTGTTGTCCTCGTCCCTCTTATACACCAACCCGTGATTCGACGTTTCCTTGAGATATCTCAGAATCTACTTTACTGCAAGCCAGTGATCTTTACCCGGATTCGCCATGTATCTACTCACCACACTCACAGCCTGTGCTATGTCTGGTCTTGTGCAAACCATTGCATACATGATGCTCCCCACAGCGCTTGCATACGGTACTTTGCTCATCTGCAGTTTCTCATCCTCGGATATCGGCGACTGTGCTACTAACAATCTGAAATGCATGGCCAAAGGAGTAGAGACAGCCTTCGCGTTTGACATACCAAACTTCTCCAAAATTTTGACTATATATCGCTGTTGGGACAAGAAGATAACATCTCTTCTTTCCCTCACAATGTCCATACCCAAAATTCTCTTCGCTGCTCCCAAATCTTTCATTTCAAACTCGCCACTTAACTGCTTCTTGAGCTTTTGTATTTCTTCCATATTCTTGCATGCGATCAACATATCATCGACGTATAGAAGCAAATATTGTTGGGTTATAGGGTACATTAAAACAACTAGGGTTCTTGCATGTGGGTTGTGTTCATCATACAAATAATATACATATCTCATACATATATGTGCACAACGGAAGATTAAATACAATGAACACAAAAAATAACATTTGATTAACTGAAAATTCGAGATTGAGAAAATATCACCAATGAAGCCTTTGGATTAATTTTCTTTGAAGTCCACCATGAAATGAATCTTTGATCAATCCTAGCAATCAATAAGGGTGGGTTTGATTATCTAGAATGGCAGCATCTTAATCCAGCATATATGTTTAACTCTTAAACATGATTCAAAGTTAAACTATTTAACTTAATTAAATTTGTTTTTCCTTTTATTCAACTCTTGAATAAATAAAACAAATCTCCATTTTAGTTATTACATTTAGTAACCATTTATCTAATTTGTTTTGTTGTTCTAACACTTAAAACACAAAACAAACAATTTCAATTTCTCAAATTGAAATGGCTCCCAAAATGCAAAACCTAAAATCTAAAATCAATTTCAAAAATTTTCATTTTCAATTTCATTTCACTTTATATACTAATGCATTAATTCCAAACTAATTTGAATTTCATTTGCATTTCATTTGGCTTAACCTAACCTTAGTTAATATTTAACCATAGTTAGATTATTTTAACTTAACCTTTAAGTTAATAAATATTTAATTAATTTAACCAGAGTTAACTAACTTAACCATGGTTAGGTTAACATTTACTTAACCTTTAAGTAAGGTTAACTTAACTTAACCATTTGGTTAACTTTTAACCTTAGTTAAGTTAAATCATTTATTTAACAATTAAACAAATAAATATTTATTTTAATTATTTAACAATTAAATAATCATAAAGTGAAATTACTTTTATATCCTTAATAGGTTACCAAGTTAACCTAAAGTGGGTCCCACCATTTAACCATATACTTTAGTTAACGTAACCTTAGTAATTGCTGAATTATACTGTATTGAACAATTCAATACGGTACACTGCCCAAGTGCTCAAAGAGTACATTTCATATTGGGACTCTCTAGGTCCACACCCGATTTGTCAAATGGAACTATTCCATTAATCCGTAATCGATGCCCCACGCACACGTTACGAATATTACAAATCAGCGTGTCAGACCATACAAGTTGAGGTCATAACGTATACGTATAATCCTTCCATCATTTATATCCTGGATGTGCGAGGATATAGATCAACACCATCAAATCCCCATTTGCTCATCCATAAACTTATCTCCAGATTCGTATCTCGATAAATAATATACGCAAACACTTTTACTATATTGTTTAACCCTGTGGGAAACGCTTTCCCGGGTTAATGCTTGTGGCCACAAGACTTTATGAAATATAATCTCGGAGCATCGGATATACAACTTACCTACGTAAGCTGACGGATTCCGTATCTACGCACACCGGACTCCATGAGCATCGGATCATACCCAGCGACACATAGCGGTCAGACCATGAAAGGTCTCTGACATATGTGGAACCAAAGCATGATGGATCACTCACAAGACACCGTGGCGTTCAGGTCAAAAGACCACGATTACTACTCAACTCGAGAGGACCTTCCTTTAACGGTTTCATAGGATATCTATTGGGGTCCTCATGAGTCTGTTCAGTATCCAGTCCTGACTGGATACCCGCATGCCTATACAAGCTCTAAGCTTATGGTCAGCTAAGAACAACCATCTGAACTAGTCAGATATAGATATACACTAATCTATATATTGTGAATTCACCGATAGACCTGCATTGGTGATCATAGATTAGGAACATTATATTTGAGACATACTTACATAATGATATTTATTAGCACCTATTGCAACTATATTATTATAAGTATACTCTCAGGTCTTTGTCTCATTATAGACAAAGTTCTAACTCTTTAGATCTCGCTGACTCTTATAAATTGATAACTATTAACAGTGCTAACTATTAGCATTTATAACTCTCAACTTTGATAACTATTAGTTCTGGTCTAAACTCCTTTAAACCAGATCTGAACTATTTCAGATCAAACAATGTCTGTAATGTTACAAGCATTTTACCATGTTTATATGATATAAATAATCTTTATTCGAAATGTTTATTGTATAAATATTAACAATTAATATTCGTACAATATTGGAATGGCACGTAAGCACCAGCTCCAACAAATACATCATCCCACAACTCATGTTCTTGAAGTACACGCATCCATCATACTTGCTCCTACTAAAGCCACAAGCCATCATAAACTCATCAAATCTCCTATACCACTGTCTAGGTGATTGCTTTAACCCGTATAATGACTTTTTTAGCAAACAAGCATGATCTTCTTTACTGGGCTCCTCGAACCTTTGCGGCTGTGCCATGTATATTGTTTCTTCAAGCTCTCTATGTAGAAAAGCTGTCTTTACATCCATCTGCTCTAGATGTAAATCAAGGTTTGCACACATAGCTAACAAAATCCTAATAGATGTGTGCTTGACAACTGGAGAGAATATCTCATGAAAATCGACTCCCTCTCTCTGAGTAAAACCTTGTGCTACTAACCTAACCTTAAATCTCGTAGGCTCAATCCTCGGTATCCCCTCATTCACCTTATACACCCACTTGCACCCGACTAACTTCTTTTGAGGTATTTCTACCAACTTCTAAGTATTGTTCTTCCTAAGAGAACAAATTTCGTCTTCCATGGCTTGCTGCCATTTTTTCTTGTTTTCACTCTTCATAGCCTCACCATATGTCCTAGGCTCATCATACTCAAGAGTGTAAGCAAAATTAAAAGCATGAGCAACTAAGTCTGCTTGTGCATACCTGACTGGTGGGTTAATCGTTCTCCTTAGCCTGTCTCTAACAAGTTGGTACTCTTCAAGTTCCAACTCAGAAGTTTTAGTCTTCTTTTGGGTGGACTTGGAGGAACTCGCCGGTGTTCTTGGTTCATCTTCAAGGATCTCCTTGTTGAAGTGTTGATCTATGGGCATATCAGATCCATTTTCAGGCGCTACTTCAACTTCTATTGACTCGGGTGCTGAGTCTTCCTTGGTCACAGGTTCTTCTTTCTCATTTACTTGGGAGGTTTTCAGCATCGTCATCTCATCAAAAGTCACGTCACGGCTTATGATACTCCTTAGTGGTGTCAAGTCTTTACACCACACTTTGTATCCTTGTACTCATTCGGGATATCCTATGAATACCCCTTTGATAGCTCTAGGTTCCAACTTCCCCTCCTTAACATGTACAAAGGCAGGGCAACCAAATATTCTAAGATGGTTATACTTCGGAGGATTGCCAGACCATTTCTCTTCTGACGTCTTGAAGTCAGTTGCTAATGAGGGACTTCTGTTTATCAAGTAAGCAGCAGTCACTGCAGCTTCTCCCCAGAATGTCTTGGACATCTTCGCATTGGTAAGCATGCATCTAACCCTTTCAAGTAGGGTCCTGTTCATCCTCTCAGCTACCTCATTCTGCTGCGGTGTTGATCTTACTGTTCTATACCTTACAATCCCATGCTTGGCACAAAACCCATCAAACTCTCTATTGCAAAACGCGAGGCCGTTGTCAGTCCTAAGCCTCTTTACCCTTTTGCCAGTCTGATTTTCAACAAGAACCTTCCAAGTCTTGAATACTTCAAAGGCTTGATCCTTGCTCTTCAACACATAGACCCACAGCTTCCTCGAATAGTCATCAATCAAGCTGAGAAAATATCTGGCACCACCACGAGTAGCTGTCTGAGCTGGTCCCCAAAGATCCGAGTGTATATAGTCAAGAGTCCCCTTAATCTTGTGCTTGCCGGTACTGAACCTCATTTTATGTGCTTTCCCTAGCACACAATGCTCACAAAACTCTAAGGGCTGGAACTTATCATCTCCAAAAGCTTTTTGGCTATATAACTCCTTTAGGTTTCTCTCGCCTAGGTATGCCAGTCTAAGATGCCATAACTTGGTTTGCATACTCTCATCATCTACAGAGAATAATGCAGAACTACTCATGACTTCACCCTTAAGCACATAAATACCTTTGTGCTTCTCTCTTCTCATCATCACCATGGAACCTCTCAAAACTCTTAAAATCCCTCCGTCGATCCTGATAGAACACTCATTCTGGTCTAAAGTCTTTAGTGAGATCAAGTTTCTCTTCAAGTCAGGAACATACCTAACATCTGTTAACTCTCTCACTCGCCCATCATGTAGCCTAAGTTTAACACCACCAATTCCCATCATCTGACATGCAATGTCATTACCCATTAAGACCTTACCACCACTAATGGGCTGGAAATTTGTAAACCAAGACTTGTGCGGGCATATGTGAAAAATACAACCCATTGTTCAGAGTTCATACCATCAATAGCGTCGAGTGTCTCTGCGCTGTCATAGCTATCATCATAGGCAAGCGCATATCCTGTGCTTTCTTCTCAGGACAGTCCTTTATGAAGTGCCCCTCTTTCTTGCAGCAATAGCACTTCCTAGGAGTCCTAGACATCGACCTTGAGCCTTTTTTCTTCCCATCTCTATATGAGGGCCTTCCTCTTACAAATAAACTTTCTACATTGCCCTCAGCCTGCTTTCCTAATAACTTTGAGTTTAATGATGATTTCACATCACTCATCGTTAAACTCTTTCTGCCGTAGAGTAGCGTATCAATAAAACTCTCATAGCTCTTGGGGAGTGAACTCAGCAGGATAATTGCTCTATCTTCATCTTCTATCCTGATGTTGATAGACTCAAGATCAAGGATGATTTTATTGAAGGCGTCTATATGATCTTTCATCGGCGTCCCCTCTGACATGGACAGCTGATACAGCTTCTTCTTTATATGTAGTCTGTTGGCCAACGATTTCCTCATATAAAGAGAGTCAAGCTTCTTCCAAAGATCTATTGCTGTCGTTTCACCTGCTACTTCCCTTAGTACTTCATCACTCAATGACAGAACGATTGTGCTATGAGCTCTTTCTTGAATGTCCCTATTTTCTGCTTCTGTTCTAGATGACTCTGGCGTCTTCTCTTCATCACTAGATGGAGCTGCAGTCTCCTCTAATGCCGAACCAAGTCTTTGGCTCACCAACAACGCCTTAACCTTCATCTTCCACAGATTGAAGTCATTTGTACCGTTGAATTTCTCTACCTCATACTTGGGTGTGGCCATGTCTGCTTAGAACCAAAGCTCTGATACCAATTTGTTGAAGCAGAAGCACACAAACAAGCTAAACAATTCACCCAAGTAATATAATAATGTAGAATAAGTTATTAAGAAATAAAAGAGAGAAAGGGGTAGAAGAAGAACACACAAAGAATTATGTGGTTCGGCAACTTGCCTATGTCCACGGCAGATCAAGATCATACTTTTCTCTTATTATAAATTACAAGACAACCACAAAGTATGCCTATTATAAGAAAGATCACAAAGAAAACTCTCTCTTGCTCTCTAGGGATTTTCTCTCACAAAAAAACCACTAAGAATTATCACTAAGATTATTGTTGATCACCAAGATCTCACTAAGATCACTATTGATCACAAAGATCACTCTTGATCACAAAGATGACAAGAAATGTGTTTACAAGCTAATTGATAGCCTTTATATAGGCCTTGGGACATCTTAGGCTTTCCCTATACGTGTGAGAGTCGTATTAGGGAGTCCTGTAACAAGTGGGAGACGAAATTAGGAAGTTTCCTAATTTTGGGATACTGTTCCCGCATCCAACGCTGAGATCTCATCGCTCCAGCGCTGGTGCGCTTCTACTGAGCGCTGCGGCGCTGGCTTCCTGGCGCCGCAGCGCTGAGGTTCTGTTTTGTGCACCGCGGCGCTGGTCGCCTGGTGCGCCTTTCTTCATTGTTCGCCTCCTTTCGCATCCGTCTTCGATCCGTGCACACCCTACGCACTTGGCTTGTTCCCCAAATCATATTCCAATAATTTTTAATCAATATTCTCATAAATATAAATAACAAAAATATAAATGTTGTTGTTATTAAGATTAATATTGCATTATATTATAAAATTTATTAGAATTTATATATTAAATTTATAAGTGAAATTCAAATTTGGAACACTAAAAGTTGTGTTTATAAGTGCAAAATTAAATTATACAAACTCATTCATATTATATGACATGATAATGTATAATTAGTAAAATTATTATAATTTTTTTTTGTTTATTTTGTCAATAGTATTATATCATGTTAGGTGACATGAGCGAATTTATATGATTAATTTGTATATATAACAATATATATATTTTAGATTTGTATATGTTTCAAATTTTACATTTTATTTATAAATATAATTTGTGTTGAAAAATTATGTGGGATATGTGTATAAATAAAGGATACAACAAGTAATATATTAAATTTTAGTCATCCTAGGCATTGTCCTTAATGTTATTTGTACTTTTACAATAATAATTATCAAAGTATTATATGGTTTGAATGGTAATATAGTTTTAGGATTCAATGATAATTAAAAATTATAAAAGTGTATACCAAATACAATTTTTTTGGACATAGGCAAAACTTTAATATAGCTGATAGGTAAAGAGAATTGTAGATCAAAAACAAAGAAGAGAAGTTAGATTTTTTAAATGAAGTGTACTACAATAGTTAATGTGTCTTTCTGAAAAGACACAATCACTTCTTCAAAAGGCCAGACTTATTGGAAGGGTAGATGACTCTTCCAAGAGTCATATTTTTAGCTCCTAGCGTTGCGATGCTTAACGACTCTAAATTTAAAATGCTCGACTAGGCGCTGAAGTGCCCAGCACCAGTGCTACAACGCCCAGACATATGGTGGCTTAGGATCTTTTTCTTGTCCATTTCTCTTTGTTTCTATTATTGGTTCTTTCTCTTTATTCTAATGCTTTGATTTACATTTGTTTATTTTTAATACATTCATATTTACCAATAATCCACCACATATTTGAAATAAATTAATGTAATCAAAATCATCTATATATCGAAGTAGAATTTAACTTATATGAATTGGTGCTCTTCCAAGTCATGAACCAACCATTGATTAAGTAATTGTATTTTATAGGAATTAGGTGAAACCGAGTTTCTATCAACCTTTATTCCCATGGATGTAAAATAGAAAATTATATAATCAAGTTTAATTCTCTAGAAACTTGTTTTTGTCTGCGATTTGACACTATTAATGGTTCTGTGCCTTCCTGGTTTCATAAGTGCTCTAGAGATGTTTGCCTATCTCTCATAGGAACAGATCCAATTTCACACTTAAATAAGTGATACTTCATTAAGTGTGTTCTGCAAGTTTAACACACCACCAAGCTATAAAGTGTTATAGAGTTTGTTAAGAGTATTACTCACCATTATCTACTGCAGATGCATTACCTCATCATAGGAGGAACTCACAAAATACAATCGGTAGTACAATAAGATAGTAAGTGACTTGTTCTTACTCTTTTGAACCCATTTCCATGGGATTGCCAATCATATAAATAGGGTTACCATCACTCTTATCTTATGCTCTTGGTAGAAGTTTCATCCCCCTCCACATCTATTTTACTAATCTTTTATTTAGTGAATTAGTCAGAGGATCGACCAAATTCATCTCTGACTTCACATAATCTAGGCTTGCCACTCTACTTCACATAATCTAGGCTCACCACCCTAGATTCTAGCAGTTACTGGTCTTAGATGAATATGTCTACTTTTGTCATTATAAATTGTACTCTTTGCTCTAGACATGACTGCTAGGCAATTATAATTTATAGAAATTATCATAGTAGGGTGGTACTAATAGGAAGATCAGTCATGAGTGTTCTTAACCACTTAGCCTCAAAACAAGCATCTTTTACTACTATCAATTTCGATTTCATGGTAGATCGTGCTATATAAGTCTGTTTAGTAGATTTTTAACATATGGCTCCTCCACACAAGGTGAACACATATCCACTAGTAGACTTCACCTTATTAGATTTAAATATCTAATTAGCATCACAATAACCTTTTATCATAGGTTGTGATCTACCATATGAATACGTTTTAGTGCCTATCAAATATTTTGTAACTCTATCTAAGGCACTCCAATACTTTTTTCCTAGACTCTGAGTATACCTACTCAGTCTCTTTGAAGCTTATATTATATCAGACATAATATTGTTCATCAAGTACATGAGACTACCAATAATCTATGCATAATGATTTTGATTGTCACTATGCTCAATATTCTTTCGAAGTTTAACACTAGCATCATATGGTGTTACTACCGATTTGTATACTATTTATTCAAACCTCTCTAGAAACTTATCCACATAGTGCTCTTGTGATAAAGTGAGATCATTAGATGTTTTCATTATCTTTATCCCAAGAATGACATCAGTTTCCCCTTCATATTTCTCATATCAAACTTAATTCATAGAAATATCTTAATCTCATCTATTACTTCTATGTTAGGACTAAATATTAGCATATAATCCACATAAAAATATATGATGACATATTTATTATTATCAAAAGTTTTATAGTATACACTTTTATCAGAATCAGTTATTATAAAATTATTTGATACTAGAGCATTGTCAAACTTCTTATGCCACTATATTGGTATTTGTTTCAAGCCATATAAAGACTTCACCAATTAATGTATTTATGCTCTGATTACATACTAACATAACCTTCTAGTTGTTCCATGTAAAATTTTTCTTTTAAATCTCTATTTAAAAAGGTGATCTTTACATCTATTTGGTGTATGAATAAATCATATATTGCAGCTAATGCAATCAAGATTCTAATGGATCTAATTCTAATTACAGGAGAATAATTATCAAAATAATCCAAGTCTTTCTTTTGTGTGAACTCTTTGGCAACCAATCTTGCATTATACTTCTCAATCGTACCATCAGTCCTTATCTTCTTTTTGAAGATCCATTTACAACCAATGAACTTGGTACTTATAGGAAAATCAACTAATTGCCTTATATTATTACTCACAATTGAGTTGATTTCATCATTAATTTTCTTTCTTCATAAAAGAAAATCATGAAAAGTCATAGCCTTACTATATGTTTTAGGGTTCTTTTTTATAAGAATGACATAGAAGTCATTACCAAAATTAGTGACTTTTTTCATTCTCTTACTTCTTCTAAGTTCATTTTTAGAGTTTTGCGGAGAGTCATCATTAACCTTTATATGAGTCAAAATTTTCTCTATGTTGGCTTTCTTATGAAAAATAGATTCAAAGAATTCTACATTTTTAGACCTATTATATTGTTTGCTTCAAACAATCTAATGGTATCTTTTAATACCAAGAATTTATATGCAGCATTATTTTAGGCATAACCTATAAACATACAATCAATTGTTTTAGGGCATATCTTTTTCTTTTTAGGGTCTGAAATTAGAATCTTTGTAAGACACCCCTCACACTTTAAGGTATGAAAGGTAGATGCATAACCTTTCCATAACTTATAGTGTGTAATTCTTATTTTTTTTATAAGGAATTCTATTTTGTATATGGCAAGTAGTCAAAATTGTATTTCCTTACAAGTTTATAGGTGTCCCAAAATTTATTAACGTGCAATTCATCATGTCTTTCAAAGTTTTATTTTTCCTTTCAGTTACTTTATTAGAAACAGATGAGTATGGTGATGTATTTTCATATATAATTTCATTGTCTTCACAATAGGACCTAAACAAATTAGACACATACTCTCCCAATCTATCAGTTCTTAATCTTTTAATTTTTCTACCAAGTTAATTTTTAACCTCTTGTTTATAAATTAAGAACTTCTCATATGACTCATCCTTATTTCTTAATAAATATATCTTAGTATATTTTGAGAAATCATCTATAAAGCTTATGTAAAATTTTTCCCTCCTCTAGTCATGATATACTTAATATCACATAGGTCACTATGAATCAAAATAAATAATTTTGTTTCTCTATGAGTTTTTAGTTTATAACTTTTTTTAGTAGACTTTCCTTCCACACACACATCATATTGATGCATTTCATCTAAACTCATGTTAGAATCAAGTGACCTAATTTATCATGCCATAAATTAAAGGGCTCAACAATATAAACTGAAGAAGAATTCTTATTAATAGAAATATCAAGTACATTGAGTTTGAACAATTCATTGGAAGAATATCATTTTCTAACAAATGTTTCATCCTTGGTCATTACAATTTTGTTCCCTTCAAAAAAGACTTTTATATTTGTCTTTCCTAGCATAAATATAGAAACATGATTGTATCCAATGTTTAGAACATGAAGTATATTATTTAATACAAGAGACTTCCTAAATGTTAATTTGAGAAGAACTTTCTCTTTCCCCACTACCAGTGCGGAATGGGAATCACCAAGAAAACTTGTTCCTTTCTTTCTCCTACTTGAACATAATCATGAAAAGTACTATTGTCACCACATATATGCCTAGTGGCTCTAGAGTCAATGACACACTCTTTATTGCCACTTGCAACCATGTTCTTTTGGGAAATAACCATAGCAGCAATTACTTCATGTCCCTAAACTAAATTGGCCTTAAGATTTTTATTGTTTCCCTTTTTATTTCTATACTTACACTGGTATGCAAAATGACTATCTTTTTACAAGCATAACACTTTTCTTTCTTATTGAATGAGACTTTATTTTTCTTAAAGTAAGAGTTGCTCGTGGATTTTTGATGTTTCTCATCATGACTTTCACCCTCAACCAAATTAGCCTTGGAAACTAATTCTTTGGGTTTCTCTAAGTTATTCCATTGGCAATTCTTTTCTTCTATTCTTATATGCACAATAGAATCCTCTAACATTAAATGTTTTTTTTTTGTGCTTGTTGCTTTTCTTATAATCTTTCAAAAAATCAGACAATTTTTCTGTTAAGCAACCAACCACAAAAGGTTATGGGAGAACTATTCCCTCATTTTTTTAGGTCATTGATTAAAAGGTAAAAATCATATATTTTGTGTTGTAACATCTTTTTTCTCAAACATTTAAAGTTTAAGAAATTAGCTATTACATATTTTTGGCCATCGACATCTTTTATTACATACGTTTTCTTAAGTTTTACCCATATCTCATGTGCATCTTTATATATAGAGTACACCTGGTATAACTCATTAGATAAAGTATGTAAGATTGTATTTTTTTAAAACCTTGTCCACTTTGCTCCATTTTGGAAATTCTTTCTTGTATTTTTTTGTAGTAACTTATGGATGAGGAAGTGTATGATGTTTTATTAGACCCATAACATCCAAAGTGTGAAAGACATGGTCTTGCCATCTCTTAAAATACTTCCCATCAAATAGTGGTATCTTTATAGCCTCAGAAAGTTATTTGACTACAGCTAACAAAGAAGAATCACTTGTAGTATACATGTGGAACTAGTTTTAAGATTGTTAGAAAATTGTGTGGGATATGTGTATAAATAAAGGAGATAGCAAGTAATATATTGAATGTCAAGGCGTGCTAGGCACTTTTCTTAAAACTATATCTACCCCCCATAATGATAATTATCAAGGTACAGTAGGGTTTAAATAGTATGATAGGTTCAGGATTTAATGACAATTAAAAGTTGTAAATGTGTACATCAAATATAACTTCTTTGGACAATAAGCAAAACTTTGATATAATTGATAAATAAAGAGAATTGTAGATCAAAGATGAAGAATAGAAGTTAGATTTTTTTAAATGAAGTGTAACTGCAATATTTATATAGTTAATGTGTTTCTTTGGAGAGGCACAATTACCTCTTCAAAAGGCCACTTCTATTAGAAGATGTAGATGACTCTTCCATGAGCCACATTTACAGTTTTCAGCATTGCAACGCTCATCCTCAGCATTGTAGCGTCAACAGCTCTAAATTTAAAAGGCCCAACTGGACGCTACGGTGCCTAAGCTACAAACCTAAGCATTGCGGCACTCAGCTGCTGGCGCCGTAATACCCTAGCCATTGCCTTGGGCCCTGGGCCGCCCAAGCCTACGGTGGCTTGGGCGCCTTTTCTTGTCCCATTCTCTTTATTTTTCTTTTTGACTCTTTCACTCTAATCTAATGCTTTAATTTATATTTATTTAAAATACATTCATATTTATCAACAATTTGCTGATTATAATTAAATTTTATACTGGAGATTATGTAACTAACACGTTATTTATTCTGTAACCAAATCTCATAATTAAATATATATATTTTTTTGTTTTAAAAAGATTCTCGTAATCCTTTTTCTTTTTTTTTTGGAAGTAGTATATGGCTCATCATTCATATGTAAAATCAGCACATATATAAGAACTCATCAAGGCATGAATTTAATTGATATCGAATCAACATTATTACTTAACACTATATTTAATTAGATATCGAATCAACATTATTACTTAACACTATATTTAATTAGATAATGAGCCATTGTATTTTCCACTGCAGCTAATATACTTACGCAAGATATTTTTTTATACCATCTAACTGATGAACTACACTTTCGACTCTTGAAAAGGACTACTTATAAATAATAAAAACAACATTGAACTGTCCAAAGTGCAAATAGACGATGATGTATATTAGCCACAAGTGGAGTTATAAAATAAAATAAAAAAGAAAAAAAAGTTAGGATGAGGGAGCAGGTGTAAAACGTGCAAATAGAGGATGATGTATGCGGTTGTTGGACTTTCTCAAATGGACCCCTCGTAGTCCTGTAATGTTACATATCGGCCATAGATTCGGTGGACTGGACCACCGGTACCACACCCTCTTGATAGATGCGGTGGGGGCACTTCCAGGATTTTAATTAAAATTACCCTAAAACTTGGGCGATCGTCAATTTCTCGCCACTAAATTAAACTTTTCAATTCCGCAAACAACTTGAAAATGAAAATGACTTGTTTGAACCGTTTGGTGCGCTGCCCATAGTTAAATGTCGTGTGCTTATTTTACTTTATTTTATTTTTTAAATATTTTGTTTTCGAGAAGTCGATTCATATGGCTGAAAATTTCTAAATTCTTGGCGTGACAGAACCAAAAAAAAATGTAGACTTTTCTCATGTTTTATAAATTTATAAATCCAAGCAGATTTCGGTTGAAATAATAATAAGGTTAAAGGGTATTTGAACCCTATGTTATAGAGAAAATAACAATTTATTTATTTTATTTTTAAAATTATTCATTTTTTTTGTTTTTATTAAATTTGATGAAATTACTTATTTTTATAAATTAAATAAAAAATAAAAATTATCAATAATACTAATTGATAATAAAAAAAATTAAAAAAATGTATAATTTTATTAAATTTAATTAAAAAATTATTAAAAATATAATGAATAAACTGTTACTTTTATTATAATATAAAAATTTAAATATCATTTCTTTAATAATAATAAATTTTCTCAACATTTAACATTTTGTGGAATGACAAATTTTCTCGACTTTTGTTTTTTTATGAACATCTGGTAGTGAGAGTAATGTGTTAACAGTTCTTTCTGTGAGCTCATTTGGAGATCAACGTCACTTTGCCGTTTCAGCTTTGATCACATCAACATTCAACACTGTGGCCGAAAGTTTCTCAAAAACATGGGGTGGCCCGTCTTCATGCATTGTCCCTACAAATCTTTGATTGTACATGAAAGAGAAACACAGTTATCGCAATCCAATCCAAGTCATTTCACTGTGAAATATGTTTGGTTGTTTTTTGGGAAAATTTCGAAAATAGTCTTTTTTTGAGGGAGCTTTAATGCTTTTAGCCTCCAATTTAAATTATTAATTTTTTATTTATTTATCAAATTTGCTCATTTTAAACTATAATACAATCTTCATTTATCTTTCCTTCAAATCGTTCTTCCTCATCTCCCATTCTTCTTCATCTCTCTCAAACTCTTAAAAACTCATCATTTCAAGCCACGACGGCTCCGATTCAAATTATGTTGTTGCCACCCCAATTAGGCACACAAAACTCTCTGTTGATGGCCATCAATGTAGATTAATCATATAACTAAGCAATCACAAGTTGAGATTTTGACAAAATCCCAAACGATCAAAAGATACAAGAAGCATAAAAATGCCATTATTGGATGTCTTTTACTGTTTGTCGGTATTACACTTGTTCGGTGCAAGAACCAAATTTTATTTATTACAAAAACAAAAAATTTATGATAAAAAAACATAGACCATTTTAAATTTTGGGAATCTAAGCATTGAAAAGTAAACAAATCCCTTGGTTATTGAAAAAATGAAAAGACAATTCATAAAAAATTTCGATCAAAACTCAAAGACCCATGTAAATAGATTGATAAGATCTTATCACGTCATGTAAATTTTCTTACACCATTACATAGTGCAATAAAATCCTATTGCTACACTTCAATTTGCACGATAAGATTTTGAAAAGTTTTGGTTTTTTTTTCGTCTACCCACTATGAACCATGTGTTTCATTTACACACACAAATTTGATTCTAACAATTCAATATTTATTTTTAATAAATTTATATTTAATTAAAAATCTATAACACATCATCACATTACATTACAACATAAATGATCATTTAAAAAATAAATAAATCTTATCTTTTTGTTTAAAAAAGTGAATATTTCGGTGACAATTTCGTCAAATGATGGTAGGATTTTTTTTTGAATTTTTTGCACACTTTTGACTAAAAAGAAGTAAGAGTAAGTGCATATTTTTTTTGGCTGGTCAAGTAATATATATGAAAAAGGTATTTTTATTTAAAAATAATAAATTTAGCTAAAAAAAAGTTAAAATTTTCAAATGAATGCCTCAATTTTAACTGTTTTTATTTTTTATTTTTCTTTTTCTCTCTTTCCAACCAATAAAAGTAGTCATTTCACACAATGTTCGTGTGCTATATAGGTAAAAGTAATTATTACAACATAATATTAGAAGAAAATCCTACCAAAAATTCCAACAGCAAGAATCATCATTATTTATCTTCCATTTTAAATTACCCTCAAATTGCTCATTATCTCATCTAACAGATCTAACATCATAATGGTTTCAAACAAAGTCAAAGCCAGCCTCAATTTAAGCCTCTCAAGCTCCAAATTTAACTCACAAGCAAAGCTATAGATATTTCAACTTGGGTTAATTCGAGTTCAATAGTTTGTTAAAATGTATAAACCTCCTTATGATAGTTTCTGATCTAAGCAAGGAAATTGTTCTTTATAATCAAAATCCCTTCATCCCAATTCTGAAGAATTAAGTGGACTATAAGGCAAGGAAATTGTTCTTTATAATCAAAATCCCTTCATCCCAATTCTGAAGAATTAAGTGGACTATAAGGCAATGAAATTATTTATACAATAAAATGGGGCATAAATATGTCATTAAATAAAACAATACAAACTTTTCAATTACAGTTGACGTGAAATCCTTTTTTATAAATACCTGAAACCTAACTCTCTTCTCAACATGATCAAATGTAACAGTCAAAGAGTACTTTAGAATCCTCTATAGAAGTCTAGAAGTTACCCACTTACATTAGATTTTATGCAACATTAACAAAATCTCGAACCTTCATGAGCTTGCTGTCTACTAAGTTACACAAACTTCCCTACCTATGCAACATAGTCTCACAAGTCATTTCCAACTCTTGAAAATTTTCATATCCTGTAAGCATCTAATTCAGTCAAGGGTGAATTGAGCTTCAATTAGCTTCCTGATTAAAAGTTAGAAATATGTAAATCTGAATGCTTAAATACCTTTCCGGCCCATAGAGTTGAATCGGGATGCTTAAAGTTTCCTAATTTTCTCAATTTGCCACTATACAACAGTATAGACCACAGATAGCATGTAGCTTATACTGGTGATGCAGAGAGTAAAACATCTGGCTGTACTCTCCGTAGAAGTATTCCGCAAAAGGGACAGAAGGGTTTTGAGAATTCTTTTTGAACAACAGATTCTGTTAAAGATTTGAAATCATCAGGAAATCTAGGCATTGTTAAGAAAGACTCTGGTGCCAGTTTGGAGGTCCATCTCTGAAAACACTTGCAAAACCGTAAGGGAGTAGCAGGGCAGACCTGCATAGAAACAGCGCATCTTACTAATTTGTGTTTCTGATGAACACCATCACTGCTTTCCAGACATCGGCAAAAAGCAACTTCTGGGGAATCAGAAGGGACTGATGCTGCACAACTATTACTCTGCTCTTCTTCTACATATTTACAGGAGTGGTTCCTGTTGTTCAAGGATATACGAGGGGAAAAAAAATACTACAACAACAAAGGTAATATGCATGTATTGTGACAAGTAGTTTAATATTCCTAAACCATGCAAAAATTCCTCTAGTTAACCTTATATGCTTGGACAAGACTTTCTGGTTGAATTATGAAAGTCATTCCCTGTGGTTTCAAGAAATGATGTCATTTCGGTATTTTCCTATGATTCAAGGTGATAGCTCAACATAATGTAGTAGCTCCTATTAGATATGCTCGACTAGAGACTTTTAGTGGTATGCGAAAGAAAACAAACGCATCAAATCACAGCAAGACGGCCAAATGTTACTCCGAGCCATTTTAGCAGAAATATAATAATATACATTCACTCCCACTTATCATGAAAAATATTGTAAATGAATGAAGTTGGAAGAGTACCTCTTCTCCTACCGTGCTTCTGATGCAAGGACTTATATTTGATCTCTTACATATTCATGCTTATATTAAATATACTTGAACTGGAAGTTTCCTCTATATGAATTCTCTCCTGATTTCTCCCATTTCTTTTCTTGTCTCTTTCAAAATCTCCCCTTCTCTTTTTTTAAACTTCCATCCTGTCTATTGTTCTTCCTAGTTACTCTCTTCTTCCAATTCTCTATATCTATAGAAATTTCTTTATTTTTTATCTAAATTTCCTCCTCTTTCTCTCTATACTATATCCCCTTTCTGTTCTCTCTATACTATATCCCCTTTCTGTTCTCTCTATTAGATTTTCTCCTCTTCTATTTTTCTCCCATCTCTCTCTATTATTTTGCTTGATAATTCGTTCTACACCATTAGGTTTCTATCAAATTAATTGATGCATACCTGAAAATTAGATACGAAACATGAAAACATTTGACTAATGCTAAAACTAGAGGTACAATATGGATACTCTCTAGTTCAATTGGTTAGGTCTCTTGAATTAATACAAGGCCTCTTGCGCTCAAATCCCATCCAGAGTAGAATTGGTGGCTATGGGTGTGTTGTAATATGTCTAGGGAAAAAGAATAACGGTACTATAGAAATTTACAATTTTGTGCAAGACACAACAAGAGTGCTCGACTTCAACAAAAACAACTTCTTCACTTAGCACTCACATTGTAATTTTATTTTATAATTCTCCTCTAAAAGCATATGAAATGTGTCAAAATTTTGGTGATTTAAAATTATGTTTGTAAATAATTTTGAGTTGAAGATCAATGAAGAGTCAATAAAAGGTTAAATATGCATTGGACATACGAAAAAAAAAGATAAAAATAAAGAGATGGAAGCAATGAGGGACTTGAAACACACGTAGGAAGTGAGAAAGTTCTTGGAACAAGCGTTGGAAGCATTTAAAGCTATTTTGGGCAGAGGTAATGTCATGCCCTAGACCGTAAAGATCTGACACACGACATAACTTACACGACATAACTTACACTCATAATTAATATTGTATAAAATTTTAAACTTAAATTCAATATAGAAATCCTTAGCAAGTTGCTAGTAAGTTCAACACAAAGTTCTACCTATAGCCATATTTGGTAAAACATAAATCAAATACAACCACACATAATAAAATAATACATAAGTATTTATTTAATAGGGACAAATCAAATATCTTAAACTACGTGTCCACAAATGAAACACTCAGCAACTTAGTAACTTAAGGAACCCAAGGGACAGCAGAAGCCTTGCCAAATCCGCTAAGTATACATGTACCTTATTTACTTGAAATCACTATAAACTATAATGAGTATAAACTTAGTAAGCAAACTAGGTTTTCATATATCAAAATACAAATACATATATATACATAATACATGTGTATGATATGTCAAGATAAATCAAAATCATAATCTTATCAAATCACATGTCAGGTAAGCGTTTACATATTCTTTCAAAACATATGATAGGAATACCATCACTCAACTACTACTTAATAGAACTTTCATATCACATATCACATAATGTGCCAAATATCATCCGTCGATGACATACCGTATGAGATGAATAGCACAAGTGAGGTTTAAATTATATATATATAATGTTCATGCTCGAAGATAAGAGACAAACCCTCACCCTGATCATCGGTGAGTCCTCTCACATGCAACAATACGCCATCACACGAATGTGATGACTCACTCTTTCTTTAAGTACCAATAAGATCCTTCATTTATACAGAACACATAATATATACCAATCCTAAAGAGAAGGTCACAAATAAAGGCTCCATAAATTACATAAAGTGTATACTAAATAAATAGTAAATTCAAGTATCCTCAAAACACAAAACGTTTCTCGTAGACATATTACACTTCAAAAACTTTCTTTGTTAAATACATTTCATTTTGAAATGCTAACTTTTATAAACACATGTATGTCCATGCTCAATGTCAATGCTCACATTCATAAACATATGTCTTTCACATTTCATATCAAATATACTTTGACATAATATAAACATATTTCTAAACACATTTATAAAATCATACAAAAATAATTATTATGTTTATTGTGATTTCAGTAAAAGTTTAGTATACTTATCTCTTAACACTTTCGAGTACAAGGCTTAATTCTCCTTAACCTATCAATGGAGATTAATCTTTTCTTAAGCCTCACCATTCATACAAAACACTTTAAATAGCTTACAAAATTATACATATTGCACTTATCACATTGAATTGGTCTAATTACTTAGTTTCTCAAAATCTGTAATTCTGACCACTTACAATTAACAAAATTTTCTTATACATCAAATGGTGTTCAATTGCTCCAAAATCAGAATATATCATTATTGACTCATATATCCTTCTTCTGTATGAATATTATATCATAATTCCTACACAATTCATTTCATAAACACCATCGAATCCAAACTATTATCCTGACAGGATCAAGATATTTACTGAACAACATTCAGTCTCCCAATTTTATAAAATCATATACTAAGTCAAAAATTATAAAACTACCACAGAAGTACTCTTGATATAAATTCATGATAAATATTTCACTTCAAAATCACTGCCAAAAGTATTTTAAAACTATTTTATTTTATAGCTTTAAAAATCTGTTAATCAAATACTGCAATGAGCTAACACTCTTTAGAAAATCATAACAATTTAACCACATTGATTTAAATTTTAAAAATTTAATATATCATATTAGACATATATATTTATCATATTCCAGAAATTTGTAAATTTTGAAGAACATTCAATAGATCAAAAATTATTTGTCACTGTAGTATACTGTTAGCACAGGAAATTTTTAGAATTTCAGGATCATTTTTGTAAATTCACTAAACATTCAATTTCTAGAATTTTCAATCAATTCAAAGTCTCAAATGATTCCAGACATGTCTAATTTCATATTACAAAATTCCAAAACCATAATTGAAGTACAAAAAGTTATAAAATTTTCGGATCAAGAGACTATCAAGTAGAAATTCTGTAAATTCATCATAATTTATCAAGTTATCTACATAATCATCATTACTTCTCAATACATTTTACAAAATCCACATCAAATCTCCAATTTTTCATATTTTCAGAGATAAAAACTTAAAGGAATTAACTTAATTAACATTAAGAGACTAAGAAAGAATTATAATATACATCTTAAAGCTTAAAATTTCAAATTTCTTCTTCTTTTTCTTCTTCCTCTTCTATTTCTGTCCCCTCTCTTTCTCACTCTAAAAGAGGTAGTTCGACCAAAATGAGTGAATTAGGGTTACAAATGTGTATTTTTATACTAAGAGGCTAATTTTTAATATTTACGAATTAGTCCCAAAAACTTTTAAAGTATTATAATTTGGTCCAAAAAATAAATCTAAAGTCTTGCAAATAAATCCAATACTAATAGTAGGTTCTTAATCTATACAAACATTACTAATAACAATACAAAAATTAAGTATCACCCACATACAAATAAAATATGTATATTTATATATAGATAAATACTTATTCTTACCAGTTGTGGATAAGTGATTACTGCAGGTAATGTTAAGCTGCGGCGGGGCCGCGACCCCAATATGTGCAAAATTTTTATTTTTATGTTGTTGTGATTTCTTCAAATTGAATTTGGACTCTTACATGCATGTACTTTTATTCCAACTAAAATAGAATTTTTAAAGACTTTTTAAAATCTATATAATCTTTTGTAACCCATCAGAATAGATAAACATCAAATATATAAACATAAGATAGAATAGAGAGTTAAGTAAGCACTAGAGTGTTGAGTGCGCAAGAGAGTGCTACCATGGAACAACATCAATATTGAGTGCGCAAGAGTGATGATAGATCCTTTGAAAGAAAGTTCTTGTTATTCGTTGTATTCCTTAATTAATCTCTTGTGTAAGATCTTAGTGATCTAAAAATTTTTTATTTTCTGATAGGTCTTTATGACCTAGAGTTCTTTGTAAACTATTAATAAAAAAAACTGAATCTTTGATCCGTTGTGGATGTAGGTGTTTGTCACCGAACCATATATACCTTGTGTCTTTTGGTGATTGTTTCCTTATTTTTATTGTGTAATCTTTTATATTCTTTGTTTCTTGTGGATAAAGTCTTCTAGAAGGCACTTAGGTGATTTTATGGTGTTAAATTCTAGCTATAAAAATATTAGGGCATGTAAAAATCTCAATAAATGATATCAATACTATAATTGAGTTTGATACTTTAATAGTATTAGCTTGGAGAGCCTAGTTGATTTTCCTAACAATATGAACAATGGTAATATAATCATTTCATTTCATTAGACTATGTTTTACAGCTACAATTGCACATACCTAAGCATCATCCAATCTTTTCAAATGTACTTATAACATAAAGTGCTAAAAAGCATATCTGATGACCATTTACAAATGAAACCTTTTAGAGCTGAGAAATAATTCAGAAGAAAATAACAATATATTGGTATAATAACTCACCTCCCACCAATGAAACTCGGGGATTTGAAGGATCAGATGAAAGCAATGCCCAACTGATTGTAGTAACCCATGTATTGCGTGCTTGAAGCAACCCAATGAGCACTGCAGCAGTAGGATTATTGCTGTGTTCAACAGAGTAGCATTCTGGAATGCAAACTCTCCACAATGAAATTTTACTAGACTTCTCGCCAACTGCCAGTACAGAGAACCAGTTGGAAGAATCACTTTGAGGAACTGGACAATTTTGGGATGATAACTTGAGCATTGGAAACCAGGCAAAACTGAAAGAATGTAGCACTACAATATGAGAGGTGTATTGATCAGCGGTTATCATTGGGAGAAAGCAGCTTTCCAGTATCTTGTTGACAGGATTTCCTTTAGATTTAGATGCAGAGACTATCTGAAGAGAATTATTTTCTTTCAGCTTCTCGGATTTAATCTCAAAAACCTGAAAAATTAGAAAAGTAGACATAACCCAAATGAAACTTGATACTCATGACTTAAAACATTTTTGAAGGAAAACAAACTATGATTTATACTAGAATAGAACTCGCTTGAGGCCCTTGGTGCTCTAATCTTTTTGTCAATATTGTGTTAAGTGGATGAGATCTTTAATTTTAGAAAGTCAAGTTTATCGAAAATAGTAACCTAAATGCCCTATTTCTGAACTAGCTGTTCATGTGTATAACTAAGTAGTCCAAGATTACTTTTGTATTACAAAATACTGTTGGCCTGTATATGTTTACGTAGTTATTCGAGTTTGTAACTTTTCAGCTTATCCATTGCTACCCACAAAGTGATACCTAAAGGATAGTAGGTCTAGTGGCCATCGGACTCTAAGCACAAAGTCGAATAGGAATTTCATCCTTCTCCGTAAGATTCAACATAAATGTTCTGCTTTAATCATAAGCATAATCTTTTTTATACCCAAATCATAACTGTAATCATCATCTAATTTCTAAAATACATAAAAGTTGCTCGTAATTTTGCAGTACAGGAAACTGCCACGCCTACTTTCTCAATTTCCAGAAACAAGGCAGGCATCAAAGTTTGGTCTTTCTATCCCCAGCTGAACGATGTTCTTATTTTTTTTTTCTTTCCATGCATTAAGTTGTTATATCCACAATACCTCCTAGATTCCACGAGAACAGAATGCAGAAGTGGACAAGCTTGCCAAGGAAAGTTTTGCGGCAGAGCATCCATTCACCAAGATAGTACCACTCACAACCAGAGCCAAAATCACGACTAAAGGAGATGAGACATACACGAAAACCCATAATCTGATGGAAAAAACCACTTCCACCAACTGGATAACTCCCTACATCGACTTTCTGCAGGACGGAAAGCTTTCCACTGATAGAAAAGAAGCTAGAAAACTGCAAAGTAAAGCCGGAAGGTTCACTTGGATAGATGGGCAGTTATAAAAATTATCGTTCTTTGGAGTGTTTATGCAGTGCGTTTCAGTAAATAACGGGAAGAAGACATTTGAGGATATTTACGGAGGGAGATGAGTGAAACACTTCAATGAAAGAGTTCTCACACAAAATGATGAGACAAGAGTATTTCTAACCTTTTTATCAAGAAGGATGCATCAGAATACGTAAAGAAGTATGAAAGTGCTAAAAATACGTCGCACTCATCCATCTATCGACAGGTGACCTAAACAAGGTTTCTAGCCCCTAGCTTTTTTACAATGAGGAATGGACATTGTAAGACCTTTTCCACTTGCAGCTGGAGAGAAGCGATTCGTACTCTTAGCCATGATTACTTCAACAAATGAGTGGAAGTTATTGATGTTAATGTATGTATGTGATTATTGTGTCCATTTTACATATATATGCATCAAATATATATATATATATACGCAACAGAAATATAAAGTAAATAATGAATATAATTTAAAATTATTAATTAAATTAATATATTAAATTGAGAAAGTTTTATTTTAAAAGCCTTTGAATTAAAGTATTACTTGAATTCATTTGAAATGATACTAGTTGACACTTCTAGAAATCATTTGTAATGGGTTTGACTGTTTAAAATAATAACTTTAAATTTAACATTAACTTTAACACTTAAGTCTTGAATTATTTATTTTTTTCTTAATCAACACTTGATTAATAAAATAAAATAAAAGCTTTAATTCTTTAATGGCCTAAGCTTAATAGAGAATACGATAAATAGTAAATTCAACTCTCAAATTCAAAACAAAAGAAACAATTTCTTCTTATTTCCCTTCTCAAATAGCCAGTCACTTTTTGGCATTAACACTTACATTTTTGTTTCATTTTTTACATATATAAAACTAACCAAATTAATAATTAATTTAGTTAAACTATAGTTAACACTTAACTTAGGTTTAGATAATCTAAACTCAACTTTACTCTTAACTCTAATTAGGTTAATATACTTGTCCAACAAGTATTCAATATTTAAATATTTAATTAATCTAATTAAAGTTAACTATTAATCATTATTAGGTTAGTTTACTTTTTTTTAAAAGTAAATATTAATTAAATATTTAATTAATTTAACTTTAATTAACTATTTAACCAAAATTAAGTTATTGATTATTTAATGATTAAATGAATAATATCTCATATTTATTAATTATATAATTAAATATATAAAATTACCCTTAAGCCCTACTTGGTTGCCAAGTTAACTCAAAGTAGACCCCATCTAACCACACACTTAAGTAAACTTAACCAATGACTTATTATTTGTCACGTGTTGTTAATTAATTAGTCAACAATAATTATTAATTAATTAATATACTTAACTCTTAAGTATTGATACGTGCGCATCTTGATGGTACCTGAAATAATTATTCGGTTTGCCAGATTCTACTAGAATGAACTATTCTATTCGATACGCTGCCTTAGTGTACAACGAGTACACTTTATATTACAGGACTCTCTAGGTCCATGCCTGATTTATTAAATGAAACTATTCTATAAGTTCGTGATCAATGCCCCACACACACGTCACAGATATTACAAATCAATGCGTTAGACCATACAAGTTGAGGTCATAGTGCATATGTATAGTCCTTTCGTCATTTATATCTTGGATGTGTGGGGACATGGATTATTGTTGTCAAATCCCTATAAGCTCATCCATGATCTTATGTCTAGATTACCATCTCGATGAACAATATACACAAACACCTTAACTATATTGTTTAACTCTGTGGGAAACTCATTTCCCAGGTTTATTGCTTATGGCTAGAAGACTTTCTGGGATACAATCTCGGAGTATCAGATATATAACTCCTTATGTGAGCTGACAGATCCCATATCTGCGCATACCAGACTCTATGAACACTAGACCATACCCAGTGACACGAATGGTCAAACCATGAAAGGTCTCTAACGTCTATGGAACCTAAGTATGATGGATTATTCACAAGCCCACCATAACGCTCAGGTCAAAAAATCACGAATACTACTCAACTTGAGAGGACTTTCCATTAACGGCTTACATAAGATATCTATTGGGCTCATTGTGAGTTTGTTTGGTACCAAGTCCTTACTGAATTCCTATATGCCTATATGAGCTCCAAGGTCATGGTTAGTTAGGAATAACCATCTATACCCTACAGTTATAAACATACACTGACTATATAAAAGAGATTTACCGACAAACCTGAATTGGTAAAAATAGATAAGGAACATAATATTTGAGAACATATTTGTATAATAATATTTTCTAACACCTTATTGTAACTCTTGTAATTATATCATTACTCGTATACCCTTAAGTCTTTGTCTCATTACAGACAAAGCTCCAACTTATTAGATTTCATTGATTCTTATAACCTGCTAACTTTTAGCGGTTATAATTCTCAGTATTGCTAACTCTTGACCCTGATCTAAACTTCTTAAATTAGATTTGAACTCCTTTAGATCTTACAGTGTCTGTAGTGTAGCATTGTATCATATAATTAATATTTTAATAAAATATACATCGTATAAATATCAAATATTCATACAAATATGAATGACACGTAAGCATAAACCCTAATAAAAGTATAGACTTATAACAATATAACAGGAGCAGAAGTAAAAATATTTTGTATAGTAGAACATAATTAGCTAATATGGATGCCATAAGTATTAGTGTCTGACAATCGGAAGCAATTTGTCAGATCCATAATTCATTTTGCAAAAATTTAAGATTTAGCAAAAGTTCTTTTCCCGTAACTACCACTTAGGCAACGAACAATCAGAAATCACGAATAGAGCTATATTCACCATGCTAAGGAAACGTTTAGAACGAAAGAAAGGTAAATAGATAGAAGAACTTCCAGGAGACTTTTAGGCATATAGAACAAAAGAGAACATATCAACAGGAATATCACCTTATGCTCTGGTATATGGAGCAAAAGTTGGATGATGGGCATATTTTACACATACTATTTTAGGCTTCAGTAGATTTAGCATTTATTCAATTTAATGTGAATATTAGGCTTTTATATGTGTTTTATTATAGTTTTATAGGTTTACAGAGCTAATTGGGATAAAAATTTAAGAGAAACAAGGCAAAAATATTAAATTTGCTATAGTAACTGAGAACAATCAATTGCTACAGTAACTGCTACAAAACTATAGACAATAATTTTTCTATAATGAAAGTAAATTTAAGAGAAACAATGTAAATTTTGTAGGCTCCCCAATGGTGTTAGTGTGATAGTGTAAGTCAGAAATTTTAGTTCCGCAACATCCAAAAAATAAGTGTCGTGGTGTTAGTGTGATAAAGGAAAATTCAAATGAGGCTTGGACTCGAAGTTGCTATACTTTAAACCACAAAACCTACAAATATAAGCCTTTTGAAGCCAAAATGGGAGACAACAAGAGAGAGCATAAAAGAGAACAAGTTTAAGGAGTTTAGATCATGATTTAAAGATTGAAGAAGGGATTCAACTGCAAGTTAGAGAAGGAAAGCACTGAATCAAGATATTGATCCGTATTTTCTTCTTTTCTTACTTTTATCATTTGTTATTCTACGTTTTTCAATTTATATTCTAAAACTCTAATTTTCATCATAAGCTAATTCTTATATCTAGGGTTACAATGTTAAACTTGATATATGATTGAATTTAGTTATCTTCTTATTTTTATGAACTTAATAATAGAATTATTTAATTTTTTTTATTCTTAATACTTTCTAATTACTTGATCACTAATTAAATTGTTATGGAAACCCTAATGAACTTGAGGAAGAAATTTAGGTGGTGGCCTTAAATAATTTGATATATGATTATAGCATAATAAATATGAGTTTTATATGGGAAGACATATACCTATATGACATATAATAGTAATAGATCACTCCTTAATGAATCTTATTCTTACATGATTACCATAGACATATAGGAATTGTTAGGGTAAGATATAGTCACTTAATCATCGACAGAGACTTGCGATGATATTAAGAATCACCCTTTTTGCTTTCTTTTAGTTGAACTTTGTGCACACCATTTTCTATTTCAACTATTTCATCTTCTTGTGTATTCTTGAAAATAGATTTATTAGTCTCATCAAAGATAACTTGCATGGTTTCCTCAATTACTAAGGTTCTTTTTATTAAAAACTCTATATACTTTGCTAGTCATAGAGTAGCCAAGAAAGATTCAAACATCGAATTTTGAATCAAATGTACCAATATTATCTTTAGTATTCAAGATAAAATATTTACAACCAAAGACTTTAAAATATCTATATTTGGTTTTCTATTTTTCCAAAGCTCATAAGGAGTATTATTTAAATAAGTTCTAATCAATACTTTATTTAATACATAACAACAGTGTTAATAGATTCGGCCCAAAAATATTATGGTAAGGCATTATTATGCAACATGGTCCTAGAAATTTCTAGAATAGACCAATTTTTCCTTTTAACAACTCCATTTTGTTGAGGTCTTTCTAGGTGATGAGAATTGGTGTTGGATTTCATGATCATTACAAAAATCTATAAATGAGTGGTTTTCAAATTTCCTACTATGATCACTTATAATGTATGAAATTGAATACTCTTTTTCAATTTGAACCTTCTTGCAAAAATTTATAAAAAGTTTTAAAGTTTCTTCTTTTTGAGCCAAAAATAGAACCCGTGTAAATCTTGTGAAATTATCAACTATCATAAAGAAATAATTCAAGGAGGCAATCATCGAATAGATACCAAAAGAAGAGAATAGAAAGGCCAATATCTTAGCATGCATAGCTTTGACAGATGAGGTTGGATATTGCGATCCGTTCCCCTCGAATTCACCCTCACACTAAGCATAGAAATAGAAAATCCCAAAGATATCATGAAAATCAATCCACAACCTAGCTAGGTGGATTGAATTCGAACTATATAAAGAAAGGGATTCTGCTACAGAACAAAGGAGAAGTACGATAGCTAAAGTACCAAGTAGTAGGTTACACTACCATTGAAGGCATCTTCTATCGAAGAGGGTACTCCCTCCCATACCTGAGATGCCTAACACTTGATGAATTTGAGTATGTGCTCTATGAAATACACAAGGAAATATACATAAATCATTCTAGAGCAGATGCTTTAGCCCATAAAGCTTTTCGAATGGGATACTATTATTTCACTACATTCAATGACACAAGAGAACTAGTTAGAAAGAACAAAACGTGCCAAAAGTACACTAATAACATTTATGTACTACTAGCCAAAGGATAGACAGTACCTGGCCCTTCACATAATATGGGATTGACTTGATCAGCTCCCTACCTCATAGAAGGGGATCAACCAAATACGTCGTCGTCGCGATGGATTATTTCAATAAGTGGGTAGAGATTGAATCACTGGCAAATATCACTGTGATGAGAACTCAAGATTTTGTATAGGAAAACATAATTTATAGACTTGAATATCCCATGCCATAACTACAGACCATGGCAAACAGTTCGACAACAAAAGCTTCAAAGACTTCTGCTCATAACTTAGAGTCCAACTCTTGTTTGCCTGACTTGCCCATCCAAAGACAAATGAACAAGTGGAATCATCTAATAAACTTGTCAAAAAGCTTCTTAAGAAGAAACTAACTGAGAATAAAAAAGCTTAGGTCAATGAGCTACTCAAGGTCTAGTGGACTTTCTGAACCACTAGCAAAACAACAACTGGAGAAACAATTTTTTCTCTAGCCTTTGGTTGAGAATGCGTGATCCTAACAGAAATAAGGATATCCACTTATATAGTACAAAATTTTGATATGGAAAAGAATGAAAAGCTCATGCAAAAGACTTAAACCTTATTAAATAGAAAAATAACGATGCCAAAGTTTGAATAGCAACCTATCAACGGAAGATCGCTCAGTATTACAATAAATGAGTTTAAGCTCAAGAATTCCAAAAAAGAGACCTAGTCATAAGACTTTTCTTGCCAAATACAAAAGACCCAACATAGAGAGTTCTCAAACTAGATTTGAAAGACCTTTATAAGATACTCTTGAGAATCGACCAAGGGCATATGAGTTTAAGCACGCTGATAGAAGAAAAGTCAGAATCGACCAGGGGCATATTAATAAAGTTCCCTTTTATTTTCTTTCATTATCTATAATGTTATAATAGGTCTATAGTCATGAGATAATCAGCGCTCTTAGAAAATAAAGAGTCAAGATAAAAATAAACTTATATGAAATATTGCTTCTCATTCAATTATACAAAATTATTACGAGTATCCAATGAGAAATACAAAAAAAAAATTAAGAATGAGGGGTTTGGTCAACAAAAATGTCATCATCCTCAAAATCATCCTTCTCCACATCCAAGACATATAGAATGTCATTTAGTCACTAGAGATTGATGTCAGGATAGCTTTTCTTGAAAAGCTTAATGTTGTTCTTAAAGCCCTCTATGTCCCTGGAGGCAAAGGAAAGCTTATTCATGTTAGCAATCAAGTCCTCATTAACCTAATTAGCACAAGCTTCGACCTCCTTAGCTCGAGTATGTAGACAAGCCGATTCCTCTTTAAGAGCTTCCACAAGCTCGTTCAAAGATCGAACTCGATCTTTAAGGTGCTTATTTTGTTTCTCCAGTTAAAAAACCTTGCTATTAACAGAGAAAATTATTGAGTTGAGTGTGTGATATACTAGTGTACATGTAATTTTAAAAATTTACTACACGTAGTAGAAGCATGTTAATAAAATACACACAATTTAACAAATTAAATGCATATATTATATATATAATCATGTATAACTATTATACAAAATTTATACATGATGAACAATTGTGCTAAAATAGCATGTAAAAAACACTTACCTAATAAAAGTAGCTTTACAAAATCTTTAAATCCTCTAATAATTCAAGTGAAGAGCTCACCTTGAAATGTATTCTCGAGCAATTCTAGTCCATAAAGGTTTGGTGGGATTATAAAGCTAGAATGGTAGCTTTGATTTAGAATTTTCAACAACATATATTCAAACTTTTTGAATACAAATATTGTTTCTAAGAAAATAGAGATGATTAATGTGTTTATGCAACTCTTACATAAAAACTTAGAAACAACTTCTATAGAAAAATATTTTGAATAACTCTTGTTCAAAACTAATTTTTCTTTCTCTATTTTTTTTATGCGTGATTGACCTTTATGAGTGAAGAAGAAGAAGAGAGAGTTCATTTGTTTTCTCAACTCTTTGAAAAATAAAACACACCCTCTCTATTTCATGCACTTACCGAATACTTTATAGCCAAAAAGAATGAATTCATTTTGCTTTCCCAACATCATCATCATAATGCACCTACCATTATCATGTATAATGGAAACAATTGATGGCCTATTAACAAAGTGCTCCATTACAATTAATTGTTGGTTCATCTTTTTAATTAATTAAGCACTTATTTAATCTAATGGCCAACAAATATTTAAATACCTAACATTTAAATTATTTAATTATTTTGAATAGCCAGCATATGGTTCATTTCCATGATTAATTTATTTTAATATTATCTAATAATATAAAATTTAATTATTCAAAATAATTTTGAATAATTGCTTTTACCGTACTTATTTTTACTATCAAAGTTAAATGGTAAGCTAAAAATAATTAATAGACCAAATTGTGCCGCTTGTCAACATCTTATTGATTAACAACTCTTGTTAACTAATTAAGTGATGTATTTAACAATTAAGTCTTAACAAATGCATATTCTAAGAGATCCCAAAATAATTATTCAATTTTGTTGAAATTTATTGGATTGAATTATTCAATCAGTCCACTACCCTAGTGCGCAATAAGTACACTTCATATTGTGAGACTCTCTGGGTCTATGCCCGATTTGTCATATAGAGCTTCTCTATACGTCCGTGAACGACGCCCCACACACACGTTACGGATATCACAAAGCAACGTGTTAGACCATGTAAGTTGAGGTTATAGATCATCACCATCAAATCTCTATTTGCTTAACCATGAACTTATTTCCATATTTATATTTTCATAAACAATATCCACAAATACTTTTGTGATACTATTTATCCCTTTGGAATATATTTTTTGAGATTTATGTTTGTGGTCATAAGACTTTATGAAATACAATATCGGAGCATCAGGATATTATATGAGCTGATGGATCTCATATCTATGCAAAATAGACTCTATAAGCATCGAACCATACTAGTGACACCTAGTGGTTAGACCATTAAAGATTTCTAACGTGTATGGAACCAAAACATGATGAATCACTCATAAGCCCACCATGGCGCTCAAGTCAAACGATCACAAATACTACTCAACTTGGAAGACCTTCTATTGACGGATTTATGTAATGTCTATTGGAAGTCCTTGTGAGTCTATTCAGTATCTAGTCCTTACTATATACCTAGACCATTCAGATATAGACATACGCTAATCTATATTAATGGGTTCCACCGATAGATTCACAACGATGAAATTAGATCAGGAATATAGTGTTTGAGAACATATTTACATAATGACATTTTCTAGCACCATCTATAACTTTTTGCAGCTATGTCATCACTAATATATTCTTAGCTCTTTGTCCTATTTCAAATAAGACTCTAACTCCTTAGATTTCACCAACTCTTACAACTTGCTAACTCTTAGCACTACTAACTTCTAGTACTTATAACTATTAGCATTGCTAACTCTTAGCATTAATCTAAACTCCTTTAGACTAGATCTGAACTCCTTCAGATCATATAATATTTGAAACATAACAAGCATTTTACCATTTAATAGTTAATAATATTAACGATTTAATTAGAAATGATAATTATATAAATGTTATAATGAACTATTTATATATAATGGGATGGCATTTAAGTACAAATTCTAATAGCAACGTACCCAACAACTTTGTCCTAATAGACCTTGCTCAGCCTCTAAAGCTCAGAGGCACAACTTTTAACAGTGGCTACCTTGGTGGACATTTCCTTTAGTTTCTCGTCTAAGGATTTCACCATCCTGTCTTTTTACTAACATTGTTTTTTAAAGTTAGCCAACTCTTTCTCGAGGTCATGAAACTTAATTTTGTTAAAAAACTTCCCTCGAGGACAACCTTGTGGTAAAGCAATAAGTTGTATATTGCCTGAAAACATAAAAGATGTCAGAATACAGAAAGGGTAACCTAAAACCAGATGAGATATAGTGACAAGGGAAAGACCTCTATCGCACTCATTATCAACATGTGGAAAGCACCTAAACCCATAGGTAAAGACTTAGACGTGTTACAAGACAGTAATTATACAACACGCTCCTTGGGTACCATTTACTCAGCCTTACAAATAAATAATAGCAGGTGCTCAAACCTCTCATTATTTGTAAAAGGATGTCATAGGTATAAATAATAACCTTGTTATAGGCGTCACAACAATGCCTCCCTTACTACTCTAAGGGGGAGGGGAAAAAAAGAATGTTAGTTACAGGATAGAGATGAGGAGTGTTCAATTATAGAGGTGAGAGATTATAACTTGCAGGGGTCGAAGCCTTAGTTAGCTCTTTCCCCCCAAAGCTTTCGAGGCAACATATAGCCTCTTCTTACGAGAAACCCTCATCGAGGACTTCCCCACTGGACTAGCGCCTAAAATTTTCATATGAAAAAGGTTAAAGAGAAGATTATAGTTCTTCTCCTCCACCGGACTTGGGTCAACATCAGGAAGAGTCCTTTTTTTCTCTTCCTCATATTTGCAAACAAGATAAAGATCATAAAAGGTTATCTACCAAAGTAATCAAGGAAATTACCCAAAGACAATAAAAATAAGAATTACCTTTAGTCTAAGATGCAAAAGAGCCTAATAAGCTATGAATGTCCTTGATTAGCCCAGAGAAAACTAATTTGTCCTATGTGAGCAACTCTTCACAAATACCATTAAAGGCACAAGTCGCTTTAATCCGATTCTTTTCCTCCTTGGTAAGGCTAGACTTCGAAGACTAGGAAGCTATTGAAAAAGAGAAAAAGAAAAAAACGATATCAATAGGAGAAATAAAGAAATATAACAATAACACAAAAAGAAAATAAACAGGAAAAATAACCTCTCTCTAGAAATCCGTAAAAGAATCCCAATTCTACATCTAATAAGTGTGAGTAGGGTTAACAACACATTTTACTTCCCTAAAAATAGGGACTAAATGCTTGTACTGGCTCCAAAATGCAGCAAAAAAGCAACCAATGTTTGGGGTGGGAGCATTTACAGTTATGAAATTGTGAATGGCCTCCCAATCAATATGTTCCTCCTTTAAAAGAATAGGACCTGTGTTCGAAGGGTTAGAGGCCATTAGTTGTTTCCCCTTCTCCCTAGTAGTAGGAGGTCGTCGAATAGTAAGCCTTTAAGCGCCCAAACCCTTACCATGAGCAATGGTCTAATCCCTTTGCTCGGGACTAGGAGCACTTTTAGAAGTCTATTGATTGGGGGGTACAGAATAGTCTCCTCATGGCGAGCACGCTTCTTGCTCTTATCACTAATCTTCATATCTATAAAACAAAAATGAAAGATTGATCTAGAGTTTATTAAAAAAGAGATAGGTTGTGTTTTCTCCCTAAAAGATGACTACTAAGAAGGAAACCCATGCTATTCTTCCTCATTAATGGAACTGTCTCACCATTACTTGGTTCAATTTTAATGATCACCTTTTTTTGACAACTCAAGCCACAAGGATTAAACTGATTTGGGGCAAACATAATTCCTAACCAAGAAAAGAACTTGATAACACAAGTTTTGCCAAGAATAGCCATAAAAAGGTCAAAAGTCGTCACTGTTTAATAAAAAATCATTTGGAAAGGAAGGTCGCTAGAACCCTAAGAAAATACACGAAGACTGCTCTAAAAGAAAAGAAAGAATAAAAGAGATTTCAACAAAAAAATATTACTGGAATCAAAGATTACAGCATGATAAAGAAAACTTCAGAGAAAACAAGAAAGATGTAGCACTTTCTCTCTTAAGACTGAAGCAAAGGAAGAGTCAGATTATGAAGAGTCTAACAATTGCTTCTAATAAATGAATATCTTCAGGATTTTAAAGCCTAACCATGGATTAGATATAATGGTCTTTGAGAAATCTCGTTTAACAATATTTTCCTATATTAAGATAGAACATCAGTCAATAACTATGAGAAGCCCTAAAAGATTTTACCAGGACCACATCAATAAGGTGAATTCAAAAGACCTCAAACAAAAATGAAGGCACTATAAATTTGAAGTAAACCAATAACAAGATCCAAGGGACCTACCATAAGAAACCAGCCTTTTAGTACAAGGAAAAGCCTTCCAAAAACCTTAAGAAGAAAAGAAATGTAAAGGACCACAAAAGCTGTCAACCAAACTATCACAAACACTCTGTTTGAAAAAACTCATAAGTTAGGAGCACTTTGTTCAAAAAGATTTCATAGTCATCCTCAAGGCCAATTACTAACAACTCTTCAAAGCTAAGGCACAACTCTAAGACTAAGGTATAATTAACAATAGTGAAGTAATGCAACAAAGAAATAAAGCTAGTCGGAGTATTTAATAAAGAGAGAGAGAGAAAGAGAAAGAGAGAGAGAGAGAGAGAGAGAGAGAGAGAGATTTCAGTGTAAAAGTACAAAAGAAGAACAAATAAGTTTAAAAAAGTTAATTAAGTGGCTGAGGAATCAACAGTAGCTGCAAAAGAAGGCTCGCCACAATTAAAGGCAGACATCGCAAAAGCTTGAGAAGGAACGTCCTCACCCACCAATGGAGCAACGATCTCTTCTTAAAGAACTTTAACCTCTTCACTAGTGTTAATTGGGTTATTAAAAAGCTTGTCTACAAGAGGTCAAGGTCTGAATTGCACTTCTCGAAGACCTTTACTAATTAGTTCAGAGCATTTGAGACCTCCTCAATCACTTGTGCATTAAAAACCTTGAGCTCACGATCTAACACTTCCTTATCCCTTTGAAGGAAAGCAATCTTCTCCCAAAGAATTCTCATCTACCCTTCAGATGTTTTGGCCTTAGATCCATGACGTGAAACCTGTACTAAAAAATCACAGCCTTAGCCTCGATTACCCCCACTTTGGTTGTTGCTTTCTCCTCAACATGCTACAGCTTGAATGAATTGAGATTAAGCTCATGCTTGAAACCCTCCATCTTCTTGGTGGCCTCTTTCAAGGCATCTTTTCTCTTTGCAGCCTCAGCTTCAGTGGCTACCACTTTCTGAGTGTTAATCACCACCTGATAGAGAACATTGTAGAGACTGGTAATGGTAACTAACCTTTGCAAAAAGAGAATTAAAGAAATTAACAAGGCGTCAATAGGTTGAAAGAGAAGATAAAAAAAAATTGAGAACAAAAGATTACCTCGAAGAAGCACCCAAACCCATGGGTGGGAGACTGAGACACGTTACAAATCAGCAATGGTGCAGTGCCCTCCTTAGGTACCATTTGCTCAGCCTCCTAAATAAACAATAACAATTGCTCGAACCTTTCCTTCATTATAACAGGGATGCCATAAGCATAAAGAACCCTTGGTCCATACCTCGACTAAGGCTTCAAGATCGAAGGCCCACTTAGGATGTCAACAGCAACGCCTTCCTCATTAGTCTGGGGAGAAGGGGAAATATGAGGAATGTTTGTTCTAGGAGGAGGAGGAGTGTTCAATTGCAGAGGCAACGGATCATCGCTAGTATGTATTGAAGCCTCAGTTGGCTCATTCCCCCTCAAAAGCTTTCAAGGCTATATATAGTCTTTTCTTACGAGAAACCCCCATTAAGGACTCCCAACTAGACCTTTGCCCAAAATTTTCATATAAAAAAGGTTAAAGAGAAGATTTTACTTTTTCTCCTCCATCGGACTTAGGTCAACATAAAAAAGAGACCTTTTTTTCCCTCTTCCCATATTTGTAAAAAAAATATAAAGATCATGAAAGGTTATCTACCAAGGTAATCAAGGAAACTAACCATAAACAGTAGAAAGAAGAATTATCTTTAGTCCAAGATGCAAAAGAGTTTAATGAGTTAGGAATGTCCTTAATTAGCCCAGAGAAAACTAAATTGTCCTATGAGAGTAACTCCTCACAAGGACCATTAAAGGCACAAGTGACCTTAATTTGGTTCTTCTTCTGTTTGGTAAGGCTCTTCAAAGACTAGGAAGTAATTGAAAAAGAGAAAAGTAAAACAGCAGCAGGTGAAATAAAGAAATATGAGAACAAAAAGAATATATAAAAAAAAAACCTAATGTAGAAAACATTCAAGGACATAATCGAGAACCATAAGGTTCCTCATAAACTTAGGCAGCCTCTAGTGTTCCTATAGGACAAGTCATTCACTAAGGCAACCTCTTTTTCCTTGTCATAGATATTCAGGTAGTAAAAAACCCTTATAATTAAATAAATTTAACTCGTTAGCTGCTTGGTTACCAAATTATAGAGTTAACAGCAATTAAAATATTGTAAAAAAATAATAATTAGTTTGTTAATCGGCACAGGCTTGTGGGCCTAATTTATACCAACACAGCACGCTAGGCTGTAATCTGTGGTTCAGCATGGCATGACTTCCTAGGTCATGCCACATAAGCACAACATTGTAACGTGTAGTACTAACCCACATCATGCTATATACAATACTGGGTTGGGATGCTTAAAAGTGGCTCAACCCATTTGCCACCTCTAAGTGCAACCCTATGCTTACCAAACTATAACGTATAAATTAAAGTCTATAAAATAACTTATGTACCTGGGCATATATATGGACCAATTTTATTCTAAATAATACATTATCATTTTAATTACTTACCAAATTAAATAATGACCTTACATATTTTTTTTTAAAAAGAATTTTAAAGGGTAAAAGGTATTTTTTTATTGGGTTATGTTTTTTCTTTAGCATTAATAACATGAGCTTACCTTTATTTTGAGTTAAGTTTTCCCTTAAATAAACCTTAACTTAAGGGCTTACATAGATTAGATCTTACTTAGTACAACTCTATGCTTATCAAATCACAGCTCTCAAATTAAATCCTCATAATATGGCTTATGTACTTGAGCATATATGTGGGTTTGATCGGCCTCGGTAGATTTTTGTACCACAACAAAAATACTATTATGTTGTAAGGTGGTTATAATAGGCAGTGAGAGATGGACATTTTGATTAAATCCACCCCTTCTCACACGCTTATAAATATGTGTACAGCCCCTTTATAATTCATTCACTTCTAATACTTTCATAATTTTTATAATACTTTTTAGAAGTTTCTTACTATATGAGTTATCCTTAACTCTTACTTTTGTTATTAATTTATACACGTTATCAGCACAATTTGCATGTAAGTTCAATTCTTAATTTTTATATTACGTTATTGACTTAATTTATTTTATATTCCTTTATTTCTACGTGTTTTATTTATAATTCAACTATTATTTATATTGTGTTTATATTATTTTATAATATAATCCTTATGAATATATGCTGTGATTGCCATTTATTTGGAACTTTCACATAAGAAAATAAGGATAATCGTATACATCAATTATCTCGTATTTATATTTTGTCTATTCTTTTAAATTTGAATATTCTACATACAACCTGAAGCTTGCATAACAAATCTATAAGTTAGAACTTGAAGTTCTAATTTATTTCATTAATTAAGAACCTAAAGCTTTATATCACAATTTTTTAATTTATTTATTTTAATTACTTAATCATATGGAAGACTATACCTCTTCATTGTTATATGAAAAGTTGTGCCTCTTCATTATCATCATCTTATAGAAGGTCATGCATCATCATTATTATCATTTTATAAAGGCCATGCTTCCAAATTATTATCAATTTATGAAATATTATGCCTCCTCATTATTATCAATGGAAGGCTATGCCTCCTTAATATTACCAATATATGGAAGGCTTTGCCTTCTAGTTATAATTATTTTACGTATATAAAAGGCCATGTCTCCTAAACATTACTTTTGATATTTATGTTTTGTATTATGAATTTATTAAATAATATTTATATTTCATCATACTAATTTTAATTTTCTTCTTTATATTTAAAGCCACTGAAAATATCCTTTACAAATTTACAAATCATTGCATTTGATACCTTTGAAAAATTACCTATCATGGGTACTAGGTGCTAAAATACACATTCAAACTAATGGTTTGGAAAAAATGATTGAAAACGAAAATGGCATGTCCTTGTAAGACAAGTCGAGAACTATGATTTTTCTCTGTTATCACTTACGTGAGAGATTGAAAGCTCAATATTTGAGGGCCTGCAGATCCTCTAGGAAAATCTAAAAGAAAATATATTCCTCTAAAAAACAAGACATGAGTGGATAAATCTGAGATTATATGATCTTAGAATTGTTGTTAAATACAACTCTACTTTGATCATAACCACCTCACAGTCGAAATTGTGTGGTGAGAAAGTTACATAAAAAGATATATTAGAGAAGATAATCTCTACTTTTCATGCCTTTAATGTTATTCTGTAACAACAATATTGTGAACAGTGATTTACAAATACTTAAAATTAGTATCATGTCTTCTACTTTCTGGATAAAATAATTAGCTCTTATTGAAAAATTATGAATCACGTCCAATTGGTTCTCAGTCATTCCAAAAGTGAATGTAAATACTCATAACAAAGGTAGATGTGGTTGTGGGAGAGAAAAAGTGCCCAATTATCACCCTTATGGTGGTCGTAAGTGTAAGGGTGCCGGTTTATCCCGGTTTATTCCAGTTTATAACTTAAACTTATTAGGTGGGTGCATGTGGTACACGTGTCCATTTAAAAAATTATATATATACGCATCAAATACAATATATATACACCATTTATATATCTCATACATAAAAATTCGCAACGGAAGGTAGAAATCTAATTTTCTAAAATGAACGTGATAGATTTTAATAATTACGCTAATGAACAAATATAAAACATATTAACAAAATTAATACTAATGATTGAGAATATCACATATCAAGCATTTGGAATGTATTTGTAGTTGGAGTACCGAATGAAGTCGACCCGTTAGCAGTTCTAGGACCCAATGTGGTGGGCTTAGGTCGCTAGAACACCAGCCTTTATTTTTCAACACTAGGTTTAACTCTTAAATCGTAAGATTAACTCTTAATCCCCTAACACTTAGACTACATTCATCTTGTTTTGATGTATTTATAGGTGTATGCATGTGCAATTGTGTCTATTGCCTAATGCGGCGGAAGCGTATAAATTTTGCAATAAACACAATAAATAAATATATTAATCACATTAATATATTAGAAGGTTAGATAACTCACCTCAACGTGTAACATTATACACGTATTTTCTGGGAGTCCGCATAAAGACCAACTCGCTGACAGTTCTAGTCACCAACACGGTAGGCTTGGGGAGCTAGAATAGCAGCCCTATACACAGCACCGGGTTTAACTCTTAAACCCCAAAATGGTCAGTGTGTATTTTTATCCTTTTCTCCAAAAGGATAAGAAATGGAGAATTTGAAGCAATCCACCATTACTTCAAATTGAACCATAGAAAAAATAAAACAATTTTATTTTTCCCTATTTTCCTTTCTTTTTTTCTTATTCTCTTCTTATTCTTTTTTCTCTTCTTTCTTTTCCTTCTCCATTATTTTCCTCATTCTCTCAACCAAATGGCCAAAAACACACCAATTTCACTTTCTTTCTCTCTTTCTCTTTATATATATATATATACAAATAATAATATAATAGTATAAATGGGTGCCAACTATACGGCACCCAAAATAAAATATTAATATATAATATAATATAATATAATAATATATTATATAATAAAATTATATAATATAAAACATTTATATAATATAATAAGAGAGATATTTTGATTATTTAATAATTAAATAATCAAAGTGTGAAATGACCGTTTTGCTTCTCATAAATAGTTACCAACTTTACACCCTAGTGGGTCCCACCAAATCCGCACTTGGGTTAACTCAACCAATGGTCCACAATGCGCCACGTGTAATTATACAAATGGTAAATAATAATTATTGACTAATTGTTTTTTTTAATACTTAAATACAGACACGCACGCATTCTTGTGGTTCTGTGGAATATTGTTGTATTAAACACTTTAATCCGGCACGCTGCCCCAGTGTACAACGAGTCCACTCCATATCGCGGGACTCCCTAAGTCCTACGCCCAATTCGTCAAATGGAGCTATTCCATGAGTCTGTAAGCAATGCCCCACGCACACGTCACGGATATTATAAATCAGTGCGTTGAACCATGTAAGCTGAGGTTACAACGCATACGTATAGTCCTTCCGTCATGATATCCTGGATGTGTGGGGATATAGATTATCACCATCAAATCCCCTAGTGCTTATCCATGTCTTATCTCCAGACTTGTATCTCACTGAACAATATGCGCAAACTCTTTTGCCATATTGTTCCACCCAGGTGGAACTCTTTCCCGGGATGATTGCTTGTGGCCACAAGACATTTCGAGATACAATGTTAAAGCATTTGGATATCTAACTCCATATAAGAGCTGACGAATCCCATATCTGTACACATCGGACTCTATAAGCATTGGACCATTCCCAGCGACATCCAGCGGTCACACCATAAAAGGTCTGTGACATACGTAGAACTAAAGTATGGTGGATCACTTATAAGCCCACCGTGGCACTCAGGTCAAAGGACCATGTATACTACTCAACTCGAAAGGACCATCCGTTGACGGCTTAGATTAGGTGTCTATCGGAGGCCCTCGTGAGTCTGTCTCATATCCATTCCTAACTGGATACCCATGTATCAATACGAGCTCCAAGTTCACAGTCGGCTAGGAACAACCATTTATACCCTTATAGTTATGACATATGCTGATCTATATATAAAGGTATCCACCGAAAGACCCGCATCGGCAGAAATAGATTAGGGACAATTATTCGAGAACATACTTGTGCAACTTACATTTCTTAGCACCCGATTACAATAATATAGTTACTGTTACATTCTCAGGTCTATGTCCCATTACAGACAAGGCTCCAACTCTTATATCTGTTGAGTATTATAACCAGCGAATACTTAGTTATGCTAATATTTAGCAATTATATGTCTCAGCGTAGCTAAGTATGAGCCCTTATCTAAACTCTTTTAGATCTGATCCAAACTCCTTCAGATCTATATGTTGGAGCTGGTGCTCACGTGTCATTCCAATATTGTATGAATATTAAATGTTAATATTTATACAATAAACATTTCGAATAAAGATTGTTAATATCATATTAATATGGTATAATGCTTGTAACATTACAGACATTGTTTGATCTGAAATAGTTCAGATCTGGTTTAAAGGAGTTTAGACCAAAACTAATAGTTATCAAAGCTGAGAGTTATAAATGCTAATAGTTAGCACTGTTAATAGTTATCAGTTTATAAGAGTCAGCGAGGTCTAAAGAGTTAGAACTTTGTCTATAATGAGACAAAGACCTGAGAGTATACTTATAATGATATAGTTGCAAAGAGTTACAATAGGTGCTAAGAAATATCATTGTGTAAGTATGTCTCAAATATAATGTTCCTGATCTATGATCACCAATGCGGGTCTATCAGTGAATTCACAATATATAGATTAGTGTATATCTATATCTGACTAGTTCAGATGGTTGTTCTTAGCTGACCATGAGCTTAGAGCTTGTATAGGCATGCGGGTATTCAGTCAGGACTGGATACTGAACAGACTCATGAGGACCCCAATAGATATCCTATGAAACCGTCAAAGGAAGGTCCTCTCGAGTTGAGTAGTAATCGTGGTCCTTTGACCTGAGCGCCACGATGGTCTTGTGAGTGATCCATCATGCTTTGGTTCCACATATGTCAGTAACCTTTCATGGTCTGACCGCTATGTGTCGCTGGGTATGGTCCGATGTTCATGGAGTCTGGTGTGCGTAGATAAGGGATCCATCAGCTTACGTAGGTAGGTTGTATATCCGATGCTCCGAGATTGTATTTCATAAAGTCTTGTGGCCGCCACAAGCATAAACCCAGGAAAAGAGTTTCCCACAGGGTTAAACAATATAGCAAAAGTGTTTGCGTATATTGTTTATCGAGATACGAATCTGGAGATAAGATTATTGGATGAGCAAATGGAGATTTGATGGTGTTGATCTATATCCCCGCACATCTAGGATATAAATGATGGAAGGATTATACGTATACGTTATGACCTCAACTTGTATGATCTGACACGCTGATTTGTAATATTCGTAACGTGTGCGTAGGGCATCGATTACGAATTAATGGAATAGTTCCATTTAACAAATCGGGTATGGACCTAGAGAGTCCCAATATGAAATGTACTCTTTGAGCACTTGGACAATGTACCGTATTGAATTGTTCAATACAGTATAATTCAGCAATTACTAAGGTTACGTTAACTAAAGTATATGGTTAAATGGTGGGACCCACTTTAGGTTAACTTGGTAACCTAGTAAGGATATAAAAGTAATTTCACTTTATGATTATTTAATTGTTAAATAATTAAAATAAATATTTATTTATTTAATTGTTAAATAAATTATTTAACTTAACTAAAGTTAAAAGTTAACCATATGATTAAGTTAAGTTAACCTTACTTAAAGGTTAAGTAAAGGTTAACCTAACCATAGTTAAGTTAGTTAACTATGGTTAAAGTAATTAAATATTTATTAACTTAAAGGTTAAGTTAAAATAATTTAACTATAGTTAAATGTTAACTAAGGTTAGGTTAAGCCAAATGAAATGCAAATGAAATTCAAATTAGTTTGGAATTTATGCATTAGTATATAAAGTGAAATGAAATTGAAAATCATTAGTTTTTAAAAGTTTTTAGTTTTTAGTTTTAGTTTTTGCATTTTGGGAGTCAATTCAATTTGAGAAATTGAAATTGTTTGTTTTATGTTTTAAGTGTTAGAACAACAAAACAAATTAGAAAAATGGTTACTAAATGTAATAACTAAAAACAAGATTTGTTTTATTTATTCAAGAGTTGAATAAAAAGAAAAACAAATTTAATTAAGTTAAATAGTTTAACTTTAAATCATGTTTAAGAGTTAAACACATATGCTGCCATTCTAGACAATCAAACCCACCCTTGTTGATTGCTAGGATTGATCAAAGATTCATTTCATGGTGGACTTCAAAGAAAATTAATCCAAAGGCTTCATTGGTGATATTTCTCAATTTCGAATTTTCATTTAATCAAATATGTATTTTCTGTGTTCATTGTATATAATCTTCCGCTGTGCACATGTATATATGAGATATGTATATTGTTTGTATGATGAACACAACCCACATGCAAGCACCCTAGTGATTGTACAACACACCCAACACTATAATGATCAGATCTACAATGTCTGTAAAGTTACATGTATAATACCATATATATGGGTATTAGCGATTTAATGGGAATGTACATTTGAATAAATACACAAGTATATGTCATTCAGGAATGGCACGTAAGCACCGACCCTAACAATCTCACACTTGCTCTAGTGTCATCCCTGATAGCATCTCATACACATCAACTCTATGTGTTTCATAAACCTTTTAGAGTCATGGCCTTAGAAAGTGGGTCCGCTAAATTAATTACATCTCTTTCAGCCAAGATCCCTCTAGTCATGTGAGACTCCTCTCAACATGATTAAAGTACTAGTGTTTGACACGTTCAGAATATAGGAGTTTATTCCCAAGTGCAGGATTGTCGAAGTAATAAATAACCCGATGAGAATGGGGTCGATCCACAGGGAAGTAGAATTAAAATTACAAATTATAAACACTTTTAAAATAATTAATGCAGCATAAGATGTTTGCAAATATTAATTCAATTAACAAATTCAAATAAAACGCTAAGGTTCGAGGGATCTACTCTTGACATAAGAAGTAAGAATATATTTAACTTTTTTTTATAACTCAATTGGAATTCTCACACAAAGGAGGTTCCAACTGAAAAATATAACAATTAAAGTTCATCATCATTTATATATTGATTAGTATTTATTTCTATTAATTATTATACACAAAATCTTATAAATGGGTTCAAGTATTTATTATGCCAATCTTTATATTTGTCTACAATAAATCAAGACTCTCACTTTACAAGAAAGGTTATATATACCAAATCTTGTAAATGGTTTCAAGAATTTATTGTGTCAAGTATAAGGTTTGTCAATAATAAATCAAGAATCACCACTTTTGGAAGAAAATGGTATTAATTCTACAAACAAAATAAATACATCATATATAAACTTGCATAACTTAATAATGAAGCATTAAATTCATGAATAAATATTAAACATATCTTATTACTTTGCCAAGAGCTTCACCCTTTCACCTTAGCTTAAAGAAAAGTATTTGGACATAATAAAACTAAAGAAAAAGAAAAGAAATAGAAGAAGAAATAACATAATTTAATAGTAAACAAGAGAAATAAATTTACAAAGAAATGGATACAAAGGACAAGTATTTTGAACTAAATTCTAACTTTCTAATTATATGCTTTAGGCATAAACAAGCCACCTATTTATAGAAAAAACATGGATAAATCGAGACAAATTTGGAGAGAACCACTTGGATGATGAAAGTCAAGAATGGTGGCAAAATAATTTGCATTGATTATCATTAGGGCACCCACTTGATTATCCAATTTGGAATTACTGTAATCCGAATTAGCTGTCACTCAAAACATCAAAGTTGTAGATAAGTCTCTTATCTTTCTAAATTGAGTAATCTCATACATATTAGATACGTATTTCTATAGTTATAGGCTAAATATTGATGACTGTTCAATCTGGGCCTGTATTGCAGATTAGTTCTATTCTAGGCTATTTTTATCCTCTAAACACTCGAATTTCAAATGCTTTATGATATACAATATATTATCCCATTGAGTCAGCTCTTCATAGGATTAAGAATCACATCAATTGGATCTTTAGGTAGAAAGTTATGCCCATTTTACCGAACCTACCACAAAATAGTTAAAAGATAATTAAGTACAATATTATAAACATACTTAAGTTAAGAAAATTAAATACACTAGTAATACAAAACAATCATATAAAACTCTTATTAAATGTATAATTTCAAGTGTTCATTAGTGTCCTCTTGGCACTTCGGATTGTATAATGGCCTTGTTTTGTCGCAAACTATGAGATAGAATCCATGTGTCTTGGAACTCTTTCAATGCCAGCGATAAACCTATGAATCCTCACTGTCGCTTCCGCTCAGCCAATCTGAATTAGCAGTGAATCCAAGTTTGATGTTATTCCAACTCCCTTGTACTATCGAGAATAAGCACATATCCATATGTAGACTCTTTATCATCTAGGTCAAACTTAAAGTCTGATTCTGTGCGTCTTCTTTTTGTAAGTCGCTTTCTTCATATTTGAGAAACTTATCCCTTGTACCTCCAAGGTAACTCAGGATATGTTTAACTATCATCAAATGGTGATCACCTGAATCAAACTGACCTCAACTTGTAACTCTTATAGCAAAACTGATCTCAGGTCTCAAACACATCATAGCATACATTAATCTCTGAAGAGCTGATATATCTGGTGTGTTAGACATTCTAACTCTCTCATCTTTCATCTAGAGAGACACTCTTCTCAAAAGATGAACACCAGGTTTATTAATGTGAAATAATTTGAGAAAATCCTATCAGCTTTCTAGCTCTATCTCTATAAAGCTTTATAGTTAATATAAATGAAACCTCTCTTAAATCCTTTATGAAGAAATTCTTACGAGTTACTTCTGACCGATTATAACATACTCACATTATTTTCAATGACCAGTATATCATCAACAAAGAGCATCAAGAAGACTATCATGCTCTCACTGACATTTCATGCACACTAGACCAGAAGTTTGACCGGACATAAAATTTTCAGACTGTTCTATGAATATCTCTTACTTAAGATATCCATTTTGGAATACTTCCTTACATCCATCTGCCAAACTTTAAAGTCATAATATACTGCAATAGCCAATAATACTAATCGACTTTAGCATCAATATTGCTTTAAAAGTTTCATTTTAGTGATCCCAGATCACTGAGGATTACCTTTCTAGATCCAATACAGAGCCTAGAAGATATCTACCTTCCATCTGGCTCCCACTACCTCTTTGTAAACCTTTTACAACTAATGAAAATAATTTTCACGGGTAGCTTTACCAAGTTCCAGACTTGATTCTGATGCATATAGTCAATATTGTTTTCATGGCTTCTTGCTGCTTGTCGAATCGATGTCTAACATCATTTCCCTATAGGTCTAAGGATTATTTTCTTCTACCAAGAAAACTCAAAGTTTACCTTCAAGCATCAACCATACCTAAATGGTGACCTAGACATCCTTTTTGACCTATTTAGAAGTGTGCTAAAAGATCACTGCTTAATTGATCTTGAGTTCTCATCGTTGGTTCATTGATTTCTAGATTGACTTCACCAAGCTCAGTCTTTCTATGATTCCCATGACCCATTAGAAACTTTTTCTCTATGATAGTGGTATACTGAGAAATGAACACACTTCGTTTCTCTAAATTATAGAACTAATATCCTATTAGATTCACAGGATACTCAATGAACCTATACTTGTGCCTTTTGGGTGTTGTTTATCCTATTGAGTAACTCTTACAAAATAAGATACCCTGCTACGTAACTCTTACGTAAGTAGGACAATCGCAAGTCTTAACATATTTAAGACACAGTTTTCTTCCTTTCTGTATCACATACGGAATGGAAGAAACAGCTTCTGATGGAACTTTGGTTGATAAGCAGTTGTATCTTGAGCATATTCTCACAGATATAGATCCGTAACTCATTATCAATTGAACCATATCTAATAAAGTCTAATTTCTCATTTCCTAAACATCATTATGTTGTGGAGTACCCGAAGGACTATAGTGAGTGAGAATCTCATTCTCTTTAAACAAACGAAAACTTATGGTTGATGTATTCATTTCCTCGATCTAATCGAAGGAATGTGACGTACATACTAGTATATTTAGTCATCTCCGTGAATACATTATTCATAACTGGTTAAGTCTTTATAGTTAGATTAAAAATCCAACCATCTTTAACCAGACAGATAAGCATCTCACATCTATATTACCTAACTCATATACCACAGCTCCGTAACATTTAAGGATTTCGATCTACAGACATTTCTAATTGTATATAATATCCAATTATAAACTGACATTCAGCTAATAAAACATCATACTTATTATGCAATAGAACTATTATATTGCATACAAGAAGTAAGTCAATTTGCCCAATAACTTGGACCTGCAAGAAATCACCATTTTGTACTCTTAACTTTACTTCTACAAGCTGTTGCATTCTAGTCTCTCTCAATCCCTGCAACATATTGTAGATATGATAGGGATATACAATATCTCATACCTAGCTTGAACTGGCATCATATGTCCTAGAAATTTCTATTTGTGTCAAACACAAACCTATGAGAGTCTTTCTAACAATTATAAGGCTTCTAGGGTTGTGGGATTTCCAATACCCAACCTTACTGTAGTGGAAACATTTTTCATCTACACGCTCTCTTGTTGATCTTTGGATAAATATTGCCTCTGAGGATTGATACTGGGTATCTGACTCATCTTCTTCTCCTGACACATCTGATCTCATCAGATATACTTAGAGTAAAAGGTGAAGCACCATAAGCAAAGAGGGTTACACTCTCTTTATTTAATCCTCTAGAGAGGTATTATCAAAATTACTTTACAGCAAACTCTGATCAACAATAAATCCAAATTTTTTTGAATCCAGAACACTTCTGAGATTCATCCACCTGTTAGAGTAATTCCTAGTACCCTAGAGTTAGACTGCATTAACTATACACACCAACTGGTTTGTAGTGGGCATTATTCTTGACAGGCTAAAATTAACGGGAGATGTGAGCAGAATGGTTATTAAATCGCTAATGGAACATTTTTAATCATGGGTATACTAATTATACATTTTTGATTTAAAATGCCCTCCCACTGTTTTACATAATCTCGGTAATCTCTCAAACGGAAAGACGATAGTTTAAACTCTTTTAAACTATACAACGAGAAGTAGATCCCATTGAAATTTACTTGGGCCTCACGCTGTAGCAATATTGGCCTTTGGCTCCCATTGTGGTTATCAACACAAAAATTAATCTTGGTTTATAATACAGACCGATAACTCGTTATCACTGCATCTCATAAACCCTGATTTATAATATAGACTGATAACCTTTATCACTACATCTTATAAATCCACACATGCAAAATTAATTTTGAAACATTATTCAAAAATATTGTAGCTATGAACAGTAGCTTCCCTACTGTAGCTATAAATAGTAACATTTACTGTATCATAAACAGTAAAACTTTATTGTTCATGTGCTACTGTTTAAGTGAATAGTACACACCGCGGCACCAGATGTCTCTGCTGGCACTGCAGCGCCCAGTGCTTTCCTTTTGGCATATCCGTTTCAGCACTTGAAACGCGCTATTTCCACTGGGTCAAATGCATCCATTCACTCAAACAACACCTATATATGTCCTAAATGGCTATGATACCATTTTGTTGGCGGCAGAGGGATTTAATATACGTATGTGGGTGTATGCATGTGCAATTGTGTTTGTTGCCTAACGCGGCGGAAGCGTACAAATTTTGTAATAAATATAATAAATAAATATATTAATCACATTAATATATTAGAAGGTTAGAGAACTTACCTCAACGTGTAACGCTATACATGTATTTTCTCGGAGTCCGCATGGAGATCAACTCGCGGACAGTTCTAGTCACCAATATGGTGGGCTTGGTGAGTTAGAACAGCAGCTCTATATGCAGCACCGGGTTTAACTCTTAAATCCCAAAATGGTCGATTTGTGTTTTTATCCTTTTCTCCAAAAAGATAAAACAAAATTAGAAAAATTGAAGCAATCCACCATTACTTCAAATGGAACCATAGGAAAAAATGAAACAATTTCATTTTTCCTTATTTTTGTTTATTTGTTTCTTCTTTTTCTTTTCTTGTCTCTTCTTTCTTTTCCTTCTCCATTTCTTTCATCCTTCTCTCAATTAAATGGCCAAAAACACACCAATTTCACTTTCTTTCTCTCTTTCTCTTTATATATATATATACAAATAATAATATATAATATTAATAATAATATAAATAGGTGCCAACTATATGGCACCCAAAATAAAATATTAATACATATATATAATATTATATAATAAAAAATTATAAAATATAATATAATAATATTATATAATATAAAAAAATTATATAATATAATAAGAGAGATATTTTGATTATTTAATAATTCAATAATCAAAGTATAAAATGACTATTTTGTCCTTAATGAATAGTTATCAAGTTTACCCCATAGTGGGTCCCACCAAACCCGCACTTGGGTTAACTCAACCGAGGGTACACAATGCACCACGTGTCATTATACAATTAGTAAATAATAATTATTGACTAATTATTGTATTTAACACTTAAATACAAAACACGCGTGCATTCCCGTGGTTCTACTGAATATTACTGTATTAAACACTTTAATCTGGCACGTTGCCTCAGTGCACAATGAGTACACTCTATATTGCGGGACTTCCTAAGTCCTACACCCGATTCGTCAAATGGAACTATTTCATGAGTCTGTAAGCAATGCCTTACGCACACGTCATGGATATTACAAATCAGCGCGTTGAACCATGCAAGCTGATGTTACAACGCATACGTATAGTCCTTCCGTCATGATATCCTAGATGTGCGGGGATATAGATTATCACCATCAAATCCCTTAGTGCTCATCCATGTCTTATATCCAGACTTGTATCTCACTGAACAATATGTGTAAACTCTTTTACCATATTGTTCCACCTTGGCAGAACTCTTTTCCGGGATGATTGCTTGTGGCCACAAGACTTTTTGAGATACAGTGTCGAAGCATTTGGATATCTAACTCCATATGGGAGCTGACGGATCCCATATCTGTATGCACGGGACTTCATAAGCATTGAACCATACACAACGACACCCAGCGGTCACACTATGAAAGGTCTGTGACATGCGTGGAATCAAAGTATGGTGGATCACTTACAAGCCCACCGTGGCACTCAGGTCAAAGGACCACGTATACTACTCAACTCGAGAAGACCCTCCATTGACGGCTTACATTGGGTGTCTATCGGAGGCAGTCGTGAGTCTGTCCCATATCCAGTCCTAACTGGATACTCATATGTCAATACAAGCTCCAAGCTCATAGTCGGCTAGGAACGACCATCTATACCCTATAGTTACAACATATGTTGATCTATATATAAAGGTATCCACCGACAGACCCGCATCTATAGAAATAGATTAGGAACAATTATTTGAGAATATACTTGCGCAACTTACATTTTTTTAGCGCCCAATTGCAACTCTTGCAACTACGCAGTTACTGTTATATTCTCAGGTCTATATCTCATTACAGACATGACTCCAACTCTTGGATCTGCTGAGTATTATAACCAGCTAACACTTAGCTGTGCTAACATTTAGCAATTATATGTCTCAGCGTGGCTAACTATGAGCCTTTATCTAAACTCTTTTTGATCTAATCCGAACTCCTTCAGATCTACAATATTTGTAACGCTACATGCATAATACCATATATATAGGTATTAGCAATTTAATGGGAATGTACACTTGTATAAATACACAAGTATATGTACATTCAGAGATGGCACGTAAGCACCGACCTAACAGTATTCAATACTTAAATTCATCGAACACAATTAACTCAAATAGAACAATGATGGCTATTTATTTAAGGGACGGAGATGAATAATAAAATATCTTTTGCTATCAAGTTTTTGTTGTTTTTAACATTTAAAAACTTAAAATAAAAATCATTTTTCTTACCTTAAAAAATTGACTTCAAAGGAAAATGAAAAACCCTTTTTCATTTTCTTTTTTCTCCCGTTGCTAAAACCCACCATTTGTGGTCTTTCATTTTATTTCAAAAACACAAAATAAATTCCAAAAGGCAATCAAAAACCACCATATGGTCGGCCACCCTTCCTTGATTATATATATTCATCAAAAAATAATATTATAAAGTCAATTGTAAAGATATTTTTATTATTATATTGATATATATTCATTGAATATATATCAATATAATAATAAAAATATCTTTACAATTAACTTTATAATGTTATTAAAAGTTTTTATTTTATCAAATAAACCAAAGATGTGTCCAACAATCGGACAAAAGTGATGGACGGTCATGCTTTTTTTATAAACAAAATATCATTCAAGTCCTCAAGGTTTCATTTAATGTCATTAAAGTTTCTTTAATTCCCCTTTTAGTAACATTTGCTTTAACTGTACTTAATTGCTAAATAAAATCTCATTTTATTTAGCAGTTAAGTTCTTAATTAAATATTTACTTTATTAATTTAATCATGAGTTAACAATTAATGTTAGTCAAATTAACTAATCACTTAACTCTTAAGTGATAACGAATATTTATATTATTTAACACTTAAATAATTGATTTAGAAAAATAATCCTTAAGCCTTTAATTAATCCAGCATGGGTCCTGCCATACCTAATACTTGAGTCAATTTAACCGCAGGCTCATTGTGCGCTACTTGTCACTATTTAATTATTTAACAATAATTATTAACTAATTACTGTATTTCACACTTAAATAATGACACGTGCGCATCCCGAGGATTCCTAAAACAAATATTCGATTCTACTAAAAATTACTAAATCAAACAATTCAATCCAGTGTGCTACCCTAGTGTACAACAAGTATACTTCATATTGTGGGACTCCCTAGGTCCACGCCTAATATTTCAAATGAAACTATTCCATAAGTCTGTGATCAATGCTCCACGCACACGTCACAGATATTATAAATTAGCGCATTAAACCATACAAACTGAGGTCACAATGCATACGTATAATCCTTTTGTCACCTATTTCCTGGATGTGTGGGGATATAGATTAACTCCGTCAAATTCTCATATGCTCATCCATGAACTTATCTCCAGATTTGTATTTCCAAGAATAACATACGCAAACGCCTTTGTTATACTGTTCAACTTTTTGGGAAACACCTTTCTCAGGTTAGTACTTGTGGCTACGAGATATTTTGAAATACAATCTCGAAGCATTTGGATATACTACTCCCCTATGAGAACTGACAGATCCCATATCTGTACACACCGGACTCTATAAGCATCAAACATACCTAGCGACATCCAGCGGTCACACCATGAAAGGTCTGTGACATGAGTGGAACCAAAGTATGGTGGATCACTTACAAGCCTATCGTGGCACTTAGGTCAAAGGACTACGTATACTACTCAACTCGAGAGGACTCACCATTGAGGACTTTATAGGGTGTCTATTGGCGTCTTTGTGAGTCTATTCAGTATTCAGTCCTGACTGAATACCTGTATGCATATACGAGCTTCCAGTAAGTCCATGGTCGACTAAGAACAACGATCTATACTATATAGATATAGCATATACTTATTTATATAAAATGGATCCACTGACAAACCTGCATAAGTGAAGCAGATCAGGAATATAGTGTTTAAGGACATACTTGCATAATGACATCTCCTAGTACCTATTGCAACTCTTTACAACCATGTCATTACTGGTATACCATCAGGTCTTTGTCCCATTACAGACAAGGATCTAACTTTTTAGATCTGACTGACTCTTACATCTTGCAAACTCTTAGCAATGCTAACTGATAGCATTTATAACTCTCAGCTTTGCTAATTCTTAGCGTTGATCTAAACTCCTTTAGACCAGATCTAAACTCCTTCAAATCATATAATGTCTGTAATGTAACAAGCATTGTACCATGTATTTATATTGTATTAACAATTATACAAAATGTTTACCATTTAAATATTAAACAATTTAATATTCAAGCAGTATTTGAATGGCATATAAGCACCAACTCTAACAGTAAGTTCCAAGAACAAGGAACACTAAAAAAAGGCATAAATGTGAAAACAAATACAATAGTAAGAGAGTAAACATCCTAAATATCATGAAAAATACCTATTATATATGCATTATAAAGCGTCTTTCAAGGCAAGGGAATAAAATATGGTTATGAATATTATTGATGACTCAAGATCTTGAAAATCTTACTTATATAATTGTCTCTAATCTCTTTGGAAAAAAAGAAGAGAACACTAAATTATCAAGTTTTAATTAATATTTTCATGTTATATCTTTTTGTATGAAATGTGACTTTTATCATTATGATATCTACCATAAACGTTTATCTAAGGAATAACTTTTAAAGATGAATTGCCCACGTTGAAAAGCTTGGGATGCTTATTTAACTGACAATGCAACTATATACACTATCCTTTGAAATAAGAAATATTGAACAGAAAGTGATATTAGGTCTTGTAGATATGATTGAAGGTTCTGAAAAAGTAATAATTTTGTTATCAAGTAGAATAAAGTTATATATAAGTGAAGCTTTATACGCAGACAAATTCAGAAGAAATCTGCTTAGATATTCGCCGAAATGGATATCACATTGAGACTTTAAGTGAAAATAATATAGAATATCTTTGCATTGCTTTTAACATCTTAAACAAGAAATGCATACTTGAAAAGCTTCCTACCTTATCATCTGGTTTGTATTATATATTTATAAATTTAATTGAGAGTTATGCAGTAATGAATCATAAATATAGTGATCCAAAAACTTTTATACTATAGCATGATTGACTTGGTTATCTAGGATTAACAATGATATGTAGAATTATTGAAAATTCTGATAGGCATTCATTAAATAACCTGAAGATTCTGTTGTCTAATAAGAGTTTTTGTACTACTTGCTCATAAGTCAAATTTGTAGTTAGACCATTCTTTTTAAGATTGGTCTAGAATCTCTATCATTTTAACAAAGTTTCAAGGAGAAAATTGTGGTTCAAATTCATTTACCAAGTAAACATTTTTTTACTTTTCTATGATTTTGATTGATGCATATGCATGATGGCCACATGTTTATTTATTGTCTACACAAAATGTTGCATTCGCTATATTACTAGCATAAATCATTAAATTAAGGACATAATTTCTAAAATACCCTATTAAGACTATACATTTAGATAATGCTAGTGAATTTACATCTAAAATATTTGATGACTATTGTATATAAGTGGTAATTAATGTAGAACATCTTTTGCCACATGTTCACATAAAAATGGATTAGCAAAATTTTTAATTATTTTATTGTTAGAGCCGGTGCATATGTGCTATTATAATATTATATTAATATTAATTGTTTAATATTTATACAATAAATGTTTCAAATAAAAATTGTTAATTTTATAATCATATGGTAAAATGTTTATAACACTACAGACATTGTATTCAGATTTGGTTTAAATAAGTTTAGACTTAGGATAAGAGTTAGCAGTGCTAAGAGTTATAAATGCTAAGAGTTAGCATTGTTACAAGTTAGCAGGTTATAAGAGTTAGCAAGATCTAAAGAGTTAGAATATTATCTATAATGGGACAAAGACCTGAGAGTAATTATAACATAGTTTTGCAAAGAGTTATAATAGGTACTAGAAAATGTCATTGTATAAGTATATCTCAAACATTATGTTACTGATCTATTTCATCATTGCGGGTCTATCGGTGAATTCTTTTGATATAGATCAGTGTATGTCTATATCTGCTTGGTTCAGATGGTTGTTCTTAACTGGCCATGAGTTTAGAGCATGTATAGGCATACGAGTATCTAGTCAGAACTGAATACTAAACAGACTCATGAAGACCCCAATAGACATCCTATGAAGTCATCAAAGAAAGGTCCTCTCAAGTTGAGTAGTATTCGTAGTTCTTTGACTTGAGCACTACGGTGCACTTGTAAGTGATCCACCATACTTTGGTTTCACATATGTCAGAGACCTTTCATAGTCTGACTGTTATGTGTCGCTAGGTATGGACCGATGCTTAAGAAGTTTGGTGTACGTAGATACAGGATTTGTCAGCTTACATAGGTAAGTTGTATATCCGATGCTCCAAGATTGAATTTCATAAAGTCTTGTGGCCATAAGCATGAACCCGAAAGAAGATTTTTTCATGGAGTTAAACAATATCACAAAAGTTTTTGCATATATTGTTTATCGAGATACGAATCTAGAGATAAGTTAACGGATGAGCAAATGAGGATTTGACGGTGTTGATTTATATCCCTGTACATCTAGGATACAAATGATGAAAAGATTATACGTATGCATTGTGACCTTAACTTGTATAGTCTAATGTGTTGATTTATAATATCCATAATGTGTGCGTGGGGCATCGATTACAGACTCATAGAATAGTTCTATTTGACAAATCGGGTATAGACCTAGGTAGTCCCACAATATGAAATATACTCTTTGTGCACTTCGACAGTATACTGTATTGAATGGTTCAATACACTAAAATTCAATAATTTACTAAGGATAAGTTAACTAAAGTATATGGTAAATGGTGGGATTCACTTTAGGTTAACTTGATAACCTAGTAAGGACATAAAAGTAATTTTATATAATAATTATTTAATTGTTAAATAATTAAATAAATATTTATTTATTTAATAGTAAAATAAATAATTTAACTTAACTATGGTTAAAAGTTAACTATATGGTTAAGTTAAAGTTAACCTTACTTAATAGTTAAGTAAAAGTTAACCTAACTATGGTTAAGTTAGTTAACTAGGTTAGATTATTTAAATGTTTATTTAACTTAAGGATTAAGTTAAACTAACCTAATTAGGGTTAAATGTTAACTATAGTTAGGTTAAGTTAAATGTAAATTCAAATTTAAATGAAATTAAAATCAAATACATGTATTTGGTTTATATTAATAATATGAATCAATTTTATTAGTTAAATGTTTTTAGATGGTTGGCTAATTTGAGAGAGAAATTGAGAATGAAAATTTGTGATGTTTTCAAGAGTTGAAAATATGTTCTATTCATTATCTTCTCTAAGTAAAGTTAGCCATTAAAACATGAATTAAATTTATTTTTGTTCAAATGTTGAATTAATAAATAACATATTTAACTAAGTTAAAGAGTTTAACTTTGAATTATGTTTAAAAGTTAATTTGATTGCTGGATTAATACTGTTATTCTAGATAATAAAACCCATCATTTTGTCAATTGCTCGAATTAGCAAAGTTTACATTTCAGATAGACTTCAAGCAATTTAATCTAAAGGCTTTAAAGGTTAAATTCACAATCTCGTTATTAATTTGATTAATATATATTAATTGTGTTCATTATAAATTTTTATAATTTTATTGTGCATATATGAGATATGCATGAGATATATATGTTTTTTATGATGAACACATCCTACATGTATGCACCCTTAATAACTCAACTCTCAACAATTGGTATCAGAGCAATTTTGTGTTGTTTTGGGTGTTTTTAGTGTTGGCTATGTTGTAGGATATATTCCAAGGTTGTTAGGGTGCATTTCTAAGTGTTAAAAATATAAAACCGATGAATATAGCACCTAGAACACCGCAACATTCATGTCCAGCGTTACAATGTTTATGATGAGTTAGGGCGCTGGATGTATGGCGCCCAGCGCTGGAGGCACTACTTCCAATGCCCCAGTGCTAGTAAGCCAATGCTGTAGCACTAAGGCTTTTAAAGCCCTAGCACTGCAACGCTAAAAGATCAATGCTGCGACGTTGGTACTAAAAAAAGGAGTAATTTTTTTTAATTTTTGCATGTATGGGGTTTATGAGATGCAATAATAAGAGTTATTAGTTTGCATGATAAATCGGGGTTATTAATATTTTTTTATAACCACAATGAGAGCCTTATTGGTGAGGTTTAGTTGTGCTTGCATAGAAATAAATAATTGATTGAGAATAACCTTATCATGTGATGAGAGCATGTATTTAAAAATCTCTCTTAATCATATTAAAATTTATTATATTATGTGATAATATTTTAAATGGTCCGTCTTGCCAATAAGTGTTAGACAGGTCACTACGGTCTTTTTTAATATTACTTTAGTGTGAGAGATTTGGTCGGTGTGACTTGAACTATGCTGGTAAAACATGAGATGAGTCAAATATATACAAACATATTATCCAATATTGCTTTAGCGTGAGGGTAGTGTCAGTAATATATATTTTATTATTGACAAGTTAATCTGAAATAAACTTATCCAATATTATTTTAGCGTGAGGATAATGTATATTTAGAATCAGTAGTAAGAGTTGCATGAGATGCAATTGATAAGAGTTGTCTACCTGTTGGGTTTACAAATGCTAATATTGTTTTAACGTGAGGGTAGAGTAAAATGTTAATAGGGTCTACTTCCCCATGTATAGTTTAAAATATTTTAAATTGTTGTTATCTCATTTGAGAGATTAAAGGGATTAAGTAAAGTAGTGGGATGATGTTTTTAGATTAAAAAATGTATAATAGTTATACCCATGATCTAAAGCGTTATTTATTAATGATTAGAAATGGTCCACTACACATCTGCTAATTTGTCTTATAGAGATAAGATACTTGTCTTATAGAAATAAGATAAGTACGAGCAATCTATTAGTACTCTTAATAAATACACACCAACTATAGGGTACCGAATAAAATATTTAAATTTGCTTATGAATCTTAAAATAGTTCTACTTTTAGAAATATTTGATATTTTTAAACCATAGATAGAGAATAGTCACAAGCGAAAATATTTCCATTGCTATAAGGTTTGGAATAGTATGTACTACTATTCAAAGCACCTTGACTTAAGAAAGATTAACCCATTCGATATCTGTTTTACCAAACATTAACATTTCATTAGCATATGATGCTAAGTGTGCAAGGGTATGAGATATCGCTTGTCATTCTCATATCTGCAAGGTGTTGCATGATTTGAGAAATGCTATAATGCGTGAAAATGAGAAGTTCAGCTTCACATAGAAAATAGAGATTTCCTATACATGGCAGCCATTAAGACTTCTAAGTCACTTCTCCTTTCTGGCAAAAGTATTAATGTTGTATAATTGTTATTTCGTGCCAAACATTATTAGGTGAATGATATCACTCCCTGTAGTTAACAAAAAAGGTTATCATAAAAATATTAAGAATAGTTTATCATGTTTATGTGACAATTATAATATTTTATTAATTAAGTGTCAGTTAATGAAAGACCGTTATATCTTATATATAATAAGAAATGTCGTTAGTGTATAGGTAAACAAAATAAATAGTAGTTCAACAACTTTGAATAATAATAAATAGTGGCATATAAGATTATGTAATGTAATCATGAAATAACTATCCCGTCTGGTTAAGGATGGGCAGATATTTGATCTGACTATAAAACATTGACTAGTTTATGAATTCTAAATTCGAGAGAATATGACCAAATCTTTATATAGGTGTTAGACATCAGGCCACTGATTTATTGGAACTGGTATATAGTGATGTATTTAATCTAATGAAGCTTATTGTTATGGGTAATTTTGATACTTCATTATCTTTATAGTGATTTGTCACTATATGAACATGTGTTTCTGGGAAATGCAGGTCAAAATTTTTTTGAAGTGTTCAAAATGTTTTGACTATGAATGTAAAGAAACAAACTCTTATATATATTGAGTGTTTTCAATTAGATCGAATCAGTTTATATATAACCAGTAAATTCACAAATTATTTAAATAAGAATACGATTCTCACTCTAGTCCTCAAGATACTCCTAAACACAATTATGTGTTCACGAAATGTGAAATCAGATTTTATTAGATACAATCTTATTGATATTGAGTTTCACCGATCTTCTATAATATCTATGGGATTATGCTTTAGAATCTGCTACTCACTTATTGAAAATAGTTCCATCTAAAATCGTTCCTTCTACTCTGTATGAGATATAGAATAAAAAAGGAACCGAGTTTTAAGTATGAGGCTTGGGGTTGTTCTGCTTGTATAAAAGTTATACAACAGGATAAACTTGTATCCAACGGTATAAGTATCAGTACATTGTCTATCCCAAGTGTTCAATGGGATACCAATTCTATGATTCAGATGAATGAAATATGTTACTTACTCGCAATACCACATTTCTAAAGAAAGAGTTTCTCATAAATTGTGGGGATTATAAAAAGATTGAACTTGACGAAGTCAATCAGAATATATATGAACCGACGGTGGAATTTTAAGTTCAGCTAAGTGAAACATCTTTAACTCACTCTTCTCATAAATAAGAAAGGATATCAAGGCCACCGACAAGGTATGTTTGATATTTGAAAGTGCCCTTGGTGTTTTCTTAATTGAAGAAAATGATCCATTGACTTATGTAAAGACAATGTTTGACATCATTTCGAAAAAATGGTCAAATGCCATAAAATTCAAAATTGACTCTACGTATGACAATCAAGTCTGGCACTTGGTTGTGTTTTCTGTAGGAATTGTTCCTATTAGCTGTAAATCAGTTTATACAGTGAAAGTGTGGGCCCTATATGAAGGAAGAATCTTTCTAGGCCCGATTGATGTTGAAAGGTTACACTCAGAGATATAGGATCAGTTATAAGGAAACTTTTTTCATCAATAACCATGTTAAAGTCAATTTAGATTTTGTTCATTATTGCTGCATATTATAATTTTGAGGAGTGACTAATATATGTAAATGCAGCGTTCTGAGACGTATATCTTGAGTAAGAGATATGCATTGAACAACCTGATGTTTTTGCATCTAAGTCTAACTTCTAAAATAATGTGTATACTAACAAAGTCCATTTATGAACTTAAGTAGTTTTTTCGAAACTAGAATCTTTGCTTAAATGACGAAATCAGAAATCTAGTTTCATCAGGAATGAAGAAGAAGCATGTGTTCAGAAAGTGTAGTGGGAGTATAATTATCTTTTTAGTTCTCTAAGTGGAAAATATACTCAATATCGGAAACGATGTTGGTATAAAAGATTTGAGAGAGACTTCCTGTATACTAGGTATAAAGCTTTATAGAGATATAGTTAAGAGGCTAAGTCCATAAAAGGTACAACTTGATTGACTGTGAGACAATTAATGTGCCTTTTAGACATAGTATTCATCTATCTGAGATGAAGTGTTCTCAAGAAGAAGATGAAAGAGTTAGAGTATCTAAAGTCACATATGCATAAGCTAGAAGTAGCTTAATGCATTCCATGTTATGTACGAGACTTGAATTTGGATGGCTGTAAGTGTTACGAGCTGGTATTCGTCTAATCCAGATTACGACCATCAGATAACTGTGAGACATATCTAGAGTACCTAAGAGGTATGAAGATAAGTTTTTCCAATTATGGAGAAAGTTTTTTACAAGTCAAGGGATGTACATATTCAAATTTTTTGTCTGAATCGAATAGTAGAAAGTCTACATCTAGTTATGTGTTTCTTTTTATCGGTACTGAAGCTAGTTAAATGTGTGTAATTAAATATCTATAGCTAATTCTGCCTTGAAGGTAGAATACGATACGGCTTGAGAAGCTGTAAAAGAATCACAATGGATATTCAAGTTAGTTGTAGAGTTTTTGAATAGTTTCAAGCTCAGTGAATCTTTCCCACTATATTACAATAATAACGATAATTGCTCTAGCCAATAAGCGATAAGGCACACAAGAATTCTGATCATGTGAACTTTGAATACCACATAATTAGAAAGTTCTTAGCTACTGGAGTTGTAATAATATCTATGAAATAATCCATAGATAATGTAGCTAACCCACTTAGGCCTAAACTCTTATGGTGTTTGAGAAACACGTGAAGTATATTGATATGAGATGTTAGGATTGTGTCTACATAACATCTTAGTTTTGTATAAACATTTGATATCTATACAGAATAAATTTTATTATATTGTTAATTATTTCTTAATAACGTGATTTAATGCTTGTTACGCTACAGATTATGTATTATTTGAAGGAATTTAGATACGGTCTAAACTTCTTTAGACCAGTGCTAAGAGTTAGTAAATATTCCAAGAGTTAGAACATTATCTATAATGGGACAAAGACCTCAAAATATGCTTATAATGATATAGTTGCAAGAGTTGTAATGAAATGCTAAGATGTGTCATTATGCAAGCATGTTCTTAAATATATATTGTTCCTGATCTATTTCTACTGACATAGGTTTATTGGTAGATCCTATTAATTCACATAGATCAGTGTATGTCTATATCTGTAGGTTACAGTTGGTCATTCCTAGCTGACCAGGATCTTGGAGATTATATAGGCATACGAGTATTTAATTAGGACTGAGTACTGAACAGACTCATAAGGACCCTAATAGACATCCTATGTTGCCATCAATGAAATGTCCTCTCGAGTTGAGTAGTATACGCGGTTCTCTGACCTGATCACTACGGTGGGCTTATGAGTGATCTATTATGCTTTAGTTCCACGTATGTCAGAGGCCTTTTATGGTCTGACCACTAGGTGTCGCTGGGTATAGTCCGATACTTATGGAGTCTGGTGTGTACAGATATGGGATCCACCAGCTCTCATAGAGAGTGATATATCTAGATGCTCCAAGATAGTATCTCAAGAAAGTCTTATGGCCATAAGCAGTAAACTCAGGAAATGAGTTTCCATAAGGGTTAAATAATATGACAAAGGCCTTTTATGGTCTGAACTCAGGAACAGACTCATAAGGACCCTAATAGACATCCTATGTTGCCATCAATGGAATGTCCTCTCGAGTTGAGTAGTATACGTGGTTCTCTGACCTGAACACTACGGTGGGCTTATGAATGATCTATCATGCTTTAGTTCCACGCATGTCAGAGGCCTTTTATGGTCTGACCACTAGGTGTCACTGGGTATAGTCCGATACTCATGGAGTCCGGTGTGTGCAGATATGGGATCCACCAGCTCTCATAGAGAGTGATATATCTAGATGCTCCAAGATAGTATCTCAAGAAAGTCTTATGGCCATAAGCAGTGAACTCAAGAAATGAGTTTCCATAAGGGTTAAACAATATGACAAAGGGTTTGCTTATATTGTTCAGTAGGATAGCATTCTGGAGATAGGTTTATGGATGAGTACATGGGAATTTGATGGTGTTGATCTATGTCCTCGCACATCCAAGATATATTTGATGGAAGGATTATACGTATGCATTATAACCTCAACTTGCATGATTCAACTCATTGATTTGTAACATTCGTGACCTGTGCGTGAGGCATTGCTTACGGACTTATGGAATAGTTCCATTTAACAAATTGGGCGTGGACCTAGAGAGTCTCGCAATATGAAGTGTACTCGTTGTGCACTGGAGCAAAGTACTGGATTGAATTATTTAATCCAGTAATATCTAGCACTACCACAGGAATGCGTGCGTGTTTATGTTTAAGCGTTAAATATAATAATTAGTTAATAATTGCTATTCACTAATTGTATAATGACACATGGCGCAATATGAACCATCGGTTGAGTTTACCCAAGTGTGAGATTTGATGGAACCCTCTAAGAGGTATATTTGATAACCATTCATGAGGGGCAAAATAGTCATTTCACACTATAATTATTTAATTGTTAAATAATTATAATATCTTTATTAAAATATATTATTTTATAATATTATATATTTTAATAATATAAAATATATTTATGCATGATAGTTGTCATGCATTTATATATATTATATATTATTTTATTATTATTTTAGCTCTTAGTTGCTAAATTATATTAATTTTATATATAATATTATATTTTATGCAAAATTAGAGATATATATGTGTGAAAAAGGGGAAAGAAGACGAGAATTGCTTCATTTTCTCTTTGTTTTCATTTTGCATTTTGGAGAAAAAGCAAAATAAAACACATTCTCGGCCATTCACTTGGGATTAAAGGGTTAATCTCGTGTTGGATTAAAGGAGCTGTTGTTCTAACTTGCCAAGCCCACTAAGTCAATGACTAGAATTGCTTACGAGTGAGACTCTGGGCGAGCTCCATATATACACGTGTAAAACGTTACACGTTTTGGTAATTTCTCAACTTTACTTTTGATATATTAATTTGATTAATATATATTTATGTGTATGTTGTATGTTTTAAATGTTCCGATGTGCCAAATATGTATGAGATACGTATTTTTGCAATAAACACTATTGCACATGCATACACTTTGTATATTTGATCCCCAACATGAGATACTAGTACGAATGACATTATAGTAAGTAGGAGTTTGTTGGAGTTTGTACTTACGTGTCATTCCAATATTGTATGAATATTAATTGTTTAATATTTATACTATAAACATTTCGAATAAAAATTGTTAATTTTATAATAATATGGTATAATGCTTGTAACACTACATATATTGTATGATCTGAAGGGGTTCAAATTTGGCCTAAAGAAGTTTAGACCCGAGCTAAGAGTTAGCAATGTTGAGAGTTATAAATTCTAAGATTTAGCACTGTTAAAAGTTATAAGTTATAAGAGTTAAAATTTTGTCTATAATAGGACAAAGACCTAAGAGTATACTAGTAATGACATGGTTGTAAAAAGTTGCAATAAATGCTAGGAAATATCATTGCGTAAATATGTCTCAAACATTATGTTCCTGATCTATGTTCACCAATGCGAGTTTATTAGTGAATCACCATAATATAGATCAGTATATGTCTATATCTGTATGCTACAGATGGCTATTCTTAGCTGACCGTGAGCTTAGAGCTTATATAGGTATGCGAGTATCTAGTCCGGACTAGATACTGAACAGATTCACAAGGACCTCAATAGATATTTTATGAAACCGTCAAAGAAAGGTCCTCTAGAGTTAAGTAGTATTCATAGTCTTTTCACTTGAGCACCACGGTGGGCTTTATGAGTGATCCACCATACTTTAGGTCCACATATGTCAGAGACCTTTCATGGTTTGACTACTATGTGTTGTTGGGTATGGTCCGATGCTCATTGTGTCCAGTGTGTGTAGATACGGGATCCGTCAGCTTATATAGGTAAGTTGTATATCTGATGCTCCAAGATTATATTTCATGAAGTCTTGTGGTCATAAGCAAAAACCCGGGAAAGGATTTTTCCACAGGGTTAAACAATATCACAAAAGTATTTGCGTATATTGTTTATTGAGATACGAATTTGGAGATAAGTTAATGGATGAGCAAATGAGGATTTAACGGTGCTAATCTATATCTGCGTACATCTAAAATATAAATGATAGAATGATTATACGTATGTGTTGTGAGCTCAACTTATATGGTCTAACGTGCTAATTTGCAATATCCGTAATGTGTGCGTGGGGCATCGATTACGGACTCAAGGAATAGTTCCATTTGATAAATCGAGTCTGAACCTAGGGAGTCCCGTAATATAAAATGTACTCTTTGTACACTTGGATAGTATACCATATTGAATGGTTCGATACAGTAAAATCCAATAATTTACTAATGTAACATTAACTAAAGTATATGATTAAATGGTAGGACTCACTTTACGTTAACTTGATCAGCTAGTAAGGATATAAAAGTAATTTCACATAATAATTATTTAATTGTTAAATAATTAACTAAATATTTATTTATTTAATAGTTAAGTAAATAATTTAACTTAACTATAGTTAAAAGTTAACCATATGACTTGAGTTAAAGTTAACCTTACTTAATGGTTAGGTAAAGGTTAACCTAATTATGGTTAAATTAGTTAACTAAGGTTAGATTATTTAAATATTTATTTAACTTAAGGGTTAAGTTAAATTAACCTAACTAGGGTTAAATGTTAACTATAGTTAGGTTAAGTTAAATGTAAAATTAAATTTAAGTGAAATTAAAATCAAATACATGTTAAATTAAGTGTTAATTAAATGTATTTGATTTATATTAATAAAATGAATCAATTTTATTGGTTAAGTGTTTTTAGATGGCTAGCCAATTTTAGAGAGAAATTGATAATGAAAATTTGTGATATTTTCAAAAGTTGAAAACATGTTCTATTCATTATCTTCTCTAATTAAAGTTAGCCATTAAAATATGAATTAAATTTATTTTTGTTCAAGAGTTAAATAAATAAATAATAAATTTAACTAAGTTAAAAGTTTAACTTTGAATTATGTTTAAGAGTTAAACTGGTCGTTAGATTAATATACTGCTATTCTAGACATTCAAACCCATCAACCATTTGTTGATTGCTAGAATTGACAAACTTTACATTTTATGTGAACTTCAAGCAATTTAATTCAAAGGCTTTATGGGTTAAATTCTTAATCTCGTTATTAATTTGATTAATATGTATTAATTATCTTCATTGTAAATTTTTATAATTTTGTTGTGCACATATATATATGAGATATGTAAATTTTTTATGATGAACACATTCCACATGTATGCATCTTTAATAAATCAACTCCTAACATATATCACCCCACAATACACTAAAATGGGACCTCAACATCGCTTTGAAATTTATGATAGTTTTAACTCACCATCAATTATATGATATCTTGAACCGTTGATAGTGATTTGTTTACTACATGATTTGCGGATTACCATTTTGATGAAACAATATTCCTATTATTACGGGATAGAAAATTGCCTCCTGAAGTAGATATGAACTTTCTTGAAAAATAATTATCATATCCTATTTGGATCCTCACACAAGTTAATATGAAATGAAGTGTAAAGGATTATTCATTTTTAAATAATTACAAATGAATTACAAAATGCATTTACAAAACGCATCAAAAGTAATCAAGTTATAAATACCAGCCACTAATATATAAGCCTGGGTGATTGTTCATATATAATAGTGTAATCAAAAGGTAGTTAATGAATTATTTGTTGCACGCCAGAAGCGTGGCAAGCCACTTGGTTAAAAAGATATTATTCCGAGGAAGAAGAAAGTGAAAAATCAAGATCCCGTTGAAAATGATGCTTAAGCTAATAAATTCACGTTTTCTAAATTACTAATATTATGAGAGTTGATAATCCCTAAAGAGATATAAGTCTCAGAAGAGACATAAGTCTTTGAAGAGACAAAATTCCTAGAAGAGACACATATCCCTAAAGAGACAAAAGTCTCAAAAGAGACATTAGCCTCAGAGGAGGTACAAGAATTTCAAAATAAAGACAATAGTACAAATTATACTTACATATAAAAAATGTGGAAACGTGATAAAATAATTATCGATGTGTTTTCATTTGCAAAAACTACTAAAATTATGAATAATGATTTTGAATTATAAACTATTGATCAATATAGAGAAAAATATAATTGACTCTATGAAAAGAAGCAATTCAAATAGAATTGACTTTTATAACCAAGCATGAAGTATTTAGATATATAATTCGGATACCTGAAGATGTTAAATTAGTAGGATATATATGGGTATTTGTACGAAACGTAACAAAAATAATGAGGTTATCAGATACAAAGTAAGACTCGTTACTCAATGTTTTTTGCAAAGACTTGGTAAGATTATGATAAAACTTATTCCTTTGTAATGAACACGTTTACATTTTGATTTTTTATAAGCTTGACAGTTTTAGAAAGCTTAATATGCGTCTTATGGATGTAGTGACAATTTATCTGTATAGGTCTCTTGACACAAAATATTTATATGAAAATTCATGAAGAATTTAAGATGTCCGAAGCATGTAATCACAATTTGTATTCAATCAAGTTACAAAGATCTTTGTATAGATTGAAATAATTTGAGCACATGTAGTACAATTGTCTAAGCGAATACTTGATAAAAAAATGATATATTAATGACCCAATATGTCTATGTGTATTTATAAAAAGGACCGAATATAATTTTTGCAATAAGTCTATTGATATTAAAAACTTATTTGATCTCCATAAAAGATTGCTCGCAAACGGAATATTTTTACTTTATAACAATCTTATGGTAATTTATAAAGAAATTTTTGTAACCACTTCTATAAATCACTCTAAAATTTTTGCATTAAATAAAACAAACAAAAATTATATATAATTATAACTTATTATTCATCATATTCAAAATACATGCAACTTACCTTACAAAGAAAACATGTGGTTGTAACCCATAAATTTCATACCTTACTAGTCTATAAAAATGTATACAATCCCTAATAATTTATTCACGATACTTTTCAAAAGTTTTTATATTATATAAGTTATTTTCAACTCTTATTTTTATTATTCATGTTACGATTTAAAGTTTTTGAAGCATAAATTTTTAGTTTTGGGATTATTCGGCAGAGTCGGCGCAAATTTCTCGTGGCAAAATTATAGTGGAAGTCTTTATTTTATTTTTATTTTTAATATTTGGATGGAGAGGAGACGAAGTTTTTTACCTGTTAATGGCTTAAATGGAGGTTATTCCCTCTAGACGTCATTGGGTCCCACAAAACTATACCATCCGACCCGTCCAATTTGCGTAATTACAAAATATACGGGTAGATTCGATCTCCAGCACGTTCATTACGGGTCGTCGAGATTAGTTCTCTACAAATCGGACACGGAGGACAAACCCTAACCATATCTCTCTCTCTCGAGCTCGTCGGAAGCAGTGATCATCAGCGGTCGTTTAGGGTACGGACGACTGGTTAAGTGTCGGTCAGCGGCAGTCCTCCAGCTCGTAAATTTCGGTACAGTATTGTCGCCTCTCGTTTTAGGGCTTTCAGATTGATTGATTTTATGTCTCAGATTTGCTCGATTGAGTTGATAATTAATGTCAGATTAGTAAGTTCAGCTTTTACCGTTGTTTTTTGGTTCTCTTTACTTCAATTTTTGTATTAATTAGGATTAATGGGGTTTTCAACTCTTTAGTTGGACATTTCTGATGGCGGAGGATGGTATTTTTGTGGCCAATGTGTGGACTCGCCGACTCTCCAGTGAGGAAAAAAGAAAGATAGGGAGAGAGCTTTGTTGGGTGCTCACTGTTGACGTTTAACTTGTTTGTTTTCATCTTTTGCCTTTCTCATAACCTGTAACGAGCTCTGGCCTCCAGGTCTTCAATTGGCGTTTCATTTATAAATAACTTATATAATTTGAATGATTTTTACATTAAAATGGACGGCAATTTTCCTTACTAGGTTGTCTTGGTGACAACTTTGCTGGAAACAATTAAACTGGAAATGGAGTATTATAAAGTTTCTTCCATGGATTCTATGTGTATGTGAGTTTGAAAATTTTGAATTAGGAAACTAAGACTAAAGACTTGACACATGAGTCCACTTCCTTCTCCAGGGATGAACATATTAAAAGTTCGCGAGGTTTTTTTTGTTTTTCCTTCGTCTTTTGTTTTTCCCTTGGGTAACTCTTGAAAAGAGAGATAAGTAAGGTAAATGCATAACTATATGTCAATCTTACTTGATCTCATGACACAAATGCTTTCTTTATGATAGATTTTCAAGCGCTTGGGCAATTATGAGCTTTGCAATCATACATAGGGATATAGAGAGGGAGTGGGAGAATCAGTGTGGAGTTATGGTTTTGTTTTTTATAATTGGAGATACTTCCTCACTCTCTGAAGATCTATACGTCTGCAATAATACATGGGAAGATGAGGAGACCAAATTAAATTTCAATTTAATTATAGCTTTGGAGCATCCTGGAGCATTTGAGCAATGGAGCTTGTGGAACACTGCTCACATGGAGGATTGCTCACTTGGTTTGCTTCATAGTTTTGGTTTTGTCATATTTTTATTATCATCAGAGCATATTCTGGTGATAAATAGATATGAAAGTGTATAGGGTTACTTTGTTTCTCAAACTGAGCGGTATATTTCGTTATTTATGTGCTTCTGTTTTCTCTTTGCAGTGAAACTTTTGTTGTAGTACTTTACCATAAAAAATGAGTGGTCGCTTTTCTCCCACTATCTATGTTGGCAACCTACCATCAGATATAAGAGAATATGAAATTGAAGATCTATTCTACAAGGTTTGTGTTTGAAATTTTTTGTGGATTTCTTTTTGGCTGCTAATTTTGATGTAAGTTTTGATGTTTCGAGTGAATACTTGTGTGCAGTTTGATGCACTAAGAGCAAATGCTTAAGATTAAATATCCTTTTTGGATTTTGGATTTGGAAAGATCATTTAGTTCTGTGTTTGGTTTGCTGTCGATTAAGTTGATTGTTGTTGAATTTTGTGAATTTTTAAACTTTGTTGCATGAGTTTGTGACATTCATATTTACTTGATCACTGTTGAGGTATTCAATTACAAGCTTCTACTGGAACCATTGGTATATTTGATGAGGCATCAATGTTTACTATTTTACTGGTTTGCTAACAGAATGAATTTTTTGTTAGTATGGTCGTATATTGGATGTTGAATTGAAGATTCCACCTCGCCCTCCATGTTATTGTTTTGTGGAGGTACATTTTTCTCTCTTAATAATTATTTATTTTTGTTGGATATGGTTAGAAAAGTCTAGAATTCTTTTTTGGCTAAATATGTCTTTGTCTTTGTGCTAGTTTGAAAATGCCCGTGATGCCGAAGATGCAATCAGAGGTCGTGATGGCTACAATTTTGATGGTTGTCGTTTAAGGGTAATGAGAGACTTCAAATGTTTCATTATATTTTGTTGTTTATTTATATTGGTTAAGTTTCCATCATCATTATGGTAGGTTGAGCTTGCCCACGGTGGTAGAGGTCCATCTTCAAGTGATCGTCGTGGTGGTTATGCTGGCAGTGGTGCTGGTCGTGTTGGCATCTCACGCCATTCTGAATATCGAGGTGTGTCTAGAATGTTGAATTATTTGATGGATCATGTGATACTTAAAATGTTGTTCATTGCCTTGCATCTTTATTATCATTTAGTTTTAGATGCTCGAGTGTTTTAGTGCACATTTGTATTTGGTGTGCAGTTATTGTTCGTGGACTTCCTTCTTCAGCTTCCTGGCAAGATTTGAAGGTTTGGTATTTTAATACGTATATGTAGTTTATATAAATTCTTCTCATGTTGCCATATTGATAATCTTATTTGTAAATTAATTTCAGGATCATATGCGAAAAGCAGGTGACGTGTGTTTTGCTGAAGTTTCCCGTGACAGTGAAGGTATGCCTTTTATATTATTAGCAATTTCTTTTTTTGATGCTCTATGATTTTCTATGTTGGGGAGTTGAAAAAGATGTGGGCATGCTTCATATTACTCTACAGAAGTATGAGGGGACAGAGTTTCTGCCACATAATTATGCTGCTTTATATGGGGTCCTTAAATCGGCAAGTTGATATTTTTGCAAGCGGTTTTGAGATGTCTTAGTTTAAAGAGACCCACATACTGGGAGTTAATTGATGACTTTGTTTCTTTACAATTCTGTTTGCTACATTGCATATTTTCATGAAAAGGACACAGACCCATATAATCACGCATCTTTATTTTCCATAGATTGGCATTCTTCATGATATTGAATTTATCATGACTCCAAATTTTCTGTATATTTAGGGACTTATGGTATCGTTGATTATACCAATTCAGAAGACATGAAATATGCAGTAAGTTGTTTAAAGTACACACTTTATTTTTCCAATTATTCTGCCCTTTTCATCAAGCTGCACCTTTGTATTCCTTCTTTAATTCATCAATTCTTATGTTCTTTGTTTATCCAGATTCGGAAACTTGATGACACTGAATTTAAAAATCCTTGGGCAAGGGGGCGTATAACGGTAACTTTTTCGTTCATAATTTTTATTTTGGCCCATGTTAGTTACATCATTGTCTTTGTACTTTGTTTCCTCTGGCTCTGATTTGTTAGAGACTTCACTAATCTTTATTCCGGACAACTGTAAGCTTTCATTCAACAATGTAAACAAGTGTCGTGCAATGTCATAGTTGAAGCATAAGTAGGTAGAGGTCCTTTTAATAAGCCAGTGGCTTTGTGTGTGTGTTGATCAACTGGTATAGGTGAGGAGATATGACCGCAGTCCATCGAGAAGCCGAAGTAGGAGCCGCAGCAGAAGCAGAAGTGTCCGAAGGAACAGAAGGTATGATACACATTTCTTTTTCTTTATCTTGACTATCGTGCCTTAACATGCTTCTTCTGCCTGAAAGTTGAATCGTTTCTTGCTGCAGTAAATCATTAGAACGATCAGTTTCTAGATCAATGTCAAGATCAAGATCTGCATCTCCTGTTAAACAATCCAGGTAACCCGGTTGCAGTCAGTTTCTTTCCTTTCCCTTTGTAGTTAGTACTGACCTGATACTATCTTTTGATTCGAGTATTTATTTTTGATTTTTGCAGAGCAAGATCAAGGTCCCGGTCAGTATCACCTCGTAAGGCAAGTGAACTCTTTGTTTTGAATGATGATTAGCTGGTGCTTTTATGTCTATGGGGGTATGTGGTCAATATCAGCCCATAAGTGAATAAACTTCTGTTTGAATGATTAGTATCTGGCGCTTGTTTACATGTTTGATTGTGAGGCAAATAAATTTTGGTTTGAATATTATTGACTGGTGCTTGTATTGGTGTGGTTGTGTCAGTGCCATCTTATGAGGTAAATAAACTTTTGGTTTGAATGGTTTTTGCTGGTGCTTGTAGGTGTGTGTGGGATTTGGTGTTTTGGGGAGTGGGGGTGGGTGAGGGGGGTGCATAACTACAGCTATTGTATAAACATCCAAACAGAAAAAATCATAATTGGCATCAAATTTGCATGTTCAGTGTGAAATTTGAGGATGGATGATGCTAAAGGGTGAAATTGCAAGCCTACACTGGATATCATCTTGGGGTCTGCAGTCCAAAATTGCGCTCGACAATTTTGGAGGTGGTGTTTATGTAGATTTAGATTGAGCTATGTTCCTTTTCCTTGAGAGTAGGTGCCTGCCTTTTTTGCAGTATGGCCCTGACTGAGTGAGAAGTAGTAGAACAAAGGAATTTCACCTGCTATTACAATGGTTTCTAATCAGGGCAAACAGAACTTGATGTCAACGATGAGCTAAAATGAGATTGCAAAATTGAGGCCGCTTAAAGTTGGGTGGCCCATAACCTCTATGCTTCCTTTCTGCATGTGATTATAAATCTCCTTGAAAGGTTATGGTTATGTTATAATCGTCAGATCTTGTTAAATAGTAATAATTATGTTGACGAAGGTAATAATAATGGTGGTGGTCCTCCTGAATGTAGTATGTTTCATGAGTTATTATATTTGAAGGATATGAATATGAATTTGCATGTTTTCCCCTTGTCCAATTCCATATGATATTATGGGTTTAGTGATTGTTTTGTTTATCTATCAATGTCGCTGAGTCATCTAATGTACAGTTTAAACAGAAAAACACCTGTAGTCCAGTGAAAGAATAACAGCAAAATTAATAAACAAAATGAAAACAAACAAAAATAAGAAGAGAAAAAAAGAGTTGAGATATAAAGAGTATTGTGCTTGTGGTATTTGTCAAGAGTTTTCTGCTTCTCATTAGAAGTATTCCTCTGCAATTAAAAGGAAAGAACCTGATTATATGTAACACAAACCTTTTACTGATTAATACCAGATGAGTTCTAGTATCTTATTGAAGGTTGATTTGTGTTTTCAGGGGCAGTCTGGAAGTGGCTGATTCTCATAATCAAAGTCCAAACTCTCCATAGCCTGCTTTTGCTTGGATGAGTTCGAGGGCAAGTTCAACTGGATATGAGTGGATCACTTTTACTAGGAAATATTTTATGAAAACATAGACTAGTTATTAGCTTATGGTTTTTGTTTTGGTAAGACTTAGTGTTTGGATCTTTGTGAGTTACTGAATTGCATACCTAAATTTTGCATATTGTTGTCTTTTATTTATTAAAAAAAAATCTGTTTCAGAGTGACCTTTTTGAAAGGCCTGCGACTGTTCAGTAGTAATTAATGGGAGTGCAGTTTCTTGGGAGTTCTTATAATGGTCGACTTTTATTTTGGCAAATAATCTTGGTCTTCATGCGAGCAAAATTGATGTTTAAATGTATATTTTGCGGCATTTATTACCACCTTAAGCGATTGATGGAAGAATTTTAGAATGCTATGGTTGGTTATGGCCTAGAAAATTTATCTTTTGGGTCCTGGCCCTTAGCTTGGGTACTGTCTAGGAGACTTTTTATTAGTTTTAGTAGCAGTGTGCAAAGTCCGTTTTAGGTTGGTTTGGTTTATAAGCAAGTCAAAATGGAAATTGAAACAGTTTTGTTCCTATAACGTGGTACTAGTTAGAACCTATATAGCAATTGAGCCGAGATGAATTAGTGTGGTTATAGATTCTCATGTCAGTTCGAAATTAATAAACCTTTTTGCCTCATTGATTTTCCGAAGTGGACAATAATTTGTTGATCGGTTTTAAGTTGTTTTGGCCGAAGGGTGAGACAGTTTGAAACTGAAATATATTTGGAGACCGCTTTCAAAATATGTTAGTAGTTGTCATCTCTGCTTGGTTAGCATAGCTCTATTAAAGATGGAAAGATCTCAAAATTCAAGTTTCCCATCCTTCTTGTTCTGGCAAAGAGACTTCCATGTACACCGATGCATCTTCTGTCCATTGTCATAGCTACTCTACCAAAACTTAGTACATAGCCTATAAGTCTGTGTGATTAATGACTTGGGGAGGCGAAACAAGTTCGTAGCATAAATTGGGATAGATTGAACCACAGCTTTAACGAGCAACTTACAACCTTCTGCTGAAAACAATTACCGCTTCGATCTTTTAAGCTTATTCTAGACACTGTATTTTATGGAGCCAAATAAATTCTTCGTCCTTTTCATTAATGCAAGACAACCCAAGGTATTTTTCACGACTTTTTACTTGCTTCATATTCAGACACTGAGATAATTGAGCTGTAATCGTCCTCTCGGCATACCATTAACTAAAATCGAATATGAGACGATAGAAATGCAACCCATTATCTTCTCACACTAGCACTCCAAAAAAAAAAAAAAAAAACTAATTTGTCGTATTACGACATCAAGAAAAGCTCATTCAACTCTATCATAGGTTTTCATGCAAGATCTCTCTAAGCCTATTAGCCATAGTTTTTGCAATGATCTTATATAGAACATTTCATAAACTAATAAGCATATAATTTTATGGGTATTGCTAGGTTTCTTCTTTAGGAATCAGGTTAATCAAAGTCTCGTTTGCCAGCTATAGATCTCTAGATGCATTAAGAAAAGAGAGATAAAAGTCGGTAATATCTTTTCTAATAATATGCCAAAACTTTTTAAAAAATAATGTGGGCACGCCATCCTTTCCTGGAGCTTTTGCTGGATGCATCTAAAAAATTGCATTATGAATATCAGCTTGAGTGAAAGGAGCTTGAAGCTGAAGCTTACTCTGTTAAGATAGCTGAAGAGAAATATAATCTGTTACTCTCCTGATATCATCAATCACTAGCTCGGACGATTTATATATGTTGCCAAAATGAGAGATTAGAAGTTGTGCATTTGCATCATCCTTTTTTTTCCATTCCTCTGCCTCATTGAATAATCCACTATTAGTATTCCGCTTTCTTCTCCTAAACACTCTGATGAAAATATTTGGAGTTTCGATCTCTAACTTGAAGGTACAACGTCCATACCGGTTGTAGCCAAAACAGCTTATTGTACAACAATGCATCTAACTGCTTTTCAACATGACAAACATCAGGCCAAGTGTCTTTAGAAATTCTTTCATTTAAGGCTGTCAACAGAGATTGTTGCTCCCGAATAGCTTTTGTCAATGACCGAAAGTTCTGTCGGTTCCAAGAGTGTAAAGCCAAGCCAACATCATAGATATTTTGAACCACCAAACTTGTCGAATTGCTAGTCGGCTTCCACCTTGAAGAGATAATTTCTTTGCGCCCATCCTCGTTCACTCATGCTTCTTCAAAGTGAAAGTGGCTCCCCTTATGATTTGAAGCCATAGGATAATGAGAAGAATCCACGCCATTCCCCAATATCAGAATAGGCCGATGATCCAAACTTTAAAATGGCAAATGTTGTACACATGCTGTTGGAAACAAATTCCTCCTTTGTGCTTGGACACTGCTCTATCAAATCTTTCTTGAATAAAATTGGATCGAGAATGCCCATTACACCAAGTGTACTAGGGTCTTGAAAAACAAATCTAGTAAATTAAATCATCCAATGCGTTCCTGAAATTCTCCATCAAGTATCGTGGCCTATTTGCACCACCCACATTTTCCTGCCTATTCAGAATTTTATTGAAGTCTTCGCAACATAGCCACGGTTCCGAGGAACAAGTAGTATTGTTTTCATGTATTATAGTTGAAATATTTATTGCAGACGATAGATTGAATGTATTTTGAAAGTGATGAATAACAAATTATAACCATATGCGTTATCTGCTTACTTCATATAGTGCAAGAATCTCAAGATGATTAGAGGAAGAGGCAATAAAAGTTCACTTTTTGGATCACTATAAAATTGTTGTAAAGTAAAAAACAAAAACATTCCATTTGCGAGCGAGCTTTTTAAGGATCAGATAAGTACCAGACATATGTATAACTAGCACCCCAATGACATTGAGTTGGTGCAGAACTAAATATTATCAATTAACTTACTACAAAAATTATTTCGGTCTAATGCATTTGGCTAGATATAATAAAGCACCAATTACATTAAAATATAGTATTTTTGAACTAAGTATTTTCTTATTATATTATTTGGAACTAATGGATCCTTTTGGATCAAGAGACCGAACAATTATAGAGATATTTAATGAACATGATTTATTCATATTGAATCTTCTCAAAAAAAATTTCTTCAGTATTAGTAGATTGATGGATAAAGATTTTGTTTGATTTGTACTTGATCTGTAGGCCTAGACAATATTTAGTCTTTCCCAAATTTTTCATTTTAAAATTTCTTTTTAATCATACTACAATCTTTATGAGCTCTTCAGAAGTCCCAATCAGATTCATGTCATTCACATATACAACTATAATGACAAACCTAAAATCTAACTTCTTTATAAATATACATAAACATATATCCTTTCTTTGTCAAGTATTTGTTTAAGCAGTTGGATCACATACGCTTAGATTTTTTTATTCCATACAAAGATATTTATAACTTGATTAAATACTAATTGGCATTACATGCTTAAAGTATGTTGAATCATTCAAGAACATAATTAAAGTATGTTGAATCATTCAAGAACATATAAAGATTTTTTTTTCATAAAAAGAACTTTGTGCCTCTTCTAGGGTTATATCTCCTTAGGGACTTTTGTTTATTCAAGGGCTTGTGTCTCTTTAAAGATTTGTGTTTCTTTAGAGATTGATGTCTAGACTTGTGTTTATTAGGAGACTTGTATCTCTTCAAGGACTTATGTCTCTTCAGGGACTATTAATTCTTTTGATATTAGGATTTAGAGAATGTATATTTATTGGCTTGAACATATTTTCAACAAGATTTTGGTTTTTCATTTTCTCATTTTGCAAAATAATATTTTTTGAACTAAGTAGTCTATCATGCTTTATGCAACAGACAATTCATTTACTACCTTTTTATTAGATTGTTCTACAAGAACAATCACCCAAGCTTATGTATTGGTAGTTGGTATATATGACTTTATTACTTTTGATGCCTTTGTAAAAGCATCTAATAATTCATTTGTAATCTTTGAAGATGAACAATTCTTTGCACTTTATGTTTACATTAATTTGTGCAAGGATCCAAATAAGACAGTGGTAATTTTTTTAAGAAAGTTCATACCTTATTTCAAGAGGCATTTTCCTTTCTCTTAATAGCAGGAATATTATTTCATCAAAATGACAATCCGTAAATCATGCAATAAACAAATCATTCATCAAGGGTTCAAAAATCCTTATAATTGATTGTGAGTTAAAACTGACATAAATCCCTAAGCGATGTTAATGTCACACCTTAGTGCATTGTGAGGGTACTATAGGCACATACACAACACAACCAAGGATGCACAAATGAGATATATCATGTTGATGACCAAATACAAGTTGTAATAAATAATATTGATGATGTGTAGTGGGTTTAAAATGAATTAATGTTGTAGCATGTAAAATAGTAGATCTTATGCAAAAATTAGTAATTTTGTGTGCATCAATAAAGTATATATAATTACCTAGAGTTGTATAATTAAGGATTCTACTAATCCATATTGTGTGTAAATATGTAGCATAGGATGTTTTATGTCGATTTTTACTAATGTACAATAATCATCAAATTTTTAGATGTAAACTCACTAGCATTATATAAAAGTATGGCCAAAATAGGGTAGTTTGGGAATTGTGCCATTAATATAATGATATGTACTAGTAATATAGTAAATAAAATATTTTGTGTAGATAGTAAACAAACATGTGACCATCATGCAGATGCATCAATTAAAATCATAAAACAATAAAAATGTCCACTTGATGAATGGATTGATCCACAAATATCTCTTCAAATTATTTGTAAAAATGATAGAGATTCTAGACCATTTTTAAAAGAGAACGCTCTAACCATAAGTTTGGCTTTTGAGCATGTGGTAAAAAATACTCTTGTTAGACAATAAAACCTTCATGTTCTTTAATGGATGTCCATAAGAATTTTCAATGATCCGAATTATCACAGTTGATCTTGGATGACTACAGTAGTCATACCATAGCATAAATATTTTTTGAGTCACTGAACATTTGGTTCATTATTGTAATGCATTCATTTGAATTTATAACTGTATAATACAAACCAGATAATAAGGCAGGAATCTTTTCAAGTATACATATCTTTTTTTAGATGTATTCTTACTTAAAGTCTCAATGTGATATCTATTTAGCGGATATTTTTAAAAATTAAGCAAATTTCTTATGAATCTGCCTACATATAAAGCTAATAAGATCATTGCTTTTCTAGAGCCTTTAATCAAATCTGCAAGAATAATATAATATTCACTTTCTTTTTTCAATATTTCTTTTCACAAAGGATGGTATGTATAACTGCACTATCTCTAACTTTTAAATAATTCATCTTTAAAAGTCATTCTTTATATTAAATAAAAATCATTGTAGATATCAATACGATACAATACAAAAATTACATTTCATAAAAAGACTTAACATAAAAATATTAATTAAAGTTTAATAATTGGTGTTCTCTTCTTTATCTTCAAAGAAATATGAGACATCTATATGAAGAAGATTTGCAAAATCTTGAGTCATCGATAAGATTTGTCTCTATATTCTTTTTCTTTTATCTTGATAGATGTCTCATAATACATCAGATCTATAACAAGTATTTTTTTAATACTAAGGTATATATTCCCTATACCGTTATCTTTGTCTTGGTATTTCTGTCCCTTTTTAGTGTTCCTCCATCCTTGGCTTTTATAGCCACTATGAGGGCAATAATTACTCCCTTGTCCTTCTTTATGATAACGTCTAATGTTATTATAAATATTTGTATTCACTTTTATAATGACTAAGAACCAGTCAAATATGATTTGTGATTTTTTAATAAGAGCTAATTTTTTTTTTTACTAAATAGAAAACATAAGATTAATTCTTAGTATTTTAAATTGACGTTTGCGATACTATGCTACATAACAATATTGGAATATAAAAAGTTTGCGAATATCTTCTCTAATATATCTTTTATTGTAATTTTCTCACCATACAATTTCAGTTGTAAGGTAATTCTAAACAAAAAAGAATTGTATTCAACAATAATTCAATTTGCCCACTCATTTTTTACTCTTGGGAGGAATACATCTTTCTAATGATCATATCTTTTTTTTTAGATTTTTTCAGAGTCTACATGTCTTATATCGTTAAATATTGAGTTTTCAAGCTCTCATATAGTGATTACAAAGAAAAATGATAATTTTCTACTTGTCTTAAAGGGATACATTATTTCTTTTTCAATTATTTTTTTTAAACCATTGGCTTAGAGGTGTATTTTGGTATTCAATACCCATAATAGGTCATTTTTAAAAGGCATCAAGTGTAGCGATTTGTAAATTTATCAAAAATATTTTTAAGGGTTTTAAATATGGAAGAAGAGAATTAAAATTAGTATGGTAAAATATAAATATTATTCAACAAATTCATTATGTAAAATATAAATATCAAAAACTATGTTTAAGAGGCATGACATTCTATATACGTAAATTAAGAAAAATTAGGAGGTAAAATCTTTCATATATTGATAGTAATGAGGTATATTGATAACAACGAGGTAGCATAGCCTTTCATATGAATAAGTAATTAAAGTAAAGAAAATAAATTAAAAAAATTGTGATATAAAACTTGAAGTTCTAATATAGAACTTTAAGTTTTGAATTAATGGGATTAATTATTAAGACTTTAAGTTCTGATTTATTAATTTGTTCTATAAGTTTCAAGTTTCAGATATAGTATTCAAATTTTAAAGAAGAGGCTTAATATTGAATATTATAAACATGAATGATATAACTAATACATAATATTTATATTTATTTTCTAATGTGAAAGATCTAAATAAATAATAATCACATAATATACTCATAAAAATTATAACATATAATAATATGAAATACTATACAAATAATAATTAAATATAAATAAAACACATAAAGTAAAAGACGTAAAATAAAATAAATCAAGAATTTAATGTAAAAATTAAAAACTAAATTTATCAATAAATCATATTGATAACGTGTTATAAATATATAATAATATAAAAGATAAAATGTAGAAAGAACGCCCTTTCTCGAAAATATTATTTCATTATAAAGCATATGCACATAGTCATATATATAATCACAAAGGCAATGAGAAGCATTGCCAGAGCTGAAGCCTTGCTAGAGTCTATCCAGAATCCAGAAGCAACAAAATTGTCAAAAAACTTGCAAAAGAATTCCACTGCTACTTCAACTTGGGTTTCCCCTCATCCTGGATGGATGAAACTTAATGTTGATGTTGTAATTAAAACTCAAGGGCATAAAATGGGGCTTGGTGAAATATTTAAAGATGACAGGGGGAACTTTCTAAAAAGGGTAACCTTGAGCAAGACCAATAACAGTGTGGTCGACTTTGTTAGCTGAGGCATTGCTATTAGGCTTAAAGGTTGCTGTGGAAAATAAGCTTTACCCTCTAGTTATTGAATCTGATTTCAAGAATGTTGTGAGTATTGCGAAAGGCGAGGGCTCTTCAATGAAGGAAATTGATTGGCTTATTAAGGAGATCCAAAATCTTAGAGAAATCATCACTCATTCTGTAATTCAATATATTCCAAGAAATTGCAATGAGATAGCTCATTTGTTAGCCAAAGAAGCTTTAAGCTTCTCAGGCTTATTGTACTGACAAAAGTTTGCCTCCTTTTCTATTCAATGAAAGCTTCCATCTTAACTAAAAAGAGAAAAAAAAATTCCTAATGATGTGGAAGCCACCAATAAATTGCTTTCCCTAATAAAAAAAACAAAAACAAAACAAAAATTTTGTTGGGTAATGGTATTCTCTTACAGTCTTACAAATGAAGATACCTTTTATGTAAGTTTTGTCTTCACTTCATACAGTAATTATGAATATCTTGGGCTTTCACTGAATCCTTCAAGTAGAATAGACACAAAGAAAATAGGGAAATTTTATGCAATAACCATAAAATTTATGCACTTTTATAATTTAGCCAAGTTATCTACTTATAACTATTTTAACCAATAATCTTCTTAAATAAATTAAAATAGCCCGATCTCGTATTTTTTTTATGTCATTGTAAAACAAAATAACATCATATAAAGTATTAAGGCACATAAATTTGCCACATCATAGAAAGTATTTTTTTTTATGTCATTGTGTTCAAGAGGTTGCCTAGACAATTCGAACAAGGATGAACTTTCAATAAAGATCTCCCTAAAGAGAACAGTCAAGATAAATTGCTAAACAAAGTTGACCCAAGACACTACCAACATGTTTCGAAGAATAAAGCAAATATTTGACGAATCAACCCAATATCATATAATTGGTACGTTACATGGTTAGCTAAACTCCATTTGATTAGTATATCACTTATTTTATTCGACTTAATTTGTTTGACATTACTTGATTTGCTAAACCACTTGATTATTATCACACTGTCCAAAATTATTTCAATCTATTCGTCACTGTTTAATGGGTTTGACATTCAAACTGTTTGTACGAGAGTGACTGAACTATGACTGGGCGCTGCAGCCCCCAGGGGGTGCCCATAAACCAGCACTGTGGTGCTTGGTGATGCTCCCCAGAGTCGTGTTTCTAGGTCTTGGCGCCACGGTGCCAAGCCCTCAGCACAGTAGCACCCGTTTGACATATAAAATCCACTTTCAACTATCTTATTTGGACTTGGATTCGCAACCCTTCGTCCTTAAGGTTTCTCATACCTATAAAAACATTCATTTGAGGGCCAAAACACAGAGAATTTGGAGAGGCAAAAACTTAGAGAAAGAATTCACAACACAAAATTAAATATCAAAGCCAAGAAATTAATATTCAAGTTTCAAGTCAAGATTGAGAGAAAAGCAACTCAAAACGTCTTATTGATTAGTTTTTCTTCTTTTTTTCTTATTATTATGTTCTTGTTCTTGTTTTTATTCATGGATTAGTTTGATACCCTTGATTTTGTGATGAACTAAATATTTTTTTATCTAGGGTTAGACTAATAAACTTAATATGTAGTTGAATTTCATTGATTTTTAATTTATGAACTTAAAATATATAATTGATTCATTCTATCTTAGTTTAATATTTTCATTATATCTGGCCAATATTTTGAATGTTTAAAGAACCATGATGAACTTGAAAAATGAATTCATGTGTTTAGCCTAAAATAGTTTGATGTATAATCATAGGTAACAATTGTGAATTCCATCTAAGATAAAAATACTTAGGTAACATGTATGGTATAATTTAGACTTGATCTTAATAAATTATATTTTAATTTAATTATCATAAATATATAAATAATTATTAAAATTAGTAGACACTTATTTTTTCTTAAAAATCTCCAAAAACCCAAATAACAACTCATAAAAAAACCGAACAAGGGCCAGTCCAAAGTCCAAAATAATTAAAGCACATTCTTGATCAAAATAATAATAATTAAAGCACATTCTTTTTGGGCAACCCATTTCAGTTGGTGGATAATGCAGAGTGTCACGCCTTAACGCAAGGCACAATATGCTGCATGAGTTCTCTTTGCACAACCTTTTACACGTGGTACTCACACGTGTATTGTGCGCGGTTTCTCACACGAACCACTACTATTCCGCGGCTAAACCAAGTTCAATTTGAGGTTTTTATCTAATTTCTTTCGCTCATTTTTCTCAAATAATAACATACATACTCGCAATCTAATTCTATTTTCATGAAGAAAAAAAATACATATTCTATGAGATCATTAAGATTGAATATGTCAAAATGAATATATTACCACGTCTGTTCTCTTCCACTTGCTGTCAGCATCGCTTCTTAGATTCTAACTCTGTTTCTTATATGTTGATTTAGTATAGTTGATGGTTTTGATTTTCAAAATAAATCTAGTGATAGGGTTTAATGGCTTTGTGTGAGATTTATAAGAGAGATATGAGATTGTGAGTGAATAGTTGAGAGTAGGAGGGGAATTTAAGAGTTGGGGCATCTTTGTCGTAAATGATTATTATTATTTTGGCTAAAATTGTTACGAGGGATTAAATTTGGATAAATTAGAAAATTGGCCAAAATTTATTGTTGCTAAAGAAATTTTTTTACGAAAATAAGGAAGGGACACTTATAACCAATCGACATTAGACTTATTGTAACACATGGGATATTTATTAAATATAAGAATCTTCCTTTTTCCCTTGACAAAATATAACATTTCAATGTTCATCTATGACAAAGTTAAATGTTCTCTTTTGGAAGGGCATGAAATAACACTTTTATGCTTTGCCTAAACTGTGATTGCTTCATTACATTGTTTAGTTTAAAGAAGTTCAAAATATGCACTTACGAGGAAGTCAAAAGTTTTAACATTGTTATCCTCGGTCGAAAATCTAGTAAATAAATTATATGGTCAATTTAGAACGGAATTTTGGTAGTGTGACCCACATGTGACCACAAAGGCTCCATCAAACATCGGATACAACTTAATAAAAAATAAAAAATTTAGTGATAGATAATGTTTATTATAAATAAAATTTTGTAATAATACAATCTATTACTTAAAGTCACTTCATTAATTTGTAATAGATAATTTTTATAACAAATTAATAATAAATAAATTTTGTGATAGATATATTTTATCATAAATTATGACTTACAAATTTAATAAGTGATGTAACAATTGACGTGTATGTTTATGTGATAGTTGACGTGTATGCTTATGTGACAATTAATATGTGATAAATGATTATTATTAATTTATGTTAGAATCTTATCACTAATTTGTGATAGATTTTTAACAATAATTTATTTTTTTATTCTCAAATTTGATTTATTTTTTTACATATATAATTAAATTTATATTTATATACTAAACTATAGTATATTATATAATATAGATTACGATTTAAAAATCTTCAATAATTTATTATATATTAAATTAATCCATAATCCACAAATAACATTCAAACAACATTCAATTTATATACTTCCTCAAAAACAATATTATAAAATTTAACATCAATTTATAAAAATTAAATATAAAGTATGAAGACTACAAGTATATACTTCAAAAGTAAGGGATCACTTAAACATTTAATAATTATAGAAATCCAACAATATGTAAATAGTATATACTTCCAAAGTCAACTTGCAATGAAAGAAAGAAAATTCAATACTATGAAGTGAATAAACAATTTATAAAGTTCACACAGATATAAAAATTAAACAACTAAATTAACTAACATATAATTTAGATATGAAAAGAACCATATTAAAATAACTGAAAACCAAGAATACTTTTCAATCTAGTATTCATACATTGACTCTAAAAACAAAATCACTTTTCAAACTCTATTGTCTAGACAATCAAAGAACAACAAGAAAATTAATAAAAGATGATTGTGGGGATATTAGCTTACCATCGATGAAGTTGCCTCCTAATGCCAACCAAATGTAAGGATCATGAAAAATATCCGCATCTTTTTTTCTCAAAATGATGGATGCTTGGGAACCACTTGATGAAAAATTAGAGTTTTGCATCATAATATAGAAACTTTACTAATTTCTACCATTCAACATTTTAATTATTTGCAAGAATTTGAACTATTGGCATTGATGAATTATTGAAGCATGCACATGTTACTTTTCTATATATTTTTCTATAGCATGCATAATTTATTTTTCTGTAGATCATATTGCAGAACAAAATTGTCTCAATAAAACAATATTCGGTTAATAATCCATTGCATGACTATTATGCCTGAAAATCCTATAATAAGATTTATTTAATGGGAGCTGCCACGTGCAAAGTTCTCATCAACCAATTGTAGGTTTTTGACTGGTATAAAGTTTAAGTACGCCCAAATGAGATATTGTAAATCAGTAAGAGCAGCAGACTTTTCAAACAAGATTATAGATTCGTATATGCTATAGAGTTTACTCAAATTATCCTCAAAGTTCTAGGTATTACTTTCAGGGTTTAATTTTAAAACAGTGGTCAATGAACCAACAAAAATCCTTATTGATATATTACAACCAACCAGTAGTCAATTTAGACTACTTTTCATAAACATGCAAATGTAAATACAATTTAGACCAAATCATCCTTATCGGATTTCAGCTGTTTTCTAGGAATATCTTGGATGAGTCTTATCAATCAATGTAAGACATACTGAAACATAATAGTCCTTGTAAGGTCCATATAAAAAAATGTATATTGAATTTCAAAACAAACCTGAGATTCGTAATACAGGCCAGCATATAAAGAAGCATAAAAATACTCATTCTCTTGGCCACTCAAGAATGCAGCAGCAAGCTGTGTGAAAAAAGTTGACAACTTTAATTATACTTTTTTCTTGTAGTATGTACTACAAAATTATAGCAATTAAATTCAAGTATAAATGAAACCCAGTAGCACAACGAAAAGAACACTTATTGAATTCTGACCATTCAAATAATCAACCAAACAAGACCGCTAGAAACCATAAAATGAATTTAACCATGTTCTATTCACATCATCGGTGGGCCATAAACTGAATTTATTCTAGAATGTGTTGGTTGGTAAATAAAATTTTTTCTGTTTTATATAATAAACGCAGCAAAAATTAGATCGATTTGTTCATAATTACATGTATAAGGATAAAAGATTACCTCAACCTTTGCTATGGCAGATCTTAAATTGAATGGCTGCAATCTTCTCTATTATTTTCAATCTTCAAACTCAACGCGTGTGGGCGCGTGGATCTTTCTTAATCTCTAAAACCATTAATACTCAAATATGAGAGAATGGTATTAACTAAATTTTTTTTTCCACGTAATAATATATAAAAGAATTTTTCTCATTATGATTATGGTCGTTTTTCTTATTACATACCTCTCGTATATATAAGGATCTCTATTGGATATTTAAAATTTGATTAGGATTAAAAAATTAGAGTTTGATTAGGATTTGAGCTAGTAGAGGGACTGCAAGATCCATGAGCTTTTTAACTCCAATTTAAAAGATTTAGTCCTTATTATCTCATAATATACCAATTCTTCTAAGTTAACCTAGGCTATTCCACTAAAAGGTAAGAGCTGTACTCTAATAATCCATGTTATAAAATAAAAGCCTATTTAATTAAAACTCATTTTAATTAAATTGAGTTTGGTCTTTAGACCAATAATATCCACTTAATTGACCATCTAATTGATGTCCATAATTAAAGTTAGGTCTTGCAAAAATGTCTTGCCTTTTTAATTATTTATTTTCCCTTAAGTCACTGAATGTTCTAATGATCACTTTTAATATATCTATATTTGTAAACAAATTTACAAATAAATATTATTATTCAATAAATAATTTATTAAATAAACTGTGACCACATATTCTAATGATCAAGTACTACAAACATCTTAGGTAGACATTAATTATTAGATTTCATCTTACAAATATATGTTCCTACGAACTATGAAATTATATCTCCAAATTATCGAGATTTTGACCGTTTATGTAGATCTCACTCCGTGATAACTTAAAAGATACAATGCATGAATGTAAGTTCATTACCTGCTCAGGATTAAGATCAATCAAGTTTATTAAAGCTTTTGTAAATTAAGATCTACGAAATTAGTTAACTAGTTCGAAATTCATTGTAGTCTTGTTCAATGTATCATATAATTTAGTTTCTCTACTCGAAGTCTCTACTTCGATGATTAAGGTAAATCATCCACTATAAGAAATAGAAAAACTACAACCTTATATAATGAAATGCTTTTTTTCATTAATGGTTGTGAATATAATTTAATTTATAAAGAACTTGTAATCTATACTTTGTATTAGTATCATATGCCTAATATATAGATCACATACTTTATATATTTGCTCATCAATGTATACTCAATTATATATATGAATAAATTTTATTAATTTAATAAAATATTATTACACATATTTTAAGAGTATAAAATAACATAAATTATCTAACACATTGTCCCTGTAACAATCTATATAATTGACAGAGTAATCCAACATCTTATGTAGAAAAATAATGATAATAAATTGATTTTGGAAACAAATTGACGTCGGCAGGTTAAATAGCATGCATAACTACATCAAATCAATTATATCCACTCAACCACCTAATCGTGCAAATGCTTTTATCCAAAGAATGGTAAGAAACTGCTTAAAGCAATTTCTCAAGTATTAACTTACCAAAACTTGTTTTAACTTACCAAAACTTGTTAAAATCGGTTAAGAAGCTGAAGTAGAACATGTTGCTAGAGTTTGGAGGACTTGCTGCAGTAACTGTGTTGTAAGCTGTCGTATGATCCCACCATAACACGGCCTCCTAGACTGTGTTCTTCTGGTTATTGAAGAACCTGCTTAGGTAGATTTTTACAAAGTTTATGGAAATTAAAGGAACTATTAAAGCAAAATCACAATCAACAAATGTGATTTGTTCTAGAACTACTTGTGTTTGCTTGTTATATTAATGGCGGAGAATTACATTGCCTTGAAAAGGGATTTTGAGAAATCAACAAATATATTTAAGGGATAAGTATTAATGGATCTCCTTAATTTGGCCTAAGTGCTAAAACACCTATTGTTTCAAAAATACTTTAGAGACTCTTGTTTGTCAATTCATTTTATTAATTTTAAAAGAGAAAATTGGTATTTAAAACACATACTTGAACCTTTATTAAATTTGACATTTAAAATATTATGTGTTAATATGTTATTTGTTTATATTTAAATAAATAAAGTAAATAAATAATAATTAAAAATTTGTCACTCGTTAAAAACGGCCACCGGCCTGCCATTTTTCAATAACCTTTTTTGACAATAAAAGTGATCATATTTTAAATCATTTGACTCAATTTTTTTTAATCTATACAATGGTGAAGGTCATTTTTATAAAAATAAATATTAAAAAGTAACCAAATTGGGTGGTGAGGGAGGGCAGTCACCGCCACTTGCCTTCAAACTTAAGGGTGAGGGAGACACCACTTCCACCTATAGACAAATCAGTTGTCGAACCAAACCTAAATAACAAACCAAAAGTTAGAAAAACAAAAAAAAACTAATTATTAAAATGGTGTTGTTAATGATTATTAAAATGACATCATTTGATATTTTGAAAAAAAAAAATATATTTGATATGACGTGTATATAGATTGACACATCAGATTATTTAATCAATTTTTAAATAATTTTAAAAAAATATATCACTAATATATGCTACATAATGTCGTATTATATTGTATCACAATTTTGTAATAAAATTTATTACAAATTTGTGATAAAATCTTGTTTTTTAATTTATGATACGGTCTATCATAAAATACTGATAACAAAAAATTCGTAATAAAATTTATCGTAAATTATTGATAGCAAAAAATTTGTAATAAAATTTATCGTAAAATTTTGATAATAATATAATTTTATCACAAAATTTTTATCACTAAAAAAAAAAATGCTCCATATTATATCCATGGTAGAACTAGAATTCCTTCCCTCGAGAGATAGAATAGACGTGAGCTATCACTAAACTACTTGCTTGAAAATCTAGTGGGAAGTCAAGTTAAGATTTTCTTATAATATCATGATTAATTAAAAAAATATTGTTACAAAATTTATAAATAAAATTTTTATTAATAAAATCAATAATTTTACCTTGATCTAAAAATAAAAAAGTAATGATTATACCCTCAATTTGAAGGATGATTTTTTGTTTCTCAATCTATAATAACGGTTGGAGTCTATACAAGTCATTATAGTCTAGTAATAACGTGGAAGTTATGAGTTTGAATATTTGACGTCTCGAATAAAAATAAAAATAATAATAAACAATAAGTGAAGTTGAATGATTATAAGTATAACTTAGTGATAAATAGCACATCTTGATTATATTAAGGTTCTAAATTTAATTCTCTACTCTGCATGTCAAAATTAATAATAATAATAATAATAATAATAATAATAAGAGTTGGAATTTTTTTTTTTTAAAAGTAACATGATAGAAGTGGAGGCTCATTATAGCTCAACTCTGGGCCTCATTATGGACCCGACCGATTGTGGGCTTTTCTTTCTGTCAAATGCGGCCCAAATAAATTCCCATAAAAATAGAATTAGACGAGGATCCAGTAGCCCATGAGCCGTGAGAAATGATTAAAAACCCTAGCTTCTGTTTTACGTTTATAAAAACCCTCGCATTTCTTAACCCGCTTTCTCAACGCAGCTCAAGTGAAGAAGGCAAAGCAACCTCTGTTTGTTTGGTATTTTCTCTCCCTTGACCCCTCTTTCTCTCCTGTAACATCAAGATCTGTCTCCTTCAACTTCAAATTGTTTTTTTGTTTGGATTTTTAAGGTTCTTAATTCTGCTTAAACAATATCTGCAGAGTGCTAATAATCATTTGCTGCAACAATGTCGACCGGAGAGCTCGCTTGCTCTTACGCCACTTTGATCCTCCACGATGACGGCATCGCTGTCACTGTAATCACTTTTCTGACTTGCCCCTTCAAATAATTTTGTTGTCTTTTTCTTTTTTATTTTTTAGATGTTAAACAAATGTTTGTACTCAAACAAATATAAATTTATAGGCCGAGAAGATTGCTGCGTTGGTTAAGGCAGCTAATCTGGCTGTTGAGTCTTACTGGCCTAGCTTGTTCGCAAAGCTCGCTGACAAGAGAAACTTGGATGATCTCATCATGAATGTTGGCTCTGGTGGCGGTGGCGCTCCGGTCGCCGTTGCTGCCGCCCTTGCTGGTGGTGCTGCTGCCGCTACTGCTCCCGCCGTTGAGGAGAAAAAGGTATTGTCCTTATGCCAATAGATTTTGTTACTGTGTGTAGAATGGAAAGGCTGATTTTTTAATTTATTTCATCTGTGTTTATCAAAAGATGAATTTTGTACCTGGTTTTAGTTATTTCAATCAGGTAATAGATTAGGTTTTGAGGCTGGGTGATTTCTGTTGTATTTTCAATAGTTCTGAATTTAATGGTTTAGGGCTAAGGATTTAGATGATCGATTTACTTGCTTACCCTATTTTGTTGGATTTACAGGAAGAACCAAAGGAAGAAAGTGACGATGACATGGGATTCAGCTTATTTGACTAGAGACGACATCCAGTTGAGTCAGAATTGTTATTATTTTTATTTTGTTTTGTTGGGATTTTGGACCCATCTTTGTTAGCTCAGTTTTATTTTTGTTTTGTGATTCTTAAAGTTCCATTTTGAGCGGTGTACGTTAGATATCATTCTCAAATACTTTGAGGAAGTTTCTAATTACAAGCTGAAATGTTATCACATTCGTCTTATCTTTGCTTAGCTTCTTTAATGTTGTTTGCAATTTACTTCAGCTGGTATTGATTGAATTTGTTATATTGGTTCCTCATTTGTTTGCTGTGAGGGGACAAAAGATCATGGATTCCGCTAGTGAAGAGCAGCGTAACTATAATACATTTAACTCAAATATTATTTCACTCTTTTTCTGCCATTGTTAGTTTGCAACAAATTAATTGTCTCTTTATTATCACTCTTTTGGGGGATACAGGCATTTCATGTATAGTGAATTAGGGCCCTCTACAAAAATAACTCACCTGCGATGTGTCTGTTATTGGAAAAATGTCCAATTCTAAAGATCTTTTAATGTCTATTCACAATGCTTTGTCAAGAAATAAGACATCATCCTTTTTCTGCTGTGACAAGGTGAACAATCATGAATTGAGTTTCTAGTACTTAACATTAACACAAAAGCCATTCTGCTCTCAAAGGTGGTATGGTTTCTACTACTAAGTTGGGTTTTTATTCTCTTTGTTGGGAGGGCTTATATATTATGTGTATTTTGGATTCTCCTTAAACTTAAACTTTAGTTAAGCTTTAAAGTTCTTCTAAGATGTCTTTATTATTATAATGTAGTAGTTTGAGACTTATTTTGTGCTCTATTTCTTATTACAAGCTTAAGCTTGTGCTAGATTAAAATTAAGTGTAAGAAAGTAAAGCCTGCTGTCAAATTCTGGGGCTTCAACCTCTGACAGGCGTGGGGTCAGAATCCTTTTCCCTGTATCAGTGGACTGGTGATTCCAGTAAACAGGCTTTTTTTTTCTACCGGATCTTTTCCGGTCAACATGTATGGATCTACAGATCTTTGTCTACATAGACTCTAATAAATTACTGAATTTTGCCTATTCATGCTATTTCTTTAGATGTTTTATATTCACAAACTCAGAGCTTCCATGTATTTGTATTCTGAGTATTTGGATATTTGATTTGTGCATTATATATCTTTTCCTATTGCACTTTATCTAAGCTATAATCACCACATTAATAATGTAATAAACTTCCAACCCATTACTCCCCAGAATAAGAAATCTATAGGCCATTAATGTTTATCAATTCACACACTGCTTCAAAGCAAATGGCTGAAGTTGGAAGGTCATTCCACTTTGCTCTTGGTGTTGAAAAGTTAACAAACTGTTCCAGTGAGAAGTGAGATCTTTCTCAGTTACCATCATCATTGATGGTTAATATAGTTGCGTTAGCTAGTTTCAGAGTTGGAGCTGAAGAGTCTTAATAGGGTTTCAGAGTTGGAGCTGAATAGTCTTAATAGGGTTTCAGAGTTGGAGCTGAAGAGTCTTAATAGGGTTTCAATTCAGAGTCACTTGCAAGCAAAAGAGTTTGAGACTATGTAACTAAGAGTCTTAATAGTGGAATAGTAATCGCGTCTAGATAACTTGCTCGCGGTAAAGTTTGTGCATTTTTTAGTTTTAATTAGGAATTTGAACTTTAGTAGAATTCAGGGCAATTTTAGTTTATTTAATTATCGGAAAGCTAGTTTTTGTCATTTTAATTGTTTGGAAAAGTTATTTAATTGATTATATTATTTTTAGTTAATATTTAAATTGTAATATTATAATTATTTGAGAGTTAACAAAAAAAATAGAACCTTTTCAGAGTTCACAGTTAAAACCAAATCTCGAAGTCAGAAGTAACTTGTTCCATTTGAGAGCATAATGGAACTTTAATGGGATGCAACATGACTAATAATGGGGTTTTACCACTACCTTGGTCCTAGATAGATCAATTTCAAATTTGGTTAGATATGATATTTTAATTATTGTGTTAAAGAGTTTAAAACTAGAGTTTACAAAATACTGTATTCCAAGGTGGTGTTGTAGTAAGAAAGAATTAGCTGTGGAGGAAACGTTGCTGGTAGGTTGGCAAGTGGAAATATGCAAGCACAGCGTACGGTTAACCCACATGCTGTACACAACCATGTCTCATATTCCAATTCAATTCACTTTAAATTTTAAATTGAACTTGGCATAATATATTTTTAAAAAATTCGACAAAATAAATAACAAAATTTCAATCTCTAATTTCCAACTTAAAAAATGGACATCTTAATATAATTTATTTTTAAAATTTTTTTGGCAAAATTCGGTTGGCAAATTTGGCAAATTTTCAAATTTCAATTTAGAAATTTATAATTTCCAATTTTAGAAATTTTAATTTAAAATTTTTTTAATTTTTTTAATTTTGAGTTTGGAAATATTCCGTTTGGGTTTAAAAATTTTCGAACCCAATTGGTCTTTCAGGTCTATTAAAAAAGGGGTTGCCCAAAATTTTCGGGTCTAGAAAAACAAGTCGAGTTAAGTCGGGTTTGAGAAAAATGCTCACCCCTATTTCCTTATTAGTGATTATGCTGAAAATTATCTTTATTCTTATTCAATGATATTATATCTATTAAAAGAATCCTTTATTTTTTCTTTTAAATTTAGTATTGCCAATGTTACACATCACCCTCTAGTAGTATGCCTCTCGATAGTAGAAAACATTTTTGTGAAAGGTAAATGCTTGTTTTGTTTCTGCTTGTAAGCTTCAACCAAAGATTGCATTTGTTCCTCTTGTTGTAAGTTTGAAAGTGACATATATAGCATAACATGCACGATTATCGTATTAATACCTTAAGATATGACTTTGTGAAGTCAAAGTAAAGGTGGACAATTTTTGGTTTAGGTTGGTTTGGTCTAAAATCATTTAAAACTGAATTGATCGATTTTATTACAAATGGAACTAATCAGTCAAGCTACAAGAATTGAATTGGCTCAGTTCGGTTTGGTTTTGAGTTTTTACAATTTTTAGTCTATTTTAGATTTTTTTTTAAAATTTTGAATTGAACTGAACCAAATAAAATCGATCAATTCCAAATAAATAGAATTGAACGAACTAATCAAAACTGATTAATTCAACCAGTTTGGTCAATTTGGCTTTTTCCCCCCACCTTTAGTTAAAGATGTCCTATATAGTATTTTGGTTCTGACCTTTTGCCTCTAACATGTGCATGGTATTACATTTAAGTGTTCTTAAGTATTTCCTTAAACATTTGGTCCGCAACAAAACTTCTTAAAGGTTACTTGGACCAATGGAGCACTATACAGACCAGAACATCTAGAAGGTGTAATGATTTAGATGAAAATGCGGGTCAAGCCTATGAATTATAGAAAACATAAATCTCATTTTGGCAGGAGAATATTCCTTAAAATATGTGGATTCTTTTAGGAATATTTTTTTGACATATTTTTCCTTTTTAATTGTACATTGTTATATCATTGTATATTTTTGTAGATTCTAACCATTGATTGTATAGAGTTAGTATTATACATAATGGAGGCCTTTAGTTATGCCAAACCATCTTATCTTGAATTTTTTCTTCAATTATATAAGATAGTGTTTTCTTAAACAATTGGTGTGCTTGTTTCTTCACTCTTTCTTTGTGTGATTTTTTAAGCTACTTAGCATTCATAGTGTCGAATGTCGTATAGTTTTAAAAAGGTCTGTGACATTTAGTATCAGAGTGAGTTTAAAAAAGATGGTAAAAGGCACAACAATATCATTAAAAGTGATTAAAGATAGGTATAGACACCCTAAAGTTAAGAGGCATAACTGTGTTCTTCGTAAAAAGTTCATTGATCATAGCCATGATCTGGGGACCATGATGAAAAAGCTTGGTGGCATTGTGGGAAAGGTAATGGATCACCTTGGAGAGTTAAAGTAGTAAGTAGAAAAGCTCGAGGTGGACCTTGACACTTAGGGGATAAGCTGTGCTTCTTCATCGACACATTCATCGAGAGCTATGCTAGTAAACAATGAGATTGGATTAAAACTTTTTAAGAGAAGATATATTCCACCATGGATAAGATTTAATCCCAAATAGAAGAGCTGCAAAAATTAAAGCTACAAAAGAGGATGTGTGTGCAAGAGGGCGGTGGTGAATAAGATTGTTGCTACTTAAGTTATGGTGAGTACACGAGAGTGGAGTCTTCTAAGCCAAAGAAGTTCGACAATAAGAAAGATGTTAATGAGCTTGATAGCTTTGTTTTTGAAAAAATGGAGAGGATAAGTTAAGTACCGCAACCTTGTATCTTTTTAATCATGTAATTCTATGGCTGTATGGGAAAAGCGAGGAGATTCACAAAGACACTTACACCATCAACAACTGGGCTGAATTGCAATAAGAATTGAAACGCTAATTCTATTTGAAGAATGTGGCAGATAATGCTTGTTAGCGGTTAAAGAAATTGAAATAAATCAAGTCCATTAATGAGTACATAAAGGAGTGCTCCTTATTAATGTTACAGATACCTAATATGAAAGATGAGGACTTCAATTTATTAAACGGGTTACAAATATGGACATTTAAAGAGTTGAAGTAGCATAGAGTGGGATATATATTTTTGACACTCTTACATTGGTGGATACACTCATAGATTATTATAAGGGAAAAATAAGGAAGTCCAAGAATTTCAAACTCAATCATAGTAAAAATGGAGGAGCTAAGGAGTTCCATCATCTGCAAAATAACGAAGAGAAAGGTAAGCCGCCCAAATAGAAAAAGTAGAAGCGTGACAATCATATAGTTAATGGGCTAAAGTTGAGCTGTTTCCTTTACTATAAGGATCATTAGGTAAAGGACTGTTCGAATAAGAAGGCTTTCAATGTAATATTTGAGGCAGAAGAGGTAGGTAAGCAAGGCTAAATGGGGTGTTTGTAACTGTTTAATACTTTTAAAGCTAAGCGGGTAGCCAAAAAGCCAATAGGGAAGACGGTTATGTACGTTGAAGCCTACTTCTATAATTAAAAAAAACTCAAATACTGATAGGTACCGGTGTTGAAGTGCTTATAAGAGTGCATGCATGTGATAGTGTTCATTGAATATTCAATGCATGTCATGCATACAATTATATAGCGGAATAAAAATCTAATTTTCTATTCAACAAACACATACTTAATTGAAGTCTATTACAATAATAAAATCCAAAAAAACTTACCCTTGAAGCTATTCGGTGTAAAAATTGAACTTAGAGCTCACCTTACAGTGTTCACTTGATTAATTTTAGTTTGTAATATTCGGTAGGATTACGAAACTACAATGGCAGCATTTTAAATTTCTGGCAAGATCAAAAATAGGCTAAAATGTAAAAATGGACTTAATTGCAACATTTGCAAACCTTAGCTTATATATGGCAAAAGAATAAGGACCTATTTGTAATATTTATAAAGTTTAAAATAATTGGCAAATAATCACTTGACACTTGTCCTTGATGCATCCCGTGCATGAAGACAAGTATTCCATTTCATTTTTCATTTGTCACCTATTAAAGCTATGTATATGCCATGTGTCACACAAGCATCACATGCATTTGCCATGTGTCACATTTCCATTAGTTAACTACTTTAACTAATAAAATATAGTCTTAACACTTAAACCTTAACATATATGTTTTCTAAGAGATTTTGAAACAAATCTTGCTTTTTGAAATTTTTTCAGATCGAACCATTCGAACCGGTCCGCTATCCCAGTGCTTAATGAGTACAATTTATATTGAGACTCTTTAAATTTATATTTGTTTGTTTTACAGAACTCTTTCGCAAGTCCATGAATAATGCCTTACACATATGTTACAAATACTATAAAATGACGCGTGGAACCATATAAGTTGATGCCAACTATATATATATAATCCCTTTGTCACCTATGTCCTGGAAGAACAGAGATATAAATCATCATTTTTAAATCTCTATATGCTCGATCGTGAAATTATATCCAGATTTGTATATTTATAAACAATATTCACAAACTCCTTTATGGTTTGCGAATATTGTTTAACCCTACAGGAATTTTTTTTTTGAGATTTATATTTGTGACCACAAGAATTCCTGAAATATAATCTCAGAGCATTAATATATATAACTCACCCATATAAGCTGATAGATCTTATATCTATGCACATCGGATTCCATGAACATCGAACTATATCCAATGACACCTAGATTTCAGACTACGAAAGGTCTCTAATATGCGTAGAATCAAAGAATGGTGGATTATTTACAAGCCCATCATGGCACTCAGGTTAAAGGACCACGAGTACTACTCAACTCGAGAAAAACCTCTATTGATGGATCTATGAGATGTCTATTGCAGGTCCTTGTGAGTGTGTTCAGTACTCAGTCATCACTAAATGCTTGAAAGCCTATACGAGCTTCCGCTAAGTCCACGGTCTGCTCAGACTAATCATTAAGACAATCCAGATATAGATATATACTGATCTAAAAAGAATTTCAATCGACCAATATTGGTAACTATAGATTAGGAATGGTATTTTCGAGAACATACTACATAATGATATTTCTTAGCACTAATTGCAACTCCTTACAACTATGTTATTACTAATATATTTTCAAGTCTTTGTTTCCATTTCAAATAAGGTTCTAACTTTTTAAAATGCTAACTCTTAGCGTTAACCTAAACTTCTTTAAATTGAATCTAAACTTTTTTACATTTACAATGTCTGAAAAGTAACAAGTTTGGTACCATATGGTTAATTATTAACAATTTTATGTGAAATGTTTATTGTATAAATATTAAACAATTAATATTCATACAAAATTAGAATGACACATAAGCACTACTTCTAACAGCTGGGGCTACACATAAAAAGCATATAGAAGCATAATGCTTATGATTTATTATAGAGAAAGGGAGAAGATACTTCAAGTCTGTAATTTTTGCAATCAAATCGTTGGATAGGGTGGTTTGAGGAGTCAAAATACACCTAGGGACTTGACGCGAAAATGTAATAACACTTATTGATGATTATAACGTTGTACTTGGTATAGAGTTTTTACAATAACATAATGTGGTGTCACTCCCTCGACACAACTATGTGTGTATCTTAGATGGGGGGACCACGTATGGTAACGCAAGGCAATGCTAACACCAATCTTCTTTTGGTGATGCAACTAAAAGAAGAAGCTATGTGTAAAGAAGAAGAAAAAGATCCAACTATAATATGAGGGATAAATCACAAGGTGAAGGGGGGAGGATGGGGGACCAACGGAGGTTACGAAAGTGCTTAGGGAGCATAAATGTGTCATGGAAACTACCTTACTAAAGAAAATACCACTAAAATGGGCGATTGAGGATGAGGTTGAGTTGGAGTCGAGGTTTAAGCCTCTAACCACAGTGCTATACTGAACGTCTCCGCCGAGGTTATGAGCGTTGTAGAGGCATCTTAAGAAGTTAGAAGGTGTGAGAGCCATCCAACAACCCAAAGCGTCATATGATGCATCTAAACTTTTTTAGCATAAGAGGTTAAAGACAAGTGGCGGCAATTCTAAAAAGGTCTTGGTTGGCTACGCTTTCCTTTCTGTTAAAGCATTTTGTTTCTCTTTTAGAATATGTTAAAATATATTTTAACGTGCAAGTAAATTTCATAATTGGCCTTAAAACTCCTCTAATCTATGATGCAAGTTCATAAAAGAGAAAAATCTTTAAAAAAAAAGAATGAAAAAGGCTTATCGACATCATAGAATGTAAAATGAATCTTTGCACATTTAGCATATCATTATTAAACAGAAAATAATATAATCATATTGTTGTAAAGGTGGTGTGGGAGGGATTCCACTAAGTGAGGCCCCCCTCCCCCCGATATATATAAGTAATATGATTGCATACCCTTCAATATTTTTAGAGGCACTTTAATATTTGAGTTGCCTTAGCTTTTACTTATTATAATATTTATTTATAGTACATTATCAACACGAATTGTTGGTGAGTTAAGTTATTAATTTTTATGTTAAGCTCTTAACTTATTTTATTTTGTGTTTTATTTATATTTAATTATCATTTGTATTGTGTGTGTATTTATTGTATGTTATATTATTATCCTTATGAGTATGCTTTATGGTTGCCACTTAGTTGGATCTTCCACGTAGAATAAATATTCTTTATTAGTTATGTTCTTGTTATCTTAGTTTCATATTTATAATATTTAATGTTATATATATGGTTTATTTTTTTAAATTCAAATATTGTATTTGCAACCTAAAAAGCAAATAAATAAGTTAGAACTTAAAGTTTTAATAATTGATCTTACTAATAAGAACTTGAAGTTTTATATTAAATTATTAAATTTATCTCTTTATTTGAATTATTTATTCAAGTGGAAGGTTATACTTCCTAAATATTATTTGTATACGAAAGACTATGCTTCTCATTATTATCAATATATAAAAGATTATGTCTCATAATTACTATTAATATATTGAAGGCTATGCCTCTTAATTATTGTTGTTATTTTATATATGAGAGGTCCTGCCTCTTAAATATTATTTTTATATTTATGTTTTATATTATTATTTTTTTAAATTTATCTTTCATAATTCTAATTTTAATTACTTTCTTTCATATTCAAGTCTTTTAAAATGTCTCTAACAAATTTGAAAGTCTTTGCACTTGATATTTTTGAAAACAAATTACATATCGTGGATATTGAATGTTAAGATACAATGTGAGAATATTTAATCAGATATGACCTAGAGAGAGAATATTTAATTAGATGGAGTATATTATTTAGAGAAAAAAATTGCATCAATTACAAATGTATATTATATTTTTTTTAAACTAGATTTTATCTCATTAAATTTTATTGATAAAATTTTTTATGAGACAATATTGAACATGTATTACGCCACTATATATTATAAAATTAAACTTATTTCGCTTAAATTTTTGTCTAATTCAAATTTTTTTAACAATATAAAATACCCCTAAAATGATAAAATTCAAAGGAAAAATATCGTAAAACAGTATAGATGTGGATTCCACTAAAGGAATCCCACACCGGCCGATTGAGGCCTATAATAAAAACATACCCTTTAATATTTAAAAAAAAATACTCTGTTAATTTGAGTTGTCTTAATTTTTATTTATTACATTATTTATTTATAATAGTTTTACCTTTTAGCTAAAATAAATGTAAATCTAAATAAAACAACTCATCATCATGTCTCGAGAGAAATATCAAATATCCTTTCATAGTAATAGGAAGATGACACGTATTCCACCACTCTTATATGCATGTTTCATGTTGGCCACCTGCCACCTTGTAGGCCAAACTGTCCCACTAAAAGAGGTTGAGGATGAGGATGAACGTATGAATGCATTTTCAATTCCAATTAAATTGAAAAATTGGTCGACAACTAAACTAGAGATCAGATCTTAATAGAATATTCAAAATAGTAACTTCCTCTTTTTATTTTAATTCATGCCAATTTATTTGGAAAATTTGATAATTATTTATTATTAAAATTCGAAGTTTCTATTAAATAAATAATATCATTTTCTCTAATCAAAACACAGATAAATAAATAAATAAATTCGAAAGAGAAAATATTAAGGAAATTGCGAAACTCGGATGAAGAGTCAATCGTTGACCAGACTCCTTCCTCCGTTATTCATTACTGACGACGACCTGTCGCCACGTCCCATCTTTTCTAGAAAATTTCTATATGTGAACCAATGATAAGGTGACACGCAATCCACGTCTTCCCTTCCTGCTTAGTCAAGATTCCAGAACGTACCATTATCACCACGTTTACACTTCCTTACTCCTGACGGCTAAACAAACACGTCCCTTCCTGATGTTTCCAGTTATTTTCTTCTCCAATATAAATAAGTCCTCCTCTCAAAGTTCATCATCATCGTAATTTCAAAACGCTCTGAAAATCAAACACAAATCAACCTAAAACTAGAGATCACTTGCAGTCTAATTCAATTAGTTTGGTTTCTTTTCTTACAAGCTTTTGCAAGATGATGTCAATTTTCAGCTCGTTCGATGCCCACTGCGCCGAATCGTACGGCCAGAAAGTGAAATTTTTGGTTGGTGGTCCCAAAGCGAAGCCGGAAGAGAACGGCGTTAGTCGAGTTAATGATACGATGAAGAAGGAGAAAGACGGGAACAAGTCGCCGGCGGCCGGTGGTGTTAGTAAGAGAGTTCAGCAGCAACAAACGAGGAGGCTGCCGAGGTTTGCGCCGGAGCTGGACGGTGTTCATTGTTTTGAAACCATCCTTCCTTATTGATTTCTTTTTCTTAGAAAACATTTATGTAATCATAATTATTGGTTCGGTCGTTGATGTAAAGATTTTAATTGAATTTTATCATTCTTTTGTATTTTCCTTGCATTTGCAAACTGCAACCTTCCTTATTTACTCTTATCGTCTCGTCCATTATTTATTTTCCCATGTTGGAATTGGATGCTTCGCCAATAATTTTCTCTTACTTGAGGGAAAAGAAGGCAAAAATCTGAATCGATCTTGATATGAATCCATTTTCAACAGATTTGAAAATGATTAATCATTTAATATAAGAGCTAATTATGGAAAAATAAAAAAAGGATTTAATTCTTTTAATCGATAACCAACTAATTATAATTATTGTTAGGTAGCATCAAATTTATTTATTTTTAATTAAGCAAATTGAATGAATATGTTAAATTAATTATATTTAATTGTGTTGAATAGGTGACTTCTGTCTTGATATTCGTTAAACCACATAGTGTTGTTTATCGTTAGTTCGATAAATAGGTTGTATTCATTAATTTTGATTGTAGTAATTAGTTAAATGCTACATTCTTTGTTATTTTTTAAAAACGGTTCGTTTCATTTGAAGTTGAGCTAATTTTGTCTTTGCATATAAGATCTGACACTATATTTATAAAAATTGATCAAAGTTGTACTGGTGGTTATCTTTAACAATAAATTTTTAATATTTAAGTTAAATATTGGATTGGTCAAAAAAATATGTTAATCTTTGAAATATTGTTTTAAGATTGCTTACTTGTATTTCTTTTCTTTTTTCTTTAAGTTTGAATCTTGTTCTTCTCCTACAACTCGAGCCTTTGTTCTTTGTTATATAAGTTTTTTGGACAATTATTCTACGTTGCACATTCCTTCATATCTTGGATCAAGTGAGTTGTCGAAATTGTAGATGGGTTACTAAGTTTATGCTTTTGTATTTGTGAGGTAGAACGTGGGTGATATCTCTATATTACCCAAATTTTGCGGCAACACAATTCCAATGGAATAAGTTTTGTATGGATGAGGTGGTTTTTGGATGATAGCAAATTGTGAGCTCAGTATCAATCTGGGTCTAGGGTTCTCGGATAGCATACCGATCTACCAAGTGGTAATAACCGAGCTCAACCTAATGTTCTAATGATAGGCCGAGGTTAATTGTCATGTATTAGGCTCGGGCACTTTGAATTCTACTAGGCTTGAGGTCCTAGTCTTTATGGAGTGGTCATCAATTATGATCTGGGCTAGCTTGCCTTAGTAAATTGAGCCTTCGATAGGTTGGGCCCAAGATTGTAAGGATAATATGGGTCACTCAATTTTTAATCAAAACTTAATGCAATGCATGATTTAAATAACACCTTTAGGGATAATGAGCTTTACAATATCTGGTTGTCAATTTATTTAAGGAATGGACCTCGAGTTAAAATTTTTAAGAATTTAAAAATGACATTAAACATTAAAGTTGGCTTTTTGAAAACTATGTGTTGTTTTTTAGCTGTCACTTTTCAATCACTCTATAGTCGATCATTATAGTTATTGCAAGCGTTGACTCATCTCAGACCTTTGATCCCATCTAAGAAATGAGATTTTTCTAAGCCATTGCTTTTGTCATGCAAATAAACATCTTACACACATATTAATATTGGTCAATGCTTTTCAACAGTTGGGATCAATTGTAGTGTCCTTTTGAGCCGCCCTTCTCACATTTTATACTTTTAGCATATTCTAAATTTTAGAGAGAGAAAGTAATTAATTTCTAGTGAGAGAGACTCTATTGACATAAAATTACTCCAATCCATAAACATTCATCTCAAGTGAGTTTTCTTTCTTTTTACTTTTATTTAGCCCTTTTTGGGCATTATTCTAGGTTATTTGGCATACTTGCAATTTTAGGTTTACATGTAATATTAGTTTTGTATATAAAATTTGAATGCTCTGTATGAAGTTTTGAATGATGGTTTGATGTTTTGAATGATCAATTTAATTTCTTAAATTCTCGGTTTGATGTTTTGAATGCTTGGTTCAAATTTTTAAATGCTCAGTTTGACGTTTTGAATGCTTGGTTTAACTTTTGAATGCTCTGTTAACTATTTTGAATCCTTAGGTTCTTTTAAGTTATTCGATCTTATCCTATTTAGGCTTAGCTTTAGAAAAATGTCCTATAATAAGAGTGTAACCAGACTGAGAAGCTAAGAATAGTCTGGCTCGAGTAGTCTATAGACAAGTAAGTCGAAAAGGCCTCGATTTCCATGAGTTCGCCAAGAGTTTAGTTAAGAGGTAGATCATGAAGTCTAATTAATAAAGGTTGGGGAGATTCTCAATGAATAGTGAGAGAAGGCCCCAAAAGACAAGAAGTCTTTACTCATGCTCTTCGCCAATGAAAAGGTGCTGAAGGCTTGAACAATTCAAAAGAAGAAAAAGAAGAAGAATAATCCCTAATTGAGTAGTGAGGTCCCCTATGAATTAGATTGTCCTTTTTATAACCTTTTCAAATAATTAAAAAGGTGTTTTTAGAGTTTAGGGTTAGGTATAGGATTCAGAAAGATATCACCTGGAGGATGCCTTACCTGAGAGTAGCCAATGAACCTCCACCGGTCAAGGTCGCCCTACACATAGTCTTTTTCAAGTTAAGACACAACTTATTGATTTAGCCCTACTTTATTTAAATGTTGGTATATCTGAACATAGCCTCTTGCCAAGTGAACCTAAAATTTTAGAGAGCCTTGTCTGGTTATTTTGTGATGTGGGGGAGAGCTAGACAATTAGAGCTAACTTTTCATAAACTTCAACAATACTACCAGATTTGGGAGAAACCAAATAAGAATAAAAGGTTATACCACTTGACTAAGTATAAAGGCTAGACAACCCCAATTAGAAAGATGCATTGAGTAACAAGGAGTGGGAACAACTTTGGTTTTTTGCCAAGGACTAATAGGGGCAGGAACTTCGAGGACCAATGTTAGGTCCTACTCATGCCCTATTGGCTTTAATGAAGCATGTTTCACTACAATTTCTTTACTTTCTATAAACTAAGGATGGTCTATAACCAATATTATTTTGTTTTATTTTTGTTTTGGTGGTTTCTTGGTCCTTCAAGCTAGACCTTGACTAGAAAGACTAAGACATGTTCACCTAAGCTTCATAACATCTGGTTTTAGCTAACAACCTAATTTCTAAGGAGAGCTTAAGGAGCCTAGGACTGATTGACAATGCGATTAAAACAGAACACCAAAGAAGGGAAAGAAGAAAAAAAAGTAAGTGATACTTAGCAAAGTTCTTATTTATTATATTACTTTCATAGTCGGCTTATCCATTTGATCTCTATCACAAAAATGTTTGATCGCAAGGAGGGCAGCAAAAAGAGGCCTTACCCAAGTTAAGCGTTAAGGGGACCTTCTAAAGCTTCGAGGGAGATCGTTGGCATCCTCTTTAAGGATGGCCAAAGAAACCTCATCGTGATAATTAGGGAGCGTCTTTGGGGGTCTAGAAGAGAAAGAATATTGCCAACGCTTTTTTTACTCTCTTGCCACCCTACACGCAAAGCACATCCCGTAGTATTAAGAGCCCTGTATGATGACACAAGGATCAACAAGATGGTGCTGATTCATATGCCCGTTGTCAATACTGAGCACGGGCTTAAGAAGAGGCTAGCCAACGAAGTCCTCTACACTTGTCTTTTGCTTATCTGATTTCCCCATTGACAAAAGGGCGAGACATAGGCATATAATTTCCCTTAGTAAAGAGGTAGAGTGCATAGTTAAGATGGGGTATGCTGAAGTGACCTTCACATTCAATGAGATCAAGGCTTCCATATTGGCCTTGGCGGCCTCCTAGAGGGTTGTTAACTTGGAAATTTTTTCTTTAAGTCTTCTTTTATTTTTTTAAGTTGTTCTTAGACTAACTATTCTTCCTTTTGTATGTTACATTCATCCTCTCTCAACAACGAGAGGCAATCCTTAGTGTAGTCCAAGATGATTGCAAGCTAAAGGAGGTTGAGGTCTACATCCAACACCATTGTGAGGTTGCAGATGAAACCATTAAGAAGGTTTTTTTTTCAATGTTCAGGAGGCCGACGTGAGGGCACCAGAGAGCCAACTTTCTAAACTTTAGAGGATTAAAAAGGTTATTGAGGTGAAAATATCAAAGGCCAAGGCTACAAAAACCACCTTAAGAGAGGATTGTATTCAGCTGGCATAAAAAAGTAGAGGAGCTAAAAAAGGAAGCCAAACAGGCTCTGGCCAAAGAAAATAAGGTGAATCTAGACTATGGCTAAAAAAAGTTAGTAAGGGGTTCACCAAGTGTGTGAACCTCTTCAATGAGCACTATACCAATCACAACTTACAATGGTTAGAGGATGAGCTCTCTAAGTAGTTAACTGAGAAAAGTGTTGTTAAGGTGAGCCCCCAAGTCTTTGTCTTAGATATGGGGAAAGACGCCTCAAGTTGTCACCGAGGTTGCCATAGAGACTATTGTGGACCCTTCTCTCCTCAAGTCTTTAAATCTAGCACCAAGCACGTCTATCGCCCTTACCTACCCTTGGTAAGTAAGGTCTACGTTAACTGTATATGTACTCTCCTTTTGTAATATAAATACAGGCCTATGCATATTTTTTTTCATCTCAATGATTTATCTCTGTTTTCATGATTATTGAGTACTATGGTTAGATGAAGACCCTCCTAATATCCATTAATAATTGATGATAAGTAACCAAACATAATTCACCCAAGCATCACCCACCCAACCATAACAAATTGCTAAAAAGATTAAAATTTGGCCAAGTATTGAAACAATATCGTTAACCCAATCTTGTATAGGAAATCAATCTAAGTTACTAACCACTCAAATGAATAAGTGTTCTTTTCTTATTAGATATAGGTAAATGAAAATTTGGTTAAGTATTGGAATGACACTGTTAACCTGATCTCACAGGGTAGAAAATCAATCTAAATAATCGACCACTTAAATATAAGGCATTCTCGAATTATTAGATTTTGGTCTCAAGCAACTTTTGACAAACCTTAGCAATGATTCACCTAGGTATTTGAACTTTTTATTTCACTTTGTGAGCTTGAATTTGGAATTTTCCAATATTGAGAGCAATGCATATACTTGGGGACTAAAAAGACCTTCAAAGATTCAAAACTTCGGAACGTTAATCATATCTTCAAAACAAATTTTATAAGTATGGAATTATTTCACCTTGTGAGATTGTAAGCTTAGATGTTCAGGCGAATATTCTTTATTAAGTTCCAAGTAACTAATTATCATACCCCTATCCCTAAGGACAAGTCATTTATTCATTAAAGCATTTAGTCACCTGGCCGTATCACCGATGACTCAACTTTTCCCAAGTTCTAAGGTGAGGAACATCAATTGTTTTTGGAGATTTTTAGGGATTAAAACTGAAAGTGTGCCGTATAAGTAGGGTGCATAATTGTACAATGTGTTCATCAATATTAAACTTATGCATGTCATACATACATATAGAGCAGTAAAATTAAAAATCTAATTTCCTAATGTAATAAATACATTTAAATTTAAGTTTCATTGCACTAATGAGATTGAGAATCATCTTTGAAGCTTTTGGATTTTTTTTTAAAGCGGAGTCTACTTTGACGCGTACTTGTCGGTAATTCTAGAATTCAACTAAAGTGGTTTGGATCTCTAAAATAGCATCTCTAATTTAAGCAATAAGTATTTAACTCTTAAATACTTTCTTTGGTTAACTCTTTAGCCAAATTTAAACTCTTTAAACTTTACTTTTAGTTAAACACTTTAACTAATTTGTAATTGTTTCAATAAAAATAGAATTGACATTTTATTCCTTGCAACTTTTATAATAAAACATAACTATCAATTCTCTCTATCCATTGTTAATGGTTGATCACCAAGAAATTGAGAAGAAGATGAATAGTGTTTCAAAATGGGACAACTCTTGCCTAAAAGCACAAAACTTTATCTTAACTTTTTTTTTTGTTTTTTCTGAACCTAATTCATGCTTAAATGAAAAACTCATTTCCATTATATTTTGATTCCCTCTTTAGTCAACACAAGGACCCATCAAGCATTTCAAGACCATCCTTGTTGTTTTCTTGGTCCACCATTCATCTGGAAAAATGAAACACCCATTTTTCATTTTACATGCAAAATAACCTTTTAAATGTCAAACTAATGGTCCACTAAGCAATGTTAACATATAAGATGCTATACTATATTGTTTTCCTCTTTTTGACTTAACATTAATATTAATAATTATATTATTTATTCAAAACACTTTTGAATAAATAATTGATATTGTTTGTCTCATAAACAAGGTCATTTTAGTCAATTCAAGGTCAAACAATTCATGGTTCAAATTGTGCCACTTATCATTATCCCATTGGTCAACAACTCTTGTTAACTAATTAATGATACACTTAACACTTAAGTCTTGACAAGTACAAAATCCAAGGGATCTGAAACGAATATTTGGTTTGCTAAAATTTCCTAGATTGAACTATTCAATCCAGTCAACTGCTCTAGTGCACAATTAGTACACTTCATATTGTGGGATTCACTAGGTCTATACCCAGTTTGTCATATGGAACTCCTCCATAAGTCCATGAATGATGCACTACACATACGTTTATGGATGTTACAAAGCGGCACGTTAGATCATACAATTTGAGGTCATAATATATTCGTATTATCCTTCCGTCACATATATCCTAGAAGAACAGAGATATAGATCATCATAGTCAAATCTATATATTCTCGACCATGAACTTATCTCAGATTCTTATTTTTATAAACAATATATGCAAACACTTTTATGATATTGTTTAACCCTACAAAATATCTTTTCCAGGGTTTATGATTATGGCCACAAGACTTCTTAAAATACAATTTCGGAGCATCAGGATATTTAACTTACCCATATGAACTGACAGATCCCATATCTACACATACTGAACTCTATATGCATCGGACCATCCCCAGCGACATCTAGCAATTAGACCATGAAAGGTCTCTGACATGCATAGAAAAAAAGTATGATAGGTCACTTACAAGCCCACTATGGCGTTGAGGTCAAAGGACCACAAATACTACTAAACAAAAAGGTCTTCTATTAACAGGTTTATAGGATGTCTATTAGAGGTCCTCATAAGTCTATTCAGTACTCAGTCCTTACTTAATACATGTATGCCTATTCAAACTTTCACTAAACTCGTGGTCTACTAAGACTAACTATTTTGACCATTTAGATATAGACATACATTGATCTATATAAAAGGATTTCATTGATAGAGCTGCATCGGTAAACTAGATTTAAAACATAGTGTTTGAGAACATATTGCATAATGGCATTTTCTAGCACCATTGGCAACTCTTTGCAACTATATCATTACTAATATATTCTTATGTCTTTGTCCCATTGCAGACAAGGCTCTAACTCTTAGAATTCGCTCTCTTATAACTTGCTAACTCTTAGCACTTATAAATTTTAGCGTTGCTAACTCTTAGCACTAATCTAAAGTCCTTTAGATTATACAATATCTTAAATTTTACAAGCATTTTATCATATTATTTAATATTAACGATTTTATTAGAAATATATATTGTATAAATATTAAACAATTAATATTCATATAATATTGGAATGATAGTAAGCACCAAATCTAATAAAAACATTAGGTAGTCTCAACATAACAAGCTCTAATTTTTCTAAATGATCAACCACATGTAATTGAGCACATAATTACACTGAGGCGGATTATCATAACTTCAAATGAATTCATTAAAATTAGAGAAAATGATACCTGAGGATTACTTAGGGGTCTATCATTACACTTTTAAATAAGAAACCCCAAAGCACTACTTGAGGATCCATTAGTACAACTTTAAGAAATGAAAAACTTTAAAGGAAATGAAATTAAAATAACAACATCCAAATGTTAATATCATTTCAAGAGCTCGACATTCCAAGGCTTCTTAACTACTCGTAGATCTGTATATCTGAGCTCATATATCCTAATTCTAACCCTTTGAAAATTTTGTAAGGGCTTTCCTAGTTAGGCCCGAGGACCCCCTCAATGGGATTCGTGAAGTTCAACAACACTTTCCTTAGGATGAGATTACCTTCTATGAATTGTTATGCTCGAACCTATTTATAGTAGTACTAAGTAACCCTTTGCTGATAAGTTGTTGTATAAACCTTTACTTGCTTCCTCTTGCACTTAATGAGGTTCAGATGTTCCTATAATAGCTTTCCATTCTTAGCTCATTAAAGTACAAAACATGATAGGTTGGCATCCTAACCTGGTAGGGATGATTTTTTCACACCCAAATGCTAATGAAAATAAGGTTTCGTGGGATTCCATTTTAATCATGGTTCTGAGTGATCATAATACCTCAGGTAGGTCTTTTACCCAAGCCCCTTTTCTTCTTAGCCAAATTCATTTTTAACAACTTCTTAGTAAGTTTGTTCAAGGAATCTATCTGCCCATTTACCTTCGAGTGAGCCAAAAATGTGAACCAAGGCTGTATGATAAGTCGTTAATAGAAAATCTTAAGCTTTCATTTTTGAACTTCTTCCCATAGTTCATTATTATAGCATGTAAGATACCAAATTAGTGGACGAGGTTCATCTAAACAAAATGCTTAATCTTTTTCTTAATTATTTTGGTTAAGGATTCTGTCTCGACCCATTTGGTGAAGTAGTCAACATCAACGTACATATTTTGTTGAGCCATTTCTACGAGGTAAAGGACCAATCAGGTAAAGCTTCATTATGCAAAAGGCCATGGGCTCAACATTACTTTTAAGTTTCAAAAAGGGTATGTATGTTGTCAGCGTGCCTTTAGCAAGTGTCACACTTCTAAATGAACTCCTTTTGCGTCTTCCAAAGCTGCGGGTCAATAATACCACAGAATTCCTCATGAATCTCCTTAACACATAATTAGCTTTCTTTAGCCTAAGATACCTTAACTATAAATAAGAGTGTCCTCGGCGGTAGGGGACCCCATCAATAAGAGCATAACAAGCTAACGTGTACTTGAGTTGGCAATCAGGATGACAAAAATATCTGTAAACCCACTAAAATCTGCCCATATTGGAAAGGACTTGGTTAGGTTTTAAACGGGTTTCGTATACAAAATTAAAATACCCAATAAATTTAGGACGAACACGGGTTTGATAAAAATCTACGGATACCTGTTGTAGGTATCTACAACCCGCAAATATTACTTTTTTATAATTTTCTTAGAGATAATTACTTATAAAATTAATATTTTTAGCTTTACATTATGAATTTATAAGCATATTTTTATTCAAACATTATTTTTACATTATCAATTTATAAACACGCTTTTATTCAGACACTATTTTTACATTATGAATTTATAACCACATTTTTATTCAAACACTATTTATAAGTAATAAATTTTATTGCTTGTTAGGATAAAACACTATAAATTTCAGTTATATATTCCAATATTGTAATGCAAAATAAGTCGTAATATTATCATAAATTATAAATTATTTATTACAAAATTACTAAATGTTTCCTTGACACTAACAAATTGTCATATACTTATCAATTTCAAACACTAAACTTATATCATTCTAGTCTAGTTAAATAAAGTCAACATTATGTTGATTCTATATTAATAGAAAAAATTAACACAACTAAACATTGATATTTGGTTTAAATGTCACTATTTACTAGACAGGGCAACCTCGACATCTTGAAAGAAAGTTAATGAAACTATTTATACTAACACTAAATTAGTATCGATGAATATTGTACATTCAATGAATCCGATTGCAATTATACCATAAACTAATTAAAATATTGAAAGAGTAAGTTAAAATAAATATATAGCATGATTTTGTTAGTTGCATTGTAAAAATGGGTTTATTTTTTTTATTATATTATTTTAAAACTCGCTTAAAATTCATGGATAACTTGTTGCGGGTTTGATAATGAGTACAAACTCGCTAGAACGAATTTAGTAATCCACAACAGATTAGGAAAAGATTTAATATTTTATTTTTTAAGCGGATGTAGATACGAGTTTAGGGCTATCTGTCCCAAACTCGATCTGCTGCCATCCCTAGTTGATTGGCTTCAAACTTATTTTCTGACACCTCTCTATTCTTTATATATCTTTTAATAGGGTCCATCCAACTCGAGCTAGAAGTTGACCCGAAGGACCTCTTTTACCATTTCATTTATATTGCGCTTTAAGATGAGCTTTAATGGTATTTGCCAAGGTGTCAGCACATCAGCTCTAAGGGACCAGCTAGATATCTACCTCTTTAAATTGCACCATTAGTTCTTTTACCTTCTGAAGGTAGGCTATCATTTTCTTCTCTCTAGCTTCAAAGTCTTTCCTAACTTGGTTGCCACCATCTCAGAGTTGCTTTTGAGGAGGAATTTTTTTTCCAAATGTGCTAAAAAAACTCTAAATCCAATTAAAAAGGCTTATAATTAGTTTTAATGTTAGATTCATGAAAATTGTGGCTGACTATATAGATGAGTTCATCCCTTTCTAAACTGATGAGGACGATCTATGCTCTATATCTTGAAGAGTTGGATGCCCTATCTATGTAAAGTGTCTAGGACAAAGATTATTTGGTTTTAGCTATCTGATTACCCTAGGAGTCCTCATATTAGGCTTCATCTTGTACTGTTACATCCCCATGCATATATTCACTACAAAGTCCATAAATGCTTATCCTTGGTTTATATTTCGCGTTAAATTTACTATGTTCGACTGCCTATCTGATTAATCTCTTTGAAAGGTCGGGCTTGTGCAAAATATGCCTAAATGGTTTATCAGTCAGGAGTATCACCATATAAGCTTAAAAGTAAATCCTTAGCTTCCTTTATAACATGACCAATACAAGTCTAGCTTCTTCGAGTGGGATATCAAATCTCAAGGTTGGTTAAGGCCATGCTAGTAAAGTCAACTAGTCTTTAAGCTCTTACCTCCTCTTTCACCAACATTAAGTACACTACATGTTCTAAGACACCTAAGTATCTGAATAGTAGGTCTCCATTCCTTAACACAGTGAGGTTGACGGGCTAAGAAAAATATGCCTTCAGTTGCTAAAAAGCCTTCTTACATTAAGGGTCCACCTCGTCTTTTCATGCCTTTTGATCGCCTTAAAAAACTCAAAAGCACTTGTCAATGTTTTTAAACTTAAACCTACTGAAGGTGGTGACTCTGCCTGTTAGCCTCTAAATCTCTTTAATAGTGGTTAGTGACTTCAATTCAAGTATAGCTCTGACCTTCTCTAGATTAGCCTCGATCCCCCTCTAACTAAGTATGAAACCCATGCACTTGTCAACTCGACCCTGAATGTACACTTCTTTAAGTTTAGCTTCATGTTTGCTCTATAAGGATTATCAAAGGTCTTCCTTAGCTCTTCAACATTATCCCTGGGAACCATTAATTTGATGATCATGTTATCTACCTAGGCCTCCAAGCTCTTTCTGATCATTGGTTTGAATAGTCAGTTGACAAGGTTTTGGTAGGTATCTAACATTCTTTAGTCTGAACGGTATGAATTTGTAACAATATATTCCTTGATGAATGATGAACGAGATTTTCTCCTAGTCGGGGATAAAATCCTAGTCTAGTTATATCCAAAAATAAATCCATAAAGCTCAAAAGGGTATGCGTGGTTATAAAGTCATATAGCTTGTCAATCTTCGATAGAAGGAAACAATCCATGGGTAGACTTTATCAAGTCAATGAATTCCAGCATATCCTTTACTTCTCCTTTGCCTTCTTTACCATTATCTCATTGGTGAGCCACTCGAGGTGGTGGATTTTTGGATGAATCCCACTAATAGATTCTCGCCTCGGTGGCTACAACCGCATTCCTCTCTTGATTGAAAATTTACATCTTCTATTTTAATAGTCTAAAGTTTAAGTTGATTAGTGATGAACACTTGAAATTACATATTTAATAAGAGTTTTACATCATTATTTTAAATTACTAGTGTCTTTAACCCCCATAACTTAAGTATGTTTACAATATTATACCTAATTAGCTTTTAACTATTTTGTGGTAGGTTTGGTAAAATAGGCATAACTTTCTACCTCGTTATCTAATTGGAGTGATTCTTGATCTTGTGAAGATTTAACGCAATGGGATAACATATTATATTAGCATTTGAAATACGAGCATTTAAAGAGTGAAAATGGTCTAGAACAGAACTGATATGCAGTATAGGCCCAGTCTGAATAATCATTAGTATTTGGCCCATAACTATAGAAATACATATCTAATACATATGAGAAAATTAATTTAGAAATATAAGAGACTTATCTACAACTTTTATTTTTTGAGTGAAAGCTAATTCGGATCACATCAATTCTAAATTGGAGAATTAAATGGGTACATTAATGATAATCAATGTAAATTAGTTGTCACCCTTCTTGACTTTTATCATCCAAGTGGTTCCCTCTTTATTTGTCTTGATTTATCTATATTTTTTTTATAAATAGGTGGTCTATTTATGCCCAAAGCATATAATTAGAAAGATATATTTTAGTTCAAAAAACTTGTGTTTTGTATTATCTCTTTGTAGTATTATTTCTTTTGTTTTCTATTCTAAAGTCATGCTATCTCTTCTTCCATCTCTTTTATTTTTCTTTAGTATTATTATGTCCAAGTAATTTTCTTTTTTCTAAGGTGAAAGAGTGAAACTCTTGGCAAGGTAATAAGATATACTTAAATCTTATTCATGAATTTAATGTTTCATTCTTAAGTTATGCAAATTTATATATGATGTATTTATTTTGTTTGCAATATTAATACCCTTTCTTGTAAAGTGGTGTATATTGATTTATTATAAATAATTTTTATAATTAGCACAATAAATTCTTGAAACCATTTACAAAATTTAGCGTAGATACAATTTCTTGTAAAGTGGGAGTCTTGATTTATTGTAGACAAATATAAAGATTGGTATAATAGATACTTGAACTCATTTATAAGATTTGGTGTATAATAATTGAAAAAAATAAATACAAGTTAATATATAAATAGTGATAAACTTTAATTGTTATATCTTTTAATTAGAACTTTATTTCTGTGAGGATTCCAATTGAGTTATAAAAAGAGTTGAAAATATTCTTATTTCAAATGCCAGGAGTGGAGTTGAATATATTCTTATTTCAAATGCCAAAAGTGGATCCTCATAACCTTAGCATTCATTTTAATTGGTCATTTGAATTATTATTTACAAACGTGTTAAATTGCTTTATTTGCCTTTAGAGTATTTATAATTTGTAATTTTAATTTTATTTTCCTGTGAATCGACCCCATTCTCACTGAGTTATTTATTACTTCGACAATCTTGCACTTGAGAATAAACTCTTATATTTTGGACGTGTCAATTACAAACCTGTGAGGGATCAATAAAGGATCAATGCCTGGCATGTTTTCATGCGACTAGGTAAAAATATTTGAGAACCCTTTCAGCAAAGATCTTAGATCTTCTCTAATCTTGGGTTTCAAATTTAAATCGATCTTCTTCTCAAGGGAACTTTGTTTAGCTAAACGCCAGTTATCTCTCCCATAAGTTCTTGGGATTTCAACTTCTTCTCTTCCTTTGGATCGATCAAGGTAATGCAATATGTTCTTTTGGTCAAGGTCACATAGTAACGCATCGCCATTTTTTGATCTTCTGAGATCACTCCCACTCTCTAGTCAGCTAAGAACTTTAATATAAGATAATGAATTGACATTATTATGTTAAAGTTGTTCATGAATGGTAGCCTCTTAAGGATTTTGTAAGAGAACGACTAGTCGACTGATAAGTCCAGAATATAGAAGTTTATTCCCAAGTGCAGAATTGTCGAAGTAATAAATAATCCGATGAGAACTGGGTCGATCCACAAAGAAGTGGAATTAAAAGTACAAACTATAAATACTCTAAATACAGATAAAGCAATATAAGACATTTGCAAATAATAACTCAAATAACTAATTAAAATAAATGCTAAAGTTAGGGGGATCCACTATTGGCATATAAAATAAGAATATATTCAATTCTTTTTATAACGCAATTAGAATCCTCACACAAATGAGGTTTCAATCGGAAGATATAACAATTAAGGTTTATCATCATTTATATATTTACTTGTATTTATTTCTTTTAATCATTATACACCAAATCTTATAAATGGGTTCAAGAATTTATTATACTAATTTTTATATTTGTCTATAATAAATCATAACTCTCACTTTACGAGAAAGGATATTTATGTCAAATGTTGTAAATAGTTTCAAGAATTTATTGTGCCAACTATAAAGATTGTCTATAATAAATTAAGATATATCACTTTGCAAGAAAGAATATCAATATTGCAAAATACAATTACATCATATACAAATTTGTTTAACTTAAGAATGAAACATTAAATTCTAAAATAAGAGTTGATGTATATCTTATTACCTTACCAAGCATTTCACCATTTCACCTTAGCAAAATGAAAATTACTTGAACATAATAAAATTAAAGGAAATAGATAGAAGAAGAGATAACATGAACTTTAAAATAGTAAATGAAAAAAATAATACTACAAAGAGATAATACAAAAAAAAAGACAAGTGTTTTGAAATAAATTATAACTTTTCTGTTGCTTTGGAAATAAACAGACTACCTATTTATAGAAAAACATGGATAATTCAAGACAAATAAATAGGGAACCTCTTGAATAATAAAATTTAAGAAGGGTGGCAACTAATTTGTATTGATTATCATTAATGCACCTACTTGATTGTCCAATTTGAAATTGATGAGGTTTACGTTATGTAGTAACCACTCATCCAACACCGAAAAGAATAAATATTTATATATATATGTATAATATTTATATTGTATTTGTATGTGGATGATACTTAATTTATGTATTATTATTAGTATTTTTTGTATAGATTAAGGATATACTATTAGTATTGGATTTATTTGCAAGGCTTTAGATTTATTTTAGGGACCAAATTATAATACTTTGAAAGTTTTTGGGGTTAATTTATAAATACTAAAAATTAGTCTCTTATATAAAAATACACATTTTAAACCCTAATTTACTCATTTTTGGGTCGAGCCACCCCTTTAGAGAGAGAAAAAAGAGAGAGAGAGAGGGGGGAGAAAGAGAAGAGTAAGAAGAAAAAGAAAAAGAAAAAGAAAATTGAATTTTTTAAGCTTTAAGAGGTATATCATAACCCTTTCTTAGTTTCTTGGTGTTAATTTAGTTAATTCCTTTAAGTTTTAATTTTTAAAATATGAACAATTGGGGATTTGATGTGGATTTTGTAAGATATATTGAGAATTTATGATGATTATATAGATAACTTGATAAATCATGATGAATTGCAGAATTTCTACTTGATAGTCTCTTGATCCGAATGTTTTATAAATATTTGTACTTTTATTCTGGTTTTTTCTTTTGAGAATATAAAATTAGATATGTCTAGAATTATTTGAGACTTTGAATTGATTGAAAATTTCAAAAATTGAATTTTTAGTAAATTTACCAAAATAACCTTAAAATTCTAAAACTTTCCTGTATTAACAGTATGATACAGTGAGAAATAATTTTTGATCTGCTAAATGATCTTAAAAAATTATGATTTTATGCAATATGATAACTATATATGTCTAATATGATATATTCAAAATTAAAAATTTAGTTCAATGTGGTTAAATTTTTATGATTTTCTAAATTATATCAGCTCATTGTAATATTTGATTAACAGAATTTTAAAGTTATGGAATAAAATAGTTTTAAAATACTTTTGGCATGTATTTTGGAGTAAAATATTTATCATGGATTTAGATATGTGTCAAAAGTAATTTTATGATAGGTTTATAATTTTTGAGTTAGTATAGGATTTTATAAAATTGAGAGACTGAATACTGTTCAATAAATATCTTGATCCCGCTAAGATAATAGTTTGAATTTGATAGTGTTTATGAAATGAATTGTGTAGGAATTATGATATAATATTCATATATAAGGAGGATATATGATTTAAGAAATATCTATTCTGATTTTGGAGCAATTGGACATCATTTGATGTATAAGAAAATTTTGTTAAGTGTAAGTGGTCAGAATGACAGGTTTTGAGAAACCAAGTAATTAGACCAATTCGATGTGATAAGTGCAATATGTGTCATTGTGTAAGCTATTTAAAGTGTTTTGTGTGAATGTTGAGGCTTATAAAATGATTAATCTCCATTGATAGGTTAAGGAAAATTAAGCCTTGTACCCAAAAGTGCTAAGATGTAAGTATACTAGACTTTTACTGAAATCATTATAAACATAGTAATTGTATGTATAATTTTGTAAATGTACTTAGGAATATATTTATGTTATGCCAAAATATTTTTGATATGAAATGTGAAAGACATATGTTTATGAATGTGAGCATTGACATTGAGTATGGACATACATGTGTTTATGAAAGTGAGCTTTCAAAATGAAATGCGTTTAACAAAGAAAGCTTTTGAAGTGAAAAATGTCCTTGAGATACGTTGTGTTTTAAGAATGCTTGAACTCACTATTTACTTAGTAGACACTTTATGTGATTTATGGAGCCTTTATGTGTGGCATTTTTTTTGGGATTAGTATATGTTATATGTTTCGTATGTAGAGAGGATCCTATTGGTATCTAAAGGAAGAGTGAGTCATCACATTCGTGTTGTGGTGTATTGGTGCATGTGAGAGGACTCACCAATAATCAGGGTGAGGGTTTGGCTCTTACCTTCAGGCATGAGCATTATATATGTAAAATTTAAACCTCACTTGTGCTATTCCTCTCATACGTTATGTCACTGACGGGTGACATTTGGCTTATTATATAATATGTGATATGAAAGTTCTACTAAGTAGTAGTTGAGTGATGGTATTCTTATTATATGTTTTGAAAGAATGTGTAAACGCTTACTTGACATGTAGTTTGATAAGATTATGATTTTTATTTATCACAGCATATCATACACATGCATTGTGTACATATATGTATTTGTATTTTGATATATGAAAAACTAGTATGCTTACTGAGTTTTATACTCATTATAGTTTATTCTTATTATATGTTTTGAAAGAATGTGTAAACGCTTACTTGACATGTAGTTTGATAAGATTATGATTTTTATTTATCACAGCATATCATACACATGCATTGTGTACATATATGTATTTGTATTTTGATATATGAAAAACTAGTATGCTTACTGAGTTTTATACTCATTATAGTTTATGGTGATTTTAGGTAAATAAGGTACATGTGTGCTTAGCGGATTTGGAAAGACTTCTGTTGTCTCTTGGGTTTCTTAAGTTGCTAGGTTGCTAAGTGTTTCATTTGTGGACATATAATTTAAGAAATTTAATTTGTCCCTATTAAATAAATACTTTTATATTATTTTATTAGGTGTGGTTGTATTTGGTTTATGTTTCACCAAGTATGGTCATGGGTGAAACTTTGTGTTGAACTTACTAGCAACTGTCTAAGGATTCCTATGTTGAATTTAAGTTTGAAATTTTATGCAATATTAATTATGAGTGCACATTATTGAATGAGTGTAAGTTATATCGTATGTCAAATCTTTTGAGTCTTGGGCGTGACAAGTTAGCTTCCACTCCAAAAATTAAAGTTATAGATGATTCTTTTATCTTTTTAAATTGAGTTATCTCATACATATTAGATACGTACTGCTCTAGTTAGGGGCTAAAAATTGATGACTATTTGGACTGGACCTGTACTGCAGATCAATTCTCTTCTAAGCCATTTTTCACCCTTTAAATGCTCGAATTCCAAATTTCTTGTGAAATATAATATTTTATCCTATTGAATCAACACTTCACAGGATCAAGAATTACTCCAATTAAATTCTTAGGTAGAAAGGTATGCCCATTTTACCGAACCTACCACAAAGCAGTTAAAAGCTAATTATGTATAATATTGTAAACATGCTTAAGAGGATAATGACACCAATAATACAAAACAATGATGTCAAATCCTTATTAAATGTGTAATTTCAAGTGTTCATCACATCCCCAAATCAGCTTATTGTTAATCCCTAACAATTCAAGTATAAATAAAATTTGAACACTACTTAAGTATTTCAAACAAAATGTTAGTTTAAGATCACAATCGCTATTAAAGTTATTTCAACCATAACTTCCAAAATTGTATGTGTGTGAATTAAGCCAAAACCTTCGTACCAAAAATCACAACATATATAGCCTTGAAATTTTGATCCAAGTAAAAGCCTCAACTCTATATCCTCACAAGTGAATAATTATTTAAAGTGCTAGGATTTCACTTATGGAGTGGGAAAATAAATAATCGCTTAAGAAAATGTTATATTTAAGGACAGACAAATAAACTAACATTGATCCAAAGATAGAAAAATTAATTGTTTAGAGTCAAAACGTTCTTGTCACATACTACCTTCAGGACTTTAATTATCATATGTGAATCTTACGAATAGAGTCTGATGATAAAACTGCTTCCTTAAGACTTTTGTCTTCTAAAATTGAACGAAGACTTTATTGAACTGAATTGACTTTTTTTTCTTTTCTCTCTTTTTTAATACTTTTTTTCTTTTTCTTTTTTTGTTTTATTTTTTAAAAAAGGAATCATTACAAAATAAGAGTAATTTCTCTCCACAATACTTTTTCACAATTTTTTATCATCCTTTAGCTAGTAACCAAATCATTACTCAACCTAAATATTATCATTCTAAACAAAAATTAACCATTTCAAAATATCAATGAAAGTTCGTAAGCTGTTATCTTAAACCTCTCCACTTACTTACAAAGGATGTGTGAGTTTTGAAAAAAATATGTATACTTAAAGATCAAAATTCTCTTTGCTATATATATTGAAACATCCATCTTACCACAAGACTTAGTATTGTGCTCAAGAAATAATTTCAAAAGTTATTCTTTAATAACCTAAATAGAAAAAGTGACTTAAACCGAACAATTTTGAAATCATACCTCAATAGTAAAGAAAACTTATTTACACAAGAGTTACAAATAACATAACCAACAAACAAATGTACATGAAATTCACTAAAAAGAAATAAATTAGAATGTGTTTTAAAAGTTCAATAATGTACTCTTTACTCTGCCATTCTAAAATTGGAATGTATCTCAAGACTGTATAAATAAACCTTTTACTCATACCATTTATGATAGAATATTTTTTAAAGAACAAAGTGATAACAAAAATTAATATTACTATTATATATTAATTACCCTCCCCCCAACCAGATTGAGACATTGTCCTCAATGTCAAAATATGAAAAGAGTATAGTATAAAAGATATCACATGAAACATTTTTTTTAATGAAAATAAAACCTGTAATAAAAGAAAACAAATCACACAAAATGCTTAAAAATACTTAAAAGTAAAAAGGCTACAGATGAAAAGTCAAATCTATCTTGTGTTTCTTTTCACTATCATTAGTATACCAATCTATCTGGCGCATTGTTAGATCAGATAGAGGTATAAAAGCTTGTAATTCATCGAGTAACTAATCAACAGTTGAAGTAGAAATAAGGATCCATCGTATTATAGATGAGATGAATTATTTTTTCGCCGCATAGTCAAGAAAAGATAACAACTCATTATAAAAATTCTCAACATTTGACAAACGAATGGATTTTGGGTGGATTTGCAATTGTGACATGAGACAATTTGAAAAATTTCCTCTAAAGTTTTGAAACCTCCAGGTAAAGTTATGATGGCATCGACAATCTAAAGCTTAAGAGAAATTTTGCTCATGCATTAATGATATATGTAACTCATTCCTAATTACTTTTCCTACAATATTTTCAACAGCTAGAACTTTCGATATACTACCCAATATTCGACTACCTTTATTTTGTGCAGCTGTTTCCGTACACCCTATTAATCCATAACTACATCCCCCATATACTAAATGAATTTTTCGCTCAGCTAACACCTTACCAAGGGTTTCTAATGCTTCTACAAACTCTTCACTTTTTTTAGAATTGGATCAATAAAAGACACAAAGTTTTGTGAATTTACAAGTTATTGTTCCCTCCATTGTTACACTCATTCTCTCTGTTTAATGATTTTGAGTTTGTATGAAGATGTAAAAATAATGCAATATATTTATAAAGCCAAAAGGCGTTACAATTTAAAGTTATATGGGCAGTTGGTTGTTAATGGATAAGATTAAACTTTAAATGCAAAATATTTGAAATCGACTCTGGGTGGTTGGTTGTTGTTGGAGAAGACGTTTGAGGTTGAAATGAAACATTTAAAAATAATAGCTCTAGTAATATATGTGCAAGTAGTTGTGATTGTGGCTCACATCTTTCTCTAGTTTTATGTCTAGAAACGGCTTAAACGCCTTCTATAGGTCGGGGATAAGTTTTCCATCTAATTTTCTTATAAATTGACAAATAAGGTCTTTTAAAGTTAGATTTCTGAGACTGTACCGCTCATGTTCCTTTAGAAATATGTCCCATAATTCACGAATTTCAATATGCACATATCTATTAGGATACGCCTCAAGAGTTAATAAGATATCATCTAAAAACTTTTTACTCAAGCCATCCTTAAAGGACCTAATTTTATCTTTGCAATTTATAACACTATTTCTAAAGTACAACAATGTGTTTTACAAGTCATGCGTGCATACTTGTAACAAACATTTAATCTTTTTTCCCTTCAATTTTTTGTAAAAGAGCTTTTACCTAAGTCAAGCATGTAGGTAATTAATAATTCTGAATACTCATCTGCCAATCAAACTTTGACTTCAATTAACCAATGTACATCAGTAGGTATATTCATAAGAATTAATAACCCTAATATTTTACATCTTACTTAATTTTCTTTAAGGCATTTTGAGGCAATGAGGGAAATATTTTTTTTCAAATTCATTAGAATGTCATCCATCTTTTTTAAAAAGGAGAAAAAGAGAAGATATTAATAATTATAGAAAACTGACAAAATCGACTTGAAATGTCATGAAGTACTGTTATTCGCCACTTAACTGAGGTGTAAAATAAAACATAATACAAAAGTATTACACTAACCTCATTGTCAGGTATGCATCTTCAAAGTATCTGATCAAGACAATATTTGAAGAGATAAGGATCATCCCAGTAAAACTTTCTCACTTCAGTTAGAAATTTCTTTTTGTCTTGGTCATTCCATTGAGGTGACATTTCTCCTGTCGCAAAAAAATTAACAATATTAGTATACTAGAGCATTGTAACAACAAAAAAATAAAAATTTATTGGAAAAAGAGTCATTAATGGGTGTTAATTTTGTTGATGAATCTGGTACGAGTCTTGATAAGTGATCTGCAATAATATTTTCAGCTCCTTTCTTATCTTTGATAGTGATATTAAATTCTTAAAGTAATAGAATCCATTGAATCATTTTTGGTTTTGCATCATGTTTTGACATTGAGTACCTTATAGCAGCATAGTCAATAAACACAACATTTGAAGAACCAATTAAGTAAGAACAAACTTTATCTAATGCAAATATTACAACAAGTAATTCTTTTTCAGTTGCTATTTAATTCATTTATGCACGGTTTAAAGTTCTACTTGTGTAATAAATTACATAGGATTTACGTTCCTTTCTTTGTCCTAATACAACACCAACAACATAATCACTGGCATCACACATGAGCTCAAAAGATAAAGACTAATCAGGAGATTGTATGATAGGAGCAGATGTTAAGAGACCAATTAATTTTTTAAACAAATTTTGAGACTCTTAAGTCCACTTAAATGATACATCTTTTACTAAAATGTTACAAAGAGGTCTAGATATAACATTAAATTTTTTTTTATGAACCTCTTATAAAATTCAGCATATCTTAAAAAATATCAGGCTTTTCTAACTGTTTTTTATGGGGCCAAATGAGCAATGAGTTTGATTTTTGCTTTATCCACTTCAATTTCTTTAAAAGATACTACATGTCCCAAAATAATTCTAGAAGTGATCATGTAATGACTTTTTTCCTAATTTAACACAAGACCCTTTTCTTTACATCTTTTTAAAATCTTTTCTAAGTTTTCAAGACAATTATCAAAAGAATTTTTCAAACATAATTAAATCATCCATGAAAACTTCTAAATAATGCTCAACCATGTTACTAAAAATGTTTAACATACATCTTTGAAATGTTGATAGGGCATTAAAAAGTCCAAAGGGCATCCTTCTAAAAGCAAAGGTCCCAAAAGAGCATGTGAAAGTAGTTTTTGTTGATCCTCTAGTACTATATGGATTTGATAATAACTAGAATAACTGTCTAAAAAGTAATAGTAGGGATATCTTACTACTCTTTCTGAAATTTGGTTAAGGAATGATAAAGGAAAATGATTTTTTCTAATGGCAGAGTTCAACTTCTTATAATCTATGCACATCCTCCAATTAGATGAGACTCGAGTTGGTATTAACTCACATTTGTCATTTTCAATGACTGTGATTTTTGAATGTTTTTTTTGTATTATCTAAGTAGAACTTACCCACTTACTATCTGAGATAGGATAGGTGATTTATACTTCAAGTAATTTGAGAACTTCAACTCCCATTGCCTCTTTCATATGTGGATTTTATCTTCTTTAGGGTTATTGGGAGCTTTTGACATTACCCTCTAGGTGTATTCTATGTGTGCAAATTAAATGATTAATATCTTTTATGCCTTTTAAATTTCACCCTATTGTATTTTTATGCATTTTCAATACTTCAATTAACTTACTCTCTTGTGAGTGTAAAAGAGATCATCATTGGGTAAATTTATTTTTCTCCAAGAAATGCAATTTTTAGCTTTTCAGGTAGCGGTTTCAGCTTCAACTTTGAAATTTTGTTCTGTTTATCCTTATTTTCTCATAATTCTTCAAATTTTAGTTTTCATCATTTATTTTTTATCACCTGTGTGGAGTCAAGTAAAGAACATATGTTAGATATTTCATGATCTAATTGCATATTTAACTCAAATGAATTCATTAAACACATTTCTAAGGGATCAGTAGAACTCTCTTTCTAAATATGATCTTCTACAATTGTTTCAATCATGTCGGCTTCTTCACTTTTATCATCCTCCTTATGTGGTTACTTACACATATTAAAAACATTAAGCTCAAGTGTTATGTTTCCAAATGAAAGCTTCATTACTCCATTCTTGTAATTAATCAAAGCGTTAGAAGTTATTATAATTAGACGACCCAAATTAACAGGTATTAGATTACATCATTTAACAGATTTTGTGTTCAAGAAAATAAAATCCACAGGATATATGAATTTATCGACTTGAAGTAAAACATCTTTCACTAACCCTATTGGCACTTTTATTGATCTATCGACAAGCAAAAGAGTTACAAAAGTTAGTTTTACTAACTAAGATTGAGCTGTTGATAAACTGAATATGGTAGTAAATTTATACTCGCACCAAGATCAAGTAAGGCTTGTTCAATTTTATGACTTCCAATAATGCATAAAATTGAGGACTGCCAGGGTCTTTATATTTCAAAGTATTATTGTTATGAAGAATGACACTTACTTGCTCAGTTAAAAATACTTTCTTTTTCACATTTACTTTTCTTTTTACTGTACATAAATCTTTCAAAATTTTGCATAAGAATGAACCTATTTAATAGCATCCAATAAAGGAATAATAACTTTACCTATTTGAAGATTTTAAAATTTTTAGGATTGTGATTCAACTTTCTAACATTACGTAATGCATAAGGAAATGAGGGTACATGTGAGGGTTTGGTGTTTTCTTCACTAGGTGTAGGTTCAACGCTTTCCTTACCTAAGAGATCGATTCATCATTCTTATGAGGTTCAAGAATGTGTTTTTCAATAACCTTACCGTACTAAAGAATGATAAATGCTTTAACTTAATCCATGTGTATGCTTTCTGAACTATATGTATTTTAGTTATATTAGCCTTTAGGGTTTGGTTATGGTTGAGAAGAAAATTTTTTTCTTATAAATTTTGAGTGAAGATGCAAATTTAGCAAGAGAATCTTTCAAATCAGTAAATGTTTAAGCATTTTGAGAATTAATAGATTCTTGATTTTCAATGAATGTATGCAAAGTTTCTTTAAGATTTTTCTTAAGAGGTGGGAGATATGGTGCATAACCTTGAGAGTTTTGAACTTTTTGGTGTATGAAACGATGGTTATAATGCCTGTGCTTGAGTTTCATTCCCCAAACTGAAATTCTGGTGATTTCTACAACCATGATTGTAGTTTGTGAATATGGGTTATGACTTGACCGCTTAAACACGTTTAGAATATTGACTTATTATGTTAACGTGTTTTAAGGTGTATGCATGTGATTGTGTACATGTTGAAAAACTAAACACATGTATCATACACACTAATTTCGCAGTGGAATTAAGCATGTAATCAACATATACACATTAACTTAAATTCTTAACAACTTAAGATTATGAAAACATACCTTTGAAGACCTTCGGTGAAGATTTCAAATCCAGATTTCTTAGCTTCAACTTTGAGTTCACCTTGAAGTCCACTTTTGTTCAATTATATTTCACAACAATCCAGTAAGATTGTGAAGTTAGAATAACAGCAATTTAATCTCTAGCAACAATGTTTATGTTACTTGAAAGAAAAATAAGAGGAATTTATTTTTCTTTCTCTCTAGTTTTTCTCACAACTCTTTGTTTAATGAAAAATTCTCAAAAACCAAACTCTTCTTTTTTCTCTCAACCCTTGCACGAATTTTTGATTCATACTTCTTCATCCAAATGAAATCCAACTATTGTTAGTGCTTTCAACACTTCACAAGTGCTCTACCAAAATTAGATTAAGTGGCTAACCACCAAAAATAATTTTTAGTGGCCATTTTTAATGGTCTAATAAAATTGACCATTAATTCTACAAAATAGTGCTACACTCAATTTAATTTATGTTTATCAAATTAGGTATGTTTTCCATTTAGGAATAAAATAATAAATAAATAAAAATTATATTTTTATTTATTTAATTATTAAAAAAAATTGAATAATTAATATTTGCCTTATTTGATTTTACTAACAATGTTAATTGGTGAATTCATGGTAAAATAATTCATGAAATAAAATTATGCCACCCGTTAACATCTAACTAGTTAACAACTCTTGTCAATTAATTAAATGATATACTTAACATTTAAGTCTAGACAAGTGCACAACCCGAGGAACCCTAAAATATATTTTTGGTTTGTTGGAATTTCTAGGATGGAACTGTTCAATCCATTATGCTGTTCCAGTGCACAAGGAGTACACTTTATATTGTAAGACTCTTTAAGTCTATGCCCGAATTATTATATGAAACTCCTCCATACGTCCTTGAACGATGCCCCACACATACGTTTTGGATATTACAAAGCGGTGCGTTAGACCATACAAGCTGAGGTTATAACATAACCATATAATCCTTCCATCATTTATATCTATATAGAACAGAGATATAGATCAATATCGTCAAATCTTCATATGCCCGACTAAAAGCTTATCTCTAGAATTGTATTTCAATAAATAATATTCCCCAACACTTTTGTAATATTATTTATCCTTAGGGTTAAACTCTTTTCTTAGGAATTACCGCTTATGGCCATAAGATTTTTTGAAATATAATCTTAGAGCATTATGATATAATACTTACTCAAATGAGCTGATGGATCATTGGACCATACCCAGCGAACTCCATGAGCATTGGACCATACCCAGCGATACCCAACGGTCAGACTATGAAAGGTTTATGACATATGTGGAACCAAAGTATGGTGGATCACTTACAAGCTCACCGTGACATTTAGGTCAAAGGACCACGAATACTACTCAACTCGAAAGACCCTCCATTGACGGCTTTATGGGATGTCTATTAGAGATCTTTGTAAATCTGTTTAGCATTCAGTCCTTACTGAATACTTGTATATCTATACGAGCTTCCACTAAACTCATAGTTTGCTAAGACTAACCATCTGAACCATCCAAATATAGACATACACCAATCTATATATTTATTAAGGTATTCACTGACAGACTAGCATCAATGAAGATAGATCAGGAATATAATATTTGAGAACATATTTGCATAATGACATTTTCTAGCACTATTTGCAACTCTTTACAACTCCGTCATTACTAATATATTCTCAGGTCTTTTATCTTATTTTAGATAAGGTTCTAACTTTTTAAATGTCGCTGACTCTTATAACCTGATAACTGTTATCAGTGCTAACTCTTAGCATTTATAACTCTTAGCATTGCTAATTCTTAGCACTAATCTAAACTCATTTAGACTAGATTTGAAATTTTTCAGATCATACAATGTCTGAAACGTTACAAGCATCTTACCATATATAAAATATAATTAGCAATTTAATGAAATAATAATACCAGTATAAATATTAAATAAATATTCATACATAAATGGATTGCACATAAGTACAAATCCCAACAACCTGTTCATAGAGACATTTCCTAAATGCAGGCAAAGTTTGGCAATCACTGGCAGAGTGATCATGGGCTTCACATATGTGACAGGTCATTTCTTCTTCAATATAGTTTCTTCTCTAAAGACCATTTGATCTCTCTGTTTTGAATTCTTTCTTAGGGCTTTACCATTACTGGGTTCTTTGTCTCTTTCTATTTTTTAATCCTGATATAATTGGGTGCTCGATCATAAGCGATGGTATAGGTAGGAACATGATTCTTAGTCAGGTAATGATAAAACCTCGTCAGTTAGTGATGAAACCTCTACCTGACTGAGAACTATGTTTAGTTTTAAACCTTCTTTTAAAAATACTAAGCGGTGGGTAGGTCAAAGGCTTAAGGATGAGTTACCTCCTTATGGGATTAATCCATGAATCCCTTAGAAACTCTATTCTATCTTTTTTAATTTTCCTCAATTGTCAGAGATTTTTATCCAATTCATATACTCTTTAAAAATGTTGCACAAACTTATTAGTCAACTTGTTATATGAGGAATGCTATTTTATTTTAGTCCTCGGTACCATAAAAAAGCTTGCCTTTCTATATTCATGTAAAATAGCCAACACATTTGATTTTGCTAAGCCCAACTATAGATAAGAGCTCGGTTATCTAATCCATATAATGCTTGAGATCTAAAGTCCCATTGTAGGTTAATATAATAGGTTGCTTAAAAGCAATAGGCAACTTCATGTCTCTTAGCTTGTTTATAATCAATGACTTTTATTCTCTCTCTATTGTCTTTGATGGTTATTGTTGCTTCCTTTAGAAGCTCTTGTATCCTCTAATTCCTTTAACCTTTTTCTCCAAGGCCACTTCTCTCGATCTATCCCCAATCGTACTATCATCTCTACTTCTCTATTTCTCCCTAAAATTCATTGGCATTATGCTTATCCAATTCATCCTTATCTCCCTTATTTTGAGCATGCCTCCTCATCTTATTTTAGTCCTTAACCTGTTATTATATTGAAGCTCGGTCATCTTGTCCTTCACGTGAGCTCTTATTTTGAGGTTGGCTCTCCTAAACCTCTTATTGGGCTTTTTATTGTGCCCACTTCTCTTTCTCCCAACGGGTATATCAATCATCGATGGGTCTAAGCAACCGAAACCTCTGCTGGCTGTTTAATTGTTTCCCATTGTCCCCGATGCCCATATGATTTTTGATGGGTGTCTAAATCCTCCTAAAAGAACTTCTTTATCTTCTTATTTTCTCACATTTCCTCCTCTATCTTTCTTTCTGAATCCCACCTCCATACAAAGTTATCTTATATTTCTTCTTGACGATGGACATTCTTTTTCCTCTTCTAATTGCTCTTCTTCATTCAAATTTTTCTGATCAAGATTCTTTGTCATACTTTAGTTCAACTCACGATCTCTAATCACCTTCTCTTGTGTGATCCTTTTACTTAAATTTAGATTGGCTGGTCTGTATGATATTTTGTACTACTTTTCATAGATGACACCAATATATTAACAATAATTCTCGACTAAATGTTGAGTCCTTGATCAAAGACAGATTTCTTTTATAGAAATGAGCTTTTAGTCCAAAGTTAAGCTAATGTTGCCTTCCTTAAGCACTCTTTGGCTTTTGAGACTTGATGTTGCACTCATAAAAATTGATCAAGGTTATATTAGCAGTTATCTTTATTAATGACCCTTTGATGTTTAAGTTAAATATTAGTTTGATTAGAAGAATGTGTTAATCCCTATAACAAAATTCTAAGATTGCTTACTTGATATTTTTCTCTTTTTTTCTAAGTTTGAATCTTGTCCTTCCCTTAGTATGCGAGCCTTAGTTCTCTTTTATATAGGCTTATAGAGTGGTTACCTTATATTACATGTCACCTGTGCCTAGTGTCTTATAAGTCTTTAGGATTATAGAGGTCATAGATTGGTTACCTCATGCTTCTGCATTTTTGGGATAAAATATGAGTTATGTGCTCTATATTACTCAGATTCTTTGAGATCACAGTCTTAATGACCTCTGTATACATGAGGTGGTCTTCGGATGATGGCAAATTATATGCTCACTCCAAACCTAGGTCCAAGTCTCTCAGGTGGATTCTTCTACCTGGTGGTTATAATTGATTCGACCTAATGATAGGCCAAGGTCAATTGTCTTGTATCATCAATCATGACCTAATAACTCGAGCACCTCGAATTTTACTGGGTCTAAGTGTTGGGATTTGTGCTTACGTGCCATCTCATTATTGTATGAATATTTTATTTTATAATATTTATCTAGTTTATTATTTGTTAAATTGCTAATTACTATTATTAAATGGTTCAACGGTTGTGACACTACAGACATTATATAATCTAAAAGGGTTTAGATTTAGTCTAAAGAAGTTTAGATCAATGCTAAGAGTTAACATCACTGAAAACTATAAATACTAAAGAGTTAGCATATTATATTAATCAGTGAAGTCTAAGAGTTAGAATCTTGTCTGTAATGATACAAAGACCTGAGAATACATTAGTAATAACATAGTTGTAAGAGTTATAATAGGTGCTAAGAAATATTATTATGCAAGTCTTAATTCAACGATGTAGATTTAAAAGTGGAATCCTTTTACATAGACCAGTGTATACTATACCTAGATGGTTTAGATGGTTGTTCTTAGCTGACCATAGGCTTACTGAAAGTTCGTATAGCATACAGGTGTTCAGTAAGGACTGAATATTGAACAAACTCAACGAGGACCCCAATAGACATACCATGAAGCCATCAATACAAGTTCCTCTTGAGTTGAGAAGTATACGTGATCCTTTGACCTGAGTACCACGATGGGCTTATAAGTGATCCATCATACTTTGGTTCCACGCATGTCACAGACCTTTTATAGTGTGACCGCTAAGTGTCGCTGAGTATGGTCCGATGCTTATGAAGTCTGGTGTGTACAGATATGGAATCCTTCAGCTCACATGGATGAGTTATATATTCGGATGCTCAGAGACTGTATCTTAAAAAGTCTTATAGCCATAAGCAATAAAATCAAGAAAAGAGTTTACTACAAGGTTAAACAATATTATAAAAGTGTTTGCATATATTGTTTATTAAGATACATTTTTGGAGATAAGTTTACAGATAAGCACAAAGGGATTTAACGATAGTGATCTATATCTCTGCTCTTCCAGGATATAATTGGCAGAAGGATTATACATAAACGCTATGACCTCAACTTGTATGGTCTACTGCACTTATTTGTAATATCCGTGACGTGTGCATGGGGTATCGATCTCGGACCCATAGAATAGTTCTGTTTGACAAATCGGGAGTGGACCTAGAAAGTTCCACAATATGAAGTGTATTCGTTGTGCACTGGGGCAGCGTACCGATTGAATAGTTCGATCTAAAAAATTCTAGCAAACCAAAAATTTACTTCAGTCTACCTCCGGTCGTGCACGCGTCAAGAATTTAAGAGCTAAGTATGTCAATTAGTTAATAATTAGTTGTTGACCAATGGGATGTTGACACATAGCACATTGTCGGCCAATTATTGTTTGACTTGGAAATTATCAAAATACTCTTATTTATTAGATAAATAATATTATTGTTTTATTCATTAAAATGTTTATTGAATAAAATAATAATAATAATATATGATATTATTATTTAATTGAAGTCAAACAATTTATTTTTTATTTAAATTGGCATGTATTTCTACCATAATTTAATAATATTAAATCATTTATTTACTATTAATTAAATATTATAATAAACGTAAATGAGTGGCATCTGTAAATAGTAGGCCTTAAATGTCACTTGCAAATGAAAATGAGTTTTTCATTTTGGCCAAGTTTTTGGCTAAGTTCATCCAAGTTATTTTTTATTTTATTTTATTTATTGTAAACAATGATAAACAAATTACTAATGGCAAACATTGACCATTATAATATATGTCATTATATAAAATAATGGAAGAAAAATGATAAATAAATTATTAATGAAAAATATTGACCATTATAATGGATGTCATTATGTGAAAAAATAAAAATTAAATAATAAACAAATAAAAGAGCAATAAGTTGCTCAATATGGTAAAGTGAAAATTAGGCTAAGGGATTAGTGGAAATTGTAAAGAGAATTTGAAAGACTAAGTATTAGAAAATTCTCTCAAGTGTTGAGAGTAAAAAATCATATTCTCTTAATTTTTCTCTTTCATTTTGATCGCTCATACTATAAGGTAGAAACAAGAATTCAAGAGTTGAATAATTTATTGGAAAAGCTGCTATTCTAGCTTCTACAAGCCCATCATGTTGAGGAACTAGAATTGTGAACGGGTTGCTTCAAAGCAGGTACTCCGGTTCGCCCATATACCAAAGACTTGACAATATACTATTTCTCAATCTTGAAGTATTTTACATTTATGAAATAACATGTAAAGTTTATTTGTGTTTATCATTATAAAATTTGTATTTCGCTCATCCACTGTGCATGTATGTTGTGATACACATGCTATATTTGTATAATAGACACAAATTCACATATATACACCTTATGTTTAAAATCACTCACATTAAAATCCTAAATTTTATGTAGAGATCATCAATAATGAGCATAGCTAGGCTACCTCGATAAATTAAACCTTTGCAGGCAATTGTTTATATATTTTTCATTCAATTAATTAAATAGTTTAGATTCATGTTGGCTAAACTTTTTGATATATACTATTTTGGCAGAATAGAAACATGACACAATAATACAAATCACCAATTATTAATCAAATTGTTTTTTCACTTGTTATATAATTAAACATCAATGAAGTAAATGTTTTTCTCTACTATTTAAACATTTAGTGAGTATTAAACAATCAAAACCTATTAAATTTAGGATAGGTAAAAATACTTGCGAACGGCAAATCAAATCGAATTTGTACCTGTCGGCAGATCTAAAGCACATGAGTGTATGCATGTGTAATTGTGTCTATTGCCTAACGCAGCGAAAACGTATAAATTTTGTAATAAACATAATAAATAAATATATTAATCACATTAATATATTAATTAGTTAGAGAACTCACCATAACGTGTAACGTTATACACGTATTTTTCTTGGAGTCCGCATGAAGATCAACTCATGTGCAGTTCTAGTCACCAATAAGGTGAGCTTGGTGAGTTAGAACAGTAGCTCCATATTAAGCCTAGGATTAACTCTTAATCCCCAAAATGACCAGGTGAGAATTTATATCATTTTCTCCAAAAGGATAAGAAATGGAGAGTTTGGAGCAATTCATAATTGCTGAATTGCTCCAATTGAAAGCATAGGAAAAATGAAATAATTTCATTTTTCCTCTTTTTTTTTCTTCTTCTTCTTCCTCTCCTCCATTTCTGTCTTTCTCTCGGCCGTTTGGCCAAATTCTTTTTTTTCTCCTCTCTTTCTTTCTTTATATATATATATATATAATATAATATAAATAATAATATAATATATAATTATATATATATAAAGAAAGATATTTGATTATTTAACTATTAAATAATCAAATTAAGAAATGACCATTTTGCCATTCATAAATAGTTACCAAGTTTATCTCTTAGTAGGTTCCACCAAATTTCACACTTGGGTAAACTCAACTGAAGGTCCACAATACGTTACGTGTCCTAATTCAATTAATAAATAATAATTATTAACTAATTATTGTATTTAACACTTAAATATAGACACGCACGCATTCTCGTGGTAATTTTGAATATTGCTGGATTAAATAATTTAATCTGGCACGCTGCCCAAGTGCATAACGAGTATATTCTATATTGCGGGACTCCCTAGAATCTATGTTCGATTCTTCAAATGAAATTATTCTATGAGTCCGTGAGCAATGCCCCACGCACACGTCACAGATATACAAATCAGCGCGTTGAACCATACAAGCTGATGTTACAATGCATACGTATAGTCCTTCCGTTATGATATCCTGGATGTGCGGGGATATAGATTATCACCGTCAAATCCCCAGTGCTCATCCATACCTTATCTCCAGACTCGTATCTCACTGAATAATATGCGCAAACGCCTTTGTCATATTGTTCTACCATGACGGAACTATTTCCCAGGATTGATACTTATGGCCACAAGATTTTCTGAGATATAGTCTCAAAGCATCTAGATATCAAACTCTCTATACGAGCTGACGGATCTCGTATTTGTACACACCGAACTCCATAAGCATCGGACCATACCCAGCAACACCCAGCGGTCACACCATAAAAGGTCTATGACATGCATGAAACCAAAGTATGGTGGATCACTTACAAGCCCACCGTGGCACTCAGGTCAAAGGACCACGTATATTACTCAACTTGAGAGGCCCTCCATTGATGGCTTATATAGGATATCTATCGGAGGCCCTCGTGAGTCTGTCCCATATCCAGTCCTAACTGGATACCTAAATGTCAATACAAGCTCCAAGCTCACAGTCGGTTAGGAACGACCATCTATACCCGATAGGTACAACATATGCTGATCTATATATAAAAGTATCCGCCGATAGACCTGCATCGGCAGAAATAGATCAGGGACAATTATTCGAAAACATACTTGCGAAACTTGCATTTTCTGGCACCCAATTACACTCTTACAACTATGCAGTTACTATTATATTTCTAGGTCTATGTCCCATTACAGACAAGGCTCCAACTCTTGGATCTGCTGTGTATTATAACCAGCTAACACTTAACTGTGCTAACATTTAGTAATTATATGTCTCAGCGTGGCTAACTATAATCCTTTATCTAAACTCTTTAGATCTGATCCAAACTTTTTCAAATCTACAATGTCTGTAACGTTACATGCATAATACCATATATATGGGTATTAGCAATTTTATGGGAATGTACACTTGTATAAATACACAAGTATATATACATTCAGGGATGGCACGTAAGCACCGACCTTAACAATCTCCTACTTGCTCTAGTGTCATTCCTAATGGCATCTCATACACATCAACTCTACGTGTTTCATAAACACTTTTAGAGTCATGGCATTAGAAAGTGGATCTACTAAATTATTTATATAATACTTCTACAAACAATCACATCTCCTTCAGCCAAGATCCCTCTAGTCATATGAGACTCCTCTTAACATAATTAGAGTACTGGTGTCCTCTTGGCATGTTGGCTTATACAATGGCTTAGTTTTATCGTAAACGTATGGGATAGGATCCATATGTCTTGGAACTCTTCAAAGTCCAGCGACAAACCTACGAATCCTCACTGCCGCTTCCGTTCTGTTTTGCCAATCTGAATTAGTAGTGAATTCTAGTTTGGTGTTATTCTAACTCGCTTAGTACTCTAGAGAATGAGGACATTCCCAGATGTCGACTCTTTATCATCTAGGTCAAACAAAAAGTCTGACTCTGTGCATCTTCTTATATGTAAGTTACTTTTTTCATATTTGAGAAATTTATCCTTTGTATCTTCAAGGTACCTCAGGATATATTTGACTACCATCAAATGGTGGTCACCTGAATCAGATTGAAACTCGCTCGTAACTCTTAAAGCTAGACTGATCTCTTGTCTCAAACACATCATAACATACATCAATCTTTGAAAAGCTGATGTATCTGGTGTGTTAGACACTCTAACTCTCTCATTTTCCATCTGAAGAGACACTCTCCTCGAAAGATGAATACCGGGTCTAAAAGATATGTTAACTATCTCATAGTTAATGAACCGTACCTATCTTGGACGCTATTGATGTGAAATAATTTGGGAGAGTTCTATCAACTTCCTAGCTCTATCTTTATAAAGCTTTATACCTAGTATAAAGGAAGCCTCTTCTAAATCCTTTATAGAGAAATTCTTACGAGTTACTTCTGATCGATTATAACATACTGACATCATTCCCAATGACTAGTATGTCATCAATAAAGAGCATCAAGAAGATTATTATGCTCCCACTGACCTTTCATGCATATTAGCTCAGAAGTCTGACTGGACGTAAAACCTTCAGGCTATTCCATGAATATCTCTTACTCTAGGTATTCATTCCAGAACACCTTCCTTAAATCCATTTGCTTAACTTCATAATCATAATATGCTGTAAGAGCCAATAACATACTAATTGACTTTAATATCAATACTGGTCCAAGGATTTCCTCTTAATTGATCTCAGATCACTGAGGATTACCTTTCTTAAACCAATATAGAGCCTAGAAGGTCTCTATCTTCTATCTGGCTCCCACTACCTCTTTGTAAACTCTTTACAGCCAATAAGAACAATTCTCACAGGTAGCTTAACCAAGTCCCAAACTGGATTCTAATGCATATAGTTAATATTGTTGATTTTTTATGGCTTCTTGCTGCTTCCCGAATCAATGTCTAACATCGACTCCTTATAGGTCAAGGATGATTTGCTTCTACCAAGAAAACTTCAAGTTTACCTTCAGGTATCAACTATACTTAAAAGGTGACCTAGATATCCTTTCCGACCCTTTTGGAGGTATGTTAAAAGGTTACTGCTTAATTAAGCCTGAGTTCCCATCCTTGGTTCATTGATTTGTAGATTAACTTCACCAAGTCCAAACTTTGTATGATTCTCACAACCCATAAGAAACACTTTCTCTAGAATAGTGGTAAACTGAGAAATAAACACATTTTGTTTCTTTTAATCAAAGAATTAGTATCCTAAGCCTCGTGGGTGTTGTTTATACTATTGAGTAACTCTTACAAAATAAGATACCTTGCTGCGTAACACGTAAGCAGGACAACCCTAAGTCTTAACTTATTTAAGATACGACTTCCTACCTTTCTGTATCTTATACGAAATGGAAGGAATAGTTTTTAATGGAACTCTACTTAGTAAGCAGTCATGTTTGGAGCATAGACTCATAGATATAGATCGGTGACACTCATTATCAATCAGACGATATCTAATAAAATCTGATTCCCCCTTACCAAAACATCATTATGTTATGGACAACCTAGAGGATTATAATGAGTGAGAATCACATTCTTCCTTAAACAAACGAGGAACTTGCTGTTAATGTACTCATTACCTCGATCTAATCAAAAGGATGTAATGTACATTGTGGCATATTTTTTGTCATCTCTGTGAATACATTATTCATAAACTGGTTAAGTCTGTATGGTCAGATCAGGAATCTAACCATCCTTGACCAGACGGATAAGCATCTCATGGCTATATGACCTAAACTAATACCACAGCTCCGTATCATTTAAAGATTCTGATCTATAAACATTTCTAATTTTGATATAATGTCGATTAATTAACTAACATTCAACTAATAACACATTATATTAATTATACAATATAACTATTATATTGCATACTAGAAGTAAGTCAAACTGTCCAACAACTTGGACTGCAAGAAATCACCATTTTTTACTCTCAACTTAACTTCTATAAGTTGTTGCAATGTAATCTCTCTCAATCCCTGCAACATCTTGCAAATGTGAGAGGGGCATGCAGTATCTCATACCTTAGAAATGTCTATATTTGTGTCGAACACAAATCTATGGGAGTCTTCCTAACAATTATAAGGTTTCTAGGGTAGAGGGATTTCCAATACCCAACCTTACTATTTTGAAAATACTTTCCATCTACACGCCCTCTTGTTGATCTTTGGATAAATATTGTCTATGAGGAATGATATTGGGTATCTGCCTTATCATCTTCTCCCTTACTTATCTGGTCTCACCAGATATACTTGGATTAGAAAATGAAGCACTTAAAATAGAGAGGGCCACACTCCTTTTATATAATCCTCTAGAGATGAGCTATCAGAATTGCCTTATGGCAAACTCTGATCAACAATAAATTCAAAATTTTCTAAACCCAAAACACTTCTGAGATTCATCAATTGGTCAGAGTAATTCCCAGTACCCTAGAGTTGGACTGCATCAATTATGCACACCAACTGATTCGTAGTGGCCATTATTCTTGACAAGCCAAACTTACAGGAGATGTAAGCGGAATATTGATTAAATTACTAATAGAGCGTTTTAAACCATAGGTATACAGAGTATATATTTTTCGATTTAAAAAACCCTCCCACTGCTTCAGATAATCCCGATAATCTCTCGAATGAGAAGACGAAAGTTTAAACTCTTTTAAACTATACAACATGAAGTAAATCCCATTGCAATTTACTCAAGCCTCACGGTGTAGCAATATTGGCATTTGTAAACCCAATAAGTAGACAACACTTGTCAATTGCATCTTATGCAACTCTTACCACTTGATCCTAAATATACCTTATCCTCACGCTGTAGCAATATTGGATAAGTGTATTCCAGATTAACCTGTCAATGATCAAATATATGCTATCAATACTACCCTCACGCTGTAGCAATATTGGGTAATACTTTCACATATATTTACCTCATTTCATGTTTAACCAGCATATTCCAAGCCCAACCGACCAAGCCCCTCACGCTGTAGCAATATTGGGATAAGACCGACGTGACTCGTCTAACACCGTATTGACAAGACGGATCCGAATAAAATATTATCTCATAATATAATATTCTTCAATCTGATTAAGAGAGATTTTTGTATTTATGGTCTCTATATACCTAAAAATGGTGATTCTCAATTTAATTAATTTTTCTATACAAGCATAACTAACTATCACCAGTAGGGCTCCCATTGTGGTTCCCAGCACAAAAATTAATTCTGGTTTATATGCAGACTGATAACTCTTTATCACTGCATCTCATAAACTCTGATTTATAATGTAGACTGATAACTTTTATTACTACATCTCATAAATCTACACACACAAAATTATTGATGAAACACTATTCCAAAAATTGTAGCAGTAAATAGTAACATTTTTACAGTAGCAATACACATTAACTTTTATTATAGCAATGAACAGTATGAACACTGCACCGCTGCCGCACCAAGCTATCATTGCTGGAGCGCTAGGCCAACAAACACCAACACCATCTCGCGTAGCTGCAGCGCTCTCCAGCACTGCAGCGCCCACGTCTCAGCGCTGCAACGTGATAAGGGCAAATTTGTCATATATTTTCTCATGTTTTTATTATTGATATTTTATGATTTTATGAGAATAGATGGCTATTTATGTGCATTATTTTTATTTATAGGGACTTGAACGAAATTTAAAGAAAGAACGCAAAAGGAGCGAAAACAGGGACTAAAATGCAAAGTTTTCAAATTATGAGTCCAGCGCCCCCGCGCCACAAGGAATTTCGCCCCAGCGCTGAAATAGTGATCGAAATAAGAAAAACGACCTGCTTAAGTCGCGTATAGCGCCCCAGCGCCAGACAGTCACCGCGCCGGCGGTGAAGCCATTTTCATGCAGCGCCCCAGCGCCAAGATACCACCGCTCCAGCGGTAATAGCTTTTTCACGCGTCGCCCCAGCGACAGACGCATAGCGCGCCAGCGGTAGTGCGAGTCCTAGTCCGATGAGAATTGAGATTTTCAAGCTCATATCAATCCCTATATAAAGCCACTCGTTCCCAACCTTCAAGAATCAATCCAAGACGACCCAAGAGCACCAAGAATACAGAGCACGAGTCTTGGAGAGCAATAGGAGCTTAATTGAAGCATCTTTAGAGAGAGATACAAGACGTTCTTCGGCATCAAGAGTTCAGAGGCAGCGCAATTAAGAGCAATTCGACGTCTATATCGGTTTGCTAATAATTGTATCATGATTTATAATTATTTTTACTGCTGTTCTCTTGTAGCCATGAGCTAACTTATTTTCTAGGGTTAATATTTGAACTCAATATGTGTGCTTAATTGCCATATCTTTTAGTATTTAATAAACTTAGTCATTTATTATTTAAATTACTTGTGTTTAATGCTTCAATATATCTGGCCAATATATGGTGAATGAATTGGTAATATTATTGATAAACTCGGAAGAGGAATCATAATATTTAGACCTAGGTAATTTGATGCATGATTGTAGAGTAACATTCAATGTTGCATATGCAAGTTTCAACTTAGGATAGGAATATACCTAATTGGCATGTATGATCAATAAGACCTAATCTTAATGAATCTTAATTTATTACAAGTACCATAGGAATATAGGTATTTGGTAAATTAAGGTATACTTGCATGACCTTGGAAGAGGCTTGTGAATACATTAGTGTCTTGATCAATAATAAAGACTAAGTGAGTTAAATATTAGAGGATTAATCATTAGAAACATATTGAGGGATAATATTAATCCTAGGTTCTCTCTACGTTGCTATATCTTTAAATCTCATTGCATTGTGTTTTTACTTTTATATTTTCTACATTCATTCTTGGATTTTTATTTTTCTGAATAATTATTAGAAAGACATAATTTTAGTAATTGGTTAATAAGAAGAAATTATCCATGTGGGTTCGACATCCGACTAATTAGTCTCTTTATTACTTGCATACGATAGTGTATACTTGCACTTAATTTATGATATAGAAATATCGCATCACAACGCTGGGAAGTCGTACCTCCAGCGTTGTGGCACTCGCGTCTCACCGCGTCAGCCCTGTGAGGTCAAACCTCCAGCGTTGGGGCGGTGACGCTTTACTGCTGGGGCACAAATTCCAGGAACTCGCGCCCTGGCTTAGGCTCGCCAGCGCCTCAACGCTAGCTTGCCATTGCCCCAGTACTGGAAAAAAGAAATCCCAGCACCGAGGCGCCCTTCAGCGCTGAAGTGCTAGGCCGACAAATCCCAGCGCTACGGCACCAGCCTCTTGGCGCGTCAACGCTCGGTGAACTCTATTTTTGGCATTCCCATTTTCACCGGGTCTTTTGCATTTGTTCACTCAAACCACACCCAAATAAGTCTAAAATAGCTCTGATACCAATTTGTTGACAGATCTAAGGCATGTGAGTGTATGCATATGTAATTGTGTCTATTGTCTAACGCAGCGGAAACGTATAAATTTTACAATAAACACAATAAATAAATATATTAATCACATTAATATATTAATTGGTTTGAGAACTCACCATAACGTGTAATGTTATACACATATTTTTCCTAGAGTCTGCATGGAGACCAACTCGTGTGCAGTTCTAGTCACCAACACGTGGGCTTGGTAAGCTAGAACAGCAATTCCATATTCAGCCTAAGATTAACTCTTAATCCCTAAAATAATCGGGGTGAAAATTTATATCATTTTCTCCAAAATGATAAGAAATTGAGAGTTTGTAACAATTTATAATTGCTCCAATTGAAAGCATAAGAAAAATGAAACAATTTCATTTTCCCTTCTATTTTTTTTTCTTCTTCTTCTTCTCCTCCTCCATTTCTTTCTTTCTCTAGGCCATTTGGCCAAATTCTTTTTTTTTTCACCTCTCTCTCTTTCTTTATATATATATATATAATATAATATAATATAATATATAATAATATATATAATTATATATATAAATAAAGATATTTGATTATTTAACTATTAAATAATTAAACTGAGAAATGACCATTTTACCATTCATTAATAGGTACCAAGTTTATCCCCCAGTAGGTCCTATCAAATCCCACACTTAAGTAAACTCAATTAAGGGTCCACAATACGTTACGTGTTCTAATTCAATTAGTAAATAATAATTATTAACTAATTGTTGTATTTAACACTTAAATACAGACGCGCGTATTCTTGTGGTAATACTGAATACTGCTAGATTAAATAATTTAATCCGACACGCTGCCCTAGTGCACAACTAGTATACTCCATATCGCAGGACTCCCTAGGTTCTACATCCGATTCGTCAAATAGAACTATTCTGTGAGTCCGTGAGCAATGCCTCACGTACACGTCACAGATATACAAATCAGCTCATTGAACCATACAAGCTGAGGTTACAATGCATACGTATAGTCCTTCCGTCATGATATCCTGGATGTGCGGGGATATAGATTATCACCGTCAAATCCCCAGTGCTCTTCCATATCTTATCTCAAGACTCATATCTCACTGAACAATATGCGCAAACTCTTTTGCCATATTGTTCTACCATGACGGAACTATTTCCCGGGATTGATACTTGTGGCCACAAGATTTTTTGAGATATAGTCTCGAAGCATTTGGATATCGAACTCTCTATACGAGCTAACGGATCCCGTATCTGTATACACCAGACTCCATAAGCATCGAACCATACCCAGCGACCACCAGCGGTCACACCACGAAAGTTCTATGACATGCGTGGAACCAAAGTATGGTGGATCACTTACAAGCCTACCGTAGCACTTAGGTCAAAGGACCACGTATACGACTCAACTCGAGAGGACCCTCTATTGATGGATTATATAGGATGTCTATCGAAGGCCCTCGTGAGTCTGTCTCATATCCAGTCCTAACTGGATACTCATATATCAACACGAGCTCCAAGCTCACAATCGGTCAGGAACAACCATCTATACCCGATAGGTACGACATATGCTGATCTATATATAAAAGTATCCGCCGACAGACCCACATCAGTAGAAATAAATCAGGGACAATTATTCAAGAACATACTTGTGCAACTTGCATTTTCTGGCACCCGATTACAACTCTTGCAACTGTACAGTTACTAGTATATTCCCAGATCTATATCTCATTACAGACAATGCTCCAACTCTTGGATCTGCTGAGTATTATAACTAGCTAACACTTAACTGTGCTAATATTTAGCAATTATATGTCTCAGCGTGGCTAACTATAAGCCTTTATCTAAACTCTTTAAATCCGATCCGAACTCTTTCATATCTACAATATCTGTAACGTTACATGCATAATACCATATATATGGGTATTAGCTATTTAATGAGAATGTACACTTATATAAATACACAAATATATGTATAATAAAAAATGACACGTAAATTCTGACTCTAACAGTACCAAACTGCATTGCTTGGTTTTAGTTTAACTATATTGCTTACATTGATTTGAGTCAGGAAAACTCCAATACAAAATATAATTAAATATAGTTTAGTTGAAGTTCAAACTAAACAATTCCGATGTTTTTTTAAACTCAACACAAATTTAATTACTTTCTTAAGAAAATTTAAAATTTTTTTCTCTTTTTTTTCTTCCTTTAAGGTAGCCTACCTAATAGGTGTTTGTTTGTTTGTTTGTTTTTGACTTAATTATGAACATGACTTAATTTAGTTCATTTATTTATTTAAGTATCCTTTCTAAATTGAATGAAAATTTCAAATAAATTTAGGTCGAATTAAGAAAGTAAAATTTTTAGTTTGCTTTACTTAATGAAAAAGTCTGAATAACATAATTAATTTTCTTTTAAAAAATATTCATGCCTATTTAATATATTTATATCCATATACAAATTTCTCTCTTTTTTCCTTATCAAAAACCCATTATAATAAAATAAGTACTTATTTTTTGATAAATTTCACAATTAATATTTTAATATAATTTTTAAACCATAATTTTTTTTTTAAGATTTAGAGCTATCAAAGTTGTCTATAACTTTAAAGAAAAAATTCGTGATAAAAAATTGCATAAAAATCAAATTAAAATTGTTTCCATATTAATTTATATAATTCAGTATTATTTTTACTATATTGTGCATGTTTTTTATTATTAATGCAATACTAAAAATTTATAAGAATATAAATATAAATGTATTAAATTTCAATTATCTTGTAGTTAAAAAAAGAAAATAATTTAACAATTATATTAGACATTAACTATAAAAAAAAAGAAAATATAATTCAATTTCGGTCATTCAATTGTATAAAACATTCAGTTCTATTCAACATTCAATCTAAGAAAAATTTAATATTTCAAGCTTCAAAGTTAAAAGTTAAAAGTCTAAATTTGAATTTAAAGCTTTTTTTTTCTTTAAATATAAATATCATTACAAAGTTAAAGATGGCAAGTGATCAATAATACAAAGATAATACTATTACATGTACAAAATGACATCAAATATGTCAAAGTCCTCTTTTTTTAAGCACCGTGAAAATTGACCTCCACTTGGGGAGGGGGGGAAAAAATGTACTCTTTAAACTATTTTTGTTGCATTTGCATTTGTGGGTAAACGGTAAAAAGGTTTGCAGTACATTTTATTTTTATTTATAAAGATTTTAAATTTAAATTTCTCTTCTTTAAATTAAAAAAAGTTATTTTTATTCATTAAAAAAGTATTAGACTTAATAATTTAAGTAGAACGTTTCAATTTTTAAGTTTAAATTATTAATTTAAATTTATTTAAATATATAAAAATTTAATTTATAAGTGCTTTAACATCTTTGTAATAATATCTTCATTATAACATTAAAGTTCGAATACATATTCCAATGGGGTGGGTTATTCTCAATCCTCCCTATTAATAACTTTTATATATAGTACTACCAGCCGAATTGGCTAGCGCCCCATGGTGCGCACCTCTGCAATCAATTGGTAAAATTGGTTGGGGTTCAAGACCTGACAATATTAAATTATAGAATTTTTCCCTTTTATTGTAAGGGTTCTTTTCTCTCGAGTGTGTATCTTCAAACGTATTTCAGTATGTAATTAATATAGTGTCCCAGATTCCTCTGATGTAAATTACATTATTGTTAAAAAAGACAAATCTTATAAATAAGTTGGGGGGTTGGATTATATCCAACCAGATCGAATGTAACTCATGAGCCTTCTCACCCAATATCTTGTGGCTACTGTGCTGCAACATCACCACCTCCTAAAAATCCCATCTTTAAAATCCCATCTTTGTTTTTGTCTCAACTCTCTCTCATTATAAGAAAAAAAAAAAATTTGACGAAACTTATGTGGGCTCTTTGGAGGGTTTTCTTCATTCTTCACTTTTTTTTTTTGTCTTAGTCTGAAAATAATTATTTCTTAAATTACTTAACAAGAGAATTGGAACAATTATGTGTTGCATGCATTAAAATTTACAAACAGTAACATTTTTCAATAGAAGTTAGTTTTCAATTGTATTACTGTTTATCTCCATTTCTCTCTCTCTCTCTCTCTCGTTCCTTTACCTTATTATTTCTTTCTATCGCAATCTCTCTTGTTCTTCGTAAAACTTTCACCTTTTCTCTTTTTTTTTTTAATTTTTATTATTATATAATTCTTTTGTTTAGCTTTGTGGGTTCGTTTTATTTTATTTCTTTGTAATCTCTGTATTTGTGTTGTTAAAAAGGTATTAACTTTTTTAGAACTCTTGTGAGATATATATATCGTATTAGATTTGATCTGATCTGTTACATTGATGATTTTATTGATAGATTTTTGGGTGTTCTTGATATGAAATTTTTGTGCTTTGCTTATTGGAAAAAAAACCAAAAAAAGTAGTTTTTTTTTTTTTGAATCTTATGTTCGGTTCTACAAGTGGTGAGGATCATATGAAAAAAAAAGCATAAAAACGATTTTGGTTTAGTTTTGTGTGTTAATATGTTTCTCTGCATTGTTTAAAGTTTGCTTCATAAGCCTTTATCTTTTGTATATATTGGGTATTTGGGTTGGTTGAGATTTTTATAATTTTGATTGGAATCTGACTCGAATAATTCAATAATTTTTTGCTTAACTTGATTTTAATTATTTTTAAAAAATAATTTGAATGCCCAATCCGATCGGGTTTAAGTCAAAATTCATTAAATTAAGTATTATAATGTTAAAGATAGTGCCATAAAAATATGTATTTGTGCTATTTTTATAAAATTAATTAAGTTTTAATTTTATACTTAATAAGTATTCATAATTTTATGACATAAATATTTAAAAAAAATTCTTTGTTTATTTATGTGACCATAACCTTAGTATATAATTGTTATATACAAGAGAAATAAAGTTATGGATAATAAATAGAAAAAATATGTAATAAATTAATTAAAGTTGAGGATCTTTAATTAAATATTAATAGTGTGGTCCACTTACATTTAGAATATAATGATTTTATCCAGACCACTAATGTAGTGACATTATAGTGAAGACAATTGGATCAGATGTAGTTTGAATTCTTATGTAAAATACGATTGTTAATAAAAATTTAAATAATGTCAACTGATGATCATATGCAGGTCAAACTTAATCCTGAGTGATCATAAACTCATGTTTGTATTATTATGTCATTTAAAATACTCGTTATGGTTTGTTTAAAGAACAAATTAAAAACTTGTATTTTTGTGGCATAATGAGATAAGCGGTTAGGAATATGATTTACAGATATGGAATCTATTCCTTCTTAACGAAAGTTACAAAGAAGGTTCTCTTAAAGATTAATTCTAGAACTGAACAATTAGAACGCTCAATTTGTAATAATGTTACAAAATAACTATTCACTGGTGAATTAATAGTATTTAAAGATAAAAAAGTAGTTAGAGGGATAAAACGGTAATTGATCTATCTCTAATTATAAACCATCTATGGAGTGTTGAATTACATGTAATGATTAAATCAATAGACTATTCTAAGTTTTCTAAATAAATTATATCTAATATTTTAAGAGTACAATTTCATATTTTTAGTGGAACAATACTAGAATTAATAAATTAGATTAATTAATTTAAGAGTTTAATTAATTATCCAAAATTTATTAGAGCTTGAAATTGTAGGTCCATAGGTCTCAAATACCACATCTTTCGTTATTACAGTGAATAATTAAAAATAAATTATGTTATTACACAATTATTTGTTTCTAGAAAATAATTTTTAAAATACGTATATTTTATATTTGGATAAAATTAATTAATTAAGAATTAATTAATATAGATAATATTTTATTCAAATATAATTAAATATTAAATTTAAGAAATTAAATAAATAAAATCTTAAGGATAATTTTTAAAATTATTAAAAAAAATTATTTTAATTTAATATTTTTCTTTTATAAAAGAATATATAGTCTATTAATTTTAAAAGTCTAATAATGCTCAATTATTGAGTATTATACGTCAACCATAAAGAGTAGGATTCTATATGATTTACATTAATTAGACATCCTTTTAAGAAATAATAATTTAATTAATAAATATTATTGATTAATTTATTTTTAAAAAAAGAAGAAGATTAGTCTAAAAAGACATACACATATGTAAAAAAAAAAACAAAATATGTAATTTTTCTTAGAAGAAAAAATTAAAAGCTCACTCTTTCTCTCATTGTAAAACAAAAGGCTTGATTTAGAATCCTTTGGTAAAAAAATTCTAGTGTTAATTCAAGGTAAATTTTAGCTTCTTGTTAATTTTTATTTTTTTTAAACATCAAATTTATAAATTCATAAGATCCTCAAATAAAAGTGCTTTTATCTTATGAAAACAAAAATTAAAGAATTTTTATTTTCTATTCCGCTATGTTATAAATGCTATAACATACCAACAACTGGTATTAAAGCAATGATCTCTTGAATAAGTGATTTTGGTGTTATGATTTATTTTATTTAAATAATAATTTATGGGTATTTATGTAAAAGTGGGTGCTTATATTTTTTATTTTATTTATATGATGGATGAATAGTTTATATATAATCTTCTGGTCGTTAATTATATGATTCTCTAAAGTTGATTGTAATTTTATTTTATTTTTAATTAAATCAAAATTGTATAAATTCATAAAAAAATATAGGATTTTTGTAATATTTTTTTTATTTTCGTGGTTGCTGAATGAAGAAGACAAAGAACACTGCTATTTTGCTTCTTTTTGCCACAAGAAAAAGAAAGGACGGAATTTAAAAAAAATGGAAAAATGACTCATGATGAAGATGAAGAGGCAATGGGTAAAGTAATTGCCACCATGCAAGGAACGACTCTGGAAAAGTAAATTAAAGTAATTGTATTCATTGAATTTTTTATAAATATTAAAACAATTATTTTTGGTAAAAGCAATTTCTTTTGGCTTGGTAGGTGCCAATTGTTAGCAACCTTGCCAATAATGGCTATGAGTGGTCTTAGGTCATTGCCAACTGCGGTTGGTACCAAGGATAGCGGCTTTTATGTTGCTGTCCTACGTGCATTAAGATAACAAAAGAGTTCATAATTTTAGATTTAGAAAGTTTAAATAAAATTAAATTTGATTTATTTGATATTTAGATTTTAAATAAATAAATTTTTTTTTGAGAAAAATATTTAAGAGTTGGGTTATCTTATAAAATATACAATGAACTTAAAAAAAGTTTTTAAACCTATACATATAAAATTATAAAAAACAAATGGACTGAACTGTTTATAAACTTGAGAAGATCATGTGCAATTGAGCTTACGTGTCTGTATTTTTTATGTAATTTAATTTTTTTTTTATGAATTGTAATTAAAAATCTTAGAGGACCTAACTAAAGTTAAATTAAATATTAATTTACATTATTTATTTATGTATTGTATTATAATATGATTATACATAATCACACGCCATGCATTTGTACCTACTCATATTATTGTAATATAACATGCATAAATATAATAATTAAAATTTAAATAGTTTATTTTATTATGGCATATTATAATTAATAAGATTAAATTAGTGCATTAATTAGCATGTTTAGAACTTGCATAATTAATTAAATAATATGAAATTAGAATTAATAATAAAATTAGTAATTTCACATTATTCTAGATAACCTAAATTAAATAGTTTAATTTAGAATTTTACAAAAATTATTAATAAAATTATTGATTTTATTATTTATAAAATAATTAATTAAATCTTATAATTTAAAACTAGGTTCACTTAAATTGTTAGGCCTATTTAAATGGAATAGTTAAACTAATAAATCTAGGCCCAATAAGATTAAACTTTAGGATTAGTTAATTATATCTAGTAATTTGTTATATGAGATATAATAATTTGCTGAGATTATAAAACATCTTATAAATTATAAAAACACATGGTTTAAAATAGTGAGTGGGAGATAGTACATGACAATAAACTTACCGATCTCTATTATTAGTACAATATCATGAGATATAGATGGCGCCTCGCGAGTTTTTGATTTTGTCATCCCTATAGTGGGTGTCTACCTATGTCAATAACAAGGTTGACTTTTTAAAAATAGGATTGAGTGATGTATTTCATAATTGACTGACCCTACGGTGACAAATTTTGAGTTAAGTCATCTTTATATGAAATAATGGATTATACTCACAAAAATATAATTAAACTGTTAATCATACCTTGACCGAAATAAACGATAGTTACTATGTAAATAAAAATATGAGATATTAAAATTTGCCTATTAATTTATGATAGTTTCAATTTCAATTTAAACTTAATGTGACATACCCTATAGCGGCACATTAATTGTTAAATTGAACTATTGTGGATTAGTATTAATTTATGTGTTTAAATAAATGCACTCATGCATCATGTTTACTATTCTAAAAAATACTATGTTATTTATTCAAATATTCTTAAAATTGTGTTATTTATTTCAGTATCATATTTGGAACAAACCTTATCATAGCCTTCTTAGTAAATGAAAAATTGATCGCTATGAATATTTTGCTAATCTGTGAGGACCAAAAATTTGTTTTTATAAAGGAGTGTCCTCCAGAACCTACAGCAAATGCTCCTCATAATGTATGAGAGCATTATGAGAAATGGATACAGGCCAATAAAAAGGCATGCTGCTATATGCTTACCAGCATGAGCGATGTACTTAGAATGAAGCACTAGCACTTGAAGATTGCACAAAAGATATGAGATTCTCTCCAAGCGATGTTTGTCCAGTAGTCAGAACAAAGCATCCATAAAGCTATTCATAGCTATATGAATGTTAAAATGAAGAAAAGAGTTTCAGTGTATAAGCATGTTTTAAACATGATCAATTTAATGCATCAGGAAGAGATCTATGAAGCCATTATAAATGATAAGACCCAAGTCAGCATCATTCTGAAGTCTCTAACTCCAGCATTTTCGCAGTTTAAAACAAATTATGTTATGAACAATCTCTCATATAGTATGACTCATCTACTTAATGAACTGCAAACTTTTGAGGCTATATCATATAAGTCTAAAGAGTTTAAGGAAAATGTTGCTAAAACTAAGCATTCTTCCTCCAAGCAAAGTAAAAAGAGGAAGAAAACTGGTGGTGGTTCTAGTTTTGGAGGAAAAGTAAAAAAAAAAAACCTTTAACAGTGGTAAGAGCAAGAAGAATGACTCCAAAGTAAAGAAAGAAAAATATTTTCATTGCAAAATCTAGGTAAATATTTTCAATGCTGGTAAGAGCATTGAAAGTATCTCTCTGAGCTAAAGAAAAAGAACAAAGGTAAATATAATTTATTAGTTTTAGGAGCCTATATAGTAGATGATGAACTTTCTCTTTGAATAATTGATTTAGGAACCATTAATCATGTTTGTTCTTCCTTGCAGATGTTTAGTTATTCTAAAGAGCTCGCTGATGGGGACTTTATTATGCGGGTTGGCAATAGGGCAATAGTTTTTACTTTAGCAGTATAAGTGATTCGATTGAATTTTTGGAATAATTTTTTAATTTTAAATAATGTTTATTTTATTCTTGGATTTATAAAGAATTTAATTTCTATTTCTAAGTTACATAAATAATTTTTTAAGATTTTTTTTATAATAATAAGATTATTATTAGTAGAAATAGTTTAGATATTTGTCATGCAAAATTAAAAAATTAACTTTATGTTTTAAGGCCTAATGAGCCCTTATTGCTTAATTCTAAACTATTTAGAATAGAATATCTTAAATCTACTAAAAGGCAAAAAGTTTCTCTTAATAATGACACGTATCTTTAGCATCTTAGGTTAGATCATATTAATCTAGATAGGATTAACCAGTTAGTAAATGATGATCCTTTAAGAGAGCTAAACGTTGGCACTCTTTTTGTATGTGAGTCGTGTTTAGAGGGTAAAATAACTAAAGACCCTTTTCAACTAAGGATAAAAGAGCCAAAGAACTACTTCATCTTGTATATACTAACGTCTGTAGTCTATTAAACATACAGGTAATAAGTAGTTATGAATACTTCTTCACATTTATTGACGACTATTTAAAATACTATTATGTTTACCTAATGCAAAGAAAATTTGAGACTTCTAGAAAGTTCAAAGAATTCTTAGTAGAAGCTAACAAATAATTAGGTAAAACACTTAAAATCTTTTGATTTAATTGAGGTAGTGAATACCTTGACACGGAGTTTAAGAATCACCTATTGGAGCATGAGATTTTATCTTAACTCATAGCACCTAGAACACAGCAGAATGGTGTTGTAGAAATGAGAAACAGAACCTTGTTAGATATAGATAGGTTTATGATGAGCTACTCTTCACTGCCACCCTCATTTTAGGGTTATGCACTACAGACTGCGGTTTATATTTTGAATGTAGTATCTTTTAAATCTATCCAAAGTAAACATTTAGAGATATGGAATGGTATTAAACCTAGTTTGCACCATTTTCACATTTGGGGTGTCTGGCACATATGATGAAAGAAAGACTGGAAAGCTAGAATCGCAAACAAAAGTTTATCTATTTATGGGCTACCCTAAAAGCATAAGAGGAGGTTTGCTTTATAGTCCTCAAGAAAAAAAGGTAATTGTATCGACAAATGTCACTTTTTTTTAGAATGAGTATATATTAAACTTCAAACCTCGCAATAAGATTGTACTGGAAAAAATACTTTATGATCAGATCAGACCTTTATCATCGATAGTTAGTGAACGACAAAGACAGGTAACTACTAATTCTGATCAGAATACCTTGAAACCTCAACGTAGTGAGAGGATAGTGAGACTACCTTCTCATTGCAGAGAGGAGAGAGAGGCACAAGTAGTTGTGTCTAACATAAGCCAAGATGACCCATTGACATACAAGCATGTAATAGAGAATTCTAATTAAGTAAAATGGCAAGAAGCCATGCATTAAGAAATAGAGTCTATGTACTTCAATTTAGTCTGGGAACTTATAGATTCACCTAAAGATGTCAGGTACATTAGGTGCAAATGAATTTTTAAGAAGAGAAGAGGTGTAGATGAAAAAGTAGAGACTTTAAAAGCAAGACTAGTGGCAAAGGGTTATACCAAGAAAGAAGAAGTCGACTATGTGGAGACTTTCTCACCAATAGCCATGCTTAAATCCATTCACATTCTCTTATTTATTGCTACATGTCTCGATTATGAGATATGACAAATAGATGTCAAGACAGCCTTTTGATGGCTATATTGAAGAAAGCATCTATATGGTGCAACCAGATGGGTTCGTGGGAGAAGGCTAAGAGCAGAAGTCTACAAATTACTCAAGTCTATTATGGACTTAAGCAAGCTTCAAGGTCTTGGAACTTAAGATTTGATAAAATAATTAAATCTTATGGTTTCGAACAAAATGTTGATGAACCTTGTGTATACAAATACATCAAAAACAAAAAGTTGATTTTTCTGGTACTTTATATGAATAACATTCTACTTATTGGGAATGATGTAAAAATATTATCCAATATAAAAATGTGGCTGGCCGAGCACTTTTAAATGAAGGATTGGGGAGAGGTAAGTTATGTCATTGGGATTCAAATTATTCAGGATTGCAAGAATAGATTATTGGCACTGTCTTAGGCATTGTATATTGATAAGGCATCGTATATTGATAAAGTGCATATGCGATTTTTGATGCAAAATTTCAAGAATGGTCAACTACTGACTCGACATGAAATTATTCTTTCTAGAGAACAATGTCCTAAGATACCTCAAGAGGAATAAGATATGAGATGGGCTTTCTATGCCTCAGTAGTTGACAGCCTTATATGTGCTATGTAGTGCACAAGGCCCGACATGTGTTATGCAGTGGAAAAAGTCAATCGTTATCAACCCAACCCTAGATTGGCTTGCTAGATTGCAGTAAAGCACATTCTTAAGTATCTTTGGAGAACGAAAAACTATATGCTTGTGTATTGAGATGGAGAGTTAAACCTCACTGGTCATATTGATTCTGATTTTCAATCAAATAAAGATAGTCAAAAGTTAAAGTCTAGGTCAGTGTTTACTTTTGGCGGTGAAGGTCTAGAAAAGTGTAAAATAATCTAGCACTCTACTTCAACTATAGAGGCTGAATACATAGCAGCTTGTAAAGTAGCTAAAGAAGCAGTATGGCTTAGGAAGTTCTTCACTGACCTGGAAGTTATTTTAGATATAGATAAACCATTGACCCCTTACTATGATAATAGTGGGGCAGTGGCGAATTTGAAAGAACCCAAGAGCTATAAGAGAGCAAAGCATATAGAGAGAAAGTATCACCTGATCAGAGAAATCATGCATAAACGTGATGTAACGATCATGAAGATAGCATTTAAAAATAATCTTACAGACCATTCACCAAGACATTACCAGGTAGGATGTTATGAATGCTATAACATACCAACACACGAGTTATTTTGCCAGCACTATATTTAACACAATATCTAATTATTGATAAAGATAATGTTTGGTTTGCTAATGCATATAAGCATGTTTGTATCAAAAGCTTTAAGTTATGTTGGTGGTGCAAGTTAAGCATGAAAGACATGACTATGATAATATAAAAGGGTTATGAATAAATAGTAGAAGATGTGATGTGGGGAGTGTTAGGGATCAAGTTAAAGATAAGAGCAAATATTAGCATGCATATATATATATGCATTGTGACTTGTGTGGTGGGCATACTCCTTACAGCATGGCCTAATAACTTTGTTGCAAATGTAATACACAGTATAGCAACAAGCAAAGACAGGATATTATAGGATTATCCTTTCCTTTTTAAACTTAGGCCAAACATATTTTCTTTGAGGATATTCCCTTCAAAGGGAATCTACTTACCCCAATCTTTATTCTGCATAAAACAAATGCTTTCTCAAGTGTCATTTCATTTCGTCATTAAATCAAATATATGCCATTGGAATATGGCATAAAACATTGTGTCCATTCTATTTTTAGTATACCTTTTTAAATTGAATTAGGATGACCTATTGTTTCAGTTTATCTAAATCTTTAAAAAAAAAAATTAACCTGTAAATTATTTATATGTGTAATCAAATCTTTGTTTGTTTGCTTGTTTTTAATATCTTTCATTAATTATTAATTATTAATTTAAATAAAGATTATGAGAAAACCACAATCCCTTTGAAATTGAAAAAGGAACAAAGTTGAAAGGGCTCAAAGAAAGATGTTCCTAAATTCTATCATTCATAGCTCTATTTAATTATTTTTGTTTCTTTAGTTCTGGCCCAAAACTAATTATTGAAAATACCCAATATGGCCTATAAACTCTAAATTTGGACATTCTAAGGATTCTCACCCGAGACCCACTGTAGCTCATTAAAAGACTTATTATATGGGCACCCAAGATTTTTGCTCACAAGGAAATGTCCTCATTTAGAAAGTCTTTGGTCCAATAAGCCTTCCAAAAGGCCAACCACATGAGCCCTTTAAGAGATTTATCACGTAAAGGCCAACTGTGTAAACCCTCTAAGAGGCTAATCACCTCTCCCTCCAAAAGCAAACGAGAAGGTGTTCATTCACTATTGATTGAGAACTCACACTACTTATTCTCATGAATCCCAGAATCAGAGATGTCCATGTTCCAATAGAATTCTACAGTCAAAAGTACTCTATAGTTATACATGATAAGTGGGTCATGTTGTGCTGGCACAACCCATAAAATTCTGGCACATATAGGCTATCATGCCTAAGTTGACATGGCATGAAAAATAATTCATATCATAAAGGCCTAGGCATAATAGCCAGAGGCTCGGCCTGGCACAACCCATGGGCATGACCTGTTACCGTGCCGTGCTGTGTTAAAACTTGAGCCTAATAGGTTATGCCCATGGGTCGGGCACTAAAATTCTCTTTTTCTTATTTTTTAAATGATATATGATTCAATAAGTGATAACCTACTTAAGATGTCTTGTAATTATAAAGATGTAAATTTAACATTCTATTTTTATTTTTATATTTAATAATTTTATATTTAGAATAATATTAATAAATTTTTATTAACAAATTATAATTGCAATTTTATTATAATTATAACACAATTCCAATCAAATCTAGTTAACTTACAATTAATAATCTTAATTATTATTATAATATTTATAATTGTAATTAAAATATTGTAAGAAAAATAATTATAATATATAAAAAAATAATTAAACTATCTCAAAAAAAATTAAAAATTAGTGGGCTCGTGTCGACACACATTCTATAATTTGCAACCCAGCACAGCACAGCTTCCTAGGTCATGTCATCCACAAACAACCCGACCCGACCCATTTTCCACCTCTATCTATAGTTATAATTCTAAAAGAACTCTGTTTGCCTCGAATTCAACTCTAAAATGATTTTACAACTTACGTCTATAAAAAAAATGTAAGATAATGAAGAAAAGTTCTTCTAGATGACTTGGGACCTCTAAGAGTTTCTTCTTCAAGTCTCTTTCTGATTAAAAAAGAGAGGAAGGAACAGCCTCCAAAGTACCATTATAGCCCCTGATGATTCAGAAACAACCTTTAAAGTACTATTATAGCCTATAATATGTTTGAAACAGCCTCTAAGGCACCATTATAGTCCTTGGTGGCTTCGAAATAATCTCCAAGGCACCATTATCCACTAAAGCCTCTAAGGCTTCATTACTAAAAGGGAAGGGCAATGATTGTAATCATTTTTAATTGCAAATGATCTGTTTCTTTGTACTCTTGATGTAAATACATTATTTAATAGTATAATTGAGTAAGTTGAATTAGTTTAATGAAGTGAACGTAGGTTCACATTAAACCAAATCACTATAATTTTGTCTTTGTGATTGTTTGATTTATTTAATTTAATTTTGAATGCATCTAAAGTTATGAAAGTCCAATAAACATAAAAGAATGCTATGAAAGCCCAATAAATATAAAAGAATGGTCATCTCATCCCAATTTTTACTAGTTTATCAATAAGTCCAATAATTATTTAAATTCAACACGTTAACACAAGAGTTCCCAAATCAACAAATTTAATTTTTTTAACAATCAAATAATGCAATAACACTTGTAAAAGTTGCAAGCGGACCTCATCTTTCCATAAAATTAATGTAGTGGAGTAAGAGAATGTCATTTTCTTACTCCATAAATTTGCTTAAACCAGGAGGCGGTCTTTGTGTTGCGCTTTTACTCTCTTGACCATATTTTTACGTCATTCTTAACTTCTCTTCAGCACCAAGTCATCACAGATACCTTTGCTTTAATAATCCATCTCTCTCAGTATTTAATCTACCCATATGGAAAGCCAATTCTCCATTCTAAAGGTTGAAGAAGCTCTTGCTCCCCCTTCACATAGAGATAGTGCAATAGCAATGGCCATATATATGGGTACTGCTTATGTAACAGTTCCTGCTTTTGCTGCTGCATTTGGGATTTATCTCTCTGACAAAACCCATTCCAAAGTTGAGGTAATGATTAAGATTAACCCAAACATCACGTATTACTAATCTATTTCTTATTGTAACTTCAAAGTCTCGGTTTGGTGAAAAATCTGAATGTTCTTTATGTTGCAGGGATTTAAAGGTGTGGCTCCCGCTCCAATCGGAAGTGTGCTGCCAAAAGCCAAAAAAGATGAGCACAACATTCAACTCCCAAAGTTGGCACCACAGTTTGACGGTTTGAACTGTTTTGAAACCTTGGTGGGTCATTAACCTGCTGCCTTCCATCCTGCAAAGATATTAATGGCTTTATAATACATGAATCTGTCTGTCCAGTCAAATATTCAAGGGCAATTTTTTTATGCAAGTCGTATAGATTTTATAATTAATGATAGTCTTCAGATATAAATATAATACTAATAGTTATTTTGTATGGATGTTCGCACAGATTTGCAGCTATACATTGTTTTAGAGCTTGAAAATAACTTGCGAAATGGCATTGTATTGAGCTGTACAACGTTGTAGATTTGGAGAATTTGCATTCCATTCTGGATATTGTTTTAACGGGACTAAAGGCCAAATATTAGGGATACCATAGCTTCAGATAAAACCCAGAATATTTTAGTTAAGTAATGCTTATAGATGATAGGATTGTCCAAAATATTTACCATTACCATGAAAAGAAAGCGTGCCTCTTTCTAAATCAGGTTCTGCGTAATTAAGCGCTTCGCATGATGGCTTTTTTTCAATCAGCTACTCTCTCTCGATAGTTTACGGGCCCAGGCCCTTCTGCACAGCCGTCCACTCGGACCTCACCAGATTCGGTTTATTTGTTTTTTCGAAATGACTGGGCGTAGAGATCACGTAGGCGGTGAATCGGGTCGAAAGTGAAAGTCGCCAATTATATTTTCCCCAAAAGAAATTGTAGTTTAACTAAAACAATCACAATTAGCAATAATCCATCTCATGTTCTTGCATGCAACTCTGACTGTGAGAGGTGCCATTTCTGGTAGGTCTCAGGTTCTATAGCTTTGATGACAATAAATTTGGTATTAAGAAAAATTTTCATGGTAAATCCGGGATTATAAATTGGTCTACTCAGTAAGACATTTTGGTCCGTCATATGTGATGCTCTTAACCAAAGACAAAAGAAATTTTTTAAAAATAAATAAAAAAAAATCAAGCCAGAATGAAGCTACCTGAACCTGAGCAAAAATAAGATATACTGAAAGAATAAACTACGAATGGTGAAACATAAACTCTGTTCAGTGCTTAAATAAGTATCATCACATAAGATATATAACCTCGTCGTTCTGAAAACTTATTGGTAAAAAACATCTATCATACTGTTTATCTTGTATATAACAGCCGGGAAAAAAAAATTCCTCTAATGCAACAATTCATAATCTTAAATCAATTCCAGTGCCGTAATTCACAATTTCTTTCCCAGATTCCCCAACCTTCTGACTACCCCAAATATAAATGCGTTAGGCAAGAGTCCGGGATTAAGGCTACAAGCAAGGACAATAGCCCCACCTATTATTAGAAGCTTTGGCAGATTCCTATCCAATGGTTTGTCAGATGTAGCTGCCCCCTCAATCTTTGATATATCTTCAGAACCTCCCAAAGCTCTCAGGTAGTCTGGATCTACCTTGGTGTTGATTTGAGCCATAAAAGCAGGTCTAGAGCGTGGTGTTCCAGATGCTCCTTCTTTTTGGTATGCGCGTAGCCCAGGCTCAATCTTCTTAACAGCTCCCCACATCCCCTGCCTTATGCCAAGCTTTGCAATTTCCCATGGTATGCCCATATCTTCATAATGGAAGAGCAACACCTCACAAGCAGTCATTTGGCCATCACCTCTTCTTGATTCCACTGTTTAAAGTATGAAGATAAGGGTTATCAGTGCACTCTAATCAATCCAAAGACTATATTCAACAATGAAGAATAATAATAAGACTATGCAATGGTTTCCCAAGAAAACTTCCTCTTTCGAGTCCTCCACATATATATATACTCTCTTCAGAAAGAAACCAAATTAATTGGCCCAAAGAAATAAGAGAGACATAAACTACCTGGTCGAATACACCAACTTGAGTAGTACAGGTCAACGCGTCTTGGTTTGTCATGTCGTGGGACCGAATTACAGGGTACTCCCTGAACATGAAGACAAACAAACGGCAATACAACTTGGAACTCCAATAACTAAGCAACTATAACAATAAAAGATGGCCAACGCCAATAGCTAAGCAATTATAAAAATAAAAGATAGCCAACACACAAAATATCAAAGTAGGAGATCAAACAACATTTCTGCAGATGTCTTTATCCTTGATCTTTTTCTGCAGGCTTCTTCTAACTTCCAAATTGCTCAGTTCTTCATACCAGAACCTTCATCATCAATATTTCCTCATTTCTAGTTGCACAAGCCATATATTATCACATATCTGACAAAATGTCTGGGTTGATTGCTTAGTTTTGAGGAGCTCAATCTAATATCAACAGCCAGACAGCTTTCCCACCCCCGATGAACAGCGATTCTCAGTTGCCCAACATTTTTCACAACAGTTCCAACTAACATTAATCTTATGAATTATCTACCCATTCACAACAAGGTGTTAATTTCCTAAAATTCCACAAGCAAATCTATATTCAACCCTTGCTACTCAAATCCAGGGGCACTAACCTGTAGCTAAATTCATATAGCAAAACATAAACAAGTTTGCGTAAGTTACCCTAAACCAAAACCCGAACTCTGTAGCAATAAGTGAAGTAAGTCTACATAAATGCACACATGGTGCTGCAATCAGTATCATTGTCAGGTAATTAAACAAATATTAGGATAAGTTTTCCTGTCATGCATACCTTTGTCACACAATAGTAAGATCGTCCTGCTTCCCATATTCGACGTCCTATAATGTATTCCCTGTCACTACAGAAAAAGGGAAACTGCAATGCAAAGCATTTGAAAACATAAGCATATGCAACCAAGAAAATATATGCCAAAATGAATTCTTAGGAAGTCTCACCTTACGTATCCATTGTACTACCATGGTTCCTGTAGTGGGACACTCTTCTATTGTTGTAGAATATGCAAGCATGTCATCCCACTTTGATCTGAACACATCATCCCAGAAGAAGTCCCTCACCATCTCTGGTGTGGCATCTTCAAATACAGTACTACTACGATATTGAGGAGGGCCAGTCTGATAATCAAAATAAGAACCCATCAATCAAACAGCAAATCAAGAAAATAAATAAAGAAAAAAAAAAAAACAGAAAAAGAGTTACTTCCCTAACCTCAACCTCAAACAGTCTCATTTATCAAGAACCAATATTGAATATGAGAGTTACCATTCATTTACAAGTTAATTGGTTACTTTACAAGAAAACCCTTTGAATGTATATAATTATTGAAACCCTACCTTGGGATCTCTCCGCCATGCTCGGTAGCACATAGTTTCCATAGAACGATCCATCATTTTTATCCAAGTAGGACCTCCATCTTTCATCTCAACAAGCTGCCATAGATATCTAAAATCCTCCAGAGTCACCACATTAGACCGCACTTCATTAAGCTGTGATGTACTACACCAGTACAATCAATTAGTGACCAACTGTCCATAATTTTGACAAATATACTAAGACGTGTTTAATCATATTATGGAAATTGATTGGCTCTATTTCAATTTCGAACAAAAAAGAAGTAACAAATATTCCAATTCAAACGGATAACAAAGTATAAGAAAATTTTCAAGTACCTGGAATAATCATATTTAGTAGGTGATAAAGTGGGTTTTGGTTTCTGATTAGAAGCATTATCCAACGACGATGGTGAAGATGAATCATAGAATTTAGACCCAGAACAAAGTAAATTGCATATCCTTGAGCTAGCCCACTTAGGCTTCCAAAGCCATCCAACCAATAACCCCACAAAGAACGCTATCCACACAGCACCCAGATACATTATCATCTCTATGCAAATTTCTCCTACAAGGGATTTTTCTAATACCTCATTGGAAGCCATAACAACACCCTAAAAGGGGGAAAAAAGTGAAAAGAAAAGAGGACAAGAAAAGAACAAAGACTTGAAAGGTTTGTGGAGATAACGATGGCCAGATAGGTATATAAAATCAAAGAAAAATCTAGGCCAAGGGATGAATGAATATCAGTTCAAACTGGCGGCAAAGCTATAAGAAAATGAATGAAGACGACAAAAAGTACATAAACTGATGGAGAGGATGATTAGGACATAAGTGGTGGAAAGAGTTTGTTAGTTTTGGTGCTTTGGTTTCATGTGAAGATGTTTGTCTTAATTTTCTTTTTATGTGAGTTTCAATTTCCATGGCAAATTAGTGGGTCCTATTTTCTGTGGTGGAGAAGTTCTTAACGTACCAACAACAAATGTGAACAAGGAGGCGGTGGCCTGGCCAGTGGAGACCGGAGAGGAAATTGGAGGGGACATTACAAATATGTGATGTGCCTAAATTTAAAAAATATGACATAATAACCATTAATTTCATAAATTTTAAGGAACGTTTAGAATATTTTTAAATGATAATTTACAAATATTTAAGTTTAAAAATATTTTTAGAAGTTAATTAACCTAGCCTTACAGTTCTCGTAAACGGCCCTTCTCTACCACCCATTAGGTTTAGGTCCCTTCCCCAGTCATACAAGTATTATCACTTTTCTCTCTTGTGATGGTTGGAAATATATGTGTTGAATGTGCAATGTGATATAAGGATACAACAAAATCAAGAATGAAAGTCGAGACGTGTTTAGTATTATCTTAAAATTATTTTTCTTTCCTCAATTGATGTTAATTAAGATGTATTAGGATTGAAAGATAAGATAGTTTTAAAATTTAATAATTTATTAAAAAATATAAAAATACATGTTGAATATATTTTTTTTTATAACAAGTGTGTATTTACGAACGTAATTGATGAGTAGAGAATTTGATCAAATGATTAAAAATAAAAATTTATTTTTATAATTTAAGTGTGTCTGTAATATTTATAAAGTTCAAATGTCTCTTTAAAAAAATATAATATTTATTTAAAAGATCACTATTTAAAAATAGTAAATGACTTTTTAAAGAGTCACAATTTTAATCTTGGGCACCGCAACGGCTAACAACTATGTTGGACACTAACTCAATTGGAGCGTTGCGGCTCCCATTCCTAACGTTGCAATGCTCAAACCTCTTATGACTTGGGCCTTTTCCCATCGTCCTCCTTTCTTTTTTCAACTCTTTTTCTTTACGTCAATGTTTGATTTTACATTTTTTTATATTTAAAATATACTCTTAAATACTAACAATAATTTAATAATATTTCAATTATATGCCCAAACTTAAGAGTTTTTTTTTTTCAAATTTATTTAAATTTTAAAAAAATTTAACATGTAGATAATTAAAATTTATTCTTTTATTATTTTTTTTTATCAATCAATAATCACGTTATTATATTTATTTAAGTGAAAGCTTAACCCCTAACTAAAAATTATGGAACAATTACTAAAGATGTAATAATAATAATAAGTCAACACCTCTAGCTGATGGTGTGGCTAGCTACTAATATTTTTATTTTTATTAATATTTTAATGATTCAATTACACAACTACATCAAAAATATTAATATATTAAATTTATTTTTATTACAATACGATCTAGTTTTTGTTTTACACAATTTAATCCATAGTACTACACATACCCGTATTAGTTAGATAAAAATTGAGTGAGTTGAGAAATTGAGCAAAATGATGTGAGAAGAGGGTATCACAAATTACCTGCCTCATGATTTGGTAATATTTCACTTAGATATCCAAAATTAGAAAATAAAGACTAACTCACCTCTCCGATATACCTATTTAACAACAGACTTAGAATTGTTTTTTTATCCCAACCATGAAATTGAAATCTAACAGCACAATGATAAAAAAAATAAACTTTCAATGGTTAAAAAGTAAATAAATAAATAAGCTTTATAAAAAAGTTAGAACATATAAATTTTAAGGCTATTTTCATTTTCCTCTTCTGAAATTTTGTCCTTTGGCAGTTCGATCAAAAGATATTGAAATTATCAGAAATTACCCCTCCTCTACAACTGTCGTTTTTGAACTTTACATAATCTTTGTAAAGTACGAATATGCCCTCAATGAACAATGCAAGACATTGCTTGACTTGGTGTGGGACAAAAAGCTTTAAACATCATTATTGTTGTTACAGCTTATATTATACAACAAACCCCTCCATGAAATGGACAAATATGATAATTAGTACTTTTCACCCATAGAATTAAGACCATTTATTGGGCTGCACCCTTGGAATTAAGACCAAGTAGGCTAGGAGAAATTTGCCCATTGTAGTAATGGTCACTTGCTGAGTCTTTGACACTATACATTAACTTGGTGAAGCTGAAGTGTTGTGCCTTCAATCTTGCTTCAAACTGCTATTCACTGTGGTTCCATTGCAAGGCTTAATGGCTTCAACAACTAGAAGTAGCAATGTTAATGGCTATATCATCAAGTTAAAGAATTGAAGATGCTTGTATGGCAATAAAGTGGTAATCAATGTTTTCGAGTTAGAAAAAATCCAAACAAAATTTATTTTATTTGCCAAGGTAAAAGATATGGATACTTTGAGTGGTGAAAACCAACTAAGGATGAGTATAAAGCAATCCCGAAGAGGAGTGCTATAGTACATGGCTTAGTTGATAATGTATGAGGAGAGATTATAGTTTGCAATTAAGATTTTTATGATGATGAATATTTTATTTTTCATAGTTTCAATATGTTATATGTTAGCAACTGATAGCCTGATATGATTATGTAAATGAATTGATTGTAATGGTAGTTGGTTTAATGAAATTAGGTATGTGGTGTTTGTAATTCACTTAATGTTGCAGTTTTAGAATGTAGTTTGTTTACAATCTTCAAATGATATAAAGTAATGATAAGGCTTGTTACAATCTTTATGCTATAAAGTAATGTTCTAGCTTACCATCCAACTTGTTTAGCTTTGCAACTAGTATTGTCTTGGCAATAAACCCCTCTATGAAATGATCTAGTTATAATTGTAGAATTTGAACTCTGTTAATGAAATTGGAATTGTCATTTAATTGTAGATATTAGCAATACTCTCAAGTTGAACTCTGTATAATTAACTTCTCCTCGGATATTAGAGAATTAATATTTCTTTAAACTGTCAAGAGAAGTAGAAATTGCATAATTGCAAGTCAAACAAAATCATTCAATTTGTTATGTACAAAGATGCTAAATAAAATTACAATTTACATAGATGCAAGATTGTAATTCAAACATTTTTATTGCAATTTATGTTGAATTACAGTTTGTAATTTACAATTTACGGCAACATATGATCACCATTATAATTTACAGGCATCCAAGTGAAGATGCTAAATAAATAAAAAAAATTTGAAGACCTGTAATTAAAAAAAGATTGCAGACTATTAATTAAACACAATGGTATGTCACTTGATTCACCTTCTGCCATGACTGGTTCTTCAAAACCAATCTCCCTATTTGATGCTGCCATTGGTTATAGTCTAATACCAGCAAAAAATAAAAATATATTTGTTGCTGGCTTTGGTTATAATCTAATACCAGCAAAATATATATATATATATATATATATTATTGTCACTGGTTACTCTGTAATACTAGCGAAAAACTAAAAGATATATGCTGCTGTCACTATTTATTGTGATCATAATTATATAATATCAGCCAAAAACAAAACAGTTGTGTTGCACTCATCATCTGATGTTGATCCTAAGATTACTAAAGGGGTTTGTTGTGTGACCTGGCTACCATCAAGCATAGAAAATTATTGTGAATTAAACACTGCTTCACTATGAGTGATAAAAGTCTCTTCTTTAGTACCATGTGTGCTTGAAGGTTGGCCTTGCATTATTTAGATGGTTGCCTACAAAAGTGAAGAACCCATCATTCATGAACAAAAAACTAAATTCTCATTTCTGAAAAGAAAATTAAATTTTATTAGCATTGTTCTCGTGTTGTTTGCATCATAAGGGCATGCTCTTTTGTTATGTCCCCATTTCTTGTAAAGATTGCACCTACAACTCACGTTTCTCTTATTGGCTACTGTTGTCTTCTCAAGTTCCCTTCTTCTTTTCAGTTTTGGCTTGCTAAGCTTCTTCTACACCATTGGTGGCTCTAATGTGTCAATGTTCTCAACTTTTGGCCATTGTGATTTATCAGGGATTAGATTAATGCTTGATGCATATGTCTTCATGGAAGTTGTTGATAAGTGCTATAATTGTTACTGAAGACCAGGACAATAAATGATGATTTTTAAGTTTGAGTTATGTTTGAACTCTTGTTATGCAGTATTTAAAGTCTTGTATTCTTCTTAATCAATTCCAATTGAAATACAATAATTTTCAGTTGTTAAAGACGTTTTCAATTTTATTTTATTATTGAAAACTAACAATTGGTATCAGAGCCCTTTTTCTTAAGGGACCCAGAACTGTTTCTCTTATTCCTTCAACATTTCATCAAACCAAATCAAAAGGATGGCAGGAAATAATTATATGGCCATGCCACCAATCTTTTCTAGTGACAATTATCAAATTTGGGCAGTAAAAATGGAAGCTTTCTTACAAGCAAATGATCTATGGGACTTGACAGAAACAGGTGAGATTGCAACACTACCTGAAGATCCTACTGTTGCTCAAATTCGAAACCAGAGAGAGGAGAGGAGTAGAATGTTCAAGGCTAAAACATGCATGTTTTCATCTGTTTCAGAAGTGATCTTTACAAAGATCATGACTTGTGAAACAGCAAAACAAGCATGGGACCTGCTCAAGCAAGAGTATCAAGGCAATGCTAGATCAAAGCAGATGCAAATACTGAACTTGAGAAGGGAATTTGAGATGCAAAAGATGAAAGAAGCAGATAAGTTTAAAGAGTATTCTGATAAGTTATTATAGATTGTCAACAAGATTAGACTGCTTGGAGAAGATTTGCCCGACAAGAGGGTTGTTGAGAAGATACTTGTGACTCTTCCTGAGAGGTTTGAGTCCAAGATTTCCTCTCTTGAGGAGTCAAGGGATTTAACAACAATCACACTTTCTGAGTTGATAAATGCACTGCAAGCACAGGAACAAAGAAGGTCTTACAAAAATGATGAACCAGTGGAAGGAGCTTTGCAAGCAAGGGTACATGACAAGCCCTCAAGTGAGAACAAAGGAAAAAAAATTTGGAATAAGAAAAACCAGAAGAAAGGAGGAGTCAGCAGCAGTGGTGAATTCAAGCCAAATTACTCACTTTATCTACATTGCAGCAAAACAAATCATCAACCATCAAGATGTTGGCAGAATCCTGAAGTTGAGTGCAGATCATGCAAGCAAAAAGGACATATTGCCAGGTTTTGCAAGAGCAAGCAAAAGGAGTCACAGTAAACTCAGACACAAGCACAAATAGCGCACTAGCAGCAAGATGATCAACTTTTTACTGTCACTTGTTTTGCAGGACATAATTTGTCTAACAATGTTTGGCTCATTGACAGTGGTTGTACCAATCACATGGCATTTGATGACTCTATGTTCCAGGAGATTGACAGAACTATGGTGTTAAAAGTTAAAATTGGGAATTGACAGCTAATTGCAGTTAAAGGTAAGGGCACTGTCAAGATAGAAAGTGCTGGTAAGACAAGGCTGATACATGATGTTCTATTTGTTCCTGAAATTGACCAAAATTTATTAAGTGTTGGGCAACTAATTGAAAAGGGATACTCAGTAATGTTCAAGCAAAATAAATGTATTATATTTGATCCTTGTGGAGTTGTATTGTTCACTATTGGTATGAAAAAGAAAAGTTTCAGTCTTGAATGGCCTAATACCAGTGCATATCCTTGTGCCTTGAGACAAGCGGGCCTTTGGCATAAGAGAATGGGACACTTTCACAAGTCAGCCTTGGAGTGTATCCAGAGGAAGAAATTGTGTTGGGGATGGATTATACTGGTAAAGAGTCTCAAATTTGTGAAGCTTGTCAATTTGGGAAGCTTGTCAATTTGGGAAGCAAGTAAGGGAACTATTTCCAGCAAACAAAGCTTGGAGAGCAACAGAGAAGCTGCAACTATTACACACTGATGTGTGTGGTCCTATGGCAACTGAATCACTTAATGGCAGCAGGTATTTTATCTTGTTTATTGATGATTACAGTAGATTGAGCTGGGTTTATTTCTTGAAACAAAAATTAAAAGTTACAGAGGTGATTCTTAAGTTCAAAACCTGGATTGAAACTCAAAGTACCAGCAAAATAAAGTCATTAAGGTCAGACAATGGGGCTGAATTTACATCTGGAAAGGTCACCAAGATTTGTGAGGATGCTAGAATTAAGCATTAATTTACAGTCCCTTATTCCCCTCAGCAAAATGGTGTGTGTGAGAGAAAGAATAGAACAGTCATGGAGATGGCTAAGTGTCTGTTATTTGAGAAGCATATGCCCAAGTGTTTTTGGGCAGAAGCAGTTAACACTGCTGTGTTTATTTTGAATAGGCTGATAACTAAGGTAGTGAAGGGAAGAACTCCATATGAAGCCTGGCATGGATCCAAGCCAAGTGTAGCCAACTTGAGAGTATTTGGGAGCCTATGCTACACTCATATTCCAGAAATCAAGAGAGGAAAGCTGGATGAGAAGGCTGAAATTGGTGTTCTAGTTGGATACAGTGATGTTAGCAAAGGCTATAGGGTGTACCAACCTTTGACAGAGAAGATCATCATCAATAGGGACATTTTCATTGATGAAGATAGGGAATGGGATTGGAATAAATCAGTGCCCAAAAGACTACCCCTTGTAGATCAGTACACAGATCAGGTTGAAGATGACAAAATTGATGATTTTCCTGTAAGGGGAACAAAACCTCTTGCTGAAATTTATCAAAATTGCAATGTTGCATTTCTAGAACCAACAGAGTATGCAGATGCAGTCAAAGATGATAGATGGATAGCTGCAATGAAGGAAGAAATCACAATGATCAACAAAAACAGAACTTGAGAGCTTGTTGACAGGCCAACATACAAGAAGGTCATTGAAGTAAAGTGGGTATTCAAGACTAAACTAAAGGTAGATGGGTCAATCAATAAGCTCAAAGCAAGGTTGGTGGTGAAAGGCTATGCACAACAATTTTGAGTGGATTTTTCAGAAACTTTTGCACCAGTGGCAAAGTTAGACACAATTAGGCTGCTCTTGGCTGTTGCAGCACAACAACAATGGAAGATATACCAGTTAGATGTAAAGTCAGCCTTCCTAAGTAGTAATCTACTGGAGGAGATTTTTGTAGAGCAACCAGAAGGGTTTATAACAGAACTTGGTAAGGTTTATTTACTAAAAAAAGGCACTTTATGGCCTAAGACAAGCTCCAAGAGCTTGGTATAGTAGGATTGATGAATACTTACTGAATATTGGATTTGAAAGAAGTCTAAGTGAGTCTACATTATATATTAAGAAGATAGAAGGAAATTTGACAATTGTATCTATCTATGTTGATGATTTGCTTGTCACAGGCAACAACAGTGAGCATATAATGTTATTTAGAGAACAAATGAAGTTAGAATTTGAAATGAATGATCTTGGTGAGATGGCATATTTCTTTGGGATGGAAATTCAGCAAACAAAGAAGAGTATCTTCATAGGGCAACAGAAGTATGCTAAGGAGATACTAAAAAAGTTCAAGATAGAAAGTTGTAAGGCTATAGACACACCTTAACCTTAAATGAAAAATTCTGTCCAGAAAATGGAGCAAATGCAGTAGATGAAAGCCATTATAGAAGTATTGTTGGTTGTCTAATGTACCTGACAACAACAAGACCAGACTTAGCATTCATTGTGAATGTACTGTCAAGATACTTAAATTGTGCAAAAGAGGTGCATTTGAAAGCAGCTAAAATGGTGCTTAGGTACCTCAGAGGAACAGTTAACTATGGCATCGGTTTTTAAAAAAAAGATAAACTGATTTTACATGGATATATTAACAGTGATTGGGCTGGTTCTTGTAAGGACATGAAGAGTACTTCAGGATATTTGTTCAGCCTTGGTTCAGGATGTTTTAGTTGGAGTGTAAGGAAGCAAGAGGTGGTTGCACAATCTACAGCAGAAGCTGAGTACATAGTTCTGCTGCTACAGTTAACCAAGTCATTTGGCTAAGGAAATTAATGGATGACCTGAAGCTAAAGCAAGAAGATGCAACAGTATTATTTGTAGACAATCAAGCTGCTATTGCTATCTCAAATAATCTTGTGTTTCATGGCAAAACTAAACACTTCAAAGTAAAGTATCATTTCCTAAGAGAAGTGCAGAAAACTAATGAGGTTAAGCTTGTTCATTGCAAAAGCGAAAACTAATTGGCAGATATTCTTACAAAAGGGTTGTCCAAGACAAAGTTTGAAGATCTTAAGATGAAGATTGGAATTTGCAGCAATAATAGCAAGGAGGAGTGTTGATAAGTGCTATAATTGCTGCTGAAGACCAGGACAATAAAGGATGATTTTTAAGTTTAAGTTTAAATTTTAGTTAAGATTGAATTCAAATTGTTAGTTAGATAAAATAAAGAGTTTGAGTTATGTTTGAACTCTTGTTATGCAGTATTTAAAGTCTTGTATTCTTCTTAATCAATTCCAATTGAAATACAACAATTTTCAGTTGTTAAAGAAGTTTTCAGTTTTGTTTTATTATTGAAAACTAACAGAAGTATCTAGCTTCAATTGAGCATCAACAAAGTCAGCAACATCAGTTCTCACGTATATAAGACATTTTAGTTTAGGCTTGCAAGAGTATCCAAAAATCTTTTAAGCACCAACCCGTAGCTTCAATTCCTACTGTATGCACCCGGAATGTTCAGTTTAATTGTTGCTCATGAAATTTATACATATAGTTAGCCTTTATAGCTTATAAGGCACTTCACTCGCTCAACTCTCATTCAAACACGTCAACTCATTCTTTTCATTCATAAAAGATGATGGATAAGCAGTCGTCCCTTACTATATTCCTTCCTAAGTTAGGAATGGCAGAACGAATTAAAGTAAGAATTCCTCAATTCTTGACCAAAAACCAAACAAACATAGGTCATCTGAAACCAAGACGAAGGTTCTAAGAAAACTACTTGTTCAATAGGAGAAAAGAGAACAATGGCAATCAGAGCTTCTCCCTTAATCAATGCCCTTCCTCCAAAACCACTTATTCTGCTTTCACTTATATAATTCAATTTTTGATTTAATTCTTCCTACCTCTTTAGGGTTTTACATTAATGCTGTAGGTTTTCTCTTATTAATATCTACAATATAATGTGTTAGTATATCTAACACTTCAAATTCATAACTAGCTCTATCAATGATACCAAGATATCTACTATTAGTGTTACCTTGTTTTATCTTCTTCAATACTGTTAGGGGAATTTTTAGAATTTCATTTTAGGCCTTCATCAAATCTCTTTCATTTTATTCATAACTTTCTTCCTTATTTCCTTCAATATAGTTAGCATTGGCATTAATTAATCCTATTGATCCATCCATTAAAAGACTCAGCTGCATTTTTGGTGTTAAGATCACATTTGATGGATGCATCAAAGGCATGCTTAGTTTATGCTATTAGTAGCCTTCCAAAAAAGAATTCTCAATAATTGACTAGGGTACAATGACTTGAAGTTGGCATACATATACCTTATATAAAATTTATGAGTGCCCAAAGGAAAGTCTTCAATAACACCATAATGACACTTTTTGTTTGCCTGACATGAAGCACACCCCCCAAGCCACTATCAAAACTTACTTGCTAATAGAGAAGGTTAATGAACTATAACATATTGTGGTTATTCTCACCATCATTAATACTAAATGCAACAGGTTATGCTCTATTGTTTGCATCCATCCTTATGGAAGTTAGTAAAATACCACCATAAAGACCTTTTAAATGAGTTCTATCAAACCCAATGAAGCGCCCGCAATCACCTAGAAAATTAACTTTAGTAGCCTCGAAGTAAATAAAAAATCTCTTGAAGTGGACCTTACTAGCAGAACTAGGCTTATGAGACTCAATTATAGCCAAAGTTCCTTTATTATGCTTTAGTAGCATAGCTCTATATTTAGGAAGTTTGGCATAACACAGCTTGTGGTTAATATTTAACCCATTAAGAGCCTTATAATTAGCCCCGTATAACCTTGTCCTTAAACTTAGACCCTATACTTTTTCCATAACTCAGTAGCCATCATTTTAATTAGTATATTAGAGGCTTCCTTTAACCATTGATTGCAATTTTCTTGTTATCCAAGTTGAGTTGGCCTTAAATGGATGCTCAAATCTTTGACATGTATAGATGCCATTATAGGTTTTTACCTTGTAGGTGACCTTATCAAATGTTGGTGAAGCATGGATTCTTCATAGACATTCACTTTTAGCATAAATACAAGTGATGCCATTATAGATTGTTCAATCTTCTCAATCTAAATCCTTCTTGGATTACATAATCTCTAATATGATCTCTGAAGTAATGGATATCCACAAACAGTTGCCATTTTTCTAGAGTAACCTTACCTTTATCAGTTGTTTGCTCTGGACCTTCTCTTAGAGAATTCATGTACCTATTAACAGCCTATCATCTAACTTTTCTAACTCAAATTCATCCAATGCTCTTATTGTTGTTTTCTATATCATACTTTAAGCCATTATTATTAGTATCACCATAACTAAGAGGTCCAACATCAATATGATATACATCTCTTCTTCCATAATTGTATCCACTAAAACACCATGCAATACATCATCATCTTTAACAACTCTCTCACTAAGCATATTACACCAAATTAAGTCCCCACCACCCACATTGGTAGGTTCTACTTCTTCTAAACTTACAGCAACTATACTAGCCCTTTTAGCATCAGTTTCAACAATTGTATCTATTACACACTCTCATCATCCTCATTATTAACACCTAAGTCTTTTTTATGAGTAATACTATATTTACTAAAGTCATACACATTGTCTTCATCAGGATCAATCAAGAAATCATCAACATTTTGAAACTCTTCTTCATTAATATCAATCTCAAACAGTACAATCTCTTCACCCAATTCACAAAACAACTTAAATACAACCTGTAACTCAATATTATTAGCAATCTTTCTCGTATCACACTTACTAGGCAACATTACACATAATGTAAAGATATGGCAACTGTGTAGTTCAATCTTGCCACAGTGATCCTTTAATTTTTGTTTTAATTTAATAAATTTGGGATCAACAAAACCAAGATCAAATTCATCCCGCAAAGCAATAACTAAAACTTTTGAGTGGATACATAATATTAACTGTCAAGTATAAGAAATGAAATCAAATTCGTTTACATATGATAGTGCATACATAGTACAAGGAAAAAAATCACAAGAGGATGTTTATGTTGTCTTAAGATAAACAAGTGGCAGCAAGGTTAGTACCAATAGCTATTTTTCCATAGAAGGCCATTTACATATACAAAGTGTTACAAAATTCATAACCATTTTCGTATTACACAAACAAATCACTACCAGTTGCAATTCAAGACCAATCTCATATACTGTAGCAACGTCATAAAATCATTTTCATAGCATATAAATTTCAATGCAAGTGACAACATGTAACATCAACAATACTATGCAAAATAACACAATATCTTATATGAAAAAATAACTAAAAAAGAACAAAATGTTGTTGTCAAACCTGAATTCTTCTTAATGGCTTGATGATACTCATGAAATAAAGTGCTTCTCAGGACAAAGTTCTCAGCACACCCACATATAATAGAACTGTAACTACCAATTTATAGAGGGTTGATTTGAGGCTTATCTTGTACAATTCAACCACTAACTCCTGCTCAACAGTCAAGGAAATTGAGTCTGAGCACTATTTCATCTCTTTATTTTGCAAGACAAGTGTTTGTGTTGTGATGGGACTAAGGGGTGCTGCTGACATTTGAGTTTGTTTTGATTAATTTTTAGTTTAATTTAAACCATCAAGGAAGGCTATTACAAATTTATCCTTGGTTCTATTAAGTTCAAAAATGACAGTTTTAAAGGAGGGGTAATTTCTAATAATTTTGGCATCTTTTAACTGAGGCTGTCAAAAGGCCAAACTTTGGGGGGAGGAAAATGATATTAGACCTAAATTTTATTACTTCTTATTAATCAACTTTCTTGTTTTTAATTTAAAAAAATACTTTCTTGATTTTTTCTTTTAGTATAAATAGTTGCTTTAAAAATCAAAATAACAACTATAAAAGAAGTTGAAATCATAAATAACAATAATTTAATTTTTTTTTTAAGTATTATAAATTTTAAAAGCAATCAAATGCAGTAATAATGTCATCTTTGATAATGCAAATATTTCATGGCCCCTATAACTGCTAATTAATAAGTTGAGATGTTGTATTATTTTTTGTTGTTTAATTTAGTAAAACGTTCTCGTTGATATTAAGTGGATATAACAGACAAATTAATATCATAAATAAATACAAACATATGATTGAGGATAAGAAAAAAATAAATTTTGACCATCTAAAATTTTATATAATATATATATATATTTCAAAAATATATTTTAATTATCAATTCAAATCCCTATAAATAAATAATTTTAATTAAAAAAATTGTCCTAAATTTTATTCTTTCCTAAATTAACTACTTTAATTATCGTCACTTCTAAAAATCAAAAGTGATATTTTTAATTGAACATAAAATGATCTATTTGCATTCCTTCTAAAGCTCTTATAAATTAGAGTCTCTTGTTTTCCTCTTTCCACTAATGCTTCCTTATTTAAATCTTGAAAATCAACAATGTCATAACCCGAGATTAAATATATTACTTATATTATCTTCTTCTTGTTTTTTAGAAATTTAGTTATATTATCTATTAAAAAAAAGATTATTAACATATTAGAATATTAAAAATTTAATTCGTAATTTTACATTTCAAAAGACTAAAAATTAAATTATAAATAAATATTTTTCATGATAAATTAATTTTTTAATGGCGTATTTTAAAACATCTAATCTTGAAATTTGTAAAAATAAAAATGTATTAAGATGTCTTATTCTAACAATATTTTAGTTTTGTCGCCCTAAATGTTCATTGATAGAAGACCATTTTTATTTTTGAGTTGTTGATGCTAAACTTAGATGCTACGAACCTTAGTAATATCTTGAGGTTGGAAATAATACGTTCTTGAACAATCACAATAAAATTTTAAGTGTAAAATTTACCCACCATCCATAAAAATTATGCTTCTTATTAAATTCGTGTCATGCTTAATTTTTAAATGTTAGTTCGAAACAACCAATTAGCCTATTATTATTGTGTCAGGTGTTGTATTAAGGGTGGACACAGATCGAATAGGAGCTAAATTCAATTAACTCGACTACAACAGACCTGATAATTTATAACCAACTTAAATCAACTCATTGAATACTTTAACCTGACTCAACCCAATCTAATAACTTTCAAATTGGGTCCAGTCAATTTAAAAAAGAAGGGCCCAGTACAAAGTATCATAAGGCCGTTATAAACAAATTATAAAAAAGATCAATTTTTGTTTTGAAATTTTAAAAAGAGATATTTTAGACTATAAAACAAAGAGACAAAAGCATATCCAAACTTTCAAGTTCTAGCCAAATTGTCTTGTAGATCCTCAAATCTTCATAAAGATCATGTGGACCTTTATTAAAGGACATTTTGTTTTTTAAACAGTTAAAATGTCAAATTTGTGAAAAGTATTGTTATGCTTATTTTATTCTTAAAGTCTAAAAATAGAGGAAAAAAATAACGTTTAGTGGAATTTAAAATCAAGACTTTTAATTAAAAGTCCAAGGCCTTAACCATTATGCTACAAGTTTTTTATTAATTTGAATTTATATATATATATTCAATATAACAACTTGAATAGCCATTAGCTATTATATCTCTACCACTAAACAGTAGTGAGTGGGGGTGTATCGCCACCTCTATCTACTATATCATCTGTGGGCAACTACGATGATGGTGGTTGTGCACCTCCATTACTGTTGTTTGGCGGCAAAGATATAGTAGTCGTCACTTTGTTTTGATTTTAGCTCCCTTACGATTGTTCTATTGATAAACACAATCATATCATCATGTAGATCTCAAAATTTTGAGTCTAATGATATAAATTTTGAGTCCATCCCTCACCAGTCACGGTCAATGGTAGTTGACAATAGCAACCATTGGTCACCGCCTAATTCTTTTTTCAATTTTTAATTTTTTTTATTTAATTCATTTTTGCTTATGCTACTTTATTTAATATATAGATAATAAATAAATTAGTGTCAACAAGTATTTATAACCTAATAGTTAAGGTGTTTGACTTCTAATTAAAGGTCTTAACTTCGAGTTTCATTGAGTAAATATATTTTTATCCTCCATTTTAAATATTAAAGTATAGCAGTAATTTCTACAATTTAACCCATTTGATTGTTAATAAATAATTTTGCTTTTTTTTTACTGTTAAAAAACACTAAATTGGTCCTCTGATTGGAGTTTGCATGGCCCTTTTTAAAAATTTAAAGGTTTATAAAACAATTTTGCCAAAACTTGAAGGTCTGTATGTTAGTTTCTCAAACAAAAACTTCTAAAAAAAAGCTCTTTGCATATTCATTAATAAACAAAATTAATTTATTACATTACTACAAGGTATCTATGTAAAATTATTAGGTGATCTCACATCTTCAATATGAAAATTTATAACTTTATACATAAAGCTTGAATAAGTGTTTTTACATATAAACAATGAATATATGAGCTTCTTTATGTTATAAGTTAGGTACATTTTGCAACCATTCTTTTTTTTTTTAATAGTAGGAAAATTTTGAACTCAGAACCTCCGAAAAAATATACATTACAAACCCTTTACTATTAAGTCATTACCGCAAGTGTAATTTACCACCATTATAGAACCCTATATAGTTTATTGGTAAAACTACAAGACCTCAACTTAAGTGTGTGTGCTTGTGTATATGCGTTTATGTGAAACAATTCATAAACATGGATATACAAATTATTTTAAATTTTTATAAGCAAATTTAATCTAGAAACTTAGTATAAATTTTTTTATAAAATATAATAAATTTTAATAATTGCAAATACTGTAATTGTATTTATTGTAAGGGTAAGGACATCATTATTTTGGAAGTTTGGCCTAATTGACAATTTTGTCACAGTTAGTTTAGAAATGTCCAAGTTTGTCTTAATTTATTAACTTTTTTTGTCAGTTTGAATGGTGGAAGGGCAAAAACATTACTCATTATAAAAATAAGAAGTAAGCTAACAAGAGTTGATGAGTGAGATTTAATTAGACAGTGATATGTCCTATCATATATACACATGTCAAGAATAAATTGGCCTATTGATCCCTTTTCTTTAGATGTTTGGTATCCCTTCAAAGACTTCATATTTCCATCATCTTCATCTTCGTTCTCAGCTTCTTTTCCATAAAAAAAAAACCTCAGCTTTCGTAGACTAGAAGGAGATCCCAAAAGCCCACGTGTTCAATATTGATCTTCTAAGGCTAAAGACGGAGGAAGTAATGGTCAAGATCTAAGATAATAAAGTACTTTAGATCAATAGAGAGAGAAGGATTGAGAAGGAAGACTAGAGCAACAAGTTGCACAATGTGGAGCATAGTAGCAACAAGTTCTCATTGAGGTTTAGTTTGTTGGAGAATATGTAAGTGGATAGACTTCTATGGAAAATAGAGCTCTCATTGTTACTGCTTCAAAAGTGAAGGTCAAGGAAACTAATATCAAAGCCATTGAGATTTCTGGTTGAAATTAAAGAAAAATCATCTCTTTTCAATGCCACTCTCATAGGACAGATAATGGAAAATAAGGTTTTTGTTAATAATGTGTAGTATGTCATGGTTTATGGTTTTATAATCAATATTATGATGTAGAAGTATGTGATCAACCATATTGTACTATTGTTTTACCTTGCAATGTGAATATGAATATAATGTAACTTTCTTAAACTTAATTTATTAGAATCTTGCTAGCTAAGCATTCTTGCTATGTTTATGATAGTTTGAACTTAATTAAGCCAAAGAATAATTTCTTTTGATTGATCAACAATATTTTAGCGATGGAGATTGAGTTATAGGAGATGTTTATACTGGATAATCCCTTTGGTTATTTTTTAGAGAAAAAAAAATTGCTTTATCCACTTTTAATCAATAAATAAATAACTTTTCCAACATGTCTTACTCATTAAATTCTCACATACAACTTACTTAGCAAATAAGGGCAATTGAGTAATTGTATGGTAAAATTAGCACCACCATCCAAATTGACAACAAAAGTTAACAAATTAGGATAAAATTGGATATTTTCAATCTAATTATGACAAAATTGTCAATTATGCCAAACTTTTGAGATAAAATGTTCTTATTCCTTATTATAATTATATTTACAATAAGAATAATACTACACTTTCAAGTTTTATCATAACATTTGATTTTAGTTTGAATTATTTTCAAGTATGAAGTGGCACAATATCTCTAAATTATGTTATGCATTTACTTTCTTAACTAGGTCCAATAAATTGTAATTTTTAGAGGATTAAGAAGTTGCAAAAACTCTATTGTGTTGCCAAGTGGTATAGGAGGGCAAGAAATACATGAACGAAACAATCTTAATAGTTTCATTAATATTTCTACATTAAAAGATGCATCTAACTACAGAAATTGCTTGATTAGTGGATTCAAAAAGATATATAGTACTTATTCTCCCTAATATTCATATTGTTCTATACTTTTAAAAGCATTGAAATGATTCACTTTTATGAGTTGGATAACTTCGAGTTACTTCATAAAGGAGAAAGAGACGGAACTTAATCGATATTATGTTTTCAAGTATGAAATGGCGAAGTATCGTTTGAATCATGTTATGCATTTCATTCCTTAACCAAGGTCCATCAAATGCGTAATACTTGGAGGATTAAGGAATTTCATTGTCATTTCTATATTTAGAAGATTGTCTAATTTGATAAATTGCTTGATTAATGTATGCAAAGATACACAGTGCTTATTCTCCTATTGATGCGATATTTCTATATCTTAAAATTAAGTGGAGGTATACACTATCGTATACAAGTAATAAAGGGATAAAATAGTCGAAAGTCGAACCTATAGGGATAATATCTTCTTTTTATCCAAGTACTAAAATTATGTCTTTTTAGTAATTATTCAGAAAAATAAAATCTAAGAATGAATTTGGAAAATATAAAAGTAAGAACACAATGTAAAGAGATTTGGAAGATATTAATATAGAGAAAACCTAGAGTTAATACTATCCTTCAATATACTTTTCAATGATTAATTCTCTAATATTTAATTTTCTTAGTCTTTGTTATTCATCAAGACACTAATGTATTCACAAACCTCTCCCATGGTCATGTAAGAATACCTTAATTTATCAAATACCTATATTTCTATGGTACTTGTAATAAATTAAGATTCATTAAGAATAAATCTTATTGATCATATATGCCAATTAGGTATATTCATATCCTAATTAGAAACTTGCATATGCAATATTGAATGTTACTCTAGAATCATGCATCAAATTACCTAGTCTAAATATAATGATTCCTCTTCTGAGTTTATCAAAATATTACCAATTCATTCACCATATATTGGCCAGATATATTGAAGCATTAAGAATAAGTAATTTGAATAACAAAGAACTAAGTTTATTATATATAGAAAGATATGACAATTAAATACACATATTGAGTTCAAGTATTAACCCTAGAAAGAAAATTTAGTTCATGGCTACAAGAGAACAATGGTAAAAATAATAAAAAATTATAATACAATCAATAGCAAACCGATATAGACGTTGAATTGCTCTTGATTGCACTGCCTAAAAAACTCTTGATGCTGAAGAATGCCTTAAATTTCTCTCTATCTACGCTTCAATTATGCTCTTATTACTCTCTAAGACTTGTATTGTGTGTTTTTTAGATGCTCTCTAAAGGCTGGGGAGGAGTGGCCTTCTATAAGGATTGAGTTGAGCTTGAAATTGCCAATTCTTTTCGAGTCAGGAATTGCACTGTCACTGACTCACTATCTTGCTATCGCTGGGTGCCACGTTCATAAGACTGTATTGCTAGAGCAGTAGTGAGGACATAGCGCTAGGGCGTTAGACCATTGCTGGTATGGTAGCTTGCTAGTGCTGAGGTAATGGTTTGCAACTAAAATAGGTCGTATTTCTTTCTTTCTTATTTTATTTTGAGTTCTAGCACTGGGGTAAAAATCTTTGTGGCGCTAGAGCAACAACTACATAATTTGAAATTTTTGCACTTTAGTCCCTGTTTTTGCTCAAGTCTCTACAGATAACCAATAATGCATATAAATAGTAATTTATTCTCATAAAACAATAAAATATCAAATTAAAAACATGATAAAATATATGACAAATATGCCTTTATTACCCATCCTCCCACTACTCTTTACTTTAAAGCATTTAAAGGCTACACTTTTACGAGTTGAAGAATTTTTAGTTACTTCAATTTTTAATTAAAAAAAATGTTAAAGTGTTAAGTTTAAGTCGGGCTAACCTTCCTTTATTAAGAGGGTTGATTTGTAGGTCATTCATAATTTTGTTTCTTCATCTTTTTTCTATTTGTTAATTAATGTGATTTGGATTATTATGAGTCCTAGTCTTATTTAGACTTTTCTTTATAAAAGTTTAGTTATGATTTATATTCCTACTTAGATAAGGTAAAGTACCAATTTATATGGGTTTTTGGTTTGTTAAAAATAAAAGTTGAAAGAAATTTAAAAAAAATGTGTTTCCCATTCACGTTATTTTTATTTTTCTTTTCATGATTATGCCCAAAAAACCAACATAAATTAGTATCAAAGTCAAATATCAAAGAAGAAAATTACTGCAAAGAGAATTGCCATGGAAAGAATAAGTTCATCAAATACAATAATTCAATATCATGTGCCTCTATTTGATGGAGAAAATTATGATTTTTGGTGTGTAAAGATGAAAAAATTTTTCCTCTCTCTCGATTTATAGGAATTTATAGAATAAGTAATTAGAGAATCCAGTTCAACAAAAAAAGAAGATCCAAAAGAAAAATTGACAGAAGTGCAGAAGAGATCTTTAAAAGAAAAGTAACAAAAATATGTATAAGTCATTGGGAAGATTCAACAAGGCATTGCAAATACAATCTTTCCAAGATTAATTGTTGCAAAAACAAAAGATTAGGCATGGGATATTCTCCAAGAAGAATTCAAAGGGAATTTAAAGGTTAGAACTTTTAAACTTCAAAATCTTAGAAGAGAATTTGAAAATATAAAATTAAAGAAGAATGAAACCATGCCAAAATTTTCAAATAGATTTACAGAACTTATAAATCAAATGAATAAATATAGTGAAAGTATTAAAAGCAAGAATATTGCTGAGAAAATGTTTATTAGTTTGCCAGAAAATTTTGATCCCATTGTTTCTGTGATACAAGAAACAAAAGATCTTTCTTTATTAACAATACAAGAGTTTATGGGTTCTTTAAAATCTTTTAAAAGAAAATTGATGCGACGCTCTAAAAAATCTATTGAGAGTATATTTCATTCTAATCTCAATCAAGAGAACTCTAGTAGATAAGGCAAAAAAGAGAGAAGTTGAGGGAAAGGAAGAGAAAATTGTGGAAGAGGAAGAGGAAAGTTTAATAAATAATAAGTATCCCAATTACAACAAAAGTGCAATATTTATAAAAAGAGCAATTACATAGAGAGAGATTGTTGGAATAAGGGAAAACTATTGACTTTAATCATATGAAATTCAGGCACTTGCAAAAAGATTATAAATTTAAAACAATCAACAGGCAAGTGTTGTAAAAGAAAAACAAGATAAATGTAGTTTATTTTTTACTTGCCAAAGTGCCTCTGAACAAAGAAATGATGTTTGGTTTCTTCATAGTAGCTATAAACCAAGGTGTGAACCCAAATATATTCATGATGTGTTGCTTGTTCTAGAATTGGAGCAAAATTTACTTAGTCTTGGACAGCTGGTAGAACATGGATATGCTATTCACTTTGAAGGCAATGATTTCATTATTCTTTATAAGAAATATAGGATGCAAGTTGTAAAGAAGATAGCCATGGAGAAAAATAGAAGCTTTCTAATTATTTTCGAATATAATGGAGATGTAGCCTTAAAGATGGAAGTTGTTGATGAATAATGGCTGTGGCATAAACGATTTGGGCATTTGAATTTTCGTGGGGGGGTTGAAATTGCTTTCTCAAAGGAATATAGATATAGGATTACCAAGTAATCTAGAAGATAAAGGAGTTTGTAAAGGGTGTGCACTTAGGAAGCACCATCAATAACCTTTTCCAAAAGAAGTTGGATGGAGAATAAAGTGAGCACTTGGGAATTGGTGCACACAGATGTTTGTGGACTAATTTTTACACCTTCTCATATTAAAAATAGGTACTTTATTCCTTTTCATTAATGATTTTACAAGAATGACATAGGTGTTCTTTATGAGAGAAAAATCTGAAGTTTTCTCTATTTTTAAAAAGTTTAAAAGTTTTGTTGAAAAACAATACATAAATTACTTGAAAATCTTGAGAAGTGAAAAGGGAAAAGAGTACAACTCACATCAATTTGATAAGTTTGTGAAGATGAATGCGTTGAAAGACAACTCATTGTTGGTTATGTTAATGTGTTTTAGGATGTATGCATGTAATTGTGTACATCTTAAAAAACCTAAAAACATGTATCATATACACGAATTTTACAGTAGAATTAAACATGTAATCAATATATAAAAATGTACCTTAAATCATTAACAACATAAAATTATAGAAACATAATTATGATGACCTTTGGTGAAGATTTTAGTTTCAAATTTTTTCTAGCTCAAACTTTAAGCTCACCTTAAAGTGCACATTGTTTAATTCTAGTTCACAAAAATTCGGTGGGATTGTAAAGTTAGAATAGCAGCAATTAAATTTCTAATAACAAGGTTTTGTTTCTCGAAAGAAAAATAAAAGGAATTTATTTTTCTTTCTCTCTAGTTTTTCTCACAACTCTTTGTTCTAAGAAAACTCTCCAAAAATAAAATTCTCTTCAATGCCCTCTCTCCTTACATGAATTTGTGCTTCACCATTATTAATCAAAATGAATTCACACCATTTTTTATGCTTTAAACACTTCACAATACTCCACCAAAATTAGGTTAAGTGGCCAACAACTAAAAATAATTTTTGGTGACCATTTTTAATGGTCTAATAAAATTGAACATTAATTCTACAAAATGGTGCTCCACTTAATTTAATTTATGTTTCTCAAATTATGTATGTCTTTCACTTAGGAATAAAATAACAAATAAATAAAAATTATATTTTATTTATTTAAATAATATTTATTTAATTATTCAAAAACTATTTAAATAATTAATATTTACTTTATTTGATTTTACTAATATGGTTAATGGGTGAATTAATGGTGAAACAATTCATGGAACAAAATTATGTCAATTGTTAACATTTACTTAGTTAACAACTCTTGTTAAATAATTAAGTGATATACTTAACATTTAAGTCTAGACAAATGCACAACCCGAGGAACCTTAAAATATTTTTTTAGTTTGCTGAAATTTCTAGGATGAAAATGTTCAATCCATAATGCTACCCCAGTGTACAATAAGTACACTTCATATTGTGAAACTCTCTAGGTTTACACCCGAATTGTCATATGAAACTCCTCCATACGTCCAAGAGCGATGCCTTACACACACATTACGGATATTACAAAGCGATACGTTAAACCATACAAGTTGAGGTTATAACATATTCATATAATTCCTCCATCATTTATATCCGGGTAGAGCGGAGATATAGATCAACACCGTCAAATCTACATATATCCTACCGAAACCTTATCTCTAGAATCGTATTTCAATAAATAATATTTCCAAATACATTTGTAATATTATTTATCCCTAGGGTTAAACTCTTTTCCCGAGAATTACTGCTTATGGTTATAAGACTTTCTTAAATATAATCTTAAAGTATTAAGATATATTACTTACCCAAATGAGCTAATGGATCCCATATCTATGCACATCGAACTCCATGAGCATCAGACCATACCCAGCGACACCCAGCGATCAGACCATGAAAGATTTTTGACATGTGTAGAACCAAAGTATGGTAGATCACTCATAAGCCCACCGTGGCACTTAGGTCAAAGGATTACGAATACTATTCAACTCGAAAGACGCTTCATTGACGACTTTATAAGATGTCTATTGGAGGTCTTTATGAGTCTGTTCAGTATTCAGTCCTTATTAAATACATGTATCTCTATAGGAGTTTCCGCTAAACTCATGGTCTACTAAGACTAACCATCTGGACTATCCAAATATAGATATACATCAATCTATATATTTATTAAGGTATTCACTGACAGACCAGTATTAGTGAAGATAGATCAGGAACATAATATTTGAGAACATATTTGCATAATGACATTTTCTAGAACTATTTGTAACTCTTTGCAGTTATGTTATTACTAATATATTTTCAGGTCTTTATCCTGTTTTAGACAAAACTCTAACTCTTTAGATATCGCTGACTCTTATAACCTTATAACTATTATAAGAGCCAACTCTTAGTATTTATAACTCTCAACGTTACTAATTCTTAGCACTGATCTAAACTTATTTAGACCAGATCTGAACTCTTTCAAATTATACAATGTCATAAACGTTACAAGCATCTTACCACATATAAAATATAATTAACGATTTAATGAAATGATAATACTAGCATAAATATTAAGCAAATATTCATACATAAAAAGATGGCATGTAAGCACAAATCCTAAAAGGTTATACTTCATAACAAAATAGGTGTTAGAGAGAGATCCAAATAGTGATGAAGATGGCTAAATTAATGCTTCACGAAAAAAAGGTTGCAAATAGTTTTTAGGCAGAAGTAATATATATTGCAGTATATTTAATTAATATATGTCCTGCAAAGGCACTTCAAAATCAAACATATTGAAGTATGGTATGGAAAAAAGCCATTAGCAAGGCATTTGAAATTTTTGTTGTTGTGCTTGTTATGCACAAATTTCAAAAGAAAAGAGGCATAAACTTGATGAAGCAATTGAGAAGTGTATTTTTCTAGACTATAGCTCACAATTCAAAGGTTATAGGTTTATAGTTTGAACAACACTAAGATGTTTACAAGTTGTGGTGTGTTATTTCATAAAAAAAAAAAAAAAGCAGCATGCAATTAAGAGCATGGTAAAGTTAAAAAAGAAGACTATTCTTGTAGAAGATATTATCATAAAGGGCAATGAAGACAAAGAAAATTCACCTCAAGCCTCCCCACCATCAACTCCATCACCAATAGCAAGTGAGTCTCTAAGTTCATCAACTTCTTCACCATCACCAACTCCACAAAAAGTGAGGAGTTTTTGTGAAATTTATAAAAGATGTAAGTTTTTTGTTTTTGAACCTAAAAGCTTTGAAGAAGCTATAAAAGAAGAAACCTAGAGAAAATCTATGTAGGAATAAATTGATGTTGTTGAGAAAAGCAAAAATATGGGAGCTTGTAGGGAAGCCAAATAAGAAAGAAATTATTGGGGTGAAATTGGTTTATAGGGTGAAATATAATGTCAATAGAAGTGTGCAAATAAATAAGATAAGGCTAGTGGCTAAGGGCTACTTACAACAACATGGTATTAACTACCATGAAACTTTTGCTCCAGTTGCTTGACTTGACACTATAAGAACCCTTATGTTCATAACTGCACAAAAAGGTTGTCACTATACCAACTTTATATCAAATCAACTTTTCTAAATGGAAAATTAGAAGAAGATATTTATGTTAAGCAATCTTAAGGGTATGTTGTTAGAGGTGAAGGAAAAAAAATATACAAACTTAAAAAAACTTTGTATGGCCTAAAACAAGCCCTAAGAGCATGGTATACTCAAATTGATAGCAATTTCTTAGAGAAAGAATTTAGTAAAAGAAAAAGTGAGTCTACCTTATATGTAAAAACTCAAAGTATGTCGAATATCCTTATTGTTGCTCTTTATGTTGATGACTTAATTTTCACAGGGAATAATGAAAAAATAATTGAAGAATTCAAAAAGGAGATAGTGAAAAATATGAGATGAATGACATGGGTTTACTACATTATTTCCTAGGCATTGAAACTTATCAAAAAGATGATAGTGTGTATGTTAGCCAAAACAAATACACAAAAAATATTCTCAAAAAATTTGGTATGTTTTGGTGTAATGAAATAGCAACACCATTAAAGGTGAATGATAAATTGAAGAAAGAAGATAAGGTAAGAAAGTTGATGACACTTATTATAGAAGTTAGATTGGAAACTTATTTTATCTCATAGCCACAAGACTTATTTGCCTCAAGTTTGTTATCAAGATTTATATATTATCCTAGCCAATTTCATCTAGGCGCAGCAAAAAGAGTACTTAGATACTTGAAAGGCACAATAAATTATAGCATTAAATATTAGAGATATTTGGATATAAAGTTGATTGGTTTTTGTGATAGTGACTGGGGTAGTTGTAATGATGATATGAAGAACATCTTAGGCTATGCATTTTCTCTTGTATGATTTATTGGGCATCAAAGAAGCAGCAAACAATGGCACAATCCTCAACTGAAGCTGAATATATTTCAGCATCATTAGTAACTTCTCAAGCTATTTTGTTATCACGAATCTTAGAAAACATTCAATAAAAGTAAGAAGAAGGCATGAAATTGTTTTGTCATAACAAATCACCCATATCAATTGCAAAGAATTTAGTTTTTTATAGCCAAATTAAACACATTTCCATCAAGTATCACTTTATACAATAAGCAATCAATGATGGAGCGATTCAACTCAAGTATTGCAAATTTGAAGAGCAACTAGCTGACATATTCACGAAAGAAAGCTTTTGGAGTTCAAGAACATCACATTCAAGGTGAGAATGTTAATTAATGTGATTTAGATTATAATTAGTATGATGAGTCTAGTCTTATTTAGACATTTCTATGTAAAAGTTTAGTTAGGATTTACATTCTTACTTAAATAAGGTAAAAACACATATTTACATGAGTCTTTGATTTGTTAAAAATAAAAGTTAAAAGAAATTTTAAAAAGAAAGTGTTCCTCGTTCACGTTATTTTAATTTTTCTTTTTATGGTTATGCCCAAACAATTAACACTATTCATGGTTGTTGCATTGTAAATATTAAGAGAATTACCAACTTATTGTTGGCTTTAGACTAATAATCTATTTGTTTCTGAAGTTCTCAGTTTTTAGAACCTCTAAAAATTACTTTCACGCCCTTGAGTTTTCGATGAAACCTCGAGAAAACATTTTTTCTTCTTCTCACAAAACAGAATCATTTTATTTCAAAGAAAAACACTCTGATGCTCAAATCAATATTTGAACCATAGATTGAGTGTTGTGTATGGGGAGTGTTTCTAGCAAGAATATCTAATTTTTATTGGTAAGTTCTCTCAAGATTTCGCCAGTTCTCAAGAATGCTTTCTAGTTCTATTTGTTGTTTCGAAAAACTTTATCATCTTAGTTAATGAAAATAGCATGCTTATATAGTGCTTAATTCTCAATCTTAAAAAGAATTGTATTAGTCTTTTAATCTTGATCGGCTTGATAGTTCTTTTTTATAAGGACTTAACTTTACTAATAGTAAGAATCCTTATGTAAATGTAAGAATCATAAAGCAAAAAATAATAAATCATAAGAAGGATCGGATTTAAACCTTACCCAATTTTCTACGTGTACTTTTCCATTTCATATTGAAAGAACACGAGGGAACAAGTTAGGTTAAATTTGGATTTAACTTTGGAGTTGGATTCGAATTATATTATTTCTAAAGGTAGTTTTGTTCTTCTTGCTCAATCGTGGGCTTCTCTTTTAATCTCAATCATTGGGCCTATTTACATTGTCACCCACATTAAACCTTTAAACCAAGTCTTTCTTTATAATTATGGTCTTAAATTAGGCCTTGCACACTTAGTTGGCCTTTACCCAAATATAAGTGCAACAGATATCCCCTATAAGTAAAGAAGTAAAGGAATGCATCTCCTTTAATTCAAAAAAAACTGTTTGAATGTACTTCTCTACTTTAATTAGACGTAAGGACCAATTAAAGACCACCACGTCTTTAATTTTCAAAAGAGTCACACCCATCCTACTTCTTCATTTATGATTTTTGTAGGAAATAGTCTAGTTAGAAAGGCATTCACCTTCCAATTGAAGTGGACACATCCTTTTTTTTATTCGTCTCAGTATTTAAAGCAAGAACTATTTGCCCTAATTCCATACCTATTCTAAAAAAAAATTCCTTTTTTTTGTTCTTACTACAAAAGACTCTTACTCTTTCATTTAATTCAAAAATCGAGAAAGACATTAGTACTCTTTCTATTAAGTACCGTAAAAAGGAATTCTCCATCCCTGATTATATTAAGATTATAGTTTTTTCTTGTAGTAACCCTCGTAGGGCACCAAAACTAATATGCTAAGGAGAGCTTCCCTTGTTTCGAGAACACCTAAAATGTTTAAGTTTCCCATTCCATACTCATTCTTGAATTTCTTCATGTTACCGGTCTTTTCCCTCTTCAGATACATCTAAATGTGTTCCATCTTTTGCAGGATGTCTCTGTTTTGAATCATATGATAAATCCCTCTTCTTGTTTGACCCTTTATGATGTTTTCGTTACCTACAACCTTATGTGTCCAAAACAAAGTTTCTTCTTTCAACTGAAAGGATGGAAGAGAATATTTGAGAAGTTTGAGGGGAAACGAGTGGTTTTAAAGAGAGCGCCATCTTTGTCAGTGGAAATTGGAAACAGACATGGCTCCCATTCAAAGTCAATACTTTCTTCTGGCCATTCGACTACAAGAATACTCTTTTGTTTCCTCTACTTCCAAGGAAGGAACTATCCTATAAACCATGAACACATCCATACACCTTCAACCTTAGAAAATTTCCAAATTTTGAATAGGGTTCATTTCTTCCCGTGTGCCCTCACTCAAGAGGACGGGTTATGGATGCTAACTCCTCCTAATTTGAGCATTAAAGCTGAAACGCCTCCGTTTAATCCCCAGGGATTCTTTCACAGGGTGACGTGGCTAGAGTTCCTTCCAAATCTGACATGTTTTATGATGGAACCCCTGAAGGAGGAAACATCTACATATCCCATTCTTATAGGAAGTTATTTCTATATGTTAGTAAGTTTCTGATTTTCCTTGTTCTTAAGTCTGGGTTCTTCAAATGATTTCTTGTTTTCTAACTTCTTCTTTCCTTCTGTTAACAGCAACTTATGTAGAGTCCATTCGAGTTTCTCTCAAAGGTGAAGTTTAAGACTTCACCTTGTCAGGACGTCGCGTGGAAACTGGCCAAAGTTCAGGTGACGTTATCCTAGCGAAATTGGTTTCGTATACAGAACTATCAGGATCTTCTGTTCCTCAAAAGGTTCCTACGACCCAGGAACCTTTAGGCCGTGAAGAATAAGGTAATGTGTTATCATTTTTCTACAAAAAATTTCCTTCCTAGTTGATTCCTCTTTATATCTAATTGCTTTTTTTTTTTTTGGCTTTGCAGCTCTTCAGTCATTTATGGAAGAGCTTCCTGATATTTTGGCGAACCTATTTTCTTCTAGGAAGCCAATAACAAAAAGATAAGGTTCTGCTATTGATCCCGAAGCTCCAATAAAGAAGTTCCGGACAGAGGCAGAATCATCTGTTAATGTCAAGGATATGATCATTTTGAGGTTCCTCTTATCTCTGTTACAGTCGAGATTCTAGTTTCAGAGGTTCCATTGGGGTTCAGCCAATCTGTACAAAGGAAGGAAACCCCTGAAGATGTGGCTCCTGAGGTTCTTGCTACAATGGAGCTCCCTTAGAAGGATGGGGGTATGGTGCTTGAGACATCTATTCCAATAAGGGATCCTCGGGAGTACCAAGGAAGCCTAGGGTTTCAAGATGACCATCTTGAAAATTTGGAACCACCATCTCAAGCGTCAGGTGGTGCTACGCCAAACCCTTATGCTTCAGGTAGCTTTAAGTAGTTTCCACTTTTGCAAGGACTCCTTCAATTCACGATATTTCAGATTTAGATTCAGTGGAAGCTACCCCCACCGATGGAGTGGGAACGAGAAGAGGAAGACCACATGGAAGTGGTAGTTCCCTTTGGCTGTTCAGTCAGGGTTGATGAATTCGTGCCCTGATTTATTAAGAAAGTAATTTGAGAATATGTACAAGAAAGTACAGTTCTTCAGTTGGTTGGGGAGAGCTCTGCAACTGTTTTGGGTTAGTTGTTTACTCAATTTGACCTAGATATTATGCTGCCTCTTAGGATCAGCGTAAAAGCATGGTCTAAAATCAGTGCGTCTTCGTTGCTGAGGGTAAGTTATTATCCTTGATCATTTGATCGAACCTCACGCTGCTGAAAGAAGAGAACAATAAGCTTTTGGCAGAATTAAAGAAAGCTCGGTGCAGTTCTCATCTTCAGCAGGAGGTGAAAAAGTTATCTAAGGAATTGGAGGAGATGAAGAGAGCAATGGAAGAATCAGTGAGGGAACACTCTTGGATCTATACTATTCTCGATCAGAGTAAGAAGAGGTTTTCTTTCCTTGAAGGAGGGGAGGAGAACCTTATCCAAAGGAAATCAATCCTGAAGGCCGAACTAGAAGAATTTTAGCATCAAGGAAGTTTCTTAGGTAACCATAAAGGGACGCTTTCAAGAATAACTATCATTGCTGAATTCGGAGTTACTGAAGACGCACCGAGAGTTAAAGAAAGCAACTAATTATGTGACTTTAGGCATGGTTCTTCTAAAGATGGCTGAGGATCACACTTCCTAGTTAAGAAATAGAGATGAAGGCATTTATCTTACTGTGGAAGCAGTGCAGAGAGAGGAAGCTTCCTTTCGGTCACATAAGTTAACTTCCGATGCGATTTAGCAGCGTAAGCTGACTGTTACAAAGGAAGTCTTTAATCGTAAGGGGAGGGTTTCCACTACTAAGGGGTTCCATCGAGGGTTCCGCTCTGGAAGGGATCCTCTGACCTATAGTCTAGTTCCAATGGATGTGGACGCTTCCTGCAGCTTCTACAAGGGTTGGTCTGCCAGGCATTTAGATGACGATCATTGGCAGATCAACTATGATTCAGAAAGAGAGGGAGCAGCATTGCAGGACCCAGACGTGATGGAGTTCCCTCATGATTCTCCTGAGTGATCATTCCCTTTCTTCTAGTCTCTCTTATTGTATTTCAACTTCAAGTACTTGTATCTAAATTGTACTTATAGAACAATCTAAAATACTTGATTATTTTGGTCTATTTATGCTGCATCTAAGATATTTCTATGTTAAGGCTTGTATTTGTTTGTTTATAGAAATAGGATGAATTTTTTCTTAACAAAGCTAAAACTTCTTTAATAAGAAAAATCTCTAATCATTTTCTGATTCCTTCTTTTGGGTGGTTCCTCTCTAGGGAGGTTTGAAATCCTTCTAAGGAAAACTTTCTAGGTGGTTAAATCACTTAAAAAGTCTAAGGTTTTCTTAAGGAACTATTTCTATAGCGTCCTATCATTAGTAAGGATTGAAGTCCTCCTACGATATGTTTTTTCTGTTGTGGTTTCGTTGCTAAGAAAAATCTTAGTTTTTCTTAGGGTATTTCTGTGGCATTCCATTTGTAAGAAAGACATATGTTATCTTTAGAAAATGTTTTTGTGTGGTTCTATCTCTAGGAAACCCAAGGTTTTCTTAGGGAGCTTGGTTCCATTGCTAAGAAAATTCTAGTTTTTCTTAAGGAACTTATTTCTAGGGTGTTCCTACACTAAAAAAGACATAAGTTTTCTTAGGGAACGATTTTGTGTGGTTCCATCACTAGGAAATCCAAGTTTTTCTTAAGGAACTAGGTTCCATTGCTAAGAATGTCCTAGTTTTCCTAGGATATCTCTTTATGCGGCGTTCCATTACTAAGAAAGACGTAGGTTTTCTTAGGGAACATTTTTTCTGTGTAGTTCCATTGCTAGAAAACCCAAGGTTTTTTTGGGGAACGTGGTTCCATCACTAAGAAAATCCTACTTTTTTCGAGGGAACCTGTTTCTATGGCATTCCATCATTAACAAAGACATAGGTTTTCTTAGAAATTTTTTTTCTATGTGGTTTCATTGTTAGGAAACCCAAGGTTTTCTTAAGGAACTTGGTTCCATCACGAGGAAACCCAAGGTTTTCTTAGGGATTTGGTTCCATTGCTAAGAAAATCCTAGTTTTTCCTAAAGAACTTATTTCTATGGCGCTCCATCACTAAGAAAGACATAAGTTTTCTTAAAGAACATTTTTCTATGTGGTTCCATCACTAGGAAACCCAAGGTTTTCTTAGGGAACTTGGTTCCATCACTAAGAAAATCTTAATTTTTCTTAAGGAACCTGTTTCTATAGTTTTTCATCACTAAGAAAGACATAGGTTTTCTTAGGGAACATTTTTTGTTTAATGTTAACACCACGTCATATTTCTGAATTTAATGTTATTCTTGGGTAATTAAGTATGAGGTTGATGTGTCAGCAATTCCTCGTCAATGTATTTTAAAGGCTCAATGAAACAATGGTCTCCACTTTTCTTCGTCTCCAAATTTTTCATGAGGTTTACCATGCACCATTTTATATGGAAGTGATTAATTAATTGTTTAGCCAACGATGTTTCGATTGGTTTCTCGATTTTTTTGGGTCCTTCAAGCTCTAGGAATATGGATTCATCTATTTCTTCTAACAATGAATCTATAATTATTATTTTGATGCTAGAGTCGAATATGGAACCGTGTATAGCATTCAGGACCAATGTATTGGCATTTTCAATTTGATTTTGATTTGACGGGTTCTTTAATAGTTCTAGGGGCTTCTAGATGTCATCCAAACTGTATTCTTTCAATCATCCTTCACCCATGACTCGATGGATTTAAAATTTAAGGGCTCTACAGCTCTGAATAGTATGACCATACTCATTATAGAATGGACAATGTTGGCTTTAATCTCTGCGTTCAATTAGAGTAGGTATAGGTGCTATGGTCCAGAAATTCCTAATATATTTCAAGTTTACTCAGATTTATTTTGTTGGGGTATTGATTTGAATTAATGATTCCAGTGGTTATTGAGGTCTCTTGTTCCTCCCCTTGCTTTCTTGGAAGTTAGCATGTTTGCTTTATGCTTTATCTTCTATGATGACTTTTCAGCATCCTTTACAGCTATTACGGAAGCCTTTTTTTTTGTAGTAACTTTCACTTTTTCCACTCTTATCCATTGAATGGATTTTTTATTGATCAATTCGAAGGAAGCAAAGTTAGAAAGAAAAAAAGACTGTTGGACCCTCTTAGCTTGGCTTCCTTAAACACCTCATAGTTTTAAAACTACCTAAAAGACCTATTTTTAGAGGGTGTTTAAGGCATAAAACACTCCTTGATAGGGGTCTTTTCAAATACCAAAAAGGAGTCTTTTAGGTAGTTTTAAAACTATAAGGATGTTTAAGGAAATTAGACCAAACTAAAAGGGTCTAGTAATCTTTCTCTCAATTAGATACTTCTAATAAGGGGTGGATGGCTTAACGGCCTTTTTGTAAGCCTGCGATGTTATCTCTATATCATAACTTCCAAGTTTGCTCAACTTCTTGTTGAAATAGTTGAGGAAGTCTCGGATGGATTCAGTCTTTCCTTGACTTATTGCAAATAAGTCAAAGATGGTCTTCCTGGTCTTTCTATTCCGTGGATACTGCTTATTGAACCGTTTAGTGATATTTTCAAAAGAAGAGATAAAGTTCTACTCCAAGTTTTAGAACTAAACCTACTCAAGTCCTTTCAGGCTTGATGGGAAGACGTTATATTTTAACGCCTTAACATATGCATACATAATCATCCGTGCATTGTAGTGAAAAGTGTGCTCTTTAGGGTCGCCAATTCCATCAAACAGATGGAAATTAGGGATGCTAAACTTCTCAAGTCTTAGGCCAACCTTATGGCGTCTGTGAATGGGTCTTGGTTCATCCTCCTCGCCATTAAGGTAATGTCATCTGAATTATCATCTTTGCTCTTTCGAGCGTATAAATTTTCAACTTCCCTCAAGACGGATGTTTACATGTCCTCTTTATCTTCTACTCTAGAGGCTTTCAAGTTGGGCTCTTAGATGGACGTGGTATTCAATGTCGTTCTTTCAATGACTTTTTTGGAAGCTTGGGATACAGTATGTAGAGTGTGTGGATTTGCTGAGAGTTGTTCCAAGTGTTCTCCTTGTTTGCCATCATCCTAATCTCTTTGCATAACCATGATTTTATCGTAGAATTCTAGGTTCTCGTTGCGATAATCATCGATTTTTATATCAATTTCGCAAAAAAAATAGTCGTTTTAGGAGTAAGTTCATCGCCTAGAGCAATCAGTGCTTGAGAAAGGGATATTTCTAATGGATTTTCAAGGTTAGCTTGGTTGCTATGTTATGAAATCATAGTAATCTCTTCTAGATGGATGATTTGGGAATTTGTGAGTATGACTTAATTTTTATGCTAAGAAAGTTTTTGACAACTTTTCCATTGACAATGCCACTGAAATTTTTTGTTTTCAAAAATTACTTTCACGCCCTTAAACTTTTGGTGAAACCTCAAGAAAATATTTCTTTTTCTTTTCACAAAACAAAATCATCCTCCTGCAAAGAAAAATACTTTGGCACTCAAATCAATATCTGAACCAAAGATTGAGTGCTGTGTGTGGGAGTGTTTCTAACAAAAAATCTAATTTTTGTTAACAAGTTCTCTCAAGATTTTGCCAATTCTCAATAGTGCTTTCGGGTTTTAATTGTTTTGCCAAAAAACTTGATCATCTTTGTTAATAATAACAGCATACTTATATATTGCTTAATTCTCAATTCTAAAAATGATTATTTTAGTCTTTTATTCTCATTTGATTGATTAAATAGTTCTTTTTCACCAGAATTTAACCTTATTAATAGTAAGAATCCTTAAGTATACGCAAAAAGCATAAAACAAAAGGTAATAAATCATAAAAATGATTGAATTCAAATCTTATCCAATTTTTTATGAGTTCTTTTTTTTTTTCATATTAAAAGAACATGAGGGAGCAAGTTAGGTTAAATTCGGATTTATCTTTGAAATTGGATTCAGATTGTACTGTTTAATCTAGGGGTAATTCTATTCTTTTTGCTCAATCGTAAGCTTCTCTTTTAATCTCAACCTATGAGCCTATTTACCTTGTCACCCAAATTAAACCTTTTAACCATGCCTTTCTTATAAATATGATCTTAAATTGAGCCTTGCCCAAATATAAACCCAAATATAAATTCAGAACCTTTCAGCATTAAGCATTATAGCTTTAACAATAGTATTTGACCTTGCCTGATTCAAAACCTATAATGTTTCACTTCAGCGGTATAAAAATAGTCTTAACATTATCGACCAGAATATCATACATATTTTTGTTATCATATATACGTATCGAATTTTCTTTTCTTTTTCTTTTTCACATGAGCAGAGAAAATTTAAATTCAGAACCTTTACTAGATGTATTGCCAGCCCTCGTCTCTTGAGGCCCGTATTGTCTAAAGATTATGGCGGATACAATTTACTAAGAACCCATAATATCCTTTCTCTTTCAAGACTTGATTCCTGCATCATTTTACCATTACTACTTGTTGCATTCTGGATATTTATGTTGTATTACCTACTCATTGTTGTATTTGAACTGACAATCTATCCATCCCTTTAAATAAAATACTTCTAGTTTTATTCTCGCAGTTTCACTCCATATTAATCCATCCTAATTCATAAACCATAATCTTATGTTTTAGTTTCGTAAATATGGTCTTAATTTTACAAGTCATTATATTAATTGTTGATAACAGGCGTAATATCCTATAAGTGATACCGCACTTCTTAAGTATTATACTAGTATTTTTTATAATCTCAAGTGATGTTTAAATAATTATTTAATGGTAAAATAATATAATGAATAATTTTAAAATTATAAAAATTAAATATTCAATAAATATTTAAAATATTACTTAAAAATTTTTAAAAATTAAATACTACTTAAAATGTAATATTATAGAGATAGAACCTTGCGCCAAATAAGATAGAGATGAAGTGATTTTAATAAGAATAGGGCAGAAAAAATTATTACTTGAATTATTAATAGAGTGACAATGGGTTTAAGGCTTCATGACTCGTTATATATGAATATATAAAATATAATTTATTTTGAGCTTAATTATGTTGTTAAATTAATTATAAAATATTTATCTCAATGAAATCAATAATAAATTTTTTTTTTAAAGAAATTAATAATAAATTAAAATAATTTATTTGTTACGTAGGAAATAAGCCTCATTCTCATGAATTTTGATGAGAGAATATGGACAATTAACAGAAAAATTAATTATGCTAGAAAGAATTAGAACATTATTTTTATTTTTTATTCAAAACATTTCAAAATATTATCATATTGTTCTAATTTAACAACTTTTTTAATCATACTAAAGTTGGTGCATTGATTAATTTTTATATTTTTAAAAATTTGTAAACATAAATTAGTATTAATATTTATAGGTACCAAATTAAACGTAATTTGTACTAATCAATTATAGGACGTTACTTATCCAAAATATCTAAATAGAAATGGACTCTAAATCATATTAGTACTCTCTTTAATTAGAGTTTAAATTAAATTTATGTATACATACTTTAAAAATTATTTGAATTCATACTCTATAAATATGAATAATTATTTATAAAATTATTAATTACATTTAAATATATAAATCACCGTTCATTCATTCATACAAAAAAATATTACTATCTTACTTGCCTTTTTAAACACTCTTCTATACATAGCACCCATTTTTTTTGGACAAATATTGACTTGAGCCTCAATATATTTATTGTTGTATGAGAACTGCGCTTTTATTATTTCAATGAGTATGCAAGGGCAAAGAGGCAATTGCGTGGAGGTTTCATATCGAGGAACTTCAGCAACACTATTTATGGGCATTCGAAGATTTTTCTCACGTTAAAAATAATTGCCAAACAAAAAATATAAAATGGTAAAAAATTTTAAAAAAAAACAAAATACACGAAGAAGAAGAAAAAAGATTGCCACATTTATAACCGTTGCTTGTCATTGCACCGATCACCATTCATTGTCGATCAGCATTATAGTAAACTCAGAAAAGGTTGGTTGACTTATTCAAGCAATCCCTATAGTCATGCACCATCAAAAATGCTAAAAATAAAATAAATTTTGAGTTTGCTGCCGCTTATTGAATCCCACTGTTTTAATCATTGTTCGTCGCCAATCAAAAAGAGTCGGTCAAACTATCTCTACAATCTTAGCTGTCATCCGCCATCAAAATCAATGAAAATAAACCAAAACTCAATTGATCACCGCATACTCGATCCTATTGTTTTGACTGTTATTGACACTGACCAAGACATCCCTTGAACTCAACAACACCCGAGTAACTAATCCCAATCATCATCAGCCTTCAAAGATTTTGAAATCAAACTAAATCACGACAAGTTCGAGGCCAAACCACCACCACCACCTCAAGCTGCATGCATTGCCATTTCTTTGAACTCCTTCACGATCAAATGAGCTAGAAACAACCTTAAATGATAATGCCCTAATTTATCTCGGCCAACCTGTCATAAAATGTCATCGAAAAGTGTCAAACCTAAGGTATAAGAGCTTAAAAGTCACGTAGCTCATTATCATCAATTTCGCACCTTCGAAATGTTAAAGCAGTGAAAAAAACTCAAATTTAAGTATCACTACATTCAATCATTATTCAACGACTCTGTAAAATTAATAAACACTTTTAAATTTATAAATAGACTGCAAAAGAGGTACAACTCTCCCTTCACTAAATTTATTTGAACTTGGTTATAACCAACTCTTAAATTATAAAATCAATATATAAATGTATAGAGTAATAGATGTAATAATTTAATAAGCTTGTTTTCTCCACAAAACTTATATAAGTCTAGATTTAACGTTGTAATTGATTATCTAAGCACGCTTCCTCATAAACAGATTAGTCAATACTTGCCTAATGTCACGCTCCAAGTGTTTTCAAGCATTTCTTCGAACACTTGGTGCACGAAAAAGCCTCCTAGAGGCCTTAAGGGCTGCTGGAACGGATCGCGAGCCGGAGCTTCTAGAAGATCTACTGACATGGGTAAAGAACTGGGCCAAACCTGCAATTTATTAAGGTTGTTAACCTTAATTAGGAAATGAATATTTCAGGGAATATGTGATGGCATTTAGGAATAATCTAGGGCATATTATTCTATCTTGTATATACACTATTAGATCGTTTAAATCTCAGCTGTCAATTGTATAGGGCTGTTAGTATATAAAGAAGAGACCCTCACTTGTATAATTCATCTCATAGCTTTGTTTTCTCTTCAGCAATATAGAGAGCATTCGAGCAAACACTTGGTGTGCGTATTTTTCTTCTCTTTTTGTGATTTTCTCAGCTGTTTAGCATACAATGCGTCTAAGGCTGCAGGTTCTCAAAAAAGTCCGTGACATTTGGTATCAAAGCAGGTTCAAAGATGGAGAAAGACGTCATACCGTCGGATTTGACTGAAGAGAAGGGTCAAAACCCCAAAGCTAAGAGGCACGGAAGTGTACCTCGCGACAAGTCTGTCGATACAGGCCATAAGTTTGGAAACAAGGTGAAAACGATCAGTAGCGCTGTGGGAAAGGGGACGAATCATCTTGAGGAGTTGGAGCAATACGTAGAGAAGCTCGAGGCGAGACTCGACACTCAAGGGGATGAGCTGCACTCCTTCATCGACACATCCATCGAGAGTTACGCTAATCAACAGTATAACTGGATCAAGGCATTTCAAGAGAAGGTATACACCACCATTGACAAAGTTCAAGCCCAAGTAAAGGAGCTGTGTAGAGGGTTTAACGCTGTCAAGGAGGCTGTGATATTATATAAGCGAGTAGTAGCGAATGGGTCTGTTGCTGCTCAATGAGCGCCAAGAGTTGAGGCTCCTAAACTGAAGGAGTTCAACGGCAAGCGGAACGCTAAGGAGCTCGATAACTACTTTTGGCATATGGAAAGATACTTCGATGCCATAGCGTGCGGGATGAAGACAAGGTAAATACCGCGACCTTATATCTTTCCGACTATGCAATTATATAGTGGCGCAGAAAAAGCGAGGAGTTACGCAAGGACACCTGCACAATTAACTCTTGGGCAGAATTGCAACAAGAGTTGAAGCGCCAGTTCTATCTAGAGAATGTAGCGCACGACGCTCGAAAACGGTTAATAGAATTGAAGCAAACCAAGTTCATCAGCGAGTATGTCGAGGAGTACTCCTTGTTAATGCTCTAGATTCCCATCATGAGCGAAAAGGACTTGCTGTTCAATTTTCTGGATGGGTTGCAAACATAGGCGTCCAATGAGCTAAAGCGGCGCGGGATGACCAGAATATCTGACGCTCTAACATTAGCAGAAACACTCATGGATTACCGCAAGGGTAACTCGAGAAAGTGCAAGCATTTGAGACCCAATCACAGCAAAAGTGGGGGCGCCAAAGAGTTTCAGCCTTCGGAGGATATGGAGGAGAAAAGTAAGCCGCCCAAATGGAAAAAACAGAAGCGCAACGGCCATAGAAGGAATGGACCGAAGACAAGCTACTTCCTTTGCGATAGGATCACTGGGTTAAGGAATGCCCAAAGAAGAAGGCTATCAATGCAATGGTTACAGCATACGAGGCTTGCGAGCAGGGTCAAATAGGGTGTTTACAGCTGCTCAATATAATTAAAGCCAAGTGGCGTACCAGCGGAAGCGAGGCGCTCATGTATGTTGAAGCCTACATCAACTGCATAAAGACTCAAGTGCTAATAGATACGGGTACGACACACAACTTCATTAAGCATGCAGAGGCGAGGCGCTTGGGACTTTACGTGAAAAAAAATAAGGGGTTCCTCAAATCAATAAATGCTACGGCCAATTCACTGGATGGGGTAGTTCGAGGGGTCGATATCCACCTAGGCAAATGGCGCGGCGAGGTAAATTTCTCTATAGCACCTCTTGATGATTTCGATGTGATGTTAGGTATGGAGTTCTTGAGGCAGTACGACATGGTGCAGCTTCCTCGATACGACTACGTGTGCATCATGCAATGAAGGCCTTACATGATAGCGACGGTAGACAAGCCCAAGGGTGGGCAATCTTAGCTGAAAATCAACCCTAAAATCATTTTCGCCATTCAACTAATGGGAGTTGTTGGGCACAAAAGAGAAGTACATCCAGCCACAGTGAAGGGGATGGATAATAAGGCGACAAGAGGCAAGGGTAAGCTACTAACCAGGGTTGCGGAAGTGCTCAAGGAGTACAATGAGGTCGTGCCAACTGACATACAACAGATGCAGCCACATCAAGGTGATACCGAGCATGGGAAACAGTTGGAACTGGGGTTGATGCTTCCAACTATAGTACAGATGCCTCAACCGAAATTAGATGAGTTGTGGCGGCAGCTCAAGGAGTTGGCGAGTGTGGGTGTCGCTCAACAACTCGAGGCATCATATGATGCGTGCTTTCAACACAAGAAGTAGGTTAGGGATAATCAGTGACGTGTCAAACATCGTACAGGGGACTTGGTGATGAAGATGATACTTCCACCACAACGCAAGACAGCACGCCCACTTCACAAGGGCCTTGATCGCAGGGACGAAGGGCCATTTACTGTTGCCAAGAGGGTTGGCAACGTCTCGCATAAGGTGGGGATACCTTCGAGACAGCAGTTGCATCCGATGTCTCTCGATAGCTGTTTGAAGCTATACCGAGGGGGTATGGAAGACACGGACCAGAACAGGGACCTTTAGGGATTTTTACATGGGATGACAACGGAGCAAAACTCATCTAGGACGGACGGTGCAGAAGAGAAATCCACCTCTAAGGCATGAGTACGTTGTCAAGTGGAAAGGGGTACCCAATATTAGAGCACACTGAAAATACGAGAGCGCACAGCGGCAGATGGAAGAATAAGGTGTGCAATTTTCAGTGAAGACGCGACGAAGGCGTCGCGTGAATTTGGTGGGAGAGAATGTCACGCCCCAAGTGTTCTCAAGCATTTTCTCGAACACTTGGTGCGCGATAAAGCCTCCTAAAGGCTTTAAGAGCTGATGGAACGGATCGTGGGCCGAAGCTTCTACAATACCTACTGACATGGATAAAGAACCGGCCAAGTTCGCGACTTATTAGGGATGTTAACCTTAATTAGGAAATGAATATTATAAGGAATATGTGATGGCATCTAAGAATATTTTATGGCATATTATTTCATCTTGTATATACACCGTTAGATCGTTTAAATCTCAGCCGTCAATTGTATAGGACTGCTAGTATATAAAGGGGAGACCCTCACTTATATAATTCATCTCATAACTTTGTTTTCTCTTTAACAATATAAAAAGCATTCGTGCAAACACTTAGTATACGTGTTTTTCTTCTATTTGTGTAGTTTTCTCGACTACTTAGCGCGCAACGCGTCTAAAATCGCACGATTCTCAAAAAAATTCGTAACACTAAGCATTCTACCTTAGAGATAGCCGATACTTGCTTAGGCATGCTTCAACAAAAACAAAATATCTAATACTTACTTAAATATGGCAATATGACTAATAATCAAGACTTACTTCCTTCTACATGGTTAATATTAACTCAAACATAACAATTTAACTAATAAAGTCATATTTTTTAAAAAAAAATAATTAAATTTGAACAAATGACTTTTGTATATATAGCCTATTTAAAAGCTTTCAAGTCGAGCATGGGGGCCCCCCAATGTCTCATATCCCCACCTGGGTTCGACCCCCCCTCTCCCCCAGGTGATGCGAAAATATTAAAAATTATTGTAATCCCCTCATTCAAAAAAAAAAAAAAAATAGCTTTCAAGTGAAAATAGACTATAAATAAATTCATGCTCTCTGTGATCAAAGTTTGGTATTAAGTCAACATATTCTACATTATTATAAATTGAATTAATTGCATGCGATATTACTGCCGATGATCTAATTTTTTAATTTTCTTTTTCTTTTTTATTTTGAGGGAGATACTTTATTACTCGATGTGCCAACTTTTTGTGCTGGTTCGAAAACGATGTCGTTATGTGCAGCCGTAAATGTATTGTTTCCTAGTGAAGCAAAGTTTTGAAGACTAATGGATTGTTTCACATAAATAGTTCTATTAAAGATTAATAATCCTAAACTCATAAAATTAAGGTACAAACTTCCAACTTTCCGATGTGTTCAGTTTTTTTGGTGTTGTATAATTATTAATAATTATAAAAATAAATAAATAATTACTTGACAAATGATACTTATTAATCAGTGACCTATTAGTTACAATATAATCAGGGGTGGAACAAAAATTTGAGCTTTGAGAAGGTTAAATTATAAGAAATTAACAAACTTTAACATAATTTTAAAATTTTGTGATGATATATAAATTTTTTAATTTTTAATATTTTTTAAAAATTGACCAATTTTGGATGATTTTCCCACAAAAAATAATAATAATAATATAAATAATAAACATATATTGTATTATTGATAAAAATAAATTTATATTTAAAATTAATAAATTTAAAGCAAAAAGCACAAAGAATAAGATTTATAAAAAAATACATATAAAGTTATAAAAGTAAAATATTAAAAAACTAATTAATATATAAATAAAATTATTAAAATATATAAAAGATTCTAACCTATTTTTTGGAGAATGTTTTCTTTTTTTTTGCCTTTAAATTAGGAAAAATAGTTTGACATAAATTAAAGAGAATATAAAATCACCAATATATGGTGTTCCATAATTGTAAATCTATTTATATAAGTTAAATTGAAAATTTTATTACATGTAAAAAAAGATTTACAAATATAAAAATTCTTTGTATTAAATAAAAGATGTATAAATGGGAATACTTGTAAATATAAATTTATTTTTTATTAAAATAAACGAATGCAGTTGAAAAAATATAAAATAAGGATCACTTGCAAATTAAAATATATTTTTTATTATAGAAAGATGAGATATTATTTGAATATTATTAAATAATATATTAGAAAGCAAGTCTTTAACACTAGTAGATTACTTTTTCCTACATTGACAATTTAACCCATTATTCTTATGTTGACAATTTTACTATTATTCTTAAATTGATAATTTAACTTATTAAATATAAGAATATTAAAAAAATAATTTAGAGGAATAATTAAAAAAAAAAAACTATACATAAAACATATTAAGGGGCTATGTTAAGACTTGTGGGGGGCTATGACCCTCAGACCCTACAATAGTTTCGTCTGTTTACCTTACAAGCATCTTTTGATGTATATAGTTCAATAATACTTACAAAATAAAATTAATATGTAATTCACAATCCACACCTTTTTTTCTAGTAGTCTTTTTTTATTGAAAGAGTTTTTCTTTTATTTTTTAAGAACGATAAATTTTCATGATTTGTTTTTACTTATAATATTTTAATATAAAAATGTAATTCATTAAACCTATCAAACTAATTTTTCATTGTTACTTTTTTTCATTAAGACTTAAATCAAAATCATGTCATTTTTTTTATTCTAAATGGGCTTCTTCAATTTTATTATATTTATGCTCTCCTCTGGGTAAGGGTTTGCTTGATTTCTAATTTTTTTATGTCTTCTGCCAAAATATTTTATGGATTCATCATATTTTTTATTTTATTATTGACAAACCAGTACTATTTTATATCCGAATTTTATAAATATAGTGCTATCTTTAAAGAAATACTTTTACATTTTAGCAATTGACATACGCTGCCAACAACAGAGAAATGATATAATTTAATTATTATTTTGAAGTCCCATTAGTAAAAGATGGATCCATATAGGCTACAAAATATAAATAAACTTTCTTATTATAAAGGAAAATTTTAAGAAATTTTATAAAATTTATTAGAATCTCAATAAATACAAAAGTAGTTTGTGGTTGTTTTTAATAATTTTGAAAAGGATTTTTATGGAAAATAAAAAATAAATAAAACATTAAACTAGTGTTACTAATAACAACATTAAAGCTCCTAACTAAGACATTCCAAATTGTATTTTGTCTGCTTTTTAAAACATTGAAAAATTGTTCCTAACTATTTTGTTTGGATGACAAGGTTTGTGTACTCCCAATTTAAGGTCAGGGGTTTAAGCTCTTATTGCAGCCTAAAGAATTATAAATATTCTTTCCTTTTATGAGAGTAGTTAGTCCTCTCATTATGAATAGGGGTGGGCACGATTCAGTTCGGTTAAGTTTTTTTTAGAATCAAATCAAATCGGTTATATTTAGTATTTTTTAAAATAAAAATAAAAAAAATTAAATTCTTCAAAAAATTGAACTAGATTGAATCGATTTTTTTGATTCGATTTGATTTTTTTAATTATAGGCTCAATTAGGCATGTTTAAAATTAAGACTTTTTTTTTTTTTGCTTTTTTTCTTTTAAATTGTGGGTTTTTTTATTTATTTGTTCAAAACATATATGGGGCCATTTTATACCTAATTTTGAGGTTCATTTTATATTGATTTATCTATCCAAAAAATATGTGAGCCTAATTTTTTTCAATTTATATACAAATAATTCAGTGCGGTTAAATCTATTATAAGATTTTTTTTCATCCAATAATATGTTGCCACGTGGCAATTTTTTTTATTTAACTAACTAGTTTTTTTCGATTTTTAATTCATTAACACCGATCATTTTTTTTTTCTTAACTAAAACCGATCCAAACCCAATCGGTTCGGTTTGGTCCAAATCGATTCTTTTCAGTTTCTTATTTTTTTTGTCCACCCTTAATTATGGAGGTGTGAGTTCGAATGTATTTAAGTGCAAAGTAATGTATAATCTCAGTAAATGTATATGCTATATAATAAATATTTGATATAATATTAGTGTTAAAGAAAAGTGATAAAATTAAGTTTAAGAATTAGGGGAAAAATAACCATAGAAAGAATCCTTTTATTAGGAGCCAAATGATTAAATCTATAAAAGCACTTACCTTACATAGTAAAATGTTGTTTTCTCTATCTCGGTGATAGTCGATCACATCTTTGAAAACTTATTGAAAATAGCCCCTATTTTAATGTATTATTATTATTTAGCTACACGTGAAACTTCTAATCTTTTGTAGTTAAAAGATAAACTTTAGGACACTTTTACCTATCAATTAGATTTTCTCAAAATTAGAAATATTCACCCCAAAAAAGAACACTCAAACCCTTAAAAATGTACAAACATTCACTACAAAGATCTAAATAAGTCGACTGCAAATTCTTGACAAATCGACGTATTTAGTAAGTTTTTTAAATTAAAGATATATTATGCAATAATATTAAAAAATAAAATAATTTTGTAATATGAGTTTAAAATAAGTACATTGGTTAAAAAGAGTAAAAATAATATAAAATACTGTCAAAATAGTAAATAATGAGAAAAAAAAAGATTTGATGCAAAAAGTGGAGGCAAACAACATAGCAAGTTTTAGTGGCATGTGCCACACTTGCACAACACGCAACACGCATTGAAGTTTTGCGTGCTATACGTGGTTTTCCAAAACTTAATTTTTTTTTCTTATTTTTATCATATTTTTGACAAATTTTCTTTTGTTATAGGTATCATAGAGCGTGTTTCAACAGTTGTATGCTTTAGGAGAAGGTAAGAGAGTTCAATGACAATAATGAGAGATATATTAAATTCTCAAAAGTTAGTATTTCAATTCTAAAGACTGTAAAATATGAAACGTTGCTGAGAAATTTTTTTGTTTAATTGAAGTTAATGAAGTACAGTATAAAATGTCTACGAGAATTTTTGTTGATGCAATTAAGGTGAAATTGAGACCAATAGAAACTAAAAATGATGATGATGGGTAGTTTTAGTTGGGTCTCAATAAAAAACATTGACACTTCCATATGTGACAATGGATATTATAGCTCCTTTATATGATAATAATGCAGAGGTGCCCATTGAGAATAAACAAACCTATTGTAATCACTTTATGTCTGCAAGCGGTAGCAATAAGCGAGTAGCATAGCTCCAATAATACTAGCAATTATATTTTCGACAAGTACTACAAATGATTATCATTATTCCTCTATAATGTTCAACAAATACCCAAATTATAAGAACTATGATAATCAGCTACACAGAGATTGTGGTAATGAAAATGTTTATTATGGAACCGAAGTTGATGAATTGAATGATAAACTAAAAGATGAATCATATTTGTGGAATATTCTTGAAAGGTGTTTGGTAAAATATATGTTGTCATATGTAAAGATAAAAATAATAAAACTTTTCTATTGACATAAAGAATTGCTAACTCTAAAAATGATGTTTCTTAAGCATGATTTATGGTCAAAATAGAGGGAATAATTGATGACTTTCAAGATCTAACTTTTTTTATTCAATCGACATACCAATATTGATATGGTCATTTAGGTGTGTTTTTTAATGTTTATCATTAGTTTTACATATATCACTTGAAGGAAAATTTATTTAAAAAAATACAAGATATGAACGAAAAAGAAGAAAAAAAGATTCTTAGCTACTTATTTTGTTACTGCAAAGGCATACCGACTTTCTAACTTTTAGAACCAAAGGACCTAATGCAGCTAAATATTTGGAGGAGGACGCTGTTATGGTGAAATGGGATTAATCGATGGGTGTCTTTAGAAGATATAACATCATGACTACTAATATCACAGAGACTATTAATGCAGTTGCAAAATATAAAAGATCTCTTCCTACGACCACTTTGGTTAAGTAGATAAGAGAGTTAATGCAGCAGTAGTTTTATTGTAGACAAGAGACGGTAAAAGTTATGCCATTCTTTATGATAACTTGGAAAAATTATAAAGTGATGAAACAAAATGATAAATCTAGACCAATGATAGTTTACCCAGTGGATAATTCACAATTTTTAGTGAAAGACAGAAGTAGAAATGGAATAATGGACATCACCGCGAAAATATACAATTGTCAGAAGTTTAAATTTCGGTAACTACCTTATCCCCATGCTATTACCATATACAAATATATAAAATTTTAGTATAAGGGTCTTTGTTTAGTTTATTACACATCCAAGTCCTTATATCATACCTATAACTAGTCAGTCTTTTCGGTTCACCATCCATCAGATTGAATAGTTCTAGACGAATTGAGAAATATTGACATCCAGCCTCTCATAGCACGTCAGCAAGTAGAGAGGTGTAAGACGATGCAGATTCCATCACAAAGGGAGGAACTATAGAAAAAAGTTTGTAGTTACTATAAATAACATGGACATTACCAATAAACACGTTAGAATCCTATTACTTTACATAACAATTAATGTTTGATCATTTGTTTTAGTTTATGTTGTTACATTGAAGCTATATGTTTGTTTATAAAGGTTAAATTGATATATAATTTCATTTCAATTGGTTTACTTTGTTTTCCTTTTATTTAGTTTATTTTCATATTTGTTGTTTAGTTTATTTTACTATCAGTTAAATATAGTTAACTAATTTATATACCGAAATTTTGGTAACATTTCTCCTATTTTATGAACATTTTAAACCTGCAATTTAAAGAATAATACTTTTATAAATTTTGATAATTTATAAATCATCTCTGTACATATTCACCAAATACAAAGACAACAGACAACCGTATAATACAATTGCATATTTATATAATATTTTGCACATCTATACAATACAATCAATTATTATTTATTTCAAGACATGAGTCCACAAATTTATAACTATCTTTTCTTTATAAAAAAAATGTACTAGTCTTAAGGGCAAAATCGAATGGTCGATCCAACAATAGATACTCAATAAACATACAAGTAAATACGCTGCAATTCTCACTCTAGAACCTCTGTTGAGGCTCGCTTTCCTTTAAACATACGTATCGAACGGAGACAAATCTTCCACTGCTTCTCTCTTAAGGGTATTACTGTTGTAGGGGATCAAATATACATGGGTATATACATGTGCAACAGTATTTATTACAAAATATATGTATCTTATACATATTTGGTGCAGCGGAACATTTAAATCATACAATAAACACAAAACATATATTAATCAAATTAATATATTAAAAATAAAGTTAAGAAATCATCAAAACGCGTAATGTTTTACACGTGTAAATGGGGAGTGTAGCCGGAGTCTTATTCGTAGGCAGTTCTAGTCACCAACTTGGTAAGCTTGGCGAGCTAGAACAGCAATTCCTTAATCCAGTACAAGATTAACTCTTTAATCTCTAAAAGGACCAACTGTGTATGTTTTTCCTTTTCTCTAAAAGGAAATGAAATGGAATTGAAGGAAGAAAAGCAACAATTGCTCAAAAACCCTCTCCCTCACCTTTTTCCTGTAAAACACACACATATATATATCTCATTTAATTAAATAAATAATATTATATATTAAAATAATAAAATTTTAGCCACTTAGAGCAGCAATAATAATAAAATAATATTAAATATATTAATATGTATGACAACTATCAATCAATAAAATATATAATATTATAAAATAATATGTTTATTTAAAATATTATGATTATTTAACAATTAATTAATCATAATGTGAAATGATCATTTTGTCCCTCATAAATAGTTATTAAGTATACCTTTTAGCAAGTCCTACCAAATTTCACACTTATGTAAACTCAACCGAAGGTCCACAATGCGTCACGTGTCATTGTACAATTAGTGAATAATAATTATTGACTAATTGTTGTATTTAACACTTAAACACGAATACGCACGCATTCTTATGGTAGTGCTAGATATTACTGGATTAAACAATTTAATCAAGTACTCTGCCCCAATGCACAACAAGTATACTCTATATCGCGGGACTCCCTAGGTCCACGCCTGATTCGTCAAATAGAACTATTCCATAAGTCCATGAGCAATGTCCCATGCACAGATCACGAATATTACAAATCAGTGCATTGAACCATACAAGTTGAGGTTACAACACGTATGTATAGTCCTTCCATCATATATATCTTGGATGTACGGGGATATAGATCAACACCATCAAATCCCATGTGCTCATCCATAAACTTATCTTCATAATGGTATCTCATTGAACAATATAAGCAAACTATTTGCCATATTGTTTAACCCTGTGAAAACTTCTTTCTTGGGTTCACTGCTTATGGCCATAAGACTTTCTTGAGATACTATGGAGCATCTGGATATATCACTCTCTATGAGAGCTGATGGATCTCATATCTGCACACACTGGACTCTATGAACATCTGACCATACCTTGCGACGCCCAACGGTTAGACCATAAAAGGTCTTTGACATGCGTGGAACCAAAATATGGTAGATCACTTACAAGCCCACTGTAGTGCTCATGTCAAAGGACCACGCATATTACTCAACTCAAGAGGACCTTCTATTGACGGCAACATAAGATTTCTATTGGGGTCCTCATGAGTTTGTTCAGTACTCAATCATAACTAAATACCTATATGCCTATACAATCTCCAAGATCATGGTCAGTTAGGAACGACTATCTGTACCCTACAGATATAGATATATACTGATCTATATGAATTAATAGGATCTACCAACAGATCTGCGTTAGTAGAAATAGATCAAGAATATTATATTTAAAATCATGTTTGCATAATGACACATCCTAACAACTCATTGCAACTATGCCATTATAAGTATATTCTGAGGTCTTTATCCCGTTATAGACAATGTTCCAACTTTTGAAATATTTGCTAACTCTTAGCACTGGTCTAAACTCCTTTACACCTTATCTGAACTCTTTCAGATAATACATAGTCTGTAACGTAACAAGCATTAAACCATATTATTAAAAAGTAATTAGTAATATAACAAAATATACAATGTATAAATATTAAATATTTATACAAAACTGGGATAATCCGTAGACACAACCTTAACAGTTATATCTGTATGCCAAAAAATAATGTGGTATAAGAATACACATAAGAAAAATAAAAACTTCCATCATTTCTTTAGCCTATCGGCACTCAGAATCGATAATTGTTTTTGAATTTTTAGTCTATCAAACTATTTTTCCATCCATTTTTTATTATATTTATCTTTTTTTTCACAATATTTACTTATTTTACACAATATCACAATATAAATCATTAATTGAAAATTTTGAGAATATTTACCTAAGTATTTGCTCATTTTTTGAGAGAATTTGTGCGTGGATGTACAATGTGTGTCAATCCTTATAACGAATGTGAGTGTTTGGATTGGAAATGAAAATAAAATGAAAAAACTTTTAAATTGAGAAGAGAAGAAAATATGGGTAGAGAAATAAAAGGGTCTATTTTTTTTCTCTTAACTACAAAATATTAAAATTATAACGAGTAGTTAAAAAAAAATAATACATTAAAATTAAAATTAAAATAAGGGTTATTTTTAAAATTTTCCCCACATCTTTCTAGTATCAAATAGCTTTATGCAGGTGTTGCAGGAGAATGTGATCAGACCTCTAAATAGCTCAGTACTTGTTGCGGTTCAATGAGAATTTAGTTAAATCAAGCAGCAATGCTCCTTGTCCAGATCTTTAGAGAATTTGCAAGAGGCAATTATGTTTTGCTGAAATTAGCAGCAGAAAATTCAGTATGCCAGATTGCAAAATTCGTGCTGCCCGCCGTATATTGATAAAAATCTGGTGAAATCAGAATTCATTTTGTTCCAAACTAATAATAGGATCATATGCATCAGCTGCCTTTCGTGATTATCGAATGAGTTAAAAGTACAACGTATAGCATTTTAATCTCCAAAGCTGCATGAAGAGTCAGCCCGCCAACCCTCAAAGCCGTGACTGAGGCTATTAAAGCACAGCTGGGGCAGGTGCCCCCCCGGCGCTGAAGTTTTTAGAATCCTAAACAAATTTTGGTATCGATCATTGTTCAAAATTGGCCCCTAAATGGAATTTTTGGCACCACCGTTGATTTTATGGACTAGAGTGATCACTATCAATTGCGTTTGATCATTAAAAAGAAGCCTGCGCACAGATTGAAACTCTCCGGGCTCTGTATTTGTTCAGTCATTGGCTTAAATCTCATTTGGCATAGGAGAATAGCCATTTTCTAATTGAATTTTATACTGTCCATTGTAACTGGAAGTGAATCGATGTGTGACAATCTCTCCAACACTATAGATGTTACTGTCTTCCTGGGTTCATTTTCAGTCAAACTGACTTGTAATCTTTGATTCTTCAGAGTTACGCTTTGCAATTAAATCATTGTTTGAAAAATGAGCTGGGTGAGAAAGATTGCTATGGCTATCCAATCACCAGGGTGTCATAAATATAGATATTTTTTTCCGACAGAAAAGGGCCACACACTCGGAACCCCAAAGATCTCTCACACTCAGAATCACAAAGCTGTAGGTAAGAGTAAACAAAAAGGTCTCGTCATCGAGAAAAGAAAAAGATAATCTCCTGCAAAATCAAAAATACATGCTTTCATGGTCAGGAAGATTATTTGTTTGGAGCGTGCAAAAACACAGAAATCTCCATATCTAGTTTTAATGAACAAGTACATAAACAAAACATTTCAAGATAACACGAGAACAAATCACTTATTAAAGAACCAAAACAACCAAAACTTTAAATTACGACTTGTTTCATGATTATTTAAGATGAAGATTATAATTATCCTTGACTCAGTCAAAGTAAAGCAATCTCCGGCTTATTAATCCTTGAACTGGCAAGAGTTGGGCTGCTACTACCACTGCTATCAGACCATGAAGCAATCGTTTTCTGCAAAACCCCAGATGGTGATGACGCTGCAGTCGCCGGAGGACTACCGGCGTCAACATTGCCGGCAGTATGTGATGGCGGACAAGAGGCGGCGACCGTGCTCGGCCTTAAGACCTCTGCTAATGGTCCTCCCGGTGTGGAAGCTGCCCAGGAAACAGGGTTTAACCAGCTCGAGAAAGAGGGTTTTGTACTACATTCATGGTCTTGACCTGATTCCACAATCCCTAAGCCCATTTGGACCTGACCCATATCTTCATCAGTGGTGTTGTTGCCCCCCATTGACAGACTGAGTGGAGAAACTGAGAGATTCCCACTTGATGAAACAGCGCTTTTGTTGCAAGGATTTGCATTTTGGTCCTCTTTTGACACCCCATTAGCCCATGCATCAATAAAACCCCTTGGTCTCTGTTTCTCAAGAGAAACCAAATCTGGGCTAATAAACAAAGGGCACTCGTTGTTCTGTTGATCTTCTCCAGCACTAAAATTTGTATAGGAATTCAAATTTAGAGGCTCTTCAAGATAATGATGGTTTAGAACAGAAGAATTATCAACATCTATTCCTGTCTGCTGTATCAGATGATGATGCCATTCTGGGCCTGCAGATGTAGTCATGTGAACATCTCCTTTCATCATCCAATCCAAGGACCTTCATCACACAAAGACAAACCATAAAATCAGTAACACAAATAATATCAACAAAACCCAACAAGATTCAACAAGCTCACCTCTGTTCTTTGAGGGACTGAACTGTTGCAGCTTTTTCAGGGGACTGAATCTGAGGGTACTGACTGAAATTTCCAAGAAACTGAGAAGATGGAGTCAAACTATGGTTGGTGGTGTTGTTGAAAGTGTTGGGATTTCGTTCAAGGCGGGTTTTCTTCTTGTTACTGGTAGGAAGTTCCACAGGCTTTCTTGAACGTGGACGGCCTCTGTGTAAATGACGCTCACAATATTTCTGGCCTGGCGCCACATCTCTTGAGCATCTCCACTTTTTTCCATCTGTTCTTCTGCATCTCCCTGGCTCCAGATCTCCGCCATTTGAGAACCTTATTAGATTTAACCCACTACCCACTGCATAAATAATATCCAATCAATCTATCACCAAACTTCTTAAATTTCAAATGAAATAAGCATAAAAATGGAAAGAAAAAAAAGGCAGGAAAGAGAGATATAATAATATTACCAGGGGGAGCAGGCGAGTTTCTGGTGATGGGAAAAAGGAGATCACGGGGAACAGGAATAGAAGCCATCATGTACTTATATATCATTGCTTGTCTCTCTAACTCTTTCCACTGTGCATTTGTAAAAGGAAACCCCATAGCTGCCGCCATACCTGCCAACAAAAACATCATAAAATTAAAATCTTGTTCACTGTCTCAGTCCAAAACAAAACTTTACTCACTCTCCATACTCTTTTCTTTTTAATCTTTAATTGAGACAGAGATAAATGCAAACGAGGTTTAGCTTTAGCTTTAGTTTTGCATTGACTAAAAAAAAATGCAAAGAAAATTTCAATACCCGGGGATTTGAAGGAGGCTTGAGTGGCTGTAGCAGTAGCTGTTGTTATGTTAAAAGGCTGCTGCAAAGTCTTCAAGCCAGAAACAACAGCAGATGTAGTATAACCAGAGAGACTACCAATTGCATTGTTAATATCACCGCTGCTACTGGTTTTAGGCCTGATGTTAGAAGTGGGACCTATCCCACCATCACCCCAAGCAATATCAAATGATGGAGACGGACGATGGTGATTATCATGATGAAACATCATCATCCTCGATTGCTGATGCCACTGCTTGTTCACACCTAAGTCAACAACACCACCATTACCGCTACTACTATCACACTCTTTCTCTTTAGCCGCTGCCTTGTTTGAAACGCTAAGATCACATGCATCCATATCGCTCATCATGAAAACACCTTCCCTATTTAGGTCACTGCTTTTTCATCAAACAAAAGAAACAAAACCCCTCTAAGCCCAACTACCAAACTCAAAACTAGAACCTAGTTCTCTATATAATGTTTTCAAACAAAAATAAAAAGCACTTTTGCTTTCAGTCTCCCTTTCTCTCTATCTAGTTGGTGAATAGTTAGTGGGTGGAGAGTGAAGGTGGAGGATTTAAGAAAGAAGGGAAAGGGAATGGGGTTGCCGCCATTCTCGGCCTTTGCTTTGCTTCCATGCTTCCAACATTCGCACCGTCCTATTAGACAAATTAGTAAAAAGCGAATTTCTCTCTTTCTCTCTCTCTATCTCTATCTCTTTCATCATTATCTATCGTTTTCCTGTCCTGGCATGTCAAGCTAATCACCGTACTAATCCAGCTTATATTAAACTCTTTTAATTTCTTTATTACTATATATTGTGAAGCGAATATCAACGAGGATTCGCCCATGCCGTAATCTTTTGTTTTCTCCGAGTCAATTTTATCTCTACTGCAGAAATTTGACGATTTAAAATTATATATAAGAATGATTTTGAACGAAAAATTAATAAGTAATTAGGATTAGATTAAACGGACAGAAAAGAAAAACAAGTTGAAGATAAGAAGGGAGAGAAAAGATTGCACATTTGCGATCCTTGGGACTTAGGTGCCCCTTAATGCAAAATGTGTGACGCTAAGCGGGATTTTTTTGGCGCTTAGGCGCCAAAGTGGGATCAATTTTTATTTTATGATTCTTATTTTAATTAAAATAAAATTTTTAAAAATTTTATAAATATTATATATATTTATAATTTCTTACAATTAATCAAATAATAAAGAAAAATTTTAAGAAAGAAAATATTGAGTTAAAGAGTTTTAAATATTAAGTGCACAAAAGAGTGTTATAAAAAATATTTAATATTTGAGTGACCAAAATAGCATTAATAAATTTTTTTTAAATATTTTATTCATTGTATTTTTTGATAATTTCTTACGAGATATTTTTGTGATTTGTGTTCTTTATAAATAAGTAAAAGAGGTTAGGATATCGTTATTCATCATAGACGTAAGTATTTATTGTCAAATCATATAATTTAATTGTATAATTATTTTATTTAAGGGTGGGTAAAAAAAATTGGGAACCGAACCGGTTCGGTTCGATTTGGTCCAATTTTTTTATTAAAAAAAATTGATTTGATTTTTTTGGGCAAAAAACAGACCTGTTCTGTTCGGTTCGATTTTTTCCACCCAAAAAAATTGAAAAAACCAGATCGAAAATAAAAAACTCATAATTAAAAAAACTGAACCAAAAAAAACCGATTCGGTTCGGTTCAATTTTTCTCATTAAAAAAACCGATTTCGGTTTTATTTTTCCAAAAAACTGAACCTGACCGGTTCGGTTCAATTTCGCAAAAAATCGGACCGAACCGGACTGTGCCCACCCCTAGTTTTATCTCTTTATGGTGATCTTATTCTTATTTTTGATTATTTGTGATTGAAGATTTCTACATTCGCTTTGAATTTTTTAGAGTACACACTAAAAAATCACAACAAACTAGTATCAATGCAAAAGGTAATTCCGAAGTGTGATTAATACTAAGGTTGATACCTCTACAAATTGATATCAAAGCCTAATTTAAGGAATATACCTATGTGGTATTGACCATTACAACTCACAAGCATGAGATAGAAAAATTCAATGGGCATAATGATTTTAATTTATAGAAAATAAAGATTATAGCTCTACTAGTGAATCAAGGATTATATTCAGTCTTTAAGAAAACTCAAGTAACAACTAGTGAAGAGAGGAAATCTGTGAAACCTAAATCTAAGTTAGATAAGGAAATCATTCAAAAAAAAAGCCCACAGTACTATAGTTCTATCATTAAGTGATGAAATACTAAAAGAGGTAGTTGGAGAAAAGACAACAATTAGTCTATGGAAGAAGCCTAACGCCCTCTATATGACGAAGTCATTGGCGAATCGTCTATATGTCAAGAAGAAGTTGTATTAGCTGTCTATGCCTGAAGGAAATTCATAAAGAGACCACATTAACGCCTTCAAGAAAATAATCATAAATCTTAAAATAATAAACATCAAGATCGAGGATGAAGGCAAGATAATTATCTTGTTATGTTTGTTACTGTCAAGTTATGAGCATTTTGTGGACATACTCATGTATGACAGAGAGACTTTAACAATGAGAGATATTAAAGCTTCATTGAACTCTAAAAAATTAGGGAGGAGATCTGAATCTGGTAACGCAACAATTTTGGTTGCAAAAGAAAAAATATAGGAAAAATAATCAACTAAATGGGAGATCTAAGAAGTGCTATCTTTGCAAGAATGAATGACACTTAATAAAATGGTGATATTGTAATAGTCTGTAAAGATGGCTCAGAAGTTGCAGAATCCTTGATAGCCTCCGATATAGAGTATGCTAGAGACTGGATACTAGATTTTGGTTGCAGTGTTCATATGTGCCCTAATATGTCTTTGTTTAGCAATTACAAATCTATTAAGGGTGAAATACTAATAGGAAATGATATGGCTAATGAAGTCATGGGAATTGTTGACATAAAGATGATGATGGAAAGATTAGAGAGTTATTTAGTGTAAGGCGTGTTCTTGGAATTAAGATGAATTTAATATCCTTAAGAAAGCTAGATAAATAGAGGTATTCATTTAAAGTAGAAAATTGAATATTAAGGTACTGACAGGATCTGTAGTGATAATGAAGGGTAAGAAGCATAAAGAGGTATATGTGTTTGAGAGGATTATTGTGGATTGCTCAACATAAGTTATTAAGGAAATGTAGACCACAAGACAGCATAGAAGATTTACTCACTGTAGTGATAAAGGTAAAAAAAGATGTAGTAATCAGTATCCACAATCAGTAAGAATAAGTATTTATATATATATATATATATATATAAATATACATATTTTATTTGTATGTGGGTGATACTTGATTTATGTATTGTTATTAGTAATGTTTGTATAGGTTAAGGACATACTATTAGTAATGGGTTTATATGCAAGACTTTAGATTTATTTTAGAGACCAAATTGTAATACTTTGAAAAGATTTTGGGGCAAATTTGTAAATACCAATAATTAGCCTCTTAGTATAAAAATACATTTTTGAAACCCTAATTCACTCATTTTGGTCGAGCTATCTTTTTTAGAGTGAGAAAAGAGAGAAATAGAAGAAGAAGAAGAAAAAAAAGTTGGAATTTAAGTTTTAAGAGGTATATTATAACCATTTCTTAGTTTTTTGGTGTTCAATTAGTTAATTCCTTTAAGTTTTAATTTCTAAAAATATGTACAATTGAGGATTTGATGTGTATTTCATAAGATATTGTGAGAATTGATGATGATCTATATAGATAGCTTGATAAATCATGATGAATTGCAGAATTTCTACTTAATAGTCTTTTGATTCAAGAATTTTATAAATTGTTGTGCTTTGATTTTGGATTTGGATTTTGATTATATGAAATTAGACATGTTTAGGATCATTTGAGACTTTGAATCGATTGAAAATTTCAGAAATTGAATTGTGGTGAATTTACCAAAATGACCCTGAAATTTTAGAAATTTCTTGTGTTAACAGTATGATACAGTGACAAACAATTTTTGATCTGCTTAATGATCTTCAAAAAGTTACAAATTTATGGAATATGATAAGTTTATATGTCTAATATAATATACTCAGAATTGAGAATTTAGATCAATGTGGTTAAATTGTTATGACTTTCTAAAGTGTATCAACTCATTACAGTATTTGATTAACATATTTTTAAAGTTATGGAATAAAATAGTTTTAAAATATCTTTGGCAGTGATTTTGAAGTAAAATATTTATCATGAATTTAGATATGTGTTAAGAGTAATTCTATAGTAGTTTTGTAATTTTTGAGTTAGTATATGATTTTATAAAATTGGGAGATTGAATACTGTTCAGTAAATATCTTGATCCTATCAGGTTAGTAGTTTGGATTTGGTGGTGTTTATGGAATGGATCGTGTAGGAATTGTGATATAATATTCATACATAAGAATGATATATGAGTTGATAATTATATATTCTGATTTTGAAGTAATTAGACATCATTTGATATATAAGAAAATTTTGTTAAGTGTAAGTGGTCAGAATGACAGGTTTTGAAAAACCAAGTAATTAGACCAATTTGATGTAATAAGTGCAATATGTGTAATTTTGTAAACTATTTAAAGTGTTTTGTGTAAATTGTGAGGCTTATGAAAGGATTAATCTCCATTGATAGATTAAGGAGAATTAAACCTTGTACCCGAAAGTGCTAAGAGATAAGTATACTAAACTTTTACTGAAATCACAATAAGCATAGTAATTGTCTATGTATGATTTTGTAAATGTGCTTAGAAATATGTTTATGTTATGCCAAAGTATATTTGATATGAAATGTGAAAGACATATGTTTATGAATGTGAACATTGACATTGAGCATGGACATACATGTGTTTTTGACATACATATGAGCTTTCAAAATGAAATGTGTTTAACAAAGAAAGCTTTTGAAGTATAATATATTCATGAGAAATATTTTGTGTTTTGAGGATGCTTGAACTCACTGTTGACTTAGTAGGCATCTTATGTGATTTATGGAGCCTTTATGTGTGGCATTTCCTTCGGGATTGGTATATGTTATATGTTTCGTATATAGAGAGGAGCTTATTAGTACCTAAAGGAAGATTGAGTCATCACATTCGTGTGGTGGCATATTAGTGCATGTGAGAGGACTCACCAATAATCAGGGTGAGGGTTTGGCTCTTACCTTCGGACTTGAGCATTATATATGTGTAATTTAAACCTCACTTGCACTATTCCTCTCATACGGTATGTCACCTACGAGTGACATTTGGCTCATTATGTGATATGTGATATGCAAGTCCTACAAAGTAGTAGTTGAGTAATGATATTTCTATTATATATTTTGAAAGAATGTGTAAGCGTTTACCTGACATGTGATTTGATAAGATTATGAATTTTGATTTATCGCAATATATCATACACATGTATTGTGTACATATATGTATTTGTAATTTGATATATAAAAAAACTAGTATGCTTACTGAGTTTTATACTCATTATAATTTATGGTGATTTCAGGTAAATAAGGTACATATGTACGTAGCGAATTTTGTAAGGCTTCTGCTGTCCCTTGGGTTCCCTAAGTTGCTAGGTTGCTAAGTGTTTCATTTGTGGACACATAGTTTAAGATATTTAATTTATCCCTATTGAATAAATACTTATGTGCCTTTTATTAGGTGTGGTTGTATTTGGTTTATGTTTCACCAAGTATGGTTATAGGTTGATTTTAAGTAAGAATTTGTAATAAATATATTCTGGGCTTCATGTAACAAAGTTGCTACTGGTGATGTAGTAGAGTGTTAATCTCTGAGAAAACTCTGCGTATCTCCGGTTTACTAATTGCCCCAGTCATAATTCAATTGTTATAATTCTGAAAAATTGAAATGAATTTTTAAATATTGTCGATAAATGTTTATGCTTAAGTATGGATAGATCCTAGAAGGCTTTTTGAAGAGAAATTTTGAATTAAAGATGGAATTTTAGGATTTTGGTCATTCAAAATTATGTCTGAGCATGATTTTTAGTTGAAAATCAATGAGGAATTAAGATAAGGTCGAAGACACGTTGGACGGATAAGTAAGGGTTGAAAACGAAAATTGAAAACAAGAAAGTGAGCACAAGACGCGAAAAAATGGTTGTACATTTGCAAGCCTTAATGCCTAGGTGCCAAGGTGTGCTCCCTAGGCACCACTTAAGGCAAAATGTGTAGCCTATGAGCCATAGTAGGGTCAGTTTTTATTTTAAGCGAGTAATGCATCCTAAATTTGATTTTCAGACTCTTATAATTTGTAGACTCTTATTCCAACTAGAAATAAAGTTTCTACGAATCTCTTAAATACTATATAAACCATTGTAACCCTTTAGAATTGATCAAGTATTAGAGATAAACTCTAAGAAAGAAAATAAAGAGCTAAAGAGTATTAAATGCTGAGTGTACAAGAGAGTATTATAAGGAATGCTTAAGATTTGAGTGATCAAAATAGTACTCATAGATCTTTTAAGAGTCTTTATTGATTGTATTCCTCGATAATATCTTGAGAGATATATTTATGATTTATGTTCTTTGTGAACAAATAAAAAAGGCTAAGATATTATATTTATCATGGACGTAGGCATTTATTATCGAACTCCGTAACTTGATTGTATGATTGTTTTATCTATTCGCAGTGATCTTGTTCTTATTCTTAATTGCTTGTGATTGAAATTTTTGCATACGCTTAAGATTTTTTAGAGTGTATACTTTAATAAATTGGCATTAGAGTAAAAACTAATTTCTAAGTAGGATTAGTGTTAAGGCTAATATCTGTACATCTACAAATCATAAACACAAGTCGCGAGATTTCTTTTTCTTTTTCCTTTTCTCTTTTAAACACTTTTCTTTTTTCTTTTCTATTAACTAATAATAATACCGTGTATGTATAAAATGCAGATTATCTATAATTAATGAAAAGGTTTTAAAAATATTAATAATAAAATTATTTGTATCTGTTAGATTAATAGTTAAATACCACCACTTTTAATTTTTTTTATTTCATCTATCAATCTAAATTATTTTTTATATTATAGTGAAATTTTAATTCTAATATTATAAAAAAAAAACAACACAAATTCATCAATAAAATTAAGAGCAATGATTTACATGCAAATTTTATACACAAATTATTTTATACAAATTGACATTTAATTATTAGCTAGATATAAAACAATTTAAAAAAATATGAACAATATTTACATTTGTATCATATAATTGGTATATACTTTTTTTAAAAATTTGACACTATTCAAAAAGGAAAATTTATTATTAATTAGAAAAATAAAATTTGTAAATATATATTTTTATTGAGAAGATGGTCTAAAATTGTTATTGACCTCTTCAAAAATTAATTTTCTATAATATTTCAATCTTTTTATAAAGGGTGAGAGAAAGTCGAGATTTTTGAATTTATATAATATATCGTTTGATAAAAGAAAGTTATATTTTCCCTCCCTTTTTTCTTTCATAGTCAATACTAGTGATTAAGGTCTTGTAAAACTATTCGGATCAATTATAATTACAACCCAAAATGTACGAGTTCATAGAGCACAATACTTACTCCTAAATTTATAATATCTACGTAAACTATTGTTTGGATATTGAGAAAGTTACAAAGAAATTGGAACAAAAATGTATTTCATTTATCGATTGTGTTTTCAATAGTAACATATTACACTATTAGGCTTTTTATATAAGTATTGAGAGAAGGAAACAATTCTAACTAACTAAAGAGTTTTTACGGGAAAATACTAATCTCTCATAGCAAACTCTTAACAAACTTACTAACTCAGCATGCCACCTCATCAGTTCCTTAACAGCTTATTCTTGAAGGTATTGATCAGAAACTCCTTTGATTAGAGTCACATCTACTTCTGTATTATTTAATATACAAGCATCAGTTACACCAATTAATCTCCTGCACTTTATATCCATTTACTGTTGTATTGTTGCACATACATATCTAATATCCCCCACCAAGCTCATGGTTTAGGTGAGACCACGAGTTTGCTGTGAAAATAAGAAAATAAAAGGAAAGATTAGGGTTTTGTGAGAATATTAGCAATTTGATCCTCACTAGGAACAAAACAAATTTCTAGTTCTTTGGTAGCAACTTTATCCCTTAAAAAGTGAACATCAAGTTCAATGTGTTCTATGCGAGAATGAAATACAGGATTAAGAACAAGTGTTGTAGTAGTTTGATTATCACACCACAAAATAAGAACTTGTGTTAGGGGAATGGAAAGTTCAAATAGAAGAGATTTCAACCACAATATTTCAAAATAAGCAAGGGCAAGAGCCCTATATTCAGCTTCTATAGAGAACTTAGCAACAACATTCTACTTCTTAGAGGACCAATAGATTAAGTTGTCACCAAGATAAATATCGTAGCCACTAATTGCTTTTTGATAAATAAGGTTTGTACCCCAATCAGCATTAGAAAAACCAGACATACGCAATGAACCAGATGAAGCAAAGGTTAAGCCATAGTCAACTATAAACTGCAAGTACCTGAGCACTCATTTACAAATTTTCCAATACAAAATAGTATGGGCTTGAAGAAATTGGCCAAGCTTGTGAACAACATAAGATAATTCAAGCCTGGTAATGGTAACATACTGAATAGTGCCTATACTGATTTTGTAAAATAAGACATCAGTAAATAACTCTACATCAGATTAAAGTATTGTTTTGCCCAACAGACATTGGAGTATCACTTCTTTTTCATGTTGACATATTAGCCTTGGACAAAAGATCATGAATATATTTAGGCTCACATAAATGTAAACCAACATTTGTTGCAGTTACTTCAATACCAAGGAAATAAGTAAAATCCCCCAAGTTCTTAAGAGCAAAAGTATGACTCAAATTCTAAACAAGCACTTCAAGGTCTAATGGATTGTGACTAGTTACAAGAATATCATCAGCATAGATGAGAATGAGAACAAAAGAACCATTAGACTGCTTAATGAAGAGAGAAATGTCAGATTTGGAGTTAATGAATTCCTATTGAAGTAATGTAGATTTTAACTTTTCATACCAAGCTCTATGAGCTTGCTTTAGGCTGTAGAGAGCTTTATGAAGCTTACAAATATAATTAAGATATACAATACTAATAAAATCCCTTCAGTTGATGCATATAAACTGCTTCTGTCAAATCCTCATTCAAAAATGCATTATTAATATTAAGCTACCTTATAACCTATTCGCTCATCACTACTAAGCTCAACATTATTCTAACTATGGATGGTTTAAAAACAGAGCTAAAAGGTTTCAAAATAGTCTATACTAAGAGTTTGAATGAAACCTTTAGCTACCAACCTAGCCTTGTATTTTACCACAGAATCATCAATATTATTCTTGGTCCTAAAAACCATTTATTTGACACAATCTTATTAGATGCAGAAGCAGGTACAATCGTCTAGGTTTTGTTCTTTAACAAGGCTTAAAATTCATCTTTCATTGGTGATTTCCAATTCTTATCCAATAAGACAGCTTTGACATATATTGGTTCAAGAGCTGAAGCTTGGAAAATAAACATCTTATGCTTGGAAATTCTTGCCTTAGCTCTAGTAATCATAGAATATTGGTTGACAATAGATGGAGCATTGATATTGATGTATCAAGAGTAACTGGTGCATTTAAAGATGAATTAGGAACAATAATGGGTAATGATGCATTAGGTGCTAAAAAAGTACTCATAAAAGATGTATTTACTCTATTGCTGCTGTTATTTGCGAACTTAAAAGGAAGATTAAAGAATACAGAAGGAGATACAACTGAATAAGTAGATGAAACTTATTCAGAAACAAAGAGTTCTTCGTAAAGAAATGAGGTTTCATTAAAAGAGATATGTCTAGCAATATAAATTCTTTTAGAAAGGTGAAGACATTTATTTCTTTTATGATGTGAACTATAACCAATAAACAAACATTTTAAAGTATGGAAATCTAATTTGTGCTACTGATTTGGTCTGAGTAAGGAAAATATTCACAACCAAAGGGTTTTAAGAATTCATAGTCAGGAAGTAAATGGTACAACTTAAAGAAATGAGAAAGTGTGAGATAAGATTGGCATAGAAAGTCTATTTATAAGATCGGCAGCAGTATGAAAAGCTTTCCACACAAAAAAATGAAGAGGCATAATAGCATGTGCAAGAAGAGTTAGACCTATTTCTACTAAATGCCTTTGTTCTCTTTCAACAACTCCATTTTAATTATGAGTGTGTGGACAAGTGAGCCTTAATTGTATCCTTTGAGATGACAAATAATTTGAAAATGGCCTATATTCACCGCTCCAGCCAGATTGAAGTGCCTTAATGGGTTGATTTATTTGTTTTTCTATTTGTAACTTTAAAGAAATAAAGTCTTGCAATGCATCTAATTTAGTTTTAAGGGGAAAAATCCAGCAAAACCTAAAGTAATCACCTACAAAACTTATATAGTACCTATAACCCTCTCTTGAGAAAACATGGGCTGGACATCAAAGATCAGTGTATAAAAGTTGTAGGCATATAATAGAGTTTGATGGAAAATGAAGTCTGTCTATGCAGTTTACCATATTAACAAGCACTACAAAAATCTGGTTTGATATTGATATTATTCAATTTCAAGAGTTTACAGTTATTCAATATAGTCATGAGAGTACAAGAATTAGAGTACCCTAATCGTAAATGCCATAGAGTAAGAGTCTTACAATTCTTTGTATCAACATTACCAAAATTACTTTGAAAACAAACATTGGATATATTAATAGAAACAGGTTCTGAAGAGTGCAAGAATTTATTTATATCACAAATTTGTTTTGAATGAAAAATTGACAACATGAACTTTGGACAAAAAGAAGAACCAGAATGTTGATGTGTTGAATATGAGGATGGGACCAACAACAATTCGTAGAGCCATTTTCAGCAATACCCTTTAGCAAAAGAGCATTCATCTTCTTATCCTTAATGATATAAAAACCATTATAAAATTCAATAAATATATTGTTATCTTAAGTCAACTTTAAAATACTGATTAAATTCTTTGTAATTTGAGGCACAAATAATATATATATATATAAGTAGTAATTTAGAGTTATTTGAAGATCTAAAAAGTGATTTACCAACAATCTTTATAGGCAAACTACTACCATTGCCAATACTTAAATGATTATTATCTATAAAGGCTTCTTTACCACCAACATTAGCAGAATTATATGTCAGATGATGGGTAGCACTTGAGTCAATGTACCAATTTTGATCAGCAATTATTTCTAGTTCAATCCAATCGGCCTCTGAAAAAGAATCTGATGGAGCTTGAACAGTTTGTGAAGCTATAAAAGCATATTTGTTTGGGGCAATAGTTGTTGAACTACTTGAAGAACTAGAACTATTATTATGAGTAATATTAACATATCCAAGTCCTAAATAGCTGTTGTTGAATCCATAGTTGTTAAAAGGATTATTACGTCTAGAGAAGCTGTCATGCCCCAGACCCAAAAGATCTGACACACGATATAACTTACATTCATTCAATAATGTGCACTCATAAATAAAATTTGCATAAAATTTCAAACTTTAATTCAACATAGGAATCCTTAGCAAGTTACTAGTAAATTCAACACTAAAATCAACCCATAACTTAAAATATAAACATATTATTTACAATATTTAAACATTCATTTCAATTTTTCAAAATTATACAATTGAATTATGACTTGGGCAATTAGTAAACCGGAGATACGCAAAGTTTTCTCAGAGATTAACACTCTACTACGTCATCAGTAGCAACTTTGTTACCGAAAGCCCAAAATATATTCATTGTAAATTCTTATTTAAAATCAACCCATAACCTAAAATATAAACATAAACGTTTATTGACAATATTTAAAAATTCATTTCAATTTTTCAGAATTATAACAATTGAATTATGACTGAGGCAATTAGTAAACCGGAGATACGTAGAGTTTTCTCAGAGATTAACACTCTACTACATCACCAGTAACAACTTTGTTACCGGAAGCCTAGAAAATATTTATTATAAATTCTTACTTAAAATCAACCCATAACCACACTAAATAAAATAATACATAAGTATTTATTCAATAGGGACAAATCAAATATCTTAAATCACGTGTCTCTAAATGAAGCACTCAGCAACCTAGCAACTTAGGGAACCCAAGGAACAGTAGAAGCCTTGCCAAATTCGCTAAGCACATATATACCTTATTTACTTGAAATCACCATACACTATAATGAGTATAAAACTCAGTAAACATACTAGTTTTTTATATATCAAATACAAATATATATATGTACACAATGCATGTGTATGATAAGCTGTAATAAATCAAAATTATAATCTTATCAAATCACATGTCAGGTAAGGACTTACACATTCTTTCAAAACATATAATAGGAATGCCATTACTCAACTACTACTTAGTAGGACTTGCATATCACATATCACATAATGAGCCAAATGTCACTCGTAGGTGACATACCGTATGAGAGGAATAATGCAAGTGAGGTTTAAATTATACATATATAATGCTCAAGCCCAAAGGTAAGAGCCAAACCCTCACCTTGATTATTGGTGAATCCTCTCACATGCACTAATACGTCACTACACGAATGTGATGACTCAATCTTCCTTTAGGCACCAATATGATCCTCTCTACATACGGAACACATAACATATACCAACCCCAAAGGAAATGCCACACATAAAGGCTCCACAAATCACATAAGGTGCCTACTAAGTCAACAGTAAGTTCAAGCATCCTCAAAATACAAAATATTTCTCATGGACATATTACACTTCAAAAGCTTTCTTTGTTAAACACATTTCATTTTGAAAGCTCACTTTTAAAAACAAATATATGTCATGTATGTCTATGCTCACATTCATAAACATATGTCTTTCACATTTCATATCAAATATACTTTAGCATAACATAAACAAAAGTCTAGTATACTTACCTCTTAGCACTTTCGATTACAAGGATTAATTTTCTTAACCTATCAATGGAGATTATTCCTTTCATGAGTCTCAACATTCATACAAAATACTTTAAGTAGCTTACAAAATTGCACATATTGCACTTATCACATCGAATTGGTCTAATTACTTGGTTTTTCAAAATCTATCATTCTAACCACTTACACTTAAAACAATTTTCTTATACATCAAATAATGTCCAATTACTCCAAAATCAGAATATATCATTTTTAACTCATATATCCTTCTTATGTATGAATATTATATCATAATTCCTACACAATCTATTCTATAAACACCATCAAATCTAAACTAATATCCTGACAGGATTAAGATATTTACTAAATAGTATTCAATCTCCAAATTTTATAAAATCATATACTAACTCAAAAATTATAAAATACCACAGAATTACTGTTAACACATATCTCAATTTATGATAAATATTTTATTTCAAAACACTGCAAAAAGTATTTTAAAACTATTTTATTCTATAGCTTTAAAAATCTGATAATCAAATATTTCAATGAACTGACACTCTTTAGAAAATTATAAAAATTTAACCACATTGATCTAAATTCTCAATTCTGAGTATATCATATTAGACATATAAACTTATCATATTCCATAAATTCGTAATTTTTGAAAATCATTCAGCAGACCAAAAACTGTTTGTCACTGTATCATACTGTTAACACAGGAAATTTCCAGCATTTTAGAGTCATTTTGGTAAATTCATTACAAATTCAATTTCTGAAATTTTCAATCGATTCGAAGTCTCAAATGATCATAAACATGTCTAATTTCATATAATCAAAATCTAAAACCAGAATCAAAGCACAACAATTTATAAAATTCCTGGATCAAAAGGCTATCAAGTAGAAATTCTGTAATTCATCATGATTTATCAAGCTATCTACATAGATCATCATCAATTCTCACAATATCTTACGAAATCCACATCAAATCCTCAATTATACATATTTTTAAAAATCAAAACTTAAAGGAATTAACTAAATTAACACTAAGAAACTAAGAAATGGTTATAATATACCTCTTAAAACTTAAATTCAAACTTTCTTCTTCTTGTTTTTCTTCTTCTTCTCTTTCTCTCCCCTTTCTTTCTCTCTTTTCTCACTCTAAAAGAGGTGGCTCGACCAAAATGAGTGAATTAGGGTTTCAAATGTGTATTTTTATACTAAGAGTCTATGTTTAGTATTTACGAATTAACCTCCAAAACTTTCAAAGTATTACAATTTGGTCTCTAAAATAAATCTAAAGTCTTGCAAATAAATTCAATACTAATAGTATGTCCTTAACCTATACAAACACTACTAATAACAATACATAAATCAAGTATCACCCACATACAATTAAAATATGTATATATATATATATAAAAATAATTATTCTTACCTGTTATAGATACTGATTACTACAATTTTCTCCTCCTTATAAGAATTTCGTCCCCGAAATTCATAACTTAAGCAAATAGATGAGGATACTTAGATCTCATTTCATCTTCTCGTTCCCAGGTTGCCTCTTCAACTGCATGGTTTCTCCATAAAACCTTTACCAAATCAATCTTCTTAGTATGAAAAATTTTCTCCTTATTGTCCAAAATTCTAATGGGCACTTCTTCATAGGTGAGATCATCTCTAAGTTGAAGTGGCTTATAACTTAACACATGTGAGGAGTTTGAAATATATTTTTGCAACATGGAACACATTATGAACTCCTGATAATGATGGAGGAATGGCAAGTCTATAAGCCACATCACCTATCCTTTCAAGGATTTCAAATAGACCAATGAATCTTGGACTCAACTTTCATTTCTTGCCAAACCTCATAACTCTTTTCATTGGAACAACCTTAAGAAACACTTTTTCACCCACCTTAAATTCTAGATCTTTTCTTCTATTGTCTGCATAGCTTTTCTGTCTACTCTGAGCCACTTTCATTCTTTTTCTTATCTTCTCTATAACCTCACAAGTTTGCTGGACAATCTCTGGCCCTAAAATTTTTCTTTCTCCAACTTCATCCCAATGCACAGGAGATCTGTATTTTCTTCCATATAAAGCTTCATATGGAGCCATACCAATAGTTGATTGATAACTATTGTTGTATGTAAATTCCACTAATGATAGGTGTTTGTTCTAGCTACCTTTAAAGTCTAACACACATGCCCTCAACATATCTTTTAGAATTTGAATGGTCATTTCAGATTGACCATCAGTCTGTGAGTGGAATACAGTACTGAAGTTCAACTTCGTGCCCATGGCATTATGTAGGCTCTTCTAAAATATTGAAGTAAATCGAGGATCTCTATCAGATACAATTAACACAGGCACTCCATGAAGCTTCACAATTTCGTCAACATATAATTAGGCATACCTATCCATGGAATAAGTGGTACATATTGGAATAAAATGTGTTGATTTTGTTAGCCTATCAATAATTACCCATATGGCATTGTAACCCTTTTGTGTACTTGGCAACCCAACTACAAAATCCATGGCTATATGCTCTCATTTCCATTCTGGTACCAATAAAGGTTTCAATAACCCAGATGGTCTCTAATGTTTTGCCTTAACTTGCTAACATGTCAAACATTGCTCTATAAATTTTGCAATCTCTTTTTTCATATTAACCCATCAATAAACAGCTCATAGGTCTCAATACATCTTGGTACCTCCCGGATGGACAATATATGGTGAACTATGAGCTTCAGTCAAGATCTCATTTTTTAACTCATTATTATTAGGCACACAAAGTCTACCTTCAAAATGTAGAGCTTCATCATCAAAAATAGCAAAGCTAGGCCTTTTACCTAATGGAATTTCTTCCATAATTTTCTTCAGATGCACATCACTACCTTGTGCTTCCTTAATTCTCTTAATTAGGGTAGACTGAATGGACATACTTGCAACATAAGCCCTATCATTAGATTTTACCACTTCAATGCCAAGCTTTTCTAAATCCAACAAAATTTACTTTTGAGTAGTCAAAAGTGCTACCATATGTCCTGAAGATTGTCTACTCAAAGCATCTGCTACAACATTAGCTTTTTCCGGATAGTAGTTAATCACACAGTCATAATCCTTGACTAGTTCCAACCATCGATGTTGCCTCATATTTAACTCATTTTAAATAAAGAAGTATTTAAGGCTTTTGTGGTCTGTGTAAATTTCACACATGTCTCCATAAAGACAATGCCTCCAAATTTTAAGAGCAAAAACTACTGCAACCAACTCCAAATCATAAGTAGGGTAATTCTACTCATAACTCTTTAGTTGTCGTGAGACATATGCCATTACCTTTCCATCCTGCATTAATATACACCTAAGCCCTTTCTTGGAAGCATCACTATAAAGCACAAATCTAGCAGAAGTAGAAGGGATGGTTAGTATGGGAGCAGATACTAACCGATGCTTGAGTTCTTGAAAAATTTTCTCACATTCTTCTGACCATTGAAACTTGACATTCTTTCTTGTCAATTGAGTTAAAGGTGAAGCTATCTTAGAGAATCCTTCAATAAATCGTCTATAATATCCTGTCATCCCAAGGAAACTCCAAACTTCCCCAACATTAGTTGGTCTGGACCAATTCACCATTGCTTCAATTTTGCTTAGATCCATTGAAATTCCGTTTGAGGAAACAACATGTCCCAAAAATACCATTCGATCTAGCTAGAATTCACATTTCTTGAATTTTGCATAAAGATGCTTCTCCCTTAATACTTGTAGGACTTTTCTTAAGTATTCTTCATGTTCTCTCTTTCTCTTAGAATACACTAAGATGTCATCAATGAACACAATAACAAACCTATCCAAATAATCATTGAATACTCTTTTCATTAGATCCATAAAAGCAGCAGGTGCATTTGTCAACCCAAATGGCATAACAATAAACTCATAATGCCCATATCTGGTATGAAATGCAGTCTTTAAAATGTCTTCTTTCTTGATCTTCAATTGATGATAGTCAGAACGAAGATCAATTTTTGAGAAGACACAAGCTCTTTGCAACTGATCGAATAAATCATTGATTCTTGGAAGTGGATATTTATTCTTCACAGTCACACAATTCAACTCTCGATAGTCAATGCATAATCTTATTGAACCATCCTTCTTCTTAACAAAAAAAATTGGAGCACCCCAAGGTGAAACACTCGGGCGAATAAACCCATTCTCAAGTAATTCATGTAGCTGTTCCTTCAACTCTTTAAGCTCTACTGGTGCCATACGATAAGGTGTTTTAGATATAGGACTAGTTCCTGGCATAAGTTTTATAGTGAATTCGATCTCTCGGTCTAGTAGAACTCCAGGTAAATCTTCAGGGAATACATCTATAAACTCATTCACCACTGGAACATCTTGTATTTTCATTTCTTCTTTCTTTATATCCACTACAGTCGCTAAGAAACACTGATAGCCCTTCTTAAGACTTTTTCAAGCTTGTAAAGCAGATATTACTTTTGGCAAGGAGCATAACTTAGAACCAATAAAACTAAACTCAGGCTCCTCGGGTGGTTGGAAAATAACTTCTTTCTCGAAGCACTTAACATTAGCATGGTACATAGACAACCAATCTATGCCAAATATAACATCAAAATCATACATATTCAAGATTATTAAATTTGCTTATAGGACCTTATCTCCTATTTCAATTTTACATGATTTTACCACATTTGTAGCATACATCAAATCTCTTGAAGGAGTTGCAACACATAAATCTACACCCAAAGGTTCTGGCACAACACCCATATTACTAACAAATGCATATGACACAAATGAATGGATAGAACCTGAATCAAAAAAAGCTAAACTATGCTGGCCAGATATGGAAATTGTACCTGTCACCACAGAAGGTGAATCATCTGCTTCTTTCCTGGTAAGAGCATAGACTCTTGCTTGAGCTTTCTGATCCTTCTTAAATCCTCTCTGATCATTCTTCATCTTTGGATAATTCTGAATAAAATGACTAGTCTTTTCACATTTAAAACAAGCTCCACTCTTCCTAAAACACACCCCTCCATGTTGTTTCCCACATGTATTGCATAATGGGAAATCCTTCTTTCCAATGTCATCATTCCTCTGCCTCTTCTTTCCTTTTCATCTGTCAAACTTTTTCTGATTATTTGTAACCCAGGGTTTCTTTTCTGATCGATGCTGACCCATATGTTTAGACTCAAATGAAGCTACTAATTCTTCATCCCTTACTAATATTTCAGCCCTCTGTAATACTGCACTGTATGTTTATAGATCAAGTACAAAGAGTAACCTTCTCACTTCTAGTTTAAGACCCATCTGAAATTGCTTAGCCTTACGTGCTTCCGTATTTACTAAGTGGGGAGCAAACCTAGATAATTCCTCAAACTTCCTCTTATATTCTGTCATTGACATTGTACCCTGAGTAAGGTGGATAAATTCTGCTTCTTTCTCATCTCTTAGGGACTGGGGAAAGTATTTTTCATTAAATACTTCCTTGAATCTTTCCCATGTCATCTGGTTCTTATCAACATTCAGTGTCCGCATGGTCATCTGCCACTAATGATTGGCTCTCTCTTTGAGCATGTAAGTGGCACAAGTCACTTTATGTGAATCTGAATAATCGAGGAGACGGAATATCTTTTCCAACTCATGGATCCACTCCTCAACAACCAGCGGGTCTTTTAAGCCTTCAAATAATGGTGGTTACAGTTTTCTGAATTGCTCAATAACATGGAAATTATCATTATGGTCTTCTTTGGGTCGTTGTTGTTAGAGCACATTAGTCACTGCTTGAACAATATTTTGGATGGTAGCAGAGTTTTCTCCTGAAGTACTCTCATTCACAGTATCAGCACTTCTAGTAATTCTTGGATTACGCCTCATCTTTTCAAAATCATAAAAATAAGTAAGTAAAATATCAAACAAATCTATATATATAAATAAGCACACATAAAATCTTAAGAATTTGACATCGGCTGGGTTCCCTTGACTAGACACATAATGTCTACGGAATCCTTAGCTCTGATACCACTAAAAGCTGTCACGCCCTAGACCCAAAAGATCTAACACACGATATAACTTATATTCATTCAATAATGTGCACTCATAAATAAAATTTGCATAAAATTTCAAACTTTAATTCAACATAGGAATCCTTAGCAAGTTGCTAGTAAATTCAACACTAAAATCAACCCATAACTTAAAATATAAACATATTATTGACAATATTTAAACATTCATTTCAATTTTTCAGAATTATACAATTGAATTATGACTGGGGCAATTAGAAAATCGAAGATACGCAGAGTTTTCTCAGAGATTAACACTCTACTACGTCACCAGTAGCAACTTTGTTACCGGAAGCCCAGAATATATTCATTGCAAATTCTTACTTAAAATCAACCCATAACCTAAAATATAAACATAAATATTTATTGACAATACTTAAACATTCATTTCAATTTTTCAGAATTATACAATTGAATTATGACTAGGGCAATTAGTAAACCAGAGATACGCAGAGTTTTCTCAAAGATTAACACTCTACTACGTCACCAGTAGCAACTTTGTTACCGGAAGCCCAGAATATATTTATTACAAATTCTTACTTAAAATCAACCCATAACCACACTAAATAAACTAATACATAAGTATTTATTCAATAGGAACAAATCAAATATCTTAAATCACATGTCCTCAAATGAAGCACTTAGCAACTTAGCAACTTAGGGAACCCAAGTAACAACAGAAGCCTTGCCAAATTCGCTAAGCACACATGTACCTTATTTACCTGAAATCACCATAAACTATAATGAGTATAAAACTCAGTAAACATACTAATTTTTCATATATCAAATACAAATACATATATGTACACAATGCATATGTATGATATGTTGTAATAAATCAAAATTATAATCTTATCAAATCACATGTCAGGTAAGCACTTACACATTCTTTCAAAACATATAATAGGAATACCATCACTCAACTACTACTTAGTAGGACTTTCATATCACATATCACATAATGAGCTAAATGTCACTCTTAGGTGACATACTGTATGAGAGAAATAGTACAAGTGAGGTTTAAATTACACATATATAATGCTCATGCCTGAAGGTAAGAGCCAAACCCTCACCCTGATCATCGGTGAGTCCTCTCACATGCACCAATATGCTACCACACGAATGTGATGACTCAAACTTCCTTTAGGTACTAATAGGATCCTCCCTATAGACGGAACACATAACATATACCAATCTAGAAGGAAAGGCCACACATAAAGGCTTCAAAAATCACATAAGGTGCCTACTAAGTCAACAATGAGTTCAAGCATCCTCAAAACACAAAATGTTTCTCATGGATATATTACACTTCAAAAGTTTTCTTTGTTAAACTCATTTCATTTTGAAAGCTCACTCTCAAAAGCACATGTATATCTATACTTAATGTCAATGTTCACATTCATAAACATATGTCTTTCACATTTCATATCAAATATACTTTGGCATAACATAAACAAAAGTCTAGTATACTTACCTCTTAGCACTTTCGGTTACAAGGCTTAAATCTACTTAACCTATCAATGGAGATTAATCCTTTCGTGAGCCTCAACATTCATACAAAACACATTAAGTAGCTTACAAAATTACACATATTGCACTTATCACATCGAATTGGTCTAATTACTTGGTTCTCAAAATCTGTCATTCTGACCACTTACACTTAACAATATTTTCTTATACATCAAACGATGTCCAATTACTCCAAAATTAGAATATATCATTCTTGACCCATATATCCTTCTTATATATTAATATTATATCAGAATTCCTACATAATCTATTCCATAAACACCATCAAATCCAAACTAATATCCTGACATGATCAAGATATTTACTTAACAGTATTCAATCTCTAAATTTTATAAAATTATATACTAACCCAAAAATTATAAAACTACCTCGGAATCACTCTTGACACATATTTCAATCCATGATAAATATTTCACTTCAAAATTACTGCCAAAAGTATTTTAAAACTATTTTATTCTATAGCTTTAAAAATTTGTTAATCAAATATTGCAATGAGCTGATACTCTTTAGAAAATCATAACAATTTAATCACAATGATATAAATTCTCAATTTTGAGTATATCATATTAGACATATAAACTTATCATATTCCATAAATTTGTGATTTTTGAAGATTATGTAGTAGATCAAAAATTATTTGTCATTGTATTATACTGTTAACACAGGAAATTTTTAGAATATCAGGGTCATGTTGGTAAATTCACTAAAAATTCAATTTTTAGAATTTTCAATCGATTTAAAGTCTCAAATGATCATAAACATGTCTAATTTCATATACACAAAATACAAAACCAGAACCGAAGTACAATAATTTATAAAATTTCTGGATCAAGAGACTATCAAGTAGAAATTCTACAATTCATCATGATTTATCAAGCTATCTACATAGATCATCATCAATTTTCATAATATCTTACAAAATTCACATCAAATCCTCAATTATACATATTTCCAAAAATTAAAACTTAAAGGAATTAATTAAATTAACACCAAGAAACTAAGAAAGGGTTATAATATACCTCTTAAAACCTAAATTCTAACTTTCTTTTTCTTTTTTTTCTTCTTCTTCTCTTTCTCTCCCATTTCTTTCTCTCTTTTCTCACTCTAAAAGAGGTGCCCCGACCAAAATGAGTGAATTAGTGTTTTAAATGTGTATTTTTATACTAAGAGGCTAATTTTTAGTATTTATAAATTAACCCCCAAAACTTTTAAAGTATTACAATTTGGTCCCTAAAATAAATCTAAAGTCTTGCAAATAAACTCAATACTAATAATATATCCTTAACCTATACAAACACTACTAATAACAATACATAAATCAAGTATCACCCACATACAAATAAAATATGTATATATATATAAATACTTATTCTTACCGATTGTGGATACTGGTTACTACAGAAGTAATCTCTATCAAACCTATAAAAGTATTTTACAGTTGTATAACCAGGTTTTTCACAGATTTGGCATATAGGTTTTTTTTTTTCCAGATAAGAAAGTGTTAGAATTAGTGCTTACATGTCATCCATGTATGTACGAATATTTGTAATTTATACAAATGTACATTTTTATTAAATCGCTAATTACTTAATTATATGGTACTATACTTGTTATGCTACAGACATTGCATGATTTAAAGGAATTCATATCTGATCTAAATGAGTTTAGATCAGTGCTAAGAGTTAACATCGTTGAGAATTATTATTACTAATAGTTAGCACTGTTAAGAGTTAGTAGGTTATAAGAGTCAACGAATATCCAAGAATTAGAGTCTTGTCTCGGGACAAAGACTTAAGGGTATGGTTCGATGCTTATGAAGTTCAATATGTGTAGATATGGGATCCATCAACTCACATAAGGAGTTGTATATCTAGATACTCTGAAATTATATCTCAAAAAATCTTATGGCCATAAGTATTAACCGGGAAAAGAGTTTCCCACAAGGTTGAAAAATATAGTAAAGGTATTTGCATATATTGTTAATTGAGATACGAATCTAGAGATAGGTTATGGATGAGTACATGAAAATTTGACTGTGATGATCTATGTTCCTGCATATCTAAGATATTGATGACAGAAGGACTATACATATCCACTATAACCTCAACTTGTATGGTTAATGCACTGATTTGTAATATTTGTGATGTGTGCATAGGGCATTAATTATGGATTTATGGAATAGTTCCATCTAACAAATCAGGCATAGACCTAGAGAGTCCCGCAATATGAAGTGTATTTATTTTGCACTAGGGCAGCATATCAAATTGAATTGTTTAATCCAGTAATATCCAGCATAACCACGGGATGTACGCGTGTTTGTATGTAAGTGTTAAATACATAATTAATTGACAATTATTGTTGACTAATAGTATATTAATTTGTGGCATATAGTGGGCCCTTAATTGAATTTACCGAATACGTGGTATGGTGAGACCCATTAAGGAGTACACTTGATAACTATGTAAAAAGTGGTAAAATAATAATTTTACATATTAATTATTTAATAATTAAATAATCAATATATATTATTTTATATTATATATAATATTATATTATTTAATATAATATAATATTAATATATGGTGGCCAAGTATATATAAATAATATTTAATAATAAATTATATTTATATATGTGTGAAATTATGAATAGTTACTTGAAAAGTTGGGTTTAAAGAGAGAAACTTTTGAAAAATTATTTTCTAGAGAGAAAGTGTAAAAAAATTATTTCTCTTCATTATTCATCATCTCCCTCAAGTAATTAACTCACTACAGTAATAATGGCTATTGTTTTATTAATCAAGAGTTGATCATTGGTAAACATATAGCATAGGTTTAAAGAGTTAAATCAAGATTTACTGGATCAAGCTGTTGTTCTAGCCAATCAAATCTATACTGTTGACTACTAAAACTGTTATCGAATTTCACTTCAAGCGGGTTTTGATTTTGAATGGTTCAAAAGAAGCAAGTGATGAATTTTTCAATCTCTTTATGTTAATTTAATTAATATAAAAAAATTTGTATTCATAATATTTTATGACTTGCGCTGAGCCACTCTGGTGTTAATATATGTATAATAATTTAAGATGTATGAGATATGTATTTAGTATAATAAACATATGACACATGTATACATTGTAAAATTGTAGACTCGAATCACACACCCTTACAAAATGTTTCTCTCCCTTCTTAAAAGTTAACTCTTCCAACACCTCAATTAAATCTTCCCTGATCATTATTTCCTACCATAACTTTGCCTATTAAAAGAGCTGTGAAAATTCCTTTGATTATTGAAGCCAATATGATTTATCATCCCAAATTGATTGAAATTACTACACCAGAATGATTATTCCCTCTTTTTTGAAATCTACTTGTATAGTTGGCTTCTATTAAATTGCTCATACGTAGGTTGCTATTAGTTTGTATATTTATATTATCTTTTGTTAATAGCATAGCATAAGTTGCACCTAGAGTAATGGTTCCAATTCTACTAATTATCACGACAACTACAGGATTATAATCAGATCCAATTCCAAAAATTAAATGCCTTATGAACTCATCATCTATTGAATATCCATCAATTAAACTTTTAACTTTAAGGAAGTAATCAAACTTGGACATTAAACCTTTTGTATTGAAGAGAGTTGAATTTTGAGCTGAGTTGCCTTAGCCTTTAATTGTGATACAAATTGCTTTTCAACAGCAGTTCATAATTTGAAGCTAGACTTGCTTGCAATTACCAAACTTAAAATATTTTCATGAATTGTTGAGAATAACCAATTAAAAGAGAATTTGATCTTGTTTGGTCCAACAATCAAAATCTAGATTCTCGGCTACAATCACAAATCTATCAGGATTTCTAGTTCTAATGTTTTGCACAGGGCAAGTTTTGGTGCCAATCAGGATTTCTTCCAAACGAATTCCTCTAATAGCAATTAATGCATGTTATCTCTAAATCACAGAATTAGATCTATCGAGTTTGACTATTGAGGGAATATTGTAGGTAATTGAAGAAGAATTTTGGTTAAAATTTATTGTGTTTGTTGATGATTATGCGATAATGGCCATAACTGACTCTAATACCATATAAAATCTAAGTAAACTACTATTTGGATACTAAGAAAGTTACAAAGAAACTGGAATAATAATGTATTTCATTTATCAATAGCGTTTTCAATAGTTACATATTACACTATCAGTCTTTTTATACAAGTATTGAGAGAAGAAAACAATTCTAACTAACTAAAGAGTTTTGGTGGAAAAATACTAATCTCTCGTAACAAACTTGTTTACTCAGCATGTCATCTCATCAGTTCCTTAATAGCTTATTCTCGAAGGTATTGATCAAAAACTCCTTAGCATCGCATCTGCTTCTGCATTACTTAATATACAAGCATCAGTTACATCCCCTATACTGTATATCCATCTGTTGTTGTACTGCTGCACATACATATCTAATCAAATTCAGTAAAATCTATATTCAGTGTTAAAAGATTAGAAGTGCATAATTTAACTAGAGTGAGAATCTTATGTTCGAATTCTCTCTTTTTTTATTAAAAAAAATCAATAAAACCAATAAATAAAAATATAATATTAATCATGGAATGTAATTAGATTTATGTTATATCCTTCTTTACTAGTTATTAAAAAAAAAAATTCATCTATTTATACTATCACCTCTTTTTTAAAGGTAAAACTTTATTAAAACATGTTTATATGCTCTTTTGTGTAACTATCATTGTTTTTTCTTTTCTAAAGACCAAAACCAGTGATTAAAGAGTCAAAATTTTATTTAGATCAAATCAATTTAATTACGACTCAATTAGATTGAAGGGTGAGTCTCTTTACCCTTTTAACAAATTTATTTTGCGAAATTTTCAGATTCCAACTTTGAACTGAGAATATTAAAAAATTTGACCAAAAATGCACCACATATCCTTTCCTACCTAATATTAATTGCCAATCATAATATTTGCACCAAACATTATTCTACTTTTGGGCGGCCATAACCAAATCAATAGGGGTAAATAAGTTTGTCATGTGAACTTAAATACTATTAATCCATTTAATGTGTGAACACAACATTATAAAATCAAAACATCATAAATGAATCAATCAATAGAATAGATTGGAGCACGAAATCACAGGATCAAAACTTTTTATAAAGCTTGTTGAAATTTTGAAAAAAAAAAACAAAAACAAAAACAGATGTTTTGAAAACATCCAACATTATCGATTAATAGAAAATGACATAACAATATACTTCAATTATCTTTCCAAGTATTTGAGGTTGATAAAAAAAAAACTAATAATATTGTGCCTAAGATTTAAGTTCAAAACTTCTCTCTCCATATCAAAATAATAATAATAATAATAATATGTTACAAAATCTCATAAGAAAACTAAATTAAATAAAAAGGAAAAATCTCAAGTTATAATTTTATTTTTAAAGAAATTTCTTTAAAATTAATAGTATGCATATATATATATATATATTTTTCATATGGGGTTCTTGAATTTATTTTTAAATTTAAAATTTTTTTTTATATAAATTTAATGAATTTGAATTCAAAAAGTGTCCAGTAGTATGCTTTCAAAAATGTGTTTCATATAATATTTGCATATATGAATGTGAGAGATAAAAACACAAAATGGTAAAAATAATATTTAAAGTGTTTTTATTTTCTACATTTTTTTGTGCTCTTTTCACTTTTATTTACTGATTTTTATGCTATAAAGTATTAAATATTTTCATTCCCATTTATAAAAAAATAAAAAAATGACATTTAAAAAATAATATCAATTATCTTCTAACTACACACCAGTCGAGCTTCTTTTTACAGTTTTTGTTTTTTTTTTATAAATATAAATTTAAATATACTTTTTAATCATTTACATATTTTAAGATATTTAATTTCTCAATTTAAAACTAAAACTAAATCATTTATTTCTTTTTTTAATTATCATCAAATATAATATTATTAATAAAATTATTAATATTATATATTGATATTATATCAAAAAAGTACTAAAATGCTATATATAAGTAAACAATTGTAATATATTTAAACCTAATTTTTTATTCTAAAGACATAATAAACTTAATATTAAGATTATCACTTTAATCAAGATTACTGTCTCTATTAAAAATGAATTATAAATAAAACTAGCAAAGTCGCAATAGCAATGAGACTAGATTATAGTTAAAACCAATCATTGAAACAACCGGCGAAGACCTATAGATCTCAAAACATAGGGCGTGCATCAGTTAAACCGACAAGGTCGTAGCTTGATGGAGGCATTTACAGATAGACTTTTTCAAGGGTGGGCATTATTTTAGAATCCGATCTGATCCGTCCTGAAATTTCGGATCGAGATGGGAACGAAAATGGATTCGGTACGAATAGGACGGGTTGGGTTCGGGAAATTCCCGAACCCGAACAGGAATTTTTGACCCGTCCCAAACTTGACCCAACCTGAACCGTTCCAAATTGTCCCGAACCCATCCTGAATTGTCCTAAATTGTCCCAAATTCGAACTGTCCCGAATAAGTCTGAACCTGAACTATCCCAACCCGAACCGTCTTGAATTGTCCCGAATTATCTCGAATCCGACCCAACCGTCTCAAATTGTCCTGACCCGTCCCGAACACGAATCAAAATTATATCGTTTTAAAATAATTTTTTTTTCAAAAAAAATTAAAATTTTTCGATCCAACCTAACCCGAGATTGCGTCAGAATTTATTCCGACTTAAAATGTGTTCCAATCGGGACATATTTCGACATTTCAATTAAATTTCAATAAAAATAAAAAAATTAAACTCAACTCGAACTCAAAATTACCTACCCATAAATTTTTTTGCCGGCAAACCAAGGCCTTTGGAGGGAAATGGAGGGGAAAAAAAGAAAAGATAAAAAAAAAAACCAAAAAAACTAAAGAACAAACCGAGGGAATAAGGAGGTTGTGATTTGCGTCAATTGGTTTCCATATTTAAATCATTTATATCTAAATGTATTGAAGCTAATAATTTTTTGTACCACTTAAGCTAACATTTAAGTTTTGGCTCTGAAAATTACTGCTATGCAATTAATCTATTTTTTATTCTGTAAACAAAATAATTATTTTTCGGCAATAGACAATTAATATCTAAGATTAATATTTATAATTAAATAAATTAAATTTTGTGTCATCATAAATATTTTTAGAGTATTATTCATATAAAATAGATTACAATATAATATATTTTTAATTAATTTCATAAATAATTTGTTAAAATTAAATCTATATATATTATATTATTAAATTAATTTTGTTTAATTTATTATATTAATTAAATTAAAAATATTTTCAACATATATAAACATAACTTTAAAAAAAAATATATAAATACAGATAATATTATAAAAAGATAATAATTTTTAATTATTTTTTTTAAAACGCCTAACTTTTGTCGTTATGATCACCGTTAGAGGCATCGCGCCTCGGAAGAAGCAACGGGAGAACACTGGGCCATACACACTTGATGCGTCAACTAATTGTATCGAGGATTGCTCCCATTTGAATTCCTATTGCTCCGTGAGCGCGTCACAGAACTCTTCCCCTCTCATCCGAAAGATCATAATCTAAGGGCGAGTGCGGTATCGTGGCGCATTACAGGGCGTGTAGCTAGAGTATCGATGAGTTTTTGGAAATTAATGTGAGATGGGACAAGACATGAGGTGGGACATGGATGAAAAGGGATGAAATTGTGTGGGTAAATAATAGAATAATGAGATATTGATTGGACTTTGTATCATTTTCGGAAATATAAAACAATCCCAAGTGTCTTTAAGAAGGTGGTGGTCCCTTTGCTTTCCTCTTATTGGCCGAGGAAGCGGCATGCTGCATTTTTGCTTCAAGGTTCAATTAATTTACTTATAATAATTTTTTTTCTTAAAAAAATAATTATTATAATAATGTTAGGTCGTGGCACAATACCTTTCCGATCAAGTCAACCGCAGCGGAGGATGGAGTCTTCTTATTTATTATTAGAAAGTTTTATTATAAGAGTAAATAGTTTGGTTTAACTATAAGTTGATTTAAATTATGTAAGATGTAAGTATTTTCTTTAAAAAAAAAAAAATTTACATCTTACTTAATGTTTATTCCTTAATACCGTCTTGTTAATTAGTTGCTGACACTTTATGTTTACTAATATGGAAACTATATATCACTAATAAATTATTAACACCTATTTAGGGTTGTTTTAGAAATCTTGCACTGATGTGGCCGATTGTATGAATATGCGGTGAGAGATGAATTTAAATTTCTTCATTTTTGTGAGTTTAGAAGTAATATTTATTAAATATTTAAAAAGCTCTTAGAGTTCAAGTGGCTTAATGTTACAACTTTACTTCAATTATTTTAAAAAAGGTAAATTTTTTGGATACATCCGATCTTAAATTGAAAAAGGTGTAAAAGCTAGACTTACACAATAAATAATAAAAAAAATACATAAATAAAGATAAGAGAGATAGGATTGATGGTACTACTTTATGTCCCCGAGGTTGAGCTCTTATTCTCATTTATTCTCATTATTCCCGGAGGTTCCATGATAATTTTTTACCAAGATTTTGGAAGGGGGGAGCTAAGGATTACATTCAAAAACCCTTTATATAGAGGTTTGATGGAAATAGTGTTGTTGCGGTGTTACGCTGCTGAAGATGGTGAAAGGTCGTGCGTCTAAGCTTGGGAAGGTAGCTGAAGCCTAATGAGCCCCGTGTTTTACTAGGGATATCTCAGAGTTAATTTGCTGCTTCCCGAGCTAATAAAGAGTTTGCTAATGTTTTGTGGGAACAAGAGTTAGCGATGGCTAAAGGTGTGTTCAATCAGGAGGTACGAATTGCATCCGCCTAAGGATTTTATCATCACTTTTATTCCGATTGTGATCCAGATATTTACAGAGAGCTTCTTTGAGACTTTGATGTTACTTGTGGTTTCTACTAGTGTGGGTTTGCGAGGCATTTAGATGATGATGATCATCAAATTAATTATGATTCCAATATAGATGGGGCAGCAGAGGATGATCTAGATGTTGTGGGCCTTCCTTCTAATTGCCAGACGAATGATTGTATTATGTAATATGTTTTAAAAATATTTTGAAACAATGAATAAGAGAAGTATTTTGTATATGGTTCTTACTTTGTCTTGATTTATGTGTTTGTTTTTTTATGGTAGTTGCACATATTTGGCTAGGAGATTCAATTTCATAGATGTGATTTGCTTTAATTGAGTCATTGTAAAAGGGTTTCTAATATGGAACCTTGAGTTTGAAATCAGAGAAATTTATAGTCGGGGTATTGTGTTTGAGCTCAACGCTTTGGCTTTTTTTTCTTATTGGACTTGGACTCTGTGCGAGCTGGTTGGACATATAAATAATGAAACAAATAATAGTGAATGGTGAAAGAGTTTTGTTTAGGCATCTCAAGGTGTTGAATGATAATGTATAATGGTGAATGGTGAGAGGATAGTGAAAAATGTGCTATGGCCACAAATGGTTGATTATTTATGTGTGATACAAAGCTCTTTTATAGGATTAGGGTTTGTATTCAGTTAAAATACTTTATCTAACTTCTTACTCTCCTAAAATCTTGATTATTTTATGAGTTATAATCTTATTAAAAAGAAAAATAAAATTGATGAATGAAAAGGGTAAGATACCAATTTTATTTTAAACAAAAAAACTATTAAGTAATTCAATTACCAAATAAAATAAGGAAGTTACCAGTTCCAATTTGAAAAATATTGTAAGGATTAAATAAAGTCTTATTGGGCTTGTGTTTTTCTTCTACTAGCCTTACTAATATAGGCTTACCCCTATCTTTGGTTAAGTACCCCTAAGTGGGCTTAACCGAGGGATTCAAATGCTCTGAGCTTTACTTAGTGTAGCCTTATACCTACAAAATTACGACTCACGAGTTATGCCATATAAGGTTGCTTGAGCCGACATGTCTTTCTTTGTTAAATATACTTGGGTATACATACGGACTTGGACTTAGACCTTTATGCCTTTTTATATAGCAGCAACACCTTATTTATTTTGTACAACCATATAAATTTTCAACTATATAAATTTAATATTATCTTTTATTTATATATTCTAATTTAATTACTTAAAATTAGTAAAATGTGGAATAAAAAAAGCTTTGTTTTTTTTTTCAAAATTTGATAACTCGAGAGTCATCTTCTCTATGGAAGTTTAGCTTGGACAACAAGGATGTGATAAAAAAACTAAATCAATTAATGACTTTTGTCCCACAAATAAGGTGTCTTATAAAGATCCTACAATCAAAGAGATGTAAGGCTACGTTGAAAGATTTTTCAATATAGGCACCCTGATACTTAAGTTAGTAAAAGCTTAGAAAAAGAGAAAATAAGACAAGAAAAAGTAAAAATGTAAGCGAACTTCTATGTGTATATGGAATCAATGCATTCTTTGATCTCTTTAATGATCTCAGATTATAGATGATGATATTGGATAATCTTTAGTGTTAATTCCTTCCTCTATTTTTAGGGCAAGGATGTAGGTTTTATCCATAGCTCTTTGAATCCTTTTTTAATGTGGGTGTTTTTATAAAATTTTTCTTCTTGAATTCTACTATCAGAGTTTTCTTGAAATTGCACTTGATCTTATTTGTCTTAGTAGGATTTGTATTGTGTTTTTAAAAATATCCCTTTATTTTTGAGATTTTTCCTTAATAAATTTAACTTTATGTACAACTCTTTATGTCTCTTATAAGTTAAGTCCTTTTTAAGAACTATTTTAATTATTCGATGTAGTCATTTTTGGACATTCTCCTGCTCAATATGAGCATGGGTTATTTCTTCTTGTTTAAGGCCTAGTTGAACAAGATAGTCAATGTTCGATTATTGTTCTATTTGGCTTTGTGGGTAGTGAGTCTGACTAAGTATGGTAGCTAAGCTTTGACTATTATTCTGACAAACTCAAAGAAATTGTAGTTCTCCTCTTAGAATCTGACCGTTATAGAGTAATTAGGTTTTAACCATTGTACTAAATAACTTGGAGGGTTATGAAATTGTCATTTCTTCTTTACGAGTTTGATCGAATAAAGTAGTTAGACTTTGACCATTGTTTTGACTAGATAAGAGAAGATATCCTCAGTTCAAAGATATTTTGTAAGTCAACATTTTTTCTTTTAAATATTATGTGTTTGAGGTCCTCTTTTATACACTTCTAGTTTAAAGTCTTTATAACATATAGGTCGAAGACCTTAGGTCTTGTTCGTCGAAATTCAAAAGGGAATAATCTCCATCAAAAATTCTGAAATATGATGTATTTAGATGTCAAGACTCTTTTAGATTAAATTATTATGTGTTTAAACATTAGATCTGTAGTATATGTGAATTAAATTGTCTAGTGATGGGATTCCAGGGGATGTTCTAGCAGAGTTTTTATTTGTAATTTTTATATTTGAAAAAAAAATGTGATCACAAAAAAATTGGCAAATTTTAAATGATGGAAAAGATTTAAAATTCAAATTTCGTTTGTATTGAAATTGAAGGGGTTGAAAAAACATTTAATTTAGATTTTATGTAATTATAATTTAAAAAATATAAAATAAAAAATATTTTAAAATTTTGGATGAGAATTAAAAAGAAATAGGAGGGAAGAAGGTTGCCACCCACTTCCCAAGTTATGAGAAAGGAGACTGAAAGGCATCAATGTAGATGTTAATGTTAAGTTATGGGATTGATGTGGAGATGGAATCAGAGTCCAAAACCATAAAAGCAGGCTTGTTTTAGGAGAAGACAGCTGTATGAGAATGGCATGTCTCAATCACATTTCTTCAAATATTACAAACAAACATCCCAAGCTTTCTCTCATTTCTCCTTTTGTTCTCACAGGGAAATACGAATCTTCATTTTCACTCCGCCCCATCTCTCTCATCTCTCATCAGACGGTTGGTAGATGATGTTATTTTGCCATTTTCGTTCATAGTTGGTGAATGTTTTTAATTGTTGCCTTAAGTAATTGTTTAACCTAATATCATTTCTATTTTTTTTTCTTAAAACAAATTAAATTTTTATTAATAGATTAAACTAATATAACAATTGATTTTTTTTTATTTACTAAAGTTGCTTATTTTTATTATAATTAAATCTATCAATTTAAATTTAATAACACAGAATGAGAATGTTCGTATAAGGAAATCTACATATAGAATACTACTATTATACATGTAACTACTTCGAGAAGTATTAAAACTTTTGGGTTATCACCTTAACAATTGATTTCTCATATCAAAACTGCAACATATAAAATTAGGGAGCTATGACACAAAAAAATTATTATTATTATAGAGTGACCGAATTTATTCTACCTTATTAAATTTTTTTTACCTCGTGGCTAAGTGAGATTTTTGTATTAGGATACTGTAAAGATAATAATTAAAAATTATTAAAATATGATTTAAAAATCAAGTCAAGTGTGTAGGGTGTGCATGGATCGAAGACGGATGTGAAAGGAGACGAAAAATAAAGAATGGCACATCAGGCGCCAGCATCGCGGCGACTAGGCGTGGGCGTCGCGGCGACCAATCTAGAACCTGAGCGCCGCGGCGCCAGAAGACCAGCGCTCAGCAGAAGCGCGCCAACGCCGCAGCGCTAGAAACGAGAACAATATCCCGAAATAAGAAAACTTTCTTATTTCGTCTCCCACTTGCTCCAGGACTCTTTAATACGACTCCCACACGTATAGGGTAAATCTAGGTCGTCCCAAAGACTATATAAAAACTATCAATTGATTTGTAAACATATCTTAGTGATTTTAGTAATAATCTTTGTGGTTCTTTATGAGAGAAAATTTTTAAAGTGAGAGAGAGAGTTTTTTTTATGATCTTTTTTTTAAAAGACATACTTTGTGAGTGTATTGTTCATAATAAGAGAAGAGTGTGATCTTAATCCACCGTAGATGTAGATAAGTTGGCAAACCACATAATTCTTTGTGTGTTCTTTTTCTACCCATTTCTCTCTTTATTTCTTAATAACTTATTCTGCATTATTATTTGTTTGAGATATATTTTATTTGTTTATTTGTATACTTTCACTTTAACAGATACAAAATACATATAAATAAATAATTAATTAAATTATATATGCATCTATAATCTCTTTACCTTTTTTATAATTATCTGTTTTAATAATTTATTTTTATGATTAAAATTACAGTAAATAAATTGTACAGAATTATTGACAGAAAGAATTTAATTACTTTTATAAAAAAAAATTTAAATAAACTTATTTTACATTATCATATAATAAATTTATGTCAAAAAAACAAAACTAACAACTCTGTAAAATATTAAAATTAACAAAATAACCATTTCAAATCTAAATTTTAGTGAAACAATACATATAAATACATAACTTAAAATAACAACTAAATCCAAACACATAAATAAGTACTTGCTTAAATGGTTCAATAATAAAGAACTTGTATTTTTTCTTTAATAAAATAAAAATCTTGAGTTGAAATTCCTCCTCACCGATATAAAAAAAATACATAAACAACGTAATTACTGTAGAAAAATAACGATGGATTTAAATTGTTACAGTTTGATGAATCCAAAATGGAGGAGTTGGAGTCCCGTACTATGTTGGGAATGCTTTCATTACATTACCGGGCGGTTGCAAAATTTATGGTCGGCGCTAGCCAAGGCTCCGGAAGTTTTTTTCCTTTCTCTTGCGGATGAGAGAGGGAGAGAGAAAGGTTAAGGTAATGATAACCCAAATTTAAGATAATTTCTCCCTCTATGCACATTGTGTTTAATCTTTCAAGATAAAAATGTAATGGCCGAATAAAACCACTATCTTTGAATATATCCCGTGTAAAAAGAGAAAAGATTGTTGCATATTGCCGTCGCCATACTGTTTTGATAAAGAGTTAACGGACAAGCAAGTCTCCATGTGAGAGACAATGGAATAAAGAGAGGATATGACATGGTCCCCTTGACTTTGTGTGCTTCTTCCTTTTCAATCTACCGCCGCCAAGGAAACAAACACTTCCCCCCTTTCCTCTACAATCATTTGATTTCCTTCTTGCTATTTTATTTAGAGGAAAGACATTAAACCTTTAATATTTTAAAAAAAATATATATATTATAATAATTTTAAAAATTTTATCGATACATTTATTAAATAACATTTTTTAAAATTTATTTTAACCAAAAAAAAATATTTAAACTCTTAAGATTTAACAAAAAAACATACAAATTCTTTTTTATCGTTAAAATAGACATTAAACAAAAATCATTATTGACGAAAAATTTGAAATAATTAAAATTTGCAAATCTCTTTCTTAAAATATTAAGAATCTAAATAATTTTTTTTCCCTTTAAACTAATTGATTTTGTATAAAATAAAAATTAGGGTAGAATTATCACACAACTAGTATTCACTAAATATTTGATAAATTACAAATTCTTAATTGTATATTGTTAAAGTAAAGCAAAAACATTGAAAAAAAGAAAAGAAGGAAGAGGATGGTAGGAATGGTTAGGGCTATAAAGAGTGATAAGAAATGTAGCAATAATTTTGGGGAAGCACGTGGATAGATAATGGGGTTGTTTTGTATGGAATGGTGAATTCTATGGGATGGTGATGGGTGATGGGTGATGGTTGATGGTCCCCAATCCCAATTGCTTGCTTGGAGTTGGGGGGAATTGGTCTTCCTTTTATATTTATTCACTCTCTCACCAATAATCTTTCTTTCTTTTACTTTGCTTTTGGGAATTAGGACCACTACAACATGTGCCTCCTCCTACTTGTTAAATTTTGTTGTCTTAATTTACCAAACTTGATTGAGACAATCTTCCTACCCAATCAATCTTACATTTACTTTTCATTCTTTTGTGTGTATTTGCTAAATTTGTAGCGAGTCATTTAAAGATATAACATAGAAGAACATTTGTGTTAATTGGTTGTTGGGTCTGAATGACTTTAGGCCCAACGGGTCAAGTCAAAAGAACCCAATGATTTGGGCCACTATTTGTAATCTTCTTTGATATTGTTTTAAAATACTTCCACCTCTTCCTCTTAGAACACCTCCAATAATGCAGCCAAAGAATTGTTCTAAATCTAGTGATTAATTAACAATTTTATTTAAAGGTGATCATATTTTCATTTTATATTTTGTGTAATAATAACTTACTTACTATTTAATTTATTGCAAAATAAACTTATTATTTATAAAATATTTATAAGTTTTTTTTTCTTTTTTCACCAAAAACTTATCAAACAAATATAATATATACATATATATATATATATATATTAAGGTTCTTATGAACAAATAATTTTGATTAAAAAAATTAAATAAAATTTATTCTTAAGTTATGTTTCATATATTATGTTTTCCCTTCATTATCTTAAAAAATATTTTTCTGTCAATTCAAAAAAGAGTTACTCTTTAATTAGTTGTTATATTTTCCCTTCATTATCTTAAAGGTTCTCTAAAATAATATAAATGATCATCAAATTAGCATATTTTTATGTCTTTACTCTTTAATTAATTATTTCACACAAGGTTAAAATCATAATTTTTAAAAATTTAAAGAGAATGAGGTGTTATTACATAAATTAATTTAATTTATCATTGAACATCTTATAGATTGAAAAATAATCTAATCTAATCTAATTTAATCTATCAAGTAATGAAATCTATTTCAATCTATTACACTTAGAAGAAATTAATAAATTCATTCCAATCCATTTCAATTATACTAAAATATAATTTTATAATTGATTCAATTTAAATTAATGGCGCACACCTAAATTAAATGGTTCAACCGGATCGGATTTCTATAGTGAGCTTGGGCCATCATGGGCTCCCTTTGTCTTGGGCTTGTTATCTACTTATGAGAGAACTTCTACATATAAACTATTTTTAAAACGTCATTTCTCTTAATACCCTTATGTTTAACACCAAATCATTTAATGACCTGATTATTTTATTCGGCGCAAAATAATTGGATCTAAGGAAAATATGTCCAACAATTGTGTTTTCTTATCTTTCATAATAGTAGTACAAATTATTTTAAATTTCAAAAAAGGTATTTAGGCGGAGGTAAAACATTCATCTTCACATTAAATCTTATATTTTTTTAGTCTCATGTTCTGTTCTGTTTTGTTTGAGATGGGGTTTAGAAGAGAATTCCCCATCCTTATTAGTTCTCTCTTTTTTTTTAATGGTTATAATTTGCTGAATATTACATTATAATTACCTAACATGAAATTATTATTAAATCATCTACATTTTAACAACTAAAACAAGTTAAGTAATGGAAATGTTTTTTTAAGCACGTGGGAGAACGAGTATCATAATAATTATCAACTCATAGTACTTTATGACCTTGCTATTATTATTAGTAAGGGTGGATAAAAAAATTAAAAACTAAAAAATCGAATCAAATCAATCGATTTGGTTTGGTTTGATTTTTTTAAACAAAAAATTAATTTAATTTTTTTAGAGAAAAAATTGATCAGTTTGGTTCAATTTTTTTTATCAAAAAAATAAAAAAATAAAACCGAATCAAATCGAACAAATTTGACTGAAAAAAATCGATTCGATTTTTTAAATAAAAAAATTGATTTTAATTTTATTTTTAAAAAAAATTGAATCGGACCATACCCACCTCTAATTATTAGTACTCATGAGAGAATAAATAAAATTCGATTGGTTTGAACTCTCTTAAATTTTGAGAATCCCATCAATTTATTTAGAGTTATTATAATAATATTAAAATAAAATTTAATTTTAATAAAATTTATTAAAATATATAATAATACTCAACTGTTAAAAAAATATTTTGTAAAAGTTAGCATGGAGAAGAACAATTAAGTTTTTTTTAAAAAAAAATGTATTTGATTAAACATCAAATAAATATTCTATATGACTATATCCAAACAAGACTTATTTCGAGTAGAAACAAATATCTTATGTCCAAATAATCCTTTTTTCTAACCAACCTATTTTTTGGTTTTTTTTTTCTTTTTAAATTATAAAATATTTATTATTAAAAAAATTACAATTGAGAAGACTGAAGAGCCTTTGCTCATCTTCCCCGTTTCTCATCCATCAGATACTAGGAGAAATCTCTGCTACTAAACACAATTTGCCTTTGCTCTTATTTTTCTTTTGTCTAAATTACAACAAAGAGTTGTTATCATCAATTAGCAGGATCAACACTAGAAAAATCAAGCCATAAAACCCTAGTCTCCATTGTCGTTGCCAACCGCTGCCACACCAGCTATCATTTGTCGCTGACCGACCCCGGTTCAACTCAAAACACATTGACCAACCAAGCTCCACAATCATCATCGTTAGCTATCGCTAGAAACTACCCAAAGTCGAACAAGACTGGCACCAGCCACTGCAAGCCCCACTAATTGATACCACCATTTCAATCATCCTCACCATCGATTAAACACACCACAACAGTTCTTCACTATTGTGAGCCCCACGGTTGCGATATCGCCATGCTTCACGTTATTTGTTTCAAAATATTTAAAAGTCGAATGGTGGTGGTTTTTAACATGATGATGATGATAAAGCTAGTTTCGATGTTGGTGGTTTTTAGGATTTGATTTGATTTGATTTTTCTTTCTTTTAATTTTGTTTTTTTTGGTGAAAAAATTTTATTGGCTATTTTCGATGTTGGTGGTTTTTAGGATTTGGTTTGATGGTGTTGCTGAAATTTTTTGTGAAAAATGGTAGAAAATAAGGTTGAATTATTTTATAATTTTGTTAGTTTGTGATTGAAGTTGACTAAAAATTTAGTCTTTTGATGATGGTCAAAGTACTTTTTTTGATTGTTTCATGAGAAAATTTTGAAAAGAAAAGCTCTTTTATGGATTTTTGAGTTTTTGTTCTTGAAATTTATTTATTTATTTATTTTTAAAAATTCTTCTGATGATGATCGAGTTTTGTTGTTGAATTGCTTTAAAATAATAATCAAGAATTGACCTAAAGATATAAAAGGAAAAAAATTGCAACTTTGTCATATGACGAATTACTTTCTCTACTGCTTGTTATTGATTTTTAAAGAAAAAAATTTGAAAAATTTAAAGGCATTATTAAAAGGAATTAACTAAAGGCATTATGAAAAAAAGATTTTTTAATTATTAAAAGGTCAAATTTTGTTATGAGAAAATGATTAGTCATTTCATTGTTTCTTTATGCCTAAAAAAGGATAATTTAATTATTTTATATTATTTAACACAAATTTTATTAACTTTCATAAAATATTTTTTAACGGTTAAATATTATTACATATTATATAAATTAATGAGTATTATTAAAATTAAATTTTACTTCAAAAATATTTATAATAATATTTCATCTGTTTATTTATTTTGTGTTTTGGTCATGGCGGGCCATGGCCATGATTCACACTTGATAACGTGGAGCACACCATGAATTTTATTTTAATTCTACTCCTTTTAACAACATTTATTCCCAAACCAGATACCATAATGGTAGCTTTTCTTTGACTCAAAGAGTTCACAAATTCTCGATATTTTAATCTGAAAGTTGCATAAAACGATCAAACCAGCATGTATTGGAATCTGTTTCTTTGCATGTGCTGCCATTTCCCTCCATTCACTTCCACATATCATACATTTTAATATTTAATCTTGTAAGTAGTAAAAAGGGAGCCATCAACAGACATTATCAGCAGCATTTTGTTGCCAGCATTCCAAGATTCAACACTCCACTCCAGGAATGAATGCTTTCTAAAACATTCAAATGAAAGCCCTAAAGTACTATTGCACCATGTTTTTGTTAATCCCATATTATGTTCTTTTTTCTTTCATTCAACTTCAGGTTTCATCAGTTTCTTCACCTCCATCAGCCATTTACCTTATCCATTTCCTGAACAGTCTTCCAGAACAATCACAGAATCTTTTGCCATGGAACCAATCCATTTCACCTTGCCAATGGCCAGGAGTTTCTTGCTTCAAGAACAGCTTTCATGTCAAGGCCTTGAATCTCTCAGGCTTTGGACTCTCTGGTGTCTTGAACAACTCAGTTTCTTATATCTGCCATAACCCACGTTTAGTTTCTCTTGATCTCAGTGGCAACAATTTCACTGGTAACATTCCTCAGCAGCTTGGCAACTGTGGCCAACTCAATACACTTCTTCTCAATAACAATGGATTTCAAGGATCAATCCCACCTGAGATTTTCAAATCAGAGCGGCTTTCACAGCTTGATTTGGGTGATAATTCCCTCTCCGGTAACATTCCGCCTGAGGTAAGCCTCTGCTACAATCTTGAATACATTGGACTTTACAACAATTATTTAAGTGGTGAGATTCCAAGTGAAATATTTTTATTACCAAAGTTGGAGGTTTTGTACTTAAACACAAATAACTTCACTGGTTCATTACCAGAATTTTCAAATTCATGTACAATTGTGCAACTCTGGATTCATGAGAATGCATTTGATGGACCTTTACCTCCTACTCTGAGCAATTGCCAAAATCTTACTGTGCTTTTTGCATCTTACAATAAGTTTGGAGGGCTTATTCCACTGGGGATATTTAAGGGTCTTTTGCAACTTGAAATTCTTTATCTTGATCACAACAATCTTGAAGGGCCAATTCCCGAGACTTTGTGGGATCTAGAAAACTTACAAGAGCTTGCTCTTTCGGGAAACAAACTCAATGGAACTATATCTGAGAAGATTGCCAAACGCAATCAGTTACAAATCGTTGCTCTCTCGGGCAATAGTCTGGTGGGTCACATTCCTCAATCAGTAGGAAATCTAACTAGTTTAAGCAGTTTGTTGCTCTTTGATAACATACTCGAGGGATCATTACCTCTGGAGCTTGGTAAATGCAGTTCACTTGTCGAACTCAGACTTCAAAATAACTTCATTGGAGGGACTGTCCCTTCTGAAATATGCAATCTTGAGAACCTTGAGTTTCTTTATCTGTTCAATAATCGTCTTGAAGGCTATATTCCACGAGATTGGTCGAATGAGCAACCTTGAAGAGTTGGCTCTATATAACAACAGGTTGATTGGCAGAATACCAACAGAGATTACCCATTTGAGAAACCTAAAATTTCTCTCCTTAGCTCACAATAATCTCACAGGAGAAGTGCCATCTGATCTTGGAAAAAATTCTCCAAATTTATTTAAGTTGGATTTAACTGGGAACAGCTTTTATGGACCAATTCCTACCAAGTTATGTAATGGCAATAATCTTTCAGTTTTGGTCCTTGGAAACAACCGTTTCAATGGAAGCTTTCCAATTGATATTGGAAGATGTTTATCTCTTAGGAGAGTGATTCTAAGTAATAACCTTCTCCAAGGAAGTATACCGGCTACTTTGAGCAGGAACTCTGGGGTTTCTTTTCTGGATGTTCGAGGAAATTTACTTGAAGGAAGCATACATCCAATATTTGGTTTCTGGAGCAATCTAACGATGCTTGATTTTTCTGAAAATAAGTTATCTGGCTCTATACCTGCTAAACTTGGAAACCTGAAGAATCTTCAAATTCTAAGTCTGTCTTCTAATAGACTAACTGGCAGAATTCCCTCAGAGTTAGGTAATTGCACAAAAATGATCAAGTTGGACCTCAGCAAGAATGATCTTTCAGGTAGTATTCCTTCAGAGATTATATCATTGCCGAAATTGCAAAGCATTTTCCTTCAAGAAAACAAGCTTAGCGGAGCTATTCCAGATTCCTTCTCTTCCATCCAAAGTCTCTTCGAGTTGCAGCTTGGGAGCAACATGCTTGATGGTTCTATCCCATGCAGTTTGAGTAATCTTCGTCATTTCAGTTCCGTTTTAAATATAAGCAACAACAAGGTCTCTGGTAAAATCCCAGGATGCCTTGGTAATCTTGACAAGTTACAAATTCTTGATATCTCAAGCAACAATTTCTCTGGTGAGATACCAACAGAAGTGAACAACATGATCTCTCTTTTCTTTGTGAACATATCGTTCAACCACCTTTCAGGCAAACTCCCAGATACTTGGACTATCATAATGGCTTCATATCCAGGATCCTTTCTCGGAAACCCGGAACTTTGCCTGTTAGGTAATGAAGCGAGATATTGTGGGAGAATTGCTGAAGGGCATAAAAGAGGACGGGTTCTCGCTGGCATAATTGTTGGAGCGGTTCTCTCTCTGGCATTGCTTTGTGCTTTAATTTACACTTTGGTGGTTCGAGGCCTTCAACGCAAACATTCTTTTGATCAGTCTCTTCTTCAAGAACATCAATCAAGAACTGAAGATTTACCAGAGGATTTGAAATTTGAAGATATCATCCGTGCTACTGAAGAGTGTAGTGACAAGTATGTTATAGGGAAAGGGAAGCATGGGATTGTCTACCGGACAGAATCTTCCAACTCTAGTAGACATTGGGCTGTCAAGAAAGTCAGTCTGTCAGAAACAAACGTTTTCATGGAGATGAGAACTTTGAGCCTAGTTAGGCATCGCAATGTTGTAAGAATGGCCGGTTCTTGTATAAAAGATGGACATGGATTCATTGTGACAGAGTACATGCCTAATGGAACCCTTTTTGATGTATTGCACCGCAATGAACCTTGCTTGGCTTTGGATTGGGACACTAGATATCGCATTGCTTTTGGAATTGCACAAGCCCTTTCTTACCTTCACCATGATTGTGTGCCACAAATTATCCATAGAGATGTTAAATCAGATAACGTTTTGTTGGATTCTGAATTGGAACCAAAGGTTGGAGATTTTGGAGCAGCAAAGTTGGTTTCTGATTCTGATTCCAGCTCAACAAGGTCAGTAATTGTGGGAACACTAGGCTACATAGCCCCAGGTTAGTTGCATCTTACAATACTTTCATTTCTTATACTAATTGATTCTGAAAACTTGATATTTGGTCTCACTTTCTAAAATCTGTTTTTGGCGCTTTTGTCCACCTACACCTTCAGAAAATGCATACTCAGTCAAGTTAACAGAGAAATCTGATGTGTATAGCTACGGAGTCATTCTATTGGAGCTTCTTATCAGAAAAATGCCGGTAGACCCCTACTTCAGAGAAGACATGGATATTGTTTCCTGGACGAGAGAGATGCTACAGGAAAATGATGTGTACATTTGCTTCCTTGATCAGGAAATCAGTTTCTGGAATAGTGATGATCAACTAAAGGCATTGAGGCTATTAGATTTAGCACTTGAGTGTACAGAGCAAGTGCCTGACATGAGACCCTCTATGAGAGATGTAGTAGGATTTCTCATCAAGTTGAATGATAAAACATGAAAGAAGCTTCAGAAAATAGATAACATCCAATGTTATAGCAATTCCCGTGTGGGTGGTTGTCATTGAGAAATGCAAGATTAAGTAATTGCACATTGCTTTCAGTAGGCTATATGGGCAGTTATTTGCTGCATTCTTGTGTCCGAAAAATGTTTTTCACGAGTTGCCAGAATCCACTTTGACCTTTGGCTGTCATTCTATGGTAATGAAATTAAAATTTCAATATAAAATCGAAAATAATTTAGACCGTTGAATCAAATCAGGAAATAAAATGTGATGATGTTTAACTATTAATCTAACGGATACAAATACCAATAATTTCACTATCAAAACCGTTAAAACCTTCTCTGTATTGTAAAATAATCGACCATTAAATAGAAAATAAGGTAAGAGTTTTGTGCATTGACAACATCAGTCGCTGAGACGAGTCTTTTGGTCAGTAGAGCTGGTCATTCACAAGAAACGTTTAGCTTCGGAAACTGGTGATTTGTGTCACAAGAAGAGAGCTAAGGTCATGCATCCATTGTCGACAGAGCAAGAAGATTAGCATTGGAGAACTCGTGTTGCCAAAATTTTTGTTAGAAATAGAGAGCAATTAGCTTTGAACTGCGGCATAGTGGTGATCAATACTACTAAAACTTCCCCAAGTTAAATACAGAACGTTTGGATTCTGCCAAAACCTGCGCCAAGAAGGCACAAGCGGAGGAAGGATCATGTTGTTCCAGTAATTCTATTTTCCGCTTTGGAATTTTGTAGATTATCATTTCTAAAAGGCTAGTTGGATTTCGCTAACTTGAAACAAAATTTCGGTTTGTAAAAAGATTAACATGTTGAGAGAGAGAGAGTGCACAAATATTCTTATTGCCATGTTCCCCATTTGCTTGAGAAATGCTCTTTTGTAGTTCTGATTTCACAGTTATCGTATCAAAGACCTTTTCGCGTGACCATGCAATGCAATGTAACGGCATGATAAGCCTTACTAGTAAACATATTCAAGAACTGTAAGAAAACAATGTTGATTAGAATACTTTTCTGTAACTCAAAAGCTCACTATCTATTGGTCATCAAAATGTCTATTGTACATGACAAATCCCGCATATGGTCGACTTCTTGGAACTTTTTTACTATAATTCATTTGAAAGTTTTTCCCCTTCTTCTTCACTTCCATGATTGAGTACTTAAAAATAACCTAATTATTTCATATTAGGAAAATCTTCTTCCTCTGCCATGCAACTGATTGGAAACAAGAGTCGGTCATTAGCTCTTGTTAGAATGTATCCAATGAGCCATAAACATCATGACATCTCTGCCATTTTCTAACCATTCCTACATTGCCAAAGGTTAAGCAAGTCGGATGTCTCTGTCTCACCCAGGAGATGGACCTAAAGATAAAATTGTAATATAAATGCAACGTAAAGATCGGTTAATGCATCATCAAGCTGGTATCCATTGCTTCACATGTGTTGGTAAATATTTTTTTCTCAAGTTTCATTGTCCTTAAACAACAACTCGCCACAGATGAAGTAACTAATATATTATGATGCAATTTTTGCCACATTGCTGAACACCACAGCAATCACAGACAATTTGAACTAAACTTCAATTCCTCGAATGGTGGTCTTCAACCAATATAAATTTGCACAAACTGGTATTCAATAAAATCGCATCAGCTGATTGAATATATGATATTGATACAAAACAGTTGCGCTGTAATTATTCTCTGGAAAGCGATATCAAAAGATGAAGAAAAAGGGGGAAAAAAACTAGTAACAATCCAGATGCCTGTCAAGTAAAAAAGAACAATTTAGAGCCACAATGTCAAACTGCTGCAGCAGGCCTCAAGGCACTTACTCTGTTGCTTCCACATTTGAAGCTTCAGCTTGTTTTAGACTTTCTAAAGCAGAAATTCGTCTATCCAGTGACTGATGAAGGCCTTTCACCTGAAGAGGCAGACAAAAATCAGATTTTCTTTTTTGGAGATTAAAAAGTTTCATGTTTTGATCTCTTCTGATAAATGCTGACTAATACAAGTTGTATTGCATAAAAAATCACAACAAAAAAGTGCATCCCATCTTGGGTAGTTTCTCCCTTTCCACATATAAGAGGTGATTAATGCTCACAGGTATGGATGTTGGGAGGACGCCACAAGATTACTTGTTGGCGAAAGAAAAGATGCTTAAATTGAGGAAAGGAGGGTCAAGAAAACTAGGGGATGCAGTGGGAGCCAATTGTCTGTCTACTTTCAAGCTTCTAGAAATGATCTGGAAGTCCATTTTGTCACATATTTTGGAATTTTTGTAGCCCAGGTCCGTACCCACACATTAGATTCATATGACTGGTTGGTCCAATGAAGATTAAAGAATGAAGGTGGATTGGAGTCAAGAACTATTGAAAGCTTAGTATGGATGGGAATACTAGCAATTTTTTTAGCATTAACTATCGCAAAAGGACCCAAAGCATTTGAATACATAAATCTCTCTTGATATCTTTCACCGATTTCTCTACAATTAAATTGTGTATCTACATTCTTCTTTAAATGATGTAATTGCAGCTGCATTTTAATCCAACAGTTCATGCATTAAGCAAACGATTGCAAATGTTACTAAGCAGTGCAAAATCACTAAAAGGCATTTCCAATATGAGAACTAGTGATAATGTGACAAGAAGATGCCAAGTCTACCCATGACATATTGCAACTCAAATGAGTTACCAAAACAAGAAGGTAATATCTCCAACTCACTCTGTAAAGAAGATAAAATAAAGCCCATAGCTCTGAAACAACCAAAGTTCAATGGAAAGATCCAAATTCTACATCCTATACAAACATCACCTATCAACAACGCTCAATTCTTCTTCATAACAAGATTGATATAAGTAGGTCCTCTCTAAGCACCTCTCTATCCACATAATCAATGCCATCTATCAACTGGCAATAAAACTCAGTTTACTATGTACCCATGATAAATTTTACTGACTTAAAATCAGATGATAGTGTGCTATGAGCATGTTGTCATGGCCAATCAGTGTAACAAGGAACCAAAATAATGGACCAGCAACAAATATAGAAACCAAAAACAAGATCATCAGATCTACAGTTGATGAATGAAAGGAGCAAGAACTCCCAAAGATTTAACAAAGAAAATCATGATACACAATAAATGCTCAAAATGGGCCAGGCAACAACAAAACATCAGAAGAGCAGGATCAAGTAATATGATGCTTAGAATTAAGAGAATATACAGCCGTTTAACGAGTCTGAATTAGAAAGGAGGGCCAAGATGAAACTTGCACACAATTATGGAGACAAATTACTGCCTAGAACTACAGAAAGATTTGGCAAAAATGTCAAAAGTGACCCCTCATAAACAAACATCAGCATTTCTATTTTCTCTTCTCAAATCCTACTCAGAGAAATCAAATCAACCCTATTATCTAAGACAATTTTATTCATTACCCTTGGTGAAAACACATATCCAATTAAAATCCGACATACCAAAACTAGTTACAACCGGCTAAACATGCACCATGGAATCTCTTAAGCAAGCGTCCATTACCATTTGTGCAAGAAATATATGCAGAAGCCTAACCATTTCCTTGCATTTTCATACATTGATCGCAAGAACTTATCAATATGTTTCAACTACATAACAAACTTAATATCCATGTACAAGAATTTCAAAAATGAAAATATTCTTAGGCAATGCCTCTCTAATGATCGTAAATAAACAAAAATAAAAATAGGACGAAAGTATTTTATACAAATTGCATACATTTCAAATTTCTTCTACCTGCGAAGTGGGCAGCGTCAAGAATACAAGATGTAAACTTAAATCTTCATAACCGGCACAATTCAGTTCTAGATTACTTCTTTTTATTGAAGGGAAATCAAGGAATTCTAAAAGAAATTCAAAAGATACCTAGAAATAGAAATACAAATGAAGGTGGAAAAAAAATGTTACCTGTTGAGAAATTGATTCATGGGCAAGTTTGTAATCCTTGTAAAGGATGTACAGACCCAAAGGCGACGCCGTTGCAGCGCCAGCAAAGAATGACGCTAATCTCACCCTCAATACGTAACCCATCTTCTTCTCTTTCTCCTTCGCTCTTATGTTCGTTTCGGTTTTGCTCCCTTCTTTTTTGTGATTTTTGATACTCTATTGACACCATTTTCGGACCCCAGGTTCGGGTTTGCATATTACTTGATACCCGCTTTTATAAACGGATACGGGTTGGATATTGGATAATTGACAAATATGGGTCATGACACCCACTTTCTTCAATTATATATATATATATATATATATATTAAAACCTTTTAAATTAGTATTAGCAAAGAATTGTATGCATTTTATATAAAATATTTTTTTTTTCAAATTATGAAAAATAGTACTTAAACGAGCACATTAATTCTGTCATGATATGATCCTCGTTATTTATTATTATTATTATTTCTTTTGGCTAGAAGTATAAAATAAGTTATATTGTGTCAACTTAGGCTAAACAAATTACATCATTCGTTTTTTTTTATAGAATTAATGTCATTATTGTATTATTGACTTTCAAAATTTTGGTCCAACAAAGGTTATTAATTTATTGTTATTTGTGTTGGATTTGGAGTTTTTTTTCTTTAATTGATATTCATTGAAATTATTAAAAATATTTTTTAATTGGTTGTTATTTAATTAGCATTAAATGTTTTCTTATTTTTATTTTAAATTACTCATAGGAAAGTTATTAATTATTTATATTTTTGTACTAACTCGCATACTAATTTATCAAATTATTGAGAATAAAATATGAATCTAGATGTGTAAATCTCGTAATGATTTATTAACGCAATCTAAAATTTTGAAGTTTATTTATTTATTTTTTTATCAAATTTGTGTCTATATTTTATTTTTAAAAAATTGGTTTGACATAACTCATTAATATCAACTATTATGCTCATATTTAGGAATGCTGATTAGGGGTGGCAATGAGGTGGATTGGGGTAAAGATCACAAACTCTACCATTATATTTGAACGGTGTTAGAATCTTATACTCGATTTATATAATTTAGATTTGGGGTATGAGATCCACAAACGAGGATGAGGATCCCCATAAGTACTCCATACCTGAATTATTTTTAATTTTTTTTTAAATACGCTTCTATTTGTACCCATTTAATTTTGTAAAATAATCTTTCACCCCTATAATCATAATATACTAAAAAATAATTGTAAATATTATATGAAAATGTAAACTATATCGAATCTTCATGTCTTTAACTACTAATTTTAAAAAATAATAATATAAATTATAATTTAAAATCACAAAAATTAATAATTTATTTGAACTTTATCATCTAAATTATCATACTCATTTGTAATCCAAATATTAAGTCTCTATGAAAAGTTTTCGCAAACTTATAACACAAAGTAAAAGAAATTTTAAATTAGATGAGTATGACTAAGAAACAAAGAATCGTAATATAATTATTTACCTATTTTGGTTATTCCTCTTCATCTTCTTTTTCTTTTTCAACAAATGAGTTCACTCCAATTTGGAAGCAAATGTTTAATATTAAATATGATTAAAAAAATGAAGAAATAAATTAAAAATAAAAAATTTTAAATATTATAATGTAAGTAAATTTTATACCTCTAAATTTAACACATAACTAACTTTGATTTATATAATTAAGTAAATTTTTTTCACACTAGAATTTTTTTAATCTTATTTTTAAATTGAGTATTGGAGTGGGTTTGGGATAATCAATTTACCCCTAAACCTAATCCAAATTTTATTCATGTTTGAAATACTGTACCCAAACCCACCCCATCCCAAAAATTACCTAAAATGCAATTCAAATTACTCTTCATTTAGAGTTTTCACGAATCCCAAACCCATGGAGAATTCTGCCACCCCTAAGGCTAGTACATTAGCCCTGTGATTTTTTTCTTTGATATTTATTAGATCTTGATCTCTTTAAATTGTTTCATCAGTTCGTTGAATTTTTGGAGATAAACGGCCATGTGCTTTCCTCGTACCTTAAAATCTTAATTAATTTGGTTGACAACGAGCTACAAAGTCATTTTTTATAAGGTTTCTTTTAGTAAGGAGTGATCGGGTAACTCCTAGTTTAGCTAGGAAGCTTCATTTTCTGCTTCATTGTTTGAAGCAGGGAGCCAAAATCTAACTGCATAAGTAAATCCGTCTCCCTTTAGGCTGATGAGAATGATATTAGCCCTGCATCCTTAAGAGTTAGAATTCCATCAATAAAGAGTATCCAAGTTGAGGTAGGGGGCTTATAACTAATCTGTTCATCTGAGGGCTCTTCAAAGGAAGTTTTTATATGACTACATTAATGTAGGAACATTTTGCAACAAAATATGCAAAAGCTTGTCTCTTGATGGTCGTTCTTGGCTTGAATTGAATATCAAACTCACTAAGTTCAACCTCTCACTTAACCAACTGCCCAAAGAGGTCGAGCTTGTGAATAATCTATCTTAAGGGCTAGTTAATGAGGATGATTATGGTGTGGACCTAAAAGTATAGCTATTTTTGTCCTGACATGGCTAGTGTCAATGTTAGCTTCTCAACCAAAGGGTAACAGGTCTCGAGATCTATAGTGGTTTTACTAGCAAAGTATATAGGTTTTTGGGATCTCTCATCCTCTTTAATCAAAACTATGCTTATTACTTGTGTCAAGACCCCCCAAGTATATAATCAATTGGTCCCAGTCTATAGTCTTGTTAGGTTGAGTGATTGGGCCAAGTACGCTTTACGCTTTTGAAAAGCTACTTTGTACTGGGGAGTCCACTTTGTCTTCTCTTTACTCTTTATAGTCTGAAAATTTTCAAAGTACTTGTCTGTAGCTTTAGAAATGAACCTACTAAGAGCAGCAATTAGGCTTGTGATCCTTTGAAATCCCTTGATAATTCTTAGGGATTTCATCTCAAAGATTGCTTATGACTTTATTTGGATTGGCCCTAATTCCTCTTTGGCTCACCGTGAATCATAAGCATATCCTCAATTCGACCTAGAAGGCACACTTATAAGGATTCAATTTTATGTTATGCTTCATAAAGATCTTAAATGTATTTCTTAGGCACACTTATCAAGATTCAGCTTCATATTATGCTTCATCAAGATCTTAAATATCTTTCTTAGGTCATTTCCATGATTTTTAGGTTGAATTGATTTTGTAATCATGTCATCTATGTGCACCTCCATGATCTTTCTGATCAACGGCTTAAACAACTTGTTCATGAGCCTTTAGTAGGTGGCACTTTTATTCTTCAGCTTAAATGGCATGACCTTGTAATATTATAGCCCCTGATGAGTAATGAATGATGTTTTCTTCTGGTTGGGAGTGAAAAGATGTTTTTAAAGCTGGTTATGTCCTGAGAAAGTGCCCATAAAGCTAAAAAAACTGGTGCCCGACCGTGGGTTTACTAATTAGTCTATCTTTAAGAGTGAAAAGATGTTTTTAAGGTAAGCTTTATTCAAAATCTACGAAGTCTATGCACATTCTTCACTTTTCATTGGCTTTTTTAATCATTAAAATATTAGCCAACCATTTAGAGTAGTGGACTTCTTGGATGAACCTTGCTTGGTCAGCTTGAAAAATGAATCGACGACTAGCACATGAGATATCAAGGCGGGATCTATTATCAACATGTCTTTATGCGACCAAGTAAAGATATTTGAGAACTCCTTAACTAGTGTGCTTAATTCTCTTTTAATCTTTGGTTTTGATTTTGAACCTATCTTCATCACCTTATTGAGTGACTCAGGTTTAATGGTCACTGAGAATAATTCTCCAACTGGCCTTAGGGACTTTGACTTATTCTCTTCTCTCGAGTCCATTGTTGAAATGCTAAAAGTTCTTTTAGACATGGTTATGTAGCAATTCTTTGCTATTTTTTTATCTCTACAAATAACTTATACTTCATGTTTATTTAGGAATTTCAATTTTAGATAGTTGATGGACATGGCTATGTTCAAATTTCTTATAAAGGGTTTACCTAACATAATTTTGTAAGGCATCGCATGGTTAACCATCATAAAGTTTACCATCATGGCTTTAACATAAGGTTTCTCCCTCGGAGATATGTGTAAATTGACGACCCTAAATGACATGAAACAACCATCTCTAAATCTATACAGCAAGGTCTTCTCTCTATCTTCAGGTCCCTAATTTTAAGCTCGTCCAATGTCTCATTCAATATTATATCCATTAAACTTCTTTTGACAACAAGTACTCAATTTATGTCTATTCCAACTATTCGTACAATCACTACTAGTGCATCGTCATATGGGTAACTAATCCCTCAAGTATCCTTTTTAGTGAACATAATGGGAACCACCTAAACCTATAGCTTTTTAGTAGCTGAGGTGCTGTATATCACCTGATGTCCCACTAATGAATACCGAGAGTATTTTTTCCTCAACCTATTTAAATCTCTCACTAGCACGGGGGCTCATGATATTATTATAGTCATCCCTCATTGAAAAAAATGCCTAGCTTTTAAGTTCTCGGTTGGCTAAGGTTCTTTCTTCCTTAGGTGAGCTTTAAATTTTTTCAGGTACCCATTCCTCATCAATAGGTCCACTTAGTGCCTTAAAGGTCTACATCTGTTAGTAATGTGGCTGTGCTATTTGTAATATCCAATCCCTATTAGTAGTCTTGGCTCATAGATTTCGGTATAGAGCAATAAAGACCCCGTAGGATTACTCGATTTTAACCCTGTTAGAAATTTTTTTTTTATGGTGCGCGTGAGAGATATTAGACCTAATTTGGTAATTTTGCACTCGATTAGAGTGTCGGACAACCCTAGAATATTTTTGGAATTTTTCTCTATTGGCTTGGAAAAGAAAATTCTAATTTGCTATATGAATTTCCATTTAAAGGTTATGTATGGAACAAGCCTTCGTTGAGAAATACAAACCATATATTAAAGAATGGACCAAATAGAAGCAATCTCATGGTTTGCCAAGTTGAGAATTCTAGTTAGTTCATTTGATTATTCTAACTAGATAGTTACAAAGGAACCAATTAAATCCTTCCATTTGAACTAATGGCAAATTAGGAATTTAGAGTAAGTTGAAGGGCAAAATAGTCAATTGAGGGAGCACTATATATATATATATATATGTTAGAAGTGTGTAGAGTTTTCAAGAGATCAAAAGCAAACATTTAGAGCAAAAGAGAGCAAAATTTGTGCAAGTGTTGAAGGTGCTGCTACAGTGAAATTTCAGTTTCTTTTTCATGCTTAATCAAGCTAAAATAAGGTTACATACCAATCCCTAAGCTCAATTGAAGCCTCCATTAGTAAAAATTTAAGAAAAAGAGGTAAGAAAAGTATTGTTTTGTGAAATTTATAAGTGAGCTTTTTAGATTACTTCAGTTGATGTTTTTGTGTGTATTCTTGGTTTAGATTGAGTTGAATTCTACTATGGAGCTTGAAGGAGTCATCAATTTGAAGAAATTGGCAAGGTAAGAATTAGGGTTTTTGGTGATTTGAATGTAGAGACTTCAATTGGTTGTAATTAGGGCATTAGAATGAAATTGGCTTGATTTTGATGTAATTGGAATAAGAAATTGAGAAAAGAAATGTGTTGGAACATAGGGTGAAATTCTGCCACTTTAGGGAAGTTAAGGATTGAGTGGTATTTTGATTGAGTGTTGTGTGTAAATGATGCATTATGTATGTTGAATGTATATGGTTGATGGAAAAATCAAAAAATGAAGAAAATGGGACATAATTGTCTATTTTGGAAAGGTGAAGGGCAATTATGTCCAACCAAGTTATAAGTTGTTTAATAATTTTCAGAGCGCTGGGTGGTGAGTTAGATTAGATTAAATGACTCCGTAAATGAAAATCAGAAAGTAATATGCATTCGACTTTGAATGCCGATTAGGGCGTTTAGTAGTTAAATGAGATTCTAGCATTCGATTTGATTCTAAATGTCATTTATGGCGCATAGGTGAAGAAAACCGAGAGTGATAACGGGAGTAGAAATCTGGAGCGAAATTGAGCGCGGAGTGGTTGTAAGTGAAAATCTGTCATTTCTTTTATCTTTCGTTTACTATGTTTTTGCATAATAAAAATGTATGTTTTATGAGCTTTCAATGCATAAACATGACTATTATCTTGATATGTATCTATAGATATGCATTTACATGTTCGGTTTAAGAAACAGTTTTAAAATTTCTGCATTTATTTTAAAGGCCATTGGTACCCTCAGATTATAGTGGTGGTGATTGTATGAGACCCGGTTGGTATATCCCGTACACATGGGCAGGTCTTGGGGGTGTGTCACTAACTCTGGAAAGTCGGGATGTCGAGTCATATGGGTCGCTCTATGTGTACGGGGTATTGTTGTTAGGGTTGTGCCTATGTGCCATCCCAGTTTTGTATGAATATTTGATATCTATACAGAGTATATTTTGTTATATCGCTAATTATCTTTTAATTATATGGTTTAATGCTTGTTACGCTACAAACTTTGTTTTATTTGAAAGTGTTCGGATACGGTCTAAAGGAGTTTAGATCGGTGATAAGAGTTAGCAAATATTCCAAGAGTTGGAGCGTTGTCTGAAACGGGACAAAGACCTCAGAATATGCTAATAATGATATAGTTGCAAGAGTTGCAATAGGTTGCTAGGATATGTCATTATGCAAGCATGTTCTCAAATATATAGTTCCTGGCCTATTTTTACTAACGCATGTCTGTTAGTAGATACTATTAATTTATATAGATCAGTGTATGTCTATATCTGTCGGGTACAGCTGGTTGTTCTTAGCTGACCAGGATCTTGAAGATTGTATAGGCATACAGGTATTCAGTTAGAACTGAGTACTGAACAAACTCATAGGGACCCCAATAGACATCCTATGTAGTAACCAGTATCCACGACTGGTAAGAATAAGTATTTATATATGTATAAATATACGTATTTTATTTGTATGTTGGTGATACTTGAATTATATATTGTTATTAGTAATATTTTTATAGGTTAAGGATATACGATTAGTATTGGGTTTATTTGTATGACTTTAGATTTATTTTAGGGACCAAATTGTTATACTTTGAAAGTTTTGGGGGCAAATTTATAAATACCAAAAATTAGCTTCTTAGTATAAAAAAACACTTTTGAACCCTAATTTACCATTTTTAGGTCGAGCTACCCATTTTAAGAGAGAGAAGAGAGAAATAGAGGAGAGAGAAAGAGGAGAAGAAGAAGAAAAAGAAGAAGAAATTGGAATTTTGAATTTCAAGAGGTATATCATATGTATTTCTCAATTTATTGGTATTAATTAAGTTAATTCCTTTAAGTTTTGATTTCTGAAAATATGTATAATTGAGGATTTGTTGTGTATTTCGTAAGATCATATGAGAATTGATGATGATCTATAAGATAGTTTGATAAATCATGATGAATTGTGGAATTTCTGCTGGATAACCTCTTGATCTAGGAATTTTATAAATTGTTGTGATTCGATTCTGGTTTTGACTTTTGAGTATATGAAATTAGACATGTTTAGGATCATCTGACACTTTGAATCGATTCAAAATTCCAGAAATGGAATTTGTTGTGAATTTACCAAAATGACCCTGAAATTCTGGAAATTTCCTATGTGAACAGTATAATACAGTGACGAACAATGTTTGTCCTACTGAATGATCTTCCAAAATTTCGAATTTGTGGAATATAATAAGTTTATATGTCTAATATGATATACTCGGAATTGAGAATTTAGATCAATGTGGTTGAAATGTTATGATTTTCTAAAGTATATCCGCTCATTACAGTATTTGATTAACAGATTTTTAAAGCTATGGAATAAAATAGTTTTAAAATATTTTTGGCAGTGATTTGGAAGAGAAATATTTATCATGGACTGAGATATGTGTTAAGAATAATTATGTGATAGTTTTATAATTTTTGAGTTAGTATATGATTTTATAAAATTGGGAGATTGAATACTGTTCAGTAAGTATCTTGATCTTGTCAGGTTTGTAGTTTGGATTCGATGGTGTGTATGGAATAGATTGTGTAGGAATTTGGATATAATATTCATATATAAGAAGTATATATGAGTCAAGAATGATATATTCTGATTTCGGAGTAATTGGACATCATTTGATGTATTAGAAATTTTTGTTAAGTGTAAGTGGTCAGAATGACAGGTTTTGAGAAACCAAATATTTAGACCAATTTGATGTGATAAATGCATTGTGTATAATTTTGTAAGCTATTTAAAGTATTTTGTGTGAATTGTGAGGCTTATGAAAGGATTAATCTCCATTGATAGGTTAAGGAGATTTAAGCCTTGTAGCTGAAAGTGTTAAGAGGTAAGTATACTAGACTTTTTACTGAAATCACAATAAACGTAGTAATTGTTTTGTATGATTTTGTAAATGTGGTTAGGAATATGTTTATGTTATGTCAAAGTATATTTTGATATGAAATGTGAAGATATGTATTTATGAATGTGAGCATGGACATACATGACATACATGTATTTTTGAAAGTGAGCTTTCAAAATAAGATATGTTTAACAAAGAAAGCTTTTGAAGTGTAATATGTCCATGAGAAATATTTTGTGTTTTGAGGGTACTTGAACTCACTGTTAACTTAGTAGGCATTTTATGTGATTTGTGAAGCCTTTATGTGTGGCCTTTCCTTCGGGATTGGTATATGTTATGTGTTCCGTATGTAGGGAGGATCCTATTGGTACCTAAAGGAAGTGTGAGTCATCACATTCGTGTGGTGGCGTATTGGTGCATGTGAGAGGACTCACCGATGATCAGGGTGAGGGTTTGGCTTTTACCTTCGGGTATGAGCATTATATATGTGTAATTTCAAGACCTCACTTGTACTATTCCTCTCATACGGTATGTCACCTACGAGTGACATTTGGCTCATTATGTGATATGTGATATGTAAGTCCTACTAAGTAGTAGTTGAGTGATGGTATTCCTATTATGTGTTTTGAAAGAATGTGTAAGCGCTTACATGATATGTGATTTGATAAGATTATGATTTTGATTGATAACAACATATCATACATATGCATTGTGTACATATATGTATTTGTATTTGATATATGAAAAACTAGTATGCTTACTGAGTTTTATACTCATTATAGTTTATGGTGATTTCAGGTAAATAAGGTACATGTGTGCTTAGCGGATTTGGCAAGGCTTCTGCTGTTCCTTGGGTTCCCTAAGTTGTTAGGTTGCTAAGTGTTTCATTTGGGGACACGTGGGATAAGATATTTGATTTGTCCCTAGTGAATAAATACTTATGTATTATTTTATTGTGTGTGGTTGGACTTAGTTTAAGTTTCACCAAGTGTAGTAATGGATTGATTTTAAGTAAGAATTTACAATGAATATATTCTGGGCTTCCGGTAACAAAGTTGCTACTGGTGACGTAGTAGAGTGTTAATCTCTGAGAAAACTCTGCGTATCTCCGGTTTATTAATTGTCCCAGTCATAATTCAATTGTTATAATTCTGAAAGAAATTGAAATGAATGTTTAAATATGGTCAAGAGAAGTTTATATTTATATGTTAAGTTATGGGTTGATTTTAGTGTTGAACTTACTAGCAACTTGCTAAGGATTTCTGTGTTGAAGGAAAGTTGAAAATTTTGTGTAATATTATTTATGAGTGCACATGCAGTAGCAGTGAATGAATGTAAGTGATGTCGTGTGTCGGATCTTTTGGGTCTGGGGCGTGACATCCTATGTTGCCGTCAATGAAAGGTCCTCTCGAGTTGAGTAGTATACATGGCCTATAACCTGAGCACCACGATGGGCTTATGAGTGATCCACCATGCTTTGGTTCCACACATGTCAGAGACCTTTCATGGTTTGACCGCTGGGTGTCGCTGGGTATGGTCCGATGCTCACGGAGTCCGGTGTGTGCAGATATGGGATCCATCAGCTCTCATAGGGAGTGATATATCTAAATGCTCTAAGATAGTATCTCAGGAAAGTCTTATGGCCGTAAGCAGTTAACCCGGAAAGGTGTTTCCATGGGTTAAACAATATGGCAAAGAGTTTTGCTCATATTGTTCAATTGAGATAGCGTAACAATATGCTTGTTACGCTACAAAGTTTATTTTATTTGAAAGAGTTCGGATACAGTCTAAAGGAGTTTAGACCGGTGATAAGAGTTAGCAAATATTCCAAGAGTTGAAGCATTGTCTGAAACGGGATAAAGACCTCAGAATATGTTAATAATGATATAGATACAAGAGTTGCAATAGGTTGCTAGGATATGTCATTATGCAAGCATGTTCTCAAATATATAGTTCCTGGCCTATTTTTACTAACGCAGATCTGTTAATAGATACTATTAATTTATATAGATTAGTGTATGTCTATATTTGTCGGGTACAGCTAGTTGTTCTTAGCTGACCAGGATCTTGGAGATTGTATAGGCATACAAGTATTCAGTTAGGACTGCGTACTGAACAAACTTATGAGGACCCCAATAGACATCCTATGTTGCCGTCAATAGAAGGTCCTTTCGAGTTGAGTAGTATACATGGTCCTCTGACCTGAGCACCACAATGGGCTTGCGAGTGATCCACCATGCTTTGGTTCTACACATGTCAGAGACCTTTCATGGTATAACCGCTGGGTGTCGCTGGGTATGGTCCGATGCTCACGGAGTCCGATGTGTGCAGATATGGGATCCATCAGCTCTCATAGGGAGTGATATATCTAAATGCTCCAAGATAGTATCTCAGGAAAGTCTTATGGCCGTAAGCAGTTAACCCAGAAAGGTGTTTCCATTGGTTAAACAATATGACAAAGAGTTTTGCTCATATTGTTCAATTGAGATACCATTCTAGAGATAGGTTTATGGATGAGCATATGGGGATTTGACGGTGTGAATCTATATCCCCGCGCATCCAAGATATATATGATGGAAGGACTATATGTGTGCGTTGTAATCTCAATTTGTATAGTTCAACGCGTCAATTTGTAATATTCGTGACGTGTGTGTAGGGCATAGTTCACGGACTGATGGAATAGCTCCATTTGACAAATCGGGCGTGGACCTAGAGAGTCCCGCGATATAGAGTGTACTTGTTGTGCACGGGGCAAAGTACTGGATTAAATTGTTTAATCCACTAATATCTAACGTAACCACGAAAATGCGTGCATGTGTGTATTTAAGCGTTAAATATAACAATTAATTAATAATTATTATTCACTAATTATAAAGAGACACGTAACACATTGTGGACCTTCGGTTGAGTTTACCCAAGTGTAGGATTTGGTAGGACTCGTTAAGGGGTATTCTTAGTAACTATTTATGAGGGATAAAATGATCATTTCACACTTTAATTATTTAAATATTAAATAATTAAATATCTCTAATATTTTATATTATTTTATTTATAATAATATAATATATATAATGTATGATAGCTGTCATGCATTATATATATAATATTATTGTTATAGTTTTATATTATTATTTTTTGTCAACAAAGTTAGCTTTTATTATATTATATTTTAATAATATTATTTTAATGTTATAATATATATATATATATATATATATGTGTGTGTGTGTGTGAATTGAAACGGAAATATGGGAAATTGAATTAGGAATTCAATTGAAACAAAAAGAAAAGAAAGAGAAAGGAAATAAAGTGTTATTTTCCTTTATCATTTCCGTTTCATGCTCTTTGTTTTTTAGAAGCAATTGTTGCTTCCAATTTTCTACTTCATCAACATGAGAAACAAGAGCAATAGATTAAGTACCGGTCATTTGAATTAAGGATTAATCCTACATTGGATTAAGGAGCTGCTGTTCTAAATTATTAAGCCCACCAAATTAATAACTAGAACTGTCAACCAGTACAACTTCAGGTGGACTCTGGAAGTATACGTGTAAAATGTTACACATATTGGTAATTTCTAAATTTTATCATTTATGTATTAATTTGATTAATATATTATTAGTATGTTAATTGTATGTTTTATATTCCGCTGTGTTAAAATATGTATTAGAGGCGTATTTTTGAATTAACACACTACTACATGGATACACCTGAACACAGTAGATCCCCAACAATTGTTTTGCTATATGTATGCGATGTAGGATTCCGTTGTATAGCCAGTGAGATGTCTTGAGATGTCACTGTAGGTGCTGCTAGTTGAGGTGCCCCGTGACCTACTCACGTATGCGGTGCTAGTTAAGTCACTACGTGAGTATAAAGCTTTAGGGTTACCATTGGCACAATTTAGAAAGAAAATGGCCAAGCGAGGACTTTACTAGTTTTCAATTTATCGATAGCATTTATGCATTTATATGCACACGGAAATTATTATGTTATACAGATTTTGGATATTGCTTTCCAAAGATGTAGATAAAACCCACTTGGCAGGATTTCATCGGCATATGATATTAGAAACCATTTTACAGCTTTACATCAGTTTTAGAAGCATTATTTATGCATGTACTTTAGAATTTGCTATCTATGTATAATGTTATTTTATTTGAAATCTTATTTGCACTCACTGAGCTTATTTAGTTCACTCGTTTTGTGTTTTATATTTTCTAAACCCTTCCTAGGTGCAGGTCTCGGTACGCAAGCTGCTGATTCTCATATTGCCGAGTAGTGGGCCAAATCTGAAGATCATTTTTGTATATATAATTGTGCTAAATAGCACCCTTTACTTTATGCATAGTAGTTGTAGGCATATATATTTGTATGTATATTTTGAACCAACAAGAAGAGATTTCGATATTACGATGATCATTTTTGTTTTTTATGATTATGCTCATTTTGTGATTCAAATGAAACTATTGAGTTGTGTTAGATTTGATTTGGAAAGGACCGGAGGTCCGAATTGGTAGTATTGAGAAGTGTTTGAAATAAAAGTGAAATTTCTTTGCAGGTTTTATATGGATTTTTTGAAAAACAGGGGAAACTCTACCTTTTTTTAAAAAATTAAGATGTCATTTTCATGTATATTACAAGATTTTTTCAATAGTAGCAAGAACTAAAAAGGGGTTCGCCTTGTAGAAATTTCTCAACTTACCTAGTTATATTCTGAGGAACTTCTGTCGAGGTGTCCGGCTGGGCCGCTGGGACCTATAGTAGAGGGTCTTAGGGCGGGTCCTGTCAAAGTGGTATCAAAGCACGGTTTTTGGTGTTTTTAGTTAAAAAGTTCTTTTTTACAATGAGATTTCTTGAAATCGCATGCATATTTTTTTAATTTTAGTAAGTTGAATTCTTTGCATTTGATAATCATTTGCATCATTAAATTTATAGAAAATATGCATCGTCGTGGAGGCCCACGTACTAGGAGAGCAGCTACGGAGGCTCTTGCATCTGAAGAGGAGCAGGAAAATGAGTCGATAAATGTTCCTACGCCTCAGACCCTTTCTAAATCATCTGAACCTGCTGAGTCAGAAGGTGGAAATGTGAATATAGCTCAGATGGCCCAGATACTAGCAGCAGCGATCCATCAACCGAGAGAGACTGGAGTGTCCATTGAGCACACCAAGAAATTGGGCGCTAAGCCTAATGATGGTATCGGAGATCCCGAGAGAGCTCTATCCTGGTTAAAGAGCATTGAAGAAATTTTTCAGGTTATGAGATGTACTGAAGAACAGATGGTGGTCTACTCTGCATTTCTATTGAAGGAATGAGCGAAGGATTGGTGGAAGGCCTTGCAAAGGAGGAACGCCGATAGGGTGTCTTGAGCACTTTTCAAAGAGGAATTTCTGAATAAGTTATATCCCAAAAGTTATAAAGATGCGAAGATAGAAGAGTTTTTTAAGCTCGAATAAGGTTCCCTCTCGGTGGCAGAGTACGAGAAGAAGTTTTTAGAGCTCCTCCGTGCCGTTCCCTTTATAGTTGATAATGAGGAGCAGAAGGCTAACCGGTTTGCAGTGGGTCTCAATCCTTGGATTAGGGCATACGTGGTATCGACAGCCCACACTCAGTATGGAGCATTGGTGGAAGCTGTAACTCGGGTTGAAAGAAGTATGACAATCATTCCTAAACTGAAACAACTGGGCTAGAAAAGAGGTTGGTCAGGTGATTCTCGAGGAGGGCCGAGTAAATTCACACGGACAGATGAGAGATCTTCATGGTCCAGTAGTCGAAAACCAAGTCAAGGAGCTCAATCCAATCAAGCTTCCGTTCAGCAATCATCCGCCGGATTCCGAAGCACTAAGGAGAGTTGGAAGAATTGTTCGGTGTGTAATAAATGCGGCAAGGCCCATCCGGGGGATTATAGGAAGGGGACTACCGGTTGTTATAAGTGTGGTCAAGAGGGCCACTACATGAGAGATTGCCCCGAATGATGGAGTTAGCAGTAAGCCAGAAGATAGACCACTAGCTCTGAGACAAACTAGTGGCGGTCGAGCGACTCGAGCCAGCCTAGTAGGGGAGCCGGTTGAGGAGGATCATCCGGAGGACCGCAAGGTAGACTGCATACCCAGGCTAGGGTATTTGCAGTGACACAGCAGGAAGCGGATGCGGCCCCATAAATTGTGATATGTACGATGTTAATTTTTGATCGAGATGCTTATGTACTGATAGATCCTAGAGCGACCCATTCTTTTATTTCTATGGAGTTTGTTGCAAATGCTAGTATAGCGCCCCAATTATTGTGCAGTAGCAATGTCTCTTCCTACAGGAGACTCCATTGTAGCAGAAAGGGTGTGTAGGGGTAGTAAAATTAGTATTAAGAGCCAAGAGTTTATGACGGATTTGATTGTGCTGGCCATCAGTGAGTTTGATGTGATTTTAGGGATGGATGATTGGTTGTCTAAATATCGGGCCTCAGTGGATTACTTCTGGAAAGAAGTCAGATTATGTAGCCTAGGTGGAACGGAAGTTATTTTTTGTGGGGTGCAAAAATCACTTTCCACCAGTATGGTGTTGGTAATGAGGGCAAGAAAGATGCTTCAGAAGTCATGTCAGGGGTACTTAGTCTATGCCATAGATGCAAGAGATGGTGGAATGAAATTAGAGGATATTACAGTGGTTAGAGAGTTTTGGATATATTCCCAGAGGATCTAGAAAGAGAGATAGAGTTTAAAATAGAGAGATAGAGTTTAAAATAGAAGTAACTCCTGGAACGCAACCAATTTTCAAAGCACCTTACAGAATGGCTCATTCAGAATTGAAAAAACTAAAGGTTCAGCTAGAAGAGTTGGTGAATAAGGGTTTCATCAGACCGAGTACTTCTCCTTGGAGGGCACTGGTTTTGTTTGTATAGAGCAAAAGATGGAAGTATGAGATTATGCATTGATTACAGGGAACTGAATAAAGTAACGATGCGTAATCAATATCCACTTTTGAGAATTGACAATTTATTTGATCAGCTACAGGGAGTCAGAGTATTTTCCAAGATAGATCTAAGGTCAGCCTATCATCAATTGAAGATTCGGGAGGAAGATGTTCCTAAGACGGCCTTTAGGACCCGATATGGGCATTATGAATTCTTGATTATGCCTTTTGGGCTGACTAATGCCCCAGTTGCTTTTATGGATCTCATGAACAGAGTTTTTCAATCCTATTTAGATCGGTTTATGATAGTATTTATTGATGATATACTGATTTATTCAAGCAGTGAGGAAGAGCATGCAGAACATCTGAGGATAGTTTTGCAAACCTTAAGGGAGCATCAGCTATACGCCAAACTTAGTAAATGTCATTCTGGCTAGATAGAGTTGTATTTTTTGGGCATGTAATCTCTGCAGAATGGGTAACAGTAGATCCCCAGAAGATTGAAGCAATAGTGAATTGGAGACAGCCCGCGAACATGATGGAGGTCCGTAGTTTCTTGAGTTTGGCTGGGTATTATAGGAAGTTTGTTGAGGGATTCTCAAAGATAGCCGCTCCTCTGACTAAACTAACCTGGAAAGAAGAGAAGTTTGTATGGTCGGAAGCGTGCCAGCAGAGTTTCGAAGAGTTAAAGCGAAGGTTGACTTCGGCCTCAGTGCTTACACTTCCATCGGGGAATGACGGATTTACCATATATTGTGATGCTTCCAGGCAGGGTCTAGGTTGTGTGTTGATGCAGAAGGAGAAAGTAATAGCCTATGCTTCCAGACAATTAAAGAAGTATGAACAGAATTATCCTACACACGACCTAGAATTAGCTACAGTAGTTTTTGCTCTAAGAATTTGGAGGCATTATTTGTATGGGGTTCCTTGCAAGATCTTTACGGATTATAAGAGCCTGCAGTACTTGTTCACCCAGAAAGAATTGAATATGAGGCAGAGAAAGTGGCTGGAGCTTATTAAAGATTATGAGTGCACTCTAGAGTACCATCCGAAAAAGCTAATGTGGTAGCAGATGCTCTCAGTAGAAGGCATGTCGGTTCAATAGCTCACTTGAAGGTTGCATATCTATCAATGTTGGTAGAAATGAGGTCGTTAGGTGTAAAATTAGAATTGTCAGATTCGGGAGCACTATTAGCCACATTTCAGGTCCATCTAATATTGGCTGATCGAATCAAATAACTACAGACTCAAGATCCACGGGTAATTAAATTAAAGGATAAAATGGAGTCTGGGCGGCGAAAGGATCTTTCAGTGATCGATGATGGTGTAGTAACCTTGGGTCGGAGGTTATGTGTTCCGGATGTAAATGAGTTAAGAAGAGAGATTATGGAAGAAGCTCATTCTTCTGCATATGCTATGCATCCGGGGAGCACAAAGATGTACCGTACCCTAAAAGAGCACTACTGGTGGAAGGGCATGAAGAAAGATATAGCTGAATTTGTCTTAAGATGCCTAACTTGCCAGCAAGTAAAGGCTGAGCATCAGAAACCTGCTAGGCTTTTGCAACCCCTTCCGATTCTGGAGTGGAAATGGGAAAGAATAACGATGGACTTCGTGGTAGGACTTTCTCGTAGCCAGAGGGGCAATGATGCAATATGGGTAATTATTGATAGGCTGACAAAATCTGCCAATTTCCTACCCATTACAAGCAATTATTCTTTAGATAAATTAGCACAGTTGTACGTAGATGAGGTGGTACGACTCCATGGAGTTCCAGTATCCATTGTGTCAGACAGGGATCCACGGTTCACTTCTCGATTTTGGCCCAGCTTACAGAAAGCTCTAGGCACAAAATTGAGTTTCAGTACGGCCTTTCATCCACAGACGGATGGTCAGTCTGAGCGGACAATTCAGACGCTTGAAGATATGCTTAGAGCGTGTGTTATGGAGTTTAAAGGGAGTTGGGATACTCATCTGTCGCTAATGGAGTTCGCCTACAATAATAGCTACCAGACTAGCATCAAGATGGCACCATATGAAGCATTGTATGAAAGGAAGTGCAGAACTCCAGTTTGTTGGGATGAGGTAGGTGAAAGGAAGCTGATCGGCCTAGAAATTATCCAGATTACTTCGGAAAAGATTCAACTTATCAGGCAGAGCTTGAAAATAACTAATGATAAACAGAAAGGTTATGCAGATAACAAGAGAAGAGACTTGGAGTTTGAGATCGGTGGTAAGGTTTTTCTGAAGATATCGCCATGGAAATGAGTACTAAGATTTGGGAAGCAAGGAAAGCTAAGTTCCTGATATATTGAGTCATACGAGATAGTTGAAAGAGTTGGAAATGTGGCATATCGTCTACGGTTACCCGAAGATCTGGCTAGAATCCATGATGTGTTTCACGTTTTCATGCTTCGCAAGTATATAGCAGATCCTTCGCACATCCTAAGGGAACAATTAGTAGAATTGAACGAGAACTTGACTTACGAAGAGAAGCTTGTGCAAATTCTAAACCGAAAAGAGCAAGTACTTTGTAATAAAAGCATTCCCTTAGTGAAGGTGTTATGGATGAACCATGGAGTAGAAGAAGCCACGTGGGAACGTGAAGATCTAATGCGAGTACAACATCCCCACCTCTTCGAGATAGGTATGATTTAAATTTCGAGGACAAAATTTTTTTAAGGAGGGGTGAAATTGTAATATCCAATCCCTATTAGTAGTCTTGGTGCCTAGATTTTAGTATAGAGCAATAAAAACCCCGTAGGATTACTCGATTTTAACCCTGTTAGAAATATTTTCTTTATGGTGCGCATGAGAGATATTAGACCTAATTTGATAATTTCACACTCGATCGGAGCATCGGACGACCCTAGAATATTTTTGAAAATTTTCTCTATTGGCTTGGAAAAGGAAATTCTAATTTACTATATAAATTTGCATTTAAGGGTTATGTATAGAACAAGCCTTCGTTGAGAAATACAAACCATATATTAAAGAATGGACCAATTAAAAGCAATCCCATGGTTTGCCAAGTTGGAAATTCTAGTTAGCTCATTTGACTATTCTAACTAGATAGTTACAAAAGAACCAATTAAATCCTTCCAATTGAACTAATGGAAAATTAGGAATATTGAGTAAGTTGAAAGGCAAAATAGTCAATTGAGGGAGCACTATATATATATATATATATATATATGTTGGAAGTGTGTAGAGTTTTCAAGAGATCAAAAGCAAACATTTAGAGCAAAAGAGAGCAAAATTCGTGCAACTGTTGAAGGTGCTGCTACAGTGAAATTTCAGTTTCTTTTTCATGATTTTTCATGCTTAAGCAAGCTAAAATAAGGTTACATATCAAACCCTAAACTCAATTGAAGCCTCCATTAATGAAAATTCAAGAAAAAGAGGTAAGAAAAGCATTGTTTTGTGAAATTTATAAGTGAGCTTTTAAGATTACTTCAGTTGATGTTTTTGTATGTATTCTTGGTTTAGATTGAGTTGAATTCTAGTGTGGAGCTTGAAGGAGTCATCAATTTGAAGAAATTGGCAAGGTAAGAATTAGGGTTTTGGGTGATTTGAATGTAGAAACTTCAATTGGTTGTAATTAGGGCATTAGAATGAAATTGGCTTGATTTTGATGTAATTGGAATAAGAAATTGAGAAAAGAAATGTGTTGGAACATAGGGTAAAATTTTGTCACTTTAGAGAAGTTAGGGATTGAGTGGTATTTTGATTGAGTTGTTATGTGTAAATGATGCATTATGTATGTTGAATGTATATGGTTGATGGAAAAATCAAAAATGAAGAAATGGGGCATAATTGTCCATTTTGAAAAGTTGAAGGGCAATTATGTCCAACCAAGCTATAAGATGTGTAATAATTTTTAGGGCGCCGGGTGGTGAGTTAGATTAGATTAAATGACTCCGTAAATAAAAATTAGAAAGTAGTATGCATCTAGGCTTTGAATGCCGATTAGGGCATTTAGTAGTTAAATGAGATTCTAGCATTTGATTTGGTTTTAAATGTCATTTGTGGCGCGTAGGTGAAGAAAATCGAGAGCGATAACGGGAGTAGAAATCTGGAGCGAAATTGAGCGCGAAGCGATTGTGAGTGACAATCTGCCATTTCTTTTATCTTTCGTTTACTATGCTTCCGCATAAGAAAAATGTATGTTTTATGAGCTTTCAATGTATAAACATGACTATGATCTTGATATGTATCTATAGATATGCATTTACATGTTCGGTTTAAGAAACAGTTTTAAAATTTCTGCATTTATTTTAAAGGCCATTGGTACCCTCAAATTATAGTGGTGGTGATTGTATTAGACCCGGCCGGTATATCCCGTGGACATGGGTAGGTCTTGGGGGTGTGTCACTAACTCCGGGAAGTCGGGATGTCGAGTCATGTGAGTTGCTCTATGTGTACAGGGTATTGTCTCGCTATATATATGCGATGTAGAATTCCGCTGCATAGCCAGTAAGATGTCTTGAGATATCACTGTGAGTACTGCTAGTTGAGGTGCCCCGTGACTGATTGGGGCGTAAAAGTACTATTATTATTTGTACCCAAATTTCTTATTTTGCTCCAAATCATAAGTATTTGGCTATTTAATTGTGGTTTTTGATCATAATGACGGAAAATGTGACGTATAGGAACAAACGGGAGGCGAATCGGATGTCAAACGAAGAAGTTACGCTCAAAATACGAAATGGATACTAAGGCTGGATGCCGCAGCGCCCAGCGACTGAGCGCCGCGGCGCCCTGGTCAGTAGCTGAGCACCGCGGTGCTCAATGCGGCAAACAGTATCGAAAACAGTATTTTGCTACAATACCGTGAACAGTATTTTGAAGACAAAAAAACCTATAAATAGAAAGCCAAAAACCCTAGGAGGGGAGGAGAAAAAGAGAGAAAATAGGCAAAAACTTAGAGAGAGAATTCACAACACAAATCAAAAATCAAAGCCAAAGATTGAAGAACCAAGATCAAGCTTCAAGCCAAGATTGATGGAGAAGCACATCAAGGAGTCACTTTGATTGGTTTTTCTTCTCTTTCTTTATCATTATGTTCTTGTTCTTGTTCTTGTTCTTGTTGATCTTCATGGATTGATTTGATACTTTTGATTTTGTGATGGGCTAAATTATTATTCTAGGGTTAGACTATGTAAACCTAGTATGTAGTTGGATTTTATTGATTCTTAGTTTATGAACTTGATAAATTCAATTGATTCATTCTATCTTGTGTTTAATGCTTTCATTATACCTGATCAATATTTTGAATGATTGAGGAACCATGATGAACTCGACAGATAGATTCATGTGTTTTGCCTAGGATAGTTTGATGCATGATCATAGGGTAACAACTATGAGTTCCTTCTAGGATAGACATATACCTAGGTGGCATGTATGGTATAATGTAGACTTGATCTTAATGAATTACATTCTGATTTGATTACCATAGACATATAAGTGATTGTTAGAATGCGTAATATAGTCACTTGACCATCGACAGAGGCTTGTAATGAGATTAGTGTCTAAACCAATCAATTGGTATTAAGGGATTAACTAAGTGGTTAATGAATCCAATGAAATACTAGGGGACGAGTCAAAACCCTAGATTATCTTTATTTGTGAATTCTACTCTTTGCTTTTGTTTAGTTAATTGAGAGAACTAGATTAGTTACATAAATTCTAGATTTTAGTTTTCTGAATAAAAGTTAAGTAGGTATAATTTTAGTACTTGATTTATAGAAATAGATTGCATAGTCCCTGTGGGATCGATATCTGGGCTTAAAATCCTATATTACTTGATATGATAGCGTGCACTTACGCTTAGCTACTATATCACACCAATCAGTGACCTACTCACGTGTGTGGTGCTAGTTAAGTCGCTACGTGAGTATAGAGCTTTAGGGTTACCATTGGTACAGTTTAGAAAGAAAATGGTAGAGCGAGGACTTTACTAGTTTTCGATATATCGATAGCATTTATGCGTTTATATGCACATGGCGGTTATTATGTTATACAGATTTTGGATATTGCTTTCCAAAGATGTAGATAAAATCCGTTCGGCGGGATTTCATCAGCATATGATATTAGAAATTGTTTTACAGCTTTACATCAGTTTTAGAAGCATCATTTATTCATGTACTTTAAAATTTGCTATCTATGCATAATGTTATTTTATTTAAATCTTAATTGCACTCACTGAGCTCTTTTATCTCACTCGTTTTGTGTTTTATGTTTTCTAAACCCTTCTCAAGTGCAGGTCTCAGTACGCAAGCTACTGATTCTCCTATTGCCGAGTAGTGGGCCAAATTTGAAGATCATTTTTGTATATGTAAATGTACTAAATAGCACCCTTTACTTTATGCATAGTAGTTATAGGCATGTATATTTGTATGTATATTTTGAACCAACAAGAAGAGATTTCGATATTACGATGATCATTTTTGTTTTTTATGAGTATGCTCATTTTGTGATTCAAATGAAACTATTGAGTTGTGATGGATTTGATTTGGAAATGACCGGAGGTCCAAATTGGTAGTATTAAGAAGTGTTTGAAATATAAGTGAAATTTCTTTGCAGGTTTTATATGAATTTTCCAAAAAATAGGGGAAACTCTACCCGTTTGTTTTTAAAATTAAGATGTCATTTTTATATATATTACAAGATTTTCTCAATAGTAGCAAGAACTGAAAAAGGGTTCGCCTCGCAGAAATTTCACAACTTACATAGTTATATTCTGAGGAACTTCCGTCGAGATGCCCGACAGGGCCGCTGGGACCTACAGTAGAAGGTCTTGGGGCAGGTTCTGTCACTATTAGTAATATTCACACCTCAAGTCTTTATTCCACTTCTCAAGTGGGATTAAGAAAGCTTTTAGCTTCTCAAGTAGGCTTTTTCCTTGATAGCCTTGTATGATACTGTCAATACGACGATAATGGGAATAAATTTCTCTTTTTGAACTCTTGCTAATCTTCGAGAAGACCTCCTCATTCTGTCCCCTCTATTTTTTTCTTAGGGTCTGTGATAAGACCTATTTATGTTTAGTATTTCTGTCTTCTTAACTTAGTATTTGTTCATTTAAATATAATTATTTGGCTATTTACGCACTTTATTCTTGATTTATAGGTTTTTAGACTTTTGACGCAAAAATTCGATGGAAATGAAAGAATAAAATAGAGAGATAGCATTGCGACACTACTTAATGTTGTAGCGCAAATTAATGACTCCAGCACCCAACATTCAAGGCCGTAGCATTCAAATAAAACCAGATAAAGAGATTTTTAGGTCTTAGAACCCTGATGCCTAAAACCTAGTATCGCGATGATCGTGTAATTTAAAGAAATTATACTTTTCCTTGGACTTGAAGTTTCCCTAACTTTGAAGCCAAGAACCTATAAATAAAAGTCTTTTGAATCCAATTAAAGAGATACAAGCTAGAGTAAGAAGAAAAATAAGTTTTAAAAGAGATTAGAGCAAAATTTGAAGATTAGGGAAAAGTTTGCACAGCAAATTAGATAGAGAATGTGAAGATTCAAGACGTTCTCATTGTTTATTCTCTTTTCTCTATTAGATCTCATGTTTTTCTTCATTATGTATTTTAATTTATGTTCTAGTACTCTTCCTGTTAGGATTTGTGCTCATTTGCCATCCCAATTTTATATGAATATTATTTTTTTTATACTTATGCAATAAATAAATATTTTATTAAATCCTTAATTATTTTTTATAAGGTAAGATGCTTGTAACATTTCGACCATTATATTGATATGAAGAGTTGAGATCAGGTCTAAAGAGTTAGAACTTTGTTTGCAATGGGACAAAGACATGAGAATATACTAATGATGACATAGTTACAAATAGTTGCAAGAGTTGCTGAAAAATGTTATTATGCAAGTATGTTCTCGAATTATATATTTCTGATATATTTTCACCGATGTAGGGTCTGTCAAGTGGAACAAATTAATATAGATCAGTAAATATCTATATTTGAATCATTCAAATGGTTAATCTTAGCAGACCACGAGTTTAGTGGAAACTCGTATAGATATACAGATATTTAGTGAGGACTGGATACTAAACAAGACTCAATAAAGACCTCCAATAGATATCCCATAAAATTGTCAATTGAGGGTCTTCTCGAGTTGAATAGTATTCGTGGTCCTTTGACCTAAGCACCATAGTGGACTTGTGAGTGATCCACCATACTTAAATTCCACACAAGTCAGAAATCTTTCATAGTCTGACTGCTGGGTGTCATTGGGTATGGTCTGATGCTTATGGAGTCTAATGTATGTAGACATAGGATCCTTCAGCTCATATGGGTGAGTTAAATATCCAGATGCTCTAAGGTTATATTCCATTAAGTCTTATGGCCATTAGCATTAAATCCGAGAAAGAGTTTTCCATGGTATAAACAATATTGCAAAGAAGTTTATGGATATTATTTATCGGAATACGAATCAATGAGATAAATTTATGGTTGAGCAATAGGGGTCTTAATGGTGTTGATCTATATCCCCCCTCTTTCAAGATATTAATAACGAATAGATTGTACGAATAGGGATTAACCTCAACTTGTATGGTTCAACTCGCCATTTTATATTATCCATAACGTGGGGGATGGGGCGCATTAGTTATGCAAAAATGTTCTGTGAGACAAAATGGTTGTGAATTTAGGAAGTCTCACTATATGAAGTGTACTTATTGAGCAAGTGGGTAGCGCACCGGATCAAATTGTTTGATTCTGAAAGTTTTTAGAAAATATAAATTTATTTCAAAGTCTCTCAGAGAGTAGCTAAAGTTTAAGTGTTAAACATAAAATTGTGCTAAGTAAGACTTGACATTTTTATCTACTTAGTGTATGTCTCAAATTATGCCAATAATTTATATAGGTACTAAATTTGGCATTAGTGGATATAACTATCATTTAAATAAAATAATAATTATTTTATTTAAATTAATTCATTCAGCCATTTATTTATTTTAGAGTCTATTGGGAAGTAGTTAAAGTTTAAGTGTTAAATCTAAGATTGTGCCAAGTAAGGCTTGACACTTTTATCTATTTATGTATGCCTAAACTTGAGCCAATAATTTATTTGGGTATTAAATTTTTCATTTGTGGATATAGCTATCATTTAAATAAAATAATTATTATTTTATTTAAATTAATTCATTCGACTATTTATTTATTTTTGGGTCTCTCGAGGAGTAGTTAAGGTTTAAGTGTTAAACCTAAGATTGTGTCAAGTAAGACTTAACACTTTTATCTACCTAGTGTATGCCTCAAATTGTGTCAATAATTTATATAAATATTAAATTAGACATTGTAAATAAAATTATGAAATAATTGTTGTTTCATAATATATTAAATAATTCAATCATTTTGTATATTAAATTGAATTGATTCTTTTCAACAATTTACCATTGCCATTTGTTCTTTATTTTTTATTAGCCATTCGTAATTCAATTCAAAAATAAATCAAATGAATTTGATTCGTATTAAAAGCAGAAGGTGGCTTGATTTCATTATCTTGCCACATTGCAAGCCATTAATTGCCTCCTTTATTTAGTCACCGAGACAAGCACCATATTCAATAAGAATTGGCAAGTTGCTGCTGGAATTAATTAAGCATTGTCATACTTTATTAAGTGGCAGCTAAGTGCAATTCAATTGCTTAAATTAGGTGATGGTTTCACTATATAAATGGCCGAGAAATGCGAATTGATGGGTGTGAATTTTATTAAGCCGAGTTGAGTGAATTTTGAATAGCTTTTGCAATTAGTTAAATGTTAACAAAAGCAAAAGCATTTAGAAAAATAACTTCGACTTGAGAGACATTAATATATTAGAAGCAAGTGTTGATTCGAATATTTCTAAAAAAAAAAAGTGAAGCTATCAGTCTAATTTGAGAAAGCTCACTTCGTCCACAACTAGACTTGTTTAAAAACACTCTTCAAATGTGAGTCTTTTAATCTCATTAATGTAATGAGATAGTATTGTGTGTTATATTTTTGTTGCATTGCATGTAAGATATGTGATATTTTAAATTATTTAAAATGCATACATTCACCCATAGTACGGTGCACACGCACAAAACACCCAACACTTTCATTCATCATAAACTAATTTTTCTAGATCTAAAGTTACAACTTTGAACTTAATATGAATTTAATTTAGTTTTTCTTCTCTTATTTTATGAACTTAATTTATAGAATTGTTTAATATATTTGTGCTTAACGCTTTCTATATCTTTGAACAATATTTAGATTGTTTTTGGAACCATAATAAACTTGACAAAAAGATTATGTGTTTAGCTTAAGGCATATTAATATATGATCATAGCGTAACAATTATGAATTTCATATGAGATAGACATATACTCATATGACATATATGGTAATAATAAATCTGTTCTTAATGAGTCTTATTCTATTCTGATTACCATAGATATATAGATAATTGTTAGGGTAAGATATACTTACTTGACCATCGACAGAGGCTTATGATGAGATTCGGAATTAGGATAAGAGAATAACTAATTCAAGTAAATTTGAGAGATAATTGTAACCCTAGGTCATTTATTAATGTTGAATTAATCCTTATTTAATTTAGTTATGACTTGATTAATTTTCTATTTAAGATATATTAGTTTAATTAAATTAAAACTTATTTTGTTTGAATAAAAGTAAAAAGTTATAATTTTAGTACTGGGTTAAAGAATAGATTAAAACATCCCCGAGGGAACGATACTCGACTCATTTTATATTACTTATTGTGATAATGTGCACTTGCGCTTAAATTGGTAAATCCACAACAATCGATCCCTCTGAGGATATTTCATCGCCCTTAGGGTGCTCTATCCCTTTGTTCTTGGACCACCTTCATCTCAGGTGATTTTTTAGGCTCATAACCTCACATTGTTTTCTCGAGTGCTTGCTACATCCAATTTTTTCATCACCTCCTCTTCTTTGATCTTTAAGTATTGGAGTGCTTATTCATAGGCAACCATATAAATTTCAATTGGATTCTCAGACAAGTATACCAAAATCGACTTAGCTTCAACCTTCCCTTCAGGGCTTCTAAGGCAATCGACAAATTAAACACCCTAAGTTGAATCACTTCCTAGTGACATTGTCCCATAAAACTCCTTAAATTCTTTGTTTGATCTTGCTTGTGCTTGATTATTTATATTTTTATACTAACTCACAAACTAATTTATCAAATTATTTAGCATAAATATGAGTCTAGACATGTAAATCGTGTCATTTTATATTAACACAATCTAAATTTTTAAAGTTTATTTATCTTTTGTATCGAATTTGTGCCCATAATTCATTTTAAAAAGTTGGTTTGACATAACTTGTCAACTTTAGCCACTATACTCATATTTAGGGATGACAGTGGATTGAGTTTAGGATAGATACTCTAAACTCATGCCCGCATCTGCTTCAAAAACAAAATAATAAATTCTTCTCAAATTTGTTGCAGATTTAGAATTTTATTATCAAACCTGCGTTAATGTATATGTACTCCTTACCAAACTAAGCAGGTTACAACTTGACATAATAAAAAATATAAAATTATAATATTAATTTCAAAGAAAATTCATAAAGTATAGCAATAAAAATTATACCATAAATTTAAATTTAATAAAAGTCTTCCTATCAAAGTTAAACTCATTTCTAAGTTAAAACTAATAAAAGTAACTCATAAATAGTTAACACAAATACTAAATAATATAATTATAAAGCAACTCAATTAAACAAAAGTAAGTTTTTTTAAGCTTGATTCAAGATTTAAGAATGTCTTATAAATAAATTTATATTAGTATATTATAGTTTTAAGATATTTCACCAAACTTGTGTCGATCTCAAGTTTGTTGTAGGTTTTAACTTTGTGTACCAAGCTCATCCCAAATCTACTTTAAAGTCTTACCAAATCCTTTCCAATAGGAGTATGGTCTAACAGATTTGCAGGCTTATGAGTTATTTTGCCATCCTTACTAGTATCATATTAAAGATATTCATGACTTATTTTATTTTTCAAATTATTTTTAAAATATTTAATTAACTATTCATTTTTTATGTCAATGCGCATATCAGTCTATTAAACTTTTATACCTAAAATATGAACTCGACACAAATTCATCTCAAAATTCATCTTATACCAACTTTATATATATATATATACGCTAAGTTTGTGCATGTTGTGCCAAGTTAACTCATTTTATACCTCTAATCAAGGTATAATTTTAGCACAATATTATAGATAAAGTCCATTTTCAAAAATATAAATTATTTTAGAAATTAGCAGCAATGGCTATTAGGGAGTTTCTTTTGTTAAAGTTAATAAGTTCTATATCAGAGTATATTAAATCACTCAATATATTCTATACACATTATTTAATATATATATATGATAAATTAATAGTAGTGATATGACAAATATGTTTCTATACAACTTACGAGAATATCCATTTTTTCATTTAAAAAACTAAATTTTTAACAATAAAAATTTGACTTTTCATTATTTAACTATTAAAATAATGTTGGTGATATAAAAAATATGCCCCTAAACACATTATTTAATTCCCTTAATCTATTTATAAATTTTTCCTTTGAACTATAAGTGGCCATTGCAATGTCAAATAATACCCTATAAAAGGCTATATTTCTAGGCCTTTTTTGTGCACTTTATGTCTTGCAAATTCTTCTTTTATCTTGTATATATTCTCTGAAATGTTGAGCTTATAGGTATATATTATGGTTTGGTTCTATTGTTTGTTACTGGAATTGGTAGCATTTATGATCGAATTGATGCTACTTCACCAGGATTAATTTTCATAACCATTTTTGTATACTTGGAAAGTCAACATAAGATAGATTACGATCATCTTCAAGAGTGTCTTTTGCCCTTCTCTTAGCTCTATAAATTTTAATCATATTAATAGTCACTCTATATCTTTGAAATAATTCTTGCTTAAGCACTTCAGCTTTGACCAAACTCTTAAACTCTTTTTTGAGCTATAGTAACTTAGCTTCAATAATTTTGGTGATTTTCAAATATGTATGTTTTTCTAACATGTACACAATCACATGCATACACCTTAAAACACATTAATAAGTGGTATTAGAGCCTGTTTTATTATGTTTTTGGGTTGTTGGGGTGTTATAAGAAGTGTTTAGAATGCCTAAAAATAGTAAAAATTTTATTTTTGAAGTGTTTAAAGTGTAGAAAAATAGTTTTTGTTGAAAGAACGTCGGGGTATTCGTCGGTGAATGCTAGATCGTTCGTTGTATAATGTTAGGGCCTTAATTGTGATAACATTGAGGCTTAAGGTGCTTAAAGTAAAGGCATTACACCGAGACGTTCAAGTGTTGAACACTGGGGTGTTCATCAGGTAGAACGCGGGGGCATTCAAGTGTTGAATGTCGGGTTGTTCAAAAGTCAGTAACCCAAGTCGCTTTAAATTGAGAAAAAAGAGTAAAATAATTTTTTTGGAGCATTATATTGTATAATTCTATAACGTTCAACTTTTAACACTGATCATTCTGAACAATACACTCTAATTTGAAATTTTACATGTGAGGTTTATTTAATACAATTATAATTGTTATATTATTTTATTAAATGTTGTAAATATTTGTTTATGCTGATTAACCACAATGGGAGCCTATGGATGGGGTTAGTTGTGCTTGTATAAAAAAATATTCTACATATAAATTAGATCCGTATAAGATACGAAAATTTATTATAATTGTTAATTGTAATAATAATTATAATAATAATTTAAAAAATTATATATTATTAAAATATCTCTTAATCAGATTAAATAATATTGTATTATGAGATAATATTATACAATGATTCGTCTTGTCAATACAGTATTAGATGGTTCACTTCGGCCTTTTCCAATATTGCTACAGCGTGAAGGAGAAAAATCTCATAATTTCCAATCAATTCATTTAGTCGAGGTGATTCGAGCTATGCCGGTTAAACATGAGATGAGACAAATATATGCGAACGTATTGTCCAATATTGTTATAGTGTTAGGGTAATACTGGTAATATATATTTGATGATTGACAAGTTAATCTGGAATACACTTATCAAATATTGCTTCAACGTGAGGATAAGGTGTATTTAAGATCAGTGGTAAGAGTTGCATAAGATGCAATGGACAAGAGTTGTCTACCTGTTGGGATTACAAAGGCCAATATTATTACAGTATGAGGCTAGAATAAAATGCCAATGGGGTCTAATTCTCACTGTATAGTTTAAAGGATTTAAAACTATTATTTTTTCGTTTGAGAGATTAAAGGGATTATGTAAAATAGTGGGAACGCATTTTTAGATTAAAAAATGTATAACTGTTATACCCATGATCTAAAAGGTTATTTTTTAGTTATTGAAATATTTCGCTAACATCCTTTCTTTTGTCTTGTCAAGATTAAATAACTTTAAGCAACCCACTAATTTGTATCCTTGATACACACCAACTCTAAGGTGTAGAAAATTATGCTAACTAGCTTATGAATTTCAGAATAGTTCTGGATTTTAAAAAGCTTGGGTATGTAATTGAACAGCACTTGTCCCAAGCTGTTTCTAATGATACTTCTTCGAAAGAAAAAGAGACATATCGAAAATAGTTGGATGACGATTTAAAAGTCAAATCGTACATCCTCGGCTCAATGTCTATGGAGCTCTAAAGGGAGCATATCCACATAGACAATATTGGGAGTATAATTCTCCACCTAAAAGAGTTATTTGGCAACTGGCCTTAAGTTGAAATATACAGAGTTACCAAATATCTCTTTCAAGTTAGACTAATCAAGGGCAGTCCAGTGAGTCCCTATGTCCTCAAGATTATTTCTCATATTAAGAAGCTAAAACCATATATATCTCATTGAGCAATACATTAGGGAACAAATTGATTCTCCAATCACTTTCACGGTCATTTGTACAGTTCATCATAAACTTCAATATGCAAGAATTGACCCCTACTTATATTGATTTGCATAACATGCTGAAAATAACTTAATAGGACATAAACAAATAGGCATGACCCTCTATGTTCAGGGTGCTTCATCTTCTGCCCTGAAGACTTCTAAAAAGTTCAAAGTGAAGAATAAAAAGAAAGTAAAGCATGCACCCAAAATGGGTCCTCAAAAGTAACACATGTCCAAGCCCCAATATAAGAACAAAATAAAAGGAAAATATTTTCATTGCAGCAAGGATAAACATTGGAAGTAGAACTGTCCAAAAAACTTTGTCACGATTAAGAAGACCCCTTCAGGTATGCATTTGCTTATTATTGACATTTCTTTAGTATTTGATGCTAGTATTGATTGGGTATTATATGTTGTGTGTCCTTTTCATATCTGCAATGTGTTAGAGAGTCTGAAGGAAGTTAAACTGTTACAGCCTGAAGAAGTACAGCTTCGTGTTTAAAATAGAGATTTCCTACAAGTCGAGGCTATTAGATGTTTTAATTTACTTCTTCCATGTGATAACATTGTTGTATTAAATAATTTTTATTATGTACAAAACATTATCTGGAAAATTATTTCTATTTCTGTATTGGATAGTGAGGGATATTATATATATATGTTTAAAATTGTTCCTTATATTTGTATGATTTAGTTAATATTTTATTAGCTGAATATCAGTTGATTAATGGCCATTATATATTAAATACAACAAAAAATGTCATGAATGTACAGGTGAATGCTAATAATAACTCAAGAAATTTAAATAAAATATAATTATGACATATGAGATTAGGTCATATAGGTGTGAGACATCTAACCTGTCTAGTTAAGGATGGTCGAATACTTGATTTGACCATAGAGCCTTATCTAGTTTGTGAATTCTATATTCAAAGAAAAATGACTAAACCTCCATTTACTGGTGTTGGACACTGCGCCACTAATTTATTAGAGCTTGTACATAGTGATGTATGTGGTCCAATAAATCACATCGCAATGGAATGGGTTTTGATACTTTGTTATCTTTATCGATGATCTATTATGATTTGGATATATATTTCTAATAAAACACAAGTCAAATTTTGAAAAGTTCAAAGAATTTTGATTCGAAGTAGAGAAATAAATCGAAAAGTATATCAAATGCCTTCGATCAGATCGAAGCAGTGAATACATGAGTAGTAATTTTTTGCATTACTTAAAGGAGAATGAGATTCTTACTCAGTATAGTCCTCCAAGTACTCCATAACACAATGATTTTTGAATAGGAGGAATCAAACTTTATTAGATATGGTTCGATCAATGATGAGCTTAACCGATCTCCTTGAATATCTATAGGGCTATGCTCTAGAAACTGTTGCTCATATATTAAACAAAATTCCATCAAAAAAACCATTCCTTCTACTCTTTATGAGATATAGAATTGAAGAAAACTGAGTTTTAAATATGTTAAGATTGATGGCTATCCCGCTTACGTAAAAGTTACGCAACAAGATAAACTTACACCTAAATGGTATAAGTATCGGTTTATTGGATATCCTTAAAATTCAATGGGGGTACCAATTCTATAATCTTGAGGAACAAAACGTGTTCGTTGCTTAAAATACTACTTTTCTAATGAAATAGTTTCCTATGGATTGTGGAGATTGTATAAAGATTGAATTAGATGAACTCAATCAAGATGTAAATGAACCAACAATGGAAATTCAAGCTCAATTAAGCAGAATACCTTTGACAGACTCTCTATGTAGGTCAGAAAATGATATCAAAGCTACCTGAAAGATATGGTTCAATAAACAGTCATTCACAGCTGATTCCACAACATATGTAAAATTTATTACAGCTTCAGAAGTAGCAAAAGAAGCGGTATGGATACGAAATTTGTTACTGAACTTGAAATAATTCCAAGCATAATGGATCCTATGCCATTGTTTTATGACAACAACAGAGCCATTGCACAAGCTGAAGAACCGAGAGCACACCAAAAGTCTAAAAATGTGAAAAGGAAATACCATATCATTAGAGAAATCTAAGCTAGAAGAGATGTAATAATTTGTAGAGTAGACTCTATAAATAATATAGCGAACCCACTTACTAAAGCCTTAACTCAAAAAGTATTTGAAAGATGTGTGGAGTCAATGGGCATTAGATACCATCGTGAATGACACTAAAGCAAGTGGGAGTTGTTAGGATTTATGCTTACATGTCATCCCATTTAATATTTATACTAATATTATCATTTCATTAAATCGCTAATTATATTTTATATTTGGTAAGATGCTTGTAATGTTTTAGATATTATATGATCTGAAAGAGTTCAGATCTGATCTAAAGGAGTTTAGATCATTGCTAAAAATTAGCAACTCTAAGAGTTATAATTGCTAAAAGTTAGTAGGTTATAAAATTTAATGAAATCTAAGGAGTTAGAGCCTTATCTGAAATGGAACAAAAAACTAAAAATATATTAGTAATGACATAGTTGCAAAGATTTATAAATGGTACTAGAAAAATGTCATTATACAAATATGTTCTCAAACACTATGTTCCTGATCTATCTTCACTGATACGAGTCTGTCAATGAAGACTTTATAAAATACATAAATTATTGTATGTCTATATCTGGATGGTATAGATGGTTAGTCTTAGTAGACCATGAGTTTAGTAGAAGCTCGTTTAGAGATACAGGTACTCAATAAGGATTGAGTACTAACAGACTCTCGAAGACCTTCAATAGACATCTCATCAAGCCATTAATGAAGGTTTCAAGTTGAATAGTATTTGTGGTCATTTGACATAATTGTCACGGTGGACTTGTGAGTGATCCATTATATTTTGGTTCTACACATGTCAGAAACATTTCATGGTTTGACCACTGGGTGTCGCTGGGTATGGTCCGATGCTCATGGAGTCTGGTATGCATAGATATAGGATCCATTAACTCATTTAAGTGAGTAATTCATCAACTCATGGACCAAAATTGTGCCACTTATTAATATTTTATTAGTTAATAACTTTTGTCAACAAATTAAGTGATGTATTTAACATTTAATTCTAGACAATTACATAATTTAAGGAACTCTAAAATATATTTTCGGTTTGCTAGAATTTCTTGGATGGAACTGTTCAATCTATAATGTTGCCCCAGTGCACAATGAGTACACTTTATATTGTGAGATTCTCTAGATCCACGCTCGATTTATCATATAAAACTCCTCCATACGTCCATGAATGATACCCCATACACAAGTTACAGATATTACAAAGTAGTGCATTAGACCATACAAGTTGAGATTATAACACATCTGTATAATCCCTCCATCATTTATATCTGGGTAGAGCAGAGATATAGATCAACACTGTTAACCATAAGCTTATTTTCAGATTTGTATTTCAATCAATAATATCCGCAAATACTTTTGCAATATTATTTATCCCAAAGGTAAAACTCTTTCCCCATGAATTAGTGTTTATGGCCATAAGACTTTTTGAAACATAATCTTGGAGTATTAGGATATATTACTCATCCAAATAAGCTGATGGATCCCATATCTATGCACCAAACTCTATGAGCATCGGACCATACCCAACGACACCCAGCGGTAAGACTATGAAAGGTTTTTGACATGTGTGGAACTAAAGTATGGTGAATTACTCACAAGCCATCGTGGCACTCATGTCAAAGGACCACAAATACTACTTAACTCAAAAATCCTCAATTTATAGCTTTATAGGATGTTTATTGAAGGTCTTCGTGAGTCTATTTAGTACCCAGTCCTTATTGAATACATGTATCTCTATACGAGCTTTTACTAAACTCATGGTCTGCTAAGACTAATCATCTGTACTATGTAAATATAGACATGCATTGATCTATATATTTTATAAGGTCTTTACTGATAGACCTGCATCAGTGAAGATAGATTAGAAACATAGTGTTTGAGAACATATTTGCATAATGACATTTTCTTAGCACCATTTGTAACTCTTTACTACTATGTCATTACTAATATATTCTCAAGTTTTTATCCCATTTTAGATAAGGCTCTAACTTTTTAAATTTCATTGACTCTTATAACCTGCTAACTCTTATAATGATAACTCTTAGCATTTATAACTTTCAGCATTGATGATTTTTAGCACTGATCTAAACTCTTTTAGACTAAATCTGAATTCTTTCAGATCATACAATATCTAAAACGTTATAGGCATCTTACCATAAATAAAATATAATTAGTGATTTAATGAAATGATAATATTAGTATAAATATTAAACAAATATTCATACACAAAGATATGACATGTAAGCACAAATTCTAACATGTTTAGGGTTATGACTTTTAGCCATGAATGACACTTCATCTTATTTTTTACTAGCATATGTCATTCGAAGACAACCCTCCCAAGCATATTTCATAATGACTCTTATATTTTCACTTTTCACACTCTTTGAACCCTTGTTGAACAATGCACTTTATAAGTGCCTCTCTAAACTTTTTAATGTTAACAAATAAGTGCCCAACTTAAAAGAAAATTGGTGATAAGTGTTAGGGTTGGTGCTTACGTACTATCCCTGAATGTACACATATTTATTATTTATACAAATATACATTCTCATTAAATTACTAATGCCTATTTAAATGATACTATGCAATATAACATTACAAATATTGTATGATATGAAGAAGTTTAGATCTGATCTAAAAGAATTTTGAGAAAGGCCCATAATTAGCCACGCTGAGAGATATAAATGCTAAATGTTAGCACACTAATTGTTAGCTGGTTATAATACTCAGTAAAGATCCAAGAGTTTGAGCCTTGTCTGTAATATGATATAGACCTGGGAATATACTAGTAACTGCATAGTTGCAAAAGTTACAATCAGTGCCAGAAAATATCAATTATGCAAGCATGTTCTCGAATATTGTCCTTGATCTATTTCTACTAATGCGGGTTTGTCGATAGATATCTTTATATAGATCAACATATGTCATACCTATAGGGTATAGATGGTCGTTCCTAACTGACTGTGAGCTTGGAGCTCATATTGACATATGGGTATCTAGTTAGGACTGGATATAGGACGGACTCACGAGGGCCTCCGATAAACACCCTATGTAAGCCGTCAACGAAGGGTCCTCTCGAGTTGAGTAGTATAGTAGTCCTTTGACCTAAGTAACCGCTGGGTGTCGTTAGGTATGGTCCGATGCTTATGGAGTCTGGTGTGTATAGATATGGGATCCGTCAACTTGCATAGGAAGTTAGATATCCAGATGCTTCGAGACTATATCTCATAAAGTCTTGTGGCCACAAGCATTAATCCCGGGAAAGAGTTTCCGCCAAGGTGTAAGTAAAGGAGTTTGCACATATTATTGAGTAAGATACAAGTCTGAGGATATGATATGAATGAGCACATAGGGATTTGATGGTGATAATCTATATCTCCGCACATCAAGGATATCATGACAGGAGGACTATACGTATGCGCTGTAACTTCAACTTGGATGGTCGACGCGCTGATTTATATTTTCGTGACGTGTGTGTGGGGCAATATTCACAGACTCATGGAATAGTTCCATTTGACAAATCGGGTGTGGACCTAAGGAGTCCCGCGATATAGAGTGTACTCGTTAAGCACTGGGGCAGCGTACCAGATTAAACTGTTCAGTCCAGTAATATCCAGCACTACCATGAGAATACGTGTATGTCTATATTTAAGCGTTAAATAGAACAATTAATTAATGATTATTACTTACTAATTGTATAATGACATGTGTCACATTGTGAACCCTTGATTGAGTTTACCAAGTGTGAAATTTGGTAGGATCCACTAAAAGGTATACTTGATAACTATTTATGAAGAATAAAATGATCATTTCATACATTAATTATTTAATTATTAAATAATTAAAATATCTCATTATTATATATTATAATATATTATTATATTGTAATAACATTTAGTTGTCATCCATTATTTTTTATAATATTATTATTTATCTAAATTTGTGACCAAGTGTAGTATTTTATATATATAATATGTGTGAGAACCGTAAGAAGCATTGGGAGAGAGTTTTTTGTTTCATTTTTCCCATTTTGTTGTTGGTTTGAAACAAAAACAATTGTTGTTTTTGGTTTCAAAATGGTGGCCAGGCAAATAGGTGAAGAAAAAAGAGATTTGATCTCTTGTGATATGGTTTTAAGTATTGAAACTAGTTTATAAATTATTTTCACTATTGACTACCAATTACAACAACTATGAATTTATTTTATTGATTAAAGAGTTGATCAAGGGAAAAATAAATTTAAAGGGTTTAAGTGTTAATCCTAGTACTGGATTTGGAGTTATTATTCTAGTTTACCAAGCCCACCGAAAATACTATAATGATAAAGGATGTAGTGCTGCAACGGGGCGATGAAAAGCAGTGGTGCTGTAGCGATGAAAAAGGTTCACCTCACTTCAAGACTCTAATCAATCTCTTTATAAAAGTCACTCATCTTAGCCTTTTCATAACACATAACACAAGTCTTTTAAAGCCATTTCAGCAGAATTAGAGCACTTTTAGAGAGAGAAGCAAGGGAAATTCAAGAAAACAAGAAATTGTTAGCAAATCTTTGGCGCATCAACTAACTGTAATTTAACGTCTATATTGGTTTTCTTTTAGTTGTATCATGTTTCATTTATTTTTCAACCATAATTCTCTTATAATCATAAACTAAATTTATTTTCTAGGGCTACTACTTGAACTTAATATGTGTGCTTAATTGCTGAATCTTTTTAATATTTAGATAAACTCAATTCATTATTATTTAAATTATTTATTCTTAATGCTTCATTATATCTAACCAATATTGCGATTGAATTGGGAATACTTTGATAAACTTGAGATAAGCATCATTATATTTAGACTTTGATAATTTGATGTATGATTTATAAAGAGATTTATAAGTTCTAACTTAGGATAGAGATATATCTAATTGACATGTATGGTCAATAAGACTTGTTTTTAATGAATCTTGATTTATTGCAATTATCATATAGATATTTGGTGAATTAAAATATACTTACTTGACCTTAAGAGAGGTTTATGAATATATTATTATCTTGATCAATAATAAGAATTGAAGGATTTTAATTAATTTCTTGATTTATTTCAGTTGTGTTATTTATTTTCTGTACTTTTATTTAATTTATTTAATTATTTACAAATTGAGAATTTGATATTTTTTTTGGATAATTACTTGAAAAACACAATCTTAGTACTTGGTTAAAAATAATATTTATCCCTGTGAGTTCGAAATCTGACTTTATAGTCCATTTATTACTTATTTCAATAGCATATACTTGCACTTAATTTTGTACTTAAAAACACACACACAACAATTGGTTCTCTTGGTTTCTCTACCCACATTTACCTTTGATTTTCCTAGACACAACTAGGTCCTTCTTAAATGAGCTAATCACAAAATCTTCATCACCTAACTTATACTCTTCCATACCATCATTATCTAAACCCTTAGTTGAATAGTTACCAACTTTCTCTATAGAACCCTCTACATTTTCCTCTTTATTAGAGAAATGAAAAAAAAAAACCCGTTTGCCTCATCATCTATGTGAAAAACCTTTGATGTCTTGGTTGTTATAGTGTTTGAGTCATTTCATGAGGCATTATGAGGAGTATTTGATTGAGTTTATATATTAAGACTACTTTGGGTAAGAATTTCAGAACATTTAACTGTGTTTAGGTGGTAGAACCAATTTGGGTAGGAATTTTAGGAACATTTGGTTGTGTTTGGGTGGTAGAACCATTTTAAATAGTAATTTCAGGAACATTTGGCTATGTTTAAATGGTAGAACCACTTTGAGTAGCAATTTCAAGAACATTTAACTATGTTTGGCTAGGAATTTCAAGAACATTAGGAACATTTGGATGGCTATGGGTGATACAACTACTTTGAGGGAGAATTTCATGCAAGTTAAGATGGGGTTGAGTTTTAGGACTAAATTGGGTGGTGCATGACAATTGTTAGTTGTTAAACAACTAACTTACTATATTATCTACCTCATTATCATACTTTGAATTAGTAAGTTTTAGACTCTCTAGTAGTGGAATGTAGACTACATCTAATACCATTGCATCTATTGTTATACCATTACTTTTAACCCTTTTAGACCTAAATAACTCAAATATTAACTCTATATTTATGTCATCATATAGTTATAGTCTACTCCCAGACCAAGGTAAAAATGCTTCAACTTTGTATTTCTCCTTAAAATAAATTATTCTATTCATAACATCCTTTGTAACATAGTTTAACAAACAAACTATACTAAACTTATTAAGATCTACATTCAAACACGGATACAGTCAAAGTAAATAATACCATCCTAAAATAAATGTATATATAACAACTTTAAGTTCTATAACTTCATAAAACATAACATATTTATAATAAAACTACCCTAATACAAATACACTTAAGAAAATATCAGTCATACAATTAATGTACCCACATTCAAATTGAGTAATAAGGAAGTTTTTGTTAAAAATAATATCACGATATGAATAAATCATAATAAAACCACTCATTATCTTTTAACAACAACGAAACAAGCTTTGCTGTTATATTTTTTTTTTTCTAAATCATGCAAATAATATACCTATATACAACCATTAAAATCAATCCTGCCAAATAAAAATGCCATAATCAAAATTCTGGTACAAATCAATCAACCATTTTTTTGAAAAGAAAAAATGAAACTAAAAGTACTTTAAACTGTGAAAAAAAGTTCACCTTAGTTAGTTTTCATGTCTTCAATGCCTTTTTACTTGTCCTTAGTGTTTATAACACAGTGACAATCTGATCATCATCTTTTGTGGTAAGTGAATCGCTTTATTTTAGGATACTTTATGGGTAAGCAAAAGCATACAAATTGGGTAGTTAGACAAATGGTCTATTTGGACATAGGTAGGGGTGGGCATTATTTCCGTTCCCGACCCGTCTTGAAATATCGGGACGGGAACGGAAATGGGTTCGGGACTCGTTTGGGATAGAAAATTCTCTCCCGAACGGGACGGGTCGGGTTCAGGAAATTCTCAAACTCGAACGGGAATCCCGACCCGTCCCGAACCGACCCGAACCGTTTTGAATTATCCCTAACCGTCTCGAATTATCCCGAACCGTCCCGAATCTGAATCAAAACTATGTCGTTTCAAAGTAATTATTTTTTAAAAAAATAAATCGGGAATTCCCGACCCGAAATGTGTCCCGATCGGAACACATTTCGTCGTCTCGATCGGGTTCAAGTAGGGTTCGGGAATTTCTGAACCCAAAATTGCCCACCCCTAAACACAGGATAAAATATATTTAAACACGAGATAAAAAGTATTAAGACAAATGGTGTATTTGGTCAATACAGTGTTGCATGTTCAATTAATTTAAAATATGTTGGATAAAGTTAGGATGAAAATTGAAATCACTTTCTTATCTTTATCTCGTTAACTTTATCAAAAAATTTCTTAATTGTTGAACATTAATACTAATTTTTGTTACTAGTAAGTATTTTTAAATTAGACCTTACTTTAAAGATATTGTTAAAATTATCCTAATAAAATTAAATTATTTATTTTAAATTTTTTCTCTCATATATTAGTATTGATTAAATGGTTTCTTTGAAAGTATTTCGTGTAATTTTTTTTTTCTCAACTATAAGATTCTGTTTTAGCCCAATCCATTTGACAAGTCTTGCTTAAAATGACGTGGTAAAGACTCGGATTTCTTATCTATGTTGTCGTGTTATATGACTATGTACCATGTAACATATTTGTCAGCTAGGAATCCAGTCATTAACGTTTGTTGTTATTCTCGAGTCTCATCCATTTGAAGAATTGTTTTTTTTTTTTTTTTTCATTTTTTCTTTTCTCAAGGAGAAAAAGGAATTGGGTTTAGAGTTTGAAATTTGTTGAAAGTAATAATGCAGCAGCCACCTCAAATATCCTCTCCTCCAATGGAAATTACCACCGAGCAGATTCAAAAGGTGTCATATCCATATTGAATTATTTTACAACATTAACATTCATGTTTATTTATTATTACGTTTGATTTGTGTTCATATTCAGTTTTCTATAATGGGTTTTGCATGCATTATGATAATCATCTCGAATCTGTATTTTTTTTTCATATATATAATTATATGGCAGTTGATATTGTTTTCTGGATATTCTTGGTGGCCATGATGTTCCTACTGTCACTTAAGTTCGAGAAACGTGGAATTGATCATGGAGTGCTGTTTTTTTCTATTATTTCTCTTTTGTTAAAATAAAAACCGCCAATCTTATTAAATGGGTTGAATTCTTATATGCAAGTATTAACAACACAGATTTTTTCTCTCTCTTGGAAGAATCGAGGTGGTTCTCAACAATTTCTTTGTCATTTGACCCAATAGCGTTTAATATTTTCATTAAGGTTAAATTCAATTATGTAATTTTCGCATCACATCAAAAAAACAAGGTGATGATTAAAGTTGACTAGACTAGGATATGTGCTCAATATTGTATTGAAAAATGGGACCAGAAGCATGAAAATGGCTCTAGCTATGCCAATAAGATTATCATCTTTAAGCAAGCAAGCTGGTCTTGAGATATCAAGTATCTTGGTTCTGCTGTTTTAATATCATCATCAATATCTGATTAACACATTAAATCTTTATGATTCGGTTCGTACAACAATTTATATATGTGTAATCTAGGACTTCCTTAAGCATGGTGAAATTTCAAATTGTTGTAGTTCTGAATTCGTTGGTCTTTTTACAAAGAACACTACTATTGACTTAATGGTTCCATGAGCTAACTACAAGAATTCTGACCCATATCTGAAATTGGTAAGGAAATGCATTTTACTCTCTCAACTGCCATTATTTAAAGATGCTTTGTTTTAATGCTTGATGCAGTGCTTGGACGAGAATAAACAGTTGATTATGGCTATACTGGAGAATCAAAACCTGGGAAAATTTGCTGAGTGTACTCTGTGAGCCATATAATTCTTATTCTTTTGTTTCTTTATGACATCGCAGCAGATGATAATCATGGTATGAGGTTACTATAAGATTTTGTTGTGAGCTGAATGTTCCTGGTTAAGTTTGGTTCCTTGATGATTGTCACTTTTTCTTGTGAATGAAACCAGAAGCTTGTTAATTAGATGGACTCTTCCGAACACATTGTGGTCTTTTTCCTGGCAAGCTTGCTTAGAAATTTGTTATTTCATTCATGGTAACTTAAAAGTATAAAGTTTGCCCTTTTTATTATCTTTAGAACCTAAGATTTCTCTGGAGCAGTGAGAGAAAGTAGTTGAGAAAGATTAAGGTCAATAACAATAAATGTAGAAGACTTATTAGCCTTAATGAAAACATTGAGGAAGGAAATTTATTTTCATGTCTCGAGTAATAAAACAAAGATCTTTATGTCATTGTAATAGTTGGAAAAGTCTTTACATGTACAGTTTCTTCAGAGCTGATAGTAGCAAATATTTGCTAGAATTTGAGTATAAGTTAGCAAGAATTTTTTTTTTTAAAAAACAAAAATCAGAATAATAGCAAGAGAGAGCAAAGTTCCTAGCAAAATTTGCTTATTTAAGGCTGTATGTTGAGTCTTCTATCTTTTTCTATGCTTTATTTTAGATAGCTTTTCTCCTTGCTGGTACTTCAGCATCAGGAACAGAGAACTGATATTGGTGTTTAATGTTGGGTGGTGATACAAGGATCATCAAAAGCTTTTATTTATTTATTTATCTTTTGGTGGGATGATAATGAGAATCATCAATGTCATTATATTATAGCTGTGGTGTGCATATAACATGTTTGGCCATTATATGACATTTCGATTGATGATTCAGGTACCAAAACCAACTACAACAGAACTTGATGTATCTAGCTAGGATTGCCGATGCCCAACCTCAAGCATCACAAAAGCCGTTACAAGTATGTTTGGCTGATAAGTGCCTTTTCAACACCTGTTTACTCTGTACAAGTTGTGCTCATCTCACATGTGAAAATTGCAGATAACCCCTCAGTCTTTGATGCATCAAGAGCCGTATGCACTGCCTTCTCAGCCAACAATGTCTCAGCATCAACAAGGTTTTATAGCTTCGAAGGTGCCTTTGCCATCAAATGGTCAGCAACAGCAACATCAACTATTTTATGCACAACAGCAACTCGCCCAAGGCCAACTGGGCATGAAACCTGCAGTTGCCAATGGCAGTTATTTAGCCATGCACACTGGATCTGGAAGCAAGCAAGAAGCCTCGGAGGCTGGCAACTAAGACATTGGATACTTAGCTTCTAGATGTAGTCTTGGAGAGATGGTGAAGCATAAGCTTCAATTTGAGTTACTTTTGAAAATTCCGACTTGAGGGCGTTTTTTTTTTGGTGAATCTTCGTCCAACTGCCTTTTTTTCTAATCGTCTAGTGCATCCATCTTCTCCCTGGCTCATTCTCTCTTGCCTTCATTTATTTATTTATTTTAATTGCTTAAGTTACAAATGAGTGCCAGATGTGCAATGCAAAATAGACTTGGTTTGTCTTCAATTTAATCCAAAAAGAAAATAATCAGATCGCTGATATCGCCAAGTGTTTGGCGATGCTCTTTTAAGCATTCCCCTATATTATTTTGAATGCACAAGGCGCTGTATCATTGTTTCCTCACGACTCCACATTCTTGGGAGTCCGGAGACTCTGGAGTCTCAATAACAGAAGCAAAGGCGAGGACTAGCTGGAGCTCCAATGAAAAGTTTCCAGAAAGCCCAGCAACACAAACCAACTAGAGAGCTTAAATAATCGATGAAAATCAACTTGTCAAAAAAATGAAGGGGATTGCAAACAAATCAAACACGAGCAACCAGACGCAAAATGGCAACCGTCCAAAAATATCATTGCAGGATGACTACCGTCTTGAGTATGTCAAAACACAGTAAATGAATGAATACTTCTTCAACAGAGAAGCATCTGAAAGAGATCAAAAGTAAATAAAGTATGCTGGCCTTTTGAATATAAGAATTATATAAAATTCAAAAGATTGCAGCTAGTTCCAATCTATGGGGACGTTCTACCGCAGCTCATTTCAAAATATTCTCAGATCTCCACCACGCACCTCCATCATCATAATAGCATGATGTGATCCCATCTAACCTGCCAAAAGTAATAGTTTACAAAATGATTAAACCACACAGGTACTGCAATGAACACATTCTAATCAAACACAATAAAATTGCACCCTGCTCACAATCTTTATAGCATGTAAGAGAACCTGTTTTTCAAGCACCAAAACTATAACCTACAAATACTTGCCAACACATTACTGCAGCATCCACTCAAAATTACAAGATCACCGTTCTTGTATACCAAAAGTGGAGAAAATGAAGATGCAGACATTGAGCTTAACCTAACTAAATTCATTGAATATTTTAAAAAAAAATTCTGAAATTGCTTGTTCACAGAAGCTCATTGTCTGAAACCTACAAATCCTAATAAACAACCAGACTTTACATTCATCAGCTGATCACAAAGTGTATGTATCTCAAAACAAACAGATACAATCCTGTAACTCTCAAATGTAAAGAGATGGTAGGTGTGATATGCTACACCTCTTTCCCATTAAATTAAAACAGGTAGTCAACTAATGGATAATCATATGCAAAGTCAGGAAATGGTTTTTCTATCGTATCCATGCGCTTTCACAATAAAACTACCAGCATAAATCACATTGAACATAGAAAGCATAACCCAGATGTACGCAATTAAAACTACAAAGATTAGCCAAATTTCATATGTAATCGCACTTACTATCTGAGCAGGTTAGTGCGGCACTAGTTGCCCTGCCAGAGTAAAATATGTAAAGCTCCATAAGCTTTTCAATTAATCATAGAAACAGGTGCAATCGACGTTAAGACAAAACAGGCTGTAGCATTATAAACATTTCATGCCAGACCTGCCTTGCTGTTGATTCCTCACAAAAATTTTGAGTTAGGCCTTGTGTTGAGTCCTTGCTTTGAGTACTTGTCACAGTTAACCTCAAATTGGCTCTGTTTAGTTTAAAATGGCTATCTAGATTTGCTTAAAATCTTTACATGCAAAAGACCTCCAGCCATACCAGAACTAACTCTTTTAACATTCTGATTTGTGATCACTGAGTTTGAATCAATTGACGCAACCTTCTTCAATCGAGATTGTGCCATTGGTGTAACAGCCACAGAAGGCAAAAATGAAGAGTAAGGAGAAGTTGCTGCAGCTGCTGCAGCGACTTTGGCAACAGCTGCTGTAGCTGCTATCATTTCTTGTGCTCCTTCTCGAAGCTGAATATAGTCACCCTCAACCACAAATAACTGAAATAAACAATATGAGGTTTGAAATCATATGATACACATTAGATTAGAAACATAAAAACTAATCATATGATACACATTACTCACCTCTGGGTGACTGGCAACAAAGTCATCAAGCTTTCCATATTGTTTCTTGTAATCATGCCAATGTAAAGGTGCAAGCATTTTTCCAAGCCTATTTGGTAGCTGTACATCACAGATAAGAAGATAATTTGTCAAAGCCCAAACTTGGCCAGTAGAAAATATCAAGCTAATGATGGGCTACAAATTAATTTTTAAAAGCTCACTCACCGTTGAACTTATCTGAATTCTACCACCAGCTGGAATTGTGCGAACTATGCAAGCCAACAAGGATCTTTCATCAAGGAGAGCAATCCCAAAATTCTTTCCCGCTATCAATGTATTCACCTGGCAGGTTGAGATGAAAGCTTCAGGCAAAGCCGTGCTGCTGTCATTGTTGACCGTTATTTCACTAAGATTAACTGAATTGATTGACATATCCGATTGAGATGCACTGGCAGCAGAACTTGGTTGTTCAGTTTTTATAAGTTCTCCTTGAAGCCCATTATTATTCCAGTTCATATCATTCTGATCCTGGGCCAATTCAATTTCAAAATAAGCTTATTCTCTGTTCCAAACTAACCAGATAGCACAAGCCAAGTAAACACATAAAACAAACCTTGGATTCACTTGTATGTTCAAGGGTGTTCAATCTTAAGGCATCCTGAAATTGGTAAGAAATTTGTTGTAACTTGTGCTCAGGTTGGGGAGCAACCAGATAGCTTCCATCCATTGACTCAAGAACCTGTGAAAGAAGCATTACGTTGGTCCTGTCAGCATCATGAAACAAATGACAACTGAAAATTGTAAGCAAAAGCATCTTATGGAAAAAGTACTTGTGGGTCAGAAGTTGATGATGGAATCACAGAGTCTGGTTTAGTCCCCTGGCTAATATGAAAACTCGGATAACCAGAATGAAGAGCTTGTCCACTAACAGACATTTCATATTCATACTTGGCATCTGACCTCATGTGGTTTCCATCAGTTTGGGATGGTGGATGCTGATTTGATGATGAAATCTGTGAACCCTCTGACACATCCTGAAGACAGGAAGTTAGAGACATCACACAAGTAATATTTAATAAAGTAAAAAAGATGCTTTGATCTGATAATACCTGTTGGTTCTGCCACTGTTGGACAGTTGACACTGTTGGCATTGGGTGAAAGTGCCCAATATGGGATTGAGGAACATGTGACTGCAGAGAATGGGGAACCCCATGTTGATTCATGATGAATGAATGAAGAGCAGGCACCTGTCCAGGCAGAAGGTAAGGAGGCAACCCCAACAGGGATGATGGAGCAATTGGCACACCAGGAACAAGGTCTGACTGATAATGAGACAATCAATAAAGAATTAGAAATCATTATTATGAACTCAATCTAACACTATTCTTGGTAGAAAGGAAAAGAAAAAGGAAAGAATAAATCATCCTTCCCACTTTTAATTTGGTGGATAAAATTGGATGGAGATATACGCAGAGTTGTCGAATTCAAACATTTTTGGCATACCTTAAGGAGTGAAGGGAAGAAGAATCAACCATCACAAAGCAAAACTAACTTTCTGAAGTTATAAACCAGAAAATCGTTGTGTCTAATATTTAAGATTGATAGACAGCAATGTAGGTTATATGTGTTTTTCACCTTTATAGACAATAAGCTTCTCAGCAGTGTTACAATATTTTCTTGTCAACATTAATATCAATAGCTCCATCTTCCTTTAAAGTTCAATGCTCATGAATTTCTATATCTCCCTTATTTTGTTTAGTGCCCCTGTACTAGCTTCTAAGGCATAGACTAGCAATATATAGATTTATTACCTTCACCAAGACCAGTGGGCTAATAAAACAGAATAAACACACATGTATCCTACATACAAAATGGGATACTTTTCCAATAATTATGATAGCATGACTGAAAGATGCTGACGATTTTATCTTATGCATTTTTCTGTTCTTTTACAGAAGTAGAGAATAAAACGTATCCAAAATCTGCTTAGCTAATTGTCACCTTTACCAAGACCAGTGAGCTCATAAAGAATATCCCGAATCCCAGCTAACAGGGATCATTATATGCAATTGAAGGTTCATCAGATTCACTTTTGTTTTTCAAATAAACTGACAACAAATTTCATATGCCTTGTGCATACTGTGTCATGCCCATTTCTAAATCTAAAAGACTCTACTATAAGCATTTTTCCCTTAACTAAGCAGTTGCAACAACCATTACTGCTCCAATAATAATCTTCGATTTATCTTCAACTCAAATCCATGCAGCTATACAGAAAACTGAAAGTTGATAGTTTCGAATAAAAATATGTTCAACGTAACCAAACCAATCGCAAAAAGCAAAATTATTCCATCACTGTGGTGTAGCAGATTGTGTACACAAGAACATTGCATGGTGCAGTGGTTCATTAAGAAACCATATTAAGGAAGGCTGTTCACAAACTAGATAGTTTATATGTATGAGTGATGATGTGAATTCCCCACTAGAGAACTCATCGTGCAATGACAAGGTTGAAACACAGTAAGATATACATAACCACAAGAAGAAGCAGACCTACCTGAGTTGAGGCATTGCCAGATGAAACAGAAGATTCAGAAGTATCCGAATTTTCGTTTGGAAGGATGCTGGCATTAATACTTAAAGTACCTCCATTTGTGTCTAGTTGATTTCCATTGTTTGCAACAAACTGCAATATGTCCTTGGAATTCTTTTGGGATATACGTAAATCATCAGTGAAAGTTCCACTCCTTTCTCTTGCATCAACCAGCTCATGTTGAAGCTGTTGTATCGTATGCAAATGAAGTCTCTCCATCTCAGCAAACTAACATAAAATCAGGAAAAAGTCAATCTAAATTGAAAGAACGGTAAACATCTGATGACAGAAAGACAACAAAGATTAAAGTCCTTAATATAATTACAAAATTCTAAAATCCTATAATAGAATTTGTTGTCAAACATGGATGCATTCTAATATAACTGTTAAAAAAGAGAAATATATAAACCAGGAAAACTGAAAATGCAATGGAGAAATCCAAAGATAATCAACCTGTCTTTGACACCCTAGCCAGAGCTGGTTAAATTGTTCTGTCCGTTCTTGCAATTCTGCCTGTAATGACTGATTTGTAGTTGACTGCAACTGAACACGTGCAACCCAAGCTTGTGCCTCCCTTAATTGTTCATCCTTGTACATAATAGTTTCTTGAGCAACCTTATGCTGGAAGGAAAGATTATTGTTAGGCAGGGCAACTCTTAAACCACAACGGGATTAAAAAAAGTTTCAAGAAAATAATGACACTACAAACTGAATGCAACTAAATGTACACTGATACCATATCCCAACTGTTAAGGTCACAGATTGAGTATTCTGAAAGAAAACAATTAAGGTATTTAACAACCATATTTACAGAAAATGAAACAGAAACCTTGTTGTCTTAATTTCCATTTCAACAAAATATAGTAAAAGATAAATGTACAGACTTGTTCCTGCAATTCAATAAGTTGTCTTTCTTTTTCTTGAATATGTTCTTGGAGATCATGTATTTGTTTTATATGTTGAGCTCTTTCAGCTTCAGAATGATCACGTTCTCTTCTGCAAAAGGACATGAACAAATTTAAATTTTTTAAAAGGTCAATTTCAACTTCCAGATAAATATATCAAGAAAGAGCCAGTGATCTCATAATATAAATAATGAAGAAGTTACTTATTCAAGAAACTATCACTTGACAAGATATGACCTAAAGCTTAGACAAACAATATACCAAAACAACACAGAAGCAAAAGCTTAATACATAAACAGCATTTCATAAACACACCTGAAAGTTGCCAATTCATTATTTTGTTCTCTGAAAATATCCTCTTTAGCCCAGGCCTACATAATAACTTAAGAGATACAATTAGCATTAAATTCAACAATTGAGAAAAGAGGCAAAGTAACAACCGAATCAACAAACCACTTCATTGTCTAGTTTAATTGCATGTAACTCTCTTTCTTTCTCTTCCATTTTCCTTCCCAACTCATGAATTGTCTGTTCTCTTTTGAGGAGTTGCTCCTGCATAACCATTAGAGATACATTTACATCAAATGTCATAAGAAATACAGCTTTTTAATGGCCAATTTTCGGTAAAAAGAACTTACAATAAAGGTAGAACCCAAATGATGATTTGCATCTCATTTGAGGATGTTAATATAAAGGCTTAAAGGGGTCAATATAAAATTTTCTATTAACAACATCCTATCTGATATTGCATTCTGTAGAGACCCAATTTAAAAAATAAATTTGTTGAATCATAGGTTCAAACCTGCAACTTGGCAGCAGCACTAACATGCTCTTTGACTTGAATTTCAAAGTTGTTTTGCATTTCTGTGATCTCAGTCCTTGCAATCATTTGAGCTCTAAGCTCAATCTCCATATGTTGCAGGTCCTCTCTTTGTCTAGCAACACTATGAAGTCGCTGTTGCAATAAGTCATTGTCCAAACTCCCATCCATCGTGATGGAACAGAAGTCCACATGAGCTGGTTCTCTTCCTTGCTGCACCTTAATTTAGGGTCAAATCATATTATGTATGATCCATGCACCGGACAGTGGTTAACAAAGGTCAAAACCCTTACCTCATGTCTTGTTCTCTGATCTGATTGTCCCAACTTCATTTCATCCACCTCCTGCATACAAGAAGTTCACAATAAATTACAAAACCATAATCAATGCAAGGACACTAAATCAAACATCTGACATTTGGGCCCTAAAGAACACTAACCTCATTAGCTGTCGATGAACAATCAAATAAATCGTTCTTAAATACTAACTCACTAAAATTTCACCTTTTTTTTTTTCTTTTTTGTCAATTACCTCAGAAGCCAAAACAAACAGCTTCATTTACTTCAAAGTCAATATAACTTTGCTCAATAGTTACGTTCCACATTTTACAAAAGACACAATTAAAGCAATAAACCCTAATCCTTCGTGGGGTACATAGGAAAACTAGAGGGCAAATGATACTTTTTTAAAATATATATATATATAGTTCCAAAGTAGAAAATTCCCTAATTTTGAAGCAACAACTCGACCTACATTCCAGAATTTTCTTGGCAACCAAACAGACTCAAATGAGAACAATGTTTAAACGATTTACCACTTCATCACCGGCGTTTCGAACGGGATGATGATGGTCGGAGACGGCGCGCCACTCCTTGCGTGACAACGGCATCGGCAGAGAACCGCCGCGCGTGGCAGCGACACCCGGCGCGGCCTCCATTGAATAATCACAAACTCCAATGACTCCTCCAATTCCTCTTTCCTATCTGTCACTGAAGAAAGAAACCCTAATTTTGATGAACACAAAAACAAAAAACTTGCCAATGAAATTGAAACTGAGAACGAGAGAGTGAGAGAGCTGACACCTGACAGAGAAATTAGGAGAGAGAGATGATTGGGTGTGGGAAATTTCTAAATTGGGTACGCTCCCGCCATTTATATGGCATCTTCATTATCCCAACCTGCTGCCTTCACGTTATTTTCTGGCGCGTGGACATACGCCTCTTTTTTTTTACTAGATCATACGCTTTTCTCTTCCTTCCTCTTTATATTTTTATATTTATATATTTTTTCATTTTTCTTTTGAAATTGCATGATTATTTTTATACATAATTGCTAATATTAATACTCAAATTTACAAAATTCATATTCATTATAATATTTATTAAACTATAGAACTTATAATACTTGTACTCATATTACTCTACTCATTACTAATCAACCTTTTATGATTTTTAAGCATTATTTCCTTACAATATTATATGAATTTTGAGCATTATTTCATGCGAATATTGAAATTATATTATAAAATCTCAATATGAGAAGAATCTTTCTCCAAATGGAGAAACTAAATAAGTTCTCACAAATTCACAAGATAGTCAAATCTTCTTGTCATCGGCAAACCTAAAATCATAAATTAAGGGGTAAAAGTATAATAATTTTAAAATTTATACACACAATGTATCATATATATATATATATGAATAAAATAGGGCACAATATTTTTTCTAAAAAAAATAATAATAAAGCTACATAGGTTAGTTCAAATAAATGAGACCTCAATAAATTTAGACTAAACAAAATAAAATTAAAGAATTTTAAATTACTCAAAATGGTATTAACGATAATGTAATTCTATCTTTCAAGAAATTAATCAAATTAAGATATAGGTTTACATGTTGAAAAAATATAAGTTTTTATAAAGAAAATTAAAAAAGATGATTATCTTGTGTAAAAGCTTAAGAGATATATATAAAAAGAAGTTAAAAAAGAAAAAGATGAAAATTTTGATATTGTACATATTAGAGAAAAAAAAAGATTAAAGAATTAATAAAAAAAATGTGAGGAAACTATTATTGTACAAAATAGTTTTAGAAATTTTATGGGGCCTTTCATTTTAAATTATTTTGAGCCTAAACATCCTAAGAGACATATTGGTAAATTAAATGAGGAGACCGTTGACAAATACAATAATAATTTATTAATAATTCTAAATTTTATATATGTAAATTAATGGGAACTATAAACAGGCTTAGAGGCTACAATCCCCTCAAGTCCAAGTTGGTAATTTTTGAATTTAAATGTGGATTATGGTCAGTTCGGATTTAAATTCGAATTTTTTTTATTCTTTTAGAATTTGAGTTGTACTTAGATTTGATTTGTATCTAGATAATCAAGCTCAAATTTAAATTTGTTATTTTTTTAAAATTTTTAGGTAAACTTTGAACTTTTTAAGTATTTATTTTATAAAATAATTATTAGATTATATAATTTATATTCATAATTTAATATATTTTAAACATTATTATTTTTTGTCTCTTATAATTATTAAAATTTTAAATTTATTTTCTTACCTTATTTCAACCTTCAATTTTATCAACTCATATTTCTTTTACAATAACTTTCATATTATTTTTGAAATATGATAATATACTAAATACAAATTTATTGATTTGTTTATAAATTATACTAGTAATTCAATAATTAAAATTCTTTTATGTATAAATAATAATAATATTTTGTCACAAAATATATTTACTTAGTAGTTAGTAACTTAATACTTACTATGGTCTATTAATAATGAAAATCCAAATAATTAATTAGTGTTCACTTGTTAGTTATTACTACTTTCAAAATAATCAAAATAAAACCATAATACTAAAATAATTTATTTCAACTACAATCGAAAAAAAATACATAATTCATATCATCTAAAGTTCTAAATTTTCATAATCCATAATTCACAAAATATAAAATACTATCCATAAAAAAAAGTTATAATCCATAATTCATAAAGTTTCAAAATTAACTTAATACTTAATTTATGACTTATCTTTAAAAAAAGAAAGAAAACTCTTTTGAGAACAGGAAAAAAAAATGGATTCTAATTTCACATAAAAATATTAGAATTCGAATCCGAAAAAAAAATCAGATTTTTTGAATTTTTACCGAATTCAGATTTTTTTGAAATTAAATTGTTTTTGCCATCCTTACTCAAATTGGTATACCACCATATTAAGATAATTTTATTAATTCTTGGTGTAATACAAGATGAGAGTAAATTGCAAATGTATAATTTTACATTAAGCTAATTAAAAAATATTTAAATTTAATGAAGTATATATAATAAATGTTATAAAATATATACATTTTTATTTATGTTTGTTATGAGTAAAACCAAATCTTAAAAGAATTAATAAATACATGAAACATTCATTAATTTAACAATCAATATTTATTCAATACTTAATTTTAATAAGGAACTAATAATTATATTCTTATATTACTAATAGAATTACTATATAATTAACCATTATATTAATGGTACTTAATTATTAATTGTTAGTAAGTGGTCAAATTCAATTCTATAAATATGCTTATGGAATATTTTCTAGTGCAATACTGACCATTCTAACTCCTAAACCCTTATAACACTCTAAACATGAGATAAGATTTCTTTAAGACGTGCAATATTGAACTATACTAATTTTTAATAGTATACAAATAATATTTATTTTAAACTCATATTTTTATCGTCATAAAAATGAAATGTAATATTTAATAGTCACAATTTAAATTCAGACAAATTTATCTTTGAAGTATATTTTGTCTCTATTCCACTATTTTTCTCAAAAATTCATTCAAACAACACTTCTAAAAATTTCAAACTTAAAAATAAATACATCAAATGTTTGGACGTTAATATTTTAAAAATTGAAAGTTAAAAAGACTAATTAAAAAAGTAAAAATTCAAAAAATTGACAAAAATAATTTAATCGAAAGCTAAAAAGAAAAAGAAACCTATAATTCTCTGCACCTCGCGTGAGGAATTCTAGTTTTCCTTTTTTTTTTCCTCCTTAATTATATCTTTTTTCTTTAATTCACCGTATTTTATCACTAACACACTTTATTTATTTTCTATTTCATCACAATATACTAACAATATATTTTCATATTTATATTTTTACAAATTAAACACACACAAAATTAAAATACATTGTAAAACAATAAATTTTTGAATTATATTATTAATAAAGATAATTTTATCTATTTATTATATTCTTAACTAATAAAAGTTAGTCAAATACTTTTTTACTATAAAAGATTAGATGTTTAAAATAGTGTCTATTTGTGTAAATTTTCTTTTTTAATAAGATGAAAATTTTGCGTTCAGTCAATTTAGTCCAGAGTTGACTTGAAACTAAAACCAATCAATTCCACATGTGCGAACTAATTGAAACAAAACCAATTTGATTCTTGATAATATATTTGATTCTTTAGACCTTTGTGGCCTCTTTTAGAAATGCAAATTTCAACTTTTTTTTATAATAATTTGGGAAAAAATATGTACAAAAAATTGAGCGTCTTAATTTGAGCCTAAACATGAAATAAAATAAATAAGTTTTAAATTAATTCAAATACAATGACAATAAAAATGAAATGAGTTTGGTTTCATTAAAAAATATTAAATATTAAAATTCGGCCAATTCAATTACAACATAAACAATAGGGAAAAAAAGTACTAACTAGTAAATAGTAATATTTAAGAACTAACAAAAATAACAATTAACTATTAACGATAAACCAAGCATTGAATTAATCACATATATTATAAGAGAATTTAGAGAAATTGTATCTTTCACTACAAGAAAAATATATACAAGAAGTAAAATTTTATATAGACTTTATACCAGTATTAAATAAGAAAAATATACATATCTACTTTATATAATAAGTATGTCCTATACAATAATTACAATCTACATAAAAAGTATGATTTAAATAAGACAATACTATTATATACAAAAATACTATTTAAGAATATTAATAACGTTAATATCTCGCCCTCAAACTTAAGTTGGCATAATGAAAACAAATTTGAATTAAAAAATTAACACTTAAAAATGATTAAGAAGAAGAGATTTGGTAATGATATATATTGGTTGATCATCAAAGGAAATCAAGTGAAGCTTAATAGTACCATGAAAAACATGCTAATAGATAAAGTGTCAATCAATCTTAATTCTAAGCAAATTGAATGACTTTTTGATTGTCGCAGAAAAAAAAATACTAGAGTAAGTCTCGTATCATCAAGAAGTCATCATAACTTAACAATATCTTGAGTAATATCAACAAGGGTACAATATTTATCTTTAGTACTAGATCATGTTATAACTATTTATTTTTCATGTGTCAAGAAATAAAAGAATCTCACAAGAAAAAATAAAAGTAAGTAGCAGATCGTTGATTAGTATGATCACTAACCCAACTAGCCTCAAAATAAGCTTATAACTTAAGAGAAGAATGTGTCAAAAAATTAAGACCAAGAAAAAGAGTACTTTTGACATTGCGTAAAATATGAAGAACTATTATATAGTGAAAGCAACAGAGACTAAACATGAACTGACTAACTACATGAATAGCATAAACAATGCCATGATGAGTTATAATATGTTAGATATATAATATTATTTATACCTTTAAAGTATGTGTAATAATATTTTATTAGATTAATAAAATTTATTCATACATATAATTGAGCATATATTGATGAGCTCATATTTATAAAGTATGTGATCTATGTATTAGACATATGATGCTAATGCAGAAGGTATAGATTATAGGTTCTTTATAAATTAAATATAGTTCACAATCATTAATAAAAAAGGGCATTTCATTATGTAAGGTTGTAATTTTTCTACTTCTTATAGTGGATGATTTACCTTAATCATCGAAGTACAGACTTCGAGTAGAAAAAACTAGTGTATATGTTACATTGAACAGGACTATTGTGAATTTCGATCTGGTTAACTAAATATCGTAGATCTTAATTCACAAAAGTTTTAATAAGCTTGATTGATCTTAATCCTGAGCAGATAATGAATTTACATTCATGCGTTGTATCTTTTGAGTTATCACGGAGTGAGATTTATATAAACGGTCAAAACCTCGATAGCTTGGAGATATAATTTTATGAGTCGTAGGAACATGTATTTGCAAGATGGAATCTAATAATTAATGTCCACCTAAGCTATTTGCAGTACTTAATCATTAGAATCTGTGGCCATAGTTTATTCAATAAATTATTTATTAAATAATAATATTTAATTATAAATTTATTTACAAATATAGACATATTAAAAGTGATCTTAGAGCATTCAATGACTTAGGAAAAAATAAGTAATTAAAGAGGCAAGACATTTTTTTAAGGCCTAACTTTAATTATGGACATCAATTAAATGGTCAATTAAGTAGTTATTGTTGGTTTAAAGACCAAGTGCAATTTAATTAAAAGGAGTTTTAATTAAATGAGCTTTTATTTTATAACATGAGTTACTAGAGTACAGCCCATGACTTTTAGTGGAATAGCCTGAGATTAACTTAGAAGAATTAGTGTATTATGAGATAATAAAGACTAGGTCTTTTCAGTTGGAGTTAGGAAGCCCATGGGTCTTGCAGTCTCTCTATTAGTTTAAATCCTAATCAAACTCTAATTTTCTAATCCTAATCAAATTCTAAATACCTAAGGGAGATCCCTATATATACGAGTGGTATGTAATAAGAAAAAGCGACCACAATCATACAGAAAAAAATTCTTTTACATATTCTTACGTGAGAAAAAAATTTAATTAATACAATTCTCTCAGATTTGGGTATTAGTGATTTTAGATATTAAGAAATATCCAAGCGCCAACACACGTTGAGTTTGAAGATTGAAGATAGTAGAGAAGATTGCAGCCATTTAATTCAAGATCTGTTATAGCGAAGAATTAAGATAAATTTTTATCTCTATACATATAATTATGAACAAGACGATCTAAATTTCGATCGTTTATTTTTTATAAACAGAAAATTTTTATTTACCATATCAACATAATAAATATACTAAACTTTCACCTAATTGATGATAAAAAGTGACATCTAAAAGAAGGGTCCAATCAGATGACTTAAGCTTAATGTTAGGTTCTAAAGGAGTTAATGTAATCTTAATGTCTCTTAATTCTACTTCAACGAGTAAATCAAATGCATATTTTTCTTAAAAAAGGTAGTACTTTGTAAAATCAAAAAGCACATTGAGACCAAGAAAACAATTGAGGTGTCTACGGTTCTTCATCTCAAAATATTGTTGCAAGAGAATTTTAGAATCATATATACCAACCAGAACCAGATAATCTCTTGTACTAATCGTGCATGACATAAATAAGCAGAAAAAAAATAACCTTGAGCTATCTTACAAATAAATAATATCAAGACATAATGATTAGAGTGAAAATCATATTATTAAACAATAGTGCTAAATTTAGCAAATTAGGCACTTGGTGCCTGCTTAAAACCATAAAAAGTACGACGAAATTTACAAACTATACGAGAAGGATAAGAATAGTTAGAAATGGTTTCATATAGACTTTTTAAATGAAATTACCATTGAAAAAAATATTTTGTACATATATTTGAAACAATGTTCAACCACAAATAGTAACTTTTAAAAAGAAGTAAAACGAGCGAGGCATATTTTTTTATAATCAATAGTGTATTCTTGAGAAAAATCCTTTGGTTATGACAAGAGCTTTATACTTATTAATATACCCATCAGATGATTTTATCTTAATTTTATAAACCTATTTATAGCTGACTATAATTTTGTTGTATAAATTTTTGGTTTCTAAATAAATCTATTTAACATGTTTTTTTATTTTACTTTTCATCATTTAAAAAAAGAAGATATTTATAATAAATTGTATACCATGTTAATGAATACTCTACAAGTTTATTTTTTTTTATTTAAAATTTTAATTTTACATGTATAATTAGTTTCAAATTTAAATGATAAGTTAATGTGTTTTTCAATAAAAAGAGAATATAAAATATTTTACCACAATACCATTACCCATATTCACTTGGGCCATATGGCTTGTAACAAATTTATCTTTATGATTTACAATTCTTTTTACCCAAACAAATTTCTTTATCATTCCTAAATTTATTTTATTTTATATTTTATTTTTTTTGATTGAAGGAGAGATTTAAATTTAAGTTCTCTATTTTAATAGAAAAATAATGTATTGTAAGTCTTTTATCACTACACTAAGCAAGTGTTACCATTCCAATTTTATTTAGTTGTTGATAATTGCTAGTTCACGATGGGGTTTGGAACAAAAAATAGCCACCATGAGAATTACTAATTTTTTCTTTTTTTTAATTACTTTATTTTGTTGTAGTTTATTAAATATAAAATTACAATTGTTTTTTGTAATAACGTATTAATAAATTATAAAAACAAATTTTTATCATTAAACAAAGAAATAACTTATTATTATATAAATTAATTAATTTTAAATTTTTAAATCTTTTTATTTAATAATGACTGAATTTATCTAATTAAAAATATTAATTCGTAATTAATATTTTAAAAAAATTGAATTTAAGAATACAAACTTTTTTTGACATTTCGCACGAGGCATTTCATGCATTCTTCGACCTAAATTTTTAGAATTGTTTTTTTAATAAATTTTTACCTCCATTTATTTTATTTTTTTCTTCGACCACAATATAATATACTTATCTTTAATTTATTTTATTTACAATCAAATTATTTTCACAAATGAATTTTAAATTTTTTTTTAAAGAGAGTAAAAAATTTTTGAATAGAGAAAAAAATAAATAAAAATAAAAATATTCAATTAATTATTTTTTAATTAATAAAAATTAATCCATTTATTTATAATTAAAAAAATGACTTTAAAAATAGAGTCCATGTTTAAAAAGTTCACAATATTAAAAGCACGCGTAAAAAACTCTTTGTACAGTATGAGCGCACCGAATCAAGAAGTAGCAACGATATATACAAGGAAACTTCAACGAGGAGACCTTGTCATTTTTCAACGTCATATCTGCCCTTTTCTTATAAATCAAATTAATTGGTCGTATGTAAACAAATTATACACACGATTGACTTGGACAAACGGCGACGCCGTTTTACATTTTTCCTCTTAAAAACTTTCTAAGACATTACCTTAAGATTGTCTTGCCTTCGCTTCTTTTATAATTTTCTTGTTTCTCTTGCACTTTTATAAACTACCTACCTCTCCAGTCTTTATTTGTATCATGCTCTGACTTTGGAGTTTGACCGATCAACAATGGGACATTGCTGCAGCAAAGGCGTTTCCGTGGTCAACAATGACTCCACCACCGCCGTTGACCACCAAAAACCGCGTCAGCCGCGGCCTGCGACACGACCTACACCGTCTCACACCAACTCATTCACATGCAGTCCATTCCAAAGCCCGCTTCCGGCCGGAGTTCCCCCGTCTCCGTCTCCGGGAAGGACCCCGGGGAGGAAGTTCAAGTGGCCGTTACCGCCTCCCTCGCCGGCGAAGCCCATAATGTCGGCCATCATGCGGCGGCTCGGCTCGGGTAAGCAGTTGCCGAAGGAGAGCCCGATTAGCGAGAACGCCGGAGGAAAGGAAAGCGAAAGGCAACTGCTGGATAAGAATTTTGGTTATGCGAACAACTTTGGAGCAAAATATGAGCTTGGGAAGGAAGTTGGTCGAGGACATTTTGGTCATACTTGTTGGGCCAAGTGTAAAAAGGGCTCGCTCAAGGGACAATCTGTGGCTGTTAAGATCATTTCGAAGGCTAAGGTGAATTGTTTGCTGCTAACAAATTGTCTAATTTTCGTCTCCTTTTCCAAATGTTTGATCGTATTATTTAGTTTATATGAATCGTATTGGTAAACTAATGAGTGATTTTTATTTTTGCAGATGACAACAGCACTAGCGGTTGAGGATGTTAGGCGGGAGGTGAAAATATTGAAAGCTTTATCTGGGCATAAACATATGATCAAATTTCTGGACGCGTTTGAGGATGCCAGTAACGTGTACATAGTCATGGAGTATGTGTTTGCGTCTGTCTTATTTTCAAAAGACTTGTGTACGGTGCTCATAGCTAAAACTTTCATTTGGGTATTAGTTTGTTGGTTGTTTACCCAAGCCTATATTTGCTTAGGTTTAATGCCATTTAATATGAAATCTGAAGCTCTTTATTAGTTAACATGTCTTTGGGGAGTTAATTTAGGTGCATACTTTGTGTAACATCAGAAACTAAGAAATTTGTTCCGTAGTAATCGAAATCTTATTTTCTTACCAGATTGTGTGAAGGTGGGGAATTATTGGACAGAATTTTATCAAGGTAAATGAAAACGCTTTATCTCTTTGCATGATTTGTAGTGATTTTTAACTTTTATCCTTAATGGATTTCATGGGTTATTTTAGTTGATAAAGTTTGTTATTTCTTCATTGTAGAGGTGGCAGATACCCCGAGGAAGATGCTAAAGCAATTGTTGAGCAAATGTTAAGTGTAGTTGCTTTTTGTCATATCCAAGGTGTTGTTCATCGTGATTTAAAACCAGAGGTATGTCATTCAGAATAAAGGATTTTAATGTCCATTTGCTGATTTGTTGCATTTAAAGTGCTATATCCCAAACAATAAAATATATGTACCCTTCCAAATGCTTACGTTTGTCTATCATTGTCTCGGCTCATGTTCCAACTTTCAATCGCTGATCCTTGTTGCTGCGACTGCCTTTCAGAATTTTCTTTTCACCAAAAGAGATGAGGATGCTCCAATGAAGGTTATTGATTTTGGCCTATCTGATTATATTAGAACAGGTAACAATCACATATCAATTGACTTGATTTTAACTTCAATTTTTGTCTTGCAGCATTAAATAAATTGGTAGCATGGAAAACCAATTGACCTGGAGCTAGTTATTCTTCTACATTTTATGTTAAGTTGTTTTGTTTTGTTTTGTGATTATATACTAACTCAATAAATGAAAACCATTTGGCTGTTAGATGAAAAAGTTTGCTCATCTTCTAATGGCCTTAGCTCACTTCCAAATTCAAATGATAATTTTTGGTCTATATATTTTAATTTGTTGAATGAGTTTGTTAAACAAGTCAGAAGTGAAATATTTACAGAGCCCATTACCACTTCCAGACAGGGCTTACTCTGTCATATTTGTCTAAACAAGGTCTCCAGTTGTCTAAGTTCTGTCAGCTGCAAGGCTTACTGTGTCATATTGGTCCTAACAAGGTCTCCAGTTGTCTAAGTTTTGTCAGCTGAATCATCTGCAATCCTCTTTGCTTCTTTATATGCATTATCTTTCGCAAAAAGATGTGTTTCTGAAATGATGCATCATGTTCTCTACAAAGTCTACCATCCTAGTGAGTAAATGTTATTCCAAAATCTTCCTCTAACAGATATACTATAATATTTAGTCTCCAATTTCAGTGGCAAATCATTATTGTGAATGCCACATCCAATCTGACTGATATGTTGATTACTGAAATTTGGCATGGGCTTTCCTTATTTTCTAGATGATGATACAGCTTGTTGACTCCTCTTAATTTCTATGCCTGAACTACCATATGGGTTATTGCAATGGGTTCTTTAATAGGATAATGCTCTTCAAAATCCCCACATTTCTCTCTGTTCAGCTATGCACAGATGATATTCTAATGGAGAAGGTTTTATAACTTGAGTTACTATATTAGTGAAATGAGTAAATCTAAATGTGATGAACATTGGTAGGTAGTAAACCACCATTTCTTTATTTGATGTTTTCTGATTTCCAGATAGTATGCTAGTCCTTTGGTTGCATATTTTGTATTTTCAAAAAAAAGAAAACGGTTAGTTTTCACAATAGTTTTATGTGCCTACTGGTTATGTGATTTTGCTTGTTTTTAGAGTCACAGATGTGCATCTAATATGCCATAAACCATTTCCAGTTGTTGTACTTTGGCAATTACTTCTCCTAAATAATGGTTCCTTTAGTTGTCGATTGTAAGCTTGAATGAAGAACATAGTTTTGGCACTTCTGCAGATCAACGTCTCAATGATATTGTTGGCAGTGCATACTATGTTGCACCTGAAGTACTTCATAGATCATACAATGTTGAAGCAGATATGTGGAGTATTGGTGTCATAACATATATATTATTATGTGGAAGCAGACCTTTCTGGGCTCGGACTGAATCTGGAATTTTCCGTTCGGTGCTTAGAGCTGATCCTAACTTTGATGATTCACCTTGGCCTTTGGTATCACCGGAAGCAAAAGATTTTGTCAGAAGGCTTTTGAACAAGGACCACAGGAAAAGACTGACTGCTGCTCAAGCTCTAAGTAAGAAATAGCTAAATTTCACAGAGTAAAGCAAGATTTATATGCATGTATATACATATAAATAAAAGGCTTTTGGTGGAATTTATGGTCTACATCTTTAGTGGCAGCAGCCTGTATTTATTATTTATTTTATAGAAACTGATAAATGCCCTAAATTTGCAGCTCACCCATGGCTACATGATGAAAACCGTGTTGTGCCTTTGGATATTTTGATCTACAAGTTAGTCAAGTCTTATCTTCGTGCCACACCTTTGAAACGTGCAGCATTAAAGGTAGTTTCCTTAGTAATTGTTAAGAAATAGACGTATTAGAAGAACCCTCCTTTTCTCCTTTTCCTCAAAAGAGTGAAAGAAAAGATCAAATTGAGAAGGTGGCTTATGCATGACACATTAACTGGCTTGTCATTATTTGTGATTCTGAAATGACATGTTGCACATATATGACCACCGTCTTTTAAGTCAACAAGCTTACTTCCTAGTGTCCTTGGTCTTGGCCTTCATCTGTAATCACTTCTTCAATAATCTTTATTTTGCTACTTTTCAATATGGCTGCAGGCGCTTTCAAAAGCTTTAACTGTAGATGAGCTTGTGTATCTTAGGGCACAATTTAGGCTTTTGGAACCAAAAGATGGTTGTGTCTCCCTCAATAATTTTAAAGCGGTTAGTTGTTGCTTCCATTTTATATATTAGTGTAATATTATGTTTTAATGAATCAAAGTTGTTTTATTGCGGATAGATATTGTTGACTTGTTGTAATAATTTCTTATCGGCTATCAGCCATGGGTTTTTTGTGACCATTAAATTTATTATGAAAAAAAAAAATGCAGGCTCTTATGAGACAGGCAACTGATGCCATGATGGATTCAAGGGCTTTTGAAATTTTAAGTGTGGTGAGCCATCTTGATACATCTTAATAGCTTATTGGTGACATGTTATTAGAATAACCTAAAGAGCGAGATAATTCCTCATTTATTTGGAGTATATATATGCTTTTGCATGATATGAAGTAAATTGATGGATTCATGCACGTCCTGCCTATTTTCTTTGAAGCAGCAGATGAGAAGTATAAAAGTTGAAATTATGCATGGTTCATCGTTTTTTGACTTGATGTCTTATCATTAAACATTTTCTTTTTGCACTGCTTCCCCTGGAATTATTTTTTCAAAAAAAAAAAAATATAAACATAACATTGGTCTCAAACCTTTATTTATTGGTTATCTCAACCATTGTTCTCATTTTATTTTTCTTCCCTATCAATTTGAAGTGCCTTTCATGCCGATTTTGACAAAGAAATTATTTTGTTTATTCCTCTGGTACCCGCTAACACCAGTCCTAATTTTGAATGCAAGATGGAACCTCTCGCATATAAAAAAATGGACTTTGAAGAGTTCTGTGCTGCTGCAATTAGTGTATATCAGCTTGAGGCTCGTGAGAATTGGGAGCCGATTTCAAGTACAGCCTTTGACTACTTTGAACAGGAAGGAAACCGTATAATTTCTGTAGAGGAATTGGCACTGGTATGTGCATTAGTGCTCAGGTAATAGTTAAATTCACTTTTGAGTTTCAACCTGCTGATCTTAACTACTCTTTGCAGGAAATGAATTTGGCTCCTGCAGCCTATTCTTTACTCAATGATTGGATCAGAAAATCAGACGGGAAATTGAGCTTTCTTGGATATACCAAATTTTTACATGGTGTGACAATACGAAGTTCCAATACAAGGCACCGGTAACATATATATGTAGGGACAATTATAGAATTTTTTACAATAATTTTTATCGTAAACGCTAGTATATATATCTTTTGTGTTAAATTCTTTTCGAATTCAGAGATAAAGTTTTATGGGTGAAGTGAAGACAGAAATATATATTGGGAAGCTACACAATCCCATTGAAGTAAAAATGTCAATTTCCTTTCAAATGCTCATAATATACTAGACCACAAGTCATGGTTATTGTAACTTACATTGTTAAGGAGAAGTATGCAATAGTCAGCTTAGATCCTTTATACAAAATAGATTTTGGAGGCATTTGCTTTGGAAAATGCCATCAATTTATGGGTAAAATTGTCTGTATGTGGTTTCAAGTAGTATAATTGTATAAATTTGGTCCAAAATGTTGTGTATTTGGGTTATTATAGTGAAGGTGTCATTCGTCCTATATTGATAGTTTGAGATTGTTGCTTTTTCAAAATCAGATATTTAGAAATTAATCTTTTAATTTAATATGTTTCATAATTATCTTAGCATAAATCTTGCAAACTTAAATGCATCTTTCCATAATTTATTTAATTCTACTATATTTAACATCTATTTTAGTCATTATGTACTACCACAACTTTTACAATACAATTCATCACATAGAAATACAACTTTTGAAAATCATAATATTTAGGGATGATAGCAGATTAAATTTGGGACGGATATTTTTAAACCCGTATTTGTATCCGTTTAAAAAATAAAATATTAATTTTTTTTTTTAAACTTGTGTGGATTTGGAGTTTTATTATCCAATTTGCTCTTACGAGGTTATATTTATTACTAAATCTACAATAATTTATCTGCGAATTTTAAATTTATATAATAAAAAAAAACTTAAATTTAAATAAAATTTATAAAATATAGTAATTATAAGTTTATAATCATATTATCAATTTAAAAATATTATCAATCAAAATATAATAATTTTATTTCTATTATTTGTAATTTTTTAAAGTGTCGGTGTTTGGTTTAAATTCATCTCAACTTTCATTGTTGAAAATTTATTTGCATCACTAGCATTGAACTTTTATTACTTGTTAAAAATAATAAATTATTACCAATCTCTCTCTACTTAATAATAAGAAAGCATTAAAAATTAATAATAACATTATAAAAATAATCAAATTATTTTACATAATAAGAAAAAGTTATTAGATGAAAATGTAATAGTTACCAATAACACAAAATTAAACAGATTTCGTAAAAAAAAAAATTAAAAATATCTTTTAAAAAAACTTAATACTAACACAAATTATAATAAAATCATCATTTAATTAAACTTTTAACACAAACAAAATAAATCAAATAATTGAGAAGAAGATGAGAGCGAAGAAATCTAAAATTTGCTACAATGAAGAAGACAGTTGGAGAATACAAAAAATTTAAGTGTTTAATTTTAAAAAAGAAAATAAATAATAAAATGGAACAAAGACTGTGTTTTACGTTTTAACTTAAAATTAAAAAAAAAATTATTTTTCTCTAAAAATAAATTAAAAATAATAATATTTGTGGGTATGCGAATATCAGCAACGGGGTATCTGCAGATTTTATATCGAACTCGTACCTGTACTAAATCTGTTGTGAATTTTTATTTTATATACCAAACTCATATCAAATTCGCTTCAAGCTTTACTGAATCATTCTCAATACAAATGGATTTTAACAGATTTGAGGATATTTTTACCATCCTTAACAACACCTTATAGAATATAATTTATTCAAGGTCTAATTAATTTTTTTGATAATTATTTTCTTAATATAATTAATAATGATTATTTTGACAATTAAAGCATTATGGAACTAATTTTTAATTTTTTATAAGAAGGGAAATTTTCTTTAAATAATAGTAAATATAAATTATTGAGTGAAAAATTTAGTTTTTTTTTAGATCAATGACCTTTGAATTTATTTTTAAGGGAATAAATATAGGTCTGTTGGGCTAGGCTGGGTTGGGCTGCAGTGAATAAGGACTCTAAATTCAATTACTTTTACTTTCTTGCAAAAAAGACAACTTTGTTATGGTCTCCCCCATAGTGGTTCTGGCAAGAATCCTACGATGTCTAATCAGTGTTCTTGAAAAAAAGAGTTGTTTAAGAGCTTTTTTTATGAGAAAAAATGTCATCACTTTAGAAAGTTGTTCCCTCTCTTTGATAGCTAGTCTTTACCATTTAATCTCGAAAATTTTGAGTAGGAGTATTATGTTGTATTTCCCTCAATTGGCAAAATGCTTGGGGTGATTAGATCAGGGTTAATCCTAAGATTCCAGTCACTTATCATATAGAAAAGATGCTTTGACCTAATCTTATGATTCTTAGAATTTTATTAAATAGGATGCTTAGATCATGGAATTGATTTACTTATCATTTTGGGATATTCCTGCTAAGGAAAATAGGTTATGGAGTTTGTTAAAGAGTTGTCATCCCGAGCAGCTTCTAAAAAACTAGAGCCAAGCCCGTTCTTTAGGCCGATTTATAAGAAGATGGCATGTTCCTGTATTTAGGTTGGCTTAGGCCCACCCTTCAGGTCGATTTCTAAGAGGGGAGGGCTTGGACCTGCATTCAGGTTGATATTCTAGGGAGAATAGGGGCCACTAGTTTTTAGTCTTGATTAATTAAGACTGAAAACTAATTTCCTTGTCTCGATCTATTCGAGGCTTTGAATAGGCTTTTTGAAAGGTAAAGTAAAGGCTGTAGAGGGAAGATTTTTTCTGGTAGTAACCTAAGTAGCTTGTCTTTATGCTGAATTCTATCCTTGAGGACTTTGCATTTATTATAGACGTCTTTTTTGAATCTATCCACCGCTTGAATGTCTTTTCGTATTTTTATTACTAATAAGTGGTGGTTGATACATTGAAGTGATGCTTCTATTTCTATTTGACCTGAGTCGTCACATCTGTTCAGTTGAAGGGACACCTTTAGGCACGAGATGATCTGGTCTATTCATTTCAGATGAATGGTTTAAGTTATGAATGCCTTAGGGCTGTGAAACATCATTGCTCCCACGTGATCTTAATTGTTACATCAGTTCAGCGGAAGGGATGTCTTTTCGGCATGGGATAGTTTGGTCTGTTCATTTTGAACAACTGGTTAGAATTAGAACTGTCTTCGGTCTGTGAAATATTATTGCCATCACATGACTTGAATTGTTATGTTAGTTCAGTTGAAGGGATGTCTTTAGGCGCGAAATGATCTGGTTCGTTCACTTTGAATAAATGGTAAGAATTAAAGTTGGTGCGAGGCTATAAAAATGCCATTTAAGAGTTCTTTTAACACTTTGTCATCATCTTTTTTATTCTTTGGCAAGTAAAGGACATTTTCGTAGAAGCAAGTGAGAATGAGACGTGTTCCTTATGGATTTTGATTTAGTGTCATATCAGGTTGGTGATTTTTCTTATTCTTTCCACTTATATGCTCATCTTGCTTATCTCTGTTTTGTTATATACTTTTCTTTGTTTTTGTGCTTTGTTGAGATTTTGTTGCTCTTTGCTTTCTGTATTTTGTTGAGAACTTTCTTGTCATTTTGAGTGTGATATATTCTGCCATTTTTTTGACTATAGAGTAGTTTAGCTCTTAGAGACTTTATTTAAATGGCTTCAAAAAATAAAGACAACATGAACATTAATCTTTCATTGATAAATATAGAAGAGGAAGAAAGGGTAGAAGGCATCCCACTCATTAGTACACGTATGCTTAGGGGATAAAGTAGTGGGGCATCCACTTTAGGGAGCATGAGGGCTTTTGATTTACTTGAGCTGAGCTCGGTTATTGTCAGGCTTGTTGAAGTGGGTAAGTGTAGCCACATTTTAAATGAGTTTTCCTTAGAAATGACCGATAAAGTTGGGGATGAGTTGCCTGGGGGGTTTGAGGATGAGTTACATGAGGAGGATGAGGATGAGTTGCATGAGGAACCTAACCTCATGGAACCTAAATTTGAGTTGGACTTCAGATACCAGAGGTCTCACATGGCTCAAGAGGATTTAGAAAATCTTAGGGTTAGATACAATATTCCTGAGTCAGTAACCCTAAAAATCCCCAATTCTAACAAATTTTCGAGTTGCCTCGACCCTGGGGATGTGGCTATTCATGTAGAGTTCCTTAGGGTAGGGCTTAGACTTCCTATATAGTCCTACTTTACTAGTATACTCATATGTCTAGTGGTAGCACTGTTCTACCTTGACCTAAACTCCTAGTGAGTTTTGGCTGGGATTTTTATATTATGAGCAAGGGTAGGACTATCCTCGCCCCATTTTCAGGAACTTTGGCATTGTACCACTTTAGACGCAGTGATATAGAGCATAAATGGCATTATTATTTTTCAAGCCATGGGGCTTGTGATCCTATTTTAGGTCATCATCTACTAACAACAGTTGGAAAGAGAATTGGCTTTTTATTAGTGGTGAATGGTGTCGAGAAGTCCCATGGTCATGAACAAGGGGATATTAGGTTGTCCTTACTATTTTTCCTTTGGATGCAGGTTGCTTCTTTGTGTTTAATTCTTTCATTCACTTGTCTATTGTCATATGTTTCATGTTTAATTGCTTCTTATCTTTTTATAGAAACTTGAGTGACTGCTCAGGATATATTCGAGGCATGTCGGGTTAGAATAGAAAAGGCTTTGGTGCTATTTTTTTCTACCAACGTCCGAGATTTTCTCTCAGCAAAAAGCTTGATAGATGCTAGTTTTTTTTTCTAAACTACCCCATATCGTTCCTCAAAGGAGAAGTGAGTTCTAACTCGGTTATTTTTCTTAGTCGTAATGGCTTAGGTGTTTATCTATTTTTCTTTCTTTTCACAAGAATGCCAGATCAATAGGGTGGCGAAAGTAGGAAAAAGACTTGTCTCGACGATTTGAGTCCTAGCTCAGGGGTAGGAAATAAAGACCTGGACTCACATAAGGTTTTCAACTGGTTCTTCCCGAGTACACTTGGGGTCCGTGGTAGAGGTTAAGGAGATTCGAAGGGTGATAGGGGTTATGAAGACCTAAGAGGAGGTCAGAGTCATGATAGCCCAAATGGAGGTTAGGGTCGTGATAACCCAAGGGGTGGCAGGGATGGTACAAGCTTGAGGGGACAAGTTCACGAGTCTCTTCAAGTTGTAACCCAAGGTTAGACCCCCAAGAAAAAAGACCGACGAGGAACGGATGGTGTTTATGGGGAGGATTGTTCAATCTCCAACACCTATTGACTCATCTAGAGGCCTACATAATCAGTAGGGTCTTTGAGTTCAAAGGTGCGGTCTCTTAAAGAAGGTCGACAATTAGTGACGATGCGTCACATTAAGGTGATGCCCAGGAACTTAGTTCCTAAGAGGTGTGACAAAATTGAGTTCATGATCCCTCTGATGTGTCAGGTAAAGAGATATATGGACACTGCTTAGGTTGACCTGAATCCAATCAATGGGTTTTATGTAGGGTTAAGACATGCGATAGATGTAAGTTTCCTATACACCTCTCTTTCAATTTTATTAAGACCATACATCTTATTATGCTTGTCTGTTCTTTTAGGTGGCCTATGCTTTCTCCCAGCATTGGAAAGTCGTAATATGAGTACTGTTGGACGCTTTATAGCTTGAGGAGAGCTTGCCTAGGCCAAACGTGAGACCCAACAGGCCAGGCGCAAGACCGAATAGGCTCACGAAAAAGCCAACAAACTGAAGGCTCAATTAGAGGCTTTCGAGGTGGGATGAGCTGAGGCAGAAAGTGTTCGGGTCGAGGCAGATGAGCTGAGGTGGAGAGGTTGATTAAACACATGTGAATATTAAATTATAAGTACACGGGCTGTGAACAAAAAATAAAGTGTGAGTAGAGTATCGTCCCACGAGGATTAGTTTCTAAATTAATACTAAGTACTATGACCTTTATTACCTAACTTTATCTAGACTAATTAAAACACTAGAATGGTTAATGACTTAAAATTACTAAAATTAACTACATGTCAAACGCATTCAAGAAGATGGAAATTCTTATGGCTTAGAGCCTATGGTCTTAAATTCACTCTACATTTCTTAGGTTTTTTTTTAATAATAATGATTAACGACTACTTTTGTAAATCCATTAACCAAGAGTTTAGAAATAGGCTCACTACCTCTCCCGAGCGTCGAGTGATATTATATGCATGCACAATCAAGTTGATATCCCTATTTAACTTAGTCATTTATACATGCATTATGCTACCATTAAAAGGTTATCTTGATTTTATTAGTCTCTCAATTCAATACAATCAACGGCTTTGTTAATCAAATCTAATACATGAGTTAAACATTTTCAAGATATAACTCACAAGTCTAAATTATCTAATCAATTTTTCAATTAGAATAGAAGTATTAAATTCAAAAAAGCATAAATGAGTAATGCAAAATATAGTCATAAATCAAGTATATACATCAAAACATAGTACGTAATAGAGTTACATCAAGCCCTTAGAACATAAAGTTTAGTTATTTATAGTCAAATATTCAAATGCATCAATCCAAAGGTTCATATAAGTACTCATGTTAAAACAACAAGAACTATAGATATAAACTTCAAATAAAAGTAAATGAGACAAAGAAAAGATAAAAACTATTGTAGACACTCTTGAAGCTTTTAATCTTAGTGGTGTGCTAAGGTTCAAGGTCCAAGTATGTCTTCTTTATGAAGTCTCAAACTACTTGATCGCGTTTTTCTTCTCCAAAAATAGTTCCAAGTGTTGATTGCTCTTTGTTTTCACCAAAAAAAAAAAGAATTTTTAACTTAAAAGAGTCCACTTTAGTAAAGAACCAAAGTTGAAATGTCAAACCTTCACAAAATTCCAAAAGAATGCCTTTTTATAGTGTCAGGAAACAGTGTGATGTTTTCTCTTGAAATGCTGGGGCGTTCCTAACTATATTGTACGAACGTTGGGCATTATCTTTTCTAACACTGCGGCATATAAACGTTGTTGCATCCTTGATCGAGCATGGGAGTTGGCTGCTTTAGGTGTGTTCTGGAACCTGCACAACCTTATTCCCATCTTTATGCCACAATGTTCATATTTTCTAGAAACACTGGGGTGTTTGTAATTTAACGCCAGGGCACTTATCCAAATGGATGAATGTTGGTGTATTGGGAGATAGAATGTTAGGGGTTCATTCCTTCTTTTGAATCCTTCTCTGAATTTCCACTATTTGGTTCCATTTTTTTATGTTCTTCCTTCTAATTCATCCAATTCATCATTTAACCTGCAAAATTAACACATGTGTGCATAAATAGCATGGAATTACTCAAAAAATGGCAAGAATCTAAGTTAAAATAGAGTCAAAATATATGTCAAAACCATACTTATCAGAAAAGTAAGGTCTCCGAGTTAAAGAGGTAAAAAATATAGCTCAAGCAAAAGATGGTTATAGTTGTGGTAATTGTAAAAGTTAGGTCTCGGAGCTAACGCGACAAAATAGATTGATGGAGGAGCAGTTCATGGTAACCCAAGGGGAGTTAAAGTCCCTTGAATGAACTAGATCTGGGATGGCCCGATGAATTGATGAACTCTCTATGGAGGTCGAAGGTGCTTGGTCCGAGGGGCTGGGTGAGGGTTGGCTCCCTAGGGTCATGGAGGATTTTCATTGTTGTGTGAATGTTTTTGGGGAGAACTACCCCGACCTCAACCTTTGTTGGTTAAGAGTTTAGTGACTCACCGCCTTGAGGTGGCTAGAGGTGAAGACTCGGGTTCTTAGGATGCTTCTTCCACCAAACCTCAAGACGTCCAAAAAGATACTTCTGCTGTTGATCTTACCTCCGACCCTCCTTTAGGTTTCCCAACATTAATAACAAGTACTTCCATAATTTTTAAGTGTTTATTTTTTATACCATTGTCTTTGTCCCAATAGTTTTATCCCTTTTTGATTTTCCTTAATCCTAAGTGTTTTTGACCACTGAGGGAATGATAACCATGCCTTTCCTCGCCTTTTGGATCATGTCAATACTGTTAAAGGTGTTTGCATTAACCTTTGGGAATGGATAAGAATTAATTTGACATAATTAGTGAGTTTTTAATAAGAGCTTATTATTTTGTTTAACAAGTAGAAGAGATAAAATTAATTTTGATTATTTTTAAAATTGGGATTCATAATATTGTTATTGTAGAATAACATTAGAGGCATGAAAGGTAGACAACTTTTTTAATTTGTCTTGTTTTATAACTTTTTCACCACATAATTTTAACTGTGAGATGAATTCAATAATAGTTTTAAAATTTCATAATCTCATATTCATTTATTCATGTCTTAATCTTGGGAGAAATATATATTTATGATGATTATGTTTTTCTTTTAGATATTCTTAGAGAATTTGTAGGTCATCTACTATTAGGTATTGAGTTTTCAAGCTCTTATAATATAGGTGATAACTAAGAAAAATCATAACTTTTATCTTGTCCAATAGGGATGCTTGATTCTTTTTATTAATTGCAATTTTCAAATCTATGGCATGTAGGTATCTAGTATGCACAAGTGGTTGTTGCTTCTAAAGACATTAAGAATAAAATCTACAAGTTTGTCAAAGACATTTTTCAAGAGCTTTTAGAAATGAAGAATGAAATTAAAATTAGTATAATGATAGATAAGTATAATTTAATAAATTAATAATATAAATATTAAAATAATATTTAGGAGGCATGACCTTTCATATATAAAAAATAATAATAATTAATAGGCATGACTTCTATATACATAAATAAATAATTATTGGGAGGCTTGACCTAAGACATGAATAATATAAAAATAATTATGAGGTATAGCCTTCCATAAATATCGTAATAATAATTAAGAGCCTAACCTTCCATTTAAAAAACAATTAAGATAAAGAGGCAAATTTAGAATTTTAGGTTTATGTAAATGAAATTAAGTATAGAACTTCTTATTTTACTTTAAGTTTATAACTCAGAATTACAAGTTTTGATTAATGAAATTAATTATTAAAACTTTAAGTTTTAATTAATTTATTTATTTTTGCTAACTTCATATTGCAATTACAATATTTAATAGTACCTGTATTAATGTAGAAATATAGCTATAAGAATAAATATTAAAACAATAAGTATTATATTAACATTAAATAATATATATGAATTAAAATGGCCTAATAAAAATACAAATGATAAATTACACTATTTTTATATTTTGATGTAAAAAATTCAACTACAACAGGATATACTTATAAAGACAACTGTATTAAATAAAAATAAAAATAATAATAATGTCATAATATAAAGTTAATTTAAAAAAAAAATTGTTAAGAACTTTAAATTAATTAAGAATTTTTATTTATCAAATCGCATTGATAACGTATTATAAATAATAAAAAATAAAGAGGTAAGTAATGGAAAATAAAAAGAAAAAGGAAAATTAGCAAAGGGGTAATTTTTCAAGTTACCATGGGTCTTAGAAGTATTTACACAGAAATGGCGGTGCTTTGCCATTCATAACCTCTAATCAAATCTTGCCAAAAATTAGCCAATAATGCAATGCCACTTCACAATAAATAAAGTAATGAAACTTTACAAACTACCCACACTTACAAACAAGCAAATTTAATATGGTGGAATTCATTCTTACTTACAAATCTCCCAATATTATTTATCCAAATTGTGCAATAATAATTTTTAACAAACATTACCAATTTTATTCAAGAATCAAAATTCACCACCTTAAATTAATAAATCAAATTAAACATACGGAAACAGCAAATTATTAATTACTTACTATCAATTAGCAACTAACTAATTTAACTAATAAATTTAATTAACAACATTATGACATTATTTGACAACAAATTGACAAATTATTTTAAAATTTTGATGGAATTAACTAATTTTATTTAACAATTTCAATCAATAACAATTTAAAACTAAATAATTTTATTAATTAAATTAATTTCATAACAACATGTCAAAACAACAACAACTTAAGTTTCAACAACATTAATTAATTACTCAATAATTATTATATTAACAACTGATTATATTATATTAACTAATTTAATTATTAACAATATTAGCTATTAACAACATTTTACTTTACAACAATAAATAATCACACTCACACTGTCACACAAATAAAAAAAACAACTAACAAACATTCTAATTTTCATTTTAAAATATTATGAAATAAAAAACACAAAAAAAAACCACTAAGATTTAAATTTGATAAAAATATTTAGATTTAGAGGTGAGCCAAATTGCCATCCCTATTTTGCAGACAAAAGTAAACAAAACTGAGTGATTGAATAAGCACGAGAGGCAGATAACCGAGTAAGTAGCATCTCGTAGGTGGGTGACTTCGGTAGGCTGTGACAGGTGGCGGTGGTTTTAAGTGCTAACTTAGAGAGGGTGAGAAACGAGAGTAGAGAGAGTGGTCTGTGACTATTGAGTTTTGTTTTGCCCTCTCCCCTAACAATTGAGTTTGTATTTTTCAAATGCAAAACGATACCGTTTTGGATGCTAAAATGGTGTTATTTTATACATTTTTTTAAATGTGCAAAATGGTACTATTTTAGGAGCTGCCAAAACATTGCTGCTTTGTACCCCTACCATATTTTTTAAGTTCTAAATCATTTCTAGTTTGGTTCGAGCATCTTCTTAAATCGAAAAATCAATCTGGTCTCTCATGATGTGTGACCTAATCCATCTCGAATGATGACCTAATTTTGAATTGACTTAAATTTTTTGAGTTGGATTGGGACAAAACAAAATTAAAAGTTTTGGTGATTGGGTTGGGCTGAATTTTTATCTCTCTTATGTTGGTTTGAAATTTTTTTTTTTTTGAACGAGGGGATTACAATATTTTTCAACATTTTCGCACCACCTGGAGGGGAGGGGGGGTCGAACCCAGGTGGGGATGTGAGACCTTGGGGGGGCTCAGCCAACTTGGCTGAGCCCCCATGCTCATGTTGGTTTGAAACTTGTATATTTTTTGTGAGCTTTTTGAATTCTTTTTTATATATTTATGTTTTGACCTTTGGTTTTTTTTAATTGGGCTTGACATATTTTTCCGGGTGTATATTTGAGTTTATTTTATTTTTAAAATATATATTTTTAAATATTAAATAATTTATATGGACATATTTTATTGAGTTAATTAGATTAATTGGATAGCTGAATCTATTTTTTTAATTCTTTAATTCTCCCTCCAATTAAATTGAATTAAATTAAGTGAATTATAATTTTTGAATAAATTTTTATAATTTTAAATTCAATTTCATCAAATTTTATAATTTCAATTCTATTAAACTTTATAATTTTGAAACATTTTAATTTTAATTTAATTTATATTAAATTATAATTCCAATTTAAATGACCATAAATGACTAAATGTTATAATTTAAATTTAAATTTTATAATTCATTTTTCAATTTCAATTCTAATTATATTAAATATAATTTTAAATATATTTTCAACTTCAATTACGTTAAATATTATAATTTTAAATCCAATTTTAGTTTCAATTACATTAAATGCTATAATTTTAATTTTATTTACGTTAAATGTTATAATTCCAATTTCAATTCTAATTTCAATTACGTTAAATGTTATAATTCTAAATTTAATTTTAATTTCAATTACGTTAAATGTTATAATTCCAAATCTAATTTCAATTCAATTTATATTAAAGTTTATAATTGCAATTCTAAATCAATTTACATTAAAGTTTATAATTGCAATTCCAACTCAATTTACTTTAAATTTTATAATTCCAATTCCAATTCAATTTATATTAAATTTTATAATTTTAATTCCAACTCAATTAAATGTTATAATTTCAATTCTATTAAAATTTATAATTGCAATTCCAACTCAATTTACATTAAATTTTATAATTCTAATTATAAGTACATTATAATTCAAATTCAAATTCTAATTATACTAAACTTTATAATTCTAATTCTAATTTACATTAAATTTTAAATTGCACTTGATGTATTATAATAATATATTTTAATTCAACAAAATAAATAACAATTTCAAAATTTTAATTTCTAATTTTCAATTTACAGTGGACATCTTACTAAACATTTTATTTTTGAAAAACATTTGTCAAAATCTAGTTGGTAAGTTTGGTAATTTCATTTTTTTTTTAATTTCGGGTTTGGGAATTTTTTTTTTTGGGTTGAAATTTTTTTCAAAGTCAATTGAATTTTTCAAGTCCCCCATAAAGGGACTCGAAAGGTCCCGAATTCCTAACTCGATCCCATCCTAACCTGAAATTTTAGGTTGTGACAATCGAGTCTGGTTGGAACAAAAAATGCCCACCCATTCTCCAAATAATAATAATTCTTAAATGAGATTAATTTTCTCCCATTTATGGAGGTAAATTTACGCTTTTTTAAGCCTAAAAAACAGATGGATTATAAAATCATCGAATCTTAATAGTTTAAAATGTTAATGTTAGCAATAATAAATAAATTCATTTGTTCTTTATAAACTATTGAAGACTCTATGAGCAAAACTTTGGGCTCTACTGAGTTGAGTTTTTATGCTAGTAAATACATACTTTGATAGTAGTAGCCATGTAAATTGATTTCTCAGCTTGACATAATTATAATTATAATTATGATAATTATAAAAATACAAGTATAATATTTATAGTTATTATTATTATTATTATTATAATTTAAATTTTATTGATATAATTATCAACGATATATTTTATATGTAATATAATAGAGGTGTCGAATAGGGTGTACTAGCACAACACGGGCTATGAAATGCTAACCAAACTTGAAAGGCATTAAAAGTTTTTGTGTGCGGCTTATGTGGCCATGTCATGCCAAAGCACATGGGTCCAATTGGCCATGCCTATGGGCTTTTATATTGGCTATCCCAATGCATGAAATAGGCTGGCCCATATATTTTATGTTAATATTAATTTATTAATTTAAATTTGTATGTTATAACAAATTAATTAACAATTGAATAGTTTATGAGGGCTTGTATTTCAAGCATTCATTTTAAAAAAATAAGTAACTTAACCATTCTGATCAATTCAAAATTTTATTTACTGTTTACAATTTTAATATATATGGTAATATCAAGTATTTGAGTGTTGTTTTTTTTAAAAATTAATTGAAGCATTATGTGCAATTTTGCAATTATATAAATAACTAATAAAATAATGTATGAAAAAATAATAAAATACAACAATCAATAAATTAGAAACTCATACAATACAATTATACCAATAGTAAGTTATATAAATATAACATTAAAAATATTAATAAACATAATAAAGTATACATAATTTAGTTCTCGAAACATAACTTAAATAAATTAATTTTAAATGTAAAAGTAAAAATAATATAATTTAGTTATTAAACCTCACAAACCAATGACTTGTACATTTAGTAGCATATTGACGGATAGACCTTGAGCCATTTCGAGGACTATACATGAAAGTTCAATTACAAAGTTTGCAACACAATATTACTACAAGTACATGATCATATTATGTTTGTGTTAAATCTATGATTGTATGATGATCTAAAATCATTTTCATTATCTTGTTTATCATGATTGCATTAAGTCATCGTTGTCGTTATCTTAGTCAGGTAGAGGCTAAACATTATTGTTGTCTTTTTAGGGTTGGGGTTGCTGAGGATTTATTATAAACTTAAAACTTAAAATTGTAACTAAAATTATAATTACAAATTCTAACTGTAGTTTTAATTACATTTATAATTATAATTACAATTACACTATAATTACATCAACGATAATTTTAATTATTATTATAATTATGATCGAATTTCAATCATGATAAAAATATAATTTCAATATAGTTTATAATTACAATTTTAATTACTATTACAATGTTGTAATTAAAATTACATAGCAATATTACATTACAAATTTAATATTTATGAAATATTAAAAAACATTAGTTATTGATTTAATCGTATTTTATCTAAAACAAATATTAAGGTTAGAAAGCATAAACAAAGGTTTTAATTTGGTCTAGTTGTAGTAGCCCTTAGTTAAGTTTTTGCTTAAAAATCTTATTGTTACAAAATTTCATATTATGTTAGGCCTGCTAAGTAGGCTCGTGGGGTTCAACCGTGCCAAGCCCACAAATTAGGCCTTAATAGTGTTGAGCTCATGATGAATTGTGCCTGCACGATAAGGTAGGCTATGCCTACCAGGCTCGACACTATAGTGTGAGGCGACATAACTCAATCACCACCTCTACTTATATTATTGTATAACTTTTATTTACTTGAATTTTAAAATTTTGTTGCTGTTTAAAAGTTTATAAAGGCCCAAATTTAAGCCCACACACATACCCAAGTATATATAACAAACTAAGTTAAATAAGCTCAAGCCACTTTACAAAGCCCAACTTATGGATTATGGTTTAATAGATATGGAGTTGTAATAAGTAAAGCTCACTTGTAGGGTACTTAGTCCAAAATAGGGGTAAACTATGTTAGTAAAGCTAATGAAAAAACACAAGCCTAAAAATGCCCCAAAAATGCCTTATTTGACACTTAAAATCCTTCTAAAATTAGAATTGGTAATTTTCTTATTTTATTTGGTAACTAAAATCACTCAATAGTCTTTATTAAGAAAAAAACTAGTGTCTTACTCATTTTATCCAACAATTTTTTTTTTCTTTTTAATGAGATTACAACTCATTAAATAAGAAAGATTTTAGGAGGATAAAAGGTCAAATAACCAAATACAAATCCTAACCTTATAAAAGAACTTTGCATTACATGTGAAAAGGCATCATTCATCATTTTTCACCATCATTGATCATTGTTTTTAGTCATTCATCATCTACTAGTAACAAAAACTCACTTTTGGTCTTCTTTGCATCCTTTATTGTCCTCCAAATACCTTGAAATATTTAAAACAACTCTTATAGTCTTTATCATAGATTACAACTTAAAGAAAATACAAACCCTAATTTTCCATTGGTTCACCCTTGGTAAACACGATGCAATACCTCTTGACATTTTCTTTATTATTTTACAAAAAATTCAGTTAGAGTAGTAGCTCTACGTCTATTCTGGAGCTCCACATCCATACAAATGCATTGCCAAATTGTAGGCATAAGGTCTAGGAGGTGTGCTCCATTTAGCTGTATAAAATATAACTTTTATAACCTAGATCCCTAAACTCTTCTCACATAGGAAACACATTTTACCAACCTATATTATTCAAAAATGCCCAACCCAGCTTTAAGACATGTTTCTTTGTTATTTACTGTACAACCTCAACTTTCACACCTCTTATAGTTTGACACTAGGTTTATCCAAAAAATTTGCATTTTTCTAAGGTGGTTGGAGCAAATTTGTAACAACAAGCCTCATAAATTCTAGCAGCTCTTAAGAGGTTTGGTGGGCATTACTCATGAACTCACAGGGGTGAAGAGGCTAAGATCCATTTTTCAAGCCCAGACCGTATCTTCATATAATATGTCATGTCAGCATGAAAATGACTACAACCAGTAGAGTTCTACTACACCATGATCTCCCATAATCATCCCAAACACTTTGGCGACTCTACTAGTAAGTTTGGCTAGGGTCTTGCCATAGCAAGGAAAGAAAATGTGGAAAATTAAGGAACACTATTATTGAGGATTAAGATGAGTCCTTTTATTATGAAGAATCTTAAAACAACATTCTTTATGAATTAAGAAGAAATGCAAGGAAGGAATCAAGTTGAAGACACTAATTTGGGTGCCATAATTGATATTTTGAAAGATACCATGCATAAGGCTTGTTGAAGGAAACGCTATTCTCATTTAAAATTAGGTTAGGCGATGAATTCTATTTGGGATCAACCTTAAACTCTAATGCCATTGTACAATGAAAATATGAGTTTTCTAAACAAATATAACAATAATATAAAAGTAGATAATAAGAACACAACACAACCAATATATATGGTTTGACAAACTTCTACGTCTACAATGGATCAAAGAATCCTAGCCTCTCTTATTAACTCTTCTAGAGAACTTTTACAAGGAAAACAATATCAATAACTCTTAAAGGAATCTATAAATGGCATACTTTTGTTATTCTAAGAACAATGAACACCTAAACAACGGTTGCGGCCCAATGACCACAAGCACTTTGTGTCTACTTAGTTATTCTTTTTTCTTGGAGTCTCTCTTAATGCTTGATGATCAATGTAAAGAATTTACAATGGTTTATATAGTGAGTAAAATGTCTCTAGAAACCTTAAACTAAGTTGGAATAAGAGTCTACGTGTTTAAGAGACTAAAACCCTTTAAAAAAAGTCAAAACGAGCCAAAATAGGACTTTCTTGAAATTGGGTGCCACAGCGCCAAGGGCTGAAGTCGCGACGCCAATGCAACCTCGTGCCAATGCCGCGACACTGGAGCGCTAGTGCCACGACACTGAGGCATGTACTTGGCCATTCTATATTCTTTGCCTTTTTCTCGATTCCAAGTCCTATCTTGCTACTTTATTGTGTGTCCAACGTGTGCTTGACTTCAATTTGACTCTCATATCAGCATTCATCTCAATTTTTACCCATACAAGATTATTGAATCACCATTTCTAACAAGACTCAATGACAAAATCAGAAGGAGTTACTCAATGCCATTACTATGACTAAACCAGCAAGCACATTAACGATGATGGTAATTGCACCAAATGTTACATAGGTAGCATTCACCCAAAATGGCACACAAGAAGAGAAGGCCAAAGCCTTCACTTAGTATAATATTTTGGTAATGATTAATCTAGTAGGTTGTAGCAATCTTATAATAGATATAAAGTATGTTCATTTGTTTCCATATTTAGCAAAAAGTCTTGACATGCATTATTATAGAAGCTATAACATTCCATCATTCTCTTTATTCGATGTAAGAAGGGAAATCTCAAAGAGCATATTGGAGATTCATCGATTTTCTTAGTGCATATGCCAATAATAAAAGTCCATAGCTTACAACATTCTCCAAGTCCTTTATAGGTCATGTGTACACTTAGTACACCTCACTGCTAGTAGGATATATCCTTACTGGGGAAGAAATGACATCAAAATTTTGTAAAAAATACTTTCAAAGTAAAGAGAGTGTTATTATAATTCATCTCAATTGAACCAAACAGGCTACTTTAAGCCTTTGGTTAAGTATGTCATAAGATTTAGAGACCTAACATTAGACTTCTAGGAGTAAAAACTAGAAGTAGAACTCGTGGAAATATTTGTCAGCAATATGTTGAGTGAATATCAAGCCCACCTTGAAATTGTAGGAATTGTCTTATTTATCAAGTTTGTTGAACCTATTAAAAAGACTACATTATTGGTCAAAGTATTGTCTAGTAGATAATTGAGACTTAATGAGAAGAAGAAGATCATACCATACCATTAATAAAAGATGATATGAATGCTTTACTTGATCGGTAGATGCATGATGGGTTTGTATGACCATACTTGTAAACGAGGGCCTTAACTGAGAAGGAAAAGAGGTGCCCAAATAGTTTCTATTTACATTAAACATTTAATCAGCTCACCATGCATTATAGATAACATTAGAGGTTGATCTACAACAAGATCAAGGATGGAAACCTTAGAGGTGCCCAGTAAACTATAAGCTGTAGACCTTAACGCATTTTTACAACATGATGAGGAAAGAGCACCTATGGTCAATTTACTCATCATCTGTGGTCAATATAATAAGAAAAACACTCTTTGAAATCTCAGCACAGTATGGGCCAAATTTTATGCAGTCAAAGCCCAAATTAATTTTAACTATCTAGAAACCACCAACATCATAGTCTTTATTGATGAGGATAATATCTAGACAATAGGTTCCCTATATCTAAAATCAATGATATGCGAATTAGAAGTGCCCTAATTTATACATGGGCTTTGATCAATATTGTACTCATGGCCGTACTGCAAGCCACCAAGATCCATTGAAGCCACATCATAGGAAAAATGATCTGAGTTTCTGGCCTCAACAATGTGGCTAAATACTTTGAAGGTGTCATACAGCTAGATTTGAATGTGTGGGCATAACATGCCTTTATGTTTATCCATTTAATGAACATTGAGGTTGTATACCACAAACTGCTTAGTAGGTTGTGGCTTAATTTGCACAAATTGGTTGTATTGACATATCACCAATAGGTTAAGGGTCGAATTAAAAGAAAGCCAATTGAGATTATAGCCAATGCCATTTTGTTTCTTAAGAAGAGAGTTATCTGGTAAACATTGGCCTATTATAGATTCGACATTAGCCTTAGCAACATACTTGCTAGACTGATCAGGTAAATGTGACAAGACTCACAATCATGACCTTTAAAAAGCCATAAATAGAAAACATAAGTAAGAATTCTAGAGATTATGCACTCGTATAAAGGACAAACACTATTCTAAAGAGCCAAGCTAGAACGCTCTTATTGTCAGAAGCAAATGCTTAATGAGTATATTGTTTATTACTTTTGATAGTTTACGAGTCCTAAGGGATGTTGAAAAAACTGCATTTGGCATTACCATGGGAAACTTCTACTACATAGTTATGCAACTTGATTTTAAAAATGCAAGAGCAACTTATCAAAGAGCCACGACAGTTATGTTTCATAACATGATCAACATATAAGAGGAAGACTACACAGATGATCTAGCAGTAAAATTCATTACACATGTAGAACATTTTCACACTCTGAAAAAGGTTTTTAAGCGATGCCACATATACAGCCTCAAGATGAACCCAAAAAGTATGCTTTAAGGGTCTTAAAAAGTAAGTTCCTTGGCTTTGTGGTCTATCGTAAAGAGGCATCAACGTTGATCTAGTAAAATTTCAAAACATTGATGCAGTGTCATCCATGAAAACTCAAAAGGATTTACAGAGCTTGATTGGCAAGCTCTTTTACATTCAGAGGTTCATCCATGGACTTATTGTAAAAAAATTTAGATTCTCTCCCATGCTGAAGAAGAATGCGGAATATAATAGAGGTATGAATAACAAGCAACCCTTATAAAAATATAACAATTAATTCTTGCACTCTTAATCATGAAAGCACCCATCAAGGAAAATCCATTACATGTATATCATGTCATTATTATTAAAGCCATAAACGCCTTGTTAGCCCAAAAAGATGACAAGAAATAAGAGCACTCTATCTACTATATTAGTCAACAGTTATTTGAGGTAGAAAACAATAGGTATTCCAAGCTAAAGCATATTTGTCTTGCCTTAGTATACGCCTTACAAAGGCTGAGGCATTAATTCTTAGCACAACTGCTCCACCTTATAGCAAAATTTAACCTCTTTAGATACTTGCTACTAAAGCTAGTTATTTTCTAGTAAGCTGGCTTGATGGCTTCTCATCCTTATTAAATTCAACATCACATGCATTGTTCTAAGTGCAATCAAAAGGTCAAGCAGTAATTGATATTACAGTGATATTCTTTGAGAATCAAGAAAAGCCTCTATTGAAGGACATATTTGGGGTTATGATCGAGCAAGTGTATATCATAGATGAAGGAAGTGATTACTGGTCATATTATTTTGATGGTTTAGCCACCACTACAACTAGCAATGCAGTTTCATAGTCACTGAACCCAAAGGGAATTCCTCAAACATTTCATTTTAGCTTGATTTCCCTTGAACTAATAATGTGGCAGAATATGAAGTAGCCATTATAGGCATCCTTATTGCCATTTAGGATTGAGGGCCCCCCGCTGCGGGGGGTGAGGGGGAGGAAAGATCAATTTGATTAGGGTATTTGAACATGAAAATCCTAGAAATCAATGGCGAATTTTTCGTATCTGAGCTGGCTTTGTTTCCATACAGAACCATGATTTTATTAGCTATTGGATACATTTATAGTGACACTTGTAGAGAAAGTTGTACGCTCTAAAAATAGGCATGCAGAAGACTTAGGCACAATGAGGACTAAGATAGGCTTGACTGGTGAAACAATATATATAACTTTGATTGCAGTATAAAACTTATGACCAATATTTATGAAAAGGCATAAAGAGCTAAATACTATTGATTAGATATGAGAAGTCAAGCACGCGCCATATAACCTTTCTGTCCTAACTTTCAAATGATAAAGTATAAAACGAAAGTGTTCATAGCCATAATTGATAAAGATTAGTGGGCACTCTATATAAAATATCTCCTAAAAGGCATGTTACCCTCAAATTCTATAGACAAATATAAGCTTAATGGACTGCTAATCAGTACTCTGTGGAAAAGCAGGATCCGTTTTAGAAAAAGCTTTAAAAGAGATGCTTGAAGATGCTTGGACTTTATAGAAGCACAAAAGGTATTGCATGAAACCTATATAGAAGAATGTATAAAAGACAAAGGTAAGCGAAAACTGTACTATTGCTTGCTGAAAATCTATTACTATTGGTATGATATGCAGAGTGATGCCAAACACTTTGTCAAGAAGTGCCATATATGTTAGATCTACACTAAAATATGGCATCAAGATCCCATGACCTTGGAAGATATGATAAAGCCTTAGTTATTTCATACATAGGGGCTAGATCTGGTAAGCCCAATCCACGCACTTGTTAGATGGTACATTTAGATACTAGCATCAATTGATTAGTTCTTCATCTAGCACTGCCATATCAAATTTACTAGGGGAACATATCATATGTCATTTTAGCATCCTGTACAAGATCATCACTAATAATGGTACACCTTTCATGAATAAACAAGTTGATGCCACATTGGCGTGATATGACATCATGCATAAACACTCCACACCATACTACCCCTAAGGCAATGCCGAGTTCAAGGGAACCAATAAAATATAATTATATATATTCAATAAAATGGTGAATAAATACTCTATAGTTTGATGCATTCACCTCAATAATGCCTTATGGGCTTATAGAACATTGCCATGCGAAGCTACTAGTTCCTACTCGTACTTCTTAATATATGAGTCCAAAGCTATAACGATAGTCTAGTTGTCCATGTTCACTATAAGAGCGATACTTGCATAAATTAAATCCCTAACACCTATGACCAACCTCATGGCAAAGCTTGAAGATGGAAAATGGAAAGATGCCTAAAGGCGTAAAACACTATATTAGCATAGAGCAACTAAAACATACACCAAGATTGTGAAGGACGAGGGCATTAATATAGGTTACCTTGTACGTGACCAAGCATGTCAAGAAAAAAATGGCTTTGCTTTCTTAATTCATACTGCATTGGGAAGGCCAATATATCATTATGGAGGCCTGTCACAACAGTTACTACTACCTGGTCACAACAGAAGGTAAAACACACCATGACCATATCAATAGTGAATGGCTCAAGTGTTAGTACAACTAGGTGTTAGTGTATTTTCAAATAAGTGCGACATGAGCACTTAGGTAAAATAATAGCTTTATATAAGCTTTCATTTGTTGAGAGCATAAAAGCTACCATTATTCCCTCTTTTATAAGTGGGCCCAACAACCTCTTTTATAGGCTATTCAAGAATAAAATATAGTAAAAATTTAAAATTATTAGTTGTTAGTAATGATTGCTTTAAATCACAATCAAAATGGTTAGTAATTTAAAATAACAAAATAGTGGCTCTAAGGACAAGCGTAATGACATTTACCATTACATAATGGCTAAAAGGTTAAAAAAATGTCTTACAAGACCATGAGCAAGCCAAGGTACATGTCAAACGAATGAAGCTATATTAGTGAAGTTGTAGACGACTTGTCTCATTTGCATTGCATAGCCTATATAATCAAAAGGGCTAAATATTACTATATAAGAATCTATAAAGGCCAAAGTCTAAGCCTACAAATATATCTATGTATAGATAACAAGGTAAGTCACATGGGTTTAAGTCACATTACAGGGCTCAACTTATGGATCATGGTTTAGTAGGTATAGAGTTGCAAACTAAGGCTTAAAGCATATGAACCCATAGGTTAGGCCCACTTAGGAAGTACTAAGCTAATAACAAGGGTGAGTTCATGTTAGAAAGGCTAATAAAGAAACACAAGCCCAATAATATCTTATTTAATCCTTAGAATCTTTTTAAAATTGAAATTAGTAATTTTTTTTATTTTATTTGGTGACTAAAATCACTTAATATAGTCTTTTACTCAAAATAAAATCAGCGTCTTACTCTTTTTATTTAAAAAAATAATTTTCCTTTTTAATGGGATTATAGCTTATTAAATAAGGAAGATTTTAGGAGGATAAATGGTCAAATATAGTATTTTAACTGAATATGAACTCTAACCAAACAAGGAACCTTACATTGCACTTGCACATCATTCATCATCATTCACCATCATTGATTATTATTTTCAGTCATCCATTATCTATTGGCAACTAGAACTTCCTTCTAATAATCTCTTCATCCTAAATTATCCTCTAAATACCTTGAAACATCCAAACAAAACCCATCTAATTCTTTATCATAAATTACAACTTGAAAACCTTAGAGAACAAAAACCTTAATTTTGCCCTTGTACACCTTTGGCAAACACGACTTTATTCCCATTGACTTTTTCCATTTTATTTCACAAGAAAGTCAATTAAAGAAGAAGCTTGGTATTTGTTTCAGAGCTCCACATCTATAGAAATATATTTTCAAATCATTGGCATAAGGTCTAAGAGGTGTGTTCCTTTTAACCTCTCAAACTAGGGCTTTTATGGCCTAAATCCTTAGACTCTCTTCATGTAGAACATGTTACCAACTTGCATTTTCAAAATACATATCCATCCCAGCTTTAGAGTACAAGTTTCTTTGTTATTTATTATACAAGCCCAACCTATACATCTTCTAGTTCAAAATCGGGTTTATTCAAAAAATTTGCCTTTTCCTAATACGATCGAATCAAATTTGGAACATCTTTAGCTCCAAATGCTCTTAACCGGCATGATTGACCTTACTCTCAAATTTATAGGGGTGAAAAATTTGAGATCCACGTTTTAGGTCTAGACTAAAACTTCATATAACTTAACATATCAGTGCGAGAACCATTACAACTAGTAAAGTTATGTCACATCATGATCTCCCTGAACTAGCCCAAACAAAGTTAGTCAATGATGTAATTGTTTTATATATTTATAAATTTAAATTTTATAAATATAAAATTAATCTTTAACTTAACTTAATAGTTTATGAAAAGTTAACTGATAAGCTACCTAACTAATTTAATCATTTATGTAATGTTTGCAAACTTTAATATTTATAGACCATAATATAATTAGTAGTGGTAGACTTATAAAGTTTTGGTATTAATTTTGTAACCTGATTGATGTGTCATCAATAAAAAAATATCGTATCAAATAGTTGTAAATGCATTTGTGCTTGCATGTGATAGTAATCATTGAAATATCTAATGCATGTCACATACACATTATACAGTGGAACGGAATTTTATTTCATATTTCAACAATCATATACTGAATTTAAGTCTATTACAATAATAGAAATATATCTTTAAAGACCATCAATGCAGTTTTAATTTTCAAAGATTCACCTTAAAACGTCTTTGCTAATAATTTTAGTCCTTGACATAGATGAGATTAAGAAGCTAGAATGGTTCGATTTGGGAAAGACTTTTCCAACAACTATATTATTTCTTGAGCTTAACTCTTACGCTTTTTAGTCTATCTCAAAATGGACGAATTTGGTGTCTTAAGAACAAATGTGCAACTCTTGCATTTTTGCTCTCAAATGGCCAAGTTTTGCCTTTATCTATACATAAATGTAACACTTGCATTTATATACCTTTGACTTTTGTCAGGGACACTTGTCCATTTTCTTGCCATTTGTCCACTAAATTGCCATTAACCAAGGCCACTTCTCACACATTATTTAATTGACAACAATTGTTAATTAAATAATCATAAGCTTAACACTTAAATTTATATGCATCTCGAGAGATTCTAAAATAAATCCACATTTTGAAACTTTTCTGGATTGAACTGTTCAACTCAATTCATTACCCCAGTGCTCAACGAGTACACTTTATATTGTAAGACTCTCTAGGTTCACACACGTTTATCTTATGAAATTTTTTTATAAGTTGTGAACAATACTCCACACACATATTACGGATATATCGACGCATTGAACCATGTAAGTTGAGGTTAAAACATATTTGTATAGTCCATCCATTACTTATATCCCAGAAGAGTAGCAATATAGATTATTACTATCAAATCTCTATAGTTCGACCATGAACTTATCTCTAAATTTATATTTCAATAAATAATATCCGAAAACACCTTTGCGATATTATTTAACCTTACAAATAAATCTTTTTCGGGGTTTATACTTGTGGCCATAAGACTTCTTGAAATATATTTATAAAGCATTAGAATATACAACTCATTCATATGAGCTGATAGATCCCATATCTACTTATAGTGGACTTTATGAGCATCAGACCATACCTAATAACACAGAGGTCAGATCATGAAAAGTCTATAACATGTGTGAAATCTAAGTATAGTGGATCACTCACAAGCTCACCATGGCACTCAGGTCAAAAGACATAGTTCGGAATATATGTATACCGATACGAGTCAATTAGTAAACCTTCCAAATTAGTATAATATTCCTAGATCTTTGTCTCAATTTAGACAAGGTTCTAACTCTTAGAATTCTAACTCTTAGCACCAATTGACTCGTGTTGATATACATATATTCCCGGATCTTTATTCTAATTTAGACAAGGTTCTAACTCTTAGCACTGACCTAAAATCTTTTAGATCAGATCTAAACTCCTTTAAATTTACAATGTCTGAAAAGTAACAAGCTTAGTACTATATATAAAATATTAACGATTGATTGAAGTGTGCACTGTATAAATATGAAATAAATATCCATACAAAATAGAATGGTACGTAAGTGCCATCTCTAACAAAAATTACAATTATAATTTTATTTTAATTATAATTGATAATATAATTATAATTGAAAGTGCAATTATATTCATTGTAAATATTATAATAGTAATAATTGTAATTAAAATTGTGATTGCAATTGCAATTGCATTATTAAGTACAACAATCATTATCATAATTGTAGTTGTAATTGTATTGAATTCTAGTTACAATTATAGTAATAGTTTTCATATAGTTTAAATTCTAATTACTGTTACAATCACAAAACATTACAATTATATCATGATTATAATTATAATTACAATTACATTATAATTATAGTTACAATTGTATGTAATGTCATTATAAATTAATTGCAAATGCAATTGTAGTTTTTTCACTGTAATTGTAATTAAAAGTGCTAGTACATTTGCAATTATAATAATTACAACCACATTCATAACTGTAAATAATGGCAACTTCAATTGGAATTATTTGTAATATTGTAAAGACAATTAAATTTTCATTTTAATTGTAATTATTTTAATGTAATTGTATTTTTTTTGTAATTATAATTTTGATTATAATTGCAATTGTTATTATCATAGTCATGGTTTAACGCTAACTGCAATTGTATATTTTCAATTAGAATTAAAATTAAAGTTATAATCATATGCAATTTTGTAATAAAATTTGGTTTGAGTTACAATATCAATCAACCTCAAATTATAATGTATGACACTATTAAATCTTGAACACACCTATATATGCTCCCAGAACAAGAAGATTGCTATATTAATTTTGAAGTTGGGAAGTTTCACCATCTCTTGGCCACCCACTTAAAAACAAAAAGTAAACTCACACCGCAAAAAGATGCTGAAGATTTTGAAGAAAACTCAGGATTTAATCTTCAAAAAAGCTGAGAGAAAAGAAGAGAAGGTTTATTAACGTTACTCGGGTCTCTTTGAAATTACTCTTTGAGCCTTACACCTAAAAATATTTCCTCTTTAACTTTTTATTTTTTATTTTATTTTTATCAATATTAATTACTTGGAAGCTCTCTTTCAACTTAGAATTATCTTGTCCATAGGAAACTATTGCGGTGCCGAAGTTCAATGCCCACTGTGACGTCTGTTATGCCCAAGTCAAGAGGTGCATTGAGGGGGCCAAAAGTACATGTCTATTTAAATAATAATACTTATTTCAATTACATAATTTTGAAGATATTAAATCAATTGTAGTTGAATTTTCTTTTTCTCATTTTTGTTGTTTGAATATAACAAATATTTGTATGTTCAAGGAGTTGGGAGTGTAGATGTGGATGTGGAGAAATCATTGGCCTTTGTTAAGAGCGCTTTTGATATAAAAAAGCTTAAAAAACACATCTTTAATAAGCTTAAAAAACGTGTGGAGATTGTGAGTCAAACAACAAAAGGAGGATTCGGCAACCACGACGATGAAGAAAGTTCTTATTCTGAAGAGGAAATAGGAGAGAGGATGAAAGTGATGAAAGAGAAAGAAAATGGCCAAGAAATGAAAGATATAACAGATGAATGATGTTGATGATGAAGAGTCCAGGGATTAAACATGCAAAATAAAAGTTTACCTATTGATGCTTGATTTTCATTGGTAGAGATTAATCATCATGTTATTTTCTGAATTTATGTGTTCTTTACTAGAACGAATAAAAGTTTACTGCTTGATTTTATATTGATTTGCTATTGCTATTTGAAAACTAAAGCACCTTTTCCATGCCACTATTAAACAAAGACTTTTCGTAATAGAAAAATACTGTCGCAAAATGTACTTATGCGATAGATTTTTTATATTACTTAAATGATTATTTTGTGATAAATTTTATCTATTACTTAAAATGAACACATTAATTAATGGTAGATAAAATTTATCATCTAATTGTTAGAATTATTATGTGATAAAAATATTCTATCACAAGATTATGATATATTGTATGATAGAATATCTCTACCAGTTAATATGGTTATTGTCGTGACAAATGTAATATTACTAACATATAATGACATCATTATTCTCCTTTATTTATCTGATAGATTCACATCATTGAGTGGTGATACTATGTATTAGAAAAATTGAATTTCATTACAATAGCAAAAGCTTTTTATTGAATTTAATTTATAAATTAGATATTAGATATTTTCTAATTTAACACCCCATTAATTAAATATATATAGGTTCAATATATATTTATTAAATAAATTTAAAATCCAACAAATACATATATTTATAACAAAATTCTTATAGCAATATAATAAAGCAACATTATGAATACAACAGAAATCCATCATCCATCTTCAACAATCAACAATCAACAATCAAAACCATGTTCATGAAATCCAAAATCAAAGTCAGCTTGTAAAAAATCACTTACCCACCTTCCAAGTTTCCATCTCCAAAATTAAATTTAGAAAACTAATATAATCTAGCAAAATTTTGTTTATGAAATCCAAAATCAAACTCAGCTTCTAATATAATATTGCTCCAAGTCAAATTCAACTTGTAATATGATCCAGCATCCACCTTCAAGTTTCCCTCTCCAAAATTCAAGTTAGAAAACCAACAAACCAATAAATCAAAATGTGCCAGCATCCAATGCCATCTTCAACAAAGAAAAAAATCCACAAAAAATATCCAAGTTAGTGTTTATATTTGGAACAAGAAGTTGACAAGTGAATATTTACCAATGAAAATTTTAGGCAGAACAAAAGCTCTTTAGCTAGCGTATACTTGAAAGCTTAATAGATATTAAGGATGTCAACCTATACGGATCTCATCAATCTCTTCTTCATTATACGTCTTATTACCCATGTACTTTTAAGACATTAAGTACAAGAAATAAGAAGTTTATAAAATGAACATATACATATTTCAGTCACAATAATTTGTAAATGAACTTGAAACATCTTACGTTTTGTGCAAGTACTTTGGGATCATTTATTTTATCTCTCATGTATTCCATAACATAGAGATTGCATTTCACTGTTCTTTGTTGAATTAGGGCCTACAAAGTAATTTTTGAAAATCAAGTTATGAATATTTAAAAGCCATTCAGTAACAAGATAGATATAAAGGGGTTGTTTTACTTTTACTTGAATCTAATTAATTGTTGATCTCTTGTTATTGTTGTCTTTTTAAGCCTAATGAATGCAAATGCCACTGCAATTGAGAAAACGAATTAACTTTACATTTATTCAAACTTCAATATAAATAACCCTTTGTTATGTTAAGGAAATGACAATTTAGAAGACAATAACCTTTTGTTATTCAAACTTCTATTTGACTTTCATTGGTCTTCTTGGGTGTTTTGTTGGATGTTCTCTTGGGTGTTTTCTGTTGCAGGTTTCATCATTCTAAAGCAAATAATTTACTATTATTAGTAAATGTTAGTTAATTAGAATTAATGAGAATATTGGCTAAATTAACTTACATTGCATAGATTTACATTTATGAAGTTAGCATCCATATCAATCATCTTCACAGTTGATAACTTATTGGAACTGACCCTCTCTCCTCTAAAGCCTTCAACTTAACACTTATACTTGCTAATTTATCATCATACTTCTCCTTTTCTATATCCAAATATGCATCCCCAATTGGTATATTAAAATATATATTGGCAGTGATATACTTGCCGACACTTTAGAAATGACCAATAGTTGGCTTTCTCCTAAAGATTGAGCCAATATGTCATTGTCACCTTCATATTTCACTAAACCATTTCTTACTTCACTTTCAAGTTTGTTCTATAATAGCAGTCATAAAAACATCTAATTGCAAGAATTTAAAACTTGGTTTGAGACTGAAAATATCAATGTATTGAAATTTAAAAGAAAGTTAATGAATATTACAATTTTATAAATTACTGACAACACTTCTAGAGTGTATTCACCATTCTTTCTCCTTCTTGCTCTTTCAAGTGATGCTTCTATCAATTTGAGTCTCTAACAGACTAGTCTGCTCCATCTAGTTGCCAAGAAATAATAATGTCAATTGGATATGTCAATTAGTTTCAGTGACATGACATGTGACATATAAGACAATGAAGAAAATTGAAAGGAGGTTTTACTATCTTTTCATTGAGGCCAACATAATCCTTTCAACCTAAGTTGTGAATGTACTTGTTAGTCTTTCATTTTATTAACAAGCTCCCTCATTTTCTAGACATTAACACACAACCAATAGTTAATGGCTTAACCTTTTAGATAAAAAAATTGAAAATCACATTAAGACATTTAAAAAATAAATTTATTTCAAAATTTAATTACCACAAAACTAAGTGATAACCTAGATTTCATAAAAGCCTTATAGCCAGTAGTTTTATCCACTTGTAATTTATGGTTGATTTTCTCAATGCTTTTGTTGTCCTTGTAAGATAGGATGTAGTCAACTATCAAATGATATCTAAATGTTTAATGAGCAATCCCTATAGAATGTAAAACTTGTTTCTTTTTTTATAAGGATCCATCTAAAACAAACTTGCATAATTTAAAATTTGTTAGGATCCATAAAGTAGAAATATGATTGGCAATAAAAATAAATCCAGCATTCATTACAAATAGAAACATTATGGTAAAAAACTTTTGAACATTTTTAAGATCCATAATCTAAAAATAGCTCATGCTAAAACAAGTTTACTAAAAATGGAAAAGTGCTTTAGGAGGCACAATTTTTTTTTAATAAAATAATTCAAGTAAATTCTAACTCAACTAAACTCACATTTTTAATTGAAAAGAGGAAATTCAACTTACCTACACCTGTTTTCAAAGGGACCCTTCTATTCAGAAGGCACATTTTGCCAATTATCGTAAACAATAGAAATTCATTATTGAACTATCAACTTGATGGTTGTGGTTAAAGCACTACCTTCATCCCTTTTTAGCACTTTAAATTTGTTGTATTTGACTAATATTTTTCTGCTATATTAGTAGTTTTGAGCCATGTCTTCTTTGTCAAACCCTATACATGTCAATCTGTCAAATCCATTGAATCATTTGACTCATTGTCGCTCATACTACTCATTGAATTCTTATATGTCATCCTGCAAACATAAAACAAATAAATCAGTTAAATGCTGAAGCATTTATTTTAACTATAAAAAGAACAACAAAACTAATTATAGGATTATTAAATAGATAACTAGATAATATAACATCACAAGTAAAATTAACACAACCAAAAATTATTTTAACTAGTAAACAATCCAAATAATTAGTAAAATAAATTATCCAAATACAGAAAGTAATAAGCATTATTGTTGTAACTAATAAACTATTGGAGATGGTGCTTACGTGCCATTTTAATTTTGTATGAATATTTGTTTATTTAATATTTATACAATGAGTATTTCAATAAATAGTTAATTATTAATTATATGTACTAAGCTTGTTATATTTTAGACATTGTAGATCTAAAGGACTTTAGACCTTATATAAGGAGTTAAGGTCAGTGTTAAGAGTTAGCATTCTAAGAAGTATAACATTGTTTAAAATAGGATAAGGACTTGAGAATATATTAGTAATAACATAGTTGTAAGGAGTTACAAATGGTGTTAAGAAATGTCATTATGTAGTATATTCTAAAAAATATAGTTCTCGATCTATGATTGTTGACACTAATCGATAGATATAACTTTTGAATTAGTGTATGTCTATATTTGGATTGTCTAGACGATTAGTCTTAGTAGATCATGAGTTTAGTGGAAGCTTATATAGACATACATGTATTCAATAAAGACTAGGTACTGAATCAACTCAAGAGGACCTCCAATAAACATTCTATAGAGCCATCAATAGAAGATCTTCTCGAGTTGAGTAGTATTCATGGTCTTTTAACTTGGGGCCCATGTTGGGCTTGTAAGTGATCCACCATACTTTAGTTTCACCCATATCACAAACCTTTCATGGTATAACCACTGAGTGTCGTTGGGTATGGTTTGATGCTTATAAAGTCCGATGTGTATAGATGTAGGATCAGTCAGTTCTCATAGGGGAGTTGTATATCCAAATACTTTGAGATTGTAATTTAGAATATCTCGTAGCCACAAGTACTAACCCGAAAAAGGTGTTTCCCAAAAGGTTGAACAATATAGCAAAGGTGTTTGCGTACATTGTTCTTGAAAATACAAATTTGGAGATAAGTTCATTGTTGAGCATATGAGAATTTGACGGAGCTAATCTATATCCCCACACATCCATGAAATAGATGACACAAGGATTATACATATGCGTTGTGACCTCAGCTTGTATGGTTTAATGGGCTGATTTATAATATCTGTGACGTGTGCGTGGAGCATCGATCACAGACTCATTAAATAGTTCATTTGACAAATTGGGTGTGGACCTAGGGAGTCCCGCAATATAAAGTGTACTTGTTGTAAACTAGGGCAACGCACTGGATTGAATTGTTCGATTTAGTAATTTTCAGCAGAACCAAATATTTATTTTAGGAACTCTCGAGATGCGCACGTGTCGTTATTTAAGTGTTAAATACAATAATTAGTTAATAATTATTATTCACTAATTAAATAGTGATACGTAGTGCATAGTGAGCCTTTGGTTAAATTGACACAAGTATTGGGTATGGTAGGACTCACGTTGGGTTAATTAAAGGCGTAAGTGTTATTTTTCTAAATCAATTATTTAAGTGTTAAATGATATAAATATTTTTTATCACTTAAAAGTTAAGTGATTAGTTAATTTGATTAGAGTTAGTTGTTAACTTATGATTAAATTAATAAAATAAATATTTAATTGATGACTTAATTGTTAAATAAAATGAGATTTTATTAACCAATTAATTACAGTTAAAGCAAATGTTACTAAAAGGGGAATTAAAGAAACTTTAATGGCATTAAATGAAACCTTGAGGATTTGAATGATATTTTGTTTGTTAAAAAGCAAAGCATGGCTGCCCATCACTTTTTTTCTAATTGTTGGACACATCTTTGACTTATTTGATAAGCTAAACACTTTTAATAACGTTATAAAGTCAATTGTAAAGATTTTTTTTATTATTATATAGATATATATTCATTTGATGAATATATATAACCAACGAAGGGTGGCCGGCCAAATGGTGGTTTTTGAGTGCCTTTTGGAATTCATTTTGTGTTTTTAAAACAAAATGAAAGAGCTCAAATGGTGAGTTTTTAGCAATGGAGGAAGAAAGAAAATGAAAAAAGGGTTTTCATTTCCCTTTGAAGCCAATTTTTGAAGGTAAGAAAAATAATTTTTATTTTAAGTTTTTAAATGCTAAAAATAATAAAAACTTGATAGCAAAAGATGTTTTATTATTCATCTTTGTCCCTTAAACAAATGGCCACCGTTGTTCTATTTGAGCTAATTGTGTTTGATGAATTTAAGTGTTGAATACATCAAAACAAGATGAATGTAGTCTAAGTGTTAGGGAATTAAGAGTTAATCATACGGTTTAAGAGTTAAACCTAGTGTTGAAAAATAAAGGTTATTGTTCTAGCGACCTAAGCCCACCAATTGAAACCTAACATATTGCATTTAAATTTTTAATAAAGTAATTCAAATAAAATCTAACTCAACTAAACTCACATTTTTTAATTGAAAAGAGGAAATTCAACTTACCTGCACCTGTTTCCAAAGGGACCCTTCCATTCTGAAGGCACCTTTTGCCAATTATTGTAAACAATAAAAATTCATTATCGAACTATCAACTTGATGGTTGTGGTTAAAGCACTACCTTCATCCCTTTTTAGCACTCTAAATTTGTTGTATTTGACTAATGTTTTGCTACTATATTAGTAGTTTTGAGCCATGTCTTCTTTGTCAAACCCTATACATGTCAATCTGTCAAATCCATTGAATCATTTGACTCATTATTGCTCATACTACTCATTGAATTCTTGTATGTCATCCTACAAACATAAAACAAATAAATTAGTTAAATGTTGAAGCATTTATTTTAACTATAAAAAGAACGACAAAACTAATTATAGGATTATTAAATAGATAACTAGATAATATAACATCACAAGTAAAATTAACACAACCAAAAACTATTTTAACTAGTAAACAATCCAAATAATTAGTAAAAGAAATTATCCAAATATAGAAAGTAATAAGCATTATTGTTATAACTAATAAACTATTAGAGATGGTGCTTACGTGCCATTTTAATTTTGTATGAATATTTATTTATTTAATATTTATACAATGAGTATTTCAATAAATAGTTAATTATTAATTATATGTACTAAGCTTGTTATATTTTAGACATTATAGATCTAAAGGACTTTAGACCTTATATAAGGAGTTAAGGTCATTGTTAAGAGTTAGTATTCTAAGAAGTATAACATTCTAAGAAGTATAACATTGTTTAAAATAAGATAAGGACTTGAGAATATATTAGTAATGACATAGTTGCAAGGAGTTACAAATGGTGTTAAGAAATGTCATTATATAGTATATTCTAAAAAATATAGTTCTCAATCTATGATTGTTGACACTAATCGATAGATATAACTTTTGAATTAGTGTATGTCTATATTTAGATTGTCTAGACGATTAGTCTTAGTAGATCGTAAGTTTAGTGGAAGCTTATATAGATATACAGGTATTCAATAAGGACTAAGTACTGAATCAACTCAAGAGGACCTCCAATAAACATTCTATAGAGCCATCAACAGAAGGTCTTCTCGAGTTGAGTAGTATTCATGATCTTTTAACCTGAGGGCCATGGTGAGCTTGTGAGTAATCCATCATGCTTTGATTTCACGTATGTTAGAGACTTTTTATGGTCTGACCTCTGAGTGTCGTTGGGTATGGTTCGATGCTTATAGAGTTCGGTGTGCGTAAATATGTAATCTATAAGCTTATATGGTTAAGTTGTATATCTTAATGCTTTGAGATCATATTTCAGAAAATCTTATGGCTATAAGCATAAATCTAAAAAAATAGTTTTTTGTAAGGTTAAATAATATTGTAAAGGTATTTACGGATATTGTGTATGAAAATATAAATATGAAGATAAGTTCATAATTGAGCATATAGAGATTTAATGATGATGATCTCTATATCTGCTCTTTCAAGATATAGGTGATAGAGGGATTATATGTATATGATTAATCTCAACTTGTATGGTTCAATGCACTATTCTATAATATTCGTATTGTGTGTAGGGCATCATTCATGAACTTATGAAAGAGTTCCATAAGATAAATAGGTGTTAACCTAGAGTCTCACAATATGAAGTGTACTTGTTGAGCACCAAGGTAGCGGACTGGGTTGAACAGTTCAATTCGGGAAAATTTTAGAAAGCAGGATTTGTTTTAGGATCTCTCGAGAAGCACACTTGTCAAGGTTTAAATGTTAAACTTATATTTTATTAGTTAAAGTGTTTAGCTAATAAAATATTGACAAGTGGCCTTTATGCATGGATTATGTAATTAACACATGGAATTATGCATGCCCATTTGTGTGACAAATGGCATTATGCATGCAAAAGGAAATGGGATATTTGTCTTGATGCATGGGATGTATAATGGATAAGTGTTAAGATGAAACAAAAAATTTACAAATGTTGCAAAGAGGTCCCTAATGTAATTGGATCAAAAATGAGAAAGAAATGAGAAAAAGGTTGGCCTTTTTTCCTTCCAAGCCATTTTTGGCCAAAGCAAAAGAGAGAGTTGAGAAACAAAATCTTGCTAGAAAAGATAAGCTACTATTCTAACTCTTCAATCCCACAAGTTATTGGAGACTATTTCTCACAGATTCGTTTTACTATGAGTTCCAAAAGTTTAAACTTCATTGAATCGTCTTCAGAGTTAAGTTTATGAGTTTTTTAATATAATAGACTTACATTCAGTGTGTATTTATTTAATAAGAAATTAGATTTTAATTTTGTTGCGTGATGTATTTATGACATGCATTAATTAATTCAATGATTACATAATCACATGCATACACCCTTAGTATAATCCAAAAAAAATGTTATTAGAGCATGTTGTATGTTGTTTTGGGTTAAAATAGAGTGTTGTATATTATTTAAGATGCCTAGAACAATGGGTACTGCATTTTCAAGTGTTGAAAGTGCAAAACTAGGTTATTGTTCAAGGGAATACTGGGGTGTTGCATGTGTAGCGCATGAGTGTTTATAGTAGTTGGATGAATGTCAGAGCGCTGAGTGTGTAACGGGAGAAGTTGGGGGGGGGGGGGCATTCAAGGCTTTAGAATGAACTTTGGGGCGGTATTGGTAACACTAAGTTGACCACCGTGGCATGACATTTCTGGTGCTGTAGCATTCTGGGCATTACAATTAACACTGGGGCCTTTTGTTTTATCATGCTAGAGTGGTGACAAATTGTGATGCTGGGGCATTCTAATTTCTTAAGTCGCAATGTTCAGGGAATTTACTCCATTTTGCCTTCGTTTGTTTGTGATATTTATTATGTGCAATAATATAATTGTTATATCATTGTTTTATATATTGTGGTCATTTTTCTGCGCTATTAACCATAGTGGGAGCCTTATTGGCAAGGTTAGTTGTACTTGTGTAAAATAAATGTTTGATTGTGAATCATATCCTCTATTAATCAGATTGAAAATGTATTTCATTTTGAGAAAATATTATGCATGATTTTTCATATCAATACGGTATTAGACGACTCACCTTAGTTTTCCCAATATTGTTAAAATATGAGGGATTGATCAGTGTGATTTGGACTATGTCACTTAAACATGATATGAGACAAATATAAGTGAACGTATTGGCCAATATTGCTAAAGCATAAGGGTAGAATCAGTAACATATATTTTATTATTGAAAAGTTAATCTGAAACACAATTACCTAATACTGCTAAAGTGTGAAGAGGATAAGGTGTATTTAGGATCAATGGTAAGAGTTGTATAAGATGCAATTGACAATGTTTGCCTTTTGGGATTTACAAAGACTGATATTGCTAAAGCGTGAGGCTAAAGTAAAATGCCAATTGGGTATAGTTCTCAGTATAAAGTTTAAAGTGTTTGAACTTTCATTTTTACGTTTGAGATATTAAATGAATATGTAAAGTATTAAGAGAGCGTCTTTAAATTAAAAATATATACTATTTATATCTATAATCTAAAGTGTTATTTTTTGATAATTTGAAATGTTTCACTAACATCTCTTCTATTTTTTTCTTATGAGATAAAAGGGCTTCTAATAATATGTAGGTTCTTATACTTGATGCACACCAACTAAAGAGTGTTGAAAAGTACTTTTAATAGTTTATGAATATCAGAATAGTTATAGATTCAGAAAATCTTGGATATGTGATTGATCAGAAGATGTCTAGAAGTATTTCTGATGAATCTACTTCAGAAGTGCTTAAGACATAATACAAATGAGTGATTGATGATTTGAGAGTCAATTCATACATCCTGGCCTTCATGTCTACTGAACTTCAGAAAGAACATGTGCACATGAATAATGTAAGCAGTATTATGCTCTATCTAAAGGAGTTGTTTAGTGACAGAACACAGTTGACCTGTATAGGGTTTCTAAGATATTCATTTAGTTCAGATTGGCTGAGGGCAATCAAGTTAGTCCTTATGTTCTTAAGATGATCTTATATATTGAGAAACTAGAGACTATGGATATTTCTCTGAACAATAATTTAGGGAAATAGTTTAATTCTCTAATATTTGCTGGGTCAATTGCATAGTTCATCATGAACTTCAATATGCAAGGGTTGACTCCTATGTATGCTGAGCTACACAATATGTTAAAGATGAGGATATGAACAAAGGATTGCATCTTTCTATATCAGAGTGATGCTTTATCTTCTGTCTTGAAGGCTTTTAGGAAGTTTAAGAGTAAGAAGAAGGACAAGTAGATATCACATGTGGGTCCTCAAAGACAAGTGATATCCAAGTCACAAGAGAAGAACAAAAGCATAAGAAAGTGTTTCCATTGCGGTAAGGACAAACATTAGAAGCGTAATTGTCGAAAGTACCTTGCTACAGTTAAAAAAAAACCTTTAGGTATATATTTACCTATTATTGACATTTCATTAGCATTTAATTCTAGTACAGGGTGGGTATTAGAGATTGCCCATCCTTCTCATATCTGTAATATATCTTAGGGTCTGAAGAAAGTTAGATCGCTACAGCAAGGAGAAATACAACTTCGTGTAGGAAATGAGAATTTCTTACAAGTCGAAATTATTAGAGATTTTTAGTTATCTCTTTCTTATAGTAGAACAATGATGTTCTATAACTATTATTTCATGTCAAATATTATTAGGAAGATTATATCCCTTCTTGTGTTGGACACTGAAAGTTATCATGTATTTATTCATAATCGTTCCTTATATTTATACGATATTGATAATGTTTTGTTAGTTAAGTGTCAGTTGACGAATGACCACTGTATTTTAGATATAATAGAAAATGTCTTGAATACAAAAGTGAACACAAGTAGTAGTTCAGAAACATTGAATAATGCGAAATTGTGGCATATGCGATTAGGTTATATTAGCATAAGATGCCTAACCTATCTAGTTAGGGATAATCAGATACATAATCTTTTTATAGAACCATATCTAGTTTGTGAATCTTGTATTTAAGGAAAGATGACAAAATATCCTTTTGTTGATGTTGGACACCGGGCCACTGATTTATTGAAACTAATACATAGTGATGTATGTGGTCAAATATATCACACTGCCATTGGTAGGTTTCGATACTTCATTTTCTTTATTGATGCTTTATCACGATACAGACATGCATTTTAGATGAAACATAAGTTGAAATCTTTTGAAATGTTCAAAGAGTTTCGACTAGAGGTAGGGAAATAAACAGGCATGTATATTAAATGTCTTCCCATTAGATTGAGGCAGTGAATATATAAATAGTAAATTCGTAAATTATTTAAAGGAGAATGAAATTCTTGCTCAATATAGTCCTTTAGATAATCCTTAACACAATAGTGTTTTGGAGAGAAGGAATTAGACTTTATTACATATGATTTGATTGATTATGAGCTTTACCGATCTTCTAAAATATCTATTAGGTTATACTTTAAAAGTTGCTGTTCATTTGTTGAACAAAGTTCCATCGTAATTCGTTCCCACTGCTCTATATGAGATATGAACTAGAAGGAAACCAAGTCTTAAATGTGTTAAGATTTGAGGTTGTCCTACTTACATAAAAGTTATGCAATAGGATAAACTTCCACCCAAAAGGTACAAGTATTGGTCAATTGCATATCCTAAACATTTTATAAGATATCAGTTCTATGATCCAGGGGAATGAAATATGTTCATTGATCATAATGCCACATTTCTAGAGAACAGTTTCTTATAGATCGCAGGGATTGTAGAAGGATTGAACTTGATAAAGTCAATCAAGATGTTTATGAATAAATGATGGAACCTTATGCACAATTAAGTGAGATATCTTTAACACACTCTTTTCGTAGGTCAGAAAAGATCTCAAGGCCACATGTTAAGTATGGTATAATACCTAAAAGTGCCTTTGAGGTTTCCTTAGTTGAAGAAAATGATCAATTGACTTATAGAGAGGTAATGTTGGACATCGATTTGAGAAAATGGCAAGAAGCCATGAAATTCGAGATTAACTTTATGCATGACAATTAAGTTTAAGGCTTGGTTGAGCTTCTCGAAGGAATTTTTCCTATTAGTTATAAATGAGTTTACAAGCGAAAGTGTGAGCTCGATGAAAATCTAGAGACCTTCAAAGCCCGATTTATGGCAAAAGGTTATACTCATAATCAGGTATAGATTATGAATAAAACTTTTCACTAGTAGCTATGCTAAAGTCAATTCGAATTCTGTTGGCTATTGTAGCAGATTATAATTTCGAGATCTAGTAGATGGATGTAAAGACTACTTTCTTGAATAGATATCTTGAGGAAGAGATATATATGAAGAAGCTCAAAGGATTTATATTTAGTTGACTTCTTATCTAGTGTGCAAGCTAAAGAAGCCTATTTATGGACTTAAGTAGGCTTCCCGAAACTGAAATATTTGTTTTGATGAAGTAATCAGAGGGTTTGGTTTCATAAAAAAAATGAAGAGGAAATATGTGTGTACAAAAAGTTCAGTGAAAGCATCTTTGTTTCTTAAGTTCTCTATATGGATGACATACTCATTATAAAAAATAATATTGGTATATTACAGCAAGTCAAGAGTTATCTGACTAAGAAGTTCTCTATGAAAGATTTGGAAGAGGCTTTCTGTATACTAGAAATCTTTATAGAGATAAAAATAAAGGGCTGATAGGATACTAGGTTAGAAGTCGTACATAAACATTGTTATTGAAAGGTATAACTTTAGTAACTTTAAGATAGTTAATATACATTTCAAATATGGCATTCATCTTTCTAGGAGGATGTGTCTCAAGAAGAAAAATGAAAGGGTTAGAATGTCTAACATACTATATGCATAAGCATTAGTAGCTTGATGTACACCATGTTATTTATGAGACTTGACATCAGTATAGCTATAAGTATTACGAGTTGGTATCAGTTTGATCCAGTTAATGACATTAGATGGTTGTGAAATATATTTTAAAATACCTTAAGGGTTAAATGATACTGATTTATAGAGAAAGTGAGTTACAACTAAGAGGATACACTGACTCAGACTTTCAGTCTGATCTAAATGATAAAAAGTCTACATCTGGATATGTTTTTCTCTCAATGGTGTCACAATTTATTAGAAGAGTGTCAAGTAGACGTCCATAACTAATTCTGCCACAAAAGCAGTATATATTACGAATTTAGAAGCTGCAAAGGAAGTGATATGGATATGCAAGTTCATTACAGAACTCAGAATAGTCTTAAGTTCAATGGATCCAATTCCACTATATTGTGACAACAATAGGGCAATTACTCAAGCCAATAATCTAAGGGCATACTTAAAGTCTAAGCATGTGGATAAGAAATACCATATAATTAGAGAAATCTTGGCTAGAAAAGATGCAATAGTATATAGAGTAAATTCTATGGATAATGTAGTGGATATACTCATTAAAGCCTTGACTCCTTGGGTGTTTGAGAAATATGTGGAGTCGATTGGTATTAGATATCATCAAGAATGGCATTAAACCAAGTAGGCGTTATCAGAGACAGTGCTTACGTGCCACTCTAATTTTGTATGAATATTTATTTATTTAATATTTATATAATGAACATTTTAATAAATTATTAATTATTAATTACATGGTACTAAGTTTATCACTTTTCAAACATTGTACATATAAAGGAGTTTAGATATGATCTAAAAGAGTTTAGATCAGCGCTAAAAATTAGCATTCTAGGAGTTAGAACCTTATTTGAAATGGAACAAAGATCTAAGAATATATTAGTAATAACATAGTTGCAAGCGATTGTAAATGGTACTAAGAAATATCATTATGCAGTATGTTCTCGAAAATATAGTTCTTGATCTATGGTTGCCGACACGGGTCGATTGGTATAATTTTCAGATCTGTGTTTGTCTATATTTAGATTATCCAGATGGTTAGTCTTAACAGACTATGAGCTTAGTGAGAGCTTGATATACATACAAGTATTTAGTAAGAATTAGGTACTAAATAGCTCGCAAGAACCTTTAATAGACATCCCATAGAGCCATCAATAGAAGGTCTTCTCGAGTTGAGTAGCATTCGTGATCCTTTAATCTGAGTGTTATGGTTGGCTTGTAAGTGATCCATAATGCTTTAATTCTATGCATATTATAGACCGTTAATGGTTTAATCTTAGAGTATCGTTGGGTATGGTCCAATATTTATGAAGTTCGATGTGCATAAATATGGGATCTGTCAGCTCATATGAGTGATTTATATATTCTGATGCTCTAAGATTGTATTTTAAGAAGGCTTATTGCCATAAGCGTAAACCTCAAAAGATAGTTTTCCATAAGGTTGAACAATATCGTGAAGGTATTTGGTGATATTGTTTAAACTTATGGAAAACTATTTTTTGAGGAAAGGTGTTTGCGATATTGTTTATCAAAATACAATTTTGAAGATAACTTTATGGTCAATCATATAGAGATTTAATGGTAATGATTTATATCTCAGCTCTTTTGGGATATAGGTGACAGAGGGATTATACATATATGGTTAACTTCAACTTGTATGGTTCAATGCGCCATTTTGTAATATTTGTAATGTGTGTATGAGGTATCATTCATTGACTTAGGAAAGAATTTTATAAGACAAATAGGTGTGAACCTAGAGAGTTTTATAATATGAAGTGTACTCATTGAGTATTAAGGTAACAAACTGGCTCGAATAGTTCAATTTGGGAAAATTTTAGAAAGTAAGATTTGTATCAGGATCTCTTGGAAAGCATACTTGTCAAGATTTAAGTGTTAAACCTATATTGTATTAGTTAAAGTTGTTAACTAATAAAATCTTGACAAGTGGCATTTATATATAGATTATGTAATTGACACATGGCATTATACATGCTTATTTGTAGGACAAATGGCATTATACATGCAAAAGAAAATGTGACAATTATCTTGATGTATATGATGCATGATGGATAAATGTCTAGATGAAATAAAAAATTTTGTAAATATTTCAAAGAGGTCCCTAATACCATTCGATAAAAAATAAGAATGAAATGGAAAAAAAGTTGGACTTTTTTCCTTCTAAGCCATTTTTGGCCAAAGTAAAAGAGAGAGTTGAGAAATAAAAAATTTTGCTGAAAATTTAAGATAAGCTACTATTATAACTCTTCAATTTCACCGGTTGTTGAAGACTAGAATTGCTCACGGATTAACTTTAAGGTAAGCTTCAGAATTTGAAACTTCATCAAATCGTTTTCAAGGGTAAGTTTTAGAGTTTATTAATGTAACAAACTTACATTAACTGTGTATTTGTTGAATAAGAAATTAGATTTCAATTCCGTTGTGCAATATATGTATGACATGTATTAGTTTATTCAATAATTATACAATCACATGCATGTACCCTTAGCACAATCATATACACAATCTAAATAATCAAAAAAATTGAACAAAATCAATGTTATAACAAATTATAACAAATATTACTAAACTATTTCACTTACTTTTAGTCTTATTTCTAATTGGTTGACTAATATGTCTTCACAATTTATCCTTATATAACTTGGACTACTTTCATATTTCATATTATGCCCTTCGGCCTCAGCTGATGGTTCATATATCAAAGGTGTTTGGACCTTTATATTATCTACCTCATCTTGACTAGATTTTGCTTCACTACCCCTTTCAGGCATCATTTAAACAATTAACACTTTGAGATTTTTCTAATCTGTTAAATAAAAAAACTTACTTCGCTTGATAAGCTAATATAAATTTATAGGGCCCATCACCTATCCTGTCAAGGTCAATAATTATAAACATATCCTTATTAACTTTCACTCTATGTCTACTATTAACCTAATCACACTTAAAACGGAAACTTGAACATGTGGTAGTCAATGTTCCATATATCATCAAGTTAACTTTTAACCATGATAAATTGCAAGATTTTATTGTATTGAACTATTTAATATGGTACGCTGTTCAAGTGCACAAAGAGTATATTTTATGTTAAGACTCCCTAGGTCCATGCTGGTTCGCAAAATTATACACACACGAATTTGTAACCGCAAGTGCACGGGTTATGAGCAAGTAATAAAGTGATGAGTGAGTATCATTCCCACGAGGATTGTGTCCTAAATTAATGCTAAGTACTATGATATTGGCAACCTAACTTTATCTAAGCGAATTTAAAGGATAAGTTCAATTGTCAAATTAAAAATGCTTTAAACTAAGTAACTCGATAAATTAGAGAAATAATAGTTCTATGGTAATAGGGGTTCTAGGGACTTGATTTTCCTCTATTGTCTATGCTCTTTGTCATTAGTGATAAACAACTAATCTAATGTATTCATTAATCAAGGGCTTAAGAATAATCTCATTCCCTTTCCCGAGTACCGAATAAGACTCTATGCATATACAACCAAGTTGATATCTCTATCTAACCCGTATATATACAGGCATTAAGCTACCCTTACGCGACTACCCTAAGTTCATTAGACTCCCAACTCAACAAACTCAAAGCTATGCCTTTTACAACCAACATATGGATTATACTTTCCCAAGCACATAACCCAAATATTTAATTCATCCAATCCATTTCCCAATGCAATTAGAAGCATTAAGCACATAAAAGGCATAAATGAATAAGCATCAAATAGTCATTAATCACAAAATCACATCAATACATAGAGTTCAATAGAGTTTCATCCAGCCCTAGAACATATAATCTAGCAATCCATAATGAAATATTCAATTATATTCATCCAAATATTCATAAAAGTACTTATGTTCAAATTAACACAAAATACAATTACAAACTATAAATAAATGTAAATACAATAGAGAGAGAAGAAGAAACTAGTTAGAGAAGGCTTTAGAGTCTTCAATCTTCAATAATCTTTCTTAATCCAAGCTTCAATGGTGTTTCTCTCACTAAAAATCAGACTTTCTCTCTTTATTTCGTGCTCTTCTTTCTCCCCTCGAGAAAATGGCTAAATAGTAGTATTTATAGGTTTCAAATTAGGGCAAAAAAATGGGTAATGAAACAGGTGGTGGCACTTGGGCGCCGAACATTTTGCCAATAGAGCCCGTTTTGGAGCCTGTGCGCCAAAATTTGGCACTTGGGTGCTAAAACCTGGGATTTTCGGTGCTTGGGTGCCATTTTCAGGTGCTAGGGCGCCAAAGCCTGGGTGCGATATTATAGCAAGACACTGTTATACACTGTAGCCATGTCACTGTTCATGGTACTGTAGCATATTTGGTGTTTTTGCTTGTTTTCTTTAAATTTTCATCTCTAATAACTCCATTAACTTGAAATCTACAAAATGAAAAATATACATAAAAAGCCATAAATTCACATTCAAAATGAGCAATTATCTAATTAAGAGGGGTATAATATCATATATAAAATGCGCTTATCAATGCCCTATTGGTTAAATAGAACTATTCTATAAGTTCGTGATTAGTGCCCTACACACACGTCACGAATATTACAAATCAGCGCGTTAAACCATATATATTGAGGTTACTATATATTCGTATAATCTTTTGATCATTATACCTTGGATGAGTGGGATATAGATTATCACTGTCAAATCCCCATAAACTCATCCGTAAACATATCTTTATATTTGTATCTTAATAAACAATATAACAAAAATAATATACGCAAACACTTTTGCTATATTGTTCAACTTTATGAAAAAATTCTTTCTCGGGTTCATTGCTTATGGCCATAAGACTTTGTAAGATAAAATGTCGAAGCATCAGATATACATCCCATCTATGTGAGCTGACAGATCTTGTATCTACGCACACCAAACTCCATAAGCATCGGACTATACCTAGCAACACGAAGTAGTTAGACCATGAAAGGTTTCTGACATACGTGGAATTAAAGCATGGTGGATCACCCACAAGCCCACCATGGCTTTTAGGTCGAAAGACCATAAATACTACTCAACTCGAGAGGACCTTTCTTTGACGGATTCATAGGATATCTATTGGAATTTTCATGAGTCTATTAAGTATCCAGTCTTGATTGAATACCCACACGTCTATATAAGTTTCCACTAAGCTCATGGTTAGCTAAGAATAATTATTTATATAATATAGATATAGACATACACTAATCTATATAATAGTGGTTCACCAATAGACCCGTATTGGTGAACATGGATCAAGAACACTATGTTTGAGAACATATTTACATAATGACATTTTCTAGTACCTATTGTAACTCTTTGTAACTATATCATTACAAGTAGACTCTCAGGTATTTGTCCCATTATAGACTATATGCTAACTCTTTAGAACTCGCTGACTCTTATAACCTGCTAACTTTTAGTAGTGCTAACTTTTAGCATTTATAACTTTTAGCATTGCTAACTCTTAGCCCTGATCTAAACTCTTTTAAACCAGATCTGAACTCATTCAGATCATATAATGTCTATAGAGTTACAAGCTTTAGTATCATTTAATAAAGGTTATTAACGATTTAATAAAATATTCATTGTATAAATATTACAAAATAAATATTCATACAAATAGGGATAGCACATAAGCACAAACCCTAACACAAACAAGTTAAAGTATAAAGAGATTTCAAGAATCTCACCCCAAAGATAGATTTATATTGCTTCCAAATCTTGTGATGCAATAGAAACAAAACTACATGTATCAAAGAAGAGGAAGCAAAAGTTAGAATGAGTCTATCACAAAATAGAAGTTTGGAAAACATTTACTAATGATAAGAAAGAAACCAATACAATTATGAAAGATATCCTCACCATTTTTAGGATAAATTCCTCTTGGAACAAAACCTCAAGGCGAAGTAGCTGACTACGATTAACATTAGATTGGAAGTCGTAGAGGTTGAATAGATAGAAAGAAATAACGGGGTATTCCAAGTTCAGGTTTGTACGATAAAATGGAAGCATCAAATCCTAGAAGGCGAGAGTATTCTAAGAAAATGTCTAACATACATAGTAGATTGTTAGCATATCCTTTCTTTAAAAATTCTTTTTCGAGAACCAGTCTTAACTAAAGATGGTGCGAATATGGATACCTTTGCCATTGAAGTGGTCAAATTCATAATGAACTATAAAAGGAAGGTTAGGCCTTCTCCACTCACCATTGACTACAATGCGATTCTTATTGAAACCGGCTCTTTTACTTTTGAAATAAAAATAATCTTCTTACTCATTCTGGTAGTCGAAAAGTAGTGAATTTTTGAGTAGTTGAGATTGTAACTATAAAATAGATTATAAAGGCAAAAGAAGTAAACATGGTTCATCAGGGCGATATCATGAATCATATGGAAGACATTTGTGTGGATTTGTAATGGGAAAAGTTTTGTAAGATCAAGAAGTTCCAAGATCATAGGAGTAATAGGGAAGCAAAAACACTTTAGGTGGCGTTTATAGAGCATGATCTCGTATGCACCAACTATTTGGAGATTTTGTATATCATTATTCGTAAGGAGGTTCCTTATATATACATCATTATGAATCTTAAAGGCAGATTTCAGTTCCACCATTGAGAAGTTTTCTAGGTTGCAATGACCCATTTTTATAATAAATATTTGTGTTATGGTATCAAGTTAAGTTTTTCAGTTTGACACCACTTTGATATCAACTAAGTCACGGCTTTGACACCAATTTTTTTTTATAAAAAAATTAATAGCAGCGCTAATCTCTCTATGAGATTAGTCTTTTGTACTGATACCCTTTTACCTTATGCGTAAGCTGAAGACATAACTCAACAGTAATTAAGAACATACAAGATTAACATATCAAAAAAGATAAAGAAACAAATCATAAGACACAAGATATACGTGGTTCGGCCAAAACGACTATGTCTACAGGCGATTTATGATCCAACTTCTTTTATTAATTAGATCACTGAGTATCTTTTTATATCACTATGGTTTTACAAAACCTCTTAGTATTTCTCATTGTAGACCTCTAAATATCTCCATAGATCACTATGATATTTACAAGACCTCTCAATATCTCTCACCTTATATGAGATTTTACCCAAGGAATACAAGAATAGCCCAAACTTTTCACAAAAGGATCTATGCAAAGGTTAGAATGCATTATACACTTAGTACCTATTTAGCTCCTCTATTCTCTTTTATAATTACATCTTTATATTTTAAATGTTTGAATTTTTCTTGTATTTAGAAGGGTTTATATAGTATAAAACACTTCTAAAAATCTTAAATCTAGTTGCAATAAGAAATCTTACTTATAGGAGTATTAATTTCATTTAAAGAAGTTAATTAAGTTAAAATAATAAATATCAATAAGTTGCTACATAAATAGTACCCTGTGAATATTGCTTCATAAAGAATATCTATAAACAGTATCCCATTGTAAACAGTCCCCTTCATGAATAATACCCTTTGTAAATAGTACACATTCTTCCACCTTTTTATTTTGTACATTCTTTGCACAATTTTTGTGTACTAAATTTTTTATTAATTTTTTATCTCAATTTATGTTTATATATAATTTTTGAATTATTAATTTTTAACTGTTTATAATATTACAATTTTTTTTTGAAGAAAATTGTAAAATGAAAGATAACAAGAAAACAAATAGAGTAAAAGATTGAAGAATAGAGAAAAGAACCTTTATAATGTGAAAAACGAAGATGGAGACAATAGAGGAGATATTTAAAGTAAAATAAATGGACACATGGCGATTTGGAAAAGGAAGAAAGTTACAAAAACTGCAGAAAATGAGACGTTCCAGAATAGTGCAATAGATGGCACAGTACAAAAAATACAAAGGGGCGAGAAAGTTGAAGTTAAATGAGGACAAGATTCAAAAGAAGCAAAGAAACTTCCAAGACTGCATTTGGATGGTTGCAATTCTTTACTTGGTGGGAGGCATCTATCGGGCTCAAAATCAATTGGCCCCATCAACTTATTCCACTTGTCCGCCATTTAACTCTTAAAGCGATCTTATGTGAAAGCAGATGCAGAGAGGATTCACTCTAGATAATTATAACAGAGTAAAACATTTCGGAGGATTGTTGAGTGGTAACATAGAAGATTCAAATGTAAGAAACACGTGGAATTTATTGATGTTAGAAAGTTATTGTTATGATATAATAAGGCAGAGGAATAAAAAAATTAAAAATTTTATTTTTATTTAAAGATTATATAAATATATAAATTTGATGTTAAAATAAATAAAATATTAATAAGAATATATCTTAAATTTACATTGAGTTTTTTTTATTAAAAAATTTTAAATTAAACTTTTTATTCTATAATAAAAGAAAGGGTGAGTTTTCAATTTTTTTTTTTTAAGAAAAATATGTATTTTATGTTTTTTTTTGTTTCTTTTACGTATGTGTATTGTATTTTATTTAAACTAGTCTTTTTATTTTAAAATAATAATTTAATTAATAATATTTACTAATTAAATTATTATCTCTTAAAAAAAACTTAATTCATGTAAATTATATAGAGTCTTACTCTTTGTGATTAATGTATAATACTTCATATTTGAGTATTATTAGTCTTTTAATAAAAAGAAAACACTAAAATTAAAAATAAAATCTTTTTGATAATTTTAAAAATTATCCTTAAGATTTTATTTATTTAATATCTTAAATTAAATATTTAATTATATTTGGATAAGATCTTATATATAGTAATTAATTTTATCCAAATATAAAATATACGTATTTGAAAATTATTTTCTGGATACAAACAATTTGTATAATAACACAATCATTTTTAATTGTTCTCTGTAATAATGAAAGAGGTGGTATGGGGACCTATGGACCTATAATTTCAAACTTTAATAAATTTTGAATAATTAATTAAACTCTTTTAATTAATTAATTAAATTTATTAATTTCAGTATTATTCCACTAAAAACCTAAAATTGCACTTTTGAAATTGTAAATATAATTTACTTAGAAAACTTAGTGTAGTCTATTGATTTAATCACTACATGTAATTTAATCCTTCATAGATGGCTTATAATTAGAGCTATGTTAATTATCGTTTTACCCCTCTAATTATTTCTTTATCTTTAAGTACCATTAATTCACTAGTGAATAATTAATTTGTAACATTATTACAAATTGAGTGTTTTAACCGTTCAGTTCTAGAATTAACCCTTAAGAGAATATTCTTTCTAATTTCTATTAGGAATAAATGGATTCTATATCTGTAAATCATATTCCCAATCGTTTATCTCACTATGCCACCAAAATACAAGATTTTAGTTTTTTTTAGACAAACCGTAATAATTATTTCAAATAATATAATGACACAAACCGGAGTTTATGATCACTCAGGATTAAGGTTAATCCGTATATAATTATCAGTTGACGTTATTTGAATTCTAAATTAACAACGGTATTTTACATAAGAATTCAAATTACGTCTGGTCCAGTCCTATATAATCATATTATGTATAGTGCATCTACTATATTGTCACTACATTAGTGATTCAAATAAAATCACTACATTTTAAATGTCTGTGGACAGCACTAGTAATATTTAATTAAAGATTTCAAATTTTAATTAATTTATTACAGACTTTTCTGTTTATTATCTATAAATTTAATCTTCTTGTATATAACAATTATATACTAAAATTATAGTTACATAAATAAACAATGAATTTTTTTATATTTATGTTATAAAATTATGAACATTAATCAAATATAAAATTATAATTTTATTAATTTCATAAAAACAGTACAAATACATACTTTTAGGATATTATCCCTAACAATTAAACAGCCGAGAAAAGATTTTGAAAGAAACATTTACAATTTCCCTACAAATCTTACCTATAATTAATTAAAAAGAAAATTTCTCTTCGTCTCATATTCAAATTCATATACACATATTCACATTTAGTTTCGGAATTAATTTTCACAATTTTGTCAAACACTCGCACAAAAACACATTCTCTATCTTTTTAATCCTTTTTCACCGAATTTATCTTCCATTACCCCTGATATGAGCATTGGAATATCTTTGCCATATAAATAAAGAGTGTTCTCTAATGCTTGAAGCAAGATTAAAAGGGCATTTCGAACTCTTGTTTGTTGAAATTATAACAAATGACTTCAGATAAAATTAGAAATATATAACAAGTTATAATAGTGATCGTGGATGAGAATATATATATATTATAGTCAAATATCGCCACTCACCTTAAAATTAAGTAAGAATTAAAGTAACCGAGTCATAAAAAAATGAAGCAAGAACTCCAAGTAGCCACTTTTTCATATGGGTTGTTCATATTGTTGGTGGGTTAAGAATCTTTAAAACGTGATGTTTTATTATACAAGAAATTTCACTATTATCATGCAAAACGTTAAACTTTTATTAAATATATAGCAAAACTTAAAAGAAAATCATGTCAATAATAACTTGGCTTCGTTGGGACAAAGTTTCAGCCTCCAAATATTTGGGACAAATAATGTGAGGAAAAGACAAAATTGGGAGGGAGATCCTTGGTTCACAATAAGCCGTCCCCCCAATTATTTATCTTTGTTGGACCTACATCCAAAATATCTACAAACTTTCGACGATAAAATAAGATCTTGTTATTATTATTCTCGGTTATTATTTTTTAAAAGTATTATTCTTGATTTTTTAAAAAAATATTGTTAATTCTTGATTATTTATATTGAACCAAAAATTTAGGGAATCTCAGATTCATGAATTGAATTTATAATTTTGAAAAAATAAGACAAGACATTTGAATGCATGAAATTGTGTGCTGTAAAATAAAAAATGGTTATGGTTTGGCTTAGCGGCGGTAGCGGCAAAAATCCTTTAATACTTAAGCTAATTGACCGTATATAAAATCTTAAAAATTAAAATTAGAACGAGAGAGAAAAGAGATCAAGAATTTGCCTTTTTGTTGTAAAGCCTCTATTTGTTTTTAATTAGAACTTGTTGTGGGGTACTTTTTAAGTAAATAATTAATCTAATGATTCAAAGGATATTTTAGATAAATAAATAATTCTTATAATTTTAAGAGATATTTTAAATAAGTAATTAATTCTCATTATTTTAATGAATATTTTAATCAAGTTATTAATCGGATATTAACTTCTCCTTTCATTTAATTTCCTAATTGAATTGGGTTTTTAAAATAGATAAAGAAAACTTTTTAAAATTAGAGTTTGACTGGAGAATAATTTTAAAAAATTATTAAATTTTTTTTCAAAAGTTAATAAATAAAATATTAGGAAATTTATTATGACCCATTTAAAGTATATCCACCTATAACTAATTTATTCTTATAGAAGAAAAAGTCATCTTCAACCAACAGAAGAAGTATACTTTAATATATTTAGGTAGACAAACTTTTATAATTTTTTTTTATCACAAGTATTACATTTTTTATTATTTTTTAAATCACAAATATTACCTTTCAATTACAAATAGTAAAATATTATATCTCAATTATAAATTAAAATTAAAATTATAAAAAATTACAACATTACAATTCTAATATCAACTAATTTTATTAGAGGCATAATTAATTAAAACTACCTCCCAACAACTACAAAAATTAAAACTACCAACTAAAATTATCCAACCACTTCCATCTTCAAATATCATTGCAAAGATTCGAACCCAAACCTAAGCCAAAGTGCACAGGCTTTCATAGGTTTACATTTACATAAAAAAAAGAAAATATACTGAAATAAAATAAAGAAAAAGAAAAAAAAAACACAAAAGAAAAGAAAGATTTAGAAGAGCAAGAAGAAAATATATATTTATGTGGTGTTTAATTTCAGATACAATTCCAAACAAATATGAAGAAGTTCCTCAATATTCAGTCTTTTTCGTCAACATCGATACTTAAATCTACAAGCCAACCAAACAATAATCTCAGCATAAAATTTTTTTAAAAAAAATTCATAAACAACTAAATAAAAACGTTCACTTTACAGAATTAAATAACAAGATCTAAATTCTGAAACACCAAACATGATGATCGTGGTAGTGATGAACAGATTTGTCTTTGTCGATCATGCCTTGAACAGTTCGAAACTCTTCCACGTGGCAAGGAATAGTGATAGGACCCTTTTGATCAAATCCATATTCTTCCTCAGCTTCTTTCAGCAACTGCATGAACAGCGGATGATTGATGTAAATCACAGGGATCACAAATTTTTGCTGCTCCTTTCCTTCTTGACCCACCAAGATTGCTAAGCATCCCTTTGGAATATTGCTCAATTCACCTTTCTTCCCATGTTGGTGATGATGAAAGTGAAGGTGGGGCAAGTGAGGGTGGAAATTCACATGGTGGTGATGATTATGGTGCTTTTCTCCCGTTCCCATTTTTTTTTTCTTGAGAAAAAAGCCTAAAATTTTCTTCTTCACAAGAAAAGAAAATCCAAAAATCCCTTTCGGGTAATTAGTTTCTTGGATTATAAGAAAACAGGAGAGAAAGGCCAAGGGTCAGAGGAAGAGATGGCAAGATTGAAGAGGGTAAGAGAAGAGTCTGTAAGAGAACTTGGGATGTTGCTCATGATAAATGAGAATCAAACATATGAACCAAAAAAATCTGAGAGAGAATGAGAGATTGTTGAGGGCGAAGATTGGTAAATATATAGGGAATTTAGGAAGAAGAAGAAGAGGAAGAGAGATGGTTCTTTCTAGGGTTTGCTTAGTTTGTACTCAAAGGGTGTCGGTTTTTAGATAGAAATATTGGAGCTGAAATGGTCATATCCGATCTGGGTTTGGTCGGGTTTTAATTTTTTTTTTTTTGCCGTGTAAGATATGCTTTATCCTTTCCTTATTTTTTCTTAAAAAAATTTTGCCTATTATTTTACAGCTGCATTTGGCACACGCCATATCCAGTCCACTTTTATGTTTCCGTTTTCATTGGATACAAACTGAGACTTGGAGGTAAATTTTGACATTAGTTAGTTGCATTAAATTTTGACTTTTTATTTCATTCATGTATTATTTTTAAAAAAAATTATTATAATTGATGCCAAAAGTCAAATCCCTCATTTGATGTGAAAAGCATTTGAACTTATTTCTTATACCCCTTTAAAAATTTGTATCAATTGATAACACTAACATTACTATATTACTACTTGCCTACTCCTTTTATTGAATGTTGAATTTAAATGATGAATCAAATATCAATTTTAAATGAATCTACTAGAAATTTAATTAAGATTCTCAAACTCAACAAACTAATCTATTGTTGATTTTTTTTATATTAAATACTTATAAAAATATTTATTTTCATACAGAAAACTGCAGCAATTTCTTAATTTTTTTTGCTTAAGAGAGAAAAATTAAATTTAAAACTTATATTTTAATAACAACGATAAATTTTTTATTATTAGACTATTTAAATAAGTGCAGCAGTTTCATAATTAACCCCTCACATTTACACCTTCCATTCTAAGTTGGAAGTATCCCCTTTAATTATAATATAAATTTAATAAAAATGTATTTATCTTCTTTCCTAAAAGTAATTTTAAAACTATTGAAAATATTAAACCCAAAAATACTGGGTGAAAAAAATGCACATGCAAAAACAACTATTCAAAGTTTGGGCTGGCAGGTAAGAAACGTGGATAACGAGTGGCTGAAGATAGGCCACGTGGAAACATGGGACCCTTGATATAAATCTATAAGCAATGAGATGTCATCTACACGTCATCATTGAGGAACAGCGAATGGCATGTCTTGAACATGTCCATGTATATATCAGCTTCTAACTTTTTTCCCGGATACTGACACTGTTATCTCTTAAGGTTAAGGTCGGCACAAATTGACGGGGCTTTGATTTTCATTATATTATTATTATTATTTATTTAATTAAAAAAATAAAAATCTACTATTATTTAAAAATATTTTAATTATTATACACTAAAAATATAAAAATATTTTCAATTTTTTAATTAAACAAACAGTGACAACTTAATTAAAATTATCATGAAAATATAATTTATGCGAATCTCAAAACATGATAATATTAATATCATACCTTTTTTTTTTAAAAAAGAATATTAAAAAAAAGAGTAATATTGTACTCATAAAATTAAAATACATATTTTTAATTTTAATAAATATGTCATTAATTAATAATTATTATTTATCAAATAATAGTTGAATTGTTAATATTATTAATATTGCAGTTATATAATATTAATAAAAAATGAACATATTAATTATTACTTAGTTATGATATAAATAATTATTTAAGTATAAAATTATTGTAAAAAAAAAAAAGATTGTTTGTTTTCAACAAAATATTCTTAATCTATTTTAAGAATATTTATTATTGAAATTATTATGAAAATACCTTTATTAAATTTAAATTACTTATACGTGAAGTTCACGTTATTCCTAAAATAAATTTCGAAGTGTTTAATTATTAATATACTATTTTAATTTTAACTGATAAATTTTTAGTTTTATTTTATATTCAATTAAGCATCAAATATTGATAATTATAGTAGTTATATAATACTTTTAAATATTTGAAAGTAAAAAAGCATGTGAAATATTTTAATGTATGTTTCGTATTCAAATAGACTCATTCTATCTTCTTATAAAAAAAGAACTAGAATCTCTAGCAAAATGGCAACGGTTGAGGTTGAGGAAACAGAGGCTTGAAATGTCAAAGATACCCTTGAATTGATTTTCGATTGAAGAAAGGCAGATGGGCCCCCTAATCCCGAAGTTGGTGATGAGCGTGGCAACCGGCAAAGTTCATTGCAAAATTGTCGTGGAAAGATAAGATAGAGGTGTATGTTCTCTTTTCTGTAGGTACGATTGAAGTCTTTCATAAATTGTTCAAGAATGAACATTGTCTGTCATCTTTGACATGATTTTAATTATATTGTTATTTTTTTTATTTAAATATAAAAAAATAACAATATTTTTAATTTTATAAAATAAAATTATAAAATAATTTATTTTCATATTTAAATAAATATAATAACATAATTAAAATTAAAATTAACATTTAAATATGATTTGTGCCAATCTTAAAAGGCAATAGTGTTTGATAATATCTCAAATATTAGAATTATGGCACAAGTTTAATATTATCTCTAACATTATTTTCATATTATATTAGATTAGTTAAAATTTTAAAAGAGTTTTGTATTACAGTAATTTTAAAATATTTATTTTTTAGCATTATTTTAAAAAAAAAAATAATTTTTAAAAAAATTTAAAGATTAAAGTACATTGCAAGTCCTCTATTATTAAACCACACTTGTAAGTGCTTTAAATGTTCATTGTTTAATGATAAAATATATAATAAATTGTAAATAAAATAGTTAATATTTCCTTACTTTATCGAATATTATCTTAAGCGATTGTACCAATTATTTTAGTTTATACAAGGATATTTATAATTTGATTAAATTTAAATTGCAATTACATGTTTTAAGCATGTTGAATCTTTTGAAGATTTTTATATAAATATTTATGTCAAATGATCTATATAGATATGTTGTTGCTCTCAGGGATTTAATATACGTAGGTGTATACATGTGTAATTATTTTTATTGTCTAAAATACGTATCATATACATATTTAACGCTGTGGAAGCATTAAAACATACAATAAAGACAATAAAGTATATATTAATCACATTAATATTTTATAAGAGTTGAGAAATCACTTGAACGTGTAAAGTTATATACGTATATCCTCGAAGTCCACATAGAGACCAACTCGTTGTCAGTTCTAGTCACCAACTCGGCGGACTTAGCGAGCTAGAATAGCAGCCCTATAGTCAGCATTGAGTTTAAATCTTAAACCCTTAAAATGACTGATTGTGTGTATTATTTATTTTCTCTAAAAAAATAAAAAATAGAGATTGAAACAATTCACAATTGCTTCTCTCGGTACCATAAGAAAAAATAAAACAATTTCATTTTTCTTTTTTCTTCTCTTTCTTTTTTCTAGGAAACAATTTCATTTTTATTTCCTTTCTCTTTCTCCACTTCCGTCACACACAACACACACCTCACAGTCACACACACATCTCACATATATATATATATATTAAAATAATAATATAATATAAATAAATAATATACAAATAATAATAGGTGACAACTATCACCCATTATAATAATATATTATATTGATTGTTTAACAATTAAATAATTAATATGTGAAATGCTCATTTTATCTCTCATAAATAGTTATCAAGTATACCCCCTAGTGGGTCCTACCAAATTTCACACTTGGGTGAACTCAACCGAGGGTTCACAATGCGCCACGTGTCCTTATATAATTAGTAAATAATAATTATTGACTAATTGTTATATTTAACACTCAAATATAGACACACACGTATTCTCGTGGTAATGATGGATATTGCTAAATTAAACAATTTAATTTAGAACGTTGCCCTAGTGCATAACAAGTACACTCCATATCGCAGGACTTCTTAGGTCCACGACCGATTCATCAAATAGAACTATTCCATGAGTTCATGAGCAATGCCCCATGCACACGTCACAGATATATAAATCAGTGTGTTGAACCATGCAAGTTGAGGTTACAACGCATATGTATAGTCTTTCCGTCATGATATCTTGGATGTGTTAGGGATATAGATTATCATCGTCAAATCTCCATGTGTTCATCCATATCATATCCTCAGACTTGTATCTCACTAAACAATATGTGCATACTCTGCTACCATATTGTTCCACCCTTTGGAAAATTCTTTTTTAGGATTAATGCTTGTGGCCACAAGACTTTTTGAGATACAGTCTAGAAGCATTTAGATATCTAACTCCCTATGCGAGCTGACGGATCCCATATCTGTACACACCAGACTTTATAAATATCGGACCATACCTAGCGACACCCAACAGCTACACCATAAAAGGTCAGTGACATGCGTGGAACCAAAGTATGATTGATCACTTATAAGCCTATCGTGACACTCAGGTTAAAAGACCATGTATACTACTCAACTCGAGAGGACCCTCCGTTGACGGCTTACATAGGGTATCTATCGGAGGCTCTCATGAGGTTGTCCTATATCTAGTCCTAACTGGATACCCATATGTCAATACGAGCTCCAAACTCATAGTCGACTAGAAACGACCATATATAGCCTATAGGTATGACATATGTTGATCTATATAAAGGTATCCACCGAAAAACTCGCAATGGCAGAAATAGATCAAGGACAATATATAAGAACATACTTGCGCAACTGACATTTTCTAGAATTTAATTGCAACTCCTGCAACTATGTAGTTACTAGTATATTCTCAGGTCTATGTCCTATTACAGACAAGATTTCAACTCTTAGATTTTTGCTGAGTATTATAACTAGCTAACAGTTAGTTGTGCTAACATTTAGCATTTATATTTCTCAGCATGGCTAACTGTGGGCCCTTATCTAAACTCTTTTAGATCTGATCTGAACTCTTTCAAATCATACAATGTCTGTAATGTTATATTGTATGGTACCATAAAAATAGGTATTAGCGATTTAATAGGAATGTACACTTGTATAAATACACAAGTATATGTACATTTAGGGATGACACATAAGTACAAATCCTAACAGTTACTACGACCATAAGACACATGTGAAGCTGTACTCAAACTACCTAGCTTATTGAAAACCAAAGCAAAATTATGTTTCTTGGGGGGAATAAGTTTCATCATAATTAATACCAAGTTTCTGAGAGAAACCTTAGGCAAAAGTCTTGTTTTGTATATGATGGCCTTGTTGCTTTCATTACATTTCCACATAAAAACCCATTAATATCTTATAGTGACATCTTTAGGTGTCTAAACTACATAGTTAAATACTTCATATTTGGTTAGAGAAGTTAATTATACTTGAATAGCTTATTTCCATTAGAGTTAGTCATGTCATCCTCTGTATTCATCAGTAAGTTATGGCTCAAAATTAACATTAATGATTTTACACTATTAAAAGAAAAGAGAATTTGGTGATAGATAAAATCTATCACAAAGCGTGATTTGTAGTTGATTTTTTCTATTACCAAAAATGGAGCCACTAATTGGTGATAGATGAGATCTATTACCAATCAATGATAGTGGTGGTATGCGACAGAACTAATCTCTCACGAATCTATGGCATGTTTATGCTAAATGACAAATGGTTACAGAGATGGTTGATGACATGGCAAATGATGTAGATGACGATGTCGCAGATTTGTTGGTATAATGATAATATCATTATGCTAACAAAATATGATATTAGCAATTAGTACTAGACAATGACATGGCATTTATATTGGTAGATGATGTAATAATGATTTCAGGCTATTAACATCATCATTATATCATAAATTAATGATAGTTTTGTCTCAACTTAGTGATAGATTTTAGGGATATGATCTTAAATACCCTCACGATAAGGCCTAGTATCAATAATACCCATTAGTTTATCAAATAGACAGTTATGCCTAATCGTTAAGGAATAATCCATAGGAGTTAACAGAATTTGTGTCATATCAAGTCTAAAGCCTTTTTAGATTTGAAAAAAATAATAATAAGATGGCTACTTGATCTTTGTACAACAAATGAGAGACACCATTGTCCATGCAATTTACTAACTTTTCAAAAAAATAAATGATTTAACTTTTATACTTTTTAAATAAATTAATAACAATGATAATTTATAAAAACACCTTTACACATAATATTTTAATTTTCTTAATATTGATTTTTTTGTGTGGATTGCATTTATCAGAATCAAAAGAAACCATCTATGATCAACTACCGTCCATTATGTGATATAAAAAAGTCTGTGTTTTGGCTCTTAAAAGAGTGTTTGTATATGTATGAGAAACTCTGGGTCGAGGGCCTTCAAATCCAAGTCGAAATAAGACTAAAAAGAGGAGGTTTTATATGTTGCAAAGGTATTGCGGTGTTGAGACCCAGAAATATGAAGGGCATGGAAGCCGAATGGGGACCACGGTGCCTAACTCTTTGCCTTGGGCATTGTGGCGCCCAGGCCTAGGTTCAGGTGCTCTCGTAATTTGAGCCCAACTTGCTCGTTTCTTATATGTTTCACCTTCCGTTTGTTTGAGTCATCACATTTTCCTTTGTGCACTTATTTATGTAAAAAATAATTAAATAGCTAAAAATTTATAAATTAGAGCAAAACTCTTGTTCGAGGTACTAATTATACTAATGCTTTTACGCTCATATCAATATTAAGATTTCATTTCTTCATGGAGAGCTGGAAGAAAAATATACATGTCATAGCCACAAGTTTTTGAAGAACCTAGAAAGGAGGATCATGCTTGCTTATTAAGTAAGTCTTTACATGGGCTGAAACAGTCTCTTAGATAGTAGTATAGGAGTTTTGATGATTTTATATGTCATTGTGGCTTTACCAAAAATAAGTATAATAGATGTGTGTACTTTAAAGCATTAAGAAAATGTTTGCATATGTATTTGCAGCTTTATTTGAATGATATGTTAATATCATGTGAAGATAAATGGGAGATACAAAAATTAAAGCAGTTAAATGGTGAGTTTTAAATGAAATACTTGGAGTCAACTAAGAAGATTTTATATATATATGTATAACATTAAGGACAAGGCTGATTTATATTCTTGTCTCAATAGAAGATAGAGGTATATAATGAATGTTTTTGATAGATTCATAATATCTTATACTAAGGCTATTTTCAACTCTATTGGTCTACATTTCAAGTTGTCAATAGCATAGTCACCGAAAATCGAGGATGAGAAACTAGAGATGTAAAAGGTACTATATGCAAGTGTTATGAGGTAGCATTATGTATATAATGTATGCATAATGCCTGATATAGCTAGAGCAATAAGCGTGGTGAGTAGATATATAACTAATTTGAGCAATAAGCGTGTCACGCCCCAGACCCAAAAGATCCGACACACGATATCACTTACATTCATTCACTGCATGTGCACTCATAAATAATATTACACAAAATTTTTAACTTTCATTCAACACAGGAATCCTTAGCAAGTTGCTAGTAAGTTCAACACTAAAATCAACCCATAACCTAACATATAAATATAAACTTCTCTTGACAATATTTAAACATTCATTTCAATTTCTTTCAGAATTATAGTAATTGAATTATGACTGGGACAATTATTAAACCGGAGATACGCAGAGTTTTCTCAGAGATTAACACTCTACTACGTCACCAGTAGCAACTTTGTTACCGGGAGCTGATAAGGGCAAATTTATCATATATTTTCTCATATTTTTATTATTGATATTTTATGATTTTATGAGAATAGATGGCTATTTATGTGCATTATTGTTATTTATAGGGACTTGAACGAAATTTAAAGAAAGAACGCAAAAGGAGCGAAAACAGGGACTAAAATGCAAACTTTTCAAAGTATGTGTCCATCGCCCTAGCGCCACAAGTATTTTCGCCCCAGCGCTGAATAGTGATCGAAATAAGAAAAACGACCTAATTAAGTCGCGTCTAGCGCCCCAGCGCTATCAACATACCGCGCCAGCGGTGAAGCCGTTTTCATGCAGCGCCCCAGCGCCAAGATCCCACCGCTCCAGCGGTGATCGCTTTTTCACGCGTCGCCCCAGCGACAGATGCATAGCGCGCCAGCGGTAGTGCGAGACCTAGTCCGACGAGAATTGAGATTTTCATGCTCAAATCAATCCCTATATAAAGCCACTCATCCCCAACCTTCAAGAAGGAATCGAAGACGACCCAAGAGCACCAAGAATACAGAGCACAAGTCTTGGAGAGCAATAGGAGCTTAATTGAAGCATCTTTAGAGAGAGATACAAGACGTTCTTCGGCATCAAGAGTTTCTAGGCAGCGCAATTAAGAGCAATTCGACGTCTATATCGGTTTGCTAATAATTGTATCATGTTTTATAATTATTTATACTGCTGTTCTCTTGTAGCCATGAGCTAAACTTATTTTCTAGGGTTAATATTTGAACTCAATATGTGTGCTTAATTGCCATATCTTTTAGTATTTAATAAACTTAGTCTTTTATTATTTAAATTACTTGTGTTTAATGCTTCAATATATCTGGCCAATATATGGTGAATGAATTGGTAATATTATTGATAAACTCGGAAGAGGAATCATAATATTTAGACCTAGGTAATTTGATGCATGATTGTAGAGTAACATTCAATGTTGCATATGCAAGTTTCAACTTAGGATAGGAATATACCTAATTGGCATGTATGATCAATAAGACCTAATCTTAATGAATCTTAATTTATTACAAATACCATAGGAATATAGGTATTTGGTAAATTAGGGTATACTTGCATGACCTTGGAAGAGGCTTGTGAATACATTAGTGTCTTGATCAATAATAAAGACTAAGTGAGTTAAATATTAGAGGATTAATCATTAGAAACATATTGAGGGATAATATTAATCCTAGGTTCTCTCTACGTTGCTATATCTTTAAATCTCATTGCATTGTGTTTTTGTGTTATATTTCTTACATTCATTCTTAGATTTTTATTTTTCTGAATAATTATTAGGAAGATATAATTTTAGTAATTGGTTAAAAAGAAAGAATTATCCCTGTGGGTTCGACATCCGACTTATTTAGTCTCTTTATTACTTGCATACGATAGTGTATACTTGCACTTAATTTATGATATAGAAATATCGCATCAAGTTTTTGGCGCCGTTGCCGGGGATAATTATCTACTTTTTCACCAATATTAATACCAATCTTTCTAGTTTTTACTTCAGAATTTTTTTTTATTTTTATTTTTTAATTTAGTTTTACTTTCTTTGTTACGAGGTACATGCGAAGATCGAAGAGTGAGGACTTGATTGCTTTTGATTCAGAAATTGAAAGAACTTTAAGAAGAATTAGAAGAGAGCAAAATCAAGTCAACACCATGGAAGACCAAGTACCAATTACGCCCAACAATGAAGGAAGACCACTAAGGGAATATGCTGTTCCCCTAGTTAATGGAATCCATTCAAGCATTCAAAGACCAACTGTTCAAGCTAACAACTTTGAGATCAAGCCAAGCACGATTCAAATGCTCAAGGATTCGGTACAATTTAGTGGACTACCCAATGACGATCCAAACATGCACATCATCAACTTCTTGGAGATATGTGATACATTCAAGTACAATGGGGTGTCCGATGATGCAATCCGACTAAGACTGTTTCCCTTTTCCTTGAGAGACAAAGCAAAAAGCTGGCTGTTATCACTTCCATCCGGATCTATAGCTACATGGGATGATCTTGCACAAAAGTTCCTCGCCAAATATTTTCCACCTGCTAAAACTGCAAAGATGAGGAACGACATCACATCATTCCTACAACTAGATGGAGAATCTCTTTATGAGGCATGGGAAAGATACAAAGATATGCAAAGAAAATGTCCTCATCATGGAGTTCCGAAGTGGTTACTTGTACAAACATTCTACAATGGATTAGCCGGTCAATTTAGAACGATAGTAGATGCTGCAGCTGGAGGAGCACTCATGAACAAATCCACCGATGAAGCTTATGATCTACTAGATGAGATGGCGTCCAATGCCTATCAATGGCCCACTGAAAGGTCCACCACAAGAAAGATCGCTGGATTACATGAAGTAGACACTTTGACTACATTATCTGCCCAAGTCAACCTCTTGACCAAATAATTAAGCAACTTGGGAGTTAATGCTATCAAGAGTCAACCCATCACTTGCGATTTCTGTGGAAGCAATCATGCTAATGGACAATGCATGGAGACTGCTCAATATGTAGGGGACTTCAACCGCAACAATCCTAACTCAAATTTTTACAATCCTGGATGGAGAAATCACCCCAACTTCTCATGGAGCAACAATAATCAAGGACAGTATTCTAAAGCTCCTCCTAGTTTCCAACCGCAAATTCAGCAAGAGAAGAAACCAGACATTGAAAACATGCTCCTACAATACATGAAGAAAACAGATGCACTCTTTCAAAGTCAAGCAACTTCACTTAGAGCCTTGGAAAATCAAGTAGGGCAGCTCGCAACAGCAATAAACAATCGACCTCAAGGAACTCTACCAAGCAACACCGAAGTCAATCCAAAAGGAAGCATAGAACAGTGCCAAGCCATCTCCCTAAGAAGTGGTAAAGTCTTACATGACAACACTCCTCAACCACAGCTTTCGGAAATGATAGAGAAGGAAAAAGAACCAGTGGTCCAGCAAGAAGACGTGCAACCATATAGACCACCTATACCATTTCCTCAGAGATTACAACAGCTAAGAAGTCAAGAGAAAAGTGCTGAAACGCAGAAAAGCATAGAAAATGGTATTCAAGTGCAAGAACAGAAAAGAGAAAATGCAGCAGAAGATACCAGTAGCAATCCGCAGAAGCAACCTACGCAGTCATTCACTCCACCACCTCCATTTCCTCAGAGGCTGCAAACAAAGAAACTAGATAAGCAATTTTCAAAATTTCTTGATGTTTTTAAGAAATTACATATTAATCTTCCTTTTGCAGATGCACTGGAGCAAATGCCAAGCTATGTGAGATTTATGAAGGACATCTTATCAAAGAAGAGAAGAATAGATGACTTCGAGACTGTGGCCCTGACAGAAGAATGTAGCGCCATCCTTCTAAAGAAGCTACCTCCAAAGCTCAAAGATCCTGGGAGTTTCACCATACCATGCTCAATTGGAAATTATGATTTTGGGAAAGCACTTTGTGATCTGGGAGCTAGCATCAATCTTATGCCATTGTCCGTGTATAAAAAGTTGGGACTGAAAGAAGCCAAACCAACAAATATCACACTTCAGTTAGCGGATCGTTCTCTCACCTATCCTAAGGGATTAATTGAAGATGTGTTGGTTAAGGTCGATAAATTCATCTTCCCTGTCGATTTTATTGTTTTGGATATAGAAGAAGACAAGGAGATCCCAATCATCCTTGGAAGACCCTTCCTAGCCACTGGAAGAACAATTATTGATGTGCAAAAAGGGGAGTTGACCATGAGAGTACAAGAGGACACAGTCACTTTTAAGGTCTTCAAGGAGATCAAATTACCAGCTGAAAATGAAGACTGTTTCTGCATTAATGTGGTGCATCCAAGTGTTAAGCAAATTAAAGATATGGAGACATTGGATCCTCACATCCGAAAAAGAGCATTAAAGCATAGAAAGGCAAGAGAGAAGAAGAAAAAGCAGCATCACGACGAAGCAAGCAAAGAGAAAGAAAAGGAAGAACCATCTCCTCGGTCTAAGATTAAAGTCTTTCCGGAGAGACATAAGGAGAATGCAGCAAAAGATATTGCCCAAGGTTTAATTGCAAAAATATGGAAGCCGAAAAAGAAGAAAGCCAGCAAGATCACTTACACAAATGCTTCCATCAGCATCTTCGACCCACCATAAAAGAAAAGGAAGCCCCGTCAAGCCGATGACGTTAAATCAAGCGCTACCTGGGAGGCAACCCAAGGAAATTATTATTATTATTATTATAATTTTTTTTATTTTTTTCAGCATCTTAAAAAAAAAAAAAAAAAAAAAAAACCTAGAATTTCAGCGCTGCAGCGACGGAATATTACCGCGGCAGCGCCAGAACATCGCTCCAGCGATGGAGAGTTAGCGCGGCAGCGAAAATTGACCAGGGAAGTCTCTTACTTTCACTTCTTTATTTTTTTGACATTGGGGACAATGTCTAAATTAAGTTTGGGGGTGGGAAACACTTTTTTGTGTTCATTTTGCTGCATGATTTGAGTGGTCATTCTTGTGGATTAAAAGTTTTTTTTTAGTTACTTAGTTTTTTTTTAGTTAATTCATTTTTATTAGGTTTTGATAAGATGATCATTAGTCTATGATAAGAAAAAGAATACATGGTTGAATTTATTTTTACACATCCATAGAGAATGATAGATACTTGAGACAATTTTGATTACCTAAGTTTAGGAACAAATTTGACCTTATTTATAATCACCATTTTTTGAGCACCTTATAAGCATGAATAGTTATAACTATTACTTAGAGATACTTATATTTTAGAGAGTACACCACAGTCTCGAAGACCGACACTCTAGAACTTGTTTTTAGTTACTACTTGAGGCGAAATTCTAGGAAACACATAATAGGGAAATGACATTAGGCCATCTTTGGACCGATTGAGCCTTTCTAGCCTACCTTTTATTGTATATTTATCCCTAGTACCCTATTTTGAGCCTAATTACCCATTCTTTGGTTTAACCACATTACAAGCCCAAGACTTTAAGTTTACTTATCTAAAAAATTTACCCGTAACACCATAAACCTTGCATTTACTTAGAAATACTCTTGAAAGGAAAAGGTTATGGTGATTTGAGAAAAATAAGTTTGAGTGGTATTTGTCAATCTAAGTTTGGGGGTATTCAAAAAAAAAAAAAAAAAAAGAGAAGAAAAAAAAAAAAAAAAAAACTAAAATAAAATACCCCCAGCTTAAGAAAAAGAAGAAATTCTTTGAAAAAAAAAAGGTTGAAAAGAAGGATGGGAACACAATAAGTTTGGGGGAAGAGATAATACAAGGAAAAGAAGATCAAGAGGTTTCTAGGTAAAATCTAAGTGTTCATGGTGTGAATTGAACTTCATATATTTATCCTTTTATCCCACCTTGACCCTAGCCTTACATTACAAGCTAAATAAAGTCCTAAATAGATCCCTAGACATGTGATTTTCTACATTAGTGGAGAGTGATAATAAAGACAAGCTTATGGAAGTGTCATTATACAAATAAAATGCCGAGACATCATCTTTTCTGTACAAACTAAAGTATAAAGTAAATTAAAGTATGGTTTTCGCTATTTGCTTGCTGCTTGCACACACACACATGGTGATTATTTATGAGGAAGAATGAGGGACTAAATGAAGATAATTAGAATTGTTAATAGCTATTTGTCTACCTTAAGGATTTGTATCATTTCGTTAGCCTTTGAGACAATGATTTTGATCATCTCACTAGTATTAGTATATTTTGTTTTATTTTGTTAAATGAGTCAAGTATAACCCTTTGTTTCTCTCTTAGTTTTATTTTATTGCTTGAGGACAAGCAAGTATTTAAGTTTGGGGGAATTTGATAAGGGCAAATTTATCATATATTTTCTCATATTTTTATTATTGATATTTTATGATTTTATGAGAATAGATGGCTATTTATGTGCATTATTGTTATTTATAGGGACTTGAACGAAATTTAAAGAAAGAACGCAAAAGGAGCGAAAACAGGGACTAAAATGCAAACTTTTCAAAGTATGTGTCCATCGCCCCAGCGCCACAAGTATTTTCGCCCCAGCGCTGAATAGTGATCGAAATAAGAAAAACGACCTAATTAAGTCGCGTCTAGCGCCCCAGCGCTATCAACATACCGCGCCAGCGGTGAAGCCGTTTTCATGCAGCGCCCCAGCGCCAAGATCCCACCGCTCCAGCGGTGATCGCTTTTTCACGCGTCGCCCCAGCGACAGATGCATAGCGCGCCAGCGGTAGTGCGAGACCTAGTCCGACGAGAATTGAGATTTTCATGCTCAAATCAATCCCTATATAAAGCCACTCATCCCCAACCTTCAAGAAGGAATCGAAGACGACCCAAGAGCACCAAGAATACAGAGCACAAGTCTTGGAGAGCAATAGGAGCTTAATTGAAGCATCTTTAGAGAGAGATACAAGACGTTCTTCGGCATCAAGAGTTTCTAGGCAGCGCAATTAAGAGCAATTCGACGTCTATATCGGTTTGCTAATAATTGTATCATGTTTTATAATTATTTATACTGCTGTTCTCTTGTAGCCATGAGCTAAACTTATTTTCTAGGGTTAATATTTGAACTCAATATGTGTGCTTAATTGCCATATCTTTTAGTATTTAATAAACTTAGTCTTTTATTATTTAAATTACTTGTGTTTAATGCTTCAATATATCTGGCCAATATATGGTGAATGAATTGGTAATATTATTGATAAACTCGGAAGAGGAATCATAATATTTAGACCTAGGTAATTTGATGCATGATTGTAGAGTAACATTCAATGTTGCATATGCAAGTTTCAACTTAGGATAGGAATATACCTAATTGGCATGTATGATCAATAAGACCTAATCTTAATGAATCTTAATTTATTACAAATACCATAGGAATATAGGTATTTGGTAAATTAGGGTATACTTGCATGACCTTGGAAGAGGCTTGTGAATACATTAGTGTCTTGATCAATAATAAAGACTAAGTGAGTTAAATATTAGAGGATTAATCATTAGAAACATATTGAGGGATAATATTAATCCTAGGTTCTCTCTACGTTGCTATATCTTTAAATCTCATTGCATTGTGTTTTTGTGTTATATTTCTTACATTCATTCTTAGATTTTTATTTTTCTGAATAATTATTAGGAAGATATAATTTTAGTAATTGGTTAAAAAGAAAGAATTATCCCTGTGGGTTCGACATCCGACTTATTTAGTCTCTTTATTACTTGCATACGATAGTGTATACTTGCACTTAATTTATGATATAGAAATATCGCATCAGGAGCCCATAATATATCCATTGCAAAGTCTTACTTAAAATCATCCAATAACCACACTTTATAAAACTTAAACCAAATCCAATCCACACACAATGAAATAATACATAAGTATTTATTCAATAAGGACAAATCAAATATCATATCCCACGTGTTCCCAAATGAAACACTAGGTAACCTAGCAACTTAGGGAACCCAAGGAACAGCAGAAGCCTTGCCAAATCCGCTAAGCACACATGTACTTTATTTGCATGAAATCACCATAAACTATAATGAGTATAAAACTCAGTAAGCATACTATTTTTTCATATATCAAATACAAATACATATATGTACACAGTGCATATGTATGATATGCTGTGATCATTCAAAATCATAATCTTATTAAATCACATATCATGTAAGCGCTTACACATTCTTTCAAAACAGATAATAGGAATACCATCACTCAACTACTACTTAGTAGGACTTACATATCACATATCACATAATGAGCCAAATGTCACTCGTAGGTGACATACCGTATGAGAGGAATAGTACAAGTGAGGTTTTTAAATCACACATATATAATGCTCATGCCCGAAGGTAAAAGCCAAACCCTCACCCTGATCATCGGTGAGTCCTCTCACATGCACCAATACGCCACCACACGAATGTGATGACTCACTCTTCCTTTAGGTACCAATAGGATCCTCCCTACATACAGAACATATAACATATACCAATCCCAAAGGAAAGGCCACACATAAAGGCTCCACAAATTACATAAAATGCCTACTAAGTCAACAGTGAGCTCAAGTACCCTCAAAACACAAAATATTTCTCATGGACATATTATACTTCAAAAGCTCTCTTTGTTAAACACATTTCACTTTGAAAGCTCACTTTCAAAAACACATGTATGTCATGTATGTCCATGCTCACATTCATAAATACATATCTTCACATTTCATATCAAAATATACTTTGACATAACATAAACATATTCCGAACCACATTTACAAAATCATACAAAATAATTACTACATTTATTGTAATTTCAGTAAAAAGTCTAGTATACTTACCTCTTAACACTTTCATCTACAAGGCTTAAATCTCCTTAACCTATCAATGGAGATTAATCCTTTCATAAGCCTCACAATTCACACAAAATACTTTAAATACCTTACAAAATTATACACAATGCATTTATCACATCAAATTGGTCTAAATACTTGGTTTCTCAAAACCTGTCATTCTGACCACTTACACTTAACAAAAATTTCTAATACATCAAATGATGTTCAATTACTTCAAAATCATAATATACCATTCTTGACTCATATATCCTTCTTATATATGAATATTATATCAAAGTTCCTACACAATCCATTCCATACACACCATCAAATCTAAACTACTAACCTGACAGGATCAAGATACTTACTGAACAGTATTTAATCTCCCAATTTTATAAAATCATATACTAACTCAAAAATTATAAAACTACCACATAATTACTCTTGACACATATCTAAATTCATGATAAATATTTAACTTCTAAATCACTGCCAAAAGTATTTTAAAACTATTTTATTTCATAGCTTTAAACATCTGTTAATTAAATACTGCAATGAGCTGATACATTCTAAAACATCATAACACTTCAACCACATTGATCTAAATTCTCAATTCTGAGTATATCATATTAGACATATAAAATTATCATATTCCATAAATTCGTAATTTTTGAAGATCATTCAATAGGTCAAAAAATTATTTTCCACTGTAACATACTGTTTACACAGGAAATTTTTAGAATTTCAGGGTCATTTTGGTAAATTCACTAAAAATTCAATTTCCAGAATTTTCAATCGATTCAAAGTTTCAGATGATCCTAAACATGTCTAATTTTATATACTCAAAATTTAAAACCAGAAGCAAATCACAATAATTTATAAAATTCCTAGATCAAGAGACTATCAAGCAGAAACTCCACAATTCATCATGATTTATCAAGCTATCTTATAGATCATCATCAATTCTCACTATATCATACGAAATACACATCAAATCTTCAATTATACATATTTCCAGAAATTAAAACTTAAATAAATTAACTTAATTAACACCAATAAATTGAGAAATAGTTGTGATATACCTCTTAAGATCCAAAATTTCAATTTCTTCTTCTTTTTCTTCTTCTTCTTCTCTTTCTCTCTCTTCTATTTCTCTCTTCTCTCTCTCAAAAGGGATAGCTCGACCCAAAAATGAGCAAATTAGGGTTTTAAAAGTGTATTTTTATACTAAGAGGTAAATATTTGATATTTACAAATTTGCCCCTAAAACTTTCAAAGTATTACAATTTGGTCCCTAAAATAAATCTAAAGTCTTACAAATAAACTCAATACTAATAGTATGTCCTTAACTTATAAAAACACTACTAATAGTAATATAAAAATCAAGGATCACCCACATACAAATAAAATATATATACATATATATATATACATATTTTTACCGGTTATAGATACTGGTTACTATAAAGCATGGTGAGTAGATATATAACTAATTTGAGCAATAAGCGTGGTGAGTAGATATATAACTAAGTTAGCCTACTAAGGTACTTGGAAGGAACTTTAGAGCATACTCTGCTGTATAAAAGGGTAGAGCCAATGGTGAGATAGTAATTTGATATGAAACAGAAATTATATAAGTGACCTTGATAGAAGAAGATTATTGATTAAATTTATATTCATAGTGTTTAAATATAGTGTATGCTGGAAATCGATTTTGCAATATTTGGTGGCACTATCAACTACAGAGGCAAAATACATAGCTATTGTAGAAGCTATTAAGGAGACTGTATGGTTAAAGGGGATATGTTCAAAGCTATTAGCATTTGAGGAAGTATAAACCTATGCATATTGTGATAGCCAGAGTGTCATACATTTAAGCAAATATCAAGTGTTTCATAAATGATTAAAAGACATTGATGTGAAGTTGCATTTCTTTGAGATATAGTATATAGTGGTGAAGTTAGTTTAATCAAGATATCGACATAAAAAAATCTTGTGATATGTTGACTAAGTCACTGCTTTCAGTTAAGTTCTGTTTGTGTAAAGACTTAACTGGAATCACCACTGTGTAGTCGAGTGTATAATATGAAGATGACAAATCCAAGGAAAGTTTCTTAAATATTTTGAATCAAAGATGAGATTGTGAAGATTGGTGATTAAAAATCATGAGTAAGATAGTTTTTGAGTTGAGCCAATAAGAAGGAGATATGTGGTGAAGGTGTAAAGACGCATAAAGCGCCAAAACGCAAGGGTGAGGCAGTACCTAGGCGTTGGGGTGCAAAGAGTGAGGCCAAAATTTCCAGTTTATGAGTGTCGGGGTTCTTGAGAACGGCACCATGAGGAAACCTAGAAGAAATTGAGGTGGCATCGTGCTGTAATGCCAAGTTTCTGCCTGCGGTACCAACACCTAGGAAATTCGGTGTTGTGGCACCAATGATGGTTTCCCTTCACAATTTTCCTATGTTACAAGACTTAAAAATTTCTCTCTAAGTACCACTTGAATTATAATTTGCTTAGGACGTAAAAAGTTATAAATAAGTCTTTGTTTTGACTTGAGAGACATCACCAAATAGAAAATATTCATTATAATTTTTTTAAAAGAGATCTTTGTGATCGTTGATTAATAAATAAGTTAGGATCTTGATCCATTACGAACATAAACAATTGATGAACTGTGTAAATACTTGTGTTGTGCATTTGATTCATATTTATTTTTATAAATTTTTTTAATTTTACATTCTCAATTATTTGTGGGTGCAAAATCTCAACACTACTGCTATAACAACATAACTCTTTTTATCGTTTAGATTGACATAATTTGTTAATTAATTGGATTTTTGTCAAACTTTTAATCTTATAAAACTATTTCAAACTCTTTCTTAAAAATTATGGGTCGGAGCGTCGTCCCACCGGGGTTAATATTTAACAAGCTTTTGTCAAATGATCCAAGAATGTAGCTAACCAAAATATTGCATTTAAGAGGCATATAAACATTATACCTGCAACTTGCAAGATGGGCCAGGAAATGCGAGTTAATAATTAAATCGGGGATTTCCCACTTTACTCAAAGGGTATTAATATATATTTAACAATTAGCATCCATTAAAAATCCACTCGGTGCCTTTTCCTTAGTTTTCCCTTTTTCTCCAAATTCCGGATAAGACTCTTGATTATAGTGCAAAGTTGCGATCTTAACCCAATGAGTTATATTAATTAACAAATTAATACCTAAAAGAATTTTGAGCATCTAACACAATAATATTATAGTTTTCGTTTGGATAATAACACAACATTATAGTTAGAATATAACAATGTAATTAAAAGAAATAACTCTTCTTCCAACAACTTCGCATTGTCTATATTCCAAAATTGATCTATAGAGTCAAACCAATTAATTTATGTGGGTTGACTCCAAGTTACATTAAGAATAGCATTACATAATAAAATATACTGAGAATATTGAGAGCCACATGGTTTTCTAGTTGGAGAAGAAAGATAATAAAGGTACGTGGTAAGGCAATGTTTTTCAAAAAGTGAGGTTTGCTTTGAACCAAAGCAAAAGTGAGAATAAGAGGAGCGTGAAAGTCTTTTTCTTTTTTCCAAAGGAAGGCCGAAGGTGCTAATCTTTTCTTTATTTTCACTATTCAGTATTACGTAGTAATGGCCCTTCTGTCGACATTATGACATTTAAAATCTCCAATAATTATTTTTTTATTCGTGGGGTTGGCCTATTATAAAGATTAAGGGACTTCAATTCTAATTTTCTTTTTATAATTTTTTTCCCTTTTTCCATGGCTCTTCCAAAAGATTAAAGGGTTACGGTCATGTTCATTTGGCTTTTAAGTCTTTGACCTTTAACTATTGATTGTTGACACCTCAAAAGCAAAGCATATTTAAGACTTTTTTAAATAGAACAAAACCCTATGGAAAGTAAAGCGAGGGATTTTAAGACCCCACGTAATCGGTCGATTTAGTTAGAAAGAAGGCATGAAAAAGAAAATCACCATTATTAGTTAGAAATATATTATCGAACATGATTTCACATATTTACAAATTTGAAAAATTGTTTTTATATATTATATTAAATATTATTTTTAGATAATAAAAAAGAACTATAATACAACATTGGTGACTCAAAAATGTTGTCAACTCTAAATTAAAGAGTTAAATTTGTTTTTTCTGAAAAACTCAGTTAAGTCATGAGAATAATCAAAATTAGACTGGAGTGATTCACTCTAAGAGTACTGGACTTAATAAGAATTTTACAATTAAAGAAGAATGCGAGGTTGCGTCGGAGGTTTTTGTTAGACATTTAATGTTATTTTATACCATTAAAGTATGTGTAATAATATTTTATTAGATTAATAAAATTTATTCATACATATAATTGAGCATATATTAATGAGTCCATATTTATAAAGTATGTGATCTATATATTAGACATATGATGCTAATATAAAAGGGTATTGATTACAAGTTTTTTATAAATTAAATCATATTCATAACTATTAATGAAAAAAATATTTCATTATGTAAGGTTGTAATTTTTCTGCTTCTTATATGGATGATTTATCTTGATCCCAAAGTAGAGGCTTCGAGTAGAGAAACTAATGTATGTGATATATTGAACAGGACTACTGTGAATTTCGATCTGGTTAACTAAATGTCGTAGATCTTAATTCACAAAAGAACTTGATTGATTTTAATCCTGAGCAGGAAATGAACTTACATTCATGCGTTGTATCTTTTGTGTTATCACGGAGTGAAATCTACATAAACGATCAAAACCTCGATAACTTAAGGATATAATTTCATGGGTCGTAAAAATATATATTTGCAAGATGGAATCTAATAATTAATGTCTACCTAAGATGTTTGCAGTACTTAATCATTAGAATCTGTGATCACAGCTTATTCAATAGATTATTTATTGAATAATAATATTTATTTGTAAATTTATTTACAAATATAGATATATTAAAATTGATTATTAGAGCATTCAATGACTTAGGGGCGAATAAGTAATTAAAGAGGCAAAATATTTTTTTAAGGTCTAGCTTTAATTATCGACATCAATTAGAGGGTTAATTAAGTGGTTATTATTGGTCTAAAGACCAAGCCCAATTTAATTAAAAGAAGTTTTAATTAAATTGGCTTTTATTTTATAATATGGGTTACTAGAGTACAGCCCTTGGCTTTTAGTGGAATAACCTGAGGTTAACTTAGAAGAATTGGTGTATTATGAGATAATAAGTACTAGGCCTTTTAAGTTGGAGCTAGGAAGCCCATGGGTCTTGCAGTCCTTCTATTAGCTCAAATCATAATCAAACTCTAATTTTCTAATCCTAATCAAATTCTAAATACCCAAGGGAGATCCCTATATATATGAGAGGTATGTAATAAGAAAAATAGACTATAACCATACAGAGAAAAATTCCTTTACATATTCTTACATAGGAAAAGAATTTAGTTAATACTATTCTTTCAGATTTGGGTATTAGTGATTTTAGAGATTAAGAAAGTTCCACGCACCCACACGCGTTGAGTTTGAAGATTGAGGATAGTAGAGAAGATTGCAGCCATTTAATTCAAGATCTGCCATAGCGAAGAATTGAGGTAATCTTTCATCCCTATACATGTAATTATGAACAAGATAATCTGGATACCGCTGTGTTTATTTTTATAAAAAGAATTTTTTTTTATTTACCAAACCAACAGTTTTTCATGAAGGAACTCCGATGTTTAGGTAACTAACAATCTAACAAAAGAAAAAGGGGTAAAAAGGGTAGATAACGAATAATAAACTAAGAATTGTTTTGAGGGCTTCAAAGAAAAGAATGGGCTAAGAGCCTTTAGAGTATAGTCATGTTACTAGTGGATGTTGAGAACGTTAATTAAAATGCCCCAATTCCAATGTTTAAGTAATTAACAATCTAAAAAAAAAATGGGTAAGAAGGGTAGATAACAAATAATAAATTGAGAAATTTTCTGAGGGCTTCACAGAAAAGAATAGGCTAAGAGCCTTCAAAGTATAGTCATGTTATTAGTGGATGTTGAGAATGTCAATTAGAATGCCCTAATTTAAAATTGAACTCTATTTATAAGGTTGCAATGTAAGTTTAATACGTAGTCTTAGAATCCTAATATGGGTGGAAGTCCTCAAGACTTTTCCTTTCTGAATTTTGATATTAGGGCTCTGCTCAAATAATATTAGATCTTTCTTGCTTGTGTAAGACTTGTACCAAAATTATAGAAGTTTTTTTTTGATAAAAAGTGTATCTTGTTTATGATTCTTGATAATTGAGTCCTTCTAAAATATTTGAGCACGACTAGGGTGGTCAGGTCATAATTAGGGTGATTGGTGAGATTGAAGAGTTATACCAAATAATTGAAGACAATATTAGTAAGAGAAGGACTATGAGCCAACTAGATGACATCCGTATACCTTATTTTCACTAAGTTTGTGCCTATAGGTTTGGTTTTGTGAGCTATAGTGGACAAACTGGAGATACATAATACTTGAGACTTTTAAGCCAAAATTTAGAGGGAACAAACATAAAATTTGAATTCTAAATATAATTTTTAAATTATTTTTGGATTATAAACCTGCATAATATATATATATATATAAATATTTGGGTAAAGTATGACATTTGTAGCATGATCCATCAATATGATACAATCATGACACAAAATTAGCAAATTCAAATTGATTTAAGATAAACACGATTATTGAATTGGTAGCACAAATATGGTATGAATAATATGGTAGCACAAAATTGATTATAGATTAATTTTAAACTTAATCTAGTATGATAAAAATTATTAAAGAAAATTTAACCACTATTATAGATAGCGTTAAAGGTGATGGTCAAAACTCAACCATCAATTGCACTTTAAAAATTATTTTTTTTATCGTTGTCACAAAAAAAAGGTGGATATTCAACGACAATTTAATGACGGCTTTTAACTAAAAAATATGACGTACAATGATGGTCGATAAAGGAAATTGTCATTGAATATCAAATGAAATGACGACATTTAGAAAAATCTATCACCATCAGCTGAATTTTTTAAAATTGTTTTTATAGTGATGGTTTGCCAATACGATGTAGTGTGTGCATGAAACTTCCTAATGCTACATAATTCTTTCATCAAGCATGAGGCGAGCACAATGTGTGAGAATATTGATTGAAAATTATTAAACTATGATTTGGAGAACAAGTCAAGTACGTAGGGTGAGCAAGGATTGAAGACGAATGAGAAAAGAGATGAAAGATGAAGGCGCGGTGCCCAGGCGTGGGCGTCGCGGTGACCAGGGTTGGGCACCGCGGCGCAGAGAACAAAATATAAGCGCCACGGTACTAGGTGATTAGAGCCGCTGGTGCCCAGGTGGGGCATCAGCACCGTAATGATGGGCGCGATAAAGTGTTTTTCATTTTGAGAGTTCTTTATTTCGTCTCCCACTTGCTTCAGAACTCCCTAATATGGCTCTCACACGTTTAGAGTAATCCTAGGACGTCCTAAAGCCTATATAAAGGTTATCTATTAGCTTGTAAACATATTTTTGTGATAACTTAAGAAATCTTAGTGATTAAACCTTTTTTGTAATTCTTAGTGAGAGAAAATCCTTAAATTGCAAGAGAGAGTTTTTCTTTGTGAGTCTTTCTTGTAAAAGGCATACTTTGTGAGTGCCTTGTGATTCAATAATAAAAGTGAGTGATTTTGATCTGCCGTGGACGTAGGCAAGTTGTTGAACTACATTACTTTTGTGTGTCTTCTTCTACCTTTCTCTCTCTAGTTCTTTAATAACTTGTTCTGTATATATTACTTGGGTTATTTTGCTTATTTGTGTGCTTTCATTTCAATAAATTAGTATCAGAGCTTGGTTCTAAGTGTAAGGTAGAGAAATTCAATGGTACGAATGACTTCAATCTGTGAAAGATGAAGGTAAAGACGTTGTTGGTGAGCAAAAGGCTCAGCATTAGAGGAGACTGTAGCTCCATCTAGTAAAGAAAAGAAGACGTTAGACTTATCTAAAGCTGAAGCAGAAAGAAGGGACAATCAAGAAAGAGCTCATAGTACAATCGTTCTATCATTGAGCGATGAAGTATTAAGGAAAGTAGCAGGTAAGACGACGACAATTAATTTTTAAAAGAAGCTTGACTCGCTTTATATGTGAAAATCATTGGCCAACAGATTGCATATAAAGAAGAAACTGTATCAGCTGTCTATGTCAGAGAAGACGCTGATGAAAGATCATATAGATGCCTTCAATAAGATCATCCTTGATCTTGAGTCTATCAACATCAAGATAGAAGGTGAAGATAGAGCAATTATCCTATTGAGTTCACTCCCCAAGATTTATGAGAGTTTTGTTGATACGCTACTCTACGACAGAGAAAGTTTAACGATGAGTGATGTTAAATCATCATTAAGCTCAAAGTTACTAGGAAAACAGATCAATGGCAATGCAAAATGTTTATCTGTAAGAGAAAAACCCTTATATAGAGATGGAAGGAAAATAGCTCAAGGTCGAAGTCTAGGACTCCTAGGAAGTTCTATTGCTGCAAGAAAGAAAGGCATTTTATAAAGGACTGTCTTGAGAAGAGAGCATAAGACAAGAAGAAAGCGGATGCTGTGCTTGCCTATGATGATAGCTATGACAGTGTAGAGACATTCGTCACTACTGATAGTAAGAACACTGAACAATGAGTTTTTGATTCTGGTTGAACTTTTTACATATGCCCACAATCGTTCTATCATTGAGCGAAGTACTAAGAGAAGTAGCAGGTAAGACGACTTTGATTTTTGAAAGAAGCTTACTGGCTTTATATGCGAAAATCATTGGCCAACAGATTGCATATAAAGAAGAAACTGTATCAGTTGTCTATGTCAGAGAAGACGCCGATGAAAGATCATATAGATGCCTTCAATAAGATCATCCTTGATCTTGAGTCTGTCAACATCAAGATAGAAAGTGAAGATAGAGCAATTATCCTGCTGAGTTCACTCTCCAAGATTTATTAGAGTTTTGTTGATACGCTACTCTACGGCAGAGAGATTTTAACGACGAGTGACGTGAAATCATCATTAAACTCAAAGTTACTAGGAAAGCTGGTCAACGGTAATGCAAAAAGTTTATCTGTAAGAGGAAGACCCACATATAGAGATGGAGGGAAAATGGCTCAAGGTCGAAGTCTAGGACTCTTAGGAAGTGTTATTGTTGCAAGAAAGAGAGGCACTTTATAAAGGACTGTCCTGAGAAGAGAGCACAAGATAAGAAGAAAGCAGATGCTGCGCTTGCCTATGATGATAGCTATGACAGTGCAGAGACACTCGTCGCTACTGATGGTAAGAACACTGAACAATGGGTTCTTGATTCTGGTTGAACTTTTCACACATGCCCACAAAAGTCTTGGTTTGTAAATTTCCAGCCAATTAATGGTGGTAAAGTGTTAATGGGTAATGACGTTGCATGTTAGATGATGGGAATTGGTAGTATTAAACTTAGACTGCATGATGGGTGAGTAAGAAAGTTGATAGATGTTTGGTATATTTCTGACCTTAAGAGGAACTTGATCTCACTAGAGACTTTACACCAGAATGAGTGTTCTATCAGGATTGACAGAGGGATTTTAAGAGTGTTGAAGGGTTTCATGGTGGTAATGAGAGGAGAGAAGAACAAATGCATTTATATGGTGAATGGTGAAGTTGTAAGTGGTTCTGCATTATTCTCTGTAGATAATGAGAGTATGCAAACCAAGTTGTGGCATCTTAGACTGGCATATTTAGGCGAGAGAAACCTAAAAGAGTTATTTAGTCAAAAGGTGTTTGGTGAGGATAAGTTCTAGCCTTTGGCATTTTGTGAGCATTGTGTGCTTGGGAAAGCACATAAGGTGAGGTTTAGTACCGACGAGTACAAGACTAAAGAGACTCTTGACTATAAACACTCATATCTTTGGGGATTAGCTCAGACTACTACTTATGGTGGTGCCAGGTAGTTTCTCAGTTTAATTGTGACTATTCAAGGAAGATGTGGATCTATGTGTTGAAGAGCAAGGATCAAACATTTGACGTGTTCAAGACTTAGAAGGCTCTTGTTGAAAATCAGACTAACAAAAAGGTGAAGAGGTTGAGAATTGATAATGGCCTCAAATTTTTCAATAGAGAGTTTGATGGGTTTTGTGTCAAGCATGGGATTGCGAGGCATAGAATGGTAAGATCAACACCACAATAGAATAGGGTAGCTGAGAGGATGAATAGAACCCTACTTGAAAATGTTAGATGTATGCTTACCAATACAAAGATGTCTAAGAAATTTTGGGAAGAAGCTGTAGTGACTGCAGCTTACTTAATTAATAAAAGTCCTTCATCAGCAATTGACTTCAAGATTCCTAAAGAGAAATGGTCTGGCAATCCTCCTAAAGACAATCACATCAGAGTATTTGGTTGCCCTGCCTTTGTGCATGTTAAGGAAGGGAAGTTGGAACCTAGAGCTATTAAAGGGGTATTCATAGGATATTTCAAAGGAGTGAAAGGGTGTAGGGTAAAGACTTAACACCACCAAAGAGTATCATAAGCCGTGATGTGAAGTTCGATGAGACGACGATGCTGAAAACCTCCTAAGAAGATGAGAAAGAAGAATCTATGTCCAAGGAAGACTTAACACCGGAGTAAATAGAAGTTGAAGTGGAGCCTGAAAGAATATCTGATATTCCCTCAGATCAGCACTTCAACAAAGGGATCCTTTAAGAAGAACCAAGAACACCGGCGAGTTCCTCCAAGTCCACCCAAAGAAAGACTAAAACTCCTAAGATGGAACTTGAAGAGTACCGGCTAGCTAGAGACAGATTAGGGAGAACGATTAACCCATCAGTCAGGTATGCATAAGTAGATTTAGTTGCTCACGCTTTTAATTCTACTTACACTCTTGAGTATGACGAGCGTAGGACATACGGTAAGGCTATGAAAAGTGAAAATAAGAAAGAATGGCAGCAGGCCATGGAAAAAGATATTAGTTCTTTTAAGAAAAACAGTACCTGAAAGTTGGTGGAGAGGCCTCAAAAGAAACTAGTTGTATGCAAGTTGGTGTATAAGGTGAATGAGGGGATACCGGGGATAGAGCCTACGAGATTCAAGGCTAGGTTAGTTGCACAAGGTTTTTCTCAGAGACAGAGAGTTGAATTTCATGAGATTTTCTCTCAAGTCGTCAAGCACACATCCATTAGGGTTTTGTTAGCTATGTGTGTAAATCTTACTTTACATCTAGAGTAGATGGATGTAAAGACAACTTTTTTACATAGAGAGCTTGAAGAAACGATATAGACGATATACATGGCACAACCATAAGGGTTCGAGGAGTCTGGGAAAGAAGATCATGCTTGTTTGCTAAAGAAGTCGTTATATGGGTTAAAGTAATCACCTAGATAGTGGTATAGGAGATTTGATGAGTTTATCATGGCTTGTGGATTTAGTAAGAGCACGTATAATGGATGCGTGTACTTTAAGAACATAAGTTGTAGATGATGTATTTGCTTCTATACGTCGATGATATGTTGATCGCATATAAGAATATGGAAGAAATATAGAAGCTCAAGAAGCAGTTGAGTGGTGAGTTTAAAATGAAGGATTTGAGAGCAGTAAAGAGAATATTAGGTATGAATATTGTAAGGGAAAGAAGAAATATTATCTTCTTATCCCAATAGTGATATATACTCAAAATGCTAGAGAAGTTTGGTATGTCCAATGCAAAGACTGTCTCTACTCCTTGATCGCATGTAAGAATATGAAAGAAATACAGAAGCACAAGAAGCAGTTGAGTGGCGAGTTTGAGATGAAAAATTTAGAAGCAACAAAGAGAATATTGAGTATGGATATTGTGAGGGAAAGAAAAGATGTTATCTTTTTGTCCCAACAACGATATATAATCAAAAGTCTAGTGAAGTTTAGTATGTCTAATGCAAAGGCTGTTTCTACTCATTTGGCCATGCATTTTAGACTTTCAGTAGCATAGTCACCAACATCTGAAGAAAAGAAACTGTAGATGAGTAAAGTACCATATGCAAACGCTGTGGGGAGCATCATGCATGCAATGGTTTACACAAGACCCGACATAGCACAGGCTATAACTGTGGTGAGTAGATACATGGCAAATCCGAGTAAGGATCACTGGCTTGCAGTGAAGTTGATTATAAGATTTCTTATGGGGATGTCAAATCATGGGTTGATATACAAAAGGGATGAGGACAATAATGAAATAGTAAGAGGATACGTAGACTCAGATTATGTAGGTGATATAGAGAAGAGAAGATCTACAACATGTGGTTGCATTATCTACCACAGCGGCGGAGTTCATAACTATTGGTGAAGCTATTAAGGAGGCCGTGTGGTTAAAAGGCATATACATGGAGGTATTGGCTAGTAAAGATGTAAACACTGGTGTATATTGTGACATCCAGAGTGTCATACACCTAAACAAGCATTAAGTGTTCAACGAGAGGTCAAAACCTATTAATGTGTGGCTCCATTACATTCGAGAGATTGTCTAAAATGGTGAAGTTAGTCTAAAGAAGATAGCGACGTTTGAAAACCTTGCTGATATGTTGACTAAGTCACTGCTCTCGGTTAAGTTGATCCTATGCAAGAACTTAACTGGACTCACTACTTTGTGAGGGTGACCGTAAATGTGGAGATGACAGATCGAGTTTCTTTATGGATGATTTTGAATCAAGGAGGGGATTTGTGAGAATATTGATTAAAAATCATCAGGATATGATTTTAAGAGCAAGCTAAGTGTGTAGGGTGCGCAAGGATCGAAGGTGGACTTGAAAATAGGCAAAAGATAAAGGCGCAGTGCCCAGGCGTGGGGTCACGACACCCAGAATAGAACCTGAGCGTCACGACTCCAGGTGATCGGCGCGGGAAATTTTTTTTCGTTTTGAGACTTTCTTATTTCGTCTCCCTCTTGCTTCAGGACTCCTTAATATGACTCCCACACGTTTGGGGTAAATCTAGGATGTCCTAAAGCCTATATAAAGGTTCTCTATTGGCTTGTAAATACATCTTTGTGATAACCTAAGAAATCTTAGTGATTAAACCTTCTTTGTGATTCTTAGTGAAAGAAAATTCCTAAATTACAAGAGAGAGTTTTTTTTTTGTAAGTCTTTATTGTAAAAGGCATATTTTGTGAGTGGCTTGTGATTAAATAATAAAAGTGAGGGATCTTGATCCACCATGGATGTAGGCAAGTTGTCGAACTACGTAAATTTTGTGTGTTCTTCTTCTACATTTCTCTCTCTAGTTTCTTAATAACTTGTTCTGCATACATTATTTGAGTTATTTTGCTTGTTTGTGTGCTTCCGCTTCAACAAAAACAAACAAGTAAACAATCTCAAAATACTAAAATTGCAATTAGTGACAGAGAATAAAATCTAAATCATGATTTTCAAAACCATATATTAAATCAAAAAAAAAAAAATAGAACTACATTTTGTTTTTCAATACATCATTTTTAACCATTAAGAAAAATACACGAGTGAGAGAATACAAATAAAAAACGTCTCTGGGATAAGCTTCGTGACCAGGCGATCTTTGTAATAGAAGAGACATTTGTCGATATGCTTGGGCTTGTTTGGAGGGATCATTATAAATGATTAAAGTATGTCATTCACGGTACATAAAATATTCGACCAGAGTTGCTCTTGTATAAGGAGCAAGGTATTGTAATGTAGCAGGGGAATCATCAGTTTTAGCTACCATAATAATGTATTCCATCACTCCCATTTCCTGAAAAGTATTCACTACTTGAGCTACGAAAGATGCTTTTTGACCAATAACTACATAAACACATATTACATTTTACTCATGTTAATTGAGAATCATATTCAGAAGGGTAGGTGACTAATATACTTATATAAAATATAATAGTTACCTACTAAAAGTTTGTAGACGTACAAACCAAAATAATTGAACTTTTTTTTTTACATATATATACACAAATAAGAGTTAAAGAGTATTAGAGGTGATACTTGTTGTAAGCACTCTATATGCTCGACAATCTTGAAAGGAATCCTAAAATGTTAAGAAAATGGAGATGATAATAGTGGCAGAGAAAGTTAGAAAGAGATAAAATATTTAGTATTTTGAGTTTATAAAATGATAATAATAAAACTCTTGTATTTTATATAAGAGATTTGATAAATTAGATAATAGTTGTAACTGTTAACTAGTATATGAGTTTTAGATGACCTAGATTGGAGACCTAAAAAGTCAATATTTATCACCTTGTATGGTTCACAAGCTAAATAAAAAAAAGCTAAAGTTTAATAATGGTCATAAAAAAATCAATATTTATCAAAAAGGTGATCACTACCATGGACAGGCATAAGGAGACAAAGACAAATGAGTTATTAAAAACAAAACTTAAAGAATAAAACGGAATCTAAAATCATTGATGGTAAGGAGACGAAGACAAATGAGTTATTTAAGAACAAAGCTTAAAGAATAAAATGGAATCTAAAACTACTTCTCTGTCAATACGAAGAAAGGCAAACTCCATGATAACATCCCTGTCCTCCTTCCGAAACCAAGGACATAATTTATCATTGAAAACTCTCTCACGAGAATCTCTAGGAGGATCTTTTGGCACCTTTCTCAGAGGAGATGCCTTCCACCAGTTGCACTCCTATCCTTTCCTCTTTTATCCCCCACAAAGATGGAAAGGCCCAACTACTCTTCTCAGAAGCAAACGAAGGAGCAGCACCCCTTTTACCACCCTCGAGATGTGAAGGAAGAGCACTACTTTCCTTTCTAATTATAATTTGGTTAGGAGATACCAAACTCCCACTTCATGCTCCCATTGTCAAAGGAGAGTACAACCCTCAGAGTTATTATCGATGTTGATTGGCTCCTCTAAAAATATTGAAGCGAAAGCACACAAACAAGCAATATTACCAAAGTAAATAGTGCAGAATAAACAATTAAAGAATTAAAGAGACAAAGAGTAGAAGAAAAACACACAGAAATTACGTGGTTTAACAACTTGCCTGCGTTCATGGTAGATCAAGATCACTCACTCCTTTTATTGAATAATAAGACACTCACAAAGTATGCATTTTACAAGAAAGATCACAAAGAAAAACTCTATCTTGCAATCTAAGGGTTTTCTCTCACTAAAAATCATAAAAAAAGTTTAATCACTAAGATTTCTTGGGTTATCATAAAGATATATTTATAAGCCAATATAGAGCCTTTATATAGCCTTTAAGATGTCCTAAGTTTATCCTAAACATGTGAGAGTCATATTAGGGAGTCTTGAAACAAATGAGAGACGAAATAAGAAAGTCTCAAATCGGGAAACTATTGCTGTATCCAGTACTGCAGCGCTCAGCGTCCATTGCCGAAGCGCTGATCATCTGGCACCGTGGCTTCCACTCCTGGTCGCTGTGGCGCTGGCGTCCATTCTTGGTCGCCGCGGTGCTGGCGTCGGTGCCTGTTATGCCATTTCTTTATTTTTCACCTCCTTTCGCATCCGATTTCGATTCTCGTGCACCTTATGCACTTGATTTGATCTCCAAATTATATCCCGATGATTTTCAATCAATATTCTCACAAATCCCCTCCTTGATTCAAAATCATCCACAAAGCAACTTGATCTCTCATCTTCGTATCTTCGGTCACCCTCACAAAGTAGTGACTTCAGTTAAGTCCTTGCATAGGATGAACTTAACCGAGGGCAGTGGCTTAATCAACATGTCAGCAGGGTTTTCAGACAACGCTATCTTCTTTAGACTAACTTCACTACTTTGGACAATCTCTCGAATGTAATGGAGCCTCACATCAATGTGTTTCGACATTTCGTGGAACACTTAATGCTTCCTTAGATGTATGGCACTTTGGCTGTCACAATATACATCGGTGTTCCCATCTTCACTAGCCAATACCTCTGCGCATGTGCCTTTCAACCATACGGCCTCTTTATAGCTTCACCAACAGCTATGTACTCCGCCTCTGTGGTAGATAGTGCGACCACATGTTGTAGAACTGATCTCCAACATACACTACACCCAAACACTATAAATATGTAGCCCGTCAACGATCTTCTCTTGTCTAGATCACCTGCATAATCTGAGTCTACATACCCTCTTACCATTTCATTACTGTCTTCATCCCTCCTATACTTCAACCCATGATTTGATATCCCCTTGAGACATCTCAAAATTCACTTTACTGCAAGCCAGTGATCCTTACTAGGATTTGCCATGTATCTACTCACCACATTCACAGCCTGTGCTATGTCTGGTCTTGTACAACCATTGCATACATGATGCTCTCCACAACGCTTGCATACAGTACTTTACTTATCTGTAGTTTCTCCTCTTCGAATGTCGGTGACTGTACTGCTGAAAGTTTAAAATGTATGGCCAAAGGAGTAGAAACAGCCTTTGTATTGGACATACCAAACTTCTCTAGCATTTTGAGTATATATCACTATTGGGATAAGAAGATAATATTTCTTCTTTCCCTTACAATATCCATACCTAATATTCTTTTTACTGCTCCCAAATCCTTCATTTTAAACTCACCACTCAACTGCTTCTTGAGCTTCTGTATTTCTTCCATATTCTTATATACCATCAACATATCATCAACGTATAGAAGCAAATATATCATCCCACAACTTATGTTCTTAAAGTACATGCATCAATTATACGTACTCTTAGTAAAGCCACAAGCCATCATAAACTCATTAAATCTCCTATACCACTGTCTAGGTGATTGCTTTAACCCATATAATGACTTTTTTAGCAAACAGGTATGATCTTCTTTCCCAAGCTCCTCGAACCCTTGCGACTGTGCCATATATATCGTCTCTTAAAGCTATCCATGAAGAATAGCTGTCTTTACATCCATTTGCTATAGATGTAAATCAAGGTTTGCACATATGGCTAACAAAATCCCAATGGATGTGTGCTTAACGACTAGAGAGAATATCTCATGAAAATCAACTCCCTCTCTCTGAGTAAAATATTGTGCAACTAACGTAGACTTGAATCTCGTAGGCTTTATCCCCGGTATCCCCTCCTTCATATTCTACACCCACTTGCACCCAACTAGTTTCTTTTGAGGTCTTTCCACAAACTTCCAAGTATTGTTCTTCTTAAGAGAACTAATCTCTTCTTCCATAGCCTACTGTCATTCTTTCTTGTTTTCACTTTTTATAATCTCACCATATGTCCTAAGCTCATCATACTCAAGAGTATAAGCAGAATTAAAACCACGAGTAACCAAATCTACTTGTGCTTACATAATTATTGGGTTAATCATTCTCCTTAGCCTGTCTCTAACTAGTTGGTACTCTTCAAGTTCTATGTCAGGAGTCCTAGTCTTTCCTTGGGTTAACTTGGAGGAACTCGCCAGTGTTCTTGGTTCTTCTTCGAGGATCTCTTTGTTGAAGTACTGATCTGGGGGCATACCAGATCTACTCTCAAGCTCTTCTTCAACTTTTATTGACTCGGGTGCTGAGTCTTTCTTGGGCGCAGGTTCTTCTTTCCCATTTTCTTGGGAGGCTTTCAGCATGGTCGTCTCATCGAACATCATGTCACGACTTATGATACTCCTTTGTGGTGTTAAGTCTTTACACTATACCTTATATCCTTTTACTCATTCGGGATATCCTATGAATACCCATTTGATAGCTTTAGGTTCTAACTTTCCTTCCTTAATATATACAAAGGCAGGGCAACCAAATATTCCGAGGTGATCATATCTATTCTAGCGTCTTGAAGTCAATTGTTGATGAGGGACTTTGATTAATCAAATAAGTTGTAGTCACTACAGCTTCTCCCCAAAATACCTTAGACATCTGTGCATTGGTAAGCATACATCTAACCCTTTCAAGTAGGGTCATAATCATCCTTTCAGCTACCCTATTCTGCTGTGGTGTTGATCTTGCCGTTGTATGCCTTGCAATCCCATGCTTAGCACAAAACCTATAAATCTCTCTATTGTTAATTTCGAGGCCATTGTCAGTTCTCAACCTCTTCGTTCTTTTGCTAGTTTGATTCTCAACAAGAGCCTTCAAAGTCTTGAATACATTAAACGCTTGATCATTGCTCTTTAACACATAGGCCCATAGCTTTCTTGAATAGTCATCAATTAAACTGAAAAAATACCTATCACTACCACGAGTAGCTGTTTGAGTTGGTCCCTAAAGGTCCGAGTGTATGTACTCAAGAGTTCCCTTAGTCTTGTGCTCGCCAATACTAAACCTCACCCTATGTGGTTTCCCAAGCACACAATGTTCACAAAACTCCAAGGGCTGGAACTTATCTTCACCAAACGCCTTTTGACTAAATAACTCCTTTAGGTTTCTCTCGCCTAGGTGTACTAATCTAAGATGCCACAACTTGGTTTGCATACTCTCATCATCTACAGAGAATAATGCAGAACCACTCACGACTTCACCCTTAAGCACATAAACATCTTTACGCTTTTCTCTTCTCATCACCACCATGAAACCCTTTAACACTCTCAAAACCCCTCCGTCGATCTTGATGGAACACCCATTCTGGTCTAAAGTTTCTAATGAGATCAAGTTCCTCTTCAGGTCATGAATATACCTAACATCTGTTAACTCTCTCACTTGCCCATAATACAGCCTGAGTTTAACACTACTAATTTCCATTATCTAACATGCAACGTCATTACCCATTAACACCTTACCACTACTAATGGGCTATAAATTTACAAACCAAGACTTGTGCAGACATATGTAAAAAATAAAACCAGAATCAAGAACCTATTTTTCAGAATTCTTACCATCAGTAGCGACGAGTGTTTATGCCCTATCATAGCTATCATCATATGCAAGTGCAGCATCCGCTTTCTTCTTATCTTGTGCTCTTTTCTTAGGACAGTCTTTTATAAAGTGCCTCTCTTTCTTGTAGCAATAGTATTTTTTAGAAGTCCTAGACTTCGATCTTGAGCCATTTTTCCTTCCATCTCTATATAAGGGCCTTCCTCTTACAGATAAACTTTTTGCATTGCCCTGCATCCACTTCCTTAATAATTTTGAGTTTAATGATGATTTCACATCACTCATCGTTAAACTCTCTCTGTCATAAAGTAGCGTATCAACAAAGCTTTCATAACTCTTGGAGAGTGAACTTAGCAGGATAATTGCTCTATCTTCATCTTCTATCTTGATGTTGATAGACTCAAGATCAAGGATGATCTTATTGCAGACGTCTATATGATCTTTCATTGGCGTCCCCTCTAACATGGACAGCTGATACAACTTCTTCTTTATAAATAATCTGTTGGCTAATAATTTTCGCATATAAAGAGAGTTAAGCTTTTTCCAAAGACCTATTGCTGTCATCTCACTTGTTACTTCCCTTAGTACTTCATCGCTCAATGATAGAACAATTTTGCTATGAGCTCTTTGTTGAATGTCCATTCTTTCTACTTCAGCTTTAGATGACTCTGGCATTTTCTCTTCATCACTAGATGACGCTGCAGTCTCCTATAATGCAAAGCCTAGCCTTTTTCTCACCAACACTTTTACCTTCATCTTCCACAAATTGAAGTTATTCATACCGTTGAATTTTTCTATTTCATACTTGGGTGTACCCATGTCTTCTTAGAACCAAGCTCTGATACCAGTTTATTGAAGTGGAAGCATACAAATAAGCAATATCACCGAAGTAAATAGTGCATAACAAGTAGTTACGGAATTAAAAAGAGAAAGGGTAGAAGACGAACACATAGAAATTACGTGGTTCGACAACTTGCCTACATCCACGGCAGGTCAAGATCACTCACTCCTTTTATTGAATAACAAGACCCTCACAAAGTATGGCTTTTATAAGAAAGATCACAAAAAAAATCTCTCTCTTGCAATCTAGGGATTTTCTCTCATTAAAAACAAGGAAGTCTCAAATGGGGAAACTGTTCCTGCGTCTAGCGTTGCGGCTCTCAACGCCCATTGCCTGGGCACCACGGCACTGATCATTTGGCATCGTGGCATTCACGTTCTGGTTTGGACGTTGCGGTGTTGGCGCCTTGCATGCCATTTCTTTTTTTTTTTGCCTCCTTTCACGTTCGTCTTCGATTTTCATGCACTCTACGTACTTGGCTTGATCTCCAAATCATATCTCAATAAATTTCAATCAATATTCTCACAAAAAAAAGATGAGATTAGGAAGTCAAACTAAACTTAAGAGCCGAGGATAGGAAAAACATAAACAAAATTACAAATAGAAACACCATTAATAAAAAATTCATCAACGAGGACAAAACTCTTCATCGATAAATTAGGAATGGGTTGGAAATTGTCCTCAACTTCATAAGGCCCTTCAGCAGGCCTTGGAATAAACCTCAATTCCTTTTCAAGTTCCTTCGAAACCTTATGAGTTGACATACTAGCAAAATGATGGTTCATTGTAACCCCAGAGCACCTAACGCATGCTACATAGCCTTAGGAATAGGATGCTCTCTTCCACTTACCTCTAGAATGAATCTAAAAGTATCTCCACCATTAGGATCGATGTCTTCAACTTCTTCAATGTCTAAGGCCTCAAGTTTGGACCCCCAGGTACATTTTTCATCGTAATGTTTTGCCTAAGGATATGCACTTTATTTGGGGCACTAAAAAAGTAATTAGAGAAAATATCTAAAACTTTCTCTATAAAGTCTAGAATACCTACAGAAAGAAAATAAGAAGTCAGAGAGCAATAAAGCAGAGAAGTTAGATGATAAAAAAAAACCTACCTTCCTCACCAATGGTACAAGAAGCCCCTAGGAATATAGTTAAACCTTTGGTCTTAAGAGGAACAACAACCAATTGTACCTGAACAAGTTGAACTGATTGAAATAGTTTTTGTTTATATGTTGTAGAAGGCCTCGTCATAAAAAAGGCATCTGCAAATGGACTAGTAGTATTAAAAGTCTAGTTGGGACAAGTTTATTTGAGAATTACCCTCATCAACAAGTCCCACACTTACATAAGGATGAGAGGATATTAGAATTAGTAGAAGAGGTTGTAAGAGAGTAATTTATTACCTTACATTCCTAGTATCTTAGATAGCTTTGACATTTTTGCTTGCAATGGGAACCTCCATTTAGTAAACACAAAGAAATAGGAAAAATGTCAAGAAATTATTTTAAAAATTAAAATTTTATACTCATGGATATCAGGAAGGAATCTAGTATAAGTGTACGACTAACAGAGTGCCTCACCATTGCCATTCTTAGCCTTTATCTTTAGAGGAAACAAAATTGATTTCATAAAGGTCTAATGATACCTAAAAAATTATTGAAATGCCTGACCATTAAATGATGGAACACGACTAACAAATTTCAAATCAAGAGGAGTAAGAGTCAAAAGTTCCTCCTTGTAAGTTAAGGCCCAAGAGAACTAGGTAACTCGATCTGCTGCCCATGAACCTTAAAAATGAGTCGTGCAAGGCCTGACAAAGAGAAGAAGGATTATAATTACAATTTTATTTGAAATTGAATTGAATTAATTATAAATTAGCATGGACAAGATTTTGTCACAAAGTAGGTTAATCTCAATCCTTTTCCTTAGTTGTTGCATTATGAGTTACAAACAAACTTAATCATATAATTGTAGTCACACATAAATCGAGTATAAATTTGGACTTGTGCACTATAAATGTGGAAATTTATTAACATCAAGATCATTGATCATTGAGTTGTAAGCACTATTTAAGTATCTGAAGCATTCGAGCATAGCATCCCCTGCTTTTTTTAAGCACTTGACACACAGAACATTTCTTTTCTTTGTAGTTTTTGACTTGAGTGCCAAAATGTATTTTCTTACCGGACAATGACGCTCTCCCGTAAATTCAAAGAATTCTCAAGGACAAGGAAGTAAATTTATGAAGTTATAATCTTTGGAGCTTTTAGTTCCAACTATTAATATTTTGGTTAAAAACCAAGACGATTAATTTCTAAGTGTCATAGTTCTCTTGAAAACAATAACAGATTAGTTTGAATCGTCATTAATGTTTTTTTATTTTATTGTTTAACAAAAAATATGATAGTTGGGTTCATGTCATTTTATATTATATTTATTTTTAAATTTTATTTAAAAGATTAAATGTTTGATTTTTTGCATTTATTTGTTAAGCATTTAAATTTACTTAATTTTTTGTTTTAACACTTTTTTGGGTTAATAAATGCTTTTAGGAATTTTTTTTTCCTTTTATTTTGCAATTACAGAAAAAAACATTAAACTATTTATTACTATACAAAAATATACAAAGGTCAATGTCTAAGCCCACATATGTGCCTAGGTACATTCTATCATGGTAAGACATATGAGAAGACATGGTAAGTCCAAGCCCAAGTCACTTTACGAGGCCTAATCTATGGGTTATAGTTTGATAGGAATAGGGTTGCACTAAGTAAGACCCAAGCAATATGGACCCTTAGGCTAAGGCTAATTAAGGGAGAAAACATAGCTCAAAGCAAGGGCAAACCTATATTATTAAGGTTAATAGAGAAAAACAAGCCCAATAAAGGTAGTTTGTGGTCGTTTAAAATTCTTTTGTAAAATAAGAAAAGGTAAATTCTTTATTTAACTTGGTAAGTAATTAACATGATAATGCTTTATTTAGAATAAAATAGTGTTTTGTTTCTTTTATTCATTAAATTTGTTTTTTGCTTTTAACTAGAATAAAACTCATTAAATAAGCTAGAATTAAAGAGGATATTGAGCTAAATAAGGAGTCTTGTCCTAGCATAAAATCTTAGCTCTATAAAACTACTTTTTACATGTAATATCATCATGATTCAATCCTTGACACCATGTTGTATGCCTTACCTTTCAAAACACGATGGGTCGCCCTTCTTCTTTACCCTTTTGACATTTTCTTTAACCTTAATTGATAATTCAATAGTTCTGCATCTATTCTAAAGATTATTACACTCACAAAACAATGCCTAAAAAGCCTAGATAAGATTTAAGAGACCCGTTTCCTTTAATCTATAGGCTAGGGTTTCATGCAGCCTAAAACCCTTAACTTGCACCACAGTCAAAACGGTTCAAATAGAACTTGAAATACTTTTCACACTACCCTTAACACCCTTTATCACATGGGTTTATCTATTATTTATTGTGAAAGCTTGACAACCACACCTTTTATAAGTTAATACCAAAGTTATTCGAATAAATAACTTTCACTCAAGACCACACAAAAAACAAAAATTAAAACATGGGCCTCTTGGACTCTAAAAGTTCTTTAGAGGCAGGGTAGACCCTACTTTCAAACTCATAGGGATAAAGAGGTTGAGATTCATTATCTAAGCCTAGGTCATATCATTCTTACTGCTTTCCACATTAGCGCAATATTATTACAATAAATGATATTCTACCATGTAGCGATATTGTAGAACCATCCGAAACACTCACTACTTACACTAACTCATTTTTTACACTCTTTAATTCATGCTCTACAACTTTAAATCTTAAATTTCTTAATCATGTACGTCTTAAACTTTACTTTCTTTATTTATTTCTTGGATGTTGTTTTTTTTGTTGATTGAATAATTTTGATAATTTGTTTAATGATTAATTTTAAAAAAAAATTGGATTGGTGTGAATTAGATTAAGGTTTACATTAATATTTTTAGAGTTAAGGTTGGGTTAGACAATTTAGTGGTGGTTAAGAAGGTGGTGATAGTGGTAGAATGGAAGCGGTTGAGTGCATTGTAGCAAATTAGAGGAGGTAAAGTGTGTGGCGGTAAATTGGAGATGGACAATGGGCTATTGAGGTTGTTACTTATATGAGTTACAGTGTACTTAGGCTATTTCTTGCTAGAGCAGCAATGTGGTTGTACTACTACTCGTGCTCACATTGTCGCAAAATAGTTCCCTGAAGATGGAAGCTAATGCAATGATTTGAAATTTTAAGCCTTAAATTTTATATTTTGGGGTAAAGTATGTCATTTACAAAATATAAAAGGTCATATTATAAATATAATAAAATTCAAGGCAAAACTATAAATATACATATGTTTAAGGGTAAAAATGTTAATAAATTTTTCCTTTTAATTTCACATTTTATTTTAGACGTGGGTTCTTACAAAATTCACCTTTCTATCTGTATATGTAGTTTTGTTCTACTGAGCAATGCAACTTAGTATATAGTGTTAAATTATGGATTAACTGAACAACAACACATAATTGTGTTGTTGATCATACAATGAGCTATGTCGCCACTAAATAAGTTCTCTTTTTCTCTTTATATACATATATGTATGTATGTATGTATATGTATGGGTGTGTTCACGCATACGCATGCGTGTGTGTATAGAGTTTTATTCTAGTGGACTACGTAGCTAACTATATAGTAAGCACCTAAATATGTGTCAAGATTTTGTAACACATCATGAATTGTAATGAAGTTGTGGATTAACTAGATATGTTGCATGGCAGTGTTTTGCATTATTTGGTGAGTGAAAAGCGCATTTTATACTTCATACTGTATCTTTCATAACGAAGTTATTTAAGATAGAAATTTATAAAAAAAGAAGGAAAAGGTATTAAATATGCTACAGTAGATTGTATAGTAAAATGCTACAGTGGATATAAACAGTGTTTTGCTATAGTGCTCGTGGTGGCAAAAATTGGCACCTAAGTGCCATAAAAACCCAAGTCTTGGCACCGTCGAGTTAAAAATCGGAGTCGCGACATGGTGAACAGTAAATAAATAGTGCATATGAACATTGAATGCATTGCGGCACCAAAATCCAATGCCACAACCTTAAAACTCTGGTGCCATAACGCCAATCAATTTAGAAAACCCTTTTTTACCCTAATTTAGAGAGAGAAACAAAGATTTTTAGTGAAAGAAAGCATTCTTGGAGCTTGGACTCTTAAAGATCATTGAAGATTGAAGGCGCTGTGAACTTTTTTAATTAGTTTTCCCTTTTCTTTTTCTCATCTACTTTAATTTAAATTTTATATTTGTAATTTGTATTGTTTGAAACATGGTTACTCTTATGAGCTCTTGAATTAATATAATTGTGCATTTGATTATGAATAGCAAAATTTATTGTTCTAGGGCTTGATAGAACTATACTAAATACTATGTTTTAATATTGTTAGTTGGTTAATAACTATACATTGTGTTTTTCACTTATACTTTTCTAAGTTTAATGCTTCTAATTTAATTGAAAAGTTAATTAGATGATCTTGACGTATAGGTTGTATGCTTTGAAAGATTAACCTTTATGTTGGAATTGAAAAGCATAACATTAGCTTTTATTGAGTTGAAAGATTAATAAAACTTAGGTAATCATTTAAGAGTTGTGTAATGCATGTATAGATAGACAAGTTAAATAGAGATATCAACTTGAATATGTATGCATAGAATTTTATTGGACGCTCGAGAGAGGTAATGAGATTAGTTCTAAGCCCTTAATTAATAAACTCACAAGAATAGTTTTTAACTAGTAATTATAAAAAAATATAAGAAAGGTAGAGTGAAATCAAAATCTTAAGACCCTTTGAGCATAGAAATCTCATCTCCTTTAATCATTTAGTTGTTAGTTGTAGCCTCTTTGATTTTCTTAACCAATTTAGTGTTTAAATTACCCTAGATAAAGTTATATTGCTAGCACCATAATACTTATCATTACTTTTGAGTGTCAATTCTCATGGGAATGATACTAACTTATTACTCTATTACTTGCTCATGACCCATACACATGCGGTTAAAATTTGCGTGTATTTAGTTTCGCAAGAAAGTGATAGGTAGCCTACTAGATCATATATATATATATATATATAGGACAAAACTAGGAGTATATTAATTTAGGATTTTTTATTTGAGTTTAATTTGATGTTCTAATTTTAGTAGAATTATTATTCTTATTTTGAGTCATATTTTTAGAAAGATTTTAGGTTTTTTTTTATTTATTAGAATTTATTATTTCTTTTACTTAGTAGAATTTATTGTTTCTTTAAGATCAAGTCATCTATTAATGTAAAAATACTTGTTATATGTAACTTTTACATATATGATAAAAAAAATATTTTAGTTTTATTTTCTTTTTGAAATTTATATTTATCGTGATTTCAACATGCTCTCTTTATGTGAGCATTTTTTTTCGTGAATTCAAGATATATGATATTTTGTGATGGTACGAGAATCTTCATCATTGTTGTTTCATTATTTATATTTATCAAAGTCCAATTTAATTGTTGTTTCATTATATATAAATAAAATTCGCCCAAATTGTTTTGAATTCGGTCAAAGATAAATGAAACAAATTGGTGGTTTATTTCCGTTTGCTAAATGAATAGTTTATATTAATGTTAAACAAATACCATTAAAGTTTTTTTGTAGCCAAAGTTCATTTTGGCAACAATACAATTCAACAATTCATTTGAAATATAAAAACAGGTGGCAATAATTTATAAGTTTATGAAAACAATTAATTTGTCATGCTTTTTCTAAAGCATGTGCTGCCAACATTTCAATGAGCTTTCAAAGTGTGATTTGTCATACTTTTTTCTATGTAGGTGCCGGCGGTAATTGACAAAGTTAATGCCACTAATTTAGCTTTTATTCGATCATTTTATTTTTAGCACCTTGCTACTAATTAGCTCGTAATTGGTTGAATGGGCGGTAAAAGATGTTATAAATAGCTTGCTTTTTTTTTTCATTTAAAAAGTACAAGTAAAAGGAATGAAGAAAATGGTTAATTTGGTTTTGAGAGCTTACGTGTTAACTTTAATACCAAAATTATCTGAGAGACAAAAATTAAATTTGAAGCAAGTGTTGCTTCAATTTGTTTCTAAAAAAGAAGATTATTATTTTAGTTTGTGAAAGTTCATCACGTTCCTAATTAAAATTGTTCAAAGCATGTTATGAGGGTAAGTTCTTTAATCTCATTAGTGTAATAAAATTATTTTAATGTATATTTATAATTCTGCTGCATAATATGTAAGACATATTATTTTTAAATTGTTTAAAATGCACATATTTACTCGTAGCATGGTGTACACGTACACAACACCAACATAAATTATCCTAGATAAAGTTATATTGTTAGCACCATAAGTCTTAACATTAATTTTGAGTGTTAATTTTCGTGAGAACGATACTCACTTATTATTCTATTACTTGCTTATGACCCATGCATTTACGGTTAAAATTTACGTGTATTTAGTTTCGCAAACAATGAACTTATATATATATATATATATATATGATAAAACTAGGAGTATATTAATTTAGGATTTTTTATTTGACTCTAATTTGATGTTCTAATTTTAGTAGAATTATTATTCTTATTTTTAGTCATATTTTTAGAAAGATTTTAAGTTTTTTTATTTGTTAGAATTTATTATTTCTTTTACTTAGTAGAATTTATTGTTTCTTTAAGATCAAGTTATCTATTAATGTAAAAATATTTGTTATTTGTAATTTTTACATATATTATAAAAAAATATTTTTATTTTATTTTCTTTTTGAAATTTATATTTATCATGATTTCAGCATCCTCTCTTTATGTGAGTATTTTTTTTCATGAATTCCAGATATATAATATTTCGTGACGGTACGAGAATCTTCATCATTGTTGAGTTTTAATGATCATCTTTATGCTTTTTCTATCGTAGTAGATGGTTACCAATTTATTTATTTATTTTTAAAAAAAATCTAGAGGATGGTTACTAAAAAGCTATCAACTTTCATAAGCATAACATATGCAAAATAGCATTGAAAGATAAAAGACTTTTTAGTGACAATCAGGAATAGAAAATCTATTACTAAAGAATATCACTAAAGTTGTACTTTTAGTATTGATTTTTTATCACCACTGTAAAAATGGTCTATATTACTATGACACTTTAAAAATTGTTTCAATAAAAGTAATATTATATTCTTATTTTGTGATAGACTCGTTGAAACTTAATGAAAGTATCGGTAAAAAGCCTATAAATAATATCAAAAATAAAAAATAGCGTAGTTTTAGTTTGAAAAAGTTTAATTATTTGTAAATTAAAAAATTTAAAACTCTCACCCAAAATAGAATGGTAAAAAAAATAATTTATCAAATAAAATAAAATCTTTTCAAAGGCTGCTATTTTTTAGGCTTTATCGGGGCCAAGAAAAAAATTGACATTAAGGGTTATGACGGCCAAAATAATTTTTTTTGATTTAATAAAATAAATGTAGTGGATGTCAGATTATCTTATTTATAATTACATGTATATAGAAAAAAGATTATTTTAATTCTTTACTTTGATTAAACTTGAATTAGATTACTGCAATCTTTTTTACTATACCCAATATTCAAACTCACACATGTGAACACATAGATCTTCATTTAATATTCAAACCCATGTGTACCAAAATATGAGGAAACTAGAGCACCATAATTCTTTTTATGTAAAAGAATTATTCTTATGAATGTAGTGTTATTATTTTACTATTTCATACCTCCCTTATATATATAAATATCCTTTGGGTATTTAGAGTTTGATTAAGATGAAGAATTTAGAGTTTAATTAATATTTGAGTTAATAGAGGGATTGCAAGACCTATAAACTTTCTAACTCTAACTTAAAAAGTCTAAGCCCAATCATCTCATGACTAACTAGATCTTTTAAGTTAACCCATACTATTCTACTAAAAGTTAAATGTTACACTCTAATAGCCCATGTTAATAAATAAAAAAACTTATTTAATTAAAATTCTTTTCAATTAAATTAATCTTGACCTTTAGACCAATAATAGCCACTTGTTGACACTCTAATCAATATTTATAATTAAAGTTAGGTCATGAAAAAAATGTCTTACTTCTTTACTCTAAATCACCAAATGCTCTAATGATCATAAGTGTTTCTGCCTCTGCTGCCTTCGAGCCTTTCTTTTAACGTGTTTATATTTGTAAATAAATTTAAAAATAAATATTATTATTCAATAAATAATTTATTGAATAAAATGCAATCACAAATTCAAATGATCAAGTACTACAAATAGTTTAGGTGGACATTAATTAATTATATTTCATCTTGCAAGTACTATCAAGATTTTGACCGTTTATATGAATCTCACTATATGATAACTCAAAAGATACAATATATGATTATAAGTTCATTACTTGTTTATGATTAAGGTTAGTCAAGTTATTAAAGATTTTACGAATTAAGATCAATGACATTTAGTTAACTTAATTTACATTAAATGTAATCCCATTCAATGTATTATATACACTAGTTTTTCTACTAACATTTCTACATTGATGATTAAGGTAAATCATCCACTATAAAAAATTAAAAAACTACAACTTTACATAATAAAATGCTGTTCTCATTAATGCATATGAATTAGATTTAATTTATAAAGAACTTGTGATTTATATCTTTATAATGCCTACATTTATAAAGTATATGATATATACTTTTCATTAATAACTATAAGCTAGATTTAATTTATAAAGAACTTGTGATCTATACATTTTGTATTAACACCATATGCCTAATACATATATCATATACTTTATAAATATGGGCTCATCAATGTATGCTCAAATAAATGTATTAATAATCTTATTAATCAAATAAAAAATAATTATACATGCTTTAAAGGAACAAAATAACATTATATGTCTAACAATCTCCCACTTGCCCTAAAGCATGTCTAGTATCTATTAAACTCCATATCATCTATATGACTTTTAAAACTCTTTGTTAGTAATGACTTGGTGAATGGATCTACTAGATTTTCTACTAATTCAATCTTGGATACCATGACCTCACTCTTTTGCAAAAACTCTCTTAGTGACTGGTGTTTCCTCTTAATATATTTTTCTTCTATTGTGATATCTTGATTTTTTAGACCATGCTACTGTCTTGCTATTGTCTCAATAAAGGACAATAGGCATCTAAATACTAGGCACCACCTTAAGCTGGGAAACTTTTAGAGCTATACTGTCTCTTTTGCAGCTTCTGATACATCTACATATTCAACTTTTATAGTAGAGTCTGCAATACATGAATATTTTACACTCATCTAACTTATAGCGTAATCACCTAAAGTGTACAAATATCCTAAGATAAATTCTAGGCATCTTTATCTTATTGAAAATTTGAATTTATATACCTAATAAGTATAAAATCTTCTCTATAATACACAAGCATATAATCTTTCATTCTCCAAAGGTACTTGAATATATGCTTTATCATAATCTAATATTCTAGTCCTATATTAGATTGATATCTACTGACCATTCTAATTGAATATTAAATATCTGGTCTAGTACACAACATGTATACACGAGACTTCCTGCTGTTAATTCATAAGGATTTTCTCTTATGCGATCTATCTCTTCAGCTGTCTGAGGACTCTGATGCTTGGATAGATCAATCCTATATCAATAAAGAAGCAGCCATTTTTTGGAATTACGTATAGTAAACTTGAACAAAATTTTGTTAATGTACTTAGCTGGGTAAGCCTAACATCTTTCTCTTACGATCCCTTAATACTTTGATCCTAAGGATATTACTAACTTTACTTAAGTCCTTCATATCAAATTGGTTGGATAACTAAACTTTAACTAATGATAATGCCCTTACATCATTTCTAATGAGTATTATATTATCTACATACAAGCCTAGAAAAACTACAACCGCTCATTTATCTTCTTGTAAGCATAGGGTTCATTAAAATTTTGATTAAAATCAAATGTTTTGATTACATGATCAAATGTGATGTTACAAGATCTAGATACTTATTTAAGCCTATAGATCGATTGTTACAGTTTACAAATCATATGCTCTTAGCCTATAGTTATAAAATTATCTGGTTGTATTATATAAATACTTTCTTCAAGATTGTTATTGAGAAAGACAGTTTTGATATCCATTTGCAAAATCTCATAATCAAGATTTGCTATAATGGATAAGAGAATTATAATAAACTTAAGCATGGCTAACGGCGAGTGTACCTTTTTGCAACAAGCTTAGCTTTGAAGGTTTCCACCTTCTTATTTACCCATCTATTTCTCTTATAGACCTACTGACACCGTATGGGTTTTATTCTTTTAGGTAGTTCTATATGTTTCTAGATTTTATTAGTGTACATGAATCCATCTCTGATTTCATATCTTTATGCCAATAGTCTATATCTTTATCGATCATTGCTTTATCACAGGTAGTGGGATCTAGTTCTTGTTCATTAGAGAATGTCTGAAAAGACTCTCCAATTAACAAGCACGTAACTGGACATCTAATAATCGTATTACTATGACGAAGTACTAATAGTTGTTACTTTGTAGCTGACTCTAATGGGTTATTATGATATGAATTGAGAATTAACTAATTGACTTTATAGAGTACAATTTTGAAGTTCTCAAATAACTCATTGTTCGCAAAATTATACACACATGAATTTGTAACCGCAAGTGCACGGGTTGTGAGCAAGTAATAAAGTGATGAGTGAGTATCATTCACATGAGCATTGTATCCTAAATTAATGCTAAGTACTATGATGTTGGCAAATTAACTTTATCTAAGCGAATTTAAAAGATAAGTTGAATTGTGAAATTAAAAATGCTTTAAATTAAGTAACTCGATAAATTAGAGAAATGATAGTTTTATGGCAATGGGGCTTCTAAGGACCTGATTTCTCTCTATTATTTTTATGCTCTTTGTCATTAGTGATAAACAACTAATCTAATGTATTCATTAATCAAGGGCTTAAGAATAATCTCATTCCCTCTCCCGAGTACCAAATGAGACTCTATGCATATACAAACAAGTTGATATCCCTATCTAACCCGTTATATATACATGCATTAAGCTACCCTAACGCGACTGCCATAAGTTCATTAGTCTCCCAACTCAACAAACTCAAGGCTATGCCTTTTACAACCAACATATGGATTAAACTTTCTCAAGCATATAACCCAAATGTTTAATTCATCCAATCTATTTTCCAATGCAATTAGAAGCATTAAGCACATAAAAGGCATAAATGAATAAGCATCAAATAGTCATAATTAGATAATCACATCAATACATAGAGTTCAATAGAGTTCCATCAAGCATTAGAACATATAATCTAGCAATCCATAGTGAAATATTCAATTACGTTCATCCAAATATTCATAAAAGTACTTATGTTCAAATTAACACAAAATATAATTACAAACTATAAATAAATATAAATGCAGTAGAGAAAGAAGAAGGAACTAGTTAGAGAAGCCTTTGGAGTCCTCAATCTTCAATAATCTTCTTTAATCCAAACTCCAATGATTTTTTTCTCACTAAAAACCAGAGTTTCTCTCTCTATTTCGTACTCTCTTTTCTCTTTAGAAAAATGGCTAAAAGGTAGTGTTTATAGGTTTCAAATTAGGGCAAGAAAAGAGGGGTTAAAATAGGTGGTGGCGCTTGGGCGTCACATTTTGGTGCCTGGGAGCCGAGCATTCTGCCAATGGAGCCTGTTTTGGCACTTGGGCACTACATTTCGGTGCCTAGTGTCACGCCCCAAGTGCTCTCAAGCATTTTCTCAAGCACTTGGTGCGCGACTAGGCCTGCTGGAGGCCTCTTGGACCATGGAGCGCTACGTGGACCGGAGCTTCTAGAAGGCCCGCTGGTTAGGATGGAGAACCGGGCTTGGCCCGTAACTTATTAAGGAAGTTAACCCTAGTTAGACTTCCATAATAGGTAGGAGAGCATCTAGGAATATTCTAAGGAATATTATCCCATCTTGTATATACACCGTTAGATCAAATAGATCTCAGCCATTGATTATATAGGGCTGCAACTATAAAAAGGGGAGACCCTCACTTGTATTTTTCATCTCATAGCTTGTTTTCTCTTCAGCAATACAGAGAGCATTCGTGCAAACACTTGGTGTGCTTCTTTTCTCTTCTCTTTGTGTGGTTTTCTAGGCTGCTTAGCACGCAACGCGTCTAAGGCCGCACGGTCTCGAAAAACAGTCCGTGATAGTTGGTATCAGAGCAGGTTCAGTTCAGAGATGGAGAAAGACGGCGCACCATCAGATTTGACTGAAGAGAGGGGTCGGAACCCCAAAGCTAAGAAGCACGGCGTGGCTTCTCGCGAGAAATTAGCAGATCCAGGTCAGGATGTGGGGGTATGGTGAGAGCACTCAGCGGCGTTGTCGGGAAGGCGGCAGATCGCCTTGGAGAGCTGGAGCAGCAAGTAGAGAAGATCGAGGGGGGCCTCGACGCTCAAGGAGACGAGCTGCGCACCCTCATCAGCACATCCATCGAGGCTTACGTCGATAAGCAGCGGGACTGGATTAAAGCTTTTCAGGAGAGCGTCCTAACCACAATGGACAGTATTCAGGCCCAAGTAGGGGAGCTACACCGTGGGCTCGAATCTGTCAAAGAGGATGTGGTGTTGTGTAAGCGGGCGGTGGCGAATGGGTCTGTCACCGCTCAAGTGACGGTGTCTACACCGAGAGTCGATGCTCCTAAGCCCAAGGAGTTCAGCGGGAAGCGGAACGCCAAGGTAAATACCGCGACCCTATATCTCTCTGATCATGCAATTCTGTGGTGGCGTAGGAAGAGCGAGGAGATTCGCAAAGGTACCTGCACCATTAATACCTGGACAGAGTTGTAGCAGGAGCTGAAACGCCAATTCTATCCGAAGAATGTGGCGCACGACGCTAGGAAGCGTCTAAAGGAGTTGAGACAGAACAAGTCGATTGGTGAGTACGTTGAGGAGTACTCTCTGCTGATGCTGCAGATCCTCAATATGAGTGAAGAAGACTTGCTGTTCAACTTCCTTGATGGGTTACAGACATGGGCGTCCAATGAGCTGAGGCGGCGTGGAGTGCAGAACATATCCGACGCCCTCACATTGGCGGAAACGCTCACTGATTACGCAAGGGTGATACGGGGAAGTCCAAGAATTCGAAGCCCAATCACAGCAAAGGTGGGGGAACCAGGGAGTCTCATCCTCCGCAGGATAAGGAGGGGAAAGGTAAACCGCCCACAGGGAGAGAGCAGAAGCGCAACGGCGGGAGAAAGCGGAGATCTAGCTGCTTCCTTTGCGACGGGGATCATTGGGTGAAGGACTGTCCAAAGAAGAAGGCTATCAACGCAATGTTGGAGACTCAGCAAGCGGGTGAACAGGGACAATTGGGATGTCTCCAGTTACTCAATGCCCTCAATGCCAAGCGGGCAGCCCGCGCGCCAGCAGGAAAGACGCTGATGTACGTTGAAGCCTACACTAACGGGAAGAGGACGCAAGCACTAGTAGATACTGGAGCTACGCACAACTTTATGAAGTATGCGGAAGCAGTATGCTTGGGCCTCAAGGTGGAGAAGGGGATTGGCTACCTCAAGACTGTGAACGCCGCAATCAAGCCACTGGACGGGGTCATTCGTGGAGTTGAAATGAGCCTCGAAAAATGGAGTGGTAAGGTAAACTTTTCAGTAGCCCCTCTCGATGATTTTGATGCTGTTCTTGGTATGGATTTTCTGCGGCAGTTTAATGTGGTGCCACTTCCCCGACACAACTATGTATGCATCTTGGAGGGAGGACCATGCATGGTGCCAACAGTAAACAAGCCGACAGGTGGGCAATCCAAGCCCAACGCCCACACTACTCTCCTATCCGCCATGCAACTGAAGAAAGGAGCTAAGCGGGGAGAAGAGACATACCTCGCCACAATATGGGAGGCAGATGATGAGGCGTACGGGGGCGAAGAGGAGCTGCCAGCAGAGATCACGAAAATGCTCAAGCAGCACTAGGACGTGATGCCAGCAGCGCTACCACAGAAATTACCACCAAGACGGGCAATTGATCACGAGATTGAGCCGGAACCAGGGGCGAAACCTTCAGCCAAAGCCCCATACAGAATGTCTCCACCAGAACTAGCAGAGTTGCGGAAGCAGCTCAAGGAGTTGCTGGATGCAGGGTTTATCCAGCCATCGAAGGCGCTTTACGGCGCGCCCGTGCTTTTCCAGCGCAAGCACGACGGATCATTGCGGTTATGCATAGACTACCGAGCGCTGAACAAGGTCACTGTCAAAAATAGGTATCCCATTCCTTTAATTGCTGACTTGTTTGATCAGTTGGGGCAGGCAAAGTATTTCTCGAAGCTGGATTTGCGGTCAGATTACCATCAGGTGCGGATAGCCGAGGGCGATGAGCCGAAAACCACCTGTGTGACGTGTTATGGGGCCTTTGAGTTTCTGGTCATGCCGTTTGGCCTCACCAACGCGCCAGCCACTTTTTGCACACTGATGAACAACATACTCCAGCCCTTTCTTGACAAGTTCGTCGTCGTGTACTTAGACGACATCGTCATCTACAGCAACACTCTCGAAGAGCATGTGGAACACTTGAAATCTGTCTTGAAGGTGCTTCGCGAGAATGAGCTGTATGTGAAGAAGGAGAAGTGCTCATTTGCCAAGCTGGAGGTAGACTTTTTGGGTCACAAGATCAAAGAGGGCAGGTTGATGATGGACAGGGCGAAGATTCGAGCCATTGTGGACTGGGAGGCACCCACGAAAGTTACCGAGCTGCGGCCTTTCCTTGGGTTGGTTAACTATTATCGCAGGTTTATCAAGAGCTACTCCACCACTGCAGCACCCCTCACCGACTTGCTAAAGAAGACTAAGGCGTGGGAGTGGAGTAAGGAGTGCCATGGGGCTTTTGATCGACTAAAGGCAGCAGTGATCGAAGAACCAGTCTTAGCATTACCGAATCACCTGTTACCGTATGAGGTACATACTGATGCATCTGATTTTGCTATTGGTGGTGTATTAATGCAGCAGGACCATCCGATCGCATATGAGAGCCGAAAGCTCAATGAGACGGAGAGGCGTTATACGGTGCAGGAAAAAGAGATGACGGGGGTCATCCATTGTCTGCGCACTTGGCGACATTATCTGCTTGGGGCAAGGTTCGTAGTGATGACGGACAACATAGCAACGAGTTACTTCCAAAGTCAGAAGAAACTCAGCCCGAAGCAAGCTAGGTGGCAGGACTTTCTGGCGGAGTTCGATTACGAGCTCGAGTACAAACCGGGAAAGGGGAACGTGGTGGCGGACGCCTTAAGCCGGAAGGCCGAGTTAGCAGCTATCAGCAAGCTGGAAGGTGATTTGCTCGGCCTATTTTATGAGGGAATGAAGCATGATCCCGCAGCCACACAGCTCGCCACTCAAGCACAAGAGGGAAAAACTCAGCGATTTTGGGTAGAAGATGGGCTTCTCTACACCAAGGGACGCCGGGTTTATGTGCCAAAGTGGGAGAACCTGCGGCGTAACCTCATTAGAGAGTGTCACGATACAAAATGGGCAGGACATCCAGGCCAGCGGCGCACACGCGCCCTATTGGAAATAGTTTACTACTGGCTACACATGCGGGAGGAGATAGAACAGTTTGTCAAGACTTGTCTTGTGTGCCAACAGGACAAGATTGAGCAGCGGAGTCCCGCAGGGCTACTGGAGCCACTGCCCATACCGGAGAGACCTTGGGAAAGCATCTCTATGGATTTCATTATAGCCTTACCGAAGTCCGAGGGGTGTAGAACTATTATTGTGGTGGTAGATCGGTTTTCCAAGTATGCGACTTTCATGCCAGCACCCAAAGAGTGTAATGCAGAAGAGACAGCCAAACTTTTCTTCAAGCATGTCGTCAAGTACTGGGGGTTGCCGAGAGTGATAGTCAGCGATCGTGATACGAGGTTTACGGGGAGATTCTGGACTAGATTGTTCAATCTCATGGGATCGGAGCTTCGCTTTTCCACCAGCTTTCACCTACAAACGGATGGGCAGACCGAGAAGGTGAACGCATTACTGGAGCTGTATTTGCGGCATTTTGTGGGCACAAATCAGTAGGATTGGATCAAGTTACTTGATGTGGCATAGTTCTTGTATAACTTGCAGAGGAGTGAATCGACGAACCAGAGCCCATTCGAGTTAGCTACTGGCCAGCAGCCTCTCACGCCGCATGCACTCGTGTCCAGCGATACTGGGAAGAGTCCAGCAGTTTACAAAGCTGCGAAGTCTTGGCAGGAACAATCGGACAAGGCGCGAGTGTGTCTGGACAAGGCGACGAAACGGATGAAGAAATGGGCTGACGGTAAGCGAAGACATGTTGAGTACAGCGTGGGGGATTTAGTGATGGTGAAAATTCTTCCGACGTAGCACAAGTCTACGCGCCCACTTCACAAGGGTCTTGTTCGAAAATATGAGTGACCATTTCCTATTGCCAAAAGGGTTGGCAATGTCTCGTACAAGGTGGAGCTGCCTTTGAGACTTCGGCTACATCCGGTGTTTCACGCAAGCTGCCTAAAGCCATACCATGGTGATACGGAGGACACAGAACGTGGGCCACAAACCAGGGCACCATTGGGAGTTTCCACATCTTACGACAAGGAGGCTGAACTTATCCTTGATGTGAGGACAGTGCGGAAGAAGAACTGCCGTCCAAGTCGTGAGTATCTCGTCAAGTGGAAAGGACTACCCGACAGTGAAGCAAGCTGGGAACCCGAGACCGCACTATGGCAGTTTGAGAACAAGGTGCGCGAGTTCCAGCAAGGACGCGACGAGGGCGTCTCGTGAATTTGGTGGGGGAGAATGTCACGCCCCAAGTGCTCTCAAGCATTTCCTCAAGCACTTGGTGCGCGACTAGGCCTGCTAGAGGCCTCTTGGACCATGGAGCGCTACGTGGACCGGAGCTTCTAGAAGGCCCGCTGGTTAGGATGGAGAACCGGGCTTGGCCCGTAACTTATTAAGGAAGTTAACCCTAGTTAGACTTCCATAATAAGTAGGAGAGCATCTAGGAATATTCTAAGGAATATTATCCCATCTTGTATATACACCGTTAGATCAAATAGATCTTAACCATTGATTGTATAGGGCTGCAACTATAAAAGGGGGAGACCCTCACTTGTATTTTTCATCTCATAGCTTGTTTTCTCTTCAGCAATATAGAGAGCATTCGTGCAAACACTTGGTGTGCTTCTTTTCTCTTCTCTTTGTGTGGTTTTCTAGGCTGCTTAGCACGCAACGCGTTTAAGGCCGCACGGTCTCGAAAAATAGTCTGTGACACTAGGCACCAAATCCTATATGGCGCCCAGGACGCCAAATACTGTTTCTATCACTGTAGTGGCACTGTTCATTGCACTGTAGCATTTTGGTCTTTTGCTTGTTTTCTTTGAATTGTTATCCCAAATAGCTTAATTAACTTGAAACGTACAAAATGAAATTAATATACATAAAAAGCCATGTATTCACATTCAAAATGAGCAATTATCAAATTAATAGGGGTGTAATATCATATATAAAATGCGCTTATCAGGCATCAAGAATTATTTTCCTCATAGGTTTAAAGTCTTTCATATTGTCTTCTTTAAGAAAGAAATCATTGGTGTTAAGTAATATTTTATAATCTTAAGAACTATAGAAAAGACTCCCTTTCTGTTTTTTAGATAGCCAATAAACAGTTAAACTTAGACTTAGATTCCAGCTTGGTTTATACCCTATCCATATTTTCAGAGTTGTTTTAGAGGCTAACTTAGATGAAATTAAGTTAAGAAGATATATGGCTGTTTCTAAGGCATAACTCTAAAACGAGATGAGTAAAGTTGAATAACTTATCATAGAATTTACTATTTCAAGAAGAGTTCTATTTCTCCTTTCTGTTGTACCATTTTTTAGGGTGACCCTAGTGCAGTCAATTGGATAATATCCCATTGTCTAATAAATTGGTCCTAAACTCATTATAGAAACATTCGCCACCTCTATTAGATTGAAGTGCCTTTATGTGTTTCCTAATTACCTTTCTACTTCTACCTGAAGCTTTTTAAATTTATCGAATCTAGAATAATCATCAATAAAAGTGATAAAATTTATAACCTCTTTTAGCATTAAAGAGTCTTTTAGTCACTTTATCTTCTATACAAGATTCGTAGATTGGTAGTGGTTCAATCTTCAATGAACTCAAAGATCTATCTTTGATCAGCATTTAGATTTTATCTAGACTAATGTGACCAACATGTAGATACCATAGATATGTTTATTAGTGGGAGATATTTTAATCCCTTATGGTGATTAAATTCATTGTTAACTTATGTATCATGCATTGAGTTGATTTTAGAAAATATATAGTATAAATTATTAACTAGTGTACTGGAATACAAACATGACTTATTTCTTTTGAATGCCACAATTTAGTCAAAAATAACAAAATGACAAGTTATTCACACAACTAAGTAAAATCAAATTGCGTTTATGTTCTAGTTCTAACAAACAGTTTTCTAATAATGAAGTCCTAAAATCATCAAATAAAGATAAACTCTCACTGCCTTGGTCGCAATAATTACACCATTTCCAAGTCTAAGATCGATTTCTCTATCATTAAGTGGTCCAGTCTCTAGAATCTTTGAAATGAATTATAAATATAATTAGTGATTCCAAAATCAACCACTAAACATGTCTTAATGAAAAGAATATTATTAAAGTTGATGCTATCTTTTTAGCTATTAAACAGTTTATTTTCTAATGCCTGTAATGTCATATTAGAAACATTTTCCTTTTAAATCTTACTTCCTTTCTATGAATTTGGACAGATCCTGAATTAGATGATTTATTTGACTTGTTCTTCATCTTTTACTAATCTTTCCATTAAGAGTAAGACTAGAAGTGGAAGATAGGTCTTTAGTCAAGTAATTATTGTAAGCATTTATTTTATCTTAAAGTGCATTTTCATTAGGTCTTAGAAGTATTTATCAGTCAGGATATATCTATGCTTTTTAACTGTGAGTATAATATTTAAGCTTCTTTCCCAATTCACACATTATTCTCGATTAGTATTTTGGTTAATGATAGATGTTAGTAGCTTGAATAAAGACGTGATTCTGAAAATAAATTCATATATGAGCATATATTATATGATAGCATGTTAAAATTTTGTATGAAAGCATGAAATGTATTTATGTAGAAATGTATTCATATATTAAATATATTTATCTAATTTTCATTTAGAATATGCCTCCTTAGTATGGTCGTATCCATCTTAAATCAGACTAGTATTTTACTAATTTATTATTATTATTATTATCTAGATAGGTCATTAATACTTTCTATAGGGAGCTCACAAAATTTAAGACAAAGTATTAATCTACTTTACCATAGGACTAAGAATGGAGGCCACAGGCTTTATATCTAAAATCATCGCACTTAATTTTTTTTATTATAATTTTTAATTTTAATATACCAATTAATTTAAAGAATGACGTCCAACTCATTAATATCTAATTTTATCTGATAAAATAATTATTTATGCCACATCAAATAAATAAATTAATATAATATTAAAACTATAGTAATAATCTTGTCTTAATCTCATTAAAATATTAATGTCACACAATATGATATAATTTTTATGCATGGACATTTGAATGTGGCACCCTTAATGTATGTGACATGTTAATCATTCAATTAATTAACTAGACAAATAAATAACCCATAATTCATGACGTTTCCTAAAAAGAAAAATATTAAAACTAAGTTTAAATTCTTCAAAGTTCTCATTGAAGTCAATTTGGGCTCTTCTATAATGTCTATCTCTTCTTACTTGTCTCCTTTTATAGGCTATGATTTTGGGTCTTTTAATTTTCTTTGGACTACTTATTTTTAAAAATTAAATTAAGCTTATTTTAGACTTAAAATTTATGCCAGACCTTAAAATTAAATTTAATAAAAAAGTAATTTTTTAAACCCAATAATTTTAGTAAATAGCCCAAACAAATTTTTATAAAATTAATTAAAATTAAAAGCAGTTTAGGACAACTTTGAATTTGTAAATACCCATAATAAATAATTCATAAATAAATTTGGATCAAAATTGAGTTCTATTTGTAAATTCTTAAAGTTGTTTGGTAAAATTATAAATTTTCAAAATTAGAGGGGCGTGGTGAGAGTAACCAATTCTGTTAGAGTTTATTTACATAATTTACAAATATTTAGGGGTAAATTTATAATATATGAAAACTATCTTGGCCAAAATAAAATCATTCAAAACTATAGCGGACTGAATGAGAAAAACCAAATGAAGATAGGGTTTCATCTTTTTCTCTTTCATTTGCCATCCCCAGATCACTCAACAGACATCGCCCAATTCAAGCCGCTGCAAAATTGATCGTTTGTTTGCCTCCAACAATGCAAAGAACGCCGCCTAGCACCGACAACACCCCTTGGCCATCTTTGTAGCCGTTCGTCCTTAGATGATGTCGACCGCAGCGAAAGATTGTTTGACTTTCTCATTTTGCCGCCACAACCACAAGCTGAATCTGTCGTGGATCCAAGTGAAGAACGCCCTGCCAAACCTGCTGCTCACTGCTGTTGAAAAGGATGCCGTTTTCTACTGCCTTGACAGCCACATGCCTTCACTTGGAATCCACGAGCATCGAGCTGCGTTTCAACTTGGTAGAGATTCTTCTTCGCTAGAAAACGATCCCTTTGCTTGGAAATGGTTTCTTTCCTTTTCTTTTCGTTTTTTCTTTTTTCATTTCTTTAAATATATTATAAAATTAAATAAAAATTAAAACTTATATAATTCTTAGATTTACAAATTAAACCATATGCCAACTAATTAGCTTAAAAATAAATCTAAAGAATCACCAAAAATTAACCAAGAGAGAAAATTGTGATATTATTTCATCACTCTATCTTATTACAATTCTTATAAAAATACAAGTAAATATTTAATCATAAATTATTATGGACATAAATATTCGTCATATATTTAATAAAAAAATAATAAATATAAATTAAATATGTAATTAGTAACACAATTAACAATTATTGACATACATAAAAATAAATTATACATGAAATATGAAACTCGATAATAATTGTTAATATATAATTATATGGTAATAAATTGGTAAAGTTTTAGATATTGTATATATAAAAGAATTTAGATCTGATCCAAAAGAGTTTAAGTCAATGTTAAGAGATTAACATTTCTAAGAGTTAGAGTTTTATTTGAAATAGAGACAAAGATATGGGAATATTAGTAATAATATCATTATACAATATATTCTCGAAAATATATTGTTTTTGATTTATGGTTGTCGACATAGGTCGATTAATATTCCTTCCGAATCAGTATATGTCTACATTTGGATTGTCTAGATGGTTAGTCTTAACAAATTATGTGCTTAACAAAAGCTCATATAGGCATGCTAGTATTCAATGAGGACTGAGTATTGAACAGACTCATGAAGATCTCTAACAGATATGTCATAGAGCAGTTAATAAAGGGTTTTCTCGAGTTGAACATGGTCTTTTACTTGAGTGCCATGGTAGGCTTGTAAGTGATCTACCATGCTTTGATTGCATGCATGTTAGAGACCTTTCATGGTCTGACCTCTGGGTGTGATTGGGTATGGTCCGATACTCATATAGTATGGTGTGCATAGATATAAGATCTGTCAGTTCATATAAGTGAGTTATATATCTTAATGCTTCGAAAATTGTATTTGAGGAAGTCTTATGGCTATAAGTTTCATTGGGCCAAGCTTTTTTTTTTTTCCATGAAATGAAAAATAAACAAATGCAAGAGTTGCATCTTGTTAGTTGACGGCATTTGGCTAATTTGAATAATATGAGCAAGTGTTGCTTTATTTTCTTAAGTCACACATTTCATCCTTTTTGGGAGAGTGAACACGAGTTGTTCAAATTCTGAGCTTGTTTGAAATTTTACACATTGCTACTATTCTAGATTTCTAATTCTACTTGTGTTAGGGACTAAAATTGCTAATGGGATCATTTTGAGTAAGTTCCGAAATCATTTTCTTCAGTGAATGGCTTTAAGGGTAAGTTTTTTTAATTTTGTTATTGTAATAGATTTATTTTATTTTAGTCAATAATAAATTTAATTTAAGTATGTGTTTGTTGAATAGAAAATTAAATTTACATTTCGCTGTGTAATTATATCTTTGACATGCATTAATATTCAATAGACAGATATCATATGCATGCACTTAAATAGCAACACTAACAATAACCTCATAGAACATAGGTTATATGAACTTATAATTATACCTGTTCAAATGTGGATGCAAAAACGACCTTGGTTCACGAACTAGTTAAACCCCTTGAAAAGAAACCCGTTGATGCAATTGATTCACCCTTGAAAAATACAATGGTCATGGTACCCAAAAATGTGGTGGTGAAGTAGCCTTAAATATTTGTTGAGCCTTTATAAAATTCTAGTCTTTGGAGTCCCCAATCATGAATTTTGAAGTCACAGTTCAAATCAAGACATTGGAAAACCATAAGATCCTAAATTTGATGAAAACCGAGGTGGATTAGACTATAGAACCCCGTCTAAGAAGAATAGGCAATTTGATTGAACCGAGCAATGACTTAGGAGCAATAGGTGGTTTAAAGTATAGGTTAATAAGGCTAGGTTGAACTAGAGTCGAATCTCCTATAGCAAGTTGAGGCATAGATCCACCTCACGCCAAATCTCTTGAAGCAAATCAAAGAGTGGGTTGAAATGCAAGTTGAGGCACAAGTCAAATGTAGGTTAGATTTGATCACAAGGGTTAGTTTTGAATTCAACTAGCGCGTGTTCTGTACACGTTTGTGTGATGCGCCTTCAACCTCTACAACGCATAAACTATACATGCCTAGGAACTTTGCTAGAAAATTCGATCAAGTCACCTAAGATGCTGATCTTTAGCTTTTTGAAAGTCAAATTTGAGCAGATTTTTATGCAATAAACTTTCCTTGATGTATAGAATGCTTTTGTAATCATAAACTCGAGCAATTTTCATTAATCTTATTGGATTGATTAGAAGTTTGCTTGAATAAGTTAAATCACGGTCATGTATGATAAAAACTCTGCTCTAATACCGCCATTAGATTATTTAATGAATCTTTAACTATTATAAGATTGTTACTGTTAGACATGTAATATTTGTTTTTAACTCTTAAAGCATGTATAATAATATTTTATTTGATTAATAAGTTTATTCATACATATATTTGAGCATCTATTGATGAACTTATATTTATAAAATAAGTGATATAAGTATTAGGCAAATAGTGTTAATATAGAAGGTATATATTATAAGTTCTTTATAAATTAAATATAGTTCACATGCATTAATAAAAATGGCATTTATTGTGTAAGATGGTAGTTTTTCAACTTCTTATAATGGTTGATTTACTTTAATCATTAAAGTAAAGACTTCAAATAAAAAAACTAATGTATATCTTACATTGAATGAGACTACTCATTTTGATCAAGTTAACTAAATGTTATTGATTTTAATGTAGAGGTGGGCATTTTTGATTCAGTTTGATTTTTGAAGTAAACCAAAAACTGAATCAAGCCAATCAGTTTTTTAAAAAATAAAATCAAAAATCGAGCCGAGAAATAGTGGTTTAGATCGGTTCGAATTGTTGTTTCAATTCCTTGGTTTGGTTTTTTTATTTTCTCTTCAATTTGGCTTCAAATGGGCTTACTTTAGGCTTATTTTTAGTTCAGTTTTTGGTTCAATTCGAATCGATTTTCAGTTCATAAGGTGCCACATGTATATTTTTTTTAAAAAGTTGGGTTTTTTAGTTCAATTCTTGGTTCAGAAAGTCGAAACTGAAAATCGAACCAAATTTTTAGTTTTTAATAATATAGAACTGAAAATCGAACTAGCCACGATAAAAACTAAATTGGCCGGTTCGGTTCGATTTACCTATTTTTTGCCCACCTCTACTTAATTCACAAAAGCTTTAGTAAGCTTGACTAATCTTAAGCTTGAGCACAGACAAACTTAAATTCATGTGTTATATCTTTTAATTTATTATGGAGTGAGATCTATATAAATGGTTAAAACCTCGACAGTTTGAAGATGTAATTTCATAGGTGGTAGAAACATATATTTGGAAGATGGAATCTATAAAATATAAATATCCACATAAGATATTTGTAATACTTTATCATTTAAATCTGTGGATGCAGTTTATTCAATAATTATTTATTAAATAGTAATATTTATTTACAAATATAGATTTATTAAAAATGATCATTAGAGCATTTAGTGACTTAGAAAAAAAATAAGTAATTAAAGAGGTAAAATATTTTTTTATAACTAACTTTAATTATAAAATATTAATTAGAGGATCAATTAAGTAGTTATAATTGGTTTAAAGGCCAAAGCTAATTTAATTAAAAAGGGTTTTAATTAAATAACTTTTATTTATTAACTTAGGTTACTAAAGTGCAATATTTAACTTTTAGTGGAATAGTATAGGGTTAACTTAGAAAATTCAATGAGTCACGAGATGACTGGGACATAACCTTTTAAGTTAGAGGTCAGAGTGCCACACACCTAAGCAAGCATCAATTGTTCCATGAGAGGTCAAAGCACATTAATGTGAGGCTCCATTACATTCGTGAGATTGTTCAAAGTGGTGAAGTTAGTCTAACAAAGATAATGTCATCTAAAAATCCTGCTGATATGTTGACTAAGCCACTACCTTTGGTTAAGTTCGTCCTATGCAAGGACTTAACCGAAGTCACTATTTTGTGAGGGTGACTGAAGATGCGGAAATGAGAGATCGAGTTACTTTATGGATGATTTTGAATCAATGAGGGAATTTGTGAGATTATTGATTGAAAATCATCGGAATATGATTTGGAGATCAAGCCAAGTGCATAGGGTGCACACGGATCGAAGACGAATGCAAAAGGAGGCAAAAAATGAAGAAGGGCGCACCGGGCACTAGCGCCGCGACGCCAATTCCAGAACTTGAGTGCCGCAGCGCTAGAAAGCCAGCGCTGTAGCGCTCAGCAGAAGAGCGCCAGCGCCGCAGCGATGAGCACCCAGTGCCACGGCGCTGGATACGGGAACAGTATCCCAAAATTAGGAAACTTCCTAATTTCGTCTCCCACTCATTTTAGGACTCCCTAATACGACTCTCACACGAATAGGGTAAACTTAGGTCGTCCCAAAGCCTATATAAAGGCTACCAATTGGCTTGTAAACACATCTTTGTGATCAAGTAAGAGATATTGGTGATCAACAACAATCTTAGTGATAATCTTTGTGGTTTTTTGTGAGAGAAAATCCCTAGAGGGCAAGAGAGAGTTTTCTTTGTGATCTTTCTTGTAATAAGCATACTTTGTGGTTGCCATGTGATTCATAATAAGTGAAGAGTGTGATCTTGATCCGCCATGGACGTAGGAAAGTTGCCGAATCACGTAATTCTTTATGTGTTCTTCTTCTACCCCTTTCTCTCTTTATTTCTTAATAACTTGTTCTGCATTATTATATTACTTGGGTGAATTATTTTGCTTGTTTGTGTGCTTCTGCTTCAACAAACCGGTATCAGAGCTTTGGTTCTAAGCAGACATGGACACACCCAAGTATGAGGTAGAGAAATTTAACGGTACGAATGACTTCAATCTATGAAAGATGAAGGTTAAGGCGTTGTTGGTGAGCTAAAGGCTTGGTTCGGTATTAGAGAAGACTGCAGCTCCATCTAGTGATGAAGAGAAGATGCCAGAGTCATCTAGAGCAGAAGCAGAAAGAAGGGACATTCAAGAAAGAGCTCATAGCACAATCGTTCTGTCATTGAGTGATGATGTACTAAGGGAAGTAGCAGGTGAGACGACGGCAATAGGTCTTTGGAAAAAGCTTGACACTCTTTATATGAGGAAATCGTTAGCCAACAGATTACATATAAAGAAGAAGCTGTATCAGCTGTTCATGTTAGAGGGGACGCTGATGAAAGATCATATAGACGCCTTCAATAAGATCATCCTTGATCTTGAGTCTATCAACATCAAGATAGAAGATGAAGATAGAGCAATTATCTTGTTGAGTTCACTCCCCAAGAGTTATGAGAGTTTTGTTGATATGCTACTCTACGGCAGAGAGAGTTTAACAATGAGTGATGTGAAATTATTATTAAACTCAAAGTTATTAGGAAAGCAGACTGAGGGCAATGTAGAAAGTCTATCTGTAAGAGGAAGACCTTCATATAGAGATGGAAAGAAAAAAGGCTCAAGGTCGAAATCTAGGATTCCTAGGAAGTGTTATTGCTGCAAGAAAGAGGGGCACTTCATAAAGGACTGTCCTGAGAAGAAAGCACATGATAAGAAGAAAGCGGATACTGCGCTTGCCTATGATGATAGCTATAACAGCGCAGAGACACTCGTTGCTACTGATGGTATGTACTCTGAACAATGGGTTTTAGATTCTGGTTGTACTTTTCACATGTGCCCGTACAAGTCCTAATTTACAAATTTCTAGCCTATTAGTGGTGGTAAAGTCTTAGTGGGTAATGACATTGTATGTCAGATGATGGAAATTGGTAATGTTAAGCTTAGGCTGCATGATGGGCGAGTGAGAGAGTTGACAGATGTTAGGTATGTTCCTGACTTGAAGAGAAACTTGATCTCACTAGGGACTTTAGAACAGAATGAGTGTTTCATCAGGATCGACGGAGGATTTTTAAGAGTTTTGAAAGGTTCTATGGTGGTGATGAGAGGAGAGAAGCACAAAGGTGTTTATGTGCTTAAGGGTGAAGTCGTGAGTGGGTCTGCACTATTCTTTATAGATGATGAGAGTATGCAAACCAAGTTGTGGCATCTTAGACTGGCACACCTAGGCGAGAGAAACCTCAAGGACTTATATAGTCAAAAGGCATTTGGTGAGGATAAGTTTTAGCCCTTAGAGTTTTGTGAGCATTGTGTGCTTGGGAAAACACATAGAGTGAGGTTCAGTACCGGCGAGCACAAGACTAAGGGGACTCTTGACTACATACACTCGGATATTTGGGGACCGGCTCAGACAGCTACTTATGGTGGTGTCAGGTATTTTCTCAACTTGATTGATGACTATTCGAGGAAACTGTGGGTCTATGTGTTGAAGAGCAAGGATCAAGTATTTGATGTGTTCAAGACTTAGAAGGCTCTTGTTGAGAATCAAACTAGTAAAAGAATGAAGAGGTTGAGAACTGACAACGGCCTCGAATTTTGCAACAGAGAGTTTGATGGGTTTTGTGCCAAGCATGGGATTGCAAGGCATAGAACGGTAATATCAACACCGCAGTAGAATGGGGTAGCTGAGAGAATGAACATGACTCTACTTGAAAGGGTTAGATGCATGCTTACCAATGCGAAGATGTCCAAGAAATTCTGGGGAGAAGCCATAGTAACGGCAACTTACTTGATCAATAGAAGTCCCTCCTCAGCAATTAACTTCAAGACGCCAGAAGAGAAATGGTCTGGCAATTCTCCGAAATATGACCACCTCAGAATATTTGGTTGCCCTGCCTTTGTACATGTTAAGGAGGGGAAGTTGAAACCTAGAGTTATCAAAGGGGTATTCATAGGATATCCCGAAGGAGTGAAAGGATACAAGGTGTGGTGTAAAGACTTAACACCACCAAAGAGTATCATAAGCCGTGATGTGACATTCGATGAGATGATGATGCTGAAAACCTTCCAAGAAGATGAGAAAGAAGAACCTGTGTCCAAGGAAGACTCAGCACCCGAGTCAATAGAAGTTGAAGTAGAGCCTGAACATGGATTTGGTATGCCCCCAGATCAATACTTCAACAAGGAGATCCTTGAAGATGAACCAAGAACACCGGCGAGTTCCTCAAAGTCCACCTAAAAGAAGACTAGAACTCCTGAGTTAGAACTTGAAGAGTACCAGCTTACTAGAGACAGGCTAAGGAGAACGATTAACTCACCAGTCAGGTATGCACAAGCAGACTTAGTTGTTCATGCTTTTAATTATGCTTACACTCTTGAATATGATGAGCCTAGGACATATGGTGAGGCTATGAAGAGTGAAAACAAGAAAGAATGGCAGCAGGCCATGGAAGAAGAAATTTGTTCTCTTAGGAAGAACAATACCTGAAAGTTAGTGGAGAGACCTCAAAAGAAGCTAGTCGGGTGCAAGTGGGTGTATAAGGTGAATGAGGGGATACTGGGGATTGAGCCTACGAGATTCAAGGCTAGGTTAGTAGCACAAGGTTTTACTTAGAGAGAGGGAGTCGATTTTCATGAGATATTCTCTCCAGTTGTCAAGCACACATCTATTAGGATTTTGTTAGCTATGTGTGCAAACCTTGATTTACATCTAGAGCAGATAGATGTAAAGACAGCTTTTCTACATGGAGAGCTTGAAGAAACGATATACATGGCATAACCGCAAGGGTTCGAGGAGCCCAAAAAAGAAGATCATGCTTGTTTGCTAAAGAAGTCATTGTACGGGTTAAAGCAATCACCTAGACAATGGTATAAGAGATTTGATGAGTTTATGATGGCTTGTGGTTTTAGTAGGAGCAAGTATAATAGATGCGTGTACTTCAAGAGTATAAGTTGTGTGATGATGTATTTACTTCTATACGTCGATGATATGTTGATCGCGTGCAAGAACATGGAAGAAATACAGAAGCTCAAGAAGCAGTTGAGTGGTGAGTTTGAAATGAAGGATTTGGGAGTAGCGAAGAGAATTTTGGGTATGGATATTGTGAGGGAAAGAAGAGATGTTATCTTTCTGTCCCAACAACGATATATAGTCAAAAGTTTGGAGAAGTTTGGTATGTCAAATGCGAAGGCTGTCTCTACTCCTTTGGCTATGCATTTCAGACTTTCAGCAGCATAGTCGCCGACATCCGATGAGAAGAAACTGCAAATGAGCAAAGTACCGTATGCAAGCGCTGTGGGGAGCATCATGTATGCAATGGTTTGCACAAGACCAGATATAGCACAGGCTGTGAGTGTGGTGAGTAGATACATGGCGAATCCGAGAAAAGATCATTCACTGGGTTGCAGTAAAGTGGATTTTGAGATATCTCAAGGGAACGTTGAATCACGGGTTAGCGTATAAGAGGGATGAGGACAACAATGAAATGGTAAGAGGGTACGTAGACTCAGATTATGCAGGTGATCTTGATAAGAGAAGATCGTTGATGGGCTACGTATTTACAGTGTTTGGGTGTAGTGTGTGTTGGAGATCAGTTCTACAACACGTGGTTGCACTATCTACTACAGAGCCAGAGTACATAGCTGTTGGTGAAGCTATCAAGGAGGCCGTGTGGTTAAAAGGCATATGCGCAGAGATATTGGCTAGTGAAGATGTGAACACCAGTGTGTATTATGATAGCCAGAGTGCCACACACTTAAGCAAGCATCAATTGTTCCATGAGAGGTCAAAGCACATTAATGTGAGGTTCCATTACATTCGTGAGATTGTTCAAAGTGGTGAAGTTAGTCTAACAAAGATAATGTCATCTAAAAATCCTGCTGATATGTTGACTAAGCCACTACCTTTGGTTAAGTTCGTTCTATGCAAGGACTTAACCGAAGTCACTACTTTGTGAGGGTGACTGAAGATGCGGAAATGAGAGATCGAGTTACTTTATGGATGATTTTGAATCAATGAGGGAATTTGTGAGATTATTGATTGAAAATCATCGGAATATGATTTGGAGATCAAGCCAAGTGCATAGAGTGCGCACGGATCGAAGACGGACGCAAAAGGAGGTAAACAATGAAGAAGGGTGCACCAGGCACTAGCGCCGCGGCGCCAATTCCAGAACTTGAGCGCCACAGCGCTAGAAAGCCAGCGCTGTAGCGCTCAGCAGAAGAGCGCCAGCGCTGCAACGATGAGCACCCAGTGCCACGGCGCTGGATACGGGAACAGTATCCCAAAATTAGGAAACTTCCTAATTTCGTCTCCCACTCCTTTTAGGACTCCCTAATACAACTCCCACAGATATAGGATAAACCTAGGTTATCCCAAAGCCTATATAAAAGCTACCAATTGGCTTGTAAACACATCTTTGTGATCAAGTAAGAGATCTTGGTGATCAACAACAATCTTAGTGATAATCTTTGTGGTTTTTTGTGAGAGAAAATCCCTAAAGGGCAAGAGAGAGTTTTCTTTGTGATCTTTCTTGTAATAGGCATACTTTATGGTTGCCTTGTAATTCATAATAAGTGAAGAGTGTGATCTTGATCCGCCGTGGACGTAGGCAAGTTGTCGAACCACGTAATTCTTTGTGTGTTCTTCTTCTACCTCTTTCTCTCTTTATTTCTTAATAACTTGTTCTGCATTATTATATTACTTGGGTAAATTATTTTGCTTGTTTGTGTGCTTCTGCTTCAACATTTCCTTTATAGTTTTGGGGTTAAAGATTATCCACAATAACATATATCCTTAATAAGGTTTATATAAAGACAAAATCATTAACCTCTCTTATGAAATATGGAATGGTACTGGTCTTGATCTATCTAAACTTAAGGTATAAGGATATAATGCGCATGTCCTACTCCTAAACTACATATTGGTAATCATCAATATGTAAGTCGAGGAAAGTATTAAATTGATTAAAGAATTACTTGACTAAAATTCCAAATGCAGGTTAAATGACAATTAAGCACTTAGTTGAAGTCGTTAATAATTACTAGCTACCGATTATTAATTCCTAGTGTGACAATATTGGTGTCAATTCATTGTATGAGATGAAGTCACTTGTGTAATAAAGTATTAATACAAGTGGATATAAATATGGTTAAAAACGCGTGAATGTAAAGATTGTAATCATATTTCGATGATAGTTTACCAAGTATGGAGCAAACTAATACATGCATTCGATCAAGTAGAAGATGGTGTAATATGATTATATGCATGGTAACATGCAAGATAAAAATAATGCTACACTAATATTACAAAGATAATATAAGTGTACATTACACAAGTTTTGTGTCTCTTGCATCGAGGCACACCTTTACCAATAATTGCATTTTTTAAGAGAGATACAATCCAATTAAGAGTAGTATTACTTCTTAGTGATATAATCCTTGATTGAAACTATTTAGGTGTCAATAAATAGGACCCAAGACTTTTGTCTAATTAAACTTGAAAATACTACTAAATTATAAGGAATATTTTCTTAAAAAGGTTAAGAGGGTTCTTGCATGTAAAACTGACCTTACGGTGGTTAAAGATATGTTTTTAAAATGTAACAAATACTTTTCGTAAGCTGTTCAAAAGGGGCACGAATTTCTTCATGACGCATAACCTATAGAAGATGTCCTTATTGTCCTTTGGATGTCTAAATATTTATAGAAGCTTTTACAGTCATAACTATGTAATGCTATTTTGTCCTTATTGTCCCTTGGATGTCTAAATATTTACAGAAGCTTTTATGGTCATAACTATGTAGTGCTATTTCTTGTGAATAAGTCTTCATGGCGTGGTTTCTATACAAGATGCTCTTATGACAATTTCCTCATGAGAGATGCTTTCATGGTGACATTCATGAGAAAGCCTTCATGGCATAGCTCTTATGCAAGATGATCTTACGACAAAAAATTTGCCCTTAAAAAGCATAGCCCATACAGGACATTTATAGAATAGCCTGCACATAAATGCAACACATGCACAAAAAGGAATGCCTACAAAAAATTGGGCACAGCTGGAAGATGCTAATATAAGCCATAATCATCCTACAACCACGAGAAACTGGCCATACCTCCTAAAAACAGCTCAAAACCTTGGGCGGTGCAATCTAAATCACAACGGACAAGGCCATCCTTAGGATGCAAAAGAATAAGTGTTATACTCGACACCTCAATACTTCTATTAATAGACTGTGAAGGTATCATGTAGGCAGCATCGGAAAGAGCATACAAGGAAAAAGAATTAGTCATGCCATACAAATGGCTTGAAATGACCAAAGAACGATGATGCTTGTTGTAAAAACTTTACAATGACGAGAACTTGGCCAGAACTACATCAAAAGCCTTGGAACAAAACAAATCTGAGCCATAAGGAATACAACCATTCCAACAAGATAGAGAAGCCAGGACAACCTTAGCAAAGGCATCAGAACATGTCATATGAAGGTTAAGCAAGTCCAAACAATGTCTGCAAATTGGCCAAAGCATGCACATCCATTATTGCTATAACTTGCTCACACGACTAGGCAAAGCTACTTGGCTTGGATAATCTAAAGCGTTAAGCTTGGCCATAACCATTTTATGGCCATAAGCAACTGGTTATAAAGCAAAATTAAATGATTAATAAGACACGGCCATACACCTACTTATACCGCAACAACTATTGGCACAACAAAACTCCTTAAGACAAAAGGTATACAAATGGCATTTACAAACTCAATTAAGCCTTAAGGCAAGTAGTAGGCCATACTTTTAAGCTCGTTGTGGCTCTAATCACAACCTCTTTACAGCTTAAAAGGTAAAATAATCCAGCAAGGTAAAAATCATAAAGGCATTAGAACTAAACTTAGGGGCTCGGTAGTGCCACTGGAGTAATAAGAGGTCAGACATTTCCTATAAAAAAATCCTTCATTACACTTTGCTCGTAAAAAAGGCATTTTCGGGAAAATGCAGGAAAGCAAAAAAGAAACCAGAGAGAGTTTCTTTTAACTTTGAAGAAGAGAAGTTTTATTAATGCTGAGTTAATTACAAAACAAGCCTTTGAACTATTTATACTACCGAGAGATTCTAGAATAATCTCAAAACAGAATTGATGCAATTTGCATAGTTCATTAGAGTTAGTTACAACAAATTGTAAAATGGCGGGAAACTCAATTTTGCACTTAATTTAATTATTCCAAGTTCTTTGTCTTCTTGTCCACATCAACTTCATCTTCAACCGTGCTAATCCATGTCATTTAGCAGCTCACCTTCATTCTTGATTGTTGGAAATTTCTTTTGGCTTTCATCCCCTTCAAACTCAAGGGTCTGTGAAAGAGGTTGAGATTGATGTGGGGATATAGCGAATTTCTACTTCATTATTCAACACTTTGTCACACACAAAGTGGATATCTAATTCAATGTGCCTTGATTGTCACATCACTTAACAGGTGCTATGCAACTTTAACCCAATGTCAATGAATAAAGAAACAACCTAGCTAATTTCAATAACACCTTAAGCTAGAGCCCGATATTCAAACTCGATGCTAGACCTAGAAATAGCTTTTTGTTTTTCGAAACTCCAAGATATTAAGGTGCCAGCAAGGAAGAGACAATAACCACTAACTGATTTTCTATCAGAAGCATCACACGCCCAGTTTGTAACTGTAAATACAGTATGTTCTAGGTGCTTTCCTGGTATGAATATTATCCTAACATCCTTATAACCTTGAAGGTATTTTAGTAAACATTTGCAACATGACCAATGAGTAAGAGTAAGGCATGAAAGAAATTGACTAAGCTTGTTGATAGCATAGGTGATTTCAGGCTTGGTGATGGTTACATATTAAAGTGCTCTAATAACACTTTTGTAGAAAGTTATATTAAGGAATGGTTTATTTGATACTTTATAAAGATCAAGGCCTTAACGCATTAGTGTGGGGCAGTTTTTTGCATTATGCATATTGGTCTTTTTATAGCAGATCTGTAATGTACTTTTGTTAACACAAGTGCAATTGCTGATTTGTCCTTGTTACTTCTATGCCCAAGAAGTCGTGTAGATCCCCAAATTCTTTTAGGGCAAAGGTTTTATTGAGCTTTACTGTGAACTACTGTAATTCAGAGTAGTCATTCCATCTCAAGATTATATCATCAACATAAATTAACATGATGATGATATAATCAGTATCTTTCTTAATAAACATAGAGACATTTGACTTTAGATTGATAAATCTGTAGTTGTGTAAAGCATTTTGTAGCTTGTTGAACTAGGCTCTTAATGTTTGCTTTAAATGATAAGAGCCTTTTAAAGTTTGCATATATAATCAGCCTTAATTGCTTGAACAAACCCACTGGTTGCTTCTTATACACTATTTCACTTAAATCCACATTGAGAAAGGCATTGTTTACATCCACTTGCCTTATTTTCCAGCTTTTGGTTACTACTAAGCTCAAGATCACTCTGATTGTACTTGCCTTAACAACAGAGCTGAAGGTCTCAGTGTAATCTATTATAGGGGTTTACTGAAATCCTTTTGCAACTAGTCTAGCTTTATACCTTGCAATGCTGCCATCAGGGTACCTTTTGATTCTGAACACTCATTTGTGTCCAACAAGCTTTTGGCTACCTTCTTGTGTATAAAGCATGTGAGTCTTGTAAAGCTGAAACAGTATGTTGTGTTGATACATGATTTGGAGAATTATTAGACTCAAGTGGTTTAGTTTGTGATCTTCCAATATCTCTGTTAGGGGAATGCTCTTGTTCATTGAAATTCAAGCTATCAATTGTAGTAACAGATTAATTAGGAAATAAATTTTGCAAAATGTAAGGAGAAATGTAAGTTTTAGAGAATTGGTTGTATTGTGCAGTGTTAGTGTTTTGGTTGATGAAGTTGGTGTCATTTTTTAAAGGGAAATCATTTTCATCAAAGTTAACTTGCCTTGAGATAAACGCTCTACCCTTTGAATTCATGCATGTGTAACCTTTGTGCTGACTGTTATAGCTCATAAACACACATTTTTACTATGAAAGCTTAGTTTATGTCTTTGATAAGGAAAAAAAGTGCACACAAAGACCTTTAGAAAATAATAGTCAAGTTTTTTTCTGAATAACAACTCAAAGTGTGATTTAAAATTCAGAACTGACAGTGGCAATCTATTTATAAAGAAGACAGCTATTGTGAAGGTATTCTACCAGTATTTTAGAGGCATCTTACTTTGTGCTAACAAACTAAGACCAATTTTAACCATATGCCTATATTTTCTCTCTATTCTCCTATTTTAGTGATGTGTATAAAGGTAAGAAAATCTATGATAAATTCATTGTGTCTCAAATATTTTTGATAGGCTTCTAAACTCATCACTAAAGTGTTATTACATAATTTTAATCTTTTTATCCATTAATATCTTAACATGTGATTGAAAGTGTTTGAATACATTTATCACTTGTGATTTCAGAACCAAAAATAAACCTAAACAACTCTAGTATGATCATCTAAGAGATAAAACTTACATAATATATGAAGCCTTCACCTGAAACCACAGCAGTATGCTAAACATCACCATGAATTAACTTAAGAGTAGTGCTAGCTTTTGATTTAGAGATTCCAAAATGATGCAAGTTGTCATTTCCTAATTGACATGCATAGCACAGTTTAGAGAAAGAAATTTTATTAGATGTTGAAATAAACTTATAGGAAGAGATAATCTTATTCAACATTTTAGTGTTTGGATGTCCAAACCTATTGTGCAATGCTTCAAAAGATATTTTCTCAACATTATTGATTGTTTTTTTTTTATACATCTGAAGGTTTTTTTTTAAAATTATCATGACATAGTTGACTAAGCTTTACACAAATTATTTATATCACACTATATAAAGAGAGACTGAACAAAAGGATTTCAAGATTTTACATTGACAAAGATTCAAAGAAATCTTGAGCAGAAACAAAAAGCTGGTACAATCATTCTCTAGCTATTCCTTTGAGCAGAGGTTTCCCGTTCATATCCTTGACAACACAAATATTGTTTTTAAAGATCACTTTTAGATTATTATAAAAGGTAAGTTTGTAAATAGTTATCAAATTCATAGTGATACCAGGTACATGCAAGAAATGTTTTGGGTAAGTTTTATTTTATCATCAAGAATGTGTAAGAAACAAGTTCCAATGTGCAATATTTTCAATTTTTATTCGTTACCAACAAGTAAATACTCGTTACCTTTGTAGTTTATCCTTGAAGTCATGTTGCTAGTGTTGCTTGAGACATAATTTATTCCTTCATTGTTTAAGTAACAGCCATGATTTCATTATTATTCTGTTCAGGCACATGAGTTGCTACATAGGCTTCAACTTGTTGGTTGTTGTTTTGAACTGATGGTTCAAAATCTTCATCAAATTGATTCCAGCACTTTAAGGCTCTATATCCTATTTTGAAGCAGATTTGAAAAATTATTTTGGACTTTAGTTTGTACTAGTAAGTTTGCTTTCCCTTTCATTTGTTATAATTGTTACTAGGACCTTTTGTATAACCTGTGTTAGATCCTTTATTGAATTATTTACTGACATGGTACTTTTCCTTAAAGTCTGCAATTGAGACCTTAATTGAGCTAGCCTTGCTAAGGACTAACTTCTTTACATCTTCTCCAAGTTATTCCAGATTTCTGATGAAGATTTATAGTGAATCATAGAGCTGAGAATGCTTTCATTCATAGAGTTGGAAACTTGGATTAATTCTGGAGATACTTTCACCAGTGTCTCTGATTCAAGTAACAAATAGATCTGGACAGGTCCTTAGTCCAATCAACAGATCTTTTACTTCATTACCTTTAGCTAAGGCCAATATCTGAGATTTCCATAGCAGAAAATTACTATGATAACGTTTTATCGGTGTTGAGAAGCTGAAGGTATTACCTTGTCAAATATTCAGATTATTGAATTGTGCATTTAAGTTTGAGGAAGTGGTTAGATCAAGAAATGTGTTTGAGCTATTAGCCATCAGATCTGAGCTTTGATACCAACTAAGAAAATTTGATTTTCTCGGGAAAATGCAAGAAAGTAAAAGAGAAACTAGGTAGAGTTTCTTTTAACTTTGTAGAATAGAGTTTTTATTAATGCTTAGTTAATTAAAACTACAACCCTTAGAACTATTTATACTACCGAGGAACTCTAGAATAATCTCAAAAATAGAATTGATGTAATTTGCATAGTTTGTTAGAGTTAGTTACAACAAATTGTAAAATGGCAGGAAACTCATTTTGCACTTAATTTAACTATTCTGAGTTCTTTGTCTTCTTGTCTACATCAGTTTTATCTTCAACTGTGCTGATCCACGTCATTCAGCAACTCACCTTCATTCTTAATTATTGGAAATCTCCTTAGGCTTTCAAGGACATACAATGTTTACAAAATATACTTTGTTGGATAAGCATACTTTTTGTACATATTGATGCAATCATACAATAACCACTAACCGTTATAGAAAAACCCACGAGCTATAAGGCTTGAAGTAAAATTCACATAAGAATTCCTAAGAAATATAATACAACATACATTATAAAAGATTAATTAGCAAACAAATAAGCCATAATCAACAGTATGACCTTCAACTTCATTTATAGCATCGACACTTTCTCTATCCATATAATAACCAATATTGAGCAAATCTAACTTAGATTTATCAAAGTCATCCAACCTAGTTTAGAGCACAACTATCTTAACCCAAACCTTGGCTATATCAATGTCTAAACTCTTGAAGGGGTCTTCTCTCCTCTGAATAAAATTGTAAGTGATCTTGACAAGCCTGTTGTAATATCCAATCCATATTAGTAGTATTGGCACCTAGATTTCGGTATAGAGCAAATAAGACACCGTAGGGTTACTCAATTTTAACCCTATTAGAAATATTTTATTTATAGTGCGCGTGAGAGATATTAGACCTAATTTGTTAATTTCACACTCAATCGGAGCACCAGACGACCCTAGAATATTTTTGGAATTTTTTTCTCTATTGGCTTAGAAAAGGAAATTCTAATTTACTACATGAATTTTCATTTAAGGGTGATGTATGGAACAAGCCTTTGTTGAAAAAAATAATCTATATATTAGAGAATGGACCAATTAGAAGAAATCTCATGGATTGCCAAGTTAGTAATTCTAGTTAGATCTTTGGACTATTCTAACTAGATAGTTGCAAATGAACTAATTATATAATTAGTTTTCAACTAATGACAAATTAGTAATTTAGAGTAAGTTGAGGGGCAAAATGGTCAATTGATGGATAACTATATATGTGGTAGAAGTGTGTAGAAATTTGAAGAGAACAAAAAGCAACCATTTAGAGCAAAAGAGAGCAAAATTCGTGCAAGGTGAAGGGGGTGGTGCTGCTACAGTGAAATTTTGATTTTTTTTTTTTCATGCTTAATCAAGCCAAAATAAAGTTACATACCAATCCCTAAGCTCAATTAGTGAAAATTCAAGAAAAAGAGGTAAGAAAAGCACTGTTTTGTGAAATTTATAAGTGAGATTTTAAGATTGCTTCAATTGATGTTCTTGTGTGTATTCTTGGTTTAGATTGAGTTGAATTCTAGTGTGGAGCTTGAAGGAGTTATCAATTTGAAGAAATTGGCAAGGTAAGAATTAGGGTTTTGGGTGATTTGAATGTAGAGACTTCAATTAGTTATAATTAGGGCATTAGAATGAAATTGGCTTGATTTTGATGTAATTAGAACAAGAAATTGAGAAAAGAAATGTGTTGGAACATAGGGTGAAATTCTGCCACTTTAGGGAAGTTAGGGATTGAGTGGTGTTTTGGTTGAGTTGTTGTGTGTAAATGGTGCCTTGTGTATGTTGAATGTATATGGTTGATGGAAAAACCAAAAATGAGGAAAATAGGATATAATTGTCTATTTTAGAAAGGTGAAGGGTAATTATGTCCAACCAAGTTATAAGACATTTAATAATTTTTAGGGTGTCGAGTGATGAGTTAGATTAGCTAAATGACTCCGTAAATAAAAATTGGGAAGTAGTATGCATCCAGGCTTTGTATGCCGATTAGGGCGTTTAGTAGTTAAATGAGATTCTAGCATTTGATTTGGTTCTAAATGTCTTTTATGGCGCATAAGTGAAGAAAATCGAGAGCGATAACGAGAGCAGAAATCCAGAGCGAAATTGAGCTCAGAGCGGTTGTGAGTGACAATCTACCTTTTTCTGTTATCTTTCGTTTATTATATTTTCGCATAATGAAAATGTATATTTTATGAGTTTTCAATGCATAAACATGATTATGATCTTGATATGTATCCATAGAGATGCATTTACACGTTTGGTTTAAGAAACAGTTTTAAAATTTTTGCATTTGTTTTAAAGGCCATTGGTACCTTCAGATTATAGTGATGGTGATTGTATTAGACCCGGTCAGTATATTCCATGCACATAGGCAGGTCTTGGGGGTGTGTCACTAACTCCGAGAAGTCGGGATGTCGAGTCATGTGAGTCGCTCTATGTGTACGGGGTATTGTCTCGCTATATGTATGCGATATAGGATTCCACTTCATAGCCAGTGAGATGTTTTGAGATGTCACTGTGGGTGCTGCTAGTTGAGGTGTCCCGTGACCTACTCATGTGTGCGGTGCTAGTTGAGTCGCTGCGTGAGTATAGAGCTTTAGGGTTACCATTGGTACAGTTTAGAAAGAAAATGGTTGAGCGAGGACTTTACTAGTTTTCGATTTACCGATAGCATTTATGCATTTATATGCGTATAGTAGTTATTGTGTTATATAAATTTTGGATATTGTTTTCTAAAAACGTAGATAAAACCTGCTCGGCAAGATTTCATCAGCATATGATATTAGAAAACGTTTTACAGCTTTACATTAGTTTTAGAAGCACGATTTATGCATGTACTTTAGAAGTTTGCTATCTATGTATAATGTTATTTTATTTGAAATCTTAATTGCAATCATTGAGCTCCTTTAGCTCATCCGTTTTGTGTTTTATGTTTTCTAAACCCCTTTCCCAAGTGTAGGTCTCGGTATGTAAGTTGTTGATTCTCCTATTGCCGAGTAGTAGGCCAAATCTGAAGATCATTTTTTATACATGTAAATGTGTTAAATATCACCCTTTACTTTATGCATATTAGTTGTAGGCATGTATATTTGTATGTATGTTTTGAACCAACAAGAAGAGATTTCGATATTATGATGATCGTTTTTGCTTTTTTTTTTTAATTTTATTTTATGATTATGCTTATTTTGTGATTCAAATGAAATAATTGAGTTGTGTTGGATTTGATTTAGAAAGGACTGGAGGTTCGAATTGGTAGTGTTGAGAAGTGTTTGAAATAGAAGTGAAATTTCTTTGCAGGTTTAATATGAATTTTTTGAAAAACAGGGGAAACTCTGCCCATTTGTTTTTGAAACATTAAGATGTAGTTTTTATGTATATTACAAGATTTTCTCAGTAACAGCAAGAACTAAAAAGGGGTTCTCCTTGTGAAAATTTCTCATCTTGTCTAGTTATATCCTAAGAAACTTCTGTCGGGGTGCCCAGTAGGGCCGCTGGGATCTGCTGTAAAGGGTCTTGGGTCGGGTCCTGTCACCTGTCCACCATAAGCGAGGACATCCATGACAAAACTAACCTTACCAACATCCTAGAAAATGCCGTTAAAGGCTCTAAGTACTTTCACTAATAGTTACTCTATGCCATACAATAACATCACTTTTTGCTAGATGAACACGCACTCGAAAGCTGGCATTAATGTTTGACACATTGTTTATCAACTCCTCCGGTTGTAGGACACACTTTATAGGGATAGAACATCCCTCAAAATTCATTTTAACACCACTGAAGGCATGTAAAAGGATATATAATCCACACATGGCACTGAATCATTGTAAGTGAACTAGAAATCATCTCAAGCAAGGTCATAAGCAGTAGCAGAAACCTTAACAATAGTAACAATAACAATAATGAGCAAAGGCTGGACTAGGATTCCATTCAGACATAAATTTGAAAGAAAAATCAAGCGTATACTCATAAAGTAACTTAAAAGTCAAAATAAAAAGAAAATAATGTTAGACATATATTGTTATTTTACGCCCTTAAAGTATATAAAATAACATTTTAATTGATTAATAAAAGTTTATTCATATATGATTAAGCATATGCGGATGAGCTTATATTTATAAAGTATTAGGCATATGATGCTAAGTTCTTTATAAATTAAATCATGTTCACAACCATTAATGAAATAGGACATTTCATTATGTAAGATTATAGTTTTTCTGCTTCTTATATAGTTGATGATTTACCTTAATCATCAAAGTAGAGACTTCGAGTAAACAAATTAATGTATATATTGCATTGAATGAGACTATTGTGAATTTTGATTAGGTTAACTAAATGTAATTGATCTTAATTCTTAAAAGCTTTAATAAGCTTGATTGATCTTAATCCTGAGAAAATAATGAACTTACATTCATGTGAATTTCATGAGTCGTAGAAACATATATTTGCAAGATGGAATCTAATAAATAATGTTTACCTTAGCTGTTTGTAGTACTTGATAATTTGAATCTGTAACTTCAGTTTATTTAATAAATTATTTATTGAATAATAATATTTATTTGCATATTTTATTTACAAATATAGATATATTAAAAATTATCATTTAGAGCATTCAGTGACTTAGGAGCAAAGAATTAATTAAAGAGGCAAGTTATTTTTTCATGGCCTAACATTAATTATGGACATCAATCAGAAGTTTAATTAAGTGGTTATTATTGGTCTAAAGATCAAGTTCAATTTAATTAAATGAGATTTTAATTAAATGAAATTTTACTTAATAACATGGGTTATTAGAGTATAATTCTTGGCTTTTAGTGGAATAGCTTGGGGTTAACTTAGAAGAACTAGTGGGCCATGAGATGATTAGGACTAGGCCTTTTAAGTTGGAGCTAAGAAGCCCATGGGTCTTGTAATCTCTTTACTAGCTCAAATCCAAATCAACCTCTAATTTTCTAATCCTAATCTAATTCTAAATACCCAAAAGAGATTCCTATATACATGAAAGGCAGTGAGTAGTAAACAATAATCTTAACCATAACCAGAATAATTCTTTTACGTATTTTTAGAGTTTGGTTACTATTATTCTCTCAAATTTGGGTATTAGTGATTTTAAAGATTAAGGAAAGATCTATGTGTCCACATGCGTTGAGTTTGAAGGTTGAGCATAATAGAGAAGATTGCAGGTATCAATTCAAAATTTATCAAAGTGAAGAATTAAGGTAATCTTTCATTACTATACATGTAATTATGAACAAGATTAAATGACTTCCACTGTGTTTAGTTTATTAACATTAATTTGTTTTCCTTACCTATAAAGATAACACACTTGCACCAACAAATTTAAAGCAAGTGAGCATGGCTTCTTATAAATTACTAGAGAAAATCCCAGTAAGCTTAGTCATAAAAGCCCATTCAACACTTAAAAAAGTAAACCCGAATTAAGAAAGCACGCCATAAGACAACTTACTTGATATAGTCTATAGTAAAAGCATCACAATAGTTACCAGTAGCTGAAGGAAAGTTATGTGACATCTTGGGAAAGCCTTAGTAGTAGAGATTAGACTTGGGGCCTTTAAGGTCAACAACAACATTACTCTTTTCTTATAGCTTAAATTAGTTTGCTGGCAAATTTCTTGTAACTCCTTTATGAGGATCTTAAACAGATCTATGCTCTCCCTCTGGCAAGCAAAAAGAGTTAATGAACCCTCTAATGTAACCAATGATAAAATGTAACAAATTTAAAGACCTAAGAAATTGGAGTTTCATTCTCACTCGAGGAAGCCTTGACATTAACAGGAGTCTTTACTCTACCTCTTTACCTTTAGATGAAGAAATACCTCAACAATAATCTGCTTGAGGTTCTTTTATTAATTAGCAACTCCTTATAGAACTAGAGGATGGAATAGTATAAAATTTATAGGAGATCTGAATATACGAGAACTAATAGAAAGAGAACCATGGTGTGTAGACTCTTTTTCACTAGTGATCTTTCACTCCCTTCTTTCTTGTTTGTCATAGGAACAACCGTCTCTGAACCAATAATCCTCATTACATCGTTAGCAATAATAGTGTATGGTATGTGAGCCTTGTTTGCTACACTAATTGTTGAGCTTAAGCTGGGTTTCAATATATCATCCATATCCACTTTTAGAGCCACGTCCAAATCTCTCATCTTGCTCCTAAAAAACTCTACAAAGGATGTTAAACAAGCTTCTTGATAAGCTTCAAAGTCAGGAAAGTATTCTCCATGAAACTTGGGCTAGCTACTTTAACTCTCATGATCTAGAGGCATTTGAATTTCTTTAGTTAAGAACTGCAGAGCTTACTCATCAGCTTATTAAAGTTTCGAGTCATCTTCATAACTGAGCGCCAACTTTTGTAAGACCAAATTGCCCCAAAATATTACTTAGACGGTACAACACTAGAAGGAACTCCAAGTTTTTATTCAAATATAGAAAAAGTCAGGATTGACAGTTAGAAAATATTCAACTAAAATGAAAGATCCATCATCATAAAACCTGGGATGAAGATGAAAGAATTCATTCTCAACAATATTATAAAATTTAGGAACCTTGAACAACTTAGACAAGTAAACATACAACCTGAAAGCAAAGCTGGCTATATCATCTAAGAAGAAAAGAATGTTTTCATCACAGAAACAATTTGTGTAGCCAATGAACTTTAACTAGCAACAAATTTGAAATTAAAGTTTCTTTTTCTAGAGAAAAGCTTGCTATCATAATTTCATTTATCCTCATATGCATTAGAAGAGCTCACCATAACTTGTGAATAGTTCCAGCAAAAAAGGCTTGCTAAAAATTTATAACTATAGTGGTATCTATAATAAACTTTCCATATATTAAAATTTATGATTCAAAATCGAGTTTGAGTATGATTTTGAATTAAAAATCAATAAAGAGTTGACACGTGGTAAGGAAAGGATTAGACAAATTAAAAAGGGAACAAAGACAAATGCATGTGAAGAGGATTATTTCCCATGCCAAGATGTCGCGACACTAACTGCTTAGCACCTGGCATTGACCTCAGAAACTCCAATGCCATGGCGTAACCTTAGTGGCACCACGACACTAGCACTAAAGAACTGGCCTATGGCACTATAGCGTCAAGTTTTGATAGTTTGTTTTATTTATTTTTAAGCTAATTTGATTTATTTGAGTTGATTTTGAACTTTTTTACATGCGAACTCCTATTCCAACAAGAAATAGAGTTTTTAGGGAAAACTTAGAGCTATATAAACCCTTGTAAATATATTAGATTGAAAAGCATTAAAGACATATCAACAAGAGAGTGAATAGAGAGCTTAGGTAGCACTTGAGTGCCTAGTATGCAAGAGAGTGTTGTATAAATTCTTGGGAGCTCTAGTTATTGGGTATTCTTTGTAATCTCTTGTAAATGATCTTTGTGATCTGAGAGTTCTTTATGAACTATGAATAAATGAAGTTAGGATCCTGTGGTCAACCATAGACGCAAGCATTCGTTGCTGAATGCTATAAATTTCTTGTACCTTGTGTTTAATTATTATTTTATTATTTTGTGTGATTTTTTTATTCTTATTTTATTTATAGGTGAAGAATTCTACATTCGCTAGGGTTTTAAGGTGTTAAACTACCAACAACGTGGTGTTAGGGCACATAAAAAACCCCCAATAAGTGTTATCAAAACCAATGTTATAGTTGACCTAAGTGGTATCAGAGCCAATGTTGTGGTTGAAATCTAAGTGGTATCAAGGTCAATACCTAAGTAATATGTATAGTTTACCTAAGGTCATTACCATAGGTTATTCAACTATGGTAATTCACAAGTATAAAGTTGAAATGAATTATGAAAAAGATCAAACCCTAATAGTGTAACAGTTTTAATTGCAAGAGAAAGGGTTGATAATAGATATGGGAAAATAATCATTCTAAAGATAAAGGCTATAAAGAATTAAAAAAATGGAAAATGGATAATTAAGGTATTAGGGGTCTATGGTGATAATAAAAGGTAAGAAGTATATGAGAGAGCTTGTGTGCTTGATGTGAATGCTATGAGTAGGTCAACATAGCTTTTAAGGGGATGCATATCAAGTGGCACTATTAGAGATTAACTCACTGGAGTGACATGGGTCAAAAGAGAATATATGATAAAGGCACTGATAGGGAGAAGTTCAACCACTGAGGTGTTGTGATAGAGTCAAAAGTTACACTGGAGATCATAATTCAAAGGCTACCCAAGAAGAGATGCATTAGAATCTTTAGAGACTGAAGTCATGAGCCTAAGTGAATTTAAGTCTAGGAAAAGACTTAGCTGAAGTTAACACTAAATAATTGAATATTGGCATAAATAGATATTGAAAAGCTTCTTAAGAGATTTTGAACAATAAGGTGTTTATTATAAACTCAGTTTTAATTATTCAATTTGTTGGTGTCTAATTATTTGATTTACCTAGCCAATAATTAAATGACCTAAGAATACTTAGATAAACTTAGAAAAGGTATCTTTGTATTAAGCCTAGGACAAATTGATGCATGATCATAGCATAGTAGTTATGAGTTTCACATAAGATAGGAATATACCTATATGACATGTATGGTTAATGAAACTTGTTCTTAATAAATATTTGTTTTATCTGGTTGCCATAGAAATATAGGTAATTGATAAACTAGAATTTATTTGCTCAACCATTAGAAGAAGCTTTTGAAGGACTAGTGTTTCGACTAATAAATAAACTAAGGGATTAATATCAGAATATAATTATTTTTAGACAATATATTGAGAAATAGTTGTAATTCTAAGTTCTCTGTTTTGATTTCTTTTACTAATTTTTCATGTTCATTTCTCTTTAGTAATTAGTTTCATAAATAGATTAGATTAGTTATTCTCATAATAAAACTTTCTTGGATAAAAGCTAGAGGATATAATCTTAGTAGTTGGTTAAGAAACAAACTTAAATTCCCTATTGGATTGACATGCCATTCACCACTTTATTACTTATTTACAATAGTGTGCACTTGTGCTTTTATAGAAATTACATCAAACATGAAGCATTCTAAATGGTTCCTATGCGAAAATATTTCATTAGGACTAGTAAATTAAGGGTCACAAACATTATCATTTGGAAGAAACCTTCTGATGTGCAAATCTTCAGGGATTTTGAAAGAGGTTTTGAGCTCTTCTAGAGTGAAGATTTCAAGGTTACATTTCCTATTTTAGTGAAAGGCAAAGATTGAATTTTGGGTTAGTTAATGGATAAAGGTTGCAAAATATCAAATGAAGTAGAAATAATAAAGAAGACAAAGAAGAATCACTTAAAAATAACAATGAAAGAACACATAAGAAAATATTTAAAGATAATGAATGAACACATGATGGTTCAGGAGAGGAGGAAATGTTACAAGCATTTAAGAGGACACAATGTTCCAAAATAGCACTAGAGGTAATACAGAATTGAAATGGATACGTAGCACCATTGAATTCAAATGAAGAAAAGAAACTTGCCTTTTAAGACATCCTTGGAAGGTTCCGATTCTTTACTTCACAGGAAGCATCTACTGGGCCCAAAACTAGTTGGTCCAATCAGTTCATGCCACTAGTTAGTTATCTTAATTAAAAGCAAATATAAATATGAATGCATGTATAAAATTATTAATGAGTATAATTTAGATATATATTTCGATCTAATTTATCTTAGAAATTGTCTGTATCGAGTAATTTTAGAGTCATTTATGTTTTAAATGTTGTTTTTACATGGTTTTATCATAATAAGATGGAAAAGAAAATAACTGTATCAAAAACAGTCATAATGGGAGTCAAAAAATGAAGATCCTAATTTGATGAAAAATGGAGGTGAAAGCCCCAACATTCAAACACTCAAAGCTCCAGCATCATTTAGTAGTTAGTTTCATAATAAAATTATGTATTATTTCATTTTTATATTGTAATTTAGTCCTTTTTTATTTTTTATTATTTTGTTTCAAGTTTGTTAATTGTTATTATGATAATTATCTACTTGTAAGTTGAAATATAAACTTTTTAATATTGTAACTGTTAGATATTTTGTGTTATTTATGCCATGAAAGCATGTATAATAATACTTTATTTGATTAATAAAGTTTCTTCACACATCTATTTAAGCATACATTGATGAACTCATATTTATAAAGTATGTGATCTTTATATTACGCATATGATGCTAATACAAAAGGTATAGATCATAAGTTCTTTATAAATTAAATTTATTCACCGCCACTAATGAAAATTGCATAAATAAGTGTAGCAGAATATAAATAAGCATCTTATTACACTAATGAGATATTAGAAAACTTACCTTTGAAGTATACTTTGTGCAGTTCTAGTCTAAAATTCGGTAGAATCCTTTAAGCTAGAACAGTAGCCTCCTATTTTCGGTGGAATATTTTACTTAAAGTAAGACTTGCTTCCTTTAATCTCTTAGACCTCTATTGGTTTTTTAATTGCTGAAGGCTTCAAAAGCCTTCTTTATATTGCAAACATTTTACAACATTTATAGCCTATAGAATTGCCAAATGCCACCATTATATATAGCATAAGTTGCTACCTTTTTCACCAATCATATTCATATTGGTGGCCTTCAAAAAGAAGCATGACGAGGTAATGTAATCTTTCACGTCATGCAATTTAAAAGTAGCCTGCTAGCATTTGCTTAAGTTGGCCGAATCATGCAATAAAATGAGTGGCCATTTCACTTGTGAAATTTTATTGAATTTAGGCCACCTTATGGTTAGAAAAAAGTATAACTTGAATAAATAAAATTTGCAAATGAAAGAGGCTGAATGACATTTCAAATGGTGGCAAATTTTCTTTCAAAGAATCATAAACTATTGGCCACCTCATGCTTAATGAATTAAGCATGACTTATCTAATTCATTTGGCCGAAATGCTCTTTATCTCAAATAGTCATTGAATTGCCATTAAATTCATTTAGCCATTTAACAATTAAAATTAATAATAAATAGACCATTGATATCATGTCACGTGTCATGCCCTTACAAATTAATGGTATGACATGTGGCATTTAATATAAAGGTTAAAGTGGCAAGTCTCACTTGCAGAGATCTTGGGCTTAATACTTAAACCCTATCATCTCTCTGAGAGACATTAAAATCATTCTAATATTTTGAGAACTTCCTAGATTGAACTATTCAATTCGATGCGCTACCCTAATGCACAATGAGTACACTTTATATAGTGAGACTCTCTAGGTTCACACTTGTTTTATTTTACGAAACTCTTCCTTAAGTCTATAAACGATGCTCCACACACATTATAGAAATAACAAAGCAGTATATTGAACTATACAAGTTAAGGTTAATACATACTCGTATAATCCCTCCGTTATTTATATCCTAGAAGAGCAGAGACATAGATCAACACCATCAAGTATTCATATGTTTAACCATGAACTTATCTCCAGATTTATATTTTCATAAACAACATCTGTAAACACTTTTTTGATATTGTTTATCCTACGAAAAAATTCATTTCCTGGGTTAATTGGTTATAGCCATAAGAATTTTCAAAATACAATCTCGAAGCATCAAGATATACAAATCACCTATATGAGCTGATGAATCCAATATCTACACATACCGGACTCCATGAACATCAAACTATACCCAGCGACACCTAGCGGTTAGACCATAAAAGGTCTCTGACATTTGTGGAACTTAAGTATGGTGGATCAATCACAAGCCCACTGTGGTGCTTAGGTTTAGGGACCACGAATACTACTTAACTCAAAAAGATCATCAATTGACGGATTTATGAAATGTCTATTGGAGATCTTAATTGAGCATATTTACTATCTAGTCCTAATTGAATACCCGCATGTCTATACGAGCTTTTATTAAGCTCATGATTTGCTAAGACTAACCATTTGGACTATCCAGATATATTCATATACCAATCTATATTGTATAAGGTTTACACCGACAAACCTACATTAGTGAAAATAGATTAGAAATATAACATTTGAAAATCTACTTTCACAATAACATTTCTTAGCACTATTTGCAATGCTTTGCAACTATGTCATTACTAGTGTACTCTCATGTCTTTGTTCCATTTTAAACAAGACTTAACTATTTAGATTTCACTAACTCTTATAACTTGCTAATTCTTAGTAGTGCAAACTCTTAGCAATTATAACTCTCTTAAAACTTATTTTGCTTATTTACTTTAGCTTATATATATCTTTGATTTTAAAAAGGGTCTTATTTATAGATATTCTTAAACATAAAGTAGGGTTCTTCGAGTCCAAGATTGATTGAGATTACCCTTGGTTCTCCTTTCTAATTGTATGAGTGCCGCAGTGCTAGCTTTTGAGCGCTGTGGTAGTAGACTCTCTGACTTTAGTGTCGTGAAGTAGGTTTTGGGCATCATGGCCCTGAGACCTAAAACTCCGCTTCTTCTGACTTTGAATGAGTGTCGCAGTGTTAGCTGCCAAGCGCCTTGATGCTAGGGTCTCTTACTTGGGTGTCGTAGCATTAGATTTGGAGCGTTATAAAGTTGACCCTTTTTCTTGTTTTCTTCTCTATTTTCATCTAATTTCCAATATCTTCATGTCAAATGCTTGGAAAACAATAAATCAATAATAAATTACATAAATATCCAAATAATCTAAATTTAGACGAGAAAAAAACTAAATTTGTAGGTTAGAAATATAAGCATAATTAAACCTTATCACATACCTCCAAATTTAAGAGTTTGCTCATCCTCGACCAAAGAGAAAACAATAATAAATAAAATTAAATTAAAAGAAAAACAAATGATTGGGTTAATAGATGATTTCTAATTGGTCTCAAATATTGCATCATTCCTATAACTTTTAAGATTTTTTAAATACTATGAGAATTTAATATACCCAATTGTCATGCTTAAATCATCTTATAAATACTCACTTGGTACATGTTGTATAGTTTTTCATTGTCAGTCAATTGCAACTGGAATGGTTTATGTATACAAGAATAATTAGGGTCTCTTAACATTCAATAAGCTTGCTTTTCATATGACTCTCCACTAATGTAGGTACAAACATGACTAAAGATTAAATAGGACTTTACTAAGCTTGTAATGCAAGCTAGGGTGAAGGTGAGGTAAATTGAAAATCTTTTAAAATTTTTATTTCACCCCATAAACTATAATTTCTTGTTTTCGGATCATCAAACCTTTAATTCTCCCAAGGATCCCCTAATCTTAATTATATATTTCTTTGCTATTTTGCTACCCACTTTCTTTCTTTCTTTCTAAGCTTAGGGTAAGGTGTTTGTTTGTTTATTGGTTTTTTTTTTTAATTTTAGATTTGAACCTCTTTACTCCAAACTTAGATTTTTACACTATTTAGTGAGTTAGCACTCTTAATCTCTATCATTGTCCATAATTTAATGTCCTTACATAACTTTTGAGCAATATCTATATGTTTATGGTGTGAAGGGTGTTTATGAAAGGATTTTCATTCCAAGATTTTGGTTTTGATTATAGTTAGCAAAGAAAATTTGTCGTTTAGCCTTAAATTAGGTGACTAGCAATAGTGTGTACACCGGTAGGCCTAAAAGGCTCAAAAAATCTGAATAAAGGCCTAAAATTATCTCTCTAGCAATGTATGCCCTAAGATTTCACCTCAAGTGTTATTCAAGCAAGTTTTAGAATGCTCGAGACTCTAGTTGATTTCTTGTTGTGCATAATCTTCCTTTAGGTCAACAATTAACTTAAATAAACAACTATAGTGCTAAATGTGTTTCAAGTGATCTAAATAAGATGGTTATATGAATAAATATATTAATTATTGATCCTTAAAAATTATAGATTTTCTACAATCAATTTTTCATTTTTTATCACTGACTTCCCATCATCTTTAACCAAAACAAAACAACTTAAAACTAAAACAAAAATAAAACCTAAAACATGTAAACTAAAGAAAATAGAGAAACACAAATAAATGTGGAAGTGTTTCCCTGCCCTAAACTTAAAATATGACATATCCTCATGGCAGTAGTAAAAATGAAAAATTGAAACACTTTCCTAATTAATGATCTGAATTTCGTTGTTGTCCATGTCATCCTTATCATCATCCTTGTCATCCTTAGTGGCATCGCTATCCTCCTCTAAACCAATAGTAATGGCGGTGGGATATGTCGATGGCTGTGATAATATGCTAATGTCCATCTCAAAATAAGTTAGTGATATCCAAAGAACTTGATCTTGATATGCTGCCCACTGGGTATACCACTATTAATGGGTAAGAAACACCTGTTGGTATACCTCGAATGTTGTCTTAACCTTGCAAGATGCTACTCTGTTGACTATGGTTTGGATGTAGATAGGGTAGTTGGCAAAGAATATTGTCTTGGCATTGCTGGGATTGAGCCTTACTGTTCACTATTAGTCTAGATCTGGGAAATAATGTTGTTGTTTAATGGATGTGCATAATGTAGCAGCTCCTCTGAAGATTCCCACTGAACTACAGCTTAGGCATAAAGCGCTATAATGATAGATGGATAGTAGAGCTCATCTTCGTCTGTCAGATGTTGTAGAAAATGCTATCCTTAATGATCTTTTTTAACGTCGATGGTCTTCTCGGTTAAGATTACGTATAATAAGATAGCTCGATCATTGGTCACATTGCTGATATGTGTAATTAGCATCATGATGTAAATTAAGTTACCAAAGCTTCATGTGATCCGTTGAGCATCCATGGGGGTCCAATGACAAGGGCAATAACCAAGAAAATAAAGGAAGCATTAACTGGGCTAATTGAGCATATCTCGAATTCATGCTTTGTTTAAAACACTAATATTACTGAATTGAGTGGTCAAGATGATTAATATCTTATCAATGTTATTCAAGTTTATTTAAGTGATCTCAAATAATTTACATGAAGAACAAAATAAGATGCATATCAATTTAGGAAGGAGGTCTAGTGTCACTATTTATGTGTTACTACTGTTTACACGACTTTATTAGATCCTTATTTTCTATGTTGTTTTTTTGGTTCTTAGGTTAAATTTAGAAACAAGGATATAGGAATATTTGTTTCCTTAATATGCTTGTTATTATTTCTTATTTTTGTAATTAATTCCTACAATGACCTAGGATTTTATTTATTTTTCCTTTTATGCACTTAGAGAATTTAGCTATATAAGGCCTATAATCCTAACAGGAATTAAGATTTTTAACATTTATAATAGTGAGAGTTTTCTCTTAGTTCTTCAAAGAACTTTTCAAAACTGATCAAGATTACATCTTGCACTGTTCATCCTTAACTTATCACTTACAACCTCTCTTATCTTTCTTATGTGAGGTATATACCTTAATTTCTTATATCTTTGGTTCTTATCTCTTTTATAAATAATGGGTCAAGGTTATTTCTTTTTGTTTGTTTACAAATTTGAATTAAAATGATCCTTGCCAAAGAAAATTCATTGAGCATTGGGTTTCACTTTTCTTTGTAAAGTTCATATCACATTAGACATGTTGCAATGAAGTAGTGCCATCCTTTGGCATCTCTGCCTATGTATTTTGCTAGAAAAGAGACACGTGAGCTCTCAAACATCTTCTACTCAGCCTCCTCTATACCTAAGTTTCGGGTAATTTCCTCATAATCTAGCTCTTTCAACATCTTGTGATATTTGTTATTTGGAATGCTTTATGTGTTGAAGAATCAATTAATGGTAACGCTAGTGATAAAAACATCATTACCCTTTACTTTGACCTTCAAATCTTTGTGTTAAGGGTATTGGCATAGAATTCATGCACCACTATGAGGATTTTGGCTTCTGATAAGGCACAAAGTTTATATTACCCCTTGTTATTGATAATACCCTAAATACTTTGAAATTTTCCATTCGGGATGTTAAAACTTCGCTCTGAGATGGTGGTTCCCTTAACTACTGAGTTGGTATATCGTTCAAAGGCTAATTGAGATATGAATTTGGTCGTGTCCTAGCTAACTAATGCAAATGTTCTTAACTATTTTGGGGCCATTTCCAAAGAAACAATACTTGTGCAAATTTTACACTCTCAAATTTTTAACAATAATAGCAATTTCAACTTCCTTCAATCTCCTAAGATATAATGTGATTCAATCATAATTATTTCAACACTTCTAATCAATAATCGTCTAATAATTAACCAAACGCAATCAATTCAACATAACAATCTACCAAACATAACAATCTCAATTTTAATAAAATATTAATATTTTATATATGGTACCAAGCTTGTTACTTTTCAAAAATTGTAGATCTAAAGAGTCTAGATCTGATCTAAAGGAGTTTAGCTCAGTACTAAGAGTTAGCATTTTAAGAGTTAGAACCTTGTTTGAATTAAGACAAAGATTCGAGAATATTATAGTAATGACATAGTTGTAAAGAGTTGCAAATGGTGATAAGAAATGTCATTATGCAATATGTTCTAAAATATATCGTTCTTGATTTATGGTTACCGACATGAGTTGATTAGTATACCTTTCAGATTAGTGTGTGTCCATATTTGGATTGTCCAGATGGTTAACCTTAATAGACTATAAGCTTAGTGAAAGCTCGTATAGGCATGTAGGTATTCAGTAAGGACTAGGTACGGAACAGGCTTATGAGGACCTTCAATAGATATCCCATAAAGCTGTTAATAAAAGGTCTTCTCGAGTTAAGTAGTATTTATAGTCTTTTGACCTGAGCACCATAGTGGACTTGTGACTAATTAACCATATTTAGGTTTCACACATTTTAGAGACCTTTCATGGTTTGATCTCTTGATTTTATTGGCTATGATCCAATATTCATAGAGTTTGGTATGTATAGATAAAAGATCTGTTAGCTTATATAGATGAGTTGTATATTCTAATACTTCCAGATTATATTTTAAGAAGTTTTATGGCTGTAAGCATAAACCCCAAAAACAGTTTTTGTAAGGTTAAATAGTATAATAAAGGTGTCTACGAATATTGTTTTTCGAAATACAAATTTGGAGATAAGTTCATGGTCGAGCATATAGAGATTTAACAGTGATGATCTCTCTACTATTTTGGGATAATATGATAGAGGGACTATACGAATATATTATAACCTCAGTACTCAATGTGTACTCATTTAGTACTGAGGTTAGCCTAAAAGTGTTAACTTAGAGAGTCTCAGAATATAAAGTCTCTTTGTTGAGCACTGGGGTAACAGACTGGGTCAAATAGTTTGATTAAAGAAAATTTCAAAAAGTAGAATTTTTTTCAAGATATCTTGAGAAGAACACGTTAAAGCTTAAGTGTTAAGCTTATTATTATTTATAGATGAGTGGCCTTGATTAAGTCTTTTAAGTAGACACTTATCATGAAGCAAAAGTCAAAGTATATAAAGAATGTTAATTGTTGCACTTTGGAAGTTGTAACATTCGGTCATTTGAAAAAAACAAAACAAGAGTTGCGTTTTTGGTTTTTTGCTCCATTTGGCCAAGATAGATAAAAAAGCAAGAGTTGTTTAACAATCCAGTTACTGAAAAAACAAGCTACCATATAAGGTTTTTGATCCCAACTATGTCAAGGACTAGAATTTTTGCAAAAATATTAAAGATGAGTCTCTAGAAATATAAACTATATCGACGATCAACGAAGGTATATTTCTATCATTGTAATAGGCTTAACTTTAGTATATGATTGTTGAAATAAGAAATAGAATTTTGTTGCTGCATAATGTCTGTGTTATATACATTAGATATTTTAATGATCACTATTACATGCAAGCACAATGCACTAGTTGTAACAATGGTATCAGAGCATACTATGTTGTGTTTGGTTAATATGGAGTGTGTTTTTGTTGTTTGACATGCACAAAACAATTGGGTGCTATAGTTTCAAGTGTTTAAAATACAGTACTATGTCATTGTTTAAAAGAACACAAGTTTTGCATGTGTAGCATAAAGGCATTCATAAAAATTGATTGAACTTGGGGCATTGCATTTATAGCACTAGGGCATTCATGGAACTATGATGAATGCTAGGGTGGTATGTGTCTAACATTAAGGTATTAATGACACTAGTTGGACTTTCAAGGTGTTATGTTCTAGCATAAGGGTGTCCATGGTGCTGGAATTCCCACTAGGACATTGGTATTTGGATGCTATAATGGTCAAATGGAATGCCAGGGAAGTGCTTCTCTGATGTTGAGGTGTTAGGGATATTAGAATTCATGTTGGGGAATTTAGAATTTTAACATCGAGGAGTTAAAGGCATTCACTCTATTTTACATTTTAACTATATGTGATTTTTACTTTATGCAATAGTACAACCGTTGTAGATACTGTAATCATTTGTTTGCATTGTTAACTAGAATAAGAGCCCTACTGGTGAGGGTTAATTATACTTGTGTAAAATAAATGTTTAATTGAGAATTGTATCCTAATGAGATGCGGATAATTTAAAAATCTCTTTTAATCAAATTGAAATGTATTTCATTTTAAGAAAATGTTATACATGGTCTATGTTGTTAATATGATGTTCGACAGATCACCTTTCTCTTTCTAAATATTGTTAAAGCGTGAGGGATTGGCTGGAGTGGTTCGAAATATTCCAATTAAACATGAGATGAGACAAATATAAGTGAACATATTGCCTAATATTGCTGAAGCGTGAGGGTAGTATCAGTAACTTATATTTGACTATTTACAAGTTAATTTAGAACATAATATTGCTAAAGCATGAGGATGTAGTGAGTTTAGGATTAGTGGTAAAAGTTACATGAGATGTAATTGTCAAAAGTTGTCTTCCTTTTAGATTTACAAAGATTAATATTGATAAAGTGTGAGGTTAGAGTAAATGCTAATTGAGGACTTCTCACTATAAAGTTTAAAGAGTTAAACTTTTATTTTCGTATTTGAGAGTCTAAATGGAAAATGTAAAGCAATGAGGGGTGTCTTTAGATTGAAAATATATGATAGTTATATCTATAATCTAAAGCATTTTAATGATTTGAAATGTTCTGTTAGAATATTTGTTTTATCTTGTAAAGATAAAATGACTTTGAGCAATCTATCGACACACATACTTGATGCACACTAATTGAAAAGTGCTGAGAATTATTCTAACTGATTTATAAATTTGAGAATGGTTCTAGATTTAAAAATACTTGGATATATAATTGATTAAAAGAGGCCCAGAAGTATTTTTGATAAATCTACTTTGAAATAGCCTCAGAAATGGGTTGATGATGATTTGAAAGTCAAATCATATATCTTGGCCTTAATGTTTACTGAACTTTAGAGGGAGTATGTGTACATGGATAGTGCAAGCAGTACAATGCTTAATTTGAAGGAGTTATTTAGTGATAGACCACAAGTTGCGCTATGCTAGGTCGCCAAGACATTGTTTCAATCTCGACTGGTGAAGGGCAGTCCAGTTAGTCCCTATATACTTAGGATGATCTCATACATTGAGAAGTTAGAGACTATACACATATATCTAAACAATAGCTTGAGGAATATTTTGTTTCTCCAATCTCAACCGCAATTATTTTCACAATTCATCATGAACTTCAATATGCAAGAGTTTACTCCCACATATGTTGAGCTATATAATCTGTTAAAGACAACTTATGAGGATATGAACAAAGGAGGTGCACCCTTCTACGTTCAGAGTCGTGCTTTATCTTCTACCTTGAAGGCTTTTAAGAAGTCAAAGTGCAAGAAGAATGAGAAGCAGATACTATCAGGGATCCTTAGAGACATGTAATTTTTAGGATACAGGAGAAAAGCAAAGGCAAAGAAAAGTGTTTCTATTGCGATAAAGACATACATTGGAATCGTAATTGTCTAAAATTCCTTGCTACAGTCAAGAAAACCCTTTAGGTATATGTTTACCTATCATTTACATTTTATTGGTATTTGATGCTAGTACTGGCTTGGTATTAGATATCACTTGTCCTTATCACATCTGTAATATATTATTGCAGGGTCTGAAGGAAGATACATTGCTATAGCTTGGTAAAATGCAACTTCATGTTAAAAATGAAGATTTTTTACAGGTCAAAGCTATTGGACATTTTGATTTATTTCTCTCTAGTGGCAAATCTATGATGTTATATAACTGTTATTTTATACTAAACATTATCAGGCAGATTATATCCCTTCTTGTGTTAGAGACTGAAGGTTATTATATATATATTCAGAATGGTTCCATGTATTTATATGATATAGATAATGTTTTGTTAGCTGAATTCAGTTGATAAATAGCCATTATATTTTAGATATAATAGGAAATGTCTTGAATGCATAAGTGAATAAAAGAATAAGCTCAAAAACTTTAATTAATATTAAGTTGTAGCACATGCGATCAGGTCATATAGGCATGAGATGCTTAACTTGTCTGGTTAGGGATGGTTAGATACCTGATCTTACCATAGAGTTTTATATAGGTTGTGAATCTTATATTTAAGGGAATATGACCAAATCTCTTTCTGTAGCCGTTAGACACCGAGCCACTGGTTCATTAGAACTAATATATAGTGATGTATATGGTCTGATAAATCACACTGCCATAGATTAGTTTCGATACTTTGTTGCCTTTATTAATGATTTACCACGATATAGATATATCTTTTGGATGAAACATTAGTCGAAAATTTTGAATTGTTCAAAGAATTTTAACTTGTGGTAGAGAAATAAATCGATATATTTTTCAAATATCTTTAATCAAATCAAAGCGGTGAATACATGAGCAGTGAATTCAGTAATTATATGAGAGAGAATGCGATTTTGGCTCAATATAGTCCTCTAGGTACCCCTCAAGACAATAGTGTTTCAGAGATAAGGAATCATATTTTATTAGATATAATCTGATCGATTATGTGCTTTACCAATCTTCTTAAATATTTATAGGGTTATGCTTTAAAAACTGCTGGTCACTTATTGAATAGAGTTCTATTGAAGGTCATTCATACTACTTCATATGAGATATGGACTGGAAGAAAACCAAGTCTTAAGCATGTTAAGATTTATGGCTATCTTACTTACATAAAAGTTACATAATAGGATATACTTGTACCTAAGAGGTGCAAGTATTGGCTCATTGGATATCAGTTTTATGATTCAAAGGAATAAAATATGTTAGTTGTTTGTAATGCCACTTTTTTAGAGGAATAGTTTATGATTGATTATAGAAGGATTGAACTTGATGAAGTCAATCAAGATGTTGATGAATAGATAATGGAACCTCAGCTTTAAATGAGTGAGATACCTTTAACTTACCCTCCCTACAGATCAGAAGAAATCTCAAGGTCGCCTATTAGGTATGGTATGATGCTTGAAGGTGTCTTTGATATTTTTTTAGTTGAAGAAAATGATCATTTAACTTATGGAGAGGTGATATTAGACATCAATTCGAGACAATGGCTAGACGCTATGAAATCCAAGATTGACTCTATACATGACAATCAAATCTGGGAGTTGATTGAGCTTTTCAAAAAAATTATTCCTATTGGATGTAAATAGTTTTATAAGTAGAAGTGTAGGCCTGATGGAAAGGTAAAGGCTTTTAAAGGCTGACTGGTGGTAAAAGCTTATACTAAAAAATCAGGTTTAGATTATGAGAAAACTTTTTCAACAGTAGCCATACTAAAGTCAATTTGAATTATGTTGTCTATTGTAGCATATTATGAATGAATATCTCTAGGAAGAGATATAAATAGAACCTAAAGATTTTCCATCTAACATAACCTGTAATCTAGTCTCCTAACTGAAGAAGTTCATTAATGAACTTAAGCAGGCCTTCTTAAGCTAGAATCTTCGTTTTGATGAAGTAATCAGATGGTCCAGTTTCATCAAAAATAAAGAGGAAGCATATGTGTATAGAAAGGTCAATGGGAGTATGATTGTATTTTTAGTTCTTTATATGGATGACATACTCATTATCAGAAATGATATTAGCATGTTACAATCAGTCATAAGTTATTTGAGTAAAAACTTCTCTATGAAGGATCTAGAATAGGCTTTCTATATATTTGGTATAAAGCTTTATAGATATAGAGCTAGGAGGCTAATACGAATCTTTCAATCCTCGTATATATACAGTGTTTTGGAAAGGTATAACTTTATTAACTGCAAGATAGTTAATGTACCTTTTAAATATAGCATTCATCTTTCTAAGAGGATGTCGTCAAAAGAAAGATGAAAAAGTTAGAATATCTAATATACCATATGCATTACCTCAGGGAACCTTGATGTATACCACGTTACATACGAGATCTCACATCAGTATGGTTGAAAGTGTTATAAATCGGTATTAGTTTGATCAAGGTAACGACCATTACATAGCTATGAAATATATCGTGAAATACTTTAAGAGTATGAAGGATAAGTTTCTGATTTATGAAAAAATTGACTTATAAGTGAGAGGATACACTGATTCGGACTTCTAACTTAATTTGAATGATAGAATGTCTACATTTGGTTATATGTTTCTTTTTAATAGTGCCATAATGAGATGGAAGAGTGCAAAATAGGGGTCCACAACATATTCTACCATAGAGGTAGATTACATTGCGGCTTCAAAAGCTATAAAGGAAGTAGTATAGATACACAAATTTGTTACAAAGCTAGGAATAGTTTTAAGTGTAGTGGATCCTATCCCACTATTTTACAATAACAATGGAGCAATTGTTTTATATTTATACAATGTACATTCCAATAAATCATTAACATTTTATATATAATACGAAGTATGTTACCTTTTTCAATCATTATAGATTTAAAGGATTATAGATTTGATGTAAAGGAGCTTAGGTTAGTGCTAAGAGTTAGCATTCTAAGAGTTAAAACTTTATCTAATTTGAGATAAAGACCCGAAATATTATAGTAATGACATAGTTGAAGGAGTTATAAATAGTGCTAAGAAATGCATTATACAATATGTTCTTAACTATATCACTCCTGATCTATAGTTACCGATACAGATAGATAGGCATACCTTCTGTATCACTGTGTGTTTATATTTGGATGTTTTTAGTCTTAGCTAATTATGAGCTTAGTGGAAGCTTGTATAGACATACAAGTATACAGTAAGGACTGGGTACTGAATAGCCTCATGAGAACCTCTAATAGACATTTTATTAAGCTGTCAATAGAAGGTCTTTTCGAGTTGAGTAGTATTTATGGTCCCTTGATATGAGCGCCACTGTGGGATTGTGAGTAATCTACCATACTTAGATTCCACACATGTCAAAGACCTTTTATGGTTTGACTTCTGAGTGTCGTTAGGTATAGTCCGATGCTCATGGAGTTTGATATTCGTAGTTTTAGGATTCGTCAGCTTATATTAGTGAGTTGAATATTTTGATGCTCCAAGATTGTATTTTATGAAATCTTATGGCCATAAGCATAAGCTTCGACAAATGTTTCTGTAAGGTTAAACAATATTTTCAAGGTGTTTACGGATATTATTTATGGAAATACAAATCTGGAGATAAGTTCATGGTCGAGCATATAGAGATCAGACGGTGATGATTATGTCTCTGCTTTTCCGGGATATTAGTGATGGAAGGACTATACAAATATACAAATATGCTATAACCTTAACTTATATAGTTCAATGCACTGGTTTATAACATACATAACATATGTATAGGGTATTGTTCACAAACGTATGAAATAGTTACATAAGATAAACGGGTGTTGTAATATCTAATCCCTATTAATAGTATAGATACATAGATTTTGGTTTATAACGATAAAGGCACCGTAAGGTTACCTAATTTTAACCTTATTAGAAATATTTTTTTTATGGTGCGTATGAGAGGTATTAGACCTAATTTGGTAATTTCACACTCGGTTAGAGCGTCGGACGGTCATGGAATATTTTTGAAAATTTTTTTATTGGCTTCGAAAAGGAAATTTTAATTTAATACATGAATTTCCATAAAAGTGTTATACATGGAACAAGCCTTTGTTAAGAAACACAATCCATGTCTTAAAAAATGGACCAATTAGAGATAAGTTGGTGGATTGCCCAATTGGAAGCCTAGTTAGTTGCTTTGACTATTTTAACTAAATAGTTAGAAAAGAACCAATTAAATGCTTCCATTTTTAACCAATGGCAATTTAAAAAATTTAGAGTTAGTTGAGGGGCAAATTGGACAATTGAGAGAGCACTATATAAGGAGAGATTTGTGTAGAATTGTGGTTAAGTTAAAAGCAAAACCTATTAGAGCAACAAGGAAGAAAATTCGGCCAAGTGAGAGGGATGCTACTACAGTAAAACCCAAAGTTATTTCATGATATTTCATGCTTGATCAAGCTAAAATAAAGCCAAATATAAGTTTCTAAGATCAATTGAGACTTCTATTAGTGAAAATCCAAGGAAAAGAGGTAAGAAAAGCACTATTTGGTAATGGTGATGTGTGAATTTTTCAAGATGGCATAAATTAATGTTCTTGTGTGAATTCTTGATTTAGATTGAGTTGAAATCAAGTGTGAATCTTACAGGAGTTATGAAACTAAAGAAGTTAGTAAGTTAAGAATTAGAGTTTGGTATGATCTTGTTGTAAAAACTTCAATTAAATGTTATTAGAGTATTAGAATGATTTAGATGTTATTGGAATAAGAAATTGGGAAAAGAAATGTGTTGGGTGGAAAATGTGAATTCGACAACTTAGGGAATTTTAGGGCTTGAGTTGTGTTTTGGTTAAATTGTTATATATAAAGGGTTCCTTATGTTAATTAGATGTATATGGTTGATGGAAAATAAAAAATGCAGAAAATATGACATAATTGTCCATTTTAGTAAGGTGAAGGGCAATTATGTCCAATCAAATTTATAAGGTGTTAAGCAATTTTTATGGCTTCGGATGGTGAATTAAACAAGATTGAATAACTTTGTAAATAAAAATCAAAAGGTGGAATCCATTCAGGCTTTGTAAGCCGATTAGGGCACTTATTAGTTTAAGTGTAAATTTTAGCATTAGTAAAGGTTATAAATGTCATTTTTGGCATGTAGGTGAAGAAAACCGAGAGCACTAAAAAGAGAAAACTTTTTGGAGAAAGATCAAACTTGAAGCATTCGGTGCAGGCCTGAGTACGCAGGTTATTGGTTCTCCTACTGTTGATTAATAGGCCAAATCAGAAGAACATTTGGTAAATGTAAATGTGCTGAGTAGCATCTTTTGACTTTCTGCATAGTAGATATAATATTTATGCAAATTGTAAATATAGTTTGAACAAACAAGAAACGGTTTTAGTATGATGGTGATAGTTTTCACTTTTCATCATTATATGAATTTTGTAATTGGATTGAAACTGTTTGGGTTGAGTTTGGATTTAATTTTGGAAGGATTGGAGGTTCTATTTAAAAGTTTAGGAAGCTATTTGAATTAGAAGTGTGATTTTTCTTGTAGGCTTTATATTGAATTTTCAGAAAAATAGAGAAAATTTTATCCTTTTTTTTTAATTTAATAATTATTTTCACGAATATTTCAGGATCTTATCAGTAATAGTACGAATTAACTAGGGGTTTGCCTTGCAGAACATCCCAGAGTTAATAGTTAGACTCTGAGAAACTTTCGTTGAAGTACCCGGTAGGGCTACTGGGATCAACAGTAGAAGATCTTGGGGCAGGTCCTGTTAAAGTTATATAAGAGCCCAATTTTTGAGATTTTTAGTTACAAAAGATTTATTTTTAGAAGGAGATTTCTCAGAAGTGCATGCATTTTCTAATTTTATTAAATTGAATTTCATGCATTAGATAACCATTTTATTATCAAAATTCACATAAGATACCAGGAGAGCAGCTACGGAGGCTGTTGCATCTGAAGAGGAACAAGTGAATGAATCGGTAAATGTTCTTATACATTAGACCCCTTGCAAATTATCTCATCCTGTCGAGCCAGAGGGTAGAAACATAAATATAGCACAGATGCGCCAAATGCTAGCTGCAATAATTCAGCAACCGAGAGAGGTAGCAGTGTCCATTAAGAGCGTCAACAAAATTAGGTGCTAAGCCGTATGATGGCACAGGAGACCCTTACAGAGCCCTATCCCGGTTAGAGAACAATGAAGAAAATTTTCAGGTTATGGGATGTACTGAAGAACATATGGTTTCATACTCAACATTTCTATTAAATGAAAGGGCAAAGGATTGGTGGAAGGCCTTGCAGAGGAGGAATCTCGAGGGAGTGTCTTCGGCACTTTTTAGAATAAAGTTTCTAGATAAGTTCTACCCTAAGAGTTATAAAGATGCAAAGATAGAAGAGCTTTTCAAGCTAGAATAGGGTTCCTTTTCTGTTGCAGAGTATGAAAAGAAGTTTTCAGAGGTCATCCGCTGTTCCGTTTATAGCTGATAATGAGGAGCAAAAACAAATTGGTTTGTAGTGGGTCTCAATCCTCGAATTAGGGCCTATGTAGTATCAACAACTCACACTCAGTACAGAGCTTTGGTGGAAGCCGCAACTCGAGTTGAAAGAAGTATGACAACCATTCCTAAATCGAAATAGCAAGGCCAGAAAAGAGGCTGGTCAGGTGGTTCTCAAGGAGGACCTAGTAAATTCGTACAAACAGAGGAGAGAACTTTATAGTTCAGCAGTTAAAAACCAAGTCAAGAGCTCAATCAAGTCAAGTTTCCTTTTGACAACCATTAGTTGGATCCTGGAGTACGAAAGATAGTTTGAAAGATTTTTCAGTGTGTAACAAATGTGGAAAGGTTCATTTTGGGGATTGTAGGAAGGGAACTATAGGTTGTTATAAGTGTGGTTAGGAGGGTCACAATATGATAGATTGTTCGAACGTTGGAGCCAGTAGTAAGTCAGAACATAGACCACCAGCTTCGAGACAAACTAGTAGCTGCCAAGGATAAAGTAGAGGCGGTTCTCAAGTCAGAGGGCCTAACGGTTCAGGCCAGCATAGTGGGTGAGCCAATTGAGGTGGATCATCTAGAGGGCAGTAAGCCAGACCTCGTACCCAGGCTAGGGTATTTGTAGTGACTCAGTAGGAGGCAGATGCTACCCCAGAAGTTGTGACAGGTACGATGTCAGTTTTTGATCGCAATGCTTATGTACTGATAGATGCTGGAGCAACCCACTCTTTTATTTCTATGTAGTTTGCTGTAAATGCTAGTATAGTGCCTCAATTATTAGATTATAGCGTGGTAGTGTCTCTTCTTACAAGAGACTCTCATTGTTGTAGAAAGGGTGTATAAGGGTAATAAAATTAGTTTAGAGGGCCAAGAATTTGTGGTGGATTTGATTTTGCTGACTATTAGTGATTTTGGGGATGGATTGGTTATCCAACTATCTGGCCATAGTGGATTATGGTAGGAAAAAATTCAGATTATATAGTCCAGGGGAAACCGAAGTCATTATCTGTGGGGTGCGAAAATTACTTCGCACCAGTATGGTGGCGGTAATGAAAATGTTTGGTTTGAGTTTGGATATGATTTTGGAAGGATTGGAGGTCCTATTTGAAAGTTGTGGAAGCTATTTGAATTAGAAGTGTGATTTTTCTTGCAGGCTTTGTATTGGATTTTTAGAAAAACAGAGGAAACGCTGTCCATTTTTTTAAAAAAATTAATAAATATTTTAACAAGAATTAACTACGGATTCGCCTCGTGGAACTGCCCAGCATTGACAGTTAGACTATGAGGAACTTCTATTGGGGTGCCTAGCAGAGCCACCGGAATCTACAGTAAAGGTCTCGGGGCAGATCTTGTCAGGTATGAACCTAGAAAAACTTACAATATCAAGTGTACTAATTATGCACTGGGTATGTTGACTGGATCAAACAATTCAGTCCAAACAAATTTTAAAAAGTATGATTTGTTTTAGGGTCTCTTGGGAAGCACACGTTTTAAAACTTAAGTGTTAAGCTTATTACTGAATTAGTTAACAAAAGTTGTTAACTTATTAAAGTGCGAGAGGTGGCTTATTCATGGCTTTTGTAGACAAGTGGCCTTGATTAAATGGCTTAAGTGGACACATAACATGAAGTAAAAGTCAAAGTATAAAGAATGCAAATTGTTGCATTTTAGAATTGGCAACATTCGACCATTTAAAAAGAACAAAAGTAAAAGTTTCATTTGGTTCTTTGTTACGTTTGGCCAAGAGAGATCAAAAGCAAGAGTTGCTTAACAAATCCAGTTGCTGGAGCAGCAATATATTATTTTAGCTTCTTGATCTGTCTTGTGTCAATGACTAGAATTGTTTGTGAAGACACTTTAGAGTGAGTATCTGGAAACTGAAACTACACCAATGGTCTTCAAAGGTATAATTCTATTATTTTAATAGACTTAAATTCAGTATGTGATTGTTGAAATAAGAAATAAAACTTTATTTTCACTATATAATATATGTATGACATACATTAGATATTTCAATGATCACTATCACATGCAGGCATAATGCACTAGTTGTAACAGATTAATGGAGATGAAATTCGAATGTGATACCTTGAATGACTAATTATTTCATATGCTCTAACTCGTAGCCAGTTAGCCTTCTCTTAAGGGTATTAATAAGTTCCTTAATATTCTTCATTCGATCTTTCAGGTTCTTATCTTGTCTTGTCAATTTAGGGCCTCACTCTTAGTAGATACCAAACTTTCAACGCCCTCATTATAACTAGATTCATTTTTCCATTCAAGCTCGGAGACATGACTCTCATTTGTGGCTACTTTAGTGGCCATCTCATCGAGCTTTTACTAAAAACTTTTATCTCTCTGTCTTTAAACTTATACTGATTTTTAGTTTTAGATATCTCTTTATTAAGGTTTGAAACCTTTAAAACATTAAAAATACCCTCAAGGAAAGTTCTCTAGCAAAGTGGCAAGCCATACACTACCTGAGAATTTTTTTTTTTTTATCAATAGAGTAAAGTAGAATTAAATCTAGACAAACAAGGTTACAAGAAAATTACCTTAATTATACTCACAAGCTACATATAAAAGGCTTAATAGCCCATTCCCTTTCTCTAAAAAAGGGAACAAGTACTAGAACTTGCCTCAAGAGGCAATAAACAAACTATTTGAGAAAAAGGATAGAGGATTCCCCATTATTAATTCATGAATAGCCTCTTAAACAATTAGTTCCTCCAAAAGAGCAGGACCAGTCTCTAACGATGTTGAAGAATCAACCACTCATTTCCCCTTCTCACTCACAGAAAGGGTTCTTCAGGCTAATGTCCTCGAAGCTTTCACACCTTTACCAGAAATAGAATCTAGTACCCTTGACCATGACTAGATACCTTCCCAGCAGTCCCTTGAATAATAGGCCATATAGGAGGCTCCTTATAGTGAGCTCATTCTCTATTGCCATTGTCACCTTACATATCTACAAAATACAAATAGTGAACCACATCAGCAACAAAGACTCAAAAGCAAGGACAAGTTTATACCCTCACCTCCTTTAAATGACTCACCTTAAGATGAAATGCCATAACTATCCTTCCTAGCCAAAGGAACCTCTTCATCTTGGTGATCACTCACTTTAGTCTTAACTACTATTCTCACATAACCACTTAAACTATGAGGTCCAAATTGATTCAAGGTAGACATGATTCCTAATAAGAAAGAAAAGTCAATCTACTATACTATTGGTATAACTACTACCACCTAAAAGTCAAGAATAAAATGTTGAAAGTCATCATTGCCAGGCAAAGATTCTTAATTTCAAAAAGAAATCCCTAGAATTCTAAAGAAGTAATTCCAATAGCACACTAGAGGAAAGGAGGAATGAAATGAGATCTTTAGAAGCAATAACTTACATGTATTAGAGGGTAAGTTGAGGAAAAATAATTGCAAGAAGAATGGTTAGAATCGAAAAGTAGTGAACACCATAAAGACACGATACTTTCTCTATCAAAAGTAAAGAAGAAGAAAGAAGACTGATTATAAAAAAACTAGCCTCAATTTTCCAACAAAAATGGATTTCTAGATTTTTTACACAAATTTGGGTTGTAGATTAAATCCAATGGCCCTTCCCACCTAAAGATGTCTCTTTAGCTACTAAAATATGGTTAACAGCCGTTAGACTCTCAGACAATTCAAGAGTTATAAAAATACCCAAAGTCACTTAAGCCACCTTGAGCTACATTTGACGTGAAAGGTTCAGAACTCAAAGGAAAGTGCATTTCATACGAAATGGTCAACTAAAAAACCCAAGAGTCCCACCATATGAACTCCTTAAGTCAACAAAATCCTCAAGTATCTCTAAGTAACCTTTGAAAAGAAAGAGCGAGGAGGATAATAGATGAATTCATAACGACCACCCAGATCAAGGTTACTACTGTCGTCCTCAAGACGGTTTAAAATTTTAACTTACATATAGCAACACCTTTTTTTTTCTAAGTCTTTTTTATGTTATAAAATTTACAAGAACAAATCTAAAAACTTGGAAGATTTTAAAGTCTTATGGAAACATATTTTATTTTTCCTAGCAGTTGCTTTTATTTAAAAAAAAAAAAATTGTTTGACCAGGTTCTTGCCTGATTTTTTCTTTTTCTTCTTTTACAACTAAAGGTTTTTTTTATTAAAAAAAACAGAAATTCTATTTGTATTTTTTGTTAACAAGTTTTTGTTTTTTATTTTGTAGTTTGAGAGAGTTGAGGTTTAAACTCGAAACCTCCACTAATTACAACAGTTGGTGACATCAACAAATTATTAATTTTTCTTATAAAGAAAATTTAAACTAGAAATTGTTGCTTTTTTTTTTTTCACCAAACAACAATAATTGTTTATTTGTTTATTTATACAACTGCAAACGCCATCATGTGGATTTTCATGAGTGAATATTTATTAAAATTAATTTTTTTTTCTTAATTATACATTTAGTTTGATGTTGAAGAAGAAACTTTTGGAGTTAACATAAACAAACTGTATGTTAAATTGTTTTCTAGAGTAATACTGCCTTTTCACTTAAATTAAAGTCTTCCTTAATAACAAATTGGAATATTATCATAAAAAATAATTATTAGAAAAAATGTATTCAAAGTTCTTTTAAGATTACAAATGGATTAATCCTGAGTATTTTCGCTAGATATAGTAGAGAACTAACCATTTATTTTGTTGTTTTTGTGGCAATTAACCACTCATTCCCAGTTTGTTGCAAATCATGCAAAAATCCCCTTTGACAGGGGATAAATGATTAATATTAACAAAATTTATTTGCGAATTTTTTATTTGATTGCCTTAAAAATGATGTTCTACTTTCCATGTATAATAAATTTTTCCTCCATAGAAATTTTTGTGTAATTTGAAAAAATATGGAGAAATAAATAATGCGAAAATAATAGGAATGTGAATGTAATTTCCCGATATAATAACATTCCCGCAAAATTAATTACAGATTATGCTAGATATAACATGCAAATTAAATTTTCTCCTCGTTTTGAGCCAAGAAAGAGTCTTTCTGTTTTTAGTTAATACTAAATATTGAACAACAAAAAAAGAAGAAGAAGAAAACAAAAACAAATGATCAAACTAAGACATAACGTTGATAAATTCTGAATTAAGTCAAGTTTTCTCAATTTGCATTTCCTATACACTATCTTCTTTGGATTCCTCTTCCGGTGGCCGTGACGGCATAATAGGATACCGCAGCCAAGTGTTTCCTCCGACAGCCAACGAGTCGACGATTGGTATAATTACCAAAATGCCCTGCCCTACCACCGCACATACAAATGTGCAAAGAAAGGAGATGAAAGCAACTAACCCAAAGGCTCGCTTCTCTGGGGTCCGAAATATGGAGAGTACCAGCAACAAAACTTGCAATGTGATGGTTATCAACACTGTAAAAGCAAGGGTGTATGTTCTAACCCTCAATTTTTTGTTGATGACAAGGGACACAACGCTCCAACATGAGAATAAGAAGTAAAAGCCGTACACAATTGCAAAGGCTCCGAACAAAACGGTGCTCAACAAAGGATTTGAACACAGAACAATTTTGCTAGCAGTACCATCGTCAAAATTCACCGAACTCCGTACAAACCACTTGGGTAAATTCAACTCCAATCGCTTACCGAACACAAACAAAAATTGTAAGATAGAAAGGGGAAGACATGTAGCCAAGAGAAAGGCAATAGCCCAAGATCCACGTGGGGTCTTTTTCTTGATTGAAACATGAAGAAGAAAAAGTAGTATTGTGAGAAAACCAGGCTCTAAGAACCCTAAAGAAACAGCAATATGGATTTTACAGAGGGTAGCTCGTTGATTTAGGGTTATGTTTTCGTAAAAAGGGTAAAGATAGTGCTTACGGAAGAAGGGTAAACGGATGGTTTCGTTGAGAGCCCAAAGAATGATGAAAAAAACAAGAAGAATTCGCACGGGCCAAAGAGAATTAAAGCTTTCTAAATAATGGGAGTTTTGGGTTTTCAATTTGAGGTAGAAAATTAAACAAAGAGATAAGAAACACAAATGAAGAAGAACGATGATTAATGAGATGGTAGCAAGATCAACGGCGAAGTCAGGTGCTGGTATGGTAGGAACGTCAATCATCTCACGGTCGGTTGCAACAAATGATTTTGACGATGAAAATAATAATAATGACAATGACTATGAGGAGTAATAAAAGAGTCTGAATTAATAATGAAGAAATGGTAGCGATAATAACATGACAATAATACTGAGAAGGGGCAAGGCATATTTTTCTGAAAAAGATATTTTGGCTTCTCGGAAGAGAGACGGCGGAGGAGAAAGGAGATGAAGGCAAGAGGGATTTTCCCTCCCCCTCAATCCCAACCGGCGAGAAAGCAGCTAGAAAATTCTTTATTATTTTCAGAAGGAGAAAACCAAAGAAAGAGAAAGGAAAATTGAGGATTAGGTTATGAGATGGTTGCTTTGTTTTCGGGATTGAGTGGTTATGCTAGTTGCAATTTTGGAACATACACATGGAATAATACCAATTGGTCATTCTTTTATTCTAGGATTATTTTAGAATTTCATGTATAAAATCATTATTATAATACATGTATTACAAACAAAAATATGGCTTGTAAGTTATCGCCAGAATATATGACAGGTCATAGTTAATATAAGTTTCTTTAATCCGGCTATAATAATTAGTTAGAATCCAAATTCTTATATGAACAGTTGGAACAAATCAATGGGCATACTTTGATACATGACATGTCCATTCAGCGGATTGTATATATGGCTGAGTTGTACAAACTAAAGTCAAATCTAATGCAAATTATAACTTGTGATTTTATTCCAGAATTGCAAAACATAATAAAAGTATTTGCAAATGTGAATGGGAATACTAAACACGTGTTTTGCTTTGATATTACTCATGGAATTATTGATCTCTACTGTTGAGATTTTTAGGTGCCACAATGTTATTTATTGATAATTAGCATCTTAAAAAATTAATATACATAAAAAAAATTTCTAATAAGTAAATAAGAATAAAAAAATTATATAATAAAAATAAGCAATCATATAAAAGAATAATGATGTTCGACAACTACCTTTGTCCTTGGTGAATTATAAGATTCTAATTTTTTTTATTATTCAAATTATAAAGATCTCTCACAAGAAATTACCAATTAATACAATAATAGATAAGCTTCCAAAAGATCTAGTAGTATTTTTTTACGCACTCAATACTCAAGCACTCTTATAATAGCACTCTCTCTTCCGCACTTAGTGCTCTAGTGCTTTTTTAGCTCTCTACTTGGTATTTTCTTTAATGCCTCTCTAATGTTTTCAAATCTAATAACTTTATAAGGATTTATATAGGCTTTAAATTATTTCTAAAAGTACTATTTTTAGTTAAAATAAAAGTTGATGTGTAAGAGAATCTAAAATTGGCTCAAACAGATCGAAATCAACTTAAAATATAACTTTCCCAAAAGTTAACACTGTCGCTACTAGTGTCTTGTCGCCATGACGCCACTGTGACCCAGGATTGGGCGCTATGGCCCCAAACCCTAGAACTTCCTTTGCAGCGCTCTGAGCCCCTCCTTACTTTTGACTTTCTGTTGTTATCTTTTTCTTATTCGTCTAATGCATACTTGACCACCTGTTGACTCCTTATTGATCTCTAACTCATAATCATATTAAAACACGATTTTGAATCACTAAATTCTAACGAACCCCTCCTTAATTTAAAATCTCTTAAGGAGCTTTCTAGAATCCATCAATGACAATGCTTAATTACTTAGTGTCCACGCCAGTTAAGTCTTTTTCCAGACTTAACTCTACTAAGACTCATAACTTAGGTCTCCATAGATCCAAATACATCTCATCTATGGTAGCCTTTGTATTATGATCTCCAGTGTCACTCTTGACTCTATTATGACACTTTAATGGCCAAAACGTATCCCTGCCAACATAACCCTTGTCATATATTTTATTTCAACCTCTTTCACACCAGTGAGCTAATCTCTGGTGCTGCCTCGTGAACTGCATCCCCTCAATAATATATGTTGAGCCATTTATAGTATTTTTATCGAACACATACAACTTATTATGCTTTTCCCCCTTTATTAACATTATAATCCCTTTCATTGCTTCTAGTATTCCTCTTTCTAAAGCTATCAAGGTTTTTACAATATCATATTCCTACTTATAAACTATTGCAACACTACCTTTCTTTTTTTTCATTCTTTATTCCCTTTCTCTTTTGAATGATCGTTCTTCTCATCTTTATTCTCAATCTTTCCTCTTGCAATCTATACCACAAGGCTCAATCTTTTTCCTAATTCTTTTATCTTCATACTTATGAAGTACCATGGTTAAACAACCTAAATTCTGATACCACTTGTTGAGATTTTTATATGCCTTAATACCACTTATTGGTAGTTTATCATCCTAAAACTCTAGTGCACATGAAATACTTTTCTCACAAGTAAACAAGAATAAAAAGATCACACAATAGAGATAAACAATCATATACAAGGAATAAGAATTTTGTGGTTCAATAGCTGCATACGTCTACGGTGGATTACAGGATCCTAACTTCTTTTATTACTCAAATCACAAAGATTTGTCACAAGAGATTATCGATTAATACAACTATAGATAAGCTTCTAAAGAATCTAGCATGTTTTCTTGTGCACTCAATACTCAAGCATTTTCATAATAGCACTCTCTCTCACGCACTCACTACTCTAATGCTTCCTAAGCTCTCTACTTAGTACTCTCTTTTATGCTTGTAACTGTAATGACTTTATAAGAGTTTAGATAAGCTTTAAATCATTTTTTAAAATTATATTTTTAGTTAGAATAAAAATTTACATGTAAGAAAATCTAAAACCATATTTTTCAAGATTGAGTGGTTATGCTAGATGCAAATTTAGAACATACACATGGAATAATACCAATTGTGCATTCTTTTATTCTAGGATTATTATAAGAAATGTATTACAAACAAAAATATGGCTTATAAGCTATCGCCAGAATATATGACAGGTCATAATTAATATAAGTTCCTTTAATCCGGTTATTATAACTATTTAGAATCTAAATTCTTATTTGAACAGTTGTAACAAGCCAATGGGCATACTTTGATACATGATATTTCCATTCAGCGGATTGTAAATATATTTTAGAATATCCTTTAGTTGGAAATCGTAAGGATTATTATATGTCTGAGTTGTACAAAGTAAAGTCAAATTTAATATAAATTCTACCTTATGATTTTATTCTAAAATTGCAAAACATAATAAAAGTACATACAAATGTGAGTTAGAAGAGTAAACACGTGTTTTGGTTTGATATTGTTCATGGAATTATTGATTTCTAGGGATTTTTACAAGCCATAATATTATTTATTGTTAATTTAGTACTCTAAAAATCTAACATATACACTATAATACTATTTATTGGTAATTTAGTGCTTTAAAAATCTAACAAACACAGAAGATTTTTTCATAAATAAATAAGAATAAAAAGATCATATAATAAAAATAAATAATCACACACAAAATATAAAAATTACGTAATTCAGCAACTACTTACGTTAACAGTAGATCAAGGGGCCATAATTTCTTTTATTACTTAGATCACAAATATCACTTATAAGAGATTACTAATTAATACAATAATAGATAAGCTTCTAAAAGATCTATAAGTACTTTCTTGCACACTCAACACTCAAACACTTTCATAACAATATTATTTCTTGCATACGCAGCGCTCTAGTACTTCCTAAGCTCTCTATGCGGTACTCTCTTTTATTCCTATTTAATGCTTGTAACTCTAATAACTTTACAAGATTTTATATAGGATTTAAATTAAGGGTGGGTAATGCTTGCAATTCCTATTTAATGCTTGCAACTCTAAGAATTGAACCGAACCGAACATCGGTTATTTTTTTTATAAAGCAAAAACAAAACAAAATCGAAACAATTGTAAAAGCTGAATCGATTTTTTTTTGGTTCGATTCAATTTTCAATTTTTGGTCAATTTAAAAAAATAAAATACACAAAAATTGCATTGCCAATCGAACCTGGGTCTTTGATAGACAATTTCCTTCATTTTACCATTAAGCTAAAGAGCATTTTTGTATTACAATCCATTCCATTTTTTTTATATTCAATATAAAATATTAATAATTGGAAATAACAATAAAAAATTCAAAACCACAACTTTAAAACAAGGTCTTCTCCATCTTACCACTTTAACAAAAGCACTTTTTTTTTTGTTACAATACATTCTATTTTTTATATTCATCTTATAAAATATTAATAGTTGAAAAAAAATTAAGATTCAAACTCATGGTCATAGGAGATGATCTTCACCACTTTACCACTAGCCAAATTTGCTCTAATTATATTGACTTGATACATATTAACAATTGAAAATAAAACATTACTAAGATTCGAATCCACAATTATAGGAGAGGGTCTTCACCATTTTACCATTGAGCCGAAGCTTATTTTTAGGTTAAATACATTATACTTATTTATATTCATATTATAAAGTATTAATAATTAAAAAAATATAACCAAGATTCAAACCTGTGACTTAGAAGGAAAATGTGTTTCCGCTTAACCATCTGAGATATAACCACCTATTATGTGAAATTGTATTCCAATTTTGTATATTAATATTATATAATATTAATAATTTTAAAAAATTGGTTTTTTGTTTGGTTTGGTTTGGTTATATATATAATCGAACCGATCGATTCGATTTTCAACTTTTTTAGCCCACCATTACTCTAAATAATCCTTAAATATCCTTTATCTAGATGGAATAAGAATTTACAAGCAAACGAATCTAAAATGACTCAAACAAATTGAAATCATATTAAAATGAAACTTTCTTAAAAATTGGCACCACAGCCTCGCAGTGTCACTGCGACCTAGCATTTGGCGCCATGACACCAAGCCTTAGAACCTTCTTTGCTGTGCTCTAAGCCCCTCCTTGCTTTCAAATTTCTATTTTCATCCTTTTCTAGTCCATCCAACACGTACTCGACTATGTGTCGACTCTTCTTTGTTCTTCAACTTATAATTATACTTAAACATGATTTTGAATTACCAAATTCTAACAAACATCTCCTTAATTTAAAATCTCATAAAAAAGTTTCTAGGATCCATCAATGCTTAATCACTTAGCGTTAACTCTAGTTAAGTCTTTTCTCAGACTTAACTCCACTAAGGCTCGTGACTTAGGTCTCCAAAAATCCAAATGCATCTCTCTTGTAGTAGTTTTATATTATGATCTACAATGTCACTCTTGACTTTATTACAATACTTTGGCAGTTAAAACTTTTTCATGTTAGCAGCACCTTTACCATACATTCTCTTTTGACCCTTTTCACATTAGTGATTAATCTCAAATGCCACCTCTTAGACTCCATCCCCTTAACAACCCATGTTGAGCCATTCATAGTATTCTCATCAAGCACATACAACCCATTGTGTTTCTCACCCTTCATTATCATCATGGACTTTTCCATCACTTCTAGTATTCCTCTTTTTGAATCAAGGTTTCAAAAACATCAAAGTCCTCCTCATTGACTATTGCAACACAATCGTCCTTTTTCTTTTCATTCTTTATGCCATTTCTCTTTTGAATTATCGTTCTTCCCATCTTTATTCTCAGCCCTTCTTCTTGCAATCCATATCACTACACTATTAGGCTAAGAGATTTTTCATAATTCTTTTATCTTTATACTTGCAAGATGCCATAGCCGAACAAGTTATGCGGAGTACCACTTGTTGATAATTTAACACCTTAAAACCCTTGTGAACACAGAAGAATTTTATCACAAGTAAACAAAAATTAAAAGATCACACAATATACTTTTCTCAGTGCTCTAGTGTAATCTAAGCTCTTTATTTGGTACTCTCTTTGATTATTGCAACTATAACGGCTTTACAAAGGTTTATATAAGCTTTAAATCATCCCTATAAACTATATATCTAGCTGTAATAAGAGTCCATGTATAAGAGAATCCAAAACTGACTCATACAGATCGAAATTAGCTTAAAACATAACTTTCTTGAAAGTTGACATTGCGAAACCATAGCTGGTGCTGTAGCTTACAGCTTGGTCTCATTTGAGGCAGCGACCCTAAGCCTTGGAACCTTCTTTGTCATGCTCTATGCTCCTCTTTACTCTTGCTTTCCATTTTTGTCCATCCAATGCGTACTTAACCACATATTAATATTTTATTGGTCTCCAACTCAAAATTATATTCAAACACAATTTTGAATGACCAAATTCCAACATCTACAAATCAAATCAAGAAAAAAAATGAGTTGAGTGGAACAATGTTTTTTTTTAAAGAGATGGAACAATATTGTTACACTTATATATATTGTATTACAATTTATGTGAGACTAAATAAAAAATATTATGTGCTAGCATTTATTGACTTGTTAATTGCATTATTAATATGTCAATTGCATTGCACCTATCAATGAATACTATACCATAGTAAGAATACAAAATTGAGATATAAATTATATAAGAGCCAATTTGAGATTCTTGTAGTTTTCAAAATAATTACTTTTATAACTGTGAAGAAATAATCAACTTTGAAGAGAAGCAGTTAAGTGTTTGATAAATTATGTTTTCAAAAGTTCTTAGAGATTAAAAGTAGTTTTTACGTGTTTGGTAAATTCTATTGTTGTAATGCTATATAAATTGATATGATTAAAATGGATAACAAATATATATATATATATATATATATATATGATCATGTTGTAGTAGTAGTAATAATGATATATACAAAATTATTAATAATAATTTTGCATACGTAATAATAAGTTAGGAGTTATTATTATTATTATTATTATTATTATAAAAGAAGAAACGAGATGAGATGTAAAATAAAGTTTAATTTATGTTAAACTTAATGATTTTTTTAAGTAGAATTTGGAATTGACTAATTTAAAGTAAGATAATTTTAAACTTTTTTTATTTGAATGAGGATAAAGTTGAGTCATATTTGTGAAAGTGTGCAATGCATAGGATGATTCTGTACATTTAATTTAATTTTTACACATCATACATACAAAATGTATGCAACAGAATATTAAAACATATCTTATTACACTAATAAGATAAAAATGAGCTCACCTTTAAAGCGTGCTTTTGGCAATTCTAGTTGAGGACGTGATGCGATTCTTTAATTTAGAATTGTAGCCTTCTTTTCTCGGCAAGAACTGAAGCAATGTTTGCTTACAAATTACTCGACCAATACTAAGTAATAGTGTTTATTTAAGTAGCTACCTTAATACACCTTAACTTAAAATGAACAAATGACGAAGACCCTTTAAATAGCAATTTCCACCACCATCTTAGCCATATAAATTTCAATTAGTGGCCATAAAAAATAAATATGGCAAGGCTTATTAAATGGATTTGTGGCATGCAGTATACTTAATGGCCGATTGATAACAAATTGTGTGGCTATTTGATTCTTGTTAATGGTCAATAAAAACCACCTCTTGCTTAATAGAAAACATGGTGGCCAGGAGCTTATGAAAAGGTGGCCGATTGTTTTGAACTTCATGCTTCAAATCTTTCTTGGTGGTTTGTTATATATGCTGATCGAATGGCATGCAAATGAGTGGCCATTTGATCTATGTTTAAAGGCACTTTATGCTTGATTCAAAACCATGACAAGGTTATTAGCTTTCAAATGATAAACTAGAAATGGATAGTACATGCTTTTACATTAAGCATGATAAGGAAAAAGTTCATGCTTATAAATTGATAAACAAATGACACCTTTTGGTTGCATTAATTTGGTCAAATATTGGCCTCTCAAATGGTGGCAATCAATTGTAATTTGTCATGTCTCATGCCATTACAAGTCACTGATATGACATGTGGCAATTAGTTATGGAATGAAGTGGCAAGTTCCACTTGCCAACATCTTAGACTTAACACTTAAACCCTATCAATTCTTTGAGATACCCTAAAACAATTCCTATTTTCTGAGAGCTTCCCAAATTAAACTATTCAATCTGGTGCGCTACCCCATTGCATAACAAGTACACTTCATATAGTGAGACTCCTTAGATTCACATCCATTTATCTTACAAAACTCTTCCATAAGTCTATAAATGATGCCCCACATACATATTATGGAAATAATAATACGATGCGTTGAACCATACAAGTTGAGGTTAATATATATTCGTATAATCCAACCATTATTTATATCTTAGAATAGCGGAGACATAAATTATCACCATCAAGTCTCCATATGCTCAACCCTAAAATTTATCTCTAGATTTGTATTCCTATTAATAATATCCGTAAACACTTTTGTGATATTATTTATCCCATAGGAAACACTTTTCCTAGTTTGTTACTTATGGCTATAAGATTTTATGGAATATAATCTTGGAGCATATGGATATACAACTTACTTATATAAGTTGAGAGATCCCACATCTATACACACCAGACTTTATGAGTATTTGACCATACCCAGCGACACCTAGCAGTCAGACCATGAAAGGTCTTAACATATGTGGAACTTAAATTTGATAGATCATTAACAAGCCCACCATGGTGCTCATGTCAAGGGACCGTGAATACTACTTAGCTCGAAAGGACCCTCCATTGACAGCTTTATGGAATGTTTATTGGAGATCCTAATTAAGCATGTTCAGTACCTAGTCCTTACTTAATACCCGCATGTCTATGTGAGCTTCCACTAAGCCCATAGTCTGTTAAGATTAACCATCTAAACCATCTAAATATAGACATACATTGATCTATTTTAAATACGGTTTTCACTAACAGACATGCATCAGTGAACTAGATCAAGAACATACTTGCATAATGACATTTCTCAGCACTATTTGTAACTCTTTGCGACTATGTCATTGCTAATATATCCCTAAGTCATTGTCTCACTTCAGACAAGACTCTAACTCTTTAGATTTTACTGACACTTATAATCTGCTAACTCTTAGCTGTGATAATGCTTAGCAATTATAACTCTCAGCATAGCTAACTCTTAGTGCTAGTTTAAACTTCTTTGAACTAGATCTGAACTTCTTTTAAATCATACAGTGTTTGAAATGTCACAAGCATCTTACCATATATTAAAATTAATTAGCAATTTAATGAAATATTTATTGCATAAAATCAAATAAAATATTTATGCAAAAATATGATGGCATCTAAGCTCAAATCCCAATAACTCTCACTTGTTCTAGTGCCATTCATAATGGTATCTAATACTTAATAACTCCACGTATTTTTTAAATACTTTAGAAGCTAAATCTTTAGTTAGTGGGTCCAATACTTTATCTACAGAGTCAACTCTATGAAATACAATATTTTCTCTAGCCAAGATATTTCTAACTATATGATATTTTCTCTTCATATGCTTAGATCTTTTGTGTGCTTATAGCTTTTTGGCTTGTGCAATGGCTCCATTATTATTGCAAAATAATGGGATATGATCCATTAAACTTAGGACTATATCGAGCTTTGCGATAAATTTTCGTATCTATACTGCTTATTTTGCTACTTTGAGGCAGTAATATATTCTGCCTCTGTTCTAGAATCAACTGTGGATCCCTATTTGACATTTTTCCAACTTACTGTGGCACTATTGAGAATGAACACATTTCTTAGTTATACTTTCTATCATCAGGATCAGACTAGAAGTCTGAATCTGTGTATCCTCTCACTTGTAAGTCATTATCCCATATATGAAAAACTTATCCTTTGTACCCTTAAGGTATTTAAGAATATGTTTGATTGCCATCCAATGGCTGTCACTTAGATCAGACTAATACCGACTAGTAACACTTACAGTCATAAGGATGTCAAGTTTTATACACATCATAGCATACATCAAGTTTACAACAGTTGATGTATATGAAATGTTAGACATTCTAACTTTTTTATCTTCCCGCTAAGGACACATCTTCCTTAAAAGATGAATGTCATATCTAAAAGGTATATTAATTATCTTACAGTTACTAAAATTATACCTTTCCCAGACTTTATAATGTACATAGATTGAAAAACTCTTATTAGCCTCCTAACTCTATAATTATAAAGTTTTATACCTAGTATATAAGAAGCCTCTTCTAAATATTTCAAGGAGAAGTTATTACTTAGATAAATTTTTAATATCTGTAACATACTGATATAATACTCAATGATTAGTATGTTATCCATATAAAGAATTAAGAAGACAATCATGCTCCCATTGGCCTTTTTAGACACACAAGCTTCCTCTTTATTTTTGATGAAACCAGACCCTCTGGTTATCTTATCAAAACAAAGATTCTAGCTTTATAAGGTCTGCTTAAGTCCATAAATGAAATTCTTCAGTTTGCATATAAGACCAGAGGTTAAGCTGGAAGCCAAACCTTTTGGCTATTCTATATATATATCTCTTCCTTGAGAGATCCATTTAGAAGTGTCATCTTTAAATTCATCTGCCAAATCTCAAAGTCATAGTATGTAGCAATTGCTAATAATATTCGAATTGACTTAAGCATTGCTACTAGAACAAAAGTTTTCTCATAATCGATCCCAAATCGCTAAGTATATCTTCTTGCAACCAGTCAAACTTTTAAGGTCTCTACTTGTAAACTTTATTTACAACTGATAGGAACTATTCTTTCGGGAAGCTCAACCAAGTCCCAAACTTAATTGTGATGCATTGAGTCAATTTCAAACTTCATGACATCTTGCTATTTTCCTAAATCAATATCTAATATTGCGTCTCTAATGGTTCAAAGGATCATTTTCTTCAAGTTAGAAAACCTCAAGGGCACTTTTAAGTATCATACCATACCTTTCAAGTGTCCTTGATATCCTTTGTGACCTACGTGAAGAGTGTATAAAAGGTGTTTTAGTCGATTGAGATTGTGGTTTTATTGTTGGCTCATTTTCATTCTGATTGAATTCATCAAGTTTAATCTTTCTACAATCCCATGATTTATGAGAAACTTTTTCTCTAGGAAGGTAGCATAACAAAAAAACGAATACATTTCGCTCATCAGGATCATAAAACTGGCATTCCATTGAGTTCTTGGGATAACCAATGAACCGATACTTATACCCTTTAGGTGCAAGTTTATCCTGTTGTATAACTTTTATATAAGTAGAACAACCGCAAATCTTAAAATATTTAAGACTCAGATTCCTTCTAGTTCATATCTGATAGAGAGTGGAGAGAACAACTTTAGATGGAACTCTATTCAAAATATGAGTAGCAGTTTCTAAAACATATCCCAACATATATTTTAGAAGATCAGTAAAGCTCATCATAGATCAGACCATATCTAATAGAGTCTAATTGTTACTCTCTGAAACACCACTGTGTTGCGAAGTTCCTAGAGGACTATATTGACCAAGAATTTTATTCTCCTTTAAATTATTCAAGAATTCACTACTCATATACTCTTTACCTTGATCTGATTAAAGACATTTAATGTACATGTCAGTTTGTTTCTCTACTTCAAGTCAAAATTCCTTGAACTTTTTAAATATTTCTGACTTGTGTTTTATAAAGAAACACGTATTTATATCATGATAGATCATCGATAAAGATCATGAAGTATCAAAATTCACCCATTATAGTGTGATTCATTGGACTACATACATCACTATTTACAAGTTCTAATAAATCAGTGGCACGATATCCAACACCAGTAAAAGGAGATTTAATCATCTTCCCTTGAATACAAGATTCATAAATCGGATAAGTTTCTATGATCAGATCAGGTATTTGAACCTCTTTAACTAGACGGGATAAGAGTCCTATGCCTATATAGCCTAATCTCATGTGCTATAATTTTGTCTCATTTAAAGTTCCCAAACTACTAGTAGTGTTTACCTGTACAGCCATGATATTTTGCCTTGTATCCAATATATAGTACCTATTAAGTAACTGACATTCAGTTAACAAAAACATTATGCTTATCAGATAAACATAGGCAATGATTCCATATATACATATGATAATCTTCACTGTCAAATATAGGAAGAGATACATTCTATCTCAAAATAGAAGGTACATAAAAACAGTTATACAACACAAGTATTCTATTATAAGGGAGAAGTAAATTAAAGTATCGTATAGCTTTGACCTGAAGGAAATTGCCATTTCCAACACGAAGCTAAACTTCTCTAGGTTACAACCGTCTAATTTCCTTGAGACCCTGCAACACATAGCAGATGTGAGAATGAGAAGTGGAATCTAATTCCCAATTAAAACTAACATCATATGATAAAAACAAATATCAATAATAGGTAAACATATACCTGAGGAGTTCTTATTAACAGAGGTAAGGTACTTTGGGCAATTTCTCTTCCAGTTTCCATCATTACTGTAATGGAAACATTTTTCTTTTACTTTATGTTTCTTTTGTGTCTTGGATATGGGTCGCATCTGAGGACCTACATTAGGTGTCTTCTTCTTTTTCTTCCCTTTAGGCTTTCTAGTAGCCTTTGGGGTAGAAGATAAAGCACCCTGAACAAAGAAGGCTGAGCCTGCTTTGTTCATGTCCTTCTATGCTGTATTCAGCATGTTATGAAGATCAGCATAAATAGAGATCAATCCTTGCATATTAAAGTTCATTATGAACTGTGTAAAAGACTTCAGAAATGACTAGAGAATTAGACTATTCCCCAATAAGTTGTTCAGTACAATATTCATAGTCTCTAACCTCTCGATGTGTGAGATCATCTTAAGGACATGGGGACTTACAGAACTACCCTTTAAAAGTCTACACTGAAAGAGCGATTTGGCAACCTAATAAATTTTAACTTGGGGTTAGTTATTAAATAGCTCCTTTAGATTGAGCATAATGCTACTAGCATCGCCCATATAGATATGCTATCTCTATAGATCTATAGACATAAAAGCAATGATGTAAGATTTAACATTCAAATTGTCATCCAACTATTTCTAATAAGTCTCCCTCTTTTAGAGTGGCATTATCAGAAATGCCTTGGGGTATACGCTGATTAATGATATATCTGAGCTTCTTAAATCTAAAATAATTCTTAGATTTATTAGCCATTCAGCATAATTATCAGCATCTTTTAGTTGGTTAGCATCAAGTAAGTGTGCCAACAGGTTAAAAGAAGTCATTGTATCTTCACAAGATAAAATAAAATATATTAGCGAAAAATATTTCAATCGCTAATAAATACCGTCTTAGATCATGGATATAACACTTATAAAATATTTTAATTTAAAAATGCCCTTCCATTGCTTTACATAATTCTTTAAATTTCTCAAAGCGAAAAATGACAGTTTAAACTCTTTAAACTATATAGTGGGAAGTGGACCCAATTAGCATGTTACTCTGGTCGTACACTTTAGCGATCTAAGCCTTTATAAAATAAAAAAGGTAGACAACTCTTATCAATGACATCTCATACAACTCTTACTTTTGATCCTAAATATATCTTATCCACTCACTTAGTGATCTAGGGTAGGTGTATTCTATATTAACTTGTCAATTATAAAATATATGTTACTGATACTACCCACACACTTTAGCGATCTAGGGTAATATTTTCATATATATTTGCCTTATTTCATGTTTAACCAGTATAGAAAAATAATACCGATCAAATCCCTTTTGTTGTAGCAATCTTGGGAAAGATATATATGACTCATATAACACCATATTGACAAGATGGGTCAATTTGCAACATTATCTCATAATGAAACATATTTAATCGAATTAAGAGAGATTTTTGTACTCTTATCCATATCTCTTGAGACGTGATTCTAAATCACACATTTGTTTTGTGTAAGCACAACTAATCAACACAAGCAGGGCTCCCATTGTGATTTTCAGAATAATCAAATGGGCCATAATTTATAATGGAATAAATATTGTTAAACAATTTAAAAACAATCGGAGTAACTAGTGTAATTATAGCTTTTTTTAGGTTCCGAGTGCTGTTGCGCTGAAGGCTTGACCTTTAATATCATAGTACTAACCTTTACAACACTGCGGTGTTATGGTCCCTGCCCTGGCACTGCGGCATTGGGTCACCACACAGTGCTGCAACGCTGGAGGTTCTGCCTTCAACACTACGGCACTAGAGGTTCTGCCTCCAGTATTATAGTGCTAAGTCGTGTTTGCTGTTGCATTGGCGTATTATGGCACTAGGCCTTCAATGCTGTTGCACTGAGGCTTAAGACCCCCAATGCCACGACATTGTAGCCTAGGCAGCCTTAGCACCAAAGCGCCGAATGACACTGCCGCAAAGTCCTTTTTTGCTGCATCTCGATTACACATCTTTCAAGTTTTGAATTGCATAATCAATAGCCCCAGGACATCCTAATTACACCACGAACACTCTGGTTAATCATAAATAGCACATAAACATGCACTCTGATACTAATTTAAAAGTGTGTTGTGAGTAGGTTGATTGTGTACATTTAATTTAACTTTGACACATCACACATGCAAAATGTACGCAATGGAATATTAAAACATATCTCATTACACTAATAAGATAAAAGAAAACTCACCTTTGAAGCGTACTTTTGGCAATTCTAATCCAGGATGTGGTGGGATTCCTTGATCTAAAATGCTATCCTTTTTTTCTCAGAAGGAACTTCTTACTTGAAGCGACTTTTTCTTCCAAATTATTCAGCCAATACTAAGTAACAGTGTTTATTTAAGTAGCTACCTTAATACACCTTACTTAACTTAGAATGAATAAATGACAGAGGCCCCTTTTAAATTGTAATTTCTGCCACCATCTTAGCTAATTAAATTTCAATTAGGGGCCATAAAAAATAAGCATGATATGGCTTAACCAAAAACAAACATTTCTAGTATTACTTTTTCTAACAATCTACCATATGCCTTAACTGTTGGGAGATATTCTACTAGATCGCTCAAATTCTTCCACTGTGGTCAAGTATGTAAGCTCATTAGATAATATGAGGATCCTAATAACCCTTTTGAAGGTATTTTATCTCTCTCTTTTTTTTTCTTTCTCTTATGTGTGTCTATTATTTTTAAGCTTGCTATTCTGCTATTTTATCATAAATCTCTTTGCATTTAGTTTACTCTATAACATCCAGTTTACCCATATATAAGATTCAAATACAAATATGTGTTATAGGGGTTTCATAAGGGGATTTGCTTTCGCCTTTTCATTTTTGTTTGGCTGAGGAAGCTTTTTCAAAGGGTCCGCAGAGTCTTTTAGTATAGGGTAGTATTTCTTTCATCTTGGTGCCAAAAAGGTGTAAGGTTTTGATTCATGTTCTTTATGTTAATGATATCTTCATTTTTTGTCAAGGGGATCAATATTCTTTATCCAAGTTAAAGAATGTTTTAGATGATTATGGTAAACCTTCAAGTTAAGTGGCTAATTGTAGGAAGAGTCAGTTCTTTTTTAGAAAATCAACAACTTCTCATAGGCAATTATTTCCTCTTAGTTTAGGTTTTTCAAAGGGGACCTCCTTTCACCTATCTAGGAGTTCCTATTTTTGAAGGTAGTCTTAAGAGGTAATATCTTTAGATGTTGGCAAATAAGGCTAAAGCTCAACTTGATGGGTGGAAAGAAAGTTATTATCTATAATGGGTAAAGTTAAGCTTGTTGAACTATCTTTCAAAGTATATTAATGTATAGCTTCATTGTTTATTTATGGCCTTGTTCTCTTATTAAGCAACTTCACACTTGTTCTCAAAATTTTATTTTGTTAAGTGTTGTCATATTCATAAGATGGCTTGGTTTTCTTAGGATAAGATTTATACTCCTAAGATTAAAGAAGGCCTTAATCTTTTGAAGGTAGATGCTTTTAAATAAGGATTATTTTCATTCGGTCTTCAGCATGTTTCATAGTGGCAGTAAATGGATTATAAGAGACGGTGCCTCGGTTCATTTATGGTATGATAATTGGTTAGATAGACCTTTTATTTCTCAAGTAGTTTCAAGTTTGATTTTATCCACCAAGATTTAGGCTATATTTTGCATGGCGCATGGAATGTTCTTGACACTTTTTTCATTCATTTTGTCACTGCAACGACGACTTGAAGAGATTATTCTTTCTAGACTTATGGGGCCTGATAAGATGGTTTGGAGAACATCAAGAGATGGCCTTCTTACTTTTAAAGAAAGTTATAATATGGATTGGGCTATTTATCCTCTTAAAGACTGGTGTGGTCAGGTATGGAAGAGTTTCACTCTTTTTAAGCTTAGCATTTTTCTTTAAAGAATGCTTAAGGATAGAATTCCCACAGATAATAATTTAAGCAGCCGAGGGATTTGTGTTGTGTTTGTCTACATGCTATGTGATTCTTATATGTGTCTTGAGAATTCGAACCATGTATTTGTGAGTTGCTCTTTTTCCAATCGATGTTGGAAATAGTTGGCTCTAAGTTTAAGACTTAGGTCATTTTGGATAGTTTGGTGATTGATTTATGGCGTTCAATTATTTGTAAGTCTTTCAACTCTAAATTGTTTAATTTATGGCTTCTAGATTGTTATTTATTTTACTCTATTTAGAAAAGAAGGAACACGCTTCATTTTGAGAACACTCATTCTTTTCTATACTGAATCTAAAGTAATTATTCTACACACAAACGGTTCTTTAAAAAGTTTTATCTTAATTTATTCTTAATAACGATCATAGAATTATGGAGGATTTGGGATTGTCTTTCTTATAGCCTCGTACTCCTCACATTTATATTCTACATTGGATTCCTCTAGCTGCAGGTTAAGTTAAAGTCAACATAAATGGGATGTCTAAGGGTAATCCTGGAGTTACGACTTATAGGCATATATTTTTTAGATATGATAGGTGGTTTTAGCTATCCCCTTAGGATTCACAAGACTAGATATGTTGAAACAATTGTGGTGGTTTTTGCTATTAAACATCCTTATGATAGAGGTTGGCATAACTTAATTTTTGAATGTGATTCCAAATTAGTATTTTGTTTGCTATCTAATGTCTCTCTCTAGCCTCCATGGCAACTATGTTCTCATAGGGTCAATTGTAGGCATTTTTATTCCTTATTGCCTTTTTTCTTCTATCGTGCATTTCGTGAGGTAAATGTTGTGGCTGATATTTTTACAAACATGGGGGATAGATGTGATAGCTTTACTTGGTGTTCTAACGCTTCCATAGACATTTCGAACTAATTGTTTAGAGATGCTAATGGATTCTCTACAGATCATTTTGTTTGAGGTGTTTTGTTCATTAGAGCCATTGCGTGCCATCTTTTGGTACTTTTCTTTTCCTTTTCCTTGGTGGTCTGACGCTTTCATAGACATGTCCCTATTGATTAGGTGTTTTTTCTTTGTTTTTAATTTTATTCCTCTTTCTTATCTAGTCGAGGATTATATTTTTTTTTAAAAAAAGGATTCAAACAAAAATATACAGTTTGAAAGCTTTCATGTTTTCAAGATATATTATTTAACAAAGAACTATTTGAATGTTGTAAAATAGTTACTTTAATCTTATATATATGATAAATTTTCTATTTTTCTCCTTTTTTTTTCTTGAAGCTATTTTTAACAATCAAAATAAACCTCATGAGTTTGATGGCGTTCTGATCACAAATAGGAACAAGCTTAAGGGATTCCATGGTTGACTTTAATATTGATAAATGTATATAGCATTTGGTCAAAATATAATTTTTCTTATACCATTAATCTCTGAATCATGTTGTGTGATGAACACATTAAAATGCATATATCTTAAGAGATTCAGTTACCTTTTAATGTCACTAAGTATTTTTATATATTTAGGCTTTAAATAAAGTGTTGTCCTTAAATTGTGATTAATATATGTTATTTTCATGGGTTTAGGTAAAATGAAAGTAACTTTCAATGTAGAAAACAAAATGAATAAATTCTGGAACCTAGAGTAACATAACTCAATCTTACACAAACTTAAAGAACAGTTGAAAAGTCAAATCCAACATTTTATGGGCCAAATTGGGATACAACATAATTGAATTACAACTTCCGTTCAGCTTGACCCACCTCAAGTATTTGGATCGTATTTCATAAAATACATACCCAATTTGTATAATTCATGAAGCTATGAAATACTGACTCACTTATCAATAACTCTTATGTTGATGGTAAAGTCCAAATCAGCAATTATCATGGACAAAATTGTATTGCAATTGGGTAAAAAGGTTGTTGGCTGAAATTTGACATATCTTTGGAATTTTGCCCATATCTCATTAGAAACTCATCCAATTTGCATGAACCTAATGCCTATGGAAAGAAGAGACAAAATTCTACAACTTTCATGTTGGATAAAAAGGCTACATCGGTCATTTATATTATCAAAAATGTGCTGCAAGTGGGTAAATGAGTGGCTAGCCTAAATTATTAAAGATTGAAGTCAAACTTAACATATTTCCATTCATTACCTATATAATGACACTCTTAGGACGTTTTCAACACTAGATAATTCTCTCTTATTTTCTTCTTATTAACATGCATTGTAATCTAGGATAGAGTTCTTGGCAAGACAAAGAGATGAACTTTTATGTTTAATAAACTTACTTCTATGCTTTGATTCTTTGTCAAGAGTTATAAATATTTGTAAGTTTGGTTATGCCTAAACTCTTATCAATTTTATTTTCTATAATCCAGAGGTTATAATTATCATGTTTCATATATTTTTCAATCATGCTTTCTTTATGTGATTCTTGTTGAATTATAATTGTTATTGGTTAAATTGTTTTACATGTTAATCTTTTACTGCAATATTGTCAATCGATATATTGTTGATCTTAGATAACATGTAAAGACAATAATTGTTTGATATTCAAGTTGATCTTTTACTGCAATATTGTCAAAATGATATATTATCGATCCTAGATAACTTGTATAAATGAACATGGTTTGTGTTAATGTTTGCAAAGAGTTTAGTCGTATCAAATATATATGTTATCAAATATGCTATATTTTACATATCTTCCGATTGATTGTTTGAAATGTGAAACTTTCAGTTGAATTATAAACATTGAATCAAATTGTAAAGTAGATTTATAAAGCATAATTGTGATTCTCAAAGTCTTGCTTGCATCATCATAAGACATTTTCCTCAATTCATAGACAATTCTATCTCATACACTTAAACTAATTAATTAATTTTCTCTTTTACTACTGCTTTAATATTTTACTTCACCAACCTATTTTGTCAAAAGCTTCTTTGTAGGATCGACACCTCAATCTATACTGCGATAGCCGTATTACATTTTGAACATAAACATATTTGACACCGTTGCCGAGATAGCACACTAAGCGAAAGTTGGTTGCGTTTATCAATACTAAAGTGGTAACTTCGTACATTTTATTTTCTTTGTAAAATTTTAGTTATTAAATTTATTTCTTTTATTGTAATTTATTTTATTGTTTATAGTTGGTTCTACCATCTAACTCAATTTATTTTCTTTAGTTATTTTGTTGTATTTTATTTTATTTTAATGATTGCTTAATTTTATTTTCTTCGTACATTTTATTGTTTATGGTTGGTTTTACTGCTTAACTTAATTCATTTTCTTTTATTTATTTATCGTACTTTTCACTTTATTTTCTTTTATTTATTTGTTGTACTTTGCATTTTATTTTCTTTTATTTATTATTGCACTTTATGTTTTTAGTTAATTATTTGTATTTTATTTTATTTTAATGGCTGGTTCTACCGTATAACTTAGTTCATTTTCTTTTATTTATTTATTGCACTTTATTTCCTTTTATTTATTTATTACACTTTATTTATTGTAATTTATTTATTTATTGCACTTTATTTTCTTTATTTATTTATTGTACTTTTTTATTTATTTCTTGTACTTATTTATTTATTATATTTTTATTTATTTATTGTACTTTACAATTTATTATCTTTTGTTCATTTATTATATTTTATATTTATATTTCATGGTTGGTCTTACCACCTAACTTATTTCTATTTCTTGTTGTGTTTTATTTCACTTCTTAATTTTTTCTTGAGAATTTTCTTCATTAAAAAGAAGAGTAAAAACAAAAAAAAATAAAAATTGTTAGGATGTATGCATCGACTTAGAGATAAACAAGGAAGATTTGTGAGAGAAGTAGAACTAGAACCACCACCATAATTTGTAAGGAAAGAGAATTCACCATCTAGTTCATTTTATAATTCTAACATAATGAGCCAACACGAGGATAACCCCGTTAGAACTCACTTGCATCCTACTCGCACAACCACACCATCATGCATTATGTTTCCACCTAACACACCACATTCGAATTTTAAACTTGGAATGATACAACTTCTACCCACTTTTTATAGTCTAGATAATGAAAATTCTTATGTATATGTTAGGGAATTTGAAGAGGTAATTGCCACCTTCCATAGCCAACCTGAAGCCATAGACACTGTTAGGCTTAAAGTTTTTACTTTTTCTTTGAAAGACAAAACAAATAGTTGGCTATACTCTTTAAGGCCGAGGTCTATATGAATTTGGGCAGAAATGACCCAAGCATTTTTCAATAAATACTTCTCACAACATAAAACTAATGGTCTGAAAAGACAAATTTCTTCCTTCTCCCAAAAAGATAGTGAAACCTTATATCAAGCTTAAGAAAGGTTTAAAGAGTTGCTAAATTTGTGCCCTCACTATGGGTATGAAAATTGGTGCTTAGTTAGCTATTTTTATGATGGACTCACAATTAGAAAGCACCAATTTGTTGAGATGATTTGTAATGAGGAGTTTCTTCACTAAAATCCTAAGGAAGCCATAGAATTCCTTAATAACTTAGCCGAAAAAGCCTATACATGAACTGGACCTAGCGCTACTGAAAGCACAAATAGGTCAACCTAGTGGCATATTTCATCTTAGGGAAGAGGATAGCCTTAAAGCCCAATTAGAGGTCTTAACTAGGGAATTAAAGGCCTTTAAAACTAAAGATAGAATGGTCACCCATACAGTTGCTAGGATTGAGTCACATGATGTCTGTTTTGTCTGTGGAGGAGCGGAACACTTAGCTCAAGATTGCCTCACTTATAGTGAGATGAGAAGGATATAAGAGGAATAATGTAATGCCATGGGGATGTACAAGAAGTCTTATTCACCCTACTCTGAAACCTATAATCTTAGGTGGAGAAACCATCCAAACTTTAGTTAAAAATCTGACCAACAAGCCAACAACCATTGGAAGCAAGAATAACAAACACCCAAATCTTATAATGCACCTCAATATAACGCACGACTAGTTAGGAGTCCTTTAGAGGATACATTACAAGCATTTATGAAGGCACAAAGTAAGACTAATAAAAAATTTGAAATAATTCTTGCACATGTGGTAGACAAAAACAAAGAAATCAAGAGTCAAATCACTAAGCTGACCAGTGCCTTAACTATACAAGAGTGAGGAAGTTTCTATCTCAACATCAATTTAATCCGAAAGGACAATTTATAGCACAAGCTTCTACTTCTGATGCGTAAAATCTGAAAAACATTAATGCCATTATTACTCAAAGTGGTAAGATTATGAGTGAGCCTACTTTTGAAACCAACACATCTACGAGTAGTAAAGATGCTCCCCTTGAAAAAGAAGTCATAATGGAAAAAAAAGCCCGAAAATAAGTTTTCAATCCTAGTGCTTTTTCATTAAGCTCTTCGACCTGTTAGGAAAAATTCAAAAATTCAATGTGAGATTTTAGAATATTTGAAACAAGTTAAGATTAATCTTCCTTTGTTGCATTTGATTAAGCAGGTTCCAACTTATGCCAAAGTCATCAAGGAGCTATGCACTATCAAAAGAAAGTACCATGTAAAGAAAACTGCATTTTTGGTAGAACAGGTAAGTGCAGTGATTGAAAAGGTCTCCCACAATCTCCTGCCAAATTGAGATACATGAGTTTGGTCAAGCTTTGGTAGACTTAGGAGCAAGTGTAAATTTAATGTCATATTCTATTTACTTGTAATTTAGACTTGGTGAGATTAAACCTACATCTGTAGTCCTACAATTAGCTGACCGATCAATTAAGAAACTATGGGGAATAGTATAAGATATTTTGTTACAAATTGATAAATTTTACTACCCTGTTAATTTTCTTGTTTTAGATACTCATTCTGTAGTTAACATGGAGTCTAAAATCTCTCTTATTTTGGGGAGCCCTTTTCTTGCCACTGCTAATACTTTTATTAATTGTAGAAATGGTCTAATGAAATTATCTTTTGAGAATATAACTCTTGAGGTGAATATTTTTTGTATTGGCAAGCAACCACGAGAAGAAGACGAATGCCATTATTCATATATGATAGACACACTTGTAGCGGAGGAAGCTTATAAAAATCATGGCTCTGATTCTTTAAAAAACCTTCTTAATTTTGATTTTGAAGAATTGTGTTATCCTGATGAAACAACTGATGTGTTTAGTATTTTTGACTCGCAAGATAAAGGGACTCGATTTTGGCAGCCACACTTTGAAGAGTTGCCACGAGAGAGGGAGAGATTAAAACCATCAAACTTTGAAACACCACAAGTTGAGCTTTCTCCAATGCCCAAAGGTTTGAAACACCAATTCTTGGAACTAGGTGATACCTTTCCTATCATCATTTCTTCTGAACTTAGTGCTAAACAAAAGAAAATTTTGATAAAATTGTTAAAAGAACATAAGTCTGCACTAGGCTGGACCATAGCTGATATTAAAGGTATTTCTCCATTGATATGCTCCCATAGAATTCATTTAAAGGAAGGTACCCAACCCCGTAGGGATCCATAAATAAAACTTAACCCAACAATGAAATAAGTAGTGAAGAAAGAATTCTTGAAACTATTAGATGCAGGTATAATCTATCCAATATTTTATAGTCAATGGGTAAGTCCAACTCAAGTAGTGCTTAAGAAATCTGGGGTTATTGTATTAGAAAATGAGAATGGGATACCTGTACCAACTAGGTTAGTAAGTGGTTAGCGAATGTGCATTGATTATAGAAAATTAAACACAGCCACTAGGAAAGACTATTTTTCATTGCCTTTTATCTACCAAATTTTAGAATGTGTAGCTGGGCATCCCTTTTATTACTTTCTTGACGGGTATTCAAGATATTACTAGATTGTGATAGCTATAGAAGATCAAGAAACAACCACTTTTACATGCCCTTTTGGTACTTATACTTTTCATAGAATTCCATTTAGATTATGTAATGCACCAGCTACTTTTCAACGTTGTATGCTAAGTATTTTCTCTGATATGGTTGAAAAATGCATGGAACGTTTATGGATGATCTGACTGTTTTTGGTAATTCTTTTGATTTATGTCTACTTAACTTGAAAGCTGTTTTGTGTAAGTGTGAAGAAAAAAACTTGTACTAAATTGGGAGAAATGTCATTTCATGGTATCTTCAGGAATCGTTTTGAGGCACATTGTATCTGAAAGAGGGATAGAGGTTGACAAGGCCAAAATTGAATTAATCTCTAAATTAGCTATACCCAAAATAGTAAAAGATGTCCAATCTTTTCTTGGACACGCTGGCTTTTATAGGAGGTTTATACAAAAATTTTCTACCATATCTAGACAATTGCGTAACATTTTACTAAAAAATGCTGAATTTACTAAAAAATGTTGAATTTACATAGACACAAAGTGTGAGGAGGCATTCAGAACACTCATTGCCAAACTCACCACCGCTCCTATCATGCAATCACAGGATTGAAACTTTCCATTTGAGATTATGTGTGATGCAAGTAATTATGCTGTCGGAGTAGTTCTTGGACAAGGAAGGAAGGAAAACCCTTTGTTGTTTATTATGCTAGTAGGACTTGAATGATGCTCAAATGAATTACACTACTACTAAAAAATAACTATTAGCTGTTATTTTTGCCTTAGACAAATTTTGTTCTTATTTGGTTGGTTCACCTATTATTATTTTTACTGACCACGCGGCCCTTAAGTACATTCTTTCTAAGAAAGATGCTAAAGCACGTTTAATTAAGTGGATTCTTCTTTTACAAGAATTTGATCTAACCATCAAAGATAAGAAGGGCATTGAAAATGTTATTGTTGATCATTTATCCCGCCTTGAGTTCACTGACTCCAGTAATTTACCACTTATTGGAGATGATTTTTCTTATGAACATCTTTTCACTATAAGCCAAATACCTTGGTATGCATATATCGTAAATTATTTAGTTTGTGGTGAATTTTTATCTAACTGAAGTGTCCAAGATAAGCGTAAGTTCTTAGTTGAGGTACGTAATTTTTATTGGAATGATCCATATCTTTTCAAATACTTTCCTGACCAAATTATGAGATGTTGCATTTCTGAAAGTGAAGTTTCTAGTGTCTTAAATTTTTGCTATAGTGTTGCTGATGCGATATTTCTATATCTTATAATTAAGCGCAAGTATACACTATCATAATAAGTAATAAAGGGACTTATAAAGTCGGATGTCGAACCCACAGGGATAATTTTTATTTTCTACTAAGTACTAAAATTATATATTTCTTATAATTATTCAGAAAAATCAAATCTTAATTTTGTAATAAATTTGAATAAAATAAAAGTGCAGAAAATAAATGATACAACTTAAATAAAATAAGAAAATAACAATATAGAGAAAGCCTAGAGTTAATTACTATCCTTCAATATGGTTTCTAAAGATTAATCCATTTAATATTTATATCCCTCAATTTCTTATTATTGGTCAAGACACTAATATATTCACAAGCCTCTTCCAAAGTCATGCAAGTATATCCTAATTTATCAAATACCTATATTCCTATGGTACTTGTAATAAATAAAGATTCATTAAGAACAAGTCTTATTGACCATACATGCCAATTAGGTATATTCCTATGCTAATTCGAAACTTGCATATGCAACATTGAATGTTACTCTACAATCATGCATCAAATTATCTATGTCTAAATACAATGATGCCTCTTCCGAGTTTATCAAAGTATTACTAAAGCAATCACAATATTGATCAGATATAATAAAGCATTAAGAACAAATAATTTGAATAATGAAGAATTGAGTTCAAATAAATATTAAAAAGATCCAACAATTAAGCTCACATATTGAGTTTAAGTAATAACCCTAGAAAATAAATTTAGCTCATGATAACAAGAGAATTATGACTAAAAAATAAAATAAACATGATACAACCAAAAGTAAATCAATATAGACGTTAATTCGCAGTTGGTTGATACGCCAAAGATTCGCCAATAATCTCTTGCTTCCTTGAATTGCCCTTGTTTTTCTCTCTAAAAATTGCTCTTCTTCAATATGTTGTGGCTCTAAGAGCCCTAAGTTGTGTGTTTTTAAGGTCTGAAACTAGTGGCTTTTATATAGGGATTGATTAGAGTCTTAGAGTAATATTTCTTTTAGGATTAGGAAAATTGCACTGTTCACCACTGCCGTAATCACTGTTCATCACTGGGGCGACAGCACTGTTCATCATGTGCGGTTTACTGTAGCATTTTATATTTTTTCTTAGATTTTCATCTTTGATTGGTCCATTGACTCCAAACCTGTAAAATAGCAATTAAACATATAAAAAAATATATAATATTCTTATTAAAATGAGCAATTAATTAAGTTAAGGGAGTGAAAATAATAGATATAATTTACGCTTATCAAACTCCCCCAAACTTAACAATTTGCTCGTCCTCGAGTAATGAAAAATAAAAATCAAAGAGAGAATTTAAAGAGATTATACTTGACTCAAAATAAAATAAAAAAATTTAAAAAGATAAAACATAATATGCTAGTATGATTTGATGATCATAATCATTATCTCAAATGTTGTTTAAATGGCACAAATCCTTAAGGTAGATAAATAACAATTAACAATTTTAATTATTTTCTTTTAGTCCCTTATTCTTCCTCAAAGATAATCACCATGTGTATGTGTGTGCAAGCAGCAAGTAAATAGTTAAACCATACTTTGATTTACTTTATACTTTAGTTCGTACAGAAAAGATGATGTGTCGGCATTCAATTTGTATAATGACACTTTCATAAGCTTGTCTTTACTACCACTCTCCACTAATGTAGAAAATCACATGTCTAGGGATCTATTTAAGACTTTACTTAGCTTGTAACGTAAGGCTAAGGTCAAGGTGGGATAAAACGATAAATATATGAAGTTCAATTCACACCATGAACACTTAAACTTTACCTAGAAACCTCTTGATTTTTCTTTTCCTTGTATTATCTCTTCCCCCAAACTTATTGTGTTTCCCATCCTTCTTTTCAACGTTTATGTTTTTTCAAAGAATTTCTTCTTTTCCTTAAGTTAGGGGTATTTTTCTTACTCTTTTTTTTTTCTTTTTCTTTTTTTTTCCTTTTTTTTTTTTTGAATACCCCCAAACTTAGATTGACAAATACCACCCAAACTTATTTTTCTCATATCACCGCAACTTTTTCCTTTCAAGAGTATTTCTAATCAAATGCAAGTTTTATGGTGTTACGAGTAAATTTTTGGATAAGTAAACTTTAAGTCTTGGGCTTGTAATGTGGTTAAACCAAAGAATGAGTAATTAGGCTCAAAATAGGGTACTATAGATAAATATATAATAAAAGGTAGGCTAGAAAGGCTCAATCGGTCCAAAAATGGCCTAATGTCATTTCCCTATTCATGTGTTTTCTTGGATTTCGCCTCGAGTAGTAACTAAAGACAAGTTCTAGAGTATCGGTCTTCGAGACTGTGGTGTACTCCCTAAAGCATAAGTATCTCTAAGTAATAGTTATAACTATTCATGCTTAAATAAGTGCTAAACAACAATGGTGATTATAAATAAGGTTGAACTTGTTCCTAAAATTAGATAACCAAAATTGTCTCAAGTATCTATCATTCCTATGGATTTGTAAAAAAATAATAAATTCAACCATGTATTTTTTTTTCTTATCATAGACTAATGATCATCTTAACAACCTGACAACTAAAAGAAAAAAAAAACATTATCCCACAAGACAACTAATCAAATCATGCAGCAAAAATAAACACAAGAAAGTAAATTAAACATTGTCCCCAATGTCAAAAAATAAACGTAAGAGTAAGAAAAACTCCCCTGGTGAAAAAAGTTTAAGCAATGCAACATTGTTGTATAATGATGTGAATGCAGTGTCTTTTGCTTTAGATACTTACAAATGCTCATGTTGCTTTCCTTGAGTGTTTGACTTGCTGTTTTATTCCTAAAAAAAATAAACTATTATAACTAAAACTGAAAATAAGCATGGAGGAAACCTCAGTTCATTTGGTACTCTATAAACATAGCACTTTATTTTCTTCAATTTCATATATTGAGATAAAGGTGAGTGTAGATATGGAGGAAACCTCAGTTCAACAATTCGGAAATTTATGTGTATTGTATGGATCTAGTCTTGGGAAAAATAAAGTGTTTGTAAAGGCACTAAACAATCTAGAAAAAGTATTAGCTACAATCCATTTGATTTATAGAGGGGGTAGCCATGGGTTAATGGGGTGTATGTCAACAGCTGCATATTTAGGAGGAAGTCAAGTTTTAGGTATTATTCCTACAGCTTTAACTATAGAAAACCTAACTGGGAAAACAATAGGGGAAGAATTATAAGTCTCACCCATGCATGAACGTATAGCTAGAATACTTTACTATGCAAATGCTTTTATTGCTTTACTAGGTGATTTTGGTACCTTGGAAAAAAATTTTCAAATTGCCTATTGGACGAGCTGAATATCTACTGAAAACTCATAAGTTTGTTGAATGTTAATAACTATTTTGATTGCTTACTCTGTTTTCTTAATCAAGCTGTGAAACAAAATTTTATTTCACATTCGGCGGGACAAATCCTTGTTTTTGCTACCAATGCAGATGAATTAATTGACAAATTACAAGCAGTTATCTATGAAAATGATCCAGCAATAACTTGGATTGATTGGTCAGTAGGTTAAAACAAGCGAAAATTGGATTTGACACTTCATTTGTAAATTTTTCTTTGTTTTATTTATTTATTAGCATCATCATTTTAGTTTATATTTGTTTAAGTATTTCTCAGGTTTGTTTCTTTTGAATAACTAGCATTTCAGGTAATGTCTCCTATACTTTATCTTTTTCTATTTTAAACATTGAGGACAATGTTTCATCTGGTTTGGAGGGGAGGATAGTAGACATAAGTTGTATTTTATATTCCAAAAATAAAAAGATAATAGGATCCAACATACCTATTTGATTAAAATGGTAGAGTAAAGAGTTTATTTTTGAACTCTTGAGACGCATTATAGATTAAATTAGATTAAGAATGGCAGAGTAAGGAGTTTTATTTCTAACTTTTGAAATGCATTTTAACTAACTTGTTACTTTGTTTTATCTTTTATGCATTGTTGTTTATTGCTTGTAGTCTTGGTAATTCTTGTATAAAGGAATTTGCTTTTCTACCTAGGTATGATTTCAAAATTATTTGGGTTGAGTCACTATTTTTATTTAAGTTACTAAAGAATGACTTCCAAAATATTTTTAAGCACAATGCTAAACTTTGTGGTAAGATGGATGATTCAATTTATATAGCCAAGAGAATTCTCATGTTTAAATATATATTTTTCTAATCTCACATATCATTTGTGAGTAAGTGAAAAGGTTGAGAAAACAGCTTACAAACCTTCATTGATCCTTTGAATTGGTTAATTTTTATTTAGATTGATATTATTTGAATTAAGGAATAAGTTAGTTACATAATCGAAGGACAATATAAAGTAAATTCTCAAATTGTGTGAATATATTTTGATGAGAAACTGTTCTTTTTATTATTACCTCCTTGTATTCTTAAAAAAAATAATAATAAAAAAGAAAGAGCAAAATACCAACAAAAAAAAGAGAAAAAAAGAAGAAGAATCAATTCAGTTTAATAAAATTTTCATTCAATTTTAGAAGACAAATATCTTGTAAATCAGTTTTCTACCAAGCTATATTTGTATTATTATCACAAGGCAATTGAAGTCCTAAAGCTAGTGCATATTAAGAATGATTGATTTTTAAACAATTAATTTTTCTATCTTTGGATCAATGTTAGTTTGTATGTCTTTAAAAAGTCCTAACCATTTAAAAATCCTAACCATTTAAAAAGTCATACACTTGTAAGGATATAGAGTTGAGGCTTTTACTTGGAGAAATTCTTAAGGCTATATCTATTGTGGTTTGCGGTAAGAAGGTTACAGCTTAGTTCATATACACATAAAAATTAAAAGTTATAATTAAAAAAATCATAATAGCAATAGTGATCTTGAACTAACGTTTTACTTGAAATGCTTAAATAGTTTTGTATATTCTATTTATACTTGAATGGCTAGATACTAACAATAAGCTAGTTGGGGGCTGTGATGAACACATTAAAATGCATATTTATTAAGAGATTTAGTCACCATTTAATGTTACTAATTTTAGCATTTTTATATTTTTAGGCTTTAAATAAAGTGTTGTCCTTAAATTATGATTCATAAATATTATTTGCACAGGTTTAGGTAAAATGGACGTAACTGTTAATGTAAAAATCAAAATGAAGAAATTGTTAAACATGGAGTCACATCACTCAATCTTACACAAACTTTAAGAACAGTTGAAAAGCCAAATCTAATATTTGATGGGCCAAAATTGGGATACAACAGAATTGGATTACAACTTCTGCTTAGCTTGACCCACCTTATGTATTTAGACTGTATTTCATAAAATACGTACCTAATTTGTATAATTTATGAAGCTGTGAAATACTTACTCAATTATCAACAACTCTTATGTTGATGGTAAAGTTCAAATTAACTATTAACATAGACCAAATTGTATTGCAAATGGATAAAATAGTTGTTGGCCGAAATCTGACATATCTTTGGAATGTTTTCCATATATCATTGGATACTCATCTAATTTGCATGAACCTAGTGCCTATGGAAAGAAGAGACAAAATTCTACAACTTTCATGTTGGCTAAAAAGGCTACATCGGTCATTTACATTATCAAAAATATGCTGCAAGTAGGTAAATGAGTGGCTAGCCTAAATTATTAAAGATTGAAGTCAAACTTAACATATTTCCATTCATTACCTATATAATGACACTCTTAGGACATTTTCAACACTAGATAATTCTCTCTTATTTTCTTCTCATTAGCATGCATTGTAATCTAGGCTAGAGTTCTTGCCAAGGCTAAGAGATAAACTTTTATGTTTAATAAACTTACTTTTATGCTTTATTCTTTATCAAGAGCTATAAATGTTTGTAAGTTTGGTTATGCCTAAACTCTTATCAATTTTATTTTCTATAATCCAAAGGTTATAATTTTTATATTTCATATATTTTCAGTCATACTTTCTTTATGTGATTCTTGTTGAATTATAATTGTTATTGGTTACATTGTTTTACATGTTAATCTTTTACTGCAATATTGTCAATCGATATATTGTCGATCTTGGATAACATGTAAAGACAATAATTGTTTGATATTTAAGTTGATTATTTACTGTAATATTATCAAAATAATATATTGTCGATTTTAGATAACTTGTATAAATGAATACGGTCTGTGTTAATGTTTGTAAAGAGTTTAGTCATATCAAATACATGTATTATCAAATATGCTATATTTTACATATCTTTCGATTAATTGTTTGGGATGTAAAACTTTCAATTGAGTTATAAACATTGAATCAAAGTGTAGAGTAGATTTATAAAGCATAATTGTGATTCTCAAAGCCTTGCTTGCATCATCATAAGACATTTCCCTTAATTCATAGATAATTCTATCTCATCTACTTAAAACAATTAATTAATTTTCTCCTTTGCTACTGCTTTAATATTTTACTTCACCAACCTATTTTGCCAAAAGCTTCCTTATAGGATTGACACTTCAATCTATACTACAATAATGCATTATATTTTGAGCGTAAACATTGTGTTACTAAAATTTTCTTTGCCACATTGAATGAACAATTTGAAGCTGGCAAATTGTAGGTTATGAGGGAGATTGCTACTTTGGAACTGACTAAGAGTCTATTAACCCAATTCCTAATTGGATAAGAAAGTGAGTGCATTAATGATAATCAATGTAAATTATTTGCCACCATTCTTGACTTTTATCATCTATATGGTTCCCTCTTCATTTGTCTCGATTTATCCATATTTGTCTATAAATAGGTAGCATGTTTATGCCCAAAACATGTAATTAGAGAACTAGATTTTAGTTCAAAATACTTGTTTTTTGTATTATCTCTTTGTAATATTATTCTCTTGTTTACTATTGTAAAATCATGTTATCACTTCTTCCATTTCTTTTTTTTTTCTTTAGTTTTATTATGTCCAAATAAATTTCTTTATGCTAAGGTGAATTTACAAGGTAATACTTAACTCTTATTCATGAATTTAATATTTTATTCTTAAGCTATGTAAATTTATATCTGATGTATTTATTTTGTTTGTAATAGTAATATCATTTCTTCTAAGTGGCGTAACTTGATTTATTATTAACAAACTTTATACTTGACACAATAAATTCTTGAAACCATTTACAAGATTTGGCATATATACCATTTCTTGTAAAGTGGAAGTTTTGATTTATTGTAGACAAATATAAAGATTGGCATAATAAATACTTAAACTCATTTATAAGATTTAATGTATAATAATTGAAAGAAATAAATACTAATTAATATATAAATGATGATAAACTTTAATTGTTATATTTTTCGGTTGGAACCTCCTTTGTGTGAAGATTCCAATTAAGTTATAAAAAGAGTTAAATATAGTCTTACTTTTTATGCTAAGAGTGGATCCCCCTAACCTTAGTTTTTATTTGAATTAGTTAATTGAATTAATATTTGCAAACATCTTATATTACATTAATTGTCTTTAAAGTTATTATAGTTTGTAATTTTAATTCTACTTCCCCATGGATCGACCCCGTTGTCACCGAGTTATTTATTACCTCGACAATCGTACACTTGAGAATAAACTTTTATATTCTAGACGTGTCAAGTTTTTTGCGCCGTTGCCGGGGAAGTAAAATTAACAATTTTTTTTAATTGTTTGTTTGTTTTATTTTCATAGAATGCTAAGCCTCCTAACTTGTTTTACTTTATTTATTATTCATTTTTTATTTTCATGGAAGGCTAAGCCTCCTACTCTTTACTTATTAATTTTTTTATTATATAATATAACATTAACTAATCTAACATTACTAATCTAACTTCTAATTATTTATCTTTATTTTATTTTAATTTTAGGTTTGCCTATTTTATTTACCTGTGTTTAATATTTTATTTTATTTTCTTATTTGTATTTTTTTATTTTTTTGTATGAGTGGTATATTTCGAGATCTTAATTCTTATCGTTTGGTGAAAGATAATTTCGGAACTTCCTTTAATAATTTGTTAGATTCTCCTTCATCCTCTCATTCTTTACTAATTAACACCATAACCGAAAATCAAATTGAGAGACTCACAGACCTAAGGGACAATTAGTCCCAACATAATAACCATAACTGACGTAGGACACTTAGAGATTACATGAACCCTATACGAACCGGTGCACCATCTTGCTTAATTTTTCCTCTAGATGCAACACATTTTAATTTTAAGCCACGTATTATCCAACTTTTACCCATTTTTCATGGCTTTGATGTAGAGAACCCTTATCTATATGTAAGAGAATTTAAAGAAGTGTATAACACGTATAATGACCAAAATTGTAGAATGAACACAATTTAACTTAAGCTTTTCCCTTTTTTTTTAAAAGATAAAGCTAAAACATGGCTACAAAACCTTAGGCCAAGATCTATTTCTTTATGGGATGAAATGCAACAACAATTCCTGAAGAAAAAAAAATTTTCCTTCCTATAGAACAAAATCTTTCAAAAGATAAATTACCACTTTTACCCAAAAACCAGAAGAGACCCTTTACCAATGTTGGAAATGGTATAAGGAATTACTTAATATTTGTCCCCATCATGGCTTTGAAACATGGCAAATAGTTTCAAATTTCTATAATGGCTTAACAACCCAAGTTAGTCAAATGGTAGAAATGATGTGTAATGGAACATTTGAGGACAAAAACCCAGAAGAGGCAATGAACTATTTAGACTTACTAGCAGAAAATGCTCAAAATTAGGACACTGTTGATACCTATAAGGCACGTAGTAAAAATTAAACCACTACATTTAGAGGGGGTATTTATCATTTTAGGGAAGACCATGACCTTCAAGCCAAATTAGCATCCCTAACTAGAAAAGTTGAAACCTTAGAAATGAAAAAAAGTGGTCAAATAAAATTTGTTCAAGAAATTGTATGTCACATTTGTGAAACCCATGATTACTCTACCAATGATTGCCTAACTTTGCATGAATTTAGGGAATGCCTCTATGAACAAGCCAATGTTCTAAACACGTTCAAGCCGTTAAATAATAACCCATATTCACAAAACTATAATCTTGGATGGCAAAATCACTCGAATTTTAGTTGGAGGAATGACACTCAAGCATAGGCTTCACAACCACCTTTCTAACCACACCAAAATTTTCAAAACCATTAAGGTTATGCACCATATGTCCCACCTCAGAAGAAAAATCTTAAAGAAACTTTGCATGTATTCATTGAAAAGCAAGAGTCTATTAATTCTGAAAATGTTCAAACAATTGCTGATTAGAAAGATACTCTTGCTAAATTTGCATCCGCACTGAACATTCATGAGAAAGGAAAATTTCTTTCTCAACCACAACCAAACCCTAAAGGACAACATAACTCAAATGCATGTAGTTCAAAAAGCCAACACATGGATTAAGTTAAAGCGATTATCACTCTTTGGAATAGTAAAATTGTTGAAAAAGACATTCCTGAACCTCATGAGAATAATAAATAATCTCTAAGGGTAAGGAAAGCATTGAACCTACACCTAATGAAGAAAACACTAAACCCTCACCTCCACCCCCATTTCCTCATACATTACGTAATACTAAGAAGATGAATCACAATCCTGAAGTTTTTGAAATCTTTAAACATGTAAAAGTTAATATTACATTACTGGATGCTATTAAACAGATTCCCTCTTATGCAAAATTTTTAAAGGATTTATGTACAGTAAAAAGAAACTAAATGTAAAAAAGAAAGTATTTTTAGCTGAACAAGTAAGTGTCATTCTTCAAAACAATAATGCTTTGAAATATAAAAACCCTAGTTGTCCTACAATTTCATGTATTATTGAAAGTCATAAAATTGAACAAGCTTTACTTGATCTTGGTGCTAGTGTGAATTTATTATCGTATTCAGTTTACCAGCAGCTCAATCTCAGTGAGTTAAAATCAACTTCTGTAACTTTTTTTCTTGTCGATAAATTAATAAAAGTATAAAGAGGAATAGTGAAAGATGTTTTTGTTCAAGTTGATAAATTCAGATATCTTGTGGATTTTATTGTCTTGGACACAAAACATGTTAAAGGATGTAATCTAATACCTGTTATTTTGGGTCGTCTAGTTTTAGCAACTTCTAACGCTTTGATTAATTGCAGGAATGGAGTAATGAAGCTTTCATTTGGAAACATGACACTTAAGCTCAATGTTTTCAATAGGTGTAAGAAACCACATGAGAGGGAGGATGAAAGTGAAGAAGTCGACATAATTGAAACGATTATGGAGGATCATATTCTAAAAAAGAGTTCTACCGATCCCTTAGAAATTTGTTTAATAAATTCATTTGAGTCAAATATACAATTAGATCCTGAAATCTCTGACATATATTCTTTATTTGACTGTGCATAGGTGATTGAAAATAAAGGATGGAAACTAAAATTTGAAGAATTATGAGAAAATAAGGATAAAAAAAACGAAATTTTAAAGTTGGAGTTAAAACATCTACTGAAGGACTGAAATATACATTTCTTAGAGAGAAATAAACTTACCCAATGGTAATCTCTTCTATACTCAAAAGTGAACAAGAAGGTAAGTTGATTGAATTATTGAAAATGCATAAAAAGGCAATTGGGTGGACTTTAAAAGACATGAACAACATTAATCTTTTGATTTGCACACATAGAATACACATAGAGGATAATGCCAAAACTTTCCAACAACCCCAAAGGAGATTAAATCTACATATAAAAGAGGTAGTGAGAGCTAAAGTTCTCAAATTACTTGAAGTAGGAATCATCTATCCTATCTCAAATAGTAAGTGGGTAAGTTCTATTCAGGTAGTACCAAAAAAATCTGGATTCACAGTTATTTAAAATGACAAAGGTGAGTTAATACCAACTCGAGTCTCATCAAGTTGGAGGATGTGCATAGATTATAGGAAGTTGAACTTGACCACTAGAAAAGACTATTTTTCTTTACCATTCCTTAATCAAATTGTAGAAAGAGTAATAGAACATCCCTACTATTGCTTTCTAGATGGTTATTCTGGCTATTATCAAATTCCTATAACACTATAAGACCAAGAAAAGACTACATTCACATGCCCTTTTGGGACCTTAGCTTTTAAAAGAATGCCCTTTGAACTTTGTAATGCCCCAACAACATTTCAGAGATGTGTGTTAAGCATTTTTAGTAACATGGTTGAGCATTATTTAGAAGTTTCATGGATAATTTAACTGAATTATCAAAAGATGTGAAGAAAAGAGTCTTGTGTTGAATTAGGAAAAATGTCATTACATGGTTACTTCTGAAATTATTTTAGGACATGTAGTGTCTTCTAAAGGAATTGAAGTGGATAAGACAAAAGTCGAACTCATTACATATTTTCCTCCATAAAAAATAGTCAGAGAAGTCCGATCCTTTTTAGGACATGCTGGATTCTATAGGAGGTTTATGAAAAAATTTAGTGCTATATCTAAACCTCTTTATAACCTCTTAGTAAAAGATGTATTATTTGAGTGGACTCAAAAGTGTCAAAATTCGTTTGAAAAATTAATTGGCCCCTTAACATCTGCTCTTATCATACAATCTCCTGACTGGTTTTTACCTTTTGAGCTTATATGTGATGCTAGTGACTATGCTATTGGTGTTGTATTGGGACAAAGAAAGGAAGGTAAATCCTATATAATTTATTACTCAAGTAGAACTTTAAACAGTACACAAATGAATTACACAACAACTGAAAAAGAACTACTTGCTATAATATTTGCATTAGACAAATTTCGTTCTTACTTAATTGGTTCTTCAACTGTTGTATTTGCTGACCATGCTACTGTAAGGTACTTAATGTCACAACAGGATGCAAAACCAAGACTAATTCGATGGATTCTATTACTTCAAGAATTTATTATCACTACCAAGGATAAGAAGGGAGCTGAGAATGTTGTTGCAAATCACTTATCAAAACTCGCACCAGATTCATTAACAGAAATAACACCTATTAATGATTCTTTTCCCGAAGAATTTTTATTTTCTACTGTTACAATGCCTTGGTATACTAATATTGTTAATTTTCTTATAATAAGAGAAATGCCACCTCAATGGAATGTTCAAGACAAAAGAAATTTTTAACTGAGGTAAGAAAGTTTTATTCGGATAATCCTTAAACCAAATATTTTGAAGATGTATACTCGACAAAGAGGTAAGTAAAGTTATTGAATTTTGTCATTCTGAAGCATGTGGGTGACATTTCTCATCAAAGAAAACAGCTGCAAAAATCTTGTAGTGCGGATTTTATTAGCCCATTTTATTTAAAGATACACATGCATCTGTATAACGTGTAAACATTGTTAAAAGTTGAAATCAATTTCAAAATAAAACTTGATGCCATTAAACTCCATTTTTGTTATTAAAATCTTTGATTGTTGGGGGATAGATTTCATGGGACTATTTTCGTTATCATTTGGATTTACGTATATTTTAGTTGCAGTAGATTATGTCTCAAAATGGATTGAAGTTATTCCATGTAGAAATAATGACCATAAAATAGTCATGAAATTTTGAAAGAAAATATCTTAAGTCGATTTGGAATCCCTCGATCCATTATAAGTGATGGGGGTAAGCATTTTTGTAATAGGCCATTTGAAATATTAATAAAAAAAATGGTATTACTCATAAACTTGCTACCCCTTGTCATCCTCAAACAAGTGGACAAGTTGAATTAGTAAATAAGAAGATAAAACAAATTTTAAAAAAAATGTAAACTCAGATCGCAAAGATTAGTCTTTAAGACTTAATAATTGACTGTGGACTTATAGAACTACTTTTAAAACTTCATTAGGTATGTCTCCTTATAGGATAGTTTATGGAAAAACTTGTCACTTACCTGTGAAACTTGAGCATAAAGCCTACTGGGCTATTAAAAATTTCAATGCAAATCTTGATTCTGCTGGAAACATACGTAAATTACAAATAAATGAACTTGAAGAATTAAGAAATGATGCATATGAGAATTCAAAAATTCATAAACCTAAAATCAAAGCTTTTCAAGATAAAAAAAATTCAAAGAAAAATATTTGATACTGGTAAGAAGTTTTTGCTTTATAATTCTCGACTTCACATATTCCCTGAAAAATTAAGATCAAGATGGAGTGCCCTTTTATTGTGAAACATGTGTACCCTTATGGAACAATTGACATTGAAAATCCTAGAAATAGGAATGTGTTTAAGGTAAATAGGCAAAGACTCAAACCGTTTCTAGAAAACCAAGCTTTTCTTGAAAATTTTGTGTCCCTGTCTGACCCTTGTTACGAGACCAATTAATCTTTATTTTATATATTTACATATTTATATATATATATATATATATATTCTTCTTCTAACTTTTTTTTTACTTACAGGTTAATTTAGTATTTTTGTTGAAGTTTTGTTTTGCACCTCAGTTAAGTGGCGGATAACAGTACTCCATACATTTCAAGTAGGTTTTGTCAATTTTTCATAATTACTGATACCTTCTCTTCTTCCCCCTTTCTAAAAAAGATGGATAACATTATAAAGAATTTGAAAAAGCGTTTTTCCTCATTGCCTCAAAATTTCTTAAAGAAAATTTACCAAGCAAAATGTAAAAGATTAAGGTTATTAATGATTATGAATATACCTATTGATTTATGTTGGTTAATTGAAGCCAAAGTTCGATTAACAGGTGAATTTTTAAACTCATTAATTTCCTACATGCCTGGCTTAGGTGCAAAAAAACGAAGAGCAAAATGATTAAGTGTTTGTTACAAGTGTACACGCATGACTTGTAACACACGTTGCCGCACTTTAGGAATGGTGTCTATAAATCACGAAGATAAAATTAGGTTCATTAAGGATGGCCTGAGTAAGGAGTCTTTAGATGATATGTGCATATTGCAATTCTTGAATTATGGGACATATTCCTAAAAGAACATGAGCGGTACAGTCTTGAGAATCTGACTTTAAAAAACCTTGTTTTCTAATTTATAAAAAATTTGGATGAGAAGCCTATTCCTAACCCATAGAGGACGTTTAGGTAAAACCAGATGAAGATGTGAGCCACAATCACAACTACTTGTACATATTTATTGTAGCTTTTTATTTTTAAATGTTTCATTTCAAACTCAAATATCTTTTCCAACAACCAACCACCCATAGTCAATTTTAAAAATTTTGCATTTTAAGCCAACAACCCATGTGACTTTTTCAGTTAACAGATTGAAAATTGGTAAAAAGGTGTTGAAAATTTTACATTTTAAGCCAATAGCCTATGTGACTTAACTTTACACCACCTTTTTGCTCTATAAATACATTGTATTATTTTTGCATCTTTATACAAACTCAAAATCATTCAAGAGAGAGGGTGAGTGTAATAATGGAAGGAACATCAACTCGTAAATTCACAAAAATTTGTGTCTTTTGTGGATCCAGCCCTAGAAAAACTAAAGAGCTTATAGAAGCAGTAGAAACCCTTGGTAAGGTATTAGCTGAGCAAAATATTCATTTAGTATATGAGGGAGGTAGTCTTGAATTAATGAGATATATGGCAATCGCTGCACAAAATAAAGGCAGTCGAATTTTTGGTATCATACCGAAAGCTCTAATTGTTGGAAACGTTGTAGAAAAAAATAATTGGGGATGAGTTACAGGTATCATCAATGCATGAACGAATGTTTTTTATGCTTCGTAATGCTGATACCTTTATAGCTCTACCTAGAGGTTTCAGAACATTGGAGAAATTTTTTCAAATTGTCTCATGGGCACAATTGCAAATCCATAAAAAACTCATTGGTTTGTTAAATGTTAATGATTTTTATAATGGGTTGTTATAAAAATTTGCAGTGGAAAAATAGTTCATCACATCTGCAGCACGACAGATCCTCATTTCTACTTCAACTGTTGATCAGTTACTCAACTACAAGTTTTTACACCTCTATTTGATCCAACAATGAGTTAGATAGATTGGTATACTGATGACAGTGAAAAGAAACGCAAGATAGATTTGACGCTTCGTCTGTAGCCTATCTACTTTTATGTATTTTTAAGCATTTTGTGTGGCTTGTTTTATTTTGTTGCAGATTTTATTTCCAATAAAAGATATTTCAGGTGATATCTTTTATACTCTACTCTTTCTATATTTTGACATTGAGGATAATGTCTTAATCTAGTTGGGGGAAGGATAGTTGATATATAATGTTAGTGTTAATTTTTTATCATGAATGGCATGAGTAAAAGATTTATTTATGCATTCTTGAGACGCATTCTAGTTCTAGAATGGCAGAGTAAAGAGTACATTACTAAACTTTTAAAATACATTCTAATTGGTTTATTTTTAATGCATTTTATGTATAATTGTTTGTTGCTTAAGTTTTTGGTAACTCTTGTGTAAATAAATTTATTTTACTACCGATGTATGATTTCAAAATTATTTAATTTAAATCATTTTTTCTATCTACGTTACTAAGGAATAACTTCCAAAATTATTTCTTGAACACAATACTAAGCCTTGTGGTAAGATGAATGATTCAAGATATATAGGCAAGAAAATTTCCATGTTTAAGTATACATATTCTTTTCAAAACTCACATATCTTTTGTGAGTAAGTGGAAAGGTTTGAGATAACAGCTTACGAACTTTTATTGATATTTTGAAATGGTTAATTTTTGTTTGGAATAACATTATTTGGGATGAGGAATAATTTGGTTGCTAAGCTGAAGGATGAAAACAAAATTATTATAGTGAGAAATTGTCCTTTTTTTGTAATGCTTATTTATTTCTTAAAAAAACACAAAACAAAGTATATAAAAAAAAAGAAGTCAATTCAGTTCAATAAAGTCTTCGTTCAATTCTAGAAGACAAAAGTCATTAGGAAGCAATTTTATCACCAGACTCGCATAAATTAATTAAAGTCCTGAAACGAGCATGTGGAAAGAGTGATTTGACTCTAAATAATTAATTTTCCTATCTTTGGATCAATGTTAATTTGTCTGTTTATCCTTAAATATAACCTTTTCTTGAACGATTATCTGTTTTCCAACTCCATGAGTAAAATTCTAACCCATTAAACAGTTATTCACATGTGAGGATATGGAGTTTAGGCTTTACTTGGAGAAACTTTTCAAGGCTATATATGTTGTGGTTTGTGGTAAGAAGGCTTCGGCTTAATTCACACACACACAATTTTGAAAGTTATGATTGAAATAACTTTTATAGCGATTGTGATCTCGAACTGACGTTTTGTTTGAAATACATAGGTAGTGTTCAAATTGCTAGGGACTAGCAATAAGCCGGTTGGGGGAATTTGATAAGGGCAAAATTATCATATATTTTCTCATGTTTTTATTATTGATATTTTATGGTTTTATGTGAATAGATGGCTATTTATGTGCTTTATTATTATTTATAGGAACTTGAACAAAATTTAAAGTATGTGTCCATCGCCCCTGCGCCACAAGGATTATCGCCCCAGCGTTGTAATAGTGATCAAAATAAGAAATACGACCTGTTAAAGTCGCATCTGGCACCCTAGCGCCAAACCTTTACCACGCCAGCGACGCTCCAGAGCCTCAGCGCTATAATCCTACCGCTCCAGCGATAAAGCCGTTTTCATGCAGCGCCCTAGCGACAAAAGTATATCGCCCCGGTGGTATTGCGAATCCTAGTGCGACCAGAATTTAGTTTTTCAAGTTCAAATCAAACCCTATAAAAAGCCATTCGACCCCAGATGTAAAAGGAGTCCAGAGAAGAACTTAGAGCAAGAAAAAGAGAACTTAGAGCAGTTCAAGAGCACCAAGAATCCAGAGCAACATCAATCAAGAGCAATTCAACGTCTACATCGGTTTGCGATTGATTATATCATGTTTTATTTTTATTTTTGTTGCTGTGATTCTCTTGTAGCTATGACCTAATTTATTTTCTAGGGTTAATATTTGAACTCAATATGTGCGCTTAAATTGCCATATCTTTTAGTATTTAATAAACTTAGTCTTTTATTATTTAAATTACTTATGTTTAATGCTTCAATATATCTGGCCAATATATGGTGAATGAGTTGGTAATATTATTGATAAACTCGGAAGAGGAATCATAATATTTAAACCTAGGTAATTTGATGCATGATTGTAGAATAACATTTAATGTTGCATATGCAAGTTTCAATTTAGGATAGGAATATACCTAATTGGCATATATGATCAATAAGACCTAATCTTAATGAATCTTAATTTATTACAAGTACTATAGGAATATAGGTATTTGGTAAATTAAGGTATACTTGCATGACCTTGGAAGAGGCTTGTGAATACATTAGTGTTTTGATCAATAACAAAGACCAAGGGAGTTAAATATTAGAAGATTAATCATTAGAAACCATATTGAGGGATAATATTAATCCTAGGTTTTCTCTATATTGCTATCACTTAAATCTCGTTGCATTGTGTTTTTATTTTTATATTTTCTGCACTCATTCTTAGATTTTTATTTATTTGAATAATTATTAGAAAGATATAATTTTAGTACTTGGTAGAAAAGAAAAAATTATCCCTGTGGGTTTGACATCCGACTTATTTAGTCTCTTTATTACTTGCATACGATAGTGTATACTTGCACTTAATTTGAGATATAGAATTATCACATCAGGGGTGTGATGAACACTTGAAATTACATATTTAATAAGGGTTTTATATCATTGTTTTATATTATTAGTGTTTTTAACCCCCTTAACTTAAGTATATTTACAATATTGTACCTAATTAGCTTTAACTATTTTGTGGTAGGTACGGTAAAATGGGCATAACTTTCTACTTATGAATTTAATTGAAGTGATTCTTGATTCTGTGAAGAGATAACTCAATGGGCTAACATATTATATTTCACAAGGTATTCAAAATTCGAGCGTTTAGAGGGTGAAAATGGCCTAAAACAGAACTGATCTATAATACAGGCCCAATCCAAACAGCAATCAGTGTTTGGCCCATAACTATAGAAATACGTATCTAATATGTATTTGACAACTCAATTTCGAAAGATAAGAGACTTATTTATAACTTTAATTTTTTGAGTGACAGCTAATTCGGACCACATCCATTCCTCATTGGATAAGAAAGTGGGTGCATTAATGATAATTAATGTAAATTATTTACCATCATTCTTGACTTTTATCATCCATGTGGTTCCCTCTTCATTTGTCTCGATTTATCCAAATTTTTTTATATATAGGTAGCATGTTTATGCCCAAAGCATGTAACTAAAGAACTAGATTTTAGTTCAAAACATTTGTCTTTTGTATTATCTCTTTGTAATATTATTTCTCTTATTTACTATTGTAAAATCATGTTATCTCTTCTTCCATTTCTTTTCTTTTTCTTTAGTTTTATTATGTCCAAGCAATTTTTTTTATACTAAGGTGAAAGGGTGAAACTCTTGACAAGATAATACTTAATTCTTATTCATGAATTTAATGTTTTATTTGTAAGTTATGCAAATTTATATATGATGTATTTATTTTGTTTGTAATATTAATATCCTTTCTTCTAAGTGGTGTATCTTGATTTATTATTGACAAACTTTATACTTGGCACAATAAATTCTTGAAACTATTTACAAGATTTGGCATATATACCATTTCTTGTAAAGTGGGAGTCTTAATTTATTGTAGACAAATATAAAGATTGGCATAATAAATACTTGAACCCATTTATAAGATTTGATGTATAATAATTGAAAGAAACAAATACTAAATAATATATAAATGATGATGAACTTTAATTGTTATATTTTTCGGTTTGAACCTCCTTTGTGTAAGGATTCCAATTAAGTTATAAAAAGAGTTAAATATATTCTTACTTCTTATGCTAAAAGTGGATTCCCCCTAACCTTAGCTTTTATTTGAATTGGTTAATTGGATTAATATTTACAAACATCTTATACAACATTAATTGTCTTTAAAGTTATTATAATTTGTAATTTTAATTCTATTTCTCTGTGGATTGACCCCGTTCTCACCGGGTTATTTATTACTTCGACAATCCTACACTTAAAAATAAACTCTTATATTTTGGACGTGTCAAGAATCAAGACAATCAATCTTACTATTTATATTTTAAATTAATATATTATCTTTTATTTCTTTATTTAGGTTAACTTTCAGCCTATGTAAAGGCCCATTATATAACAGTTGCAAAATAACGTAATACAACAACAATGTAGTTTTTATAGTATTTTTGCTGCTTTTATCTTTTCTAATATTTTAGTATTTACATTGCCTGTATCTTTTCTAATATAATATCATAGCATGTTATGATTCTTTCTTAGGACCTCTTTTTTTTTTTTCAGTTTGTCAGAATTTCATCAGACAAGTTTTGCTAGTTACTATTTACCTGTCGCTAGTTAATGTTTTTGGAGCTGGTGCTTATGTGTCATTCTAATATTGTATGAATATTTAATATTTATATAATTAATATTGATTGTAACGTTACAGACGTTGTATGATCTGAATTTCAGATCTAGCCTAAAGGAGTTTAGATCAGCACTAAGAGTTAACATCACTGATAATTATATATGCTAAAAAGTTAGCACGTTGTAATAGTCAGTGAATTCTAAGGAGTTATAGCCTTATCTATAATGGGATAAAGGCCTGAGGATATACTAGTAATGATATAGTTGTAAGAAGTTGCAATAGTTGTTAGGAAATGTCATTATGCAAGTATGTTCTCAAACACTATGTTCCTAATCTATTTTCATCGATGTGGGTCTGTCGATGAATCCCTTTAATATAGATCAATGTATTTCTACATCTGTAGAGTATAGATGGTTATTCTTAAACAACCATAAGCTTAGAGCTTGTATAAGCATATGGGTATTCAGTTAGGACTGAGTATTGAATAGACTCATGAGAACCTCCAATAGACATTCCATAAAGTCGTCAATTGAGGGTCTTCTCAAGTTAAGTAGTATTTGTAATCCTTTGATCTGAGTGTCATAGTGGGCTTGTGAGTGACCCACCATATTTTGGTTCCACGTATGTCAAAGACCTTTCATAATCTAACCTTGGGTGTCGCTTGGTATAGTCAGATGCTCATGGAGTCTGGTATCCATAGATATGGGATCCGTCAGCTCATATGGGTGAGTTATATATCTTGATGCTCTAAGAATTATGTTTTAGAAAGTCTTTTAGCCAAAATCAAATATCCCAGAAAAGAGTTTTCCACAGGATTAAACAATCTCACAAAGGAGTTTGCAAATATTGTTTTACAGAAATACAAATCTGGAGATAAGTTCATTGATGTGCTTAAGGGAATTTAACAGTGCTGATCTATGTCCCCATACATCCAGGATATAATTGAGAGAAGGATTATACGTATATGCTATAACCTCAACTTGTATGGTCTAACACGCTGGTTTGTAATATCTGTGACATAAGTGTGGGACATTAATCACGAACTCATAGAATAGTTCAATTTGATGAATCAGGCGTGGATCTAAAAGTCCTGCAGTATGAAGTGTACTCGTCGTGCACTAGTATAACATACCGGATTGAATTGTTCAATCTAATAAATTTTAGCAAAATCGAATATTTATTTTAGGAACCCTCAAGATGCGCGCGTGTCAAGACTTAAGTGTTAAGTACATTAATTAGTTAACAATTATTGTTGACCAATTAAATATTGACACGTGGCATATAGTGAGCTCTCGGTTAAGATTACTCAAGTGTGTGGTTATGAGGGATCCACTGTGGGTTAACTTGATAACCAAGTGAGTGCTTAAGGGTAATTTCATATATTTGATTATTTAATTATTAAATAATCAAGATATTTATTTATTTAAATGTTAAATAAATATTTAACTTAAGTATAGTTAAGAGTTAACCGTATGGTTAGGTTAAAAGGATTTTTAACAATTTAATAATTAAATAATGTTTAACTTAACTTAGGTTTATTATTACTAAGGTTAAGTTAATTAATTATTTAATTACTTAATTATTAGAAAAGTAAGTTAACCTAACTTTAGTTAAATGTTAACTTGAGTTAGGTTAATTGAATATTTTATTATTTACTTTATAGCCAAGTAAAGTTTAACCTAACTAAGATTACTTATTAACTATGGTTAGGTAATATGCTTGATGGCCAAGTAAAGTTAATTTAACCAAAGTTAATTGTTAACTAAGGTTAAAAAAAAGTGAAATAAGTGTTATATGAAACAAATATAATTTTAATGAATTGAGAATTCATTTTTGGTGCTTAGAGATGAAAGTGGTCGTCATATTTTCATGGCAAATGAAAAGTTCACTTCTTGATGATGGATTTGGCCAATTGGAATGAAAAGATAAAAAAAAAATGTTTCTCTTTGTTTTCACTTGTTGAAAATATAATTTCATCTTCTTCTCCAATTAAGCTATCCATGGAAGCTATGTTTTGTTTGTAATTCAAGTGTTGAATAATACACCACCAAATTCACTGCTTTAAATAGTTTAAATTTTAGACTATAGATATTAAAAGTTAATCTCGGGATTTTTGACGTGTAACTATACACCGCCCTTCCCTGAAGACTTAGCACATTCTAACCGTCATAACTCCATTGGAAAAACTCTAATCCAAGATTGAGATAGTCTATATATGCCAGGGCAAGCTTTCTGCACCGTCCACTACCACATCAAATTTCGGCCATTTTTCAGTGCTGTGATCAACATCGCCTAGTCCAGGACATTTAAAAGCTGTAAATCGTCCAAACACCACCGAAATCACATCAATTGAACACCAGAATAGTCCTTATGTGTCATTCAACTATTTTGTTGTCCGTCATGTCTATCTTAAATTCTAGCTATTTTTTGGGCAGTGAAGATGCACTTTCAGTCCATTGTATTCAAAATTTACTAGCAATCTTAATGCACACGTGATTCGAGAAAAGGTACACTTTCATTCGCCAATCAATTTTTTACTATCCACCATCCTCCATCTTAGATCCCAACGATTTTTCTATGAGTGACCTCTCATCTCTAACACCATTTGATTCCTCATTGTTGGATCTATCAATTTATGGTCTATTTTTGCTTGTCCTACCTTCTGATTTGCAATAAAGGTCTCTTTGTAAACTTTTCAAAGTTCTATAGTTGGTGAATCTCTCAACGCACTTGCACTTGCAATAGTTAATTTTCTATTTCTCTATCAACGCATTTGCATTAGCAATAGTTAATCTTCACAATGCACTTGTCACTCCAATAACATTGTCACCTGCCAATAAAATTGTCACTCTTCGACAACATTGTTATTCTCTGACAATATTATCTCTCTTTCACAATAGTTGTCTCTTGTTAACAATGGTTATCCCTTCCTGAAACGGTTGCCTCCTCCGATAATGGTTTTTTCTCAACACTCACCATTAATTTTCTTTTCAAATTCAAGTTTCTATCACTTGAGTTTAAGAAGGGATGTTAAAGATATAGGAAATCATGACAGACAATCCTATCATATTTATAATTACCATTTATATTTTGAATTAATATGTTATATTTTGTTTCGTTATTTAGGTTAACCTTCAGCCTATATAAAGGCTTATTATGTAACACTTTCAAAATAACATAATACAGTAACAATGTAGTCTTTATAGTATTTTCACTGTCTTTATCCTTTTTTTAAATATTTTAGTATTTTCTCATCTTTAATCTTTTCTAATAATAATTTTTGACTTGTCTTGTGCATCCAAAAAGATTCGATAAGTAATTTTTGCTTGTTTAATTATACATATTCTTTGTACTTCATGATTATATTTTAAATACTAGATATTTTAATTATATATGGGGTGTTGGACATTTTAACTAATATTTTAAATATACATGGGGTGTTAGACATTTTAACTAATATTTTAATTATATTAGTTCACATGATTGTGCTATTGTGTTTTAGATGGTATTCTGAGCAGTTATATATGTTGTGCTCAATTACATCATCTCAATGATTATTGTGTTTAGTTGGCCGAATTTAACTTGTGATTTAGTAGATTGGAGAATTAAGGAATAAAATATTTTAAGTGTTCTAATTAGTGCATTCGCTTTCTCTAAGTACAAAACTGGAGATAAACATATGTGATTCGTTGATGTTCACCTTGAGATTTCGACCCAAGTCAATCTAAAAGGCTTAGTGTGGATTATGAGCCTTGACTATCCCAAGCAACTCACGAATACATCATCTGAGGCCATGGTCAATCGCAGGAGTTCCATCCTGCAAAACATCCCAAGTCCCAGTTCTTCACCATTGAGGCCCTAATTTTATACAAGGGACATCCTCAAGCTATACTCCTAGCTTTGTACATAAGATCGATCATATAAGCCCTCTATAAGTGTTTGATCATCCATTCCACTATAAGGATGAGAATTCATTTATTCGATGTCTACTAAGGACCAAAATTGCCCTAATCTCTGAAGATTTAAAATTCCAAGATTTTTGGTGTAAATTATTCAATCACGAGATATGGCCTGAAGATTCTTATAATTTTAAGATGTGGCTAAAATAGAAAGGTAAAATCTTGTCTTAATTCTATAAGGATTTAACTATTAAGTACAACAACGACTATAAATAAAGGATGAGATAACAAAAAAAGGGACTTATAGATCTTCCTTTTCCTCCTGCAAACCTTTGAGCCTCTTCTCATTCTTCTCACAACTTTATAGGCTTGCTTCCTTCTTCGGCCCCAGTGCCTCTTTTATAACCTTTAAGGCCCTTAAGACAACAAATTTTGTAATTTTGTATATTCATTGTAAAAGTCATACCTCTTTGAACATATGTAAAAACCATTGTTCAATACTATCATCTGAATAAGTCGAAGGCTCAATAAAGTGGATGTAAACTCTTATAAAGTTGAACCATTATAATTCTATCTTATGCAAGTTGTATTTGTTCTTTGCTTTGACCTTGATTGAATCCAAGGCTTCAAAGAGCCCAATAGATGCTTCAAACCCAATAAAAGCTAATAAATCGTCATCGTGACCCAACTCAGAACAATATATTTAATGAAAAAATAATCAATGTATAGCAACACAAAATTTCAAATAGATTAAGTATGAAAAATAATAGATTAATGCAAAGAGGAAAAAAAATCGTAAACACAACTGAGATTAGAATCAACAATCAATTTATAGTTTGTTGATTTAGAAGTGCTTGTTGATATATTTACTGATCGATTTTTGGTTGCCATCGTCAAGTAGATTTGAGATTTGAGATTGAGAAGCAAGAACGAGAGAAGCAAGAAGACAAGTTGTGTTTAATTTTTAACTTTTAAATGGGGTTACAAATGGCCTTACTTGTTGTAGTTATTTTCATTTCATAAGAGTACATTTACTATTATGTAATTGAGAACTATGATTAAATAAGTCATACCAAAACATAATTGTTTGAATTGATGATTCAAAATAAAGGTTAAGTTTGATTTTGAGTTGAAAACTAATTGAAAGTCAACATCGGTTGAGAACACAATGGATAGATAAAAAGGGAATGAAACAAAAACTCGGATGTGAGGAGAGACGTAAAAGAACAAGTGAGAATATGCCCAAGTGTGGGTGCCGCAATGCTAAAGTCAATAAACTCAACACTGTGATACTAACCTTGGATGGCTGCAACACTAAATCGAATTGCGTCTAGCACTACAATGAGCCACATATATTACTTATATTTTCTTTGGTGTATGTAATTATTTATCTCTTAGTTATGTAATTTTTTTTATTTACTTATAATTAAAAAAAATCTTTCAAATCACTTAAAAAATGTTTAGAGTACAAGTTTTAAAAAAATAACGTTTACCGATCTCAAATCATTTGTAATCAAAATTAAGGAATAAGTTAATGAATATTGACCGGAAAAAGGTAGAACGGTGCAGCAATTAAGGGAAAATTTCATAAATAATCTTTTAATTATTATTGTTTTTTAACCAAATGTAAAATGGTTATACTTTATTAACCAAATAATTTATTTTTAGACACATTTACTCTAATATCAAAAACATAACTTCTTTCTCTTTTTTCTACGAACCTTTAAGAGTGATATTGATGAACCAAAGCATATTGATGGCCGAATATTTTTGAAGTTGTTATTGCGAAAATCAAGTGTTGCTGAGCATATTTATCACTTTAAATCAAAGAAATAGCTCTGGTAAGTTTTTTAAACTTTTTTAGAAAATTTAATTTACTTTTTTAGAAAATTTAATTTTAGTTAGAAATTAGATAAAACTTACATTTAAAGTTAAAAATAGGTGTTATTGATGAATTAAATGTGAAAAATGAGTTAGAATGGTGTAAAATACTTTGAAATTCGGCCAAAAATAAGATTTGAAGTGTGTTTGGTGAAAACCAGACGGCGGTCGGTGTAGCTGCTGTCAATTTAGGCATAGCGGGGGCACATCATAAGGGCATATCTCGGGCCCGAGATGCGCATATTGTGCAGGCCGTGGGGCCATCTCTGGCCCGAGACGGCGCTGAGATGCGCACAATGTGTGCACCGCGAGGCTATCTCAGGCCCGAGATAGCCCCGCGGCACGCACAATATGCCCATCTCGGGGCTTATCTCAAGCCCGAGATGTGCCCCCGTGATGCGCATATTTGCGCATTTTTCATTTTTTTTATTTTTATATATTTTGATTTTTTAAAATAATTTTACTAATTGTCTTTTTTGTTTTTTTAGGTCACTATGGAGTATGATCCAATAGTTATTTGTTTTAGAGGAATGTGGGAGAGTTCTAGTGATAGGGAAGAAAATTATGTTGATTATAGTAATTTTGGGATTTCGGTTCCGAATGATATTAATTTTGAAGATCTTTTAAATGCAGTATGTTATACATTGGGAGTCGACAATGTGAACTATAAGGTGACTTTGAAAATCAAAATTGATGCAATGAGGTATAACTTAAAGCCTATTGAGATTAGAAACGACAGTGATGTTTGATTTTTTTTTAGCGCCAATAGAAGATCGTACTGTCCTTTATGTGTAACAGTGGATCCTAGAGTTCCTGTTTATGAAGATGATGTACAGCCCCTCAATCAAAATCTACCATCGATTCATACTTATTTTATGTCAGCTAGCGGTAGCAACCAAGTGAGCCATACATCTCCATCAAATCCAGCAGTGGTTTCTGCAAACACAATGAACGAGTATCACAATGTTTCTCTTATACCCTTCAATAAAGACCCAGCCTATAAAAATTATGCTTGTGATGACATTGGAAATGTTGAGGATGTAGAAAGGGACTGTGATGATGTTAGAAATATTAATAATTTAGAGAGGGATGATTTAGCAGAAGGCGGACATTGTTATATTTCGACAAGCTCCCTAAATGTTGAAGCTAGAAGAATAAATTTTTGTGAAGCGGAAAACCCCTTTGTGTTTATGCCTCCAATACCACCATCAGATTTGGGCTTTTCGAATAAGATATTGAGTAAGGGAATTGGCAATGTATTTGTAAGAAAGTTGTTTGATAGCAAAGACGAACTTCACCAGGCTATTAGTATGCTAGCACTTAAAGGTAATTGGAGCTTTAAAGTGTCAAGGTCGACAAAAGATCGTTTTGAGATCAAATGTGATGATGATAGATGCCGATGGCGATTACGTGCAGTGTCAACAGATACAAGGAAACATTTCATTGTGTGCAGAATTGATTCAAGTCACGTGTGCCAATTAGATCGATTGCGTGATGGTCATCGACAAGTAAAGTCTCGGATTATTAGAAAATTTTATAAAAAATAAGTTTGCATCTGCGAGTTGACTTTATAGACCCAAAAAAATCCAAGCAGATATACGTTAGGAGTTTGGTGTGGACATAACTTACCCTACTGCTAGGCGGTCTAAGGAGCATACATTGGTGTTGATACATGGTACTCCAGAGGGTTCATATAAATTACTTCTTGCATACTGTCATTTATTGGAACAACAAAACCTAAGTACAATCACGTATTTAGAGATTGACGATTGCAAGCACTTCAAATATTTCTTCATGGCTCTTTGACCATGTATTAAAGGGTTCCAGTCTTCCATCCAACTGGTTATTGCAGTTAATAGTACGTTTTAAAAAAATGCATACTTGGGAACAATATTTGTGGCTGTTTGCAAGGATGGAAACAACCAGATTTTTTCACTTGTATGAGGTATTGCTGACTCTGAAAATGATGCTTCATGGAAGTGGTTTATGACAAAACTCCAAGGAGTCATTGGCGATCTTGAGAACCTTGTATTTATATCTGATCGATATACTAATATCGAGAAGGCTATTAGAGAGGTCTTTCCTAATGTATATCATTGTGTATGTATCCATCACTTGAAGTATAATTTGGTAGCACGATATAAGATACCATCGCAGACAACAAAATGAAGGGGATATTTGACTTCTTATTTTATTGCTGCCAAGGCGTATCACATAGCTGACTTTCAAAAAGAAATTAATAAAATATGAGAAATGAAACCGGAGGCAACGAGATACTTGGAGGAGGAGGTTGATTTTTTAAAATGGGCTCCATCAATGGGAGCATTCAGAAGATATGACATCATGACCACCAATATTGCAGAGAGTATTAACGTTATTGCAAATGAAGCACGTGCCATGACGGTGACTGACTTAATTGAGTGGATTAGAGAGTTAATGCAAAAATGGTTTGTTAAGAGATGTGAGGCTACAGAAAATATGTCAAACTTCTTGACCACTTGGGCCCATGACAAGATTTGGAAGCACAATGATGATTCCACTCGCATGACAGTGCATGCAATAGATTGATCTCATTTTTTCGTTAAGGACGAAAAAAGAAATGGAATAGTGAACATCCCGGGAAATTCATGTAGTTATCGAAAGTTTGATATGCGGCAGCTACCGTGTCCTCATGAACTTGCAGTATGTAGGTAGGTCAGATTCCAATACCAGACTCTCTATTCGCGATATTACACGACTGAGTTTTTGTTGTGTGTATACAGTGAACCAGTAAATCCGGTTGGTCATCCATTAGATTGAATTGCTCCAGAAGAGTTGAGAGCTGCTGACATCCAGCCTCCTATAGTACACCGACAATCAGAAAGACGTCGGAAGAATCGAATTCTATCGCAAGGTGAGGCTCACACGAAGAATGTATGCAACCGCTGTAAGCAGCATGGACATAATCGATAAACTTGTCGAAACCCAATTTCATTACATGGTAGTTGATGTGTTCTTTATGAGTTATATTTGTATTTTTAAGTCATGTAGTTATGGGCTTTATTTGACTAGTTAATTTCTATTTTTTACGATTGTATTTAATTGATAAGTTTGTTATATTTCTTTTTTCTCCAATGTTGTTAATAATGCATGCTTTAACTAATTATATTTTTCCTTTTACAATTTACAATAAAATGTATAAAATACATTAAAAAAAACTTTATAAACATACAAAATTTAATTTTCTCTTACTATTTTTTTGCACATTTCTATAAGTCAATCGCCATTTTGGTCCTAAAAAATGACCTATGCTCATGACCAAAATTTAGGGGACGACACAACATTAAAAACTCTATAAACATACAAACATAAGCCCCACAATCTCTACTATTCACTGTCTGTTGTGACACTCCATCCTTTAATCTAATTACATGAAAATAGGTTAAGTCAAGTGTAATTTATCATTGCTCATTAAATCTACAAGCATCTAGGTAATGGGGTAACAACGTAGATAATGGCAGGACATGATTCTCAATTACACCATCGGCAAATTCCTTGATGCTAGAATCGTAGATCAATATTTGTAGATGCAAGATATCCACCTCAGTCGTCACCCAATACTGTTGATTATAGTTGACAGGAATATAAACCTACATAAAATTCAAATAAGTCTCACAAATAGTACTACAAATTATAAACAAAAATAACAACATTCACACAAAATATTATATTTTACCTTATTAACCTCAATCCACATACGTGCACCGAGTAAATCTTCTTTAGCGCCTTGGGCATATGCCATCACTTCATCACTCCATATAATGCCAGTCATGTCATTTTTGTGCTGCTCATAAAGGAGTTTAAAAGTCTCCTACAAATTATAATTAATTTAATTCATCACTCACAAAGAAGTACGAATCCACAGAAGGGAACAATTGGGGCAATGCATTAGTGCAACCGTATTGCCTAAGGCGAATTACCTTCAAATACTCATTAATATGCTGCATTAAGAAACAATTACCGTCAAGTGAATGTGTAAAATTAAAATGAGATAAAATATTGAATATATATTTTACTTATAAAGTCATCCAGCCAGTTGTGTAGCAATTCTTGAAACCATGCCGAGTTAGCGTCAAGCCCAGGTAAGCTGACTACACCCTCATCCTTGTCCATCCAAGCCTAAAACTCAACTATGATAGTCGAGTCTATCTGCTGCAATGGATTCATGTCTGCTTGAGGTTGTACTTTAATTTTAATTTTTTTCTTCTCATGTATCCTTTGTGGAAATGGATTTGTATATGGGGTATGCAAATACCATGCAGGCTTATACGATCTCCCAAATTGACTCACTCTCTTATGCGGGGCAGGTAAGATCTCAACACTTGTAGGGTTGTCAATCAGTGGCTGGGGCAATATATCATTACCAGTAACTGGGGTCTGAAAACCATATTGACAGCCTGCCGGTGTGTTCTCTCCAAACTAAAATATATGTATATATTAAATCAAACTGCAATTAAGGTAAGGAAAACTTATTGCGTTTTAAATTTATTTTGCTTATCATATTATGGCTTTCGTTCTATTAGAATGAGCATGATTGCCTAAAGCACATCATTATCTGTTGCATCTGCTGTGTAAGATCGGTCTGGAGTTGATCAACACTTGTTAAAATTTCATCTTTATCCTTGTCCATTCTCTGCAGAAGTGCAGCTTGTGTAGTTTCAGTACGCTTAAATCTCTTAATAATCTCCTCCCTCAGCTGCTCAATCTGATGTGTTACACCATGGTCTGCAGATACACTATGTTCAGATTACAAGAAACATAACCATAGTTAATGACTTATTTAAAAATATTAGAAATATATGAAAATTTCTCTTTAGTTAATCACGTAAATAAGTAATATACCGTTGCTTCTGGCATTGGGGCTGACATTTGTGGGTTAATCCATTCATATCCATCCCCTTCCACATTCATAACATCATCGTTAGGGTCGTTGAAACGGGCATAGGTCCTGGGGCGCTTACTCTCGCTGTAATTAGACATATTTGGTAAGTCTCCAGCATAACTTTCGCTTGAAATGCCTACGCGTCTAACTAGGCGCACAATTGCCTCTTTCTTCTCATGGTATTTTGGTACTAATTTACGATGTACCGAAAGAACTCATAAATCAACCAACCATATTAAGTTACACTTAAAACAAAATAAAAGTTATAAACCAATATATATATTTTTCATTAATATCAACACATACCAAATCCTTTCCTAATATTGTATCCTGAATCTCATCGAACTGTGGAGTCCCTCGAGTCATCCAATTCAAAATACGAGGGAAGCGATCACCACAATGATAACCAAAAACCTCTCCGCACACTGGAATTGCCTTAAAAATTCATACCTAATATAATTATTTTTAAAATATAAGTTTGGCGTATACAAAATAAATAAATAATTAAGATCAAAAAGTTAAGTACAAGAAAATTATGGCGTACTAGAAATGCGTGCGAAAAGACATACATGTTGTAACTCTCAAACTTCCTCTGTACAAACCCTTTCTTATTTATTTTCTCAAGTTTTTAGAATGCAGCTTTCTTAAATGAGTTATAAAGCATGGTCCATGCAATATTGCCTCATGGATACTTATTAAACTCATCAATATCATCCACTAAACATATAACAAAATTTTGAATCCCACTATGCTCGTCACGTGGGATCAAAACACGATATACAAAATAAAATAAACTCAACTTTACTGCATCTGCATCGTCCATTTGCTTCAAATCCATACGTCCGTACCATTTATCAAGAAATATGTAAGATAATGTTTTTACCTCGAAAAAATATGTATTCCATAATCGAGTGCCCAATTTCCTATGCAGCTGCTGGGCGGGAGGGTAATCTCGCATTTGTAGTCCGGTGATTAGTACAAACTCCTGCCGGCTAAATCGGATGCATCTCCTCCCTATGTCAAACCACATCTCATCTTCTAAATTAGAGGTATGCACCTCACGCAACAATAACTCGTGCACCAAAATACTAGAGAATGTCAAATCTGACATATCTAAGAAATGCCCTATACACGTCTGCCTAAATAATATTTTCTGATTTTGTCAGTTTATCTTTTATACAATTTAGACCCTACATCTTCGCATAAGTCGTCACTAATACATGAAAAAATATATACTCTGAAATTCTATATTTTTTCGATACGTTTTCTTTCCTGTAACAATAACAAAAGATAATATTAAGAAAAATAATAATAAGGAAAAAATTCATAACTTGCATACATATAGATTACATACAATATGATTTACAGAAACAATTAATTTAACATACATAAAAATCATAACATATTATAATAATTAATTATTAACATACTAATCAACATATTATAATAATTAATTATATATTAAAATAAAAATAATCATATATAAATTATAATTACAAAAGGTACTCACAATAATAATAAATAATGCTACAAACTAAAATTAATGAGTCATTTAAGCAAATTTTCTCATCTATTAGATCAATTCCTTCTAAATTAGATTTTATTTAATTTAAATAAAATTACATTTAATTTAAAATATTTAAAAAAATAATTTAATTTAATTTAACTAATCTATTTAATAAATTTAAATAACATTAAATTTAATTTATTTATTTCATTTAAAAAAAATTGCACCACGTGGTGCAATAGTGCGGAATCGCAGACATTGCGTCCGCGATGTTGCACGTGATGCGCCCTTAGGGCGTATAGCGGGTGCGCACCGCGGGCCTGAGATAGCCCCGAGATTGACAATGGCAGCCGACAACCGCTCCGGCCGCCGTCTGCATCGCGATTATCCACCTAAAAATCTCATTTTTTGCCCATTTTCAACGCTTCTTATACCATTCTAACCCATTTTTTACATAGAATTCAATAATTTCATCTATTTCTAACTTCAAATACAAATTCTAATAAATTTCTAACAATTTTTTAAAAACATTTAAATTTTTTAAAAGTTTAACAAAACTTACCAAAAATTGCCTATTTCTTTTGTTTGAAGTTAGAAATATGTTGTATAAGCTCCGATCAATGCAATAATAACTTCAAAAAATTTTATCTAACAAATTTTGGTAATTTTCGGTGGAGAGTGTTGTTAACTTTTGATATTTGGATAAATGTGTCCAAAATTAAAATATTTGATTAATAAATTATATTTAATTTTGATTTGGTTAAAAAAAATAATAAAAAATAAGGGAGCTATTTATAAAATTTTCCCAACAATTAATGCATGATCACTTTTTATTCAACTTTTTAAAATAAAAATATTTGGTTCTTTTTCTCTTTTCCCATTGTGCGCATTGTACACCTGCCGCCCACTACACCATATATAATAAAAATCCCTGTTACATGTATTGTACTTGTATTCGATGATAAATTCCCAAATATTAACAATGCTGATATATTTGCTATTTTTCAACCCATGATAGTCTCCATAAGTGATCTGATAACATGTAAATTTTGCATCTCAATTTTTATATTTATAGTAAAATAAAGTTTTAGACGGTGAAAAAAATGCCACATGCTCCAAAAGATTAATTATTACCGACCAATTTTAAATTTAGGTATCTACTTCAAAGAAAATTTGTCTCTACAAGGTTTCTAGTTATGTAATCCAAAAATGATTTATACTTACAATTCACAAGAACGTAAAATTTAAAATAGGTGATAAAATAGTTTAAAGAACTGGAAATAAGGATACCATTTCAAAACTTTTGCCCAGACCAGATACGCCTTATTTAGTAGATGAAGGCTTGTTGATGTTGTTTTCAATAATGTAGCCAAATATTATTTGAAAATTGAAAGTATAACCTTGAGTCATTCTTATTAAAAAAAAATTACTACTTTAATTTATACATTTTTATTGAATTATTCATTAAGTCTATAACATTTTAAAATTACCAATTACGTTATTTAAAGATAAAAATGAGTATGTTTCAGGGATAAAAAAATATATATATATATTTTAGAGATAAATTATAGTAAAAATATTTTTAAAAGACTTAATTAATATTTTTTTAAATATTAAAAATTAAGTAAGTAATTCAATAAAAACTCAGAAATAAACTATTAATTTCTCTATAAAAAAAATACACTTTGACAAATTTAAGTCTTTTAGTCTTCTTATTTTGATCACACTAATTTATTCCCTTTATCAAAGACTTTTAGTCTTCTTATTTTTATCACACTAATTTATTCCGTTTGTCAAAGAAGTTATCACTCCTCTTGTAGTGACATCAAAACATCATAAACAGTAAGGTTTATGTAGAAAACGTCAAATAGTTAAAAAGATGAAAAAAGCTTGCAATCGTTATGTAATCATATATGTAGTTGATACGAAGAATACAGATTTGCAAAAGATGGAAGAAACAAAACCCTCAAGCGTACCTTTGCAGCACGTAGTAATCTAAATATGCAAATTTTGATTAGGTAACAGAGAAAATCTGGGAACTGTTTTAGCGAAGAAAAGGAAACTATATTGCTTTTGGCCATTCAGATACCTTTGCATAGGGTTTATCGATTATAGAAAATTAATGAGACTCTGATAACTCTGCGGCATGCAGCTGATATGTGGCTGACATTTTGTAAAGTTGAGAGTTGTGAATACAGTGACATAAGATCTGCTAAAAGTAAAAGATTTGATGCTTAGTAAATTGCGTATAGATTCTCCCGCAGCCACAAAGCGACATTCATGTGCATCTTCAGAGTCGGTCATTTCATCGAAAAACTCTTTTACAGTCATCCAAAAATCACTAATGCATGGCATGGATTTCAATGAGGAGTTTACTATTTTAATGTAAGTTGAGGAGCCTAGAACCCATTACAATGGAAAGTTCGTAAATTTTGCACCTGCAAATGATTTATATCTAGAACCGAAACTCAAACAGATACAAGAACAAAGCCATATGCATAGTGCATTGGACATTGGACATTGGTTGCCCATTTAGTGGAAATATTTTACTCTTTGGATTGCATTTTCCTTAAAATCTTGTTTGAGCTAACTCACATACTGAACTTTAACATAAATCAATCTTGTTTTGTTCTTATAGTAACATTGGTTCAGTTTAATTGAATGAATTATGAGTGATAGGATTCTCATTATCTCTAGGAATATTGCTTTTTATAGTGGAGATCAAAACCTAGAAAAGTTAAAACTTGTTTTTCAAGCCACTATAACAAGAATAATTTTCTTTTATTATTAGATAAAGAAGATGGAATAATGCTACCCTTCTTTAGGAACATATATGTCAAGTTGTTTAGAAATTAAAAATAAGGATATATCAATTAACACATGAAAAAATTATTTCTTCGTACTGATGAATGTTTGAAGGTAGCGTCAACCACAAAAAGGCTAGCTCTGAAAAAGAAGGATGCATTTAGATATAGATAACAGAAAGGGTCTTCTTTAAATAAAGAAACAGATCACCACAATAGAGAATAGAATCAATATTAGAGAGAAGGCTCAATATCTCAACTGCAGCATATGCCTTCCACTAACAATGCCAAAGAAATTTAGTATATATTAGATAATGTCAGTAAAGTTATGAGGACATATCAAGGCGCACAGCTAAGTACATCTACCTACTCCCACTAGCAAGAAAATATAAAGAAAATCCTTGCTTCAGTAATTTAATAATGAAATTTTGATCCAGAAATTAAGGGTTTTATTGTTTATCTTCTTGTTTCGTTTTAAAGGGGTCAAAGCGCAGTCGCCTTTTTCTTAACCCTGATTTTAAGAAATGGGTAGTGCTGGAGTTCATATTGTCAAACTGGTGCAGAATAGAAATAGAGATTAATAACAAAATGGAAAACATTAATCATAAGATGAAACCAACAAAGATCATAATGACTAGATTTGAAAGACCTAAAATTTTACATATATATATATATATGAAGCAATGATGAAAAACCCTTGTCTATTTTGGCAGAACAAAGCCTAACAAATCAAAATAATTCATCATTACAGCAATCTGCATCTCGTGATTAATAACTTTAATTTCTAAGCTGAAAAGTCAACATGGACATAAATAGGGCAATAACAGCTTACATATTTGATTTGTAGAAACAATTTTAAAAAAGAGAGAGAGAGAGAAATAAAGCAAGAAGTTACAAATACTCACCAGATAATTAGTCATAATGCACGTTAAAAGCTCAAATGGAAGCAATAATTAAGGGGAATGAAGCCTGGTCCGAGAACACAATTAGCTCGTAATAGAAGGTTTTTTTTTTTTTTTTTTTGCATTATATTTTTGAAAGAGAACTGGATCGATCCCTTGAACCAGACAACATTCCCCTCAAAAGAAAAGCTTCCTAGCTATCCTCAATAGATCTTCTTTCTGCGAACACACAGTTCTTGTTTGATCTTGCTCATCTTCAAAGCAATGATGAAAATGATGATGTGCATATGATTTTACATGAAAGATAAAAGAGAGAGAAAGAGGGGGGGGGGGGGGGGGGGGGGGGGGGGGGGCAAGGAGTCCGAGGTCGTGGTTGTTTCTGCAACTCAGTTTTTTAGGGCTTGGGTCAGCTTTTGTTTGTTTATATGCCTGCTGTCTGTCTCTCTACGCATACACAAACTAAGCGTACAAGATTTTTGCCATCATGACAATAATCACCCTCCAATTTTCTTGTTTTTAAATATAAGAATAAAGGAGTGGAGAAATCGGGTTCGAGGGCTAATCAGACCTGTGTCCCGTTCGGGATAACCAGAACGGATTGGGACTCAGGTAATTTTGAGACATGGTTATTTTTAACCCATATCCTTAAATATTTTAAATTTGTATTTTTGACCTAAAAATATATACTCAATTAAGTGTTTGCAGCTTTGAACTGTTTATGGGCTTTTTTATTGTAATTTTATGTTTTGAAATTTTTTAATATTTAAAAAGATTTTTCAGACAATTTAATAATTTTTATTATTAATTTCTAATTTCATTATAAACAATTTAGATTGGACTTATATTTTGGAATAATTATTTTAACTTATTTTATATTGACTTAGAATTATATGTAATATATAATAATTAATAATTAATAAAAATCAAAGTACTAATTACCAAATACCAATATACATGCACAAATCATAACAATATATATACTACAGTTAAGTATAAGTATCCTTTAATTAAATAGCAATTCTAGACTAAAATAAATGAATCTAAATTTAGTATTAATAGATTAGTGAGTCTCCAATATCAATTTACTTAAACAAAGTCATGACGTATAAATACATAATAAAATGTTAAGTGATTGTCTATTTACATATTCATCAAATTCTTCGATTTAAAATACCAAAAACATTAATTGATTTACATTTAAAAAATTTTGGTAGAACCTTTCTTACATTCTTATAGACATATACTTGCACAAAATAATAATACTCTAATATAAATCATCATTTTACCAAATCACCACACTAAATCACCATTCACCAAACACCCATACTGTCAATACACCCAAAGTAAACAAATATTTTATCTAATTATTCATCTTCACAAAATTAATATATGTACAACACTTAGGTAGATACATTAAGTCCAAAAGGTAATTGCTAAAAATTAAAACATGTAAATTCAACAACAATTTTAAAACATGTAAGTTCATCTTCATAAATTTATCTTCATCTTTTCAATTCTTGTGTAATCTATAAATTTGTAACTAAAATAAATATTACATGTTAAATGTAAATATATATATACTTGAAAGAGAATAAATTCATGACTATTTATATTTATTAATTGAATTGAAGAATTACCTAAAAACTGAATTGCTACAAATAACATAAGTAAACTCTTTGTTACTATTGTTGTGTAGGAGGTTCTTGCATCACATTTTACACAAACTCTACAAGAAAGATAATTTTATTTTGCATAATTTAAAGAAAAAACACAAAATATTAGTAAATAATAGTTTAAAAAGTCAAATTGAGAAACAAGTAAAGAGTAGCATAATATATATGTTTTACCTACTTCAACTTTGTTATAAAACTCACCATTTTAGAGTAATTATTCTTTCTTTACTCTATCCAATAAAAATGAAGCTTGTATCCAGTTTTGTATGCATATCAAACTCTCGAACATTTTTTGAGACAATGAATCAAGAATACGCTATTTGGTACTTAAGCCGACTTAGAGGCCACAGCAGATACCAGAATAACAAGTACATCTCAAACTATATGTGCCAAAACTGGACACCTCAAAGCATTTATCTTCCGCCATATCAAAATATAAAAATTTGGATTTTGAGAACTCTCAACTTTGTCCATCAAATATCTATCTACCTGATTAGATTCATCCAAATTTATTTCATCCTCTACAAACCCTACGTATTTTTTCCAAGGGTCATCATCCCCCGCATTAAGCCGTATCATTTCTAAAACTAAAGTTGATAGACCACTAGATTGCTATGACTGTGAAGCATACATACTATTCCGACCAACACTAGAATTACTACTTGCCCTACCAACCACTCTGTCATGCCATGTATTATATGTCTCGTAAAGCCTATATAATATCTTTTTACTTATTTTCTTTATTTCTTCAACTCGGGCACTGTCATCACCATATAAAATTATAAAACAATTCAACAAATTACATCTTCATGTCATGGACCAAGCAGCGTAGCATTTATCAATAATTTATTATTTTTCTACATAAATTCCCAATATTTATAATATTTTTCCTTCATCTTGCTAACCACGGCTCCCAATGAGAAGTCTTCATTTTGAAATTTTGCTAAGTTGTAATTAATCTTATAAATCTCACTGAAGTAACTATTAGATGTCACAGTCAATGAAAACACTAAATTTTATTGTGACATCATAAAAAGATTTTAAAAACTGCTCAACGTTCTCCCAATCAATACTAATTGGTGGCCTATCTCTTTTTTTTTTTCTTCTCCAAAAGGTAACTTCGAAATAACCCATCCTCTTCTACCATTAAATCAAAATCATTTAAAAGTTTAATTGAATTGCCAGCATCAAATAAGTGAAATTCCATCTAGTTAGCACATCTAAAACACTATACTCAATTTGTACTCAATATTCTCTCTCTCTCCACACAACTTAAAAACTTGTAATCTCGTTGTGGAGGATCTCACATATTTCACATCATTGCATCTACAAATAATGCTCTCATTCAATTTCTTTAAACCATCAGTCGCAATCAAAATTAAAATGTGTACAAAATAATGCACATGCATAAACTCACTATTCAATACTAGTGCATCCTCTTTCCAACTCCTAACTTTATTCTTCAAATAAGTTATGGCAACGTCATTGGTACTTACATTATCAATTGTAATGGTAAACACTTTCTCTATACCTCAATCCAACAAGTAAGATTCAAGTTGCTTGTCGATCGTCTCCCCTCTATGATTTGAAATAAGAGAGAAACTCAAAATCCTCATATGCAATTTTTAATCTCTATCTATGAAGTAGGTAGTTATAACCATGTAGTTATAATTATGAATAAATGTTCAAATGTCAATTTTCAAGCTTACACATTGCCCAATCCCACTAATTATAATCTTTAACATTGTATTCTCTTTAACAAATAATAATATTATGTTCTTGGTTATAGTTCTTGTGATGGCACATCAAATACGAGACATGCTAAAAAAATTCAAACCCGTCTTTTTTTATGAAACTGAATGAAAATTCATCTATAACTACTATTTTTACAACTGCTTATACTTCTTGACTTTATCCCTTAGGAAAAACATTACTATTATTTCCCTTTCCTCCCCCAGTGGATTCTTTACCAAAAAGTTTTTGTTAATAATCCAATAATATGTGTGGAAGCTTCTTACATCTCTTTAAGTGTTTCCTCATATGAATTGTTCCATCTTTCATTGAAGTAGACATAAACAAATTGCCATACTAATTGCACTTTCATATATCCTTTTATGGTTTGCAATGGGTAAAGCGCAACCACACCATCAATATTATTACTTGTTTTCTCTTTTTGAGATTATGATGTAAAGACAACGATGCATCTTTGGCATTGCTTCCCTTGTCCTCATTAGATCCTCCATTTAAATGATAGATAGGTAGAAGAAGAAAATAATCATTAAACTTCACTAAAGGTCTTCTACTTTACCCTTCTTACTAATTGGTAAACCGTAAACAACAATAAATAAGTCCTATAGGAAGAGAAAAAAATTTTCCTCTCTGAAGAGCAAAAGTAAAAACGTTATCACATTTTATCTTTGTTTATCTATTATCTCAATGCAATATCACAATAAGGGTGTCATCTTTTTTCCAACACTCATGATTCTCTACAAAATTTTATAAGCTCAAAAAATATTTCTTTCTATTCCACAACCTGATAAAACACAAAATTATTAAGTTTGTTCTCACCAACTAAATAGTATATTCATATTATACCTCGTTTTTCCATCTAGTGTCTTCAGAATTTTCCAAATCTCTTTTCTATTGCAGTTGCATTCATTATATGATCTTTTGTGTACAACCGAATCATTTTCTAAAACATCTCCTCAAATTCATAACCACCCAAATGAAAAATTAATCATAACTTCAAAAACATCTTAAACAAAACCCATCCCTTAAGGCCCCATCAATTAATACACACTTTAGAAATAAAATGTCAAATAGCAAGATTCTGGATAACAAATATTACCCTCTTCATTTCAAGGCATTCATGGCCACTGTAAGTCTGCAACAGAAATGAACCGTGAAAAGACAGTGACAAGTTGTTGTGACAGCGATAGAAATGGACTGGCGAGATGCTACAACAGCGAGGCAATTGGTGAAAAAACAATTAGGCCAGTGACTTGACGATAGCCAGACAACATGAGCGTGAGAAGACAACGAGAAATTGAAAAAAATAATTAATAGATTTAAGAGTGAGAATAACAATTAAATTTAAGAAAAAAAAAGATAATCTTCTGATTTTGCTGCTTACCTAAATCGGCACCGTTTTGGTTGGACCCAAAATGGTGTTGTTTTTAATTATATTTTATATAAAAAAATTCAAGTTTGGGTCCTATATCAGGACATTCAGGTCCCTCACTAAGGGACCTGAATAATCCCAAACCTTCGACCCAAGCCTATCTTGGCCCAAAACTTTCATTTCAAGACACCTAGGTTGAATCGAGTTTGGGATTTCTGCCTACTCCTATATGAATATAAAACCCCTCTTTTCTCAAGCTCCTAGTTTCCCTTGGAACTTTAGTAGAAGTAGCACCGATGAGCTCTCTTATTTCTAAACTCTCTCAAACTATGAGTATAATTTTAAATTAAAGAACACTTTACATCTTCCCTGGCATTTTAGTCTAAATACCTGAACAAATACCACTCACTTTTAATATCAGACACTGTCTATGAGTAGAAAAAAAAATTTATGTCAACATCTCTCTCTCTCTCTATCTTAGAGGAAGATGGAGAAATACTTTACCTTGGAAGCTTGGTTAAAGAAAATGAAAAGAAACTGACATCAAATAACTTAGTGAGAAAGGTGTTAATGTCCAGGCAAGTCAATAGAGAAGCATTCAAATAGGTGATATAATAAGCTTGGAGGACAACCCAAGGTGTCCAGATCGAGAGCTTTGGCAGCAATAAGTTCATCCTTAATTTTTTCTCAAATTCAAATCAAAAGAGAGTTCTTATGAACGACTCGTGGAACTTTGATAATGTCTGGTAATATTAATTGAACCAGAAGGAATAGAAACATAACTGAGATTAAATTCATTAAGACATAGTTTTGGGTTCAAATTCATGATATTCCAATATTATGTATGAATGGAAAAACAAAATGTGGTGATTAGGCAAGAGAATGGCCATGTTAAGTAAGTTGAAGCAAATAATAAAGGTTTATGTTGGGCAAATATCTCAAGATGAGGATAAATATAGCTATTACTAAACCTCTAATGAAGGGCATCAGAGTTAACTTACAAATAGGGAAAGATTGCACATATCTTTTAGTTTAGTACAACTGCCTATCAAATTTTGTTTTCATTGTAAACGCATTGAACGTCTTTATAAGGAATGTTTAAAATACTTAATAGAGGCACCATTGCTTCATGGGAGAAGGTTTAGGTATAGTGTGTGGCTGAGGGCAACAATGCTGGATGATAAAAAAAAGCAATGGAGATTAGGATAGAGAGATATTAAGGATGAAGGGGGAAGACCTTCATGCAAAGGAAGTTTTGTCAGAAATAAAGGCAGGCAAAACTGAGAAAGGACTAAAAGAATTCATTTGTAAACACATAGAAGTAGTTAGAGCCTTACATAGGGCCCCAAACTCGCAAGAAATTAATTTCTTTGGCGTTATCATCAGAAGAAAAAAAATAGCTATGTATAGAGTTAGATTGACTTTAAACATTAACAATGGTGACTCTTAAGAAAGCTAAATGGATAGAAGATTGGCAATAATAGGGTCATTTGTTCGCGAAATTATACATACGCGAATTGTAACCGTAAGTGCAATGGTTATGTCAAGTAATAAAATAATGAGTGAGTATCGTTCCTATGAGAATTGGTGTCCTAAATTAATGTTAAGTACTATAGCGTTAATAACCTAACTTTATTTAGAATAATTTAAAGACTAAGTTGAATTATAAAATTAAAGATGCTTAAAATAAACAATTTAGTAAATCAATGAGGTGAGAATTCTATGGTAAAGGATCCTAGGGTTTTGATTTCACTCTACCGTTCCTATGTTCTTTAAAATTAATGATTAACAACTAGTCTTGTGAATTCATTAATCAATGGTTTAGAACTAATCTCACTATCTCTCCCAAGTGTTAAATGAGATCCTATACATACACAACCAAGTTTAGTACTAAATGGATCAGATTACAAACTAATAATGCTAGAAATCTCCAAAAGTAGAATAGAAGTTGGCAAAGAGAAGAATTTCAAAAGTTTTAGATTTCATTTTAAAGCTATATAGAGCAATTATGAGGAGTGTAAATTGAGAATTCAACAAATATAAAAGCATGCTTTTGAGTCAAGTAACTAACAGGCTATAGTTACATTTATCCAAAGTGTTAGAAAGACACAAAAGAGTCTGAAAGCCTAGAGTAAAATTCAATTCAAAGAATGGGCGAGACTGAAAAGGTAGAGTAGAGTTAACGTGCTAGAAAAAAAAAGGAGTTGCTAGACATTGAGGCAACAAGCAAATAGAAAAGCTTATAGAAAACTATATGCTAAATTAGGAAGTTTATTGGTAGCAAAGGGCTAAAGCCACTTAGTTAAGGGAATATGGCAAGAATACTAGATACTTCTATGCTAAAACTAGAGAAAGAAGAAGAAGAAACCTAATTTAGTGGCTCTTGAACAATAATACCTACTAGACAGAAGAAGAGGGGGAATTGGAGTGCATAATTTGTGAACACTTTAAATAAATCTACATATTAACCAATCCTAGCTCAGAGAGTATAGAGGAAGCTCTAATTGGAATAAAAGCAAAAGTCACTGAGCAAATGGAAATGCCTTTTTCCAAAGAATTATTTTTAGTTTGGGTATGTTCTACAAGTGGGGATAGGGTCTTCTTCCATCATTTGTAGCAAAAGGCACCTCAGTCTAACATTTTGATGATTCTAATGGCCCTGCCTATATTTCAGCCATTTTTTCAACATTATGTTCTCTGTTGATGTCGAGTGCTACTCTTAGAACCGAAAGAGAGAAATAACAAGCAAAATCTAAAACTTAAAATACACAACAGAATCTAAATATGTTCAAATTTTTACATAGTATAACCCGAGCAAATTATTCCAAAATAATTCATTACATTTACCTTCAACATGCATTGTATCATATATAATATACAATCAAATATATAATGAATGTATAAAAGTTATACCTTAGCTTAATACTCTAACTTGAATGGACTTGGATCAGTAGAATAGAAGCTCCAATTTTTATCAAAAATATTAAACTCTTAAACACTATTCTTAGTTAAATCTTTAACCTAGTTTAAACTCTTTAAATTTAATTTTTAGTTAAATACTTTAACTAAAATTATTTATTTCAAAGCAATGAGATTTTTTTTTTTTTTAATTCAACTCTTGAATAATTAAAACAATCTCTCTTTTAATTATTAAAATGGCCAGTTCTTTTGAAGAAGATGATGAAGAAGAAAAACTTTCAACAACACTTGCAAAAGTTCTCTATCTCTCCTACAATGGCCAAACCAAATCTTGCACAAATGAAAACGCATTTTATTTATAAATAATTCCCTCTTTGGTCAAGAACAAGGCCCCTTTCTATATCAAAGCTCATGCCTCATTGTTCCTTTGTTTGACTTAATAATATATAAAATAAAATAAAAACACGTTTTGATTATTTTATAGATCTTGTTAAACGAAGGTAATTTTATAATTTGAAAGTCAAATAATGAATGGCTAAATTATGCCGCTTGCCATCATCTCATTTGTCAACAACTTTTGTTAACTAATTGATGTACTTAATACTTCAGTCTTAATAAGTGCACATCCTGATGGATCCTAAAACAAATATTTGATTTGCTAAAATTTCCTGGATCAAACTGTTTAATCCAGTCTATAGCCCAATGTACAATGAGTACACTTCATATTGTAGGACTCCCTAGGTCCATGCCCAATTTTTTATTTGGAACCTCTCCATACATTCATAAACGATGCCTTACACATACATTATAGATATTACAAAGCAGTGCATAGACTATAAAAGTTAAGGTTATAACATATCCGCATAATCCTTCCATCATCTATATCCTAAAAGAGCAAAAATATAGATTTACACTGTGAAATCTCTATTTGCTTATCTATAAACTTATTTTCATATTCGTATTTCAATAAACGATATCTATATATACTTTTGTGATGTTGTTTATTCCAAGAAAAACTCTTTTCCAAGTCTACTACATATGGCTATAAAACTATTTAAAATACAATCTTAAAGTATCAGGATATATAACTCACCTATGTGAGCTGATAGGTCTCATATTTAAGCACACTGAACTCTATAAGCATTAGACCATACCTAGCGACACCCACCGGTCAAACATAAAAGGTCTCTAACATACGTGAAACTAAAGTATAGTGGACCACTAATACAAACCCACAATGGTGCTCAGGTCAAAGGACCACAAATATTACTTAACTCGAGAAGACCTTTTATTGACAGTTTCATAGGATGTCTATTGGAGGTCCTCATGAGTTTGTTCAGTACCTAGTCCTTACTGAATACATACATCTCTATACGAGCTTCCACTATGCTCATGGTTTGCTAAGACTAACCATTTGGACCATCCATATATAGACATATACTAATCTATATAAATGAGTTCCAACAATAGACCCGCATCAGTAAAGATAGATCAAGAACATAGTGTTTGAGAACAGACTCCATCATGACATTTCTTAGCACTATTTGTAACTCTTTGCAATTATGTCATTATTAGTATATTCCCAGATCTTTGTCCCATTTGAAACAAAGTTCTTACTCTTTAGATTTTACTAACTCTTATAACGTGTTAACTCTTAGCACTGTTAAATCTTAGTACTTACAAGCACTGATCTAAACTTTTTTAGATCATACAATATCTGAAATGTCACAAACAACTTACTATTTAATAAATACTATTATTAATGATTTTATAAAACATTGACTGTATAAATATTAGACATAAATATAGATGCATAGTAATATGGTATGTAAGCACAAATTCCAACAAGCTCACACTTGCTCTAGTGTCATTCATAATGATATCTAATACCAATCAACTCCATATGTTTCTCAAGCACCTTAAGAGTTAAGGTCTTAATTAGTAGGACTGTTATATTATTAATAGAATCTATTATACAAAACATCTCCTCTGGCCAATATCTTTCTAACTATATGGTATTTGTGCTCCACATGTTTAGACTTTTGGTGTGCTCTTAGCTCTTTGGTTTGAACAATCGCTCTATTATTATCGCAAAATAATGGGATAAGATCCATCAAACTTAGGACTATTTCGAGGACGATGATAAATTTACATATCCACACTGCTTCATTTGATGCTTCTGAGGCGACAATATAACCTGCCTTTTTGGTAGAATTAGTTATGAACGTCTGTTTGGTGCTTTTTCAACTCACTGCAGCATCGTTGAGAATGAATACATGCCCAGATGTGGACTTTGTCATTCGAATCAGATTGAATGTCTGAATTTTGTATCCTCTCACTTGTAAGTCACTTTCTCTATATACGAGAAACTTGTCCTTTGTATCCTTAAGGTATTTAAGGACATGTTACACTATCATCCAACGGTTGTCACCTAAATTAAACTGATACTGGCTCATAACTCTTATAGCCATATTAACGTCAAGTCTCGTACACATCATAACATATATAAAGCTTCCTACACCTGATGCATATAGGATGTTAGATTCTAACTCTTTCATATTCTCTCTGAGGACACATCTTCCTCGAAAGATGAATGCCATGTCTAAAAGATATATTAGTTATCTTATAGTTATTAAGATTCTACCTTTCCAAAACACTGTTTATGTACGGTGATTGGGAGTCCTATCAGGTTCCTAGCTTTTCTCTATAAAGCGTTATACCTAGTATATAAGAAACCTCTCCCAAATCCTTCATGGAGAAATTCTTACTCAGATAACTTTTCACTGATTGGAACATACCAATATAATTCCTAATGATCAATATGTTATTCACATAGAGAACCAAGAAGATTATCATACTCCCACTGACTTTTCTGTACATACATGTTTCCTCTTTGTTTTTTATAAAATTATACCTTTTAATTACCTCATCAAAATGAAGATTCCATCTTCAAAAACCTTGCTTAAGTCCATAAATGGACTTCTTCAATTTGTACACTATACCAAAGGTTAGACCAAATGCAAAACCTTTAGACTGTTCCATGTATATCTCTTCCTCAAGATATCTATTTAGGAATGTCATCTTTACATCCATCAACCAATTCTCAAAATCATAATATAGCAATTGCCAATAAAATTCAAATTGACTTAAGCATCACTATTGGTAAAATCCTCATAATCGATCTAGATCATTAAGTATAACATTTTACCACCAATCGGGCTCTGAAAGCCTCTACCTTCCCATCTAGTCCACGTTTCCACTTGTAAATTCATTTAAAACTGATAGAAACTATTCTTTCAAAAAGTTCAGCCAAGTCCCAAACTTGATTGTGACGCAATAAGTCAATTTTAGATTTTATGGTATCAAACAACAACTTCTCTCTATAAGTCATAGATCATTTTCTTCAACTAAGAAAATGACAATGGCACATTCAGGTATTAAATCATACCTCACAGATAACCTTGACATCCTTTCTGACCTATGTGGAAGGTGTGTCAAAGGTATTCCACTCAATTGAGCTTGAGGCTCCATCGTGGTTTCATTTGTATTCAATTAACTTCATCATGTTTAATGTTTCTATAATCTCCACAATCCATAATAACTGTTTCTCTATTAAAGTGGCATTAAGAACAACGAACACGTTTCGTTCCTCAAAATCATAGAATTGGTATCCCATTGAATGCTTGGGTTATTCAATGAACTGATACTTTTACACATCATGTGCAAGTATATCCTATTGCGTGACCTTTACGTAAGCAGGATAGCTTTAAATCTTAACGTACCTAAGACTCAATTTTCTTTTATTCCATATCTCATACGAAGTAGAAGGAATAGCTTTCAATAAAACTTTGTTCAATATATAAGTAGCAGTTTCTAAAGCATATCCTCATATATATTCTAGGAGATCGGTGAAGATCATCATCGATCAAACCATATTAACACTATTGTGTTGCTGATATAGTGTAATGATATAAAATATTTTATCCTCCTAAACTTAACATTTGTTTAATTTATCCCAATAATTTAGGCATTTATATATATTAATATTGTTTTATAGGTTTAAGGACTATCGGTGCAAAAATATCAGAAACTGGATGTAAACGAAGTTATTTGAGATGAGAATCTGAAAGGGGACTAAAATACTCAAAATATGAACAATGATACAAATATTGCCCATGGACAGTACGGATGAATAGTGACATTGCTATATTAACATGAATAGTACATAATGGTTACTATTCATCCATTGCAGTACAACGTCGAGGCATTGGCCGCAACATTGAAATTAGTATCTCCAACGTCGTGGCATTGAATCCCAATGCCATGGCACTAGATGCCGGGCATTCTTTGAAGGGTAATGTTATCCTATTTTTGAAACTCTAAGCCTATATAAACACTCATTATTGAGCCAAATACAGGTTAGGTAGTAGATAACATAAAATTAACAAATTATTTGGGACTTTGAAGCAAGAATCAATAAGGAGGAGAAGAAATTCTACATTGGAGGAAGAACACCACTGTTACTTTAAGGAAAATTTTCTCTTATCTTCATTTTGTACTTTGTTGTTGATTCTAATATGTACAATTAATGCGATATTTCTATATCTTATAATTAAGCACAAGTATATGCTATCGTAACAAGTAATAAAGGGAATCAATAAGTTAGATGTCGAACCCACAAGGATAATTTCTACATTTTAACCAAGTACTAACACTATATCTTTCTAAAAATTATTCAGAAAAATAAAAATCTAAGAATGACTGTAGAAAATATAAAAGCAATAACACAATGCAAAGAGAATTAGATAATAGCAATATAGAGAAAACCTAGGATTAATACTATCCCTCAATATATTTTCTAATGATTAACCTCTAATATTTAACTCCCTTAGTCTTTGTGATTGATCAAGATACTAATGTATTCATAAACCTCTTCCAAGGTCATGCAAGTATACCTTAATTTACCAAATACCTTTATTCCTATGGTACTTGTAATAAATTAAGATTCATTAAGATTAAGTCATATTGATCATACATGTCAATTAGGTATATTCCTATCCTAAATTAAAACTTACATATGCAACATTGAATGTTACTCTACAATCAAGCATCAAATTACCTAGGTCTGAATATTATGGTTCCTCTTCCGAGTTTATCAACATTATTACCAACTCATTCACTATATATTGGCCAGATATATTGAAGCATTAAGATCAAGTAATTTAAATAACAAATGACTAAGTTTATTAAATATTAAAAAGATATGGCAATTAACCACACATATTGAGTTCAAGTATTAACCCTAAAAAATAAATTTAATTCATGGCTACAAGAGAACAGCAGTAAAAATAATAATAAATCATGATACAATCAATAGCAAATCGATATAGACGTCGAATTTGTCTTAATTGCACTGCCTAAGATACTCTTGATGCCGAAGAACACCTTGAATCTCTCTCTAAGATTGCTTCAATTAAACTCCTATTACTCTCTAACACTTGTGCTATGTATTCTTGGTGTTCTTGAATTGCTCTAGGGTAATTTTTAAAGTCTGGGGTCGAGTGGCCTTTTATAGGGATTGATATGAGATTGAAAATCTCAATTCTCGTCAAACTAGGACTCGCACTGTAATGACCCAAATCCCACATCGGGCAAACTCGTCCAAAGTGAAGGTCTTATAAGAAGAAATCCCTCCTACCCTTGTGAGGCACCTTTTGGGGATAGTGATTCGTTCCGCCCATAAAGGACAAAGCTGTGAAGGGACAAGGTAGCGTAGCGAAAGCGTGCATGAACCCCAAAGTGGACAATACCTTGCACGGGGACGGGTGGGCTCTTTCATTTGGTATTAGAGCCAGGTTGGCTCTGTTTCGATGGTGGGGGGTATTGTAATGACTCAAATCCCACATCCGGCAGACTCGTCCAAAGTGAAGGTCTTATAAGGAGAAACCCCCCTACCTTGTGAAGCGCCTTTTGGAGATGGTGATTCGTTCTGCCATAATGGACAAAGCCGTGAGGGGACATGGTAGCGTAGCGGAAGCGTGCGTGAACCCCAAAGTAGACAATACCTTGTACGGGGACAGGTGGGCTCTTTCATTTGGTATCAGAGCCGAGGACGGCTCTGTTTTAATGGTGAGGGGTATTGTAATGACCCAAATCCAACATTAAGTAGACTCGTCCAAAGTGAAGGTTTTATAAGGAGAAATCCCCCCTGCCCTTGTAAAGTGCCTTTTGGGGATGGTGATTCGTTCCGCCCATAAAGAACAAAGTCGTGAGAGGACAAGGTAGCACAGCGGAAATGTACGTGAACCCCAAAGCGGACAATACCTTGCACGGGGACGGGTGGGCTCTTTCACGCACTACTGCTGAGGCGCTAGATGCTGTCATTGGGTGCTGTCGCTGAGGCACTGCGTGTAATAATCCTCACCGCTAAATCAATGGAATGTTGACACTAGAGCGCTAGCGCGGTGAAGATATGGCGCTAGGGCACTGCCTGTCGCTAGCGTGATGAAGGTCTGGCGTTGGGGTGCTAGTCGCGACTTAAACAAGTCGTCTTTTTTATTTTCTTATTTCGATCACTATTCCAGCGCTGGGGCAAAAATCCTTGTGGTACTGGGGTGATAAGTCCATATTTTAAAAACTTTACATTTTAGTCCCTGTTTTTGCTCATTTTGTAAAATATCAAAATAAAAACATGAAAAAATATGACAAATTTACCCTTATCAACAATGATATTGTTAGACGCTCTACACTTATTTTTACATTTATGAACTAAGTTTTATTATTAGGATTACAATCTAAACTCAATATGTAGCTTGAATTGATTATTTTTCCTTATTCATCATATTGGTATTGAATTGTTCAATTTGTTCTATGCTTAATGATTCTAATTATATGACAATGTATTCATTATATTGGTATTGAATTGTTCAAATTGTTCTATGCTTAATGCTTCTAATTACATAACAATGTATTAGATTTATTTGGTAACCTTAATGAACTTGGAAAATGGGATTTTGTGTTGGCTATGAATAAATTGATGTATGATCATTGTATAAAAACATGAGTTCTATATGAGATAGAAATATACTTATATTGCATTTGTGACCATTTAGAGAACTTGCTCTTAATGAATCTTATTTCAATTTTATTATCATTGGAATATTTATAATTAATTAAATGACATATACTCACTTGACCATCAGAAAAGGCTTGTGAGGATATTAGATGACAGGACCCGACCCGAGACCCTCTACTATAGATCCCAGCGGCCCTGCTGGGCACCCCGACGGAAGTTCCTCCAACCTAACTGGGTATGTTGAGAAATTCCGCGAGGTGAACCCCTTTTGAATTCTTGTTACTACTAAGAAGATCTAGTAATATACATGAAAACGACATCTTAATTTAAAAAAACAAACGGATGGAGTTTCCCCTATTTTTCAAAAAATTCATATAAACCTACAAAAAAAATTTACTTTTAATTCTAACACATCTCAATTCTACTAATTCGGACCTCCGGTCCTTTCCAAATCAAATCCAACACAACTCAAAAATTTCATTTAAATTACAAAATGAGCATATTCATGAAAAGTAAAGATGATCATCAAAATCTCAAAATATTTTCTTGTTGGCTCGAAATATACATACAAATATACATGCCTACTAATACTATGCATAAAGAAAAGAGTGTTATTTAGCACATTTACATGTACAAAAATAATCTTCGGATTCGGCCCACTACTCGGCAACAGGAGAATCAGCAGCTTGCGTACCGAGACCTGCACCTAGGAAAGGGGTTTAAAAACATAAAACATAAAACGGGTGAGCTAAAGGAGCTCAATGAGTGTAAATGAGATTTCAATTACAAGAACATTATACAAAGATAGCAATTTCTAAAGTTCATGCAGAAATTATGCTTCTAAAATGGATGTAAAACTGTAAAACGGTTTCTAATATCATATGCTAATGAAATCTTGTCGAGCGGGTTTTATCTACATCTTTGGAAAACTATATTCAGAATCTGTATAACATAATAATTGATGTGTGCATATAAATGCATAAATGCTATCGGTAAATCGAAAACTAGTAAAATCCTCGCTCGGCCATTTTCTTTCTAAACTGTACCAATAGTAACCCTAAAGCTCTATACCCACGCAACGACTCAACTAGCACCGCATACGTGAGTAGGTCACGGGGCACCTCAACTAGCAGCACCCACAGTGACATCTCACTGGCTACGCAGCGGAATCCTACATCACATGCATATAGCGAGACAATATCCCATACACATAGAGCGACTCACATGACTCGACATCCCAACTTCCCAGAGTTAATGACACACCCCCAAGACCTGCCCATGTGCACGGGATATACCAGCCGGGTCTAATACAATCATCACCACTATAATCTAAAGGTACCAATGGCCTTAAAAACGAATGCAGAAATTTTAAAACTGTTTCACAAATCGATCATGTAAAAGCATGTCTATGAATATATCAAGATCATAAATCATGTTTATGCATCGAAAGCTCATAAAACATACATAGTAATTGTGCGAAAACATAATAACCGAAAAGTAAAAGAAATGGCAGATTTCCACTCACAACCGCTCCGCGCTCAATTTCGCTCCCGATTTCTGCTCCCGTTAATGCTCTCGGTTATCTTCACCTACGCGCCATAAATGACATTTAGAACCAAATCGAACACTAGAATCTCATTTAACTACTAAATGCCCTAATTACAATCAATTGAAATCTTTACAACAAAATCACCAAAAATCATAATTCTCACCTTGCCAATTTCTTCAAATTGATGACTCCTTCAAGCTCCAAACTAGAATTCAACTCAATCTAAGCCAAGAATACACATAAGAATGTCAATAGGAGCATTCTTGAAGGTTCACTTATCAAACTCATAAAACAATGCTTTTCTTACCTCTTTTTCTTGAATTTCCACTAATTGAGGCTTCAATTGAGCTTAAGGATTCATATGTAACCTTATTTTAGCTTGATTACACATGAAAAATCATGAAAAAAAAACTTGAATAGTCACTGTAGCAGCACCCCCCTTTGAAGCTCGAATTTCTCTCTTTTTTTGGCTAAGTGTTGGTTTTGATCTCTCTTCAAATTTCTACACACTTCTAACATATATATAGTGCTCCCTCAATTAACCATTTTGCCCTTCAACTTACTTAAAACTTCTAATTTGCCATTAGTTAAAAACTAATTATGTAATTAGTTCATTTGTAACTATTTAGTTAGAATAGTTCAAAGAACTAACTAGAACTTCCAACTTGACAATCCATGAGATTTCTTCTAATTGGTCCATTCTCTAATATATGGATTATGTTTCTCAACAAAGGCTTGTTCCATTCATAACCCTTAAATGGAAATTCATGTAGTAAATTAGAATTTTCTTTTCCAAGCCAATAGAGAAAAATTCTAGAAATATTCTAGGGTCGTCTGGCGCACCGATCGAGTGTGAAATTACCAAATTAGGTCTAATATCTCTCACGTGCACTATAAAGGGAATATTTCTAATAGGGTTAAAATCGAGTAACCCTACGGTGTCTTATTTGTTCTATACCAAAATCTAGGCGCCAATACTACTAATAGGGATTGGATATTACAATTTCACCCCTCCTTAAAAAATTTCGTCCTCGAAATTTAAATCATACCTGTCTCAAAGAGGTGAGGATGTTGCACTCGCATCTGATCTTCACGTTCCCACGTGGCTTCTTCTACCCCATGGTTCATCCATAACACCTAACTAAGGGAATGCTTTTGTTACGAAGGACTTGCTCTTTCCGGTCTAGGATTTGCACAGGCTTCTCTTTGTAGGTCAAGTTCTCGTTCAATTCTACCAATTGTTCCCTTAAGATGTATGAAGTATCTGCTATATACTTGCGAAGTATGGAAACATGAAACACATCATGGATTCTAGCCAGATCTTCGGGTAACCGTAGGCGATATGCCACATTTCCAACTCTTTCAACTATCTCGTACGGTCCAATATATCGGGGACTCAGCTTTCCTCGCTTCCCTAATCTTAGTACTCCTTTCCATGGTGATATCTTCAGAAAGACCTTATCACCGATCTCAAACTCCAAGTCTCTTCTTCTGTTATCTGCATAACTTTTGTCTATCATTAGCTGTTTTCAATCTCTGTCTGATAAATTGAATCTTTTTTGAAGTAATCTGGACAATTTCAGGGCCGATCAGCTTCCTTTCACCTACCTCATCCCAACAAACTGGAGTTCTGCACTTTCTTCCATACAATGCTTCATATGGTGCCATTCCGATGCTAGTCTGGTAGCTATTATTGTAAGCGAACTCCATTAGCGGCAGATGTGACAAGACCCGACCCGAGACCCTCTACTATAGATCCCAGTGGCTCTGCCGGGCATCGCGACGGAAGTTCCTCCGAACCTAACTGAGTAAGTTAAGAAATTCCGCGAGGCGAACCCCTTTTTAATTCTTGCTACTACTAAGAAGATCTAGTAATATACATGAAAACGACATCTTAGTTTTAAAAACAAACGGACAGAGTTTTCCCTGTTTTTCGGAAAATCCATATAAACCTACAAAGAAATTTCACTTCTAATTCCAACACATCTCAATTATACCAATTCGGACCTCCGGTCCTTTTCAAATCAAATCCAACACAACTCAATTATTTCGTGTAAATCACAAAATAAGCATAATCATAAAAAGTAAAAACGATCATCATAAACTGGAAATCTCTTCTTCTTAATTCAACACATACTTACAAATATGCATGCCTACAACTATTATGCATAAAGTAAAGAGTGCTATTAGCACATTTACATGTACAAAAATTATCTTTGGATTCGGCCCACTACTCGGCAACAGGAGAATCAGCAACTTGCGTACCGAGACCTGCACCTAGCAAAGGGGTTTAAAAACATAAAACATAAAACGAGTAAACTAAAGGAGCTCAGTAAGTGTAAATGAGAATTCAATTACAAGAATATTATACAAAGATAGCAATTTCTAAAGTACATGCAGAAATTATGCTTCTAAAACGGATGTAAAATTGTAAAACAGTTTCTAATATCATATGCTAATGAAATCTTGCCGAGCGGGTTTTATCTACATCTTTGAAAAACTATATTCAGAATCTGTATAACATAATAACTGCTGTGAGCATATAAATGCATAAATGCTATCTGTAAATCGAAAACTAGTAAAATTCTCGCTCGGCCATTTTCTTTCTAAACTGTACCAATGGTAACCCTAAAGCTCTATACCCACACAGCGACTCAACTAGCACCGCATACGTGAGTAGGTCACGGGGCACCTCAACTAGCAGCACCCACAGTGACATCTCAAGACATCTCACTGGCTACGCAGCGGAATCCTACATCGCATGCATATAGCGAGACAATATCCCGTACACATAGAGCGACTCACATGACTCGACATCCCGACTTCCCGGAGTTAGTGACACACCCCCAAGACCTGCCCATGTGCACGGGATATACCGGCCAGGTCTAATACAATCATCACCACTATAATCTGAGGGTACCAATGGCCTTAAAACAAATGCAGTAATTTCCAAACTGTTTCACAAATCGATCATGTAAAAGCATGTCTATGAATATATCAAGATCATAAATCATGTTTATGCATCGAAAGCTCATAAAACATACATAGTCATTGTGCGAAAACATAATAACCGAAAAGTAAAAGAAATGACAGATTTCCACTCACAACCGCTCCGCGCTCAATTTCGCTCCCGATTCCTGCTCCTGTTAACGCTCTCGGTTATCCTCACCTACGCACCATAAATGACATTTAGAACCAAATCGAACACTAGAATCTCATTTAACTACTAAATGCTCTAATCGGCATACAAAGCCCGGAGGTAAACTACTTCCCGATTTTAGTTACGGAGCCATAATCGAAACTAACTCACCATCCGGCGCCCTGAAAATTATTGAACACCTTATCATTTGATTGGACATACTTGCCCTTCACCTTTCCAACATGGACAATTATGTCCCATTTTCTTCATTTTTGGGTTTTTCATCAACCATATACATTTAATTCACAAAATGCATCATTTACATACAACAATTCAATCAAAACACCACTCAATTCCTCACTTCCCTAAAGTGGCAGAATTTCACCCTAGGTTCCAACACATTCCTTTTCTCAATTTCTTGTTCCAATTACAACAAAATCATGCCAATTTCATTCTAAAGCCCTAATTACAATCAATTGAAATATCTACAACAAAATCACCAAAAACCCTAATTCTCACCTTGCCAATTTCTTCAAATTGATGACTCCTTCAAGCTCCAAACTAGAATTTAACTCAATCTAAGCCAAGAATACACATAAGAACATCAATTAACACATTCTTGAATTCTCACTTATCAAACTCATAAAAGATGCTTTTCTTACCTCTTTTTCTTGAATTTCCACTAATAGAGACTTCAATTGAGTTTAGGGATTGGTTTGTAACCTTAATTTGGCTTGATTACACATGAAAAATCATGAAAAAAAAACTTGAATAGTCACTGTAGCAGCACCCCCTTTGAAGCTCGAATTTCTCTCTTTTTTTGGCTAAGTGTTGGTTTTGATCTCTCTTCAAATTTCTACACACTTCTAACATATATATAGTGCTCCCTCAATTTACCATTTTGCTCTTCAACTTACTTAAAACTTCTAATTTGCCATTAGTTAAAAACTAATTATGTAATTAGTTCATTTGTAACTATTTAGTTAGAATAGTTCAAAGAACTAACTAGAACTTCCAACTTGGCAATCCATGAGATTTCTTCTAATTGGTCCATTCTCTAATATATGGATTATGTTTCTCAACAAAGGCTTGTTCCATTTATAACCCTTAAATGGAAATTCATGTAGTAAATTAGAATTTTCTTTTCCAAGCCAATAGAGAAAAATTCTAAAAATATTCTAGGGTCGTCCGGCGCACCGATCGAGTGTGAAATTACCAAATTATGTCTAATATCTCTCACGTGCACTATAAAGAGAATATTTCTAATAGGGTTAAAATTGAGTAACCCTACGGTGTCTTATTTGTTCTATACCGAAATCTAGGCGCCAATACTACTAATAGGGATTGAATATTACAAGATGAGTATCCCAACTTTCCTTAAACTCCATAACACACGCTCTAAGCATATCTTCAAGTGTCTAAATTATCCGTTCCGACTAACTATCCATCTGAGGATGAAAGGCAGTACTGAAACTCAATTTTGTATCTAGAGCTTTCTGTAAACTGGGCCAAAATCAAGAAGTGAACCGTGGATCCCTGTCTGACACAATGGATACGGGAACTCCATGGAGTCGTACCACCTCATCTACGTACAACTGGGCCAATTTATCCAAAGAACAACTACTTCTCATAGGTAGGAAGTGGGCAGATTTTGTCAGTCTATCAACAATCACCCTTATTACGTCATTGCCTCTCTAGTTACGCCGAAGGTCTACCACGAAGTCCATCGTTATTCTTTCTCATTTCCACTCCGAAATCGGAAGGGGTTACAAGAGCCCTGCAGGTTTCTGATGCTCCGCTTTTACTTGTTGGCAAGTTAGGCATCTCGAGACAAATTCAGCTATATCTTTCTTCATGCCCTTCCACCAATAGTGCTCTTTTAGGGTACAGTACATCTTTGTGCTCCCCAGATGCATAGTATACACAGAAGAATTAGCTTCTTCCATAATCTCTTTTCTTAACTCATTTACATCCGGAACACATAACCTCCGACCCAAGGTTACTACACCATCCTCGGTCACTGAAAGATCCTTCCGCTGCCTGGACTCGATTTCACCCTTTAATTTAACTACTTGTGGATCTTGAGTCTATAGTTCTTTAATCCGATCAACCAGTATTGGACGGACCTGAAATGTGGCTAATAATGCTCCCGAATCTAACAATTCTAATTTTACACCTAAAGACCTCAATTCTATCAACATCGATAGATATGCAACCTTCAAGTGAGCTATTGAACCGACAGGCTTTCTGCTGAGAGCATCTGCTACCACATTAACTTTTCCTGGATGGTACTCCAAGCTATTGAATATTGTTGCTGTCATGTTTGTTCTCTTTGCTCAATCTTTTTAAATAGTTTCATTATTTAGTTAATTTAGATATCAACACATTAAAATACCATTTGTTTAAATAAGAGTAGGAGACACAATTTTAATACTTAACAAGTAGTAATAACAACTCCTCGTGGGAACAATACTCTACTCATCGTTTATTATTTATTGCGATAACGTTTACTTGCATTAAAAGTATATACATACAAATTACACAATAATTATAGAGTACGTAAAGGACTATACTATGCAAGAATCCTATTCTTCTTCAAATAATCCTGAAATTCACTGTTTTTGTACTCACCGTCTCGATCTGATCGAAGCATTTAAGGTACACGCTAATTTATTTCTCTACTTTAAGTCAAAAACTCCTTGAAATGTTCAAAGGTTTTTTACTTATATTTCATAAGAAACACGTATCCAAATCATGACAGATCATTGATAAAGATTATAAAGTATCAAAACTCATATATTGCAGCGTGAGTCATCGGACCATATACATCACTATATAGTAGTTTTAATAAATCAGTGGCGTAGTGTTTAACACCAGTAAAAAGGGATTTGGTCATCTTCTCTTGAATACAAAATTCATAAACTGGATAAGATTCTATAGTCAGATCAAGTATTCGATCATTCTTAATAAGACAAAATAGCTATCTCACACCTATATGACATAATCTCATATGCCACAATTCGGTTTCATTTAGAGTTCCCAAGATACTACTAGCATTAACCTATATATTCATGAAATTTCTTGCTGTATCCAATATATAATGGTTATTTACTAATTGATATTTAGCTAACAAAATATTATCCACATTATATAAATATAGAAAACGATTCTAAATGTACATATGATATCCTTCACATTCTAACATAGGAAGAGATACAATGTTGCAAATAATGTTCAGCACAAAATAACAGTTATACAACACAATAGTTATATTACAAGGGAGAAATAAATCAAAATGTTCTATAGCTTCAACCTGTAAGAAATCTCTATTTCTAACACGAAGCTGTACTTCTTCAGCTATATCAATCTAACATCCCTCAAACTCTGCAACACATTGCAGATGCCTAGTTAGAACTAGCATCAAATGCTAAAAAAAATGTCAATAATAGGCAAGCATATACCTGAAGGGGTCTTCTTAATCATGAAAAAGTACTTCGAGTAGTTGCACTTCAAGTGTCCGTCCTCGCCATAATGGAAACACTTTCTTTTGCTTTTCTCTTGTGACCTATCTTGAGTATTTGCTTCACCTGCTTTTTCTTCTTTCTTTTAGGATTTTCAGAAGCATTCGAGGCCCTAAACATAGAGGGTCGATGCCTCTTTGTTCATCTCCTCCAGAGTTGTCCTCAATAAATTATGCATCTCAGTATAAGTAGGGATTAATCCTGTCATGTCAAAGTTTATGATGAATTATACTAAAGATCCCAGAAATGACTAGAGAATCAAACTATTCCCAATAAATTGTTCAGTATTATCTCCATGATCTCCAACCTCTCAATGTATGAAATAATCTTGGGGAAATGGGGACTCACAGGGCTGCCTTCTGGTAGTTTAGCTTGAAAGAGAGATTTGGTAACTCAATATACTTCAACTTAAGGTTTGTCACTAAATAACTCCTTCAAATTAAACATAATACTACTAGTACTATCTATGTGAGCATACTCTCTTTGAAGTTTCATAGACATTGAGACGAGGATGTAAGATTTGACTTTCAAATTATCATCAAACTATTTTTTATATGTCTTCATTTCCTCTACGGTGGCATCATCAGAAATGCCTCGGGGCAATGTCTGATCAATCACATACCTGAGTTTTTCAGAATCTAGAACTATTCTGAGATTCATAATTTAATTAGTATAGGCACCTTTGAGTTGGTATGCATCAAGTATACATACCCACGAGTTGCTTAAAGTCATTTTATCTTCACAAGACAAAAGAAAAATATGTTAGTGGAACATTTCAATCGCTAATAAATAACATTTTAGATCATGGTTATAATATTTATACATTTTTTAATCTAAAAATGTCCTTCCAGTGCTTTACATAATCTTTAATCTCTCAAATAAAAAAATGATAGTTTAAACCATTTGAACTATATAGTAAAAAGTTGACCCATTAACATTTTATTTTTGCCTCACGCTAAAGCAATATTGACCTTTATAAACCCAAAAGGTAGAAAACTCTTGTCAATTGCATCTTATGCAACTTTTACCACTGATCCTAAGTACATCTTATCCTCACACTTTAGCAATAATAGGTAAGTATACCTAGATTAACTTGTCAATAATCAAAATATATGTTATTGATACCACCCTCACACAGTAGCATTATTGGGCAATATGTTTATATAATTTTTCTCATCTTATGTTTAGCTGATATAGTTCAAATCACGTTGACTAATTCCTCACACTATAGCAATATTGAGAAAGATCAACGTGACTTGTCTAACACCATATTGACAAGACAAAAATTTCTATGACATTATCCCATAATGAAATACTATTTAATTTGATTAAGAGAGATTTTAAACACTTATCCCCATCTCATAAAGTTGTAATTCTCAATCACCTATTTATTTTGTATAAGCACAACTAACCCTTACCAGTAGAGCTCTCATTGTGGTTACCAGCACAAAAACAATGGTCACTGTTTATAATGAAATCAAATAACTCTTATTAGTGCATAAATAAATTCACATGCATTTCTAAACAATTTAAAAAATTGGAGTGAACAGTGATAGCGTAGCGATGCAAGAGGTCGTGCCCTTATTGCCACGGTGCCAAGCCCCAAGCGTTGGGGCATTGGGGCCTGAAAACCCAGCATCACAATGCTCATCATCTAGTTTTGCAGCGCTAAGGCCTACATACCCCAGTATTGTGGTGCCAAATGTCACCGCTACAACGTCTTTGGTTACAACCCAATTTTGCACTTTCAACACTTGAAATGCATCACCCACAGCTTCGAAACATCCCATACAACACAATAATTACTCCAATCAACCCAAATAACACATAAACATACTCTGATACCAATTAAAAGTGCGCTATTTTTATGCATGCATACATGTGCATATATGTTCATTACATTAAAATTTTACATGTCATACATACATATTGCACAATGGAACCAAATATTTAATTTCTTAATGCAATAAATACACTTAATATAAGCTTTCATTACACTAATAAGATTGAGATACCTTTGAAGCCTTTGGAAATTTGTTTAAAATGGAGTCCACCTTGAAGCATACACGCCGGCAATTCTATGATCCAACTTGGGTAGGCTTGGATCACTAGAATAGCAACTTTAATTTCCAGCAAAAATGTTAAACTCTTTAACATTATTCTTAGTTAACTCTTTAACCAAGTTTAAACTCTTTAAACTTGGTTTTTAGTTAAACACTTTAACTAAAATTATTTGTTTCAAACCAACGAGATTGCTTTTGTTTGTTCAACTCTTGAATAAATAAAACAATCTCTCTTTTGCTCACTAAAATGGCTGGTTCTTTTGAAGAAGACGATGAAGAAGAAAAACTTTCAACAGTGCTTGCAAAAGCTCTTTATCTCTACTACAATGGCCGAACCAAATCTTGCTCAAATAAAACACATTTTCATTTTATAAACAATTCCCTCTTTGATCAAGAACAAGGCCTCTACCACTATGTCAAAGCCCATGCCTCATTGTTCTATATGTCAAGTGCATAACCCAGGGATCTTTAAATAAATATCCAGTTTGTTAGAATTTTCTGAATCAAACCGTTTAATCCAATCTACTGCCCCAGTGCAGAATGAGTACACTTTACATTGTGGGATTCTCTAGGTCTATGCTCGCTTTGTTATATGGAACTTCTCTATACGTTCGTGAATGTTGCCCCACACTAGGGGTGGGCAAACCCGATTCGGTTTGATTTTTGGTGTGAACCAAAAATCGAACTGAGCCGGTCAATGTTTGAAGAATAAAACCAAAAACTAAACCAAGTTCATAGAGAACCGAATCGAACTGAACCGAACTGGTTTGGTTTGGTTCGGTTCGGTTTATAAATTCGGTTTAGTCCTCGATTTTTTTATTCGGTTCGGTTTTCAGTTTTTCGATTCAGTTTGCAATTTTTTGGTTCAGTTTAGCTCAAATGGACTTAATTTAGGCTTATTTTTTGTTTGGTTCGGTTCGGTTTTTCAATGTTTTTTTAAAATTTTTTGTTTTTTTTAAAAATTCAGTTTTTCAGTTTTAAAAATTTAGGCCGAATCGAGAACCGAACAAAATTTTTTAGTTTTTTGAATTAAAAAACTGAAAATTAAACCGACCAAAAAAAGAACCGAACTGAACCGGCCGGTTCAATTCAATTTTTCGGGTCCGGTTTAATTTTTCAATTTTTTGCCTACCCCTACCCCACACACGTTATGGATATTACAAAGCGGCATATTAAACTATACAAGTTGAAGTTACAATATATACGTTTAATCCTTCCATCACCTATGTCTTAAAAGAGCAAAGATATTGATCTACACCGTCAAATTTTTATTTACTCATCCATGAACTTATCTGCATATTTGTATTTCAATAAACGATAATTGCAAACACTTTTGTGATATTGTTTATTTTACAGAACGTTTTTCCTAGTTTACTACTTATAGCCATAAGACTTTCTAAAATACAATCTCCGAGCATTAGAGTATCCAACTCATTCATATGAGCCGACGGATCCTATATCTACGCACATTAGAATCCATGAGCATCGAGCCATAACTAGCGACACTCAGCAGTCAGACAATGAAGGGTCTCTAACCTGTGTAAAACCAAAGTATAGTGGATCACTCATAAGTTCATCTCTTAGTTACGATCCAGTTTTGCACTTTCAACAGTTCAATCTAGTGCGCTACCCTAGTGCTCAACAAGTACACTTCATATTGTGAGACTCTAAAAGTTCACACCTATTTGTCATATGGAATATTTTCATAATTCAGTGAATTCTACCCACCTACATATCATAGTTACTATAAGATGATGAGTTGAACCATACAAGTTACGGTTATATATATTTGTGTTAATCTCTCCATCACATATATCCTAAAAGAGCAAATATATAAATCTATACTGCCAAGTCTTTATCCACTCAACCATAAACTTATCTCCATATTTGTATCTCAATAAACAACATTTAAAAACTATTTTTTAATATTATTTAACCTTGCAAAAATTTATTTTTAGGGCGATGCTTTTTTGGCCAAAAGATATTTTGAAACACAATCTCAAAGCATTATGATATAAAGCATAACTATATAAACTGACAGATCCCGTATCTCTACATACTAGCCTCCATGAGCATCCGACTACACCTAACGACACCAAGAGATCACAAGATCACTGTGGCACTCTAATCTTCACGAGTCTGTTCAGTATCTAGTCTTAACTAAGTACCTACAAGCCTATATGAGCTTCTGCTAAGCTAATGGTCTACTAAGACTAATTTTCTAGACAATCTAGATATAGACATATACTAATCTTTCTAGTTTATCAATCGACCTATGTTAGTAAACCTGGGACTAAGAGCTATTTTTTAGAATATATTACATAGTGATATTTGTTTACCACCATTTGTAACTTCTTACAATTATATCACTACAATAAACATTCTCAACTATTTATCCTAATTCAGATAAGGTTCTAATCCTTTAGAAATACTAACGCTTATTTTTGTTAGCTAAATTACTTTAGATCTACAATGTATGAAAACAAATAAGATTAGTATTATATTATGAATAACAATTTATAAAAATGTGTATTATATAAACATTAACAAAAATTTATACAAAAATAAAATAGCACACGTGCACTAACTCTAACAAGAACTAGGTCGCCTTTATTGATTTTCTTTCTCTGAATTCAGTCGTACTATTTTATCATTCTCTTCTTGTGAACTATAAAAAAAATTATTGCAATGTCTCGGGTTTTGTCAATGAGGTCCTTTGCTAAAAAAGCATGTCATCGTTTAACTTCAGCCTTACTAACTTAGTCTTTAAGGTAGGAATAAAAGCTTCCACAAAGAGTACTACTTCTGTTCTATATACTATAGCGTATAGTGAGGTTTCCGTTGATCTGTTGTTTGTTGTTAAGTAAGCCTAAAGGACTCTTAGAAGTTTCCTTAGCTAGCTTACTTCAAGTGCCCATCCTCGCCATAATGGAAACACTTTCTTTTGCTTTTCTCTTGTGACCCATCTTGAGTATTTGCTTCACCTGCTTTTTTTTCTTTCTTTTAGGCTTTCCAGAAGCATTTAAAGCCCTGAACATAGAGGGTCGATGCCTCTTTGTTCATCTCCTCCAAAATTATCCTCAACATATATGCATCTCAACATAAGTAGGGATCAATCCTGTCATGTCAAAGTTTATAATGAATTATACCAAAGATCCCAGAAATGACTAGAGAATCAAACTATTCCCAATAAATTGTTCAGTATTATCTCCATGATCTCCAACCTCTCAATGTATGAAATAATCTTAGGGAAATAGGGACTCACAGGGCTGCCTTCTGGTAGTTTAGCTTGAAAGAGAGATTTGGTAACCCAATATACTTCAACTTAAGGTCTGTCACTAAATAACTCCTTCAAATTGAGCGTAATACTACTAGGACCGTCTATGTGGGCATGCTCTCTTTGAAGTTTCATAGACATTGAGACGAGGATGTAAGATTGGACTTTCAAATTGTCATCAAACTATTTTTTATGTCTTCATTTCCTTTGTGGTGGCATCATCAGAATTGCCTCGGGGTAATGTCTGATTAATCACATACCTGAGTTTTTGAAAATCTAAAACTATTCTGAGATTCATAATCTAATTAGTATAGGCACCCTTGAGTTGGTATGCATCAAGTATACATACCCACGAGTTGCTTGAAGTCATTTTATCTTCACAAGATAAAAGAAAAATATGTTAGTGGAACATTTCAATCGCTAATAAATAACATTTTAGATCATGGTTATAATATTTATACATTTTTTAATCTAAAAATGCCCTTCCACTGCTTTACATAATCTTTAATCTCTCAAATGAAAAAAATGATAGTTTAAACCATTTGAACTATACAGTAAAAAGTGGACCCATTAACATTTTATTTTGGCCTCATACTAAAGCAATATTGACCTTTATAAACCTAAAAGGTAGAAAACTCTTGTCAATTGCATCTTATGCAATTTTTACCACTGATCCTAAATACATCTTATCTTCACGCTTTAGTAATAATAGGTAAGTATACCTAGATTAACTTGTCAATAATCAAATATATATTATTGATACCACCCTCACACAGTAGTATTATTGGGCAATATGTTCATATAATGTTTCTCATCTTATATTTAGCTGATATAGTTCAAATCACGCTGACTAATTCCTCACGCTATAGCAATATTGAGAAAGATCAACATGACTTGTCTAACACCATATTGAAAAAGACGAAAAATTCTATGACATTATCTTATTATGAAATACTATTTAATTTGATTAAGAGAGATTTTAAACACTTATCCCCATCTTATAAAGTTGTTGTTCTCAATCACCTATTTATTTTGTGCAAGCACAATTAACCCCTACCAGTAGAACTCCTATTATGGTTACCAGCATAAAGAAAATGGTCACTGTTTATAATGAAATCAAATAACTCTTATTAATGCATAAATAAATTCACATGCATTTATAAACAATTTAAAAAATTGGAGTGAACAGTGATAGCGCAGCGATGCAAGAGTTCGAGCCCTTATTGCCGCGGTGCCAAGCATCAATCGTTGGGGCATTGGGGCCTAGAAACCCAGTGTCGTAATGCTCATCATCTAGTTTTGCAGCTAAGGCCTACATACCCCAGTATATTGGTGCCAAATGTCACCGCCACTGCATCCATGGTTACAACCCAATTTTGCACTTTCAACACTTGAAATGCATTACCCACAGCTCCGGAACATCCCATACAACACAATAATTACTCCAAATAACACATAAACATACTCTGATACCAATTAAAAGTGCGTTATTTTTATGCATGCATACATGTGCATATGTGTTCATTACATTAAAATTTTACATGCCATACATACATATTGCACAATGAAACCAAAAATTTAATTTTTTAATGCAATAAATACACTTAATATAAGCTTTCATTACACTAATAAGATTGAGAATTACCTTTGAAGCCTTTGGAAATTTGTTTAAAACGGAGTCCACCTTGAAGCATACACGCTGGCAATTCTATGATCCAACTTGGGTAGGCTTGGATCACTAGAATAGCAGCTTTAATTTCCAGCAAAGATGTTATAACTCTTTAACATTATTCTTAGTTAACTCTTTAACCAAGTTTAAACTCTTTAAACTTGGTTTTTAGTTAAAAACTTTAACTAAAATTATTTGTTTCAAAGCAACGAGATTGCTTTTATTTATTCAACTCTTGAATAAATAAAACAATCTCTCTTTTGCTCACTAAAATGGTTGGTTCTTTTGAAGAAGATGATGAAGAAGAAAAACTTTCAACAGCACTTGCAAAAGCTTTTTATCTCTGCTATAATGGCCGAACCAAATCTTGCTCAAATAAAACACATTTTCATTTTATGAACAATTCCCTCTTTGATCAAAAACAAGGCCCCACCACCATGTTAAAGCCTATTGTTCCATATGTCAAGTGCACAACCCAGGGATCTTAAAATAAATATCCAGTTTGTTAGAATTTTCTGAATCAAACTGTTTAATCCAATCTGCTGCTCCAGTGCAGAATGAGTACACTTTATATTGAGAGATTCTCTAGGTCTATTCCCGGTTTGTCATATAAAAATTCTCTATACGTTCGTGAATGATGCCCTACACATGTTATGGATATTACAAAGCGGCATGTTAGACTATACAAGTTGAAGTTACAATATATATATTTAATCCTTTCATCACCTATGTCTTGAAAGAGCAAAGATATTGATCTATACTGTCAAATCTCTATTTACTTATTCGTGAACTTATCTCCATATTTGTATTTCAATAAACGATATTTGCAAACACTTTTGTGATATTATTTATTTTACAGAACTTTTTTTCGAGTTCACTACTTATAGCCATAAAACTTTCTAAAATACAATCTTCGAGCATCAGAGTATTCAACTCATTCATATGAGCCGACGAATCCTATATCTGCGTACATTGAAATCCATGAGCATCGGGCCATAATTAGCGACACTCAGCAGTCAGACAATGAAAGGTCTTTAACCTGTGTAAAACCAAAGTATAGTAGATCACTTAAAGGTTCATCTCTTAGTTACGATCCAGTTTTGCACTTTCAACAATTCAATCTAGTGCGCTACCATAGTGCTCAACAAGTACACTTCATATTGTGAGACTCTAAAAGTTCACACCTATTTGTCATATAGAATATTTTCATAATTCAGTGAATTCTACCCACCTACATATCATAGTTACTATAAGATGATGAGTTGAACCATACAAGTTACAGTTATATATATCTGTGTTAATCTCTCCATCACATATATCCTAAAAGAGCAGATACATAAATCTATACTGCCAAGTCTTTATCCGCTCGACCATAAACTTATCTCCATATTTGTATCTCAACAAACAACATTTAGAAACTATTATTTAATATTATTTAACCTTGCAAAAATTTATTTTTAGGGCGATGCTTTTTTGGCCAAAAGATATTTTAAAACACAATCTCGAAGCATTATGATATAAAGCATAACTATATAAACTGACAGATCCCTTATCTCTACATACTAGCCTCCATGAGCATCAGACTACACCTAATGACACCAAGAGATCACAAGATCATTATGGCACTCTAATCTTCATGAGTCTGTTCAATATCTAGTCTTAACTAAGTACCTGCAAGCCTATATGAGCTTCTGCTAAATTCATAGTCTGCTAAAACTAATTGTTTAGACAATCAAGATATAGACATACACTAATATTTCTAGTTTATCAATTGACCTATGTTGGTAAACTTACGACTAAGAGCTATTTTTTAGAATATATTACATAGTGATATTTGTTTACCACCATTTGTAACTTTTTACAATTAGCATCAGACTACACCTAACGACACTAAAAGATTACAAGATCACTGTGGCTCTCTAGTCTTCATGAATTTATTCAGTATCTAATCTTAACTAAGTACCTGCAAGCCTATATGAGCTTCTGCTAAGCTAATGGTCCGCTAAGATTAATTTTTTGGACAATCTAAATATAAACATACATTAATCTTTCTAGTTTGTCAATCGACCTATGTTGGTAAACCTACAACTAAGAGCTATTTTTTAGAATATATTACATAGTGATATTTGTTTACCACCATTTTGTAACTTCTTACAATTATATCACTACAATAAATATTCTCAACTATTTATCCCAATTCGGATAAGGTTCTAATTCTTTAAAAATACTAACTCTTAGTTTTTATTATCTAAATTACTTTAGATCTTTAATGTATGAAAACAAATAAGATTAGTATTATATTATGAATAACAATTTATAAAAATGTGTATTATATAAACATTAACAAAAATTTATACAAAAATAAAATAGCACACGTGCACTAACTCTAACAAGAACTAGGTCGCCTTTATTGATTTTCTTTCTCTGAATTCAGTCGTACTATTTTATTATTCTCTTATTGTGAATTATAAAAAAAATTATTGCAATGTCTCGGGCTTTGTCAATGAGGTCTTTTGCTAAAAAAGCATGTCATCGTTTAACTTCAGCCTTACTAACTTAGTCTTTAAGGTAGGAATAAAAGCTTCCACAAAGAGTACTACTTCCGTTCTATATACTATAGCATATAGTGAGGTTTCCGTTGATCTGTTGTTTGTTGTTAAGTAAGCCTAGAGGACTCCTTAGCTAGCTAACTTTCTTTCAATCCAACCTTTTTGTAAGTCATAAATATGGTCCTGTTTTTTACTTTTGTTTATCTGTTGCCTTAAGATTGAAGGAAGTAACGACTAAGTTGACAAAATGCTTTTTGTTGTCAAAGACTAGTATTTACGACATCTTATATATTGTGGTTATGCTTTTTCATATGAACTTTTTGACTTTGGCTCCTATGATGTCATTATAGGCATTTTCTGTCACCAACTTCATAAAGTAGTCTATTGCCAAGAGTACAAATCACTTTCTCGTGGTTTCCAAGGGCAAAAGTCCTATAATGTTCATTCCTTAATGTATGAAGGGCTATAGACTGAAAACTGTATTCAAATATTTTGCTGGAAGGTGGCTGAGTATAGCATATTTTTAGTATTTCTCATATTTCTTCACATATTTTAGTGTATCCTTTTTTTTTTACAGAAGGCTAAAAGTACTATTGTTTGATGGTTTTGTGGGCAAGGATCTCTTCATTAGATTGATTCCTACATATCCCTTCATAAATTTTTTCCAACATCTTCATTATATCCTCGACTAATACATAGCGCATGTATATGCCAGAAAATGAACTTCTATACTGTTGTCCTTCTATTAGCATGAATCTCCTAGAAATGCTTTGAAGCTTCTTAGCTTCCTTTTAGTTTGAAGAAAGCTTATTGTTTTGTAGAAAGTCAATGTAAGGGATCATCTAGCTTGTGGAAGTTATTATTTCCATCGAATCTTTTCCTTCTACTTCTTTCTCATCTTCCTCAACTATTATCTTGGTTCTCGTTAAAAGTGAAATTATTCAAGTGGATGTTCTATTGCAGATACTTCTTTAGCCATTTTATCAGCTTTTTGTAGTTTGTATGTTCAATAGCTTTCTTTGCTTTTGCAAGATAACTTTTCATTCGTAATTCCTTAGCCGTGTAATGTCCATTCCATTAAGAAGTCACCAACGTTGAGTCCGTGTAAACTTTGAGCCTTTTATCACCAACTGTAATGCTATTGTAAGTCCCTCATTCAATACTTTATATTCAGCCTCATTGTTGGATATAGACTTCTAGTATGAGTCCATCTAAACTTCTAAATCTGATTCTCACAAATGGTACCATTAAATTTCGCTGACTTGGAGCTTCCATGTGAATTACCTTCTTACCTTCAAGTACTCATTTGAATAACAAAAAAGCACTATCTTTTTATAAGAAGAAATACTTCGACACTAAAATCATTTTTTATCCAAGAAAGAATATGCTTGTGTGTGGAGGACTATTCATAGAAACAACCAGGATTATGATACTAATTATCAATAATTTATGTATTTATTAAATTGAATTGAATTGAGTGAAATTGATTTAAGAATAAATAATCATGTATATTTATAGTACATGAGCTCAATGTTTTTTCAAAATATGCATGCATGAACATAAATCTCAGTTCATGTTTATTATGATTTTTAGTATGGTTTAAGGTGGATTTTGATCATTTTTCTATTCTAATTTACAAATATTAATACAAATGAAATTTAAATCATAATTTGATATATGCCTAACTTTTGTAAAACTTCTTACTCATTTATAAAATTTCACATGCTGTTGGATTGAATAACCTATTTATTGGGTGTTAAATCTTAATTTCTAAGCCTTTGAATCGTGGGAATTTTGTTAATCTAGGAACCTGGGCCACTTTTTCGACTGGGCCGCCTCCTTGATTAGGCACTTCCTTTAAAAATAAGACGTGGACTTTGAAGTTGAACCATTTAAGTAATAGCCCAACACAAATAATTGCTTGCAACACTGTAGTTGACATAAGTGTGCGACGAGACTGGTCCAACTCCAATTCCTCTAGCTTGTTATTTCTATCCCATGTTTGTATGGCAAATAATATGTCCTTCATTCATTGGTAAACAATGGGTCATTCACTCCTCTGTACTGTTTCATCATTTTAGTAATTTCGTGTTTGAAGTCGAATTACAACAACGTCATCAGTACTTTTTTATTAGTAATAAATCCATTTATTTAACCTAGATATAGAAAGACGACGCGAACCCTAACTTGTCCTTTGTTTTTGTTTTCCTCGTGATCTTCGATCAGACTTTTCATTTCAAGAATAAATGTTCTTTTATCTTTTACTTTCTCTTCGTCATAATCCATCATTAACAAGCATAAATCTGTATTAATTTGTGCACATGAAAGATCAGGTCCCATGAGAAGACGACCCAACTCATTTGATGAAATAATCGGTGCACGTAACTTTCACTCACAAACTCGGTTTGAAATAATCATTGCATCGTCAAAAGGTCGACCACTTGTTGCGATTTGCGAATGGCTGGCAAACACTTGTTCCACTCAAAGCATCAAAGGATATGTGTACATTGTTTGACTTGCTAAATAATTTACTCTCCGAAAATGGAAAGAAATTGAATAATGGCCGTTCAAAGACAAATTATAGAGTCATTTTCACAAATTAAATCTTTGGTTTCGAGGAGATGCATATGGTCAGTCTTTCCTACTAACAGACTTTAATAAAAGGAAAAGTTAAATTTTAAAATAAAGGAGTTGAGTGAGAGATTTTTGTCCGAATATGACCTGTTTTTGATTTCTTGTTTATGCTTGTTTTTTTTTAAATGAAAAACAGGATGAGTATTAACCATCATTTTACTATTATAATACGGAGTCCAAACGTCTTTTTCTCTTATTTTTATTTTATATGAATTGAAATGTTTAAAAATATTTAATAATTAAATAATTATAAAAAACGAACAATTTCAATTTTTTAAAAAGTTAATAATTTAAGAATATATATTTTTCAATACTATTATCTTACCCATTAGGTCCTTCACTTTTTTAGGTTCATTGAAAAACAATTATCGTTTTTCAAGAATAAAAATAATAATAATAAGGATGTAATTAGAAATAATTTTGAAAAAATAAAGATGCAATGAGTATATTAAAATAAAAGCATGGTAATTTTTCAATAATATATTAATAGCAAAAATAAATGTTTTTTTAATGGAAAATAATTAAATTATACATGGTCAATTTTGACAAATAAGATTTAGATAACCCAATCAAATAGAAGTGCTTTATTTGAAATTTTTATGTTAAATTAAAACTTTATTACAATCATAAATAGAACCTAAATTGTCCAAGATATCTTAGCCCTTTAATACACCCTGAAAGACACAGTTCACCTACTATTACATAGAAATGCTAATCCCCAAGGCCACCTTGCAATACAAATGGGAACACATTGATGAAAATGAACCTTTATCAACTCATCAATTTGATTTGAGTTCGAAAAAGACTAATGATAGCCACACTGAACATGAACTGGAAACCCAGATGAGGAACGAGATTATAACTTATCCAAAGCCACCATGATTGTTCATTCATGAAAAGATCTATGCTTTAACTTCCTCATTCATTTAACTTCACTATTCAACCCTTCTTTGTCCATATTAGGCGGTCACTTCTTCTTGCTCATCATATTCAATTGCCTTTAATTATTTTTGTTACAATCATAGCTCAAGATAACTCTGGCTTTGTCGGGGTGGCGTGGATAAATGAGAGGCCATTTCTTATTATTAGTAATTTGGAAAAGAAAAGAGGTCTTTTTCCATGCCCAGCAATGAACATAAATTAGTTATCATCTAGTGCAAGAAAAATTAATTCCTGCGTAAAAACCACGGTTCTCTTTCCACCTTTCCACATAAGAGTATCGAAAGCATAATTGATTACATGGTGATGAAACAGGCGAAAAATTTCCACTCCAAGCCAAAGTGGATAGACTTTTTAGATTGAGAAAAGTTAATGCAAAGAAAAAAAAAATGAGAGTAAAAACTTGAAGCTTTTGAATAAGCTTTATGTCAATATCTTCCACCATTTCACGGTCCAATACGCTAGGGTTAGATTCTTTTTCATTTTTAATTAACAAAATAATCATTGAGTAGGTTTGGCCTTTTTCGAGCCTAAAATATTGTTAGGCTACTTATACTTCAATAATTTGTATAGTAAATTTTCTTTTTCAGATTATTACGTGTAGATACAATTGTTTTTAAGAATAATATTACACTTTTCAATTTGATCCTAATATTTTTCATTACAAGCGATTTGTTGAATTTTCATTGAATAAATTAATTTTTATAATTTTTAAAATTATTATTATATTAATTTACTATCTAATAAAGGTTTGAAAAAAATATTAGAATTAAAGTAAAAATATATATAGCATTGTTTTTATTTTAAGGCTAAATTTTCAAGCCCTCTCTTAACAGATAAATTTTATTTTTTATTTAGAAGGAAAATCACATTAATTTTACTACAAATTAAACCCCAATTTTAAAATTAAAAAATAAAAGTACATTTTATCATTCACACGGGCGGACTTCTTTAAGGGCCCAGAGTGGCAATGACCCCAAGTCTCAATTTTTTTTTTTTAAATTTAACAATGAATTTTTTATTTTTTATTTTCTAAAATATATATTTTTATAATGTGTCATCTTTAAAAAAATTTAAATTCGATATTAAAATTTTAATATAATTAAATTTTAATTTAATATAATTTTTAATTTTAATATTTAACCCCTCACTTTAAATTTTTAATTCCGCCTCATCATTCAACTAAAGCTCGTATAGAGAATATGTATAAAGTAGTGATATCTTAGATTTGTCGTTACATCGAATATTCATAAATATGCATAGGAGCTCAAATCTTAGATATATATGACCACTCAGACTCCTATGATCACCATCTTTTAACAATCCTTAGTGCTACTACACAGATCCAAACATACAAAACGTCAAAAATAGTGAATAAGTTTGATCGAACAATTTGAAAATATTCCTTAAACTTCTAGTAGAAACATAGAAATCATTGGATTAGGTGGAAACACAAATCATTTACTCTTATAAATTACTTCCCACGTCCAAACTGCAGCAAATAAGACAATTAGGTCAGTCATAGAGTAAGCACAACAAAGAAATCTGCTCTAGCGTCTCGGTTCTTAAAGCGTGGCATCGTTTTGTTACATCCACTCAAATGTTAGGCATTTCGCACCTTCAAAAGCAGCAACCGGATATATCAGAAAGGTAAGTACATCTCCATTGTCATACAATTATTCCAGAGTTCTTATCTGGTGCAAATATTTGCATCATTTTTTGTAGAGGGGAAATTGTTAGTTTTTTTTTTTATTATTTTACATTTTTATTAGTCTACTTTTTAATTTTTTTTTATACAAGTATTGTTGAAATTGATAATTCAACAATCATGTTTAAGCATGAATTTGATATAAATATTAATGAAGAGTCAACAAGAAGACTAGTACGCAAAGATTGTACGACAAAAAAATAAAACGTAGAGCCGAAAGCAAGAAGCAACTTGGAAATGCAAAGAAGGATGTACAAGTCTGAACACCCAAATGTTGAAAGACAAAATACTCCCACGTTGTAAAAAAGGATGTCGCGGCGTAGCGACAAGATCGCACCAACACCTCAGTGTTCGTCGAGGAATATCGCAGTGTTGGATTAGTTGCATTAACACTATAACATTGGATGTTGAATGCCCCAACATTACTTTTTTATTTATTCAAATTAACTTCTTTAAGTGGGTTTTGGACTTTCACATGCAATGACTATTATTTCAAATAGGTTTAAGGTTTCTTAAACCTTTGTAAATAATATATAAACCCTTGTAATCCCTTAGGATGCATTAAACATTAAGAAATACTCTAAGAGAATGGAGAACTATGTAGTGCATTAGAGTGAAACTATAGTGAATGTCTTTGTTCTGTGTGAAGAAAAGAAACATTAATAGATCCTTTGAGAGTTATCTATATTGTATTCCTTAATAATCTCTTTAAAGAATCTTGGTGATTTATAGTTCTTGTGTAAACTTTAGTTAAAGAGGTAAGGATTCCTTAATCCACCGTAGACGTAGGTGTTATGCCGAACTGTGTAATTGATTGTGTGTGATCTTGTTTTTATTCTTGATCTCTTATTTTCTTGTAATTAAAAGCTTTTGCAATAATAAGGTATTAAGGTAAAGGCTAATTGATAAGAGAGATTAGTGTTAAAGCTAATATCCTTCAATAAACTACTATCAGAGACTGGTTGAGGTCTAGATTGCAAAGCATAAATAGCAGAGCCAGATTACAAAGCAAAGTTTATTAACCATGGAAATTCTTAAGCAAGAAATAGAGAAGTTCAATGGAATGAATAACTTCATAGAAGGTAAAGGTTATGGCTCAACGAGTAAGTCAAATGTCAGACTCAACCTTAAAGAAAACTCAAGTAACTACTAGCGAAGAGAAGAAACTTGTGAAGTCTAGAGAATTAGATTAGGACACCATTCAGAAGAGAGCTCACAGTACCATAGTTTTATCATTGAGTGAAAAAGTATTATAGAGGTGATTAGAGAGAAAACCACAATAGGTCTGTGGAAGAAGCTCGATGCCCTATACATGACGAAGTCTTTGGTGAATCATTTGTATGTGAAGAAGAATCTGTATAAGTTGTCTATGTCTGATGGATCTTCAATAAGAGATTATATTGACGCCTTCAATAAGATCATCATAGATCTTGAGACAATAGACATCAAGATCGAGGATAAAGATAAGACTATTATCTTGTTATGTTAGTTTTCACTAAGTTATAAGCACTTTATAAATTCACTCATGTATGGTAGGGAGACTTTAACCATTAAGGATATTAAGACTTCATTGAACTCAAAAGAATTAAGGAAGAGATTGAATCCGACAGTGCAACAAATTTAGTTACAAGAGAAAATAAAAACAATCAATCTATGGGGAGATCCAAAAAATATTTTCTTTGTAAGAAAGAATAGCACTTTATAAAGAGTTGTCCAAAAATAAAATGAAGGGATGAAAATGTTGCAATTGCTTATTATAAGGATGACTTGAAAGTTGTAAACTCCCTTGTAGCCTCTAAAGAAAAGTACGCTAAAGAATAGATACTAGATTTTGGTTGTAGTATCCATATGTGTTCTAATATATCATTATTCACTAACTATAACACTATTAAGAGGAAGTACTAATGGGAAATAACATGACTTGTGAGGTTATACCGGTTGGCAACATAAGGATGATGATGCATGTTGGAAAGATTAGGGACTTACTTGGTATAAGGCATATTCCTAAATTAAGAAAGAACTTGATATCTCTATGAAAGATAGATAAAGAAAGGTATTTAATTGTAGCAACAAAAAAAAAAAAATACTAAGGGTAGTAAAAGCATCTATAATGATGAATTGTAAGAAATACAAGAAGAGGCTCTATGTGCTTGGTGGGATGGCCATAAGTGGCTCTACAAAGGTTATTGAGTGAATGCAGAACACAAGTCGACATCTAAAATTAGCTCACCTAAATGATATAGATCGAAAGAGAACGCATGGCATCAATACCCTATACAAGAGGCATTCATACTATTGGAAACCAAATTCACGAGCTCAAGATGAGTTAAGTTTAAACAAACACTTAACAAGAATCAACTCTAAGTGATAACGCATTAGTGTGGATGGATTCAAAAGCCTTCTAGTAGAAAAATTTTAAATTAATGAGGATTTGTTAGAATTGGTAATTCAACAATCATGTTTGAGCATGAATTTGAAATGGATACTAATGAAGAGTCAATAAGAAGTCTAGTACCCGTAAGTGATACGAGGAAGAAACAAAAGATATAACTGAAAGTAAAGAGAGTCTTGGAAATAAAAAGAGGGACATATAGGTCTGAGCACCCCAATATTAAAAGACAAAACGTCCCTGCATCAATTCCAGATAGAACAATACCCCTGCGTTACTAGGAGGATGCCACGGTGTTGAAATAAGGTCATACCAACGCCCTAGCATTTGTCGAGTAATCGCAATGTTGGAATAGTTGCATAAACGCTCTAGCATTAGATGCTGAATGCCCCAGCATTACTTGTTCGAAAAAAAAATTTGGTTCAAATTGACTTCTTTGAGTGAGTTTTGAACTCTCACAGACAATGACTCTTATTCTAAATAGGTTTAGGGTTTCTTAAGCTTTTGTAAATAATATATAAACCCTTATAATCCCTTAAGATTCATTAAATATTAAGAAAGACTCCAAGAGAAAATAAAGACTAAGTGATTGGGTGTATTATGATGAAACCATAGTGAGTATCTTTATTTTGTATGAACAAAATGAACACTAATAGATCGTTTAAGAATTTTTTTTATTGTATTTATTGATAATCTTTTGAAAGAGATCATGGTAATTTGTAGTTCTTGTGTGAATTTTAATAAAAGAAGTTAGGATCCCTTGATTTATCGTGAATGTAATTTTTTTACCGAACCACGTAATTAATTATGTTTGATCTTATTCTTATTATGATCTCTTATTTACTTGTGATTAAAAGCTTCCGCAATAATTGAATATTAAGACAAAGGCTAATTATTGAAAGAGTTTAGTACTATGGTTAATATATTTCAAAAAGTATTATATTATAAATTTTAAATCTCAATAAATTATAATAATTACCTGTCAATAATAAATAAATAACTCTCTTTTAACAATTAAATGAATAAAAATTTCTCATTTATATATAAATTTTGTCACTGAGACAAGTATCTAATACTTTTTCTCTTAATATTTTTTTTTTTTAGCCAAGTGACTAATTAAGAGGTTATTGAAAAGTAAAAATCACTGAAAAACTGATAAAAAAAATATCAAACAATAAAAGACATAACTGACAAATTTCATCATTCGAATATGTAAGAGAGTTTTTTAAAGATAAAATTTTGTTTAACATTCTGTAAAAGAAATAACTGACAAATTTCATCGTTCGAATAAGCAAGAGAGTTTTTTAATGATAAAATTTTGTGAGATTTTTAAAGATAAAATTTTGTTTAACATTCTGTACAGAGAGTTGGAGAATTTTTATCTTTTATTAATTATTTGTAAAAAAGAGTTATAAACTAAAATGAAAAAAAGGAAGAAAAAAAAATACTGGCGTCTACACCTAAAATTTTCCAATCATTTAGAACTGAAGCGATTCTCAATTTTTCTTTTTTTTTTTCAAATATTAAGCACGGGAGAATTTACGATCTTATCGGTGACAAGCATATGGTTCCTATATCTAATCAAGCTGTAATGAAAGGACTTGCATAAAAGCAACCAGAATTAATTTCCAAAACAAAAGCAAAAGAAGCCAAGAGATTTGATTCATCAAAAGCCATGCATAAGATATTGACGCCATTGATCCATCCAAAGATGGCCACAATTATCCGAAAGCAAAAATGTCCGACGCTTCCTTCACGCCAAATATGTAGCGTAGGCCACACTCCAGCATAATACATTGACGGTAAAGTTCTTTTTTTGTTCCTTCAAATTTCACTCAAAGTTCATTTTAATCCTATAGATTTCAAGAGGTTGATTTGTTTCCTTTTTTCCTTTTCCTTGAAAGTTTCATTATCGATTCAATAAAGACTCCTTCATCTGATATCCAATTCCATGTGAATTGAATATCATATAGTTATATTGTGGGTATATATATTGGTTGCTTTTGCGGGTAAAATCTCTTAAAATATATAAAGTCTCTTAATAAGAAATCCTGTTCGCTTATTAGTAGACAGGTGATTTGGTTTCAGTTTTAAGAAAAAAGGGCTAAATGTTCTTACTCTTATTAGTGGACATGTTTGGTGAATTCGAATTATAGTGAGATAAAAAGGTCAGTTATTATAGGACTATTTAAGGAACCTAATAAATTATATATATATCTTTATATTAATATAATATTATTCATTTTAAATTCAAGTTCTCATGATTTTGCTTTTAAATTCTACTGAAAATGTCTCATATTAATAGAAATGTAGTTCACTCTTTATATATTAATGATTCTCCCTATTTCTTGCCAATGTAAGATTTTGTTTGTCTTAATAATCCTCCTCTTGAATAAAAGACCACATTATTTTACGTAGTTTGAACCTCTCCTGTAACGAGACCCCATCCGTTTATCTTTCATATAAAAGACCTTACTCTATTTAATTTGGTACTCATCTTCTACTTATCTTCATTGCATTAAGATCGTACGCTTTATATAAAACACCAGAGTATCGCACCATTTACCATGAGAGTCTACTCTATCAGATCAACTCCGTATCATGACATTGAAAAGACACGCTTTACATAAAGCCCAAGAGCACACTACCGCCTATCGATAAAGTTTAACCACAGATCCCATCACAAGTAAATTGTAACTTACCAAGCTCACCACATTTTCATTCGGCACCAAAAATTTTTTTTACATAACTAATTGCAGAGCATAGCTTTGATACCACTTATAAATAATCTAAGAGTAAAACTACGAAAGTTTAACCTTAAAATAAACAATACCATATAAATGTAAAGATATATGTAGTTTATTGAACTCTTTACGGACTCCTTACAAACTATTTAATAAAAATTTGCACCTATATTTTAAAATCAATCAATTGATTAAGATAACAAAAGAGAAGAACTAAATTTAAATAAATGACATCTCTTGAATAGATGGTTCCAAGGCTACAGGTTAAATGACCAAATTGAATCTTGGACTAGAATTAAAACATTAAAATAAAACTATTTAACCCTACATAACAACCTAGGTAAAAAAGTATTAAAAACTATCGTATCTTCTATTTATAGTTGCTGATAATAAGTCCAAGCTAAGTGACACTTGCTTTGTACAAGTTGAGAAGATAAAAAGATGGAAAGAAGAAAGGGCACAGCAGCATCACCAGAAGCAAAATCTGAAACTTTTACCTGCTTACAAGCTCCAAAAATGAAGAAGAACAAAATCGAGAACAGGAGGAGGTTCAGTGATGAACAAATCAGATCATTGGAGTCGATTTTCGAATCAGAGACGACGAAGCTTGAACCAAGGAAGAAGTTGCAATTAGCCAAAGAGCTAGGGATGCAGCCTCGCCAGGTTGCTATATGGTTTCAAAACAAAAGAGCAAGATGGAAATCGAAACAGATTGAGCATGATTATGAAATACTCAGAGCAAATTATGATAGCTTAGCATCTAGTTTTGAATCCTTGAAGAAAGAGAAAGAGTCCTTGCTTTTGGAGGTAACCTCTCTACCTCCTTCAACTTTAGTTTTATAGTAATTTCTCAATAAAAAGTCTATTAACTTCAATCCTTCATTCTTCCTTTTTTTTTTCTTCTTCTTCTTCTTCTTCTTTTAAATAGCTGCAGACGCTAAATGAACAACTGGAAAAATCTGAAGATGACAATAAGGGTATCCATGATTTGAAAAGAATAAGTTACACCGGAAGTTCAAAGAAAGGAAATACAAAGAGTGAGCTCGAACAAAAGCTAAGTTTCTTGGAGGAAGGAAGAAACCTAGATAATAGAGTAGAAATTGGGCAGTATGATTCTGTAGTATCATCTGAAAAATGGTGTGGTAGTAGCTTCAACTCCGCTGGCATATTAGATCCGTCAACAAGCAGCAGCACCTCACACTGGTTAAATTTCTGGGTTTGAAAATGGCATATCAAAACTTGAAAAATGTGAGAGAAGCCAGAAGCTAACGTGCATATGTACGAGAATTCTCTAGTACGGATATGTATAAAAGAATTTACAACCATTTCTTGAGTGTTCATTTTCAACACCAGTAGCTTGCACTCGGCTTAAAACCTGTATCATTAGGGGAATATTCTGCTGGAATATTTGATTCACTCCTGTATTTGTTCTATGTAGGGTGTATTTTATGCATCAAAACAAGATTAATTAATATTATGCTCCAGTTTTTAGCCTTACAAGTTACATCCTGCAAGTCAATTAGTTTCTGTTTCTTGTTTTCTGTACTTCTTCAATTCTCTTGTAGTAGTTGTGTATGTGTTTTCTTTTTCTACTACAACTGGTTAAGGCTCTTTCACAATAATTTCTGTGTTGTTTTCAAGAGTCATTATTCATTGGTTAAAATTGCAGATATGAAATTATACAGTATTCTATAACTCAATAGGATGCCATTTTGAAGTTATTTGAAGCTACATAATCAGTATCATTTTAAATCCATACTTTAACCATCTGCATGCAGGCACTAGAGAATGTTAAGAGTAATAGTTCCACATCAGCAGTTCATGAATCAGCAGTCCATGTCTATGTCAGCTAAAGCCGTTGAGAAGATTTCTATTGCCAAGAGATTTAGTTCTAATCCTACAAGCATATCTGATATACATTACTCTGGGCTGATAAGTAGAGCTTATCAGCATAGTGTTAGTTGGATAACTCCTTTTTCCATGTGATTAATTTGTTTTAAGTGTGTGTATATATATATATATATATATATATATATGATCCCGAGGTCCTGTAAATGAACCATTGTATTACTGTCAGTTTATTGAAAATAATCAGGTTTTTCAATTCTCTGCAACTTGTTCTTAATTGTAAACTTCATCTTGGACTTGCGGCGAGGGGTAAATCATCCATCCATTCTCCTTCCCTCCGTATGTCACCCCTATGGCCCAAAACAATATCCGCTCCATTACCAGGCCCACTAAATATCAACTTTCTCATTGGGAGGACCCAAGTGCTGGCTAGCATACGGGCGAATGTTCTCAAAGGCTTTATAAATAGCTAAGCCTTGTCTAAGAATGGCAAGTTTTTGGGGGTCTGAGTTTAGATTTTGCTCGATCTAAACTTGGACCTAAATTTTTTCTGATTCTCAAAATCAGAATTGCACCCGAATTTTTTTGTGTGAACGGTTCGAGTGCTTGGAACAAAACTCGACTTCTCAAATTTTCTGTAGTAAAATATGTGTATTTTACTAAGGTCAAAAGAAATGTAAAGAATTTCTTTTTAAAAAGAAAACTTAATCTATCAATTTTCTTTCTTATTTCTCAGCAGTCAAATAATAATCACTAGATTTGCCCACCACTTGATCATGCATACCGAAATTATCACTGAAACGAAGCAAATCCAAAACTTGAGCGTAAAAGAAGAAAGATAAAACAGAAAAGATTTTATCCCGAAACAGCAAAGATTGATTGGATAAAAAATTAGCAACGAAATCAAATTCGATCTAGGAAAAATGGAAAGCCCACATAAATAAACTTCATCAACATCCCATAAATTTAAGAAACAAAGCTACAAATTTTCAAGTTCCAACAAGAACAACTGATATTACCCAAATAAAAACAGTAAGAATAAAGAAAAAAATCAACAAGAACAATGATCGGTCAGAGAGCGCGAGTGATTCAATTTGATGACTCAAACTAGACGAGAGAGAACGAGAGACGAGAACAAAGCAGAGAGATGGCATGAGACTTGAGAGAAGAGAAGTGAAACAAAACAGAAAGAATAATTTATTTTAAAAAAATCGGATTGCGAGTCGAGTTAATCCGGATCTAAAAAACATAGACCCCATCAGGACCCAAAAAATAATAATAAAATTCGCAGACGAAAAAGGAACTCATATTTTTTTAGTTTTTGTCGAATCCGAATTTAGATGTGGATTTTTTAGCCTTGTCCATAAGAGAACAATATTCAATGACCCATAGGAAATATAATCACTTCTGAAAATTCAAAATTCATAAACTGCATGAAACTTGACTAGCTCTTAATGAGTTGGTTATTTTGTGTTTTCTTATTTTAAGGTTTTGTTTTGTTTTGTTTTTACGTTTTCTTATTTTATATAGTTTAAGTTAAAGTTAGGAAGCCTAACGTTCTTTGGTTGAACAGTGAATAATCTTAATTTTTAATTTAAAATTAAGGTTTAAGTCTTTTTTGATGTATGGGTAAAAAGTGAATTTTTTTAATTTTTAATAAAATAGATTTAACTTTTATTATATTTAAATTATTAAGCTACGCCTCAACAAATATTATTGCATGCTTTTATAGGCTTTTGATTATAAATATTAATAGATTATTATAATATTCAAAAACAAATTAGGTTAAGAAAACAAATACGTGATTAAATTCGACAATTCACAACGAATTTAAGTAAAATATAACAAAATTTTACTAATTCAAATTTGATTCACATAATAATTTGAATCCAATATTAAAATTCAAATTAATCGATTATTTGTATACGATTCATTTGATTGGCAATTTAAAAGAAAAAAAACTTATTCGTGTATTTCAATTCAAATTTGATTTAAACTCGATCTGAATTCAAACCAAATTTGTTTTAAACTTGAACTAAATTGATACTAAACATTGAATAAAGTGTTTCAGTTCAAAATCGTATTGAATGCGTGCATATGATTTGTGTTCACCATATTAGAAATCACATGTATATATATATATATATATATACATATATATAATTTATACATTTCATATACAAATATATACATGGCAGAAGTTAGAAATCAAAATTTCTAAAACAATTAATACAATAAATTTTGATTACGTTAATAAAATTAAATAAATATTAATCACATTAATACTAAAAATAATAACAATCACTTTGCAAGCTTTTGAAATAATTCAAGTTAGAGTACCGCCTGAAATGGACTCATTAATAATTATAAAACTTAACAGAATGAACTTGAGTCATTAAAATAGCGGTCTTATATCCAACACTAGTTTAACAGTTAAGTCTTAAATTTAAGACAAATTCTTTATCTTAGATTTTTATTTATTTAATCATTGTTGAACACATGAATAATTAAACAAAATATTATTGTTACTTCAATAGCTTAGACTTAATAAAAAAAAAGATGAAAATTTTAATTTAACTATTGAACTAAAACATGAAAAACCATTTTTCTCTCTTTTCCTCCCCTTATGGCTGGCCATCTTAATGTAAAAACAACAACCACTCTTTGTTTTAATTTCACATATATATATATATATATATATATATTAATTTAACTCAATTATATCCAACACTTAACTAAAGATAGGTTAAGTTACTTAGCCATCAAGTTTATTATTAAATAATATTAAATAAATATTGACTTAACCTTGATTAATTATTAATCTTGATTATTATTTAATATATTGAATTAATCAATACTTTATTAATTAACCTAACCCAAGTTTAATCATTAACTTTAGTTACAATAAATAAGCTTGGTCATCAAATAATTAATATAATAATCTCACCTATCTCAAGTTAACACTTAACTAGAGTTAAATTAATTTACTTTTTTAATAATTATATGATTAAATAATTAATTAATCTAACATTAGTTAATAATTAATTTAAGTTAAGTTACACAACATTTAATTATTAAATTAATTTTTTAACCTAACTATATGCTTAACTTTTAATTATATTTAACTTATTTTAACTCCTGATTCATCTAAATAAAACTTTAATTGAGATGTTTGATTACAAACACTATAATTCATGTTGTCAAAAATCATCAAACTCCTAAAAGTCACAATAACAAAACAGAAGCAGGTAATAAAAGTAAGCATGAATTTTTTTTCAACATAAGAAATATGATTGGAAACATAGCAAGTAATAAATTTTACAGTATATCCAAGGTCTCTGTATTAAATGGTGTGTCCACTTGTTTTAAACTCGAACTAACACCACAATCATTAATTATAGTAGATGTAAAAGTTGAAGATGACGATATTAGGTAAAAATTTTAATTGGTAAAAAAATCAATAAAGTTAGGATTTTATGTTAAATTATAAAAAAAAATAAAAATTAAAAGCGTACTTAAATTCATGAAGACGCAAAAAAATTAGAGTTGATGTCTTCCATGTTTAAACATTTTTTTTATGAGAGAAAAACTATCGTCACTCATTAATATGATATGAATGAATAATACGTTAGAGTTTAATCTAGGGACTTCAACCTATTATTTATAGTATTTTATTTTATTTTGACATATTATAAAAATAAAATAAAATAACCGGGTCTCTACACATTGAAACTCATGCCATATGAGATGCCTTAAAAGCTCAATAATAAATAAATTTTATTTGATCACTTTTAATGGGCAACAAAATAAATAGCTAATAATGTATAATTAATTGATATATATATATATATATAGGCCCACTTTAATATATTACCCAACAATCTCCCACTTTAATCACATATGTCATTTTATAATTGTACATTATCAAATAATTTTATGAGCTCAATATTGACTATCTTAATAAAAGACATCTCTTAACAATCTAGTCCATCAATTATACTGATATAGGATCAAAACAACATTCGTTATCTTTCTTATAACTAGATCCATCAATGGTCACATATATCAATATAATCAATGACATAAATTAAGTATGGATGTAAAGCATGAAAATTTCATGTAATGTGATCCCTTAATATACCTATTTTCAACTGGTCTTACTTTATAATTCATAAGAGTTCAACAATATACTTTTAAAAATTTATACAAAACTGTAATTAAAAGAATATAATTTTATTTCAGAGTTTTTAATAAATAAATAAAGAGTAATACTTTAGTCTAATCAAAAAACATGTTAATTGTAATTGAACATCAAGAAACAAACTCCTACTATAGAAGCATATCATCAGGATGAACTACACCTATACGAGCCATGTGCTTATGAAACACCTTAGGTGGTACACCCTTAGTAAATGGATCCGCAATCATTAAGTTTGTACTGATATATTTAATTGACATTTGAAGACTCTGAACTCTCTCTTTAACAACAAGAAACTTGAGATCAATATGCTTTGACTTTCACGAGCTTCTGTTGTTCTTAGAATATAATTCAACAGCTTTATTATCATAATTTATTCTCAATGGTCTCTCAATGCCATTGATAATTTGTAGTCCAATGATAAAATTCTACAGCCATATTGCTTGATTTGATTCCTCATAACAAGCTACAAATTCTACTTCCATGGTGGATGAAGCTACGAGTGACTGCTTGACACTCTTCCATGATACAGCTCCCTCAGCCAACATGAAGGCATAACCTAAAGTCGATCTTCTACTATTGAGACAACCAACAAAATCAAAGTCTGAATATCCAATGATCTGATCTCCGATATGTAAGCATGTAATCTTTTATTCTTTGTAAATACCGCATAACATTTTTAACGGCTCTCCAGTGATCCATTCCTGGGTTATTTAGATACCTGTCAAGCATTCTAACTACGTACGCAATATCTGGACGGGTATAAACTTGAATATACATAAGACTCCCTACTGCCGATGCATAAGAGATGTTCTCTATCTATTTCTTCTCAATCTTATTTATTGGGCATTGAAGCATACTCAAGTTATCACATTTAGTAATGGGTGTGTCTCTTAACACACAATTCTTCATATCAAATCTACTAAGCACCTTATCGATATATGCCTTTTATGAAAAGCCAAATATACCACGAGAACAATCTCGTTGAATCTGTATGCCCAATACAAAAAAGGCATCCCCAAGATCTTTCATTTCAAATTTATTTGAAAGAAATCTTTTAGTTTCATGCAATAAGCTTATATTGTTGCTTGCTAGTAGAATGCCATCCACATATAAGACAAGAAGAATAAATTTGCTCCCACTGATCTTGTGATAAATGCATTGATTAACAGTGTTTTTCTTAAAACCAAATGAGTTAATCACTTGATCAAACTTCCGATACCATTGACGTGATGTTTGCTTTAAACCATAGATGAACTTTTTTAATTTTCACACCAAAGATTTTGAATCTTTGTATTCAAAGTTCTTTGGTTACAATATGTATATGGTTTCTTCAATATTGCCATTAAGAAATGTAGTCTTTACGCCCATCTGATGTAGCTCTAAATCATAATGAGATACAAGTGCCATAATAATTCTAAAAGAGTCTTTTGATGAAATTGGAAAGAAAGTCTCTTTATAATCAATGCCTTCATTTTGAGTGAAACCTTTTGCGACTAGACGTGCCTTATATCTTTCGACATTGTCTTTCGAATCCCGTTTAGTTTTGAAAATTCATTTACAACTAATTGATTTCGCTATTTTAGGCAATTTGACAAGATCCCAAACGTTATTGTCTTGTATTGATTTCATCTCATCTTTCATGGGATTTATCCATTTCTGGGAGTTCACATTTTGTTTGACTTGACTAAAAGTTATTGGATCATCTTTCAGTCTTATATCAAACTCATGTTCTTGAAGATACACGACATAATAATTCAAAATCGCTGATCTTCTCTCCCTAGTGGATCTTCTTAATGGTACTTCCAATTGATGTTGCTATTGTTGCTCCTCTACATAAGTATGAGCACGTTCTTCAATATTGGTAGGAGGTATCTTAGGAACGTCTTGATTATCTGTACTTGCATCCTGCATAATGACAAGTGCAATTACCTGGTAATTATCAATTGCAATATTATAAATAGTTACATATTCATCTTAAAAAATAATATTCCTGAGTCTAGCACTCCCACTATATTCAACATCCTCAATTAATTCACCATTCCCTGCCTCGAAAAATGATCTGTTTGAGGGATCATGAAACATAAAACCTATCAATCTCTTCGAGTATCCAACAAAGTAGTAGTTTATTGTTCTTGAGTCCAAATTTTTTTCATTAGGCCTTATGGCCTAGCCTCAGCTGGACAACTCCAGACAAGCAAATGCCTAATACTAGGCTTCTTTTCAGTTCGTAGCTCATATAGGATTTTAGCTACTGCTTTACTTAGAACTCGATTAAGAATATATATTGGAGTCTTTAAAGCTTCACCTCAAAGAGATTTTGGTAAATTAGAATGATTTATCATACTTCTAACCATATCCTATAGGGTTGAATTTCGTCTCTCAACTACACCATTTTGACTTGGAGTCCCCAACATGGTATATTAAGGAATGATGCCACATTCTTATAAATATCTCATAAAAAAGCCTAAACGCTGTTCATCTGATCCATCATATATACCATAGAATTCACCACTACAGTCAGATTTAATGACTTTAATTTTCTTGTCAATCTAATTTTCAACTTCAGCTTTATGGACCTTGAAAATGTCCAATGATTGAGACTTCTCATGAATTAAGTATAGATACCCATAACGAGAATAATTATTTATGAAAGTAATAAAATATTGTTGACCATTCTAAGAAGTCGTAGGGAATGGACCATAAATATCAATATGAATTAATTCCAAGACGTTTGAACTCTTGTTGGTACCAACTTTTCTAACATTTGTTTATTTTTCTTTAATGCATTCAATACATATTTCAAAATCTGAAAAATCAAGGGAATTCAAAATTCCTTCTGACATAAGCCTTGGAATTCTTTGTTTAGAAATGTATCTTAAACGCTTATGCCATAATATATAAGGATTTTCATTAATTAATTTGCGCTTTATACCATAATTGCTTACATGCAAGGTTTCATTAATTTGTGAGGCATGAAGATCCAATTGATATAGATTATCAACTAAAGAATCGGTACCAATAATATTTGAATTCTAAAAGAAACTAAACTTTTTATTTTCAAAAGAATAAGAGTAACTGAATTTGTCCAAACAAGAAATAGAAACTAAATTCCATCTAAATGACAGTACATAAAATGTCTCATGAAAATCCAAATAATAACCAGATTTTAATTGTAATCTAAATAGTTCAATTGCTCAACAGGAGCCTTGTTGCCATCACTTACGTAGATGAATCTTTCAGCATCAGTTGGTGGTCGGCTCTTTAGATAACCCTCTATAGTTACACTTATGTAAGTAGTTGCACCCGTATTTATCCACAAAGTGTGACTTGGTACTAAAGCCAAATTAACTTCTGAACAAACAAAGTTGAAAAGTTTACCCTTTTTGTCAAGCTATTTTGCATACTTGAAATAATCTTTTTTCACATGTCCAACTTTCTTGCAAAAATAACAAGAGATTTTAGCATTTTGTTTCTTTTGCACCTTAAGCTGTGAAGTTCCAATGTCTGCAGCTTTTTTTCCTTTATTATTCCTTTTTTTTTTCTTATTGGCAATATTGTCATTGGAAAAAGTTGCTAAATGAGCACTCTATATCTTTTCTTATTTCAATCTCTCTTCCTCTTGCACACATTGAGCAATGAGTTCATTAATAGTTCATTTCTCTTTTTGAGTATTATAGCTAATCTTGAAAAAGACTATATTGTGTAAGAATAAAGATCAAGATTAGATACACAAGAATGTCATCAGAAAACTCTAACTTTAGTGCCTTTAATCTTGTAATAAGATTAGACATTTTCATAATGTACTCCTTTATGTTTTCTTTACCTTTATACCACATTGAAACAAGCTTAGACAAAATAGTACTTGTTTCGACCTTTTCATTACCAGTGAATTGGTTTGCTATTTGGCTTAAATTTTTTTAGCATTTTCTTCTTCAAGCACTGCGCCCCTGATGGTATCTGGAATAAAGTATTTTATGATCATTAGATTCATACGGTTAGAATGCTCCCATTTTTCATAAAGTGTCATTTGTTCAGCAGTACTGCTATCAATAAGGGCGAGAGGTTCTTCCATCCGGATTGCCTAGTCTAGATCCATACACACAAGCACAATGGTAATGTGTTCCTTCCATTTCCTGAAGTTAATGTTGCTAAACACTGAAATGTTGTTCAAATTAAAAATAGAAAAAACAGTTACTGTATAGAACAAAAAAAACTTACCAATAATAGCCATGCCATTTAATCATGCATACATATACACACATAATATAAGATATAATAAATTAGGCCATTATAAGATATCAAGCACAACATTGCTATGTAGTCTTTGGACACAAATAACAATTTGTAAACAGTACTCTTAAAATTTGGTCAATAAATATTGATAATAAATCATGCCAATAATATGCCTTTCTTTGGACTGACATATTATACGCATGAAAAATGTCAAAGTTTATCACATATTTACTGTCACATGTGTCTATTACCTGACTAAAAAATAATCTTTCTTTGGGCCAATTATTTTTCATATAGATTTATACACAATTATTTAGTTTATTTAATAATACTCATATATTTCAAAATAAATAAATCTAAATAAAAGAGATCACTTTGATGACATTTTATTTCAATTTTAAAAATACTTGATATTAGTTTACAAAAAAAGAGAAAAAAATAAAATAAAATTGTCAAAGTCAACGTCAACGGTCAAAGTTATATTATGTCAAAGTTAGGGTAGGACCAAAGTGTGTTGGGATCAAAATAGTTAGTTCGGGTTAAGCCTAAATTTTTTTAATTATCCAAATTCTAAATTTTATCCAATAATCTAAATCTAAAATAAGTTCAAGTCTATCATAAGTCACTTGATTTGGTTTATATATTGGGTTAAGATAACTTGAGTCTAATTAAGTCTTTATAAGCCATGTGAAATTAATTTGATAAACTTTCTAAAATTGGTGGACACTAACTACCTTACGTGTACCACAATTAGAAAAAAATTTCATTAAATTTGACATTACCAATATAACTTTGAATTTAAATAAATTTTGACTTTTATTCCCTTTCTTCCTTCTTTTTATTATTTATTTATGCATTTAATTAAAAAAAATTCAAAATTAAATTAGTTGAATACGTAATAAAAAAAATTTTTTGAATCCGTAATAAAATAAATAAATAATGCATCACAAGCATTAAGAATTGAATTTCACATATGATTACATATGAACACATGAAAAAAGCAATTTTGGAAGCATTTATATTGGCAAACCCACGTTGGTCTATGACACAAAATTAACAATAACAATAATAATAATAACAATAATGCCAAAAATTAAATATGCAATCATTGCCAAATCTATTCAGTATAATTCGGCTTCATTCCAAGCGCCCCCCTCTCTTTTTTTTTTATAATAATTACGTATTCAAATATTGAACCATTATAATCAATTTGGCATATTGATACCACTTCATGCCCATTCATAAATCCGAATCTATGAGTATAACAGTTATGGAATTGATACCGAAATTGCTGTTCGACAACAACACCAATCCGCAAATATATATATGCAATATAAACCATACACACAATTTAATACTCATAATTTAATATTAAATTTTTTATTTTTTAATGATTCAATATGAGGTGATTCTGATATCACTCGATAGATAAAATTTTTAATTGGTAAAAGAATCATTAAAATTAAGATCTCATATTAAATCATAAAAAAAAATTAAAATTAAAAGCGTACTTGAATTTATGAAGACGCAAAAAAATTGAAGTTAATACTTTTCACGTTTAAATTTTTTTTTTATAAAACAAAATTGTCATCGCTCACTAATGAAATGTGAATGAATAATATGTTAAGGTATAAATTGGAGACTTCAACCTATTATTTATAATATTTTATTTTATTTTAACTCATCATAAAAATAAAATAAAATAATTAAGTCTCTGTACATTAAATCTCATATCATATGTGATGCATTAAAAGTTTAATAATAAATAAATTTTATTTAATTATTTTTAATAAATAAATTTTATTTAATTATTTTTAATAAATAAATTTTATTTAATTATTTTTAATAAATAATAAAATAAATAATTAATAATATACAATTAATTAATATAAATAAACTCATATAATATCCAACAGATGAAGCAAATTTGAGCATGTACTCCTCGAACAAAAAGAACAACTTGTCTTTAACATTTTTAAACCTCAATGAATTTTCACCATAAAACTTTCTATAAGTAAACTCGACAAATTGTATCTTGTACCAAGAATTCAAAAATCAATGCTATTGCTAAAATGGTGCGCAAAAACCATGGCAATATTTTTCAAATTTTTTCATAATGTTCTTTATTATACTTTTTTTTTTTTGTAATCCTCCTCACTTTCCAATAAATGCTTCAAAGTCAAAATTAGTTGAAAACACCTTAAAGAAATACAAAATCGAAATCGGGTACTTTGTTCTTGAGAAGATGCAAATAATGTCTTAAAACACCCAATAATTTGTTAATTTTCTCTACTTTTTCCTCCTCATTTTTAAGAGGATAATGCTTGTAATTTGAGTCACTTAATGCTAAGTGACAAAATGTACTTTTATAATAAAGAAAAGTTAAATTCCATCTTAAGATAACATCTTGTTTTAGTCCTTTCTAGTATCTAAAGACATTTGCTTAAGGCATTTAAAATTTTTTTGCTTTCTCACTTGTGACCCTTTAAATTCACTGTCTCACGAACTTTTTGAACTTCCTTTTTAATTTATTTTCATCCATCTTGAATAATCAACATATACATAACTATGAATGTGAAGAAAATCTCTATTATAAGTAAGTGCTCTCCTTAGTTTCAATTGACTTTCCAACATATCAACACAAACATTATTGTTCGTTGCATTATCTAAGGTCATGAGAATATCTTTTTTTTTTTCTTCAATATCCAATCACATAAAAATGACAATAACGTAGCAATCAAAGAAACCCCTTTATATAGAGGTGGCATGTCATAAAAATTTAACACTCTTTTTTGCAAAGTCCAATCTATAAAAATATGTTCTAAGACACAAATAACCATCTATAATTATAAGTCCACATATAAAAAAAAAATATTCTACCAGAACTCTCTCATACCATATTTCTTATCTTCTCTCTTTTTCTCTTATACATCTTTAACACATCTGCTTTTGTAATATTTCTATAAATTACTTGCACTTCATCACACAAATAATAGAAGATTTTTCTAATGCCCTCATATTCAACAAATTGAAAAGGAAAATCATGTTTTATAATGGCAACGGATAATAGCTCACAAAACACATTGACATCAAATTTTATGTGTAGATATAGACCCATCACAATTATCTAGAAGCATTTGGTATGGATCACCGAGCATTTGGAATTTAAGGCAACATTCTATATGTTTTTTCATGTTATCTATGCACCGCTGGATGAACATGTATTCAATTCCATATTTCTAGCACTTGGATTTTTTTATTTCCATTTGGATAGTGATCCAATGACAACTTATAAAACATTGTCCATACTTGTGACATTAGTGTCTTCTTGTGTTTTCCAATTACTTGATGCGGAAAAACTTTTCCTGCCTCTTCTTCCATTTCAATGATATGATCATCATATTTCATTTATTTTCTGGGGCTCTCTCACCCATAGAATGTAAAAGTAGATATAGCCTTCATGGCTTTTACCTCACTCATTCTGGCTGTAGTGGTTCTTTATCTTGCCTTTTCTCTTATAATCTTTTTTCCTTTCTTTTTTATCTTGAACTAAAGATTTTGTTTGGTTGGGTAAACTATTAAAGAAGTGCTCAGAATGGATACAGAGCAATTAATCAAACTTTTTGGTTCATTAAAAATCTCTGAAGCTGAAAGTGAGAAGATAGAAGTGACGGGCCTCTTAAGAGATTCGAGTGAAAAAAATGAAAGCAGAGTGCGTGGGAGCCAAAGTTCTGTCAACCAGAACTATTAACTAGGAAGTATTTAGAACCACTATGATCCAATTATGGAGGTAATAAATAAAGTCCAGATTGAAATAGGATAAACATAAAAGTTCTGGTATTAGGCCCCTGGCACTTTACTAGGCATTAATTGCTATCCAGATGATTACCAGATTGGGAGAAGTCAATAAAATAGTTTTCGCACATACATCCTTTCTTTTGGATCCAACTACACAATATTCCAATCTTGTGTATGCACAAAAATATTATCAGAATGTTGGGCTTCAAAATAAGTGTAGTAGAAGAAATTGATCTAGAAAAGGATTAAGGTGATAGTTGATGTGATATTTTTATATTTTAAAATTGAGTGCAAGTATATATCGTATATAAATAATAAATTGACAAAAGAGTCGAATATCAAATTCACAAAGATAATTTTTACTTTTCTTCAAATACTAAAATTATATATTTCTAATAATTATTCAAAAAATTCAAAATCTAATAATGAATTTGAAAAAATATAAAAGTAAGAACACAATGTAAATGGTTATAAAAAATAGCAATATAGAGAAAACTTAAGGTTAACACCATCCCTCAATATGCTTTTCAATGATTAATCTTTTAATATTTAAATCTTTTAGTTTTTGTTATTAATTAAGACATTAATGTATTCACAAGCCTCTCCCAATGTTATGCAAGTATATCTTAATTTACCAAATACATATATATATTATGGTACTTGTAATAAATTAAGATTTATTAAGAATAAGTCTTATTGATCAAACATGTCAATTAGGTATATTCCTATCTTAATTTGAAACTTACATATGCAACATTGAATGTTACTCTACAATTATACATCAAATTACCTGGGTCTAAATATAATAATTCCTCTCCCAAATTTATCAAAATATTGCCAATTCATTCACTACATATTGGCCAAATATATTAAAGCATTAAGAACAAGTAATTTGAATAACAAAGAACTAAGGTTATTAAATATTAAAAAGATATGACAATTAAGTACACATATTGAGTTCAAGTATTAAGTTTAGAAAGAAAATTTAGTTCATGGCTACAAGAGAACAGCAGCAAAAATAATATAAAAAAAATATGATACAATCAATAGCAGACTGATATAGACGTCAAATTATTCTTGATTGTGTTGCCAAGGAACTCTTGATCCTGAAGAACACATTGAATTTCTCTCTATGACTGCTCCAATTATACTCTAATTGCTCTCTAAGACTTTTGTTTTATGTTCTTGGATGATCTCTAAAGGCTAGGGACGAATGGCCTTTTATAAGAATTTATTTGAGCTTCAAATCTCCAATTCTTAACGGGTCGGGAATCGCATTGTCATTGAAAGGCTATCATGCTGTCGTTGGGGCACTACGTTCAAAAGGGCATATCACTGGAGCGGTAAGAGGCTGGTGCTGGAGCGATGGCTTGCTAGTGCTTAGGCAGTGGACTGTGACTTAAACAGGTCTTTTTTTTTCTTATTTTGTCTCAGGTTCCAACGCTGGGGCGACAGGTTCTTATTTTGAGATTCTTACAGTGTAGTCCCTAATTTATGCTGATTTTCAGGTTCCAACGCTGGGGCGACAGGTTCTTATTTTGAGATTCTTACAGTGTAGTCCCTAATTTATGCTGATTTTCATTCTTTCTTTAAATTTTCTTCAAGTCCCTATAAATAAACAATAATACACATAAATATTCATTTATTCTTATAAAATAATAGAATATTAAGATAAAAATATAAGAAAATAAGTGACAAATATGCCCCTATCAAATTCTCCCAAACTTAAACAATTGTTTGTCCTCAAACAATAAAAATAAAAATCAAGAAAGAAACAAAGGGTTACACTTGACTTAAATAAAAAACAAAACAAAACTTGTTAGGTTAATAAGATGATCAAAATAATCTCAAAAACTATTTAAATGGCATAAATCCTTAAGGTAGATAAATAACTATCAACAATTCTAATTATCTATAGTTAGTCCCTCATTCTTTCTCATAGATAATCATTATGTGTGCGTGTGCAAGTAGTAGCTAAAACCATACCTTGATTTACTTTATACTTAAGTTTGTACATGAAAGATGATATCTTGGCATTTGATTTGTATAATGATACTTTCATAGGCTTGTCTTTTATACTATTCTCCACTAATGTAGAAAATCATGTGTAGGGATCTATTTAGAACTTTACTTAGCTTGTAACGTAAGGTTAGGGTCAATGTAGGATAAAAGGATAAATAAATTGAAGTTCAAATCTCACATTGAATACTTAAACTTTACAGAAACCTCTTAATCTTTCTTCCTTGAATTATCTCCTCCTCCAAATTTATTGTCTTTCCCATCTTTCTTTTTAACTTTTTTTCTCAAAGAATTTTTTCTTTGATTTTTTTTTCTTCGATTTTTTTCTTTTTTTTAATACCCCCAAACTTAGATTTAAAAAATACCACACAAACTTATTTTTTCTTATATCACCACAACATTTTCCTTTCTAAAGTATTTCTAAACAAATGTAAGATTTATGGTGTTATAGGTAATTTTAGAATATAAAAACTTTAAATCTTGGGATTGTAAAGTGGTTAAACAAAAAATAGGTAGTTAGGCTCAAAATTGGTGACTAGGAATAAATATACAATTACGATAGACTAGAAAGGCTCAATCGATCCAAAAATGGCCTAATGTCATTTTTCTATTCATGTATTTCTTAGGATTTTGCCTCAAGTGGTAATTAAAGACAAATTCTAGAGTGTCGGTCCTTGAGACTGTGGTGTACTCCCTAAAGCATAAGTATCTCTAAGTAATAGTTATAACTATTCATGCTTATAAAGCGCTCAAAAGAATTGTGATTAAAAATAAGGTGGAACTTGTGAAACTTAGATAACCAAAATTGTCTCAAGTATCTATCATTCCCTAGGGATTTGTGAAAAAATAAATTAAGCCATGTACTCTATTTTTTATCATAGACTAATGATCATTTTAAAAACCTAACAAAAAATAAAAAATTAACTCACAAGAACAACCATTCAATTTATGTAGCAAAAAGAATATAAGAAAGTGTTTTTCACCCCCAAACTTAAATTAGATATTGTCCCTAATGTCGAGAAACAAACTTAAGAGTAAGAAAAACTCCCTTGGTAAAAGAAGTTGAAGTAATGCAGCGTTTGTTGTATAATGATGTGAATGCGGTATCTTTAGCTTTAGACGCTTGCAAATGCTCATGTTTCTTTTTTTGAGTATTTGACTTGCTGATTTATTTCTAAAAAGAAAATAAAATAAAGTAACCAAACAAAAATTGAACAAACATAAAAATAAAACTTACTTGGGTTGCTTCTCAAGAAGCGCTTGATTTAATATCGTCGGCTTGACAAAGCTTCTTATTCTCTTTATGGTGGATCAAAGGTGCTGACAGAAGCATGTGTATATGATCTTGCTGGCTCTCTTCTCTTTTAGCTTATATATTTTTGAAATAAACTTCGAGCAATAACTTTTGTTGCATTCTTCTTGTGTCTCCTCGAAAAGACTTTAATCTTAGACCGAGAAAGTGGTTCTTTCTTTCCTTTCTCTTTGTTTATTTTATCGAGATGCTACTCCTTCTTCTTCTTTCTTACCTTTCTATGGTTCAATGCCCTTTTTTGAATGTGAGAATCCAGTGTCTCCATATCTTTGAGTTGCTTAGTGTTTGGGTGCGCCATATTTATACAGAAATAATCTTCACTTTCAGTAGGTAACTTAATCTCCTTATAGACCTTGAAAGTGACCATGTCCTATTTGTTGTGATATGGTGTGTGATGTGTATAGATGCATATAATTTCAAAAATTAAATATGCAACGGAAGTATTCATACATATTATACAATATGTAACAAATTCAAGCATGTAATCACATGTATGATCATTCAAGTACATATATATCTCATATATATTTCATGCATGATATAAAATGAATAGCAAATAAATTACCTACCCGGTTATGAAGGTAGCTTTACAATTCTTCAAGAACTCCAAGCTTTAATTTGTTGAGCTCACCTTAAAGTGTTCCCTTGCACAATTCTAGTTCACAACTAAATCTGGTGGGATTGTGAAGCTAGAATGGCAGCCTTGAATTTCCAGCAAAGGATTGTTTTAACACTTAAAACAATTTGTCTATATGAGTGATTACTACCAAGAGATGAGAAGAGTTAAGAGTTTTCTTTTGTTCTTTACAACTCTTTATGTTGAACCTTGGTAAGCATTTGTATTTTCTCTCAACACTTTGAGAAAAACACTTAGGAAATGCTTTCAATTCTCTCTTCTTTCTCCTTGAACAAAATTCACTCTTTCTTACACAAATTGAACTCTTTCAACTCTTTCAATTCTTTCTTAAGTCCAAAGAATGATTTCTCTTAGTGCTCCACCACCACTTAACCATGTTTGTCATTACAAACATTAATCTATCATATTTTTCACTCACCAATTTGATTCAACCATTTGAATCAATTTCTAGAGAGTAAATGGCATTTAATCAATGTTAAGTAGTTTTACCACTTCCTTAGTGCATCATTTAAGAATTACTAAGTGGTCAACATTCCTTATTATTAATAACAAGTGCATTCTCTATTAGTAAATGGTGTTTGCTACTTATTCCAATTAATAATAATAATTTGATTAATATATAAAATATTAATAATTCAAAACTATTTTGAATATTTACATTTACCATATATGTATTTACCAAGTAAGGTAAATAGGTAAATACATGGTAAATTATTTATGGAGCAAGATTATGTCACTCGTCAATTTCTTATTGGTTAACAACTCTTGTAAACCAATAATGTGTTTTACTTTCAATTATTGATAAGTGAATAATAAAAGGAACCTTGAAACATTTTTCATTTTGCTGGAAATTGTTGGATCAATTGTTCAATCCAATTCGCTGCCCCAGTACACAATGAGTGCACTTCATATTGTGAGACTCTCTAGGTCCATGCCCGATTTGTCATATGAAACTATTTCACACGTCTGTGAACAATGTCCCACACACATGTTACAGATATTACAAAATGGTGCATTAGACCATACAAGTTGAGGTTATAACATATTCGTATAATCCTTCCATCATAAATATCCTAGAAAAGCGGAGATATAGATCAACACCGTCAAGTCTCCATGTGCTCAACCATAAACTTATCTCTAGATTTGTATTTCAATAAATAATATCCGTAAACACTTTTACGATATTATTTTCCCAAGAATATAATTAATTCTTGGATGTCTGCTTATGGCCATAAGACTTTCTGAAATACAATCTTGGAGTTGCAGGATATTTTACTCACCCAATTGAGTTGATGGATCCCATATCTGTACACACCGGACTCCATGAGCATCAGACCATACCCAGCGACACCCAGCGGTCAGACCATGAAAGGTATCTAACATATGTGGAACCGAAGTATGGTGGATCACCTACAAGTCCACCGTGGCACTCAGGTCTAAGGACCACGAATACTACTCAACTCGAAAGATCCTTCATTGACTGCTTTATGGGATGTCTATTGGAGATCTTTGTGAGTCTGTTCAATATTCAGTCCTTACTGAATCTTGTATCTCTATACGAGTTTCTACTAAACTCATGGTCTGCTAAGACTAACCATCTGGACTATCCAGATATAGACATACACTGATCTATATATATTAAGGTCTTCACTAAACTCGCATTAGTGAAGATAGATCAGGAATATTAAATTTAAGAATATATTTTCATAACAACATTTCCTAGCACCATTTGCAACCTATTGCAACTATGTCATTATTAATATATTCTTAGGTTTTTGTCCTATTTCAGACAAGGCTCTAACTTTTTAGATTTTACTGACTCTTAGTTCTGATTTAAACTCTTTTAGATCAGATCTGAACTCTTTCAGATCATACAATGTCTAAAACGTTACAAGCATCTTACCATATTTGTAAATAAAATAATTAGTGATATATTGAAATCATAAATGTATAAATATAAAGCAAATATTTATACATAAAAGGGATGGCACGTAAGCACAAATCCCAACACTATTATACCCTCATGGTCAACACCTCTTTTTGCACGTCAATGCTTGTTCTTCTAGTTACTAGGAAGGGTTTTCCAAGAATGATAAGAATCTCCTTGTCTTATTCTATATCCAGAACAATGAAATCGACAAGGAAGATAAATTTATCAACTTCAACTAGCATATCTTCAATGACTCTTTTAGGATAGGTGAAAGAACAATCTGCTAACTGGAGTGTGACATTTGTTGGTTTGGCTTCTCTCAGTCCCAATTTTTTATAAATGGATAGTGATATGAGGTTGATGTTGGCTCCTAGATCACAAAGTGCTTTCCTAAAATCGTAGTTTCTACTTGAGCATGGTATGGTAAAGCTCTCAGGATCTTTAAGCTTTTGAGGTGGCTTCTTTAGAAGAATAGCACTACACTTCTTCATTAGTGCCATAATCTTGAAGTCATCTACTCTTCTCTTCCTTGACAGGATGTCCTTCATGAATTTTACATAACTCGACATTTGCTCTAACACATCTGTAAAATGAAGATTAATATGTAATTTCTTAAAAATATCAAGAAATTTATAGAATTATTACTTATCTAGTTTCTTCTTTTACTGTCTTTGTCGGAATAGAGGTAGTGGAGTAAATGACTGCATGTGTTGCTTTTACGGGTTACTGCTGGTTTTTTCTGCTGTGTTTTTACTTTTCTGCTCTTTAGAATCTTGTTGTATATGAATACCAGCTTCTGTGCTTTTTTTTGTTTCAACACTTTTCTCTTAACTTCTTAATTACTATAATCTTTAAGGAAACGGTATAGGTGGTCTATATGGTTGTACGTCATTTTGCTGATTTATCATTTCTTTCACCTTTGTCTTTGAAAGTGGTAGCTGAGGTTTGTTGTGTTAGAGTTAGTGCTTACGTGCCATTCTAATATTGTATGAATATTATTTCTTAATATTTATACAATATAGATTTTAATTATAATCATTGATATTATAATGAATGGTATCATACGTGTTACGTTAAGACATTGTATGATCTGAAGGAGTTCAGATTTGGCTTAAAAGAGTTTAGACCAGGGCTAAAAGTTAGCAATACTAAGAGTTATAAATGCTAAGAGTTTGTACTGTTAAGAGTTAGCAAGTTATAAAAGTTAGCGATATCTAATGAGTTAAAACCTTGTCTGTAATAAGACAAAAATATGAGAGCATACTAGTAATGGCATAGTTGTAAAAAGTTGTAATAAGTGTTTGGAAATGTCATTATGTAAGTATGTTCTCAAATACTATCTTCCTGATTCATTTTCATCGACGCAGGTTTAATATTATAATAAATGTTATCATGCTTGTTATGCTAAGACATTGTATGATCTGAAGGAGTTCAAATTTGGCCTAAAAGAGTTTAGATCATGGCTAAAAGTTAGCAATGCTAAGAGTTAGCAGGTTATGAAAGTCAGAATATCTAAAGAGTTAGAGCCTTGTCTGTAATAGGAAAAACTATGAGAGCATACTAGTAATGACATAGTTGCAAAGAGTTACAATAGATGCTAGAAAATGTCATTATGCAAGTATGTTCTCAATACTATGTTCCTGATCTATTTTCATTTATACAGGTCTATCGGTGAATCCCTTTTATATAGATCAGTGTATGCTATATTTTTATGGTACAGATGGTTGTTCTTAGCTAATCATGAGCTTACCGAAAGCTCATATAAGCATATATGTATTCAGTAAGGATAAGTACTGAACAGACTTATGTGGACCCTAATAGACATCCTATGAAATCGTCAATGGTGAGTCCTCTCGAGTTGAGTAGTATTTGTGATCCTTTGACATGAGTGCCACAATGGACTTATGAGTGATCTACTATGTATGTTAGAGACTTTTCACGGCCTGACCACTACGTGTCATTAGGTATGGTCTGATGCTCATGGAGTCCAGTGAGCGTAGATATGGGATACTTCAGCTCACATAAGTGAGTTGTATATCATAATACTCCAAGATTGTATTTCAAAAAGTCTCGTGACCACAAGCATAAACCCGGGAAAAGAGTTTTCCATAGGTTGAACAATATCGTAAAAGTGTTTATGTATATTATTTATCTAGATACAAATATGGAGATAGGTTCACGGATAAGCACGTGGAGATTTGACGACGGTGATCTATATCTCCGCTTATCTAGGATATAGGTAACAGAAGAATTATACGAATATGTTATGACTTCAACTTGTATGGTCTAACGCGCTGATTTATAATATCTGTGACCTGTGCGTGGGGCATTGATCACAGACTCGTGGAACAATTCCATTTGACAAATCGGCCATGGACCTAGGGAATTCCACAATATAAATTGTACTCATTTTGCACTGGGGCAGCGTACCGAGTTGAATAATTCAATCTAGTAAATTCCAACAAACCGGGATATTTACTTCATGTTCCCTCTGGATGTACATGTGTCAAAACTTAAGAGTTAAGTACATTAATTGGTTAACAATAACTGTTGACCAATGGGATGATGACACGTGGTACATAGTAGACAATTTATTATTTGACTTTGTAATTTTAAAAATGACCTTACTTATGAGACAAGTAAAGTCATTTATTTATTCAAAAATATTTTGAATAAATAAATGTACTAATAATTATTATTAATATTATTCAAAATAAATATTTTGAATCAAATAATTATTATAGTAATAAATCAATTACATGTTTTATTTTATTAATGTGATTAATATAATATAAAATATGTTCTAATGGCTTAAGAATAAATGTCATGCTTGGTAAGACATTAGCATTGACTTGCAAAAAGAGGGAAAATCAATAACAAATTAAAGTTATTTCATTTGTTTGATAATCATTCGGCCATGACATTTGCAAAATTGTCTTGCAAATAAAAGTCAACAAATATTTTAACAAATTAGAAAAACATAGAATCATGGATTAAGGTCATTGTTGCCATACATTGTGGGTCTTTGTGTTGTTGACATTGTGATGCAAAATTGATGAAATAAAAGGTTTTCAATTTTTAAAGATAGATGATTCGGCCATCATTTCAACAATGAGACAAATTTTGTTTTGTCTTATTTTGCCTCTTGTAACAAATAGTCAACAAAAGTTGTTTGATCTTTAATAATGTAGTAATTTTATTTAAACACATGTCTTAAATTTTTTAATGTGATTAAACAATTAAAATACATGAAAACATATTTCAAAAAGGCAACATGAGTTGCCATACTGTGGGGGCCATTTTCATCTTCAAATTTGGCTTTAAAATGAATTGACTTTCATTTAAAATGGGTCTTTTTGGTTCAGCTATAAGAGGGGGTAGAGAGAAAGAAAGCAGTTTCAAGTGTTGAAATAAATGTAATAGGCATATTTTATCTTTCAAGTGTTGAAAGACTATTCATTTTCTTCTCCATCTCAAGTGGTCACCCATAAATGAGAAAAATGAGCTTGTTTTATTTATTTTAAAACCATTTCATTGCTTTATTGTATACAAAATGGTTAAAGTATTTAATCATAATTCCAAGCTTAAAGAGTTTAAGTTATGGTTAAAAGTTAACCAATGTGATTAAGAGTTAACTAATGTGATTAAGAGTTAATCACTATAGTATTTAAGAGTTAAACATCATTGCTGGAAATTGAAGCTGTTATTCTAGCAATCCAATCCCACCCTAGTTGGATCCTACAATTGCCAATGAGTACGCTTTGTGGTGGACTCCAATTCAGTAATTTTTAAAGGCTTGACAGGTGATTTTCGATCCTTAATTTCACTATAGTAATGAAAATTAAAATTTAAATGTGTTTGTTGCAATAGGAAATAGAGATTTTTAATTCTGCTATGTTAATTTATGTATGAGATGCGTGAATGTTAGTGTAATAAATATGCGCCACATACACGCGCCTTAGAAAATTAGCACACTTTGATGCTGCCGTGTAAGATCTTACCACTTCTTAAAGAGATAGCTTGACATTGCTCTATATTTCCTCTTGGATTAACTTTGATGTTGCTTGGTAAAGCTCTTTGTGGATGATTATTCATTGCTGTAATAAGTTGTCCTACTTGATTCTCCAAGGTTCTAAATAAGGCTGCTTGACTTTTAAGAGATGCATTTGTTTTCTTCATGTACTATAAGAACATGTCTTCTATGTCTGGCCTTTTCTCTTGTTAGGCTTGCAGTTGGAAGCTAGGAGGAGCTTTGGAATGCTTTCCTTGATTATTATTGCTCTATGAGAAGTTAAGGTGATTTCTTCATACAAGGTTGTAGAAATTTGAGTTGGAATTGCTACGATTAAAGTCTTCTACATATTGAGCAGTCTCCATACAATTTCTATTAGCATGATTGCCTCTACAGAAATTGCAAGTGATGGGTTGACTCTTGACAGCATTAACTCTCAAGTTATTTAATTGTTTGGTCAAGAGGTTGACTTTTATGGATAATGTGGTTAAAGTGTCTACTCCATGTATTCTAGTGACTTTTTTTGGGGTTGCTCTTTCAATGGGCCATTGGTAGGCATTAGACGTCATCTCATCTAGTAGATCATATGCTTCATCAGTGGATTATTCATGAGTGCACCTCTAGCTACAACATCTACTACTATTCTGAATTGCCTAATTAATCCATTGTAGAATGCTTGTATAAGCAGCTATTTCAGGACTCTATAATGAGGATATTTTCTTTGCATATCTTTGTATCTCTCCCATACTTCATAAAAATATTCTCCATCTAGTTGCAGGAATGATATGATGTCGTTCCTCATTTTGGTAGTTTTAGCGATTGGAAAGAATTTGGTGAGAAAATTTTGTACAAGATCATCCCATATGGCTATGGATTTCAATGGAAGTGCTAGTAGCCAGCTTTTTACTTTGTCTCTCAAGGAAAAAGGAAACAATCGTAGTCAGATTACATCATCAGATACCCCATTATACTTGAATGTATCACAATTCTCTAAAAAGTTAATGATGTGCATATTTGGATCATCATTGTGTAGTTTACTAAATTGCACCGAATCCTTAAGTATTTGAATTGTGCTTGGCTTGATCTCAAAGTTGTTAGCTTGAATAGTTGACCTTTGAATGCTTGAATGGATTCCATTGACTAAGGAGACAACATATTTCCTTAGCAGTCGTACTTCTATGTTGGGTGCATTTGGCATTTGATCTTCTATGGTGTTGACTTGATTGTGTTCTCTTCGAATTCTTCTTAACGTTCTTTCAATTTCTAGATCAAAAGCAATTAAGTCTTCACTTTTTGATCTTCACATGTACCTCAAAAGAAAGTAAATAAAAAACTAAATTAAAACAAGAAAAATAAATTCTAAAGTAAAAACTAGAAAGATTGGTATTAATATTGGCAAAAATAAAATATTATCCCCGACAACGGCGCTAAAAACTTGATGCAATATATCTATATCTTAAAATTGAGTGCAAGTATATACTATTGTATACAAGTAATAAAAGGACAAAAGAGTCTGATATCAAACCCACAAGAATAATTTCTACTTTTCTCTAAGTACTAAAATTATATTATCCTAGTAATTATTCAAAAAAATCAAAAATTAAGAATGAACCTAAGGTTAATACTATCACTCAATGGCACATAAGCATCGACCTTAACAATCTCCTACATTCTAATGCCATGACTCTAAAAGTGTTTATGAAACACATAGAGTCGATGTGTATGAGATACCATCAGGAATAGTACTTGAGCAAATGGGAGATTGTTAGGGTCGATACTTACGCGCCATCCCTGAATGTACATATACTTGTGTATTCATACAAGTGTACATTCCCATTAAATCGCTAATACCCATTCACATGGTATTATGTAATGTAACATTACAGACATTGTAGATCTGAAGAATTGTAGATCTGAAGAAGTTCAGGTCAGATCTAAAGAAGTTTAGATAAGAGCCTACAGTTAGCCACACTGAAAGATATAAATGTTAAATGTTAGCACAGTTAAGTGTTAGCTAGTTATAATACTCAGCGAAGATCTAAGAGTTAGAACCTTATCTGAATGGGATATAGATATGGGAATATACCAACAACTGCATAATTACAAGAGTTACAATCGGGTGCCAGAAAATGCTAGTTACGTAAGTATGTTCTCAAATTATTATCCATGATCAGTATATGTCGTACCTATATGGTATAGATGGTCATTCCTAGCCGACTATGAGTTTGGAGCTCGTATTGACATATAAGTATCCACTTAGGACTGGATGTAAGATAGACTCACAAGAGCCTCTGATAGACACCCTATGTAAGTCGTCAACGAAGAGTCCTCTCGAGTTGAGTAGTATACGTGGTCCTTTGACCTGAGTGCCACAGTGGGCTTGTAAGTGATCCACTATACTTTGGTACCACGCATGTCACAGACCTTTCATAGAATGGCCGCTGGGTGTCATTAGGTATGGTCCGATGCTTATAGAGTCCGATGTGTACAGATATGGGATCCGTCAGCTCGCATAAAGAGTTATATATCCAGATGCTTCGAGATTGTATCTCAGAAAGTCTTGTGGCCACAAGCATAAATTTCGGGAAAGAGTTCCGCCAAGGTGGAGTAATATGGAAAAGGAGTTTACACATATTATTTAGTGAGATATAAGTCTGGAGATAGGACATGGATAAGCACTAGAGGATTTGATGGTGATAATCTATATCTCCCGCACATTCAGGATATCATGACGGAAGGACTATACATATGCGTTGTAATCTCAGTTTGCATGGTTCAACGTGCTAATTTGTATATCCGTCACGTATGCGTGGGGCATTGCTCACGGACTCATAGAATAGTTCCATTTGACGAATCGAGTAAGACCTAGGGAGTCTCGCAATATGGAGTGTACTCGTTGTGCACTAGGGTAGCGTGCCGGATTAAAATGTTTAATCTAGCAATATTCAGCAATACCACGAAAATACGTACGTGTCTGTATTTAAGTGTTAAATACAACAATTAGTCAATAATTATTATTTGCTAATTGTATAATAACATGTAGCGCATTGTGGACCCTCGGTTGAGTTTATTTAAGCATAAGATTTGGTGGAACCCACTAGAGGTAAACTTGGTAACTATTTATAAGGGGTAAAATAGTCATTTTACACTTTGATTATTTAATTGTTGGATAATTAAAACATCTCTTTATTATATATTATTATATTTTATATTAATATTTTATTTAGTAGTGCCATATAGTTGGCATCCATTAATATAATATTATATTACATTATTTATTTTATATTATTATTTTTTATTATATTAATATTTTATTGTATATATATATAGAGAGGGAGATTGAAAGTGTGTGTGTATGTGTGTGTGTGTGTGTGTGTTTTGAACGGCAAAATGAAAAGAAATGAAAGAAATGGAAATGGAGAGAAAAGAAAGAATAGTGGCCGAGAGAAAAAGAAGAAAAAGGAAAAAAAAAATGAAAATGAAATTGTTTCATTTTCTTATGGTGCCATAAAAAGCAATCGAGAATTGCTTCAATCTCCATTTCTTATCCTTTTAGAGAAAATGAAGAAAACACACACCTGATTATTTTGGGGATTAAGAGTTAATCCCATGTTGGATATGGGGCTGATGTTCTAGTTCACCAAACCCATCGTGTTGGTGACTAGAACTGCCACGAGTTGGTCTCCATGCGAACTCCAAGAAAATACGTGTATAACGTTACACGTTCAAGTGATTTCTCAATTTCTCTAATATATTAATGTGATTAATATATTTTATTTATTATGTTTATTGTATAATTTACGCTTCTGCTACGTTAAATATATATATATATGATATGTATTTTAGGCAATAGACACAATTGCACATGCATACACCCACATATATTAGATCCCCGACAATAATATTAACCCTAGAAAGAAAATTTAGTTCATGGCTATAAGAGAACATCGACAAAAATAATAAGAAAGTATGATACAATCAATAGCAAACCGATATAAACGTCGAATTGCTCTTGATTGCATAGCCTAAGAAACTTTTAATGTCAAATAACGCCTTAAATTTCTCTCTATGACTGCTCTAATTATGCTCTAATTGCTCTCTAAGACTTGTGTTTGTGTTCTTGAATGATCTCTGAAGGCTAGGGATGAGTAGCTTTTTATAGGGATTGATTTAAACTTGAAATCTCTAATTCTTGTCGGGTCAGTAATCGCATTGTCTTTAGGGCGCTATCATACTGTCACTGAGGCGTTGCATCCATAAGACCATATCGTTGGAATGGTGAGGGGTTGGCGCTGGAGCGTTGGGTCCTCACTAATGCGGTGGCTTGCTAGCGCTGAGGCGGTGGAATATGACTTAAATAGGTTTTATTTCTTTTTTTCTTATTTTTTCTCGGGTTCTAGCGTTGAGGCAGCAAAGTTTGTGGCACTAGGGCGACAGGTCCTTATTTTGAGATTTTGTAGTTTAGTCCCTATAAATAAATAATAATGTATATAAATAATCATTTATTCTCATAAAATAATATAATATTAAGATAAAAATATTTAAAAAATAATAAATATGCCCTATCAATAATAACTAAAGGAGTACAGAATCTCAGCTCAAGAGACATGGAAGAAGACGCAACCGAAGCAGTATGGTGGAACTTGATATTTTGGGTGATACGAGTAGTTACTCAATCCAAATAGTGGAACCAACAACCCAAGATGTCTCAATCAAGCTATCAAAGTCAATAAAAGCCTTCAGAAAGATTAGACAAATACTTGTGATGGATATAGACCTAAACCTATGTCTATATTAAAATAAGGGCAGCAACTTTGCTATCCAAAATGGTGGGAAAAGGGAAACCACAGTGGAGCAATAAATGAATGGCGAGAAATTGAAAATGGCAACAACACATTGACAAAAGCAGGGTTTTCAAATATAAGCAGGGACTAGAGAATAAGGAAAATATTGATCCTCTTGCCAACCCAACTATTAACCTCTCTGCTGATATAAATGAGGCCCATGTGAAACGAAGAACTAAGAAATGGAAGCACATAGCCAAGAAGCCAACCCAATTTCTTCAAATTACAGCAAAGCCTATTACAAAGAAAATGAAGGAATGTGAATTTACAGGTGGAAACCCAGCAGGTAAAAAATACAAAGTAAATATGGTTATTAGTAACAAACTTTTAAATGGTGGTCTTGGGGAGAAAACTCTCTTCAATGTCATAGATAATACTATATCAGTTGTGACTGAGGTTCAGTCCTATCGGCAGCCATGATAGACCTTAGCTGGAATGTCTAGAGTTTTGGGAACCTTCGGACATTCATAGTGGTAAATAAAATTCTCTATGACAGAAAACCCAAATTTGTCTTTCTGTGTGATACCAAAATTAAGTGTAGTGAATATGGAGATAGTTAAAAGAAGATTGGACTTTGAGAACTGTTTAATTATAGAAATAGATGGCCTGAGTGAGGGAGTTGCCTTGTTATAGAGACACAATACAGACCTCTCAGTGCTTTCCTATAGTCAATGTCATATTGATACTGTTATTCAAGAGGGATCCTTGAAGAAGTGAAGACTTACTGGAATATATGGCTTGGCTGAATCAAGTAATAAAAAGCACACTTGGAGGCTGCTGGAAAGATTGATGAGTATATCTCAACTTCCTTGGCTTTGTTGTAGGGATTTCAATGAAATCCTTCACAATAATGAGAAATGTGGAGGAGATATTGGAAACCCTGAAGCTATTGAGAGGTTCAGGGCTACTTTAAAGACTTGTGAGCTTAGTGATATGAGTTAGTCAGGCTACCCATTCACCTGGTCAAACAAGAGATACAACTCAACTTTAGTAGAGGAAAAACTTGATAGATTTATTTGCAATAATGAAATGAACAAGTTTTTTAGCACGTACCAGATACGGCATTTGACCTCCACATGCTCAGACCACTGTTCTATTTCTATAGAAGCATGAGAGTCAAACAAATGGCTTTAAAAGTATAGAAGGAAAAAATTCAGGCTGTGTTATGAGAATATGTGGAACTCTCATAAAGAGTGTCCAAAATTTGTTGTTGAATCTTAGAGTTCTAACAACTGTAGTCTAGAGAATGTGATCAACAACTTTAAGAGTAAGGATAAAAAAATTCCGCTTAACTTGAAATTTTAGAGCAAAAAACCTATAGGGAGAGGAGAAAGAAACTTGATCAATTAACCAATAAGTTAGAGCAGAGCAAAGAACATTTTATACATTATGGTAATGCTCACAAAATCAAAGACCTGGAATGAAGCGTAGATAAGTTGCTGTAAGATGAGGAAATTTACCAAAGACAAATATCAAAATTTATATAGTTGAAAAAGAGGGATTGTAATACTAAGTAATTCTATGTTGTGGCTTCGAAGAGGAAAAGAAAGAACACCATAAAGGGAGTTGTTAATAAAGAGGCGAATTAGGTAGAAGAGGACCAAGATGTGCAATGTTATCTGTGATTACTTTAACAACCTTTTTAAATTAATAAACCCTTCTTATGGTGACATAATGAACATTTTGTAGAAAGTGGAAATCAGAGTTACTAATGAAATGAATGAAGATCTTATGAGACCTTTTATTATGGAGGAGGTAAAGATGGCTATGTGGCAAATGAATCCAATTAAAGCTCCTGGGCTAAATTGACTTTCTGCTGGCTACTACCAGAAACACTGGCAAAATGTAGGTGATGATGTCCTTAAAAACTGTCTCTAAGTATTGAACCACCAAGGTAACCCATCCTCATTTTAACCATACTTATATTGTCTTGATTCCTAAGATTTTCAATTTCAAAAACCCATATATTTTAGGCCAATAAGCCTTTGCAATGTGATTTATAGAGTAATAACTAAGTCAATAGCTAATAGGCTAAAATCTGTCTTAGATGGAATCATATCACCAAACTAGTATGCTTTTTTACCAAAAAAGCTAATCAATGACAATATTATTGTAGATATGAGTGCTTGTACAAAATTAGAAACACAAATAGGGGTATGTGGCACTTAATTTAGATTTAAGTAAGGCTTATGATAGGATAGAATAGAGGTTTCTAACGTTAACCATGAAAAAGATGGGATTCAATGATCAATGGATTAATTTGACAATGAGATGTATCATTACTGTCTCCTTCTCAATTGTGATCAATAGTGAGGTGAAAGAGTGGTTCAAAGCACATAAAGGGCTGAGACAAAGCTGTCCCTTATCTCCATACCTGTTTTTTTTATGTGTTGAGGTTTTCTCTTCTCTTCTACAATCAGCAGAGACTAAGAAACAAATCAAAGGCATAAAATTCAATAATTCATTGATAACCTCATTTCTATTGTTTGCAGATTATAGTCTTGTATGTGTTAGAGCCTCTAAGCAAGTTTGCCTGACACTTAATCAAATTTTTTATAAACATTTCTTAGCCTTTATCCAGGTTTTCAATAATGAGAAATCCACCATCTTTTTCAGTCCAAACCTAACCATAAACCAAATCTAGATATTCAATAGGTGCTCTAATTTAAAGAGATGTCTCTCTATAAAAGGTACATTGGTCTTCCCTCAATGGTGGGCAGGAACAAGAAGCAATTTTTCATTGATCTAAAGCTAAGAATTACCAATAAAGTGAGAAGGTGGCTGGAAAAATTGTTCTCAAGTAAAGGGAAAGAGATACTAATAAAAGTTGCTGCCTCCTTAAATATGCAATGTCAGTGTTAAAAATTCTAGAAGGCCTTTGTGATGACATCAAAAGAATATTGGCTAAGTTCTGGTGAGGAGATACTGAAAGTCAAAGTAGAAAAGTGCATTGGCTCAGTTTGAGGAAGTTATGCAAAAGTAAGAACAAATGTGGTCTTGGATTTAGGGACTTTACATGTTTTAACCAAGCACTTTTGGTTATGCAAGGATGAAGAATCATTCAATACCCTTATTCTTTGATTGTTAAAGTTCTAAAAGCGATATATTTTTGGCACAGCAACTTCATGAAGGCTAGAGTTGGTCAGAACTCTTCTTACATATAAATGAGTCTTGTGTGGGCAAATAACTCTTAAATAAAGGCACTAGGTGGATAATTGATAATGGCATGATAATGGAAATCTATAGGGACAACTAGATTCCTAGGGAACCCACTGTGAAGCCAATATCTTCACCAAGTCTCCCAATTAACAGTAAAGTGAAAGTACTACTTAAGGAAGATGGCAGTTGGGATAAGGATCTTCTAGAGCATAATTTTATGGAATAGGATATTGCACAAATCAGAAAGATCAAAGTTTCTTATCATGAGATTAATAATTATCTCTACTGGCACTTTTATAAGAGAGGTGCATTTTCTGTCAAACATGGTTATCACTTAGCTTGTAATCTCAAAATTCCTAATGATCCAAAGTCGAGCAACAACTCTAAGGAAATCTAGAAGTTCATATAGTCATGCTCTGTGACTCAGAAAACTAGAATTTTCCTGTAGAAGGCTATAAATAGCATTCTACCTACAAGCCAAGCTTTGTTTTACAAAAAAATTATTGATAACCCTACTTGCAGTAGTTACAATAGAGAAAGTGAAACCATTTCTTATGCATTATTTCAGTGCAAAAAGGCTAAAATGATATGGAACTACTCCAATTTTGCTTGTCTAGTGGACGGCTTGCCAGTCAATGAGCTATCATATGCTATACAGTATATTCAAGACACATTATCTAGAGAGGAGGTAGCAAGATTTGTAATGATCCTTTGGTCAATATGGAATAGCATGAATAATATGGTAATGAATGAAAACTTGACCCTCTACAAATTCTAATTACAAAAACAGAAGCCCTCTATGAATCCTTCAGCTCTATATCTTTGCTCTAATGGCAATCATGATGACAAGATAAAGGATTCTACTAAGGATCAGAAATAGTCCCTAGAGGTTGGTGTAGGGTAAATGTAGAGGTTGTAATCGATAAAGCAAGGAACAAGGTAGGCTTAGGGGTAATTATAAAAAATGATCTTGGTAGACCTGTTCTTACGGCAGTTGATTCGAATGTTTTTGGTGATTATGTTGAAATGGCAGAAGCATAAGCATTAAGGCTTGGATTACAGCTAGTTTTAAAGCTAACTTATAGAATATTACTTTAGAATCAGATGCTTTGAATGTTGTTAACCTTGTTTCAGGCTAATTATCTTCTTTAAATGAGATTAATTGAATTATTAAAGACATTAGAAATCTAATGCTTGAGAAATATCAAGTGAAACTCTCTCATGTATCTCGATCAAAGAATGTAATGGCTCATTGTTTAACCAAGTTTACTTTGAATTACTCCGATGTAAGGATTTAATACTGTTAACGTATTTTAGGGTGTATGCATGTGATTGTGTACATGTTAAAAAATTTCAAATGCATGTCCAATACACATTATGTAGCAGAATAAAATAATATAATCAACATATACACACTACAAGTGAATAAAAAATAATACAAGAATCCAATATTTTAGACAATTCGGTGAAGATTATTAAACTTTGAAGTTTGTTAAACTTACAATGAAGTCCTCTCTTGAACAATTCTAGACTCTAACATTTGGTGGGATTATATTAGCTAGAATGGCAGCCTTTGATGTATATTTTATATGGGAATCAAAACAAATTCAACACTTGAACTAGTTGAAGCATCAAATGCTTAAAATTGTGTTTTGGGACCTAAATGCAACTTTTTCAAAGTTTGCATTTTCTTTCTTCTCTTTTGCACGAAATTTCCCTTCTCAAAATGAATTCAATTCAAACGAAACTATTTTCATTTATTTTTAAATGGCCTAAGATATTTTGTAGACACATATCTAACATGTATTCATGTTTGGCCATGTAAGGTCATCAATGAGTGACAAATGTCACTTATATTATCCATGCAAACACTTTACATTGATGAACTTTATCACATGTATGTCCATGCATGCTACCATTTATCATACAAATGGCCATGCATGGATGCCATGTGTGTTGCATGGCCATTTATGTATTTGCACTTTTCCATGCAACAGATACCTATTTGCAACATTTACAAACTATGGTTCCCACTTTTCAAATAGGTCCTAAAACGTATTTTATTTTTTGAAACCTTCCTAGATCGATCTATATCGCTACCCCAGTGCTCAACGAGTACACTTTATATTGTAAGACTCTCTATGTTCACTTTAATTTGTCTTACAAAATATTTTTGCAAGTTCGTAAACAATGTCCAATACACATGTTACGGATATCACAAAATGGAGCACTGAACCATACAAGTTGAGGTTAACCATATCTATATAATCCCTTCGCCATCTATATCCTGAAGGAGCAGAGATATATATTATGACAGTTAAATATTTATATGCTCATCCGTGAACTTATCTACAGAGTCATATTTCTGTAGACAATATCTACAAACGCCTTTGTGATATTGTTTAACCCTAATAGAAAACTCTTTTTTCGATGTTAACTCTTATAGCCATAAGACTTTCTAAAATATGTTCTTAGAGCATCTGGATATACAACTCACCCATATGAGTCGACGGATCTCATATTTACTCACACGGGACTCTATAAGCATCAGACCATACCTAGTGACACCCAGTAGTCAGACCATGAAAGGTCTTTGACATGCTTAGAACCAAAGTATGGTAGATCACTCATAAGCCCATCGTAGCGCTCAAGTCAAAGGATCACGAATACTACTCAACTCGAGAAGACCTTCCATTAAAGGTTTCATGGGATATCTATTAGAGGTCATCGTGAGTCTGTTCAATATTCAGTCCTTACTGAATACCTGCATGCCCATCGTGGCGCTCAAGTCAAAGGATCACGAATACTATTCAACTTGAGAAAACCTTCCATTAAAGGTTTCATGGGATGTCTATTATAGGTCCCTGTGAGTCTGTTCAGTATCCAGTCCTTACTGAATACCTGCATGCCCATACGAACTTCCACTAAGCCCATGATTTGCTAAGACTAACCATCTGGACAATCCAAATATGAACATACACTAATCTGCAAAGAATACTAACCGACCCGTATCAGTAACCATGGATCAGGAATGATATTTTCAAGAATATATTACGCAATAATATTTTTTAGCACCATTTACAAACGTTTTGCAACTATGTCATTACTATAATATTCTTGAGTCTTTGCCCATATTTCGGATAAAGTTTTAACTCTTTAAAATTATTAACTCTTAACGTTGACCTAAACTCTTTTAGATCAAATCTAAAATCTTTTAGATCTACAATGTCCAAAAAGTTACAAACTTTTTATCATATAAATAATAATAATTGATGAAAAAATGAAATATTTATTGTATAAATATTAAATAAATAAACATTCATACAATAATGTGAATAGCACGTAAGCACAATTTCAAACTGATATGACCACTTCCCTTTTCATTGGTAATGTTATGGCATATTTCTCTTTAAAAAAATGATATCATCATCATCGTCATCATTAAAAGTAAAGTTTTGAACTTTATCGATGATATTAGTATTTAATGATTTTTTTTTCCGTAAATTTTAGAAATAAACATAATTTGTTGAAAAACATATTGAGAAGAATTTAATATAAATCTGATTACCATTTCAAGCAAAAGAAAATAATGGGAAGATACAAGATAGCATATTCAAAATAAATGCTAGTCGAATATAGGCTTTTTCTTTTAAAAATACTCTTATTTTTCAAGTATTTTTACGTATTTTCATATTCATCAAAATAAGATTAATTAATATTATGCTATATTTTTTATCCTTACAAGTCAATTAGTTTTATTTATGCGGTTCTATAAACTAATTGTTTTAGATTAATAAAGCAAAAGTTTCTGAGTCTATTTCTTATTTTCTATACTTCTCAAATTGTGTATGTATTTTCTTTTTCCACTACAACTAATTAAGGCTTTTTCACAATAAGTTTTTGGTTGCCTTTAAGAGTCATTCATTGGTTAAAAATGCAAATATGAAATTATCCAATATTTTATCATTTTGAAGTTATTTTAAAGTTACACAATCTGTGTCATTTTAAAATCATATTTTTACCATCTGCATGTAAGGATGAGAGAATGTGTTTTCTTCTCACTATGAGAACCCTTTAACCACAAGTCTTGTCTTAAATTTTATTGGCTCTCTAATGTGATTCCTTCTTTAACTTATTATATTCATTTATAATCTACCAATTTTTGCTTTGAAGGCCTTATATCTAATATCCAGGTTTTATTGTTAATGAGAGAGTTCATTACTTCTTGTATAACAGACAACTCTCTTATTTGTATCTGCTATTGATGGCTTTCTTTATATGTCTTTAGTTTAGCTTCAGTTATCTCTTGACTGTCTATAAAGCAAGAGCAATTAAATCATAGGGAGCAAATTTACATGGAGTCTTACTTGCCTTTTCTTTCTATCTCTGGCAAGCTAGTAAATCTGAAAGATCTTCAAATTGTCGTTGTGTATTAGTTTTGGGATCTACTTTAGATAGCATGTGACTAGATTAGTGATTATATTATGCTTCTGGATACTGGTGCTCTACCTTAATTTGAAGCTCATTTTCTTCTTTTGTGCTGTTATCTTATTTCTCTTCCAAGCATCTTATATTAGATTCATTGAACACAATGTCTATGCTAGGGATGGCAATGGCGCGGGTATAAAATAAATACCCCTAAACCCGCATCCACTTTCGTTTCAAAAATTAACTACTAAATCCTTCCTAAATCTATTGCAAGTTTGAAGTTTTAATATCAAATTCGTTATAGCGGATACGTACTCATTACCAAACTCGCAATGAGTTATCCACGAATTTTAAGTGGGTTGAGTAATAATTATATAGTGCTTAGCATACGTGCTAGAAGCAAACATTAAAAGTGCGCAACGTTGTACTCTTAGTGCACTTAGCACGTGTACTAAGAGTGTACGCTATGCGTGCAACATTGCTATCATAGTACACATGCTAGGAGCAGATGCTAACGTGTAACACTTAACACGCATGCTAGGAGCGAATGCTAAAAGCAAGCAATATTGTGCTACTAGCACACCTAGCACACTTAGCATGTGTACTAGGAGCGCGCAACGTTGCGTGCCTAGCACTTAACACGGATGCTAGGAGCACATGCTAAGCGTGTAATGTTGTATACCTACCGCTTAACACACATGCTAATGCATACTTGGAGCTCATGCTAAGCGCACAATGTGCACTCATAGCATGCATGCTAACCATACTAGGCATGCAACATACAACGTTGGCTTTTGTATTTTACCCGATGCCGTATTGAATTTTGGCTAAAATTATGAAAGTTATCATTAATGAAATTGTGCAGATTGGGCTTCAAATTAGGGGTGGGAAACTTTTGTTTCACAAATTTCAAAACCATTCTCAAACCTGATCGGGACGAAAAAAGTGTCCTGATTGAGGCACCTTTTGGTCGGGACAATTTTTGACCTGACTTAGATCGAGATAGGCAGGGTTGGAATTCTTGAATTTTTTTAATATCAAAATGGTGTAATTTTCTTCGGGTCAAGAAAAAATAGGTCGGGTCAAGAATTCATCTTCAAAAAGATGTCGTTTTAAGCCATTTATCAAAATAAAAACAGATTTTGAGTTTAGAAAATTCTCGAACTCGACTCGACCCGACCCAACCTATTCGGGACAAATGTTTTTGTCTCGAATGGGTCCTTGAAACTATTCTTGTTCTTGTCCTAACTTGAAATTTTAGGAAAGGTTGAGTGCGGTCGAGTCGGGATTGAGAACAGAAAAATCGCCCACCCCTTACTTCAAATAACTTTTATAAAATTTCATTCAGCTCCATCCTTGATTCCTTAATTACATTTGCACCAATTATTTTATACAATAAGTGTAATATCCAATCCCTATTAGTAGTATTGGCGCCTAGATTTCGGTATAGAACAAATAAGACACCGTAGGGTTACTCGATTTTAACCCTATTAGAAATATTTTCTTTATAGTGCACGTGAGAGATATCAGACCTAATTTGGTAATTTCACACTTGATCGGTGCGCCGGACGACCCTAGAATATTTTTAGAATTTTTCTCTATTGGTTTGGAAAAGAAAATTTTAATTTACTACATGAATTTCCATTTAAGGATTATGAATGGAACAAGCCTTTGTTGAGAAACATAATCCATATATTAGAGAATTGACCAATTAGAAGAAATCTCATGGATTGCCAAGTTGGAAGTTCTAGTTAGTTCTTTGAACTATTCTAACTAAATAGTTACAAATGAACTAATTACATAATTAGTTTTTAACTAATGGCAAATTAGAAGTTTTAAGTAAGTTGAAGGGCAAAATGGTAAATTGAGGGAGCACTATATATATGTTAGAAGTGTGTAGAAATTTGAAGAGAGATCAAACCAACACTTAGCCAAAAAAAGAGAGAAATTCGAGCTTCAAAGGGGGTGCTGCTACAGTGACTATTCAAGTTTTTTTTTCATGATTTTTCATGTGTAATCAAGCCAAATTAAGGTTACAAACCAATCCCTAAGCTCAATTGAAGTCTCTATTAGTGGAAATTCAAGAAAAAGAGGTAAGAAAAGCATCTTTTATAAGTTTGATAAGTGAGAATTCAAGAATGTGTTAATTGATGTTCTTATGTGTATTCTTGGCTTAGATTGAGTTAAATTCTAGTTTGGAGCTTGAAGGAGTCATCAATTTAAAGAAATTGGCAAGGTGAGAATTAGGGTTTTTGGTGATTTTGTGGTAGAGATTTCAATTGATTGTAATTAGGGCTTTAGAATGAAATTGGCATGATTTTGTTGTAATTGGAACAAGAAATTGAGAAAAGGAATGTGTTGGAACCTAGGGTGAAATTCTGCCACTTTAGGGAAGTTAGGAATTGAGTGGTGTTTTGATTGAATTGTTGTGTGTAAATGATGCATTTTGTGAATGGAATGTATATGGTTGATGAAAAACCCAAAAATGAAGAAAATGGGACATAATTGTCCATGTTGGAAAGGTGAAGGGCAAGTATGTCCAATCAAATGATAAGGTGTTCAATAATTTTCAGGGCGCCGGATGGTGAGTTAGTTTCGATTATGGCCCCGTAACTAAAATCGGGAAGTAGTTTACCTCCGGGCTTTGTATGCCGATTAGGGCATTTAGTAGTTAAATGAGATTCTAGTGTTCGATTTGGTTCTAAATGTCATTTATGGCGCGTAGGTGAGGATAACCGAGAGCGTTAACAGGAGCAGGAATCGGGAGCGAAATTGAGCGCGGAGCGGTAGTGAGTGGAAATCTGCCATTTCTTTTACTTTTCGGTTATTATGTTTTCGCACAATGACTATGTATGTTTTATGAGCTTTCGATGCATAAACATGATTTATGATCTTGATATATTCATAGACATGCTTTTACATGATAGATTGTGAAACAGTTTTAAAATTTCTGCATTTGTTTTAAAGCCATTGGTACCCTCAGATTATAGTGGTGATGATTGTATTAGACCCGGCCGGTATATCCCGTGCACATGGACAGGTCTTGGGGGTGTGTCACTAACTCCGGGAAGTCGGGATGTCGTGTCATCTGAGTCGCTCTATGTGTACGGGATATTGTCTCGCTATATGCATGCGATGTAGGATTCCGCTGCGTAGCCAGTGAGATGTCTTGAGATGTCACTGTGGGTGCTGCTAGTTGAGGTGCCCCGTGACCTACTCACGTATGCGGTGCTAGTTGAGTCGCTGCGTGGGTATAGAGCTTTAGGGTTACCATTGGTACAATTTAGAAAGAAAATGGCCGAGCGAGGATTTTACTAGTTTTCGATTTACCGATAGCATTTATGCATTTTATATGCACACAGTAGTTATTATGTTATACAGATTCTGAATATAGTTTTTCAAAGATGTAGATAAAACCCGCTCGGCAAGATTTCATTAGCATATGATATTAGAAACCGTTTTACAATTTTACATCTGTTTTAGAAGCATAAATTCTGCATGTACTTTAGAAATTGCTATCTTTGTATAATATTCTAGTAATTGAATTCTCATTTACACTCACTGAGCTTCTTTAGCTCACTCGTTTTATGTTTTATGTTTTAAACCCCTTTCCCAGGTGCAGGTCTCGGAACGCAAGCTGTTGATTCTCCTATCGCCGAGTAGTGGGCCGAATCCAAAGATAATTTTTGTACATGTAAATGTGCTAATAGCACTCTTTACTTTATGCATAATAGTTGTAGGCATGTATATTTGTAAGTATGTGTTGAATCAAGAAGAAGAGATTTCCAGTTTATGAAGATCGTTTTTACTTTTTATGATTATGCTTGTTTTATGATTTACACGAAATAATTGAGTTGTGTTGGATTTGATTTGAAAAGGACCGGAGGTCCGAATTGGTAGAATTGAGATGTGTTGGAATTAGAAGTGAAATTTCTTTGCAGGTTTATGTGGATTTTCCAAAAAACAGGGGAAACTCTGTCCGTTTGTTTTTAAAACTAAAAAGTCGTTTTCATGTATATTACTAGATCTTCTTAGTAGTAACAATAATAGAAAAAGGGGTTCGCCTCGCGGAATTTCTTAACTTATCCAATTAGGTTCGGAGGAATTTCCGTCGGGGTGCCCGGCAGGGCCGCTGAGATTTATAGTAGAGGGTCTCGGGTCGGGTCCTGTCAGAGTGGTATCAGAGCATGGTTTTTGAAGTTTTAGTTAAAAAGTTCATTTTTAGAATGAGATTATTGAAATTGCTTGCATATTTTTCTAAGTTTAGAAAGTTGAATCCTTTGCATTTGATAATCATTTGCATCACTAAATTTTCAGAAAATATGCATCGTCGTGGAGGCCCACGTACTAGGAGAGCAGCTGCGGAGGCTTTTGCACCTGAAGAGGAGCAGGGAAATGAGTCAGTAAATGTTCCTACGCCGCAGACCCCTCCTGAATCATCTCAACCCGCTGAGCCAGAGGGTGGAAATGTGAATATAGCTCAAATGGCCCAGATACTAGCAGCGGCGATCCAACAGCCGCGAGAGTCTGGAGTGTCCATTGAACGCGCCAAGAAATTGGGCGCTAAGGCTTATGATGGAACCGGAGATCCCGAGAGAGCTCTATCTTGGTTAGAGAACAATGAAGAAATGTTTCAGGTTATGGGATGCACGGAAGAGCAGATGGTGGTATACTCTGCATTTCTATTGAAAGAATGAGCGAAGGATTGGTGCAAGGCCTTGCAAAGGAGAAACGCCGATGGGGTGTCTTGGGCACTTTTCAAAGAGGAATTTCTGAATAAGTTCTACCCCAAAAGTTATAAAGATGCGAAGATAGAAGAATTCTTCAAGCTCGAACAGGGTTCCCTCTCGGTGGCTGAGTACGAGAAGAAGTTTTCGGAACTCCTTCGTGCTGTTCCATTTATAGCCGATAATGAAGAGCAGAAGGCTAACCGTTTTGCAGTGGGTCTCAATCCACGAATCAGGACGTACGTAGTATCAGCAGCCCACACTCAGTATGGATCATTGGTGGAAGCTGCAACACGGGTTGAAAGAAGCATGGCGGCCATCCCTAAACCGAAACAGCAGGGTCAGAAAAGAGGCTGGTCAGGTAGTTCTCGAGGAGGACCGAGTAAATTCCCTCGAACAGAGGAGAGATCATCATGGTCCAGCAGTCGAAAGCCAAGCCAAGGAGCTCAATCCAGCCAAGCTTCCGTTCGGAAACCATCCGCCGGATTCCGAAGCACTAAAGAGAGTTGGAAGAATTTCCCGGTGTGTAATAGATGTGGCAAGGCCCATCCGGGGGATTGTAGGAAGGGGACTACCGGGTGTTATAAGTGCGGGCAAGAGGGTCACTACATGAGAGATTGCCCGAATGATGGAGCTAGCAGCAAGCCAGAAGATAGACCACCAGCTCCAGGACAAACCAGCGGCGATCGAGGGCAGATTCGAGGAGGTCCCCAATTCAGAAGATCGAGCGGCGCGAGCCAGCCTGGTAGGGGCGCCGGTCGAGGAGGATCATCCGGTGGATCACAAGTAAAACCGCATACCCAGGCTAGGGTATTTGCGGTGACCCAACAGGAGGCGGATGCGGCCCCAGAAGTTGTGACAGGTACAATGTCAGTTTTTGATCGAAATGCTTATGTACTGATAGATCCTGGAGCGACCCATTCTTTTATTTCTGTGGAGTTTGCTGCAAACGCTAGTATAGCACCCCAGTTATTAGATGGCGCAGTAGTAGTGTCTCTTCCTATCGGAGACTCCATTGTAGCAGAAACGGTGTATAAGAGTAGTAAAATCAGTATTGAAAGCCAAGAGTTTAAGGCGGATTTGATTGTGTTGGCCATCAGTGAGTTTGATGTGATTTTAGGGATGGATTGGTTGTCTAAATATCGAGCCTCAGTGGATTGCTTCCGGAAAGAAGTTAGATTATGTAGCCCTAGCGGAACGGAAGTTATTTTCCGCGGGGTGCGGAAATCACTTTTCGCCAGTATAGTGTCGGTAATGAAGGCAAGAAAGATGTTTCGGAAGTCATGTCAGGGTTACTTAGTCTATGCCATAGACGTAAGGGATGGTGGAACGAAATTGGAGGATATTCCGGTGGTGAGAGAGTTTCTGGATGTATTCCCCGAGGATCTTCCGGGATTGCCTCCGGATAGAGAGATAGAGTTTAAAATAGAAGTAGCCCCTGGAACACAACCAGTTTCTAAAGCACCCTACAGAATGGCTCCTTCAGAATTGAAAGAACTGAAGGTTCAGTTGGAAGAGTTGGTGAATAAGGGTTTCGTTAGACCGAGTACTTCTCCTTGGGGTGCACCGGTTTTGTTTGTGAAGAAGAAAGACGGAAGCATGAGATTGTGCATTGATTACCGGGAGCTGAATAAAGTAACGGTGCGTAATCAATATCCACTTCCGAGAATTGATGATTTGTTTGATCAGCTGCAAGGAGCCAGAGTATTTTCCAAGATAGATCTGAGGTCCGGCTATCATCAACTGAAGGTCCGGAAGGAAGATGTTCCTAAGACGGCCTTTAGGACCCGATATGGGCATTATGAATTTTTGATTATGCCTTTTGGGCTGACTAATGCCCCAGCTGCTTTTATGGATCTTATGAACAGAGTTTTTAGATCCTATTTAGATCGGTTTGTGATAGTATTTATTGATGATATATTAGTTTATTCAAGCAGTGAAGAAGAGCATACAGAACATTTAAGGATAGTTTTGCAGACCTTAAGGGAGCATCGGCTGTATGCCAAACTTAGTAAATGTCAATTTTGGCTAGATAGAGTTGCATTTTTGGGGCATGTAATCTCTGGAGAAGGGGTAGCAGTAGATCCCCAGAAGATCGAAGCAATAGTGAATTGGAGACAGCCTACGAACGTGACGGAGATCCGTAGTTTCTTGGGTTTGGCAGGATATTATAGGAAGTTTGTAGAGGGATTCTCAAGGATAGCCGCTCCTCTGACTAAGTTAACCCGGAAAGAAGAGAAGTTTGTATGGTCGGAAGCATGCCAGCAGAGCTTCGAAGAGCTAAAGAGAAGGTTGACGTCGGCCCCTGTGCTTACACTTCCATCAGGGAATGACAGTTTTACCATTTATTGTGATGCTTCCAGGCAAGGTCTAGGTTGTGTGCTAATGCAGAAGGAGAAAGTAATAGCATATGCTTCCAGACAATTAAAGAAGCATGAACAGAATTATCCTACACATGACCTAGAACTAGCTGCGGTAGTTTTTGCTTTAAGAATTTGGAGGCATTATTTGTATGGGGTTCCTTGCAAGATCTTTACGGATCATAAGAGCCTGCAGTACTTGTTCACTCAGAAAGAATTGAATATGAGGCAGAGAAGGTGGCTGGAGCTTATTAAAGATTATGAGTGCACCTTGGAGTACCATCCAGGAAAAGCTAACGTGGTAGCAGATGCTCTCAGCAGGAAACCTGTCAGTTCAATAGCTCACTTGAAGGTCGCATATCTATCGATGTTGATAGAATTGAGGTCTTTAGGTGTAAAATTAGAATTATCAGATTCGGGAGCATTATTAGCCACATTTCAGGTCCGTCCAATACTGGTTGATCGGATCAAAGAACTACAGACTCAAGACCCACAAGTAGTTAAATTAAAGGGTGAAATCGAGTCCGGGCAGCGGAAGGATCTTTCAATGACCGAGGATGGTGTAGTAACCTTGGGTCGGAGGTTATGTGTTCCGGATGTAAATGAGTTAAGAAGAGAGATTATGGAAGAAGCTCATTCTTCTGCGTATGCTATGCATCCCGGGAGCACAAAGATGTACCATACCCTAAAAGAGCACTACTGGTGGAAGGGCATGAAGAAAGATATAGCTGAATTTGTCTCGAGATGCCTAACTTGTCAACAAGTAAAAGCGGAGCATCAGAAACCTACAGGGCTCTTGCAACCCCTTCCGATTCTGGAGTGGAAATGGGAAAGAATAACGATGGACTTTGTGGTAGGACTTCCGCGTAGCCAGAGAGGCAATGACGCAATATGGGTGATTGTTGATAGACTGACGAAATCTGCTCACTTCCTACCCATCAGAAGCAGTTGTTCTTTAGATAAATTAGCCCAATTGTACGTAGATGAGGTGGTACGACTCCATGGAGTTCCCGTGTCCGTTGTGTCAGACAGGGATCCACGGTTCACTTCTCGATTTTGGCCCAGTTTACAGAAAGCTCTAGGTACAAAATTGAGTTTCAGTACGGCCTTTCATCCTCAGACGGATGGTCAGTCAGAACGGACAATTCAGACACTTGAAGATATACTTAGAGCGTGTGTTATGGAGTTTAAGGGAAGTTGGGATACTCATCTACCGCTAATGGAGTTCGCCTACAATAATAGCTACCAGACTAGCATCGAAATGGCACCATATGAGGCATTGTACGGAAGAAAGTGCAGAACTCCAGTTTGTTGGGATGAGGTAGGTGAAAGGAAGTTGATTGGCCCAGAAATTGTTCAGATTACTTCGGAAAAGATTCAACTTATCAGACAGATATTGAAAATAGCTAATGATAGACAGAAAAGTTATGCAGATAACAGAAGAAGAGACTTGGAGTTTGAGATCGGTGATAAGGTCTTTCTGAAGATATCACCATGGAAAGGAGTACTAAGATTCGGGAAGCGAGGAAAACTGAGTCCCCGATATATTGGACCGTACGAGATAGTTGAAAGAGTTGGAAATGTGGCATATCGTCTACGGTTACCCGAAGATCTGGCTAGAATCCATGATGTGTTTCATGTTTCTATGCTTCGCAAGTATATAGCAGATTCTTCACACATCCTAAGGGAACAACTGGTAGAATTGAATGAAAACTTGACCTACAAAGAGAAGCCTGTGCAAATCCTAGACCGGAAAGAGCAAGTCCTTCGTAACAAAAGCATTCCCTTAGTTAAGGTGTTATGGATGAACCATGGGGTAGAAGAAGCCACGTGGGAACGTGAAGATCAGATGCGAGTCCAACATCCACACCTCTTTGAGACAGGTATGATTTAAATTTCGAGGACGAAATTTTTTTTAAGGAGGGGTGAAATTGTAATATCCAATCCCTATTAGTAGTATTGGCGCCTAGATTTCGGTATAGAACAAATAAGACACCGTAGGGTTACTCGATTTTAACCCTATTAGAAATATTTTCTTTATAGTGCACGTGAGAGATATCAGACCTAATTTGGTAATTTCACACTTGATCGGTGCGCCGGACGACCCTAGAATATTTTTAGAATTTTTCTCTATTGGTTTGGAAAAGAAAATTTTAATTTACTACATGAATTTCCATTTAAGGATTATGAATGGAACAAGCCTTTGTTGAGAAACATAATCCATATATTAGAGAATTGACCAATTAGAAGAAATCTCATGGATTGCCAAGTTGGAAGTTCTAGTTAGTTCTTTGAACTATTCTAACTAAATAGTTACAAATGAACTAATTACATAATTAGTTTTTAACTAATGGCAAATTAGAAGTTTTAAGTAAGTTGAAGGGCAAAATGGTAAATTGAGGGAGCACTATATATATGTTAGAAGTGTGTAGAAATTTGAAGAGAGATCAAACCAACACTTAGCCAAAAAAAGAGAGAAATTCGAGCTTCAAAGGGGGTGCTGCTACAGTGACTATTCAAGTTTTTTTTTCATGATTTTTCATGTGTAATCAAGCCAAATTAAGGTTACAAACCAATCCCTAAGCTCAATTGAAGTCTCTATTAGTGGAAATTCAAGAAAAAGAGGTAAGAAAAGCATCTTTTATAAGTTTGATAAGTGAGAATTCAAGAATGTGTTAATTGATGTTCTTATGTGTATTCTTGGCTTAGATTGAGTTAAATTCTAGTTTGGAGCTTGAAGGAGTCATCAATTTAAAGAAATTGGCAAGGTGAGAATTAGGGTTTTTGATGATTTTGTGGTAGAGATTTCAATTGATTGTAATTAGGGCTTTAGAATGAAATTGGCATGATTTTGTTGTAATTGGAACAAGAAATTGAGAAAAGGAATGTGTTGGAACCTAGGGTGAAATTCTGCCACTTTAGGGAAGTTAGGAATTAAGTGGTGTTTTGATTGAATTGTTGTGTGTAAATGATGCATTTTGTGAATGGAATGTATATGGTTGATGAAAAACCCAAAAATGAAGAAAATGGGACATAATTGTCCATGTTGGAAAGGTGAAGGGCAAGTATGTCCAATCAAATGATAAGGTGTTCAATAATTTTCAGGGCGCCGGATGGTGAGTTAGTTTCGATTATGGCCCCGTAACTAAAATCGGGAAGTAGTTTACCTCCGGGCTTTGTATGCCGATTAGGGCATTTAGTAGTTAAATGAGATTCTAGTGTTCGATTTGGTTCTAAATGTCATTTATGGCGCGTAGGTGAGGATAACCGAGAGCGTTAACAGGAGCAGGAATCGGGAGCGAAATTGAGCGCGGAGCGGTAGTGAGTGGAAATCTGCCATTTCTTTTACTTTTCGGTTATTATGTTTTCGCACAATGACTATGTATGTTTTATGAGCTTTCGATGCATAAACATGATTTATGATCTTGATATATTCATAGACATGCTTTTACATGATAGATTGTGAAACAGTTTTAAAATTTCTGCATTTGTTTTAAAGCCATTGGTACCCTCAGATTATAGTGGTGATGATTGTATTAGACCCGGCCGGTATATCCCGTGCACATGGGCAGGTCTTGGGGGTGTGTCACTAACTCCGGGAAGTCGGGATGTCGTGTCATGTGAGTCGCTCTATGTGTACGGGATATTGTCTCGCTATATGCATGCGATGTAGGATTCCGCTGCGTAGCCAGTGAGATGTCTTGAGATGTCACTGTGGGTGCTGCTAGTTGAGGTGCCCCGTGACCTACTCACGTATGCGGTGCTAGTTGAGTCGCTGCGTGGGTATAGAGCTTTAGGGTTACCATTGGTACAATTTAGAAAGAAAATGGCCGAGCGAGGATTTTACTAGTTTTCGATTTACCGATAGCATTTATGCATTTTATATGCATACAGTAGTTATTATGTTATACAGATTCTGAATATAGTTTTTCAAAGATGTAGATAAAACCCGCTCGGCAAGATTTCATTAGCATATGATATTAGAAACCGTTTTACAATTTTACATCTGTTTTAGAAGCATAAATTCTGCATGTACTTTAGAAATTGCTATCTTTGTATAATATTCTAGTAATTGAATTCTCATTTACACTCACTGAGCTTCTTTAGCTCACTCGTTTTATGTTTTATGTTTTAAACCCTTTTCCCAGGTGCAGGTCTCGGAACGCAAGCTGTTGATTCTCCTATCGCCGAGTAGTGGGCCGAATCCAAAGATAATTTTTATACATGTAAATGTGCTAATAGCACTCTTTACTTTATGCATAATAGTTGTAGGCATGTATATTTGTAAGTATGTGTTGAATCAAGAAGAAGAGATTTCCAGTTTATGAAGATCGTTTTTACTTTTTATGATTATGCTTGTTTTATGATTTACACGAAATAATTGAGTTGTGTTGGATTTGATTTAAAAAGGACCGGAGGTCCGAATTGGTAGAATTGAGATGTGTTAGAATTAGAAGTGAAATTTCTTTGCAGGTTTATGTGGATTTTCCAAAAAACAGGGGAAACTCTGTCCGTTTGTTTTTAAAACTAAAAAGTCGTTTTCATGTATATTACTAGATCTTCTTAGTAGTAACAATAATAGAAAAAGGGGTTCGCCTCGCGAAATTTTTTAACTTATCCAATTAGGTTCGGAGGAATTTCCGTCGGGGTGCCCGGCAGGGCCGCTGAGATTTATAGTAGAGGGTCTCGGGTCGGGTCCTGTCAATAAGTAACAATCAAATTATGTTTTTCCTAAATCTAATTGTTGAACAAATTTTTTATCTGGTATATATTTCTAAGTTATAATAATTTTTTGAGAAGTCTTACCATATTATTAATTATATACAATCATAATAGAAGGGACAATATATTCTATTGATTTTATGTTTTTCTTTATGCTTTTTAATAAATAATAGAATATTAGCAAACATTCTTATACATGCAAGTCAATAATACTGGTTATGCATTAGGAAACCAAATCCAATCAACAATCATTTAAAATTCATCTCAATAAAAGTTCATCACTCAAATGAGTATAAAATTATTTGCAAGTAAAAATTATTTACTTCATAATTTTAAAATATTGTCTACATACATGACTTTCATAATTGATATTGTACTTACAAGAGTTTAAGAACTCTAACAGGAATTGAGTTTTGTTTTTTTTTAATATGGAGCAGGGGGATTTAAACCTAAGTTCTTTAGATATATTGCAAACTCTTTAACCACTAAGCCATTTTAAATACAAACTCTTTAAACATTAGGCTATTTAAATAAATGGTTCGATTTGTTAAGAAATAATATTATGCTTATAAACTCTTTCTATAATTTAATCCAAACAAACAGATATCATTATCAACAGGCAGACTTGTATTAGGGCCTGGGGCCTTGGCCATCCAAGGCCTAAAAGCAATTTAAACTCAAAAATGGAGTTTTATAATTTTACCTCAAAATAAGATTTTTATAATGTAACCTCATCAAAATTTTGAATTTGATACAAAATCCTTATATAATTAAATTTAAATCCAAAATTTTCTCTTATAATATGACATTTGGTCCTACCTTTTAAATTTTGATTACGCTGTTGATTATTACATATTTTTATTATCATTCGCTGCATTATTTTTTGTGTTTGAATTTTTTAAATTTTACCATGCTAATTTTTCATTTATATAAATTAATTTGTGTATAAATTTGACAAATGTAATAATTTTCATTTGTCAATAGAATTGAAATTCTCGTATTTCATATTAAAATAAATCTCAATCGAATTCTATATTAATAAATATATAAACAAAATGGTGGATCTCCTTATATCATCAGGACAGTTTGGCCGAGTGGTCTAAGGCGCCAGATTTAGGCTCTGGTCCGAAAGGGCGTGGGTTCAAATCCCACAGCTGTCAAATTTTGTTTTTGACGTTTGTCAATTTTTATCCGTTAATAATATTTAAGGAGGGGCCACTCGAAAGCGCCGAGAAACCAATACTGACCACATACATAACCAGAACCAGAAAGAAACCACTTCAAAGTTAGAAACTGTATATTGTGTTTTGAGCAAGTGAAATGGCATTCTCAAGCTCAACACCAGCAGCTTGTTTTAGCAGCTTCAGTGCTTCTAAGGAACCAATCTCCTCTCCAATTTTCAAGCCTTTGAAATTGCCTCTCTTTTGGCCATGGGAAAAGGTAATGCTAATATTCTCTTCTTCTTCTTCTTCTTTTTTTTCATTTGAAAGAAAAATGATACTTGTAAAAATGTCTAATGAGATAAATGGGCAGGTAAAGATGGGGCCATTGAGTGTGTCTCCAATGGGGTTTGGAACTTGGGCATGGGGCAACCAGTTTCTATGGGGGTATCAAGAGTCAATGGACACTGAACTTCAGCAAACTTTTAAATTGGCTGTTGAGAATGGGATCAACCTCTTTGATACTGCTGATTCTTATGGGACTGGCAGGTTAAATGGAAAAAGTGAAAAGCTTCTTGGCAAATTTATCAGCGAAATTCAGGGTTTGTGTTTTCCTCTTCTTCTCTTTTCAATTTTTTTTTTTTTTGGATGTATGTTTCTGTGATTTATTATTTGATGACCGAATTATGTAAGACTATTGCTTATAAGTTGCTGTTTCCAACTAGTTGAGATGAGAAGGCGGCAGTTTAGGCTTTTGTAAAGTGCTTCGTGCTCAATTTTCTGTCTTGTAAATAGTTAATCTTTTTTTTTTTTGTTGCCTTTAGCATTTTGAAAATCAGTACCCACGTAAACTTCAAATTATCTTATGAATAGTTACTAATGGAATGTGAGAAGCAAGTGTTAAAGTTTGTTTAACTTGGCTATACTCATGGGCTATTTCACATCTAAACCATAATCTTGATTTTATGCAAAATTAATTGATGATGTAAGAAGATACTTAGTGATCTATATCAATAATAAGAAGCTGGATCATGGATCCTCCGTGGATGTAGGCAATTTTGGGCCGAACCACATATATCTTATGTCTTGTTGATTGGTTTCTTTTCTTTATCTTTATTGGTGTGTTAATCTTATGTGTCCTTACTTATAGTGTGAGTTATGATTTTTCGCTGCGCATAAAATAAAATGAATATCAAGGTTGTGGCTTAATTGATGCCATAAGAGTGTCAAATTGAAGTGCATGGTTTGATATCCGCAACATTAGAAATTATACACATTTTTGAATTTGAGATCCTTAAATGAGATGGCAATCAATCCGAGTGATTAGTTGAAAATTGTTATATGATAAAGCACAGCAGGAGCTCTTTGAGTGGCTAGTGAGTTGAATGTGCTAAGTCAAGCCGTGAATATTGTATAACTACATATTTGTTTGATTGTCAATAGTTATATAACTTATGTTTATCATATTTGCTCCATTTTCTCTCCTTTTTTTCCCTTTTCTTTCCATCAGACCTGGCTGTCAATCTCTTCTATGTTCAGAAATAGATAAGATGTTTGGTCTGTATGTGAGAGGATATCTGGTCATTAAGCTTAATTATGACTTTGTTCTCAGGGCCAAAGCGGGTACAAGATGACATTGTGATTGCTACCAAGTTTGCAGCATACCCATGGCGTCTGACGCCAGGGCAGTTTGTAAAAGCTTGCAAGTATGCTATCCTCACTTTTGAGATTAATGCTTACATAGTGATGCTGGCAGTTTATTCTCTTTCGATTCATAAAATGTTGTTCACAACCATAACAGAGAAAAAAGAATTTTGCCCAATATTTTATAGAAGCTATTTCCGTGGACTGATAGAAACTGATGAAGCAGCATTTTCCAGGGCTTCTCTTGATCGCCTACAGATTGAAAAAATTGGAATTGGACAGCTACACTGGTCCACGGCAAATTATGCTCCTGCACAAGAGCTAGCTCTGTGGGAGGGTTTAGTGGCAATGTATGAGAAGGTTACAATTATTTACATTTAAGTAGTACAAGCAGTTAATTAACAAATAGGATCATGTTTTAACTATCACAGGTTATGAAAATGAGACTAAAAAACTTGAGGTCCAAATAGGAAGTTGTGATAATAGCATTTGTAACATCCCAAGTAATTGGTTTCATTTTGGCAAGCATCTGAATTCATTAGCTGTCTGAATGGACCTGAATTAGATTGGTAAAATTGTGATTTGAGTTAATTCATAGAAATTTTAATGTGCAGGGTTTAGTTCAAGCAGTTGGGGTGAGCAATTATGGACCAAACCAGCTTGTGAAGATACATGATTACCTGAAAACCAGAGGAATCCCCCTATGCACAGCTCAGGTAACAAATTTATACAAGTTATTCATTTGTAAAACTATTATATAATGGCTTTCATAGGACTCGTTGGCCGGTTTCTTTGAGGTGCCACTGAAAACAACATTATCTTACAACTGTATGCAAAATAAAAAAATGTCAGTGTTACTAAATATGATATAATTAGAAGATTCTAATTTGTAATACATCTTTTTATATCAAACTTGATGTAGAACTATTCAGCTTCTACATTCTTCTTTTTTGGGAATATAGCTTTTGTATTACCATGCAAGTAACAGAGCCATGCTGCATTTACATTGTTTGTCACCAATAACCTATGCACAGATTGATCATAAAACTGTATCTTATATCAAGGAGACCTCAATTTCAGGTGCAATTTTCTTTGCTGAGCATGGGAGAAAATCAGCTGGAGATCAAGAATCTATGTGATTCTCTGGGTATACGCTTGATTTCTTATAGCCCTCTAGGACTTGGAATGCTTACCGGGAAATATACACCTTCTAAACTTCCAAATGGACCTCGGTATTGCTTTTAATCACTATAACTATTCGTGTGTGCAATCTCTGTTTTTTTAGTTCTTTTATTTCTTGCATTATTCATTGCTTTCTCACAATAGGATGCATTGTCCGCTCTCAGAGGCCTGTTATTCAGACAAATTCTTCCTGGATTGGAGCCTTTATTGAGCTCTCTAAAACAAATTGCACAAAGACGGCGCAAAACCATCCCACAGGTATTTGTTCTGAGCATTTTGCCATTGATCACTTCACCATCAATTCCTGGTGTACTGTTAATAATTGGGTATTTCGTTTTATTTTCCCATCTTGGATAATAACGGTGTTAAGACAGGCATGAGCATGGATTCACCAAGTTGATAAATAGATCTTCATGGGTTACATTAATTTTCAGATTAAGCATGCATTTCACTTTTCCGCATAGATTGTAGAATCTGAGGGCAGAACATAATGGAAGCAAGCAGTGGCATTCTTAACCAATACTAAGATAGTTTTTCTGTTAGCATATTAGATGGTATGGTAGCTAGTATCGAAATCATAATTCTAATCCATTTACAAGTCGACATTTTTTATTTTGTTAGCTGCACATGGCTGATGTAAGAGAATTCTGTTAGCAGGTTGCAATAAATTGGTGCATCTGTAAAGGTACCATACCGATACCTGGAATTAAGACAGTTAAACAAGCAGAGGAGAATTTGGGAGCTCTTGGTTGGCGTCTAAATTCAGATGAGCTGCTTCAATTGGAAGATGCAGCAAGCGAATCTCCACAGAAAATGATCCAAAACATTTTCCAGACAAGGTTAGTTTGTTTTCTAACATCTGATTTCAAATTACAGATAGAACTATGAATCTCGGTACAAAAAAGTAATTGCCCATGCACCAATTGAATAACAGATAAAACAAAGAGAAAAGCAACGGCCAGAAGAAATCTATATCAGGAGACAAGAACAATCACCTATTACCAATCACAAGGCGATAAGTTGACAATTAGAAGACAATAATGCCTATACGGGCTACATGAAGAGGAGAAGAAAAAAACTTGGATGCAAATGTCATTGTTCACCTCCGAGGAATGAGCAAGGCCTATTACCGATAACTTTTAATGACATTTGATGGGGCAATGCATTTTCCTTTATTTCTTGTCTAATTCTGCTGATTTCTTGATAATTTTTCCCAAGAAATCAAGACTTCAGCTGTCTAAGAAGTAAAGGACTCCACGAGGTACAAGTGGTCAAGTAAAATTCTTCTTTAACAATTAAAAATGGGCAACCTTTTTGCTGGTAATAAATACTCACTTGATATATAAAAAGCAAACTAATCAACCTCAGAACAAAAAGAAAGAAAGGCCACACAACATGTCCCATAAAGATATTGCGGAAGCTATAAAAATAAGTGCATCAACACAACAAAATGATGAGCTTCAATGTCAAAGCATACAAAAACCAAAGTTATATGGCTGGAAATACTCTCAAAACATCTGATATCTAACACAAGTCACATTCCTAAATGTCTATTATTAGCCAACTCTTTGATGCTACATATTTTACGTGAGACATCCAGTAACACAGTACAACATGCAGCATTCTTCCAAAATATATCTACTTGATCTTCTTCTTTGGCCTCAGCTGCAGTAGAAGAAGCAATATGAAGTGTCAATTTATTGTAATAAAAAATCATTATAAGATGATGACAAAAAAATGGAGCAAGAGCCTGTGACATGTGACTACTCAAAAATGATTTACCTGGTTGCTGTGTCCACATTTCTTCTTCCTGCAATTGACAGCACGAGGGTGTAGGCGAGCATAACATCTGTTACATAGAGGTCAATAAGACAAATAAATTTGATGCGTTAACAGAAAAAAGAAACAGATGAAAATTTGTCAAATTTGTTAATGGTAGTACAGAAGGGACCAAGAAGGTACACAGCAAGGTCCAAATGTCCTAAATGCTGTAAAAGATGCCATGCCATGTATGATGTGAAAATTATCAACAGTTACTCAAGGAATTTCTTTATGGTATGAGATACTTGGATATACTAAATCAGCAAATCTCAAAAAGATAGTGGAAATGCCTTAAAGAGTGAAAAAAGGGGGGAATATGGTCAAAAAAATCTAGCAAAGATCTAAAATTACTTATAGATGAAGCCTGCTGAGCTTAAAAAACAGGTACAAACGGGTGAAATGAACCAAGTCAAACTAACAATTTGGCTTAAACATTGCAACACAGTCTTCATTGTGCATTAGTAAAGCGATTGTGTTGCAAGTTTCCTTCAGCCTTCAAAACTTAATAAAACATCACCATGGGAGCATCCAACAGCCAGCAATAGCAAGGAAGCAGTAAGCAAATCCTATGTACATAAGAAATCATCATTCATGATACTCATTAAAGCAAGTTGAGCTGGCTCTTAGCTCCAGTTTCCAGCACAGCCAATAACAGATTTGAGAGTAACGAACCATTAGAATATCAATAACTTTTATATATGAATCCAGAATCATGGAAGGCATGCTATTAAATCCTAATTAAGCTACAGATAGAACAAGACAAACACGATCATTAAAATGGAAAATACAAACACAATTATCATAGAAACATAGTTAAATACCAAAAAGAGTGAAAATAAAATAATCAACTTAAACAACCAACGTATAGACACAATTGAACCTCCGTAATCTGATACTAACTAACAACATCCAAACTTACTTGCGGCAAATCGTTTTATCTTGGTTGTACTTCCTTGCCAATGCCATCAAAGAAGGCTCAATAATGCCACCACGAAGCCTCAGCACCAAATGCAGAGTTGATTCTGAAAGTTTTCATATGCATTAAAACAAAACCACCAATTAACACCCAAAAACAAAAATCAAAATCCAATGCCTTGAACTCTACTATATCAGCTATAAATTTTATTTAAACAAAAACAACATCCAAAGAAAAATTCATGTGAAAAGGCTTAGCGAAATCATATGGTCTCATTATTCATTCAACTGCAAATAAATTCTTAGCTTAATTTATAGCTAGAAATGACAATTTCAGAAACTTAAATATCAGCAACCAATCACCCGTAACATAAATGTCAATTGAATTATTTAAAAACTAATTTTTACATCAAAATTTTGAGGCAAAAAAATATGTTATTCTCCCTAATTACATATTCATCACTTCCTTCTTTTCCTTCAATTATACAATCTTCAAAAACACAATTCCAAAATTTAAACAAAAAATAACAATAAAAACTAATCCTTTTGGATGCAAACTTGAATTAAAAAAAACAACAGGCAAGCAAGAAAATAATTGTCATGTGAACAGGATTAGGTAAAATCCATGGTCTTATAATCCATGTGACTGCAAGTAGAGTTCTTAGCTTAGCTTATAACTAGAAATGAAAACTTCAGCTACTTAACTACAACTGAACACTCATTTAATATCAAAATTTTGAGACAAGTAAATGCATTAATCTCCCTAATCCTATATTCTTAATTTCCAATTTTTTTCAATTATATTATTTTCAAAGTACAATCGAAAATTAATAAAACAAAAAAGGGTAAAAAATAAATAAAATTAACTAACCCTTTTGGATATTGTAGTCGGCAAGAGTACGGCCATCCTCGAGCTGCTTCCCAGCGAAGATCAGTCTCTGCTGGTCCGGCGGGATACCTAACAAAATTTACAACAGCAAATCAAAGCCGTCGGATCTATGTTTAGTAATCAGAGAAATTTCTAACCGTTGATTTTGAGATTAATAAGTACCTTCCTTATCCTGGATCTTGGCCTTGACATTGTCGATGGTGTCGCTAGATTCGACCTCGAGGGTTATGGTCTTCCCTGTTAGGGTTTTCACAAAGATCTGCATTTTCGTTTTTTTTTTTTTTTAAATCTCTCGGTTCTACTTCTGCCTCATTGCTTCTCTAATAGCCCAATTATATATCATGGGCTGTGTCGAAAATTAGGGTTTTCGGTAGATTATAAGGCTGTTGTTTGGTTACGAGGTTATAGTTCTTCCTACACCGTCTCTCCTCGTCTTCCCTTCTAACGGCTTCTTTGACAGGGTAAATTGTCAATTTAAGGGGTTTCTTTTTAAATATTGCAAAATCTTCGAGAGTGCAAATATTTTGAAGGGTAATATTAATAGGAAAATTTTTACAAATAGCTCTCATATTTTATAAATATATTTATTTAATTATATTTTAATTTAATATTTTTTAATTGTAAAAATATTTTAAAGTTAGATTTTTATACCCTTAAAAACAAAAATACTCTCTCTATCTAAATTCAATTTAAAATTCTCTTAAAAGAAATTTAATTTGATCGAAGATTTGAAAGCTGTCATTATGTGAATTAAGTTTTGTACAATATATTTACTATTTTAAATTTTGAAAATGATATTTGGTAAGTTTTATAAATTTTAAAAAAATAATTATATTTACTAAAAATGAGCTAGAAATTATATTTAAAGTTAAAAATACATGAAATAGATTAATTGAACATGAAAAATAAGTTAAAGTGATAAAAAAAAAACATTGAAATTCGTCTAAAAATGGTTTATTTATGGTATTTTACTTAACTCAGATGGTAACCGGTGCACCTCTAGATAGCCAACCAAGATACGTATCTCAGGTGGCTATCTCAGGGTGTATCTCAGCCTCGAGATGGCTATGGAGATGAACTCGTGAGTGCATCCGAATGCAACTCATTTTAGCATGGTGGACCCAAGGTTCGCGACTCTATACTGTTTGCATCACATGGCACCTCCTTAGAGTGCTACGTAGCATAAAATAGGAATTTTTGAAAAACTAAATTAAAATAATAATTAGAAAAAATTCTAAAAATTATTAATTTGACGATAATGTTAGATTTATTTTAAAAGTAAATAAGTAAATTAATTTGAATTTGATTAATTAATATATAATTAATTTTAATTGGATTAATTAATAAATAAGTTGATTAATATTGTACATTAGTTTTTTTTGGAAGAATATTGTTTGTTAATTAATTTAATATAATTAATTGATTATCGGGCTAGCAATACGAGATTGTCCGCCCACCTAGTAACTAAAGAGAAACTTGGAGAATCGGTTGTAGAAAAAGTAATTTTACGACAAAAAAAAGGTAGCATACACATTTTTTTATAATTGATACAAACGTCTATTTCGTGTTGTGTGCGTGTGCACCGTATTACGAGTAAATATATGCATTTTAAACAATTTAAAATATAACATATTACGCAATAGAATTAATATTTATAGAATTCACTCTCGAAGCGTGCTTTGAACAAATCTAGTTGGGACGTGATGGACTCCCTCAAGCTCGACTGGTAGCTTTTCTTTTCGAAATTTCGAAGCAACTTTTACTATTGAATTATTAATATATTTATTTATTTTCGGACACTTTTTCTAAAGATTAACACTTAACCTTTTGAAAAACATGAGCAATCCATTTTTTACTATTTTTTATATAGAACTCTCAGCTAACTTAATATTTATAGGCAACTATTGCTTATTATTTAACCAATAAAAAATAACTTGATTGACATTTGTTTATCTCACCAGTAAGGCTTCTATTGTGGTTACCAGCAAAAATAAATGGTCTACAATATTTATCTCTGTGATAACAATTATAAATTGCAACAAATAAACTATTTATTTTTAAACTCTAAAAAAAATAATATTTGGAGTAACCGGCTTAATTAAATTACACTACGTACACTCTAAATATAAACACACAACATGTTGCTCTGATACTGTTTTTTTTTTGTGTTATATGCGTGTGCATTGTGTTACGAGTAAATATATGCATTTTAAATAATTTAAAATGTAACATATTATATAGCAGAATTAATATAATACACATTAAAATATTTTTATTATACTAATGAGATTGTGAAATTTACCCTCAAATTGTGCTTTGAACAAAATTAATTGGGATGCGATGGACTCTCTCAAACTTGATTAGTAACTTTTCTTTTTAAAATTTCAAAACAACTTTTATTTTTAAATTATTAATATATTTATTTATTTTTCGGACACTTTTCCTAAAGGTTAACACTTAACTTTTCGAAAACAAGAGCAATCCATTTCTTATTATTTTCTATATAGAACTCTCGGCTAACTTAATATCAATTCACAACTATTGCCTATTGTTCAACCAATAAAAATAACTTGATTGACATTTGTTTAAAAGTAATTAAGCACATAATTTACTTGCTCATTTGCAGAATTCAGTTGGTATGTTGACAAAGTAATTTGTGGCAACTAAATTGGCACCTCAAGCTTGATTAATTTTATTTGTTTTCGGTTGTCATTTTAAATGACCAATTAAAAATCAACACGAATTGATTTCAATTGCATTTGATTAAAGACACAATAAAACTTACATGGCCGAATAGAGCAAAGATTATTAGCCTTTTTACTTTTTTTCAATCACAAATATTTTTGTTTTGGCCAATTAGATTTCAACAATATATAAATTGTTTAATAAATGAATACATTCATTTGTATATAAATTTGTCGAATGGAATTTTTATTTTATTTTATAATAAATTTATGTATCAATGTTTAAATTAATATTCATACAAATTATTGGCACAATTTGAGACAAATACTATGTAGATAAAAGTGTTAAGTCTCACTTGATATAATTTTAAGTTTAACACTTAAATCTTAACTATTCTTGTAGAGACCTTAAAATAAATAAGTGAATAATTAATTTAATTTAAATAAAATAATAATTGTTTTATTTAAATAGTAGTTATATCTACCGATGTCCAATTTAGTACCCATATAAATTATTGGCGTAATTTGAGACATACACTAGGTAGATAAAAGTGTCAAGTCTCACTTGGCATAATTTTGGGTTTAACACTTAAACTTTAACTACTCTCCGAAAGACCCTGAAATAAATTCATATTTACTGAAAACTTCCCAAATTGAACAATTTGATACAGTGCACTACCTACATGCTCAACGCGTACACTTTATATAGTGAGACTCCCTAGAATCCCGTCCATTTTATCTCACAAAATATTTCTGTAAGTTAATAACCGATGCCTCCCACACACACATTATGGATAATACAAAATAATTGGTTAAACCATACAAGTTAAGGTTAATCCATATTCTTACAATCCCTCCATCATTAATATCCTGGAAGAGCGGAGACATAGATCAACAGCATCAGGTCCTCTATTACTCAACCATAAACTTATCTCTTTTGATTCGTATTCCAATAAATAATATAAGCAAATTCATTTGCAATATTGCTTACTCTATAGGAAACTTTTTCCCGAGTTAAATGTTTGTGGCCATAAGACTTCTTAGAATACAACCTTAGAGCATCTGGATATTTAACTCACTCATATAAGCTGATGGATCCCATATCTATACACACCAGACTCCATAAGTATCGAACCATACCCAGTGACACCCAACGGTCAAACCATGGAAGGTCTTTGACATATGTGGAACTTAAGTATGATGGATCACTCATAAGCCCACCGTGGTGCTCAAGTCTAGGGACCACGAATACTACTCAATTAGAGAAGACCCTCCACTGATGGATTTATGAGAAATCTATTGGAGGTCTTCATTGAATCTAGTTTAGTATCCAGTCCTTACTAAATACATGTATACTTATACGAGTTTCCACTAAACTGATGGTTTGCTAAGATTAATCATCGGGACTATCTAGATATAGACATACACTGATCTATATTAATCGGTTCCATTCGATAGACTCTACATCGATGAAAATAAATTAGAAACATTTAATTTGAGAACATATTTACACAATGATATTTCTTATCAACACTTGCAACTATTTGTAACTATATCATTGCAAGTATATTCTTAGGTCTTTGTTCCATTTCAGACAAGGTTCTAACTATTTAGACCTGATCTAAACTCCTTCAAATCAATATAATGTCCGAAATGTTACAAGCATCTTACCTTAATAAAAATAATTAGCGATTTAATGAAATATTTATTTATTACATAAGTATAAAAATATAATATTTATACAAAATTGGGATGGCATATGAGCATAAATCTTAACAGTCTGAACGTATTACAAATAAATAATGAAGACACGGTCAAGTGGAGTTTATTCTATTTTGTTCATCGTGTTTTGATCCTTTATAACGAACGTCTTGGGGTTTAAAATTTATTCTATATTTAGTAGACGGCCTTGATGAGTTTAATAATTATCCATGGGGCAACATTGCATAGAGCATACTTTATAGCTTACTCAAGAAGGCCGCATTCCAAAAGCTGGAGAAAATAAAAAAATACAGTTTTTCAAAGAGCGGGATTCAAAGTTATAAAGTGTATGAATTTGTGCATGCATTTTTAGTACGTAATAATTTTCTTGTATTCAACATTTTGATCTTAATTATTTATTTATTTTTAGTTATAGTAAACTTATCCTTTGAAATTATTTTAGATATAGATTTACGAGGTAATTTCAGTCTACGAGCAAGTTTTCGGTATGCACTACGATGACTGCTTCCCTTATATTTTGAATTTGAAGTCTATAGGGACTCCATTATTCGATGTCGTTAAGAATATAAGTTTAGGGAAGGATTTGATATGTTTTTAACCAATTCACATATAATTATATAAATCTTATTTTATAATATGTGTTACTTAATTTTAAATTTATAGGTTCTTTTGGTACATCATAAATTAGCACCAAAAAATCAAAAGAATAAGGAAAATGTCATGCGAATGGTAAGACATCTGGGTATTTCAACCGAGAGCTATGCTGGGGACTTACCAAATATGCATGATTATGTACAGAGCAAAAGTGAGTACCAGAGGAGCTTTATTCGTTTCACTAACCTTGGCAATGATGATATAGATGTGGAGAAGGATGAGCATGAATGGGTAGACCAACAAGTGTTAGACCCACCAGTGCCTGGAGCAACGGTATATTACGTTTTTATATGATTAGCTGAATTAGTATAATTGCAAAAATTATTGACTATAATTATTTTTCTTATAGTTTAAACACAATACACCTGCACACTATGACGTTGCACATTAGATTGAGCAACTGCAGAAGGAGATGATTAAGAGATTTGATTATATTAAAGTTACATTGATACAAAGAATGGAGAAGGATCGGGAGGATATTTTTTAAAGAAGATGCACAATCGCATCTTAGCCATTGCATCTCAGCCTGAGGTGTGATGGCCGAGATACGCTTTGTAGCAACTAGCCCCTACATTGCGAGTAAAATTCCCACAATGCAACTCTTAATTGTTTTTCAAATTTTTTTGTCATCTTATTTTTCTCCTATTCAACCTAAATTTTCTTTTATACTTTACCATTATTAACTACAATTATATTTCTATATGTATTTATTTCAAAACAACTAAACTTTCTAACAAATCTAACATTATAAATATATATGACAGAAAATACATAACATGAAAGAATATTTCTTACCTGAGGATGTTTTACAACTTCAAATCTACTTATCTCGAATTTTAAATATTGAAATCTAAGGCGTTACATAGTGTGTATTTTCAGCACATGAAATGGATTAAAAATAAGTAGTGCATGTCAAGTACAATATGGGGGATTTAGTGATAGAGACGATACTTTCAACACATCGCAAGTTAGCACACCCACTTCAGAAGAGCCTTGATCATGGGGTCAAGGGGCGAATGTCTATTGCCAAAGGGTTTAGCAATGTCTCGTGTAAGGTGGGGATACCTTCGAGAAAATGGTTGCATTCGATGCATTTTATAAACTGTTGGAAGCTATACCATATCGGTATGGAAGACACGGAGCATGAGCCACAGAAATGGGAACCTTTAAGAATTTTTCACATTGGATGATAAAGAAGCGAAACTCATCTAGGACGGATGGACGGTATGAAAGAAGAACTACCTCCCAAGGCATGAGTACTTTGTAAAGTGGAAAGAGTTGCCCGATAAGAAAGCATGCTCGAAATATAAGAGTGCACTAAGGTAGCCTAAAAAAAGAGGTGCGTAAGTTTCAATGAAGATGTGATGAGGACATCAGGTGAATTTGGTAGGGTAGAATATCAAGCCCAAGTGTTCTCAAACATTTTCTCAAATACTTGGTGTGTGACAAAGCCTTCTAGAGACTATGTGGACTAGTGGACAATTAGTGGGCTGGAGCTTCTAGAAGACCCTCAATATGGGTGAAGATCTAGGCCAAGCCTGTAACTTATGAAGAGCGTACACCCTTATTTAGAAAGGGAATATTCGATGAAATGTGTGATGACATCTTTGAATATTCATTGGAATAAATCTCTTTCAATTATAATAGAGAGCATTTTTTCAAACACCTTATGTGTGTCTCTCATTTCTTCTTCGTGTGGTGTTTTCTATTTTGTTTAGCGTGCAGCACGTCTAAGGTTACATGGTTCTAAAAACATCTAGGAGATTGATTTCCTGCCACTTACTATGATTACCCCATTTAAAGGTGCAATACCCCTTGAAGAAACACCTCTTACCAAGCTCTCACTTGTCTCATCAATAAGCATAAGAAAACTATCACAAAATGGAATCTTTTTGAAGGTGATGAAGTGAAAAGCAATTCAAACCTCCATCTATTTGCATATAAAATTTCAATGACATTGAGCCCCCACTACAATACCAAACTGATGATGCAATGGAATGTGAGCCTCATTCTCATAAAGTAGCAACTTGTTATAATTTGGGGATCACTAGGGTGAATTTTAAGGTTGCCTTTCAAGTACGCAATGACAATCCCACCAAAGATGCACACCAACTAATGAATCTCATATAACATATTGAACTCGAAACATCCCCACTCAATAGGCCCTACTTAAAAAATAAAGAACAATCCACCTGGCACAATGTGGTCTTTTGCCCAAACACAAAACAGAATAGTAAAAAGTAAAATTTTGGAACGCTCTGACAGTGAGAAAATTACTTTATAGTCTAATGTGAACTACGATGGTGGTGAGCAACCAGAGGCTACTGCTGCAGCATGGAATAATAATGGCCTGAAAAGAAGTCCTCAAACAACAATTGAAACAAGTGAAAGAGATTAAGAAGATGATAGAATGTTACCTAGATAGTCTCGTGATGACAGAGCTAATGGATTTATGTCATCAGATGAGGAAGATGATCCTTTTGCAATGTTAGATGCATTATTTGATGACAAATTATTTGAATATGGTTTTGAGGGTGAATGTGATATTGTTGTTAGGAAAAAAAATTCAAATATGTGATCCAATTTAAAAAGGTGATCCATAACTTCTATGTGAGACAAGGGTTTCATTTGAAGAAAATGAAAAATAAAAAAAGAAGGTTCATAGCAAATTGCAGTGTCAATGATGTCCATATAAGGGGTATGTTATCAATGTCAAAGGTGGCATTTATTTTTAAATTAAAAAATTAACATAACTAAAGATCATAAGTGTGACAGAGTAGTAAAAAATAAAAAGCAACTATTGATTTAGATGGCCACTTGCTATAAAACACATTTTAGAAATAATCCAGAACACCAAGGAAGAGCCATTAGTTAAAAGCTGAGACAAAAATTTGGTGTTTACTACAATAAGAGAAAGCTATGTAGAGTTAGAGGAAAATGCCAAAGATTTAGCAAATGGTGACCATAAAGCCTCTTATAAGATGATGCTAGACTATACTGATATTTTGAGGCAAAGAAATCCTAAAGCCTTAGTCAACTTGAAGTTAGAGCATGAAGATACTATTGATAAAGCTACGTTTTAAAGGACCATGTTTAGCTTTCCTGTCTTTAAAGATGGCTTTGCTAATGGTTGTAGATGGTTAATTAGTGCTGATAAATATTATCTTAAGACCACATGTGGAGGTCTATTATTATTAGCAACTACATTAGATTTTAACATTGGGGTGTTTCCCATAGTTATAACGGTTTGTGAAAATATTAGTGGTACTACATGAAGTTGGTTTTTGGAGTTTTTGAGAGACTATTTAGCTAAAGCCTGTGACATTCATATCTGATAGGCGAAGAGGCTTAACAACAACTATTAACTGAGTTTTGGCCCGAGAAAAATGTCAGATACTGTGCTAGGCACATCTATGCAAACTTAAAGGTTAAATTTACAAGTTTAAACTTAAAGCTAAAATTTTGGGCAACTGCCAGATCCATTAACTTAAAAGGATACAAGAAAACTATAGAAGAAATCAGGCTAACAAAATAGAAAGCTTATAATTGGCTCATGAAGATAGAGCCTCCTTTATGGAATAGACATGCATTTTAAATTGATACAAAATGTGAACATGTGACTAATAATATGACTGAATATTAGAATAGATGGTTGAATGAGCAAAAGAGAAGACATATTCTCAATTTGGTAGAGCTTATTAGAATGAAGGTCATGAAAAGACAACATAGTCGATCATTGGGTGCTTCGCTGAAGTATGCAGATTCCTTTAGCATTTGAATCATACTTGACTTGATCTTAAAGTTATTAGCATTAATAATCGATCATCGAATATTAGATTGAACACCATATATAGTGAGGATAACATACTCTTTCAATGCCCTTTGTGGTATCATATGTACAAATACTGGATTGTTGATGTGATCATTATTCTCCTCCATGTTTAAAGATCATTTGTGTTGTTCACGTCTAAGCTATGCAAATTTCTTTCAATCTCACGATCAAAAGAAGTCAAGTCAATACTTTTTGCCCTTCACATGAATTGTCAAAGCAAAAGAAAAATAAAATCACAATAAAAAGAAGAAGAAGAAAATAAAATAAAAATCTAAATTAAAAGCAAATAGCTTGGTATTAGTATTGATCTAAGAATAGATATAAATAGTCATCGGTAACAGTGCTAAAAACTTGATGTATGCTTTAGTAGTTAAGTGTAAACATGCGCTATCATATTAAGTAATATAGGATTTTTAGTCCAAGTATCGTTCCCACAAGGACTATACGATCTAATTCTATCAATCAAGTATTTAAATTATATCTACTTAATTTTTATTTAAAAAACTCAAAATAGGAATTGAATCTATTTAAACTAATACAATTAAAGTAAACTAAGACTAATCAAACACAAGCAAAAGGTTGAATTCAATAAGTAAAGATAATCTAGGGATTCGACTTATCCCTTAATATTTCATTGAATTTATTAACCTATTAGTTAATCCCTTAATACCAATTATTGGTTTAGACATTAATCTTATCACAAGCCTCTTTCAATGGTCGAGTGATGATAAAGGTTCATTAAGTCTAATATTTCTATCTTCCAAACTTAATATTTGTTCGTAAAATTTAAGATTATTTGGCTTTTGATGTATTTTATTATTATTTTTGTAGGTTTGGAGTCAATGGAGTAAATAGGGTTGAAACTCTAATGAAAATAACCCAAAAATTCAAATGGCTACAGTACCTGCTACAGTGAATTACTACAGTACCCAATGTTGCAGCACCCAAAATAGTGTCTTAGCGCCGCAACACCTAGGATTCAGCGTCACGACGCTCGATAATAGCGATGAACTGTAATGTGTGAACAATATTTTTACTATAATACCTCGTGAACAGTAATTCTACTTTGACTTGTATTTGATGTTTAACCCTAATTTGATGACAAAAACTTATAAATAGAAGGTCAAAAACCCTAATTAAAAGGGGGAAGAGAGGAGAAAAATGAAAAGAGGCAAAAACTTAGAGAAAGAGTTCACAACACAAAATCAAAGATCAAAGCCAAAAATTGAAGAACTAAGATCAAGATTAAAGCTTCAAGTTAAGATTGAGCGAAAAGCATATTAAGGAGTCACTTTGATTAGTTTTTCTTCTCTTTTTTTTTTATCATTATGCTCTTATTCTTGTTGATCTTTATGAATTGGTTAGATACTTTTGATTTTGTAATGAGTTAAATTGTTCATCTAGGGTTAGACTATGTGAACCTAGTATAAATTTAGATTGTGTTAATTTTTAGTTTATGAACTTGATACATTCAATTGATTCATTCTATCTTGTGTTTAATGCTTTCATTATACATGATCAATATTTTGAATGATTAAGGAACCATGATGAACTTGACAAAATGATTCATGTATTTAACTAAGGATAGTTTGATGCATGATCATAGGGTAACAACTATGAGTTCCATCTAAGATAGACATATACCTAGGTGGTATGTATGATATAATTTAAACTTGATCTTAATGACTTACATTCTGATTTGATTACCATAGACATATAGGTGATTTTTAGAATGTGTAATATAGTCACTTGACCATTGACAGAGGCTTATAATGAGATTAGTATCTAAGTCAATCAATTGGTATTAAGGGATTAACTAAGTTGTCACGCCACAAACCCAAAAGATCCGACACACGACATCACTTACATTCATTCACTGCATGTGCACTCATAAATAATATTACACAAAATTTTCAACTTTTCTTCAACACAGAAATCCTTAGCAAGTTGCTAGTAAGTTCAACACTAAAATCAACCCATAACTTAACATATAAATATAAACTTCTCTTGACCATATTTAAACATTCATTTCAATTTCTTTCAGAATTATAACAATTGAATTATGACTGGGACAATTAATAAACCGGAGATACGCAGAGTTTTCTCAGAGATTAACACTCTACTACGTCACCAGTAGCAACTTTGTTACTGGAAGCCCAGAATATATTCATTGCAAATTCTTACTTGAAATCAACTAGTAACCACACTTTGAAAACTTAAATCAAATCCAGCCACACACAATGAAATAATACATAAGTATTTATTCAATAGGGACAAACCAAATATCCTATCCCACGTGTCCCCAAATGAAACACACAACAACCTAGCAACTTAGGGAACCCAAGGAACAGCAGAAGCCTTGCCAAATCCGCTAAGCACACATGTACCTTATTTACCTGAAATCACCATAAACTATAATGAGTATAAAACTCAGTAAGCATACTAGTTTTTCATATATCAAATACAAATACATATATGTACACAATGCATATGTATGATATGTTGTTATCAATCAAAATCATAATCTTATCAAATCACATATCATGTAAGCGCTTACACATTCTTTCAAAACATATTACAGGAATACCATCACTCAACTACTACTTAGTAGGACTTACACATCACATATCACATAATGAGCCAAATGTCACTCGTAGGTGACATACCGTATGAGAGGAATAGTACAAGTGAGGTCTTGAATAACACATATATAATGCTCATACCCGAAGGTAAAAGCCAAACCCTCACCCTGATCATCGGTGAGTCCTCTCACATGCACCAATACGCCATCACACGAATGTGATAACTCACTCTTCCTTTAGGTACCAATAGGATCCTCCCTACATACGGAACACATAACATATACCTATCCCGAAGGAAAGGCCACACATAAAGGCTCCACAAATCACATAAGATGCCTACTAAGTCAACAGTGAGTTCAAGCATCCTCAAAACACAAAATCTTTCTCATGGACATATTGCACTTCAAAGCTTTCTTTGTCAAACACATTTCATTTTGAAAGCTCGCTTTCAAAAACACATGTATGTCCATGTTCAATGTCAATGCTCACATTCATAAACATATGTCTTTCACATTTCATATCAAATACACTTTGGCATAACATAAACATATTTTTAAGTACTTTTACAAAATCATACATAGATAATTACTATGCTTATAGTGATTTCAGTAAAAGTCTAGTATACTTACCTCTTAACACTTTCAGCTACAAGGCTTAAATCTCCTTAACCTATCAATGGAGATTAATCCTTTCATAAGCCTCACAATTCACACAAAATACTTTAAATAGCTTACAAAATTATACAAAATGCATTTATCACATCAAATTGGTCTAAATATTTGGTTTCTCAAAACCTGTCATTCTGACCACTTACACTTAACAAATATTTCTAATACATCAAATGATGTCCAATTACTCCAAAATCAGAATATACCATTCTTGACTCATATATCCTTCTTATATATGAACATTATATCAAATTTCCTACACAATCCATTCCATACACACCATCGAATCCAAACTACAAACCTGACAGGATCAAGATACTTACTGAACAGTATTCAATCTCCCAATTTTATAAAATCATATACTAATTCAAAAATTATAAAACTACCACATAATTACTCTTAACATATATCTCAGTACATGATAAATATTTCACTTCCAAATCACTGCCAAAAGTATTTTAAAACTATTTTATTCCATAGCTTTAAAAATCTGTTAATTAAATACTGCAATGAGCTGATACATTCTAGAAAATCATAACACTTCAACCACCTTGATCTAAATTCTCAATTCTGAGTATATCACATTAGACATACAAAAGTATCATATTCCATAAATTCATAATTTTTGAAGATCATTCAGTAGGACAAAAATTATTTTTCACTGTACTATACTGTTTACACAAGAAATTTCTAGAATTTCAGGGTCATTTTGGTAAATTCACTATAAATTCAATTTCCAGAATTTTCAATCGATTCAAAGTCTCAGATGATCCTTAACATGTCTAATTTCATATACTCAAAATTCAAAACCAGAATCGAATCACAACAATTTATAAAATTCCTAGATCAAGAGGTTATCTAGCAGAAATTCTACAATTCATCATAATTTATCAAACTATCTTATAGATCATCATCAATTCTCATATGATCTTACGAAATACACAACAAATCCTCAATTATACATATTTTCAGAAATCAAAACTTAAAGGAATTAACTTAATTAATACCAATAAATTGAGAAATACGTATGATATACCTCTTGAAATTCAAAATTCCAATTTCTTCTTCTTTTTCTTCTTCTTCTCCTCTTTCTCTCTCCTCTATTTCTCTCTTCTCTCTCTTAAAATGGGTAGCTCGACCTAAAAATGGTAAATTAGGGTTCAAAAGTGTATTTTTATACTAAGAGGCTAATTTTTGGTATTTACGAATTTGCCCCCAAAACTTTCAAAGTATAACAATTTGGTCTCTAAAATAAATCTAAAGTCATACAAATAAACCTAATACTAATCGTATATCCTTAACCTATAAAAATATTAGTAATAACAATATATAATTCAAGTATCACCAACATACAAATAAAATACGTATATTTATACATATATAAATACTTATTCTTACCAGTCGTGGATACTGGTTACTACAATTTGGTTAATAAGTCTAATAAAATACTAGGAGACGAGTCAAAACCCTAGATTATCTTTATTTGTGAATTCTACTCTATGCTTTTTATTTAGTTTAATTGATAGAGTTAGATTAGTTAAATAAATTCTAGATTTTAGTTTTCTGAATAAAAGTTAAGTAGGTACAATTTAGTACTTGATTTATAGAATTAGATCGCATAATCCCTGTGGGATCGATACTTGAACTTAAAATCCTATATTACTTGATACGATAGTGTGCGCTTACGCTTAGCTAGTAAAACAACAATCAAATGATTATATTACACATTCTAACAATCACCTAAATATTTATGACAATCAGAATAGAACGTAATTCATTAAAATCAAGTCTAAATAATACCATATATGCCATCTAGGTATATGTCTATCTTACATGGAACTCATAGTTATTACCCTGTGATCATGCATCAAATTATCTTAGGCTAAACACATAAATCTCTTTGTCAAGTTCTTTATGGTTCCTTGATCATTCATAATATTGGCCAGATATAATGAAAGCAATAAACATAAGATAGAATGAACCAATTATAATGTATTAAGTTTATAAACTAAGAATTAACTAAATTCAACTACATACTAAGTTCAAAAGTCTAACCCTAGATCAAATAAGTTTAGTTCATCACTAAACCAAAAATATCAAACCAATCCGTGAATAATAGCAAGAACAAGAATATAATGATAACAAAAGAGAAGAAAAACTAATCAAAAAGACACATTGAGTTATTTCTCTCTCTTCTTTGACTTGAAGCTTGAATCTTAATCTTGAATCTTGAATCTTGAATCTTTAATTTGATCTTTTAATTTTGTATTGTGAATTATTTCTCTAAGTTTTTTCTCCTTAAAAGTCTATGTTTTGGCTCATAAAAGAGTGCTTTTATAAGTATTAGAAACCTTAGGGTCGAGGACCTTCGAATCCAAGTCAAAATAAGACATTTAGAAAGGTATTTTTATTAGTTGCACATGCACTACAGTGCTGGAGTTAGGCACCCAACCTTCTACCTTAGGCCCTGCGGCACCCAACCTTGGGTGCTACAATGCATAAGCCTAGATTCTGATGCTTTCGTATTTTGAGTGCAACTTATTTGTTTCACGTCCGTTTCATCTCTCGTTTATCTTAAATTATCACATTTTCTGTTGTACACCTATTTATGATTAAAAACACAATTAAAGAGTTAAAATTTTATAAATTAGAGAAAAAATTACGTTTGAAGTGTTAAATATACTTAGTGCATTTACGCCCCTATCAGTAAGCCAACTTTGGATCCATGCCAGGCACGTCCTCGTGTGACTAGGAGAACACATCTACATACTCCCTAAAGAAGGTAACTAAAGCCCCTCTAATCTCTTTGGGTAATGAAGAACCTATCTTGACAGTCTTACTTGGGTCACTTAGAGGCACTAAGATTGAGGTGAGCTCATCAGCAGGCTTATCTTATTTTTCCTCATTCTTCTCTCTTAGATCTAAGGTGGCTATCTAGGAGCTTAGTTTCACAACAATGGTATAGCACCTCATAGTTGCTAGCTGGTCACCTTTCAAGGTAGCAAGCTCCAAATTGACTAGTACTTTTAGAGCTAGGTGGTACATAGAGATTACAGCTTAAGTGGTTATCAAGAAAGACCTACCTAAGTTTACATTATAGGCACTTGTCTAATCTACGAACAGGAAGTCAATCACACAAACCATAAAAGTTTAAAGCACTACTAATAGAGATAAGAAGGGTGATGGATCTGAGGGGCAACGTATTATTCCCTGTGAATTCCACCAATAGAGTGAAGACATGTGATAGCTTAAAGGACTCAATCCCCATTCTGTCCAGTGCATATTTGTAGATCACCTTTACTGAGCTCCTTATGTCTACAATCACACAAATGACCTCACTAGTGTCTATTTTTAATATAATTACGAGAGTATCATCATGAAGGAACACAACTCTTCGATAACTTTTCTTAGTGAACACAATTGAAGTATAAGGAAGAGCTGGTTCAGAAGGGGCTAGGTGATTAACATGCATTGGTATTCCCTTTACAATATCCTTTTTCGTCTCTCGCGCATAGTTTTTTACTACACTCTTTGAGGTTGTTGCTCTAGTAGGACCTCTTGTAATTACACTGACCTTAAGGTTATTCTTCAGTGTGAGCCTTTTTAGAGCACCTCATTTACCCTAAGATCTATTCCTCTACTTAGTGCTTGACTCGTACTGAGCATTTCTAACTTCATTGAAGATTTCTTTCAGTAGACTGTTCCTAATCAGGGCTTTAATATGCTCCCTCAACTCAAAGCAGTCAATAGTGTTGTGACCATACCCCTCATAGAAAGCACAGTACTTTTACTTGTTCCTCTAACTGAGTTATTCTTCATGGCTAAAGGATTCTAGAGCCACCCCTTGTTTTAGATGGTGAAAAAGATGTTTTCCCATAATGTGTTCAGTAGTCTATATGACTGGAATTGGGAGACCTTCAAAGCCTGCTATGAACTAAGCTGACTGAGCTTAGGTGGCAATGAGGGTAGCTTTAGGGGAGCTAAGTGCTCCCGAGGACGTGGCTTCCTTGGTGAGGGTTAAGGTATTAGTATAGGCTCAACTTTCCTAAGTCTTTCTTTAGGCCAAGAACTGTCTCATCTTTCCTCTTGCCTCTTCATCGATGACTTCTTATCTATCTTGATCTACTTCAAGGCCCTGATATAGGCCTATTCATAGGTTTTTGACTTTGACTATTGGAAAGCAAAACACAGCTTCTTAAGCCTGATGTACTTTTAAAAGTTGATTAGGGTCTTATTAGCACCATAAATACCCACGTCAGTAACCTTCTTATGAAACCTCTACAAAAATTCTTGAGGGGTTCATACTCTTATTTTCTTACATACATCAAGGAGGAATGATCTTTAGGCCTATCACGTGCATACTGGAACTAAAAGAAAAAAGTTTTTTATAGTTGATTAAAGCTACTATGAACTTAGGCTCTAAGCTTCAAAACCAATCTCGACCTATTCTGCGCAAAATGTGGAGAAATAGACGACACATAATGTCATCTTCTACTTCTTAGATCAGCATATGATCTCTGTAGAGTTCTAAGTGAACTGCTAGGTTAGTTATTCCTTTATAGCTAGCGATTTGTGGCATTATAAACTTTGGAGGCAATCGCACACTTTTGATCTCTTTTATAAAAAAAAGACCTAGCCTCCGCTACTGGGATAGGGCTAGGGATAACATTATTAGATTATCGAATGTCTTCTTTATTTCATTAGAGCTTGTTAACCTTCTTCAGAAGCTTGGTCATAGTGGTACTCACCTTGGTGTCTTCTACCTCTTTACGGGTTTAGAGCTTGGCATTGAGAGAGTCTCGAAGGCCACTTACAAGAGGTTGCTTCGGTTCTCTCTCCCTCTTACATTTATAAACCTGTTCTTTATAGTAGAGTAAAGTTCCCTGTGGGTGTAAGACAATGACTTACTCTTGCTAGTCTATCTACTCTACCTAGGCTCTTAGGAATAATGGCTCTTGGATTGTTCGGGTGAGAGGGGTAGGAGCAGCTTGAGTCGGCCCATAGATTTCTTTCTTCCTCCTTCTCTTTTTTCAGTAACACTGGTCATCGTACGACACAACTCCTTAGTAAATCTTTAAACTACTTCCTGGTAACTGAAGCATCTTCGTCAGGTAGTCTGCATGGTGACCTAGAGGTGTTCCCCTGGGCTTTCTTGAGAAATCTTTACACGAACTCTTCTCAATCTTCAGCCATTATCTTAATTGGCAGATTTCTAGGCAAGGCTTTGGTATCTCTTAATGTTTCAAACATGGTAGAGGGTTTATACGCACCCTTGGCTAGTTGGACTTGCCATAACGTCTACAAGCAAGGTTTTTCTCAGCTTCTCGTAGACCATGCCAGATGTTATGGGCTAAATTTCAATCTTGGGGAGGCCCGATCAGCCTTGGGGAGGCCCGACCCTTAACTTAGTTGTGTGAGTGTGAGAGATGATAGGGAAATTTGAGTTTTTGTGCCTTCGATTGCCAAGGGCTATGATGGTAGTTGTGATGGTGGTGAACATCCAAGACTGAGCTTTAGAAGAGCTGAACACCAAGCTGTGGTTATATGGACTGGGGGAATTTAAGGAGAATAAAACAAAGATGGTCAATGGCAAACGCTAGCGGGGTACGACAACGATCCTCCGATGCTCAAGTCAGGTAAAAATGTTATAATGAAAGTTTCGTAGGGTTTATTTGCCTTAGAGAAAGTGAAGAAAATTTAGAGAAGGTAGAGAGTTTTGCTCACTAAAGAGAGAATTTAAATTTCAAAAAATGTTCAATTCTTTTCTCACACATTTGTATTTTGGAGACTTAACTTGAGCTTAGAGGGTGCCAGCTGGAGAAGTCCCATCGAGCGTGACATGTGGCAAGCTACTAGTAGAGAATAGTCCCTATCATGAGAGGTATTTTCAAGAACTTAACTTACAGGGGGGCAAAGAAGTTATTTGACTTTCGTTAACATTTGGAGTACTAGGTATATTTGTGATTGGTCACTTTTAAACCTATCAACTTTGAGTTGGTGAGGTCTGAGGAGCATTGAGGGGAATTGAAGAGTTGTTTGACTCTATCCTTCTAAGCTCAGCAAGATCAGTATTGAATTGCCTAACTACCCCAAACAGTCTATGTCTACAATATTAACAGTGATCAGTACTCTAAGTCCTGTTGTTTGGCACTCCTTAAGGATTTCCTCACCCAATCTTATTTTTTAGGCTTAATAGTTGCATGATGTGGCACCCATGTGTTCCTCTAGTGGGCCCTGTACGTGATATGGCGAGTCTTGACCTAGGCTAATGTGGCACTTGCTCATTAAGTCTTTGGGGATTCCTTTTTTCAACCTTATCTCTAGTTTAGATAGCTAAGTGGCATGGTGTTCAAGTGCTCTTTTAGTAGGTCCCATGAGTGATGTGGCAAGATATGAGCTTTGCTAACATGTATACTGCCATTGAGCCTATACTAACGTGGTAGACACCTAAATCCGGGTAATGTGTCCTTTGACATGGCAGACACCTTGAATGACTCATTAGTAAAAGATTTGTAATGTATTATTCCTCCACTAAAATAAAGTTCTGAATTTAAACCTCATTCACTATATAAAAAAAATATATATAAATATTAAAATTTAAGTCCAAACTTTGACAATATTATGATAAAAAATAAAAGTATCCAAAATTTTAGTGCTAAAATTTGAAGGTCAAGCTAAATCTAAGCTTAACTTTTTTTATAGAAAAATAATCTGAACTTAACTTGGTGGACCTAATCCAAACATGAAATGTTTAGGCCTAAACTTAATCTTAGGCCAAAATCTAGTCCATTATCAAGCTTACTTCTACAACTACACGTGTCACCACATCACCAAACATAGAATAGCTATATATTTTGCAACTATTATTTACAATTTTAATAGTAAAATTTGTAATATGTCAAATAATAGAAAAGAAAAAGAAAAAAATAAGTAGTTTAAAGGATCGCATTATACAATCACTTCACATAAAATAACTCATGCTTAGTTGTGTCATTCAAGCATGGCAGAGTAGCATATTGTGGGTTGACGTGACATGCTATAGTACCTTGCTTGAATAACATGGTTCAAAGAGTTGTGTTGTACTTGGTTGCATATTACGACCCAGTATGTCGTGCTTGGCATGGCTTATCATGAGCTCAGCATAAAAATGACTTGTTTTATATTTAATTTTCTTTAAGTATTTTAAATATATTTTTTAATTTTTAATATCTATAATTAGTTTTTTTATGATATTTTAATTGTAATTATAATTATTGTAATAACAATTATAATTATAATTTGTTGATAAAAATTTATTAATATTAGATTAAAAAATTGTGTTATAATCATAATTAAATTTATAATTATAATTTTTTGATAAAAAAATTATTGATATTATTCTAAATATTAAATTATTTGATATAAATACAAAAATAAAGAGCCAAATTTACATTACTATATTACAATATATCGCAACTAGATTAGCATCTACTGACTTATCTATCATTTGTAAATTTAACCATTTTCTTAATAAATTACAAATTTCTATTTTAAATGATCAAATCTCAAAGTTCTAAAAATTTATGATTATATTTTATTGTCAATTTTGTTTTCAATCCTCTGCATCTATTTAATCTTTTATATATACTTAGCCTTCAAAGCTTTTCGTATAATATCATGCCCCCTACACCAAAATAAATTATGATACTAAATTGGACATTGGAGGTATTATTAAATCTCGAATCATGATGGATAATAGAGAGTAAACCTTTTTGTTTAATTTTCACCATGACAAAATATAAAATTCTCTTTGTTGTTGTGTATTCAACATACAAGAGTAGTCAGTATCAATAAATTTTTTTAATTCAAAAGTAGTAGAAATAGTGGAACTATAACCTACTTTTCTTTTACTTTTAACAAAATACTTCAAATAGTATGATCATTAACAGACTATTCATTCGTTTCTTCAATAAATACAATTAATCCAAATTTATTTTTATAAAAAATAATAATTGTATGATAAAATTATAAATTTAATCAATATTATAAGAAAGTCTAGAGTTTAAATTTTCTAAGATCTCAGCAATTAAAACCTTTACACCAAACCAATTATTTTTGTGATCCATTATTGTTGTACAAATAATGACATAGGAATTTCTATCTAATATTTTTTAAATTTAATCTCCATAATAGTACATATATAAAAAAAACATTGGGTTATCTCTATATTTTAAAAAAAAAACATAACTAATATTATATATATATAAGTTCAAGCAATAGAAGATGAAACTGATACATACATGAACATGCTAAAGTGACATCATTAAATACTTCAAAAAAAAATGTATATAGTAAAATGTAATTTTTCAATCATCATTAGTTAGTATAATGTATTTTATTTTATCATTATAATAATATGTAATATAATAACTAAAATTTACACAAGATTTCACCATTATATATAGTATTCCAATGAGTTTTCACGTCAAGTTTGACTCTTCTACTATCCACTCAACAATTATTTAACACGGTTTTTAATTCGTATCGTCTAGAAGATGATGAAGCAATAAATTTTATTGCTTCTCTAAATTTTTTTAATTTTAGAATTTTTTATATTCAAACTATTTTGAACAATTAAATTAAGAATATGACAAAACACCTTAAATGAAAAAAAATGAACCATGCATAGGTGTTAATTGACGAAAAATTAAATCTATAGCAGCAATATTAAAATTTGCATTATCAAAATAATGCTAATAAATTTTTCAACAATTTGAATTTCTCTAAAAAAGACATTCATTAAAGAATTAAAAATAACATTAATTTTGTGTGGATGTTCTAATTCATAAAAAATTATTATTATTTTTTGCAAAAATTATCAATATAATGCAACATCACACAAATATATTTTAAATTATTGGCACCCGTTCAACAATCAAAAGTAATAATAAACACTTCTTTAAATTGTGAAATTTCATCAATTAATTTTTCTTTAATTTGATGATATGCAGTGAAAATATTATTTTCAAAAGTATTTCTTAAAACACAATAAAAGTTAGGTTGAATGTATATTTTCATAAATTTTTCATACATATGATCTTCGACGAATAAGATAGGTTGTTCACTAACTACAATGTATTTAGTCAATTCAATAAGCATGCGCTACTAATTATAGTAGAATTTAAAAAGATTTTCTCTATGAGCATTTTAGGCAAGTTTAATTTGAGTTGGTTTATTTGGAACATATTTTTGTAAACATGTCTTGGCATGTCGATTAAATGCCCGATGCCACCTACATTCTTGTCTTCTAAAGCTTTATTATAAAACTTACAAATAATTTTTTTTTTAATTTTTCAAAAATTGTACAAGTTTACAACATGAAATAATTCTAAACATTTGATAGTTGATCTCTTGTTAATTTTCTAATACTTCTAACATTTTAAATTGTGAAAGTGGATTGATTATTAAACATTTATGATTGAAATGTTTTTTTTATCAAATGCATTAGGAATAATAAAAAATTTTATTGTATAGATAATAAATAATTGTGTTAAAAATTTGTAATTAAAAGAATAGAAATTAAAAAATAAATAAATAATTTAAAATTTTTTAATTTTTAAATAAAGTTAAAATAATTTTGAGAGAGATTAAAAAAAATTTGAGTTGAATTAAAAATTAAAAAAATTAGAAAGAGAGAGAGAGTCGGTAGAAGAGGAGACCGTGGAGTGCCATTTTATAAGCATTAACAATCATAATCTTTTGATAAAATGACCATTGATCAAACGGTTTTTATATTAAAAATATTATTATTATTTAAAGAAAAAAAAAGCATAGTTCATTGGTTTGCGGTGCTTATGGGTCATGCTGAGTTGCAATTTAAGTTGCGTGTTCGTGTTGACACGATGTGGATTTTCGTGCCATACCGGCCGGAGCACGATAATTTACCTAACTGATTTTTTGTGGACTGTGCCGGCACAGGCAGCTCACTTGCCACGTCTAAGCATATCACATGTACAAGTGAAATATTGAAAACTTTAAGGGAGGTATTTGATAATTCCTCCTAAATGACCGCTCGTAAAATATACTCACACGCCTCTCCTAGGAGCATTGTAAGCGATGCCACGTCACCAAACATAGAACATGTTTGTTCGACTCGAAGCTACAAACCAAGACTCACCATCAAACTCTCAAATGGCATCCACTTCTTCGGTTGCTTTCTCCACTTCACTCTACACTCTCTCCTCTTCAATCCAACGCACCCTTTATTCTTCCAGAACCCACTATCAGTTAATCAGATCAAACCCATTTGTCCGATTCAGAGGAGTTTCTATTAATCTGAACAAGGAATTGGACTGCGTTGTTAGAACCAAGGCTTCAATGGCTGGGACTGGGGCTGGAACTGCCGCTGAGAAGAAGAAGAAGGTTGAAATTTTTGATACCGAGGAAGATCTTGCCGTGGCCTTGGCCAAATACACCGCCGATCTATCTGCTAAGTTCGGTAAAGAGAGAGGTAATTTCACTGTCGTTTTGTCTGGTGGCTCTCTCATCAAGTCCCTCAGGTCAGATTTTTTTTTTTTTTGTTTTTAAGAATTTTTTTAATTTTACTTTGATGATGTGGGAATTGATTTGGTGATGGGAATTTCAGGAAATTAGTGGAGCAGCCGTATGTAGATTCAATTGAATGGGCGAAATGGCATGTTTTCTGGGTGGACGAGAGAGTTGTTCCTAAGAATCATGAAGATAGTAATTATAAGCTAGCTTACGATGGTTTCCTCTCTAAGGTACAATTTCTTTTTTGGGAGTATTTTGCTTATCATTTTGCTATGAAATCGTTAATCATATCAGCGGATAAATTTATGAACTGGGAATATTTACTAAATGTTTGATTGTTCCATGAATTCGAATTATTTGCTTCTTAGTAATTTACATTAGTTTCAGACATTCACTTATTGCTTTTTCAGAGTTATTTGAAAGTTTTCCAATTCATTAAGGCTGAAGTATAGCATTTTTTTTAGAACACAGTAGGATAATTTTGTTGCAACTGAGCATGAATGATACCAAATCATCTATAGCATTTGAGGTTCACTTTCCAAAGCAGTGGGAAAAACACATAATTGCACTTGCATATGTGTAGTTAGAGCTGAATGGCTAATAGCAAGCACCTGGGTCAATTGAATATAAGGCCGAGGGAAGTGACTTGGGTCTTAAACCGGTGAATGTTTAGTTTCCAATGATGGTTCAGACTCATACTATGAATGCTTTTGTTTAAAAATCTATTTCATTTTTGTTGTGTGTACGTAAAAGATTTCACATCATTTAGAAACTTTTCAGACTTGGATTTTTGTTAATCTGGCAACCACTTGCAGAATGTTATGCTTTGTAACCAATTACAGTAAAAATGTTAAAGAAAATGCATCTGCTTTTTGCGTTTAGCCTTTGTCTCATGATATTCCACTGCAATGCCTTGAGCTGTTAATTTTTTCTGGTTTTTGACAGGTAACAATCCCTCCTGGCAATGTCTATTCCATCAATGATGCACTGTCTGCTGAGGGTGCAGCTGAAGATTATGAGACTTGTCTCAAACATTTGGTTAAGAGCAATATAATAGATACATCAGCAGCTAGTGGTTTTCCAAAGTTTGATCTCATGCTTCTCGGTATGGGCCCAGATGGACACATTGCTTCTTTATTTCCAGGTCATCCTCTTCTCAAGGAGAATGAGAAATGGGTTACTTTCATTAAAGACTCGCCAAAGCCACCTCCGGAGAGGATCACTTTTACCTTTCCAGTGATCAACTCATCTGCATATAATGCAATGGTGGTGTGCGGCGCAGGAAAAGCTGGTGCAGTTCAGACTGCATTGGGTAATCCTCAAAATCCTGTTACTCTGCCAGTTCAAATGGCTTCAGCTGAAAATGAGTTTACTTGGTTTTTGGACAAAGCTGCAGCCTCTAAGCTGTAGGAGTTGAAATTTTCAGCTATACGAGTGACTCCAACTTATGTACTACAATAATTAGATCAGTGACTCCCAACTTATGTACTACAATAATTAGTTCCGGATGTGTGGTTAGATGAGCAGTAGTAGTACTTCTGGATTTTGTAATTTCAGCTGTAACTATGAACCAGTGAGACTTACGTTCTTATTGATGGCAAAAGAGAAGGATTTGAATAAAATATGGTTTGATAACTTGATGCTCTCTCTGTTACAAATTGTGATGTGTTAAAATGAATTGGAGCACAGATTAAGGATTTTTTTTTTTTTAAATGACGGGATTGGAGAATGTGCAATGTGAATAAAGTTGGTAGAGTTCAGGTTCTTTGCTGCATCTCAGGGCCAGTTCTGCGCTCAAAGCGCCCGATGATTTGGCTGACCAAGCTTATAAGCCCACCCTTTTTCCTTTTATTTTCCCCCAATAAATATAATTGTTAATTTGAATTAACATGCAAAGTTAGCACATGTTAATTTCAAATATAATTGTTGCATAATTTCAATGAAAATATATTATGAATTGGACTTACATATCGATGGATAAAACTTAAATTTTTAAGATTTTATTAGAAGTGCATATTACATCCATCTCACTAAAAAAACTCGAGAGAAATCCCAATTTATTTTTTCCAAATTTCTGGTATATTTAATATGAACTGTAGAACAACAATAACAAAATTATCCTAGTGCCAATTTCATACTTACGCGTTACTTAAGAAAAAAGATTTTGATGCTTGGTCAATCTTAGAAGTTCCCTTGCTTCGATCTTAGCTCCGTAGATTTATTAAGAAAACATGCATGTGCAAGTGCAACTTGCATTCGGAAACTTCCTTCTTTATTATTCTGACTTGCTACCTGTCTCGGTCTTCTCTTTCTGGTAAAACAAGACTTTGCCATCTTAAAATTCAAACTACTAATGGGAAAGGAAATATAATATCTTGCCAGTAATTGTAAGACTGGACCTTGTGTGTATCATTAGAGATCTACATAACATACTATTTATTAAATAATTGAATTTATGGTTACAATAGTTGACTAAAGGACATTCATTGTATTTCTCATAAACAGTTGTCAAAGTTTGCGGCTGAAATTTTGAGGATCCGCTTGATTTTGAGAGTTCTGCCGCAAACAAATCAATTTGCAGTTAGAATACTAAGAACGGAGAAATATGCTCAAAGGGGTGAAGTTCTAGGTGGGAAAAGTAAACAAAATTAATTATAGAATTAAAGTTGGTACAAGAGCATCAATTATTTCAGTATATGCGTTTGATTGATATCAACGGAGTGGGTGAGAAAGAGGTGGAGGTATGGCTGAGGCTGCAGTGAACTTTGCCATAGAGACCTTAGGTGACTTGCTTGTTCAGGAAATCAAATTGCTTGGAGGTGTGAAAAAAGAAGTTCAAAGCATCAAAAGTGAATTGGAGAGCCTCAAATCTTTCCTCAAAGACGCGGATGCAAGAGCAGCCGTGGAAGAATTAGAAGGAGGAAGCGAGGAAGGTGTTAGAACTTGGGTGAAACAGCTGAGGGAAGAAGCTTATCGCATCGAAGATGTGATTGATGAATACATTTTCATGGTGGCAAAGCTTCCTCATCATGGCAGCGGCCTCGTTGGTGTTCTCCGTAGAGTCTTTCGCTTGATAAAGAAACTGAAACTGCGGCATGAGGTTGCTACTGAGATCGAAGATATCAAGTCATCACTTGAGAATATAAACCGAAGAAGGGAAAGCTATAACTTCAAGCCCGTAGATCCCGGAACCAGCAATGGGACAAGAACTGTTATCCCACATGAGTCCAGGGTTGGTTCCTTTTTCATTGAAGATGATGAAGTTGTGGGCATTGAATCGACAAGAGAAAAATTGATTGATTGGTTGGTGAACGGAAGATCTCAGCGTTCAGTGATTTCAGTGGTGGGCGAAGGAGGGCTAGGCAAGACCACTCTTGCAGGGAAGATTTTTAACCACGAAGCTGTAAAAACTCACTTCGATTGCCAGGCTTGGATCACTGTTGGAAAGGAATACGAGAAGAAGAATTTACTGAGGACAATTGTAAAGGAGTTTAATCATATGGCAGGACACTCTGCTCCGCGTGATCTGATTTACAACATGGAAGAGAAGGAACTAATTGGTGCAGTGAGGGATTACTTGAAGGACAAGACTTACATGGTTGTGTTCGATGACGTGTGGAAAATTGATTTTTGGGAAGACGTAGAGCATGCTTTAGTTGATAAGAAAAATGGCAGCAGGATTATGCTCACTACAAGGCGCAAAAATGTAGCTGATTTTTGCAGATCATCTTCTTTTGTTCAGGTCCATGAGCTTGAAACTTTGCCTACAAATGAGGCCTGGAAGCTTTTTTGCAAAAGGGCATTCGGATCTAGCTCTGATGGCTGTTGTCCCCAAGATTTGAAGGAATTGTCCCATGAAATTCTTGCAAAATGCGGAGGTTTACCGCTTGCAATTGTTGCCGTAGGTGGTCTATTGTCGACCAAAAGCAAGGTTGTATGTGAATGGCAAAAGTTACTTGATGGCTTGGGCACAAAGTTGGGGAGTGATTCCCATCTAAAAGGTTGCAACAGAGTTTTATCTGAAGGTTATTATGATCTCCCTCACCACCTTAAGTCATGTCTTTTGTACTTTGGCTTGTTCCCAGAGAGCCATGCGATTAATTGCGCGAGACTCCTTCGCTTGTGGATAGCTGAAGGCTTTGTCCAATACAGCAAACGCCCCACACTCGAACAAATTGCAGAAGAATATTTGAATGAGCTCATTGATAGAAGCTTGGTACAAGTTTCAGACAGAGACATATCCGGAAGAGCAAGAATTTGTCGAGTTCATGATCTTATGTACGAGATCATTGTCAGAAAAACTAAAGAATTGGGTTTTTGCCGCTTTCTAAATGAAGGGGAGTTGAGTTATTGCACTAAAACTCGACGCATTTCAATACACAGAAGTACGGAGGGTGTTTCAAAGAGCATCAAGGACTCAAAGGTTCGTTCTGTTTTCGTTTTCAATATTGATAAGTTGCCTGACCCTTTCATGAATACAATTGTTGCCGATTTTGAGCTCATAAAAATACTAGATTTAGAAGATGCACCTATAGATTATCTTCCTGAAAGTGTGGGGAACCTATTTCATTTGCATTATTTAAGTTTGAAAAACACAAAAGTGCAAGCAATTCCCAAGTCCATAGGCAAGCTTCTCAATTTAGAGACCTTGGACTTAAAACATTCTCTTGTTAGTGAACTTCCATATGAAATCAAGAATCTGAAAAAATTGCGCTATCTACTTGTGTACACTATAGATGGTTTAGGTTTTGGTTATGGAAAAGGAGCCAAAATACACGAGGGATTTGGGTGTTTAACGGATCTTCAAAAGCTATGTTATGTGCAAGCAAATACTCAAGTGCTTAAAGAGCTTGGGAAGCTGAAGCAGCTAAGAAAATTGGGCATTAGGCTGACAGATGGAAATGGGAATGATCTATGTGCTTTGATTGCGAATTTGCAAAACCTTGAATCTTTGTCAATAGATTCAACAAGCATAGAACAAGTTCTTGATATACAATCTTTGGCTTCTCCTCCTCAATATCTTCAGCGTCTCTACATAAATGGGAATATGAACAAGCTCCCAGATTGGATTTTTAAACTTAAAAATCTAATCAGAATTGGTTTGGATTTATCAGGATTAACAGATGATCCCATAAAAGTTCTTCAAGCTCTGCCTAATTTATTGGAGCTTAGGCTCACAGACACATGCAACTACGAGTACTTGCATTTCAAACAAGGTTGGTTCCCAAAACTCCAAAACTTAGTACTTTGGAACTTTAAAATAGTGAAATCAATAGTGATAGAACAAGGTGCCATGCCTAATCTTAGAGAACTGGAGATTGGGCAGTGTCCGTCGTTGATGGAGATTCCTGATGGAATTGAGCATCTTAGAAACCTAAAGCTGGTATATTTCGAAGACATGTTGAGGCAAGTTTATTGGATGACAAAAGACGAGAACTGGGAGAAGGTTACCAAACACATACCAGATATCCGTGTCATTTACATGGAGGCAGGAAAATACTTCTATTGGAATACTAAATTTCTCTCATCTCTTTCGCCTGGAGATTTGGAGTATCTAATTGTAGAATTTGATCGAAGTAACGAGGAGACACATCCGTGAAACAAAAAGGGTCACTCTCTCCTCTCCACATTAATCATCTTGTAATTGTGCAATGTGCTTCAAGTATTTGTTATGGTTGTAGGAGCATTACAAGGAATTGTCATTAAATTCAGGGTGCAATATACCCTGTCTGTCAATGTAGTAACAGTTATTTTCCTTAATTTTGCAGATGTTATCTTTTGATCAATATTATTACTTGGGTAAACTTTAATATACTTTTTCTCTCACTAAATTTATCACACAAATTTTTTTAAAACTTTTTTTGAACTATTAGGAATTAGTACGGGTGAATCCAGCGGCAATTATCAGGATTTTTCATAAGTTGATGGGTGGGATTGTATTGTTTTCAATGATGTTTTCGGAAATGATGTTTTAAGAATTGGAAATTGCATTCAGTGATTGATTTTTGAAAAATTAATCTTTCAGAAATGAAATAACAAAAAGAAATAGTAAAATCATTATTTCAAAAAATTATTCTAATATCTTTTGAAATCCATTTCTAAAAATGTCCAAAAACATCAAATCATTGATCATAATTTTCATAGTTATTTAAAAAATATTATTTTTTGTTTACAAAAACAAAATTTAAAAATAACTCATTAAACACTGTAAAGATTATTGGTCCTAAAGCAATTCGAAGAAAATATAGAAATTGAGTAGATATTTTTCCAGTTTGAAATACAGCCTAAAATGACGACGCTCTATTAATGGTATTTTTTAAAATTCTGTGAATCTGTAATACGACGCAGTTTTCCAGCAAATCTTTTAAAAGTTATTTATAACCAACTTTAGCTCCTACTCGTTTTCTGGGTTCAAGATTCAGCCAATGTTCTTAATATTGCAACTGGTTCTTGAGGCTTGCTTGTGTTTATGTTTGACTTGGTTAACATCCTTGAGAGTGAATCTTCGGTTAGATTAATTTTCAACAGTGGTATAAAAGCTCAATTCATAGAGCAAAGATTGGAGTTTCGAGATTTATTCAAAGTCTAAATAAACAAGATAAGTGTTGCAAAGTTTAAGGTGAAAAGGTTTAATGGTCATCGGGATTTTGGTTAGGAATTGGCATTTTTGGTTTCGGTTTAGTTAGGCCAGAATTGAATCAAAATTGAACTGATTAATTTTAATAAATTAGAACCGATTGATTTTACTCTTCAGAAATTGAACCGAATTAGTTTGATTTGGTTTATAATTTTTTGACTTTTTTAGTGTATTTTTTTTAATTTGAACCAAATCGAGCCGAAATCAAATTGAAATCGAATCGATCGATTTTAAAAAAATCAAACCGAACTCTAAATCAAATCAAAAAATTCAATTTAATTTGGTTTGGTTTTCGGTTAAATCGAACCGGTGCCCACCCCTAATTTTGGCCCATGGTAAAAGAAAATAAAAGCTTTATTAGTACAACAGAAGATTTGCTAAGATTATAGTTGATCACAAAGACTTGCCACCAACAATAACACAAGATCAGAGTTTAAAAATGGATGAAATAGCCTTTGCCACAATCATGCTACAACAATCAAGCAATGTGCTAAGGCAAGTGAATGAAGAGACTATAGCTAGAGGTCTGTAGAACAAACTTAAAACTTTACATTCCCAAGTCTTTAACTAGCAAGATGTTAATTAAAAAAAACTTTTTAGCTATAGAATGGATCTCTCCAGAGACTTGAAGAAAATTTAGATGAATTTAAAAAAATTTGCATAAATCTTTCTAATACTAGTGAGATAATTAGTGATAAGAACCAGACTATAATTCTATTAAATTCACAACCCTTTGCTTATAAAAAAGTTAAATCAATAATCAAATATGAAAAGGAATGTTAGGGTTGTGCCTACGTGTCATCCCAATTTTATATAAATATTTGATATCTGTACATAGTATATTTTATTATATCACTAAATACTTTTAATAATATGGTTTAATGCTTGTTACACTACAAACTCTGTATTATCTAAAGGAGTTCAAATACGGTCTAAAGGAGTTTAGACCAGTTCTAAGAGTTAGCAAATATTTCAAGAGTTGGAACATTGTCTATAATGGAACAAAGACCTCAGGATATGCTTATAATGATATAGTTGCAAGAGTTGTTGTAGATTGCTAGGATGTATCATTATGCAAGCATGTTTTCAAATATATTGTTCCTGATCTATTTCTACTAACGCAAGTCTATTAGTAGATCCCATTAATGCACATAGATCAAAGTATGTCTATATCTGTAGGGTACAGTTGGTCGTTCCTAACTGACCATGATCTTGAATATTGTATAGGCATACGGGTATTCAATTAGGACTGAGTACTGAACAGACTCATGAGGACCCCAATAGACATCCTATGTTGCTGTCAATTGAAGGTCCTCTCGAGTTGAGTAGTATACGTAGACCTCTGACCTAAGCACCACAGTGGACTTGTGAGTGATCCACCATACTTTGGTTCCACGTATGTCAAAGACATTTCATGGTTTGACACTGGGTGTTGTTGGGTATGGTCCGATGATTATGGAGTCCAGTATGTGCAAATAGGGATCCATCAGCTCTCATAGGGAGTGATATATCTAAATGCTCCAAGATAGTATTTCAAGAAAGTTTTATGGCCATAAGAAGTTAACCCGGAAAGGTATTTCCACAAGGTTAAACCATATGACAAAAAGTTTGCTCATATTGTTTATTGAGATACCATTCTGGAGAGAGATTCATAGATGAGCACATGGAGATTTGACGGTGTTGATTTATGTCCCCGTACATCCAAGATATATATAATGGAAGGACTATACGTATACGTTGTAACCTCAACTTGTATAGTTCAATGCGCTGATTTGTAATATTCGTGACGTATGCGTGGGGCATTGCTCACGGACTTATAAAATAGTTTCATTTGACGAATCGGGCGTAGACTTATGAAGTTCTGCGATATGGAGTGTACTTGTTGTGCACTGTGGTAGAGTACTAGATTAAATTATTTAATTCAGTAATATCCAACACTACTACGAGAATGCGTGCGTGTCCGTATTTAAACGTTAAATGTAACAATTAATCAATAATTGTAATTCACTAATTATAAAATGACATGTGGTGCATTGTGGACCTTCGGTTGAGTTTACCTAGATGTGAGATTTGGTGAGACTCGCTAAAGAGTATACTTAGTAACTATTCATGAGGGGCAAAATGATCATTTTATATTATTATTATTTAATTATTAAATAATTATAATATCTCTATTAAAATATATTCTTTTATAATATTATATTATTAATAATATAATATATATAATGCATGATAGTTGTCATACATTATATATATAAAATATATTATTTCTATTATTTTATATTTACGTTATTATATTATATAATATATTATTTTTATTATTTTATTATTATATTAGTTTTTTTTATGGCTTAATTATATATAATATTATTTTTTTAAAGTAAATAGAGACATATAAGCGTAGAGAAACGGAAATTGAAGAGAGGTAAGTGAAAATAAAAGTTGTTTTCCTTTTCAATTTTCGTTTTCGCTCCTTAGATAAAAAAAACAATTGTTGTTTCTTTTGTTTTCATCAACCATAGGAGAGAAAGAGCGAAATAAATAGAACCGACTATTTTGGGGTTAAGGGTTAATCCTATGTCGGATTAAGGAGCTGCTATTTTATCTTGTCAAGTTCACTAAGTTGGTAACTAGAATTGTCAACGAGTGAAACTCAATGTGGACTCTAAAGAATTACGTGTAAAACGTTACACGTACTAGTAATTTTTTAATTTTATCATTAATATATTAATTTGATTAATACATGTTTATGTATTTATTGCATATTTTTTTAAATGTTCCGTTGCGTTAAATATGTATTAGATACGTATTTTTGTAATAAACACACTTGCACATGTATACACCCGTACATATTTGATCCCCAACAGAGAATCCCTTATCTTGGAAGATTGTTTATCAACTCTCAGATCAAAACATTAAGAATTAAAATCTTAGAGGAGCTCAAATGCAAATACTGAAATTCTATATGCAAGGGGAAGACTAGATAAAAGAGAGAACAATATAGGCAAGTACAAGGGAAAATCAAGGTTTAAATCTAAGTCAGGACTAAGAAAATGTTACTACTATAGAAAAGACGACCATTTTAATTGAATTTGCTATGGGAGGATCAAGAAACAAAAGGAGAAAGGATTAAAAAATAAGGATGCTACTGTGGCTAGTAAAGGATATAAAAGCTCATATGTTCTTACTATATCTATTGAGGAAGTTTCAAAAGATTGGGTTCTTGATTTTAGATGTACTTATTATATAATTCCAAATAGAGATTGGTTTGATACATATAAAAGGATTGAAGGTGGTAAAGTCCTTATAGAGATTAATCAATCCTATAAAGTTGTTGGAATAGACACCATCATTATCAAAATGTATAATGGAATAATGAGGATACTAAAATCTGTCAAGCATGTACTTAACTCAAGAGAAATTTGATCTTTGGGGGATGTTTGATGATTCTAGTCATGTATGCAAACTAAAAAATAGTCAGTTAAAGATTAGAAAGAGATCATTGGTAACAAAAAGGGCTTTATATCTTACAAGGAACAATTGTGACTAGATCAGCAGTTATTGTTGCTTATGAAGGGCAAAATCAAATTGGATTATGGCATAAGGGACTAGATTATATTGGTGAAGGTACACTACTTCATCTGAACAATCAAGGATAAATTGGAGCAAGAAAGCTAACAAATTTGGATTTCTATGAATACTGCATTATGGGGAAGCAACAAAGGCTGAGCTTTAAGCCAAGTAATTACAGAGCCAAAGAACCTTTGAAATATATGCATGCAGACTTGTGAGGGCCAACTAACTCAGTAACACATAGTGGAAGAAAGTACTTTGTTTCATTGTTAATGACTTTTTAAATAACGTATGGCTTATTTACTCAAATACAAGTATGAAACCTTCTTAAAATTTAAGTTATGGAAAACGATTATTAAAAACCAATGCAATAAGAAACCGAAAACTTTAAGAACTAATAATGGACTTGAGTTTTGTAATGAGACTTTTGATAATTTTTATAGAGACTATGATATTATAAGGCATACAACTATTAAACACAATTATATGCATGTTAATTAACTCATGTTTATCTTAAAAAATTTCGAAAAAGGTTACAATAACCACCTATTATCTTATAAAAAAGGGTCCTTCAAGTGCTTTAAATTTTAAGACACTTGAAGAACTCTAGTCAAGAAAAATCCTAATTACATACATCTAAGAGTGTTTGGATGTATAACTTTTATACATGAGAACCAAAAACAATTATACTATAAATCTAAGAAATATGTTTCTATAGGATATGCTAAGGGTATAAAGGGTTATAGGTTATGGATAAAAGACACAAATGCCATCAAAATTATTATCAGTAAAGATGTTATCTTTAATAAGACTGATATACCTTATTTGAGTAATAAACTAACAAGTGCAAGTACCAATAACACTAGAGGTGACATTGAAATAGATCCTGAAAATTAGAGGACCCGAATTGAGGTATAGATCTGAAAAATAACAAAAACTTACACTGAAGCTATCAAAAACAAGTATAAGAAACAATGAGAAGAACTATGAGAAAAGAGATGAATTCCTTAAAATTGAACCAAACTTAGATCTTAGTTCCAAATAGGGGTGGGTATTTTCGGTTCGGTTTGATTTTCGGTGTAAACAAAAAATTGAACCGAACTAGTCAGTTTTCAAAAAATGAAACTGACAACTAAACCGTGGAATGTTAAACCAAACCAAACTGAATTGGTTCAATTCAGTTCATTTTCCTAGTTTGGTTTTTCTGTTAGATTTCTGGTTCAGGCAATGGTTTGGGCGGCATGGTAAAATGTATTTAGTTTTCACCTGTGCAGATGACTTGATGGCCGTCAGAGGAAGGTAACTATCGAGTTGAGTTTGTGGAGCCGTAGAGGAAGAGACAAAGGACGTGGCTATGAACCGTCACGTTACAGAGGAATTCCACCTATCTAAGGATGTCAACGTTGAGTAGGTTTAGACCGAGTGGGGGCGTGGCAGTATAGAGGATCGAACGACGATCGACCGAGGCCGGTTTAGACTTTGGAATGTGTTTGCTCTTTATTGCCGTTTGGACTTTGGTTGGAGAAGAGAAGTGTAATTTTGAATTTAAAATTAAGGTAGGGTTGGCTTGGTTGTGTAAGTGTGTGTATAATAGGGTTTATACATAAATGATTCGATGTGGCAAGTTTCACAATAATTTTGCACAAGCATTAATAAAAAGTTGCCACGTGTGCTATTTATTAATATTTTTCAAATATTCAATTTTTAGTTTGAAAAATTCAAATCGAAAGCTGAACTGGTTATTCAGTTTTCATTCATTAGGAACCAAAGAACTGAACTGACCACATAAAAACTAAATTAAACCAACCGGTTTGGTTCTTCATTTTTTTGCCCACTTTAGTTCCAAAACCAAAAAAAATAAAAGTTCGTTGATTGGCAATAGATATATAAGATCAAATAAAGGAATACACTAGCTAAACCACCAAGATTTAAGGCCAAATTGGTAGCCAAAGTTTCTTACAAAGAGAAGGGATAGATTATAAGGGATTTTCTCACCAGTGGTCAAATATACAATTATTAGACTTATATTGCCTTTGATAGCTAATTTTGACTAGGAATTACATTAGCTAGATGTGAAGATAACATTTCTTCATATTGAATTAAGAGAAATAATATATATGAAGCAGCCTGAAGGTTTTGTAGATAGAAATGATAAAAATTTGATGTGTTTACTCAATAAATCCTTATATGGACTAAAACAAGCTTGTAAATAATGGTACAAGAAGGTTAATACATTTGTCACCGGTAAAGGCTTTAAAAAGAGCAATTATGAGACATGCTTCTATTATAAGCAATTCAAAAATTGTCATATCATCTATCTACTATTATATGTAGATGATATATTGCTTGTCATCCAAAGCATGGATGAAATCAAGATATAAAGAATTCATTGAAATCAAAATTTGCTATAAAGGATCTGAGGGAAGCAAAGAAGATCTTAGGCATTGAAATCATTCGAAATAGAAAGAATAAAAAGATCATACTAGGCTGGTAGAGATATCTGAAGAAGGTGCTTGAAAGGTTTGGAATAAACTTATATAAACCAGTAAATCTTCCACAAGCAATTCACTTCACAATTCTCTTCTCGGCAATCTCCTAACACTATAGAAGAGAAATAATAGATAACTAAACTACCATGTTTAAGTGTCATTGGATTAATTATATATGCTACAATTTGCACATGACCTAATCTTGCACATTTAATCAATGTCTTTAGAAGATACATGTTAAATCTAGGTAAAGAGCAGTAGTATGGAATACAATGGATCCTAGGATACATTGTTGAGACACTTGATTATTGTTTAGTATTTGATCATGAAAAAAAAGTTGTGAACCTATTTGGCTATGTGGATTCAGACTTTGCTAAGGATAAAGACAAGAGAAGATCAACCACTTCTTATTAGTTTACTTTATATGGAAGTTATATTAACTAAAAGTCATAGTTGTAGCATGTGGTTGCTTTATCAAGCATTGAAGTAGAATATATTGCTACAATAAAAACTATTAAATAAGCCTTTTGGTCACAGGGCTTGGTAAAAGAGCTTGGTTGGTCAAACACTACAAATCCATCATTATAAAAATCATGTGTTTCATAATAAGGTCAAGCATATAGAAATCAAATATCATTTTATTAAAAAAAAAGTGAAAAAAGTGTTATTAAAGCGCATTCGATACCTTCGTATGAGAATCTAGTAGATGTAGAAACCAAAGTTCTTCTTATGAACAAGTTTAGATTATGTATGGCCTTACCTCATTTTAATAAAGACTGATTGGAGATGATTGATTGAGCTGTGACATCAAGATGAGTTTTCGCTAAGAATTAGGACTAAATTATTTCAAAACTAAAAGTGGATTTGTAAAGACTATTAGTTCTAAAGCAATTCAAAAAAAAATAGCGGGATTGAGCAGATATTTTTCAGGTTCGAAATACAGCCCCAAATGATGCAGTTTTGCAGCAAACTTTTTAAAAGTTAATTATAACTAACTTTAGTTCCCTCTCAATTTCATTTTCTTAGTGGATTAAGAGCCTTGATGAGCTCAAATGGATGTAGGTTTAGTTCTTAAACTAAGCCATTATAAATCTTGTTTGCATTCTTCTTCCGTTTTCTGCATTTAAGTCTTATGTTTTAATTTTTTTTTTTTTGAATCATTTTGCAACTAATACTTGAGGCTTGTATGTGTTTCTGTTTAATCTAGTTAACATCCTTGAGAGTGAATCTTGGGTTAGATTGATTTCCAACAAGCACATATTTAAACAATTTTAGTTTTGAAAATGAGAAACTATTTAATTCAAACTAGAATTAATCAAAGTTAAAAGAGGAAAAAGAAAAAAATGATTGGATTAAAATCAAAGCTTGACTTTTTTATTGTTTAATATTACTTTTGAAGTAGTATTTTTAAATTAATTTTATAAAATAAAAATTAGTATTTCTTGTCTAATATTCTTTGTATGAAACATGCATCTCATATAATATTTTAAGATTATAATATAAAAATAAAAAGTGTGAAAACTTATTTGGTGATTTTCCAGCCATAATATTAAGAGAAATTAATATATTAATTAAAAAAATAAAGAAAATCAATTAGCTTAAATTAAATCACAAATTTTGTCACTTGAAGCACAGAGAAGACCATCTAATGCGTTATAATTATTTAACCTCAAAAATTAATTTTACATTTATTTTATTAAAATTTATTTCTTCGTTATTTAATAAAATTTCATACAGTAATTTATAGGTATTTATTTCTTAATTATTATATTTGATATTATATTTACTGGGCAGCATTGTAGAAAAATTATACTAGGGTTAATTATTTAACCTTGGCGGGGAGTAATCTTTTTTTTAATACCTTGTGAACCCAATTTATTCTAGATATTTGGTGTTAAAATTAGATTGCCAAATTATGTCTACATTTTTTTTCTTCTATATGATAGAATGAATTACTCCATCATTCAGGTAGTGACCTTAAGTAAACATGTGGATGCAATAAAACAAGTGCATAGACTGAACAAGAACTGTTTAGAACAATATGCAACAATTATTGCCATAAATTAAAAGGTAATTCTACTACAATTTACTAATTATCCTTAAACCTGAGAGGTTTATATATCTTTATCTATTATTTATATAACTTTAATATTGTCAACTAGTTATCAGCCATACTACAATATGGGACCATTTGTATCTATATGTATTAAAATCTCGATTCGAGAAATGATAATAAGAAGATCAAATCAATATTTCATTATAGTTTTATGATTCAGAATATCATTTTTTATTTAATATTTATTTTTATATAATGAAATGCTATTAGATCAAATGACAAAGACATTATTAAGAAAGAGATGATTTTTCCTTAGATGAAATGAAAATTAAATTTATATAACAAAAACAATGTTTTCCATTACTTTATTGAAAAGATATGTGATCATAAAATTAGGTTATATTTATGATATTTAGAATATGTAAATGCTTAATATAGAATTGTTGTTCTCAAATTTAAAAAATATATTTAAATTTATTGGACTCATAATTGATAAACCCCAACGTGGTATTAAGCCTATTTAAATAATCACTCGAGAGATAAAGGCTTAAACTCGAAAAGCCTAGAACTAACAATGTATTTGAGATAGAAAATGACATGGACAAAAGATCGTCAAACCTAGAATCAGGCCCACGAGATTGCAAAATTATCAAAATACCCTTTAAATAAGAAAAGCTCTGGTTCGAGTATGCAGAAAAGTCTTGTTCGTACTTAAAGCTTCCCTCGCATTTTCTAATAGAAAATGGACGGGGAACTTGAGTTAGGTTTAAACATCTCTTCTTTTATCATGTTTACTTTATCCGATTATGATTTTTGCAAAATAGGTTAAATTATATCACATGTTTGATAAGATTAACCATGTAGTTGATCAATATTATGACCATGTTCTCTCTTGAAATTAAGTTAATTTTCTTAAGAAGTAATTATGATGGAACTTCTTTTGAAAGAAGATAATTCATCTTAAAAACAAATTGAGTCACTTCAATCTTAAAATAGATTGAATATCTTATCACGAGACTATTTGCATGTTGATTAATCTATATTACTTTACACTATAAAAAGGCATGCATTATATGCTTACATTCATTCAGAAACACATTGAGAAAACACATTAAGGAAATATAGCATATGCAAGAACCCGAGCACTCTTGAGATCTTTGAGTGGTCTCTTAAAGCACTCACACATTGAAAACAACATCTTTTTGTTTGTTTGATAATCACTCTCCACACACAGCATACTATTCTTCTACTGTTATTGACTTGAATGTCAGAGTGTTTTCTTTTGCAAGAGAACGACCTTATTACTAAGAAACATTCATAGAACCAATTGAACATTAACAAAAAGCCTTTCTTGTGAATCCTTTGAAGATCTAAAGGTGTAGAAGTAATTTCTAGCGATTCCCAGAAATTAAAAACTTAAATAGCCCCGTCTGTGGGAAAAGCTACTGCAAAAGCTTTTTCATATAACACAACTATAAGAATCTCAAACCAGGAATCATGATTCTATAACGGAGCATCCTTACCAGCTCTGAGAACCCTTCTGAGGGGTCTTCCATCCAAGAAATCACTACTTTGGGAGACAAAATCCCTCTAGGAGCAGTCGCCCTCTTTACTAAATTGATCGGGAAGATAAAAAATTACCGAAATGAGAACCTAAAGCTCTGGGACAAGATAATAACGCTGCTAGAGGATGGAGATGATGGGAACCAAGAGGAAGACTTAGTTCAACTCCTAACCAATCCACACACTCCTCCTACTGTGACTCAAGCTTCTAAAAAGGTTCCTGAAAGAGTGGGTTTAAACACCCCCGTTGACTTAGAACTAAGTGCAGAACCCATAATCTCTAAAGAAAAAGAAGAGATGAAGGCTTCCATCCTAAGGGAGATAAAGATCATGTATGCCAAGAAGAACCAAGTGGAGAATATAAATGATGTCTCCTTAATGGAAAAAAAAAAGGTAAATCAGGATCCTTTCACAGATGCCATAAAACTCACCTCGAAGCCAGAGAAGTTCAACATCCCTAGTTTTCATCTGTTTGATGGAACTGATGATACAGAAGAACACATCTTCCACTTTAACTCTAAAATGATCATGCATGGCTATGATAGAGCATTGAAGTGCATGGTGTTCCCTTCAAGTCTGAAGGGACTAGCTCAAATTTAATTTCGTAGCCTGCCACCTAATTTTGTCTCTTCATTCAAAGAGTTAATAGAGTGGTTCATTAAACAATGCCTACGGAATCGTAAAGGCGAAAAGACTATATCAGACTTATTTTCGATGAGGCAAGGTAATACTGAGTCAATCCAGGGCTTCCTCCAACGTTTTAATAGAGAATTGAGCAAGATAGAAATCTAAGACTCAGAAATAATGGCACAGGCTTACAAGAAGGCTGTTAGACCTTTCACTATTTACCATAAATACCTAATTCGAAAGAATTTCACCTTTTTCGAGTTAATAAACCCGAAGTTCATATAGTGGATTAGGGAGGAGGAAATTGCGATTGCTTCAAAGGAAACTTCAGTCATCATTGTGAAGAAAACTGAGAATGCACCTTCAAAGCCAAAGTAAGAAGCAAAATAATAGCAAGAGAAACGTCCTGGACTACCAGGGAACAGAGGAACCCATAAGAAGCCTCATCGGCCAAAAGAAACTCTAATCCCTATAAATACCTCTGTAGAGTATATATGGGCAAATTTGAAGAAAACTAGGATATTTTAGATACCAATGCTGATACACAGTCTCTTGTAGAAAAGAGATCAGTCAAAACATTGCCCATTCCATAATAATTATAGCCACACCATCCAGAACTGCAGAGTTAAAAGGATTCAAATTTATCAACCAATAAGTGAAAGCTGACTGTAAGAATACATACAGATATTGTTGCAAATCCAGAGCCGACAAAGGCTCCAGTAACTCAGAGTCAAGCAAAGGATGGTGGCATACCATTCAACTCCATCCATGGTTTCACTCTTGATTGGAGCAACACCCCTAAAATTGTATAACGTTTGGAGGAGAAAGTAGATGAGACCTCCCTCTAAGTGCTAAAGGGGCCACAAACAGAGGAATCAATAAAAGCAACAGTATCCAGACAACTAATCAATCGATTCCATATTCAGGTTATGCATGGAAGACTGTTATAAAGAACAAGAACTGGGGAAGAGTAGGAGTCTCTATTTAAGAAGGCCTAAAAAATTAAGTGTTGTGAGATCACTGAAATCTCCACCGCACAAGTTAATAATTAGAAATTTGGGAAAATTAAATTCTCACGAGAGGATTTGTCAGCATTTTTCATGCCACACCTAGATCCCCTCGTTGTTAGCTAAAACATCAATGGAACCCTCGTAAAGAGTGTCCATGTGGACAGTGGAAGCAATGTAGACGTTTTGTTCTGGAAAGCCTTTAAGGGACTAAATCTAAAGTCCTTAAACCTAAGACAGTGCAGCACCAAGTATGAACGTTGTAGCTCTGAGACATGGAAACCCTACCACTGTGACATTCAACATCCAACGCTATAACGTTAGAACCTGAAAACCTCAGCGCTGCGGCATTGGACATGAACGTTGTGGCATTCCAACAGCTCAATTGATCAAGTCTTGTATTTCAACACTTGAAATGCACTATTTAAGCCATGGAACTAATCCAAACACTTATTCAACACTAAAAAACACCAAAATCAACACAAAAAACTACTTTGATACCAATTGAAAGTGTCAACTAATTTACGGTGTATACATATGATTTTTGTGTTCATACACAATACATACGCATTACATACATACATACATACATACATATACGTTTCAAATACATAGCGGAAGTCTAAAACACATTATGAACACATTTAAATTATATTTTTAATCAATTAAAATTGAATTGAGAAATCTCACCTAATAAGCCTTTGGACTAATTTTCAGGAATTCGCTCAAAGTGATTCCATGAATAACCGGGACATTGAGGAATATCTAGAAAGGCATTTAGGGAATCGATCTGATTCTGTCTCCATTCGTTCCATTTGAAGAAAGGGACAGTTCTAGTAATCAACAAAGTGTGATTGATAAATTAGACAGCAGCTCAATCCAACTTGTGTTTAACTCTTTAAACACTCTTAATTAATGGTGGCTTTTGATAATTAAAGAATAAGATGAATTATGAAGTGTAACTCTTACACTTGAAAATGAAGAAACAATTTCTTCTTCTATTTTGTTCTTCGATGGCTGGCCACCCAAAAAATACCAAGAACTCTTTGTTTTATTTTTGTTTTTAACACTTAGAAGCCAAAACAAAATTGTCTCCACTTTCTAATTTTTGCATTTTTTATTATAATATATTTTTTTAATTAACCATAATTAATTTTAGCCAAACTAAAGTTAACATTTAACTTAAGCCTAGTTAACAAACTTAACCCTAATTTAATTAACTAAATATCTTAATTTAATTTAACCCTTTGCTTAATTTTTAACCAAATTTAGGTTAATTATTAACCATAGTTAAATTAAGTATTCATTTACCAATTAAATAAATAGATATGTTAATTATTTAAAAATTAAATAAATAATTAAATAATATTACCCTTAAGTCCTCATTTAACCTAACATGGATTCCACCAAACTTACACTTGAGTTAACCGATGATTCATTATGTGCCTCGTATCACTTCTTAATTGGTTAACAACAATTGTTATCTAATTAATTATACTTAACACTTAAGTATTGACATGCATGCATCTCGAGGATTCTTGAAACAAATATTTAATTTTGTTGGACTTTATTGGATTGAACTATTCAATCCGGTATGATACCCCAGTGTACAACGATTACAATTCATATTGCGAGACTCCCTAAGTTCATACCTGATTCGTCAAATAGAACTATTCCATGAGTCTATAACCGAAGCCCTATGCACACATCATAGATATTACAAATCAGTGCGGTAGACCATACAAGCTGAGGTTAGAACGCATATGTATAATTCTTTCTTCACTTATACCCTAAATGAGTGAGGATATAAATTAGCATCGTCAAATCCCCATGTGCTCATTCAATCTTGTCTCCAGATTCATATCTTGATTAACAATATAAACAAATATTTTTGTCATATTGTTCAACCCTGTACGAAACTCATTTCCTAAATTTATTACTCATAATTATAAGACATTCTGAGATACAATTTTAAAGCATTGGATGTAAAACCTACCAATGTGAGCTGATAGATCTCGTATCTACACACACCGGACTTCATGAGCATCGAATCACATCCAACGACACGTAGCGATCAGACTATGAAAGGATTCTGACATTCATAGAACAAAAGTATGGTGGATCACTTACAAGTCCACCGAGCGCTCAGGTCAAAGAATCACATATACTACTCAACTTGAGAGGACCTACCATTGACAGTTTCATAGAATATCTATTGGGGTTCTCATGAGTCTATTCAGTATTCAGTCCTAACTAAATACCTATATGCCTATACGAGCTTTAAACTCATGGTCAGCTAAGAACAACCATCTGTACCGTACAGATATAGATATATACTACTCTATATGAAAAGGATTCACCGATAGACTTGCATTAATGAAAAATTAGGAATACAGTATTTAAGAACACACTTGCATAATGACATTTTCTAACACTTATTGCAACTTTTTACAACTATATCATTACTAGTGTACTTTTAGGTCTTTGTCCAATTATAGATAAGGTTCGAACTCCTTAGATCTCATTGACTCTTATAACCTGCTAACTCTTAACAGTTTTAACTATTACCATTTATAACTCTCAGCTTTGCTAACCCTTAGCACTGGTCTAAACTCTTTTAAATCAAATTTGAACCTTTTTAGATCATCCAGTGTCCGTAATCTGACAGCCATCATTACCATTTAATAAAGAGTATTAGTGATTTAATAAAATATACATTGTATAAATATTATCAAATAAGTATTCATATAAACAGAGATGACACATAAGCACATACCCTAACAATCTTTCCATTTGCTAATAAAACCACAAACACGTGAAGCAATGTAGTTCTAGAGATATGGCAAAAAAGATCCCCCTAAGCCCACATGTAAGGTTTTATCGATCCTTCACACCATAAAATGGTCTAGTGCCAATAAATAAGAGAGGAGACAACCAAAACCAATTCACTGTTATTCTAGGGAGATGGCTAAACAAGGATCCATCTATGTCTATATATAAGATCCTATTGACCCCTTACATGGCCTTGTGCCATTATTAGAAGAAGAAATGGCCAAAAGTAATCCTCTAATTGTCGTTCCAAGGAGATGGCCTAAAAAAATTCCCTTAAGTCCGTATATAAGGTCCTTTTGCCCCCTTACTCAGCCCGGAACCATTGAACATCTGGAACTGCCTCTTGGGCACCCGTAACAGCAGATTCCTCTTAGTACGAGGCTTCTGCAGAAGGAATAAAACTTGATAGAACATCAGGAAGATCCTCTATGAAAGATTAAAGAGCTGAAATAAAAACAACAAAGTAAGAAAGTCACCATAAAAAAAAAACTAAAATGATGATAAAGGAAGAACAAATATCAAAATATTTACCTTCCTCTTCAAGCATTGATAATTTAAGTGTTGGGGATCCAATATATACAAATATATGCATGTGCAAGTGTGTTTATTGCAAAAATACATATCTAATATATATTTAGCGTAGCGGAATATTTAAAACATACAATAAACATATAATCATATATTAATCAAATTAATATATAAATAGTAAAATTGAGAAATTACTAGTACTTGTAATATTTTACACGTTTTACTTTAGAGTCCGTCTGAAGTCTGACTCGTTGGCAATTCTAGTTATCAACTTGGTAGGCTTGACAAGTTAGAACAACAGCTCCTTAATCCAACACAGGATTAACCCTTAACCCCAAATGGCCGGTTCTTCTAAACTTGCTCTTTGTTTCTCACGAGCAAGAAATGGAATGAAAGCAACAATTGCTTCTCTAATCAAAAGAGCAAAGAAACGAAAAATACAAAAAGAAAAATAACTCTTTTTATTTTCCTCAATTGCTTCCGCTCTTTTCCGTTTCAATTTACACACACATATATCTCCATTTGTAATAAAATAATAATATTATAATATAATATTAATAAAAATAGTCATTATTGGCAAATATAATAATAAACAATAAAAAAAATATTATTATATATATAATGCATGACAACTATCATGCATTATATATATTATATTATTAATAATATAATATTATAAAAATATATATAAATAGAGATATTATGATTATTTAACAATTAAATAATTATAGTGTGAAATGACCATTCTGCTCCAATTGACGAATTAGACGTAGACCCAGGGAGTCGAGTGTACTTGTTGTGCACTGGAGCAGAGTACTGGATTAAATTGTTAAATCCAGTAATATTCAATACTACCACAAAAATACGTGCATGTTTGTATTTAAGTGTTAAATACAACAATTTATCACCAATTAACGGGTCCTACCAAGTTCTATACTTGGATAAACTCAATCGAAGGTCCACAATGTGTCACGTGTCATTTTATAATTAGTGAATAATAATTATTGACTAATTATGGTATTTAACACTTAAATACAGACATGCACACATTTTTGTAGTAGTGCTGATATTATTGGATTCAACAATTTAATTCAGTACTTTACTCCAGTGCACAACGAGTACACTCCATATCGCAAGAATCTCTAGGTCCACGTCTGATTTGTCAAATGGAACTATTTCATAAGTCCGTGAGCAATACCCCACGCATACGTCACAAATATTGTAAATCAGCGCATTGAACTATATAAATTCAGGTTACAACGCATACGTATAGTCCTTCTATTATATATATCTTTGGATGTGCAGGGACATAAATCAACACTGTCAAATCTCCATGTGCTCATCGATAAACCTATCTTTAAAATGGTATCTCACTGAACAATATAAGCAATCTCTTTGCCATATTGTTTAACCCTATAGAAACACCTTTTCGGGTTAACTGCTTATGGTTATAAGACTTTCTTGAGATACTATATTGAAGCATTTAGATATATCACTCCTTATGAGAGTTGATGGATCTCATATCTACATACATCGAACTCTGTGAACATCGGACCATGCTTAGTGACACCCAGCGGTTAGACAATAAAAGGTCTCTGACATGCGTGGAATCAAAGTATGGTGAATCACTCACAAACCCACCGTGGTGCTCAGGTCAGAGGACCACGTATACTACTTAACTCAAGAGGATCTTCTATTAACGTCAACATAGGATGTCTATTAGGATCCTCATGAGGCTGTTCAGTACTCAGTTCTAACTGAATACCTGTATGCCTATATAATCTCTAAGATCTTGGTCAATTAGGAACGACTAACTATACCCTACAGATATAGACATATACTGATCTATGTGTAGTAATAGGGTCTACTAACAGATCTGCGTTAGTAAAAATAGATCAAAAATAATATATTTGAGAACATGCTTGCATAATAACACATCCTAGCAATCCATTGCAACTCTTACAACTATATCATTATAAGCATATTCTAAAGTCTTTGTCTCGTTATAGACAATGTTCTAACTCTTAAAATATTTTCTAACTCTTAATATCGGTCTAAACTCCTTTAGACTGTATATGAACTCTTTCAGATAATACAAAGTCTATAGCGTAATAAGCATTAAACTATATTCTTAAAAAATAATTAGTGATATAACAAAATATACTATGTATAGATATCAAATATTTATATAAAACGTGGATGGCACGTAAGCACAACTCTAACAATTTCCCATTGCCCTAATGTCAATCACAATAGTATTTAATATCCATAGACTTTACGTATTTTTCAAACACCTTTAAAGTTAAAATTTTAGTAAGTGGATCTGATAAATTATTTACAGAATCTATTCTATAAATAATTAGACAGGGACATACTTTTAATCATTGATTCCATTCTGAAACAATTAGCTTCTAGGTTTCATTCCAGGTATATTTCACCGGCCTTAACATCTTGAGACAAAACCTTTAAAGTCCCCAAGTGGTAGTAGTTTTGTTGGTGCGTTCCAACCCTTTCTCTTAAACCCTACTGCACTGCACTTATCCTTCTATGGGCTGTGGCTTTCATTTTTTTGTCAAGGCATTGACATTGGAAAAAGAAAATTAAATCAAGTATAGCAAGTTTCATTGTCATTCTTTGGGCTTCTGTTGATTATATGTTTTGTTACGTTCTACTTTATGCGAAACAATGCGTAAGCTTAGACTTTTTACAGCAGCAGGTCTGCATGTTGATTTGATATTCCAGATTGTGACTGACCTGAAAAAAAGAGCATCTTAAACCTAGGTGTGAACAAACTTCATAGTAGTATTTTTGAGATGATCTCATTTGTTCCTTGTTGGTCAGTTTACTGTCTCTGGTTTCTTTTCCCTCTCTTTATGCTACAACCCAGGAGATTGTCTACTTTCTTGGCATTTTCACTTAACCCTAGACATTAGGTCCATGTAATGAAATCACAATCCATATAATTGGTAAATAATGCCTCTTTCTCTTCTAAGTTGCAACTTCAGTCTTAATTATTTCTAATTGTGTCTTTTGTTTCTTTAGGGCTGTAATATCTAGTCACGGGCCTTGCAGTCGGGAGGACTATACTGATGTTTGCCAAATTCAGTGTATTACATGTATTGGCTTATTGAATTTTTTCTTTTCCTGTCGAAATGGAATCAGGTGCAGATGTGACCAATTAGTTGAATCTTGAAGCTTATTGGTGTTATTTCAGCTTTGATTTATTACCCAAAGAATAAGGTTGTCCCTCATTTTGCTTCTCAAAGTGATTTTTCAGGATATTGTAGCCTAATAAAGTCTCAGCCTAGTTAGTTGCCTTTTCAATAAGAAACAGCCCTAACATATCTTTACAAGCACTGATGTGCTATCCTATGTTTCAATAGAGGGCTCAGAAATTCTAACGTTTGAGATGAAGCTTTTTAGCCTTGTTACCTATTGAGAGCGTATTCATCTATCTTCTAGACTTTGACCATCCAACCTTTTTAAAAAAAACCTAAATTTGGATCAACAACTGCAACTCCAAAAAGCCTTAGTCCCTATTTCATTGCTTTGAAATACAAATAATCGCCCATGTTATTATCTAACATCATTGATTATTGCCCATGTTGTGTTATAGGGCGGGGGAGGGGGGGTCAAATAGGACCATCGTCGCCACTGTTGAAGGTGATACAATCACAGGGTGTGGGGAGGGTCTCATATCTACAAATAGGAAAAAAAGATTGGTTCCAACCTGGGCTTTAAGGGTCGAGCATGGCCTAATTCATGTAAAAAAATTCAACTCGGAGCTCGAATATTTTGATGCTCTTTAATTTTTTTAATAACATAAATTTTTTTAAAAAAATTGTCAATTAGCTAAAAATAAGACATGACAAGATGGTACCCTTAACTTGCAAATCTAAGACAAAGGGTTCAAGTCTCGTCTTGAACATTACGAACAAATTAAATGTGGCTAAAAAAAAAATGGACTGGAACCAAGCTTTACATTAAAGGCGGCCTGATCCGACCCTGGCAATTTATCATTCTTATTGGTATCATTTGGTCTCTTGCACTGACCAACATGCAAGAGGGTAGGGTAAGGGCAACGTGGTTTGGGCATGGGCATCCCTATTGGAAGGCAAGCATGCATCTCTCCCTTAAAAGAGGTTTTAGAAATATTGCACAAATGATGTGAGTAGATATTCTTAGTGCTTAAGATGAAATAAAATAAAAAGATTTTGAAATATTTTTTTCTTTTTGTGCATGATAATATAGAATAATGAAATGGGGTTAGGGAAAATAATTTTAATTTTGGACAAGAGAATTACTTTTTTTTATGATTTTTTAATATTAAAACTTTTTAAAAAAAATTGTAGAACTAAAAAAAGAGGCAAAATTGAGCTAAATTTTTAGAGTTGTGTTTGTTGGACAAAAATCTTTAATTGGTGAAAGAATTACCATAATCAGGATCTTATGTTAAATCATCAAAAAGAATAAAATCAAAAGCGTACCTAAATCTATGGAGACGTAGAAAAAATTAGGGTTAATGCCTTTCACGTCTAAACCTTTTCTTTATAAGAGAAAAGCTGCCGTCACTCACTGATGGGATGTGAACGAATAATACGTTAGGGTTTAGACTGGGGACTTCAACCTATTATTTATAGTATTTTATTTTATTCTAGCCCATCATAAAATAAAATAAAATAACTGGGTCTCTACACATTAAAGCCTATGCCATACGTGATGCCCTAAAAGTCCAATAATAAATAAACTTTATTTGATCACTTTTAATGGACAACAAAATAGATAGCCAATAATGTACAATTAATTAATATATGTAGGCCCACCTTATTATATAAAACCTAACAATCTCTCACTTGGGCCACATATGTCACTTTACAATTGTACATTACCAAATAGCTTTATGAGCTCAATATTTGCTATCTTTATAAAAGACATCTCTCAACAATCTGGTCCATCAATTATACTAATATAGGATCAAAGCGATCTTCGTTATCTTTCTTGTAACTAGACCTATCAATGGTCACGTACATCAATATAATCAATGACATAGATCAAGCATGGATGTGTAGCATGACAATTTCATGTAACGTGATCCTTTAACATGCCTATTTTCAACTGGTCCTACTTTATAACTCATAAGAGTTCAACAATATACTTTCAAAACTTTATGCAAAACTGCAATTGAAAGAATATAATTTTATTTAAGAGTTTTCAATAAATAAACAAAAAAATAATACTTTAGTCTGATCAGAAAATATGTCAATTGTAATTGAACATCAAGAAACAAACTCTCACTATAGAAGCATATCATCAGGATGAACCACGCCCATATGAGTCACATGCTCATGAAACACCTTAGGCGGTACACCCTTAGTAAGCGGATCCGCGATCATTAAGTTTGTACTGATATGTTCAATAGACACTTGAAGACTCTGAACTCTCTCTTTAACAACAAGAAACTTGATGTCAATGTGCTTCGATTTTGACGAGCTTATGTTGTTCTTAGAATATAACTCTGCGGCTTTATTATCACAATTTATTCTCAATACCATCGACAATTTGTAGCCCAGTGATACAATTTCGCAGCCATATTGCTTGATTTGATGCCTCATAGCAAGCTACAAATTCTGCTTCCATAGTGGATGAAGTTACGAGTGTCTGCTTGACACTTTTCCATGACACAGCTCCCTCAGCCAATAGGAAGACATAACCTGAAGTGGATCTTCTGCTATCGAGACAACCAGCAAAATCGGAGTCTGAATACCCAATGATCTCTAAATGATCTGACCTCCGATATGTGAACATGTAATCTTTTATTCTCTGTAGATACTGCATAACCCTTTTAACGGCTCTCTAGTGATCCATTCCTGGGTTACTTAGATATCTGCCAAGCATGCCAACTATATACGCAATATCCGGACACGTACAAACTTGAGCATACATGAGACTCCATACTGCCGATGCATAAGAGATATTCTTCATCTCTTTCTTTTCAATCTCATTTCTTGGGCATTGAAGCACACTAAATTTATCACCTTTAGCAATGGGTGTGTCTCTTGATGCACAATTCTTCATGTCAAATCTACTAAGCACCTTATCGATATATGCCTTTTGTGATAAGCCAAGTATCCCACGAGATCGATCTCGGTGAATTTGTATGCCTAACACAAAAGAGGCATTCTCAAGATCTTTCATTTCAAATTTATTTGAAAGAAATATCTTAGTTTCATGCAACAATCCTATATCGCTGCTTGCTAGTAGAATGCCATCCACATTTAAGACAAGAAGAATAAATTTGCTCCCACTGATCTTGTTATAAATGCATTGATCAATAGTATTTTTCTTAAAACCAAAAGAGGTAATCACTTGATCAAATTTTCGATACCATTGACGGGATGCTTGCTTTAAACCATAGATGGACTTCTTTAATTTGCACACCAAATGTTTTGAATCTTTGGATTCAAAGTTCTCTGGTTGCAATATGTATATGGTTTCTTCAATGTCGCCATTGAGAAACGCAGTCTTTACGTCCATCTGATATAGCTCTAAATCATAATGAGCTACAAGTGCCATAATAATTCTAAAAGTCTTTCGATGAAACCGGAGAGAAAGTCTCTTTATAATCAATGTCTTCCTTTTAAGTGAAACCTTTTGCGACTAGACATGCCTTATATCTTTTGACATTACCTTTTGAATCCCGTTTGGTTTTGAAAATTCATTTACAACCAATTGGTTTCGCTCCTTTAGGCAATTCGACAAGATCCCAAACGTCATTGTCTTGCATTGATTTCATCTCATCTTTCATGGCATTTATCCATTTTTGGGAGTTCACACTTTGTTTGACTTGACTGAAAGTTATTGGATCATCTTCCAGTCCTATATCAAACTCATGTTCTTGGAGATATACGACATAATCATTTGAAATCGCTAATCCCTTCTCCCTGGTGGATCTCCTTAATGGCACTTCCAATTGAGGTTGTTGTTGTTGCTCTTCTATATAAGTAGGAGCAATTTCTTCAATATTAGCGGGAGGTATCTCAGGAACATCTTGATTATCTGTATTTGCATCCAGCATAATGACAGGTGCAATTACCTAGCCATTATCAATTGCAATATTAAAAATAGTTACATATTCCTCTTCAAAGACAATGTTCCTGAGTTTAGCACTCCCACTATATTCAACATCCTCAATGAACTTAGCATTCCCTGTCTCAAAAAAGGATCTACTCCAGGGATCATAAAACTTGAAACCCTTCGATATCTCCTAGTATCCAATAAAGTAACAGCTTATTGTTCTTGAGTCTAACTTTCTTTCATTAGGCTTGTATGGCCTAGCCTCAGCTGGACAACCCCAGACATGCAAATGTCTAATACTAGGCTTCTTTCCAATCCATAACTCATATAGGGTTTTAGCTACTGCTTTACGTGGAACTCGATTAAGGATATATACTGCAGTCTTTAAGGCTTCACCCCAAAGAGATTCTAGTAAAGAAGAATGATTTATCATACTTCTAACCATATCCTTTAGGGTCCAATTTCGTCTCTCAGCTATACCATTTTGACTTAAAGTCCTCGACATAGTGTATTGAGAAACGATGCCACATTTTTGCAAATATCTTGCAAAAGGGCTTTGACGTTGTTCACCTGATCCATCATATCTACCGTAGAACTCACCACCACGGTTAGATTTGACGGCTTTAATTTTCTTGCCAAGCTGATTTTCAACTTCAGCTTTATAGGCTTTGAAAACATCCAATGATTGAGACTTCTCATGAATTAAGTATAGATACCCATAATGAGAACAATCGTCTATGAAAGTAATAAAATATTATTGACTATTCTAGGAAGCCGTAGGGAATGGACCACAAATATCAGTATGAATTAATTTCAAGACGTTTGAACTCGTGTTGGCACCAACTTTTCTAATATTTGTTTGTTTTCCCTTAATGCATTCAACACATATTTTAAAATCTGAAAAATCAAGGAAATTTAGAATTCCTTCTGACACAAGCCTTTGAATTCTTTGTTTAGAAATGTGTCCTAAATGCTTATGCCATAATATATAAGAATTCTCATTAATTAATTTGCGCTTTATACCATAATTGCTTACATGCAAGGTTTCATTAATTTGTGAGGCATGAAGATCCAATTGATATAAATTATCAACTAAAGAATCGGTACCAATAATATTTGAATTTTGAAAGAGACTAAACTTTTTATTTCCAAAAGAACAAGAGTAACCGAATTTGTCCAAATAAGAAATAGAAACTAAATTCCGTCTAAATGACAGTACATAAAATGTCTCATGTAAATCCAAATAATAACCAGATTCTAATATTAATCTAAATAATCCAATTGCCTCAACAGGAGCCTTGTTGCCATCACCCACATAGATGAATCTTTCAGCATCAGTTGGCAATCGACTCCTTAGACAACCCTGCATAGTCACACTTATATGAGTAGTTGCACCTGTATCTATCCACCAAGTGTGACTTGGTACTAAAGTCAAATTAACTTTTGAACAAACAAAGTTGAGAAGTTTACCCTTTTTGTTAAGCCATTTTACATACTTGGAACAATCCTTCTTCACATGTTTAACTTTCTTGTAAAAGTAACAAGAGATTTCAGTATTCTGTTTCTTTTGCACCTTAGGCTGTGAAGTTCCAATGTCTGCAGCTCTTTTTCCTTTATTAGTTCATTTCCTTTTCTTGTTGGTAGCATTGTCATTGGAAGAAATTGCTAAATGAGCACTCTCTATCTTTTCTGGTTTCAATCTCTCTTCCTCTTACACACATTGAGCAATGAGCTCATTAAGAGTCTGTTTCTCTTTTTGAGTATTATAACTGATCTTAAAAGGACTATATTGTACAGGAAGAGAGATCAAGACCAGGTGCACGAGAATGTCATCAAACAACTCTAACTTTAGTGTCCTTAATCTTGTAACAAGATTAAACATTTCCATAATGTACTCCCTTATATTTCTTTTGCCTTTATACCGCATTGAAATAAGCTTAGACAAAATAGTGCTTGTTTCGACCTTTTCATTACCAGCGAATCGGTCTGCTATTTGGCTCAGAAAATTTTTAACATTTTCTTCCTTAGGCACTGCGTCCCTGATAGTATCTGGAATAGAGTGCTTCATGATCATCAGACTCATGCGGTTAGAACGCTCTCATTTTTCATAAAGTGCCCTTTGTTCAGCAGTACTGCTATCAGTAGGGGCGGGAGGTTCTTCCATCCGAATTGCATAGTCTAAATCCATACACCCAAGTACAATGGTAATATACTCCTTCCATTTCTTGAAGTTAGTGCCGTTAAGCACTGAAATGTTGTTCAAGTTGGCAGATATAAAAGAAGCATTTACTGAATAGAACAAACAAAAAACTCACAATCAATAACCATGTCATTTAATCATGCATTCATATAAACACATAGCATAAGATATAATAAATTGGGCCATTATAAGATACCAAACACAACATTGCTATTTAGTCTTTGGACAGAAATAACAATTTGTAAACGGTACTAAAAAAAAAATTTAGACAATAAACATTGATAATAGATCATACCAATAATACGCCTTTCTTTGGACCGACATATTATATGCATAGAAAGTGTCAAAGTTTATCACATATTTACTGTCACATGTGTTTATTATTTGGCCAAAAAATAATCTTCCTTTGGGCTGATTATGTTTCTTATAAATTTAAACACAATTATTTATTTTCTTTAATAATACCCACATATCTTAAAATAAATAAATTTGCATAAAAAATGTCACTTTGGTGACATTTTAATTCAATTTAATTTATTTTAAAATATTAGATATTAGTTTGTAGGAAAATGGAGAAAAAAAAATAATAGTCAACATTCAAATCATGTCAAAATTAGGACAGAACCGAAATGAGTAGGAATCAAAGTAATTGGGTCAGGTCAAACCTAACATTTCTTAATTATCTAAATCCTAAACTTTATCCAATAACCTAAACCCAAAATAGGCTCAGGTCTATCCTAACTCACTTAATTTAACTAGTATGTTGGGTATAAAAAAAATTTAAGCCCTGTAAAATTTTTATAAACTATATAAAATTGACTTAATAAATTTTTAAAATTTATAAACACTATCTTATGTGCACTACAATTAGGAAAAATCTCATTAAATTTAACATTATCAATTTATCTTTGAATAAAATTTAACTTTTATTTATTTATTTATTTTTTTAATTTGAGTGCCGAAAAAAAAAAATTCTAGCATTCAATGATGAGCAAAAGAGAAATCAATTGATAAATCTCGTGAATTGAATTCATAAATAATAATAATAATAATAAAAAACAAAAACCATCAATTAATCATTACAAGTTGATATATATATATATATCCAGCATTGCACGCAATATATATAAATTCGTTCAATTCATTGCATGCATGATATTTAACCATCACGCATTCAATTTCATCCTTTTTTTTTTATTCGCAAACAGTAATAATGATGTGGCATCAATACATGTTCTGTAATCATGATTATAAAATGCATTGTAATATATGTGCATTCAATCGAAATTAATATAATAACAGTGCGGCATATTAATATAATATTTAGAGACAATATCGATTTTGCATTTAATCTGTATTCAACTTGCCACCCTTTTTTTTTTTTTTGTTGCCGTATGAAGAATTAATAAAGCATGCCGCATATCCTTTTTTTTTTTAAATAATTACGTATGCAATTATAATCTTGATTATAAATCAATCAAAGCATAATTGATATCTTATAATTTATTCTCAATGATTTAATACGAGGTGGCTTTGATATCACTTGTTGAACAAAAATCTTTAATTGGTGAAAGAATCACCATAAGTAAAATCTCATGTTAAATCATTAAAAAGAATAAAATCGGAAGCGTACTTGAATTTATGGAGACACAGAAAAAATTAGAGTTGATGCCTTCCACATCTAAACATTTTCTTTATGAGAGAAAAGCTGCCGTCACTCACTGATGGGATGTGAATGAATAATACGTTAGGGTTTAGACTGGGGATCTCAACCTATTATTTATAGTATTTTATTTTATTTTGACCCATTATAAAATAAAATAAAATAATTAGGTCTCTACACATTAAAGCCCATGCTATACGTGATGCCCTAAAAGCCTAATAATAAATAAACTTTATTTGATCACTTTTAATGAACAACAAAATAGATAACTAATAATGTATAATTAATTAATATATATAGACCCACCTTATTATATAATATATCCAACAGAATTAATGTTTATAAAGTTGAATATAAATTTTATATCAACCGATGTATCATTAATCATTAACTATCATATGTTGGTATTGTTGAATTTTTAATTTTTATTAATAATATTTAACACCAATTAATAGTGAACATTTAAGATGTAACATTGGGATAAAATAAATTTGTATCCCAACTTTGTATATCTAAAATTATTGCAATTTTTATGAGCAGTTTATTAGGCCTAGTTATTATAAAATCATTTAATTAGATTTGGTATGGAAAAAAAAATTGTGACAATAGTCTCAAACGAATCTTACGACCACAAGTGCATCGTTGACAAAAGGTTCAATCCAATCGAAGTACTATTGACCAAACCTAATGTTCAACTAAGAGGTTTTTAACTACAACTTTAGTATACATTATTGGAGTTGAAATTACAATAGTTGTTGTTACCAGACATGCCCTCCAATGGGTCTTTGTTAAAGGGTTTGATTAAATTGTATTCATTCCAATTATCATACTCAAAAAGCTTGATATTGTTATTTATTTTCACTATATTCCCATGTCAAGATATGATAGTTACATCTTCATGGTCAAAATTCAATATTAGAAGGGTATTTTGATTATTTCAATATGAATAAAGAATTTATTTGATATGAATAGACAAATTATGTCCCTTTTTTTTTATACACCTAAAAACTTAAGGACCCACATCTTATTATCCCATTCACATTATCTAAAATATTATTTGTATCATTGAACGACGATATAAAGTTAGGCAACATCTTATCTTCTCCCTACGAAATCAATTGGCTTGGGTTTTCTAACTTTACATGTAAGTTCTCCATATATGTCTTGTCTTTGAAGCAAAATGGATGCTTAATTTGTCCAAGAAGATAATCTTTCTATAAACAAATACTTTTCCTTCTGTTCATATTCATGGCATCAAAGTTCAAAAGAAATGGTGAGTAAAGTAGAAAATTTATTTTCTTTAGGCATTTGGACATTGGGATCTGCTAATGAGATGAAAAATTAATATATTTCCCAAAATATAAGTCCAATGGTTAACTAGTATTGATGCCTTTTTTATTCCACGATCAAATTGGAGGATATTAACAATGACATTCCATAAGGTTTACATACATTACACTTATATGGTAATTTTAGTTTTAATTATATTTTACTCTTCCACTTAATTTAAAGGACGAAAATATCATTATCTTCTTTTGTTTTTCTTTTATTTATGATTTGGGTTATGTTATACCCTTTAAGGTTTACACAAATATAATATACGAGTAAAATTGCTAGTTTAATTTGAAGTTTAGTTGAATTATTTAGTTAGTTTCTATATTTTTGTATTTATATTGAGTAGTTTTTGTTATTGAAAAATATTTGTCTAAAGTGCACATTCAAAAAATATTAAAATAATTTTAATTAAATATAAAATTACTATTAAACATATCAATATATTTTATTGCCCTCATAAACTATTCTTCAAATATTTTTTTTAAAAAATATGAATTAATTAAGATATTTAAAAAATATAAAAATAAATTGGGTAGTTCAATAAAATTTCAAGTGCTAAAACTACAATATTAACACTTTCAACGTATGAAGATTAAGATAAATAAAATAATCTAAGTTGGGTAATTATTTAACCATATTATGATGTCATTTGAGAAATAAGAATCCTATAGCAAAATCGTTCGAAATTGACATTATAAAAAATTACCATTTTAGTTTCTATATTTTTATTAAATTACACATTAAATTTCTAACATTTTAAAAATTACTAATTCACCTTCTAGAGATGAAAAATGTTTTAAGAATAAAAATGATAACAAGAAATTACCAAAAAAATTTTAAAAAAAATACATTTAATAATTTTTAAAATATTATGGTCTGAATGAGTAATTTAATAAAAATGTAGAGATTAAACTATTAATTTTCTGAATAATATCATATTATACTAGTGGCATTAATTAAAGCTGCCAACTATTATATAAAGTAAAAGCTTGTTAAGATAGATTAGATTAAAGTGTAAGGAATGACAAAAAGAAAAGAAAACGCAACACGTTATTGCATTAACATTTAAATTTTGGAGGAAGTCAAAACAAGCACAAGCATTGTAATTTTTTTTTTTTTTTGAGTAAAGATTTCATTTCATTTCATTAATATCATTAAGATATTACATCAAATGTCTTTGATACATAGATCAAAAAAATAACAGGATAAAATAGATACATTTTGAGATCACCTGAATTCAAACTCTTGCAAAGAAGAGTAACAACCATACCCAAACTAAGACCTTTCAAAAGAAAGGAAAACAAACCTTTCAAAGAGAAAGGAATGACAGATCTCCTATTCACATAGGAGGGAGATAAAGACCTCCTAATCACTTAGGAGGAAAAATCAGATCCCTTGAATAAGGGAGAAATTATTATTACATAAAATTAAAACTAGCTTAGCCACGGAAAAGATTTTGAATGTCCCAACAAAAATCTTTCACCGGAGGTAAGTAGTAACATATTCCTGCATTAAGGGGAAGTCAGACCAGGTGACAGCACCAGTCTAAATGACAGGGCCACAGCAAAATACATCACCAAATAGCTACCCACCGCCCAATAAACCGCATATTGCAACATCCCAACTGGACTAAACCTTGCCGCACTTCTTTCTTTCCTCGCAGACAGGAAGCACACCAGCAGCGTGCGTTGCGTGATTCTACTGTGTTTTTTGCACTTGGTTGGGTGGACAGTTGACCGGAAGAGAACTTCGATTCGCCCGGCAAGTCGATGATGGGGCATTTCTCAGACAGATCGGAGATGGGCAGAGCGGGGACACTGGGGCGGAGGCAGCCAGGTGCCTACCGCGGCAGGGGTCAGCGGTCACAGGAGAGGAACTGGCGGCGGAAAAAAGGAGTAGCATTGGCCGAAGAAGCCGACGTGGGGCCAAAGGGGTTCACGGATCGCCGTGAACGATGGCGTACAACGCGGAGCCACGGCAGTGAATGGTTGGAGGTGTTGAGACGCCGATGAAGAGGATGGCCGCGATCAAGATACTCAGCCTGTAACTGGAACCAGAGAACGAGCCCACCGGAGAGATGAAAAGCACCCGAGCAGAGAGAGCACCGCCTGACCACCAGGAAACTAGCAGCGGACAGCTTCCCATGAGCGGACGCCGATGAAGTTGCATCAGTAAGGCATGCTGGTTGCTGAAGGCTCGGCTGGGTCCGCCATCGACGGGAGGCACAGATGACGTCGAGCGGCCAAGTCAGTCGAACTCGGCCTTGCAGCAGGGAAGGACGCATTAAAGCCCCGACCGTCACAGGAGCCAGAAGGAGCAAGAAACGGAGGTGAGGAGCTGGAAAAAAGAGAAAAAGGGAAAGGAAATAGGTAAGGGAAAGGCTGGAACAAGAAGAGCAAAGCCTAGGATGATGGATGTGTCCACCGGAAAAGGGCCTAGGCCCTTTCTCCGATGGATGTATATTGGAAGAGCGACGGTTGCTGGCTTTAGAGTTGACAGAGTTTAGGGTTTCGGTCTCAACCACAACAGCTCACTTTATGCACAAGCATTGTAATTAATGATAAAGTTTTGAAATTAAGCATGGTGTTGATTGTAGAGCCAATGGCATGGTATTGGTGGCTCATTGGGAGTCCAAGGGAACATGAATGAGTTATGAGATCTCTCTTGGCGGCGTGTTGTCACTTTCCTTCATCACTTTGCTCCCCCATTTATTATTCTCTTTAATCACTTTCGTGATTGTTGCTGCTCATTACAAAAGTTTGCAGTGTAGGGCATGCTGTCCATTAAACGATGATCTCCATTTATAATAATGTAAGCAGTAATTTTCTTTTCGTTTTTTTTTTTCTTTCAGAATTTCATCATTTTGTTAGGACTGTTTGCTCACAAATTAGGGAGAAAATTTAGTCCACACCATTTAAAGAGAACTTGAACTCCTTCCAATAGAGACATTTACTCCTATTCAAAAAAAAAACTAAATATATAAATAAATAATTCCCAAAATTAGACTAAAATTTGCTCTATACCATTTAAAAAATAACTTATATACTTTTTTCACATACATTGAGAAAGGAGATGAAAAATTACTGGTTATTCGACTGTAATTTTGAGTTTTTCATGAATCTGATGATTGGAGTAAACTTAAAATCTAAAGAATGGAGATTGGAATGTCAAAGTCAAACTATTATGAGGTTAGACTTTAATTAAGTGGAGGTATTAATGTCGAAAATGTAATCTCACAAGATTAAAATTATAAAAATACCCATTTTTAAGAGAGAATATATTTTAAAAAATTATTATTAAATTCAAAAAAATTCTAGAGTTTGGATGATGAAACCCTAAGCTCTGAGGTGGATCTATCCCTACTAACAAATAATGGAACCCTAATCAACATATTTGTTCGCCGTATAATGCCTTAAATTTTGAGTATATATCCATCAAGATGGAAATCACCAAACTTTCTTATAAGACCCAAGTTTGATGGACAAATTTTTTATCCGACATCTAGTTTAATAAGAATAATATTATACATTTTTAGTTGTATTTTAAATTTTATCATAAATAATAATATGTTAAACAATTATTTGATGATAAAATTGTATAAAATCTAAAATTATCAATTACACATAATAATAACTTGATACCTCATTACTTGAAATATAACTTAAGATATAAATTTGAGATATATATCATTATTCAAAATTAATAATAGCTCTCATTTATCGATTGTTACATTTTTGTTCTTTAATGATCGGATTTTGATATAAATAATAGAGTTATTATCGTTAATATCCTCAAGGCAAGTATAATATCAAAAATACCCACAAATTTAAAAAATAAGCAACAATATCCAGCCATTAAGAGAATTTGTTGTCAAAAATAATAGATTTTATATTAGACTAGTTACTCCTAATAATAAAGTTAATTTAACAATCATACCCTCTTACAAAATAACTTTTTTTTTTCATTTTTCTTTAAATCATTAATATTAATAACTATTTAATAATATATCATCACAAAGCTTACACGATAATTGATCAAACATTGAATTTTATCAAAGAAATATCAATAAAATCATTCTCTTATTTTCTCTCAATTCTGTTATTTCTCTGTTCTTGTTGTTTTTTTATTCATTTCCCTGAAAAGTTTGAAGGCTTTCTCAGCAAATTTCTTTTGTTTACTAAATCTTGAGTTTTGTTTTCCAACAAATCATAGAATAACATGTGACATTAGTTGTCTTAAAAATTTTAAACATAAAATCGATATCTTTTTTCCACTCTATATTCTTGAATTTTACCAAATTCAAATAAAGAAGACAAAAACATATGATTAAGATTGACAAAAAAAAAAAAATCAAAGATAGAGAAAGAACATGAATCTGGTAAAGAAGTGAGAGAAATAAGGTCATTGCAGCAAGAGCCTTGCTTGGCCTTGCACATCAGCCCTTAGTGGCTAATATGGTGGTGGCGAATGTGAGTGGCTTGGATGAGTTGTTTAAGGGTATTAGGGTTTTTATAATTTAATATTTTAAAATATTTATTTAAAATTTAAATATTAAAATAATTTTATTATCCTTTTCTGTTAATTTTAATGAATATTCCTAATATTATACCTTACTTTACTTTCAACGTATTAAAACTATTAACAATAATAACACATCAAAATTCTAACTTTGAGAGATATTATTTGTTTTTTTTTTTACTTTTACTAAACTAATATTTTTTTTAATTTGATTATATAAGCTGCGGCAAAATCATCTTAATTTCTTGTTTCGATAAAGAAAGAAAGTGTACAGTCAAAACCCTAGCTAGCTTTCTCTATTTGTGATAATGGTAAGGGAGCTTTTCTTTACGGCCACAGTATATAGAGCATGCTTTTGCACCATCTGAACACTTCAAAATTTTCTATTCCCCTTTACCTTTACCTTTATTTTTCTTTATTCTTTTTTATCTTTTATATGACTAATTATTTAAAACAATTCGCCTCATTTTGTTGACTCATGCTTCATTTTCATGTGCCTTCTCGTTTTCTATGACCACGAAAGCTACATTTGGAACCTCAACCTTTGGCTTTTGTAGCCTCCCAAGAACATTGGGTTCAAGTTATATATCCTTAAGAAACATGCCAATATTTTAAATATAAAAATAAAAGATTTTAGTGAAATAAAATTATGCATTGCAACAATAAAATTATTTAAAATCATAATTTTTTTTAAATCTAAAATATTAAAAAATAATAAAATAAAATAATAGAGAGTTAGAGATTCAAATCAAATCAAGATTTAAAACTCTTGTTTATTTAAATTTGGTAGTTTATATAAAAGATCTAGTACAATACCATTTAGAAGTGCCAATGCTAGTGTGGAGGATGACTTGAAAGAGTGAAAGAAATACTTTCAATAAAACTTGATTTATTATTTGGTAATGAAAATTTACTACATACACATATGTATGTATGTATATATATGTAAAAATTTATCATAATTCCAATAAATTGAACTCATTATTGAAAAGTTATTATTTTAAAAGAAAGTATATTTTATATGGAAAATATTTATTTTTTATTTAAAGTATTATATGAATATCAAAATATAATATAATTTTTTTTTTATTTTAAAATTTAATAATATTATTATTTTATTTGATATATTAAGTAAAATCTTTTTCTTTTTGTACTTTTTCACCCTTATCTCATTAAAAAAAAGTACTAATAATTGTAGTCTCAAGGCGGTATCACAAAGATTTGAATATTTACAAGAAATTTGTTAAGTTCTTAAAGAGTTTGAACTTAAGAGAGTTTACACCAAACTTTTGGGGAAAAAAATGTATTAATGTGATGAATTTCTACTTAAAGTAGGAATATATTAATGGAGTTGGCAAGTCTCCAAAGAAATTTATGTATTTTTAAAAGTTAAGGAGTATTGGTCCAAATTTTGATAGTGTTTGATCTAAATTAGGGGTATTTAGTCAAATTCTATAAGTATTCGGCCTAAAATGTATTTATGTCAAACTTTAGAAGAAATAATGTAGTTATCTTGCACAAAAATTAAACGAATAAAAATAATTACAAATGAGTACTTGATATTATATTGAGTAAAAGAAAAATAATGAATACATTCTCAAGGAAAATAATTATGAAAATTATGTTTGTTAAAGAAAATATATTTTTTGTTGGTACATTTTTCAATATTAATTGTTATTTTTAGTGAAAGATTAATTTGGATTAATTGATTAGTATGTTTTTAGTGGAAGATTAATTGATTAGTATGTTTTTAGTGGAAGATTAATTTGAAATCTTTCATCTTTCATCCTATTAATTTGAAGTCTTCTCATCTTTCATCTTCTTACTTGGAAGATTAATTGATTAGTATTTATTAATTAGGTGTACATATATATCTATATAAGTCTCCCCCCATCTTTTCTGATTTTTTTTCAATTCTCTTGTGTTCTTTTATTGGCCAAAGAAAGGTGTTCGTGTTGTGTAGCTTTGGTCTCATCTCCTTGTGCAGATAGGTGTGAGTCATACAACGTTTCAGTTGGGCTGTTGTATCCTGGAAGGGACAAGTCAAGAGATAGACTACTGCACTAGTGGGCTTGAATCTCCTTAAAGAGAGCGAGATATCCGCGCCTCAGCCTGATTGTCTACGTGCTTCTAAGAAGAAAGAAATTATTTGTAATTTTACTTGTAATTTCTTTGTAAATTCCCCAACAATTTTAAGGAGATTCAAAGATATGGAACCTGTACCCGAGAAGTCGTCTGACAATGTTGGAGATCTCAACAACCCATTCCGCTTCAAAGAAGCTCACTTCAAGAGGTGGAAGGGGAAAGTCCTTTTCTATCTCAATCTTCTCAAGGTGGCCTACGTCCTTACCGGCAAAAATCCAAATAAGGAGAGTACCGAGGGCATGAACGAAGATGAGATCTATGACCATGAAGAAACAGTCCAGAAATATGAAAAAGATGAGTATAAGTGCCGTTATTATCTCTTGAATTGTCTTGCTGATCATTTTTATGATTATTATGATACCACTTACTCTTCTGCCAAAAAGATTTGAAAAGCTTTGCAGAGTAAGTATGACACCGAGGAGGCAGGCGCAAAGAAATATGCTGCAAGCCGCTTTTTCCGCTTTCAAATGGTGGATGAAAAATCGGTTGCGGAGCAAGTTCAGGATTTTCAAATAATTGTCACTGAAGTCACATCTGAGGGTGTCAAGATCGGAGACAATCTCGTTGTGGCTGGAATCATCGACAAATTGCCGCCTTCTTGGAGAGAGTTCCAAAAAACCATGTGTCACAAGCAAAAGGAGATTTCCTTGGAGACATTAATTACACGCATTCGTGTAGAGGAAGAAGCAAGAGGACAAAATGTTCTTATACAAGAAAGCAATGCTAACTCCACCAAGGTAAATCTAGTTTCGTCAAATAATACCTTGCCCAAAAATACTAATCATATGAGACATGGTCATTTTCAGCCTAAGAAGAAGAGTATGAAAAAGTTTGGGAAGCCTCACCATCAAAATAAGGGAAACCCAAGCCAAGAGAACAAGAACCAATCTCATCCTTCAGTTTGTTTTGTGTGCGGCAAGAGTGGGCATATTGCTCGATTTTGCCGACACCGGAAATGTGAGCCTATTCCTCAAGCTCATGTTACCGAAGAACCATATGTTGCAATGATCACCGATGTGAATATGGTTTCAAGTGTGGAAGGATGGTTGGCCGATTCTGGTGCCAATAGACATGTGTGCTTTGACAAGGATTGGTTCAAGAAATACACTCCTTATAAGGAGCCAACAACAGTGATGCTTGGTAATTCGTCAACTACTCAAGTGCTTGGAAGTGGTGAGGTGGAGCTCAAGTTTACTTCCGGAAGGATGTTAACCTTGAAAGATGTGTTGCATACTCCTTCTATGAGGAAAAATTTGATGTCTAGTTTTCTTCTTAATAAGGCTGGCTTTAAACAGATCATGGAATCCGATCAATATGTGATTACCAAAAAGGGTGTATTTGTGGGCAAGGGTTATGCTTGTGATGGCATGTTTAAATTGAATGTTGAGAATAATAAAGCATCTACTTCCGTTTACATGCTTTCTTCTTTGAATTTTTGGCATGCACGTTTGTGTCACATAAATAATAAATATATGGGAATCATGAGTAGCTTGAATCTAATTCCAACTGTAAAAAAGAATTTTGAGAAATGTGAGACTTGTAGTAAAGCTAAAATCACCAAGAAACCTCACAAAAGTGTTGAAAGAAATTCAGAATTGTTGGATTTGATTCATACTGATATTTGTGAATTTGAAGGGTTTTTGACTAGAGGAGGAAATAGATATTTTATTACTTTTATTGATGATTGCTCCAAGTATACTTTTGTATATTTGATGAAAAATAAAAGTGATGCCTTTGCGAAATTTAAAGAGTTCCTTCTTGAAGTTGAAAATCAATTAGGGAGAAAAATTAGGAGGCTCCGAAGTGATAGAGGGAGAGAATATGAGTCTTTTGAGTTAATTCCTATGTACAATCATTAGGAATTATACATGAAACTACATCACCATATTCTCGTGCATCTAATGGCGTAGCAGGAAGGAAAAATAGAACCTTGATTGGTTTGACTAATGCTATGATGATTGATTCAGGTGCTCCTTCTAATCTTTGGGGTGAAGCGGTTTTAACTGCTTATTATGTGTTGAACAGGGTGCCTCACAAGAAAACAAAGATCACACCTTTTGAGGTGTGGAGAGGCCACAAGCCAAATTTGAGTTATTTTCGTGTGTGGGACTGTTTAGCCTTTGTGAGGTTAACCGACCCTAAAAGGCCTAAACTGGGCGTGAAAGCCTCTACTTGTGTTTTTCTTGGTTATGCTCTAAATAGTACAGCTTATAGATTTCTTGATATTGAAAATAATGTGATCTTTGAATCAGGTGATGCTATCTTCCATGAAGAGAAATTTCCTTTTAAATCTGGAAATAGTGGGGGCAACCAACAAAGTTTTTCACAACCTAGCTCTTCTACTCCTGCTTCACAAGTTGAAGAAAATGTTGAGTTTGAACCGAGAAGAAGTAAAAGAGCTAGAGTTGAAAAAGATTTTGGCCCAGATTATGTTGTTTATAATATTGAGGAAAATCCAGTTACTTTGCAGGAAGCTCTTTCATCACCTGATGCAATATTTTGGAGAGAAGCTGTCAACGATGAGATGGAGTCACTAACTTCCAATAATACGTGGAAATTAGTGGATTTACCTCATAGTTGCAAAACCATTGGGTGTAAATGGATCCTGAGAAAGAAGCTCAAGCCAGATGGTAGCATTGATAAGTTTAAAGCTAGACTTGTGGCTAAAGGCTTTAAACAGAAAGTTGATCTTGACTTCTTTGATACATTTTCTCCTGTTACAAGAATTACGTCCATTAGATTATTGATTGCTATTGCATCTATTCATGATCTAATCATCCATCAAATAGATGTGAAAACAGCTTTTCTGAATGGAGATTTGGACGAGGAGATTTATATGGACCAACCTGAAGGTTTTGTGGAGCCTGGCCAAGAGAACAAAGTCTGTAAGTTAACTAAGTCTCTTTATGGCTTAAAGCAGGCACCTAAACAATGGCATGAGAAATTTGATTCCTGCATGATTGAAAATGGATATAAGTCCAATGAGTGTGACAAATGCATATATTATAAATCTTGGGGTAATTCACACGTTATTATTAGCCTATATGTTGATGACTTATTGATCTATGGCTCAAACTTAAGTGTTATTAATGAAACAAAAAATATGCTTAAGAGTCATTTTGATATGAAAGATCTTGGTGAGGCTAATGTAATTTTGGGAATGAAAATTACTAGAACATGTGATGGTATTTTTCTTGATCAGTCGCACTATGTTGAGAAAATTTTGAGAAAGTTTAATGTTGTTGATTACAAGCATGTTTGTACTCCTTTTGATTCTAGTGTTGAATTACTTCATGTGGAAAATGAAAGTGATGTGATTAATCAAAAGGAATATGCTAGCATAATTGGTAGTTTGAGTTATGCGACTGATTGTACTAGACCTGACATTGCTTATGCAGTTGGAGTACTTAGTAGGTTTACCAGTAAGCTAGGTAAAGAGCATTGGCTAACCATTGAGAGAGTTATGAAATATTTACTTGGCACTAAAAACTATGGTTTATTTTACCATAAATATCCTGTTGTACTTGAAGGGTTTAGTGATACAGGTAACACTGCGTCGGATGATTCCTATTATACTTCCGGTTATATATTCACAATGGGTGGTGGCGCAATTTGTTGGAAATCAAAGAAGCAAACCATTATTGCTAATTCACTATGGAGGCTAAGTTAATTGCTTTGACTTCAGCAGGTGAAGAAGCAAATTGGTTGAAAGATTTGTTGCATGAGATTCCAATTTGGGAGAAGCCGATACCGCCCATTCTGATTAACTGTAATAGTACTGCTGCTATTGGCAGAGTGAAAAACCGTTATTATAACGGCAAATCCAGACCTATAAGGAGAAAACACAGTATTGTGAGATCTTATTTGAGTAATGGTACCATTAATGTGACTTATGTGAGATCTTGTGATAATCTTGCAGATCCATTGACCAAGGCCTTGACAAGAGAAAAGGTTTGGAGTACATCGAGGGGGGTGGGATTAAAGCCCGTACAATCATGAATCATGTATGAGGATACCCAACCTTGTCATTAGAGATCCTAAGAACAAGGTTCAATGGGAAGAACGAATCATACGATGGTCGAAGGTGCACTCACCTTTTGCTCATCCCTATGGTGTAGAGTGCATGCCTGTAACATTTTGGAGGGTTGAGTTTATTTAAACTCTTAATAAAATATGTATCTCGTTTTGAGTGGGATGTTACAGTTACAGGAACATTCTTAACGGATTTTACCTATATGAGTGTGAGAGTGAGGCCGCTCTCAATAAGAATTGGGTTAGTTCTCATATACACTCATGAAAACCGGGATTAGCACAATGCCATAATGTGCTGGCTATTAAAGCTTATTTTATTAACACCTGAATTATTATGTGTGAGCAATAATTCTTATTTCCCCTAAGCAGTGGTTAGTTCAAGTCTGAGACTACTATCAACTCTGGAGTAGGAGTTATTGTTTCACTAATGGAGATTCAATGCAGAGTCACACCTTCATGATGCATAATAATTCGTCTTTGGCCGATATTCGTGTTCGTATTCTTTTCCAGCTAATATTGAAAATGAGTGGGGGAATGTTGGTACATTTTTAATATTAATTGTTGTTTTTAGTGGAAGATTAATTTGGATTAATTAATTAGTATGTTTTTAGTGGAAGATTAATTTGGAGTCTTTTCATCTTTCATCTTCCTATTAATTTGAAGTCTTCTCATCTTTCATCTTCTTACTTGGAAGATTAATTTATTAGTATTTATTAATTAGGTGTACATATACATCTATATAAGTCTCCCCCCATCTTTTCTGATTTTTTTTCAATTCTCTTGTGTTTTTTTATTGGCCAAAGAAAGGTGTTCGTGTTGTGTAGCTTTGGTCTCATCTCCTTGTGCAGATAGGTGTGAGTCATACAACATTTCAGTTGGGTTGTTGTATCCTGGAGGGGACAAGTCAAGAGATAGACTACTGCACTAGTGGGCTTGAATCTCTTTAAAGAGAGCGAGATATCCGCGCCTCAGCCTGATTGTCTACGTGCTTCTAGGAAGAAAGAAATTATTTGTAATTTTACTTGTAATTTCTTTATAAATTCCCCAACATTTTTTGTAAATTAAGATTCGAACTCTTACTATTTTAACCAAAAATAATAACAAGTTTATAATTTTCTCCTTTTATTTTTACATATAAATTAGATGTGTTTATTGGATGAGTGATATATTATTTTTTTTTCCAATTATTATATCATGTAAACAAATTTTTTATTAAAAAAATTGACGTAATATAAAAATAATGAAAAGTAAAACGAAGATAATTAATATTAATAGCATTAATAATACTTTATTTGTGTTAATATTTTAATAGTAAAGAAGTGTTAGTATATCTACTTTCACTTTAATAGAAGTATCGAATTCAAATTTTCTCATAATTTGAATCAAATCTTTTATATATAAATTATTACTTAAATTTAATATAATTTTAGAACCAGAATATCAAAAGTTTTTCATGAGAGAGTAACAGGAATAAATAGGAAAATTAAACAAAACACAAAGAACTAGCATTTTGCTTTTTAATGAACAAAGTACTCTGAATTGGTCATTTTGTATTTTTAAACAAAAACAACCCTACCAAAGACCAACCACCAACAGGAAATGACCCACCTGGCCATCACCATAAAGTGCGAATTCAGATCTCCTAAGCTATGGACTATGCATATGATTATGCTAGACGGACCAAAATGATTAATTTTAAAAATTCTGATTGACATCCACGATAAGGACAAAACTATGACTTAAAATCTGAATAAATATAACTTTGACTGGGATTTTGACCTATTTCTATTTGGAAAAGGTGGGGTTTTCTTTTAGTAAGAAAATCAAAATGATAATATTATCTATACTTTCTATAAAAGTTTAGAAAAAATTATTGGAGCTGTGGACCGTTTAGAATTTAGATGATAATCATGTTAACATTGCTAATTGTAATTATTATTTGGGCAGAAAGCAAGGTTTAGAACTTAAATTGTAAGCAAAATTTTAACAAATAATCAAGCTTAAAAATCACTTGAATTAAACAATATAGTAATAATGTAACAAGCCAGCAGGCAATGAGTTTTTTTTCTAAGAGTGTCACATTATTAGAATATAAAGTTAAAGATATCAATTTTATAATGTAGTATTATTTAAATATGAAAAAAATAAAAGGAAAAAAAAAATATGAATCCTTAACATTTTTTAGAAAAAAAGATAGGTAAATTCTAATAATTTTAAAAATTTTATGGACACTTTTATCACGTAATAATTTTTATCTATTTTAATAAATAAAAAATGACCATCTAAATTTTAAGATTTTGAAAAAAAGAACATATAGATTTCTTTCTACCGTTCAAATAGACAAAAACTATTAATTGTTAAGGGTATTAATGAAATTTTCTAAACTATCAGAATTTACATATCTATTTTTTAAAATGTTAGCAATTCAGTTGTCCTTTTTTATAAATAAATAATAAAATCTAACATACACAAAATTAGAAATAAGGGATAAAAATATCTAAACTACTAAAATTTAATTTAAATGACCGTTTCACTTTTATGTTTTTAAAATTATCCAAAAAGACCTCTTTCGACAACAATAATATTTAAAATTTTATTATTTAAATAATTATGATATTATTTTATTAAAAAATGTCAGAAAAAAATAAAAATTGGTGAGAAAGATTAATTTTTTAAAAATAAAAATGGATATTTTGGGTAATTTTAAAGATAATGGATGAAATTATCTTTTAGATAAAATTTTAGGAGCTTAAATATCTTTTTTTTTTCTAAAGACAATATATATTTTAAAGTATTCAAATGTTTAAGTAAATTTAAATAAAAAGAAAGTCCCAATCTAATTTTAAACTTCTTTAAACTGACGAAAAATCTCAGCCCAACATCTTAAAAGAAAAAAATAATAATTAAAGTATATTCTCTAGCAAATTTGTTTTAGTAGAAGCATGTATCGATATATGTTGTAATTATAAACAATTTAGACAAATTCAAGTGTTATCAATTAATGATCCAAGGTCGTTTGATAGTGTCACTTATCATAATAAGAGCAATATAATCCAATTGACAGATTATTCTATCTTAATCCATAGATCATATATTATCATTTCATTGAATTAATAGGTTTTCATTATTGACATATGATTTTAATTTAAAATTATTTAACTTATTATAAACGAAGATTGCATAATCAATACTATGCTCCTGACCTAATAATTTGTAGCTTACAAGAAATTTAAAGTTTATTCTGTGGGTAACAAACTAAATTGGCTCAAAGATTAAAAATATATATTGTTTTTTTTACGGGAAATTGCTTTATTTATTAAATTAAAATTGTTAGAAATTATAATAAAGTGTGTTTATATATATTAATTAATTGTATATTATTAGTTATTTACTTTGTTGTTCATTAAAAATAATCAAATAAAATTTATTTATTATTGAATTTTTAAGGCATCTCATTTAATATAGGCTTTAATGTGTAGAGACCTGGTTATTTTATTTTATTTTCATGATGAGCCAAAATAAAATAAAATACTATAAATAATAAGTTGAGATCCTTAGTCTAAACCCTAACGTATTATTTATTCATATTCTATCATTGAGTGACAGAAGTTTTATCTCAATAAAAAAAAATTTAGACGTAGAATGCATTAACTCTCATTTTCTTCATCTCTATAAATTCAGATATACTTTCAATTTTATTCTTATTGATGATTTAATATGAGATTCTGCCTATGATAATTTTTTATTAATTAAAATTTTTATCCAACAAATAGTATCAGAACCATCTTATATTAAATCATTGAGAAATAAAGTTTCAAAACTATTATTTTATTTAGTTAAAAATCTATCTAGTATTTACATGTAATATTATTTGCGGCATAAATTCAGTATTATAAATTTATTATGCGATATAAAAGATTAAAAAAATATTATGTTTCCAATAAAAGAGACAAAAAATTGTTATTATTGAAAGCGTATATTATATACATATGCCGGATTTATTTTATATATATATATATATATATATGTTGAGTGCATTGAATTGAATGTATATATTTGAGTGAATGCAATTTTTCATTTTTTTTTAATTATGAATTCAGTATATTTCATTGCATTATGTAATCATGATCACGGGAATTATATTGGTACCATATATTTATGCATTATTATTATTATTGCTTGCGGATTCAATTCTAATTTTTTTAAAAAAAATTGAATGCTGATGGTTATATATCTAATATTAATGTCGTATATTTATGTATTATTATTATTATTGCTTATAATTCTAATTTTTTTTAAAAAAAATTGAATGCGTGATGATTATATATCCAACATGCAATGAATTGAATCTGATGATTATATATACTGCATGCAATGAATTGAACAAAATTATATTATTGATGCATTTTTTATTTATGCATTCAATTTATGCTATCTATGCATTAATTTCTCTTTTGGTTATGCGTTACAAATTGTATGTTAAAATTGTTTTTCACGTATTTAATTTTAAAAAAAGAGAGGGAAAGGACAAAAGTTAAAATTTGTTTAAATTTAAATTTAAATTAATAATGTCAATTTTGATAAAAAAAATTTTAATTATAGTATACGTGAAATAGTTAGTATCTATAAATTTTAAGAGTTTATCAAATTTATTTTACAAGACATATAAGAATTTTACTAAGTTTAAATTTTTATACCTAACATATGAATCAAATCAAGAGAGTTAGAATAGATCTGAGTCTGTTTTGAATTTAAGTTATTGGATAAAGTTTAGCATTTAAGTAATTAAAAAAGATTATGCTTGACTTAACCCAACTACTTTGGATTCGACCTATTCCGAACCCGTCATAATTTTAACATGATTTGACTTTAACTTTAACCATTTTTTCCCTTTTTTTTGTAAATTATTATTATAGTATTTCAAACAAATTAAATTGAAATAAAATACCACTAAAGTGACATCTTTTATGTAGATTTATTTATTTTTGAAATATGTGGATATTATTAAAAAAATTAAATAATTATGTTTAAATCTATGCGAAAAAATAATTGGTCCAAAGAAATATTATTTTTTTGGCCAGATAATAAACATAAATGACAGTAAATATGTGATAAACTTTAATATTTTTTATACATATAATATGTCGGTCCAAAGAAATGCTTATTACTAACAGGATTTATTATCAAAATTTACTAACCAATTTTTTTAGAGTACCACTTACAAATTATTATTTTTGTCCAAAGATTAATAGTAATATTGTGATTGGTATCTTATAATGGTCTAATTTATTATATCTTATGTCATGTGTGTTTGTATATGCATGATTAAATGGCATGACTATTAATTTTGAGTTTTTTTTAATTGTTCTATACAATAAATAATTATTCTATATCTGTTAACTTGAACAATATTTCAATGCTTAGCGGTACTAACTTCAGAATAAAAGGAACACATTACCATTGTGCTTGGGTGTATGGATCTAGACTATGTAATCCGAATGGAAGAACCTCCCGCTCTACTGATGGTAGTACTGCTGAACAAATGACACTTTATAAAAAAATAAGAGTATTTTAACTATATAAATCTAATAATCATGAAGCATTCTATTCCAAATATCATTAGGGGCACAATGCCTAAGGAAGAAAATGCGAAAAAGTTAAATAGTAGACTAATTTGCTGGAAATGAAAATGTCGAAACAAACACCATTTTATCTAAACTCATTTCAATACGGTATAAAGGCAAAGGAAGTATAAAGGAGTACATTATGGAAATATCTAATCTTGTTATAATATTAAGGGCACTAAAGTTAGAGCTGTAGGATGATATTCTCGTGCACTTAGTTTTGATCTCTCTTTCTGCACAATACAGTTCTTTTAAGATCAGTTATAATACTCAAAAGGAGAAATTGACTCTTAATAAGCTCGTTGCTCAATATGTGCAAGAGAAAGAGATATTGAAACAAGAAAAAAAAGAAAGTGCTAATTTAGCAATTTCTTCTAATGACAATGTTTCTAATGAGAAAAAGAAAAATGACAATAAAAGAAAAAGAGCTGCAGACATTGAAAATTCATAGCCTAAGGTACAAAAGAAACAGAATGATGACATCTCTTGTTACTTTTGCAAAAAAGTTGGACATGTAAAGAAGGATTGTTCCAAATATGCAAAGTAGCTCACCAAAATGAGTAAATTTCTTAACTTTATTTATTCAGAAGTTAATTTTTCTTTAGTACCAAGTCACACTTTGTGGATATATACGAGTGCAACTACTCACGTAAGTGTGACTATATAAGGCTGCTTAAGGAGCCGACCACCAACTAATGCTGAAAGATTCATCTATGTAGGTGATGGCAACAAGGCTCCTGTTGAAGCTATTGAATTATTTAGATTACAATTAGAATCTGGTTATTATTTGAATTTGCATAAGACATTTTGTATATCATCATTTAGACGAAATTTAGTTTCTATTTCTTGTTTGGACAATTTGATTACTCTTGTTCCTTTAGAAATGAAAAGTTTAGTCTCTTTCAAAATTTAAATATTATTAGTACTGATTTTTTAGTTGATAATTTATATCAATTAGATATTCATGCCTCACAAGTTAATGAAACCTTGCATGTAAGTAATTGTGGTATAAAGTGTAAATTAACTAATAAGAATTCTTACATGTTATAGCATTAACGTTTAGGATATATTTCTAAACAAAGAATTCAAAGGCTTATGTCAGAAGAAATTTTGAATTTTATTTATTTTTTAGATTTTTAAAATATGTATTAAATGCATTAAGAAAAAATAAACAAATATTAGAAAATTTGGTGCCAATAGGAGTTCAAATGTCTTGGTATTAATTCATATTGATATTTGTGGTCTATTCCCTACGGCTTCTTAGAATAGTCAACAATATTTTATTACTTTTATAGACGATTGTTCTTGTTATGGGTATCCATGTTTGATTCATGAGAAGTCTTAATCATTGGACGTTTTCAAGGCCTTTAAAGCTAAAGTTGAAAATCAGATTGGCAAAAAAATTAAAGCCCTTAAATTTCATCATTGTGGTGAGTTCTATGGCAAATATAACGGATCAAGTGAATAATGTCCAGGCCCTTTTACGAGATATTTTTAAAAATGTGACATTGTTCCTTAATACACCATGTCCGGAACTCCAAGTCAAAATGATGTAGTTGAGAGACGAAATCGAACCCTAAAGGATATATTTAGAATAGATAAATCATTCTTCTTTACCAGAATCTCTTTAGGGTGAAACCTTAAAGACTGTAGTGTATATCCATAATTGAGTTCCAAGTAAAGCAGTAACTAAAACTCTATATGTGCTATAGACTAAAAAGAAGCCTAGTATTAGGCTTTTGCATGTTTGGGGTTGTCCAACTGAGGTTAGGTCATACAGACCTAATGAAATCATTCTTCTTTACCAGAATCTCTTTAAGGTGAAGCCTTAAAGACCGTAGTGTATATCTTTAATTGAGTTCTAAGTAAAGTAATAACTAAAACCTATATGAGCTATGGACTGAAAAGAAGCCTAGTATTAGGCATTTGCATGTCTGGCTTTGTCTAGTTTAGGCTAGGTCATACAAGCTTAATGAAAGGAAGTTAGACTTAAGAACAATAAGCTACTACTTTGTTGGATACTTGGAGAGATTAATGGATTTTAAGATTTATGATCCCTCAAGCAAATCCTTTTTGAGATAGGAAATGCTAAATTCATTGAGGATGTTGAATATAGTGGGAATGTTAAACTTAGAAATATTGTCTTTAAAAAGGAATATGTAATTATTCCTAATATTGCAATTGATAATGACAAGGTAATTGCACCTGTCATTATGCAAAATGTAAATACAAATAATTAAGACATTCTTGAGATACCTTCTGCTATTATTGAAGAACTTGCTCCTACTCATATAGAGGAGCAACAACAACAACCTTAATTGGAAGTGTCATTAAGAAGATCTACTAGGGAGAGGAGATCAATGATTTTGGATGACTATGTCGTGTATCTCCAAGAACATGAGTTTGATATATGATTAAAAAATGATCCAATAGGTTTCAGTCAAGTCAAACAAAGTGTGAACTCTTAAAAATGGATAGATGCCATAAAAGATGATATGAAATCAATGCAAGACAATAATGTTTAGGATCTTGTCGAATTGCCTAAATAAGCAAAACCAATTAGTTGTAAATGTATTTTTAAAACCAAACGGAATTTGAAAGGCAATGTCGAAAGATATAAGGCACGTCTAGTTATAAAAGGTTTCACTAAAAAAGAATGCATTAATTATAAAGAGACTTTCTCTCCAATTTTATCGAAATACTCTTTTAAAATTATTATGGCACTTGTAGCTCATTATAATTTAGAGCTACGTCGGATGGACATAAAAATTGTGTTTCTCAATGGCGACATTAAAGAAACCATATACATATTGCAACTAGAAAAATTTGAATCCAAAGATTCAAAACATTTTATGTGTAAATTAAAGAAGTCCATCTATGGCTTAAAGCAAACATCCCGTCAATGGTATCAGAAATTTGATTAAGTGATTACCTTCTTTGATTTTAAGGAAAACACTGTTGATTAATGCATTTATCACAAGATTAATGGGAGCAAATTTATTCTTCTAGTCTTATAAATGAATGACATTATACTAACAAGTAGCGATATAGGCTTGTTGCATGAATTTAAGAGATTTCTTTCAAATAAATTTGAAATGAAAGATCTTGGGGATGCTTCATTTGTGTTAGGCATACAGATTCATTGAGATCGTTCTCATGGTATACCGGGCTTATCACAAAAAAGTATATATCGTTAAGGTGCTTAGTAAATTTGACATAAAGAATTATATATCAGGAGACACATCCATTACTAAAGGTGATAAATTTAGTTTGCTTCAATGCCCAAGAAATGAGATTGAGAAGAAAGAGGTGGAGAACATCCCTTATGTGTCGACAATAGAGAGCCTTATATATGCTCAAGTTTGTACGCATCTGGATATTGCATATCTGGTTGGAATGCTTGGCAGATATCTAAGTAACCTAAGAATGGATCACTAGAGAGCCGTTAAAAAGGTTATGTAGTATCTACAGAGAATAAAGATTACATGCTCACATATATGAGATCAGATCATTTACGGCGTTTTAACCGAAAGAACTTCTTACGCAATTCATGCATTTCTGTTTTTATGACCAGAATTTTTTTCATGATTTTCATTTCAAATTGTTCTCTGGACTTTTTATCAATATGAGGTGATCATAACACAGTATATAAGACTCGTGATTCAGGTAATCCAATCTTTCGTGTGTAAGGCGGAAGCCCCCCAAAATGGTTTTCCAAAAATGGGTGAGAGATTATTGGGTACTCAGACTCTGATTTTGCTAGTTGTCTCGTTAACAAAAGATCCACTTCTGGTTATGTCTTTATGTTGGTTAGAGGAGCTGTGTCATAGAAGAGTGTTAAGTAATCACTCATAGCTTCATCTTCCATGGAAGCAGAATTTGTAGCTTGCTATAAAGCATTAAACTAAGTAATATAGCTGTGAAATTAAACTAAGCAATATGGCTACAAAATTTTATCACTGGGCTACAAATTATCAATGACATTGAGAAACCATTGAGAATAAATTATAAAAATAAAGCCGTTGAATTATGTTCTAAGAACAATAGAAGTTCGTCAAAATTAAAGCATATTGGCATCAAGTTTCTTGTTGTTAAAGAGAGAGTTCAGAGTCTTCAAGTGTCAATTAAATATATCAGTACAAGCTTAATGATTACAGATTCGCTTACTAAATGTGTGCCACCTAAGGAGTTTCATAAGCATGCGGCTCGTATGAGTGTGATTCATCCTAATGATATGCTTATATAGTAGGAGTTTGTTTATTTATGTTCAATTATAGTTGACATGTTTTCTGATCAAATTAAAGTATTATTCTTTGTTTATTTATTAAAAACTCTGAAATAAAGTTATATTCTTTCAATTGCAGTAGTGCATAAAGTTTTGAAAGTATATTATTAAATTTTTTTGAGTTATAAAGTATAATTAGTTAGAAATAGGCATGTTAAAGGGATCAAATTGCATGAAATTTTTGTACTACACATTTATACTTGATCTATGTCATTAATTATATTAATGTATGTGACTATTGATGGGTTTAGTTATAAAAGGGATAACAAATATAGCTTTGATCCTGTATCTATATTATTGATGCACCAAATTATTAGGAGATGTCTTTTATTAACATAGCAAATATTGAGTTCATAAAGTTATGTGATAATGTACAATTATAAAGTGACATATGTGGTCCAAGTGGGAGATTATTGATAATTACATAAAAGTAGGCCTACATATATCAAATAAATGTACATTATTGGTTATCTATTTTGTTTTCTATTAAAAGTGATCAAATAAAGTTTATTTATTATTGGGCTTTTAGGACATCTCATTTGATATGAGCTTTAATGTATAGAGACCCAGTTATTTTATTTTATTTTTATGATAGGTCAAAAAAAATAAAATACTATAAATAAGAGATTGAGGTCCCCAGTTTAAATCATAATGTATTATTCATTCACATCCCATCAGTGAGTGACGATAGTTTTCTCTCAATAAAAAAAATGTTTAGACATAGAAGGTATCAACTCCAATTTTCTGCATCTCTATGGATTCAAGTATGCTTCCAATGTTATTCTTCTTTGTGATTTAACATGAGATCCTGGTTATGCTGATTTTTCACCTATTAAAGTTTTTTTATCCAATATAAATATCCTCAAGTACAAACTTGGCAACAACATTTGGTACCTTGCCATATCGAATGCCTTCCGATTTTTGTTACAAAGCAAAATTCCCCAAGCTATATGTTACTATATTCGCATTCTTTAAAACATATAAGATGTTACATAAAGAAAAATGATCTAGATAGCTAAAAAAAATTATAGTAAACAAGACCTATCTCAGAATAGGAATGCACTCGAGCCTTAATATCACTGATGACAATCAAAGCATCAGATGCTATTTCAATAGAAGAGAAACTTACAAATTTTGCTAGAAAGAGCCCTTTTCGAATTGCCATAGCCTTTGTTATTGAAACCTAGTATAAAGATTGTAAAGGCGCTACACAAACAAGAAGCATGACCTGAATATTCTTGCATGACAACACTGAGCTAAAATAGACCATCTTTGAGACATAAAGCTGTATTAGTGTTTATTTTTATACAACTAAAGGGTGGGGATTACCATCTTTATGTGAATAACATGACAACCTAATACTAATGACTAAGTATAATGATACTCATGCTAATAATCCTCTACTCAACCAATAATTTCTTCAGATGTCAAAATCTTCCAAAGATATAGATGTTGATTTTTGGCGTACCACACCCTCCACAAAATAATGAGCAACAACGTCATACTCTCTTGAGATATTTGAGCTTTACTAGCTATAAAGGACTCACGAAAAACATTTTATTGTTGTAAAACACCCTATCTATAAACTTACATAAACTCCTGACTTTGGCTATTTCCTTGCACATCCACATTGCATGGGTGGTACTTTTTGCATCTCTTCCACATCATTAGCATAAAAGAATAGTGTGACATGGTCTCAAGACAAATCGACATTGGTTGGCAACTATTAATTTGTTGCCCTTTATGTAAAGACCGTAACTTTAAGCGAGAAACTTCCATAAGAATTTCCATCACTATTTAACATTGAATTCCATTGAGTTACTAGTGAAATCATTGAAATAGTAGGCAACCTAGCACATTCTCTTCACTGAAAAAGCATCATGATTTTCAAAATGCCACTACGAGGAATCAGGTTGTTCACAATGCTAAAAAAAAGTCAGTACGAATAGAATAAGCTGTTATTCTTTTTACGAGAAGGCTTGTTCAATAAGCTCCATATTCTAGCTACCTGAGGATTTTTCAATTCTGCCACCTATGTAAATTCATCTAAAATATAGGGATAAAGAAGCTTTAAAAAGTATCGGTGTGGCAACCATTGATCATGATATACCAAAAAAAATATGCTATCATTAATCTTTTATCGGACTCCTCTAACAATAGCTCTTTTTCCCAAAGGATACTCTTCTATACATATGAAGATGAAGAACTTGCTTTAGCTTATAAAAAAGAAACATGAGGGAAATATAGATGTTGCAAGACTTGAGCTACTAGAAATTACAACATCTGTGTGACTCTTTAAGCAATATTACTTTATTAGAGGTGAACAAGTTACAAAACCTTAGCCCCCAATCCTTTTTCTTTTCTTATCACAAAGTTTACCCCAATGACACTAGTATAGTTTCTACTTTTTCTCATCACCACCCCATCAAATTTGGGTATACAACCTATTAATCTCGTGAAGTATAGAAGACGATAGGTGAAATAGATTCATAATAAATATGTGGATTGATTGGATGACAGCCTTTATAAGTACTTCATGTTCGTTAATGGAGAATAGTTGATATTTACATCTTTTCAACTTGTTTCAAATTCCGTCTTTGATGGAGGAAAAAAGTAATTTTCTATTTTTACCATTGAAGCTAGGTAATCCAGGGTATTTCTCGTGGCAGTAAACTTTCTGTACACCCAAACTATTGATAATTCGAGATGATATGTCATGTGATACCTTCAACCCAAAATAAATAGCCGACTTTTTAAAATTTATGAGTTGTCCCGAAGCCTTTTTATATCATTAGAGGATATTTTTTACTACCTGGCAATTAAATAAAGAGGTTTAGGCAAATAACAGGCTATCATTTGAATGCCTATTTCTACTACATAGTAAACCATAAATATCCCTCCTCTATTCCACATTATGAAGTAATGTCGATAAACCTTCAGTATAAAGAATAAATAAATATAGAGAGACATGGTCAGCTTGACGAAGTTTGCTAGTCAACTTCAAATATCCTCTAAGCTTACCATTCATAATAAAAGAGTATAAAATTGATAAGAGACAATATATTATTTTTCTACACCAAGAATTTGAAAATCCCATATCCCACATAATAGCATCCAGAAATCTCCACTCTACCCGATTATAAGCTTTGGACATGTCAAGCTTAAGCATTAGATAGCCTTTTTTAGAACTTCATTGGTGCTTGATAATGTAAGTGTGTTGTATATAAGGTGAATGTGTATATTTTTATTTTTTTTACACATCACATATGCATAATATACGTAGCAAAATATAAATAATATATCTCATTACATTAATAAGATAAAAAAAGAACTCATCATTGAAGTGTACTTTATATAGTTATTGTTAAGGACAGGGTGAGATTCCTTGAGTTAGAACAGTAGCTTTCTTTTCTCTCCAGAATTTAAATACTTGAAGCAGCTCTTGCTTCTAAATTTATTTTACAAGGCCTCTCAATTTATTTGATACTCTTTCATTTATACAATAAATGAATAGAAGTTGGCTATTTATAGCCTTTGTTGTCAACAATTCAGCTAATTAATTTCTAGAGAGTGGCATCATTGAATAAGCATGACAAAGCTTAATAAAAGCTTAGTGTCAAGCTATGTACTTATTGGCCGAATACAAGCATAAGAAGTGACCAATATCTTTGTCAATTATGCCACCTCATGCTTGAAGCAAAGCATGACAAATCAAGCTTTTACTTGATGATTTATATTCGGCCATCACATGCTTGAAGAAAAACATGACTAAACATGCTAAATGCTTAACACTGATATGACCACCATTCATAAATTAAATAATATAAATCATTTTGACTTTGGCCGAATGCTTTACTTAATTTGATGTCATTCATTTACATATTAAATAGGCCAACCGAATCATGTCATGTCTCATGCCATTACAAACTAATGACATGCCATTACAAATTAATGACATAATATATGGCATGCAATTAAGGGACGAAGTGGCAAGTCTCACTTGTCAAAATTCTAAGCTTAACATTTAAATTTTGTCAACTCCCTGATATATCCTAAAATAATTACGGCTTTTTGAGAACTTTTCAAATCTAACCATTCAATATAGTGCGTTATCCTAGTGCACAATGAGTACATATCATATAGTAAAACTCTTTAGGTTCACACCCTTTTTGTCTTACGAAATTCTTCCATAAGTTCATAAAATGATGCTCCATACACACGTTATGAAAATAATAATACAACGTGTTAAACCATACAAGTTGAGGTTAATACATATTCGTATAATCCCTTAGTCATTTATATCCTGGAAGAGTGGAGACATAGATCATCACCGTTAAATCTCCATATGCCCAATCGTGAACTTATTTTTAGATTCGTATTTCCATAAATAATATCCGCAAACACTTTTGCGATATTATTTATCTCATAGAAAACTCTTTCTCAACTTTATTGCTTATGGCCATAAGACTTTTCTGAAATACAATCTCGGAGCATTGTGATATATAACTTACTCATATGAGCTGACAGATCTTATATCTACACACATCGAACTATACTCAGCGACACCTAGCAGTCAGACTATGAAAGGTCTCTAACATGTGTGAAACCTAAGTATGATGGATCACTCACAAGTCCACTGTAGTACTCAGGTCAATAGATCACGAATACTACTCAACTCGAAAGGACCTTCTATTGACGGCTTTATGGGATGTATATTGAAGGTCCTCATTGAGTCTGTTTAGTACCTAGTCCTTACTAAATACCCGTATACCTATACAAGCTTTCATTAAACTCAGGATTTGTTAAAATTTACCATTTGGATCATTCAAATAATGATATACACTAATCTATATAGGGTTATTTTTATGGGTGTCCCTTATGTATGATTTAAAAGTAAGGATATCCCTCACATTTGGAAAATAGCCTTTAATGTTCTTATTATTGTGAGATGCCATGAAATATTCTAAAATCATTATAAAATAACTATTATACCCTTATTCATACTTTTCTTATTTTATTTTAGGTTATTTGGTACTCTCTCTCTCTCTTTACTTGAGTACTAAAATAAAAAATAATTTGTACAAAATATTTATTATTTTTATTTTTATCATTTATTTAAAATACATTTGTTTCAATTGTTGTACTCTATTTTTTAATTTTTACTGAGTACTAAAATAAAAATAAATAATTTTTAAGAATTAAAAACAATAAATAGTTTGTAAAAATATATATTTTTTTGATTTAGTAGTTAAGTAAAAAGAAAAAAGAAATAAAAACAACCCTTTAAATTTTGGTAGTCTTTTTATTTTTATTTTTTTTACAATAAAAAATATTTAATTTTTTTTGCATTACGATGGGTTTTTTTTTTATTAATTTGATATATACATTTATTTTGCTTTACGCTCTACTTAGACCAATTTCGGATTATGCTTTTTTGGTAAGTCAACCATAAGTTTTTTTTTTCTTTATTTACTTCACTATTAAAACAAAAAAATATATTTTTACAAAATATTTATTATTTTTAATTTTTAAAACTTATTAAAATTTTATTTTTATTGTAAACTTATAATCAGATTAAAATATTTAAAATTGTAAACAATGTTAAAAAATAGAAATAAAAAATATATTTTTAAAATTTTTTATTTTAATACTCAAGTAAAAAAGAAAAAATAGAGTTCAAAATTAAATAAAAAATTTATTTTAAATAAATGATAAATAAAAAATATTTTTTATTTAGTACTCAAGTAAAAAATAAGTATCAAAATAATCCGAAATAAATTAAAAAAAGTATGAATAAGGATATAATAGTCATTTTAGTATAATTTTAGAAAATGACTAAGGGTATAATAGTTATTTTATAATAAGGGTAAGTCAACCATCAGTTTTTTTTTCTTTTTTTACTTAACTATTAAAACAAAAATATATTATTTTTATAAAATATTTATTATTTCTAATTTTTAAAACTTATTAAAATTTTGTTTTTATTGTAAACTTATATTCAGATTAAAATATTCAAAATTGTAAACAAATGTTAAAAAATAAAAATAAAAATATATTTTTAAAATTTTTTATTTTAGTACTCAAGTAAAAAAGAAAAAATAGAGTTCAAAATTAAATAAAAAATTTATTTTAAATAAATGATAAAAATAAAAAAAAAATTTGTAAAAATATTTTTTATTTAATACTCAAGTAAAAAATAAGTATCAAAATAACACAAAATAAATTAAGAAAAATATAAATAAGGGTATAATAATTTTAGAATATTTATATTATTTCACAATAGTAAGTGCATTGGAAGTTATTTTTCAAACATGAGGGGTACTTTTAATTTTAAACCATACAACAGGGGCGCCCATTAAAATAACTCATTTATATATGATAAGATCTCCACCAACAAATCCGTATCAATGAAAATAGATTAGAAATATAACGTTCGAGAACATACGTGTACAATGACATTTTTTAATACTATTTACAACAATTTGTAACTATGTCATTATTAATATACTATCGAGTCTTTGTTTAATTTTAAACAAAATTTTAATTTTTTAAATTTCGTTAACTCTTATAATATGCTAACTCTTAATAGTACTAATTTTTAACAATTATAATTTTTAATATTGCTAATTTTTAATCCTACTTTAAACTCTTTTAGATCATATTATAACTCTTTTAAATTATATAATATTTAAAAATATTAAAAATATTTATATATATTTAATATTTATATAATAATAAAATGACACATAAATATTATTTCATTCAAACCATATGATTGCATCGTCAGCGATTAATTTGTCACAGATAAAAGCACTTTTGAGTTTCAGATAATACTTCATGAAGAACTTGTCGAAGCTTTTTTTGCAAGAACTTTTTGTAAATTATCTTGTAAGAAACATAGCACTAACTTATTGGTCAATAGTTTACTGATCGCTCCGGACATTCAATCTTCGGTATTGATGCAACGAACGTATCATTGATACAACTACAAAAATTCTTCAATTTTGTGGTTGTTAACCTGCCAAGTAGACGAATTATCTAGCAAACCGCTGATTCGATTTTTTCATCGTCGGCCCAAAGCTTTGTAATGAAAAAACCTTGAATTTCGATCACAGTACTCTAGTAGTACAAGGCATCAAGCTACTTCTCCATAATTCTAATCTACTGCTATGACCTTGGATATCCCTTGACAGTGCCTTAAAATTAACTTGGTTCCAATCCTTCAATGAATTTTTTAAAATTAACTTGTGAATAGTTCTGTAGCCTTCCAACCTGTCCTAATTAAAATGTTAAATGTAAGATATTTTCCATTCATCATCATTATTTCACGATGCGTCCTCGTTAATTTAAAAATAAAATTTGAAAACTTATATAATTATTACTTTAGTATTTAAAAATATATAAAAAAAATATTTTTTTAACCCATAAATTTTTAAGAGGTTTAGTTACTAAACAAATATGTAAGACTGGAAATTTAAAATATCTATCGTAAAATTTGAAACTTTATTGTAATTCCACTTATATTAAGTTTAAAAAATAATAATTGGTTTTTTGAGCTTTTGCACATGAACCAATGAAAATAAAATGTAACATATTATTATTTTTCTTCATATTTATATGTATATATATATAATAAAATAATTTAATTTTGGAATTATTGAAATTAAATATATTTTACATTTTTCTTGTATTTCTGATATGGACAAATAATGAATTTAAATATTTAATCCTAATTGCACAAAACACACCGACCAGGATTTGACTCCCTTTATCTATTCGACTTAAACGGCGTCGTTGATACGCAAGACAAAGCCTTTACATATGCGTGTGCCGTGTGGAATCTCTGCGCTTCGCATCAGTCCACAAACCACAACCTTCTCTCTCTAAATTACCTTTATTTTTTTCTTTTTTAGATTCTCTCTCTAGATTACTGACTAACTCTAAGGGGAAACAGTGAATAAAAAGGAGACGATTCTAACAGAGAAAGTAAAAGTAGAAGTAGAAAAAGAAATTAAAAAACAAAAAAATTAAATAAAAAAAAGGGAAAGAAGAAACCACCAAACAAAACCACTTGTTCTCTTCAGAAGCGTGCTCTAGAGAAGTAGTAGTAGAAACTAGAATCGGAAGAGGAAGCGCGGAACAAGAAACCGGCGAGGGCATTGCGGTTATTTCATTTTACTCCCATTCATGTTCATCTTCAACAACAATCCCACCAGAATCCAATTTGGCGGTGGCGGATTCTGGTCCGCACTGGCAGCAGCAGCAGCATCACCGCCCTCGTCGTCGAACATAGCCGTCGCCGTCACGGCTCTTGCCGGCGTCGCCTTGTTAGCCGCCTTGATTTACACTACCACTAGGTAAATTCGTAAATGACAAAAGTAAAAGTAAAAGTTGCCGTGAAACCCTAGTAGCAATAATAGTTGTTGAAAAAATTAAAACTATATATATATATATATTAAAAAGAAAATTTGTAGATGAAAGCTCTAAAACGAAGTCACACGTCATCGTCGTCTTCAAATAATTCATCACCGTCGTCGTCTTCATGGATTCACTTGCGTTCTGTTCTATTCGTTGTTAGTTCTTCCTCACCAGCTTCTTGTTCTTCTTCTTCTGATCGGTGAGTCTCTTTCTGTTCTCAAATCATTCGTTCATTTTACTTTATTTTGAATTATCAAGTTTGATGCAGATCTTGATCTTAGGCTTTTTTTTTTTTTCTCTTTCTTTCCGCTTCCGTTTCTTATTCGGGATCCGCTTAAGCTTTATTAGCTTAGTTCCTTCTGTTCTTATAAGAGTGTTGTCATATGTTCTTATGTGCTTTTGTTCGTTTAAAAATCACTACCGCTGTATTGCGGGCTGCTGAGGAATGTGTATGAGAGGGAGTGTGTTTAGGTCAAGCTGAATCTTTGTATATTGACTGTGTCCAAACCAAATATCATACAAGTATTTGGCCTCCTGTGTTGCTGAATGCACACAAAAATTATAGTGGCTTATTAAGTTAAAAGATTTAGAAAACTGAATCTTTACTATTATCAGTAACCAAATTGAATTTATGAGTTCACAATTTTAAGTTGTAGTTGAATTACTTGTATATAGGGGAAAAAAAGGAAAAAAGGAAAATAGAAATCGGACGTAAAATGTGTGAAACAATGGTATGCCTTAAACTGTGAGGCTCCTTTCCTTTCTCCCTCTTTGCAAGTTTATTGTTCCAATTTCTAATGTACTGGAAATCTGTTTTGAGCAAGAAATAAAGCTTAATTGTAGAGTGGTAAATGGTAACTTCAGTCTGTTTTTTTCTGACTGGCCTTTTTGGTTTCTTGTGTTTAAGGTTCAAGTCTAGTCTCCTTAAGGATTACTAGTTGAGATTCTGTTGAACTCCATAATAGCTTGGCTTACCCTTTCAGTTGCTGTGCCGATCAACTTTTATATATATCCTGAAACCTCTTTATTTTCTTATGAAAACTACTTATGGTTTGTAAGGTGATTGCATTAGCATGTGGTATTTGGAAGTTCAGATATTTATACTGAAATATCTTTATATTCATGACTGGCATTTTGTTTTAGGATTCTAACTTTGTCTCTGTGTCATTTCAGGGGTCGTCTCAAATCACCATGGTCTCGCAGGAAAAGAAAAGGGGCACTATCTCCACGGCAATGGAGAAGTTTGTTTACACCAGATGGGAAATTTCGTGATGGTGGGGTTAAGTTCTTGAAGAAAGTTCGCAGTAGAGTGAGTCATCATTTTTTGTCAAACTATTCCATTTTGTCAAGTTCTGATCTTACTGCCAGTTTGACTATCTAAACATTCCATATTTGTGATGTAGGGTGTGGATCCAAGTATTAGAGCAGAGGTTTGGCCATTCCTCCTGGGAGTGTAAGTATATTTGGCCTGATTTAAAGTTTTTGATATTTACCATTTGGGTGATTTGGTCATTGGTGTAACTGTAGAGAGAGTTCACACACACACCCCAAAAGGAAAAAAAATAAAAGGGAAGAAAAAGATGAAGCAAGAAGCATGTTATCCATTTTTAAATACTATATGATGACATATCGTCTTTCTTCCCTTCAACAGTTATGAATTGAACAGTTCCAAAGAGGAAAGAGAGATTGTAAGAACTCAGAAGAGGTAATTCGATCAAGCTCATCCCATAATTTTCAATGTAGTGTTCGTTTCCTTCTGACTGCTATTTTGATATCGATTTTGACCTCATGAAAATTGAGTTGTTGATTCTTTGCTTCCATCCTCTTAGGTTTTCTGCTTCATTGATATCTTTTGTTAATTTGTGAATGCAGGAAGGAATATGAGAAGCTTCGTAGAGAGTGCCAGCGGCTCCTCAAACGCAGCAATTGGAGTTTAAAGTTAAAAGACATTGGAGAGACTGGCTCCAATGGGGACAGTGGGGGTGTCATTCAAGACACAGATACCTCAAGTTCTGAAGATGTAGTTAGTGCCAGGGAGTCTCTTTCAAGTGAGGAAAGGAGTCTAGATGCTGAGTACTCAGATGACCCGTCAAGTATATTGTTGGAAGGAAATGATAGTTCAAGACGCATCACTAATGCTACTGCATCTGCACTAAACTCTGAGTCATCTGACTCAGACTCTTCTGAAGACCCTGAAGTGATTCAGGCTTTTCCCTGTTCAGATGGTAGGGAACAGAACAATCCTGATGATTCTCCCAAAGAGAATATTTCTACCACAAGCACAGAAGTCAAGGCCAAACAACGCGTCAAAGAAGATTTTGCTACGTGGCAGCGAATTATTCGCCTTGATGCTGTGCGTGCCAATTCTGAATGGATACAGTATTCTCCTTCTCAGGCTGCAGTATCAGAAGTCAGAGCACGCGATTCTGCTGAGGCTGTTGGTTTAAAGGATTATGATCACCTGGAGCCTTGTAGAATTTTCCATGCTGCGAGATTAGTTGCCATTCTCGAAGCCTATGCACTCTATGACCCTGAAATTGGCTACTGTCAGGGGATGAGTGATCTACTTTCTCCTATAATTACCATAATGACGGAGGATTATGAGGCTTTCTGGTGTTTTGTGGGTTTTATGAAGAAGGCTCGGCATAACTTTAGGCTTGATGAGGTGGGGATCCGAAGGCAACTAAATATCGTGTCCAAGATAATAAAATTCAAGGACTCTCACCTTTACAGACACTTGGAGAAGCTCCAGGCTGGAGATTGCTTTTTTGTTTATAGAATGGTGATTGTTTTGTTTCGAAGGGAATTGACTTTTGAGCAAACAATTTGTCTCTGGGAGGTAATGTGGGCAGACCAGGCAGCCATTAGGGCCAGAATTGGAAAATCTGCATGGAGCAGGATAAGGCAACGAGCTCCACCGACAGATGATCTGTTGCTCTATGCAGTTGCAGCTTCAGTATTGCAGCGGAGAAAATTAATCATTGAGAAATACAGCAGCATGGATGAGATTTTAAGGGAGTGCAATAGCATGGCCGGGCAACTTGATGTATGGAAGCTCTTAGATGATGCACATGACTTGGTGGTTACCCTGCATGACAAGATAGAGACGTCCTTAGGATGACTGCTTTTCAAGTGTTTAGTTCACTGATTTGTGCTTCAGTTATTTACTGGATCTTTGTTATCGAAGTATTCCAAGTCTCTTTTAGCACCCCTTGATACGAGCAATGCAGAGGCCTTCAGTTTCTGATTTATGCTCTGCTTATTTTGCTGCTGTGCGACACTCACAAGCCTAAGGTAGCAGTGGCGTTATTTGAATGTTGTATTTTCCCACTTTCTGCTTGCGTTAATAACAAATTTATACTCTTAATTTTTATTTGTTAAAATTAAGGTAAATGGACACAATTGCATTTATTTATGAAATTTAATTAAAATATTTAAAATAAAATGAATCAAAATCGGCATTTTAAAATCACTTTAAAAATGCATACCTTAACATATCCAAATTTGGACTAAATAGATTTTAATCTTCTGATTGAGAAAAATGTAAAATTATTTTCTATCCTTATGCAATGTAAATGGTTTAGTATATATTTAAAATTTAAAATTTGACTAAATTAGAGTTACAAATGTAATTTTAAAATTTTTTATTTATTTTTTAAATGAATGACCAAATTAAAATTACAAGAAATTATAATATTACATATGAAAGTGGTAATAAATTAAAAACATACAAGTTCTTTGTTGAAAACTCATTCATCAACATCTTTGAACATTAGAATCCTCTTGCTATGCCACTTCAAAATGCGTGAGAAATTCTATATGTAAAACTCTCACCACATACTATCCTTATTTATTTCGTAAGTTCAAACTTTAGATAATAAAAATAATAAATAAACTTTAATAATAAATTAAGAAAATTATATATTTATATAAAAATTTATTCACATTATATTTCTTTTTGTCATCTTTAGTAGGCGTTTTTGTAACATTCTTTAATTTTTTAAAAGCTGTTGTGCTAAGTAAGTTGTTTATAACTTTTCATACAACATTATATTACAGGTAATTATTAAACTCATTCAGATCATCGGTTACACTTAACACAAAATTTTGAAATCATGTGACATCAAAACAAAATAAAGAAAATATAATAAACAAAATTTTCTGCATCTTTATCATCTACCCGATGGAAGTTCAATGCAATGAATTAGTTATCTACCTCCTTGTATGTAATATTCTTTCTACCACTAAAGCATTTCCCTTACAATTGATTACAGAATTGTTTTTGTCAACTCTCGAATTGGTGCATACTTTTTGTCTCCAGTTCCATTATTAAAACAAACTTCATGCGAGAGAATTAAATATTTTTATTCAAGATCAAATACTACACCTCTTCATACAAATTTTTAGTTTGAACCTGTTCTAATTAAATCCCAAGCACTAAAATTTTAGAAAATATAATATTCTGCATATCTAAAAAACTGCCATACATATTGTCTTGAATAATTTCGTTTAAATAGGTGTTAATTTATGTCTTATAAGGTTTAAAGTTCGTATATTCGAGTACGATGTAATTAGCACTTAAAAGAATTCATTGATGAAAATTTTAAATTCTTTAAATACATTATATTTACTGTACAAATAAATAATAAAAATAATTAGAACAACCAATCTAATAAAAAAATAAATAGATTTAAATAAAAAATTAATAATATAATAATTACATGAATTCAATACACTAAATAAATAAACATAAATAAACAGACTAATTAATTCATTGTACTATTTTTACTTAATATAATAATTAAATTAAATACTCTAACGAAACAAATTATTACTAAATTATTATTTTTATTTAATTAATTAATTAAATACAATAATTTTTCTAAATCAAATACACTAACTAAATAAATATAAATTAATAAAATATTTAATTAAATACAATTAAACAAATTAATTAATACCACAAGCTATAATTATAAAAATATTAAAAAAACTGAAATTAAAAAATTATTTTTATTTATTTCACACATGCGTGTTTAAGGTCCACCTTGTTGGGTGCACAAGGGCTTCGTGCACCATACGCGTGCTTGAAATGGCTGCATGAATATGACGCATGGCCTATGAGCGTTGTGTGTAAGGCGAGCATAGCATGCTCACGCCCACTTTGTCACTGCTGATCAATTTTTTTTTCACAAATCTAAAAATATTTGGATTTGTTTTTACAATGTACCACTTTTGTCACAATCTACTAATATTATATTATTTTTATACACGTAAGCCAAAAATCTCTCATTATTGCATTATATTTTAAATCTAAAATTTTTATCAAGTATTAACCACATTGTCGGTTAATTAAGGGACTCACTTTTTATTTCAAAATTGTTTAATTATAAAAAATTAAATAATTTTTTGGAGCTATAAAAAAATAATGGACTTAAACTTTGATCTAATTCCCAATAATTCTAAAGAGAAAAGTGAGTAATAATAAAGATCAAAAGCCAATGTTCTCCGTTGTTGCACTTAATACCAACCCTATAAAACAAAATAGAAAACTAGTAATTAAGGGAATAACAAGTGACATGGGGCACCTTTTTGGGATTTTTTTTTTGAAGGTTTTGTTCGGGTTAATTGGGTTGTCAAATTTGCCTGAAACTACGAAAAAACCAAATTGGATTCTTTTTTAAAATTTCAACATTGATGAGAATAAATAATAAAAAAAAAAGAAAAGAAAAGAGGTATGAAATTTAAATTTCCTTCATATTTTTGGTGAAAAAAAAATTGCTTTATATTTAATGTTATAAAAAAATTATTTTTAATTAAATTTCAAAATATAAAGCAATTTATTTTTAATTAAATTTCACAATCGAATTGTGAGTATCAATTGTGAAAAAGATTTGGTTTTATCATTGATGTAATGAATTTTTATTTATATTTAATATAGTAAATTTTAATTTAAAAATAACAAGCAAACACATAAGAGAAAAAGGAAACAAAAAAATTTAACAATTATGTTTTAAGGTATATGTTTTCCCTAGGATTTTGGCACGGGCAAACTTTTCTAGATAGCCCTCTATAGCCCACCAAAAGACTCATCGTACAAGAACTTGAGATTTTTAACCACAAAGAACATCCTCAACGCCAAAAAGTGCTTTAAAATATTGACACATAAATCCTTTAAGAAAACGACCATGTAAACTCATCGCGAGGCTAACCACCTAAGCTCTTACAGCCGACTATTAAAACCCTTAATGGCAGATGAGAAATGTATATATCTATCACTGATTGAGAACTTACACTGGCTTTAATACCCGAGGACCTCAGAATTAGAAACATCCTAATTCTAAAAGGACTTTACATGACACAATCATAAAAGAACTCTACATGACTTAGTTTTATAAAGACTCTATAACTTAAGCATATAAAAATGGGTTGAACAATGAAACAAGGGACTTTTGATTCAGAAAATTAACATTTTAAGCAAATTACCACTTAAAAAGCCACATCTATGCATTTAATAACTCTTATATGTCTTTTCACCCTAAAGGAGACCTTTTTTTCTAAGTTTCTTTCGATCAATTCTCTCCAAAGAAGATTACAAATCCAAATGTTGCATATACATAACAAGAGTCTGTTACAACCTTCAAGACTCTGTTAAAGCCCTTAAGACCCTATTAAAGCCTTGAAAACTCCATTATTACTTGGATTCCTTGTACCTTGATATAAGAACATTATTCAATAATGTATTTGAGTCCTAATTATGCTCGATGAAATAAATGAAGGTGCACATTGAATCAAACCAATATAATTTTATCATTGTTCATGTTTGTCTTATTTTGATTAATTGTGAATGAGTTTAAAGCTTTGAAAGCCCAACAAACGTCAAAGAGTTCAATTCATGGGCTTTCGAGAGGCCCATTAGTTGTTCCTAAGATAAATAAATTTAACTCGTGGATCAAGAGTCTCTCAAAATCTAAGGCTAACATTTTGGAACCATCTACGAAAACAGAATGGAAAAGTCATAAAAGACAATTACTCAAAGGTAGATAAAATGATTATACAATAAAGAACTACTCTAGACAACAAGAAAAACCAATGATTACTAGAAGATCCCGACTAAACAACCCAACAACGATTGCTGAAGTTTGGACGATCTATGGACAACTAAAAAAAACATCGATGACTGTACTTGGTGTTAGGGTTGGTGCATACGTGCCATCCCTGAATGTACATATATTTATATATTTGTACAAGTGTACATTCTCATTAAATTGCTAATGCCTACTTATATGGTACTATGTAACATAACATTACAGACATTGTATGATTTGAAGGAGTTTAGATTTGATTTAAAGGAGTTAGATAAAGACCCACAGTTGGCCACGCTGAGAGATATAAATGCTAAATGTTAGCATAACTAATAGGTAGCTAGTTATAATACTCAACGAAGATCCAAGAGTTAGAGTCTTGCTTGTAATGAGACATAGACCTGAGAATATACTAGTAACTGTATAGTTGCAAGAGTTGTAATTAGGTGCCAGGAAATGTCAGTTGCGCAAGCATGTTCTCGAATATTGTCCTTGATCTATTTCTACTGATATGGGTCTGTAGGTGGATACCTTTATATAGATCAGTAGATGTTGTACCTATAAGGTATAGATGGTTGTTCCTAGCCGACTGTGAGCTTGGAGCTCGTATTGACATATAAGATCTAGTTAGGACTGAATATAGGATGGACTCACGAGGGCCTCTGATAGACACCCTATGTAAGTTGTCAATAGAGGGTCCTTTCGAGTTAAGTAGTATACGTAGTCCTTTAACCTGAGTGCTATGGTGGGCTTGTAAGTGATCCACCATACTTTGGTTCCACGTATGTTACAGACCTTTCATGATGTGACTGCTGGGTGTCGCTGAGTATGGTCCGATGCTTATGGAGTCTGGTGTGTACAAATATGGGATCGGTCAACTTGCATAGGGAGTTAGATATCCAGATGCTTCAAGATTGTATCTCAGAAAGTCTTGTGGCCACAAGCATTAATCCCGAGAAAAGGTTTTCGCCAAGGTGTAACAATATGACAAATGAGTTTGCACATGTGGATGAGCACATAAGGATTTGACAGTGATAATCTATATCTCTGCACATCCAGGATATCATGACGGAAGGACTATATGTATGCGTTGTATCTTCAGCTTGGATTGTTGACGCGCTAATTTGAATTTTCGTGACATATGTGTGGGGCACTGTTCACAGACTTATAGAATAGTTTAATTTGACGAATCGGACGTGGACCTAGGGAGTTCCACGATATAGAGTATACTTGTTATGCATCGAGGCAACGTATCAGATTGAATTGTTCAGTCCAGAATATCCAGCACTACCATGGGAATACGTGCATATCTGTATTTAAGTGTTAAATATAATAATCAGTCAATAATTGTTATTTACTAATTGTATAAAGACACATGACATATTATGAACCCTTGATTGAGTATACTCAAATGTGAGTATGGTGGGACCCATTAAGGGTATACTTGGTAACTATTTATGAGGGGTAAAATGATCATTTTACACAATGATTATTTAATTATTAAATAATCATAAATACCTCATTATAATATATTAATTTATTATATAATATTATTATATTTTATAATGCAATTTAGTTGTCAAGTATTATTTTTATATTATATTATAATTTTATATAATAATATTATTTTATTAGCAAGGTGGCCTTATTTTATATTATAATATATAATTTTATTATTTTATTATTTATGAGATATATAAATGTGTGTGTGCCGTGGGAAACAAAATGGAATTGTTTAATTTTTTTTCTAGGTGCCGAGAGAAGCATTTTTTTTTAAAGAGAATTGCTTCATTCTCTTATTTCGGTTGTTTAGAAATCAAATGAAATAGATTGATTTCAAAGGGTGGTCGGGCAATAGGTGAAGGAAAAAAGGAGATTTGATCTCTTGAGAATTGGTTTCAAATGTTGAAACTAGTTTATAATTCTCTTCATTATTGGCTACTAGTTACAACAACCAAGAATTTATTTTATTGATCAAAGAGTTTATCAAAGAAAAAATAAATTTAAAAGGTTTAAGAGTTAAACACAGTGTTGGATTTAAAGTTGTTGTTCTAGCTTACCAAGCCCACTAAATTGGTGACTAAAACTGCTAACGAGTTAGTCTCCAGGCGGACTCTCAGGATACACGTGTATAGTGTTATATGTTTCGGTGATTTCTCAACCCTTCAAATATATTAATATGATTAATATATTATTTATTATATTTTTGTATGATTTAATTATTCCGCAACGCTAAATATGTATAAGATACATATTTTATGCAATAAATACTATTGCATATGCATACACCCACGTATATTAGATCTCCGACACTTAAACCATCCAAAAATTATTATTCTAACACTAGAAGTCTCAACCTTGATTAAGAATGCTAGTACAAGGTGCTTGGGAGAATCAAACCATAAACGTATAAACCTAAGCATATGGAATTGAAAGAAAATCGCAAAATACCAAACACCAAAACATAAAGATCAAGGAAGAAGAAGCGATGAAGATAATGAGAACAAATGTCAGAGGAATTTCATGACCCTAATTAAGGCCACTATAAGGTGCTTGGAAAAGTCAAACCACAAACATACGAGCTTGAGCATCTAGCTATGAATAGTCAGAAAGATCATGAAATGGCAAGATTATAAAAAAATACTACCCTTATATTTATAGTCTATTAATTTTTTTAAATAATTTTATTTGCTTAAATCCATTGTAACAAGCAACATTGATAGTGCTCAAAGTCCTTTTGTTAAATGCATTTAGTGATTATCATTTTCTTTTCAAAATCTTCAACATTACAAGGTCAATGTTTATCATAAAAAGGTAGATCGAAGATTTGAGAGGCTAAAGACACCAACCACCTAAGTGACCTTCTTGGCTTAACTATCAAACAAGTCTAAAACAAGTACTAAATACAAGCAAGCTGAGGAAATAACTACCCATAACACACCTTGATGATCTAAGATACCTACAAGGAATATTCGAGGATCAAGAAACTTTAAGATGATTTGAGATCCTCATGAAGATCGTTCAAGGATCGAGAAACTCTAAGATGATATAAGATCCCATGAGGTTCACCCAAGAATTAAAAAGTTAAATGGGGTAAAGGCGGTAACTACCAAGTAATCCCTTCCCAAGTAAGACCAAGATGGTCAAATCAATAAGCCACCATGTGATCCTCTCGACCAAGTTCCCAAGCCAACCTTGGAAGAATACCGAAGACAAAATGGCAGTGGAAATTAGCCATTAAATAACCCTTCCAATCAATACTAGCCTTGGAAGAATACCAAAGACAAGAATGTGGCAACGATAGCCTCTAAGTGACCCCTCTAACTGAGTTTTGAAGCAATACTCAAAATAATGTTAAGAGATCAAAAGGCTAGAGGTGGTAGCCACCACGTGACCTTCTCGGCCAAGTACTCGAGCCAAGCCTCAGAGGAATACTGAAGATAAAAGGGTAGAGGCAATAGCTACTACATGACCTCTCGGCCAATTTCCTTAGCCAAGCCTTGGAGAATGACAAAGAACCAAAAGTACAGAGGTAATAGCCACCATGTGACCTTATAAGTTAATTTCTTGAGCCAAGCCTTGGAGAACAATAAAGAATCGAGACGTAAAGGTGATAGCCACCATGTGACATTCTCAGTCAAATTCGTAAGATAATTAACGAAAGAATATCAAAGATAGTAGGGTAGCAGCGATAACCTTAGGTGATCCTCCTAACTAAGTACTTGAGCAAGTGTCAAATGAATGTTAAAGAATCAAGTGGGTAAAAGTGATTTCCACCATATGACTTTTTCGGCCAAGTTTCTGATCAAGCCTCAGAAAATGACAACGAATTAAAAGAGATGAGGTGATAGCTACCAACTCTTCTAACCAAATACTCGAGTAGGGCTTAGAAGTGTACTAAAGAAGAGGATAAAGGTGATAGCCAACAAGTGGCCCTCTAAACTAAAATTCAAAAGCAGCACTCAAAACAAACCCAATAAGTTAAAACTTGTATTATTTATCCAAACATGCCTAAAAAGGCCAAAGTATTGAAACAAATCATAGTAAAACCTATTTAAATTGAAATATATATTACACTCTTATTAAAGGATCCTACTTAGCCCATAAGTGACATACATATACATGCCCACTAAAGCATAGTAAAAAACAACAAAACTTTAAACTATTCAAAACTGAGCTACGAGAATTTCATTGAACATTCTAGTGATTACTCATGATAGAAATATTAAATGTGATCAATAAAGCAGATATTATTCATATTACAAAATATGCAAAGTATGAAAAAGAAAAAGTTTTCATTTATAATGAAAGAGTTTCTATAAGTGGAGGAGCTTACCTTATATTATAAATAATAGAAAAAAAATACAAAGAAAAGCTATTCTAAATATAAGGAGCACGAGGTTGTTCTTTAGAAGTGAGGGTAGAGAGGTCCTCGGCATGAAAACTTTCATTAACTACAGAAAGAAAAGGAGTGCCTTGTTCTGATTAAGGATGGACCACTTCATCTATTTGTTAGGGTTGGTGCTTACATGCCATCCCTAAATATAGATATACTTGTGTATTTATACAAGTGTATATTCTCCTTAAATCACTAATATCCATTAATATGATACTATACAATGTAACGTTACAAACGTTATATGATTTGAAAGAGTTCAGATCAAATCTACAGAAGTTTAGATAATGGCTCATATTTAGCCATGCTGAGATATAGAAATGATAAATGTTAGCACAACTAAATGTTAGCTAGTTATAATACTCGACAGATCTAAGAGTTTGGGCCTTGTCTGTAATGGGACATAGACCTGAGAATATACCAGTAACTGCATAGTTACAAGAGTTGCAATCGGGTGCCAGAAAATGCTAGTTACGTAAATATGTTCTCTAATTATAGTCCCTAGTTTATTTCTGCCGATACGGGTCTGTCGGTGGATACTTTTAATATATAGATTAACATATGTCGTACCTATAGGGCGTAGATGGTCATTCCTAGTCAACTGTAAGTTCAGAGCTCGTATTGATATATGGGTATCCAGTTAGGACTGGATATCGGACAGACTCACAAGAGCCTCCGATAAACACCATATGTAAGCCATCAACGGAGGGTCTTCTCGAGTTGAGTAGTATACGTTGTCCTTTGACCTGAGTGCCATGGTGGGCTTGTAAGTGATCCACCATACTTTGGTTCCACGCATGTCACAGACCTTTCATAGTGTGACCACTAGATGTCATTGGGCATGGTCTAATGCTTATAGAGTCCTGTGTGTACAGATATGAGATTCGTCAGCTCGCATAGGGAGTTTGATATGCAGATGCTTTGAGACTGTATCTTGAAAAATCTTGTGGCCACAAGTATTAATCCCAGAAAAGAGTTCCGTCAGGGTAGTACACTCCATATAGCGGGGCTTCTAATTTGGCAAAGACGTTTGCACATATTATTCAGTGAGATACGAGTCTAAAGATGAGACATGGATAAGCACTAGGGGATTTGACGGTGACGATCTATATCCCCGCACATCTAAGATATCATGACGAAAGGACTATACGTATGCGTGGTAACCTCAACTTACATAGTTCAATGCGTTGATTTGTATATCCGTGACATGTGCGTAGAGCATTACTCACGGACTCATGGAATAGTTTTATTTAACGAATCGGACATAAGACCTAGGAAGTCCCGCAATATGGAGTGTACTTGTTGTACACTAGGGCAGCATGCCAGATTAACGTGTTTAATTCAGCAATATTCAGCAATACCACAGGAATGCGTGTGTATCTGTATTTAAGTGTTAAATACAACAATTATTTAATAATTATTATTTACTAATTGTATAATGACACATAGCACATTGTGGACCCTCGGTTGAGTTTACCTAAGTACGAATTTGGTGGAACCCACTAGAGGTAGACTTTGTAACTATTTATGAGGGACAAAATGGTGATTTCATACTTTGATTATTTAATAGTTAAATAATCAAAATATCTCTCTTATTATATTATATATATTAATATTTTATTTTGGGTGCCAAATAGCGACACTCATTTATATTATTATACTATTATAATATAATATAATATAATATAATATTTTATTATTTTATTATATATATAAACAAAGATGTGTGTATGCATTTTGGTGGTGTGTTTTTGTTGTTATGGGAAATGGAGAAGAGAGAAACGGAAATGAAAAAGAAAAAGGAGTGAATGGATGCAAAAGATTCAGTATAAATGACGCATTTTTAAATGTTGAAACGGGTATGCCTATAGGTGTACACTAGGCGCTGCGGCGCCAGCTAGACGTTCGACCTCCCACCGCTGCAGCGATGTGAGTTGGCGCCGCTGCAAGTACTGTTCACTTGAATAGTAACATATGAACAGTATTTTGTACTGTTCATTACTATAGTAATTTTGACAATGTTTCAAAATTAATTTTGCATGTGTAGATTTATGAAATGTAGTGATAAGAGTTATCAGTCTACATTATAAATCGGAATTTATGAGATGTAGTGATAAGAGTTAGGTCTATATTATAAATCAGAATTAATTTTTTCTGTGTTGTAACTATAATGGAAGCCCTACTAGTGGGGGTTAGTTGTGCTTACATAAAAAAATTAATTAATTGAGGATCACCCTCCCTAGGAGAATGAAGACGAAGGATACAAAAATCTCTCTTAATCAGATTGAAGAATATTACATTGTGAGATAATGTTTTATTCTGATCCGTCTTGTCAATAGTGTTAGACGAGTCAGGTCGGCCTTTTTTCAATATTGCTACAGCATAAGAGACTTGGTCGGTTGGACTTGGACTATATCAATTAAAAATGAGATGAGACAAATATATGCGAAAGTATTGCCCAACATTGCTATAGCGTGAGGGTAGTATTGGTAGCATATATTTCATCATTGACAAGTTAATTTGGAATAAACTTACCTACTATTGCTATAGCATAAGGATAATGTGTATTCAGGATTAAGTGGTAAGAGTTACATAAGATGCAATTGATAAATGTTGTCTACCTGTTGGGTTTACAAAGGCTAACATTGCTACAGTGTAAGGCCCGAGAATTTCAATAGGATCTACTTCTTGTTGTATAGTTTAAAAAGTTTAAACTATCATCTTTCCGTTTGAAAGATTATCAAGATTATATAAAGCAGTGGGAGAGCATTTTAAATTGAAAATGTATAATTAGTATACCCATGATTTAAAACGTTTTATTAGCGATTTAATGACCATTCCGCTTACATCACTCGTTATTTTGGCCTGTCAAGTCTAATAGCCACTACGAACCAATTAGTATGCATAGTTAATGCAGTCTAACTCTAGAGTGCTAAGAATTACTCTGACTGGTAGATGAATCTCAGAAGTGTTCTGAATTTAGAAAATTTTGAATTTATTGTTGATCAGAGTTTGTCGTAACGTAATTTTGATAACACATCTCTAAAGGATTGAATAAAGAGAGTGTGACCCTCTTTGCTTAGGGGGCTTCACATTTTACTTAAAGTATATCTGTGAGATCAAATGTGTCAGGAAAAGAAGATGAGGCAAATACCCAATATCAATCTTTAGAGGTAATATTTATCTAAAGATCAACAAGAGAGCGTGTAGATAGAAAGTGTTTCCACTACAGTAAGGTTAGGTATTGGAAATCCTTCTACCCTAGAAGCCTTATAATTGTTAGGAAGACTCCTATAGGTTTGTGTTTAACAAACATAGATATTTCTTGGGCATATGATGCTAGTTCAAGCTAGATAAGAAATACCGCATATCCCTTTTATATTAGCAACATGTTACAGGGATTGAGAGAAACTAGAATGCAACAGCTTGAAGAAGTAAAGTTGAGAGTAGAAAATGGTGATTTCTTGCAGGTCCAAGTTGTTGGGCAACTTAACTTACTTCATATATGCAATACAATAGTTGTATTGCATAATAAGTATAATGTTTTATTAGTTGAATGTCAGTTAATAAATAGACATTATATACAATTAAAAATGCCTGTAGATCGAAATTTTTAAATGACACGGAGCTGTGGCATGTAAGTTAGGTCATATAGGCATGAGACGCTTATCCGTCTGGTTAGGGATGGTTGGATTCTTAATCTGACCATAAAGACTTAACCAGTTTATAAATAGTGTATTCACGAAGATAACCAAATATACCAGAATGTATATCACAATCCTTCAATTAGATCGAGGAAATGAATACATCAACAGCATATTTTAGTTTATTTAAGGAATAATGAGATTCTCACTCACTATAGTCCTCCGGGTACTCCATAATATAATGATGTTTTGGTGATGAGGAATTGAACTTTATTAGATATGGTCTAATTGATAATGAGTGTTACAGATCTATACCTGTGAAAATATGCTCCAAATACAACTACTTATTAAGTAGAGTTTCATCAGAAGTTATTTTTTCCATTCCGTATGAGATACAGAAAGGAAGAAAGTCGTATCTTAAGTATGTTAAGACTTGAGGTTGTCCTGCTTATGTAAGAGTTATGCAGCAGGGTATCTTGTTTTGTAAGAGTTACTCAATAAGATAAATAGCCCCAAAAGGCACAAGTATAGGTTCAGTGTGTATCCTATGAATACAATATGATACTAGTTCTATAATTTAGAGAAGCGAAGTGTGTTCGTTTCTCGGTAGACCACTATTCTAGAATAAGAGTTTCTTATGGATCGTAGAAATCATAGAAAGATTGAACTTGGTGAAGTCAATCTAGAAATCAATTAACCAAGGATGGGAACTCAGGCTCAATTAAGTAGTGGCCTTTTAGCATACTCTCCAAATGGGTCGGAAATGATGTTTAGGTCACCTTTTAAGTATGGTTGATACCTAAAGATGAACTTGAAGTTTTTTTGGTAGAAGAAAATCATCATTGACCTATATGGAGATGATGTTAGACATTGGTTAAGGACGCAACAAGATGCCAAAGAAACAAAAGTTGACTCTAAGTATCAAAATCAAGTCTGAGAATTGGTTATGCTATCCGTGGGAACTATTCTCATTAGTTGTAAATGATTTAGAAAGAGGTAGTAGTGGCCAGATAGAAGGTAGAGACCTTCTAAGCCCTATGTTGGTTCTAGAAAGGTAATCTTCAGTGATTTGGGATCAACTAAAAGGAATACTTTGGACCAGTAATGATGCCAAAAGTCTATTATAATGTTATTTTCTCTTGCAGCATATTATAACTTTGAAATTTGGCAGATGGACATAGGACGATGTTCCTGGATGGATATCTCGAGTAAGAGATATTCATAGAACAGCCTAAAGGTTTTATGTTCAGCCAGGCTTCCAGTCTGGTGTGCATAAAAGGTCAGTGGGAGCATGATAGTCTTCTTGATGCTCTTTGTTGATGCCATACTGGTCATTGAGAATGATGTCAGTATGTTATAATAGGTCAGAAGCGACTTGTAAGAATTTCTCCATAAAGATTTTAGGAGATGCTTTTTTTATGCTAAGTATGAAGCTTTATAGAGATAGAGCTAGAACGTTAATCGGACTCTCCTAAATCATTTCACATTAATAGCATCTAAAAGGATACGGTTTGTTAACTATGAGATAGTTAACGTATCTTTTAGACCTGGTGTTCATCTTTCGAGAAGAGTGTCTCTTCATATGAAATATGAGAAAGATAGAGTGTCTAACACATCAAATACCTCATCTCTTTAGAGGTTGATGTATGCTGTGATGTGTTTGAGACCTAAGATCAGTTTGGATGTAAGAGTTAGAGCGGGTTTCATCTGACTCAGGTGACTTCCATTTGATGGTAGTCAAACATATCCTGAGGTACCTAGAGGGTACAAATGATAAGTTTCTCAAATATGAAAAAAGTAACTTACAAATGAGAAGATGCGCGGAGTCAAACTTCTAGTTTTACCTAGATGATAGAGAGTTTACATCTGAGTAATGTAATCATTCTCACAAGTACTAGATGAGTTGGAATTACACCAAACTAGGATTCACTGCTAATTCAGATTGGCGGAGCAGAAGCGACAGTGAGGATTCGTAGCTTTATCACTGGCCTTGGAAAAGTTCCAACATAGATGGATCATATCCCATAAGTTTGCGATAAAACAATGTCATAGTACAGGTCAAGGTGCCAAGAGGACACCGGTACTCTAATCATGATAAAGAGTCTACATATGAATAATGTGCTAATTCTCATTAGTACTAAATGAGTTGGAATTACACCAAACTAGGATTCACTGCTAATTCAGATTGACAAAGCGGAAGCGTCAGTGAGGATTCGTAGCTTTATCGCTAGCCTTGGAAGAGTTCTAACACAGATGGATCATATCCCATAAGTTTGCGATAAAACAATGCCATAGTATAGGTCAAGGTGCCAAGAGGACACCAATACTCTAATCATGTTGAGAGGAGTCTCATATGACTAGAGGGATCTTGGCTAAAAGAAATGTGATTATTTGTAGAAGTTCTCTATAAATAATTTAGCGAACCTATAATTTAAAGGCTATGAATCTTAAAGTGTTTATGAAACACATAGAGTCTATATGTATGAGATGCCATCAGGAATAACATTAGAGCAAGTGGGAGATTGTTAAGGTTGGTGCTTACGTGCCATCCTTGAATGTACATATACTTGTGATTTATACAAGTGTACATTCTCATTAAATTGCTAATACCCATTAATATAGTCCTATGCAATGTAACGTTACAGACATTGTACGATCTGAAGGAGTTCATATCAAACCTAAAGGAGTTTAGATAAGGACTCATGTTAGCCACACTGAGATATATAAATGCTAAATGTTAGCACAGTTAAGTGTTAGCTGGTTATAATACTCAGCAGATTCAAGAGTTGGAGCATTGTCTGTACTGGGACATAAACTTGAGAATCTACCAGTAACTGCATAGTTACAAAAGTTGCAATCGGGTATCAAGAAATGCTAGTTACGCAAGTATGTTATCTAATTATAGTCTCTGATTTATTTCTACCAATGCGGGGTTGTCAGTGGATACCTTTAATATATAGATCAACATATGTCGTACCTATAGGGTATAGATGGTCGTTCCTAACTGACTGTGAGCTTGGAGCTCGTATTGATATATAGATATCCAGTTAGAACTGGATATGGGATAGAGTCATAAGCTATCAACGGATGGTACTTTTGAGTTGAGTAGTATATGTGGTCCTTTTACCTTAGTGCCACGGTGGGCTTGTAAGGGATCCACCATACTTTGATTCCACGCATGTCACATACCTTTCATAGTGTGACTACTGGGTGTCGCTGGATATGGTTTGATGCTTATGGAGTCCGGTGTGTACAGATATGGGCTCTGTCAGCTTGCATAAGGAGTTTGATATCCAGATGCTTCGAGACTATATCTCAAAAAATCTTATGGCAACAAGTATTAATCCTAGAAAAGAGTTCCGCAAGGGTAGAACAATATAGCAAAGGAGTTTGCACATATTGTTCAGTGAGATACGAGTCAGAAGATGAGACATGGATGAGCACTAGGGGATTAAACGGTGATGATCTATATCCATGCACATCCAGGATATCATGAATGAAGGACTATACGTATGTGTTGTAACCTCAGCTTGTATGGTTCAACGAGCTGATTTGTATATCCGTAATGTGTGCGTAGGGCATTGCTTATGGACTCATAGAATATTTCCATTTGACGAATCGGACGTAAGACTTAGGGAGTCTTGTGATATGGAGTGTACTCGTTGTGCACTAGGGCAGCGTGCTGGATTAACGTGTTTAATCTAGCAATATTTAGCAATATCACAGGAATGCGTGCGTATCTGTATTTAAGTGTTAAATACAATAATTAGTCAATAATTATTATTTACTAATTGTATAATGACAAGTGGCATATTGTGGATCCTCAGTTGAGTTTACCTAAGTGCGAGTTTGGTGGAACCGACTAGGGGGTAGACTTAACAATTATTTATGAGGAACAAAATAGTTATTTCATACTTTAATTATTTAATAGTTAAATAATCAAAATATCTCTCTTATTATATTATATTATTATATTATATAGTATTTTATTATATAATATTATATATTAATATTTTATTTTGGGTGCCAAATAGTTGGCACCTATTTATATTATTATATAATATAATATATTATATTATAATTTTATTTTATATATATAGATAGATGTGTATGTGTATTTTGGTGGTGTGTTTTTGTTGTTACGGGAAATGTAGACGAGAGAAACGGAAATGGAAGAGAAAAAGAAGAGAAAGAAAATGAGAAGAAAGGAAGAAGATAGAAAAGAGAAGGAAAAAAGCAAGGGAAAATGAAATTGTTTCATTTTCTTTATGATTCCAATTTGAGCAATTGTAAATTGCTTTAAACTCTCAATTTCTTATCCCTTTGGAGAAAAAGATAAAAATACACACTGATCATTTTGGGGTTTAAGAGTTAAACCCAGTGCTACGTATAGGGCTGCTGTTCTAGCTCACTAAGCCCACCGTATTGGTGACTAGAATTGCTCTCGAGTTCGTCTTCATGCGGTGAGTTCTCTACCATATAAATATATTAATACAATTAATATATTTTATTTATTGTGTTTATTGCAAGTTTCACGCTTCCATTAGACTTAAATATATATTTGATATATATTTAGACAATAAATACAATTGCACATGCATACATCCATGTGTACTAGATCCCCGACCACAACACTATTTGCATAGGGTGATCAGTGATCGCTTCCTCTAACTACATGAGGTCTAAGTCAGGGTAATGTGCGATGTCTACAGATATGAGATCCGTCAGCTCACATGGATGAGTTATATATCTAGATGCTCATGGACTATATCGTAGAAAGTCTTATGGCCATGAGTAATAAACCTAAGAAAAGAGTTTCCCACAGGGTTAAACAATATTGTAAAAGTGTTTGCATAAATTGTTTGTTAAGATACGTATCTGGAGATAAGTTCATGGATGAGCACACAGGGAATTGATGATAGTAATCTATATCTCTGCTCTTCCAAGATATGATTGGTAGGAGGATTATACGTAGACGCTATAACCTCAACTTTTTATGGTCTACTACATTGATTTATAATATTCGTAACGTGTGCGTGGGGCATCGATCTCAGAATCACAAAATAATTTTGTTTGATAAATCAGAAGTGGACCTAGAGAGTCCCGCAATATGAAGTATATTCATTGTGCAGTGGGGCAGCGTACCAGATTGAATAGTTCGATCCAAAAAATTTCTGCAGACCAAACATTCACTTCGGTTTCCTTCCGGTTGTGCACGTGTCAAGACTTAAGAGTTAAGTACATCAATTAGTTAATAATTAGTTGTTGACCAATGGTATATTGATACATGGCACATTGTAGGACAATTATTGTTTGACTTGAAAATTATCAAAATGACCTTATTTGTTGGATAAATAATATCATTATTTTATTCATTAAAATATTTATTGAATAAAATAATAATAATAATAATAATATATAATATTATTATTTAAATTAAAATCAAATAATTTATTTTTATTTAAATTGGCATGTGTTTCTACCATAATTTAATATAATTAAATTATTTTTTTAATATTAATTAAATAATATAATAAAAATAAATGGGTAGCACTTGTAAATAGTAGACCTTAATATGTTTATTAATAATGAGAAAGTGTTTCTTATTTGGTCTAGATTTAGGCTAAGTTTATTTATATGATTTTTTATTTTATTTTATTTTTATTTGGTTTATTGTAAACAATAATAAACAAAATACTATTGGCAAACATTGACCATAATAATGGATGTCATTATATGAGAAAATAGAAGAAAAATGATAAACAAATGAAAAGGCAATATGTTGCTCAATTGATTAAGAGAAATTCGGCCAAGGAGTAAGGGGAGAGAGAAAAGTGAATTTAGCTAAGTGTTAGAAAATTCTCTCAAGTGTTCAGAGCACAAAAACATACTTTTTTCTTTTTTCTCTTCTATTTTGGCCATTTAAAATTACAAGGTAGAAATAAGGATTCAAGAGTTGAATCATTTGCTGAAAAAGTTGTTATTATAGCTTATTCAAGTCCACCATGTTGAGGAAATAGAACTGTGAACGAGTTCTTCATAGCGGGTACTCCGGTTCTACCAAAAAATCAAAGGCTTGACAAAGGAATTAATTCTTAATCTTAATGTAATTTACATTAATGAGATAACATGTAAAGTTTATTTATGTTTATCGTTGAGAAATTAGTATTCCACTCATACATTGAGCATATATGTATATGATACATATGTTATTTTGAATGATAGATACAAACCCATATGCATGCACCCTAGGTTTAAAATCACTCACACTTTAAATAGATCAAACATTTATCAAAACCTAAGTTAACCCCCTCTATAAACTGGTCTTCAAAGCCTTATTCAATATCAATATGAACAGCATCCAAGTCCTTGGCCAACTCTTCGTTCTTCATCTTGAAGAGTGTAATGTTATCCTCTTAAAGTATCCTCACTAAGGTCTTATATTTACTAGCCACCACATTGAGATAATGAGCCTTAACTAAAGAGAAGAAACCTTGCTCTTCGTAGTAGTTTCTTTGATCTCAGCATTCTCTACCACGATCATATAACTCTTAAGTTCTTGGCTTCCATCCACAATCTTCTTATTAGCCATTAATAAGGCCCCCCTAAGTTGAGAAACCTTGGCCTTGACCTTCTTTAACATATGCCTATCTTTTATAGCACCCTAAAGTTCATCTTACTGCTAAGTAGAATGATGAATAAAAATCTGATAAGCATTTAGTGACCAAAAGAAATATTAAAACTAAAACAAAAGTTTATAGAAATTACCTTGAGCACACATCTCATACTATTTACAAAGGACTTGAAGGCATTATACTTCATCATAATGTCAACATGAGTAGTGTTGACTGCACGCTCTACCTTCCTCATCAACGGCACCATATGCCATATCACTCATGCTTTTTAGTTGGGATGTCTAATAACTTGAAAGATGAAATCCTTAATCGTACTTATGGCCTGCTAAGGCTGAGAGTAGTATAACTCAGCAGAGTTGATGAAGAGTCTGAAATTACTATCCACCTCATCAAACTCCTACCCTACCCAGTTGCTGTGAAGAGGTAATGAACTCATAAGATTAATAGAGACCTCGACTGGCCTTTTCTTTTATTAGTCAAGGAGCTCTCACGGCTAGCTCTTTGACTAGTACGTCCACTACCACTCCCTCTACTGAGATCAAAAAATGCGATTATGCCCTAGGGATCTATGCTCAATCCCCTTAAACCAAAAGTTTATGATAGGTAAAGATAAGGGCATACTGATTCTTGCCATCATAAACAGAGAGGTAATAAAATCATTTTTATTGATTAGAGTTTGCCGTACTTTGATAAATTTGCTGTAGTTCAGGGAAGGTAAGCTCATTATAGTCAGCCTTCAACCACATTACATATAGATTGACCAGTATCATCTACAAGTTCATATTCAACTAGCACGGGGCTAAATTTAAATGAGTAAACATATGAACAAGATAAGGTTGAAGTGGGAATCTTAACCTTAAATTAAATAAACAAGATTAAATGTCACCTCCCCAGTAGATGGCGCAATAGTATATTCATTCTTATGAGGCATCCTCAGTGTAACGTGCTCAGTATATTATACTTCAACCTCAATAAGTTAAGATCTTCTTGCCTTTACCTGAAGGATGGCGAGCAATCCAACTGAAAAATGACCTTTTCATCAGACCAGAGGACAAATACTTTCATTTTTTTTTTACCTACACAACTAACAATAGACTAATCTCAATCCTGTTAAGCATTAAGTACTTCTACATCATTAGATGTCTGCTCAAAGTTAGCAAAGCCTTCAAGTAACTCTGCGTTGGTATCCACTCCTCAAAAAGAACCCCAAACAACTAATTGGAGACTGTAGCCCTCTTGAACACTCCTACTTTCAACTTCTCAAGCTAAGCTACTCCTAATAGCTGAGTTACCAACAAAACTGCTAGACTCACTACTAGATATGTTCTAAGAGTTATCGAGTGAAGACATGGTTCTAACATCTAAACAAACAAGGTAGATAACCTATCAATATCTACTATACCGAGCACTTAAAATAAATAAATAAGTACTCAAGCCTCTTGAAACTGAGCACACTGAAACCTTAAAGAACAAAGGTAAAAATAAAAATAAAAAAATGCATAAAACACATGGTACATCAAAGAAAAAGCACCAAAAATAAAGAATCGTAGTAAATAATGCTTATTTGCACGAAGATCTTTAATGACGAAGAGTTAAAAATCTAAAAAAACAGAGCTTCTTTCGTAACAAATTTTCTCTTTAAATCGCTAAGTAAGCAGAAAATGAAGAAATAATTGGGCTATAACTATATTTATAAAGTCTTTAGAATAATCACAACCATTGATTCAAGATTCAAAGGCTAAAATGCTCTCACGAGTGAAAAGTGTCCTTGTTTAACACACTATTTCAAGAAGTGCCTTTAACCATTAAATTAGTGCGAACTACTTAAAATGCAACCATGTCAACAGAAATTTTAAAATATGCAACTATTCACTTAGTGGCCTATAAGTGCACATTTCTCAAAGGGTCAGTAAGTAATAAATGTGCTTTTAGAACTAATCTGCATCATTATTATAGCAAGATGATCAAGCAAGATAACCATGTCATGTGGGAGTATAACCCTCCCATGAGCGGCATTTATGGACGAACGCCTTAATCCTATCGAGGATGCAACATTTAACCTAAGAAGTTCATAAGGTTGCCAGACTGAGAACTACAATTAGTTTTCACTATTAACAAAACAACACTGCAAACTAAGAGTCCTCTATTCTCCCCCAAGACTCCAACCTAAGCCCAATCCCCTACAAGGCTCACTACAGCCAAACAAAAGTTCTCTCACATGAGCATATGAGATTTTTATCCATAAAGGAATGTCCTTGATGCCAAAGGTCCTCCAAAAGGCCAACTATATTAGCCCTTCAAGAGATTGACCACCGAAGCCCCTTAAGATCGACCATTAAAGCCCCTAGAGAAGGGACGAGAAAGGCATTTATCCACTACTAACCATGAACTTGCACTGTCTTTATTACCTAAGGGCCCCAGAATTAGAGACGTCTTATTTCTAAAAGGACTCTGCATGACACAGTCTTAAAAGAACTCTATATGACTCAAGTCTACAAGGGCTCTATAATCTACGCTTATAAAAAGGAGAAAAATAATGTAATAAAGAACTTCTAATTCAAAAAATCATTTATTTAAGTAAACTGTCACTCAAAAAACCACATTTGGGCATTTATTAACTCCATCATAGTTTTTCAACCTAAAGGGACCTTTTTCTAGATTTTCTTTTTAATTAATTCTCTATAAGTAGATTACAATTCTAAAGGCTTCATATGCACAAGAATGCTTCGTTACAATTCATGAGACTCTATTAAAGCCCGTACTACTCCTTTATAGCCTATAAGGCTCCATTAAAGCCTCTAAGGCTCCATTATTTGAGACCATATCTGTAATTGTTTTGATTCCTTGTACTCTTAATGTAAAAACATTATTTAATAGTGCATTTAAGTGATCTGATTACACTAAGTGAAGTAGATGTACATTTACATAAAATCCAACCACTATAATTTTGTTTTTGTTTATGTCTATTTTATTTTATTTGATCTTAAATGAATTTGAAGCTTTAATAGCCTAACAAATATCAAATAATAGTCATCTTAAAGTAGCCCTTCGAGAGGCTCATTTATTGTTTTTAAGAACAAATAAATACAACTCGTGGACTTAGAATCTCTTAAAATTTGGGAGCAAAATTATATTTTCAAGTTTCAATATATTGTGTAGACTAGATACATGTATTACAAGGCCGGTGAAAGAAAAAAAAACCCCCTCATTCTTGTTCTACCTCCAAACTTCAAGCACTGTAATTCTCATTATAAGAACGCAGCTAAAATTTGTTTTTTAAACATTTTCAAAAAAAAAAAGCACCGTTTAGGTTTATGTAGCAGAGGAATTCAAGCAATTCTACGAAAATGTGCATTGACAAGAATACTTGCAAAGATCTCATAATCTTGATAACGAAGTTTCTCGAGGAAGAGAACTACAAACAAAGTCTTCAAGCCTACGGTTACAGACCTTCATTAGTTATTATTATTATTGCTGTTATGCAATTATTGTTTCTCTAAAAATTTTTAAAGCATTTTTTATTCTCGCTAAAATTTACAAATAGATTATATTATAAAATATATGCTTACCGTGCTTATGGTATTTTAATTCAAGTTTTTTTTTTCTTTTTTGTTTTCTTTTCTTTGTGTGTTGAAATCAAGATTCTTGAAAGTCGGAAATGATGAGGTCCTTAAAAAAAAAGGTTGCATGTTTAGTAAATACTTAATTGTGGAATGAAACTTTAACTACTATTTTTTAAGCACGGTTCTTAAGTAGAAGTATTTTTTAGCAAACATATTTTTAATTAATAAGTAATGTTATATTTTTCAACTTTGATTTTAATATTTTTTATTTTAATTAATGTGTCAAAAAACTATTAAATAATAAAATAGTGTAATAGATAATTTTAAAAATTATAAAATTTAACCATACAATGAATGTTTGTGATATCATTTAGTATGAAAAATGTTAGAATTAAAGTTAGATGTTGTAACATTATTCTTAATAAATAGTACTTAAATTTATTAGTTGCGTCTTTTAAATTGCTTAAGATTTCTTAAAATTTAGTCTAAATTTAATAAGTTATTCAAACTTTCCAAATAATGTATAGGATAAAGAACACCTAGACTCCACTAATTTTTTAAAAGGGACTGATAGGTTCTCATAATTTCAAAAAGGCTAAAAATACCTTCGTCAAAAGAAGATCTTTTTTTTCTCTTTTAACAATCAAATAGGTTAAATCGTAGAAAGTACTATTACATCAACATTAAGATTATTATGTCTATTTTATTATTAAAATCCAAAATGGAGGGATACAAACACTTGCTATATTCAATAGGACTCAAAGGCACATGGGGGCTTAGCCAAAGTGGCAAGCCCCCCTTGTAGGTGCACCCCCCTGACCAGAGGTCAGGGGTTCGAGTCTCCCCTCCCCATGTTGTAATAGTATAGTATACACTCAAAAAAAAAAAATAGGACTCAAAGTCAAAATGTTTGACTAGAAGTCAAGTACTTTGTTAACCCTAAGTTTATTTACTTTTTATATATATATAGTATGATAGTCTAAACAACCACCATATCTCTACCACCAAATGGTAGTGAATGGTAGTATACCGCCATCTCCATCTATAGATCGTCAGCCAACAATCGTAATGGTAATGACAGTGCACCTCTACTTGTCACATTTGGCAACAGAGATATGGTGGGCGTCATTTTATTTTTAGTTTTGACCTACTTTTGATGTTCCATTGATGAAACAACCACATTATCGCGTAGTCTCAAAATTTAGAGTTTGATAATATAAATTTTGAGTACATCCGTCACCAACTCTTAGCTGCTAATGATCATTAGTGACCTATGATCACCTAATTCTTTTTGTAATTATTTAAATTTAACTTATTGAATATATTTTTTTTATTTAATTTATTTTTGTTTAGTCTACTGTATTAATATATAGAAATTAAGTAACTTAGTGTGAATAAATTTTGGTAGTTTAATAGTTAAGGTGTTTGACTTTTAATTAAAAGTCTTAACTTTAAGTCTCATTAGATATGCATATGTTTTTAATCCCTCAAGAGTATGATAATATTATTACAATTTAGCTCATTTAATAGTTAAAAGATAATTTTACTCTTTTAATTATTAAAAAAGATAGAATCTGCAGGGACATAATAGTACTTCTACAACTTAGTCTATTTGATTGTCAAAAGACAATTTAACTCTTTTAATTATTAAAAAGACAAAATTGATTTTTTGATAGGGATCTTTTTAACTCTTTTTCACGAGCATCTATCAGTCCATTTTGAAAAACCACGAGTTTCAAATATCTTTTACCCTAATTCAGATTTCGAAGGTAATTTCTTTAGCTTTGAAAATAAGATCGTTTGTTTCAGAAAAAATAAATAAATAAAGGGTTTCTTCTTTTAAATTCAAGTTTACTCTACCGTGCCTTGTTTAAACAAAGTTAGTGCATATTATGAGATGTCAAACTATTATCAAACAACTCATTTTCCTCTTAGAAGCAAAATTTGTCATGGGTTTAGCTAACTCTTCTGAAAGCTAGAATAAAAAATAAAAAAAAACTCTTCCAAAATGGTAGACTAAAGTCAAATAGATTTCGCTGTTTTGATGAAGATTGGAGCAAGAGTCGAAGACTTTCTTCACCATGAATCATTTTGAGGAAACCATAATCAATTGGTGAATGGGAAATGGCAGACAAGTATCTTTCAGCATTCACAAATATGGATGATAATAGGTACCCAAGGAAGTTGTTCTTTGAGTTGCGCCAAGATGAAATATTTTGAAGCGCTGCACACGTATTAAAAAGTTATTGCACTTACCATCTGTTCGTTTATTCAGAAGCTAATGACAAAGAACACAAAGGGAAATATGAAACGTGTATTATCTTCTATTGCTTCCTAGGAAAAATGACATTTAAGTAGGTTATCTAAACTAATATGAAATAAAATTGACTGAATTGTAGATCACAGCCTTGTTTAGTTAAAATTTTTCCTCTCAGTAAATGAAGTTAACAGTAGCTTGCTTGAATATTTATCCAGCTTACAGATATTGGACTTTTTGTTTTTACGGGTTACAAGATAACAGAGAATAGATAATGCTTTCTGTAACAATCTAGCCATTGTGTTTCATTTTTGCAGGAATGATTATAGTGGGGCTGTTAGCATTTTCTGGAAGGATTTGAATGTGTTCTCTGTTTTCCCCAATAGATTGTTTGGTAAATTGGCTAAGCATTTTGCTTTGAAGGATTTAAGGTATGACTGAAGCTTTTCAAAGATTGTTTATTATTACTACGTATTTGAATTTTTTAATTTTATAGAAAATCAAAGGTGCAGGGAAATGAACTGTTGAATTTTTTTTTTCAAAAGTTTTTGTTCACAAGTATTTATGAATTACAAAAAATCACACACAACGAATAAAAAAAAAATTAATCACACAAAAGGCATACAAAAATTACGTGATTCAACAAATTATTTATGTCTACAATAAATCAAGGATTTTAACTTTTTTTATTTCTTAATAATTACTCCAAATCACTCAATAACAAAGATTACTCAATAAATTTACAAAGAATATATAATAGAATGAGATCTCCAATGGTCTATACAATACTCTCTTACATACTTAACACTCAAATACTCTCTAAACTTTCTATTCGACACTCTCTTTGACATCTTTTTTATGCTTACTTGATACATTGACTGCTCTAAAGTATAACAAGGGTTTATATAAACTTTAAAATATTTATAAAAACCTTATATCAATTTAAAATAAAAATCCACACGTGAAAAGAATCCAAAACTAATTTGAAGACGTCAACAACACTAAAATAGGAAACAGTGACCGCAACACCTTGGGTCGGTGCAACAGTCCTACTGCGGCTTTGCCAGCATCGTTGCGCCTAGGTTTTACCTGACCAGCATTATGGCCTGGCTTCCTTGGGGTTGTGGCCCACAGGCTTAGAAATGTGACTCTACTACGCTCCGAGCCTCTCTTTACTTTTAACTTTCTATTTTACTTCAAATCTCATTCGTCCAATGTATTTTCAATCTCGTACTTTCTCATTCGTCTCTAACTCAAAACTATACTCAAATATAATTTCGAATTACCAATCTCTACTTAAATACCACATCTTCGAGGGTTAAATTGCTTGATGTGCTTAGGTCAAGAGAAATTGTGTATTACAAGACAAAATTATTTTTTCTACCATCAATAAAGTAGAATTATTGTAACTATCAGTCTCATATGTCCTAATGTTCAAAAGGAAAAAAGAAAAATAAAGGTGAATCACTTTTTCATTAATCTTTCTTTTTTTAAAAAAATCAAAAAGAAAATTTTAGGATAATATAATAATATTTATTTTTTTTAATTCTTAATAATAAAGATATACTCACATTACAGTTGATTATAGTTATAAATACTAAGAACATCTTTTTTGCAAGTGGAGATATATATAAAGCGTGTAATGCCAATCACAACTTAATGCATAATGGGTGAATGGAGAGAAATATAATTTTCACATGGATATTGCAACATCAAACTTGAAAAAAAAAAATATTAACATAATATGTAATATTTTTACTTTCACCTATTCCAATAACAAAATGTCAGGATATACATACACTGTAATAGGTGACAAGTGCAAATACTAAAAATAATTTTTCTATAAGTTGGAGACATAAATAAAGTGATAACTACACTCATAACTTTATGTACAAAGGTTGACAACGTACCTATAAAATCTTGACTTGTGGTTGTAACACCAAGCTTATAGAATCCCAACATAATATGTAATATTGTAAAGGGTAAAGATATACTTACACGAGAGTTGGTCAATGATACAAATATTAGAAACATATTTTTTGCAAGTAAGAGCATATATAAAATGATGGTTGTACACCCACAACTTAGTGCATAACGTGTGAAATTATGAGACATGGGTTTCTCTGGCCTGTTTGAATTTGTTGACCCATATTAGTGTAATTTTTTATTTTTGGCTTTTTTTTTAAATTCCTTTCCTATAGGACTAATTTTAAGTTTTTGGGTTGGTTTTTTAGTTTTTAATTTTGCTGGGTGTTTTATGTTTTGGATTTTGTTTGTGCAGCATTGATTGGACTATTTTAACATTTCAACTATTTTTTTTCGAAAGAATATAATAAATCCAAATTTTTTTGTTTCTACAATATATATTTCACCTTTAAATTAATATATTTCTAATTTTTGATTTCCATTTTGTTGCAAAACTGAAATAAGTATACAATATTTTTATAATTTTCTATTAATGGGAATTTGTTGAAGGTGAATTTGCACTTGAAATTATAACATTTTATGTAATTAAAATTTAATAGAAGTTGAATTTTGAATTATCAAATTTTACATTATTAAAATTCAAATTTGATTTGGAATTATAACATATAATTTATATGTAATTGAAATTACAATTAAAATATTTAATGCAATTTAAATTGAACTTAAAATTGCATTTCAAATTTTAATATTCAAGTCAGTTCAAGTGTAATTGGATTTAAAATTATAACATTTAACGTAATTAAATCTGATCTTGAAATTAGAATTATAACATTTAATATATTTAAACTTTGATTTGGAATTATAATATTTAACGATTGAAATTGAATTTTGAATTGAAATTATAACATTTAACGTAATTCACATTGAATTTAACATTGAAATTGAAATTATAATATATAACGTAGATGAAATTGCAATTAAAATAAGAATTAGGATTATAACATTTAACTTAATTGTAATTGAAATTAGAATTATAACATTTAACGTAATTAAAATTATAACATTTAATATAATTTAAATTATAATACTTAATTTATTTAATTACAATTGAATTTGAAATTCTAACATTTATCATAATTTTAATTCTAATTTTAAATTAGAATTAAAATTATAACATTTAACGTAATTGAAATCAAAATTCAAATTAAAATTATAACATTTAATGTAACTAAAATTGAAAATAAAATTAGAATTATGACATTTAGCGTAATTAAATTTAAATTACACTTGCAATTATGATATTTAATATAATTAAAATTGAAATTATAATTATAATATTTAATATAATTAAAATTCATATTGAAATTAAAATTATAATATTTAACATATTTGAAATTAAATTTTAACTTAAATTTGAAATTATAACATTTTACGTAATTTAAATTTTAATTTAATTTTGAATTATAACATTTAATTTAATTAAAATTTTAATTTTAATTTTAATTTTAAATTATAACATTTAATGTAATTAAAATTAAAATTTTAATTATAACATTTTAATGTAATTAAAATTAAAATTATAACAATTGAAATTAAAATTTGAATTATAATTATCAATATAAGGAAAATTCTCCATTTTGACCAAATTTGGAGATAAAAGTTTTTTTTTACCGGGTCAAACTTCTTTATACTATTTCAATCAAATGTTAACTAATATTCCACTTTTACCCCCTGTTTTATTTTTCAGTTTTTTCTTAGTAAAAATAAAAACCTCTCTACTGTCTCTTCTCTAACTTTTGATCACCCCTCAAATTTCGTTTCAAATTTGTAGATTGGCTTTAAATATACTATATTTTAAAATTTTAAACTAAAATAATCAATTGTGAGGTTGAAAAATTGAAAGTGTGTAAAAATTGGTGAGTTTTATTTTAAAATTTAGTTTGAAAATGTGTAAAAGGCAAAAATGGCTAAAAATGATCAAAAATGTCAGAGTTTGACCATTTTTTGGTTGACTCTGGCTGCACGCATAGGTGCATGGGTCACGTGTGGATACTGTGGCTTATGCACCAAGGCATATGAAGTCATGCGATGCACTAACTGATGCCCATGTTGGGCGCGTGCTTCAGCATGACACACACGCTGTGGCACATCGTGGGGCACGCATTATGGCGCCCGTCTCATGGTGAGGGCCCCCTAATAGCGCCTTGTCACTTGACAAGATGCTTGGCCTATTAGGGTACACAATAGCTTGGCCTGCTGAGGCACGCAACAGCTTGGCCACTTGGCATCACCATGTGGTATTCACTTTATTTTTTTTATTTATTATTTATTTTACTTTAAGTATATTTATTTTTAATTTTACTTATTTATATGTAAATTTAATATTTTATGTTATTTTTAAATTTATTGTATAATAAACTAATAATTATTTTTTACGTTATTTTTTTTAAGTGTTACTGATATTATCATGACGCAAATTTTGACTATTACATATTTTTTGGGAAGATGTGAGAGTTTAGTGATTGTTTTAAAAAATACGTTGGATATCAAAATATATATATGGTAGTTTTAAAAAATATTAAATATGAAGTATTATTGAGAAGAGTTTGTCAACTTTTAGAAGTTGTTAGGTGTATTATAAAGTAACTTTGAAGTTTGAGGTTCCTTCAAGTACATAAAATTAAGACCTATTCCACTTAAAAATGATGACGATGCGATATTATGGTTAAGCTTACAAAATAATATAGCTACAACTATTTTTGTAATTGTAGATGCTCGAGCTCTTGAATATGAAAGTAATGCAGAAACACTCATAGAGTAAAAACAATGCTATGCTAATCAATTCGCATCGGCAACCCCTGTGTATATTCTAAATTCCTCAAAAGGATTATTATTATTCTCCTCCAATGTTCAACGAACAACTAGGCTACACATATTATAATAGTAAGATATGTGGAGCTATTGGCATTAATATTGGCTATGATATTTGTCAAAATATTGGATATAATGTGAGTAGTGATGGAGAAAATGAGAAACGTTATGAAAATTATAATCATGGTTACAATGTTGGTTATAATATTGATGATGATAGTAAAAATGATTATGATGATGATTATGATTATGATGATGAGACTGGGGATGAAAATGATGATGTTGGTAATAAGGATGACGACGATAAGCATAATGATGATGATGAGGGTGGTGATGATAATAATGATTATGGCAGACAAGAAAGAGTTTGACTTGAACATATCGAAAAAGATATCTTCTACTGGGATTGGTGATATGTTTGTAGGAAAGTTATATAACAACAAAAATGAAATTCATAGAAGCTATATGCAATGTTGCACTGAAGGGCAATAGACGTTTCTAAACCTTCCATATTGAAAACAAACACACTTCTATCCAATTATATATCATCTCCGAACCCATTCACCTAATACACAACATCAAAATAAATAATATGACATAAATGCACATATAAAAAATATGGTATTAAACATCTATGAAGCAGATCCTGTAGCAGTTCACAAATCAATGGCCATCTTTTGTCTATAAAAGGTACTAAGCTGAGGGAAGGAATCAAATGACTAACCTAACATAAGATACTCAATATACATATAGATGAAAGCGCCATAATCTCCGCTCCCGACCTCCTATAGTGGCACATTCTCTCACAAATAAATCACCGACTAAGGGAATAAATTTGGGCCTTATATGCCCCTCAAACTATAAAATATATATTTTTAAAGGTATAAAAACATTGCAATACGCAGAAGTTCTAAAATTTTTATGATGGTCTCATCGGAGTGGCTGTTACGCTGGAATCATAAAGAACAATCATCATTTGAATAAGGTCGAGTTCTATTACAAACTAATGTTCTTAATTGATATTCAAAGGGATATATACCTACAAAATCATTATTGTATTATTTTAAACATAATATTTCTATATGCATAATAAAAAGTTATTACTGTTCTTAAAGTACCTTATTGACCAATGTCCAAGATTTAGCACCAAGTAACTTGGCCTTTATTCTGAGTGCATAAGCCAACAATGGTTGCCATTGGTCGTTATCTGGAGGATCAACAGTGAAGGACGTTTGTCATATTTGTTGAATGTACTCCAAAAGACAAGTATATACGATGTTAAACTCGTTAATAGTTAATATATACAATAGTATGATAATGTTATATGCACAATAGACAGGTAAAAAATAGCTCACATAAAAATATGCATCTGTAGTTGTGCAATTCTATGAGTACATGTCAGAAAATTGCATTTGGCACAAACGCAAAATCTTTAAGTACTCATTTATATACTACAAAACAAAGAATATGTATAAGTTTTGATACTATTAAACAACTAACAAATAAAATATACAAATAAAATTTCTTACTGAATCGTTAAGCTAGTGTTGCAGTAGATCATTACACCATGTACAGTTGGGATCGAAGTCGTCCAAATGAACCCACTACGTTGGGTAAATTTTTTTATCTAATCCATCATCTCAATAAATTTAGCTTAATCGGCTGGAATTAGTTATCCGTTTATGTCAATTATAGGTCCTACTTGCAATTCGACAAGTTTTTTTTTCATGAGCTTTTTCAACAAATTGGTATATGGACTAACTATGACTATTGTCTTCCTGCAAAAGCATCCATACCTAGTCATGTTTGGACCCAATGAAGTGGATATAATTTTTACACTGGCAAGGCTATCAGCTATATGTTGTATATCTATTGTCATATGTTGATGCTAAGACTCGCTAGTAAGAACGTAGGCCTAAAAGTCAGCAGCCATGAATTCAGTATCCTACAATACCAAACAACATCAGTTAATGTATTGACTTGTTAAACTTTATATCTAATGAAATTTAGGTTTAAAATATACCATACTCTATCCTACATCCTCAAAGATCCTAACTGCCTTAAAATGTCGCATCAAGAGAGATATCTGATGCAATATATCTTTTTCAGCCTTAGCTACCCTACTTATTACCTCTGTTCCAATAAGATCAATCTTGGTGGAAAGCTCTAAGTTAACCTTATCAATCTTGGTAAATAGTCTTGTTTCAAGATCATGTTATCTTCTCCAAGATATAATAATGCGATGATGATGCTCCGGGCTCATACAATACATCAGTAATTATAATCAATTTTCACAATCTAATATTAATCAATAACATAAGTAATTATAATTTAAGAAAAAAGATAAATTATTATACCATTGATTCAGTCGCTGGTGGGACTTCGAATTTATAGTCAGGCTGAACATCATTGGTGAATTAGGTGTTCAAAATTTTAACTTACTCCAACTTAAGACTCTTTCCCCATTTTCCTGATGGAATGGGCAAGTTTACTATCACGCGGCGATCCATACTTGATAAAGGCAAAGTTGTCATATATTTTATCATGTTTTTATTATTGATATTTTATGATTTTATAAGAATAGATGACTATTTATGTGCATTATTATTAATTATAGGGACTTGAACGAAATTTAAAGAAAGAATGCAAAAGGAGCGAAAATAGGAACTAAAATGCAAAGTTTTTAAAGTATGTGTCCATCGCCCCAGTGCCACGAGTATTATCGCCCCAGCTCTGAAATAGTAATCGAAATAAGAAATACAACCTATTGAAGTCGCATCTGGCGCCCCAGCACCAAATAGTCACCACGCCAGCGATAGGACAGCGCCCCAGCGCCATCAATACACTGCTCCAGCGATGAAGCCTTTTTCACATGTCACCTCAACGACAACCGTATAACACTCCAGTGGTAACGCAAGTCCTAGTCTAACGAGAATTGAGATTTTCAAGCTCATATCAATCCCTATAAAAAGCCACTCATTCCCAGCCTTCAAGAATAATCGAAGACAAACCTAAAGCAATTCAAGAACACCAAAAATACAGAGCACGAGTCTTGGAGAGCAATAGGAGTTTAATTGAAGCAACTTTAGAGAGAGATTCAAGGCGTTCTTCAGCATCAAGAGTTCTTAGGCAGCGTAATTAAGAGCAATTCGACGTCTATATCGATTTGCTATTGATTGTATCATGATTTATTATTATTTTTACTGTTGTTCTCTTGTAGCCATGAGCTAAAATTATTTTCTAGGGTTAATACTTGAACTCAATATGTATGCTTAATTGTCATATCTTTAGAATATTTAATAAATTTAATTCTTTGATATTCAAATTACTTGATCTTAATGCTTCAATATATCTGGCCAATATATGGTGAATGAGTTGGTAATATTGTTAAAGTCGAAAGAAGAATCATAATATTTAGACCTAGGTAATTTGATGCATGATTGTAGAGTAACATTCAATGTTGCATATGCAAGTTTCAATTTATGATAGGAATATACCTAATTGGCATGTATGATCAATAAGACCTAATCTTAATGAATTTTAATTTATTACAAGTACCATAAGAATATAGGTATTTGGTAAATTAAGGTATACTTGCATGACCTTGGAAGAGGCTTGTGAATACATTAGTGTCTTGATCAATAACAAAGACTAAGGGAGTTAAATATTAGAAGATTGATCATTAGAAAGCATATTGAGGGATAGTATTAATCTTAGGTTTTCTCTATATTGCTATCACTTAAATCTCTTTGCATTGTGTTTTTGCCTTTATATTTTCTATATTCATTCTTAGATTTTTATTTATCTGAATAATTATTAGGAAGATATCATTTTAGTAATTGGTTAAAAAGAAGAAATTGTTCTTGTGGGTTTGACATCCGACTTATTTAGTCTCTTTATTACTTGTATACGATAGTTTATACTTGCACTTAATTTAAGATATAGAAATATCACATCAATACTCTTCTCATATTTGTGGGGCACTAACTTCCTATAAACTTCCAAAGCCTCACAATTTTTTTAGATTTATTAATCATTATTAATAAAAATAACAAAAGTTATAAAAAAAATTCTATATATTTTTTGTTGAACGTAAAAGCATACTCCAACACCATCGAAGAGGATGTTTACGATGCTTTCGTATAATGAGGTGCTCCTACCAAACCAATTTAGAAGACATGAAAAACAGTCTTCGTTCTTGTAGGCAAACAGCTCTTTACATCTCGAGATCGCTTCGTAAATCCACATCTAAGATGATAATAAATGAAAAAAAAAATAACAATATCAATAAAATATAACAAGACTATTCTCTTATTTAATGCAAGATGAAAAAAATAATTTTTTTCTATATCCCAATATGATAATGAATCGAAAAAATAAAATTACTCATCATGAATGCTTAACTAAATGAGTATATATTATATAATTCCTTATCTAGAGTGGTCGCTTTTCTGACCTTCACTAACTTTTTAGTTAGAGTTGTACATAAGTTATTGTAGAGTACAGTTCATACAATCGTGCCCAAATAATAAGTATTAAACTCATCAAGATTATTTACAAGGCGAAGCACAAAATACTAAACAGCTCTATGCTGATCATATGACATCAACAATTTATGAAACATGTAAAATAGACGCATTTTTATCGCGTCTATATTATCGTCAAATTTAACGCTCTGAAACCATTGATTCAAATCCTTGTAGGTCAACTCACTTCTACCCCAAAAGTGTTTGTGTTATAACCTATCACCTAACCCACTTACTATGGGATAATCCTATATCCTCAAACTAATAATCAAATAAAATTATGAACGAGAGAATCTAATACGTCTTTTACCTATATAAAACCATAATTCTTCATATAAATTTTTAGTATATACGCGTCTTAATAAAATCTCATATACTAAAATATTTGAGAATGGATATTCGATACATCAAAAAAAAAACTAAAATATATAGTTCTAAATATTTCGATCTGGCTCAAAGTCAATTTATCTTTTATATTTTGTATAATTCATAACTTCGAGTAAGTATGTACAATTGATCGGTAGAATTCATTTTTGACAATTACGTTATCCTTTGAGACATTCATCATCATGAAAAAATTAAATTAAAAAATTATTAGCATATAGTATTAAAAAATATTATTAGCATATAGTATTAAAAAAAAATTATTAACATATAATCAACTATTACATAATTCAAATAATAACAAAAAATCAAAAAATAATTACAACTAAAAAAATAAGATATATAATAATGATAAAATAATTTAAAATTATAAAATTAAATACATTAAATTAACAATTATTAATAAATAAATGAATTTACTTACAATTTTAATATATTTTAAAATTACAAAATGTAATTTAAAAATACAAAAAAATTTAAAAATTCAAAAAAAAATTACATGTGGCACCCTATCGTGGCGCATGTGGCAGACGCCGTGGGATGCTATGCTGAAGCGAGTGCCATGGTTGGCGCCCCAGGTGTACGTAACCGTTAGAAGCGCTCCATAATTGTACACCCCATGGCACGCGCGTGGTCCACAGTGCCGGTGCATAGCATCGAGTCTAACGGTGAAAAATAGTCGGAATCTACTATTTTCGACCATTTTTGGACTATTTTCGGTCTTTGACACAAATTTTCAGGCTATTTTACACATTATGGACATTATATCTATACATTTTTAACAATTATTTACAAAAATAACTCAAAACACAAGTTGCATTATTCGCCACCATCCAAAAAAGCAAAAGATTTGAGAGTCCAAGCTGAAAATACATGCATAGATAGTGGTCTAATGACAAGGGCTGATGACGGAAGCTCGGGACTGAGCCGTATGATGTGGAAGTTTCACGTACGGTTCCCTGAGAAGGGAGTGGCTACCTATTGGAGCTTCGACCAACCACCACCAGTCAATTCCACTTTGGGGCCACCTCTTACTCTACCATTATTATAAGGGTATGGGGTTCGAGACAAAGACTTACTAATTTTCATTAATTTTTAATTTTTTTTAATTTTATAATTGATTATTTTAGTTCAAATCTTTAAAATGTAGTATATTTAAAGTCAATCTATAAATTTAGAACAAAATTTGAGCGGCGGCCAGAAGCTAGAAAAGAGAGAGTGGAGAGGTTTTAGTTTTGTTGAGAAAAAATAAAAAAAAATGGGATGAGGGGTAAAAGTAAAATATTGACCAAAATTTAGTTTAAATAGTATAAAGATGTTTTACCCCATAAAAAAAAAATAGGCTCTAAATTAGGTTAAAAAAGAAATTTTTTTTTAATATAATTGAAATTAAAATTAGATTTGAAATTATAATATTTAACATATATAAAATTAAATTTGAATTTGAAATTATAACATTTAACGTGTTTGAATTTGAAATTATAACATTTAACGTGATTAAAATTGAAATTGAAATTAGAATTATAACAATCAACGTAAATAAAATTAAAATTAGATTTAAAATTATAATATTTAACGTAATTAAAATTAAAATTAAATTTAGAATTATAACATTTAACATAACTGAAATTAGATTTAAAATTATAATATTTAATGTAATTAAAATTAAAATTAAAATTGAAATAATTATAACATTTAACGTGATTAAAATGTTATAATTATTTCAATTTTAATTTAACGTAATTAAAATTAAAATTAGATTTGAAATTATAATATTTAATGTGATTAAAATTGAAATTAGAATTATAATAATTAATGTAACTGAAATTGAAATTAAAAATTAAAAATTAAATAATTATAATATTTAATATAATTGAATTTGAAATTATAACATTTAACTTAACGTAATTGAAATTAAAATTAGATTTACAATTATAATATTTAACGCAATTAAAATTAGATTTGAAATTATAAAGCTTAACATAATTAAAATTTTAAAATAAATTTAAAATTATAACATTTAATGTAATTAAAATTATAATTAAAATTATAATATTTAACGTAATTAAATTTAAAATTATAACATTTAACGTATTTAAAATTAGAATAAGAATCAAAATTATAATATTTAACGTAATTAAAATTAAATTTTTTAAAGCAATTAAAATTATATTTAAAATAATTATAAATTTTACCATATTTAAAATTAAATTAAAAATTAAATAATTATAATATTTAACATAATTAAAAATTAAATTAAATTTCTAAATATAATATTTAATATAATTAAAATTAATATTAAATTTTAAATTAACTCTAAAAAATTTATAAAACTTATTTAATTTTTCAATTAATACATTTAAGAAAAGCTAACTTGATATTTTCCACCCAGTTACATTTTACTTTCGGCAAAGAGTCAATTACCTCCATTAACTGTCACTTGTCAACCAATAGAAATCGTTGAATGACATCATCCATCAGTATGGCACAGCCGGTCATCCAACTGTATGGCACAGTATTTTCATAATTGACCGTCAAATATAAAATATTTTCTTTAAAAAGGATAATTAAAAAATTGCTATAGGGCAAAAATGCTTTCTATACAATACTCCCAAACTGACCATTGGTTACTGGCAACAAAATGAGCATAAACCAACAATGAGAAAACACTAAAATCAGAAGAAAGAGTGTAAAATGATAACATGCTCTTGATTTATCATCCAATAAACTTTAAAACACTATCCCATCACAATTGAAGAAACACTCAATCAGGGGAAAGAATGTTAAATGATACCATGCTCTTGATTTATCATCCAATAAACTTTAAGCACTATCCCATCACAATCGAAGAAACACCATTGCAATAAGACATTCCCAGATATCAGTATGGTCTCTGATGAACTACGGATCAACTATTCAAAATTTGACGCAAACAAATACCGCAAGGAAACTAAAAAAAGCTTCTTGTCCTAGAACTAAAATTGATTCAAATCACCAGCTTCTCATTTAGAAGAGGAACACTTTATTGATATCGTCAATTACTCTTTCTTGGTAAAGTGTCTGACTGCAAAGGCTAAACCCAAGATCAAGAGGGGCATGAGGAACTGTAAAATCTTAATCAGAAACTCCGGGGTCTTGTCATGATTGTAAGAGGGTTGCTGTGGTGGAACATATGCCCGTTTCTGAGGAACAGTTGATGAATCAATATCACCAATATAGTACTTAACTAGCATATCCCTGGCAGAGTCACTGTGACCCACATCTTCAAAATCGTTTGTAGCATCTTTCCCTGAAAAAATTTTTGTGCCAAATTCAACATCAACATTCTCTTCTAGAAACTTACACACCGCACCCCCCAATAAATAATTTTAAAAAAAAGTGTTTAATGATCAATAAGACAATAACTGACCTGTTGCAGAAATCAAAACCTCATCCCCTCCAGGATGATCATCCATGAACGAGGTCACATCATAAACCTACATTTAAAGCCTTTTATTAGTGATAAACTGAAGAATGCAATACAATTGTGAAATTATTCTACTGCTGAGGGCTAAATTATTATCTATTTCTTCTCATGCAGTAAAATGGTAAAGAAACAAGCATCCAATTAGCCCAAGCAGCCAAGAGAGGAAGTGCAATAAATCAGTAGGCCATTCACAAATGGACATTCTCAAGACAATATTAACATGGTGAAGAAGTTGATTGAGATCTTTTCTCCAATACATAATTGTAAACAAGTTCTGATGAGCACTGTTGCCCACCTAATGGAGTGTATCAAAACAGATGGGGCACCATGCTACAATTAAGGATATGTTTGGTATTGACGTGTTCTGGCTTCTAAGCTGCTGCTGCAAAGAGATGGAATGACTAACTGTCAAGCAAAAGGTACGTGCTTGGTAAACATTTTAGCTTTAACAGTCAAGCAAAAATGGGTGCGTGGTTGGTAAACATTAGCTGCTAAGAAAAAAGCGGGGGTTCATCAAACACTTCAGCTGATGTGATTTCAAAATTCAGCAGAAGCACACAACAGTCCCAAACTAAGATGTTTGATAGGATTTCCTGGAAACTGACTTTCATAGTTGGATCTCAAATCTTTATAATCCATATGCTTAAGGCTTGTTCAATTCACAATTAAGTACAATTGTATATATTTGAAGCATGAGCAGAAATTCTTAAGAAATGCATTCAATTGAAGTGCTTTCTAAATCCATTTCATATACAGTTCAACAAATTCTCTTAATCTGAAAGCGAAGGAAGTCATATTTTTCTTTTATCTGTAAGTAAGTATCCAAATTGTACTTCAAGTTTTTACAATGAGCACTCCAAGGATTTTTTGTTGCAGTTTCTTTCCTGAACATATGTAACTGCAAGAAATCTAGGTGCTATCTTTTGTGGACGTAAACTAATATCAAATCATATCTTCTTCACTTTACATACAATATGTGTTCTTCACTAAATCAGTATGCAAGCACCTCATGCACTCACAAGTTGTAGATCACCATATTCTTTCACCGAGGGTTCAAATAACAGAAGAAAACAAAATTTCCTTTCTTAATAAATATTGAAATCTAAACTGCTCATAGGTACAGATGGCCTTGAAATCAAGGTGGGACCCATAAAATGATTGGTTCAGATTTCATCAATGTAGAGAATTTTATAACGGATGTGTTCCCTCAATACCTCCTAAAGCCCATGAACCTACCAACCCACTAAAAATTTACAAAATTTTGGTAAAAGTCAACCACAGGAAAGTGATGTGTTTAATTTCCTTGTGACAAATTTCAGTAGCAACATAACAAAATCTCAAATCAATCACCCAAAAACCAATTAGAAAACACTTCAAAGAAACGATCTAGTTAAAACAAATCAATCAGAGGTCAGACAAATATCAACCAAAAAAAAAAGTAAAAAAGTAAATTAAATTGAGAACAAGAGAGATGGAGATTTAACCTTTCCGGAAATAATAAGCCAGCAATCCTTGGTTTTGTTGTGCTTTGCAACCTCTTCAAATGTGTGAATCTTTGGATCTGACGCCATTGCTTTGCTACTGCTAAAGCACAAAACCTCAACATATCAGAAAACCCACATAAATATTTTAACATTTATAACCAAAATCGATCTAAAAACACCAAAAAAGAGAACTTTTATCTCACTACTGATCAAAACACCAACAAAAACAAAAGAATAGTACCCTTCTCTGTTTTAAGCTTAAAAGGGATTGAATATACAGAAGTGAAGGATCGAAAATGTGAAATTTGAGATCAAACAAAGTGAGGAATCTGGCATTCACTTACGAGAAAGAGAGATGAGCAAAAGATTTTGGACTCTCTCTTCGTTGTTGTCAAATCCTGCTGTCAAGCTCAGTGAACTCTTGGGATGTTGGACCTGTTATTACTTATAATTATATTAAGAGTTTGTATCAAATTAGCCTTCAGGTTTGAGAAATTACCAACTTTGTCTTCACAAAAAATTATTAAATGGAAGGGTATTTTTGTAAATTAACTTTCCCATTTTAAAATACTTTTATTTTTGACTATATTTTGAAACGATCTGAATCGTACTTTCTTTTATTTTTTAGGGATATTAATACTGTTAACTCTTGAAGTTGGCACAAATTACATATGATGGTAATTTTAATTTTAATTTTATTATTATTTTTTATTTGATCAAAAATGAAAATATTTTTACTTTTAAAATATTTTAATTATTTATATAATAAAATATGAAGATATTTAATCAAAAAAATGTGGAATATGATTATGTATACCAACTAATGTGACTTTAATATTTTAATCTCACATTTGTGTACCAAATTGTTTATATATCTAAAAATACTTGAATATAAATTTGAGATGATTGATTTCATATATTTAATTTTTGCTAAAATAATTAATACAAAATTCTTATAAAGTAGAAGATAATTTATTTATTTTTCCACCTACATGATCTAGGTATTTTAAATGGAGAGGGTTAAGGTCACACTTGGTTGGCTTTGAATTTGGAAAATTATATCCAACAACCACATAGTAGACTTCCTAAATATTTTTGATTAATTTTGACTCACAATTGCACATGAAATTGCAATTTTTTTAAAGTAGACTTCCAAAGTAAACAGATTCTATGAGATCTGAATTATTTTTTTCTAGTTTATTGTTGATAAAAAAAAATATTGTAAATATACTATTTGGGATCCCATTCCACCATAGACAGCATTAAATAAATACAAATAAATAAAGAAGATGGAATGAGAATTTATTTTTAACAAAAAACAAAGAAAGAAAAATCAACTGAGTTGGGGGGATTTGCATAATGGATCTGTGAGTGGGGAACATAATTAATCAAAGGAAATGTGTTTGGTGAACCCAAAGTGTTTTTTTTTATTTTTATGAGGTGCGGAATTCCAACGACAAGACTCTTTCTTGGTGATCCTCACTAAATTTTTTATTTTGGATCTGTTATAATATTAAGAGGTTGTAGGTTGTTTGTTTCTATGCTTCAACATTGAATATATTACGCGATTAGTCCGATGATTAGACTCTTTCTTGTGATTCTCATTTGATAACCACTCCGGCGAGTGAACTTCTCCATTTAAGGTTGGAGACTTGAGCTTCAAACGGATGTTAAAACGAAGTCAGAGATTTAAGTTTTGTCAGATAAAAAGACAATGTAATTTTTTTTATAATAAGGGTTTTTTGTGTGTGTGCTTCAAACGGATGTTAAAACGAAGTTAAAGATTTAAGTTTTGTCAAATAAAAAGACAATGTAATTTTTTTTATAATAAGGGTTTTTTGTGTGTGTGTGTGTGCGCGCGCGCGCGCGCGCGCTTTAAACGGATGTTAAAACGAAATCAGAAATTTAAGTTTTGTCAGATAAAAAGACAATGTAATTTTTGTACGAATGTTAAAACGAAGTCAGAGATTTAAGTTTTGTCAGATAAAAAGACAATGTAATTTGTGTGTGTGTGTGTGTGTGCGCGCGCTTTCGAGTTTATCTCTTAAATATGCTTTCGTGTAAAAATAAAATTTTATCTCAATTATTCTTTAATTATTGTACTAATTGATTCCTTATATAATTTTGATTATTCTCTAATAATTATACTAGTTGATTCTTATGTAATATCAATATTTTTTTTTTAAATATTGAATATATTACTCTTGTTCCTCCTTAGATTTTTACGCAGAAGACCCAATTATTATGCACACTCAACCCGTCTATTGTAACTCACAAGGTCGAACCATAGTCAAGGGCCTAAGAGATTGAAGGGTATGCGGGTGTTATCAGGTTAGCTTATAGACCTTCTTTCTCCAATGTTGTTCTTAGTCATACGAAACCCTCTTCAATCTGATCGACTGCCTTAGTTGTAACTCAATCACCCTAATCATATTTAGATAGTTTTAAAAGGACTCAACCATTAAGAAACATAGATAAGATATATTTTTTTATGCAAAACAACTTCTATAATCTTGGTACAAGTCCTATACGGGTAAAAAAGACTCTAACCCTATTTTGGATGAAACTTTTATATCAAAATCCAAAAAGGAAAAGTCCTGAGAACGAAAAAGAACCTAACCCTATTTTAGGTAGAACTCTTATATTAGAATTTAAGAAGGAAAAGTTTTTAGAACTTTCAATCCTAATAAGATTCCAATACTACGTGTTAAACCTATATTATAACCCTATAAATAGGGTTCAATTTTATTGAATAAAGCATCAAATGATCCCTCTGTTAGCATCAGCAGTATTATGATATTGTTATTCTCAATATCTACAAGTGATATGACTATACGTTGAAAGCTCTTGGTCTTTTTCTTTATTTGAAAAAGCCTTCAGCAAAATTCTCATTTTATCATCTATTATTCACTCTTCTTACACCCCTTATCCTCATCTCTTCCCCTTTTTTTTCTCATTTTTTTTATTTTTCTTAATCATTGTTGACTTAAGCATCAAAGTGTCTTCGTCCAAAAAGCCTCTATCATGGCCTCGCTTTCTTCTTTTATTGCATAATTCTCATTAAGCCCAATATTCTTAAAGCGAATCACTTTAATCCAATCTCTGATTTTTCTCAGGATTTAGCCTAGCTTTCCAGTAAAAACAAATTCAACTCATTAGTTAGGGAGTTGACAAAATTTTTGGGTCAACGGTTTAGTGCCATCCGAAGAAAGTAAACAAAAAAGCTATCAAATAAGACCCAAAAAACAATTATGAATAGGCATTCAAAGGCTGTCACTACTCACTCTATGACCACTTAAAACAGTAGACAAACCCTATAGGCTGACGAAAATCTGGGATCACAAACTCCATATGGATCTATAGAAGTATAAAATAGCAACACGCCATATCAGGATGAAGAATTGCCAGCTAGTAAAAAGCGCTAGAAGAAGAACTAAAAAGGTGATAACAAGATAAAGATGAATTAAAGAACTAGATGACTAAAGTTCTGAAAAAAGTTTAAGAACCTAGGATGACCACAAGAATCCCAACAAAACCTTAGATCCAACACAATTTCCTAAATTTAAGAGTATCCTCCCGATGGTAAGAGGAAGTAAAAACAATCCTTGGCTAACTGAGGAATAGAAAGGGAAGATAATCCTAGTAAAGTCCTTTAAAGAAAATAGTCACCTACCGAGTAGAAGGTTGCACTGAAAAGACCGTGACCTCACTCATGTCCAATCAGAAATAGAGAACTCAGACTTTCTGAGACGAAATCAAAGAAAGGACAATTTAGATGAATATAATGCCCGAAGATTATTGGACAGGCTCAGAATAAAAAGTTGCGTATATTAAATGCACCTTTGGCACCAGTTTCAGACAATAAGTCTTATAGTTGTCATAATCACTTGTCTGCGTTATGTGGGCCCAAGGATCATTAACTAAAGTGAATGTCACTAAATGAGTGCATCCATTCCCCTACATGAGACTCAATCTTAAGTATTGTCTCAAAAGAACAAGTCGAGAATGTTGGCTGATTATATTAAAAGGCACTTCGGAGAAAAGTTCTAATCTAAGAGATAATATAAAGTTTCCAATGTCAATAAGTTAATATCAAAAATTGAAGGATCTTGGTTTTTCCCTAAATTTTAGCCCAAAAGACCCAATTACTATACACCCCTAACCTATCCATTATAACCCATAAGGCCAAACCATAAGCACGGCCCAATAGATACAAAGGTATACGAGTGTCATCGGGCTAGCTTCGATCTCCTATCACTAACACTATCATTGGTCATCAAGGACCCTTTTAAATCTCACCAACCACTCTAGTAATAACCTGATCACCCTGCTCGTGTTTAGACAATTTTTAGGACTCAACCATCAAGGGTCATAGATAAGATATTCTTTCTATAAAGAACAACTTCTATAACCTCGATAGAAATCTTACACAGGCAAGAAAGAATCTAATTCTAATTTAGGTAATACTCTTATATCAAAGTCTAAGAATGAAAAGTTTTTAGAACCTCCAATCTTAATAGGATTCTATCACTGTGTTGAATCTATATTAACGTTATAAATAGGGTCTAATTTTGCTAAACAAAGACATCAAAAGTATCCTTCTATTAGCATCAGCAGTATTATGAGATTATTATTGTCAACATCTACTAGTGACAATTATATTTCGAAAGCTCTTAGTCTTTCCTTTTTTTTGAAAAGCTATCGACAAAATTTTCAATTTATCATCCACTATTCACTCTTCTTACCCCATTTTTTTTTCTCATTTCTTCATTATTTTTTTTTATACATTGTTGTCTTAAGCATTGAAATACCTTCATCGAAAAAGTCCCTAGCATAACCTTTCTTTGTTGTAGGATTTTCATTAAGCCCTAAACCTTAGAGCAGATTAATTCAATCTAATCTCCAGTTCTTCTCAGGATTTAGCCAAATTTTTGAAAAGAAATAAATTTAACTTGTTGATTTAAGAGTTGATAAAATTTTTGAGTAAACAATTATATTTTAAATATTTTTTATAAAAAAATATTTTAAACTTTTGTTATGTTCTAAGTTTTCTAAAATATAAATTAAAAAAATTAGGATGTGAAATAAAAAATGTTAGATATATAACAAAAAAAAGGTTATATATCTATAATATTATAATTAAAAAAATTGGTATATAACAAAATTGTTAAAGAAGAGTAGTCTACTTCCAATTACATGACAGTTTTACCCACTAAATCAGTATCAATAATAATATAACAAGTAACTAATAACATGTTAATAATTCAATATTTAATATTTCAAAATTTTAAATTGATGAAAATTTAAAATTTCAGTTTGATGTTATATGTTATTGGTTTTTATACGATATTATAAGTATGACGTTGGGGAAGAAAAGATACATGGCCTAATTTAAAATGCTTATTTTTTAATTAGAAAATCAAAATTATACTATGGCAATGGCAGATGATTCGTTCTTGACATCTTTGAATTCCAAATTTCATGATTTACCCATTAATATGATAAATGTGGTAAGAAAAAGTTGCATTCATATTGAAAATGGTGAGTTAGAATGCATCGCCGCCTTTATCAGTTATATCGAAATTAATGACTCTAATTAAGGCAACAATGTTATGTCACCGTTTGACATCTTTATAGGGGTTGGTGCTTTTTTTATTTATTAAATTTGGTTCATTTTTTAAATTATAAAAAATAATTTTATTATTGTGTATATTAAAAATTTCGAGTTTGATAATGTTAACAGTGACTTAATTTGCTATTATTGCCAATGCTAGAAGCGATGATTGTGATGCTGGTCTTATTTTTTACTTTTTAATTATTTTCTTGATTCATAAGTAAATAATAAACTTAAAATTTTAAATTTAGGCAACCCAATAAAAAGTAAATTTGATAATAAAAAAACACAAATATAATGAATTAATACAATAATAAAATAATAATAAATAAATAATTCAATATAAGTAAAAAAAGTATAAAAAGAGAGTTGAGAGAGAGCAAACACAAAGTTTTTACGTGGTTGAGTGCTCTATAAAACTTACATCCATACTTCGTGCCAAATGCGGTGAGGTTACTATTAAATGAGCATTAAATCAAGGCTAGTTCTTTATACAAATTGATTTAGAGGGTGTCAACAAACCAGCATATAATGGCAAAATCAGATCACTCGCAAGCTGAGTGATTTACAAATAACCCAATAAATCTTAGAATAATAAATAGATAATGGTTAAATACCAATGAACTCTTATGAAACTAAATTTACAAGTGAAACCTTAGGATATTTTGTGATTTTGTAAGTTTAGAGGGTTAGATGTTTTTTAAGTGATAATAGGCAATAAAAAATATATTAGAAAAACTTATTTGAGTGAAAATAGGTCTTTGTTTATAGATGTATATATATATATATATATATATATATATAAGTCATTTAGAATCGTTCGAAATGATAAAAGTGATTAACTACTTTGGCTTGATTCAAAATTTTGACCATTAGACAGGCAAACCGACTGACACTTTAAGAGAATTGATTAGTTGATTTGAAATTAGGTTTGATTGTATAGCTGCTGACTTAAAGCGGTTTTGGAAGTATTTGTCAAATTAACTACTTTGTCAAAAATCAGTTAAAATCACTTTGTCAAAAGTGATTAACTAGCTTTCGCATTGAATAAAAATATAATTTTTTTTATTTGGTAAAATTTTATTCCCTTTTTAAATTAAACAAAATATAATTTCCTTTGAAGATCAAAAACAATTTAATCTGTGATGTTTTGTAAATTCAAAATTAGCCCTCTAATTCACAAACCATGTACAATCAATACAAGTTAAAAGTATGTGATCAAATTATATATGTTATCATCAAAATTAGATTTATATGACTGCGTCGGTCAATAACATCTATAAGATTATGTCATATATATATTTTATAAGTATAATATTTATTATATTATAAATTATATTTAATAGAAATTAATTTTTATAATATTTCTTATAGTATAAATATAGTATGATTCGTATCATTGATGTATCAACTTTATTTAAGTCTAAAAGCTTTATAATTGAAAGGGCAATGGTAATCATCCAACTTAATGAATTTAATTAACCATCAAGTTATTTTTAGGTATTTTTGAAATTAAAGTGACTTAGTTATATTTTCTTGTCTTAATACTTAATTGTTTTCACTTTCTATTTGATAGAATAAGGTTGGATGAAATTTAATTATATAATATTTAATATTATGTTGTGTTTGATGTAGTACAGAATTGGACAAATTTATATATAAATTATAATTAAATGATTAAAAAACAAAAAAAAACCATTTTATTACAAAACATATATAAATATTACATAATAATAAAACATTTATAAAAAATAAATATCTTATTTTTTAAAACAATTTTCTATTAAGTGTTCATACTAATTATGTTATTTTTAATATAATATAATATAAATTAAACATTAATTTAAATTAATAAAAAAATTGTCACTCTAGTACGTCTTTTTAAAAAGTTAAAATACTATTTAGTCTCTAATTTTTCTTGATACTTCTATTAATCTCGGTTAAATTTTTTTTGATAAAATTAATTCTTGAGGGGTAAAATAATTTTTCTAAGAAGTCAAAAATTAATATTAAAAAAAATACTCATATTTAAAATTATTATTATTTTACTAATTGTTTAAGTGACCAAATTTACCAAAAATCCAAGATCATTGTTACTAGATCAAATGGGTCACAAAGTTTTTGAATGCCCAAAGTTGTTAGGGATAATTCCATAAAAGTATGTATTTGTATTGTTTTTATGAAATTAATAAAGTTATAATTTTATACTTGATGAGTGTTCATAATTTTATAATATAAATATAAAAAAATCTCTTGTTTATTTATGTAATCATAACTTTAGTATATAATTATTATATACAAGAGGATTAACGTTATGAATAATAAACAGAAAAAGTTTGTAATAAATTAATTAAAGTTTGAGATATTTAATTATATATTACTAGTACGGTCCATAAACATTTAAAATGTAGTGATCTTATCCGGATCACTAATGTAGTGACATTATGACGAAGGCACTATATATAATATGATTATATAGGACTGGATCAGACATAGTTTGAATTCTTATGTAAAATACCGTTGTTAATTAAAAATTCAAATAATGTCAACCGATGATCATATGCTGATTAACTTTAATCCTGAATGATCATAAACTCTTGTTTGTGTCATTATGTCATTTGAAATACTCGTTACGGTTTGTTTAAAGAACAAACTAAAAATTTGTATTTTGGTGGCATTGTGAGATAAACGGTTGGGAATATGATTTACAGATATGGAATCCATTCATTTCTAATGGAAGTTAGAAAGAAGGTTCTATTAAGGGTTAATTCTAGAACTGAACGGTTAGAGCGCTCAATTTGTAATAATGTTACAAATTAACTGTTTACTGGTGAATTAATGGTACTTAAGGATAAAGAAATAATAGAGGGGTAAAATGATAATTAACCTAACTCTAATTATGAACCATCTATGAAGGGTTAAATTATGTAGTGATTAAATTAATGGACTGCTTTAAGTTTTCTGAGTAAATTATATCTACAATTTCAAGAGTGAAATTCAGATTTTTAGTGGAATAACACTGGAATTAATAAATTAAATTAAATTAATTAAAGAGTTTAATTAATTTTTTTAAATTTATTGGAGCTTAAAATTATAAGTCCATAGGTTCCCAATACCACATCTTTCATTATTACAGTGAACAAATAAAAAGGATTGCGTTATTATATAAATTATTTGTGTAAAAAAAAATAGTTTTCAAATACGTATAGTTTATATTTGGATAAAATTAATTAATTAAGAATTAAATAAGATATATAAGATCTTATCCAAATATAATTAAATATTTAATTTAAGAAATTAAATAAATAAAATCTTGAGGATAATTTTTAAAATTATCAAAAAAAATTTAATTTTAATTTTAGTGTTTTTCTTTTATTAAAAGATTAATAATGCTCAAATATTGAGTATTATACGTTAACTTCAAAGAGTAAGACTCGATGTGGTTTACATGAATTAACTCTCCTTTTAAAAAATAATGATTTAATTAGTAAATATTATTAATTAAATTATTATTTTAAAATAAGAAGGTTAATCTAAATAAAACACAACACACATATATGAAAAATACAAGATACTTATTTTTTTTAGAAGAAAAATAAATAAAGAAACCCACTCTTCCTCTTATTATAAAACAAAAGGTTTAGATTAAAATTTTTTAGTGAAAAAAAAATTCTTCGTACATTTAAGGTATATTTTTGTTAAATTTTATTTACTTTAACATCAAATTTATATATTCATAAGATCCTTAAATAAAAAATATTTTTATTTAATAAAAAAATTATAAAAAATTTTATTTCCTATTTTACTACGTTATAATAAAATTTTTCAAAAAATACAAGCACCACAAAACAACTTCCACATGCACCGTTGTTTTCTTTAAAACACACAAAAGTAAATTCATTATTCCTTCGTAAAACGGTAATAGAAGTCTAAAAAACAATTTGGGAGCATTATTTACCTCGCCAAGCTTACAATAAACTTGAGTGCTTTCATGGCTAAATTTACAACAAACCCCGATGTTTTAATAATCAAACATGGAGTATGGAGTATGCTGTATGGTGGATTTCTACGAGTCCTCTACATCAGAAATCTATATTTTCAAAATGATTTTCAAAGAAACAATTCGTCAACTAATGGGGTCAAGTTACGAAACAGTCGATTTTATTGTACAGTCAACTGTTATGGACCTTTAGATGTGCTTAGAGCATATCTAACGGCTGAGGTTTAAAATATTAAAAAATAGTAATTAAAATAGTGGGTGGAGGAAATAATTGATGAAAATATCAAAACACCCCCTATTATTTAATTAAATATAAATGTACACATTAAGAACAAAACATAACAATATATCCCCTATATTAAAATAATAAATATTAAGATAGATATATTAATTGATATAAAATAATTAGCACTGTACTATTATTATTATATTAAAAATATATATGTAACATCAATTTTAATTTTATAACACAAAATAAATATTATTAAATTTAAATAAAATTTTAAGCATATTTATAATTTCAATTTCGTTAAATGTTATAATTTCGATTTTAATTTTAATTTTAATTTTAATTACATTAATTATTACAATTTTAGTTTCAATTTTAAATTCAATTTCAATATCAATTATTTTAAATATTATAATTCTAATTCTAATTTCAATTTAATTATGTTAAATGTTATAATATCAATTTTAATTATATTAAATATTATAATTCCAAATCCAAATAAATTTTAATTTTAATTACATTAAATGTTATAATTCTAATTTTCATTTCAATTTTAATTACGTTAAATGTTATAATTTCAATTCTTTATACAAATATTCAATTACGTTAAATGTTATAATTCTAATTCTAATATTGATTTTAATTACGTTAAATATTATAATTTTAATTTTAATTACGTTAAATATTGTAATTTCAAATCTAATTTCATTTTTAATTATGTTAAATGTCATAATTTTAATTCTAATTTTAATTTTAATTACATTAAATATTTAACGTATAACATAAGTTAAATCAAAATTTGAATTGGATTTATAATATTTACTTCAATTGCAGCATTTAATATAATTAAAATTGAATTTTGAATTTTAACATTGAACATAATTAATATTAAAATTGGAATTATATCATTTAACATAATTAAAAATAAAAATAAAATTCGAATTGTAATTATAACATTTAATGTAATTGAAATTATAATTTGAATTGGAATTAAATCTTTTAATGTAATTGAATTATAAATTAAAATTAAAATTATAACATTTTACGTTATTGAAATTTAAATTCAAATTGGAATTATTACATTCACATATTAACTTCAACTCTTTCAATATATAATTTATTTAACAAATTCAAAGTTTATTAAAATTAATATATATATATATATAGGATCATACATTTTAAAATTAATATATATAGAATCATACAAATAATGATCATATAATTTTTGTAAATACATATATTTATATAATAAATTTATTATACATACAATTTATTATTATAAAGATGATTAATTCATTTTAATAGGACTAATTTAAATTTTTTCAAATAACAAATTTTAATTATAAATTCAATTTTTAATAAAATTAAACTTATAAATAAAAACAACTTATTAATTAAAAATAAACTTTATTATTATTTGAATTTATAATAACTAAAGGGAGTTGTTTGTTAAATGTCATTATTACTGATTTGGAATCGATAATAATAGCTTCACCCTCCATTGGCTGCCATTTGTCAGCCAATGAAGGGACATTACTGATGTTATTTGACTGTTTGGTACTGTCAGATGCACTGGAGGGCCTGCCGCCCAGGTAATGTTATATATTTTTATAAGAGTTTGATCGCCGAAACCCGTGCTACCATTTGTCAGCCAACGAAAGGACATCGCTGATGTCATTTGACTGTTTGGTACCGTCGGATGCACCAAAGGGCCTGCCCAAGTAATATTATGTATTTTTATAAAAGTTTGATCGTCGAAACCCGTAAAATGGCGTAAGTCAAGTATATAGTCAAAATACCTTAAATATGCAAGTGGCTACCTATGGCTACAGTGCAGTTGCTTAGTTGTATGGTGACAAGGTGATGGTGGCTGCTAGAATTGGTAGTACCAAGGTCTCATGAGAGAGAATAAGAAGAAAAAAATAAACGGTATTAAATATAAAATTTATTTATTTAGTCAATTTCCAGGACTAAATTATCTTTATTTAATATATTTTATACTATTACGTATTATTATTATCATGAAAATCAAATATGTATTAATTAATATTTTGAAAGAATTATGTTTTAATTACAATTAAATGATAAATGTATTTCATGAGTATAGTGTAAAGTTAATCCCACGAGGAACTAGTTATCATATGTTTATAGGTTATTTTGTGAGCGACTAATTAATTGAAAACCCTTGTAAAGCAGTAAACATAGGATAAGATTTTTTTTTTTTTTTTCTAAATGGTCCAATCGGCCCCATCCCTTATTCCATGCACCAAATACATTCAAAGTGCAGTTTACGAATGATATGATATAATAGATGTACTTTAGGGTTTATCGAATACATGATCAGATCTAGAAATGATATTAGCATGAATTTGGACAAACACAATTTAGTTCACATCCTTAAATAATTTAATAAAATTGGCTCATAATTGAAATGTTGGAGAAAATTATGAGAAGAACTCATATATTTAAAAAACAAAATAGTTGAAAAGGATCGGGTGGTATTAAATTCGTATCAAGCTACCCATTGAGCAGTAATTTACCCCTCTAAACAATTAAACGAGCAAACACTTAAGACTGTAAATTTGCTTGTGAAAACAAGTATTGATCCGAGTAAGTAACTAAATTAAAACTCTAACACCGCAATGTCCATGCTATATGTCAACTATATAGATGATGATCGGCATATGTTGGGCAATGTATTCATCATAAATTTAAATGTTGCAAATTAGGTCGCAATTGTACAACAACAAAAAAATCATTGTATTAACAAATTAGATGGAGAAACTAATGAACATTTTTCAGCAGCAAGAAAGTCATTTAGAGAATGCTTTTAAAAAAATGCAGTTTATCATGCACACTCACAAAAAAAAAATGGTAAACAACAAGAATCACTAAAATTGTTAAGATAAAAAAACATATTTGACCCCTCACGTATTAGAAAAAGGATACGTAGATTTTAACAATTTCAAAAATTTCATCAATGATTTTGTTAGATAACGGTTTTTATCTATTTTAACAAAAATATATATATATACAAACCCTTTTTGCCATTAAAATAAATAGAAACTGTTACAACAAATATGTCGATTAAATTTTTAAAATTATCAGAGTTTGCATTTTTTTTTTTTAAAGTTAAGGTCTAATTGTCATTTTTCCTAATTAAAATAATAGAATAATATAAAAATAATTTGAATGTATTTGAACTTAAGTGTTCATATCTTCTAATTGCGAGCTTATCTGTATTATAATGAAATATATATGATTGGATAGCAATTTTAGAAAGATAAGTGCTAAACGTGTGCTCTCATAGCATGTTAGGTACATAGTATAATATTGTATTAAATTGGATATAATTGTATTAAATGGTAGTTTATAGGATAAATTAAAGAATATTTAATATTACTCTACGTTTGACATATCAAGTATTGTATTAATTAATAAACAAATTTTTTATATTATTAATCGATTATTTATATAAGTAATTATAACAAAAATCATTTTAATTATTTTGATAATGTAATATAATTGTTATTGTTTTACATTATTTAAAGTTAATTACAATCCTAATAAGCTTAAATAAAAAATAACTGAAAAGTTGTTGACCATCATCAAAAAGTTTTTCATTGGCAACTAAAATCATCATCTTCAACTCTAAACGAAGAAAAGAATGTTGATCTATTTGTTATCAATATTACGAAATTATTAATTAAAAATTATTAAAATATAATTTAGAGAATAAGTTAAGTATATAGGGTGCGCAAATATCAAAAACGAACAAGAAAAGAGGCAAAGAACGAAGGTAGCAATGCCCACGCATGGGCGCCGCAGCGCCTAGAACAGAACGTGAGTGCCGTGGCGCCAGGCGATGAGCGCTGCAACGCCCAGACGGGCGCACCAACGCTGAGCGCCACAGCACTAGGCGCGAGAAGTGTTTCTCGAATTAAAACTTCCTTATTTCGTCTTCCCTTTACTTCAGGACTCCCTAATACGACTCTCACATGTTTAGGATAAACCTAGGACGTCTTAAAGCCTATATAAAAGCTGTCAATTGGCTTGTAAATATATCTTTGTGATAGGTTAAGAAATCTTTGTGGTTCTTTGTGAGTGAAAATTCTTAGAGTGCAAGAGAGAGTTTTCTTTGTGATCTTTCTTGTAAAAGGCATACTTTGTGAGTGCCTTGTGTTTCATAATAAAAAGAGTGTGATCTTTATCCGCCGTGGACGTAGGCAAGTTGCCGAACCACGTAATTTTCTGTGTGTTCTCCTTCTACCCTTTCTCTCTATTTATTTTCTTAATAACTTATTCTGCTTATATTACTTGGGTGATTTTATTTGTTTGTGTGTTTCCACTTCAACAAATTGGTATCAGAGCTTAGTTTTCTAAGCAGACATGGTCGTACCCAAGTATGAGGTAGAGAAATTCAACGGTACAAATGACTTCAATCTGTGGAAGATGAAGGTTAAGGCGTTGTTGGTGAGCCAAAGGCTAGGCTCGGTATTAAAGAAGACGGGGACTCCATCTAGTGATGAAGAGAAGACGCTAGAGTCATCTAAAGCAAAAGCAGAAAGAAGGAACATTCAAGAAAGAGCTCATAGCATAATCATTCTATCATTGAGCGATGAAGTACTAAGGGAAGTAGCAGGTGAGCGACGACGATAGGTCTTTGGAAGAAACTTGACTCCCTTTATATGCGAAAATCGTTGGCTAACAAATTGTATATAAAAAAAAAAGCTGTATCAGCTGTCCATGTCAGAAGGGACGTCGATGAAAGATCATATAGATTCCTTCAATAAGATCATCCTTGATCTTGAGTCTATCAACATCAAGATAGAAGATGAAGATAGAGCAATTATCTTGCTGAGTTCACTCCCCAAGAGGTATGAGAACTTTGTTGATACGCTACTCTACGGTAGAGAGAGTTTAATGATGAGTGATGTGAAATCATCATTGAAATCAAAGTTATTAGGAAAGTAGATCGAGGGCAACGCAGAAAGTTTATCTGTAAGAGGAAGGCCCTTATATAGAGATGGAAGGAAAAATGGCTCAAGATTGAAGTCTAAGACTTCTAGAAAGTGCTATTGCTGTAAGAAAGAATGACACTTCATAAAGGACTGTCTTGAGAAGAGAACACAAGACAAGAAGAAAGTGGATGCTGTGTTTGCCTATGATGATAGCTATGACAGCGCAGAGACACTTGTCGCTACTGATGGTAAGAACACTAAACAATGGATTCTTGATTCTGGTTGTACTTTTCACATGTGTCCGCACAAGTCTTGGTTTACAAATTTTCAGCCCATTAGTGGTGGTAAGGTTTTAATGGGCAATAACGTTCCATGTCAGATGATAGGAATTGGTAATATTAAGCTTAGGCTGCATGATGGGTGAGTGAGAAAGTTGATAGACGTTAGGTATGTTCCTGATTTGAAGAGAAACTTGATCTTACTAGAGACTGTAGACCAGAATGGGTGTTCCATTAGGATTGACGGAGGGGTTTTGAGAGTATTGAAGGGTTCCATAGTGGTGAGGAGAATAGAGAAGCACAAAGGCATTTATGTGCTTAAGGGTGAAGTCGTGAGTGGTTCTGCACTATTCTCCATAGATGATAAGAATATGAAAACCAAATTATGGTATCTTAGACTAGCACACCTAGGCGATAGAAAACTGAAGGAGTTATTTAGTTAAAAGGCGTTTGGTGATGATAAATTCTAGCCCTTGGAGTTTTATGAGCATTGTGTGCTTTGGAAAGCACATAGGGTGAGGTTTAGTACCGGTGAGCACAAGACTAAAGGGACTCTTGACTAAATACACTCGGATCTTTATAGACCAGCTTAGACAGCTACTCCTAGTGGCGCTATGTATTTTCTCAGTTTAATTGATGACTATTCAAAAAAGTTGTGGGTCTATATATTGAAGAGCAAGAATCAAGTGTTTGAAGTATTCAAGACTTGAAAGGTTCTAGTTGAGAATCAGACTAGCAAAAGGGTGAAGAGGTTGAGAATTAACAACGGCCTCGAATTTTGCAATAAAGAGTTTGATGGATTTTGTGTCAAGCATAGGATTCAAGGTATAAAATAGTGAGATCAACACCACAGCAGAATGGCATAGCTGAGAGGATGAATAGAACCCTACTTGAAAGGGTTAGGTGTATGCTTACTAATGCGAAGATGTCCAAAACGTTTTAAGGGAGAAGTTGTAGTGACTGTAACTTACTTGATTTATAGAAGTCATTCCTCAGCAATACTTGATTAATAGAAGTCATTCCTCAGCAATTGACTTCAAGACGATAGAAGAGAAATGATCTGGAAATCCTCCGAAGTATGACCACCTCAGAATATTTGACTGTCCTGCCTTTGTACATGTTAAGGAAGTGAAGTTGGGTCCTAGAGCTATTAAAGGGGTATTCATAGGATATCCCGAAGGAGTGAAAGGATACAAGGTATGGTGTAAAGAGTTGACACCACCAAGGAGTATGATAAGCCGTGACATGACGTTAAATGAGATAACGATGCTGAAAACCTTCCAAGAAGATGAGAAAGAAGACCTGTGTCCAAGGAAGACTTAGCACCTGAGTCAATAGAAGTTGAAGTGGAGCCTGAAAGTGGATCTGATATGCCCCCAGATCAGCACTTCAACAATGAGATTCTTGAAGAAGAACTAAGAACATCAGCGAGTTCCTCCAATTGTTGGGAGTTTTACATTCATGGGTGTTTGCATGTGGGTTTTGTGTTTAATCACAATTTATACATATCTCATATATATATAATGAAGCAGCGGAAGCTTAAAGTATTGCAGTAAACACAATCACAATTTATTAATCAGAAACGAGATTGAGAAATAACCCTTGAAGCCTTTGGTTGGAGATTGTTGAAGTCCACCAAAATGTTGTCTTTGATCAATTCTAGTAATCAACAATGGTGGGTTTGATTATCTAGAATGACAGCTTTTGATCCAGCACTTGTTTAACTACTTAAACTTGTGTTCTTGATTTTTTCTTTTGATTAACACTTAATCAATTAATCAAAAACCTATTTTGCTAAATTAGTTTTAAGCCTTAAAAGAAAATAATGAATTCAACTCTTGAATCCATTAATTAGAAGACAATTTCTCTTTTCTCTCTTTGTTAAATGGCTGAGCTAATTTTGCAAAATCAATTTAACAAAAAACCATTTTAATTTAATTTTCATTTGTTTTATTTATACAAATGAATTTAATTTCATTTCATAACACTTAATTTCACTTAATTTCAATTTGAATTTAATCTAACCTAATCATAGTTAACTCTTAACTTTAGTTAGGTTAAACTAACATTAAAATATTCTAACTATAGTTAACTCTTAACTCTAGTTAATTAAAAGAATATTTAATTATTTTAACCATGGTTAACTAACTTAACCATGGTTAGGTTAACTTTTACTTAACCATTAAGTATAGTTAATCTAACTTAACTAAATGGTTAACTCTTAACCTTAGTTAAACTTAAATTATTTATTCAACAATTAAATAAATAATTATTTATTTGAATTATTTAACGATTAAATAATTATCAAGTGAAATTACAATTATGTCCTTACTCGGTTACCATGTTAACCTAAAGTGGGTCCCACCATCTGACCATATACTTTAGTTAACGTAACCTTAGTAAATTGCTGGATTTTACTGTATTAAACTATTTAATACGGTACGCTGCCCAAGTGCTCAAAGAGTACATTTCATATTGGGACTCCCTAGGTCCACGCCCGATTCGTCAAATGAAACTATTTCACAAGTCCGTGAACGATGCCCCACGCACACGTTACGGATATTACAAATCAGCGCGTCAGACCATACATGTTGAGGTTACTCCATATTCGTATAATCCTTCCGTCATTATATCCAGGATGAACGGGATATAGATCATTACCGTCAAATCCCGATAATTTCATCCATCACTTTATTATCTTCAGATTCGTATCTTAATGAACAATTTACGCAAACACTTTTGCTATAATGTTCGAACCTGGAGGAAACTCCTTTCCCAGGTTAATTGCTTACGGCCATAAGACTTTACAAGATACAATCTCGAAGTTCGGATATACAACCCATCTATGTGAGCTGGCGGATCCCATATCTACGCACACCGAACTCCATGAGCATCGGACCATACCCAGCGACACGTAGCGGTCAGACCATGAAAGGTCTCTGACATACGTGGAACCAAAGTATGATGGATCTCCCACAAGTTCACCGTGGCGCTCAGGTCGAAGGACCACAAATACTACTCAACTCGAGAGGACCTTCCTTTGACGGTTTCATAGGATATCTATTGGGGTCCTCATGAGTCTGTTCAGTATCCAGTCCTAACTGAATACCTGTATGTCTATATGAACTTCAACCAAGCTCATGGTTAACTAAGAATAACCATTTGTACAATACAGCTATAGACATACACTAATCTATGTGTTTCACCGATAGACCCTCATTGGTAAACGTAGATCAGGAACTCTATATTTGAGAAGATACTTCCATAACGACATTTCTTAGTCTCTATTGCAACTCTTTGCAATTTTGTCATTACTAGTAGATTCTCAGGTCTTTGTTACATTATAGATTAGGTTCTAACCTTTTAGATCCCGCTGGGTATTATAACCTGCTAACACTTAGCATTTATAACTATCAGCTTTGCTAACTCTTAGCCATGGTTTAAACTTCTTTAAACCAGATATGAACTCATTCAGATCATATCATTTTTATAATGTTACAAGCTTAATTACCATTTAATAAAATTTATCAGCGATTTAATAAAATATGCATTGTATAAATATTACAAACTTAATATTCATACAAACTGGGATGGCGCGTAAGCACATACCCTAACAAACTCCCACTTGCTCTAGTGCCATGCATACTGGTATCTTATACCCATAGCCTCCACGTGTTTCTCAAACACCTTTGGAGTTAAGGCTTTAGTAAGTGGATCCGCTACATTATTTATAGAATCTACTCTACAAATTATTATATCACCCCTAGCCAAGATCTCTCTAATTATGTGGTATTTCCTCTCCACATGTTTAGATCTCTGATGTGCTCTTGGCTCTTTTGCTTGTGCAATGGCTCCATTATTGTCGCAAAATAATGGGATAGGATCTTTCGAACTTGGAACTATTCCGAGTTCTGCGACAAACTTACGTATCCACACTGCTTCTTTTGCAGCTTCAGAAGCGGCAATATATTCTGCCTCAGTGGTAGAATCAGCTGTGGATCCCTGTTTGGTGCTTTTCCAACTCACTGCTGCACCGTTGAGAATAAACACATACCCAGATGTAGACTTTCTATCATCTAGGTCAGACTGAAAGTCTGAATCTGCGTATCCTCTCACTTGCAAGTCACCATCTCCATAAACAAGAAACTTGTCCTTCGTACCCTTAAGGTATTTCAGGACATGTTTGACTGCCATCCAATGGCTGTCACCTGGATCAGCCTGGTATCGGCTAGTAACACTTACAGCCATACTGATATCAGGTCTCGTGCACATCATAGCATACATCAAGCTTCCTACAGCTGATGCATATGGCATGTTAGACATTCTAACTCTTTCATCTTCTGTTTGAGGAGACATTTTCCTCGAAAGATGAATGCCATGTCTAAAAGGTACACTAGTTGTCTTACAATTAGTGAAACTGTACCTTTCTAAGACACTATCAATATACGATGATTGTGAGAGTCCTATCAGCTTCCTCGCTTTATCTCTATAGAGTTTTATACCTAGTATAAAGGAAGCCTCTCCCAAATCCTTCATGGAGAAGTTCTTACTCAGATAGCTCTTGACTGATTGCAACATACCTATATCATTCCCAATGATAAGTATGTCATCAACATAGAGAACTAAGAAAACTATCATGCTCCCACTGACCTTTCTATACACACAAGCTTCCTCTTCATTTTTGATGAAACCAGACCCTCTGATTACTTCATCAAAACGAAGATTCCAGCTTCGGGATGCCTGCTTAAGTCCATAAATGGACTTCTTCAGTTTGCATATTAGACCAGAGGTCAAGCTAGATGCAAAACCTTCAGGCTGTTCCATGTATATCTCTTCATCGAGATATCCATTTAGGAACGCCGTCTTCACATCCATCTGCCATATCTCATAATCATAATATGCTGCAAATGCCAATAATATACGAATTGACTTAAGCATCGCTACTGGTGCAAAAGTTTCCTCATAGTCGATCCCAGATCGCTGAGTATAACCTTTGGCAACCAGTCTGGCTTTAAAGGTTTCAACCTTTCCATCAAGCCCACGCTTCCGTTTAAAAATCCATTTACAACCGATAGGAACTATTCCTTCAGGAAGCTGAACCAAGTCCCAGACTTGATTTTGATGCATAGAGTCAATTTCGGATTTCATGGCATCTTGCCATTTTCCCGAGTCAATGTCCAACATCGACTCTCTATAGGTCAAAGGATCATTTTCTTCAATTAAGAAAACTCCAAGCGCACCTTCAGGTATCTGACCATACCTAGTAGGTGGCCTAGACATCCTTTGTGACCTACGAGAATGGTGTGTTAAAGGTATTTCACTCGATTGAGCCTGAGTTTCCATCAATGGTTCATCAGTGTTTTGATTGACTTTATCAAGTTCAATCTTTTTACAATCCCCACAATCCATAAGAAACTGTTTCTCAAGAAAAGTGGCATTACGAGCAATGAACACATTTCGTTGTTCAGGATCATAAAATTGGTATCCCATTGAATTCTTAGGATACCCGATGAACTGATACTTATACCCCCTGGGTGCAAGTTTATCCTGTTGTGCAACATTTACATAAGCAGGACAGCCCCAAATTTTAAAATATTTGAGACTTGGTTTCCTTCCAGTCAATATCTGATATGGAGTGGAAGGAACAGCTTTAGATGGAACTCTGTTCAATATGTGAGTTGACGTTTGTAGGGCATGACCCCACAGATATTCAGGAAGATCGGTAAAGCTCATCATCGATCGGACCATATCCAATAAAGTCCGATTCCTCCTCTCCGATACACCATTGTGTTGCGGAGTACCTGGAGGACTATATTGAGCTAGAATCCCATTCTCTTTTAAATAATCCGAAAATTCACCGCTCATGTATTCACCGCCTCGATCTGATCGAAGGCACTTGATGTACATTCCGGTTTGTTTCTCTACTTCAAGTCGGAATTCTTTGAACTTTTCAAAGGTTTCTGACTTATGTTTCAAAAGAAACATATACCCGTATCGTGACAAATCATCGATAAAAAGTACAAAGTATCGAAATCCACCCATAGCAGTATGATTCATTGGACCGCATACATCTGTATGTACAAGTTCCAATAAATCTGAGGCACGGTGTCCTACACCTGAAAATGGAGATTTGGTCAACTTTCCCTGAATGCATGATTCACAAACTGGATAAGGCTGTATGGTCAGATCAGGTATCTGTCCATCCTTAACCAGACGGGTTAGGCGTCTCACACCTATATGACCTAATCTCATATGCCATATTTTCGTTTCATTTAAAGTTTCCGAATTTCTACTAGTACTAGCTTGCATACTCATGACACTGCTTGTTGTATCTAATATATAATGCCCATTCACTAACCGACAATCAGCTAATAAAACATCATACATATCATATAATAATAAGGAACAGTTCTGAATATTCATATGATACCCTTCACTGTCGAGTACAGGAAGGGATATTATCTGTCTGATGATGCTGGGAACAAAATAACAATTATTTAATACAACATATTTATTACATGGGAGAAGTAAATCCAAATGTCCTACAGCTTCAACCTGCAGGAAATCACCATTTCCAGCTCGAAGCTTTACCTCTCCTGGCTGCAGCAATCTAACTTCCCTCAGACCCTGTAACATATTACAGATGTGAGAAGGACATGCTGTATCTAATACCCAGCCTGCATTAGCATCAAATGCTAAAGAAATGTCAATGATAGGAAAGCAAATACCTGAGGGAGCCTTCTTCAAGCTTGCAAGATATTTAGGGCAGTTACGTTTCCAGTGCCCCTCATCGCTGCAAAAGAAACATTTTCCTTTTGCCTTGCTTTTCTCTAGAGGTTTGGATATCGGTCGCTTCTGAGGACCTATTCGGGGTGTCTGCCTCATCTTCTTTTTCTTCCCTTTGGACTTCAAAGAAGCCCTCGGGGTAGAAGATGAAGCACCCTGAATTAGGAGGGATGAGCCTCCTTTATTCATATCCTCATATGCTGTCCTCAACATGTTATGAAGTTCAGCATATGTAGGGGTCAATTCTTGCATATTAAAGTTCATGATGAATTGCGTAAATGACCCCGGAAGCGACTGGAGAATCAAACTATTCCCCAAACTATTGTTTAAAGAAATTTCCATAGTCTCAAGCCTCTCAATATATCTGATAATTTTAAGGACATGAGGACTCACTGGACTACCCTCAGGATGTCTAGCCTGAAAGAGTGTTTTGGCGACACGATATATCTCAATTTGAGGTCTATCACCAAAAAGCTCCTTCAGGTGGAGCATGATGCTGCTAGCATTTTCCATATGGAGATGCTCTCTCTGCAGCTCATGAGACATCGAGGCAAGGATGTAAGATTTAACTTTTAAATCTTCATCCAACCATTTCTGATATGTCACCCTTTCTTCTGGGGTGGCATCATCAGAAACTCCTGAGGGCATTTTCTGATCAACAATATACCCAAGTCTCTCAGAATTCAGAACAATTTTGAGGTTAGTCATCCATTCTGAATAGTTATCAGCACCCTTGAGTTGGTTGGCATCTAGAATGCGCATCAAAGGGTTGTTTGAAGCCATATTAATCTTCACAAGACAAAATAGAATAGATATGTGTCAGCGGATTATTAATTAATCAAATCGCTAATAAAAACGTTTTAAATCATGGGTATAACAATTATACAATTTTTTAATTTAAAAAACGTCCTCCCACTGCTTTACATAATCCCTTTAATCTCTCTAACGAGATAACGATAGTTTAAGAATTTTTAAACTATACAGTGAGAAGTGGACCCCACTGGCATTTTACTCCAGCCTCGCGCTAAAGCAATATTGGCCTTTGTAAACCCAATAGGTAGACAACCCTTGTCAATTGCAACTCTTGCAACTCTTACAACTGATCCTAAATACACCTTATCCTCACGCTAAAGCAATATTGGGTAAGTGTATTTCAGATTAACTTGCCAATTATCAAATATATGTTACTGACATTATCCTCACGCTAAAGCAATATTGGATAACATGTTCGCATATATTTGACTCATCTCATGTTTTACCGGCATTAGATTAAATCACACCGACCAAATCCCTCACGCTAAAGCAATATTGGGAAAGACCATAGTGACCTATCTAATACCGTATTGACAAGGCGGATCATTAAAATATTAACACATAACACAATAATTTTTTAATCTGATTAAGAGAGATTTTAAATACAGGCACTCATCTCATGAGAAGGTTATTCTCAATCAATTATTCAATCATGTGCAAACACAACTAACCCCCATCAGTGGGGTTCCCTTGTGGTTACCAACATGAAAAAAAAATAATTGTCCTGGTTTATCATGTAAATTAATAACTCTTATTATTACAACTCATAAACCCCCCACATGCATAAAATAATAAAAAAAAATTACTCTTTTTTTTTTTTTTTTTTTTTTAATGAACGCCGCGGCGATGCTCTCTCTGCGCTGCGGCGCTAGGGCTTCAAAAGCCTCAGCGCTGCGGCGATGCTCTTTCAGCGCTGCGGCGCTAGGGCTTCAAAAGCCTCAGCGCTGCGGCGCTCTTTTAGCACCGCTGGGGCGCTGCAGGGCAGTGCTTTCAGCGCTGGCGCGCCATGTACTCAGCGCCCCTGCGATAACCATCGCTGGCGCGTTATGTACTCAGCGCCTCTGCGATCACCATCGCTGGCGCGTTATACACGTAGCGCCCCAGCGTTCATATGAACGCTGCCGCGCTGAACATAAGCGCTGCGGCGTTCCAGGGACAGTTTTTTCAATTTTGCATTTTCAACACTTGAATTGCATCCGAACATCCCCAGAAATTGTCATACAATTTAACTAACATTTAGCCAACTATAAAAAACACCCAAAACAACACAAAATTGCTCTGATACCAATTGTTGGGAGTTTTACATTCATGGGTGTTTGCATGTGGGTTTTGTGTTTAATCACAATTTATACATATCTCATATATATATAATGAAGCAGCGGAAGCTTAAAGTATTGCAGTAAACACAATCACAATTTATTAATCAGAAACGAGATTGAGAAATAACCCTTGAAGCCTTTGGTTGGAGATTGTTGAAGTCCACCAAAATGTTGTCTTTGATCAATTCTAGTAATCAACAATGGTGGGTTTGATTATCTAGAATGACAGCTTTTGATCCAGCACTTGTTTAACTACTTAAACTTGTGTTCTTGATTTTTTCTTTTGATTAACACTTAATCAATTAATCAAAAACCTATTTTGCTAAATTAGTTTTAAGCCTTAAAAGAAAATAATGAATTCAACTCTTGAATCCATTAATTAGAAGACAATTTCTCTTTTCTCTCTTTGTTAAATGGCTGAGCTAATTTTGCAAAATCAATTTAACAAAAAACCATTTTAATTTAATTTTCATTTGTTTTATTTATACAAATGAATTTAATTTCATTTCATAACACTTAATTTCAATTTGAATTTAATCTAACCTAATCATAGTTAACTCTTAACTTTAGTTAGGTTAAACTAACATTAAAATATTCTAACTATAGTTAACTCTTAACTCTAGTTAATTAAAAGAATATTTAATTATTTTAACCATGGTTAACTAACTTAACCATGGTTAGGTTAACTTTTACTTAACCATTAAGTATAGTTAATCTAACTTAACTAAATGGTTAACTCTTAACCTTAGTTAAACTTAAATTATTTATTCAACAATTAAATAAATAATTATTTATTTGAATTATTTAACGATTAAATAATTATCAAGTGAAATTACAATTATGTCCTTACTCGGTTACCATGTTAACCTAAAGTGGGTCCCACCATCTGACCATATACTTTAGTTAACGTAACCTTAGTAAATTGCTGGATTTTACTGTATTAAACTATTTAATACGGTACGCTGCCCAAGTGCTCAAAGAGTACATTTCATATTGGGACTCCCTAGGTCCACGCCCGATTCGTCAAATGAAACTATTTCACAAGTCCGTGAACGATGCCCCACGCACACGTTACGGATATTACAAATCAGCGCGTCAGACCATACATGTTGAGGTTACTCCATATTCGTATAATCCTTCCGTCATTATATCCAGGATGAACGGGATATAGATCATTACCGTCAAATCCCGATAATTTCATCCATCACTTTATTATCTTCAGATTCGTATCTTAATGAACAATTTACGCAAACACTTTTGCTATAATGTTCGAACCTGGAGGAAACTCCTTTCCCAGGTTAATTGCTTACGGCCATAAGACTTTACAAGATACAATCTCGAAGTTCGGATATACAACCCATCTATGTGAGCTGGCGGATCCCATATCTACGCACACCGAACTCCATGAGCATCGGACCATACCCAGCGACACGTAGCGGTCAGACCATGAAAGGTCTCTGACATACGTGGAACCAAAGTATGATGGATCTCCCACAAGTTCACCGTGGCGCTCAGGTCGAAGGACCACAAATACTACTCAACTCGAGAGGACCTTCCTTTGACGGTTTCATAGGATATCTATTGGGGTCCTCATGAGTCTGTTCAGTATCCAGTCCTAACTGAATACCTGTATGTCTATATGAACTTCAACCAAGCTCATGGTTAACTAAGAATAACCATTTGTACAATACAGCTATAGACATACACTAATCTATGTGTTTCACCGATAGACCCTCATTGGTAAACGTAGATCAGGAACTCTATATTTGAGAAGATACTTCCATAACGACATTTCTTAGTCTCTATTGCAACTCTTTGCAATTTTGTCATTACTAGTAGATTCTCAGGTCTTTGTTACATTATAGATTAGGTTCTAACCTTTTAGATCCCGCTGGGTATTATAACCTGCTAACACTTAGCATTTATAACTATCAGCTTTGCTAACTCTTAGCCATGGTTTAAACTTCTTTAAACCAGATATGAACTCATTCAGATCATATCATTTTTATAATGTTACAAGATTAATTACCATTTAATAAAATTTATCAGCGATTTAATAAAATATGCATTGTATAAATATTACAAACTTAATATTCATACAAACTGGGATGGCGCGTAAGCACATACCCTAACAAACTCCCACTTGCTCTAGTGCCATGCATACTGGTATCTTATACCCATAGCCTCCAAGTGTTTCTCAAACACCTTTGGAGTTAAGGCTTTAGTAAGTGGATCCGCTACATTATTTATAGAATCTACTCTACAAATTATTATATCACCCCTAGCCAAGATCTCTCTAATTATGTGGTATTTCCTCTCCACATGTTTAGATCTCTGATGTGCTCTTGGCTCTTTTGCTTGTGCAATGGCTCCATTATTGTCGCAAAATAATGGGATAGGATCTTTCGAACTTGGAACTATTCCGAGTTCTGCGACAAACTTACGTATCCACACTGCTTCTTTTGCAGCTTCAGAAGCGGCAATATATTCTGCCTCAGTGGTAGAATCAGCTGTGGATCCCTGTTTGGTGCTTTTCCAACTCACTGCTGCACCGTTGAGAATAAACACATACCCAGATGTAGACTTTCTATCATCTAGGTCAGACTGAAAGTCTGAATCTGCGTATCCTCTCACTTGCAAGTCACCATCTCCATAAACAAGAAACTTGTCCTTCGTACCCTTAAGGTATTTCAGGACATGTTTGACTGCCATCCAATGGCTGTCACCTGGATCAGCCTGGTATCGGCTAGTAACACTTACAGCCATACTGATATCAGGTCTCGTGCACATCATAGCATACATCAAGCTTCCTACAGCTGATGCATATGGCATGTTAGACATTCTAACTCTTTCATCTTCTGTTTGAGGAGACATTTTCCTCGAAAGATGAATGCCATGTCTAAAAGGTACACTAGTTGTCTTACAATTAGTGAAACTGTACCTTTCTAAGACACTATCAATATACGATGATTGTGAGAGTCCTATCAGCTTCCTCGCTTTATCTCTATAGAGTTTTATACCTAGTATAAAGGAAGCCTCTCCCAAATCCTTCATGGAGAAGTTCTTACTCAGATAGCTCTTGACTGATTGCAACATACCTATATCATTCCCAATGATAAGTATGTCATCAACATAGAGAACTAAGAAAACTATCATGCTCCCACTGACCTTTCTATACACACAAGCTTCCTCTTCATTTTTGATGAAACCAGACCCTCTGATTACTTCATCAAAACGAAGATTCCAGCTTCGGGATGCCTGCTTAAGTCCATAAATGGACTTCTTCAGTTTGCATATTAGACCAGAGGTCAAGCTAGATGCAAAACCTTCAGGCTGTTCCATGTATATCTCTTCATCGAGATATCCATTTAGGAACGCCGTCTTCACATCCATCTGCCATATCTCATAATCATAATATGCTGCAAATGCCAATAATATACGAATTGACTTAAGCATCGCTACTGGTGCAAAAGTTTCCTCATAGTCGATCCCAGATCGCTGAGTATAACCTTTGGCAACCAGTCTGGCTTTAAAGGTTTCAACCTTTCCATCAAGCCCACGCTTCCGTTTAAAAATCCATTTACAACCGATAGGAACTATTCCTTCAGGAAGCTGAACCAAGTCCCAGACTTGATTTTGATGCATAGAGTCAATTTCGGATTTCATGGCATCTTGCCATTTTCCCGAGTCAATGTCCAACATCGACTCTCTATAGGTCAAAGGATCATTTTCTTCAATTAAGAAAACTCCAAGCGCACCTTCAGGTATCTGACCATACCTAGTAGGTGGCCTAGACATCCTTTGTGACCTACGAGAATGGTGTGTTAAAGGTATTTCACTCGATTGAGCCTGAGTTTCCATCAATGGTTCATCAGTGTTTTGATTGACTTTATCAAGTTCAATCTTTTTACAATCCCCACAATCCATAAGAAACTGTTTCTCAAGAAAAGTGGCATTACGAGCAATGAACACATTTCGTTGTTCAGGATCATAAAATTGGTATCCCATTGAATTCTTAGGATACCCGATGAACTGATACTTATACCCCCTGGGTGCAAGTTTATCCTGTTGTGCAACATTTACATAAGCAGGACAGCCCCAAATTTTAAAATATTTGAGACTTGGTTTCCTTCCAGTCAATATCTGATATGGAGTGGAAGGAACAGCTTTAGATGGAACTCTGTTCAATATGTGAGTTGACGTTTGTAGGGCATGACCCCACAGATATTCAGGAAGATCGGTAAAGCTCATCATCGATCGGACCATATCCAATAAAGTCCGATTCCTCCTCTCCGATACACCATTGTGTTGCGGAGTACCTGGAGGACTATATTGAGCTAGAATCCCATTCTCTTTTAAATAATCCGAAAATTCACCGCTCATGTATTCACCGCCTCGATCTGATCGAAGGCACTTGATGTACATTCCGGTTTGTTTCTCTACTTCAAGTCGGAATTCTTTGAACTTTTCAAAGGTTTCTGACTTATGTTTCAAAAGAAACATATACCCGTATCGTGACAAATCATCGATAAAAAGTACAAAGTATCGAAATCCACCCATAGCAGTATGATTCATTGGACCGCATACATCTGTATGTACAAGTTCCAATAAATCTGAGGCACGGTGTCCTACACCTGAAAATGGAGATTTGGTCAACTTTCCCTGAATGCATGATTCACAAACTGGATAAGGCTGTATGGTCAGATCAGGTATCTGTCCATCCTTAACCAGACGGGTTAGGCGTCTCACACCTATATGACCTAATCTCATATGCCATATTTTCGTTTCATTTAAAGTTTCCGAATTTCTACTAGTACTAGCTTGCATACTCATGACACTGCTTGTTGTATCTAATATATAATGCCCATTCACTAACCGACAATCAGCTAATAAAACATCATACATATCATATAATAATAAGGAACAGTTCTGAATATTCATATGATACCCTTCACTGTCGAGTACAGGAAGGGATATTATCTGTCTGATGATGCTGGGAACAAAATAACAATTATTTAATACAACATATTTATTACATGGGAGAAGTAAATCCAAATGTCCTACAGCTTCAACCTGCAGGAAATCACCATTTCCAGCTCGAAGCTTTACCTCTCCTGGCTGCAGCAATCTAACTTCCCTCAGACCCTGTAACATATTACAGATGTGAGAAGGACATGCTGTATCTAATACCCAGCCTGCATTAGCATCAAATGCTAAAGAAATGTCAATGATAGGAAAGCAAATACCTGAGGGAGCCTTCTTCAAGCTTGCAAGATATTTAGGGCAGTTACGTTTCCAGTGCCCCTCATCGCTGCAAAAGAAACATTTTCCTTTTGCCTTGCTTTTCTCTAGAGGTTTGGATATCGGTCGCTTCTGAGGACCTATTCGGGGTGTCTGCCTCATCTTCTTTTTCTTCCCTTTGGACTTCAAAGAAGCCCTCGGGGTAGAAGATGAAACACCCTGAATTAGGAGGGATGAGCCTCCTTTATTCATATCCTCATATGCTGTCCTCAACATGTTATGAAGTTCAGCATATGTAGGGGTCAATTCTTGCATATTAAAGTTCATGATGAATTGCGTAAATGACCCCGGAAGCGACTGGAGAATCAAACTATTCCCCAAACTATTGTTTAAAGAAATTTCCATAGTCTCAAGCCTCTCAATATATCTGATAATTTTAAGGACATGAGGACTCACTGGACTACCCTCAGGATGTCTAGCCTGAAAGAGTGTTTTGGCGACACGATATATCTCAATTTGAGGTCTATCACCAAAAAGCTCCTTCAGGTGGAGCATGATGCTGCTAGCATTTTCCATATGGAGATGCTCTCTCTGCAGCTCATGAGACATCGAGGCAAGGATGTAAGATTTAACTTTTAAATCTTCATCCAACCATTTCTGATATGTCACCCTTTCTTCTGGGGTGGCATCATCAGAAACTCCTGAGGGCATTTTCTGATCAACAATATACCCAAGTCTCTCAGAATTCAGAACAATTTTGAGGTTAGTCATCCATTCTGAATAGTTATCAGCACCCTTGAGTTGGTTGGCATCTAGAATGCGCATCAAAGGGTTGTTTGAAGCCATATTAATCTTCACAAGACAAAATAGAATAGATATGTGTCAGCGGATTATTAATTAATCAAATCGCTAATAAAAACGTTTTAAATCATGGGTATAACAATTATACAATTTTTTAATTTAAAAAACGTCCTCCCACTGCTTTACATAATCCCTTTAATCTCTCTAACGAGATAACGATAGTTTAAGAATTTTTAAACTATACAGTGAGAAGTGGACCCCACTGGCATTTTACTCCAGCCTCGCGCTAAAGCAATATTGGCCTTTGTAAACCCAATAGGTAGACAACCCTTGTCAATTGCAACTCTTACAACTGATCCTAAATACACCTTATCCTCACGCTAAAGCAATATTGGGTAAGTGTATTTCAGATTAACTTGCCAATTATCAAATATATGTTACTGACATTATCCTCACGCTAAAGCAATATTGGATAACATGTTCGCATATATTTGACTCATCTCATGTTTTACCGGCATTAGATTAAATCACACCGACCAAATCCCTCACGCTAAAGCAATATTGGGAAAGACCATAGTGACCTATCTAATACCGTATTGACAAGGCGGATCATTAAAATATTAACACATAACACAATAATTTTTTAATCTGATTAAGAGAGATTTTAAATACAGGCACTCATCTCATGAGAAGGTTATTCTCAATCAACTATTCAATCATGTGCAAACACAACTAACCCCCATCAGTGGGGTTCCCTTGTGGTTACCAACATGAAAAAAAAATAATTGTCCTGGTTTATCATGTAAATTAATAACTCTTATTATTACAACTCATAAACCCCCCACATGCATAAAATAATAAAAAAAAATTACTCTTTTTTTTTTTTTTTTTTTTAATGAACGCCGCGGCGATGCTCTCTCTGCGCTGCGGCGCTAGGGCTTCAAAAGCCTCAGCGCTGCGGCGATGCTCTTTCAGCGCTGCGGCGCTCTTTTAGCACCGCTGGGGCGCTGCAGGGCAGTGCTTTCAGCGCTGGCGCGCCATGTACTCAGCGCCCCTGCGATAACCATCGCTGGCGCGTTATGTACTCAGCGCCTCTGCGATCACCATCGCTGGCGCGTTATACACGTAGCGCCCCAGCGTTCATATGAACGCTGCCGCGCTAAACATAAGCGCTGCGGCGTTCCAGGGACAGTTTTTTCAATTTTGCATTTTCAACACTTGAATTGCATCCGAACATCCCCAGAAATTGTCATACAATTTAACTAACATTTAGCCAACTATAAAAAACACCCAAAACAACACAAAATTGCTCTGATACCAATTGTTGGGAGTTTTACATTCATGGGTGTTTGCATGTGGGTTTTGTGTTTAATCACAATTTATACATATCTCATATATATATAATGAAGCAGCGGAAGCTTAAAGTATTGCAGTAAACACAATCACAATTTATTAATCAGAAACGAGATTGAGAAATAACCCTTGAAGCCTTTGGTTGGAGATTGTTGAAGTCCACCAAAATGTTGTCTTTGATCAATTCTAGTAATCAACAATGGTGGGTTTGATTATCTAGAATGACAGCTTTTGATCCAGCACTTGTTTAACTACTTAAACTTGTGTTCTTGATTTTTTCTTTTGATTAACACTTAATCAATTAATCAAAAACCTATTTTGCTAAATTAGTTTTAAGCCTTAAAAGAAAATAATGAATTCAACTCTTGAATCCATTAATTAGAAGACAATTTCTCTTTTCTCTCTTTGTTAAATGGCTGAGCTAATTTTGCAAAATCAATTTAACAAAAAACCATTTTAATTTAATTTTCATTTGTTTTATTTATACAAATGAATTTAATTTCATTTCATAACACTTAATTTCAATTTGAATTTAATCTAACCTAATCATAGTTAACTCTTAACTTTAGTTAGGTTAAACTAACATTAAAATATTCTAACTATAGTTAACTCTTAACTCTAGTTAATTAAAAGAATATTTAATTATTTTAACCATGGTTAACTAACTTAACCATGGTTAGGTTAACTTTTACTTAACCATTAAGTATAGTTAATCTAACTTAACTAAATGGTTAACTCTTAACCTTAGTTAAACTTAAATTATTTATTCAACAATTAAATAAATAATTATTTATTTGAATTATTTAACGATTAAATAATTATCAAGTGAAATTACAATTATGTCCTTACTCGGTTACCATGTTAACCTAAAGTGGGTCCCACCATCTGACCATATACTTTAGTTAACGTAACCTTAGTAAATTGCTGGATTTTACTGTATTAAACTATTTAATACGGTACGCTGCCCAAGTGCTCAAAGAGTACATTTCATATTGGGACTCCCTAGGTCCACGCCCGATTCGTCAAATGAAACTATTTCACAAGTCCGTGAACGATGCCCCACGCACACGTTACGGATATTACAAATCAGCGCGTCAGACCATACATGTTGAGGTTACTCCATATTCGTATAATCCTTCCGTCATTATATCCAGGATGAACGGGATATAGATCATTACCGTCAAATCCCGATAATTTCATCCATCACTTTATTATCTTCAGATTCGTATCTTAATGAACAATTTACGCAAACACTTTTGCTATAATGTTCGAACCTGGAGGAAACTCCTTTCCCAGGTTAATTGCTTACGGCCATAAGACTTTACAAGATACAATCTCGAAGTTCGGATATACAACCCATCTATGTGAGCTGGCGGATCCCATATCTACGCACACCGAACTCCATGAGCATCGGACCATACCCAGCGACACGTAGCGGTCAGACCATGAAAGGTCTCTGACATACGTGGAACCAAAGTATGATGGATCTCCCACAAGTTCACCGTGGCGCTCAGGTCGAAGGACCACAAATACTACTCAACTCGAGAGGACCTTCCTTTGACGGTTTCATAGGATATCTATTGGGGTCCTCATGAGTCTGTTCAGTATCCAGTCCTAACTGAATACCTGTATGTCTATATGAACTTCAACCAAGCTCATGGTTAACTAAGAATAACCATTTGTACAATACAGCTATAGACATACACTAATCTATGTGTTTCACCGATAGACCCTCATTGGTAAACGTAGATCAGGAACTCTATATTTGAGAAGATACTTCCATAACGACATTTCTTAGTCTCTATTGCAACTCTTTGCAATTTTGTCATTACTAGTAGATTCTCAGGTCTTTGTTACATTATAGATTAGGTTCTAACCTTTTAGATCCCGCTGGGTATTATAACCTGCTAACACTTAGCATTTATAACTATCAGCTTTGCTAACTCTTAGCCATGGTTTAAACTTCTTTAAACCAGATATGAACTCATTCAGATCATATCATTTTTATAATGTTACAAGCTTAATTACCATTTAATAAAAGTTATCAGCGATTTAATAAAATATGCATTGTATAAATATTACAAACTTAATATTCATACAAACTGAGATGGCGCGTAAGCACATACCCTAACAGGATAAGCATAAGAGGATTTGACGGTGATAATCTATATCCCCACACATCTAGGATATCATAACCGAATATATATGCGATGTAAACTCAGTTTGCATGGTTCAACGCGCTAATTTGTATATCCGTGACGTATGCGTGGGGCATTGCTTATGGACTCATAAAATAGTTTCATTTGACCAATCGGGCATAGGACCTAGGGAGTCCCGCGATATGGAGTGTACTCGTTGTGCACTAGGGCAACGTGCCAAATTAAATTATTTTATCTAGCAATATTCAGCACTACCACAGGAATGCGTGCTTGTCTGTATTTAAGTGTTAAATATAACAATTAGTTAATAATTATTATTTACTAATTATATTATGACACATAGCGTATTGTGGACCCTCGGTTAAGTTTACCCAAGTGTGGAATTTGGTGGGACTCACTAGGGGGTAAACTTGGTACTATTCATGAGGGGCAAAATGGTCATTTCTTACTATATATATATATATATAAAGAAAAAGAAAGAGAGAAAGTGAGGTGTGTGAAAGTGTTGGGCAAAAGTTTCCCAAGAAAGATAAAAGAAGAAATTGAGAGAAAGAAGAGAAGAAAGAAGAAGAAGGAGTTCAAATTTTCCATTTCTTATCATTTTAGAGAAAATGATGAAAAACATACACCGGTTATTTTGGGGATTAAGAGTTAATCCTAGGCTGAATATCGGGCTGCTGTTCTAGCTCATCAAGCCTATCGTGTTTGTGACTAGAACTGCACACGAGTTAGTCTCTATGCAGACTCCAGGAAAATACGTGTATAATGTTACACGTTGAGGTGAATTCTCCAACCTTCTAATATATTAATGCGATTAATATATTTCATTTATTGTGTTTATTATTTATTTCACGCTTCCGTTGCATTAGAAATTCGTATATGATACGTATTTAGGCAATAGACACAATAACACATGCATACACCCACGTGTATTAAATTAGATCCTCCTCCAACAGCGTGTACTTCAAGAACTTAAGTTGTAGGATGATGTATTTGCTTCTATACGTTGATGATTTGTTGATCGCATGTAAGAATATGAAAGAAATATAGAAACTTAAGAAGCAGTTGAGTGGCGAGTTTGAAATAAAGGATTTGGGAGCAGCGAAGAGAATTTTGTGTATGGATATTGTGAGGGATAGAAAAGATGTTATCTTCTTGTCCCAATAACGATATATACTCAAAATTCTAGAGAAATGTGGTATGTCCAACACAAAGGCTGTCTCTACTTTTTTGGCCATACATTTCAGACTTTCAGTAACACAATCACCAACATCCGAAGAGAAAAAATTGTAAATGAGTAAAATACTGTATGCAAGCGCCGTGGGAAGCATCATGTATGCAATGGTTTGCACAAGACCAGATATATCACAGACTGTGACTGTGGTGAGTAGATACATGGTAAATCTAGGTAAGGATCACTAGCTTGCAGTGAAGTGAATTCTGAGATATCTCAAGGGGACGTCAAATTACGAGTTGATGTATAAAAAGGATAAAGACAACAATGAAATGGTAAGATGGTACGTAGCCTCAGATTATGCAAGTGATCTAAACAAGAGAAGATCGTTGATGGGCTACGTATTCACAGTGTTTAGGTGTAGTGTGTGTTGGAGATCAGTTCTACAACATGTGGTTGCACTATCTACCACAAAGGCGGAGTACATAGCTGTTGGTAAAGCTATCAAGGAGACTGTGTGGTTAAAAGGCATATGCGCGGAGGTATTGGCTAGTGAAAATGTGAACACCGGTTTATATTGTGATAGTCAAAGTACCATACACCTAAGCAATCATCAAGTGTTCCACGAGAGGTCAAAATACATTGATGTGAGGCTCCATTATATTCGAGAGATTGTCCAAAGTGGTGAAGTTAGTTTAACGAAGATAGCGTTGTCTAAAATCCCTGCTGATATATTAACTAAGCCACTGCCATCGATTAAGTTCATCATATGCAAAGACTTAACTGAAGTTACTACTTTGTGAGGGGGACCGAAGATGCGAAAATGAGAGATCGAGTTGCTTTTGTGGATGATTTTGAATCAAGGAGGAGATTTATAAGAATATTGATTGAAAATGATCGAGATATAATTTGGAGAGCAATCCAAGTATGTAGGGTGTGCAAGGATCGAAGATGGACGCGAAAGGAGGCGAAGGACGAAAAGAACGATGCCCAGGCGTGGATGCCGCGACAACCAGGGCTGGGCGTCGCATCAGCTAAAACAGAACGTAGAGATTCGTGGCGCTGGGCGTGAAAAGTTTTTCTCAAATTAAGACTTCCTTATTTCGTCTCCCTCTTACTTCAGGACTCCTTAATACGACTCCCACACATTTAGGATAAACTTAAAATGTCCTAAAGCCTATATAAAAGCTGTCAATTGGCTTGTAAACATATTTTTGTGATAGATTGAGAAATCTTTGTAATAACCCAATAGATCTAAGTGATCAAGTAAGAAATTTTTATGATTCTTTGTGAGTGAAAATTCTTAGAGTGTAGGAGAAAGTTTTCTTTATAATCTTTCTTATAAAAGGTATACTTTGTAAGTGCCTTGTGATTCATAATAGAAAGAGTGTGATCTTGATCCGCCGTGGACGTAGACAAGTTGCTGAACCACGTAATTTTTTATGTGTTCTTCTTCTACCATTTCTCTATTTATTCTTTAATTATTTATTCTGTATATATTAATTGGGTGATTTTACTTATTTGTTTGCTTCCGCTTTAACAGATGTTATTATTGTCAACAAAAGTTTGTTATAATAGTGAAAAAAAATTAGGTAATTTTTTTAATTGGTCAAATATAAAATTTTATAACTTTTATAGTTAAATAATTTTAAAATAGATAAAAATGTCCATGTCTTATGTACCAATCTCATTCTTCTAAATTTTTTACTTTAAATTTAAACTTTGTAATGTAAAAAATAAAAACCAAAACACATGAGGCTTATGGAGAATCAAAATCAAATCTTTCAACAAAAATATATTATACTTTTGAAATAAATGTAAAATTATTATGTCCTTTTTGCTATTTAAATTTTTTTTACTATTTAAATAAAATTATATCAAATTAAAATATTTAGATGAAATGCATTTGTTATTTTAATAATTTATGACTAAAAAAAATAAATATAGTCATACATTTAAATGCATTGTGTAATGCAAATTAAATAATAATATTTTTTAATGTGTAAGGAGTAAGAGAAAACTAAGAAAAAATTGTGCAACATGTTGTATTTGATTTTTAATGATTATTTTTTTAATTGATTTTTTGTTTTTTATTTTTATATTTTTTTATAGGTACTATAGAGAGAGAGTTGCTTATTATGTATTTTGAAAGAAAATGAAAAAGTTTCAATAATAGTCAAGAGAGATATATTTAGTATCACAGTGTCTGTTTTTCAATTCCGATGGATGTGAATTATTAACAGCTTTACAATAGTGTTTGTTGTAGAATTAGAGTTAATTTTAATTAGTATAATGTGATTATAGGAATATTGTGCATATAATGATATTGATAGTTAAACTATTGGCAATCTAAAATGATAAAGATGTGCAGTTCTTTATGAGGATTAATAGAAGAAGTTTTATACTTATATAGTTATTGTAGATCTTTAATATCTTACAAGTGATGAGATTTCATAAGCTTCTGTAAAGAACCAATAAGCCTATTATAATCACTTTATATATGTAAGTAATAGTAACTAAGTTAGTAGCACAGGCCCAACAATACTAAATATTGTATTTCTAACTAACAATATAATTGATTACCAATGTTCACTATTGAAATACAATGATAACCTAATTCATGTTTAATGTGATAGTTAGACAGATGAGGATGCCTATAATGGTGGTAATGTTGAAGAAAATGGGAAAGCATATAGGTTGAATGCTATATAAAAGGATGGCAAGGCTAATCGTCTAATAGTAAGATCAGTGATATGTATAAGTCGTAGATAAGAAAAAGTGAAACAATTCGTGATTTATGTCCAATCCTATTGGATGAGCAGGATAACATTATTGAACCACAAAAGCCATTTTAGTTTCTCCTTCCGTACGACCTTTAAACGTGAATCCATAAGATAAGGTGTTTTGCTCGGGAATGGGTGGAGTTGTTGTTATAAATTGTTTGCTAACAAGAATGCACTATATGATGTTCTTAACCAACTTGTGCTGAAGGGTAATTGAAACTTCAAAGTTCATATATACGTAAAAGATCAATTAAGGAAAAATGTGACGATAAAATATGCAAGTAGTTAGTTTGTGTTGTATCGACAAATGCTCGAAAATACACTGAAGCTATCTAATCATTCTAATCTCTTGCATCAACTCTTCTTTATACTTTTTCTACTTATATCCTTACTCATTTTGTGCTTCTCGCATCTCTTTGCTTATGACTTAGCCTTGTTACACAAATCATCAAATTGTTAACCATAGTAATCATGTAGATATGTAGATGATGTGTACTATTTAAATTATGCCTAATCAAATAAATAAATAAAGGGAAAAAATGTCATTTTTGCCCTTAACTTATAGCTTAAAAGACACTTTTACCCCAATAAAATTTTTAATACTCAATTTTATCCTAATATGTCAAATTTTGTCATTAGTTTGGATAGTAAAAGGGTAAAATAATAATCTATCCAAATAAATAGTACGTAAAAACTCAGTTAGCTATGAGGTTACGCTAGTAATTATATTTTCAGAACACTATTTTCATCCAAATTAACAAAAAAATTTAACGAATTAGGACAAAATTAGATATTAAAAATTTCATTAGAGTAAAAGTGTCTTTTAAGCTATAAATTTAGGATACATATAACCTTTATTCATAAATAAATGTTAAGTAAGCATTTGACTAACAATAGCATAAATAAAGAAATTTTGTAATAAATGAAATACTTCGTCTTCATCTGGTTCGGGGACGTCCTGATTATAGCCATCAAACTCCATTATAAGATAATTCTCAAGCTCAGTAACATCATTATAAACAACATTATCATCCATGTCAATGTGTCCAATTGTACCTTACGACCGACTGCTTAAACTACTTCAATACTTGTACAAACTCTTTTTCTTTTTCGTTATCTTTTGAAGACAATTTTTGTTTCACATTCAATTCTTACAACTATTGTTATTTTTTTTATTAATATTTAAAATATTTCATTATTGTCAAAATAACTTACAATGTCCTTTCTAAAAATTTTTGACATAAGATTTTTTTGTGTTACATTCTTTTTAGACCTTCACTTTAGTAAATGAAGAGCCATGAATAGGGTTTGTCGGTATATATGTCACACAATAGGATTACTTGATAGATCAATACTTGTAATAAAAAATTTCCATAACATAACTTACAATGATATTAAACAAATTTAAGATTTTAACAATCTAGATTAATCTAATTTATGTTAAAATTAATTATAGACCTAGAAAGTATAAGAAAATATATATAAATTGCATATCTCTCCCTTATGTTGGGGATTGTCTTCTAAAACTATTTTGTACTTTTTTTTTTCCCTTCTATTCAATGTGTTTCTCAATGAATTATATGAGTAGACTATCATGAAACATTTTTCTAAGGATGTTTATTGAATTTTTTCAAATTATCCACCATTTGAAATACAAATTCATTTATACAACTTCGTCTTGTATAATCCAATAATACATTATGAATAAAATACAACAATAATAATTTTACCACATCTTTATTATTTATTTTTTTTAAATTATACTCTTCAAACAACATACTTAACTCTTTTAAACAGTAAATATTATTTCCGTAAACAATAACTAAGATTTTTGAAAAATTATTTCATTAATGGATATTCTTCAATCTTTAAACCTATTTTTAATGTGAACTCTTATTAATCGAAATGAATGCACTTATTATTCATAATGTACCATAATTCATCGTCAAGACCATTAGTTTGTAGTTATCTAAGTAGCAAATAGTAGATTAAAATTCCTGAAAAACTAATCCTCTGCATCTCGATAAATTTACCCATACAAATGATCTAGAATATCTTTATTTGACGTTACGTCAATATTGATTTTATAACATCTAACGCCTATAGCGTTGAATAACCTAAACTTATTGCCGAAAAGAAAAAAAGTTTACAACTCAAATTTTTAATCTCTTAAAAATTGTATCCTTCCTGTAATTAAAAAATAATAATTTACTTTTTAATTACAATTTATTTCAAAGTATATCATGATACCATATTTATAATAACAAACAATATCGGCATAATAGTATCAACATAATAGAAAATATTTTAAAATATATATAAAATTACAAATGGATAATTATAATAGTAACAAACTTGCAATAACATAACAGAAAATATTACAAATGACTAAAATTACAATATAAAAAAAATACACAATCAATAAATAATACATGTGCAAAAAAATTTAAAATTATGAGTTGTAAATTGTTGTTTTCTATAACAAAAATTCACAATAATAAGCAAGTATAATAATAATAATAATAATAAAATAAAATTTTAGAATGAAAAAAATAATAAGCTACATAACTGAATATTCAAATAATTATAATTTCATAATAAAATAAAATTAAAAAATTATATAAATAAATTTATTCATAATTATTAATAAATAAAATAATTAATAATTAAAATAAATAAAATATCCCTAATATATTTTTAAAAAATATTTAATTAATATATATGTAAAAATTTCCTAATAAATAAAAAATTAATATATAAAATAATTAATAAATCAAATAATTATTAATAATAAATTTATAATTAAAATAAAAAATATTTCCTAAATAATTTTTTTTTAAAAATAAATAACAACGCAAGTAGGCAGTAATCACACTACCCACTTGCTTCCCACATGCAGTGTGTATATTAATTGCATTATGGTTTTCACTCAACTGACATGCGATTATCATTTTTAAAAGAGTGATGTTAAACATTTTAAATTATATATTAAAAAATAATGTATTAAATAAATTTTAAATAATAAATTTTAAAATTAATTATTACACATAATTTTGATTTGACACATTATTTTTTGTTATACAATTTAAAATGATTAATATTATTTTTTTATAATTATCCATCCTATTTATTTTATTTTCATATTTTTCATCAGAAATTCAAAAATCAGTCCCAGCATCCAATAAATTTCTCCTAATATTTATAATTTATCAACATCAATTTCTTACTAGCAACTGAAACTTTTATCCAATAAATTTATCCTTAAGTATTTAGTACGATAATATGTTTTTGAACAATATTTATGGCATACCAAATGGCCTTAATGGGCATATTTAATTGGCAATTGGTGTTAGTGTTAACCACTTCTTGAGCTTAGGTTTCAAGTTAAAAGGAAGCATGGAGTTGGTGGACAACATGTCTCCACTATCTATTGATGGACCGTTGGCTTGGCGTGTGATTAGTTCCTGGGCTACCGTTTCTAGAATATGCCACTCCATCTTTTGAACTCTTTATCTTTTGAGCATTTGTTTATTTTTAAGGCTTTCTTTTGACCCAACTTCTAGGTCACCTTCATCGGTTAGACCACCAACTTTGATGATAATAGTGGTGTATCTTTTTTTGTCATTGTTTGTTTGATAATGGAGATATAGTGAATCACTTTATTTTTTTGTTTTAGCATTTCTTTAATGTTTTATTGATAAAAATATTTATATAATTTAGTAAAATTTGAGTTTAATGATGTAGAGTTTGAGTCAATTTATCATAAATGGTAGCTTAATTTTTTTTAATTTTAAATTTAATTTATTATAAATAAAAAATTTCTAATAATATATTGACACAAGTCATTTTGTAATTTATTACAAAATAACTCATGTCACTTTATTTTATAATTTTATTAATAAAATATATAAATTAATTATATTATAATAAATGTCACTTTATATTTAAATTAAAAATTAATACATGACGCCTTATATTTTATGACATATTTTTTCAAAGATAAATATATAAATATACCTTTTAAATATTTAAATTAATAAAAACCATCACCTAACAAAAGCCATTTTATTCTTTTTAAAACCACTTAAGTCGATAGAGTCCCTTTTAAAATTTTTTGGAAGTCTAAATATTTTTTTTTTTTGAAATTAAAATATGAATAAATCGAAAAAACAGTATTTTGCATTTATATTAATATTTTAAATAATAAAAAATTTACAGTGAATCTACTTCTCCATCTAAGTTCCATGTCAGAAATTTTTTATATTATATTATTGCGGGATCCAGAGATAAAGGATAGTCTGCGCGACAGCGCGAGATTTCATAAAATTTAAAAATAAATAAATGCTTGTTAGTAATTTTATTCTTTAGTCCCACTAATGTTCATTTTTAATATTTCAGTCCCTCACAATATAAATTTAAACCCTAAATATTTTGAAATTCAACAATTTGGCCCCACACTTTTAACTCTCCGCCAAGTAAAATTCTTGAGAAGCTTCCGATGCAGTTCCCCCCTGCTTTGTGATTGTGGCTGAACAACACGACAATTTGAGTGACAAAGGAGAGCATGGATTGAAAGTTGTAAATTTCAGAAACCTTCTGCAATGAAAATGCTTCGACCCGCTTGCTGAATTAAATCGATTGTTATCATCTTCAATTCCCAAATCTTTTCCAGTTCACCTGCAAAATAACAACTCCAATGATCACATCCGTGCTTTTTGATTGTGAATCTTCTAAAGAAAACTCAGATGGCAGAACATTACTAACTTCCCCTTAAAATGTTGTTCAAAAAATTGGATCGATCTTTGCTTCATCGGAACATTTGGTAAAGTGGGATTTTCTGGTGAGAATTCAGCTCCCAATTCGGGGTTTTGTTTGTGGTAAATTCAAGAAAAATGGGAACTTTAATTTTTATTATTATTTTTTTTCTTAGATGTCCGATTCCAGTAGTACCAGTACAAGTAAAAATGGGACAGAAAGCAACTATATTGAAATCCTTGGGAAAATCTTTTGACAGAATTTGCGGAACTGATTCTATTATTTAGCCAGAGCATTTCTGTTACAACTCTGTATAAATTATTCCTAATTGGTTCTTTGCTGCCACTAGATCTCACAAGGATATACAATCCTAAGGCAGCTTGAACACAATTATTCTAAATGCTGGAGGTTATCTATTATTCAAAATAGCAGCTCTTTCATTCCTATACTTTGTAACTTAATATTACTGTGCTCTATTTGTATGTCATCGACTATAGTTTCTGCTCTCTCTTCCTCTTCTTATCACTCTCATTCTACTTGCTTGCCATGAACGTCATGCAGATTGGAGGACGAACCTTGGCCAAGGCGAGGATTGATGAAGGGAGGATCCATAATCCATCTCCACAGATCAAGCCTGAAGCAACTGCTGGAATCATAAAACATGCCTTCTTGTTGTTTAGCTTGTGCCATACAAACACAATCAGGCTCCCGACACACATATCAATTGCAAAATAGGCCCCAACTAGGAAAGGCACAGCCATAACCATTGGAAGAGGTATCCATTTTCCGATTTTCTTAGGAGAAAGATCTCTTAGTAAATTGGCTGCTACAGCAAAGGCAAAAAATCCGTAACAGAGCTGCAAACAATGCTGAGGCAGGGCGGAGAAGCCTTCAACACCTAGAATTGCCATATTTCTGTAGATAATGGCATAAGGAGCTTTGTACTCACCATCTGGGTTCCCCACATCAAAAGCCTTGTAGAAGAGAAAGAACGTAAGAGGAGCTACAACACAGCCTATGGCGGTCCCAATGACCTGGCTAAGAAGCATAGACCTGGGTGAAGTGAGAGTGAGATGACCAGTCTTGAAATCATGCATCAAATCGGAAGAGATGGATACGATGGACTTAATTAGACCACAACCAACAAGTCCGGCCACCACGCCATTATCTTTTCCAGACAAGGCAGCAAGAACAAAGAGGGCCACTTTTCCATAGTTGTAGGCCATATTCATGTCAGTTAGACCAGCTCCATAAGCGTTGCAGAAACTAAGAGAGGGGGCAAGAATGTAAGCAACGACTACGTAGTACCACTTCAGCTCAGGGAACATGAGAGGGATCAAGATGATGGAAATAATGGCGAAGATAGTATACCCTGCACATGCCATCCAGATTGGGATGCTCTCTCTGATAAACATTTCATTTCGTTGAAGATCATCAGGAGGCTGTTTTGGGTTATCTGAATCTGCATTAAGGGAAAAATGAATTAAATTAATAAAATCTAATCTCACTCCAAGATCATGATGGCTGGCTCTAGTTTAGCTTTTCTCTAACTGACAGTAAAACATTGGGTTAAATCCTACACCATGGTAATAAGTGGCATCCTGTTACCTTACCTGGAAGTGAAAATGAAGTACCGAGGTTAGATTACAGCTGCCACTCTTTACCAATGGACATGAGATGAAGATGGAACAATGAGGAAAGAAATTCAATAAGCTGGATAGGGACAGAATGAAAGCTAAAGTTGTGAAATTACCTGTTTTCAGATTGTTATCCTTCACTCTTGCACGGATGTTTCTAGCAGTAGAATAGAGAATCTTAAGAAAATTGTAGAGCCCATCTCCTAGGATCAGAGCAATAGAAACAAAAACCTGCAGCCAATGGGGGAGAACAACCATAAAAGTTAAGAGTTTATCACCTATTAATTTTGAAAATACAAGTTACACCAGTAATGAGTGACCATTTCTGCAAAAGAAACTGGGAACAGATGTTTACTGACAAACCTTGTAACCATTTAGACTCTTCATACTACTTTCAGGTAAGGTTTTAGGAAACCAGTCGCCTTTGAGCCCAGTTATCAGTGGCCACATTATTCCCCAAGAGAGCACAGCCCCAAGAAGCAGAGACAAATTCACAAGATGGGAACAGATCATTCCTGCGCCAATATAAGTCATACTGAAATTGAAGTAAAATCTGCAAAAGAAAATTTCATCAATACCAATGAGAGGTTTAATCACAGGCAAGACTATACAATGCAAAGGAAAGATGTTGAGCACGCACGAATTTTTCCAAGCTTTCAATCCAAATGTTGGAAATTGAGCAAATCCGCACAGCTCGCCCCCCGAATAGAACCATTGAAAGAAAGCCCACAGGAAACTAAATGAAAAAAATTTCATGAACCCATGAACTTGCTCTCTGCAACAAGGGTAAAAACTTGTATTAGTTTTTGCACGCTCAAAACCATTTGGTTTTATCTGAAAAGACTAGAATTGAGGATGGTAAATTCATACTTGGCTTTCTTGTCTCCTTTAGGAGTATGAAACCCATTAATAAGAACTGCAGTAGCAGTACCACTTGGATACCTCAACTTGTAGTCTATGATCATGATCTGTAACCACAAAAAGTGAATGATAATCTATTGTAAAACTGAGATTATCATCAAAACTCCAGCAACCCAGACTACCAAATTAAGCTCATTAAGTTTGCTGGAAAATCAATCCATGATCAATTTAACATGTAAGATACCTTTCTAAGAGGCACCAGTGCCAGAAGCCCGACAAAGCTGCTAACAAAGAGAAAACCAGTCATCCAACCAATCCCAGGTTCTTTGGTGCTCTTTGGAGTATTCCCAGGTGTGTCAACTCCTGCTTGCTGATATGTCTTCCTGTTTAAACCTAACAGATAAGACCCAAAACCACCTGCAGTACCAAAATGAACAAACAGTATCAAGTTAACAAGTATCCAATAAATAACCGTTTGAGAATTAAATAATAACAATAAAGACAATTAAAAACGAACGACAACAAAGAGAAAGAATCTCCAAACCTCCAACAGCAATGCTATAGCAAGCAACTGCACAAGTTTGAATTACGGTATTTTCTTGCCTTGTAAAAGGAGTTGCTACAATTCCAGCCTTGTGAAGCAGCTTGGTCCATGTTCTGATGAATACAAAGGCAAGGAGAGCAGCAGAGACATTGAGATTGGGGACTAAACCGGTAGTCAAGTTCAGCTTCATCACTATGACACTGTAAATGATCCCAATAGCTAAGCTAGCAACAAGCCCTCGAATTGTGATATGTCTTGTCCACGGTGCAATTCTCTTAATCTCCTCTGACTGATCTTGTACCTCTTCCAAGTCCACATCCTCTCTCTCATTATCAACTCCTGCAATCTCTTTCATTTCTTCCCCATTGATGTCCCTCATTTTAGATTATCAAAACCTTCTTCCCAACTGAACCTATCAACAATCTGAAATCAAATCCATTTTCAAATTCCAATTTAGTACCCTGAAAAATAAAATAAAATAAATGAAATTGAAATAAAGAACATTTGACAAACATAGTACAGCCTTGTTGCGCTCTTCTTCTTCTTATTTCAGTAGAGCAAGATGTTTTGTTTGATCATCTTAGCCAGAAAGCTTCAAAAACGTTTCTTGATCACTTGTTCAATCCTGGCGTTGACTTGCATGAATCTTCCACAAAATGACACACAAGATAAGAAAGAAAGACTCCAGAAAAAAGCAAATTGATTGTAAAACCTTGGAAACCTCACGCACACCCTAAATGAGCATTAAATGCAAAATCAAAAACCTTGAATAGTCCACCAAATCCACAAATGGGTGCCTCACTTTCCTCATTAAATGATCTTACGGCAAATCTTGATAGCAAAAACTGGCCTAAAGAAGACAGATTTATAATGCCACTTCTATTAAGCAGCACTAACAATTAACAGCAGGTCACCAACCGAAGAATTCGTTGGAGTTCCGAACCGAATATCATTTTGTACTACATAGAAGTACAAAAGGTGAAAAAAAAAGTGTTTTGTAGTAAAATGAATAAACTTTTCCACAACCACATCATCATCATCAAAAATACATTACAAATTTTTAATCTAACACTTGGTTGGCCACGAATTTTGATCCTACTTCTTGTCGACTCTTATTTCTTTTCTCTCTAACGCTAAAGAGACAGGTGGGTCTAGTTGATGAAAATGGAAGTTTCAAAAGAATAAAGAAATTGAAGAAGGGGCTGGCATTCGATTGGATTAGACTGGACTGAATTTATTCCTCCCTTTCAAAGTAGTGTCTTCGCATTTTATTTTTTTTATCTTTCTTTTCGTTTTGCTGAGGCGTGTGGTGGCTAACTCCAAAAAATAGCGCATTGAATCAAACTTTTAACAGTCAACATTCACAAGAACACAGAGACATAGGACAACTCATTGCTGGTCGATGTAAGAAAAAGATCAATGAGAATCTGAGGATGTGGGTTTCAAGTTCAGTGGCTGTCTTTTTGCGGGGCCCGAGAAATGGGCGAGTTCGATTAGATTTCAATGCATCAGATCGAGATCAATTTCTCACCTTCCATGTCAATGTCGATGTCTGGCGGGAGTAATTATCATAGGATTCTGTAGATTGATTAATTGTCAAAAAGAAAAGTATTTTTTTCATTCTAGTGAAAATCTTATTAAAGTACAATAAAATAAAATAAATTATATTAACTCTTTTAAGATTTTCAAAGATGATCGAAAAACTCTGTAAGGGTGGTTTTGAAACTTCCTCAGATTGGTTATGCCGTTGGTTTGCTTTCAATTGTATTGGTTATGTTGTAAGGATAGAGGATCTACGGTTACGTGGTAACTTTTTTATATTATTTTTTTATTATAAGGGTTGTTCTTTTTATTTCTTTTTATAATAGTTGTTTCTTTCCTTTTATGGAAGTGTTGAGTTTTAAATATTTTTAAATTATTTTTTTAGTTAAAATAGTATTATTATTTTTTATTATAAAAGATTGAAGTTGAATCATGAGAAATATAAAGAGAATAAAAGAAAAAAATAACATAAATAATAATGAAAAAATTAAAATCTTTAAAAATTACATTCGTATTATAATTTTTATATATTACAATATTACAAAGATAACTTTTATATAGAATTTAGGTTAACATAAATAAAAAAATATAAATACATAAAAAAAATTACATATAATCTATTAATTATAAAATATATATGGTAGGAGATTAATATAGTAATTTCCTATATTTTTAATATCCCCCTTTAAATTCAAGTAGAGGCTTGAGTTTGAAAAAAAATATTTTTTATTGTAATGGTAGGCATTGAAAAAATCAATCACTTGCGAATGTAGACGCGTTGAATGAAATATGAAATCAACCGTTGCTAGTGCAAGTGCATTGTCAACCACTGCGAGTGCAAACGCGTTGATAAAAAACAAAAAATCAACCGTTGCGAGTGCAAATGCATTGTCAATCACTGCGAGTGCAAACATGTTGATAGAAAAAAAAAATCAACTATTGTGAGTGCAAGTGTGTTGAGGGATTATTCTACAAATTTATTTAAAAATTGCAAAAAACAAAAAAAAAATCATAAAAATAAGAAATTATAAAATGACTCAAAACTTAAATAAATTACAAATTATCTGCATAACTTTAAAAAATTTACAAAAAAAACCCTATTGTAAATTGAATCACCGAAATTTTAAAAAAAGACCTGGGACTGATAAATCCAGCAGAGGGGAGTTGAATGGAGCCGGTGATGAGAAACCACTCGCCGAAAAATGGCAAAAATCTAAAGTGGACGATGAAGGACGGCAACTATGTTCAGAGGCGCGTGGGGATGCGTGTGACTTCGGATTGACAAGATTCCGGTGCCTTTGGAATCTCCAGTTGATTCTGAGTGCAGTTGTCTGGGCAATACAAACTAATGCGCCAAAAATCAGTCGGAATCCAAGGCGAACAATAACAGCGGCAGAAAGTTTGGTCGGCGCGTGAAGGAGCGTGCAGCGACGAAGAAGCTTGATTCCGGTGGAATTCAACTGGCCGGCAGCGTCTGAACTTTTTGGGCAGGGTGGTGTTGATTACGGTGAAATTCGACAAACTTTCGGTGGCGTTCTGATAAAACTCCGGTGAGCTTACTAAGAGTTTTCGAAAAAATTCTGACAAATTCCGCTGAACAACAAGACTGTAAAATAATAGAACCTTAAGTTCTGATACCATGTGAAAAATGTAAAGAGAATAAACAAAAAAGACAACAGAAATAATAAAAAAAAAACTTAAAATCTTTGAAGATTACATTCTTAGCCTTTATATAAACTTTAAGTTAACATAAATAAAAAAATATAAATACATAAAAAAAAATCACATATAACTTATTAATTATAAAATATATATGATAAGAGATTAATATATTGATTTTCTATATCTTTAATATGAACATTTTTCAGTGTGAAAAAATATATATAAATCTTAATAATTCTTTGATTATTATATCAAAAGTATGTGATGTATTTTTAATGAATTTCATTCATGGTATTATTTATTTTTCCAAGAAAAAAGGCTTTTATTTTTTATTTTTTGAAGAAAATGTTTGATAAGTTATAAGTTGTTTCTTATTTTAAAATTAGTTAGGATCATTTTTGAAACTCATAAATTTTTTTACCCAATAATATTTTTATATAATTGACATAAAAAATTTATATTTTAATTAAAGTGGTATTTGATGTACTTTATACTTATTAAAAAAAGTCAAACAATTACTTAATAAGTAATAATTATTAATTAACAAGATATTAATTGAGAAACAAAATATATAATCCAATTTTATAAAGGTAGTATTACATTTTTTTTACTAATATTTGTACCTTTTTTTTATAAAATCATTTGAATTTGATTGAAATCTAACATTAATCTATTTATATAAAGATAAGTGTTATCTTTTCCAATAAAAGTAATTAAAATAAATAAATTTTTTAATGTATTAAATGACATTATAAATAATTTGAAGGAAATTAAATAAAAAATAATTAAATATGAGTCTTTTGTTAAAAGAGTAATTGATCTCTCATTAAAAATACCGATATATTTTTATTAAATTTTGAATTTTGTATAAGTCTATTTTATTTCTCTTCTTAAGAAGAGCTTTAAGTACAAGTATATTAATAACTATAAATTGTATTATCTTAATAATTATTTATTTTTGTAATAATAAATTTTGTAATATTATTGGTTAATTAATAATATTAAAATTTAAAAAAACGGATGAGATGTGTTTGTCTTGAAAGCGACTATGCAATTTTCTTTCCTTTTTGTTAAGTCTTCTTTCAAGCCCCTTGGTGCATTCATTATGAACTGTTGTTCAGAAATTTCCAAAACATTTTTTTAAAAAAAAAAATTGGGTTGACCTGTTTTTGATTCGCATGGTTTTTAAAATTTCTCCAATTTTCAGTTCTTTGAGTGATTTCTTCTTGTTCTTTAACTCCTCTATTTTCTTTTTTTAAAATTAATTAAACTCAATAACCGAAGTTTTTTTTTATTTAAAAAAAAAAGGAAAAGGGTAGTATCATTTTTGTTTATAAAATAATAAAGAAGAATTTATTACAACAAAAATATATCTTATTTCAAGATGAATATAACGTCAAATCAATAATCGTATTGAAAAAGCTGAGCAAAAAGACAAAAGTATCAATGACGTAATTAGAATTTAATTGAATTTTCCTGAGAATATTTAGTTAAAAGTTTGTGGGGGTCCGTTTAGTGTCATTCATTCATCGAGTTGGATGCGAGGATCTAGTGTGATAGGCCGGCCTACCCATGTCTTCTACTGAATCAATTCGTTTTCTTTCTTTTTACTCTCTTCAGCTAACTCAATTCTTGATATTGTTGTGATGTATAAATTAACGAGTAATGTTACTTTTTTTTATATTATCCTTTCTTTTTTTTATAAATTTTAATTTATAAAACATGAGCCCAAACATTTTAAAACTTTATTTGTTAAGGTCCATTATCTTTCACTAAAACTCAACAAATGCAGAAGCGTTTTCGGCTCGTTCTTGATATTTTCAAAAAGAGTTATCGACATTAAGTGCTCTCTTCGATCAACTATTTTAATCATATATTAATAATTTAAAATTGACCGGTTATTAAGAATTATTAAATTTGATATTTTTTTTTATAAATACAATTCTTATAATTTCAATAAAAATTTTATAAAGATAAAAAAAAATTATCTTTATTTTAATAAAATTCTAACACACGAATCTAAAAATAAAAAATCTTAAAACTTTTAAATTTTGATGAGATTTTACAACTAAAATTTGAACGCACTTTATAATATTATAAATATAGTCTAAATTGTTGAATTAAAGAATTTTTTTTTTAGAGATTCGTTGACTATGAATAAGCCTCTTTCTCTCTTTATCATTATTTCTTTCTTTTTTATTCTTTTTACTTTTTTTTAATCTTTACTAACTTAAGTTTAAGCATTAGAATGCCATTACTGAAAAAACTAATGGTGTAGTTGAACTTGTTTTTTATTGCAAGATTCTTATCAAGCCTATCATCATTAGAGTGAATTAGTTTAGTTTAATCTTCACGAACCCAATTGTTTTGTCTATTGTTGAAAAGAAACAAATTTAATTTGTTAATTTGAAAGTTATTCAAATTTTTGGGTCAATAATTTGGTGTTAACCACAAGGACAAGACAAAAAAGCCATCAGACAAAAGAATAAAATATTATAAGAAACATGCATTTAAAGACTGTAGTTACTCATTCCATGGCTGCTCAAAGTAGTAAACAAAACTTGCTACTTGATAAGAATCTCATATTACAGAACCAAGAACGATCTATAGAAGTGCAAAATTATAACGTATCGCAACCAAGACAAAGGATTACCGACTTGGCATGAAGCATTGTAAAAGGAATTGAGGAAATCGTAGTAGAAAAGGAATGAATTAAAAGGTTTGTTGGTGGAAGTACTAAAGAAGTGTAAGAGTCTAGAAAAACAATGAAAGCCCCAGCAAATCACTTAATCGTGATAGAATTTGTTGAATTCGAAAAGCACCCTCCTAAAAACTGAGGGTAGCAGAAACCTTTCTTGGCTTACTCAAGAACAGAAAAAGAAAGGAGTTCGAGTAGAGACACCTTAAGAAGAGACTAATCCACCAAGCAAAAGATTGTATCAAGAAAACTGTGACTGAACTCCTCTATCCCCCTTTAATCTAAAATTGATGATTCAAATAATATGAGACAAAGTCGATGTGTGGATAAAAAAAGGAACGGTTTAGATGAAAGTGATGCTCGAAAATTATTGGATTAGCTTAAAAAAGAAAACAATGAAGTGAGAGATGCTCGAGAATTATTAAATTAGCAACTAGAAAATAGCAAAATTAAAAAAGATGCAAAGAGAATGCTGAACAGGATTAAGGAAGAGAAAAAATAACATAGCTTAGCATTTAAGACTAGAAATCCTCTAAAAGAGAAGTTTTGTGAAATTAAAGAGCAGTTGCACCAGCTCCTTGAGAATTGAGAAAGACCAAAACTTCCTCCTTCATAAGTAATTGAAAGGGAAATAATGTCTTCTTTTGCAGATAAGCTCAGAGACATGTAGTTACTAGTAGGCTTTAAACTATTAAGCCTACCAATTTATAGGAAAATGGAAAATTCAAACCATTATGTCGACCAAGTAATCCACCTGTTCTCAATTGTCAGGCTTGGGCAGAACTAAATATGGCGCATGCTCCACATAAACCTAAATGGATAAGTCCTTATTTGGTATCGAAGTTTGAGGCTCCTACAATGAGTTGACTGAAAGAATTATCTAGCATTTTTTAGAAGCTTATGATAAGGCTAAGGGCTGCTAACAATTGCAACAACTTAAGCAAGGTTAAATTTGTTAGGGTCGGTGCTTACGTGTCATCTCTGAATGTACATATACCTGTATATATATATATATATATATATATATAAGTGTACATTCCCATTAAATCGTTAATACCCATTTATATGATATTATGTAATGTAACATTACAGACATTGTAGATTTGAAAGAGTTTGGATCAGATCTAAAGGAGTTTAGATAAGGGTTCATAGTTAGCCACGCTGAGAGATATAAATACTAAATGTTAGCACAGCTAAGTGTTAGCTGGTTATAATACTCAGTAGAGCCAATAATTGGAGCCTTATCTGTAATGAGACATAGACTTGAGAATATACTAATAACTATATAGTTGCAAGAGTTATAATTGGGTACTAGGAAATGCTAATTACATAAGTATATTCTCGAATAATTATCCATGATCTATTTCTACCGATGCGGGTCTGTCGGTGGATACCTTAAATATAAATCAACATATGTTGTACTTATATGGTATAGATTGTTGTTCCTAGTCGACTATGAGCTTGGAGCTCGTATTGACATATGGGTATCCAGTTAGGACTGGATATGGGACAGACTCACAAGAGCCTCCGATAGACATCCTATATAAGCCATCAACGGAGGGCCCTATTGAGTTGAGTAGTATACGTAGTCTTTTGATCTGAGTGCCACGGTGGACTTGTAAGTGATCCACTATACTTTGGTTCCACACATGTCACAAACCTTTCATGGTGTGACCGCTGGGTGTCACTGGGTATGGTCCGATGCTTATGGAGTTCGGTGTGTACAGATATGTGATCCTTCAACTCATATAAGGAGTTAGATATCCAGATGCTTCGAGACTATATCTCAAAAAATATTGTGGCCACAAGTATTAATCCTGGGAAAGAGTTTTGTCATGATAGAACAATGTGGTAAAAATGTTTGCGCATATTGTTCAGTGAGATACAAGTCTAGAGATAGGACATGGATGAGTACCAGGGAATTTGATAGTGATAATCTATATCCCCGTGCATCTAGGATATCATGACGGAAAGACTATACGTATGCATTGTAACCTCAACTTGTTGGTTTAACGCATTGATTTATATATCCGTGACATGTGCATGGGGCGTTGCTCACAGACTTATGGAATAGTTCTATTTGACAAATCGGGCGTAGGACCTAGGGAGTCTCTCGATATGGGATGTACTCGTTGTACACTGGGGCAACGTGCCAGATTAAATTGTTTAATCCAACAATATTCAACACTACCACAGGAATGCATGCGTGTCCGTATTTAAGTGTTAAATATAACAATTAGTTAATAATTATTATTTATTAATTATATAAGGACAAGTGATGTATTGTAGACCCTCAGTTGAGTTTACCAAAGTGTGAGATTTGGTGGGACCCATTAAAGGTATGCTTGGTAACTATTTATGGGAGACAAAATAGTTATTTCTCACTTTGATTATTTAATAGTTAAATAATCAAAATATCTCTCTTATTATATTATATATTATTATATTATTATTTACATTATATAATATAATATATTATATTATACTATATTATATATATATATATAAAGAGAAAGAGAGAGAGAGTGTGTGTGTGTGTGTGTGCGCAATTTTGGGCATTATGCCCGAGAGAGAAATGGAGAAATGGAAGAAGAAGAAGAATAAGAAGAAGTAGAAAAAGAAGAAAGAAGAAAAAAAAAGAGGGAAAATGAAATTGTTTTATTTTCTCTATACTTCTATTTGGAGCAATTGTGAATTGTTTCAAATTCTCTATTTTTTATCCTTTTGAAGAAAATGATAAAAACACATACCAGCCATTTTAGAGTTTAAGAATTAAACCCAGTGCTGCGTATAGGGCTACTGTTCTAGCTCACCAAACCCACCGAGTTGGTGACTAGAACTGTTCATGAGTTGGTCTCCATGCAAACTCTAAGGAAATGCGTGTATAACGTTATACATTGAGGTGAGTTCTTAACCCTTATTTATATATTAATGCAATTAATATATTTATTTATTATGTTTATTATATAATTTACGCTTCCACCGCGTTTAAATTTATATATGATGCATATTTAGGAAATAGGCACAATAGCACATGCATACACCCACGTGTATTAGATCGCTGAAAAAACTAAGAGTTTAAGGAGTTTCATGGGATGATTTCACTATATAGTGATTTCGCTTAGGGCGTTTGATTGGCTAATTGTCTTTAAATCCCTTAAGACAAGATTAAAGTTGAGAAAATTCTAATATTAGCTATTTGAGAACCTGACCACAACCTATATAAACGTAGTGGCCTATGAGCAAGCATCTTGGTACATAAAGATTAAAAAGGATAAGGTAACAAAGAAACTAGCTATGGCAAACACTTTAGGAAAGGTGAGAAGTTATGAACTTAAGAGGTCTTCTGTGAAGAGGGTGGTATGAGAATAAAAGGGTAAAACACCCGCCAAGGGCAATAAAATATCATCAAAATGACCAACCTTAAGAGGATATAATGAAAAGGTCTCTCGCTAAAGAAGCAAGAGTTTGAGATGAAAGATTTATTCCCTTTCCAATCCCATTGGCAATGGTATTCAAGATTAAGGGAAAAAGATTGCTTGAGGAACCAAAAATCTTTTTGATCTTGCCCAAGAAGCAGAACAAACACCTGAGGTGTGAATATCACAAAGACCATAGCTACACCACCAACATGTGTATACCTTTAAGGCACTAAATAGACCATCTAATAAGGAATGAGTACTTGAAAGAATTCAGAGTTGGTTTAGAGAAGGAATACCTCAGTCGACCAAGAACTTAAGAAGTTGGAAACTTTTTCCAACTGGACATGAATATGATAATCTCAAGAAGCCCTACGCTTATAAAAGATTTAAATATATAAAGAAAGAATACTCACGGTACTCATTAAAAGAACTAGGTAATGTATAATACCTTAGTCACTAAGAAACCCCTAGTTCATGTGGTTTCCATCATGTTCACTAAGGAGGATGTGCAAAGAGTTAGTTACCCGCATGACAATGCACTAGTAGTAATTGAAAATAGTTGATTATTCTAGGGTGTATGCATGTGAGTAATGCGTTCATCATTACAAATATGTGTATCTCATACAATATATCATAGCAGCGGAAGCTGAAAATCTAATTTTCTAGATTCATAAACATAATAAAATTTTCATTTAATCATATAAATGAAATAATAAAGATTGATAGAATAATCACTTTAACAAGCCTTTTGAACCAGTTTATGTGGAGTCTGCCTTGAAACATACTTGTTGTCAATTCTAGCACCGAACTTGGTAGGCTTAGGTAGGCTTAAATAGTAACTTGACTCCAGCAAGAGTTTAACACTTAAAATAATTGGCTTAACTCTTAAGGTTTGAATTACAATAAGCTATAAATGATATTTGTTCTAGTTTAACATTTAAACAAAAAATATTCATTTCATTATCACTTGTAATGTGACCAGCCAATCAAGAAGAAGAATAGAAGAAAATAAAAGTTTTCTCAATACTTGGATAACTTTTTCCAACTCTTGAAAAATGAAAGACTTTACCCTTCTCACTTGTAATAGTCGAATTTCTTCCTCTATCAAAATGAGCAACTTTTACTTTTTTATTTGCAATAATGATTTTCCTCTATTTATAAAGCATTGCCCCCACATGGCATGGCAACACTTGCCTTGCCATTTGCTTTTTTTGTAACAATTATTTACATTAAACAATTGATAAAAGACTAATAATGCAAGTGTGATGGTCGAATTTTACTTGTTAGATTGGTGAAACAATTTCATCAATTCTAGCATATTTCGCCCTACATGGAATGGCAACCAATTGCCTTTGTCTCTTGTTTTATTTAAACAATTTAAATGGTTAAAAAGACATGTGCTAATTGCATTATTAACGCATAATAAATTATAAGCCATTTAATTTAATAAATAATTATTGTTTGACTTGTAATAATAAGATCAAATATTATTATTATTATTATTTTATTCAAAAAATAAATTTATGAATAAAATAATAATATTACTTGTCCAACAAGTAAGGCCATTTTGATAATTTTTAAGTCAAACAATAAGTGACCTATAATATATCATGTGTCATTATTTTATTGGTCAACAACTATTATTAACTAATTGACGTACTTAATGCTTAAGTCTTGACACATGCACACCCGGAGGAACAAATGTCTGGTTTGCTAAATTTTACGAGATCGAACTATTCAATTCGATATGCTGTCCTAGTACACAACTAGTACACTTCATATTGTGGGACTCCCTAAGTCCACTCCTGATTTGTCAAATAGAATTTTTTCATGAGTCCATGATCGATGCCTCATGCATATGTCATAGATATTACAAATTTGTGCTTTAGGTCATACAAGTTAAAGTCATAGTGCATACGTATAATCCTTCTGTCATTTATATCCTAGAAGAGCGGGAATATAGATTATCACCATCAAATTTTCATGAGCTCATCCGTAAACTTATCTCTAGAGACATATTTTGATGAGTAATATGCGAAAATACTTTTGCGACATTGTTTATTCTATGATAAACTCTTTTTCCGAATTGATTATTTATGGTCATAAGACTTTGAAATACAACCTCGAAGCATTCGAATATACAACTCACTCATGTGAGCTGATGGATCACATATCTGCGCACATCAGACTCTATGAGCATCAGACCATACCCAGCGACACGTAGCGGTTAGACCATAAAATATCTCTAACATATGTGGAATCAAAGTATGATGGCTCACTCACAAGCCCACTGTAGCACTCAGGCTAATTGACCACAAATACTACTCAACTCGAGAGGACTTACTATTGACGATTTCATGAGATGTTTATTGGGATTCTCGATGAGTCATTCAGTATTCAATTCTCACTAAATACCCGTATGCTATATGAGCTTTTATTAAGCTTATGAACAGTTAAGAATAACTATTTAGACCATCCAGATATAGTCATACCTAGGGCTGGGCAAAAAAACCAATTCACGAAAAAATTGAACTGAATCGGACTGACCAGTTCAGTTCAGTTATATTCTAATGGTTAAAAAATATTTGTATAGTTATTTTGGTACCAATCTCCAAAAAGATTTATTCGATTCAGTTGTGTTATGAAAATTGAACCAAAGGTTAAATTAGTATTTTTAATATTTATTTTATAAATTAACAAGTGGCATAATTATATTAAGTTCAAAAAAAACTTATTGTGAGATTGGTTGTAGGGGAATATTGATATATAAAATATTTATCCCTAACCTTAAAAGCATATTTTTCAAATCTTCTTTTTTTTTACTTTCATCCAAGTTCAACAATCTCATCTCTCACTCTCCGCCTCTCCTCTCCCATTCACATTTCACACAACACAAGCATAAAAAGTTAAAACTCTGATTGTCGAATGAGAAAATTGAAACGTTACCAGCCACCACCAATCACCTGTAACTCCTCCTTCTTCTAATTTTCTTCTTCCTTTCTATAATAATTTTATTATAATGTAATATATTTCAAATTTTATAAAAACAAAGTAAATGATCGATAGACTAATTTATCTCTTCTATTTTATATGGAGGTCATAAGATAATATTTGGAGTAAGTTGTTTTCACTTTTGTATGTTCACTTGTGCGTATAGGTTATGACATGCCAAAAACATGTTAAAGATTTTAAGTGAAAAATGACTTGAATTTTTAATGGAACTCTAACTTTTAGCTAGAGGTTTTTTAGCTAGAAATTGCTTAAACAAATAATAAGATAAGATATTACAAATTTATATAAACAGTTATTGTAACTTAATTAAAGTATAAATCAATTAAGCCTAACCCAGTTCTTTCTAGGTTCTGAGTTTCATATCAAGCTTCTGAAGTTTTATTTATTTAGTGTGTTATTATAAACATTTTCTTTTATATACAGTTTCTTAATTGATTCATTTATCACAACCTTAATGAAGAATGTCTAGTTCTTATACTGTGAAATTTCCCTCCCATGTAGCTGGCACATTGATTAAGCTGTATCTAAAGTCCTTACTTGTTAAGAGTTTATGAGATAGTTTAGAATTGTCTAAACCCATGCTATTTTAGAATTATTGGCAATGGTACAATTTTTTTCTTTAAAAATTATCATTCATTTTAACTTTTACGGCATTGCATTTATAAAGAAAGAGAAAAATAATATGAAGTCATTATCCATAATCGTAAGTCAAAATAATAATAATAATAATAATGATGATGATGATGTTGTGGGATATATAAAAATAATATTTTCAACTTTTTTGGGCGTTTTAACTTTCATTTTATCTTTATTGATGATAAGAATGATGATGATTATTGTTAGTGGTTATTTGTTGAATTAAATATTTAGAATAATTATAAATCAAACTAGTTAATTTCAAAGCCCATTAATTTCAAAGTCTAAGCTAGCATTTGGAGATCGAATTTTACCGAACTAGTTTGGTCTGGTTCGGTTCTAGTATAAATTTTTTCCAATTCAGTTTATATTTTTTTTAAAAAAATAAATTTGTTTGGTTCGGTTTAATTTTTTAAAAAATCGAACTGAACCGAACTAACCGTACCTACCCCTCATACCCTAATCTATAAAAAAAGGGTTCTATCGATAAACCCACATCGGTGAATTAGACTATGAACATTATGTTTAAGAATAGACTTGCGTAATAATATTTCTTAACACCTATTACAACTACCTTATTATTAATGTACTCTTAGGTCTTTGTCCCATATCAAACAAAGTTCTAACTCTTTAAATTTTTTTGATTATTATAACCTGCTAATTCTTTACCATTTATATGTCTTAGCGATGCTAACTCTTAGCGTTGATCTAAACTCTTTTAAATAAGATCTGAACTTTTTCAAATCATATAATGTCTGTAAATATTACAAGCATTGTATCATTTAATTAATATAATTTTTAGATCATACAATGTCTGTAAATATTACAAGCATTGTACCATTTAATTAATGTAATTAGCGATTTAATAAAATATGTATGGTATAAATATTATAAAATTAAATATTTATATAATTTAGGATGGCACGTGAGCACAAATTTCAATAAACTCCCACTTGCTCTAGTGTCATTTATAGTGGCATCTAATACTCATAGATTCAACGTATTTTTCAAACACCTTTAGAGTTAAGGTCTTAGTCAGTGGATCTGTTACATTATTTACAAATCAAATCTATAAATTATTATATATCCCCTAGCCAAGATCTCTCTAATTATGTGGTATTTTTTCTCCACATATTTAGATCTCTGGTGTACTATTGACTCTTTGACTTGTGCAATAGTCCCATTGTTGTCACAGAATAATGGGATAGGATGCATCAAAGTTGGGGCTACTCCTAACTCAGCAATAAACTTGCGTATCTACACTACTTCTTTTACTACCTCATAGGCAGCGATGTATTCCACTTTCATTGTTAAATTAGCTGTGGATCCCTGCTTGGTGCTCTTCTAACTCACTGTGACACTGTTAAAGATGAACATATATCTAGATGTAGACTTTCTATTATCTGGACTGAAATTTTGAATTTGTATATCCTCTAACTTGCAAGTTATTATCTCCATAAATTAAACGCTTGTCCTTTGTACCCTTAAGGTATTTAAAGACATATTTGATTGTCATCCAATGGCTTTCTCCTTGATCAAACCAATACCGACTAATAACGCTTACAACCATACTGATGTCAGGTCTAGTGCAAATTATAGTATACATCAGACTTCCTATAACTAACACATATTTTATACTTGAGTTCTTGTTGATGTTGATGTTTTTAGCCAACTTTAGCAATTCTTGATAATAGAAAAGAAGGGTTTTGATTTTCAAGTTAAAGTTATACAAAAATTTGCTGTTAAAGTGTTGTGGATGTGAAGTTATTGGCCATGATATTTTGAGATGTCATCACCAACATATTGAGAATATCGAGATTCATAGATCTTCTCATTCTTGGAATAGGGCTTGGCATGCAAAATAGCTTGTTGTGCAAAAGCTGAATAATGATATTTCTAGGGCTACAGCTGATACTGGCAATGTTTCTTCTAATGTTTTAATGGTGTGGTTGCAAAAAAATAATGCTAACATTCAAGTTCAGACTTTGGAGAGAGGGCTGCGTGAGGTGGATATTATTGCTTTGCAATCGAGAGTTAGCAAAGGCATGCCATTGAATCAAAGAGCTAAAATTTTGAGGACTAACGGTGTTAAAAATGGTGTTGTTGTTCTTGGCGTGTAGATGGCAGATCGTAAAAATGGTGATGCTACTCTACAATTGTATTGCTATGTTTTAATAGTACAACCTCCAAAAGATAATATTGGCATTGAAGTTTAAGCTTTAAAGAGAAATCGACGTAAGGTGGATATTATTGCTTTGTAATTGACATTTAGAAAAGCATGTCAATGAATCAGAGTGCAAAATTTTTAAGGATTAATGGTGATGACAATGATACTGTTATTCTAGGCGTAAGATGGCAGATCATAGTGATGATGTTGGGCACATGGGTGTTAGTAATGGTGATACTGTTCTATAATTACATTGCCATGTTAGAGATTCACTACCTACGAATATTAAAAATGGCTCAGATTATATTTATTCTCAAGGTGAGAGAGTGGTAGTTGGTATGGATATTACAATGCGTAAGCCTATGTTTGTAAGATGTTTTGATGAGTAACTTCTAGTGGCTAAAATATTTATAACAAAGTTGATTTTTTTCTTGTAAATGTGAATAGGTATAGCCAAGTTCAGGGGGTTAGAAATTAACCTGATTCGAATGAGACTCTTATAGATAGAGATTGACAAAAAAAGTTGTTGGAATTCTTACCAAACTCCATGGAAGATGGTTTTGAGATTGTTCTTTCAAAATCTCAGAAAAAAATATTGCAGGCTAAGAATAAAGATGTTACAGTGATTTACATGTTATAAAGTTTGGTTGGGGATCTAAATCCATAAAGAATCCTTACTAAAATATTAAGGAAGCAGCCAATCCCTAGTCTTAAAATAAATTGGCTAACTTTTATTTGAAGCACAATTCATTATTCATGGCTATTAGTGAGCCTATGGTTCCTTTTTTCTTCGATTCTAGATTAATTTTTGATTTCTCTATGTATTTCTTTTGTAAGGTATATGAACAATTTTCTTCTAAAGTTGTGGGTTTTCAAGAGTAACTTAATGGTAATTATTGATATTGTTTTAGTTAGTACTCAACATTTCACTATTTTTACTTCTCTTAATTCACAAATTTTCAACTATATTTTGTGTAAATAGCTTCTCAATATGTGCACAGACAAAATTTATAGTTCGAGCTGAGTTTGCTTTCTTGTCATAATCATTAGCTTGTGATTGGTGACTTTAATGCTATACTAAGGGTCATGAGCAAAATGGTGAGGGCTTTCCTAGCATATAGAGCGTAAATTGGACTGGGTTTATTTTCTACTTCGACTTTCTTGGCATTACTGATGACTTATTGAAATTTCTACTTCATATTTATTTTACACTTTGGCTAGAACTATAAATAATGATGGTCATATGGAGCGTAAATTAGATCGGGCTCTATTTAATTTACAGTGGCAAAAGGCATGGAGTTTTCCTCTTATTTAGCTCTTCCTAATACAGTCTCTAATCATTCTCCATTACTCATGTCTTTTGGAGCTGCCAATAGATCAAAATCATGACCCTTTCACTTTTAATCAATATGGGTTCTACACTTGAGGTTTAAGAATATGGTAGAATGAGGTTTGGAATTTGGTACTTTGTTATGATTGCCCAATCTTTATAGTCTCAAAAAAATTGAAGGTACTAAAATCTCATTTAAAATGCTAGAATTTAAAAGTTTTTGGTAAAATTCATGAGCATTTGTCTAAAGCTCAAGACCCTCTAGCATCTATTTCTGACTGATATTGGTTTAAGAAGGGCCACAGATGCCTTGTTAGAAGGTAAAGTTGTGGTCAAACTTGAAGTTCTTTATACTTATCGACTTTAGTCTAAATATTGGCGTGATTGTGAAAAAGTTTGTTAGCTTAAGAAGGGCGATAAGTGTACCAAGTTCTTTTATTCTTATGAAAAATTCAAGCTACTAAGTCTCACCTCAAAAGGTTACTGATTAATGATATTTGGAATGATAATTAGTCAGATGTTTCCTATCATATAATTGAGTATTTTATACTGATTTTTATGTTGATTGTGCAAGTTTGTAATAATATTCCCATTTTAGTCTCAAATATGGATAATAAAGTTTTAACTAGTATTCCTCGGAGGAAGAAGTTCCGTTGATGGTTTTCTCTTTAGATCCTTTTAATGCGTTCAGACTAGATGGTTTTCTAGGTCTTTTTTATCATTATTGTTGGGATATTATTAAAAAGGATATTATCCCGAATATCAAGCAATTCTTTTCTTAGAGTTATATCTTGTCGAACTTAAACTCAGGTTTCATTGTTGATTTCTAATGTGGCAGATGCAATGAATGTCAGTCAGTTATAGCTGATTGATTTAGCAAATTTCTTCTTTAAGGTTATTATTAAAATTATTGCTAATTGATTGTAGCTTTGATGCCTTTGTTAGTTTCCTATAATCAAATGGCATTTATTGTAGGTCATTACATTCATGACTGCATCTTATTGGTTTTGGAGGGAATTAATTTGTTGGATAAGAAATATTTTGGTGGTAATATTAGTATAAAATTGGATATTTCCAAGGACTTTGACATTATTATTTGGTATTTTCTCCTTCAAATCCTTTGCCACTTTGGTTTCAACCTGACTTTTATCAATTGAATTTTATGATTCCTTATTTAGCAAAGTTATTTATTCCAATTAATGGCTCTCCTAGAGGTTATTTTAGTTATGGCATGGGTGTGCATCAGGGGAGTCCTCTTTCGCCTCTTTTTTTCTCCTTACTTAAGATGCCCTTTTTAGAGGTATTAAAGTTGTATGGCCTTAACTCATGTGTTATATGTAGATTATTTTTTTTTTCGTGTAGAGCTAATCGTAAGTCCCTTAGCTTTCTTATGTCTTTCATTAATAGTTATGGTTTAACTTTTGGTCAGATAGCAAATAAGGATAAAAGTTAATTTTTATTGGTAAATTTATTTCTCATTGGAGTCGGGAGACTTATGGTTTATTTGGTTTTTCTTAGGGTTCTTTACCTTTTCATTATTTAGGAGTTTTGGTTTTCAAGGGTTGTCCACGAGCTAATCATTTACAAGTTTTGGTAGATAAAGCTTGTGTGCATATTGAGAGTTAGAAGGATAAGATTCTTTCCATGAAGGGAATGATAGAATTGGTTCACACAATGATTTAGAGTATTTTGCTCCATAATTTTAAAATTTATGTATGATTGGGCTCTTTCTTGAAGCGTCTTTAAGGTTGTGCTAACAATTTTGTTATTTCAAGCGATCCTCTCTAATAGAAAGATGGCTTTGATTTCTTGGTCTCATCTTTTACAACGGTTAGACTCTTTGAATAAAGAGTGCCTTTTAAAATCGTTGTGTGATGTTTATAATTAAAATATTTTCTATTCAATTTTTCTTAAAAGTTTATATGACTTTGGTGATGTAAGTAAATCTTATCTTTGTTTTTTAATTTGGTCAAGTTTTAAATATATTCTTTTGTATTTTTATACAGGGACTAAATGAATAATAATTGCTTTAGTAATTTAATTTTTTCTGTGATTTCATAACTCTATGAATTTTAAGTGTAAAGTGCGAGATGTTATTTATGAGGAGAGAGAAAATATTTTAAATTTTTTTATGATGTGCTATACCAATTTAAAATGTAAAATAATATTTTACTTCTTAATATATGGAAGATAATTTTTGTTTGAATGTCAATTAAGATGATACTATTCTTTAAAGGAGAACTGTAATTTTATTTAGAGTTGAGGCTGTTTTAACAGGCTTCTTTCTTCTCTTTGATAGAGCTTAATTTTTTTTAAAAAAAAAGTATTTTTATAAGGCATCTTCTAAAGCACAATCTTTCTACTACTGATAGTTTTAAAATCCCGTGACATTTACATAATCTCATTTGGTTCCTTTCATTTGAATCCTTCTGAATCTGGGGATCACTTGTACTGCTCAGTTGAGGATAGCCTGCTCATGCTTTTCAATTCAACACTTGTTTGGCCACGAATTTTGATCGTTGACTCCTATTTCTTCTTCTCTCTCTCTCTCTCTCTCTCTCACGCTAAAGAGACAGGTGGGTCTAGACGATGAAAATGGAAGTTTCAAAAGAATAAAGAAATTGAAGAAGGCGTGTAGTGGCCAACTCCAAAAAATGGCGTACTGAATCAAAAGTGTGTCAATGTTCACAAGAACACAGAGACGTAGGACAAATCATTACTGGTCGATGTAAGAAGAAAAAGATCAAGAGTATCTGAGGACGTGGGTTTCAAGTTCAGTGGCCGTCTTTTTCCGGGGCCCGAGAAATGAGTGAGTTCGATTTGCTCGCAATGGCATCAGATAAAGATCAATTTCTCACCTTACATGTCGATATCGATGTTTCTTACTTTAAATTCAAAGAAGTTTGGGTCATTTTTGTAACTTAGAAAGTTTTTTTTTTTTAAAAAATAAATATTATATTTATACCTTTTGTATTTTAAAGAAGGTAGTATTTGTTTAACACGAGAGTTTAGTCGCGTTGATTGAGCCATTTTAAGTTTATATTTTTATTTGAATTCGAATATCTCCTACTTTTAAATGGTGCAAGTAAATATATATATATATATATATGTAATTCTTTAAAAAAATAATGTAATATTTGATACATTATATACTTGTAAAAAAATGTTAAATAATTATTTAATAAGTGATAATTATTTTTTAGTGATATAATAATTAAAATACAAAATATGTATTCTAACTTTGTAATAACATTTGTATTTCTTTTTATAAAATCATACTAAATTTGAATTTGATTGAAATCTAACATTAATATGTTAATATAAAGATAAGTGTTAAAATCTGTGTCATTTTCGAGTAAAAGTAATTAAAAGAAATTATATTTTGATGTAATTATATGTCCTTATAAATAGTCTGGGTGAGGTTGGATCAAGAATAATTGAGTATGAGATTTGTTTGTCTTGAAAGCGACTATGCAGTTTTCTTTCTTTTTTTGTTAACTATTCTTTCAATCCCCTTGGTGCATTCATTATAAATTGTTGTGCAGAAATTTCTCGAACATTTTTATAAAAAAAAATTGGATTGTCCTGTTTTTTATTAACATGGTTTTTAAAATTTCTCCAATTTAAGTTCAAAATGTTCAAGATCATTTATTCAACACATCAATGGAATTTTCTTGCATCAAATTATGTAAATTTTTCTTTTTGTTGATGATGGATTTCCAATCTTCTTTTATCTTTTTTTTAATAATCCCAATCTTGTTAAAATTTAGGATTTATTTAATGAAATATTTTTAAAAAATTGAATAATGCTACTATTTTTGAACGTTATCTTAAAATTTTTATTTAAATATGTGTTGAATAATTATTAAATAATAAAAATATATAATGATAATTTTATAAAATAAAGTCAACTGTAATGATAATTTTAAAAGTTATATAAATTTATTATTTAATAATTAATTAATACATAAATTTAGTACAAAAATTTTGAAATAACATTGACATTGCTAGTTGAAAATTACACTGTAATGCGTTGCTTCGTGTGAAGAGACATTAACATTGTCATCTTTTTAAGTTTGTACAAATTACAATTTGATGACAGTTTTAATTTTAATTATATTGTTGTTATTTTATTTAATTAAAAATAAAAAAATATTTTTATAATTTAGTTATATAAATAATTAAAATATACCTTTAAAATGTGAGGATATTTTTATTTTTTTAATTAAGTAAAGAATGACAGTGTAATTAAAATTAAAATAACCCTTAAAATGTAATTTATACTAACCTCAGGGATGACAATGTTAATATCGCCCGGAGACCGGAGAGCAAATATTACGTCAAATCAATAATCGTTGTGTGTGGTCGCATATTGCAACAAAAAGCTGAGCAAAAAGACAAAAGTGTGAGTGACGTAATTAGATTCTGACAGAATTTTACTTGCGTGTAAATCATGCAGACAGCTAAAATTTTTAGTGACAGTTTGTGGGGTCCGTTTAGTGTGATTCATCCAATTGGATGCGAGAATCTAGTGTGCTAGGTCTACTATTTGTTGTACTGAATCAATTCGTTTTCTTTCTTTTTATCTCCTAAGCTAACTGTGTCCGATGTTATTGCTGTGATCTATAAACTAATAGATATCATCACTATTATTTTTAGATATTAATAATATTAAAAAAATTAAAAGATATTAAGATCCTTAAAGTAAGATTAAATATTAATAATATTTAAAAATAAAAAAATATTAAGATTCTCAAAGTAAGATTTTTTTTTTTGTTTGGAAAAGATCTTAAAAGTAAGAATAAATATTAATAATATTTTTAAATATTAAAAATAAACAATTATTATCTAATTGTTAATTAAAATCCAATATAAATTATAAGATTATAAGATTTTGAGAAAAATAACATATAATGTTAATTTTAATTATTAAATAAAAATATTCAAAAATCTTATTTTATTTTATATTTTAGAAAATTTTAAAAAATGATCTTAATTTTAATTCTATTATCTTTTTAGCCACAAACTGAATTCTTATTCTTTTACTGCCAAAAACTCACAAAATGACTTAAATTACCCTCAATCATTTAATTTTATAATTTCCTTCTTTGACTCTCTTCACAATCAAAAATCTACTCTAAATCCTCAATTTTAAAAAATTAAACAATCCTCTTCTATTTTAATTATCAAACACTCATTTTGGAAGCAAAATTAAGCACTCATTGCAAGTAATTGTAAGAATTTTTTTATTTGTATATAAAGTTAGAGTTTTAGAAGAAAATTATAAATTTTAAGTTAAAATAAATTATTTTAATATTTATTGTGCAATAATATTTAAGATTCGAGTATCTAATATGAGAAAAATAGGTTAAAAAAATTGTGAAAAGGGGCAATATTACATGGCAGCATGATTGCCAGAGAAAGAGCATAGTTCGCACAACATTATAGCACTGCGAGAAAGCCACACATAGCATGTGCGCAGCACTCTAGCACTGTGTGTATCATGCTCCATAAAAATAATAATAATAATAATTTTTTAAATTAATTTATATAATTTATTTGTTTTTAGAATATTTAATTAATTAATTTATTTAAATAAATTATATAAAACTAAACAAATAAAATTAATTATAAAAATATATATATAATTTTTTAATTTTCGCATAGCATGTTACGTTGGAATGTGGCACGCTGTAGCACTAAAATGATTCGAGCATGTTGTGGTGCAACTTTTTCACAGCATTTGTACAATTTTTTTGCAACGTTCTCGCAACTTTTTTACAGTGTTAGATAGTGTGTGCACGTTGCGTATAATATTTATGCATTGCATTATCGTGGAATATCAACTTTTTTTACATTTATTATTCATTTTTCTCGCATCAAATATTTAAAATTGATATGTTATTGTATAACAAACCTACAAAAAATAAATAAATAAATAAACAAAGGCTTAAAAAGGATGCAAGCTGATTGGGCCGTTAAGCAATAGGTCCGACAAATATGTACTAATATTTATTTGACTTATTCCACGATAAATAATTACTCGGTTTCAAAAAAATAATAATAATAATTACTTTTGTATTCTCATTGTAAGATCGCTAGCTCAGTGGATGTTCAAGGGAAACTTTGCGTGCTCTACTTGGAGCTCATAACCTTGTTGTATATCGAATTATAAGGGGAAATAGCGAGTTGACATTGATAGTTATTATCTATAGACTTAAGTTTTTGTTTTGTTGTTCTCCCACTCTAGACCATGCCATCCGCATCTTCAACTTGTTGGCCATTGGAAAAGTCAAATTTGTTATGCCTCCATTACCTTTGATTTCACTTTCTCCATCACCTTTTCCTTTCATTTTTGTTTTTCTTAATTTTGCATGGTTACGGATTTACCCATTATATCTTGAGAAACAAATAAAATGTATTCAATTTTCTATCATTTTAAACTAATTTACTCTCTAGACACCTTCAATTTATCTCTTATGATGAGAAAATTAGAAAAAAAAAAAGAAGGCAAGACAACGTATATAATGTTTACTCGTCTATCTATACATACCATAGGCAAAATGAATTGAAAAAACTATAAATAAAAAAGCCAACATTTTTTGTTGATAATTTTTTAGAACATAGTCATTAGATATTTTGTGAGAAAATTGATTAAAAATTATTGTAATATGATTTAACGATCAAGTCAAGTACGTTGGGTACACAATGATCGAAGATGGACGTGAAAAGAGAACGAAAAATGCATGGCGGTGCTCAAGCGTGGGCGCCCGGTGCAGGAAAAAGTCTTTCCTATTTTGTTGAGTTTTCTACTTGCTTTAGATCTTCCTAAAACGATTCTCACACTTTTAAAGTTAACTTAGGTCATCCTAAAACCTATATAAAAGCTCTTAATTGACTTGTAAATACATCTTTGTGATATCTAAGTGATTTAAGTGTTCTTTGTGATTCTTAGTGAGAGAAACTGATTGTTTATAAGAGAGAGAGAGTTCTTTGTAAGTTTTTCTTGTAAAAGACATACTTTGTGAGTACCTTGTGATTCAATAAGAAAATAATGTGATCTTGATCTACTGTGGACGTAGGCAAGTTGCTGAACTACGTAAATTCTATGTGTTATTCTTCTACATTTCTTTTTCTAGTTTCTTAATTGCTTATTTCTGTATTATATTACTTGGGATATATATTTGTTTGATTGCTTCCGCTTTAACAAACTGGTATCAGAGCTTGATTTTAAGCAAATATGGTCACATCCAAGTATGAGGTAGAGAAATTCAAAGGTACGAATGGCTTCAATCTGTAGAAGATGAAAGTTAAGACATTGTTAGTAAGCCAATGATTAGGCTCAGCATTAGAGAAGACTGCAGCTCCATCTAGTGAAGAAGAGAAAAGGTCAAAGTCATCTAAAGCTGAAGCAGAAATAAATGACATTCAAGAAAGAGCTCACAGTACAATCGTTCTGTCATTAAGTGATGAAGTACTGAAGGAGATAGCAGGGGAGACGACGGCGATCGATCTTTAGAAGAAGCTTGACTCTCTTTATATGTGAAAATCATTAGCCAACAGATTGCATATAAAGAAAAAGTTGTATTAGTTGTCCATGTTAGAGGGGACGCCGATGAAAGATCATATAGATACCTTCAACAAAATCATTATTGATCTTGAGTCTATCAATATTAAGATAAAATATGAAGATAGAGTGATTATCATGTTGAGTTCACTTCCCAAGAGTTATGAGAGTTTTGTTGATATACTTCTCTACGGCAAAGAGAGTTTAACGATGAGCAATGTAAAATAATCATTAAACATAAAGCTATTAGGAAAGTAAATTGAGAACAATGCAAAAAGTTTATCTGTAAGATGAAGGTCCTCATAGAGAGAGGAAAGAAAAAAATGGTTTAAGATCAAAATTTAGGACTCTTAGAAAATATTATTGCTGTAAGAAAGAGAGACACTTTATAAAGGTCTATTTGAAAAAAAAAGCACAAGACAAGAAGAAAGCGGATGCTGTGCTTGCCTATGATAATAGCTACGACAGCGCAAAGACTCTAATCGCTACTGATGGTAAGAGTACTGAACAATGAGTTCTTGATTCTTGTTGTACATTTTACATGTGCCCGCACAAGTCTTGGTTTATAAATTTTTAGTCCATTAGTAGTGGTAAGGTATTAATGGGTAATGATATTACTTATCAGACAATGAGAATTGGATCGACAGAGGGGTTTCGAGAGTATTGAAGGGTTCTATAGTGGTAATGAGAGGAGAAAAGCACAAATGTGTTTATATGCCAAAGAGTGAAGTTATAAGTGGTTGTGCATTATTCTCTGTAAATAATGAGAATATGTGAACCAAACTGTGGCATCTTAGACTATCTTGGTGAGGATAGGTTCTAGTCATTGGAGTTTTGTGAACATTGTGTGCTTGGGAAAACACATAGGGTAAGATTTAGTATCGGCAAGTACAAGACTAAGGGAACTCTTAACTACATACACTCGGATTTTTGGGGACTAGCTTAGACAACTACTCGTTGTGGTGCTAGGTATTTTCTCAGTTTGATTGATGATTATTCAAGGAAGTTGTGGGTCTATGTGTTAAAGAATAAGGATCAAATGTTTGATACGTTCAAGACTTGGAAGGCTTTTATAAAGAATCAGACTAGAAAAAAAGTGAAGAAGCTAAGAACTAACAATGGCCTCGAGTTTTGCAATAGAGAGTTTGATAGCTTTTATGCCAAGCATAGATTTACAAGGCATAGAACGTTGAAATCAACACCACAGCAGAATGGTGTAGCTGAGAGAATGAATATGATCATACTTGAAAGGGTTAGATACATGCTTACTAATACAAAGATGTCCAAAGTATTTTGTGGAGAAGTTGTAGTGACTGCAGCTTATTTGATCAATAGAAGTCCCTTTTCAGCAATTGACTTCAAGATACTATAAGAGAAATGGTCTAGTAACCCTCTTAAGTATGACTACCTCAGAATTTTTGGTTGCATTAACTTTGTATATGTTAAGGAGGAAAAATTGGAACCTAGAGCTATCAAATGGGTATTCATATGGTATTCCGAAGGAGTAAAAGGATACAAGGTGTGGTGTAAAAAGTTGACACCACAAAGGAGTATCATAAGTTGTGACGTGACATTTGATGAGACAATAATGTTCAAAGCCTCCCAAGAAGATGAAAAGGAAGAACCTGTGTCCAAGAAAAACTCAGCACCCGAGTCAATAGAAGTTAAAGTAGAGACTGAATATTGATCTGATATGCTCTCAGATCAGTACTTCAACAAGAAGGTCCTTGAAGAAGAACTAAGAACACTGACGAGTTCCTTCAAGTCTACCCAAGGAAAGACTATGACTTTTAATATAGAATTTGAAGAGTATTAATTAGCTAGAGATAGGTTAAGAAGAATTATTAACACACCAATTAGGTATATACAAGTAGATTTAGTTGCTCATGCCTTTAATTCTACTTACACTCTTAAATTTGATGAGTCTAGAACATATGGTGAGGTTATAAAGAGTGAAAATAAGAAAGAATGGCAACAAGCCATGGAAGAAGAGATTAGTTCTCTTAGAAAAAATAATACCTAAAAATTGGTGGAGAGACCTCAAAAGAAACTAGTAAAGTGCAAGTGGGTATCCAAGGTGAATGAGGGGATATCGGGAATAGAGTCTTCGAGATTCGAGGCTAGGTTAGTTGTACAAGATTTTACTCAGAGTGAGGGAGTTGACTTTTATGATATATTATCTCCAATCGTCAAGCACAAATCTATTAAAATTTTGTTAACCATATGTGCAAACCTTGATTTACATCTAGAGCAGATAAATGTAAAGACAAATTTTTTATATAGAAAGCTTGAAGAGACAATTTACATGGCACAGCCGCAAATGTTTATAAAGCCCAAAAAAGAGGATCATGTTTGTTTACTGAAGAAGTCGTTATATGGGTTAAAGCAATCACCTAGACAGTGGTATAGGAGATTTGATAAGTTTATGATAGCTTGTGGCTTTAGTAGGAGCAAGTATGACGGATGTATGTATTTTAAGAGCTTGAGTTGTATTATGATATATTTGCTTCTATACGTTGATGATGTGTTAATCGCATGTAAGAATATGGAAAAGATATAGAAACTCAAGAAGAAGTTGAGTGGTGAGTTTGAGATAAAAGATTTGGAAGCAGCGAAAAGAATATTGGGTATGGATATTGTGAAAGAAAGAAGAGATGTTTTCTTTTTGTCTCAACAACAATATATACTCAAGATTCTAGAGAAGTTTGGTATGTCCAATTCAAATGTTGTCTCTACTCCTTTGACCATGCATTTTAAATTATCAGCAGCACAATCGCTAACATCTAAAGAAGAAAAACTACAGATGAGTAAAATATCGTACGCAAGTGCTGTATGGAGTATCATGTATGCAACAGTTTGTACAAGATAGACATAGCATAAGCTATGAGCATGGTGAGTAGATACATGGCGAATCCAGATAAGGATCACTGGCTTACAGTGAAGTGAATTTTGAGATATCTCAAAGGGATGTCAAATCATAGGTTAATGAATAAAAGGGATAGGAATAACAATGTAATGGTAAGAGGATATGTAGACTCAAATTATGCAGGTAATCTAGACAAGAGAAGATTGTTGACGAGTTATGTATTCACAGTGTTTGGGTGTAGTGTGTGTTAGAGATCAATTCTATAATATGTGGTTGCACTATCTACCACAAAGACAGAGTACATAGCCGTTGGTAAAGTTATTAAGAAGACCATGTGGTTGAAAGACATATATACTGAGGTAGTGGCTACTAAAGATGTAAACACTAGTATGTATTATGACAGCCAGAGTACCATACACCTAAAAAAGTATTAAGTATTTCACGAGAGGTCTAAACACATTAATGTGCAACTTTATTATATTCGAGAAATTGTCCAAAGTGGTGAAGTTAGTCTAACAAAGATAGCATCGTCTGAAAATCCTGACATGTTGACTAAGCCACTACCTTTGGTTAAGTTCATCTTATGTAAGGATTTAACCGAAGTTACTATTATGTGAGGGTGAACGAAGATGCAGATATGAAAGATTGAGATACTTTTGTGAATGATTTTGAATCAAAGAGGAAATTTGTGAGAAAGTTGATTAAAAATCATTGGGATGTCATTTGGAGAGCAAACCAAATGCGTTAAGTATGCGAGAATCAAAGACGGATGCAAAAGGAGGACGAAAGATGCATGACAGTGCCCAGACGTAGGCGCTGCGGTACCTCAGATAGCACTATGGTGCCATGTTCCCAACGTTGCAGTGGCGGGTGTGATAGTCCAACGTCGCGGCATCGGAGAGTGGGCTGGTGTCGTGGGTCCTAATGCGGGAAAAAGTCTTTCCTATTTTGTTGAGTTTCCTACGTACTCCAAGTCTCTCTAAAATGGCTTCCACACGTTTATGGTTAACTTAGGTCATCCTAAAGTCTCTATAAAGGCCCTCAATTAGTTTGTAAAATATCTAAGTGATTCAAGTGTTCTTTTTATTCTTAATGAAAGAAACCCCTTGTTTACAAGAGAGAGTAGTTCTTTGTAAGCTTTCTTGTAAAAGGCATACTTTGTGAGTGCCTTGTGATTCAATAAAAATAAAGTGTGATCTTGATCCACCGTAGACATAAGTAAGTTGACGAACCACGTAAATTCTGTGTGTTGTTCTTCTACCTTTATTTCTCTAGTTTCTTAATTGCTTATTTCTGCATTATATTACTTGGGATATTTGCTTATTTGATTGCTTCCGCTTCAACACATTTTATGTTATTTTGTACCCTTAAAGCATGTATAATGATATTTTTTATTAATAAAATTTATTTATATATGATTAAACATACATTAATGAGCTCATATTTATAAAGTATGTGATTTATATATTAGACAAATGATGTTAATATAGAATGTATAGATCACAAGTTCTTTGTAATTAAATTTTATTCTCTATCATTAATAAAAATGGCAATTCATCATGCAAGATTATATTTTTCTACTCTCATATAGTGAAAAATTTACCTTAATCATCGAAGTAGAGATTTCGAGTAGAAAAATCAGTGTATATAATATATTGAATGAGACTATTTTGAATTTTGATCTTGTTTACTAAATATCATTAATCTTAATTCGCAAAAACTTTAATAACCTTGATTAGCTTTAATCTTGAGTAAGTAATAAACTTATATCTATGTATTGTATCTTTTAAGTTATTACGAACTGAGATCCATATAATTAGTCAAAATCTCGATAGCTTAGAGATATAATTTCATGGGTTGTAGAAACATATATTTGCAAGTTGGATCTACTTAATGTTGTTCACTTAAGCTATTTGTAGTACTTGCTCATTTAAATATGTGTTGGCAGTTTATTCAAAAAATTATTTATTGAATAACAATATTTATTTTATAAATTTATTTATAAATATAGACATATTAAAAAATAATCATTAAAGCATATAGTGATTTAAGGGTAAATAGATAATTAAAGAGGCGAGATATTTTTTTATAATCTAGTTTTAATTATGAACATTAGTTAGAGAGTAAATTAAGTGGTTATTATTAGTCCAAGGCTAAGCTTATTTTAATTAAAAATATTTTAATAAAAATGGACTTATTTATTTTATATGGATTACTAAAGTGCAACATTTGACTTTTAGTAGAATAATTTAGGGTTAACTTAAAAGAACTGGTTGGTTATGAGATGACTATGCTCTAATGAACCAGTCTATAACATTACTTTGGTTACGCCTGAACTTGAAGATTAATGAAAGATCCACATGCTCACAAGCGTTAGTTTGAAGATTAAGTATAGTAAAGAATATTGTAGTAATTTAATTCAAGGTTTATAAAATGAGAAATTGAGATACTTCTTTATCTTTATACATATAATTATGAATAAAACGATTTGGTTTTTGCATAAATTTATTTTATTAAACAAAAATATTTTATCTAACAACTGGTATCTGAGTCGCATTATTTCATAATTACAAGAATGAATAAAATAAATAATTATGAATAAGACGATATAACTTCTGTGTAAATTTATTTTATTAAACAAAAAACTTTATCTAACAACTAGTATCAGAGTTGCATTGTTTCATTTTTATGTATGGCGGTTAATGTTTATTACGGTGCCAATAGCATAACTTAATCTATAATTGTTAGTTTTATTAATTCTGTAATGATTGGTTATGTCGATAATAATATTAATTTATTATTAGATATTTATTTTTTTTTATAAAAAAAAATTGTAATAAGAGAGGTGATGGAATAATAACATAATTTTCTCTCTTGATTAATTTTTTTGATTCTTTTGATTTAATATAAGCCAATTAATTGGCGTTGGATCTTAATTTATAAACTTAAAGAATTGAAATATTATACTTTATTATTATTATTTAAAAAAAAGGAAAGAAAAAATTTTCTACTAAATAAATTTTTTCGACGAAGTTAATGGCGGCAAGGAAAGACGTGCGAGGCCTAGGCACTAGTGGTTGTCAAATCCTCACAAAGATCAACGCCATAGAGAAGAAGAATAGCACATTGGAAATATGACTTGTCATAGACTTCTAGCAAGTGGTGTTATTTTTCTTTTTCAAGTGAGTCTTATGGCAATTGACGTCATCTGAGGAATATCGACAGTAGAAAATAGACTGAGGATGTCAACGACGCTGGGTGGACTGCTCTGCATCAGTGGCAATGAACGACGATTAGTTTTTACGATGATCATTCTTGGGTAGATGATGGCTTTGTGGTGTAAGGAGAGAGAAAAAGTTGAAACCCTAAGTTTCATCAGGTTTTTCTTATTCAACCCCTTCATCTTTTAATTATTTTATTTTTGGCCAAATAGGTTTACAAATTTTGCAAATAGACTCTAAATAGAATTTACTTTTTCCATATAGCCATCTATCTTTGGTTAATTTCATTTTAGCTAGAAAAGTTTACAGATTTTGAAATTACTAAATAGGCCCTAAACAACATTGTTTTTTTCTCTCAGCCCCTTTTATCTTTGGTTAATTTTGTTTGGCTAGAAAAGTTTGCAAAATTTTTAAATAAGCCCTTGAAAGAATTTTATATTTTGAATCATTACGGATTGGCTAGAAACTTTATAGAATTTGAAAATAAGCCCTAATTCTAAGAATATTTTTTAATAAATTTTATTTTAAGAATGCCCAATAAGAATTTTAACCTAAAATGTGACGAGTTTATTTTCAAAAATCAATAAACCAAAGAAAATTAAAAGCTCAAAATGCTTAGCCCATAAAAGGAGACAAGCAAGTGAAGATAGACATTATGGATGAGCCGTAGTTAACTTCAAGGAGTACTTTGAAAAATTTAAGCTTAGTTTTAATATTTTTTTATAGAAAAGTCATGAATTATAAGTTATTTATTTATATAGTTAATTGATTTGTTGAATAACATGTCATACAAATTAAGGGTGTCACATTAACATGTCATGTATAAATATATTATCTTGTGTGACATTAATGTTCTAATGAATTAGGTAGGATTATTGTCATAGTTTTAATATTAAATTATTTTCATAAAATTGATATAACCTAATTAATTATTTTATTAATTAATGATGGGTAGAATGTCAATTAAATGAATTAATTATTATATTAAAAAAAAAACTCTAAAGTCTAAAATATTGAGTGGGAGAGGATTTTAAGCATAAGGCCCACGGCCTTCATTATTGGTCCTATAGTAAAGTAAATTAGTATCTCATCTCAAACCTTGTGAGATTTCCTTTGAAGGGTATTAGTTATAAACGAATACTAGATAGGACTTTTCTAAAATATAATATTTGATATAGGACTCAAGCAAAACTTACTACCCTATGGTAAGTTTTTGAATTAGAAAATATAGAGGATTGAAATAATGGTTATACACTTAACTTAGGTATATTGATATCATCCCTATAGAGTTCTTATCAATTAAATCCAAGAGCTCAAAGAATTGGTAGTTTATTATTATTTGATATGAAAAATCTAGATAATAATAATAATAATAATAATAATAATAATAATAATAGGGTATTAGTCTTATTCATGATGAATACGATCGTCCTACAGAGGTGTATTTTGAATAAAAATTGGATTACCAATGCATAATTAAATGTAATTAAAGAGTTCTACAAATATGCATTTCATGCATTCATATTATACAAAAGTTTTGTATGTTATAAGAGAATGTATGCTCATGTATGAATTTATTTTTTAGAATTATGTCTTTATTTAGTTCACTAGCATCCATCATTAACCAAAATAAATTAATCGAGAATAATTATGTGAATCAAAAAAAGAACTAGATGTTGTTCTCATAGCTAAAAAGCACAAGTTTGTTTTGGCTGATAAATGCTCTCTAAAACTTAATGAAAATGCACAACAAGATGAAATAAATACTTGCAAAAGTTACTTGTCTAATGGCTCATCTTCATATTCTAGTTTAAATCCTAAGGAAAAGAGTAGTAAGAAAAAGAAGAATAAGTTGAAGAAAGAATCTAATTCAAGATCTATACAAATTCAAAAAAAGGAAGTAAGACTCAAAGGAAAATGTCTCTAATGTGGTATTAAAGGGCATTAGAAGAGAAACTATTCAATAGCTAAGGTTTCAATGGCTGAAAAGACAAGTTCAGCTATTAGTAATATTTTTTTCATTGAAATATATTTAGTAGTTGATTCTATAGATTCTTGGATAGTAGATTTTGAAAACCAAATCACTCAGTGATAGAGAAATCTGTCTTAAGCTAAGAAATGGTGCAACTATTGCAGCTAAAGCAATGCGAGTTGTGCATATTTATTTTGATAATTTTTGGACTTTAGTATTGAAAGACTTTTTATTAGTATCAAAATTTAAATGTAATTTAATTTTAGTTAGTTATTTGAATAAGTTTGGTTATTACGTTATTTTTTTACTAAACTGTGGTAATCAAAAGGAATAAGTCATTTATATGTTCTAGTACACTAGTTAACAACTTTACTTTATATGCCATAAAATTAACTTATTACTTGGTACAAAATTAAATAATGAAGCTAATTTCCATAAAAAAATTAAAATGACTCTCATTAATCAAACGTATTTATAGCATCTATGTCTTAGTCATGTTAGTCTATAACAGATCCAATGATCGGTCAATAATAAATTTTTAAGTTTATTATAAATTGTACCAATACTAGTCTGTGAATCCTGCATATAAAGTAAAATGACTAGAAGATCTTTTACTGCTAATGACCATAGAGTTATTGAGGTGTTAGAATTAGTACACTTAAACATATGTGGGCTTATAAACACACAAACTAGAATGGGGCTATGAATATTTCATCATTTTTATTGATAATTATTCTAAATTCAATTAGATATAAGTCTGAGATATTTGATAAATTCATGGAGTTTTCAAGTTCAAGTGAAAAGGCAATTAAAGAAAACACATAAAGGCTCTTTATTCAGATCGAGGTGGCGAATACCACTATAGTGAGTTCTAGACCTATTTGTCAAAGAATGAGATATTGTTTTAGTTGATTACATTTAGGTCACTGTAGCAAAATAGTGTAGCAGAAAGGAGAATAGAACTCTTCTTAAAATGGTAAGGTCGATGATGATTTATTAAATTTTACCCATCTCATTTTGGGGTTATCCCTTAGAAACATCTATGTATTTTCTTATCTTAATTCTATTTAAGTGAGTCCTTAAAATACCTATAAAAATGTAGATAAGGCATAAACCAAGTTTACGTCATATATATATATGGTTGTCCAGCTCATATGCTAAAAGAAAATAAGTGCAAGTTGAAATTTAAGTCAAACGTTTGTCTATTTGTTAGCTATTCTAAAAGAGCAAGAAAGAGTCTTTTTTATAATTCTCAAGATAAAAAAGTATTTATTAGCACCAATGCAATCTTTTTTTAAGAATAATATATAAAAGACTTTAAGCCAAAAAGTAAGATAGTTTTTGATAAATTATCTGGAAACTCTAATATTATGCTTGGGAGAGTCAATGACTTAGTTCCTGATCCAAATCATCACAACTAACTAGAGCTAGTTATAAAATAACAACCACTAGTACTTCATCATAGTGGAAGGACTATTAGATGTTCAGTTAGGTACTTGTTAATTGGGAGAGTCATTTAAGTTAGTCTTTAATGAACATGAATAAGATCCCACTAGTTATAATGAAGCATTGGGTTGATATAATTACAAATCATTGGCATAAAGCTATCAAATTATAGATGGATTTTATGTTTTTCAGTAAAGTTTAGGAACTTATAGAAAAGCCTAAAGGATTAAAACCCATAGGGTATAAATTGGTCTACAAGAGAAAAAGAAGGGTGAATGAAAAGGTGAAACCTTCAAAGCTAGGTTTATTACAAAATGGTATACTAAGAAAATAGGGTATCGATTATATGGAGATCTTGTCCATAGTAGCCATGCTTAAGTATATCAAAATTTCCTTATCCAATGCAGCAAATTATGATAATGAGATTTGACCAGTGGATGTTAAAGCTATCTTCTTTAATGATAATCTTAAAAAAAGTATCTATATGACACAACCAGATTATTTTATAGCTACAAGCTAAGAGCATATGATTTATAAATTGTAAAAAAACTATTTATTGGCTAAAATAAATATCTAGATCTTGGAACGTCAGATTTGATTAAGTAATAAAAGCATTTGATTTTGATCAAAATCTTGATGAACCTTATGTGTACAAGAAGACAGATGGTCGGTTGGTAGTTTTTCTAGTCCTGTATGTAGATGATATACTACTTAATAGAAATGATGTAGGGGATTTATCACCAATCAAAATTTAGTTGTCTAACCAATTTGATATGAAAAACTTAGGTGAAGCTAGTTACATCCTTGGGGTTAAGCTACTGCAGACCGTATGAATAAGATGTTTGCTTTATCTCAAACTGCATATATAAATAAAATTTTGGTCAAGTTTCCTATGCATGAATCTAAATAAAATCACTTCTTTTTTGACATGGGATTAATCTATCCAATAATCAGTATCCTAAAACTCTTAAAGAGATAGATCACATAAAAAGGATTCCTTGTGCATCTATAGTAAGATGTCTCATGTATACACTGCTTTATACTAGATCATATATTTGTTATGTAGTTGGTATGGTTAACAAATATCAATCAAATTCAAGACTAGAATATTGGATTGCAGTAAAACATATATTCAAGTATCTTTGAAGTGTGAAAGATTATATGTTTGTATATTCTAATGAGGACCATACACCGATTAGATATACAAATTCAAAATTTCAAGCAAATAAAGATACCTAAAGATCTACTTTAGGTTATGTGTTCACTTTAAGTGGTGGAGCTTTAAATTGGAAGAATGAAAAACAATCATGTATTATAAACTCTACTATGAAAGTTACATATGTAGTTGCACTTAAAGCTATAAAATAGGCTATATAGCTCCAGAAGTTCCTTATCGGGGCTTGAGGTGATATCTAGTGCTAAGATGCCTATTTTTATTCATTGTGATATTAACAAAGCTATAGTACAGTTTAAGAAACTAAAATACCACAAGAAAAAAAAAACACATTGAGAGAAAATATAATTTGGTAAAGGAGTTTGTGTAAAAAGGTGAGATCATAGTATCCAAGATTGCATTAGCAAATAACTTAACGGATTTATTCACCAAGTCATTATTAGCAAAGAGTTTTGATACTCATATGAATGATATAAGAGTCCGAAAATGCTCAACATGTTTTAAGGCTAATGGAAAATTGTTAGATATTTTATGTTATTTTGTGCCCTTAAAGCATGTATAATAGCATTTTCTTATTAATATATTTTATTCATACATATGATTGAGTATATATTAATGAGGCCATATTTATAAAGTATGTAATCTATATATTAAACATATGATGTTAATACATAAGGTATAAATTACAAGTTATTTATATAATAAATCTTGTGCACAACCATTAATGTAAAGGATAATTTATTATATAAAGCTGTAGATTTTCTATTTCTTATAATGGATAATTTACCTTAATCATCAAAGTAGAGACTTTGAGTAAAAAAAATCAATGTATATAATACACTGAATAGGACTAATGTGAATTTTAATTTAGTTAACTAAATGCCATTGATCTTAATTCATAAAGTTTTAATAAGCTTAATTGATCTTAATCTTAAACAAGTAATTAACTTACATTTATGTATTATGTCTTTTAAGTTATTACAAAGTGAGATCTATATAAATGGTCAAAATCTCAATAGTTGTGAGATATAATTTCATGGGTCGTAGGAATATATATTTGTAAGATGGAACTACTTAGTGATGTACACCTAAGCTGTTTGCAGTTATTGATCATTTAAATTTGTGTTCGCAGTTTATGCAATAAATTTTTTATTGAATAATAATATTTATTTGTAAATTTATTTAAAAATATAGACAAATTGAAAAAAATAATCATTAGAGCATTTGGTGGCTTAATGGTAAATAGATAATTAAATAGGTGAGACATTTTTTCATAGTCTAGCTTTAATTATGGACATCAGTTAGATGGTCAATTAAGTGATTATTATTGGTCTAAAGCCAAAAATAATTTAATTAAAATGAGCTTTTATTTATTTTATAAGGGTTACTAGATTGCAGCCTTTCGCTTTTTATGTAATAGCCTGAATTAACTTAGAATAACTAGTGGATTCTAAGATGACTTAGATTGAGCCTTTTAAGTTAGAGTTAAAAAAATCATAAATCTTGCAATCTCTTTACTAGTTCAGATTCTAATCAAACTTTAAATTCTTAAAGGAGATGTCTATATCTAGGATAGGTAGGGAGTAGTAAAATAATAATAAGAATAATTCCTTTTACGTATTCTTATGTGAAGAATTATGCTACTTTTCTTGTCTCAATCTGTAGTATTACATTGGTTACACGTGAGTTTAAAGATTAATGGAGAGGATTCATGTGCCAGCATTCATAAATTTGAAGATTAAAGATAGTAGAGAAGATTTCAGCAATTCAATTCAAGATTTATTAAACGAAGAATTAAGGTAATTCTTTATCCTTATACAGGTAATTTTGCACAAGTTTATTTTATTAAATAATTTTTATCCAACAACTCATATCAGAGTAACTTTATTTCATATTACATGTATAATTTATTTTTTTATGTATGGCAGTTAATATTTATTATGGCAACAATTGCATAATTTAATCAATAATGATTATTTTTATTAATTCTATGATGAATGGTTTTGCCTATAATAACAAATTATATTTAAATATTTGCTTGTAATTTTTTTTTTAAATTGTAATAAGAGGAGGTGATTGAATAATATCACGATTTTTCCTTTTAATTAATTTATATGATTCTTTTTAATGCAAGTTAATTGGTGTAGGATCTTAATTTATAAAACTAAAGAATTAAAATATTAAACTTATTATTATTAAAGAAAGAAAAATAATTTTGATGAGATAAATATTTTTGGCCAAGTTGGTGGCGACACGTAGTGTAGCCTTTAGACTATTGGTCTTAGTAATTAAAATAGATTATTGGTTCGCAATTATCAATTAATTTTCTTTTATTTCTTTAATTATTTTATTCTTAACATATTCTTTTCCTAGTTCTTTTATTTTAGTTCTTTAATATTTAAAGAACTCGTTACAAGACAAATTCAAGGAATATAATAATAGAGAAACTCTTAAAAGATTTACCTAGTGTTTTTTTATGCTTATGCGCCCAGTACTCAAGTGCGCCCAGTACTTAAGCATTCTATAGTACTGTCCGCACTTGAGTCCAGTGCCCTAAAGCTACCTCAACCTTCTATTTTTTCTCTTGTTGATGAATTGATAATTTTAATAAATTACAAGGGTTTATATAGTGTTTATAAAGTCCTTATAAATCCTATTCCTTATTCAAATAAGAGTTCAAGTAAAAGAGAAGTTCAAAACTAACTTAAACACATAATTATAACCAAAATAAGACTTTTCCAAACAGATAGCGTCGCGTTAACAATATTCACAGAATAGTAATCGCGTGAACAGTATCTCGCATAAACTGTATAATAAGGACAAATTTGTCATATATTTTCTTATATTTTTATTTGGATATTTTATTGTTTTATGAGAATATATGGCTATTTATGTGCTTCATTGTTATTTATAGGGACTTGAACAAAATTTAAAGAAAAGATGCAAAATGAGCAAAAATAGGGACTAAAATGCAAAGTTTTCAATGTATGTGTCCATCGACCCAACGCCACAAGACTTTTTGCCCCAGCACTAGAACAGTAATCAAAATAAGAAAATAAAAAAAGATGACCTGTTTAAGTCGCATCTGGCGCCTCAGCGCCAGACCATCATCGCGCCAGCGACAGGCCAGCTCCTCAGCGCCATATCTTTACCGCGCTAGCGACATGACAGCGCGTCAGCGCCATCACTCCACTGCTTCAGCGGTGAGGCTTATTACACTCAGGCCTTTTTCACGTATCGCCCCAGCAAAGAACGCAGCGTTCCAACGGTGGTTCGAGATCTAGTCCGACGAGAATTAAAATTTTTAAGCTTATATCAATCCCTATAAAATGCCACTCGTTCCCAGCCTTTAAAAAAAACCTAGAGAACCCTAAACACATTCAAGAACACCAAGAATACAGAGCACGAGTCTTTGAGAGTAATAAGAGTTTAATTGAAGTAACCTTAGATAAAGATTCAATGCGTTCTTCGGCATCAATAGTATCTTAGGCAGTGCAATTAAGAGCAATTCGACGTCTATATCGGTTTGTTATTGATTGTATCATAATTTATTATTATTATTACTGTTATTCTCTAGTAGCCATAGACTAAATTTATTTTCTAGGGTTAATACTTGAACTCAATATGTGTGCTTAATTGCCATATCTTTTGAATATTAAATAAACTTAGTTCTTTGATATTCAAATTACTTAATCTTAATGCTTTAATATATCTAGCAAATATTGTAGAGATTTGTACTTACGTGCCATCCTATTTTGTATAAATATAGTGATTGTATTTATACAATTATTATTTCTAATAAAATTGTTAATATTATTTATAATTAAAATGGTAATATGCTTGTAACGTTTCAGACATTGTATGATCTAAAGGAGTTCAGATCTGGTCTAAAAGAGTTTAGATTAGTTCTAAGAGTTAGCAACGCTAATAGTTATAAATATTAAGAGTTAGTGATGCTAAGAGTTAGCATGTTCATATAGTTAGCAAAATTTAAAGAGTTAGAGCCTTGTCTGAAATGGGACAATGACCCGAGAATATATTAGTAATAACATAGCTGCAAGGAGTTGCATATAGTGTTAGAAAATGTCATTATGCAAGTATGTTCTCAAATACAATGCTCCTAATCTAATTTCATCAATACGGGTCTATCGGTGGAACCTATTAGTATAGATTAATGTATGTCTATATCTGGATGGTCCAGATGGTTAGTCTTAGCAAACCATGAGCTTAGTAGGAAGCTTGTATAGAGATGCAGGTATTCAGTAAGGACTGTATATTGAACAGACTCATAAAGACATCCAATAGACATCTCATAAAGTCGTCAATGGAAGATCTTCCAAGTTGAGTAGTATTTGTGGTCATTTAACCTGAGCGCCACGGTGGGCTTGTGAGTGATCCACCATGCTTTGGTTCCGCACATGTCAGAAACCTTTCATGGTCTGACCGCCGGATATGGTCCGATGCTCATGGAGTCCGGTGTGGGTAGATATGGGATCTATTAGCTCATATGAGTGGGTTATATATCCTGATACTGCGAGATTGTATTTCAGAAAGTCTTGTGGCCGCAAACATAAACCTCAGAAAATATATTCTGAAGGAATAAATAATATCACAAAAGTGTTTATAGATATTGTTTAATGAAATATAAATATGGAGATAAGTTCATGGTTGAGTAAATAGAGATTTGACGGTGATGATCTATATCTCTGCTCTTCAAGGATATAAATGATGGAAGGATTATACGAATATGCAATAACCTCAACTTGCATGGTCTAACACGCTGATTTATAACATCCATAACATGTGTGTGGGACATCGTTTACAGACGTATGGAGGAGCTCCATATGACAAATCAGGTGTGGACCTAGAGAGTCTCACAATATGAAGTGTACTCGTTGCACACTGGGGTAGCGGATTGGATTGAATAATTCGATCCAATAAATTTCAGCAAAATATAACGATTATTTCGGGATCCCTCGGGATGTGCATTTGTCAAGACTTAATTGTTAAATACATCTTTTAATTAATTAACAAAAGTTGTTAACCAATAGGATAGTGACAAATGGCAAGATCTAAGCCCTTCATTTTGTATCATGATATATTAATTAAATAATACAAAAATAATTTTTGAATTATTTGATAATATTATTAATATTTGTTAACCAATGAGATGGTGACAAATGGTAAGATCTAAGCCCTTCATTATATATCATGATATATTAATAAAATAATACAAAAATAGTTTTTGATTTATTTTATTATATTAATAAAATAAATAATTTTTGATTTATTTATTATATACTTTTAATGCACTAAAGATTATTATATAATTTTGTGCATTAATTTTATTTAAAAGGATTTAATATTTGGCCATTATGAAAGGTGGAGGATTTCTTTATATTACATGTATTAATAAAAGCAATTAAATGAATTTTATTCATTTTGTTTCATTGAAGTGGCCGGCCATGTTTTGGCTAATGGAGGAAACACTTCCTTTAATAATGATAATGTGTCATCCACTGTGAAAGTGGTGAAAGCAGTTGAATTTTTTATGGTAAAAAACTGAAACAAAACAAATGAAGAGAAAACAAAAATTTATTCATTCTTGTAAGATGAAGAATTCGGCCAAGCTAGATGGAGGGAGAGATATATATATTTTTGGTCTCATTTTTCCTTTCAATGAGTTAAAAGAATACAAGGTGAAGTTATTTTTTGTAATTTTTCAAATTTCTACATGCTTAGAAATATTGACAATAAAGAAAAATAAGTCTTGTCGTGTTAGTAAGGAGTTATTAACGAGAACAAAATAAAACTTCATCTTCCTCTCCTTTTCCATGGATGGCTAAATCATATTCATGTTTATGAAACAAGTATATGTATTCAAAGAGGTTGAATACAAGTTGCTGAAAATTCTAAAGTTACCATTCTAGCTCCTTAATCCCACCAAAAGTTATGGACTAGAATTGTTTAACATATACTTCAAGATAAGTTCTTCACATGGATTATTGAAGGACTTTAAGAATTTGTAAAGTTACTTTCATTAGGTGAATATTTACATTATGTTATAATACAATATTGTTCATCATATATATATATATATTTTGTATAATTGGTATACTTACATATATATGCGATATATATGTTGAATTTGTTAAAATGGTGTATATGTAACATCCTTCCGCTGCGTATAGTTAATTTTAAAATTACGTATACACTCGTATATCACACACTCGATATCCAACAAATATATGGTGAATGAGTTGGTAATATTATTGATAAACTTGAAAGAGAAATCATAATATTAGACCTAAATAATTTGATGCATGATTGTAGAGTAACATTCAATGTTGCATATGCAAGTTTCAATTTAGGATAGGAATATACATAATTGGCATGTATAATCAATAAGACATAATCTTAATGAATCTTAATTTATTACAAGTACCATAGGAATATAGGTATTTGGTAAATTAAGGTATACTTGCATGACCTTGGAAAAGGCTTGAGAATACATCAGTATCTTGATCAATAACAAAGACTAAGGGAGTTAAATATTAGAGATTAATCATTAGAAAGCATATTAAGGGATAATATTAATCCTAGGTTTTCTCTATATTGCTATCACTTAATTCTCTTTGCATTGTGTTTTGTTCTTTTATATTTTCTGAATAATTACTAGGAAGATATAATTTTAGTAATTGGTTAAAAAAAAGAAATTATTCCTGTAGGTTCGACATCCGACTTATTTAGTCCATTTATTACTTACATACGATAGTGTATACTTGCACTTAATTTTAAAATATAAAAATATCGTATCAATTTTTTGGCGTCGTTGCCATGGATAATTATCTACTTTTTCGCCAATATTAATACCAATCTTTCTAGTTTTTACTTCAGAATTTTTTAGTTTTATTTTTCTTAATTTCGTTTTACTTTCTTTCTTACGAGGTATATGCGAAGCTCGAAAAGTGAAGACTTGATTACATTTGATCCAAAAATTGAAAGAACTTTAAGAAGAATTAGAAGAAAGTAAAATCAAGTTAACACCATGGAAGACCAAGTACCAATTGCACCCAACAATGAAACAAGACCATTAAGGGAATATGTTGTTCCCCTAGTCAATGGAATCCATTCAAACATTCAAAGACCAACTATTCAAGCTAACAACTTCGAGATCAAGCCAAGCACGATTCAAATGCTCAAGAATTCCATACAATTTAGTGGATTGCCCAATGATTATCCAAACATGCACATCATCAACTTCTTAGAGATATGTGACACTTTTAAGTACAATGAGGTATCCGATGATGCAATCCGACTAAGATTATTTTCTTTTTCCTGAAGAGACAAAGCAAAGAGCTGGCTGTTATCACTTCCATCTAGATCCATAGCTACATGGGATGATCTTGCACAAAAGTTCCTCGCCAAATTCTTTCCACCTGTTAAAACTGCCAAGATGAGGAACGACATCACATCATTCCTACAACTAGATGGAGAATCTCTTTATAAGGTATAGGAGAGATACAAAGATATGCAAAGAAAATGTCCTCATCATGGAGTTCCGATGTGGTTACTTGTACAAACATTCTACAATGGATTTGCTGGTCAATTAAGAACAATAATAGATGTTGCTGTTGGAGGAGCACTCATAAACAAGTCCACCGATGAAGCATATGATCTACTAGATGAGATGGCATCTAATGCCTATCAATGACCCATTGAAAGGTCAACCACAAGAAAGATTGTTGGACTACACGAAGTAGACACTTTGACCACATTATCCGCCCAAGTTAATCTATTGACCAAAAAATTAAGCAACTTGGGAGTTAATGCTATCAAGAGTCAACCCATCATTTGTGATTTTTGTGGAGAAAATCATGCTAATGGATAATGCATGGAGACTGCTCAATATGTAGGGGACTTCAACCGTAATAATCCCAACTTAAATTTTTACAATCATGGATAGAGAAATCACCCTAACTTCTTATAGAGCAACAATAATCAAAGACAGCATTTCAAAGCTCCTCCTAGATTCTAACCATAAATCCAGCAAGAGAAAAACCAGACATTGAAGACATGCTATTACAATTTATGAAGAAAACAGATGCACTTTTTCAAAATCAAGCAGCTTCATTTAGAGCCTTGGAGAATTAAGTAGGACAACTTGCTGCAGCAATGAACAATTGCCTTCGAGGAACTCTACCAAGCAACATAGAAGTCAATCCAAAAGGAAATGTCGAGTAGTGTCAAGCCATCTCCTTAAGAAGTGGTAAAATCTTACATGAAAACACACCTCAACCACAGCTTTCAAAGATGAAGGAGAAGAAAAAAGAAACAGTGGTCCAACAAGATAATGTACAACCATATAGACCACCTATACTATTTCCTCAGAGATTACAACAACTAAGAAGTCAAGAGAAAAGTGTTGAAACACAAAAGCGTAGAAACTAGTATTCAAGTACAAGAACTGAAAAGAGAAAATATAGTAGAAGATACCAGTAGCAACCCGTAGAAGCAACATACACAGTCATTCACTCCACCACCTCCATTTCCTCCGAGATTGCAAACAAAGAAACTAGATAAACAGTTTTCTAAATTTCTTGATGTTTTTAAAAAATTACATATTAATCTTCCTTTTACAGATGCATTGGAGCAAATTTCGAGCTATGTGAGATTTATGAAAAATATCCTATCAAAGAATAGAAGAATATATGACTTCAAGACTGTGGCCCTAACAGAAGAGTGTAACACCATCCTTCTAAAGAAACTACCTCCAAAACTCAAAGATCCTGAGAGTTTCACCATACTATGCTCAATTGAAAAATATAATTTTAGGAAAGCACTTTGTGATCTAGGAGCTAGCATTAATCTTATGCCATTGTCCGTGTATAAAAAATTGGGACTGAGAGAAGCCAAACCAAAAAATATCACACTTCAGTTGGCAGATCGTTCTCTCACTTATCCCAATGGATTAATTGAAGATGTGTTGGTTAAAGTCGATAAATTCATCTTCCCTGCCGATTTCATTGTTCTAGACATGGAAGAAGATAAGGAGATTCCTATCATCCTTGGAAGACCCTTCCTAACCACTTGAAGAACAATCATTGATGTGCAAAAATGGGAGTTGACTATGAGAGTACAAGAGGACACAATCACTTTTAAGGTCTTCAAAGAGATCAAATTATCAGCTGAAAATGAAGACTGTTTCTGCATTAATGTGGTGCACCTAAGTGTCAAGCAAATCAAAGATATGGAGACATTGGATCCTCACATCCGAAAAAGAGCATTGAAGCATAGGAAGGCAAGAGAGAAGAAGAAAAAGCAGCATCACGACAAAGCAAGCAAAGAGAAATAAAAGGAAGAACCATCTCCTCGGTCTAAGATTAAAGTCCTTCCAGAGAAACATAAGGAGAATGCAGCAAAAGTTACTGTCCAAGGTTTAATTGCAAAAATATAGAAGTCGAAAAAGAAGAAAGCCAGCAAGATCACTTACACAAATGCTTCTATCAGCATCTTCAACCCACCATAAAAGAATATGAAGCCCCGTTAAGGCGATGACGTTAAATCAAGTGCTACTTGGGAGGCAACCTAAGGTAAGTATCATTATTATTATTATTATTATTATCATTTTCTCTTTTTTTCAGCATCTTCAAAAAAAAACCCAAGAAGTGTATCGCTGCAGCGATAGAATTCAGCGTGGCAGCAATAGAAAATTCGAGTCCATATCGCCCCTGCGGTAAATACTCTAGCGCGGCAGCAAGAATTCCAGTAAGTATCCCACAATGAGCCTTTAGTGCTGCAGCAACGGACGATTATCACGTCAATGCCAAATCGTCACTCCAGTGACGAAAAGTAAGCGCGGAAGCAAAATTTGAACAGGGAAGTCTCTTACTTTCATTTCGTTATTTTTCAATATTGGGGACAATGTATAAATTAAGTTTGAGGGTGAGAAACACTTTCTTGTGTTCATTTTGCTGCATGATTTGAGTGGTTGCTCTTATGGGTTAATTTTTTTGTAGCTACTTAGTTTTTTGTTAATTAATTAGTTATTTTTATTATTAGTTTTTGTTAAGATGATCATTAGTCTATGATAAAAAAAAAAAATATATGGCTGAATTTAATTTTTTACAAATCCATAGGGAATGATAGATACTTGAAATAATTTTTGTTATCTAAGTTTAGGAACAAGTTCGACCTTCTTTATAATCACCATTTTTTTTAGCACTTTATTAAGCATGAATAGTTATAACTGTTACTTAGAGATACTTATGCTTTAGGGAGTACGCCACAATCTCGAAAAACTAATACTCCAGAACTTGTCTTTAATTACTACTTGAGGCGAAATTATAGGAAACACATGAATAAAGAAATGATATTAGACCATCTTTGGACTGATTTAGCCTTTTTAGCTACTTTTTTTTGTATATTTATCCCTAGTACCCTATTTTAAGCCTAATTACCCATTCTTTGGTTTAACCACATTACAAGCCCAAGACTTAAAGTTTACTTATCCAGAAATTTACCCATAACACCAAAAATCTTGCATTTGCTTAGAAATACTCTTGAAAGGAAAAGCTTGTGATGATATGAGAAAAAAAAGTTTGGGTGGTGTATTTGCCAATCTAAGTTTGAGGGTATTCAAATTCAAAAGAAAAAAATAAACGAGTAAATAAAATACCCCCAACTTAAGAAAAATAAGAAATATTTTAAAAAATAAATGTTGAAAAGAAAGATGGGAAATACAATAAGTTTGGGGGAATAGATAATACAAGAAAAAGAAGATCAAGAGGTTTCTAGGTAAAGTCTATGTGTTCATGGTGTGACTTGAACCTCATATGTTTATCATTTTATCCCACCATGACCCTTTACGTTACAAGCTAAGTAAAGTCCTAAATAGATCCCTAAACATGTGATTTTCTACTTTAGTGGAGAGTGGTAGTAAAAACAAGTCTATGGAAGTGTCTTTATACAAATTAAATGCCGAGACATCATTTGTTTTTGGTACAAACTAAAGTATAAATTAAATCAAAGTATGATTTTAGCTATTGCTTGCTACTTGCATACACACACACATGGTGATTGTTTATGAAGAAGAATGAGGGACTAAATAAAGATAATTTAGAATTTTTAATAGCTATTTATCTACCTTAAGGATTGGTACCATTTCATCGGCCGTTGAGACAATAATTTTGATCAACTTACTAATCTAGCATATTTGGTTTTGTTTTCTTTATTTGTTAAATGAGTCAAGTATAACCCTTTGTTTCTCTCTTAGTTTTATTTTATTGCTTGAAGATAAGCAAGTGTTTAAGTTTGGGAGAATTTGATAAAGGCAAATTTGTCATATATTTTCTCATATTTTTATTTTGATATTTTATTATTTTATGAGAATAGATGGCTATTTATGTGCATTATTATTATTTATAAGGACTTGAATGACATTTAAAGAAAGGATGCAAAAGGAACAAAAATAGGGACTAAAATGCAAAAAATTTAAAATATGAGTCCATTACCTTAGCGCCACAAGGATTTTCGCCCTAGTGCTGGAACAATGATCGAAATAAGAAAAATGACATGTTTAAGTTACATCTGGCGCCCCAGCGCCAAATATTCACCGCACCAGCGATAGGCCAGCGCTCCAACGATAGAACGCAACGCTCCAGAGGTGGTGCGAGTCCTAGTCCGATGAAAATTTAGATTTTCAAGCTCATATTAATCCTTATAAAAAACCACTCGTTCCCAGCCTTTAAAAAAAATCTAGAGAACTCAAGACACATTCAAGAACACCAAGAATACAGAGCACGAGTCTTGGAGAGCAATAAGAGTTTAATTGAAGCAACCTTAGAGAGGGATTCAAGGCATTCTTCAGCATCAAGAGTTTCTTAGGCAGCGCAATCAAGATAAATTCGACATCTATATCGGTTTGCTATTAATTGTATCATGATTTATTATTATTTTTACTGCTGTTCTCTTGTAGCCATGAACTAAATTTATTTTCTAGGGTTAATACTTGAATTCAATATGTGTGCTTAATTGTCATATCTTTTGAATATTTAATAAACTTAGTTCTTTGATATTCAAATTACTTAATCTTAATGCTTTAATATATCTATCCAATATATGATGAATGAATTGGTAATATTATTGATAAACTCAGAAAAGGAATTATAATATTTAGACCTAGGTAATTTAATGCATGAATGTAGAGTAACATTCAATGTTGTATATGCAAGTTTCAATAATTGGCATGTATGATCAATAAAACCTAATCTTAATGAATCTTAATTTATTACAAGTACCATAGGAATATAGGTATTTGGTAAATTAAGTTATACTTGCATGACCTTGGAAGAGGCTTGTAGATACGTTAGTGTCTTGATAAATAACAAAGACTAAGGGAGTTAAATATTAGAGATTAATCATTAGAAATCATATTGAGGGATAGTATAAATCCTAAGTTTTCTCTATATTGCTATCACCTAATTCTCTTTGTATTGTGTTTTTTTTTTATGTTTTCTACATTCTTCTTAAATTTTTATTTTTCTGAATAATTATTAGGAAGACATAATTTTAGTAATTGGTTAAAAAGAAGAAATTATCCCTGTGAGTTTGACATCCGACTTATTTAATCCCTTAATTACTTACATACGATAGTGTATACTTGCACGTAATTTTAAAATATAAAAATATTGCATCATTGTACCTTCTTTTTGATTTCCTATTTCACACCTTTTTTTGTCCTTCTATTATGTCATTGACCACATGTCCAACTCTCCTTTGGTTTCCAACTTAAAATCAAATTATCCTTGATTTTGAATTATCAAAATTCCAATAAACTCCTTCTTTATTCAAAAATCTCTTCCAAAAGCTTTCCTAAGGAATTATCCACTCTTTAGCCAATGCAAAATCACCAAGCATTTATTCCAGTTAAGTATGATGTCTAGAATTAACCCCTTTAAGGCTTATGACTTTGGTCTCTAAAGATTTTGAATGTATTTATCTCCGGGTAGCCATCATATTTTAATTAGACACCATCATAATTTCTCCATAGCTATATCCTCCATTACTATACATTCTCTTTTGACCTTGTCATTCCATTGAGATAAAATCTAAAGCTATCTTTGGTATGCATCTCCTTAACAATTAACTTATCATTAATTGATGTTGACCAGCTATTGAACGACGTTGATCTTTGTAAACCAATTGGTGGCTGATTGTGATCATCGTTGACCAATATCGTATTAACTCACCATGAACATCATTGAGTTTTAAATTTTTAGATCTATATGACGGACAAATTATTTTTTCCAATAAAGCATTAAAGGAGCCTAAAAATTAACAAGAATATCATTCAATGGTAACATTATAGTCTGCCAATTTTTTCACTAATTTTGAGAATCCTTTGATGCTCATCAACAAAAATAATCTCACCACTGTATAGATCATAAACTTTGGAGTCTAATGTTATATAATCGAGGTTGATATACTATTGACCAACGATTCGTCAAAAATGATCTACAACCATCAACATAAGATAATATCCAGTCAAAATAAGTCACCAATTAGTTAAAAGTTGGTCAACGCTAATCAATAATAAGTAAATTGATAGTGAAACAATTGAGTCAATAAATAAAGTCAACAAAAGTCAACTATAATTTTAACATAAAAAATAATGAAAGAGTACAAATATCACTTTACTTTGAATGTCTATTGTCCTTTGCCCTTACGATAATGGTCAATGGCAAGATGATATGTAATGATGAGTCTTTTTATGTAAAGAGATAAGATCTGCTGTGGTTGGTATTCGAATACTAAGATATGCATGTAGGATCTATATTTGATTTCTTTATTATTATTCTGAATTCTTGATTGGGTTTTGTGAGGAAAACAATCTCTCTCTCTTGATTTAACGAGATAAAAAGAAAGATTTATAATAAAGCATAATACATGAAGATCTTGATTTTCTAAAGATAATTGCTTGACTTGAGCTAGCATCTTGGTATAAATTCAAGAATTGATGCTCTCTCATTTTCTATTTTGGTATGAAGATGAGTTGCTACAATCAAGATGATATCATGGATGACATTCATGATATCTCATCTTTATGAATAACCCCTTAAATCTAAATACATATAAACAAATATCACTAGGATATGGATTTATAATGGAAGAGTTTCTTGTTACATTCAAAGCAAATAGTTAATTATCTTTCTCTTCTTTTCATAGTCCAACAAGTTTCTACTGAAAGGCCTATTACAATATTTTTTTAAGAATATTAAGAAAATTGTACAAATTTAAAAAGCTCTTAATTGAACTCTTTTATGTTAATGATAAATCAATTTTTGTTTATTAAAATCTCTCATTATTATTCTTGTCTTTGAGTAATTTTATGTTCTATTAAATTTCAAATCAAATTGTTGTTTGAGCATTTTTTTTGCAAGTATATTGTCATGCATCAATAGTACTAATATTTAATTTTGTAGGTTTCATAGACTAATTTGCTTCAATAATGATGTATTTTGAATTGATTATGTTCATATGTAATGAATTATGGACTTGTACCTTTGAATATTTTATTTGTATATCTTGATTTGATAATTGAATTATGTTAGAAATTGGTGATTCAATAATCTTGTATGGGTAAGATTGAGATGAATACAAAAAAAAAGTTATTATGGAGTCAAGTATGCATTAGGTGTACAAAAAAAGAGCAAAATAGAAACAAAAAGAATGCGTATTGTTCATGTGACGACACTATAGAGGGACTACAAGACTCATAGGTTTTCTAGCTCCAACTTAAAAAGCCTAGTCCTTATTATCTCATAATACACCAGTTCTTCTAAGTTAACCCCGAGCTATTCCACTAAAAGCCAGGGGCTGTACTCTAGTAACCAATGTTATAAAATAAAAACTCATTTAATTAAATTGGACTTAGTCTTTAGACTAATAATAACCATTTAATTGACCCTTTAATTTATGTCCATAATTAAAGTTAGACCTTAAAAAATGTCTTGCCTCTTTAATTACTTATTTGCCCCTAAGTCACTGAATGCTTTAATGATCATTTTTAATATAACTATATTTGTAAATAAATTTATAAATAAATATTATTATTCAATAAATAATTTATTGAATAAACTGTGACCACAGATTCTAATGATCAAGTACTGTAAACATTTTAGGTGAACATTAATTATTAGATTCCATCTTGCAAATATATGTTCCTACGACCCATGAAATTATATCTCCAAGAAAGATTGCATTAGTGCTAACTAATACTTTCTTATCTTGATGACTATAGAAAAATACTACTCTTGTTCCTTTAGGATAGCCTACAAACAGACAAACTTCTGACTTAAATTTCAACTTGTCTATCTTTCCTTTTAGTATATGTGCTAAACAACTCCATATATGTATATGACGTAAACTTGGTTTACGTCCTATCCACATTTCCAAATGTGTTTTAGGGACTGACTTAGATGGAATTAAGTTAAGAAGATGCATGGTTGTTTCTAAGGCACAACCCTAGAACGAGATGGGTAAAGTTGAATAACTCATCATTAACCTCACTATTTCAAGAAGAGTTCTATTTCTTCTTTCGACTACCCCATTTTGCTAGGGTGACCCTGGTGCAGTCAATTAGGATAATATCTCATTGTCTAATAAATAAGTCCTGAACTCACTATAGAAGTATTCGTCACCTTAATCATATCGAAGTGCCTTTATGTGTTTTCTTAATTGCCTTTTCACTTCTGCCTAAAACTCTATGAATTTATCAAACACCTCAAATTTGTGGCACATTAGGTACATATAATTGAATCTAGAATAATCATCAATTAAAGTGATGAAATATTCATAACCTCCCTTAGCTTGTGTGCTCATGGGCCCACACATGTCAGAGTGCACTAATTCTAACGTTTCAATGACTTTATTACCCTTAGTATTAAAGGGTCTTCTAATCATTTTACCTTCTATACAGTATTCATAAACTGGTAATGGTTCAATATTCAATGAACTCAAAAGTCCATCTTTAACCAGTCTTTGGATCTTATCTAGACTACTATGACCAAGACGTAGATGCCATAGATACGTTTGATTAGTGAGAGTCACTTTAATCCTCTTATGGTGATTAGATTCATTATGCAATTATGTGTCATGTAGTGAGTTGATTTTAGGATATATACAGTATAGATTGTTAACTAATGTACTAGAACATATAAATAACTTATTTCTTTTGATCACCACAGTTGAGTCATATATAACAGAATAACAAAATTTATTCAAATAACTAATTGAAATCAAATTACGTTTGAGTTTCGGTACTAACAAACAATCATCTAATACTAATGTCCTAAAATCATCAAAATAAAGTTGAACAATGCCTTGGCTACAACAGTTGCGTCATTTCTTAACCTTAGATTGATCTCCCATTCATTGAGTTGTCTGGTTTTCTGGAACCCTTGTAATGAATTGCAAATATGATTAGTGGCTCCAGAATCTACAATCCAGGAATCAGTAGAATCAACCACTAATCAGGTCTCAATGAAAAGAATTTTACTAGAAGGTGAAGCTGTCATTTTAGCTATTGAAAACGTAACTAAAGGACAGTTTCTCTTCCAATGTCCTTTAATACCACATTGGAAATAATTTTCTTTGGGCCTTACTACCTTTTTATGAATTTACACAAACTCTGAATTAGATGCTTCCTTTGGCTTATTCTTCTTCTTCTTACTACTCTTTCCTCTAGGATTGAGACCAAAAGATGAAAATGGGCCCTTAGTCAATTGACTATTATAAGCATCTATTTCATCTTGAGGTGCATTTTCATTAGGTATTTGAGTGCATTTATCAGTCAGGACATCTTTGTGCTTTTTAACTGTGAGTTCTATTTCTAAGTTCCTTTCTCAATCCACATAATTATTTTTGATTAACTTGTCTTGGTTAAGGATGGATGCTAGTTGGCTGAATGAAGACATGATTCTAAAAAATAAATTCATACATAAGCATACATTATCTGAAAGTATATGTTACTTTTGCATGAATACATGAAATGCATTTATGTAGAACTCTTTAACTACATTATATATCGGTAATCTAATTTTCATTCAGAATACGCCTCCGTAGAGTGGTCGTATCCGTCATAAATCAGACTAGTACCATACTAATTTATTATTATTATTATTATTATTATTATTATTATTATTATTATTATTATTATTATTTAGATATCTCATATCAAATAATAATAAACTACCGATTATTTGGCCCTTAGATTTAATTGACAAGAACTCCGTAGGTAGGATATCAATCAACCTAAGTTGAGTGTACAACCATTATTTCAATCCTTTATATTTCTTAATTAAAAAAGCCATTGTAGGATTGTCAGTTTCGCATGAGTCCTATATTGGATCTTATCCTTTAGGGAAGTCATATTTAGTAACTAATTCTAATTAATACCCTCCGTAGGGAGCTCACAAGATTTGAGGCAAGACATTAATCTACCTTACTATAGGACCAATAATGGAGGCCATGGACTTTATGCCTAAAGCCCCCTCTCACTAAATATTTTAATTCTTAGAATTTTTAATTAATTTATAAAATGACGTTTTACTCATTAATATCAAATTTATTTTTATAAAATAATTAATAAGCCACGTCAAATAATAAATTAATATAATATTAAAAATATGACAATAATCTTATCTTAATCTCATTAGAATATTAATGTTATATAATATGATATATTTTATGCATGAACATGTGAATGTGACACCTTTAATCTATATAATATGTTATTCATCCAATCAATTAACTAGATAAATAAATAACTCATAATTCATGACTTTTCATTGGAAGAAAATTATTAAAAACTAAACCTAAATTCTTCAAAATATTCCTTGAAGTAAACTTGAGCTCTTCCATAATATTACATCTTCTTACTAGTCTCTTTTTATAGGCTTGAATTTTGGGCCTCTTAATTTTCTTTGGTTTATTTATTTTAAAAATAAATTAGGTTTATTTTAGGTTTTAAAATTTCTTTGGGCTTTTAAAAAAAAATTTAAAAAAAAATATTTTTAGACCCAATAATTTTAATAAAATAAACCAAATTCAATTTTATAAAATTGAACCAAGATTAAAAGAAATTTGGACCAACTTTAAATTTACAAAAACCCAAAATTAATACAAAAATAAATTTGAGTTAAATTTAGGACCTATCTATAAATATCTAAAAGTTATCTGATCAAACTTTAATTATCTAACATCTGAGGGGGTTGAGTGAAATAAAATAATTATGTTAAGATCTATTTGTATAATTTACAAATTTTAAAGATCAATTTGTTATACGTAAAATATCTTAACTGTATTAGAATTAATCTAATTAAAATATCTTAACTTTTCTCCCCTACGCCGCCGCTCATTCCTTGCCTTTTTTTTTTCTTTTTTTATGTTTTTCACTTTTGCTTTTTTTTTCTTTTTTTATTTTATTATTACAATCATAATAATAATAAAAATGTATATTTTTTAGATTGTAAATCAAAACCCTAAGCTATTTAATTAGCTTACAAAAAAAAAAAGAATTAACCTGATTATGAATTATTATAAGCACAACCATTCATCACATAATTAATAAAAATAACAAATATAGATTAAACATATAATTAGTGCCACAATAAACAATTGTTACCACACATAAAATAAATTATATATGTAATATGAAACAAGACTGCTCTAATACCACTTGTTGGTATGGTAAATAAAAATTTTCTATTTATAAAAAATAAACGCAGCGGAAGTCAAATCGTCTTGTTCATAATTACATATATAGGGATATAAGATTATCTCAATTCCTCGCTATGGCAGATCTTGAATTGAATGACTGCAATCTTCTCTACTATCCTCAATTTATAAACTCAACACGTGTGGGTGCATGGATCTTTCTTAATCTCTAAAATCACTAATACCCAAATCTGAGATAATGATATTAATTAAATTCTTTTTCCACGTAAAAATACGTAAAAAAAATAATTTCTGTATGGTTATGGTCATTTTCTTATTATTTACCTCTCATATATATAGGGATCTCCCTTAGATATTTAGAATTTGATTAGGATTAAGAAATTAAAGTTTGATTAGGATTTGAACTAGTAGAGGGACTACAAGATCCATGGGCTTCTTAGCTCCAACTTAAAAGGTCTAATCCTTATTATCTCATAATACACCAGTTCTTCTAAGTTAACCCTAGGCTATTCTACTAAAAGTCAAGGGTTGTACTCTAGTAACCCATATTATAAAATAAAAGTCATTTTAATTAAATTGGGCTTGGTCTTTAGACCAATAATAACCACTTAATTGACATTCTAATTGATGTCCATAATTAAAGTGAGGCCTTAAAAAATGTCTTACTTTTTTAATTACTTATTTGCTCCTAAGTCACTGAATGCTTTAATGATCATTTTTAATATATCTATATTTGTAAATAAATTTATAAATAAATATCATTATTCAATAAATAATTTATTGAATAAACTGTGGCCACAGATTCTAATGATCAAGTACTGCAAACATCTTAGGTGGACATTAATTATTAGATTCTATCTTACAAATATATGTTCCTACGACCCATAAAATTATATCTCTAAGCTATTGAGGTTTTGACCATTTATATAGATCTCACTATGTGATAACTCAAAAGATACAACGCATGAATGTAAGTTCATTACCTGCTCAGAATTAAAATCAATCAAGTGAATTAAGATCTATGACATTTAATTAACTAGATCGAGATTCACAGTAGTCCTATTTAATGTATCATATACATTAGTTATTCTACTCGAAGTCTTTACTTTGATGATCAAAGTAAATCATCCACTATAAAAAGCAGAAAAACTACAATCTTACATAATAAAATATCATTTTCATTAATGGTTGTGAACATAATTTAATTTATAAAAAACTTGTGATTTATATCATCTGTATTAGTATTATATACATAATACATAAATAATATATTTTATAAATATGGACTCATCAATATATGTTCAATTATATATATAAATAAACTTTATTAATTTAATAAAATATTATTATATATACTTTAAGAATATAAAATAAAATAAAATGTCTAAAAGAATCATTCTAAGACTATAAAAAGCAGACCCCAAAGCTTAACTTAGATCACTTCATTAGCTTTAATATTATTAATCACCGACCCACACACCAAGATCATTTTGAACTAAGCTACTAGCTCTAATATGATTAGTTGATCCATGTATAGATCCAAACTTGTATCTCGTATGCTAAACATGCACTTAAAATAAACATACTTCAATTATCTATAATTGAAACCTTTCGTAATTTCTGGCCCAGATTCAATGTCCAGCCCAACAATCTAGAGAAACCTCTCGTCATCCTCAAACAATAATAATAACTATTTGCTCTATCTTCTTCTTCTTCTTCTTCTTCTTCTACAACGTATATAAATTATACTCCCAAACCCTAACTTTATTCATTGACACTTCCAGATAGCGTAAACCAGAAAGTTCTAAACTTTTATTAACATAAATTACATGGTGAAGAAAATGGGAGGTTCGTCGGAGACGAAGTTCTTGCAGGAGCTGATATTATACGCCGCGAGTGCAGCCCTAAGTTGTTTGGTTCTGTTCGCGGGGCTCCGTCAACTAGACCCGAACCGCGAAGCCTCTAAGAAAGCCCTTGAACACAAGAAGGAAATTGCCAAACGCTTGGGCCGCCCTCTTATTCAGACCAATCCTTATGAGGCAATTTTTTTTTTTTTAATATATGAACTTATTTGCTTTGTTTGGAATTTATTTTATTTATTTTTATTTTCAGTAATATTGTGCCATGTCAATAACATATGTATATCTAAACTTATTAATTGGAAGAGATATTATTCAGGGGTTCAAGTTAAAAATTGTGATTTTTTTTTTAATTATTTATTTCATTATTATTATTGTTTGGCTCTAATTGTAAGCAGGATGTAATAGCATGTGATGTGATAAACCCTGACCACATTGATGTGGAATTTGGCTTGATTGGGGGATTGGAAACAATCAAGCAAGCGTTATACGAATTGGTGATTCTTCCGCTGCGAAGGCCTGAGTTGTTTTCCCATGGGAAGCTTCTTGGTCCCCAGAAAGGAGTTTTGTTATACGGACCGCCGGGTACTGGGAAGACTATGCTTGCCAAGGCTATTGCAAGAGAGTCTGGAGCTGTTTTCATTAATGTTAGGATATCAAATCTGATGAGCAAATGGTTTGGCGATGCACAGAAACTTGGTGAGTGTACATTGTCTTTTTTCTTAGGCATTATGATTTGACCTTCATACGATTACCCATTTTACTTTCCTTTAATTTCAACTTTTTAGATATATATAATGTAATTCAGATTCATTCTTTTGATAAAAGCAAACTATGCTGATAACAACAAATTGAATGTAATCCAAGTGGGACTCGTCTGAAACTCTTTGGACTTGCAAAATTTAGTTGCTTCAACAAGGTTGGACTTTAATATCATAGTCTTCAATACAATTATTGTGGTAGAAGGATATCTCAGACAAATAATTTTGCGGATGGTATGATTTTTATTTGTCGCTTCCTTTCCATAATAATGTTCATTAGTTGGACATCCTAGTGTATTTATCAACCTTTAGGCCAATAAAATTATTATTGCATTACTGCTAGTCTTAAGTGTTTGATGAATGCGTATAATTTCCAGATCAACCATCAATCAACTTTGTGATTCTAGGGTGTTTAGGAGAGGAAGAGGGCTAAGCTCAACTAAAGATGATATAGAAGGGCATTCATTATAATAGCTTTTAATGCGTATTGAGTGAGCAGTTTGTTCAGGTCTTTGTTGTATGATGAGACCTCTACATCCAACAATTTTCCCGTGAGAGATGAAGGCTCCTGAGCTCTTTTCAGGACCACAGGACGGGCAAGGGTCCCTTTTAATTATACCTGGTAAATCCTGCCACATAGTGGTTAAAAATAAATAAGAAATTGCTTGTATGGTTAAAAAGGTCAAATTCAAATTGATTGACAAAGAAGATGGTGAACATTTCTGATTTATATGATTTATATAAGTGGCCAGCCTCCTGATTCTTCATTCTTATTCTGTCTACTAATCTGGGCCATGTGCTTTTGTACATTTTTGATTCTTTATAGATAATGAGCAAATGTTCAATACATATAGATAAAGAGGTGGATGTTGAAGTCGTTTTGTTGTCTTCGTATTCCTTTTACAGAGCTTGGTAGTTAACTTTTTTTCCATTATTGAAAACTCTTCTGTACTTTTGCAGTGGCTGCTGTATTTAGCTTGGCCTATAAACTGCAACCTGCTATTATATTTATTGATGAGGTTGACAGCTTTTTGGGTCAGCGCCGTACTACAGACCATGAAGCAATGACAAATATGAAGACTGAATTTATGGCTTTGTGGGATGGATTTACAACAGATCGTGAGTCTTTTTTCACTAAGGAGGAAAAAAGTCCCTAAGCAGCTTTATTGTTTTGTTATTTTATTTTGAAGTGGTTGTCTGAAGTATATTTTTGTTGTCCACGCAAATATTTAGGCCAGGGCTTTTTCCTTTTATTGATTTTGTTTTTTACAGAGAATGCCCGTGTTATGGTTCTTGCGGCAACCAATCGTCCATCAGAACTTGATGAAGCAATACTACGTCGTCTTCCTCAAGCCTTTGAGATTGGGATGCCAGACCGCAGGGAGAGGGCTGAGATATTGAAGGTGATTTTGAAGGGTGAGAGGGTCGAAAAGAACATTGACTTTGACTATTTAGCCAGCTTATGTGAGGGTTATACGGGTTCAGATCTTCTTGAAGTTTGCAAGAAAGCAGCTTACTTTCCCATCAGGGAACTACTAGATGAGGAGCGCAAGGGGAAACCATCAGCTGTAAGGATATCTTCTTATTTTTCCTGTCATTTTTTCTTCTCTTTGTTGATTTATTGGGTTATCAGATTGTGATAGATTGATGCAGAATCGAAGGCTACTTAAACAAATGGTACAAAGGTCCTAAAAAATAATTGTAATTTATAATCCTAAAATGATAATACTCCAAATCAGTTTCTCATATTAAATGATTAAATAAAATCCAATCTGCATCTGTCCCCTCCATAATGATCTCCATCATAGATCATACATCTTCCTGTCATTTCTTGGAAGTTTATCTTGGGTGTGTGTATATATAAAATGACCTTGTGGGTCATTTTATCTTGGAAGTTTATCTTGTGGGTCATTTTATCTTGGACTTTAAAATGACCTTTTACTGCTCTGTTCTGCTAGTACAAAAGGCAACTTAAGTCAGATCATTGGGAGTTACAAGCACTTGTCATAAAATATAATTTTTTATAATCCTTTTGTTCAATGTTTGGTTCTTCTGGCAATTATCTCTTTTATGGGGAATGAAAAAGAAAGTTTCTGATATTTGTTACTGTTGAAATTTTATATTTATGCAGATGATAGGGTAAGCCAATCTTCTTTAGCAATTAAACAAATACTCTATAGCTGGATATTATGGCTGAATCTTACCAAGTTTCTTGGTTGTTTCCATTTTCAGGCTCCAAGGCCACTGTCGCAGTTAGATTTGGAGAAGGTTCTTTCCACATCTAGAAAGACGAGGGTTGCTGCCTCTGAATACACATTAAACTCACAATCAACGGGGTGGTCTAGGGATAGGGAGTCCAATGATTATCAGGTTCAAGCTGCTATCAGTGAACTCTCTAGGCTTGTGGTTTCCCAAATAATGAATATTCAATCAGAGTCAGATTCCCAGGACCCTTGAAATTACTTGTTTGTACCCGAACTACACTGTTACAATTCTTGTGTTTTGTAATATTTTGCCTAGAAAAACTATATTTAATTCTATTTTTTTTTAAGTATTTGTTTATGGATATGCTACAAATAGAATATGTTTTCTTTTCTAGGAAGCCAACTGCTTTTGCTATTTTTTTTGAGCCATGTAACATATTCTTGAATGTACAAGAATTGCAATACTAATGCTTGCTTCTGCATTGTGCATCCAGTGTCTACCATGGTACAGAATTGACAGTGTTTGTAAGGCATGCAACTTTGTTAGTCAAAAGCATATACTTTTAGGCTTGGGATTGTCCTACATGTTTTTTGAGTGTTGGTTATTTTGAATGCGTTAAATTCCATAAGCGCAACTAGTGTCTAGTAGCCAGGTTGATTGTTGTCCCTTCCGTCAGTTTCACCATCAACCATAACATTGTCTGATAGATTTCTATTCTGTTGGTACTGTCAGAATTTTACAGCATTAAACCCAATTGTTTGTTTACACTATGTGCCATTTCAATATGAATTTCAACTACTGTTGATGGGATTACATGCATTATTCATAGGGAGACGATTAGATTTCTTGCAAGCAAGAAGTCCCTCATCATGTACGAGAGATTCTGTCATTCTCAAAATCAAGATGGAAGGCCGCGGAAAGATGGGGATGCTGGGAAATATACAAGTGTGCTCATGTTAACAGCCGAGTGCTTATTTTTGAGGTAAAAGTAACAAACGATGCTTTAACACTTCTCAAACAATTTTATGCTCATATGATTTGCAAGTTGCAACAGCAATGAATGGTTTTATGGCTCTTATTAACAGCTGGTAGTGGAGTGACTTAAGTTTATCTTAGACTTAGGGTACTGGCCCCTGGCCATATCTATCTGTTATTTGTTTAAAGTAGGCAGGTCCATCCATTAAAGTGAGACTTGTCTTATATCTTTTTTTTTAAATAAAGGACTTATCTTATACCTTGAAACAGGCAACTCTTTTCCTGTATGTAAACATTATCTTGAATAATGCATGTTTGGCCCCAGAAGTTCCTCTATGAAATAATGAGAGAGGTTCTTTACCCTTAAGACTTGCCATCTCCTGGCATGTTTTGCAGCAGAAATGATTAGACATTCTTCATGTGTTTGAAAACACAAACACCTCATTATTTTTGCCACTAACATTCTTTTGCCAGGAACCTGCCCTCAATTGAGTAAATAGTTGATTTTTTAATGAAATTTTAGAGTTTGATAGTTTGTCCATCTTAGGTTTCCGGTAAAAGGACTACATTTTCAATATTTAGTTGTTATGCTGTGGCAATGTAGCCCATTTGATCAGGGTCAAGAATCTATGCGATGCAAATGAGCAAATATAAACCTCATCTACTCAAAACTCACTCTTTTTTTAAAAAAAAAAACTCGATGTCCTGTTATTAATGAGTAAATATTACACATAAAATTGGGATCAAAGCTGCTTCTGATATTTATTTATTGGTGCTACTTTAAGGGGGAAAAAAATCAACTACTCTATGCATGTAAATATTGGTACGTGTTATATCAATTGAGATACATATTTAATGTTCATATCTTCAAAAATATTCAATGTAGAGACTAAGGACAAAATCATATAAGATTAAGTCCAGATAGGTGGGATTTTTTTTTTTTAATGTGTATGATTTGTCTACTTTAGCAAACAATTATATTATTTTAAAATTTCATAGGAGATTGTCTTTTCTTTTTCTTTTTCAGAAATTGACTCTTTATAAAGTGTTACTCAAAGGTAAAACGATTTACCCTTTTGATCAGAACATAAGTAGTCGTTTTTCAAAGGGAGCAAATGGAAATAAGCCCATTTGGCTGCTGTTCTGCTAGCACATGGTCAAAATTTGAAGAGTTGGTAGTACCATCTTCTGAGTTTGACGACTGATTTGTTTACACGCAATGCAAAGTATAAAAATTCAAGTTGCCACGCAAAACCTTGACAAGTTATCCCACATGGATGTCTATTTTGTTATACACAAATAATTTGATATAAATAAACAACACAGCCACAGCCACAGCCACAGCCTTACCAAACTTTGAAAAAACTCGTTTTTACTCGTTCAAAACGAGCGTGTATTTTGGTTGTGTATAAAATATTTATGAAGAGTTGCTTTGGATTCCCATTCTGTCGTCTTTCAAGCCTTACCAATTCTCTTAAGTGAAAGACGAATCAATATTAGAAATACACAGAGTTATGTTATACATTTAATAAAAGTTGAGTAAATTTTGAATATATATAAATCAGTATGTAATATTATCTAAAAGGTTAGTCTTTTGGATAATAATAAATACTTAACCCTTGATTAACAGAAGTAATTTATCATTTTTTTTTGTTAAATAATATTTTAAAATCATTTGTTTGTTTTTGACGAGAAGAAATTATTTTACCTAGATTTTTGTTAAATAAAATAAAATATGATTAATGTAATATATATGTGTGTGTTTTTTTAGCACAAGTTATATTTTTATTTGATAAAAAAATTCAAAAAAAATGAAGAAACATAATAAATAAATTCTAGTTAACAAATGGATGTTAATTGTTTCAATTAATAAAAGTTTCAAGATTAATACCTGAGTCCTAGCATTTGAGTGTTGCTCAGTGCTCACAAGTCACACAGAGTGGGACAGTTTTTGTCCATGGTAAACAAAAATTAAAAAGAGAATTCTAGTCAACTTTTTATTGCAAAATAAGCCATATTTTGAGTGTTGCATAGAGAAACAATTAGGGGAACAGAAGCCTTTTCTTTTTTAATCTCTTTCTTAATTTTTTTATTAACATAGAGTTAGTAGTTAATAAAAAATAAAATAATTAAAAAAATAAATATTAACCACACATAATCAATATAAAATACATATCAAAAGATTTTTAAAAAATTAAATAAAATTAGATTAAGAGAATATTTTACTTCTATAAATAATGATACATAACCTAAATCATATCTCAAAATTTGTATTCTAAATTAAGATATCAAACAATTATTATATGATGCAATGGTATAAATTCTAAAATTAATTATTATACTATTTTATCATTCAATAATTATTCAACAAATCATTTAAAATAAAAAAATTTAAATATTATTTAAAATATTTAACATTATTCTATTTCTATACTTAAGCAAATATTAAATGTAGATTGGGCTAAATTAAGTATAATATCAATAGCTAAAAAATGGGAAGAAATCAACAGCGATTCCATCATCCTCCCCCTGCAAGTCAAATTAAAGACTGGCAAATTGAAATAAGATACCCATATCAACCATTTTATTGAATTCAAACCCTCCAAAACTCTTTGAGAATAATAATAATAATTAATGCATGCATAGTCATCAGTCATACATTCACAGCCGAAGAAAGAAGACGCCACCTCTCTCTCTCTCTCTCTGTTATATGCCGGCTTAAGCCTGACCCATTTGTGCATATATAAAGGAAGCTCTTTTACTCGTCTTCTTCTTTAGCTTTAATCATGATTATTCTCATTTTCTTGTTCGTAACAACCCTAATATTAACTCTCCGTTTTCTCTCAAAAACATCCGCTTTGCAAATCCTGCTAAACTCCTGCCAATCTTTCGGGGACTCGTTTCACGTTTACCAGTCCTTCAAAATCCCACAGCACAATGAAAATTTCCAAGAGAATCTTCTTTATCGCAAAGTTTATATTTATCTCAATTCCTTGACCTCCCTCCTCGAAGATTCCGAATCCACCGAGCTTGTTACAGGCTCCAAGCCCACTAATATCTTGCTCAAACTACACGTGAACCAGACCGTCACTGACCATTTTCTCGGCGCTAGAGCTTCGTGGACCTACAAACAAACAAATGGTGATGGCACGCAGTCGAGTAACAGCACGTTCGTGCTCAGGCTGAGGAAGAAAGATAAGCGAAGAATTTTACGTCCGTATTTGCAGCATGTGCTTTCAGTAGCCGACGGGATTGATGAGAACAACAAAGAGATTAGATTGTACATGAACTTGGAGAATGGACGGTGGAGATCGGTTCCGTTCACTCATCCCGCGAGTATGGACAGTGTTGTTCTCGACGGCGACGTGAAAAACAAGGTGAAGTCGGATCTCGAAATGTTTCTCAAGTCTAAGCAGTATTATCATAGACTGGGTCGGGTTTGGAAACGCAGTTATCTTCTATACGGTGGGTCCGGTACGGGGAAGTCGACTTTCGTTGCGGCTATGGCTAGGTTCCTGTGTTATGACATATATGATGTTGACTTATCAAGGTTGTCTGCTGATTCTGATTTGAAAATGCTTTTGCTGCAAGTTAAATGTAAGTCGTTGATCTTGATCGAGGGTCTTGATAGATTCTTGAGTGAGAAATCAACGGCGGTGAGCATGTCGGGGATATTGAACTTCATGGATGGGATCATATCGTGTTGCGGGGAGGAACGTGTGATGGTTTTTACGATGAATAAGAAGGAGCTGATTGATGATGATGATCAAACGGTGATGATGCAAGGGAGGATCGATGTTCACATACACTTTCCCTTGTGTGATTTTTCCACGTTCAAGATTCTGGCAAATAATTACTTGGGCGTGAAGGAGCACAAGCTTTTCGGTCAAGTTGAAGGGGGTTTTCAAAACGGGTCAAGTTTGAGCCCGGCACAAATTGGTGAGCTCATGATCTCGAATCGGGCTTCCCCGACCCGAGCCCTGAAATTGGTCATTACGGCTCTACAAAACAACGTGGGTGATGATGGGAGAGGAGTCAAGGGAATTGGGGCGAGATTGACTGAAAACGGGTCGGTTCAACCCGTGGATGATGGGTTGTTCTGTCGAGAGAGTGTCCACACGGTGAGAGAGTTTCGGAAATTGTACGGTCTTTTGAGGATTGGGAGTAGAAGAAAAGAGGAGCCGCCGTTGGATTTAAATTCTATTGAGAATAACTGTTCACGACATGAAGCATGATTTTTGAGTTGGAGAAAGATTCTTGTTATATCATCAAAACTTACAAATTAGTTATTTGTAGAAGGTTTAGCCCTCATTTTGTTTTTTTCTTCTTCTTCCTTTAATCTAATATTTTGCAAAATTATTTTGATGTAATTTCAACATTTCATGTATAAGTGACTAATATAATATGTTTGTAACAATTATAAATAAATAATGCAATAATAATTTTGGAATATATAATAAAATTATTTATGTTTTAGAATAAATAGTAAAATGGTGTGGTAGTTGATGTTTATTTATAATTTTTAAAAATATTTATTTGAAATTTAAATGTTGAAATGATTTTGTTATCTTTTTTATTAATTTTAATGAAACAGTTAGATATTACAGTTAATTTTTAAATTTATAGATATTACTAAAATTAAACTTTATTTTTAATGTATTCAAAAAAATATCACTAAGTGTTGAGAAGATCATAATTTTCAATATTATAAGAAATATGGGTAAGGTATTGCTATCACTAATGTTGGTATGCTTTGTGTTAATCAATGCTAAGCTCTCCTAGATACTTGTTTTTAACTACATACTTTGATTCGATATACTTGACATTTTGTGAAACTGGAAAGTTATGGAAGAAGTGGTTATAACCCTAATTTAATGATAATAAAAAAAATTAATTAGTGTTAAAATTTTGAATTTAAATTTCCTCTTTTTCACTTTTTTTCTTAAAAAATCTTTTTGTAAAAATAAATGTATTTTTAACTTAGAATAAAACTCAAATAAGGCTGTAAATTGAATTATCCTTCTCTCATAATAAGAACATAGACTAGACTATAAATTAATTTATTGTAGGCAAGTCCAGTGTCAATACCAAAAAAAATTTAAAAAAAAGTAATGTTATTTTTTTGTTTGACACGAATGGTTAGAGATTTACTGAAATTAATTTTTGAATATTATTTATAACAACAAACAAAAAAAACTAGTTAGAAGTGATTTAAAAATATTTTATTAAACATTTAAATTATTTTTTAACATTTTTAAATAACTTTTAATCATTCTGTTAAGTGAGTTGATTGTTCTATATTAATTAAAAAAATTGATACTAATGTTTATAAGTATGATAATTTTTTTATCTATTAAGTTCATTTTTTTAAATTTAACATCTTAATTTTAAGTTTCTCCTATATAAATTAGAGTCCCGCCCCCCAATAAGTAATATCAGAATCAGATCTTAATAGTCAAAATATAAATAAATTTACTATCGAATAAAAAATTCACTATTAATCATCTACCGACGAAATTATTAAGTTAGTTTGTTATCCTATATTAATTAAAAAAAGAGTTGTTACTTATTAAATTAGTTTGTTGTCCCACATTAATTAAAAAATAAATATTACTTGAATTTATAAGTAAAATAGTTAATCTACCAATTAAATTAATCTTTTAAGTTAGACATTTGAATAATAAACTTTTTTCTTATAACCCAATACTCACATTCTTTAAGTCCATTTCGGAGTCAAACAAATATAATGTATACAAGTTATCTATAAAATTGATACAAATCTAAACTAACTTTCAATTTTTCATTGAAATATGAAGTTGAAACAAAACATATAAAAAGGTTAGAGTTAGCATATTAATTTTCTATTTAGAAGAGGTGAAATTTGAACTTATAAATTAAAATCTTGACAATTAATTTAGAAATGTGGTTATTATTAAGCTATGCTTACGATTATAATTTTCTTTTTGGAATAACTATAATGCACTTAATTGTAAAAAAAACAAAATGTGAACTGAACTGATCATATAATAGCTTATTGATAATTGCTTAAATTTTTAAGGAGTAGTTTTTTTTTTAAAAGATATATAATTGTAGAATAATCAAAATGAGATATTTCAATAATTTACAAAAGAAAATTAAAAATGAAAAGGCACGAAGCTCAATATGGCACAATAGAGACACTTGCTTAAATAGCCTAATAATAAAAGGACTTACACTGCATTTTAAAAACTCTAGATTTGAATTCTCTTGTATTTATAAAACAAATGCACAACGTGGTGAAATAGGCTCATAAGTTATGATCACTTGATCTTTTTAAAAAAAAAATAATGTTATTCTTCTTAAGTTATATTCTAAAATTGGAATCCGAAATAAAGTGTTAAATTACTATTAAATAAAAAATAATATAAAAAATAATTTTAAAAATTAATTATTTAATAAATAATTAATCCCTCATTTAAAATCTTAAATTTAGAATGAGTATCATTGTTGTTTAAAAAATGAACACAACACAAGAGTGATGAGCTGAGCCTAATTTTCATGCTCTGCCACTGCATGACACGTTTTACATTTCCTTTTGTGAATAATAGTTTTAACTTTTAAGGGGAAGATATTGACAACTTTTGAAAGTAGTAGGATGCAGTGTACGATTTATATAAACTTAAGGGATCTTGTTCATATTAATATCTGTGAATCATGTGCGATGCACGTGAGATCCAGCTTGGCGATGCGTTTAGGGAACCAGCAGGCAGTGGCAGTCTTCTCTTTGCTCGTTAGCTTCCTCTTAACTGTCAAAATTTACATCGATTAAACCCATCAACTGTAATTTCCGCCCCCCCCCCCCCCCCCCCCCCCCCCCCCCCCCCCCCAAAAAAAAAACCCATCAACTGTAAGCCCCAAATCTTGATTTACAAGCATTCTAGGGTTTGTTTTGCTGTCGACCAATTTTCAATCGATTCTCTAAGATACGTAGATCTGTCAATTTACCTGAATATTTTGGTCAGTTATTGTCCATCATTTGATCCGATCAACTATATTTTATCTGGGTCCAGTTTCTAAGTATTTGTTATATATATAAAAAATGTTCTTATAACTGAATTAAGATCTTATAGTTTAAGCCTGAAAGTTCCGTAAGGGTTTTAGATAATACGAGTTGGTTGAATCTAAGGATTTTTTGAACTTGAAATTAACGTTTAGGTTTTTTCAGGTTTGAATTGAATTGGGGTTTTTGTAATCGGGGCTAGATTGCAAACAAGCATGGTAAGGCCACTTGAGCATGGTTGCAATTAATTGGTTATTGGCTTGGTGTTTTAGCTTGGGATTTATATTGTTCAAAATTATGGTTTAATTTTTCAGAATTACCTTATCGGAGCTTTCAAACCGGCTTGCAGTATTTCAATAACTTTTGCCGATGGAAAAACTCGCAAGCAGGTAAATTTCTTGTTGCTTATCTGAATAGATTTTGTTAGACAATGTTTATGCACTCTAACTAGGGAATGGCACTCGCATAATGTTAATGTGATGGAATGACTATGTTTTCATAGGTTCCGCTGAAGAAGGAAAATGGTCAAACAATCATGGTCCCACTTTTCCAAAGCCAAGAAAATATTTCCGGGAAGGTACTTTGTTCGATAATGTAGTATAAATATTGAGAAGATTACAGGATACACACTGTATGATACTCCTTATCATGAACTTTAATGATCGAAACATTTTGATCGATTTAATTTCCAGATTTCTATAGAACCATTTCAAGGGAAAAAGGTTGAACACAATGGTGTGAAAGTTGAACTCCTTGGTCAGATAGGTGAGTTCTTGATGTACTCCTGTAAATCTTCATTGTGCGATTGGTCGAAAATGAGATATGTGAACCTAGATCCTAGTAAAAATAATGTTTCACTATAGGACCTATCTATCTCTTACTATATATGAAAATATTATATCACCAATACTCTGTTCCTTGTAAAGTCTATGCATTTGGCCTTTGCTAGTTGCTAATGGTACCAATTCTCTTACTGCTTGCTGTTAAGTTGATTAGATGGTGGAGGAAATGTTGTGTTCATTTGTTCTCTTTTGTTAAATAGCTGCACTTATTGATCCTATATTTGATATTCTGTGGCTCGGTCGTTGTCTAAGGATATTCTCCTTTGTTATATGTCAATATGGAGATCGTAACATTTTAACATTTTGTTTCACTTTCCAGAGATGTACTTTGACAGAGGCAACTTTTATGACTTTACTTCTCTCGGTGAGTGTAATCTTTCTTTCCATTCATTTGCTCTAATATAAAATTAAATTGATGGTTTCAAATTACTTGGTGGGGCAATTTGTTGATTTATTCTTTATAACACTTTGGGCTAGATAATGTGACAATTCATGTCAAATTATTTTTTCTTTTATTACTTTAGAAGTCCAAATATTTGTGGAATTTGTTTTTAAATGTAATTGAGTGTAACTAAGTGATGCTTTATGTCGTGGTCATCACTTTGATTATCTTGTTTGCAGTTCGTGAATTGGATGTTCCTGGAGAAATATACGAAAGGAAAACATATCCATTTGAATTTTCTACTGTTGAAATGCCATATGAGACGTACAATGGAGTGAATGTAAGGCTAAGGTATGCTAATTATCTAGTCATAAAGTTTGCAACTGAAATTTTTGTGCATATTGTTTCAGTTGATTATATTTTCAGGATGTTGGGTGATTTATTCTGCTGTTGGATTGTTGAACAATTTCATCCTCCATCTAGTTCAGATATTGCTGTTGTGGAAGCCCAAACATATTAGCACTAGAACATGAAGCAGCATGTATCTTGTTTTCAGCCTTGCATTTACAGCTTCTTATGTAGCCTAGAGATGGCTTGTGAATTAAAACAATCGTCCTTACACATTCAATTCCCTTTTCAAATTGATATGCTCATGTAATTTATCAACAAATAAGAATGTGACACATCTAGCATTCTTCTTTTAATTGCTCTACACTCTACACTATGACATGGGAATTGGAATGCCAATACAAATCAATGAATGTCAGGTCTGAATGCCAATTTAGAGTCTAAAGATTGCTTCCTTGTTTGGCAATGGGTGGAATAAGTAATGAATGTGTAGTTATAGCCGTCACTTCTGTTAAAAAGTTTGTTTATGTGCTTTCTGTAGGTATGTACTGAAAGTGACTGTCAGCCGAGGTTATGGTGGAAGCATTGTTGAATATCAAGATTTTATGGTAATATTTTCTAGTATCTCCCCCCCCCCCCCCTCACATGCTCCCTTTCTATCAGCATTTATGTTTTATGATAATTGCAAACTTTCATGAGAATATATAATTAGAGTTTTTATATCCTTCAAAAAGTATGACCAGAATAATATTAATCTTTCTACCATTTTATTGATTTTTTAGTATTATCATACGATGTTAATTCACGGTGCAGTAATTTTGGAAGGTTAAAATGTCTCACAAATCATGAGAATATATAATTAGAGTTTTTATATCCATCAAAAAGTATGACCAGAATTATATTAATCTTTCTACCATTTTATTGATTTTTTAGTATTATCATACGATGTTAATTCACAGTGCAGTAATTTTGGAAGGTTAAAATGTCTCACAAATCATGCTTTTTCTTGACTGTACAGGCTACATTATGCTAATATAGCATCTCTTCTTTCTGTTGTCATTTTCTATGCATCAGGTTCGCAACTATACCCCACCTCCATCAATCAACAACAGCATCAAGGTGAGGTTCAATTTTTTGGTACTTAGTATTTCTACAAGGAAAACTAGTGTCATGCAGAAAACATTGCCATCTCAACTTTCTTTTACGATGTCTGTGGTAATGTGTTTTTAGGAATAAGTAACAAATACTAACCTAAAACTTCCATTTCCTTTCACTCTCCAAATAATCTCATGTTAGATTCATGTCACATTTATCTGAAGCACTAAAAATAGCTTATCTTAGTGACAGTTTTATATGTTTTTTGTTTTAATTCCTTATGCAGATGGAAGTTGGAATCGAAGATTGCCTACACATTGAGTTTGAGTACAATAAAAGCAAGTAAGTTTAACAATTTTGTGACTACGGTTTGGTCAGTCTTTTCAAGTTGTCCCCTTGATCAGGCTATAATCATAGTGTTGGACTTGGAATAAATGAGAGCTTTATACCAGTAGTTCATATCAACTTTCATATATTAGCCTCAACTAGGATGAGATTGAACATTATGGTTAGTTTAGTCTATAGTCATAACTATTTGAGTTTGATGCCAATTTGCTGTTGTGTAGCTCAGAGGAGTATTGCTACTGCTTATTGGAATTTGAATTTTACAGGTATCATCTGAAAGATGTTATTATTGGCAAGATATATTTTCTTCTTGTAAGAATCAAGATTAAGAATATGGATCTCGAGATCAGGCGCCGGGAATCAACTGGATCAGGGGCCAATACACATGTTGAAACTGAGACACTAGCTAAATTTGAGCTGATGGATGGTGCTCCTGTAAGAGGTATTTTTGTACTTGTTCTAGTTTCTTGCAGATTCAAAAAAATATGACAATGTGGATACATAAGAAATGGCATTCACGGCCATGCAGATATTATGTATAAATCATAAACACAAATATTCCACAACTAGGTTATTAGGATGGCCTGGTAATTGTGGAATCAAGTTAAGAGAAGTTAATCTTGCTCACTTATCAAATGTCCCAGATGACAGTTTCAGTGCTTGTGGATACATTTGCTTACATGTTCATGCTTGCATTTACAGGTGAATCAATTCCAATCCGATTGTTTCTTAGCCCTTATGAGCTGACGCCAACTTATCGTAATATTAACAACAAATTCAGTGTGAAGTATTATTTGAACCTTGTCCTGGTTGATGAAGAGGACCGTCGGTATTTTAAACAGCAGGAAATTACCATCTACAGGCTACAGGAAGATTCCTGATCCGTTGTTTTAATATTAAACCGAGATTTCTTCTTGTGAGAAGAGAATACAAAATTAACGGCTTCATTACACCTTGTAAATCCTTAAAACTTAGGACGCAAATTGCTGGGATGAGGATTATGGCTCGTACAGTGGCTTGTATACTTGCTTCATCATTGGCCATAGTTTCTGTTATTTAAATGGCACAGGTGGGTTTCAGCAAGATCTCTCTGGTTGCAGTTTCCATGTGATTATGAATTACCTTTTCATTAGGTATTTGACATCATGACTATGCATTGCAACATTGCCCTGCGATGTGTTGGACAACTAGAAATTTGGTTTCTTTCTGAGAATGCCATGATCAGCTTTCATTCATGTCAATAGTTCATGGTTCATATGTCTATTCTCAGTTGTCTGGGATGAGATGGTTTTATACTATTGTAGACTTTCTTTTTCCTCAATTTTCTTATTTTTTCCACTACCAGAAACAATGACCCTTGTGACAATAATCTATGCTTTGTCAATGTTCTACTTGTTTTGGGTTTCTGTTGAAAAAGATTTCCTTTTTTTTTTCTTCCCATTTTTGAAGTTTACCTGGAAAAGTTAATGTGCTTAAGATTGTGCTTTCGTTTGGCTTGCCTGGCTGCTGTTATTAGGGAGGTGGTACAACAGATTTTTGAAGTTTGTTGGATGTGGATTGTTGAATTGAGTGGCGTTAATTGTATGGCAGATATTCTGATCTCCTAACCACTGCTCCTAGAGCATCCTCTTCCTTTTATTAGACTGTTTATGTGTGTATATTCAGTTTTAAAAGTATACATTACAGCAATTTAATGAAAAGAGCAATACTTTAAGAATATCCAAAGATTAATCCTTCAAGCGATGCTCTAATTTTGATGGTTACAACAAAAAGTTGAATGTTTCAATGAAGCAAATACTCAAAAGTTATTTTACAAAAGGTTAACCAATTAAGATGTTCTAAGTTAGTCCTTAATGTAAGATTTCCTCTATGTAACCAAAGAAACCCCCAACTTATTCCTGGCTAGTAATAAAATTGCGACTATTTGTTTATGGCCATGTTGCTAAAACAGGGATGGAGCTTGTATTTGTGTCTCCAATGAAACTTATAAAATCATGCATTAGACTTTTAATATGGATTATAAGTTTAACATTTCATGTTATAAGTTTCATTTTTCAACAAGTATGCAAGACTGGCATTGGAGTAATTTTTTGAACGAAAGTAACCACCCGTATTCATTAACTATAGATCATAGTTTGGACAAAAATATCAGTTTGTAGCCATTTTCATCTACACAGTATCTCATCGGAGATTGTTGTAAGCCTTTCAATATGGTCACATTTAAATCCGTCTTGATACAAGGAACAACCTGAATTGGACAAAAGTTGTGTTAGTAATGATACAAACAAATACATTCACATTGGCTTACAAAACTTGAGCTTCAATGGAAGCACCAGCTTTAAAAACACTCATACTTCACTCCTCAGAAACGGCTGGCAATCCTTCCTTGAACCATGCATAAAGGCCTCCTTCTAAGTGGTAAACGTTCTTGTAACCGTTGAGGACAAGCAAGTAAGCTGCAATTAGTGATCTGCAATAAGAAATGCAGTAAGCAACGAGTTCTTTGTATTCAGCAGTGGACAAAGACCATTATTTTGTCTTACAGTAAAACTGTACTGATCTAATTCTCATATGAAGTACTCTTGGTGGTGTATTTCAGTCACTTACATTTTTTCAATATAGCTTTCATTGTGTTAAGCTGTTATGCTATCATCATACTAATTGAAGTCGTTTGTTGTATGCTCCAGTAAAATCATGGAGTTTAATACATAAGAAATTTTGCTAAGCAACGAGGTCACAAGACAAGGGCAGGCATCATTACCTGGATTGTTGACCTTCTGGGAGATTTTGGGAAGGCTTCATGGTACCTCCTGATGAGCAAGCCACAATAATCTTTGCGTCTTTATCCAATTTTGATTCCACACCTGGTAGTAGGACATACCAAACATTTAGTTACTGATATATTTGTATGTTTACCAGAAATGATGCAACAAAATTGAAGCATGATCAGCTTGTTATGCTATACTTTGCAGAAACTCTGGGTTCTCTTCAGTGCCAGAAAAGATGCCGAAAAATGCAAATGCAGCACGCCTGGCAATGTCCCATGCTGTCCACTCCTTTATGAGCCTATATATTTGCACATTGATAGCACCCGGTGCATGAGCCTACACATAAAATAGTGATGCCTAAGCATACTTGCTCAATGTTTGCAATTGTTTTCTTTTGTATTTAATTAAGAATGACGTTCACTGTTCATCATTGGTTGAAACATTGTAGTGAAGAATGAAATAGGTTCACTTAAGGCACAATTTTGATCTTATCTGCCCTGTTTCCTGAGCTATCATCTTTGATCTCTGTCGCTTATTTGGGTATAAGTAAGTGACTAACCTCCTTGAATTCTGCTTCAGGTCGTACATCAAGAATCACGAAGTTGTTTTCTTTTTGAAGGCGCATAGCTTCCTTCACATCCACACTTCTTACCTGCAGAGACAAAACATTCCTACAATTATTATATAGCTAAAGCATCAGCATTATACCCTAAAATTTTTACTGATTTGTCAAGTTTTGTGCAACCATGATTTCTGAATAATGTACTCTTAACTTCCCTTTCCTAAACAATATTTCACGATCAATGGTCTCATTATTATTCGTTGCTTTCCAATTCTTGTTGCTCCCAAACAAGCAAAATGTTTCTGTTGTTAAGCTAAAAAGGCTACTGTGAAGCCTTATAATATAATTTCCCTATGTTTTATGATTGTCATCATTCCCTTTTGCCACCCAACCCGAGGTGGTTGGCTACCTCACCGGTAAGTACTTCGATGCCACATTGAAATGTGACATTAAACTAAAATCTCAGCACTTTCGTAAAAACACTTTTGGGATATCTCAAAATTTGTAATCATGATTACTTTTTTGCCTATCAATCAATCGCCCTTCTTTATATAATCAATCTCTGTACAAGTGTTTCTCTGCTTTATATGCTGTTTTTGATTGAAATTCAGGTGATGCTGTATTTGCTAAAACATAGATATGAGAGAACAATTCAGTCTCTATGCAAAGAATGAGTTTGTGATTGTGAGAGACAAAGAAAGAGCCATACCCTTTTCTCTAGCAATAATTCTCTCTTAGTCTTCCAATCTTCTTCAGCTGATTCCTCCAAAGGGAGAGTTAGAAAAAAACCAAGTCAGAATCAAGGCTTAAATATATAAGCATGATATAGATAAATCAAGTTTTTTTTAGCTTTTGGGGATTGTTCATCTACTTAAATAATCACCAAAATGACATGCAAAATCTTAAAAAACTGAAATCATATGAGAACAGTATTTAATAACCTGGTGATTTTGCTGGTTTTGTTGCTGCATTTTGGATTTTCAGGCCCCTTGGTACAGCCTGTGCAGACAATCTTCTTCTTGAAAATGTAAATGATCTTACTGTCAAGCAGCAGACACAATCTTGGATAGTCTTTGAAGCAAAGATCAGTGGTGAGTTTTGGTAATTGGGATATAAAGAAGATGAAGAAGAAGAGTGTAATTGGCTGATTGAAGTAAGAGCAGTCATAATAATATCTGCAAAGCAGCAGCTAACAGAAATTTTACTAAATTAAGTTGTGATCAATGTTAAGAGTTGTTGCTGCAAGTGCTTTTTTGCTTTTATTGAAGTGCTTCTGGTGTCAGTACTTGTGTGGCCAACTTTAGGATGGTCCTGTAAGCAAGTGAGTGGGACATAAGGCTCGTGGATTTTTTATCTCACTTAAAATCTGAACTTGTGGTTCATGTTTTAATGACCTTGTTCCATTTGGATTTCTCTCGTCTCTATCCCCTATTTTCTTATTTTGGCAGTAATATTGGACGTCAGTCAAAAGATTTTTTTTGTAAGTTAAAGCAGGGGAATATCTACTGGTTACAATCTTACACAATTCTTCTTCGGTTTGTTTTTAATTTTTTTCTTCATTTTTTGGGGAAAAGTATAGATATACATTTTATTCCATACTACCAAACAATACAAGGCAAAATCCATAATCCCAATTCTAAAAAAAAATCTACAATACCAACGTTACAAAATCATATCAAGTTATAAGCCCAACTGAAAGAAAATTTGCAAATAATTTTTTATTTTTAATTTCTTGCTTTTTTTTTTTTTAAATTTTGTTTTCCCCAAAATTCCATCATTTTTAAGAATGGTTTCCCAATTTCATTAGGTAGTGCACTTTCCTGTACTCTCTTGTTCGACAAATATGTTTGAAAATTTTAAAATTTGATGGATGTTTCGTATTGGAATATGTAATATATACATTGTTTAAGGATAATTTCTTCTCAAAGATATTATTTTAGTGCAAACAGTCTTATAGCAGTCTGCTTTTCAATATTTAATGGTTTAGTTTTATAAGAATGCACTCTTAAATATAGAATTTTAGAATAATTATATTTTTATTTTTTTTTTTTAGTATTAAGTAGACTATTTATAAATGATAAGTATTTTTTTATTTAGGATACAGCCTTTAACATAGGCCTTTTCATTTATAGCTGATTAATCAAAATATATTTTTTGATTAATGGTTCAAAATGAACCAAAACCATGAATGATTATAATATATACATGAAAAAGTGCAACTCCATTTCAATTAGAATTTGAAAAGATATCGATCCAAAATTGTAATTATAATTAATGTGTATTTTAAAATATATAAAATATACAACCATTTTTCTATATTTTAAAATATACAAACCAATACTAAAGAATATCTAGAATTTAATGTATGAGTATTGGTGTCATTCGAGTTATGAATTAATCATTGGATAACTAATTGTGTCTTACCGGAACATGACAAAACATAAAGTTTTTATGAATTAATGCCCTTATTGCGATTCAAATGATTAGCTACATAATTGAATTTTTTACAAGTGAGTTGATTTGTGGTTTGATGCTTTATGACTCTGTGCTCAGTTAGAATTTATAAGTGTTTTAGAGATGCTTAACTAACCTTTTATAGGAATCAATCTAATTCCACACTCATGTAGGTGAACCTCCGTGTGTTTGCAATTTAACACATCACTATATAATATTAGGCTATAGAGTACGTTAAGAGTATAAATCTTAACCTCTTCATTGCAAATAAGTACTATCTTGTCCTATAAAGGACTCAAGATTATAATAGTGATTGTATTACAAGACATGCAACCCTTATGAATCTACTTCTTGGAATCTTCTATAACATAGGTGAGTTTACCATCACTTTTACCTTATGTTATAGGCATAGTCCTCTCTCATTTGACATCGAATCACTAACTTTATTTAGTGAATTTTGTTAGATTATTGGCCAAATACAATTATGACTTTATACAATCCGATTCTCATAAAAAATTGAAGTTAATTAATTATAATATCATCTTTTAGACCAATTGTCTACTTTTTCCACTTAATATCCAATTATAACTTAACAAGAAATAAAGGAGGATATCAATTAATAAGAAATTATGCTAAAGGTAAATTTACCATTTAGCCCCAAAAGCATGCCTTTACAAGGCAATCAACAACATACTTTTAACAGGTAATTTATTCTATCTTTATGATAGACCAAGGTATACTCATATAACTTTCAATACAATACATCTCCACCAAGACAAAAAGCATAAGCATTAATGCATTTATCTCATAAATCATATTCGGTGGAGGATTTTCATATAAATGCCTATATCATCGAGCATAAGCATTATTAAGGAATAATTTTAGAATGATTCCGGAATAATTCCTTTATACTCTCATACTATATATACAAGTTATTAATATAAAATATTATTTCTTTATGTATGTTATTTTTTTATTTTGTAATAAGGTTATAGCCTAAAGACTACATTGTACAGTTTACATTCACAGTGAAATATATTATCTTTACATTTCTCACATGGTATCAGAGCTTTGGTTTTTTTTTTCACTGTCATTTTGTTTAGTTAGAGATTTGTCGGAAAGTTTCTTCAAAACCTGACAGAATCCACCGAAAAACTCTGAAATCTTGCCGTCTTAGCTACGGCCCATCTCAGATTACTCAGAATCCTTCGGCCATTTCAATGCCGTCGATGACTCGTCAATCCGAGGTCAGAAACCATTGGATGCGCTGCCGGAACACCACTGCCGCCGCCGCCCACTGTCACTTCAGATCTTGGTCGTTCTACGGCGATGTGACCGACACCACCCACACCAAAATAATCCCCAGTCACCGACCGTTTCAACGCTATCAACGACGCACCAATCCGAGGTTTGAAACAGCCGGATGCACCGCTAGAACACCACTATCGCCAGCCACCTTCACTTCAGATCTCGGTTGTTCTACGGTAACGTGACCGACACCGCCCAGACTAAAAGAATCCCCATTCACCGGCCGTTCAAACGACGCCGAGTTTACGTCAATCGGAGGTCAGAGCAAGCCGGACGCGCCACTTGAAGTTCACTGTTTCCTGTTAAGGGTCTATTTGCAAACTTTTCAGTATTTTAAGGTCAAATCATAATTTTCTATTCCTTTGGGGAATTTTTGAAATTTTTAATAATTTCAGGGCTATTTTATAATTATAATAATTTTTAGAGGTCATTTTATAATTTTTGAAAAGTTTAAGAGCTATTTTACAATTATATTATTTTTAGGGGTTAATTTATAATTATTCAAATTTAAGGGGTCAATTTGTAATTATTAAAAGTTTGGGGTTAACTTATAATTAATATAAATTTTAGGGACTAAGTTGTCATTAGTAAAACAAAAGGGGTTTTGAAATTTATGGATAAGTGTAGTACTTCTCAGTGTTATTCTGTTGGTTCTGCTCTACCTAGGCTATACTACATACTTGGACCATTTTAAGGTGCTGTTTTTACAGGACTTGTTATTACTCCTGCACAGGATAGTGTGAATCGTTCCCCTAATAACCTTGAATCTTTACTCCGTCTACTCCTTTCTAATTCTGGTAAACCCTTAATTTCTGCTTCTTCTAATTTTTCAAGTAAATCTTCTTGACATTTTGACTCTGCATGTTGTAATCACATGACTTCTGATTCTACAATTTTCTCCTCTAAAACTCTTAATTCCTATTTACCATTTATTTAAACTGTTAATGGTTCTCTCATGAAAGTTAACCATGTTGGTCAAGTGTCTTGCCATAATCTCTTTGTATTTGACACTTTTTTTTTATTCCTAATCTTACATTAAATCTTTTGTCTGTTGGTCAATTATGCGAACTTGGTCTTAATGTCTTATTTACTGCTTTTGGTTGTTGTGTGCTTGATCCAAAGACTGGTCAGACGCTTTGGACAGGCCGCAAGGTTGGACGTTTGTATGAACTTATTTCTTTAGATCTATCCTTTATATATCCTTAATCTGCAGCATCTACCTCTTCAGTGCCTTCATTACATCTTTGGCACTCTCGTTTAGGTCATGCGTCAGTTAATCGCATCCAATCTCTAATATCTAGTGGTCATTTAGGTATTATTTCTGATAATAAAGATGATTGTCTTACATGTCCTTTAGCTAAACAACCACCCTTACCTTTTGATAATAGTACTACTGTCTCCCATGCTTCATTTGATCTTATACATTCTGATATATGGGGTCCTTCTCTAAATCCCACAATGGGAGGATCCAAATATTTTGTGATCTTCGTTGATGACTATTCTCGGTATACTTAGTTGTTCCTTATAAAACAAAGATTCGAATTTACTAAAATTTACCGAGATTTTGCTCAGATGGTTAAAACTCAGTTTTCATGTTTAATTAAGGTTTTTCGCACTGATAATGCTATGGAGTATAGAGATTCTGATTTTCTAAATCTTTTATAGGAACACGGTACTATATGTCAAAGGTCTTGTCCTGGTACATCTCAGCAAAATGGGAGAGCTGAACGTAAACACAGACACATTTTAGATACTACTTGTGCCCTTCTTATCTCTTCCGTTTGTCCTGAACATTTTTGGAGAGAAGCTGCTTTAACCGCTGTCTTTACCATTAATCGTATTCCTTCTCCTGTTATAGAGAACAAGTCACCTTATGAGCGTCTTTATGAAATTTCACCTAATTACAAACTCCTCAAAGTATTTGGTTGTGTTTGTTTTGTCCTACTTCAAAAACACGAGCACACTAAACTCGAGCCACGTACTTGATTATGTTGCTTCTTAAGATACGAGATAGAATATAAAGGTTATAGGTGTTGGGATCCTATATCTAACCGTCTTCGTGTTTCTCGTAATGTAGTCTTTCTCGAGCATACAATATTTTTCTCTGTATCTAACTTTAAATCTGTCTCCTCATATGTCACAATTTTTTACAGATAATTCTGTTGATCTTTTTCCCGATACTTTACCTATAGATATTTCTTCTGAGTTTCATACAGGTGAATCTGCTAAAATAACGCCTGCTTCTGAGCCTCCTACCTCGTCTGAAGGATCTGCTCTCAACATTCATGAGGCCTCCTCTACACCCTTTCCTCGTCGTTCATCTTGGGTAAGAGAACTTCTTGTTAAACTTCGTGATTATCATTGTTTCTCTACTACTCTTTCTTTATATGAGCCTCAATCATATTCTGATGCTAGTTTTAATCCTGTTTGGCAGCAAGTAATGACAGAAGAATTGCAGGCCCTTGAAAAGTCGCATACTTGGGATTTTGTTACTCTTCTATCTAATAAAACTGTCATTGGATGCAAATGGGTGTACAAGATCAAGACCAAATCTGATGGATTTATTGAGCGTTATAAAGTCCGCCTTATTGCCAAAGGCTTTACTTAAGAATATGAAATAGATTATGAAGAATCTTTTGCCCCAGTTGCTAGACTTGCTTCTGTTCAAAGTTTATTGGCTGTTGCTGCAATTCGTGGTTGGACATTATTTCAGATGGATGTCAAAAATGCTTTCCTCAATGGTGATCTCACTGAAGAAGTGTATATGAAGCCTCCTCCTGGTTACTACTTAATATACATATATATATATATATATATATATATATTCAAAAGTCAAAACTAAAGAGTTCTTGATAAAAATCAGAGTTTTAAATAATCATTATGAAATATAATTCATTTAAGGGAATCATATTTATAAAATAATTATTTAAAATATCAATTTATTTATGTTAATACACTACTCATAAACTTAACAATTAACATAATCTCTTTCTTATTTTCATTCTACATATCCCCCTCATAAATCATTTTCATTGCCAATTCACTACAAAAATGTGTTAACTAGGTATGGACTTTACAAAATTATACAAAGTATAACTAAAATATTATAGTAAAAGAACATACCTTAAATCAAGATACCAATTAACACTTAACTTTCTTCTTCTTATTTTTCTTCTCTTTCATTTTCAAAATTAACACTTGGATGTTCTATAACTTAATACTCTCAACTCACATACACACTCTAGTTTTGTATTCTTTTCAATTAATTTCTATACTCTTTCTTACATAAACACCATCTATTTATAGTGTCTATTTGAGTGGTACATGATGAAAAATCCCCTCACTTAAAGTGGACATATTAGGTTTGTAAATGAGTCATCAAATTAGGTAATTGTTTGCTAAGTGTTTGTGTTAGGTCATATTCCTCACTAAGCATATATATAAGAGTTATTGATGAACGAGTCATCAAGATATGATCAAATTAGGTACTTGTTTGTTAAGTGTTTGTGTATGTCATATTCAACACAAGACTTAATTATATCTAAACCATTTGTATAAATTATTGATTAATGGATTATCAAGATAGAACAAAGTTAAGTATTTATTGGCTAAATGATTGTGTTAGGTCACATTTAACATTAGGCATAATTTTATCTAAAGGATATGTATAAGTTATAAATGAATGAGTCCTTAATAAAGGATCAAATTAGGTATTTCCACTGAACAATTATTAGTGTACGAATTTTATAAATTCAAACACTTACTCAAAAATTATGAAACTATTTCAAATTTACTCAAGACACATATATTAGTTCACATAAAATAATTCAAGATAAATTTCATTGAGAAAGTATTTAAAAATGAATTTATTTCAAACAATTCAGAATCTGTCTGTAAATTCCTGAAATGAGGTTACTTCGCATAGAAAATCATAAAATTTTTAAAATAATGAATTAAATTATGAGATTTTAATATGTTATAATAGACAGCTATAAGTTTAATATTCCAGAAAATCATAATTTTATAAAATTATTTGATAGATCAAAATTAATTATTCATTTATTCATACTGCAGAAATAATGAATTTTCAGAATTTTATGGTCATGTTTGTAAAATTACTAAAAATCGAATTAATGGACTTTATATACAATTCAAAGTTTTTCATGACTATAAACATGTATAAATTAATATTATCAAATATAAAAATTAAAATCAAATTGTATCAGTTTATAAAATTTTTGGACTAAGATGTGGTCATGAGAAAATCCAACAATTCTTTAATAATTTTTTTATTAATTCATATAATTATACACATAAATATATATGTATAAATTATACACAATAATTTCATTAGCCCCACATATTCTATAATAATATATATATATATAATAATATGTTTGGCTATATATTCTAATAATAGTAAAATAAAAATAATACGGGTATTACATATATCCTCTGATGGTACTATTCTCAGTGATGCTATACTCTATCGTCAATTGGTTGGTAGTTTGGTCTACTCTACAGTTACTCATCCAGATATTGTTCATGCTGTTTATGTTATCAGTTAGTTTATGACCGCTCTTCGTACCTTTCATTATGCAGCGCTTCTTCATATCTTACGTTATCTCAAAGGTACACTTTTTCACGATTTCTATTTTTTGGCTCACTCTCATCTTGTGTTACAAGCTTATACTGATGCGGATTGGATGGGTGATCCTACGGATTGATGATCAACTACTGGATTTTGTCTTTTTTTGGGTGATTCTTTTCTTTCATAAAAAAGTAAGAAACAGACAGCTACTGCTCGCTCGAGTATTGAAGCTAAATACTATGCTCTTGCAGATACTATCCAAGAAATTGTCTGGCTCTACTGGCTTCTTGAAGAAATGAGTATTTCTCATACTGGAGCTATATCTCTTTATTGTGACAATCAAAGTGTTATCTAAATCGCCCACAATGATGTGTTTCATGAGTGGACTAAACATATTGAAACAGATTGTCATTTTGTTTGGCAACACGTCTCTGAAGGCACTATCATGCTCCACTTCATCTCGTTTGAAGAGCAACCTACTGATATATTTACCAAATCTCTACTTCCGCGTTATTTTTATGCTTTAGTCTCCAAACTCAAACTTACTTCTACTGTGCCATCTTGAGTTTGAGGGGGGGTATTAAGGAATAATTCTGAAATGATTCCGGAATAATTTCTTTATACTCTCCTACCATATATACATGTTATTAATATAAAATATTATTTTTTTATGTATATTATTTTTTTATTTTATAATAAAATTACAACCTATGTAAAAGCTCAATTGTATAATTTACATTCACAATAAAATATATTTTTTTTACATTTTTCACAAACATTAATGCATTTATCTCATAAATCATATTAGGTGGAAGATTTTCATATAATTGCCCATATCATCGGTGCCTTCAAAATTAATCTATTCTTTATAGATAATCCATCTTTCTCTTTTAAGACTTTAAATCATATTAAATTACCTAAAATATATGTGATGACTTAACACGATAATATTAAAGCACCATTTATTAATGGTAACACTATGTTCAAATTTCCCTTTTTGTTTTGGGTAAAATGCATACAAACATTTGTCTAATAAAACGTAAATATGCAACAATAATAGGTCACATTTTGAATTACTGAGCATCTGGGCACAAAATTTAAATTACCAAATATTTTGGGTTCAACATAACATAACGAACCTTTTATGTCCGAATCATAATTAAGCTAAAATAAATGCCCCACATTGATAATTTTTATGAACCACTATGAAATTAATCTTTCTTCTTCTTTAACAGATTCAAATGTCTACAAAACAAATTTAAACTGGTCTTCTACCCAATTCACTTACATGTTCTTATTTTAGCCATAAAAATAAGGAAAAAAAATCATATTGATTTTTACTTAAATCAATAACAATAAATATATTTTTGACCAATCAAAACAAACTATTGACACAAAATCATAATACCATTTAAGCAATTTTAACAAAGATTATCAGGACAAAATAAAATGATTTGGCCCTAAAATTGAACTTTAGAAGTTTAATTGACATTGAACTACTCATCAAATATTTAATGGAATAGCAACATTAATTATTGCTGGTAGCTGGCACCGTGTGCCAGCTACACAATTGCTGGCACACGGTGCCAGCAATTTTCCAACAAGGTGGACAGCCAATTCTTGGCTGTCCACCATGCTAAACTCTCCCTATAAATGGGAGAGTTTAGCAATTCATTTTCATTGCAATTTAGAGAGAGTTTCTAAAGTTTTGAGAGAGTTTTTGAGTGATTTGAGAGAATTGGGTGTATTGGGGTTTTGGGTTGTAAGGCTAAAACACTACAATACTTGTATTCTCCATTTCTAATAGTAAGAGATTCTTCTGTCTTCACCTGTGGACGTAGGCTAAAAGCCGAACCACGTAAACTTGTCTTTGTCTTTTTTTTTATTTTCATTATTTTTCTCAATTTCGCTTTAGCTGCGACCCTGCATCACCCCTCAATTTCCCAACAAGTGGTATCAGAGCTTCTGGTTGAAGGAGGTCACTATTCACGTATATAGTTACTGTTCATACGTACGGTTACTATTCACGTGAAACAGTGGGAGCCGATCCTAGCAGAAGTAGTTCGTGGTGAAAAGCAATGGCGGCAAAATACGAAGTTGAGAAGTTCAATGGAGGTAATTTTACATTGTGGAAAATGAAAATAAAGGCGATTTTAAGAAAAAATAAGTGCTTAGAAGCGATTGATGAAAGGCCCGCTGGTATCACTGATGATATCAAGTGGAATGAGATTGACGGTAATGCAGTTGCTGATTTGCATCTAGCACTTGCTGATAACGTGCTATCTAGTGTAGCGGAAAAGAAGACAGCAAAAGAGATCTGGGATACTCTCATTAAATTGTATGAGGCTAAATCTCTGCACAACAAGATCTTCTTAAAAAGGAGATTGTACACTCTTCGAATGACAGAATCCACTTCAGTGACGGAGCACATCAACACATTAAATACTCTATTTTCCCAACTCACTTCCTTGGGGCATAAAATAGAGGCAGGTGAACGTGCAGAGATTCTACTTCAAAGCCTACCAGATTCGTATGATCAACTCATCATCAACTTGACGAATAATATCCTATCGGACTTCTTAGTCTTCGATGATGTTACAGCTGCTGTATTGGGAGAAGAACGAAGACGGAAAAATAAAGAAGACAAACAGGAATGTTCGCAGCAAGCAGAAGCTTTGACAATGATGAGAGGTAGATCAACAGAACGTGGCCCCAATGGGAGTCAAAATCATGGTAGACCAAAATCCAGAAGTAAGAAGAACGTCAAGTGCTACCATTGTGGCAAGAAAGGCCATCTGAAGAAGGATTGTTGGGGATTGAAGAAAAGTGTAGAGGACAAACCGCAAGGGAATATTGCAAGCACCTCAGATGATGGTGAAATTTTATACAGCGAGGCAGCAACAGTTGTTGAAAGCAGAAAACGGTTCTCTGATGTATGGCTCATGGATTCTGGAGCTACATGGCACATGACCTCTAAAAGAGAATGGTTTCATCAATATGAACCTATCTCTGGAGGATCTGTATATATGGGGGACGATCATGCTTTAGAAATTGCTGGAGTAGGATCCATCAAGATGAAGATGTACGATGGTACTGTTCGTATTATCCAGGAGGTGCGACATGTGAAAGGCCTCAAGAAGAATCTTTTGTCATTGGGACAATTAGATAACACTGGGTGTAAGACCCAAATTGAAAATGGGATAATGAAAATTCTCAAAGGCGTGCTTGTAGTAATGAAGGCAGAAAAGGTTGCTGTAAATTTGTACATGCTTAATGGAGAAACACTGCAGGAAGGAGATGCATCTGTTGCATCAACTAGTTCAGCAGAAGAGTCAACGATAATGTGGCATCGCAAACTGGGCCATATGTCAGAACGAGGTTTGAAGATTCTCTCTGATCAAAATTTACTTCCTGGGCTCAAATCGGTTCATTTACCTTTCTGTGAGCACTGTGTCACAAGTAAGCAGCACAGATTAAAGTTCAGCACATCCAGTTCTAGAAGTAAAGAAATTCTAGAATTGATCCACTCTGATGTTTGGCAAGCACCGATGATGTCCTTAGGAGGAGCGAGATATTTTGTGTCATTCATAGATGATTACTCCAGGAGATGTTGGGTGTATCCAATCAAGAAGAAGTCATATGTGTTTGAAGCTTTCAAAATATTCAGAGCGCGTGTAGAACTTGAATCAGAAAAGAAGATCAAGTGTTTAAGGACAGATAATGGAGGAGAATATACTGGTGAGGATTTTATTGCATTCTGTCAACAAGAAGGCATCAAGCGGCAATTCAGCACAGCTTACACGCCTCAGCAGAATGGAGTAGCAGAGCGGATGAACAGAACCTTGTTGGAGAGAACAAGAGCTATGTTGAGAACTGCAGGTTTAGCCAAGACATTTTGGGCAGAAGCAGTCAAAACCGCCTGTTATGTGGTAAATCGGTCACCATCAACAGCAATCGAGTTGAAGACACCGATGGAGATGTGGACTGGAAAACCAGTTGATTATTCTCACCTTCATACATTTGGAAGTCCTGTGTACGTGATGTATAATCCCCAAGAAACAACGAAGCTGGATCCAAAATCCAGAAAATGCCTTTTCTTGGGATATGCTGATGGAGTCAAGGGGTATCGCCTGTGGGATCCCACTACCCACAAGGTCGTCATCAGCAGAGATGTGATATTTGCAGAAGATAAACTGCAAAGGAATGATAAAGATGATAGCACAGTGAAGGAAAATCCAGATACTACAATGGTACAAATGGAAAATAATCAAGTACAAGAAGATTCAGATTCTCCTGAAGCAGCACCAGGGCACGAAGAACAAGAACCAGCAGAGTCTGAGGCTACAGATGATCATCGATCAACTCGTGAGAGACGACCACCAGTGTGGCACTCGGAGTATGTCATGGAGGCTCATGTTGCATACTGCCTTCTAACAGAGGATGGAGAGCCAACAACTTTCCAGGAGGCTTCTAAAAGTCAAGAAGTTTCTCTATGGATGACAGCAATGCAAGAAGAGATTGAAGCTTTGCATAAGAACAAAACATGGGAGCTGGTTGCACTGCCATGTGGAAGAAAAGCCATTGGAAATAAATGGGTCTACAAGATCAAACGGGATGGCAATGACCAAGTAGAGCGGTATCGTGCGAGATTGGTGGTGAAAGGTTATGCTCAGAAAGAAGGTATTGACTTTAATGAGATATTTTCCCCTGTGGTTCGACTCACGACAGTCAGAATAGTCTTGGCAATGTATGCTACATTTGACTTACATCTAGAACAGCTAGATGTGAAGACAGCTTTTCTTCATGGAGAACTTGAAGAAGAAATTTATATGCTCCAACCAGAAGGTTTTAAAGAAGAAGGAAAAAAGAACTTGGTTTGCAGGTTGAACAAATCTCTGTACGGTCTCAAACAGGCGCCGAGGTGTTGGTACAAGAGATTTGATTCCTATATCATCAGCCTTGGATACAACAGACTTAGTTCAGACCATTGTACATACTACAAAAGGTTTGAAGATGATAATGATTTCATTATTTTACTGTTGTACGTGGATGACATGTTGGTGGCAGGCCCCAACAAAGATCGAGTCCAAGAATTAAAGGCACAGTTGGCTAGGGAATTTGATATGAAGGATTTGGGACCAGCAAACAAGATTCTAGGGATGCAAATTCACCGAGACAGAAATAACAGGAAGATTTGGCTTTCTCAGAAGAACTACTTAAAGAAAATCTTGTGGCGCTTCAACATGCAAGATTGTAAGCCAATTAGTACCCCACTCCCTGTTAATTTCAAGTTATCCTCTAAGATGTGTCCTAGCAAAGAAGCAGAGAGGAATGAGATGTCTCGAGTACCGTATGCATCAGCAGTGGGAAGTTTAATGTTCGCTATGATTTGTACCAGACCAGACATTGCACAAGCAGTGGGAGCAGTTAGTAGATACATGGCGAATCCTGGTAGAGAGCATTGGGGTTGTGTCAGGAGGATCCTTAGATACATTAAGGGTACCTCAGATGTTGCTTTATGTTACGGAGGATCAGATTTTATTGTTAAGGGCTATGTGGATTCAGATTTTGCAGGAGATCTTGATAAAAGAAAATCCACTACTGGCTATGTGTTTAAACTTGCAGAAGGAGCTGTAAGCTGGGTTTCGAAACTGCAAACTGTTGTGGCATTATCTACTACAGAAGCAGAATACATGGCAGCTACACAAGCTTGCAAGGAAGCAATTTGGATACAAAGATTACTGGAGGAGCTCGGGCACAAGCAAGAGAAAGTTGAATTGTTTTGTGACAGTCAGAGTGCCTTGCACATTGCAAGGAATCCAGCTTTTCATTCAAGAACGAAGCACATAGGTGTTCAATATCACTTTGTTCGTGAAGTGGTAGAAGATGGAAGTGTGGATATGAAAAAAATTCATACAGATGATAACCTTGCAGATGTGATGACCAAGCCCATCAATACCAACAAGTTTGTATGGTGTAGATCCTTGCATGGCCTAGCAGACACGTAGGCAACATGGCATTGGCGAAGAAGAAAGAATGGTGTGGAGAATTGATTGATTCTCAATCAAATCTCCAAGTGGGAGAAATGCTGGTAGCTGGCACCGTGTGCCAGCTACACAATTGCTGGCACACGGTGCCAGCAATTTTCCAGCAAGGTGGACAGCCAATTCTTGGCTGTCCACCATGCTAAACTCTCCCTATAAATGGGAGAGTTTAGCAATTCATTTTCATTGCAATTTAGAGAGAGTTTCTAAAGTTTTGAGAGAGTTTTTGAGTGATTTGAGAGAATTGGGTGTATTGGGGTTTTGGGTTGTAAGGCTAAAACACTACAATACTTGTATTCTCCATTTCTAATAGTAAGAGATTCTTCTGTCTTCACCTGTGGACGTAGGCTAAAAGCCGAACCACGTAAACTTGTCTTTGTCTTTTTTTTATTTTCATTATTTTTCTCAATTTCGCTTTAGCTGCGACCCTGCATCACCCCTCAATTTCCCAACAATTATTACTATTATTATTGTATTTTCACATCAAGTGTAATGATCAAAGGGGCATTTACATGCAGATGGACACCAAATTATAAAATTAAAGCGTTCATGTACATTGCATGCATGCAATTTACGTGCAAACATTTTGCAACATCAGAGAATTTGCACTTTTAACAGTTTTAACTGGCAACAATATGTTCAAGCCTCTAAATCAAAAATACACCAAACTGATGAAAATTAATTTGTCATTGAATTTAATGCCCTTTTGGTTATTTAAATGAAGATGAGAACCTTTGAGTTCAACACCCATATTCACTGAGGACAATGTTACGGCCTTTTTGGCTCTATAATACTATAATGCAATTTTTTTATTTATTTAAAATATTTGTTATACAATCATGAAGCAAATTTAGAATGAACACACCTTATTAAATTGCATGTAATGCCCATTTGATCATGAACCAAATGTCCCCTTCACATGCATATATTTGCATGTATTAAGAAGTGAAAAGAGATTTTTAGTGAAACAATTACTCCCCTTGACGTGGATGGGGCACATCCTCAAATTTCCAGTTTCCATTACCCCTTCAACTCTCTCGACTCAAAAACGGACTGCAAGCTCCCTGAATTGTATAAACTTAGATGGCAAGGTGGCGGCAAGTAATAAGAGGAAGAGCCAAAGAATTACTATCTAAGAAAAGCTGAATGTAAGAAGGAAAACAAAGATTGACCGTAAACTTCTACGAAATAATGCTTCTAGACCACAGGTTGTTGTCTCTTCGATAGAAGTGGTTGATAATGATTGTTTTCCCCCTTCTTCTTCTGTCATTAAGGCAGAAGTTATTCCATTGGCAGCACCTATGGGGCAGGGCTGCCGATCATCATGAATCTGTTAAGCTGGAACGTTCGAGGCTTGGGCGATTGTTGGACGTTCCCTGTGCTGCATCATTAAGCGCAACAATTTAAGCTCGACCAGGTGTTTCTCATGGAAACCATTTCTTGGAAAGAACAAATAAAAACACTAAGGTGCAAGTTAGGTTTTCAATGTAAGTTGGTGGTAGAGAGAGTAGGTCGAAGTGGAGGTCTATTCTGCAATGGAGTGACTGAATCGGTGTGGAATTATTATCATTCTCACGATATTACATTGATGTAGAAATTATTGCGCCAAGAAGCGTTCAAACAATAATTAGCACTATTACTAATTATTATGCGAACAATCAATAATGCTAGTCATACCACAACGAGGTAACCAAACATCTAACAATATGCAAAAAGAAAAGAACACCAAGTTTAACGAGGTTCGGTAATATTACCTACGTCCTCGGGCGCCGCTAGAACAAATCCACTATCTTCAAGAAAAGTTACAAAGTTTTTGGGCCACAATACAAAATTCCTAACTATTGGGTCAAACTACAAATACCCAAGTAGTAGGGTCAATACTGTAATTACCCAAACAATAGGGTATTACTACAAATGCCTAAAAATAAAGAAAAATTTTGAATTCTTACAACTTTCAAGGGCTTAAATATAAAACTCTTGAATTATGAGGTTCTCATAAAGAGATCCTACAAATAGAGGGGGAGAAGAGAAATATTCCAAAAGATACTTAATCTCAAAGGAGGGCCTTGCCTTATATAGGCCTACCAAAACACCTCCATGCCATCTCCCACCAATGTGGGATTGGCTCAATTTGGCATATAAGCCAATTTTCAACAAATCTCCACCTTGGCGAATATGCTAATCCTCTACAAAGCTTCATTTTTTTAAAAATTCTCTATCCAAAAGCAGCGCCTCCAAATTTGCGCCCAACGGCGCTATCAAACTCGAACTATATTGATCAAGTCCAAACAATGATTGAACTTGATCACTGTCACCACTTTAGTCAACATATCTGCGGGATTCTCGGCAGTCCCAATCTTTTGAAGTAAGATTCTTCCTTCACTAATGATCTCCCGCACGAAATGATATCGAACATCAATATGCTTCGTTCGAACATGGTATACTGGATTCTTCGCTAAATGAATAGCACTTTGACTGTCAGAATAAACATGAATTTTCTTCTGACCAATTCCCAATTCATCCAGCAATCCCTGTAACCAAATAGCTTCCTTCTCAGCCTCTGTAACTGCCATGTACTCTGCCTCTGTAGTAGACAAAGCAACTGCAGACTGTAAAGTAGACTTCCAACTCACAGGTGCTCTCGCAAGAGTAAACACATAATCGATTGTTGACCGATGTTTATCCAAGTCACCAGCATAATTAGAATCAACATAACCAACAAGACATTGATCACATGTATCATCTCTTTCAAATACTAAACCAACATCTACGGTTTTCAGTAAATACCGTAGAATCCATTTCACAACTTGCCAATATCCTTTACCATGATCATGCATGTATTTGTTCACTACTCTAACTGCATGTGAAATATCAGGTCTCGTACACACCATACATACATTAGGCTATCAACTGCATTAGCATATGGAACTCGAGACATATACTCTCGTTCCTCATCTGAACTAGGAGATAAAGATGCACTGATCTTCATATGAGCAGCAAGTGGGGTACTTACAAGTTTTGATTCCTCTGAAATGCCAAAACGCTGTAATACCTTCTTCAGATATTGCTTCTGAGTCAAACAAATTTTGCCTCTCTCTCTGTCCCTGCTAATCTCCATGCCTAGTATCTTTCTAGCTTCACCAAAATCTTTCATCTCAAACTCTCTGTTCAATTGAATCTTTAATTTTTCAATTTCTTCGGCATTCGTCGAAGCTATCAATATGTCATCGACATACAAGAGTAGATAAATGAAAGAACCATCATGTAGCCTCTGAAAATACACACAATGGTCAAATTTGCTTATTGTGTACCTCTGACCCACCATAAACCGATCAAATCGCTTATACCACTGCCTCGGTGATTGTTTCAAATCATAAAGCGATCTTTTCAGTTTGCAAACCAATTTTTCCTTACTAGCAACTTTGAATCCCTCTGGCTGAGTCATATAGATTTCCTCTTCCAAGTCACCATGCAAAAATACAGTTTTTACATCGAGTTGAACTAGTTCCATATTTAACTGAGCTACTAAGGCCAATAAAATTCTAATGGAAGAATGTTTCACAACTGGAGAAAATACCTCATTGTAGTCAATTCCTTCCCTCTATGCATAGCCTTTAGCCACCAACCTTGCCTTGTAGCGAACATCTTTCTTATCAGGAAATCCATCTTTCTTTGCATATACCCATTTGCACCTAATTGCCTTTTTACCCTTTGGTAGTTGAGCTAGCTCCCAAGTTTCATTCTTCTGAAGAGACTGCATCTCTTCCTTCATAGCTGTCTTCTACTGATCAACTTCAGAATAACTGACTGCGTCTCTATAAGTGGAAGGAACATCATCATCTACAACTGGAAGTGCGTAGGCCACCATATCAATAAATCGAGCAGGTCTCTGAATCTCACGTCTTGGCCTATTTACTGCAATAGTTTCTTGTTGCTGTTGAGGTTCATGAGTAGAACCTTCTCCATCATCTCCCAAAATCACCTCTGTCATGGGAGTACCATTATCTGTCTCTACAGATTTAACCGGGTTCAATGTAGTTGTTTCCAACTCCACCTGCTGCTGAGTACGCTCTACCTGTTGCGGAGTACTATTCACTGTTGTCTGGTTTTCTGATTTCTTCAACATAGAAGACTCATCAAATGTTACATCTCTACTTGATACAATCTTCCTCGAACTCAGACACCAAAGACGATATCCTTTCACACCTGAAGAAAATCCCAAGAAAATTGCTTTCTTGGCTCTGGAATCTAGCTTCGATTCTTTCACATGATAATATGTAATGGAACCAAATATATGTAAAGAATCATAATCAAAAACAAGTTTTCTAGACCAAACTCCAATGGAGTTCTATCACCAATAGCAGCTGAAGGTAGACGATTAATGAGATGACACGCATAAATCACAGCCTCAACCCAAAACTCTTTACCCAATCTCTTATTAGACAACATACACCAAACTTTCTCCAACAATGTCCGGTTCATGCGTTCTGCCACCCCATTCTGCTGCGGTGTACCTCTCACAGTAAAATGACGTACAATACCCTCATCTTGACACAACTTCAAGAACTGATCACTGCAATACTCACTACCATTGTCTGTTATGAGATGCCTGATTTTCCTGCCTGTTTGTGTCTCAACCATCTTTTTCCATTTAAGGAAAGCACTAAGTACATCATCTTTGGATTTCAAAACGTGCACCCAAGTTCTTCTGGAAAAGTCATCAACAAAAATAACATAGTAGCGCAAACCTCCCATAGATGTAGTCTGAGAAGGTCCCCATACATCTGAGTGAACATAATCAAGAATACCCTCGGTATTATGAATAGCGGTGCCAAACTTCACTCTCTTCTGCTTTCCCAGAACACAATGCTCACAAAATTCTAGCTTGAAAGTCTTCGCACCTTTCAATAAGCCTCTTTTCACTAAACTGAATAAGGCTTTCTCACCTGCATGTCCCAACCGCATATGCCATAATCTAGTGATCTCTGAATCTGCATCATTATCAGAAACCATAGCCGCTGATACAATCACTGTACTACCATTGTAGTAATACAAGTTGTTCCTCCTAGTGCCTTTCAATGTAACAAGAGCGCTTGAAGTGACCCTCAGAATTCCATCTCGTATAGATACAGTACAGCCTTTAGATTCCAAGGCTCCCAAAGAGATGAGATTCTTCCTCAACTTCGGTATATACCGAACTTCTATCAGAACTCTAGTTGATCCATCATCATTTTTTAACCGGATTGAACCTATCCCACCAGTATGACAACTATCATTATTGCCCATATACACAACTCCACCATTAAGCTCTTCAAAATTAAAGAATCATTCCTGATGTGGACACATATGATAAGTACAACCCGAATCCATAATCCATTCGTCAGAACGAGACGTGGATGAATGACCACTTAAACAAAAATCTGACAAACTATCATCGCTTATGTTCTCAACAACACATGCATCAGAAATAGACATATCTTTTTCTTTCTTTTTCAACTTTGGACAATCTTTCTTCCAATGCCCTTTCTCCCGACAAAAGGCACACTCATCTTTTCCTACTCTACCCATCGACTTAGATTTTCCCCTTTTTTCCCGATTTTCTACTCTGGCTACGCCCTCTCACTGTCAATGCTTCTACTGACTCATCTCTATGTTCTCTCTGATTCTTTCTACGGATTTCATAGTTTGTCAAAGAAGAACAAACTTCTTCAAATGACAATTTATCCTTTCCATGAATGAGAGTAATACATAAATGATCTAATTCATCCGGAAGAGAACCAATCAATAGCATAGCCTTTATTTCATCTTTGAAGGTTTCCTTTAAATTTAATAAATCAGCAATTAACTTATTAAATTCATCAATATGAGAACTGATACTCGTACCTTGTCTCAACTGAAGACGAAACAATCTTTTCAATAGATACAACCGGTTCTCATTGCTTTTATTCATATACTTGTTCTCCAAGGCCTTCCATAATGCATTGGCAGACTTTTCTCTGATGAACAGATACTTCTGCTCTCTACACAGACAAGAACGAATCAACCCACAAGCTTTTATATTAAGCCTGTCCTAGTCTGTCTCCTTGATATCTTCTGGTTTTGTTTCTTCCAGAACTATATCTAAGTCTTGCTGACACAATCCATCCAACACCTCACTCTGCCATAAGCTGAAATTATTTCGACCATCAAATTTTTCCACATCTATTTTTGCACTAGACACTGTCACTGTCCTCATCGATGTAGATGATGATGATGCCATAGCCACCTCGCATAAATGAGCTCGATACACAATATCACAAATAACCAAGCTCCACCAAATAATTATATCCAACAACTAGCAATTCAAGAATTCACTAACTCAGAATAGTAGTAAGTGCTCAAAAGAAAATAGCCACTCACTGTCCTAAACCTGGGGCTCTGATACCACTTGTTGCTCCAAGAAGCGTTCAAACAACAATTAGTACTATTACCAATTGTTATGCGGACAATCAATAATGCTAGTCATACCACAACGAGGCAACCAAACATCCAACAATATGCAAAAAGGAAAGAACACCAAGTTTAACGAGATTCGGTAATGTTACCTACGTCCTCGGGCGCCGCTAGAACAAATCCACTATCTTCAAGAGAAGTTACAAAGTTTTTGGGCCACAATACAAAATTCCTAACTATTGGGTCAAACTGCAAATACCCAAGTAGTAAGGCCAATACTGTAATTACCCAAACAATAGGGTATTACTACAAATGCCCAAAAATAAAGGAAAATTTTGAATTCTTACAACTTTTAAGGGCTTAAATGTAAAACTCTTGAGCTATGAGGTTCTCATAAAGAGATCCTACAAATAGAGGGGGATAAGAGAAATATTCTAAAAGATACTTAATCTTAAAGGAGGGCCTTGCCTTATATAGGCCTACCAAAACACCTCCATACCATCTCCCACCAATGTGAGATTGGCTCAATTTGACATATAAGCCAATTTTCAACAGAAATAACTTCTCACTCGAACAAAAAGTGGAGGTTTTCTGGTTTTTATGGTTATTAGGATTATACTCAAAGGAACCACTCCTGGACTTTGTTGAGCAAGTTGAGGTCGTTATCCTCATTGCCATGGCTGTGGAGGGGGGTTTAATAAGATTACGAGTTTGAATGAGAAAGCCCGGGGAAGTGTTAGGAGTGATGGGTTGATGGATGAGTTCCGAGCAGCCCTTGATGATTCTGTCTTATCTGATATGGGTTTTACAGGGCTGCGTTTCACATGGGTAAATGGAAGATCCGGGCAGAATTTCATCCAGGAGCTTCTTGACAGAATGGTATGCGATGTGAACTTTTCTAGTCTCTTCCCAAACACGGTGGTATCCAATTTGAGTTTATGGGGATCTGATCATCGGTCATTGAGGGTGGAAATCTCAGAAGGTGTTGTGGAACCAAGAGTTAAACATTATAGACGTTTCCACTTTGAAGAGGCATGGGCAGATGAGCTTGACTGTAGTGAGATCATTAGGTCCCATTGGTTACCCCCGAACTCTCCAAATGCTTTGGTAAAAAATATATAGAGCTGCGGTAGTGCCTTACACGAGTGGAATTCGATTTGCTATGGAAGTCTGCAACAAATAAAGCAAAAAGAAAAGAAAAGAAAAAGATGATCTCCAAAATTTCTTAAATGGAGATAATTGGGATAAATATAGAGAGGTGAAAAATTCACTTGACATGCTGGATTTGTATTGGAAGCAAAGGTCGAGAGCTAATTGGTTAAAGCAGGGTGATAAAAACACATATTTTTTTTTTCCATATGCAAGCTTCAAAGAAGAGGGCTAGAAATGGGATAATGGGAGTTTTTGATAACAATGGAGTGTGGTAAGACGAACCGCATGTCATTTAGGAGGTAATCCAAAGATATTTTTGCTAATTTATTTAGTTCTTTGCCTGCAGGTGATGATTTGGGGAGAGTTCTCTGTAAAGTCCATCCTTAAATCTCAGCAATCGATAATTCATCTCTGAATGCACTATTTACAGCCACTGAAGTTTATACGACTTTCTTTCAATGCCCTCAACAAAAGCCCCCGGTTATGACGGAATGTCTAGCCTATTTTACCATAAGTTCTAGCATATTGTTGGCTCTCAAGTGACCGGGGTGTGCCTGAAAATTCTGAATGAAGGAGCTTCGCCAGAAAGTATTAATAAAACCTTGATTACGTTGCTGCCAAAGGTGAAGGAATCTGTTCATATTAGTGATTTCCCTCGGATAAGCCTATGCAATTTCTCATACAAAATTGTGGCAACTATGCTAGCAATAAGATTGAAGAAGGTGCTGAACTCGACCATAAGTGAGGCGCCAAGCGCATTTGTTCCAGGGAGAGCAATAACAGATAATGCAATTATCGCAATCGAATGTATGAACACACTAAACAAGGGAAAGAAAGGAAAGCGAATGGATGACGCTGAAACTAGATATGGCAAAGTTTTACGACCATATTAAATGAGCTTTCTTAAAAGGTATTGGGTTTCTCGTTGGATTTTACTATGGGAAAAAGACATATGAACACCCATAATTTGGGGGAAATGATTTAAATTTTTATTTACATCATTGTCAACTATTAATTTTAATAAAAAAATCTGTTAAAATTTGTGAAATTATCATTATGCCTCCTTTTAAGGTTGAAAAAATTCAAAATTAAAATAATCTAAGATTCGAACCTTTGATCTCTAATATAATAATAAATATTTTAACTAACTAAATTACTTATATATATGATTAAAAATTTATTAGGGATATAATTTTTAATTAACTATTCAAGAAAAGATGCATTGACCATCTCGTTGACCGTAATTGACCACCGATAATTGAAGACTATTGAGTGGCTGTTGACAGACCGTTGATCGGTGTTGATCAAAATTGACCTACCGTTGACTGATTTTGACTGTCTGTTGATCGATGTTGACCGACCGTTGATCGGTGTTGATTAATCGTTGATCGACATTGACTAGTCGTTAATTGGTGTTGATTGACTTTTAGTTAAAAGGGGTAATTTTCTATTTTTATCATTTTGAGCGTTAACTTTCACAGTTTCCGTCACCTAACAGGAGTGTAAACAAAAATTTTAAAATTATGGGGGTTTACTTGTCCCTTCCCCCAAATTATCGGGGTCCAGAAGTCTTTTTCCTTTTACCGCAAAGATCATGGTATGTGTCTCTTCTGTCTTCTTTGCTTTCTTATTAAATAACCGACTATGTGAATATCTGAAGCCGTTGCGTTAAAGGGATCCCCTTTCCTCTTACCTTTTTATTCTGTGTAGAAAGTCTTTCTGTACTTTTTTCCAGGATAATGAGGTTAGTAAGTATTTATTTGGTTTGAAATGTAGAAGAAATGGGTCGACCATTACACACCTTTTTTTTTCCTATAAGGCTAGTAAGTCCGCTTGTACCAATGTGAAATAGATCCTAGGAACTTATTCAACAACTTCGGGGTAAGTGATAAATTATGAAAAATCAACAGTGTACTTTAATTGAAACATTAATGAGTCCTTTATGCAAGAATTGGTTCGACTACTAAGAGTGGTAAGAGTTTCTTCCTATGGTAGCTATTTAGAATTACCAAGTTGGATCGAAAAAAATCGTACAAAGACTTTTGTAGTTGTTGGGCTCATAACTGGAAAAGCCTAATAAGGTCTGCGAGCCTAATTAAAAGAGTCATTTAAAGAAAAAAAAGCCCAAATCAAGAAAACCTGAACCAAGAGGGTGGAAGTGACAAGGGGCTAACAGATTGTCAGACTGAGATAAAGGCCCACGAAAGTCACAATTATCAAAATATGCTTCAAAGAAAAAGAATCCAAATCCAAGTGAAAGAAAGAAGACTGATTCAAATTCAAGCTTCCCTCACATTTTTCAATAGAAAAAGCATGGAAACTTGAGTAAAGTTTGAATTTTATTCTCTTTATGATTATTTCTTATCGATTATCCTTTATCTCTTGATCGATTAATCTAATGCACTAAAAGAACCCCTATTGAACTTCTCTTGAAGAGTACTTGATTTATTAAACAAGAGATTGTACAAAATAATGCTACTATAATCCTCAAACAAATTAAATTACACATACTATATAAACACACCGATTTTACAATATCAGGAGAGGAGAAAGTTTACCAAATTACTTTGAAAACACTTTTGAGATCTTTGAATAATTTCTGAGAGCCCCAAACATAGAAAAACAATAACCTCTTGCTTGTTAGATATTCCCACACACCATACTCAATTTCTTTTATTGTTACTGACTTGAGCGTCAAAGTTTTTTTTTTACAAGAGGACGGCCTTTTTCTCAAAAATGCTTCTAAAACCAATCAAAGGTAAAAGGCAGGGCATTCTCAAAATTCTTTCGAAGATCTAAGAATGTAGAAGTAAATTTTTGAGATTTCCAAAATCGAGAACTTCAACAACTATAAAGGAAAAAGTGTGGAAAAAGATTCAGGGATGCAAAGGAAGATTGTTCTTAACAGGAGGCCGCAAAGTCATGGTAAAGGCTGTTCTCCAAGCAATTCCCACTTATTCATTGAGCCTTTTCAAACTCTTGAAATCCTTGATTAACAGCCTTCATAGCATGTATGCTCCGTTCTGGTAGGGGGAAATTCGGAATCTAGGAAGCTTCACTGGTGCAAATGGGAACGTCTATGTGTTCCAAAAAAGAGGCGGGCTTAGGTTTCAGAAATCTAGAACTGTTTAATATGGCGATGCTGGCAAAACAAGACTGGAGTTTGATCAAAAAACCAAATTCTTTGGTTACAAGGGTGCTTAAGGGGCGTTATTTCTCCTCATCCCTTTTTATGCGGGCGCGGTTCCAGCATCGGCCTCCATGATGTGGTGAAGCCTTATGTGGGGAAGGGAACTCATAGTTCAGGGTTCCCGATGGAGAATAGGGGGCGATGAGACTGTGAGAATATTTGGAGATCGCTGGTTTCCTCGACCAACTTCTTTCAGATTTATATCACAGATCCTTACCTATTGATTCCATGGTGGCTGAGTTAAAAACCCCTTCGGGCCAGTGGAATGAAGTCCTAATAAGAAGCTCCTTTGGGAAGGAAGAAGCGAAGATAATGCTGGGAATTTCGGCTACATCCCTAGGTTCTAAAGATAAGCTAATGTGGCATTATGATGATCATGGTATGTACTCTGTTAAAAGTGGGTATTAAGTTGCTTTGCTAGTCACATCCACCCCTGGGACCTTTGATAATTCCTTGCTATGTCGATGGTGGAAGTTCCTTTGGCGGATAGATTTCCTAGGTAAGATTAAATTGTTCATCTGAAAGGCCTGACATGATTGGCTAACCCCCGTGGAAAATTTGAAAAGACATTAAGGGTCTATGCCCGTGTTACAGAAATGAGCAGGAAACGACGATACCTGCGTTGTGGACATGCAAGCCACTCAAGCACTTTAGGCGTGAGGCTGGGTTTGTAAGGGAAGAAAGCTAAAGGTATGTGAGTGAGTTTCAAGGTTTTGTTTTGCATTGCATGGAAAATCTACGACCGTTGGACTTCTCGGTGTTCTTGGCAGTGCAGGAATCTAACATTGTTTACTAATGGCTCATACTGAAAGGAATAACTTAGTAAATTAGTTAGAGAGGTATGTGGCAGAGTTTCAAGTAAATGCGAAGGAGAAGGAACCCAAAGTTTGTTGCCATGTCCGTTGACTGCCGCCTCCTAATGGTCGTTGGAAAATGAACATCGATGTCGGGATTGATGACAAACGACCTTGCTGCAGTTTAGCTTGGGTGATCCGTTTACAAGATGGTTCAGTTGTGGCAGCTGGTGTTGAATATAATGCTGGAATTTTTTCAGCTGGTGTTGCAGAGGCATTGGCAATGTTAAAATGGATGCAAATGGCAATTGAACTCGGCCAGATTCCATCAATGCTGGAATCTGATTCTATTACAGTAGTTTGAATGGTTCAAGACCATCCATTAAGAATAAAAATATCCTTAAGATTGTTGGACAAATTTAGAATTTGACGGATGTTTTCATACTGGAGTAGGCCACACACTATAATTTATAAGTCAAATGTAAATATACATAGTGTTGAAGGATAATTTCTGCCCCTTAAGGATATTGTCCTAGTGCAAACAAGCCTTATAACAGTATGTGTTTGATGGCTTAGTTCTATAAGAGTACATTTTTAAATACAGAACTCTAGAACAATTATCTCTCACTTATCCTTTATTTTCTAGTATTAAGTGACGCATTTATAAATAGGAAGTACCTTTTCATTTGAGACTATACCTTCTACATATACATTTTTATTTATGATTGTTCGATCTAAATATGTATTTTGATTGATGGTTCAAAATGAACCAATATCGTGAATGATCGAAATATTTACATGAAAAGGTGCAATTTCATTTTAATTAGAATTTGAGACGGTATGAACCCGAATATGGTAATTACAATTAATGTGTATTTTTTAAAGAATAATGTTAAGTATTTTAAATTATATCTTAAAAATAATGTGTCAAATAACTATTGAGTAATAAAATAGTATAAATTTTAAAATTATTTATTACACCATTACACCATTTCACCATTTAATAGTTGATTGACACGTCATTTGTTTGAGATATAATTTAAATTATAATTTAGAATGCTTAACACTACTTTTTTTTTTAAAATATATAAAAGATACAACAAAATAAGGTTAAGGATGATTAATTTATATAGAATGAATGAGTTGACATTAATTTTTAATTTTAATTATTAATTTGTAAGTAATTAATAATTTTAGATTTGTGTTAACAATTTAAGTTAATATATATCTATTTAAAAATAATATGAAAACGGAGCTATTTGAATTTTTAAATTTCCTCTTTAAACCCACTTTTTTTTAAAAAAGAAATAAAATTATAACTAAAATTAAAAAGTAATTTTTTTAATTTACATATTCTCAAGAATTACAAAATTCCCTTTAAGACTTTCTTTTTCACTCTAAATAAAAACCAACTCTTTTTTTTTTCTCATTCATTTTTTTCAACTTCCTCACTAAATGGTAAACCACCTCCAACTCTAACCGAATTATTCACTTCTTATGAATTTTTTTTTCTTTTAAACTTCTTTTTATAAAAAAATTTATTAATATTAATTAAGAACAAAAAATGAAATTTAATAATAATATATAACTACATTTAAAATCAATAATAAGGACAAACTTTCATACCAAAAAAGTCAATGAAAAACCTAACACAATATATTTCTCTTTATTATTTGCAAGGTTAATTCTTACTTTTTTCAACTTTTCAAGGCACACTGTGCTAAATGAGTGATAGAGGGTGGACCACACTATGTTCCCATGAATAATTATTTAACTCATCTAAATCATTCACGATGCGTAGCATAAAGTATTGAACCTCTCTTCGGGTGTCACGCGGTAACAACAATTTATGAATCAAATACACCAAACTAAGCTTAATCGCATCTTCATTGTTGACGTTCTCAAAGTTTATCACATTGTACCATTGACTAAATTCCTCATATGTCAAAAGTCTTTTATTTAGCCAGTATTGCTCCCATAGTCGGTGCTATAATTTTCTCTCCAAATCTCGAGTAAGCGGATAATTTTTTGTCCACAACCTCGTAATTAGTAAAATTTTCCACGGGAGAACCAAAATAGCCTACCACCAATCAGAAACCACAATTCCTCGTGCAACTTAAAAGTATGTACCTGTCATAGCAAAATTAATGCACCAACATGATCGAAAATACAATAGGTCATAAATCTAAAAAGTGCCCTATACAAGTTTTCTTGAACATCATTAACTGATTTTCATTTAACTTATTTTTTATAGTAATAATTGCTTCAAACTCATAGTTATTGACAGAGCTATAAAGAAAAATTCATCATTCACAATTTTGTATTCTTTAAAGACATATTTCCTCAGACAAAATTAATCGCTTCAAACTCACAGTTATTGACAGAGCTATAGAGAAAAATTCATCATTCACAATTTTGTATTCTTTAAAGACATATTTCCTCCTACAAAATCAATAAATATTTAACTTAGCACAAATAAACATAGTATAATAAATAATTAAAAAGAATAAAATAATAATAATAAAAGTAAATTTATTATGATTGTCAAATTTTTTTGGGAATTTAAATATTTATTATTAATTTTTTAGAAAATTTAAATACTAATAATTATTTTAAAATTTAAATACTTATTTTAAAATTTTAAATAATTATAATTATAATAATTATAATTTTTGGAATTTAAATGATTATTTTTTAATTTGAAATAATTATTATTAATTTTGGATTTTTAAATAAACTTTCCAGAATTTTAAATTATTATTATATCCCAAAAATAATAGTAATTTTTTTAGAATTATAAATAATTATTATAATTTTTTGAATTGTAAATAATAATTATTGTATTTCGAAAGTTCAAATTAGTTTTTGGAATTTTAAATAATATTAATAGTTTTAATTATTACTATTATTATTCCATAATTTAAATTTTATAAAAATAAATTATTTTGGAATTTTAAATAGTTATTATTATTTTTCTCGAATTGTTAAATAATAATGATCATTTTTTCCAAAAGTTAAGTAATTATAATAATAATTATAATAATCCTTTTTCCATTTTCAAAGAATAGTGATAATTATTTTTTTGGGAATTGTTAATAATTATTATATTTTTGCATTATAAATAAATAATAATTATTGTTTATAGAATTTAAATAATTATTATCAATTTTTAAAATTTTAAATATTACTAATTATTTTTCAACAAAATAATTATTATAATAGTTTTTATTAGCTTCTATCTAATTTGAAAATAATAATAATTATTATTATTGTAAATTATTATTTTCAGAATTTTAATTATTTATTTTAAATTTTAATAATTATTTTTTAATTAATAATTAAATTAAAAAATTATATAATACTGCGACTCATGCACATGTGCGAGTCGCATGTATATATGTTTAGGCTTGCAACTCGCACATGTGCTGCGAGTCACAAGTCGTAGATGTGCGTGCGTCTCACTTGCGAGTCTCACACAAGACGTTCATGTGCGATTGAGCCACTATTCTTTATTGTCTTTCTTGACTAATTTTATCAAAATTTTTATTTTTTTTTAAAATTTTCAAACTTGTTTAAGGCACATCTACACATTTTTCTACCTATTTCACTAAAAATTTATTCATTCACTTATTTTTAACAAAAATATTATATAAATTAAAAAAATAGAGAAACTTACTAATTTTGGATCATTTTAAAATTTTTACCAATCAAATTAACGTTTTAACTTTCCATCTTCACAATATTACTAAAAGAATTACCGATCTACTTATTTTTAAGTTAATTGTTTGAAATATTTTTTAAAAAATATTTAAAATGTAGAGAGAAAATTTTAAATTTGACTAATAAACATAACGGGAGTATTTTGGGACATTTCCATTACTACAATCATTAAAGAACAACTGGACTAGAACTCACAATCTTCTCTTAGAATTTTGTAATGCATAAGCTACGAATTTCAAGCCATCATTGAATCTGCAGCAAAAGAAATTAATTGTACGAGTGATTGCAGTCATTGATTATAAATGGTGAGAGAAGTTCTTTTTCAAGCCATCATTGAATCTACAGCAAAAGAAATTAATTGTATGAGTTGATTATAAATGGTGAGAGAAGTTCTTTTCATAATGCACTTAACTGATAGGTCTCATCGAGCACTATTGAATAAAATTAAATTTTTTAATTTTTATTAATCAAATATATGGAATGTTGATCATTTTACTTTAAATTATAATTATAATATTTTTTATTTAATTATTTAATTAATTTTATTTTTTATTAAATTAATTAAAAAATAATATTTTAATTAAATAAAATTAATTAATTTTTTATTATTTTTTATACATTAATTAAAAAATTAATTAATTAAAATATAAATTAAAAGTAAAATTTAAAAAACAAATTAAAATTAAAATTAAAAATTAAAAAAAAAGTTTGGCTTGGTGCACACTAAGTGTGTGTGGCAACACCACATGCATTTGGTGCGTACTACAAGTAATTTGAATATTGAAATCTCTCATAGTAATTTTTTCTTAATACATTGGTGGGTTTTATTTTGATTTTTAATTATTATTTTATAATTTTCACCTTGATTTTTAATTATTATTTTATAATAGTACATCTAACTCCGTCATTGATTTTTAATTATTATTTTATAATTTTCAACTTGATTTCAAATTAATGAGCATCTTCTAATCTTCTTGCTAGCCTTTCTCGCATCATCATCACCTGCTAGTTACACCAATTAAGTTGGAATAAAGCTTAAACTTGGTGGAGGGAAGTGCCTTTTGTGAGTGATTTTAAATCTAGGGTGTATGCTTGTGAGTTTGTGTTTATCATTTTAAAACATACATCACATACGTATCTCATACATCATAATACACAGCGGGAGAGTCGAAAATCTAATTTTCTAATGATAAACACAAATAAGTTTTACATGTACCTTATAAATGTAAATTACATAGGGATTAAAAATTTATTACCTTGATAAACTTTTAATTTTTTGTCAAACCGCAATGAAGCAACTCGTTCACAATTTTAATTTCTTAATATGGTGGGCTTAAGAAAGTTAGGATAGCAACTTGATTCCAACTAGGATTTAACTTTTAAATTTTATGTTTAACTCTTAAATTAATGCTTAACTCTTTATGCTATTGGACTATTAGAAGTTATAAATTATTTTTGTTCAAGTTTAACACTTAAACAATAAAAATCATATTTATTATTGCAAGTAGTATGCCAACAAGAAGAAAAATAGATGAACAAAAAGGGAGAATAAGTTTTTGATTACTTTTCAACACTTGAAGAAGAACCAAAAGGGTCTCATATACTCTCCTCATTTTCTTGGCTGAACCATCTATCCAATAAGCAATCATTTTCTTTATTTTATTTTGTTTTCTTTTCTCTCTCGATGGACAACATTTGTCCTACAAGGGATGGCACATTGCTTGCTTATTTTGCTTTCCATTTGTTTACAATAAATAATGGAGAAGAAGAACAAAATGAGGCAATGATTTTTGGATGAATTTGGCCAAAATTTTGGCCAAATGAGAAATATTTTCTCATTTGCAAGAAACATATTCGACCCTACCAATTGAGAAAGCCATCATTTTGTGTTTTGTTTCATCTTTTAATCAATATTAAACTATTGATTTAATCATATTAAATTATAGTAGACACACATGTCAATTTGATTATAATAATAATTATTTAACTTTCATTAAATAATAATAATAATTATTATTATTATTAATAGTTATTGACTAATGAGATGTTGACACATGACGCATTATAGGCCTATCATTGTTTAACTTAAAAATTATCAAAATGACCTTATTTGTTTATCTCACATAATAAAATAATAATATTATATATTATAATATTAAATAAAATACTTTTATAGAAAAAATAATATTATTATATTAAATAACAATAAAAAATAAATAATGCTTGACAACTAATAAGCATTATTTAATATAATAATATTATATAACAAAATAATATATAATATAATATTTTATTTGAGATATTTTGATTATTTAATAATTAAATAATCAATGTGTGAAATGATTATTTTACTCCTCATAAATAGTTATCAAGTCTACTCCTAGTGGGTTCCACTAAATTTCACACTTGAGTAAACTCAATCGAGGGTCCAAAATACGCCACGTATTATTATACAATTAGTAAATAATAATTATTGACTAATTATTATATTTAACACTTAAATACAAACACGTACGCATTCCCGTGGTAGTGTTGAATATTGTTGGATTAAACAATTTAATCTGGCACGCTGCCCTAGTGCACAACGAGTACACTCTATATCGTGGGACTCCCTAGGTCTATGCCCGATTCGTCAAATAGAACTATTCCACGAGTCCGTGAGCAATGTCCCATGCACACGTCACGGATATTACAAATCAGCGTGTTGAATCATGCAAGCTGAGATTACAATGTATACGTATAGTCATTCCGTCATGATATCTTGGATGTGCGGGGATATAGATTATCACCGTCAAATTCCCTAATGCCTATCCATGTCTTATCCCCAGACTTGTATCTCACTGAACAATATGTGCAAACTCTTTTGCTATATTGTTCTACCATGTCGAAAAATCTTTTTCGGGATTAATGCTTGTGACCACAAGACTTTTCGAGATACAGTCTCGAAGCATCTGGATATCTAACTCCTTATGCGAGCTGACGGATCCCTTATCTGTACACACCAGACTCCATAATCATCGAACCATACCCAGCGACACCCAACGGTCACACCATGAAAAGTCTGTGACATGCGTGAAACCAAAGTATGGTGGATCACTTACAAGCCCACCGTGGCACTCAGGTCAAAGGACCACGTATACTACTCAACTTGAGAGGACCCTCCGTTGATGGCTTACATAGAGTGTCTATCGGAGGCCCTCGTGAGTCTATCTCATATCCAGTCCTAACTAAATACCCATATGTCAATACGAGCTTCAAGCTCACGGTCAGTTAGGATCGACCATCAATACCCTATAGGTACGACATATGCTAATCTATATATTAAAGTATCCATCGACATACCCACATCGGCAGAAATAAATCAAGGACAATTATTCGAGAACATACTTGCGTAACTTGTATTTTCTGGCACCTAATTGCAACTCTTGCAATTATACAGTTACTAGTATATTCCCAGGTTTATATCCCATTACAGATAAGGCTCCAACTCTTGGATCTTTGCTGAGTATCATAACCAGCTACTACTTAGCTTTGCTAACATTTAGCATTTATATGTCTCAGTATGGCTAACTATAAGCCCTTATCCAAACTCTTTTAGATCTAATATGAACTCTTTTAGATCGTATAATGTTTGTAACGTTACATTGTATAATACTATATTAATTGGTATTAGCGATTTAATGAGAATGTACATTTGTATAAATACAGAAGTATATGTACATTCAGGGATAACATGTAAGCACCGACCCCAGTAAGAAGCATGGAAGCCATTCCTAAACCGAAACAGTTGGGCCAGAAAAGGAGGTGGACAGGCGGTTCTCAAGGAGGATCTAAAAAATCCGCAAGAACGAAGGAGAGATCAACATGGTCTAGCAGTCAGAAACTAAGCCAAGGAGCTCAATCCAGTTAAGCTTTCGTTCGGTAACCATCGGTCGGATCCCGAAGCACTATAGAGAGTTGAAAGAATTTTTCGATGTGTAATAACTATGGCAAAGTCCATCCGGGGAATTGTAGGAGAAGGACTACCGATTGTTATAAGTGTGGTCAAGAGGGCTATTATATGAGAGATTTCCTGAATGAGAGAGCTAATAGTAAGGCAAAAGATAGATCACCAGCACTGGGACAAACCAGTGGTGGCCGAGGATAAATTCGAGGTGGTTCTCAATTCAAAAAACTGAGCGGCTCAGGCCAGCTTAATAAGGGAGCCGGTTGAGGAGGATCATTTGGAAGACCGCAAGGCAGATCTCATACCCAGGCTAAGGTATTTGCAATAACCCAGTAGGAGGCGGATGCGGCCCTAAAAGTTGTGAAAGGTACGATGTCAATTCTTGATCAAGATGCTTATATACTGATAGATCCAGAAGCGACCCATTCTTTTATTTCTATGGAGTTTGCTACAAATGCTAGTATAGTGCCCTAGTTATTAGATTGTGAGGTAGTTGTGTCTTTTCCTACACGAGACTCCATTATAGCATAAGGGGTGTATAGAGGTAGTAAAATTAGTGTTGAGAGCCAAGAATTCATGGCGGATTTGATTTTGTTGACCATCAGTGGTTTTGATGTGATTTTAGGGATGGATTGGTTGTCTAAATATCGAACCTTAGTGGATTGTTTCCAGAAAGAAGTAAGATTATGTAGCCTAGGGGGAGCAGAAGTCATTTTTTGTGGGGTGCGAAAATCACTTCCCGCCAATATATTGTCGGTAATGAGGGCAAGAAAGATGCTTCAGAAGTCGTGTCAGGGGTACGTAGTCTATGCCATAGAAGTAAGAGACGGTGGAACGAAATTGGAGGATATTCCAATGGTTAGAGAGTTTCTGGATGTATTCCCAGATGATTTTCCAAGCTTACATCCAGATAGAGGAATAGAGTTTCGAATAGAAATAACCCCTGGAACGCAATTAATTTTCAAAGCACCTTACAGAATGGCTCTTTTAGATTAAAAGAATTGAAGGTTCAAATAGAAGAGTTGGTGAATAAGGGTTTCATCAGACCGAATACTTCTCCTTGGGGAGCATCGATTTTGTTTGTAAAGAAGAAAGACGGAAGTATGAGATTATGCATTGATTACAGGGAATTGAATAAAGTAACAGTGTGTAATCAATATCCACTTCCGAGAATTGATGATTTGTTTGATCAACTACAAGGGGCCAAAATATTTTCCAAGATAGATCTGAGGTCAGGCTATCATCAACTAAAAATCCAGGAGGAAGATGTTCCCAAGACGGCCTTTAGGACCAGATTCAACCATTATGAATTCTTGATTATGCCTTTTGGGCTGACTAACGCCCCAGCCGCTTTTATGGATTATATGAATAGAGTTTTTTGATCTTATTTAGATCAATTTGTGATAGTATTTATTGATGATATACTAGTGTATTCAAGCAATGAGGAAGAGCACGCGATTATCTGAAGATTGTTTTGCAAACCTTAAGGGAGCATTGACTGTACGCCAAACTCAGTAAATGTCAGTTCTGACTAGATAGAGTTGCATTTTTGGGACATGTAATCTCTGCAGAAGGGGTAATAGTAGATCCCCAAAAGATTAAAGCCGTAATGAATTGGAGACAACCCATGAATATGATGGAGGTCCGTAGTTTCTTGGGTTTGGCTAGGTATTATAGAAAGTTTGTAGATAGATTTTCAAAGATAGCCACTCCTCTGACTAAACTAACCCAGAAAGAAGAGAAGTTTGTATGGTTGGAAGAGTACTAATAGAGTTTTGAAGAGCTAAAACGAAGGTTGACTTCGGCCCCAGTGCTTACACTTCTGTCAGGGAAGGACGAATTTATCATATATTGTGACGCTTTCAGGTAGGGTTTAGGTTATGTGCTAATGCAGAAGGAGAAAGTAATAGCCTATGCTTCTAGACAATTAAAGAAGCATGAACATAATTATCCTACATATGACCTAGAACTAGCTGCAGTAGTTTGTGCTCTAAGAATTTGGAGGCATTATTTATATGGGGTTCCTTGTAAGATCTTTATGTACTATAAGAGCCTGCAGTACTTGTTCACCTAGAAAGAACTGAATATGAGGTAGAGAATGTGGTTGAAGCTTATTAAGGATTATAAGTGCATCCTGAACTACCATCCGAAAAAAGCTAATGTAGTAGCAGATGCTCTCAGCAAAACCTGTCGGTTCAATAGCTTACTTAAAGGTCCCATATCTATCAATGTTAATAGAATTGAGGTCTTTAAGTGTAGAATTAGAATTGTTAGATTCGAGAGCACCATTAGCCATATTTCAGATTCGTTTGATACTGGTTGATTGGATCAGAGAACTACAGACTCAAGATCCACATGTAGTTAAATTGAAAGGTGAAATCGAGTTGGGGCAACGAAAAGATCTTTTAATGACCAATGATGGTATAGTAACTTTGGGTCAGAGATTATGTGTTCCGGATGTAAATGAGTTAAGAAGAGAGATTATAGAAGAAGCTCATTCATCTGCATATGCTATGCATTCGAGGAGCACAAAGATGTACTATACCCTAAAAGAGTACTACTGGTGGAAGGACATAAAGAAAGATATAGCTGAATTTGTCTCAAGATGCATAACTTGCCAGCAATTAAAGGCTGAGCATCAGAAACTTGCATGGCTTTTACAACCTCTTTCAATTCCTGAGTGGAAATGGAAAGAATAACGATGGATTTTGTGGTAGAATTTCCACATAGCCAAAGAGGCAACAACGCAATATGGGTAATTGTTGATAGATTGACGAAATCTGCTCATTTTCTACCCATTAAAAGCAATTATTCTTTATATAAATTGGCCCAGATGTACGTAGATGAGGTGGTACAACTTCATGGCGTTCTAGTATCCATTGTGTTAGATAGGGATCTACAGTTCACTTCCCGATTTTGGTCTAGTTTACAAAAAGCTCTAGGCACTAAATTGAATTTTAGTACGGCCTTTTATCCACAGACAGATAGCTAGTCTGAATGGACAATTCAGATATTTAAAGATATGCTTAGAGCGTGTGTTATGGAGTTTAAGGGGAGTTGAGATACTCATCTGCCACTAATAGAGTTTGCTTATAATAATAGCTACCAGACTAGCATCGAGATGGCACAATATGAAGCATTGTATGGAAGAAAGTGCAGAACTCCAGTCTGTTGGGATGAGGTAGGTGAAAGGAAGCTGGTCGGCCCAGAAATTATCCAGATTACTTTAGAAAAGATTAAAGTTATTAAGCAGAGGTTGAAAATAGCTAATGATAGACAGAAGAGTTATGTAGATAATAAGAGAAGAGATATGGAGTTTCAAATTGGTGATAAGGTCTTTCTAAAGATATTGCCATAGAAGGGAGTACTAAGATTCGAAAATTGAGAAAAGCTGAGTCCCCGATACATTGGGTCGTACGAGATAGTTGAAAGAGTTGAGGAGGTGACATATCGTCTACGGTTACCAGAAGAACTGGCTAGAATCCATGATGTGTTTCACATTTCCATGCTTCGTAAGTACTTAGTAGATCCTTTGCACATCTTAAGGGAACAGTCAGTAGAATTGAACGAGAATTTGACCTACGAAGAGAAGCCTATGCAAATCCTAGACCAGAAAGAGTAAATGCTTCGTAATAAAAGTATTTCCTTGGTGAAGGTGTTATGGATGAACCATAGAGTAGAAGAAGTCATGTGGGAATGTGAAGATCAGATGCGAGTACAACATCCCCACCTCTTCCACATAGGTATGGTTTTCATTTCGAGGACAAAATATTTTTTTAAAAAAGGGGTGAAATTGTAATATTCAATTTCTATTAGTAGTATTGGGGTCTAGATTTTGGTATAGAGTAATAAAGACACCGTAGGGTTAATTGATTTAAACCTTATTAGAAATATTTTTCTTGTGGTGCGCGTGAGAGGTATTAGACCTAAATTGGTAATTTTACACTTGGTCGGAGTGTCGGACGACTATAGAATATTTTTGAAAATTTTCTCTATTGACTTGGAAAAGGAAATTTTAATTTAGTATATGAATTTTCATTTAAGGGTTATGCATGGACAAGCCGTTGTTGAGAAACACAATCCATATGTTAGAGAATAGACCAATTAGAGACAATTTCATAGATTGCAAAGTTAGAAGTCTAGCTAGTCCTTTGACTATTCTAACTAAATAGTTACAAAGGAACAAATTACATACTTTCTAACCAATGAAAAATTAAAAATTTAGAATAAGTTGAGGGGCAAATTGGGCAATTGAAAGAGTAGTATATAAATGTGGAAGTGCGTAGAATTTTTTAGAGATGAAAGTAAAACATCTTAAAGCTCAAGAGATGGAAATTTCGGCCAAGTGAGGGGTGACACTGCTACAGTAAAAACCAAAGTGATTTCATAATTTTTCATGCTTGATCAAGTTAAAATAAAAGCCAAACACAAGTTCCTAAGATCAATTGAAGCTTCTATTAGTGAAAATCCAAAGAAAAGAGGTAAGAAAAGCATTGTTTTGTAATGATGATGGGTGAATTTTCAAGATTGCCTCAATTGATGTTCTTGTGTGTATTCTTGATTTAGATTAAGTTGAATTAAAGTGTGGAGCTTAAATGAGTCATTAAATTGAAGAAACTAGTAAGGTAAGAATTAGAGTTTTGGGTGACTTTGATGTAGAAACTTTAATTGGTTGTAATTAGGACATTAGAATTAAAATGGTTTGATTTTGATGCTATTGGAACAAGAAATTGAGAAAATAAATGTGTTGGGTGAGTAGGGTATATTCGGCCACTTAGGAGATTATAGGGCTTGAGTTGTGTACGTTCTAAATATCATTTATGGTGTGTAGGTAAAGAAAATTGAGACCGATAACAGAAGCAAAAATTCAGAGCGAAATTAAGTTCGGAGCGATTATGAGTGAAAATCTTTCATTATTTATCTTTCGTTTAATATGTTTTTGCATATTAAAATTGTAGGTTTTATGTGTTTTTAATGTATAAACATGATTTACGAACTTGATAATATATCCATAGATATGCATTTACATGTTCAGTTTAGAAAATAGTTTTAAAACTACTACATTAGTTTCAAAGGCCATTAGTACTCTTAGATTATAGTGGTGGTGATGGTTTAAGACCCGGTCGGTATATCCCGTACATATGAGCAGGTGTTGGGGGGCGTGTTACTAACTTTGAAAAGTCGGGTTGTCGAGTCATGTGAGTTGCTCTATGTGTATGGGGTATTGTCTCAGTATATGTAGGCGATGTAGGATTCCGCTGCATAACCAGTGAGATGTCTTGAGATGTTACAGTGGGTGTTACTAGTTGAGATGCCTCGTGACTTACTCACGTGTGCGGTGCTAGTTGAGTTGCTGCGTGAGTATAAAGCTTTAGGGTTACCATTGGTACAGTTTAGAAAGAAAATGGCCGAGCGAGGGCTTTAATAGTTTTCGAGCTACCGATCGCATATTACGTATTTATATGTACGTGCTAGTTATTATGTCTTACAGATTTTGGATATTGTTTTCTAAAGATATAAATAAAACCTGCTCGGTAAAATTTTATTGACATATAGTGTTAGTAACATTTTACAACTTTATACAAGTTTTAAAAGTATAATTTAGGCATGTCTTTTAGAATTTAATATATATGTAGAATTTTATTTTATTTGAAATCTTAAACGCACTTACTGAGCTCTTTTAGCTCACTCGTTTTGTGTTTTATGTTTTCTATCCCCTTCCAGATGCAGGGCTCGTTGTGCAAGTTATTGATTCTCCTACGACTGATTAGTGGCCTAGTCAAACGATTATTGCGCTAAGTAGCACTCTTTTTGCTTTCTGTATAGTAGTTATAGGCTTGTGTATTGTATATATATTTTGAACAAACAAGAAGAGATTTCGATATTATAATGATCATTTATGTTTTATTAGTATGCTAGTTTTATGATAAAAAATGAAATTGTTGAGTTAAGATGGATTTGGTTTTGAAAAGGACCAGAGGTTCTATATGGAGATATTGAGAAGCTGTATTGAAATAGAAGTGTAATTTTAATTGCAGGTTTTGTATTGAATTTTAAGAAAAATAAGGAAAACTCTACCCTTTTTTTTTTAAATTAAGAAGTTATTTTCACGTATATTTCAGGATTTTCTTAGTAATAGCAAGATTTAAAAAGGGGTTCGCCTTGTGGAATTTCTCAACTTACACAATTAAATTCTGAAGAACTTCTATCGGGGTACTCGACAGGGCCACTGAGATCTACAGTAGAGGATCTCAGGATAGGTCCTGTCATGTAGTGTCTTCTAAAGGAATTGAAGTGGATAAGGCAAAAGTCAAACTCATTGCTCATTTGCCTTAACAAAAAACAGTCAAAGAAGTTCGATCGTTTTTAGGATATGCTAAATTTTATAAGAAGTTCATAAAAAATTTTAATGCCATATCTAGACCTCTTTGTAACCTCTTAGCAAAAGATGTATCATTTAAGTGGACTCAAGAGTGTCAAAATTCGTTTGAAAAATTAATTAACCTCTTAACATCTACTCTTATCATACAATTTCCTGATTGGTCTTTGCCTTTTGAGCTCATGTGTGATGCCAATGACTATGTTGTTGGTACTGTATTAGGAAAAAGAAAGGAAAGTAAACCCTATGTAATTTATTACGCAAGTAGAACTTTAAACAGTGCACAAATGAATTATACAACAACTGAAAAAGAACTACTTGCTGTGATATTTGCATTAGACAAATTTCGTTCTTACTTAATTGATTCTTCAACTGTTGTGTTTACTGACCATGTTGTTGTAAGGTACTTAATGTCAAAATAGGATGCAAAACCAAGACTAATTCAATGGATTCTATTGCTTCAAGAATTTAATATCATTATCAAAGATAAGAAGAGAGCTGAGAATGTTGTTGCAGATCACTTATCAAGACTCACACTAGATTTATCAACAGAAATAACACCCATTAATGATTTTTTTCTCGATGAATTTTTATTTTATACTGTTACAATGCATTAATATGCTAATATTGTTAATTTTCTTGTAACAGAAGAAATACCACCTCAATGGAATGCTCAAGACAAAAAGAAAATTTTAACTGAGGTAAGAAATTTTTATTGAGATGATCCTTATATCTTCAAATATTATCTTGACCAAATATTTTGAACATGCATATCCGACAATGAGGTAAGTAAAGTTATTGAATTTTGTCATTTTAAAGCATGTGGGGGACATTTCTCATCAAATAAAACAGCTGCAAAAATATTGTAGTGTGGATTTTATTAGCCTACTTTATTTAAAGATACACATGTATTTTGTATAACGTGTGAAAATTATGATCCATTTCAAAACGAAACATAATGCCTTTGAACCCTATTATTGTTATTGAAATCTTTGATTGTTGGGGGATAGATTTCATGGGACTATTTCCACTATCATTTGAATTTATGTATATCTTAGTCACAGTAGATTATATCTCAAAATGGATTGAGGCTATTCTATGTCGAAATAATGACTATAAAACAACCATGAAAGTTTTAAAGGAAAATATCTTAAGTCGATTTGGAATCCCTTGAGCTATTATAAGTGATAGGGGTAAACATTTTTATAATAGGCCATTTAAAACATTAATGAAAAAATATGGTATTACTCATAAAGTTGCCACTCCTTATCATTCTCAAACAAGTGGACAAGTTAAATTAGCAAATAGGGAGATAAAATAAATCTTTAAAAAAACTTTAAACCCAAATTGGAAAGATTGGTCTTTAAGACTTAATAATGCACTTTGGGCTTATAGATCTGCTTTTCAAATTTCATTAGGTATGTTTTCTTATAGGATAGTTTATAGGAAATCTTGTCACTTACCTGTGGAACTTGAGCATAAAGCCTACTGGGCTATTAAAACTTTCATCACAAATCTTAATTTTATTGGCCAGATACTTAAATTACAAATAAATGAATTGAAGAATTGAAAAATAATGCATATGAGAATTCAAAAATTCATAAAGCTAAAATCAAAACTTTTCATGATAAAAAAATTCAAAGAAAAATATTTGATGTTGGTTGAAAGGTTTTACTTTATAATTTTCGACTTCACATCTTCTCTGAAAAATTAAGATCAAGATGGAGTGACCATTTTATTGTGAAACATGTGTACCCTTATAGAACAATTGACATTGAAAATCCTAGAAATGGTAATGTGTTTAAGGTAAATGGGCAAAGACTCAAGCCGTTTCTAGAAAATCAAGCTTTTTATGAAGAATTTGTGTTCCTGTCTGACCTTTATTACGAGACTAATTAATTTTTGTTTACATATTTATATGTTCGTCTTTTAACTTTATTTGTTCATACTTGCAGGTTAATTTAGTATTTTTGTTAAAGTTTTATTTTGCATCCTGGTTATGTGGTTGATAACGGTACTCCGTGACATTCAAATTGGTTTTTGTCACTTTCCCATAATTACTGATATCTTATTTTCTTTCCCTTTCTAAAAAAAAAATGGATGACATTCTAATGAATTTGAAAAACCGTTTTTTCTCATTGCCTTAAAATGCTTTAAAGAAAATTTACCAAGAAAGATGTGAAAGATTAAGGTTATTAATGATTATGAATATACCTGTTGATGTACATTGGTTAATTGAAGCTAAAGTTTGATTGGCAGACGAGTTTTTAGACTCATAAATTTCTTATATTCTTGGCTTAGGTAAAAGCTCTTTTGCAAAAAAGCGAAGGAAAAAAAAGATTAAGTGTTGTTACAAATGTGCACGCATGACTTGCAACACATATTGCCGTACTTTAGGAATGATGTCTATAAATCACGAAGATAAAGTTAGATTCATTAAGGATGGCTTGAGTAAGGAGTCTTTAAATGATATCTTATCGACTCTTGAAACGCATTCTAGTGGATATGTGCATTATGGGACATATTCCTAAAGGAACATGAGCGGTAAAGTTATGGGAATCTGATTCTAAAAGACCATGTTTGCCAATTTATAAGAAAATTAGATGAGAAGCCTATCCCTTACCTATAAAAGGCATTTAAGCCATTTCTGGACGTAAAACTAGAGGAAGAGTGAGCCACAATCACAACTACTTGTATATATTTACTGTAGCAGTTTTTTTTAAAATGTTTCATTTTAACCTCAAACGTCTTCTCCAATAACAACTAACCATTCATAGTCGATTTTGAAAATTTTGCATTTAAAGCTTAATCTTATTCATTAACAACTAACTACCCATATGACTTAACAATACTTTTTGACTCTATAAATACATTGCATTATTTCTACATCTTCATACAAACTCAAAATCATTCAAGGGAGAAGGTAAATGTAATAATGGAAGGAATATCAACTCATAAATTCACAAAAAATTGTGTCTTTTGTGGATCCAGCCCTAGAAAAGTTGGAGAGTTTGTAGAAGCGGTAAAAACCTTTAGTAAGTTGTTAGCTGAATGAAAAATTCATTTAGTATATGAGGGGGGTAGTCATGGATTAATAAGATTTGTGGCAATAGCTACACAAAATAAAGGCAGTAGAGTTTTGGGTATCATACCGAAAGCTCTAGCTGTTGGAAATATTGTAGAAAAAATAATTGGGGATGAGTTACAGGTATCATTAATGCATAAGCGAATATCTCTTATGCTTTGTAATACTGATGCCTTCATTGCTTTTGGAACTTTGGAGGAAAATTTTTAAAGTGTCTCATGGGCATAATTACAAATCCATCAAACCCATTGGTTTGTTAAAACTTGATGGTTTTTATAATGAGTTGTAATATTTTCTTGACTATGCGGTGAAAAAACAATTCATCTCATTTACAGTACGATGAATCCTCATTTCTACTTCAACTGTTGATCAGTTACTTGATGAATTACAAGCTTTTATACCTCTACTTGATCCAATAATGCGTCAGATAGATTGGTATACTGATAACAGTGAAAAGAAACGCAAGATAGATTTGACGCTTCATCTGTAGCCTATCTACTTTTATGTATTTTTAATTCACACACACACACACACATACAAATTTGGAAGCTATGATTAAAATAACCTTAATAGCGATTGTGATCTTGAACCGACGTTTTGTTTGAAATACTTAGGTGGTATTTAAATATTATTTATGCTTGAATTGCTAGGGACTACTAATAAGCTAGTTTGGGGGTGGGGGTGGGGGTGGGGGGGTGATGAACACTTAAAATTACATATTTAATAAGGGTTTTGCTTCATTATTTTGTATTACTAGTGTCTTTAACCCCCATAACTTAAGTATGTTTGCAATATTGTACTTAATTAACTTTTAACTATTTTATGGTAGGTTTGGTAAAATGGACATAAATTTCTACCTAGGAATCCAATTGAAGTGATTCTGATCCCGTGAAGAGCTAAATCAATGGGTTAACATATTGTATTTCACAAGATATTTAAAATTCGAGCGTTTAGAGGGTGAAAATAACATAGAACAACACTGATCTATAGTATAGGCTCAATCCAAATAGTCATCAATATTTGGCCCATAATTATAGAAATGCATATCTAATACGTATGAAACAACTCAATTCTATAGAAATGCATATCTGTAGTATAGGCCCAATCCAAATAGTTATCAATATTTGAAAAGATAAAAGACTTATTTACAACTTTGATCTTTTAAGTGAAAGTTAATTTGGACCACATCAATTCTAAAATAGACAATTAAGTGGGTGTATTAATGATAATCAATGCAAATTAGTTGCCATCCTTCTTGACTTTTATCATCCAAGTGGTTTTCTTTTCATTTGTCTTGATTTATCCATTTTTTTTTATAAATAGGTGGCTTGTTTATACCCAAAGTATAAAATTAGAGAGTTCGATTTTAGTTCAAAATACTTATCTTTTATATTATCTCTTTATAGTATTATTTATCTTGTTTACTATTTTAAAGTTATGTTATCTCTTCTTCTATCTCTTTTCTTTTTCTTTAATTTTATTATATTCAAGTAATTTTCTTTTTACTAAGTTGAAATGGTGAAACTCTTGGTAAGGTAATAAGATATACTTAACTCTTATTCATAAATTTAATATTTCATTCTTAAGTTATGAAAATTTATATATGATGTATTTATTTTATTTACAATATTAATACCATTTCTTGTAAAGTGGTGTATCTTGATTTATTATAGACAATTTTTATAGTTGGCACAATCAATTCTTGAAACCATTTATAAGATTTGGCGTAGATACCCTTTTTTATAAAGTGAGAGTCTTGATTTATTGTAGAAAAATATTAAGATTGGCATAATAAATACTTAAACCCATTTATAAGATTCGGTGTATAATAATTGAAAGAAATAAATACTATATATAAATGATGATAAACTTTAATTATTATATCTTTTGATTGGAACCTCATTTGGCGTAGATACCATTTACAAGATTTAGTTTCCGATTGAAACCATTTACAAGATTTGGCATAGATACCCTTTTTTATAAATTGAGAGTCTTGATTTATTGTAGACAAATATAAAGATTGACATAATAAATACTTTAACTCATTTATAAGATTTTATGTATAATAATTGAAAGAAATAAATACTAGTTAATATATAAAAGGTGATAAACTTTAATTGTTATATCTTTCGATTAAAACCTCCTTTGTGTGAGGATTCCAATTGAGTTATAAAAAGAGTTGAATATATTCTTATTTCATATGCCAATAGTGGATCCCCTAACATTAGCTTTTATTTTATTTGGTTAATTGAATTATTATTTGCAAACATCTTATACTGCTTTAATTGTCTTTAAAGTATTTATAGTTTGTAATTTTAATTTTACTTTCTTATGATCAACACCGCTCTCACCAAGTTATTTATTACTTCAATAATTCTGTACTTGAGAGTAAACTCTTATATTTTGGACGTGTCACAGCCCTTAAATCCAATTCTTCTCTCCTCTTCACTTAACTAACTTTAATTCAATTTTAAGTTTAATCACAATTTCGCAAACCACCACCATAACAACAAGTTAATTTGGCCAGCCACAATTGGCCACCAATTGCCCCAACTTTGATTTTACCCCAAACTTCGATTGCCTCTCCTCCAACGGTCCAACCAACTTCGATTCTTCCAACTTTGGCCACCATCGAGTGATCAAACTTGCCATGCATTACTTGTTGTCGCCGCCACCTCACCGGATTCTTCCCAACTGAGGGTAAACCTTGTTTCGATAGTTTTTATTTTATACTTTTTTTGTTTTCAATATACATATATTCTAGTTGTCAATATTATATTATCATTAGGGAAATCAATATTATAGTGCCATTCACATATAACAAATTAAAAAGATCAAATTTTATGAAAATAATAATTTATTTAAAATCTACCAATTTTTGTGCAAACTTATAATCAAAGTCTTTTATATTTTAGTGTTGGCAACAAACTAGAATAGACAAGTACTTTGTTGAACTAGTGTCAATAAACTAATCATAAGTTCAACTAATTATAATGTTTATAGGAATCACAAAATAAATATATATAGATATTTATTTAGCCACTCACACAATCTACGATTTTTAGTGATGTTATTTAGTTCTTTTTCTTGAATGATCTTGTTACTAAAGATATGGAAATGTGAATAATTCAAGTTTTGTATTTGTTGTTAGACGAGTGAAGATTCGAGTTTGATGAGCTCACCTGAACTTAATGAGTTTAGATTGGAATCACCATATGTATCCTTATTATTGGTAATCAAGAAAGGAAAAGTGCTATAATTTTGTCTAATAAGAGAAAAAAAAAGCAAAGACATGCATAAAGTATGATGTCACGTCCTTCAAAAGTGCCTAGAAGGGCAAAAGCTTTAGCATCAACAACAACAACAACAACATCAAGAGAAAGATTCAAGGTTTGGATGGTGTTTGTTAGATGTGATGGTAATCAAGATTAGGTGAAGTACAAGTACTATAGGAATGTGTATCAATGTAATTCCATAAACAATAGGACAGGTAGTATGAGTGCGTATATGAAGTGTGATAAGTATTTGAGGGCCAAAATAACTGTATATGAAAATAAAATATATGGTTAAAGAAGATCGTCAAGTTGAGGGAGGAGATGCTAGTCTTATAATGAGAGGAGGTTTTGATTAAGAGGCTTATAAAAGGGCTGCTATGAAAATGATCATTGTGGATGATTCTGTATCCTAAAGGGTTGGATGCTACTGATTAATTGCTTATTGTGGAGAATTGGTGATGGACAATTAATGGTTGCTTACTAGGATAGGTGGATCCATTGGCCTTACACTTTTTAGCCTTTGTACCCTCAAAAGCTTATAGATAACGTAAATGTGGTAGATCTCATCTCAGCATCAGGTTTATGGAATACAAATCTAGTTCGAGAGTCATTTTTTGAAGATGAGGTGCAAGTAATCCTTAGCCTTCTATTATCAAGGCAAAATGCGAATTGCACGGATAAGTTAATGTGGCACTTCGATAAATTTGGTCATTATTCGGTGAGAAGTGGATATTGACTCGCTATACATCTCAAAGGAAGGGCGAGCTGTTCTGAAAAATCAATGTTGGAGAGTTGGTTATAGCGTCTTTGGAGGTTAAAAATTCCACCAAAAGTGAAAGTATTTCTTTGGCGGGCAGCATATAACTAAATCCTTATGAATGCCAATTTAAAGTGCCATAATCTGTTAGTAGATGAATCTTGTCCAAGATGTGGTTGTAGTACAAAGAATTTCATTCGTACTTTGTGGTTATGTGACAAACTGAAGTACGTAAGGAAAGCTTGTCACTTTATGATTGTAGTCAGTTGTCCTCACAAACATTCTATTATGAAGGTTTTTGCTACATGCATGTATGTTTTGCATGAGAGATATTTTGAGCTACTCTTATAATATAAAAATTTTGGTTTGCTCGCAATTAATTCCTGCAATTGAATTCTATTTTTGGATGGTCAAAAAACTTCCTTCAAGACTATAAATCTGCTTAAAAATGCCCTTTATGATCAATTCGATCGTGCAACTTATTGGCAACTGCCAGAGCCTGAGGTATAAAAGCCACATTTTGATGTTGTGATTGATCAGAGGGTAAATAAAACATGACTGTTTTTTTTTTAAACAATTAAAATGATATGACTTTTTCTAGTGCAAAGAGGATATTTACTTTACATTCGATGCTTGTAGCCATAGTTATGACCATCTTAAAGGGAGTCTTAATAGCTTAGCAAATAAGGATTAAAATGATCGAAGTGGAGTTGGATATTGTGATTTTTGTTAATAAACTTATAATTAACTCTCATGTAGTTTTTGGAATTGGGATTGCCAATCCAAGATATCATTCAAAGTTTGCAATCTTTCAATTCAATCAAAATCGCATATGATCAACGAAAGGCAAACAAAATAGTTCATGATTTATTTAAATTTATATTAAGTTTTGACACAAAAGTCACTTAAAGAACTAATGTTCCAAAGACGACCCCTAAGAGCATAGCCTAGTGGCAAAAAACTAACATTTTATCAAATGCTACGATTCGATTTTGAAAGAAGTAGGGGATAAAATCCTTTAGGCCCAGCCCACCTCTTACCTTAAAAAAAAAAAAAACTAATGTTCCAAAAATCCTTAGTTTTATAAAGGAAACTGATATTTATCAGGTAGATCCTTGGATTCTTATGTTTTCTTATTGTAAGATAAAGTTTTCCTAATTGTTTTTGCTGAGACTCTTCTATTAACTTTCTTCTATCAATTACTAATTCCAGAGAAAAAAAAAAAAAGAACTAGAAATAGTATTACATATATAAATTAGTCATACTCATTAACTTATATTAAACTAATGCAACATAATTTAATGGGTAGAGTTAAAGAAAAGGTCAATTTTATTACCACGTTACTCATTTAAGTAAATCATGTCAAATTACTTTATATAAAGGAAAATTTTTCGGTTGACTAAAATTTTAAATATAAATTTTTTTGACCACAATCAAAATTTTTATACTTTAATATTTAAATACATATATTTTTTTTTAATTTTTACCCTTATTTACATAATTTATATAAAATTTTTATCTTTTAAATTTTTAAATTTTTTAAATTTAAGTTTCTTAATTAATCAAGTAATTTTTATTTTATATGATTTTTATTTTAAAAAAGTAGCATGCAGTACTGTAATGAGCACAGTGCACATAATTTAATATTTTTAAATTTTTTTATTTTATATTTATTAAATGTTATTATTAATTTATTATTTAATTTTATAATATTATTTCTAAGAAACAAAAAAAAGGGACACATTTTTTAAAATTTAAATAAGTAGTTAAATAAAATTTAAAAATAAAAATAATAAATAAAATAAAAATTATTGATTATTTAAAAATTAAAAAATATATAATTTAAGTAAAATATAAATATAAATATTGATTATTTAAAAAATAAATGTAAACATAAAAAATTTAAATTTAAAAAATTGACACGTGATACAACTCAATGCAGTGCATTATTGCATAGTATGCAACATGTTTAATTAAATTACACTTGTTTAAATAATATTTTATAATATATAGTGCATTTTATAACTAAAATAAAAAAATTGAGTTTGAATCCTCTTGTTAAAATGTTAAAATTTAAATAAAATATTAAATTAATTAAATAAATTTAAAAATAAATTTTTTTATTTAAGTTAAAATAAATAAATTATATAAAATTTAATAAATATAAAATTAAATAATAAAATTTAGTATGTACAGTGAGCGCACTACGTGTGCAGTGCACTTAATGCACAATGCTTTACCGTGTTGCATGCCATTTTTTGTAAATAAAAATTAAATTAAATAAAAATTATTTGATTGATTAAAAAACTTAAATTAAAAAAAAAATATTTTGTATATAAATTACAAAAATAAAGGGTAAAAGTGAAAAAAGTATATATATTTAGTGATTAAAATATTAAAAATTTGATTGTGGTAAAAAAATATTTTTGGTCAATTGTGAAAATTTCCCTTTTATAAAAATTTTGCACAATTAATTTGCATATAAAATATTATTCAAATGGAAATTCATAGATTCTGTCTTCTGATTCAATTGAAAATAGCAATTTTCTATTCTAAACTAACAAAAAGAAATAAAAATAATTATTCTTTGTTAATTATTAACATAAAAAACTAAAAGTAGGTATTGTAAAAAATTATTAGACATAAACTGTATACAAACATCAAAACGTAAAACATTTAGGGTCTAAACGATAAAAGCCCTAGTTAAAAATAACAGGGAAGCGAAATGAGCGGAGGATTAGAAACCCAGCGGCCTCTTGAAGCAATTATATAAAGAGAGCTCCCTAAGTGAAGCACTAATTAAATCGAATTAGAATCTCACCCATTTACAGTTCATTTTTCTTTGGGATTTTGAAAATCTCAGTGAGGAAGCAAAAATGGAGATGTTGTATTATCTGGTGTTTGGTGCGCTGGGAGCAGTGGTGGCAGCAATGGAGCTGAGCAAAACCAACAAGGATAGAATCAATACCTCCCCTGCTTTCAATTCCTTCAAGAACAATTACCTTGTTGTTTACTCACTGATGATGGGTACTTTTTTTCTCCTTAGATCTGACCCTTTCCATATTATAATTGCTCTAGATCTCATTTGCTCACTCACTGTTTCTTGGATCTGATCCCACTTTTAGAATTTATTGCTTCAATTGCAATTACCCATTTCTTAGATTTGATTGATTTTGTATCTTGCTTTGATTTCATTGGCGGAAGAAAAATGAAATTAGTTAAATAAAAAAGGGGAAATGCATTGTTCATATGTTAGTATTAAAAGCTAGAAAGAGTTTGAACAAGTTTGAGATATGGGATCTGGGTTACATTTGCTTGGGATTGGACTATAAAGTGTTGTTGCATGTGGCTTTATCTTTTCTCACTAGGCTCTGTTTGTTTGTTGAGAAAATTAATTTAAGTTGCTTTCATTGTGTAGGAACCGAAATTGAGTTTAATAAAGCCAACTTGGCTTTAGTGTCTTGTTACAAGTACCTTGATCTGATTGTGATTGATATGTGTGAAGTAGATCTGTAAATGAGTTTTATCTATTAGATCATATCACCATATTAAATATTCTTGATACTGAAGTTCAACCAATTTTCTCTTTAGCTGATTGAGTGTTTTAGCAAGTGGTCATTTGAAATCACTCTTGCTTCTTCATTAGAAACCTAGGCTCCAAAATGCAAATTGGTAAACACTTTGCCAATCTAAATAATTAGATTTTGATGTGTGATCTTCCACAGGCAGTCAGCATCAGTCAAATCCTGCTTTTTCAGCTGTCTTTGAATAATTGAATCACATCTGTTATGGTCACGGCCTCCTATATCTGGACTTAGGTCTGTGACGTCAAGCCTCCAGAAACCTTTAATAATCTTATTAAAACAAATCCCAAATGCTCAAACTCACAGTAAACATTGAAATTTGCTCAAAACCCACTTGAATATTAAAATGTGATCAATTTGGTGGGTTTTTGTCATAATCTGCCGCCTGGATGCCCATTTTGGCTATGATCTTGACCTATCCGTTTTTAGTAGTTTTTGTGTAACTTACTTGAATTGAAGTGAAGTTTCTTTAGTGTATTTCTAATTCTTTCTCTGATGGATTTCTGTATATGTGGTGCTAGCTGGGGACTGGTTGCAGGGTCCTTATGTCTACTACCTTTACAGTACATATGGATTCGGAAAAGGGGAGATTGGACAGCTTTTTATTGCTGGTTTTGGGTCCTCAATGTTGTTTGGGACCATTGTTGGATCTCTTGCTGACAAACAGTGAGATTTTTCTTCTTGTGCTTTTATGCTTTGCAATTGATGGAGTATGTTTACTCAAATTAATGATGCATTCATGTTATTAATTCAGGGGCCGGAAGAGGGCATGCGTTACTTATTGCATAACATACATACTAAGCTGCATCACTAAGCATTCTCCTCAATACAAAGTTTTGATGATAGGTCGTGTTTTGGGAGGTATCGCTACTTCTCTCTTGTTTTCAGCATTTGAGTCGTGGCTAGTTGCAGAGCACAACAAGGTGAGGGATTACTTCGCTTCTCTTTTCATCCTCTGTAAATTTATTGGTCACCCTTAGCTGAAAGTTTTTAATTGTTGATCTGTTATTTACTAAATTTCCTCTTGCATTGATTGTAATGAATATCCAGCTATTGGCAATTTTCTGTGGTCTGTTTACAACCGTTCAATGTCTTTAAGGATTGCTTGTGCTATCTTCTTCAGATGTTATCTGATTTTAAATATTTTTTTCTCACATAATCTGTGCAGAGGGGCTTTGACCAACAATGGCTGTCCATAACATTCTCAAAGGCAATCTTTCTTGGCAATGGTCTTGTTGCCATTTTGTCTGGATTGTTTGGCAACCTTCTCGTTGATTCAATTTCTCTTGGGCCTGTGGCCCCCTTTGATGCTGCTGCATGCTTTCTTGCGATTGGAATGACCATTATTTTATCATCGTGGCCTGAAAACTATGGAGATCCTTCAGAGAACAAGGACTTGCTTACCCAATTCAGGAATGCTGCTGTGGCAATTGCTTCTGGTATGTGTTTAGGGTTGACTTCAGACTGTATATGGATCACAGCTGCATTTTGGTGGGCAAGTTGTCTTTTGTTGGTGCCTCCTTTTTTTGTCTTCCTATTCATAAGTTGTCTGTGTTTATTTTTGAGGTTTTCTTTATTGGTTTTGCTTTCCTTCTTCCCCTTCAGTGTTTAGTATTATCTTTTATGTGGTACAGATGAAAAAATTGCCTTACTGGGTGCAATCCAGTCATTGTTTGAAGGTTCAATGTATACCTTCGTGTTTCTCTGGACTCCAGCTTTAAGTCCAAATGATGAGGAAATTCCCCATGGTTTTATTTTTGCAACTCTCATGTTGGCTTCAATGATGGGAAGTTCCCTTGCATCTCGGTTGATGGCTCGCTCATCACTCAGGGTAGAGAGCTACATGCAGGTCGTTTTTGTCGTGTCATCTGTCTCCCTCTTGCTTCCAATTATAACCAGCGTATGTGACAGCTTCCATTTAACCTTTTCTTTCTTCTTTCCATTCTTAGATATATTTTTGTATCTAATTTCACTAGTTTGAAACAGTTCTTGGTAGCACCTTCCAAGGTCAGTGGTGGAAGCATGTCATTTTCAGGTTGGATCCAGCTTCTTGGCTTCTGTACCTTTGAGGCTTGTGTTGGCATATTCTGGCCATCCATTATGAAGATGAGGTCCCAGTACATACCAGAGGAGGCCAGAAGCACGATCATGAACTTCTTCCGCATTCCTCTCAATATCTTTGTGTGCATTGTGCTATACAATGTAAGTTTGAGACATAATTTTAAATTGTTTTATTCTTCTGGTGTCAAATTATAGGATTGTGTAGCGAGCTACAAAGTCAACCTAGTTTAGGGTCTAATTCTCTCTCTTCTGTTGCTTACTCTTTTTTTTTCTCTGATAAGGTTGATGCATTCCCTATTACCGTTATGTTTGGTATGTGCTCGATTTTCCTCTTTGTGGCATCAATCTTGCAGAGGCGGCTGTTGGCAATTGCAGAAAAGCCAAGTGAGTACTTTACTTTTGCTACTAGTATTGATTTTGAGTACAAAAGCAGTAGACTAAATTTCTTCCAGGCTTGTGTTCTATGTGGGGAAAATCATGTAAAGGGCATTTCTCCAATATTTATTTTTATGCATTTTGTGTTGTCTGTATTCTGTATCAAGACTTTCCTAAATACACATGGTGGATTACTGTTCACCCTTGACTTTATAACTTTTTGGTGCTTATGATTGGCAATGTTTGTCTTTGTTACAGAAGCACAAGAATGGGCCCTAAAGGAAAGGGACACTGAGGCAGAGCCTTTAAACATTTAATTGGATATTGAATTGACAGTAAACCAGCAATTCTTGTAAGCTTAAACAACCACTTCATTGGTTCCATACACAGTTACAGTTCCTATTTCATTCGGAGTATCAAATTTATTTTTGAAGATAAAATTGTATAAGCAAAATAGTGATCGGCCCAACAAGGGGGAGAGGGTGGGGTAAAAGATTACTGGAGCCTTTATATTTGTTTTTTGGCAGCAATTAGAACAATACTGTGTTGCATTGTCAATTAATCTTCTAGCCATTATTGTAGGAAATTAATTGTGTAATTCTGTAATTCAGTTATGATTCTTTTCTGAGCTGGGTCTATAATTTGTAATGAAAGAGTTATATTTCTACCACATTTTGTCAATGAGCTAAATCTTAGTAACGATTTGCTAATGCATCATCATACTTGTTTGAGTATGTGTAATTGAACTTGCAGATACTACTTGCTATTTATTATACATTTTTACGTTTGAACAAAGAAAGACATTAAGTCTGCATAATAGAAAAGCGCTTTTGTTCTCTTGTGACTCCTAGACTGTAAATTTTGTTTTAAATTCTAAGGATTGATGTAGATTGCATTCAAAGTTCTTGTAGCAGTTAGAACATTGCACATCTCGCCCTTTCTTGTTTTGGGGTGGTACAACTAATCATTTATAAGTTAAGCCTATGCCATTTTTTGGCAATGAAAGAAGAGATGATGCGTAATTTTACAGGCGAAATCAAACAGGATACGAGGCTTTTTTTCTTCTATATTTTACCTTTCGGATGGATAACATGTAATTTTAATAAAGCAAAACAATTTGTTTTCTTGAAGTACTGAGCGTTAAGGTACAAGAATGAAGTTAGAGCCAAAGTAACACAGACCTGATAGAAATTGAATTTACCCGAAGCTAAAATATTCTTGCCAAAGAAACTGAATTCTCTTTTTGGGTGAGATTATATCAATCATTATTTATTATATTATTTTGGTATAGAATCAGAGTTATATTGCGGCAATAATGCCCATTTGTCACCTTTTGACATCTTTCTTTGTTGGCATTTTAACATTGGAAGAATATGAAGCTTTGCAAGCTTTTCAATATTAACATTATATGTACAAATGTTAATGAAGCTTTGCAAGCATTTTAACATGTACAAATGTAGACAATTCAAACTATTTGCATCCTCATTTTTCCTGGTGTGGGTGGAACCATATCCTAATTTGGAGACCAAGGTTCGAGTCCTCTGCTGGAGGTAGTAGAGAATTCTGCTACCTCCCTGTGCAGTTGAGAGGACTCGAAGATTGGACTACTAATTGGGACTAAGGTCCATCCATTACCAGGCTAAGTGGTGGTGGCTGCTTAGATGACAATTTGAATAAATATACAAATACAAAAGATCCAATTTCCATATACTGCATGTCAAACTTCATATCACAACAATCGGCCTCGTTTGGCATCTGTTGAAGCAACTTCTAAATCCCCAATAAAGAAAAGGATGCTGTCCAGAATACCTTGGCTAGATTTCTCTTCTTCTGTCGAGCCTACTCCCTCAATCTCTCCCTTCGAATTTAAAGGGCCAACATCAATTCCTTTTCTTTCTCGTCGTGAACCCAAATGGCGTTGGATTTCACCTTGGTGAACAAGATAGTAGTCAAAACCTTCTCGGATTATTCTCAGCCCCCTGGAAACATATACATGAACTTCTATTTCAAAAACATGCTCAAGTGCTCAACATAAGTTATTAGAATTGTCATTAAACAAATGTGGTGCAGTACTAGGCAGGGGAGATAGTAATTGACAAAAATTGCAAGGTACAGATCAGATTAATGGAGGATTGTAACTTACAGTCCAATTCGATCACATCGGTCTTGCACCTCATATATGTCTTTCCACGATTTTGAACCAACGGGGGCATAAAATGCAGCATGATCTTCTCCCCATCTTTCCTTGAATAAATTCGACCACAGATTGTTGTCTGATGCTACGATTTTCCATTTTCTGCATACTTTACAAATGCCAAATTCTCGTGAGTGTCCGCTGATTCAATTGGTAAAATCTCTTGGGTGGTATAGATGGGACTGGGGTTCAAATCCTGCTAGATTTGATTTATATTTCATGAAATAAAAAAAATTTATAACCAAAATCTCTTGTAGCAAACAGATGTTCATTTGCTAACATCTTATGCTGATAGAGTTTAAGAAATAAAGCAAATTATTATTCATAGCTAGGATCCGAAAATTGTGCTAAAACTTGAAAAGCTTTAGTACTGGAAATTGACACTTCCAGTTTTGGAATCTGAATATTGGTTTTTCAGATTACAAATATTTGATTTCATCACACAAGATTCCAAAAAAAAAAAAAACCAATCAATTATAGACTTGGCATAATTCAAAGTCACCATCCAATCAAATGTAAGCCATGGATCTAGAACTGAGGATAATAAAAACTAATACATGGGCAAAAAATGCACAATTCAATGCAAATTTAAAAAACCCAGTTCAGATCTTATCACAAACTTTGAGACTTACCAACACAGTCATCATAATCTGGATATTAAAAAAGCCCATAGTTACAAAACCAAAAAAAAACATCATCTAAGAGTATAGAATTGAACACATATTATTCACAATCTCACGCACAAAAAAAAAAAATTCAGTATTTGTGAAATTCACGGAAAATTTTAAGGTTATGAAATTGACGAACCTTGTTGAGCAGAGGCAAGATTCTGCTGATCCAAGAGACAGAAAATCTTAAGACACAGCTCTTCTGGTAATCTATCCATGTTCCTGTTCAGTTGTAATAAAATTTGTTTCAGATTCTTTTAGACGAATCACTTTTTCGTTTCGTAAGAAAGGTGAGCTCCAGATAGAACTTGCAAGTAGCAACTAGAAACATTTTTACGTCATACTGTTGTTTTGTCCGTGGAGGGGTCGTTGAAATCTAATTGTTCACGGGCTCGGGTACGTCCAAAGTATACTCGGTGTATTATTTGTTTGAAAAACGCAATTGCTTTTATACGGCGCGTGTACATCAAGGCAACTATACTGATCTACTTTTTAGAGCGTACAGTTAACTTTTCCACGTGTTTAATTTTACCGCGAAAATTCGGAAGTTCATTGGTTTACGAATTTTTTTTTTGATATTTGTATTTCAACACTCCCTTCAAAATGTTAATAATTTTAAAATGTTATTAATTTTTTAGTGAGGTTTTTAGAATAATATAAAATTAATTAAATAAAACAAAAATTAATAATTTCTCTAAAAAAAATAGATTAATGATCAATAATATTTGAAGTTAATTAATTCTTTGGCAAAGGTCATTTTTGCCCTTAACTTATGGCTTAAATGACATTTTTATCCAAATAAAATTTTTAATACCCAAATATATCTTAATTTGTTAAATTTTATCACTAGTTTAGATGTTAAAAGGGTAAAATAGTAATTTATTTAAAAAAATAGTATGTGAAAACTCAATTAGCTATAGAGGTGAACTAATAATTGTATGTTCAGAGTAATATATTCGTCCAAACTAATAAAAATTTTGATATATTGGAGCAAAATTAGGTATTAAAAATTTTATTGACGTAAAATTATATTTTAAATCATAAATTTAGGGTACGTATAACCTTTGCACTTAATTCTTTATAAATTTGGCACTTATAATTTTTATAATTTTATATTGCATATGTGAACTAATGATAGATTGACATAAAACTTATTGAAAGTAAGACTAAGTTCTAAGGGGTATGTCAAATGGGATCAACCTAAAATGCTACATCATTATTTAGTCCTATAGCTAGAGAACAAGTTAATATGAATAAGTCATTTATCACATTATCATTGAGCCTTACAAACGATGTTCACATTAGTAATACCCCATACTTACCATGTTGGTGTATAAGCAGTTATTAAATAGTCAAAATAAGATATCATCAAAATAACTCAGTAGCCTACGTCACCATTAAGCTTTACACTTGTCATGTCAGCTTACAGAAACCATATTAGATAGTTGGCAATAGAAGAGATAAGAAGGTATAAAAAATAGGTGCAATCTTTGATAGCATTTAGTAAAGGACCAAAGATAGTTCTTTTTTACTATATATGATACATAAAAGTTGTCATCCACCTCAGTACTTCATTGAAGATAAGATCACATGGGCAATCAACAAGGGACTAATTCTAAAGCTCCATGTTATGTTGCCCTATCCACAAAAGGGACATATTAGCATAGAATTGCCAAATGGCATTTGGTGAGGATCATGTTGTCACCAATATCCAATCTCCACATGATACGTATCAAAACTATTTTTAGGACAATGACACTTGTTGAGTAGGATATTCCTTCGTACAAAAAGAATATTCTCACACTCTAAGCATAACACTTAGCTTTAAAAGATATTACACTTTTCTCTCTATTAAAAAGTTTCCAAGTAGTTCAATGAGCTTACACTAACTTTTACTATATGAGCTTTGCTTTCTCTAAAAAGAGGGGGTTCATTTATTATTCCAATTCTCTTTATTCCTTTCATTCTCCTCTCTACTCCAACCTCTTTATTTTTGTGTTAAGAATTTTCCGTTGTACTTGAAAACTTTTAATCATTCGACGAAGAATCAAGAATTACACTTTATCCTTACTAAGAAAACATCTATCAAAGCGCATGAAAATGCTTTCCATATATGAGATCCTAACTTACTAGTGTTATTGCTATTATTATAGTTTATGTCTTGTAACATTTCCTTCATATTGTGGATTTTGATAATGAGCTCTACTCGTGGATGCAAACCTTAGGGTTGAACCATATAAATTTGTGTATTGATTCTTTTTGTGGTGCATTTTCTTACTAGTTATTTGTTAGATTGCGTTTAACTGAAAAACTATAAGATTGATATAAACATAAACCTAATTCAAACCTTAATCACATTTGTACTAAGCTAATGATTCCAAAAACCCTTCTCTGTAGTAATATAAAGTTGTGAGCTCAGTTTAGAGGAGATTTTATTGAGTCGTGCTTTGTATAATCACCTCTAGACAACTCCCTGGCATTGGTTTTGATTTGGGCCATCTTCTAACTATTATGTAAAACTTAAGTCTTCTCAGCTCAGGTCTACACCCTATAAGCATCTCTTCTGGCCCTAAACACAATTTTAATAACATTCTCCAAACTAACTAAGACAAATTATACCCTTTAAGTAGTTCTCTACTTATTGTCTCTTGAGCTCTAGCAACCTATACTGAGCTGTTACTTTCCCTCAGTAAACAAATTCTCGCTTATTTGGGCTCAAGAGACAGTTGAGCCCCTAGGCCTTTAGGCTTACCAAGCTTAGGGAAAATAATTTCTATATGATAAATAAGTTAACAATTATGTTTTATCTCATGAAATTTGTTATAATATAAAACTTGTTTTCTTTATTTTCTCTGTTGACCTATTTTAAAACTAAAGGTTCACTCCTTTTGTACTTGCTCTGTTTTTCAATCTATTCTTTCTAAAATCAAAATACACACACACATATATATATTCAAAAAATATTGAAAGAAAATCAATGTTAAAGGTTAAATAAAAGTAACAAAAAAAAAATCTACCTTGAATAATAACTCAAAAGATTCTAGAGAATATGTTACGTGTCAAAACATATCACCAAAACCCTAGAGAATGAAAAAAGGAAACAAAAAGCAGGATGAAACATATATTTATAAATCAATATTAGTTTGCATCAAAAAGTACCCATACGCGGCATGAAATTTCTTTGAAGCACCTACCACGATATGTTTCATCTTTTACTCACACACTCATAATGAAGTTCAAGGCTCTATTTGAATTCAAATAATCTTCTTCTTCTGAAATTGCATTATTAACATTCATAATATTAGTGGCATTGACAATCCAATTGTGGTTTGAGTTCGACAAAACACGAGTAGTAATATTTATATGTATTAGTTTGTTGTGCTTATTATGAAGAGCTTTTACATCAACACTACCAACTATAATGGAAAAGATATTTTGCTTTTTATTCTTGTATAAAATTGAGACCTTAACCTTGTTATAGTGAATGTCAATAATATCTTAATGACAATCATCATGATAAGTAATAGGGTCTGTAATAGAGAATATAAAACTTCAATTGGTTGCGGTTATAGTGGTTATATTATGAGAATAAGAAGAAGAAGAAGAAGATATGATGTCCATATAGATGCTGATTGATTCAAGTTGAAAGTTTAGAGGGTTACCAGAGTGAACAAAGGTAGGAACTGCATCAACAATGATTATTAGTCCCTGCAACATAGAAAAGGTATAGTAAAAATAGTTAATTTAAAATTAATTGAAGAGTGAACAAAGACAACTATATTTATAATATTAATAGCTATATCACTTTTCTTACTAGATTAAGATTAGTATTCAGTAGAAAATTACTTAATTAAATCATAAAGTTCCTCAAAGATGGAACCTCATAAAAATTACTTCATCACCCTTACTTATTCCTTGAAACTATAAGAATGTACCATCCTTCTACAAGAAAAAAATATTCTGATGTTCAATTCAATATTTATCTAAGAATGATGGTGTTATGTGTGTAGGGAGTGTTGTAGAGATAAGTAGAAGAGTGTTGTTGAATGCTTAGAATTCAATCGATTTGATTTTGATGAACTGAATGTGAATAGAATGAATTATGAGCAATGTTTCATTCATATTTATAGTGTATAAACCTAAATTTGTATCAAAGTATGAATTTAATTAAAGGGTTATTATCATGACTACCCTCAAAGTAAGACTTAATATCAATAAAACCTACTAGTTTACAAAATAGACAGTAATGCCCAATCATTATGGAATTTAATACTTTGATACAAATTTTAATTTTATTGATATTAAGCCATTAGAGAAATTATGTATCTTTGTTTGTTGTGCAAAGATAAAATAGTCGTTCCATTGCCTTTTCAAATTAAAAGGGTAATTTAGACTTTCATGCAGTCTACTAATTATAATATATATATATTATTAAATTATCTCTAAAAAATGCTTTATAAATATGTATATTCATGGTGAATTAAAAAAATAAATTTTGTGTTGTAAAATAAATATAAAAGTTTAAAATACAATAATTATAATATGTGTTCTTCTAATATTTAATAAATTAATTTTGTGACTAAATATGTTTAAACACAAAATGTTTTGATTATGCAATAAAATATTTTGTGGCTAAAATAATATTTTGCAACAAATACTTCGTGGCTAAATAGTTTATTTTTTTCAAGATTAAATATTTTAATATTTAGCCACAAAACATTTCGTGGCTAAATGCTAACATATTTAGCTACAAAATATTTTGTGGCCAAATACTGTATTTAGCACAAAATATTTTGTTGCCAAATAGTAAAATATTTAGCCACCATATATGTTGCGGCCAAATAATAAAATATTTAGCCATGAATTATATCATGGCTAAATAGAATATTTAGTCACAAAATATATCATAGCTATATAGTAGAATATTTAGTCATGGCCCAAAGGTTCGTGGCTAAATAGCACATTTAGCCTCAAAATATTCATGGTGAAATCGTACTTTTTTAGCTATTAATCTTTTTGTGGCTAAATGTGTCATCTTTATCCATAAATTATTCATGACTAAAAGGGTATCTATAGCCACGAAAATAATTTAGCCACAATTTTTACAACAAATATTTTGTTTCTAATGATAGAGGGAATCAAGTATGAAATAATATTTAGCCATGAAATTATTTTATGGCTAATTAGTTTTAGCTATGAAATAAAATTTTCGTGGCTAAATACAATTTGTTAAGCATTATAGGTGACGAAAATTGCCACAAAATTTTTTCGTGTCTAAAATTCTTTAACCATGAAAATCATAGTTTCAATCATGAAATTTGTTGTAGCTAAAAGTCAAATTTCTTTTATTTACATTCAGTCTAGTGAAAGTCAAGGAATTGCTAATAAATTGACTAAATTTATTGACAACAAATGCTAGTTCCAGCCTAGTTAGTGTAGCATACTAAAGACTTCCAATACAACTTTCATGGAGAGTTGGATTAATTGTTGAAAGTCTTTTCCATCTTATTTGGTCAGTTTGGTGCCTATACTCAATGGTGTGACTATCCTTACAATTGGAAATGTTGGTCATATTCAACAAGTCTCTAATTCAAATCATCTCTTTTAATTATAAAAAACTAAACTATAGTCTCTATGAGATGAATATGTTATTTCATGGAGGTAGGTTATCAACATTAAATTTAATTGTTAAATTGATGCATTTAAAGGTCTTTTATAAGCAGAGTAATAAGTCAGTTGATTTAATTATGAATGTGTTGAAAACAACCTTACCTAAAAGGGCACATTTAAAAACGTTAATTTATAAGACCAAAAAAATGTTAAAGGATTTAGGATTGGGCTATGAAATTATCCATGCTTATAAATATGACTATATTTGTTTTTGGAAATAGAATGAGTCATGTGATAGATGCTCTATTTATGGTGAACCACGATATAAACCAAACATTGGTAGATGTAAATGTTAGGGTTTGTATTTATGTGCCATCCTTGTTTGAATGAATATTTATTTTGTAATATTTATACAACAAATATTTTATTAAATCATTAATAACCTTTATTAAATGATACTAATGCTTGTAATACTATAGACATTGTATGATTTGAAGGGGTACAGATCTGGTTTAAAGGAGTTTAGATTAAGACTAAGAGTTAGTAATGCCAAAAGTTATAAATACTAAGGATTAGAACTACTAATAGTTAGTAGGTTATAAGAGTCAGCAAGATCTAAAGAGTTAGAACTCTGTCTATAATGGAACAAAGACCTAAGAGTCTATTTATAATGACATAATTGCAAAGAGTTGCAAAAGGTGGTAGGAAATGTCATTATGTAAGTATGTTCTCAAACATAGTATTCCTGATCTATGTTCACCAATGTGGGTCTATCGGTGAATCACTATTATATAAATCAGTGTATATCTATATCTGTATTATATGGATGATTGTTCTTAACGGATCATGAGCTTAGTGGAAGATCGTATAGACATGTAGGTATTTAGTCAAAATTAGATACTAAACAGACTCACGAGGATCTTAATAGATATCCTATGAATCTGTCAAAGGAAGGTCATCTCAAGTTGAGTAGTATTCATGGTCCTTCGACTTGAGCGCCATGGTGGGCTTATTAGTGATCCACTATACTTTAGTTTCATATATGTCAGAGACCTTTCATAGTTTGACCGTTAAGTGTCGCTGGGTATGGTTCGATGCTCATAGAGTTCGGTGTGTATAGATACAGAATCTGTCAGCTCACATAGGTGGGTTGTATATCTGATGCTTCAGGATTGTATCTTACAAAGTCTTATGACCATAAGCAATGAACCCGAGAAAAGAGTTTTCCATAGGGTTGAACAATATAGTAAAAGTGTTTACGTATATTGGTCATTAAGATTCAAATCTAGAGATAAGTTCACGGATGAATTTACGGGGTTTTAACGGTGATGATCAATATCCCGCCCATTTAGGATATAATGACAGAAAGATTATACGAATATGTAGTAACCTCAACATGTATGGTTTAACACGCTGATTTGTAATATCCATGACATGTGCATGGGGCATCGATTATGAATTTATGAAATAGTTCTATTTGACGAAACAAGAGTAGACCTAAGGAGTTCGAGTAGAAAATGTACTCTTTGTGCACTTGGGCAACGTACTATATTGAATAGTTCAATATAGTAAAATCTAGCAATTTACTATAGTTAAGTTAATTAAAGTATATGGTAAAATAGTGAGACTCATTTTAGGTTAACTTAGTAACCAGTAAAGACATAAAAGTTATTTCACTTAATGATTATTTAATTGTTAAATGATTAAAATAAATATTTATTTTATTTAATAGTTAAAGTTAGTTAACTAGGGTTAAATTATTTAATAGTTAATAACCATAGAGTTATGTTAAAGTTAACCTTACTTAATGGTTAATTAAAGGTTAACCTAACCATAGTTAAGTTAGTTAACTAGGGTTAAATTATTTAAATATTTATTTAACTTAAGAGTTAAGTTAAACTAACTTAACTACGGTTAAATGTTAACTATAATTAGGTTAAGTTAAATATAATTTCAAATTAAGTAAAATTAAATGAAATTAAATTCATTTGTATATATTTACAAAATGAAACAAAATTTCACAAGTGAAGATTATTTTTGCTAAGTGTTTGACCGATCAAAATAAAGGAGAAAGAGTAAGAAAAATTGTTTTCTTATTTTGAATTCAATTGTTGAATTTAAAATCAAGTTTTTTTTTATTAGGTTAAAACCAATTAAGTAAAAAATGTTTGATTTTATTAATTAAGTGTTAATCAAAGGAAAATAAAAACTTAGGTTTAATTTGTTAAACAATTTGCTCGATTAATATGCTGCCATTTTAGATAATCAATTCCACCCTTATTGATTACTAGGATTGACAAAGTTTGCATTTTAGGTAGAGTTCAAGTAATATTGATCCCAAGGCTTTAAGGGTTAATTCTCAATTTTAGTTATTAATTTAATTAATATGTAATGATTGTGTTTATTATAAATTTTTATGCTTTCATTGTGCATATATATGTATGAGATTTGTATAATTTATTGATAAACACATATACCACATGCAAGCATCCTATATAAATTAATATTCAACAATTGGGATTTGAGCAATTTCGTGTTGTTTTGGGTGTCTTTAGTGTTAGCTAAATGTTGGCTATATTGTAGGACAAGTTCCAATGCTGTGGTAATGCATTTCAAGTGTTGAAAATACAAAATTGGTGAAAATAGCCCCTAGGACACTACAACGCTCGTGTCCAGCGCTACAACATTCATGATGAATGCTGGGGCACTAGATGTATGGCGCTGCAGTACTGGAGGCTCTGCTTCCAGTGTCGCAGCGTTGAGGCTTTTAGCACCGGGACGTTGACACTAAAAAAGGAGTAAATTTTTATTTATTTATTTTTGTATATTGGGGATTTGTGAGATGTAGTAATAAGAGTTATTAGTTTGCATGATAAACCAAGGATATTAATTTTTTTTAGTGTTGGTAACCACAATGGAAGCCCTACTGATAGGGGTTAGTTGTGTTTGTATAGGATTTAATAATTGATTGAGAATAACCTTCTCATGTGATGAGAGCTTGAATTTAAAATCTCTCTTATTTAGGTTGAATTTTATTATATTATGAGTTAATATTTTAAATAGTTCGTTTTGTCAATACGATGTTAGACGGGTCACTACGCTCTTTTCAAATATTACTTTAGCGTGAGGGATTTGGTTGGTGTGATCTTGGACTATGCCGGTAAAGCATGAGATGAGTTAAATATATACGAACATATTATCCAATATTGCTTTAACGTGAGGGTAGTATCAGTAACATATATTTGATAATTGATAAGTAAATCTGAAATACACTTACCTAATATTACTTTAGCGTGAAGATAAGGTGTATTTAGGATCAGTGGTAAGAGTTGCATGAGATGCAATTGACAAGAGTTGTCTATCAGTTGGGTTTATAAAGGCCAATATTACTTTAGCATGAGGCTGGAGTAAAATGCCAATTGGGTCCACTTCTCACTGTATAGTTTAAAAATTCTTAAACTATCATTATCCCATTAGAGAGATTAAAGGGATTATGTAAAGTAGTGGGAGAGCGTTTTTAAATTAAAAATTGTATAATTGTTATACCTATGATTTAAAACATTTTAATTAGGGATTTAATTCATTTAAAATTTACTGACATCTTTTATTTTATTTTGTCTTGTAAAGATTAATATGGCCTCAAACAACTCTTTGGTGTGCATTCTTGATGCTAACCAACTCAAAGGTGCTGAAAATTATTCGAATTGGATGATAAATCACATAATTGTTTTAAATTCTAAGAAGAATTAAGCTCAATTTAAGTTAAGCTTGATACACTAAAAAATGTTGTCAAGATTGGCTCCTAGCTTGAACCCAAGGTTAAAGAAAGGTTAATTGCTCTGGTACAAGAATGTTTAGACATCTTTGTATGTTCACATGAGCATATGCTAGGAATTAACCCTGTGCTGGCCTCCTATGCACTAGCAGTAAGTTTAGTTTTCAGGCCAATTAAGAAAAAGAGAAGAATATTCAACCAAAAGAGAAATGAAGCGATGTCGGCTGAAGTAGAGAAACTATTAATCGTGAGATTTATTAAAGAAGTATACTACCCTGAGTGATTGGCTAATATAGTTATGGTCAAAAGGGAAAATAAGAAATGGAGGATGTGTGTTGACTTTACCAACCTCAATAAGGCATGTCCCAAAGACAATTTTCCTATCCCTAAGATATATCAGCTAGTGGACTCAACAACAGGGCATGAGTTGCTCAGCTTTATAGATGCTTTCTTAGGATACAACCAAATCCTAATGTTTCCCCTAGATAAGGAGAAGACTTCTTTTGTTACACATAAGGGTACTTATTGTTACAAGGTGAAGCAATTTGGCCTTAAGAATGCAAGGGCCACTTATCAGAGGTTTAGTAAACAAGCTGTTCAAACCTTTGATAGCTAAGTCTATCGAGGTTAGGGACCAGTGAAAGATTTGAGGAAATATTTTGAGATCCTAAGGTGGCATAATATGAAGCTGAACCCTAACAAATGCGCATTTGAGGGTGAAGTTTTGCAAGTGCTTGAGATTTATGGTTAGTAAGAGAGGGATAGAAGCTAACCCAGATAAAGTCTGAGCCATCTTAGAAATGAGATCTTCCATCACGGTTAAAGAAATCCAACGGTTCATAGGAAGAGTAGCAGCTTTGAGTAGACCTATATCCCACCATCGATAAGTGTTTTGAGTTGGGTGTCCACCTTGCTATCCATGCTCAAAGGGATGTGCTCACATTATATATTGTGTTTCAAATAAAGCGGTGAGCTCAATAATTGTTAAAGAGGAGATGAGGGTTCAGCGACCAGTCTACTATGCTAGTAAGTTCTTCACTAATCCGAAAAGCAGGTACCCACCGGCAAAAAAACTGGTCTATACCCTTATAATGTCAAGAAGACAGTTGCGACCATACTTTCAAGTCTGCACGATCATAGTCAAGAGAAACCAGCCACTCAGATAGATTCTACATAAGCCAAATTTGTTAGAATGCCTAGTCAGATGGTTAATAGAGTTGAATGAATTTGACCTACAATATAAACCCCGAGTGGCTATTAAGGGGCATGCCTTAGCTGATTTTATGGCAAAATGTACACCTGGGGATTGGAGGTATAAGAGATTGAAGGAGATACACTAGGGGAAAGTACAACTTAGGCATTTTACATAGATTTGGCATTTAAACTTCAAGGATGTGGAGCGTGGATAGTCCTTGTGAGTCTAAAAGGAGATGAATTGAGTTATGCTATCCAGTTTGGATTCAAGGACTCTAACAAAAAAGCTCAGTATGAGGCCCTCATAGCTAGATTAAGAGTAGCTCAAGCTGTAGCAGCCACAAAAATACTTGTGAAGAGTGATTCCCAGTTAGTGGTAAACCAAATGAATGTCAATATTAATGCTCGGGAAAAGAAGATGGTAGCTTATTTGAAGAAGGCTAAGGACTTGATGAGTCAATTTAGAGACGTTCAAGTAGAGTTGATCCTAAGAAGTGAAACCATTAAGCTGATGCAATAGCTCAGTTGGCTTCTAATATAAGAGCTTGACTACCCCAGACAGTCCCTACAGAATATTTTCTTGCACCCAGCATGCAGGAGGAAGAGTAGATTATGTAGATCGATCCCCAACCCAGCTAGATGGATTTGATCTGAATTTATATCCAAAATGGGACCTTTCCAGCAGATAAGCAATAACCCCACAAGCGTAAATATCGAGCAACTCGATATTTAGTCATTGATGGGGTGCTATATAGGCGAGGTTTCTCTTATCCCTACATGAGATGTTTGGGACCATAAGAAGCCAAGAGAGTCTTCAGAGAAGTTAATGAAAGGATTTATAGCAATTATTTTGGGATGAAAGTACTGTCTCACAAAATCTTTAGAACTAGTTACTACTGGCCAACTATTCTCCAAGACACGAAGGACCTAGTTAGGCATTGTGACTCCTGTCAAAAATTCACAGACAAAATACAAGCATCCACTTAGGAGCTAACTATTATAGCAGGGCTATAGCTATTTGCACAGTGGGGTTCAAATTTAATATGACCCTTACTTAATAGAAGGGGATCTTGTAAATATGTGGCGGTAGCAGTTGATTATTTCACCAAGTGGATTGAGGTTGAGCGACTTTCAAAGATTACTAAGAAGAATGTGTAGGATTTCATTTAGAGAAATGTGATGTGTCAGTTTAAGATCCCCCCACACAGTTATCATTGATCATGGGAAGTAGTTCGATAATAATTGTTTTAGAGATTTCTACAAATAGCTATAAATTCAGTTTTTGTTTATATCACTAGTATACTCCAAAACTAATGGTCAGGTGGAATCATTCAACAAGAGCATTAAGAAACTATTAAAGAAGAAGCTGATCAATAAGAAAGGAGGATGGGTGGAAGAGCTGTCTGAAGTGCTCTAAGCTCTTAAAACTACAAGCAAGACAGCTATACAGGAAACTCTTTTCTCATTAGCTTTCGGTTGTGAAGCTATAATCTATACTGAGGTTGAAACACTAATATACCGGGTGCTGCATTTTATAGAGGCTATAAACAATGAGCTTAGTAAAGGACACCTAGATTCGATTGAACAACTAAAGGAGAAAGCAAAAATCTAGGTAGTTACGTATCAACAGAAGGTAGCCAGGTAATATAATAAAAAGGTTCAGTCTTGGAATTCATATAAGGCGATCTTTTACTGAGAAGCATGGTCCTCAACACCAAGAACCCGGCCAATGGAGTCCTCGGACAAACTTAAGAAGGCCTCTACAAAGTTGTTAGAGAATAAAATGAGCTTATGAACTTAAAGAAATGGATGAGAAGGTAGTAAGGAAACCATTGAATGTCAAGCTACTAATAAAATACTATCCTTAAAACTTTTGTATTGTATTGTTAATTTCTTCTTTTGAAATAAACAAATATTTTATGTTATATACTCTTTAAAGTTGAATAAAATACTACCAATGAAATGATTTTTTTGCATGTCTGAGACTAAATGGCTACTTATGCCTTAATTCAGGAATTGAAGAATTAAATCAATTGGGTTTAATGCTCTTTAAGGTTATCTCTCAGGGGGTGTGGCACTGAAAGAGGTTACCCAAATCAGCCAAGAGGGTTTAACACTCTTTGAGGTTATCCCTCAGGGGGTGCGACACTCAAAGGGGTTACCCGGATTAGCCAAAAGAGTTTAATGCTCTTTGAGGTTATCCTTTAAGGGGTGCGGTACTAAAAAACGTTACTCAAAGGGGTTACCCAGATCAGCCAAGAGGGTTCAACCCTCTTTAAGGTTATCCTTTAAGGGGTGTAGCACTTAAAGGGGTTACCTAGATCAACCAAGAGGGTTCAGTACTCTTTGGAGTTATCCCTTAGGGGGTGCGGTACTCAAAGGGGTTATCCAGATCAGCCAAGAGGGTTCAACGTGTTAGGGTCAGTGCTTACGTGCCATCCCTGAATGTACATATACTTGTGTATTTATACAAGTGTACATTCCCATTAAATCGTTAATACCCATTTATATGGGATTATGCATGTAACGTTGCAGATATTATAGATCTGAAAGAGTTCAGATCAGATCTAAAGAAGTTTAGATAAGGGCTCATAGTTAGCCACGCTGAGAGATATAAATGCTAAATGTTAGCATAGTTAAGGGTTAGGTGGTTATAATACTCAGCAGATCCAAGATTTGGAGCCTTGTCTATAATGAGACATAGACATGAGAATATACTAGTAACTGCATAGTTGCAAGAGTTGCAATCGGATGCTAGGAAATGCTAGTTGCGTAAGTATGTTCTCAAATTATTGTCCCTGATCTATCTCTGCCGATGTGGGTTTATCGGTGGATACCTTTATATATTGATCAACATATGTCGTACCTATAGGGTATAGATGGTCATTCCTAGTTGACTGTGAGCTTGGAGCTTGTATTGATATATGGGTATCCAGTTAGGACTGGATATGAGACAGACTCATGAGGGCCTCCGATAGACACCCTATGTAAGCCGTCAACGGAGGGTCCTTTCGAGTTGAGTAGTATACGTGGTCCTTTGACCTGAGTGCTACGGTGGGCTTGTAAGTGATCCACCATACTTTGGTTCCACACATGTCACATACCTTTCATGGTGTGATCGCTGGGTGTCGCTGGGTATGGTCCGATGCTTATGGAGTCTGGTGTATATAGATATGGGATCTGTCAGCTCCCAGATGGAGTTAGATATCTAGATGCTGCGGGATTGTATCTCAGAAAGTCGTGGCCACAAGTAATCATCCTGGGAAAGAGTTTCGCTAGGGTGGAACAATATAACAAATGAGTTTGCGCATATTATTCAGTGAGATACAAGTCTGGAGATAAGACATGGGTGAGCACTAGAGATTTGACGGTGACAATCTATATCCCCGCACATCCAGGATATCATGACGGAAAGACTATATGTATGCGTTGTAACCTTAACTTATATGGTTCAACGCGCTGATTTGTATATCTGTGACGTGTGCATAGGGCATTGCTCACGGACTCATGGAATAGTTCCATTTGACGAATCAGGCGTAGGACCTAGAGAGTCTCGCGATATAGAGTGTACTCGTTATGCACTGGGGCAACGTACCGGATTAAATTGTTTAATCCAGCAATATTCAGTAATACCACGGAAATGCGTGCGTGTCTGTATTTAAGTGTTAAACAATAATTAGTTAATAATTATTATTTACTAATTGTATAATGACACGTAGCGTATTGTGAACCCTACGTTGAGTTTTTCAAGTGTGAGATTTGGTGGAACCTACTAGGGGGTAAACTTGGTAACTATTTATGAGGGACAAAATGGTCATTTCTCACTTTAATTATTTAATTATTAAATAATCAAAATATCTCTCTTATTATATTATATAATATATTATATTATATAATATTTTATTATTAGATATTATAAATATATTAATATAATATTTGGGTGCCAAATAGTTGGCACCCATTGTTAATTTTATATTATTATTTTATTATATATATATATATATAAAGAGAAAGGGAGAAAAAGAAACGAATTGGTGTGTGATTTTGGGCAATTGTGCCCTAGAGAGAAAGATGAAATGGAGAAAGAAGAAGGAAAAGAAAAAGAAGAAGAGGAAGAAGAAGAAAGAAAGAAGGAAATGGCGCCGAAAGGAAAAGAGAAAAAAAAGGAAAAATAAAATTGTTTCATTTTCTCTATGCTTCCAATTGAAGCAATGGTAGATTACTTTAAATTCTCAATTTCTTATCCTTTTGGAGAAAAGAATAAAAACACATACCAATCATTTTGGGGTTTAAGAGTTAAACCTGGTGCTGCGTAAAGGGCTGCTATTCTAGCTCACCAAGTCCACCGTGTTGGTGACTAGAACTGCTCGCGAGTTGGTCTCCATGCAGACTCCAAAAAAAATACGTGTATAACATTACACGTTGAGGTGAGTTCTCTACATTATAAATATATTAATGCGATTAATATATTTTATTTATTGTATTTATTGCAAATTTCACGCTTCCGTTGGATTTAAATTCATATATGATACGTATTTAGGCAATAGACACAATTGCACATGCATACACCTATACGTATATTAGATCCGCCGACATAACGCTCTTTGGGTTATACCTTAAGGGATGTTGCACTCAAAAGGGTTGCCCGGATCAGCCAAGAGGGTGCAACGCTCTTTGAGTTATCCCTTAAGGGGTATGATACCTGAATCAGCAGCAGGGTACAACGCTATTTGCGGTTATCCCTAATGGGGTACGGCATTCAAAAGGGTTACCCGGATCAGCCAAGAGTGTTTAACACTCTTTGAAGTTATCCTTTAGGGGTGTGACACTTAAAGGGGTTACCCGGATCAGTCTTAAGGTGTGCAGCACTCAAAGAGGTTACCCAGATCATCCAAAAGGGATCAACTTTCTTTGAGGTTATCCCTTAGGGGGTGCGACACTCAAATGGGTTACCTGGATAAGCCAAGAGGGTTCAACTCTCTTTAGGATTATCCCCTAGAGGGTGTGGCATTCAAAGGGGTTACCGAGATCAGCCAAGAGGGTTTAATGCTCTTTAGGGTTATACCTTAAGGGATGCAACACTCAAAAGGGTGACCTGGATTAACCAAAAGGGTGCAACGCCCTTTGATGTTATCCTTTAGGGGATGTGGCACTCAAAAGGGTTACCTGGATCAGCTGAGAGGGTTTAACTCTTTTTGGCTTTATCCCTTTGGGGGTGCAGTACTCAAAGGGGTTACTCGGATCAGCCAAGAGGGTTCAACACTCTTTAGGGTTATCCTTAGGGGTTGCGACACTCAAATAGCTTACTCGGATCAGCTAGAAGGGTTTAACGCTTTTTGAAGTTATCCTTTAAGGTGTGCGGCACTCAATAGGTAACTAAGGATTAGTCGAGCATAGTTAACACTCTTTAATGTAGTCTCTACGAGGGTGCAGCACTCAAGAGGTTACCCAGAAATCGGTCGAGCATGATTAATACCCTTTAGAGGTTATCTTAAAGGGGTTACCTTATACTTTGCAAAGGTATGCTTAATGTGTTTTAGAAACTGAACAAAAATCCATCAACCTACTCGACATCATTCAATTGTTATAGATCAAAAGACTACTTTGGTTAACTTCCCTAAATATATCCAGCATGTCCTAAGTGTCCGAGCAAGCATTTTTTGAGCAATACGCCTACGGATAGAGAATTTGGGTTATTTCTACTTGCCATAGTTATATTAAAGATGATCGAATAAGTGTTGGAATTTGTGCTCATGTTCTATTCTAATTCTATATGAATATTTTAATTTCATACTTTATGCAATAAATATATATTTTATTAAATCTCTAATTATTTTTTAAGGTAAGATGCTTGTAACATTTTAGACATTATATTGATTCGAAGGAGTTCAGACTAGGTCTAAGGAGTTAAAACCTCATCTGAAATGGGACAAAGACATGAGAATATACTAACAATGACATAGTTGTAAAGAGTTGGAAGCGTTGCTAGGAAATGTCATTGTGCAAGTTTGTTATCAAATTATATGTTCTTGATCTATTTCTACAGACGCACGGTCTATCGAATGGAACCTATTTATATAGATAAGTGTATATCTATATCTGAATTATCCAGATGGTTAATCTTAGCAGACCAAGAGTTTAATGGAAGTTGGTATAGATATACAGTTATTCAGTGAGGACTGGATACTTAACTAGACTCAATAAAGACCTTCGATAGATATCCCATAAAACTGTTAATAGAAGGTCTTCTCAAGTTGAGTAGTATTTATGGTCCCTTGACCTGAGCACCACGGTGGACTTGTGAGTGATCCGCTATACTTAGGTTCCATATATGTGAGAAACCTTTCATGGTCTGACCACTGGGTGTCGCTGGGTATGTTCTGACACTTATAGAGTCTTGTGTGTGTAGATATGAGATCCGTCAGCTTATATGAGTGAGTTGAATATCCAGATACTCTAAGGCTGTATTTCAGAAAATATTATGGTTATAAGCATTTAACTCGGGAAAGAGTTTCTTATAGCATTCAATTAGAAAATCTTATGCGTATATTGTTTGTTGGAATACGAATCGAAGAGATAAGTTTATGGTTAAGCAATAGGGGACTTGACGGTGTTGATCTATGTCTCTCCTCTTCCAGATATTAATGACGGAAGGATTGTATGAATATGGATTAACCTCAACTTGTATGGTTTAACTTGCCATTTTATATTATCCATAACGTGTGTGTGTGGGGGGCATCAGTTATAGACTTACGAAAATATTTTGTGAGATAAAATAAGTGTTAACCTAGGAAGTGTCACTATATGAAGTGTACTCATTGGGCACGTGGGTAGTGTGCCGAATCGAATTATTCGATTCGAAAAGTTTTTAAAAAATATAAATTTATTTCAGGATCTCTCAGGAAGTAGTTAAGGTTTAAGTGTTAAACCTAAAATTGTGTCAAGTGAGACTTGGTACTTTTATCTATATAGTGTATATCTCAAATTGTGCCAATAATTTGCATGGGTACTAAATTAGGCATTGATGGATATAGTTACTATTTAAATGAAATAATTATTATTTTATTTAAATTAAATCAATCGATTATTTATTTATTTCAGAGTCTCTCGAGGAGTAGCTAAGGTTTAAGTGTTAAATTTAAAATTATGTCAAGTGAGACTTGACACTTTTATCTATTTAGTATATGCCTCAAATTATACCAATAATTTGTATAGATACTAAATTAAACATTGATAGATAAAACTATAAAATAATAATTGTTTCATAATATTATTTCATTCACCCATTAATCAAATCAAATGAATTTGATTCAAACCTTTGCCGTAAGGAAATAAAAAGGTGTTAATCTCTTATTGGCCGAATTTAATAGTATTAGTTACTTGTTGATGTGTAATTGACTAAAAATGAATGAGTTATTTGAATTGAATTTGATTCAATTCAAAGTAGCTGGAGATGACAATGAATTGAGACTTCAAGCCACTAATCCTCATTAAAATTAGCCAAGTGAAACATCTAGCATGACAAGGCTTTTATGTTGTCGAGTCATTAAATAACAGGTAGCGTGTTGCTTCTTTTTCATTGGCCAATTCAAAGGCAACTGTTGCCTATATAAAGTAAATGGCCGAAAGTTGTAATGGAGATCAAGAGTTTATTTTTGGAAAAAATTGGTGTTTACACTTTATAAAGTTAAAAGTTAACTTTAATAATAAGGTCCGAAAGATAAGAATAAATAGTAGCAAGAGTTGCTTCAAGAATTTTGAAAGGGAAAGCTACCATTCTAGCTTGAGAAAGCTCACCACGTTTCCAATTAGAATTGTTCAAAGCACGCTTCAAGGGTGAATCTCATAATCTCATAAGTGTAATGAGATTATAATGTATATAAATTTTTATGCGTTGCATGTGAGACATGTAATATTTTAAATTATTTAAAATACACACATTCACTCGTAGCATGGTGCATATGCACACAACACCCAACAACAAGATCACTTCCAGACATCATTATATTATTTACTTAACCCAAAGATTATTTTTATGTAGGAAGCTTTATGTTACAACAAAAATCCAAGCAGGATTTCCTTTATTGGACTTAACATCATTTTGTTGTCATTAAGTTATACAGAAAGACAAGAGAATATTTTTCAAAGATCAATAAAGATGAACAGATTAATCAGAAAAGGAAAACTTGAATTCATTAAAAGCACCTGTAGTTCAGTACTGTGGTTCAGATTACAAAGAAAGACAAAGAAAAATATATTTTAAAAAGAAAACAAAGAGAAGATCATCAAGCAGTAAGGGCAGTGTCATGAGTTAGCAATCTATCAGCTGGATTGCCCTTAACAGCAACAGTAAGTGTGTTCATTCTTAGTGGTGGAGGAATGGTCTGAGGGGCCTCATCCTGGGAGGCCTAAGTTGGGGCTTCTGAAGGAGCCAATACAGATGCTAGTTGCTGGGTGTGTGGATCCTGAGTAGCCATATGAGTTAGAAAAGTAGCATTAGTAGCCTTAACAGCTTAAACTTGGTCAGTGGCTTCAGCTTCCTGAACTTTGAAGTTTCCTCATCAGGTCTCTGCCTCTACAAAGACCATGTCCCACATCCATTGCAGGTTGATTTCTAAGTAGCTTTCCTTGAAGAGCCTGACCGACCTTTGAAACCCCTCGACCACGTTTTAGTAGAACCTATCGGTATGACCGGCCGACCACAAGCCACCTTGCAGTTTCTCAACCCAAGCAACTAAATCACCCTTTATCTGCTCAATCAGTTCCCTCTCCCACTAAGTTACCACTAACTGCCTCTCCAACTTGTGGTTTTGGTTGACCAGCTCAGAAACTCGACTCTCAATAATTACCAAAGAGTTGGCCATATCCTTGCTATAGTAATTTCTTCTGGCGCTCTAACTTTGACACCCTACTTTCCATTTTAGCTCGGCCAGTTTCGAGCCCTTTATTTATCTGGCCAACTTCTGTGCACTCTCACGCTTTTGATTGGCCTTCCTTCTAGCCTACTGGGCTTCTTCCCTTACTTTTCCAAGGCTCTTCTTAGTTTGATGGACTTTTGCTATCATATCAATAATGGCTTGATGAACCGTTCCGTGCTGGGAGAGTAGCTGCCTCTTCACTCTCCTTCATCAGTTCAGAATTGAGAAAAAGCGAAGGTAGACTGTGAATAAAATTTAGTTATTATAGCAAAGATGTCTGAAAACGAAGAGAAAAAAAGAAGGGAGAGAAGAGCCTTACATCTAGACCAAGATTCGAGCTGCTTAAGTAGGGTCCATGTAGCATTCTAGCTCTATCATAAGTGGAAGCATGTACATTAGATCCCCCATCCGCCCAAGTATTAGCACATTAGGAGTCACAGTTAAGCTGGGGCCCTCCCTTAAGGACTAGCATGTGACTCTCTAATCAATCTTGTAGGCTGAGGGGATGTTTACATTGGCATTTGGACTAGAGTGGAGTGTCATCTGCCTTGAGGAATAGCTTGTGACTTACAAGCAAGGTAGGGGCTAGTACTTCTAGAGGCCCCTTGAGTCTCTGCCTTCTTAAGGGCTCCCTCAGTCCCTACCAGCTTGGCCAATTGGCCTACGTCATCCCCTTACATGAACCTTGTCCCTGCCTCATCCTTCAGGGAATAAAAGGACCCCCAACACGTTATCCAAATTAAGGTCGCCTGGACCTCATGACGATGAGATAGGGTCTTTAGTCTGCCCCATCTTCATTCTATCACTATCACATTGCTTGTCTATTCTTACAAAAAGGTAGTGAAAAGTTAATAAATAAAATAACAGCTCAGACTAAAAAAAGGGAGAAAGAGAAAAAAGAGTAAGAACCACTTAAATAAGGACTTACTACGTCTCCGCGATATTTTACTAAGGCCTCAGATATCAAGCCTGACTCCACAAGGTTTAAAGGAGAATGAAGATCTTGCATAGGTGAGATGTAGGTAAAGGCAGCTTCGATCCTAGCATGACGGTTTTGGACACCTCAAAATCGGTTGCCTAGGTATTTAAAATCCATAAAAGTTAATATAGTAAGAAGAGAAAATATGGTGCCTCAATTCTTTCCTCTTCGCTTAGAGACCATTTGACATCACTCACCCCCTGCAAAAAACCAATTACCCTTTCAACTTCTGATAGAAGAAGGGTGGCCAGGGATAGAGTTCTAAAGCCCATAGAAAGAGAGGTAATAAAAGTCTCTCTATTCTCTAACACTGCTCCTAAAGTGGTATAAGTAGCATAAGTCATAATAGTGGGATGAGTACAGCTCTGCCCTTGCCCATAAAATATTTAGACTGGCCAAAACACTCAAAGAGTTAGGGTCTATTTGAGATGGAGTTACACCTAAATGGGCTAACATTCTTGCGAAGTAAGGCTACATGGGTAGCCTAAGACCTAGCTGGAGGAATTCAGCGTAGATCACCACTTTTCCATCAAAATGGCTACTCGGGAAGTCATCAGGTGATGAGAGCCTAAGGGTTATTGTGTCTGGGATATTATAAGTTTCTATAAGAGAATCAAGATCTGCCTAGGTCATCCAAGATCTCTGATACCTCCTATCTAGTTCAAACTCAAGGACTTTAACATCAGAAGACCCTAAAAGTTCTTGAGCAAGATCCTCAGGATCGACCTCTAACTCATCCTCACCTTTATATATAAAATTGGCTTGGCGTTACTGATAATGACTAACAAGGAGGAGGCTACGTCACCTAACAAGATCGGCTTGGGGTTATCGATGACAACTAATGAGGAAGAAGCCACGTTACCAATGAAGGAGAGGACACATCACTAATTCTTGCCTTACTTGTCCTCCTGACAAGTGGGATCTCAATGATTTTAATATTTTATTCGGCAGCTCTGTTAATGGAAGGAATACCTAAGTTATTTCTGTGTCCCGAAGCCAATGAAAAATAATTTTTCATAAGAACTAAACTAGCACCAAAGGCAAGACAACAGGGCAACTACACCACAGAAAAGAAAGCAAAACAAGAAAATGACAACAATAAGATACTGAATGTGGCATGATACATGAAATAATGAATAAAAACCATAATGAAGATATACTACAAATTAGGCAGAGAGTGAATATAGTAAAGAACCTAAAAATGAAGACAAAAAAGGAAAGAACTAACCTCTCAAAGTGCAGATATCACAAATACGTCTTATTGAAAGTGGTCACCACAAGTACTAGAAAACGTATGAACCACAAGCTCTCAAAGATTATAATTTCTTGAAGAAGATGTCAGTTAACAAGAAGGGAAGCTTTATGCAAATGAAGGCTTTTTATAGTCTTTGGGTTGAAGAGCATCGTGAGTGTTCAGATGGAATGAACGGTTATGATCATTGCATGACTCAAGAAACGTCCATTCGAAGGATTGACCTTTTGTTTCACGTCAGCAAATACCATCAATGCACGTCTCTTCAACTGCCCTTAATATGAACTATTTAATTAAAAAATCAACGGATCGGATCTTCTGAGTTGCTCTAATATCTTTTCAATTTTGAATAGACATGACGTTCTGTTTTCCATTCCTCTACCATATAATGCAAAATAAGCCAACAGTTGAGATTGATTCCCACATTTTGAACACCTCTTCAAATACTACAGGTATGACGTTTCAAGATTTATATCATAAGGATTCATAAATGCCCAAGATTTCAAAAAAGAATACAAGGCAAGCTTAAGGCAATAGGAAGCAACTTGCTCAAAACCAACTGAACCTTTTTGAAATATGTAAAGATACCGAATAATAGCAACATCACATGCACTAAACAGTTAGAACGCAGAGGCTGAGCAACATCTTAGATCAGCATCACAGACACCGATTAGCAATAACACCAAAGCTAGCTCAATGGCAACCTACCTGTTCAGATCATTCTGAAACACACAAAATATAACGAACAGAAAAGGTAAAAAAGAATAAAGTTTCTAATTTTGATTAATCAAAACTAGAAACTAGTAGACCTCCGTTCTCTTTTGGAAATTCTAAAGGCCTAATTGACAGGCCATAGCCTTCCTCACTCAAATGGACAAGCACAAAGGTGACCACCCCCCTCTTTTTTTTTTCTTTTTTCTTTTTAAATTGCAGCCTACCGCTCCATTTGTTAAAATTCCAGGATAGCTTGCCTGTTTTCTAAAGCAATAACAAATCCATGCTCACTTTTTTTTTTTCTTCAATTGCGATATTTTGTTTAATTTCTTTCTCTAATTACAACATATCATTTTTGTCCTGCAACAACCACTTCATCCTTGTAATTTATTTGAATTAAACTGTCCTTGAAATCAAATTACAGCATCGATATTTTAGTATTATAAAGATACATTAAAATATAGGGTACATAATATATTTCAGAGTCGAAATAATTCTATTCAGAATAAAATTATGTAATAAAAAGTTGTCTTAGATTGAAACTTTAAAAACTAAATCGAGATTTGAATTACATGTTAGACCAAATTCCTTACAACGTAGTTTTTAGCTATTGCCCATTTTTTCTTACATATTTATACTATTTCTTTCAAAATTTTCTTTTAAATTTTTCATGAAGTTTAAACTTTAAAATAAATACATTTAATATAATTAAATCACTCGATGATGATATTTGTTTGTATATTTAATTATATAATTATTAACAAATTATCTATTTTTAAAATAAGAATACATATATAACAAGAGTTTATTAAATGATTATACAAAAAACATAATTCAAGTAATAATATTAGATTTACATAATGTTTATTTCTAACCAAAAAATTTGGACATTCCGGGCGAACGAGTTGAATTTGTAATCTAGGGAGAAACAATTTTTAGGCTTGCTTTTGAGCTTACAATAAATGAAACGGTGGAATTATAATGCTTCAATATTATAAAAGCTTATCTTCACTTTACCAAGTTTGATCAATCTACTCAAATGGTATTATTGAATAATATGTTTACGACAAATATATTGGAAGGTTGATAAACATGTTTTATATATGATATTTTATCCCTCATGATTTTGATAATTACTTGTTTTGAGTATTAAAATAAGACTATCTATGCACGAATGGTTGTTTTATAGGTTTCAACAAATTAGAGCATCAAGAAGAGTAAAAATAAAAAGGGCAAAAAATTCATTTTACAAGGCCCAAGTTGCAACCTTAAAAGTCCAAGATGTGGCTATAAAAACAAGTAATAAATGCAAAGATTTAGTTGGGTCTGCGACCCTAATCATCATAGGCCGCAGCCTCAAATGGACAATATGTTGGGGCCGCAACTCCACTCAACTCAGGCCATGGCCCCATTTCAAATTTGGGTGCCACTGTAACCCCAAAAGATGCTTGGAAAAGATTAACCCATTTATTGAACTTATAGGTTGTATGCTTGGGAAAGATTAACCCATTTGTTGAATTTGAAAAATACGACCTTAGTATTTATCAAGTTAGAAAACTAATAAAGCTTAGGTAATCATTTAAGGATTGCTTAATGAATGTATAGATAGACAAGTTAGATAGGGATATCAACTTGCATATGTATACATAACATTTGACACTCGGGAGAGATAGTGAGATTAATATTGAACCCCTTTAATTAATGACTTCACAAGAATAGTCATTAATTACTAAACAAGAAGAACACGGGAAATGTAGAGTGAAATCAAATCCCTAGGACCCCTTTATCATATATTCCTCAAGTATTTAATTTGTCAAATTGTTAGTTTAAGTATCTTTAAATTTCTTTATCAATTTAGAATTAAAATTAGTCTAGAATAAATTAAGTTGTTAAAATCATAATAATTAGCATTAATTTAAAAGATTAATCCTCATGGGAATGGTACTTTCTCACCACTTTATTACTTGCTCATGACCCGTGCACTTGCAGTTAATATTTGTGTGTGTTTAGTTTTGTGAACAAAGGTATAAGTTCTAAAAGTCATCAATTACATAACAGATTGCTTTTTGACTATAGGAGAGTTCAAGATAGAGATATCTTTTTAAGAGCTATGGTGGGAGCATTTTTCTATAGGGGCCTTCAAGGATTCCTAAGAAATCTTTTCCCTCCTATAGAGGTTGGAAAGAGTTATGAAGCTAAAGTGAAATCACTTGAAGTCTTCATACTTAAGAAGGCTTGAAAAAGTCCTTATTTCTTATCATTAAAACCTTTATTTATGGGCATTATTGATAATGGAGACTTGATAAAACTAGGGCAAGTTGCTTCATTTCCTATTCAAGATACTTCCTAAGATTAAATGAGGTTTTGCTTCAGGGAATCTCAAAATTTTGAGAATCTCAAAATTAAAGGTAGTTCGCATCTTTAGGGTAGTTAGCCAACTCAGTCTTAGTCCCCGACTAATATCAAATGATCTTAGACAAGTAACATTTCTTGAGGATAGTTACTCGATCTTGATGGGAATGTTTAGATGATTTGTTTAAACTACGCTACTTGCTAAGAGCACCTCGTTTAGTGCTTTAACTCTAAGATATAAAAGTTTTGGTCATACTACCAAGCTCATCTATTCATATAATTCTAATGCCTTCTAGAGATAATGAGTCATAGCCCTCGTGAATATTCTTCATAATAGACATTAGGACAAATCTGAGTTCTTAGTTCAAGTTGAGCCCCTAGAAAAAAATGAGCTTTGGACTGAAACCCTCGATGAGAATAGTGGTCCTTCAATTTTTAGTATTAACTCATTGATTCTTGAAACTTTATAATAGCTATTAGCCTAAAGACACCCCTCATCTTAGGATGTTAAGCCTTTGGTAAAAGTTACCCCTGATATATGTCCTTTAGACCCACATGATGTGTATAATTAAGTGATTGTTAAATAATGTCATTGAAGAAATCTGATTTTCAAAGTTGGCACGAAAAAACTTTATTTAAGTTTTTGTCACCTTTTGAGAATTGTGTGCTGATAGGCGGCTAGAAAAATAGTTACATCTCTTTATATTTGTCACCTTTGATTGCTTATGCTGATCAGATGATTAAGAAGGGAATTCGAAGGGGCGTGCCAATTCAAAAGACATTCTATTTGAGATAGTATACTAGCCCAATGATCTTGAAATAAAAGTTGTAACGAGACTGAAGGCTCTCTATAAATAATATGGGTTTTTATAACTCTTTATTTTTTCTTTGTCTAATAAATTTAAGAGAGAGAAACCATTATAATTTTGAAGAGAAGGAAGCATTACTCTAGATTTCTTTAATTTTTCTTCAGTAAATTTTTAGACAAGTAAGTAGTCTTCTTCATTACTTTTTTATTTCCAACACCTTTTATTTGGATATTTTTCTAGTACGTAGTTTTCTAGATTTTTAAACCTTAAGTGCTTAACTTGAGTAGTCGGCTTTAGTGGTTGGCCAAAATAATTATGTTTGATAGATCGTGTGTTTCCCTTTATCTAGGTGTAAAAACTATGTCTTTCATTGAGGATTCTTAGAATGTACCTAGTCATTAACTTGGTGGTGTTTGTAGGGACTTAGCAACTGGGAGTAGCTAAATCCAAGAAGTAGAGAGTGTGAATGCTTTAGAGGCTCGAGAAATTTGTATGGTTGTTAGAGGTTCCTAAGAGCTCCAAGAGGACTCCAAGTGACATAATTCCAAGTAGGGTGCCTCAGGGGCGGGCTCAGATCCAGGTCAACCTAGTAGGCATAAGAGGAAAAAGAATCCCAATTTTTGGCCTAATAAGGAGATACCTTTTTAAATTAGAGTGCACACCTTACCATCTTTCATGTGAGTGAGAAGGGCACTTCGTGGCGTTAAGGAAAAAATTTGGAATATCGACCACCATTACTCTTAAAGTTCCTAAAAAAGATGACTACTGGAGAGAGCCACCTGTTGAAGAGATTGTTCGAGATAGTGCTTACGTAACATTTTGATAAACAGTAATCATATCAATATTAATCGTTAATACATAATTATATGGTAAGAAGCTTGTAACATTTATAGACATTATAGATCTAAAAGAGTTTAGATCTGATCTAAAGGAGTTTAAATCTGATTTAAAGGAGTTTGGGTCAACGCTAAAAGTTAGGACCTTATCTAAAATGGAACAAAGATCCGAGAATGTATTAGTAATGATATAGTTACAAAAGTTTTACTTTCGTTACTTTTTAGTTTAATTGTATTTGTTAATATTTTTAACTCATTCGTCTTTCTTTTAGGTAACTATTGTCTTTTCTCAACTCCAAAAAGAGATTTTTGGTGCTGCCAAGGGTAAGCAAAATCTAAAATAGACTAAAGTTGAGGTGACCAAACTCAATAAGGCCCTGCAGAAGGCTAATAGAAAGTTTGATAAGGAGAGCCAAAGGCATAAAATTCTGTCTGCCAAAGTGGAAGAGACTGAAGTTAAGGCGGCTACTTTAGAGAGCAGGACTTTAGCAGTAAAAGGCCATACTTTGACTCTTCAGTCAGAAGTTCACCAACTCAATGAGGGTGTCGTTGATTCTTAGGCTCTAATTAATACTCTTCAAGAGAAAAATGTTACTCTTGAGAGGATTGAATGGTTGACTAGGAAATTTGAAGCTGTCCAAGATGACACCCTGTCAGAGGCTAATGGTCGCTTTGCTGATAAGGTGGGCTTTGAAAGATGTATCCAAGTCTTCAAAATCCAATATCCCAATTTGGACCCTGCCTAGCATGAAAAAGCAATAGCATCCTGCGTGCAAGTTGAGGAAGATGAAGCTAAAGCTTCCCTTTAAATTGAAAAGGTTCCTTAGGTTGATTTGGTTGCCTCAATTGAGAACTTACCCTTTTTGCTATTGAGAACCCTCTCACTACTTGGTTGTCAAAAGCTAGAGATTTCATCTTTGTCATTTCTTGTAATTACCATATCGTCAGATTTAATTATTAGAGTCGTTACCATCCCTCATCAATGCTTTAAGAATAACGTATGATATACATTGCTATGTATAAAACTAGCTTTCTTATAGCCAAGTTAAATCATCCAAACCACACTCTAGGTGATAGCTTTTATCTATATAGTGCTTTTTGTAGTTTGTATACTACTCAAGTTTGTGATGAGGTAGTAAAGCCTGATGGAATGTTCATGTACACGTCTTCTATAAGATTCCATGAAGAAACACATTTTTTTTTACATCAACCTGGTTTGGAGCTAATCTAAGTTTGCAACGAGAGACAACAATACTCTTGCAGTATTCAACTTTGTTACTGGTGAAAACGTCTTCTGGTAGTCTATACTATTATATGTCTAAGTATATTCTTTCGCTATATCATACTTCTACAACGTTGTCATCTCTTTAGTTATGGTTTAGACCATTTAGGATCATTCAAGGCCTCTTGTATTAAACTTGCAATATGAATTAGAAGATAGCTTGTACATAAATATTTCTAGGGGTTGCGATAACCTCCGAGTAGAGATGTGGTTGGCAATCAGATGCTCTAACTTCTTTTCTCAATGATTTGGTTAGTATCAATTTGGTGGCTTACCTTCGTTATGTCCAGAAGGTAATATATAGCCAATAAGATGATTTATAGTATCACTGGGAGAAGAGTTTAAAGATTGTACCCCAGTAGTATTCTTAAGAGAGTAGTCGTTTGGCACTAAAATATGATAGATAGACTACTCTTGTTGCTCTTGCACTTGCTCACTTCTAGTTGCGGCACCATCGATACCGCCATTTTCTTCCTCCTGCCTCGTCATTATCATTATCAGTTTTACAAAAGCCTCGGTCCTAGTCCTAACTATATCCATTTGAGTGTTATCATGCCTTGGTCAAGTCCCAACTAGAATAGGTAGTAGTTTTCCTTCATTGAATTCAATTATATCATCATTTTAATTTACTTCCAATTTTGATCAAAGCCTGGCAATTTTCCTACTTAACAACATTCTGTTCTTCACCTAGCAGCCCATTTGAAAAGAAGAATGAGAATTTGGTTTGTGAAAGAAAATTTAAAATTTGAAAAAAATGGCATCTATTGTGGTATTAAGATGCCTGATAGTGGGATATAGCATTGATAGCCTTTCTTATATGTTGCATACCCCAAAAAAATGCAATGAACAACACAAGGAACAAGCTTTGTTCGCTTGTTTTTATGAAAATAAACATAGTAACATAGCTAAATATTCGTAGTGGAAGCATCAAGACGTTATTTCGTCTGTTTTTATGAAGATAAGGGTGCATGACGAGGAAGAACTTGTAGTAGAGTTTCAAAGTCCCAAGACTCGAGATGGCATTCAATTCAGCAAGTAAACAGTAGTAACAACTGCATTTTCCCAATAGTGTTAAGGTGTATATGTTGCTGTTAAAAGGGCTCGAGTGTTTTGAGGATATATCTGTTCTTTCGCTTCGAAACACCAGTTTGTTATGGTGTTTGAGAGCAAGTGGTCTCATGATAAAGACCATGTGCTTAGAAATATTCTCGTAACTCATTATTGTCATATTCCTGATCATTATTAGATTGAAGAATCTGGATTTTAGCAGAGAATTGTGTCTTGATCTATTATAGGAGTGAAAAAATTCCAAACATCTTAATCTTATTTTTCACCAAATAAAGCCAAGTCATATGTTTGCAATCATCTACAGGAGTCACAAACCATTTAACATTCAAAGAAATTAAAATGGGATTAACATCCGAGTGAATTAATGTAAATAGGGTCTTATAGTTTTTCAAACTTATTGGGTAAGATACACGATGACTATTGGCTAGATTGCAAGTTTCACACGTAAAATCAATCTCATGTAAATTGGAAAACAAACTTGGAAATGAATGCTTTAAGTAGGAAATGATGATGTTCCAATCGACGATGCCACAACCAAATCTGTCGTTCTTTATCACTAGTTCAATGCACAGTATTTACGCTGCCAAAGCTAAAATCATCCATGTAGTACAAGCCCTCTCTTTTAGTGCCACAACCAATAATCTCGGTGAGAATATCCTAAAACAAACAGAAATTCGAATACATTAGTACAAAGTAATTTAGTTCCTTAATAGCTGGGCCAACAAACAATAATTTATTTGAAAGAAATAGAACTAATAAAGAATTTGGTAATGATAAGAAAAAGGTGAAATAGACACTCTTTTAACCCCCTTAACTAGATACATCACTCCATTAGCATTAGCAATGCACATTTGTTTAAGTGGAGTGGATTCAATAAAATCTTTTGGATTAAATGTCTTTTGATCGGTTGCCCTTGAATCGATAATCCATCCGTGGTTATTTAAATTGTTAGAGGAATTGTTCTTCTCTCTGTGAGATTAAGTTAAAGCGAAAAAATTTAATCAAGTTAAATCTTAAACCCTAATTTTTGTGTGCAATAAAATAACCTAAGCATCAAACAAAAATAGTAAGAATTTAAAATAGATAATAAAGAGCATAACACAATCACTTACGTGGTTCAGCCAATTACTAATGTTTATAGTGGATCTAAGGATCCTAACCTCTCTTATTAACTTCCTAGAGATTTTAGAAGGAAAACCTAATAAAGAACCTTCAAAAGGATTTAATGTTTAGTGTGCCCTTACTCTCCCACAAGTATTGAACACCCAAACAATAGTTCCACCATCATGCACATAAGCACTTAGTGTCTACCTAGTTCTTCTCTCTCTTAGAGTTTTGTTTAATGCTTGATCTCAATTAAAGGGTTTATATAGGGGTTATTTCGTGCATACTAACCTTAATCTTTATTGGAGTAAGAGTCCACTTATTTTAGAAATCCAAAACTTCATAAACTCAGAAATCTGAAAGGAAAACGAACTTTTCCCGCTCTGGCCCCGCAACACTGAGCTTGTCACGGCGTTGAATTTCTAATTTGGGCACCGTGGCACTCAGCCATGTATTAGCTTCCGCACATTTTTCTCACTTCTTTCTAGTCTTCGAGTTTTGTTTTGCTTCCCCATTTATGTCCCATACATTCTAGACTTCCTCATGCATGTCCTTTATGTTGTGGACTTCTTGTGACTCTTCGCTTTGATATTCTTCTCAATTCTTGCCCAAACAAGATTGTTGAATCACAAAATCTTCAATAAACCCTTCATTGATTCAAAATTTCAAACAAGAAGGCTTTTGGATCCGATTTATACTAATACTTTAACACCTAGAGTTGAGTCCAGTTAAGTCTCCATAAAGACTTAACTATCCCCGGACTAGTGACTTTGGTCTTCAAAAGTATTCATGCACCTTGCATAGGGTATCGATGCGTTGTACTTCATTTTGACCCTCATCACCTTGGTGAGCACAGTCACCTAGTAGTCTGCATTATTCCAATACCCCACATTGGGCCACTCATGGGCATCCCATTAAGCACATAGGGCCACTTCTTAGATCTCTTCCTCGATTGGTTACTCCTCTTCCCTTATGCAAGCAATATTACTCCACTCTTAAACTCAGATCTCTTTGTCAATTCTTTTGAGTTCAATGATGCTTGGATGTCATTCATCGTTAAGGACTCCTTACCATATAGTAACGTATCTACAAAGCTTTCATAACTTTTCAACAATGAACTTAACAAGATTATGGCATTATCTTCATCCTCAGTCTTAATGCCCAAATTTTCAAGATTTATGATGATCTTATTGAACTTGTTAATGTGGGCACTCAATAAAGATCCCTCGTGCATAGTTAATTGATGCAGTTTCTTCTTCACAAGAAGTTTATTGCAAGAGACTTCTTTATATATAATGCCTCAAGTCTCTTCCATAACCCCAAAGTAATTTCTTCATCACCAACTTGCCTTAATACTTCATCGCTTAACACTAAGATTATGGTGTTATGAGCAGTTTTTTGAATCCTATCTCAATCTTTCTACCCAGACTTTGAGGTTTTTGTCTCTTCGCTAGTTGAGGAACTGGCTTCTTCTAAGGCCGAGTTTATCCATTCCTTCATTAATAGAGCCATAACCTTCTTCCTTCAAAGATTGCAGTTATTTATCCTATTAAACTTCTCTATTTCATGCTTGATTGCAGCCATGGTTTAAATACCTCTGACGTGTATTATCAAACCTTAACTCTGATACCAGTTTATTAGAGGAATTACTCTTCTCCCTGTGAGATTAGGTTAAAGTGAAGAACCTAACTAAGTTCAACCTTGAACCCTAACCTCTTTGCGCAGTGGAATAACCTAAATATTAAGCAAAAATAGTAAGAATTCAAACTAGATAATAAAGAACACAACGTAATCACTTACGTGGTTCAGCCACCGGCCTACGTCCATGATGGATCCAAGGACCCTAGCCTTTCTTATTAACTCCCTAGAGAATTTATAAGGAAAACCCAATGAGGAACCCTTAAAATGATCTAATGTTTAGTGTACCCTTATTTTACCATGAACAATGAAAACCCAAATAACAGTTCCACCCTAGTGCATACAAGCACTTAGTGTCTATCCAGTTCTTCTATCTCTTAGAGTCTCACTTAATATTTGATCTCAACTAAAGGGTTTATATATTGGTTATTTCGTGCTTACTAACCCTAATCCTTATTGGAGTAAGAGTATACTTGTTTTAAAAGGCCAAAACATCCTAAAACTATGAAATCTAAAACACAAATTGACTCTACCCACTCTAGCGCTGCGACGCTCAATCCTATATTAGCTTCCGCACCTTTTTATCACTTCTTTTGTGTCTTCAAGACCTGTTTTCCTTCCTCCTTCGTGTCCTACATGTCCTAGACTTTCTCATGCATGTCCCACATGTTCTTGACTTCTTGTGACTCTCATATTTGAGATTCTTCTTAATTCTTGCCCAAATAAGATTGTTGAATCATCAAATCTCCAATATGAATCATTAAGAGCCATCAATTTATTTGTACTAGCTGAGAAAGAGTCCTCTTGTGGTATAAGGGATAATTAAGATTTTGTGCTCATGAATGCGACTTGATGAGAATTTTTGATTGCACCAGCATTATGTTTTTTCTTTGCTTTGAGTTTGTGCCACCACTCTAGATATCTATATAGCTTAAAATAAGTGTCCCCAGTATATCTCTGTTGCATATAAATTTAACTGTATAAGGATTCGTGTATATCTAGTGCTCTGCAAAAAATTAAATTACTTCAAATTTTTAAAGAACTGAAGTTAGGGTTTATCAAATCAGGCTAAGCTAAATTTAAACTACAATGGCCGAGGCTTAGAATAAACTTAGGCTGATGATAGAAAGCAAATTGTAGAGTTTGGGCTACTTCATAGTTAAAAACAAGAAAAACTCAACAAATTGAGCTATGAAGATCAACGAGCAAGGATTAAATCCTAGGTTGAAAGGTAAAATGACAAAAAAGCCTAATTGAGAAAAATTATATTCTTGTAATGAATGTGAATATATCATCTTTACAATGATTTAGTCTGCCGTTATATAAGCTATAAAACTCCTACTAATCTTAATTCTATAAAGAGAAAGAATCATAACCAAATAAAATTTTCTATTGTAATAGGCACCTAATATAGGCCTAACACCTAACTAGGCTTGGACTAATAATGTACAAAAAGAAAGAACCCTAATGGGCCCATCATACACAATTTTTTGTTGGCATCAAAAATGTCCCCTACAAGTCAATCAGAATGAAATATTTTTCTAAGGCTTGCACCTTGATAAAGCTGGCTTTTTCATTCCTCATGCTCAATGTCAAACCAAATTTGCTCACCTAAGCCGATCGTCTTTTTAAAGAATATTGACTTCATTACTCTTTCCTTGGATTGTATAAAAATATCAGTTTTATGAAGTTGTCTCAGGGATTACATGGAAAAATCTGATCCTTGAAATTTATGAGTAGAAAATTGGCTTAACAAGATATGTGAAAGGAAAAATTAGCTTTAGCAATAAATGTGAATTAGCTTTACCAGAAAATCAACTTCTAAGCAAGAAAATTCAAATAAATGCTTAGAAATCAACTTTGCTAAAAACTAATTATATCATACCTAAATTCATACCTTGATAAGACATTCCTCTTTTTAAAGCCATTATTACATTCCTCAAGAATTAAAGCCGATTTGCCTTAAATAAATTATTCAATATTGTCTCTTCGCTTTTTGACTTACCGCTAAAACTATGCCTATAAGACCCAAGTAACACTTAATTCATTTTCACTTTTACCCTTCAAGCATAAGTATTTTCTCTCTCAAATCTCTAAGCCAATCTTTAAGGCATTCTTGTGTTCTTCAACATTCTTCAAACTTTTCTTCGGTAAGTTTCTTCAATTTCTCTATTTTAATCTTGTAATTCTATTTTTACTTTTAATTTTCTTATTTGAATCCTTTTCTAATCCCAATTCATCATCCTTTTTGCAATTTAGCCTGTTTTATATAAATCCCCATTGGCATCAAAGTTGGCTTCTTCTGCAGCAGTCAGGTCTAAGAAATAAAAATCTATAAAAGCAGTTAAGACACCTTTATCATTACTTGCCTTGTCTTGAGATATCCCAGTGGGTAACCAAGTTACCTCTAAGGTACTTTCCTTCATAGTTGACTCATCTCAATATATTTTAGGTCCATATAATACAACCATTTTTTCCAAATACCTTAGGTTTTTTTCCAACTCATAAGACCAACCTATAGGGTGAAGTTAGGAATATGATATGTCCTTATAGTCGACCTCTAGATCCATTAGGTCTTGCCTAATTCTTCAACTAACTTCAAAGGATGGTTAAATTGTCAAAGTACTCATTTTGATCCAATCTGAGAATGGACCAGGGTCTATAATCTTATCCAACTACCTAGCTATTGGATCTCTTTGTATAATAGTCTTATATTGGCTTTATTACTTTTTTGGTTTATAGCATGTAATTCATTCTATTTTAGATTCAGTTATTTGACTTCCACTCTATATGACTTATCTGTCTTATTCAATCTTCTTGTTTATGAGGTAGGAGTTAACCCTACTTTAAGTGTGTGAGGTAGACTTTGATGTCACCAAACCTAAGCTAACCTTTAAGAAATTCATGGGAAAATTTAAGGAAAAATTGACTAAACCTTCCAGGTTATAACATATCGCCTTCTTTCTATATTAGCTATATAAATATAGCCTTCGTAATCCCTTACAAAAAATAATAAGGGTGTATCTAAAGGTTACAGTTGCCTTAGTAGATGGTATTGAGCTAGCCTTAGGACCATTTTCCCTTTCTCATTAAATAGGAGTTTATTTAATATCCTACCCACAAAACATGAAAAAACTTTTCTCAATGCCGGTGGTCCTCTTTGGATACTATTCTTTTAGGTATCGACCTACTTTCCTTAGTTCTTTGAAACCACCTCATAACTACTCATAAATCGATTCAGTTGTTATGCCCTCTGGTTAATTCAGTGGCAACTCAAACAAGGTCAGTTTGAAGATTATTTTAAATACTTATACAACACCACTCATCTCTTTGATAAAGAATTTTGTCGGCTTAGACTAGCCTTATTTGGTTCTCAGTGGACAAGGTGGTCCTACAAAAGCCATCCTTCAAATACAAAAAAGGTAATCTTAATGCTAAGTGGCATAGATCATGTATTAGTTGCATGCTGGCCATTAATTTGCACCATGGCATCATTATAACATTGACTAACAACAATAAGTGTTGGATAGAAGTCTGTCACCCTTAGTGGGTAAGTTGGCAATTTGGTTGCGTCTAGACCATTCCCTATCCAAACATTTTCTCGGTTAATGAACACTTCAGAACTAAGGTAATTTTTAAGGAATTACAATTTGTTAAGGAAACTTCTTAAGTATTTTCCCAATTAAGAAATTCTCTATAATTGGTTGACCTCCCCATTTTACCTTGTCAATTTGATTTATACGATGAATATTGGACTTAGATAATCGGCCTTTATTTCACACTTTCTATAGACTAAGCAATTGGTCTTCATATTTTGGTGCTAATGAAGATACTAATTTTGGTGGTGATGTTCAGGTTGGTTAGAAGAAAACTAGGGGTAAGCTTATACAAGAAATTATTGAATTAAGAAGTTTTATGGTTTTTGATATGATATTTCTATATTTTATAATTAAGCGCAAGTATACTCTATCGTAACAAGTAATAAAGGGACTTATAAAGTCGGATGTCGAACTCACAAGGATAATTTTTATTTTCTACCAAGTACTAAAATTATATCTTTTTTATAATTATTCAGAAAAATCAAATCTTAATTTTGCAATAAATTTGAATAACATAAAAGTACAGAAAATAAATGACACAACTTAAATAAAATAATAAAATAGCAATGTAGAGAAAGCATAGGATTAATTACTATCCTTCAATATGGTTTCTAAAGATTAATCCTTTTAATATTTATATCTCTCAATTCTTATTATTGGTCAAGACACTAATGTATTCACAAGCCTTTTCCAAGGTCATGCAAGTATATCTTAATTTACCAAATACCTATATTTTTATGGTACTTGTAATAAATAAAGATTCATTAAGAATAAGTCTTATTGACCATACATGCTAATTAGGTATATTCCTATCCTAATTCGAAACTTGTATATATAACATTGAATGTTACTCTACAATCATGCATCAAATTATCTAGGTCTAAATACAATGATGCCTCTTCCGAGTTTATCAAAGTATTACCAAATCAATCATAATATTGATTAGATATAATGAAGCATTAAGAACAAATAATTTAAATAATGAAGAATTGATTTCAATAAATATTAAAAAGATCCAACAATTAAACTTATATATTGAGTTCAAGTAATAATCTTAGAAAATAAATTTAGCTCATGATAACAAGAGAATTATGGTTGAAAAATAAAATAAACATGATACAACCAAAAGCAAACCAATATAGACGTCAATTCGCAGTCGGTTGATACGCCAAAGATTTGCCAATAATCTCTTGCTTCCTAGAATTTCCTTTGCTTCTCTCTCTAAAAATTGCTCTTCTTTAAAGTGTTGTGGGTCTAAGAGCCCTGAGTTGTGTCTCTGAGGTATGAAATGAGTGGCCTTTATATAGGGATTGATTAGAATCTTGGAGTTGTATTTCTTTTATGATTAGGAAAAAATTGCATTGTTCACCGCTGCCGCGAACACTGTTAATCACTGGGGTGACAGCACTGTAGCGTGGACACTATTTATGGAATACTGTTTATGCATTGCTGTTCACAGTGCACTGTAGCGATATACTGTAGCATTTTATGTTTTGTCTTGTTTTTCTTAAATTTTCATCTTCAATTGCTCCATTGACTCCAAACCTATAAAATAACAATTAAACATATAAAAAGCCTAATATTCTTATTAAAATAAGCAATTAATTAAGTTAAGGGAGTGAAAATATTAGATATAATTTATGCTTATCAGTTTCAAATTTAGTTGTAATAAATTAGATGAAATAAAGAAACTATGCCAACAACGGAAGAGCGAACTCCTTTTAAAACACAAGTGGTCACCATAAAATGTGAGAACAAATGGGTTATAACTGGCAGCCCTGGTTCTCTTTGACCTACATATTTGTGGATCTAAGGCCTATTTTTTTGTCGACTAAGTTTAGCGTAGCTGGTGAAATCCTAAGCAAGAATCAGCCTATAGAGACCAACTTCTATTTAGATTACTTAAATAAATATAACATGTGGTTTGGCCTAAAGTTGACAATAATCCTTGGCAATACGACTTGACAAGGTATAAATTTAATTTGCTTTAAGTTTTACAGAGCCTTCTAACTTCTTTAAATCATTGCCAAATTGGATTGTAAAAGCCATTCCTGCCCCAGTGATTGCTCCTGCAGCTAAATAAAGAGAAGAGAAGTTGGCTCCTCATAAGAAGAAGAAGAAGAAAAAGAAGAAGAAGAAGAAGATAATGATATTGTTTTTCACTTTTTCAAAGTTTTAAAGTGTGAAAATTAATCTAACTATATTCTTTCTTTCAGACCATGTTGATAAAGCCGAAGATTATCAATAGCTCCCAACAATAGAGGCTTTAAGAGAATCATTTACTTTCCAACACTCAAGACCGACTTCCAAAATGTTGAATTGAAGTGTAAAGTTAACTCTTCATTCTTCTAATCTTAGGGATAAGTTAGAAGGATAACTTTGAGCCCCCCCTGAGTTGGCTAAGCTTCCTTCCCCTCTTACCTGGTCGGCTAAGCTCCTTTCCCCTCTTGCCTATAGTGAAATTGCCTTTCAAGCTTGAAGGCACTACTTTTACAATTAATATTCTGTCTTTATTCCTTCAAGAGTCCTCATTTGAGGAGAGTGTACATTTAGATGGAGGCTCTAACCTTAGGAAATCGGCTTCACCAGCTGCTACTGCTGCTCAGTCCCAAGTGTTGGATGTGATCAGCCAGTTTAGGTGTCTTAAGTCTCAAGCCCCTGACATATTGGTCGATAATAGGTATGTGTTCGATTTCAATAAGAAATTGAAGTTTATTTCTAACAACGCTATTGCTGATATCATGTTAGTCTTTCTAAAGATGAAGATCGATGGCTTTGCTGCCTCATTCATAATTTTATAAAAGAAGAAGCAATCAGCTACAAAGGTGATTCAGAAGGATGAAAAGGAGGCAAAGGAAAAGGATGACCTCGATCAGCTTGATGGGCGGTGGATGTATGAGATTCATGAGCTAGGGACTCAAAATATGAGGTCTAAAGAGAGGATTTTTGATTTAGAAGCCGAGCTTAAGAAGCTAAAAGAAGTAGATGCTGAAAGGACAATGGCATCTCAGAACTTTGCCTTGAAATTTTTTAATAACTATCCTGAAAGGTCGGCTTTAAAGAAAACTTTAAAGGCGAAGAGTGAGAAAGTGCCTTAGGCCAAGCAGGAGATAAAGCAAATCAATTCAACAATTGTTGACTTTTTCTCTTCTTTGAATCGACTATTTTGTTACTGATTAAATCATATTTTGTTTGATTTCTATTTATTGAATTGACTGACAAACTATATTTTTTAGTTTGAATAATTGATAACTGATTGAAATGTGATCAACTTTTAATTTCAATTTAATCAAGACAAGGACAACTGAAAATTTCTTATATAATTCAGATAACAGGCTTCTTAAAATAGATTATCAAAATAATGTTAATACAATTGGCTATATTAAATACTACAACTAATTAAAACAATCATCTTTAGAGCAGAAAAATTGATTTGTCTATGCCTTCCCAAATGGTTAGTTGATAGATCTTCAAATATTTTTCATTAATGGTACTTAGTTGTTTAAATTCATCTAAGTCGGTTAACAGATATGACTCATTGCTTACTTTCTTGGCAACCTTGAATGGTCCTTCCCAATTTAGGCTAAATTTACCCAAAGATTGTTCATTTGAGTCAATTGGTAAGTTGAATTTCCATACCAAGTCATTCACACTAAAAGACTTGAATCTCACCCTTTTGTTGTAAGCTCTTTCTACCCTCTTATTTTGCACCATAAGCCAATTCAAGGCTTTAATGTGTTTTCGATCTAATTTGTTCAATTGTTCCATCATGACTTCTTGGTATTCTTTAGGACTTAGCATGTCTTGAAGATTTCCTCTTATAGAATGGCTATGAGTTCCATTAGAACCATGACTTCTTAACCATAGACCAGTTGGTAAGGCGATACACCTATAGTCATATTTGGGTTGACTCGGTTTGCCTATAGGACCTCTTGAAAATTTTTATGCCAAACCCTAGGATTACTTTTGATTATGTTCTCGGGTCCCAGAATGAGAGAATTATTAGTTAATTTTTCCTGTCTATTAGATTGTGCATAGTAAAGAGTACTATTTAGCAAACTAATGTCGAGTTCTTTTATAAAGTCAATCATCTCTTATGTAGTAATTAATATCCCTTGGACCATTATGATGGACTCTGGAGGGCTATGTTGATATTAAAAGTACATTATATCCATGGTGTATACATGTGCAATGTGTTCATCAATAGGTAATATGCATGTTATACATATACATTAGTGCAATAAAACCTAAAATCTAATTTTCTAAAGCAATAAATACAGTTAAATTTAAATCTTTCATTACAATAATAAAATATAGATTGAGAATTCACAATGTCAAGCTTTTGGATTAAAGCTAGAGTCTGCCTTAAAAAAAATGGGTTGGCAATTTTAAGACTCAATGATGGTGGGCTTGAGGCGCTAGAATAGCAGCTTCAAATCTAACAAATTAGGTTCAACAATTAAATAAAAAAACTAAGCTAAACGCTTTCACCTTGATGTTTTGTTTCAAATCTAAAAAAATATTTTTCTCTATGTTCAACTGTTGAACAACAAAGCAATTTCTTTTTGTTTACAACAATGGCCGGCCAAGTTGGAATGAGTAAAAGATGATGAATAGTTTCAACATTTTTAATCAAATGGCTGAACCTATTTCTCTAAATTGAAACCTATTTCATTTGTAAAGCCAATTCCCTTTTTTGCCAACATATTTTCTAAACACTTAAGAAAAAGCTCTATTAAGCCATATCTTAACCCAACACCAAACTCCATTAATATCGGATCATATTCAATGACATGTAGTGGTCATACCATGAAAGCTCTTTGACATTTGTAGAACCAAAGTATGGTGGATTACTCACAAGCCCATTGTGACGCTCAGTCAAAGGAGCATGAATATTTCTCAACTTGAGAAGACCTACCATTGACGGCTTCATGAGATATTTATTGGAGGTCATTGTGAGTTCGTTCTGTACCCAATCCTTACTGAATACTCGCATGCCTATACATACTTTCACTAAACTCATTATATGCTAAGATTAACCATTTGAACTATCCAGATGTAGAAATACACTGATCTATAAAAAAGTTTCACCAATACCACTTCGACAAAATACATCAAGAATTTAATGTTTGAGAATACACTGCATAATGACATTTCCTAGCACTATTTGCAACTCTTTGCAACTATGTTATTACTAATATATTCTAAGGTCTTTGTTTTATTTTAGACAAGGCTCTAGCTCTTTAGATTTCGCTGGCTTTTATAATTTGTTAACTCTCTGCATTTATAACTCTCAGCATTGCTAACTCTTAGCACTAATCTAAACTCATTTAGATCAAATCTGAACTCATTCAGATCATACAATGTTTAAAACGTTACAAGCATCTTACCATTTAATAAATATAATTAGCGATTTAATCAAATATCTATTGCATAAATATTAAAATTAAATATTTATATAAAATAGTATGGTACGTAAGCACAAATCTCAATAGACTCCCCTATGCTCTAGTGACATTTGCACTAGTATCTAATACCCATCCACATTGCTTTTGTCACTGCTTCTAAGGCAACAATATATTCTGCCTCTATTGTAGAATCAGTTGTAGATCCCTGATTGGTGCTTTTTTAACTCATTGCAACACCGTTGAGAATAAATACATACCTAGATATAGACTTTCTATCATTTGGATCAGACTAAAAGTTTGAGTCTATGTATGCACTCACTTGTAAGTTATTATCTTCATATATGAGAAACTTGTCATTTGTACCTTTAAGGTATTTAAAGACATATTTCACTGTTATGCAATGGCTGTCACTTGGATCAGACTGATACCATCGACTTTAACACTTACAACTATACTAATGTCAGGTCTCGTACACATTATGACATACATCAAGCTTCTAACAGTTGATATATATGAGATGTTAGATCTTCTAACCTTTTCAGCTTCCCTCTGAGGACACATCTTCTCAATAGATGAATGCTATGTTTAAAAGGTACATTAGTTATCTTACAGTTACTGAAACTATAACTTTCTAAGACACAATTTTTATTTGATGATTGGGAAAGTCCTATCTACTTCATAACTCTATCTTTATAAAGATTTATACTCAGTTAAAGGATCATTTTCTTCTACTAAGAAAACACCAAAGGCACCTTTAAGCATTAACTATCTCTTATAGGTAGCCTTGACATCATTTGTTTTACCTACATAGAGGGTGTGCCAAAGGTATTCCGCTCGATTAACTCTCAGGTTCTATCAGCGGTTCATTTGTTTTGTGGTTGACTTCATCAAGTTTAATCTTTCTACAATCTCCATAATCCATGAGAAATTATTTCTCTAGGAAAGTGGAATTACAAGTAACGAACATATTTTGTTCTTTAGGATTATAGAATTGGTATCCCATGAAATACTTCAAATACCCAATGAACTAATAATTGTACTCCTTGGCTGTGAGTTTATCCTGTTGCATAACCCTTACTTAAGTAGGACCGCAACAAATCTTAATGTACTTAATACTTGGTTTCCTTCCTTTCTATATCTCATATAGAGTGGTTAAAATAACTTTCAATCAAACTCTATTCAATATATGAGCAGCAGTTTCTAGAGTATATCCCCACAGATATTACGAAAGATCGGTGAAGCTTATCATTGATCAAACTATATGCAATAAAGTTCGATTCCTCCTCTCTAAAATACCATTGTATTTTGGAGTACTTAGAGGACTATACTAAGCAAGAATCCCATTCTCCTTCAAATAATCCAAAAATTCACTACTTATATACTCACTGCCTCGATCCGATAAAAGACATTTGACATACATGCAAGTTTGTTTCTGTACCTGAAGTTGGAACTCTTTGAATTTTTTAAAAGTTTCTGACTTGTGTTTCATAAGAAACATGAATCTGTATCATGACAAATCATCGATAAAGATTACAAAGTATCAAAATTCACCTATTGTAGCATGATTCATTGAACTGCACATATCACTATATATCAAGTCTAATAAATCAATAATAAGGTGTCAAACTGGATAATGCTCTATAATCAAATCAGGCATATGACCATCATTAACCAGACTGGATAAACATTTCACACCTATGTGACCTAATCTCATATGCCACAATTTGTCTCATTCAAAGTTCTCGAGCTATTACTAGCTTTAACCTATACACTCATGATATTTTCTATTGTATCCAATTTATAATGGCCATTAACTAACTGACGCTCAGCAAACAAACACATCATCTATATCATATAAACATAAAGAACGATTTTGAATATACATATGATATCCTTCATTATTTAGCATAAAAAGAGATATAGTCTATTGGATAATGTTTGACATAAAATAATAGTTATACAATACAACAGTTCTATTAAAAGGGAGAAGTAAATCAAATGTCTCATAGTCTCGACTTATAGGAAATTCGCATTTCTAACATGAAGCTGTACTTCTTTAGGCTACATCAATCGAATGTTCCTCAGTCCCTGCCACACATTTCAGATGTGAGAAGGATAAGCAGTATCTAATACCCAGCTAGAATTAGCATCCAATGCCAAAGAAATGTCAATGATAGTTAAGCATATACTTGAGGGGTTCTTCTTGACAGTAGCAAGGTACCTCGACCAGTTACCCTTCTAGTGCCTGTCCTCGCCGTAATAGAAACATTTTCCTTTTCTTTGTTCTTTTCTTGTGACTTGGATTTGGGTTGCTTCTGAGGACCTATGCTGGATGTCTGACTCACCTTTTTTTTCTTCTTCCCTTTAGGCTTCTTGAAAGCCATCGAGATAGAAGATGAAGCCCCTTGAGTTATTTTTAACAAGTTATACAACTCAGCATAAGTCGGGATTAATCATTGAAAGTTAAAGTTCATTATGAACTATGCAAAAATCCCAGAAACGACTAGAGAATCAAACTATTCCACAATTAATTATTTAACACTATGTCTATGATCTCCAACCTTTCAATATATCTAATGATCTTAAGAACACTAGGACTCACAGAACTGCCCTCTGGTAGTCTAATATGAAAGAATAATTTGGCAACCTGGTATATCGTGACCCAAGGTCGATCGCCAAATATCTTCTTCAAATTGAGCATAATATTGCCAGCACTACCCATATAGACATACTCTCTTTGCAGCTCCACAGACATAGAGGCGAGGATGTAAGATTTAACTTTTAAATTATCATCCAACTATTTTTAATGTGTCACTCTTTCTTCTAGAGTAGCATTATTAGAAATACCTCAGGGCATGGACTGATCAATCACATATCTCAGCTTTTTAAAATTCAGAACTATTTTGAGATTCATGAGCTAGTCAGCATAGTTCTCAGTACCTTTGAGTTGGTATGCATAAAGTATGTGCACAAACGGGTTGCTTGTAGCTGTTATATCTTCACAAAATAAAATAAAGAGATGTTAGTTGAATATTTCAATTGCTAATAAATAATGTTTTAGCAATTGAATATCTTCACGAGTGTAACACTTATACATTTTTTAATCTAAAAAAGACTCTCCCACTACTTTACATAATTCCTTTAATCTCTCAAATGAAAAAATGATAGTTTAAACACTTTAAACTGTACAATGAGAAGTGGACTTCATTGGCCTTTTACTCCAACCTTATGCTGTAGCAATATTGACCTTTGTAAATCCAAAAGGTAGATAACTCTTATCAATTTCATCTCATGCAACTCTTACCATTGATCCTAAATATACCTTATAATCACGCTATAGCAATATTAGGTAAATGTATTCCAAATTAACTTATCACTGATCAAATCTATGTCACTGATACTACCCTCACCCTGTAGCAATATTAGGCAACACGTTCACATATATTTGCCCCATCTTATGTTTACCGACATAGTCCAAATCATGCCAATCAATCCCTTATGCTGTAGTAATATTGAGAAAAAACCAACATGACCGTCTAACATCATATTAACAAGACCGACCATTGTAAAGTATTTTCTCATATTGTAATATTATTCAATCTGATTAAGAGAGATTTTGTACTTATATCCCTATCTTATAAGGATGTGATTCTCAATCACCTATTTATTTTGTACAAACACAATTAACTCCACCAGTAGAGCTCTTATTGTGGTTAACAACTCAAACAAATAATTACTATTTATAAATGCAATCAAATAACTCTTATTGTTGCATAAATAAACCCACATGCACTTTTAAACACTTTAAAATTAGAGTGAACAGTGGTAGCTTCTCAGCGCCACACATTTAGCCCTGAGTGCTACGGCGCTGGAGCCTAGATACCCCAGCGATGCAATGCTTCTTATCTAGTACTTCGGTGCAAGTGCCTGGAAAGCCTCATTGCTATAGTGCCAAATGTCACTGCCGTGGTGTCCTTTATATACATGACCTAGTTTTGTACTTTTAAACATTTGAAATGCATTAACAATAGTTTCGGGACATTTCATACAACAACAAAAGCACTCAAATCACTCAAACAATACATAAACGGGCTCTGATACTAATTGAAAGTGCAATATATTTATGGGTGCATATGTTATGTGTTTTCTAAAGCATAAACTAAATGCAAGTATACACTATCGTAATAAGCAATAAATGTGCTTTTAAGTCAGATGTCAAACTCACAGGGATAATTTTTATTTTCTACCAAATACAAAAATTGTATCTTCTAAGTAAATATCCGAAAAATCAAATCTTCAAATTCCAAATATTTAAATAAACTAAATAAATGACACAACTTAAATTATTTAATATTTAAATAAACTAAATAAGTGCAGAAAGCCTAGGGTTAATTATTATTCTTTAATATGTTTTCTAAAAATTAATCATTTTAATATTTATATCCCTCCATAAGCTTTTCCCAATTACAAGTAAGTATATCTTAATTTTTCAAATATCTATATCTCTATGGTAATTGCAATAAATCAAGAATCATTAAGAACAAATCTTATTGACCATACATGGTAATTAGGTATATCTCTATAATAAATTAGAACTTGTAAATGTTACTCTACAATCATACATTAAATTATCTAAGTCTAAATACAATGATGCCTTTATCGAGTTTATCAAAGTATTACCAAATCAATCACAATATTAATCAGATATAATGAAGCATTAAGAACAAATAATTTGAAAAATAAATAATTGAATTCTAATAAATATTGAACAGATTCAATAATTAAGCACACATATTGAGTTGAAGTACATATATCAAGTATATTATAAAAGAAATTAATTCATGATAACAAGAGAATAATGGCTGAAAAATAAAATAAACATGATAGAATCAAAAGCAAACCAATATAGACATTAATTTTCAATTGGTTAATCCGTAAAAGATTCGTAAATATTCCCTTGCTTCTCTTGAAATTCTCTCTCTAAATTGATCAAATTATGCTTTAATTGCTCTCTTGGCTCATAAGTGCTCGAAGTTGCATGTCTCTATATGTCCTCTAAGGGCTAGAACGAGTGACCTTTATATAATGTTTGATTTGGAGCTTGTAATAGTAATTCTCATCAATTTAGGAGAAGGCTGATAGCTGGGGTGAAAATTCTTCATTGATGGGGCACTACACTTTTGAACCATTATAATTACAGCGGTGGCTAGTTATTATTGGGGCAAAAACAAATTGGCACTAGGGTGAAAATTACGACTAATTCCAAGTTTATTTTGGTATTTCCAATTTTGTTCTAAAGTTGCTACTAGAGCAAAACTCCTTCCACCGTTGGGGCGAAGATCCGAAATTTTAAAAATTTGACATTTTGGTTTTTGATTTTTGCTGCTTTCTTCAAAATTTGCATTTTTTCTCTAGTTTCTTTAGATTTCATCATTTTTGGTCCAAACGCTATAAAAAAATAATAATACACATAAATAGCCATTTATTCTCATAAAATATTAAAATCTTAAATAAAAATAGGAATAAAATAAATGATAAATATGCCCTTATCAAATTTCCTTAAATTTAAACACTTACTTGTCCTCAAGCAATAAAAATATTTAAAGAGAAAAATCAAAATGTATACTTGACAATAAATAAAGACTCAAAAGAAAACATAACATGACATGCTAAGTTAGTGAGATGATCAAAATAATTGTCTCAAAGGCTGTTGAAATAGCACAAATCCTTTTTAAAAGGTAGATAAATAACTATTAACAATTCTAAACATCTTCATTTCTTCCCTTATTCTTCCTAAAAAATAATCACTATGTGTATATGTGCAAATAACAAGTAATAGTTAAAACCATACCTTGATTTACTCTATACTTAAGTTTGTATAGAAAAGATGACACTTCCATAGGTTTGTTTTTCATACCACTCTTCACTAATGTAGAAAGACACTTGGCTTGTAACAAAAGGCTAATCAAGGTGAGATAAAAGGATAAACAATTTGGTTTAAGTCACACCATGAACACTTTACCTAAAAACCTCTTGATCTATTTTTCTTTGAATTATCTCATTCCCCAAACTTATTGTGTTTTCCATTCTTCTTTTCAATCACTACTTTTGAAAGAATTTCTTATATTTTCTTAAGCCAGGGTATAAAGAATTTAAAGAGTTTTTTTTCCCTTTTTTGTTTCTTTTTTTCCCTTTTTCTGAATACCACCAAACTTAAATTGATAAATACTACCCAGACTTAATTGCTTTCTACTTCAATACCTTTTTCTCATACAACCACAACATGATTTCTTTTAAGAGTATTTCTAAATAAACTCAAGGTTTATGATATTGCGAGTATATTTTAGGATGAATAAGCTTAAAGTCATAGGCTTGTAATGTGGTTAAATAGAAAAAATGGATATTTAAGTTCAAAAGGGGTAACTAGGGATAAATATACATTTAAGGTAGGCTAGAAAAGGTTTAATCCATCCAAAGATGGCCTAATGTCATTTTTCTATTCATGTGTTTTCTAAAATTTCGCCTTAAGTAGTAATTAAAAACAAATTCTAGAATGTCAGTTTTCGAGACTTAAGTGTACTTCCTAAAGCATAAGTATCTCTAAGTAAAAATTTAACTATACATGCTTATAAAGTGCTCAAAAGAATGGTGTTTATAGATAAGGTTAAATTTACTTCTAAATTTAGACAATAAAATTGTCATAAGTATCTATCATTTTCTAGGGATTTGTGAATGATAGCATACATATTGAGTTCAAATAATAGCACTAGAAAAGAAATTAGTTCATGATAACAAGAGAATAATGGTTGAAAAATAAAATAAACATGCTAAAACAAAAAACAAACCAATAGAGGTGTAAATTTATAGTTGGTTAATCTGCCAAAGATTCACCAATAATCATTTGCTTCTTTTGAAATCTTTTCTTTAAATTGATCTATGCTCTAATTGCTCTCTCGGCTCAAAAGAGCCCTAAGTTGTGTGTCCTTTAAAGGCTGGAACTAGTGGCCTTTGTATAGGATTTGATTTAGAGCTTATAATGGTAATTTTTATCAATTCACGAAAAGGCTTATCGCTGGGGTGCTACGCCTTTGAACCATTATCGCTACATCGGTGGCTAGTTATTGCTGGGGCAGTGAACTTTCGTTGGGGCAAAAATTACAATCACTTATAGGTTTATTTTAGTCTTTCCTGTTTTGCTTCTAGAACTGCTCGAGCAAAAATCATTTTACCGATGGGGCGAAAATCCACAACTTTGGAATTTTGCCATTTTGGTCCCTAGTTTTTGCTACTTTCTTCAAAACTTGCATTTTTGCTCTAGTTTCTTTAGATTTCATCTTTTTCAATTAAAATGCTATTAATAAACAATAATGCATATAATTAGCCATTTATTTTCATAAAATATCAAAATCTTAAATAAAATGGGATAAAATATATGATAAATATGCCCTTATTAGCACACATGTGCAATGTGTTCATTATTAGGTAATACGCATGTCATACATATACATTAGTGTAGCAGAACACAAAATTTAATTTCCTAATGTAATAAAAATATTTAAATTTAAATCTTTCCACACAATTATGAAATAGAGATTGAGAATTAATCTTGTCAAGCCTTTGGATTAAAATTGGAATTTGCCTTGAAATGAATGTGTTGGCAATTCTTAGAGTCAACGATGGTGGGCTTAAGTCGCTAGAATAGCAGCTCCAAATCCAAAAACTTATGTTTAACCTAGATGTTTTGTTTCAAAGCTAAGAAATTGTTTTTCTCTTTGTTTATCTCTTAAATAACAAATTAGTGAAAGATGATGGATAGTTGCAACTTTTATTATCAAATGGTCGAACATTTTTCTCCAAAATAAAACCTATTTGATTCATAAAGCGAATTCCCTTTTTTGCCAACACATTTGCTTAACACTTAAGCAAAGGCCCCACAAAACCTTATCTTAACCATTCAGATTCTTTATTATTAATTGTTTGACTTTAATAATATTAAACAAAACAAAAAATAATTCTTTTTTTATTTAATAGAAGTTGCTTGTCTAATAAGCAAGGGTAATTTTATAATTTATTTAGTCAAACAATAAATGGCTCACAATGCACTACTTGCCATTATCCCATTGGTCAACAACTTTTGTTAACTCATTAATGTACTTAACTCTTAAGTCTTGACAAGTACACAACCTGAAGGGTTTTAAAACACATATCCAGTTTGCTAGAATTTATTAGATCTATCTTTTCAATTCTCTACATTGCTCGATGCATAAGGAGTATACTTCATATTGCAAGACTCCTTAGGTCCATGACCAATTTGTCAAATGAAACTTTTCCATGAGTTCGTGAATGATGCCCTACACACACGTCATGAATATTACAAAAGCAACGCGTTATACCATATAAGCTGAGGTCGTAAGCATTAAACTATAAGACTTTAAGAAATATAATCTTGGAGCATCAGGATATATAACTCACTAGCGTGAGCTAACGGGTCCCATATCTACATACACCAAACTCCACGAGCATCTGACCATACCCAGTGACACGCAACTATCAGACTATGAAAGGTCTTTAAGATCTATTGAACCAAAGTATGGTGGATCACTCACAAGCCTACAGTGACGCTCAGGTCAAAGGACCACGAATATTGCTCAACTCAAGAAGACCTATCATTGACAGTTTTATGAGATGTCTATTGAAGGCCCCCAGGTGTTTATTCAGTACCCAGTCTTTACTGGATACCTACATGCTTATATGAGCTTCCATTAAGATCATGGTCTGTTAAGACTAACCATTTAGACCATCTAAGTATACATACATTGATCTATATAAAAAGGTTTCTCTGATAAACCCATATTGGTAAAATAGTTTATGAACTTAGTGTTTGAGAATAGACTGCATAATGACATTTTCTAGCACTATTTGCAACTCTTTGTAACTATGTCATTACTAATATATTCTCTGATCTTTATCCCATTTCAGATAAGACTCTAACTCCTTAGATTTAGCTGACTCTTATAATATGCTAACTTTTAGCGATGCTAACTCTTAACATTTATAACTCTCAGCTTTGTTAACTCTTAGCCCTGATCTAAACCTCTTTAGAGCATATCTAAACTCCCACAGATCATACAATGTCTGAAATGTTACAAGTATCTAACTATTTAATAAATATAATTAGCAATTTAATGAAATATCTATTGTTTAAATATTAAAATTAAATATTCACATAAAATAGGATCACATATTAGCATAAATCTCAAAAGATATATGATGTTCTCTTTGATGAACTCAATTATCGACTATTGTGTAACTATCTTCAATGGGATGACCTCTACTCACTTGGTGAAGTAGTCGGTTGTTACTAAGATAAAAAGGGGTAGATCTTCCCAATAATATCCATTGCTCATCCTTTGAATGGCCAAGGTTTAATTACTACATGCATTTCTTTGGCTCGGACTATCTAAACGGAGCCATCCTTCTGACATTCCTCGCATCCTCTAGCATAATCATGATAATCCTTTTCCATGGTTGGCTACAGGTGATTTTATGAGGGCTTTGAATTTATTTTTATCTAGCTCAATACCTAGTTGGTGTACTAAGAAACCAAGAAATTTTTTAGCTGAAACACCGAATGTGCACTTTAAAGGATTCATCTTTAGTTGATGAAATCTCATTCTATCAAATGATGCCCTTAGTTTGGCCAAGTGTACTTCATCTAAATTGGACCTGACTACCACATTATCAATATAAACATCCATAAATCATCCTATCAGGTCATGAAAGATTTTCATTGCTCGTTGGTATGTTTCTCTGGCGTTCTTTAAGCCAAAAGGCATCACTATCCATTCATACGTCCTAATGGCCCTTGGACATCTAAAAGGTATTTTGCTGACATCTGAATTTTTGATGAATATTTAGTTATATCCTAAATGGCCATCAGGGAAACTCATGATTGCGTGACAAGTAGCTGAATCAACCAATAAATCAACAATGGGCATGGGATATTCAACCTTTGAAGTTGCCATGTTTAAATTCCTAAAATCTATACATAGGCAAAGGTTGTCATTGTTTTTAGGAAGTTGGCCTCTTAAGAACAGAACATTTATATTGGGCTCCTTTGACTACCTAGCAAGATAGACTTCTTCATCCAAATCCAAGTCATCAGAGTCGCTCCCTGACTTGATCTAGATTCTAGCTATATCAAGTTGTCTTTATAGTAAGTCCTTTTAGAGAATGCCTTTTTTTGGTCCCTCTCTATCAGGAGCCTTTTATAATTGGCTGTTCTAGTGGCTTATTCGTATAAATTTCTAAATCGGTGTCCTTCAAAGTACTTCCTCATTGTGAAAGACATGCCCCTAATGACCATGGGTACACAGTCGGTCTTAGTGATTTATTTATGGCACTACGTTCTGAGCTTTTTGAAGTAGGCTATATACTTGGACACTGATTCTTCTAACATCTGCATTGCCTTAGCTAGGTCGATCAGAGTAACCTATGTAGGTGGTTGATAAAATTCAACATGAAATTTATCTTCCATCTGTTCCCAGCCAGTAATGGATTCTAACATTAAAATTGTGTACCAAGTGAAAATAGCCTTCATCAATGAGTTATTGAATAATCTTAATCTCTAAAAAGGAGACAAGCTAGCTTCCCCACATTGCACCATAAATCTTAAGGTATGCTCGAAGGTTGTGATGTTCTCTTCCCATAATAATAAAAAGAACTCTGGTATTTTGTATCATTTAGGAAAAGGGAAGATGAAGTCTATACTAATAGATACTGCTTCCTATAAGAAGGCCTTGCTGTCAGCTTCAAGTCAACTCCCATATTCTGTGGAGCCTTAGCCAAAATATTTTGGCCACTCTCATTGCCTTGATTATTGGATAGTCTAGGTAGTTTCACAAATCAAAATTGAATCGGCCTCATTGGGATTGGTTGACTTGCTAATGTGCTTGCAGAGCTGGTTGGTGAAAGTTACCCAAGTTTACCATATTTTGAACTTAATCATAGCTAAAAATATTCCCTGGTTAACCTTGTTAAACTTGAGCATTTATAGATTCAACATGCGCAGGTAACCTTAGGATGCTAACCGATCCATGTTGGAGGTCGGCTTGTCCGTATTTTTGACGTCTACGGGGCTCTTAGACCTCTTGGTTAGTTTGGCCTTAAAAAAGAGCCGTGAGCTCAGTTTAATTATATCTTATGGTCTCTAAATTCTTTATAATGCTTATGTTGATGTTCGGGTTATCTTTAATCCATAATCTACAAATTACAACCATTTGATAGGTAAGCATAGATCCCGACTATTGGTTCTCCAAAGAAATTTTGGAAACCAACCCTTGAAAGTCGGCCATAGAGAATGGCCTTGTTAACAATAGGGTATCTCTTAGGATATCACCGAGTTGTTGTGTAAATGAATGTTCCTCAAGATCGTGACCATATTTAATTTCTATATGATGCATTGCATTTAAATGATCTCTGATAGGAGTGGTGGTCGGCTCTTCACCCTTTTTCATTGAACTGGTAGGTTTAGTGGAAAGCTTTCGGGTTCTAGTAATTTTTGGATTCTTCGTTATACTTTTAGTTATTATGACATATATAGAGAAGTCCAAATGGCCGTGCCAAAAAAAATGTTCGGGCGTAAATTTAATTGTATGGGATTCTAGTATATCCAGTGATCTACTAAAAATATGAATTACCTCAAATTCTCAAAAAACTAAGGCTAGGGTTTGTCAAATCAAGTTAAGCCGAATTTGACCTATAGTGAGCAAGGCTTAGAACAAACTTGGACTACAAGATAGCAAACAAACTGTAGAGTTTGGGTTACTTCATGAAGAAGAACAATTAAAACTTGATAATTGGGCTATGAAGATTAACATGCAAGGATCAGATCATGTGTTGAAAGCTACAAAAAGATAGAACAGCATAATTGTGAAAAATTGTATTCTTGTATTGAATGTAAATATATCATATTTACAAAGATTTAGTCTCTTTATATAGGTTTCAGAAATCTTGTTGAGTATTAATTCTATAAAGAAAAAGAATTTTATTTAAATAAAACTTTTTATACTAATAGGCACCTAATATGGCCTAATACCCAACTTATTTTGGATTAAAAATGTCCAAAAAGAAAGAACATTAATGAGCACACTATGTACTACTTTGGGCCAGCATAACAGTTGTTCCCAGTGTGTACAACCCTCTACCTCCACTTGTGACTTCGGCTTTGTTGATGTATTAGGCTTTCCACCGGTCATAAACTAAAGTGAGTTGCTGCTGTGATTTGTTTCCTTCTTTTAAGAGCATAACAGCACCAAGGGTGGTATCTCTTTTTGCCAACATCACCGCTTGCCTTAGATCTTCCATGCGAACATATGCATATGTCTACTCTACTAACGAAATTGACTAAATATGAAGCACATCCCCTCATATCTTGTTAAGATGATCGTCTAGTGCATCCAAGAATGTGTAAACTCTATCCTTTTGTGAAATAGAGGTACACTTTTATATGTTGGTTTCACATTTCATTGAATTTAGGTGGTGAAAATTGATTTCTCTATATAGGCCTTGAAGATTGTTGTAATATGCTTTGATAAATCCTCTAAATTGTTTAAGCCTCGTTACATTCCTCTTGAGATCAGAAACCCGTGATGTGTCAACGCCATCAAAAGATGTTATAACAATAGTGCCCCACATTGCTTTTGCTGTTGGGAATTTGATGTAGTTGCTGATCAGTTTTGGATCCATAGAGTTAATCAGCCATCCCTTCACCACTGCATTTTTAGTTCTCCATTTTCTAAAGTAAGGATTTGTTTCTTGGGGTTTTGAAATTTCCCTATTGATATATCCCAACTTGCCTTTGCTTAATTGGTTTCATGAAGCTTGATGCTAATCAGTGCAACAATAGATTCATGATTCGATGAGGTTCGTGTCTCTGGTTCAACATCTGTGATATTCTGGATGTTTGGTTTGCAAAGAGTAAATTGTTTCCTTGGGAATTCTCTATTATGGGAGAAGTATATTCTCTCATCTCTCTCAATTTATCTTGTCATTTTTTTCATTCTTTTTGCTTTTTCACATGGGAAAAAAAAAGGAAATGTGAAAGTCCTAAACCTATGCTCCAATACCTTGACAAGAAAGTGTTTTCGTTGATATATAGTAGAATATAAAGAGATGCTTATATATCAAATACATAAATCTATTCTAGGAAGTAGTAACTGCTATAAACAATTCTAAGCTTGAAATTAGTATTTTATAATTACTAAAACAAATAAAAAAGAATCCATATTATCTTTCTATAAGATCGGTTCTATCAATATGATCCTTTATTAACAACTCAAGATTGAAGAACAAATAATAGACAAGGACGTGTTGATGTATGGTGTTAAGGGCATTGTGAGGTGTGTTTTAGGTCCGTTTGAGGCGTTTTATTTGTGGTGCAAGTTTAGGTTTTAAGCCATAGAAAACGCTAGCCTAGAGATTAAAAAAACAAGTCTCTTGAATCTTTTCTAGGGGGTGGCATTTTGTAAGTATAATGATGCCAGGAACAAACTTAAAGTTGTTAAAATATGATATAGATTTAAAAGGAATAAGCAACTTGAATCTTTTCTGGAGGATGGCATTTTGTGAGTATAATGATGTAGGAACAAATGCAAAGCTATTGAAATATGACGTGGATTAAAGAAAACGTCAAGAAAAAAAGAAGAATTTATATTAAGAAAAAGAAAAAGAAAGTATGGTTCACGCGTAAAGGTAAAGCTTGGGCAAAAGTATGGTAATTAGTTCAATTGTAATAATGTTGAATGAATTTTATATATGAAAGAAGACTTTATAGGATTAGGGTTTTGTGTTGGGTTAAAATTTTTTATTTGATCATAATCTTCTTAGTATCTAGTTTATTTAATGGGTTTTACCTTAGTTGTAAAGGAAAAATAAATTTAATAAATAAAAGAGGTAAGATGCTAATTTTATTTATGAATAAAACTCTATCATATTAATTAATTATTAAATTCAATAAGAAAGTTAAATTTTCTTATTTTCAAAGGCTCTAAGGATAAAAAATTGTCATATTAGACTTGTATTTCTTTATTAACCTTATTTATATGAGTTTACCTTTATTTTGGGTTAAGTTTTTCTTTAATCAATAGATTCACGGGCTTTAAGTTTTATTTAGTGCAACATTATGCCTTTCTAACCATAACCTAAGATTAAGCCCTAGAAAGTGACTTGACCCACATGTTATATACCTTATGAAACATATTCGGGTTCACGTGTGGGCTTGGACTTGGGTTATTGTGGATATTGTATAGCAAGACTAACTCATCTCTAATAATTTTAAAAATTGCTCCTCTCAATAAGGGGAGAGATTTGTACACAAAACATCGATGCAAATCAAAATCATAATATTTAGCAAGTTCTTCCTCGGCTTATTCAACAAAACTTAAGAGCTAAAAGATCCTTTCCTCGCCGCCACTTATAAATATAAGACATTGTATTCATGTTCAGGGAATAAATATTATAAAGTGAAATATATATATATATATATTTTAAAAATAATAGTATTTTTATATTTATCTCATGCACAAAGTCGTCAAATAAAAGAAATTAGCTATATTTCATTTGAATAAATAAATATCTTTTTTTATTTTTAAATAGTTAAATGTTAAAGAACTAAGAATATAACATTTCTTCTTAAATTAATTTTTATTAAATAATAAAGATAATCAACAAGCAAAGGAATTCCTCCGATAAAAAATAATAGTTTTTAAGAATTGTTTTTGTTAAATTTATCAACCGAGTATAAAAAAAAGAGGTTCCTTTGTTTATTTATTTTTATACTTCATTATTTCAGACCACCAAACATACACTTAAAAGTTTGCCCAACTTGTATAATTCCTAATAGTCCAAGAAGCACTTAAAACTTTGCCAAATTACCTGGCTAACACGAAGTATGCAAGTTGAATATGGGCTTAGCAGTCAACAAAAATTAAAAACAAAAGGTCCCAATAAACTAAAATATCTCTTCATTTACAATCACAAAATAACTTTTATTTCTAAAAATAAAAGATATAAAGGATTTTAAAAAATTTCTTTAATTTAAATCATTTTAAGTTCTATACTGAAAAATTAAATTAAAGTTTAGATTCATTTTCACTTGGTTTTTTTAAAAAGTGGAAAAAAAAAGTGTATGCAAATTTTCTATTATTGGACCATTAAAGTAAGTATATTATTATTATTATTATCTTTGTAATATTTAATTCTTAGACTTTCTAATACGAGAATCCATGTTTCATTAATTATCGCATATATATATATATATATATTTATATGTTAAAGTTTGGTCAAAATTATTTATTCTACAACATTGTAGTCAATATATTTAAATAAAATGGGTTATTTTGAATAGGTGCCTATATAATGTAATTATCATACATATAGGTTCCTACATTCGGGGGATCTCTATATAAAGCCATTGGGGATTAACTTATCAATTCACCAAGAAGTTAAAAACAAATACTACAAGAAAAATTCATCAAATAGTTTAAAGAGAGAAATAAAAAAAACATGGTGAGTTTTGTGAACAAAGCTCTGTTCCTGATCTTGTTGGTGGGATTAGTGGCCAAGACAAGCTGTGCGCCAGCTCCAGCACCAACAACAAATCGCGGTTTATGCGTACTTCTGCCAAGTCTCAAATTATGCGTTCCTATCTTACAAGCTGGAGTGCTGAAAGGTTTCCCCCCGGCAGGATGCTGCGCTGATCTTAGGATTCTTCAACTATCTAATATCCTCGTTGGACGCAATGCCACATGTCTATGTGTTCGCCAAACTCTTAGTGCTGTACTGGGTGGCATTATTCGTCCACCCACTCCGAGCCCCAGCCCCAGTCCAAGGTCGAGTATTAGATTCGAGGCAAGTGATGCGACATTCGATGTCTCTGCACAAATTCAAATTACATGCGGTGTCAACCTTGGCTTTAGGCTTGATACCCGTTCTCCATGTTAGTGCCTGAAAAGGTGCATGGATAATACGTACACTAATATTTTATAAATAATGGGGAAAGGCTTATGACTAATAAATTATATATATATATATATATAAAGGATGCATAAATTTTAAATAATAGTACAAGCTTGTGAACTCAACAAATAATGCGAATCTGTGTATCACTAGAAGTGTTATAGGTTGTAGTACTTCTGTTAAATAAAAACATACACGTGCTTATAAACTTGAATGTTTTTCTTTTCTATCCCATTCCGATATAATGCCTTTTAAATAATATTAAAGATGTGAATTAATTAGATACAAAATTATAAACCTCTACAAGAGAAAAGGACTCCATATAAGATTATAATTTGGAGAACAAAATTACTCACTTTACGATAGACAACTTTATAATATTTTTAATTGAAGTGATCAAGATTAAGTCTTTATCAGTCATGCACTATAAAATGAACAATTTTGTTCACCTGATATATATATATGTATATATGATGAGGTTCCGTTATTTTAAAATTTTGATATAAATTTTTATTTATTGATCTTATGTAATTTAATACATCTTTTGAATGATATAAATTAAAATTATAGTGAAATTTAATTTACATTTAATGAGGGAGAAATAAGGGTGAAAAAGAGGGTGGGGCTAACATCAATTTGTATGTTAACATTAACGTTTACTTTTCTCCTTTTCTAACAATATTTCTGATTCTGCAACAATTGTTGCTGTTTCTTATGAATTGAATTCGCTTAATGTTTTACTTTTTAAATTGCAGTCTAGAACTCTGTTTTCTTAAAATTTCATATTAGCTTCTGGTTTTAAGAAAGCAATTACAAATTCTCTTTTTTTTTTATAAATATAATTGCCTTAAATATATATTTTTTCACTTTTACCTAACATGATTAAGTGTCAATTTTTTTACAGTCGCGTGCTATAAAATGATCAACAATTTATAGTGGAACTCCGTTAACGTAAAATTTTGATTTATTAATTTTATGTAATCCAAAATATCTCTTGAATGATACAATCAGTAAAATATCTTGATGCTAAAAGTAAACATGACATTTACTTAAAATGTCATAGTTTAAATGTCAGAATTGTAAATCTGACATTTTGTACTATAAGTTTAATATCGATGTTAATGGAATTGATGTTCTCATTGACAATACACTTGTATAAATGTACATAACTTATTAAATTTTCGATAATGTAATTGGTGTCGTCGGCTTATTATTGAGTCCAGCAGCCCAATCTATTTTGAGATAAAATTTACAATGTTTTGAATCAAAGCTACGTCCAAAAAAGAATAAACTGAACCCACGGAAGATAAACAGCCTAAAAGCCAAGTTAAAATAAAAGAGAGGGACAAGATTGAATCACTTTTAAGGACCCAAGAAAGATAAAAAAGATTAAATTACTCCTAAAAAGGTAAAAAAGCTGAATTGCCCTAAGAGATATAAGATTATGAATAAACTTTTTCCTTCGTCTTTAATTATAAATCTATTTAAGTATGAATTTTACTAATGATATTTTCTATTTGTTATATGATTATCACTTTTATCACATGGATGCATAGCAATAAGATGACAGGAAACATCATCTCATCGCAAATGTGATTACATTATATATGAATTAAACTCTACCACTATAAAAAGATTATGATTGAAATTTTGTTACTTTGTACTATTAAAAGGCATGTATTATACGTTTACTTCCATTCAACAAAAAAGAGTTTGACATTCACATACATAGAGAGAAAATATTAAAAGCATTCAATATCCTCTTACTTGAAATAATTCTACACACCGCATACTTGTGTTGATCATACACTGGCTTGAGTGTCAGAGGATGATACTCTCCTTAAGTAATCAAGACCATTAACAAGCGCTAAGAGGTAATTTCTAGAGAGCTCTAAATTCTAAGCTTTTAGTGACACCGTCTATGAAAAATTTTAGAATAGAAAAGCCAATCTAGAAAAACCAACCAATCTTGAGAAAACCATGACAAGCAGTAATTTGAGATCAATCAAAATTAGAATCGGCGAAGGAGGCCTTGCCATTCCTAACAGTGACGGTGCTTTCGTGACCATGCTAGGAATTCTGGCCGAAATCTTGAAAGAATTGAAGGAGTAGCAGAAGAAGAATCTAAAGCTTCATAATAGCCTAGAGGCTGTAAAAACTGGAAGAGACCTATCGAAAGATTACGAAGAGCTTCTATCGAAGAAAATGTAGATTGGAAAGCCCCAAAAATTATTTGACGACCTAGGAAGGAAGAAAGTAATAGATCCACCTAAAGAACAAGAGGTGACAATACTAGCAAAGCATATCAACAAGGAAGAGGGGTTTAAAGTCTCCATCATAACTCTTAAAAGAGATAGATGAACTATATGGGAAGGGTCCTAAAAATAGAGGCTTGAAGGATACATTTTCCCTGGTAAGGAAGGCCAACCAAGAACATTTTACAACAAAATAAAAAGGTTGAGAGACCAAAGAAGTTTGTACTTTCGAACTTCACTCCCTATGATGGTTCAAGGGACCTTGAGGAATACATCTTCAACTACAATTCAAAGATGATCATTCATAGTAGAGACAATGCTCTAAAATGCATAATCTTTCCTTCTAACCTCAAGGGATCAACCCAAAGTTTGTTCTATCGACTGAATGATAATTCTATCCCCTCATTAAAAGAGCTCACCGTAGCCTATAGTACACAATATATCCAAAACAAGAAGAAAAAGAGACCATTTTTGACATATTTCTCACAAGACAAGTTGAAAACAAATCTATCAGAAGTTTATTGAATAGGTTTAACAAGAAATTGAGTAAAATTGAGAGTTACGACTCAAAGATTACAGCACAAGCCTACAACAAAGCAATCAAGGGTACCACTTGTTACTACAGATATCTGGTTCAAAAGAATTTCACATCTTTTGAACTACTAAACAAAAAATTATAGCAGTGGATTCGGAAAGAAGAAGATGCAACCCTAATAATAAATGAGACTTCAATGATAACCATCTGAAAGATGATTAACCATCTTGAAACTAACTGAAACTTCCAAAAGAGACCAGCAAGAATCCCTTTATAAAAGAAGAGCATTCTAGGGATCTAAGAGAAGAGCCAGAGAAAGAAATGAATACCTTACTTTAACAATTGGGGGATCTATAGAAGCAATAGCAATTACATGATGTTTGGCTAAAGGCATTACCTTGGGAGGGAAAAAAGGTAGAAGAATACATCCCTCCTCACATAGAAGAAATAAAAGAGGTAACACTTGACCCTTCATGGCCAGACAAAAAATTAAGGGTCCAAACTAAGCTGAGCAAAGACGTGAAAGAATCTTTCATCAAACTTTTACAGCGGGAACCATGATGTCTTTTGCTTGGTTGCATAGAGAAATGATTGGGATTGATCCAGAGATCATAACACATAAGCTCAGTATTTGGAGAGACTTTCAACCCATAAAATAATAACAGAGAAGATTTGCAGTAGAGAGAAACAAGATAATCAGTGAGGAAGTAGATAGGCTTTTCGAAGTAAGTTTTATTAGGGATGTCTAATACCTAGACTAGTTGGCAAATGTCATGGTACCTAAGAAAAATGGAAAATGGTGAGTTTGTGTATACTACATAGACTTGAATAAAGCAACTCCTATTGATTCATTTCCCCTTCCAAATATTAATTTGATGGTAGATGCTACTACAAGATACGAGAGTCTGTCATTCCTGGATACATACAATGACTACAATCAAATCAAAATGGATCTAAGGGATGAATAAAATATGACCTTTATAATTTAGAAGGGGATTTATTGCTACAAAGTAATGCCATTTGGGTTAAATAACACCAGAGCTACCTTTCAATGTCTCATAACTAAGGTTTTTAAGACCCTTATAGAAAGGATAATGGAAACTTTCTTAGACATCACTATGGTCAACAAAGAAACTTCAGATTATATCCTTGACTTGGAAGAAGTTTTTAGAGTTCTCTAGAAGTATCAATTATGGTTAAACCTAGCAAAGTGCTTATTCGGGATATCCTCGGGAACCTTCTTAGGCCATATGATAAGAGCTAGAGGCTTAGAAGCTGACGCAACACAGGTTTAAGCACTTAAGAATACGATGGTTCTGTGAACACCTAAGGAAGAGCAAGTATTGATGGGAAGAATAGCTACCTTTAGCCAGTTAATCTGCAAAATGTCTAACCGATATAGACCTTTCTTCTAGATAAGCAAACAAAAGAAATGACACTTATGAGGCCCGAAGAAAATGTATACATTATAAAATCTAAAGGAATACTTGGCAAAACCTCTAATCATGTCTCTACTAAATCCACAAGAAACATTGTATCTATACTTGGTAATATCCATAGTGGCTATAAGTGCAGTATTATTTTGAGAAGAAGGGAAGTAATAACATCTTATGTTTTATATTAGTAAGGTATTGACAAACCTTAAAACTTGATATACCGCAGTTGAAAAGCTAGTGTTGGCCTTAGTTTAAGCCAAGAAAAAATTCAAAGCACTATTTTAAAGCTCATCCAATCATTGTCTTCACTACCTACCCACTAAAAAAGATACTAGCAAGACTAAATATAGTTGGCAGAATGATAAAGATGGCATTAGGATTGATTTATCTAGATATAGGGTATAGGCTCAGAGCTAATATAAACCAACAAGCATTAGCAAACTTCCTTTTAGAGTTTGAATTATAAATGGAAGATGAAACATTTGCTGATGAACTAAGAATGACCTCAGAACCATAGAAAAAATGCACATTGACGACTCCTCTAACCATAAAGGAATAGGTGTGGGAATCGAGATCCAAAACTCGGAAGGTCTCATCATAGAACATGTAGAAAAACTACCACTAGGGACATCCAACAATCAGGCAGAGTATTGGGCATAAATCAAAGGATTAACTTTAGCCTCCAAATTGATTGCAAGGAAGCATTAAATCTGTATCGATTCAGCACTTGTCACCTTTTAGTGAAATGAAGACTGTACATTAAGAGAGGACATGATGAAAAAGCTACCTCTAGTAGGTAAAAAAGATAGCCCGAATAATGAATAGGGTCTTGATTAAACAGATACCACACAGTCAAAATAATGAGGCTGATTGACAAGCTAAAAAAGCCACAAACTCAAAAACATATAGACTAGTTCCACTCCCAAACAAAGAAAAAGCCACAATGGAGGAGAAAGTAGACCTTTTAGAGAAACATTATATAGAAATAGACCATCTATGAAATTAGATGACTCCTTACCTAGAGTACATAATAGACGGGAAACTTTCAAAGGAAAGAAAAAAAACTTAGAAGCTCGAAAGTAAAGTTCAAAAGGTTCACCCTTCATGAGGACGCACTTTATAGTAGAGCATTTTCAGGAGTGTACCTTAAGTGTTTAACTAAAGAAAAATGACGGAAAATACTAGAACACAAGGGAGCTTGTAGCAATCACTTTAGTGGATGGACTCTAGCTTATAAAGTCTTAAGGCAAGGGTATTATTAGCCCACACTTGACAATGAAGCTCTAGACTATGTGAGAAAATGCTAAAGTGCCAAAAACACACTTCGCTTATACACCACCCTTCAAACAGCCTTCATACAGTTTCCAGCTCATTGCCTTTAGTTTAGTAGGCGATGGACATTGTCGGACCATTACCTATAGACATGGGAGGCAATAGATTTATACTATTAGCAATTGAGTACTTCACCAAATGAGTAGAGGCGGAAGCCTACATTAACATTATAGGATTGGAAGTAAAGAAATCCCTCTAGAACAACATCATAACAAGATTTGAAATGGCACAAGTGCTTATATCAGATAATGAGAGGTAGGCTATTAGTAGCACAGTGAAAATATTCTACAAACACATACAAAGTCAAGTTGAGGTTCTCCTTCATAAGCTACTCACAAGAAAACGGACAAGCATAAATCATAAACAAAATGATCTTCACATCTATAAAGAAAAGACTTGAACAAATGAAGGGAATGTGGTTGGAAGAGCTACCAAGGGTTCTATGGGCAAACAAAACTACTGAAAATAGATCCCCTGAATACTCACCTTATGCGCTGATATATAGAACAGAGGTCATATTAGAATTGGAAGCATTTCTTCCAACTTTACAGAGAATGATGGTCAATTTATAGCTAAACAACGAAGCTTTGACTAATATAAAAGATTTAGCATATGAAGCCTGAGACAATGCCATAATCCACGTAAGAATATATAAGGAAAGAATGAAAAAGTTGTGAGAACATAGAATTAGAAAGAGAAACATTAATGAAAGAGACCTAGTACTTACGAAAGCCTTAGACATCAATAAAGAGAAAAATGTAGACAAAAGTGAGCAAGATATAGGAAGGACCTTATAAAGTCATAAAGAAATTGTATGGTTCAACACGTTATTTTGTAATATATATAACGTGTATGTGGGGCATTGTTCTTGGACTTGCAAAAGAGTTTCGTAAAACAAACAAGTGTAAACTTAGGAAGTCTTACAATATGAAGTGTACTCGTTAAGCACAGTGGTAATGGACCGATCGAACAGTTCGATATAGGAAGATTTCAAAAACTTATTGTATTTTATGACCTCTCTAGAAAGTGAGAAAAATAGTTTGCAAATGTTACAAATAGGCCCGTTTTGTATAAAAATGGAATCTTGCCAAATGCAAAGTTGCATGGGCATTTGTATGACAAATGACACATGCATGGATTGCATGATTGACATTTGGCAGCATGCATGGAATGTATAAATCATAAGTGTCAATCATGCAAGTAATGATGTGGCTAATAGTTTACAAGTGTTGCATTTAGGCCCCCATTTTTGCTAAATATATAAACTAACTTTGAAAAAGTTTCAAATGAGCCATCATTTCATACTTAGTAACACTTCACCCATTTAAGAGAATTATGAGTTCAATCTTGCTAGAAATCAAGAATCAAGCTACTATTCTAACTTTGTAATCCTACCAAATTGATGGGGACTAAAATTTTTTGCGAGTAGAATTCCGTGTGAGCTTTGGAGTTCATATCTTCATCGCATCATTTATAATTATATGTATTCGATTCACAGATTGTTTTTGATCTAATTATGTAGTATGTTTATTAATTAATGTAATTAATTATGTAGTAAATATATATGTATGGCATGTATTTGTAATTGATCAACATGTACACAATCACATGCATGTACCCTTTAAACAAGTTAATAAGTACCTTCCCTCAACGAGGACATAGATACATGAGCCTTTTGAAGGAACTGCGGTACCAAGTAACTTTCTCCACAAAGATATATATACATGAACCTTATGGAGAAACTGAAGTACTTGGTATCTTTCCTCTGTAAGGATACAGATACATGAGCCTTCCAGATGGACTAGAGTACTGGGTACCTTCCCTCTGTGAGGATATAAATACATGAACCTTTCGAATGGACTAGAGTACCTAGTATATTTCCTCTATAAGGATACAGTTACATAAGCCTTTTTCAAAGGATTGGAGTACTAGTAGCTTCCTTCTATTAGGATACAGTTACATTAAACAATTCAAAAAAATTAGAGTACCTAGAACCTTCCCTCTGTGAGGACCATAAACAGAAGAAGGTTTGAGAGGGATAAGATTCCTATTACCTTCCTCTTGCCCCTTGACAGCATTAGAATTTAGAAAAAGAAAAAGGTTTGAGTGGGATAAGGTTCCCACTGCCTTTCTCTCACCCATTGACAGTATCAGAATCCAGAAATAGAAGAATGTTCTAGAGGGAGAAGGTTCCCACTGCCTCCCTCTTCCTTATTGACAACATCAAAATCCAAAAACAGAAGAAGGCTTGAGAGGGAGAAGGCTTCCACTATATTTCTCTTACCCTTGATAGTATTAGAATCAAGATATAAAAGAAGTTTTAAGAGGGAGAGAGTTTCCACAACCTTCCTCTTGCCCCTTGACAATATTAGAATCCAGAGACAAAATAAAGTTCCCACTACTCTCGCCCTTGGTCATTACCCAAAGTTTCAACAACAAAAAAAAGATTGAGAGGTTATATGTTCTCCAAACTCTCATTGGCTTGTTGTAAGAACCCAGAGTTTAGCAAAGCTCAGAAATCAAGAACCCATAAAAATGATCGAGAAGGAGAAGTTTCCTACCAACTTCCTCTCATCCCTTAAAAGCCTCAAGATTCTAGAAATTCAAATTTTAGAAAAATTAGAGTTCAGGAAAAAAGAAAGGATCGAATAGAGGAAGGTTCCACCGCCTTCCTCTCAACCCAAGAAAGCATCCGAGGTTCAGAAAATCTAGAACATAGAAATAGAAAAAGTTCAAGAGGAAGAAGAATTCTGTCACTTTCCTCCTACTTTTGGAAGCATTCAAACAAGGCAATAAAATTTTCCTATGCAAGAAATACAAATATTGAGGATAGAGGTAGTATCAAAATCATTTTTGATTAAATAATACAGGAAACATTAATCAAATATATAAAGCAACAATGATAAAGAAAGAATATACAAAAACTATTCATCTGAATAATCTACAGAAATCGAGGTCATATCAGGATCCGTTTTAGAGGCTTCCTCTTTAGCAAAGTCATAATTGATATTACAAGGATCATCCTCATAATGCCTTATAGGCCATCTCTTATACAGACCTAGAGCCTAATTATAATCCTTCAAAAGCTCCTGATTAGGCTGAAGATAAAGTCAATTGATGTTGATATTAGACCTTAATAGCCTTATTACGAGCTTTCCACTACTTACTTAATGATGCCGTATGCAATGGCTCAACTTCAAAGCTGCTCTAGCTCTCAAATTGTGTGCTTTAGACCCCGGACCTTCCCTTCAGAAGCCTTGAGCGAATCAGAACTAATAATAACATATTTTGTAGCAATCTGTAGCTCGTCATGCCTTTTCATCACCTCACAATTAATCGTAGATAAACTTTCCCAAAACACACTGATCTTGGACTTTAGAGCATCTTTGGAAGCTTGAAAAGAGGCATTCTCACCTTTCAAAGTGCTTATCCTCACCTTATTGTCAAACAATGACCTAGACAAATCTTTCTGCTCTAGCACCAACATCTCGTTAGTAGCCTTTAACTCAGACACCTTTGTAGTAAAGTCTGTAATCAGTTTTTGGAAACCCTCAATCAAAACCTTATCTTCATGGCTATCATGGACCTTCATCAACTCCCCATCCAATCTAAAAGTCTTAATTCAATACAGTAAGTTTTATCTTTCAAGGCAAACTTTATCCTTCCTCGTAGATTCTAATTCTCCTTGAAGCCTCCTCACTTTCTTTGTGACTGCTTACAACTCCCTTTGATAAGCTTCCATACCTAAAGTAGAGTCTTGTAGTGTCTGCAAATAGAACGTCAATACAAAATCCACACAAAGAAATATAGACACCATAAAGATACATAAGCTTACCATTAAAGTGGAGGAAAAGCCCTTTTGGCTCTAATTAGCGACAGACATGTTAGGGATCAACTACAAATCCCCATTTTTAACTAACAACCCAAGATAGTCGCATATACTTTGCCATAAATCTGGCGAATATTTGACTCTTGAACAAACTCTCCATTAGCCTTCTAAAACCTAAGATGGAACTCAGGGCTAATCTCTAGCCCATCCTAAGAATCTCCTCCGATTCCTTTGAAGGAACAAATCTTGTAGCAAATGAGGACAGACCAGCACCAAACTCCACCTCTTGAGTAGGAGAGGATATCGCTAAAGGAACTGTCTCGACAAGAATGAAAGGCTCCGCAGCCGATGAAGCTATAACCTTAGGTAGCTTCTAACTAGGAGTAAGAATATAATGTATTAGGTCAGTAGCAATAACAACCTCCAATGCATCTAAAGTAGCAACAAGACATGATGTTTTTTGAAGGATTTCATTCGAGATCTTCGTTAATATCTATACCTACACCTATAGCAGGAAGAACATCAGAATTAAAAAGAGATTGAGCAACAGATAATCAATTATTCTAATTTTTTAGGATACTAAAATAGCATCCAAATTGGTACCTAAAATAGAACTGTAACATAAGCCACAAAAAAGGGCAAAAGCAAGGTAAAAATACTTTCTTTATTTTAAATTTTAGGATAAATGCTTACATATGACAAGAAAAATGTAGTTATATCTGAAAATGTGATATATTTGCACACCATTTGAACCTCTAACCTTAACAACCATCTCCGAAGGAAAGAGGATTAAATTTAGGAGAGTCTCAAGATGAGCCAAGAGAGTCCTAAAAGCTTTTCCATTAAAAGACGGGCATGGGCCTTTGAATTTAAGGTTTGGAGGTGTGAGACCCAATTCTTATGAATATCATAGATACCTAGATTTTGAAATATCGCGATAAGGAAACTAAAGGGATAATCGATCTTGACCTTATTGCAAATATTTTTTTTTTGTAGTACATGCGAGTAATATTTTAACGTGGTTATGTTAACCCATTAGTGTGGTAGTGTGGAACCCGCACAGGAGGACCGGTCGACCACGTTAAATGAAAATAGGGTAAATTCACACATTTATTAATTAATTAATTTATTAACCTAATCATGGTTAAAAATTAACCAAGGTTGAGTTAAAAGTTAACTTTAGTTAATATAAATTAATTTAGTAATTAAATTTATTAACATTTATCCAAATTCAATAATATAATAATAATAGATATTATGAATACTTTAATTATTATTATTATTATATTATTTTAAATGGGATAAATGTTAATTAAAGTGAGTATGTGTGTGTTATTGTGATTGGTTATGAAAAAATTAAAAATAGGGCAATTGTAGTGCTTTAATTAGTGGAATTGCTTTGTTTCAATTGGTTAAAATAATATGAGAAGTGTTTAGAAAATGGAGAGATTGCACGTGAGAAGAAGAAAAGAGAGAGATGTGTTAGCTAAAAAGAGAGAAGAAAAGAGAAAAATAGAGAGGGTGAGAAGTGTTTTGCCAAAGGAAGAAAGAACAAAGAGAAAGAAAGAAAGAAAGGAAGGAGAAAAAGCAAGAAGTGAGAAGAAATGTTTTATTTTAGTATTTATTTCATATATTTGGATGTTTATATATGTATATAGATATGTATGTATATACATCTCTATGTGTGTATACATATATTTTTGTATGTATAGATGTAGATATACATATATGTGTATTAATGATTAGAAATACATATGTATGTTTGTTTGTATGTATTTATGCATGTATATATGTATATATATATATATACATATGTGAATGTATGTATAGATTTATGTAAACATGTAAGTATGGTTGTATGTATATATATATACATATATGTATATGAATATATTTATGTGATATATATATGTTGTATAAGTAAGTATGTATATGTGTAAATGTATAGAATAAATAATTGATAAATAGAATAAAATATGTTTAAATATATATGTATGTATGTGATACGTGTTTAATAGATTGGACACCAATAATGTAGACGTCAAGTTTAGTATTAGTGCGTGGTTTAATGTTAAATGTGGCACGTAGGTGATGAAAGGCTGAGTGCAATAGACGAAAGAAATTAGTAGACGCGATGTTGAGCTTGGGAAGGATTGTGAGTGAAAAAATTTTAATTTATTTTCGCTTGTTTAATTATGCTTTAATATACTATTTTTAGAATATTTGATGAATATTAGCTTATATACGTTTTGAAGAAAAATAAAAATATCTTAGTTATTTTAGTTTATAGAAAAATTTATTTATGAGCTCAAAAGTGAAAAAAAATGTTTTACGTAATGATTTTAGTTATTAAAATTATTTTCAAAGGACATTGGTTACCCTCAGATAAGATCAATAGAGTGGTGATAGTTTAAGACTTGACCAGTATATCCCTTATGCATTGGGCACGTGTTGGGGGGTGTGTCACTAACTCAGGAAAGTGGTATCTATCTAGTCGAGTCAATTAAGTCTCCCACGATGCGTACAGGATATTGTCTCACTATATGTAAGCGATGTGGAATTCCATTGCATAGCCAGTGAGATGTCTTTAAATGTCATGATGAGCGTTACTAGTTTAGATGCCTGTGACCTACTCACATCATGGGGTGTTAGTTTGTCACCGCGTGAGTATAGAGCGTAAAGGATGCCATTGGTATAGTTTTAGAAAGAAAATGACCGAGCAAGAGTTTTAGCAGTTTTATAGTCATACAAATAAATTAGAAACTGTTTTATAGTTTTAAAAATATATTAGCAATTGTTTTACAGTTTTAGAAATTGTTGGACTTATATAGATATGTATTTTGTTTAAATATGCTTCACGTATTGTAGCAACTGTTTACAGAATGTATTTAAAAATGCTTGGGAAGAATTTATATAAAATTAACATTTCTACAGATTTACAGTATTAGAATTGTTTGAGAAATATTATTATTCAATTTTAGTTAGTTTTATTCAGATTTATGAATAGTTCTACTTTTACTGGCAAAATTTATACACTTATTGAGCTCCTTTAGCTCACTCTATATTTTATGTTGTTTTGTTTTAAAAACCTCTTTTAGGTGAATGTACTAGGCACCAGGTTGCTGATTCTCCTACGTAGACTTATCGGGCTAAAATAAAGACGACTGTTTCTATGAATGTAAATATATATTGATGCATATATTATGTAGTTACATAAAAATGAAAAAAAAATGGTGATGACTTATAATGAATCTTGATTTTCAAAGTATAGTAGTATTTATAATTGCTTTATTATGTTTATTTTCATGTAAATGAGTTTTTGATACGGTTATTAAATTTTTTATTATTGTGTTAGGATTGATTTGGAAAGGACAAGAGGTTCAATTTGGAATATGTGGATTATTTGAAATTGAAAGTGTATTTTTGTGCAGCTTTTATATTTTGAGTTTTTAGAAAGACAGTGGGAACTCTGTCATTTTTTTTTTCTCTTAGAAATTGAAAACAAATTCACATTAATATTTATAAAATAAAATAGTTGTTAGAAAGAATTAAGGGTTCGCTCCACGGAATTTCTCAGCCTCTCTAGTTAGATTTTAGAGAATTTTCGTTGGGGTGCCAGGCAAGGCCTATAAGATCCTACAATAAAGGGTTTTGAGTTGGGTCCAATCAGAAGGAGTCAAGGTCTAAAGGCTTTCTTCATAAGACATGGCACAAGGCTTATGATGCACCATTTTCCAATGAGCGTAATATCTCAAGTGATGAACGTAAGCTAACGTATTGTGGTTTATTGATTTCCTCCAAAAATATTTCTTTAAAAACTGCTCTCGTCCTAGAATATTCTAACCTACCCATCTCAATGCGAGATTGTTGGCCAACCTATAGCCAACCTACCCATCTCAATGCGAGATTGTTGGCCGAGATTGCATCATTTGCCATCTCACCCTAGTCATCTTAGCCACAATAGTTTTAGCCTAGATGGCTAACAATCGCAGAAGGTCGCATCGTATATCTCAGGCATTCGCCAAAGCTACCCACGATGCAGCCATCTAGGACTCGCGTGTCTCAAGTCTCGGATAGTTTTAATTTCACGGGGTTTTTTTGAATAATGATTTTTGAATTTTGTGGATGGATTTTGAATTTGTTTTGAATTTTGAATTTTATTTATTTATTTCAAGTCTCATAGAATATGATTCAATTTTTATTTGTTTTAGTGAAAGGTGGGAGATCTCTAGTGACTGGAAAGAGAGTTTTGTTGACTATAATAACTTCAAGATTTCAGTTCCACCTAAATTACTCTTTCTGATTATCTGTTAGTTTGAACCCTATAGAATTCAGAGCCCATATCCTGAAATAACACATCACTGATGCATGAAAGAACATCCTCTTTAAAATTCTATATTCTATGGATATGTTATTTTTACTCTAAAAGAACACAAAAAATAAAATTCTTATTATTTATAAATAACTAATATATATATTATATAACTAACATACAATACTAATAAATTTATAAATTAATTAATCAAATAAAAATAAATGAATATAATTAGTTAATAATTAATTTAAATTTTAAATAAATCTATTCATCTTTAAATTAATAATTCTTTAAATTAAATTTTCTTGAATTTAATATTTTTTAAAAATATTTTACTATGTGCGTCACGTGGCATCCTACAGATGAGCTATGTGACGTATACAATGCCATGTTGCGGAGTATGGATCCACAACGTTGACTTGCGAATGCTTGAGGGGTATCTTGGGTATGCATCTTGGGTCTAAGACTCAAGATATGCACCTGAGTATAGAGGTGGGGGCACTCAGGTTTGAGATACATATCCCAGTACCACTACTTTATATGCAGGTGCGTATCTCGAGGCTTGTTGCAACTTTAAGATAGCCACCCGAGATGCATATCTCGAGTTCAGGATTCTCCCCTTAATAAGTCATTTTTGACCTGATTTTCACATTTTTTCCACCATTTCCACTTATTTTTCACATTTAATTTATCTATTTCTCTTATTTCTAACTCAAAATGTAACTTCTACCTCATTTCTAATAACAATCAATTTTTTTTTAAATAAAAAAAAAACCTACCAAGTCATCCATTTTTTGAGTTTCAAGGGGTGAATCAAGATCAACACAGATGGATTATTAAAAGATAACCCAGATATGACTGCCTGTGGAGGAGTCTTCAGGGATAAGGTAGGTTCTTTCTTAGGAGGCTCCTCTTATCCCCTATAAATTGAGACGACCTATTATGTAGAAAAATGGAGGTCATCTTAGCTTTGAAGATAGCTATTGCTTGCAGATGACATAAGATAATTTTAAAGTTTGACTCTATTTTAATCTTCTACCTTCTTTCTAAGCCTACATTATGTCCTTCATGGAAACTACATAATAGGTGGTAACATTATAAGAATTATTTTGACGCTTGTAATTTAGATTTAATCATACCTTTATAGAGAATAATGCAGTGTCAGATAAACTAACAAATCTCGAGTTACAATATGATGATTGTACTTGATAGTTAAGGCCTTATTTGGATATTAGTCCTATGCTCTTTAAAGATACAAATAGAATGCCTAATTATAAGTTTCATTAGTATTTCTATTAGATTATTTTGTATCTTTTATATTATTTTTTTTTATTAAGGGTAAGGTATTTTAGCTCTCCCTCTTTTATAACTCTTTCTATCTTTTTCTATTAATAAGTTTTTCGCATTGTTGAGTTTGCTTTTAAATAAAAAAAGTAGTAAATATATTGAGCAAGAATATAACGGTCTAATTTTCTTCTTTTTAGCTAATAAAAAATATCAAATTAAAATGCAGTTAAAAAAGTATATTTAAAAAATTCGAATATTATTTCTAAAAATTTCCCTAGCCCTTTTTAATGGTTAAACAATTATTACTATTATTTATAATCGGCAAGGGCACCTATAAAAATAAGGGAAGAGAAAGTATTTAATTTTAAATCTTTTATTAATATATGGCAATCATACCAATGCTTGTCTTTCACATCATATGCATATCTTGTTTCAATTCGACAAAGGAATTGGGCCACTGATGTTCATACTCCTGAAAGCTAGAGAGAGACTAATTTTCATGCAGACAACGATTTACACCGATGTGTTAGAATTATGACAGGAATACAAACTTAGACGAGTAAAATACACGCCTTAAATAAATTAATATATATAGAGAGAGAGAGAGAGAGAAAAGGGATATTCTTCATGTTAGTGTCTGTAAAAGTGCATGGATAATACGTACACTAATATTTTATAAATAATGAGGGAAAGACTGGTGACTTAAATAAATTACATATATATATATATAGAGAGAAAAGGGATATATAAATTTAAAAATAGTACAAGCTTGTGAACTCAACAAATGATGTGAATCTGTGTATCACTAGAAGTGCTATAAATTGTAGCAACTTCTGTTAAATAAAAACATACTTGTGCCTATAAACTTAATTTTTCAATCTTTTTTGGCTATAATGCCTTTTGAATAGTGTTAAAAGCTGTGAATTAATGTTAATTGTTAACATTTTTTACGTTGGCATAATACGTATATTTACATTAATCATTCTCAGGTGTTCAATGCTATATGGTAGTTTGGACAGTACTCTATAAAGAGTAGATATTGGCTATCTTATTTTCCAAATTAAGCATCACCTAGTAATGATAATATCGAATCCCAATCTTGGTGGCAGCATTTGTGGTGTCTGAAGATTCCTCTTAAAATTAAACACTTTGCTTGGAGATTTATACATGGTTGGATCCCGGCTTTTGTAAACCTTAAAAGGCACCATGTTCCTATTTATGAGCATTGTAGCCAATGTGCTAAAGGAGTTGAAAACTCTATTCACGCATTATGGTTATGTGACACATTAAAAAAGGTATGCCAGGCCAACTCCTTGAATGACATTTGTATTTCCCATAATACACATATTTTAGATCTTCTTATGGAATGCAAGGTGAACTTATCCACAATGGATTTGGAGGTGCTGCAAATCATGTTTTAGAGACTATAGTTTGTTAGATACCAATTCATTATGGAAAAGAAAGTTATGTTGATTGATGATGTACTTAATTGGTCCAAGTGTTATTGGCATGAGTTCATGTCTATTTTAACAAGCAAGATTGAAACCAAGTGTGAACCAAGCATTAGATGGATGGCACCTAGGCCGGGTTTAATAAAAATTAACACTGATGCCAGTCTCTCCTCAAAACATCCAAAGGCTGGTTTATGTGTAATTTTGCGTGACCACTATGGGGCTATCTTGGCATCTTCATCTGTTCCGCTGAATGCAAAACCCTCAGTGGCCACCCTTAAAACAATGGCAATACTTGGAGGTCTTCACTTGGCCAAATTGTTGGGTTTATCTGCTATTGAGGTTGCTTCTGATGCTGCAAGTGTTATTCATGACATCAATACTATTTTCCACTCATTTTGAGAATTTGGTTTGGTACTGTACGACATTAAGACCTTATATGAATCTTTCAATTTTTGCTCCTTTTGCTATTCTCATCGGTCCACCAACGGGGTGACCCATGAATTGGCACACTTGACTCTAAATCTGACTTTTGAAATGATCTAATTTAGAAAAGTTTCATTCCAGTATGAACACCTTGTATTGGAGGATTTTCTCTCCCCTTAAAATCCTTTTTAAAGATATAAACTTTAAGTTCAAAAAAAAATGCTAGATGGTAGTTAAAATATAAATCTCTACAAGAGAAAAGGACTCCATATAAGATTATAAATTGTCCACCTAGTTAATTAATAATTTAATAAATTTATTATTGCTTTGCACACTCATGTCAATGCCAAAATAATCCTTGAATAATTTCTTTTTTAAAGTATTTTTATTTATTCTTTACGTAGTTAAAAAAATATTCATGTCTAGCTGGCTAATTCAATCATTAATTTCTACTGTTCAAAAATCATTTAAAGCTTCTATCTGTGAAACCTTTTCAATTCGTATGCAAACATCAACGTTTAGGTTTCTCTTTTTCTAACAATTGTCAGCTCTTTCTTATGAATTAAATTCGCTTATTGTTTTGTTTTTTAAATTGCAGTCTGCGACTTCATTTTCTTAAAATTTCATATTAGCTTCTTGTTTTATAAAAGCAATTACAAATTCTTATTTTTTTATAAATATATATTTTTTCACTTTTAACTAAAGTGATTAAGTGTCAATTGTTTTACAGTCACACACTATAGAATGATGAGCAATTTATTCCACCTGATTGTCACATATATTTGCAGGATTAATTTTAAAAATTTTTGTGTTTATTTTAATTTAATAACAAGATGATATAAAAAAAATATCTCAATTGTGAATTTTCATGAATAATTTTTATCAACATCAACAAATCTTCTACGCTGTATCTCCCACCAATAAACTACTCGTATAGGGAAGTTGATAAATTATAGAAGATCTAAATTCTGTGTTCTAAATTTTTCTCTCTAAAAAAATATAACTCAAAAGAAACACTAATAAAGAATACGTAAAAATAATTTTAAAAACTCATTTTTATAGTAAAAAAATCCTTATGTTATTTAAACTCGTAATTCATATAGAATTAGGATAAAATAATATCTTTATATTATTTTAATTTAGATAATTAAAAGAATAAATATAATATCTAATATTATCTTTAATTAAATAATCTAATTATGTAATTTAAATAAATAATCTAACAATTTATTTAATTCTATAACTATTATAGCTTACGAAAGTAATTGATTGAGTCCAACAAGTTTAATCAAATTAAATATAGACTAATAAAATTAATTAATTGGTCCTAATAAGTTTGATCAAATTAAACTTGTACCAATTAATATTTTAGATCTAATAATTAATTTAATAGTCCATTTCAGTATTTATGGAGCCAGCATGGGGACTTGATGAACTTACAAAATTAAACTCCAATAAATTGAATTATTTGATCAAACTCTTTAGTCAATAATTTATTAACTTTATATTACTCTAATAAAATTATAAAGCTAAACTCTTAATTTTGTAGATGAATTATAAAACAGAAAACTATCTTCGTCCATTTAATAATCATTTCATATAGATCAATCCTTCACAAGTGTTCATAATTAGAGTTAGGTCGAGTGTCCGTTAACCTCTCTAATTACATTTTTATCATTGATTCACATTGATTTTCTTTTGAACATTTAACTTGTAAAATTCACAAATTTATTATTTTCGTTTCTTAAAGAAAATTGAGCGCTCATTATATTTAAGACTAGAATTAATTATCAAAAGAACAACTTATCTAACTTCCTCTCAAAATGAATGGATACTTAGTAATTGACTGAAATATTTTACAGTCTTTCCCTTATAAATTATTAAACATAACTCAATGAACAAGAGTTCATTAATCATTCAGGATTAAGATTAATCCATATATGATTATATTGTGATAAAATAAATTCTCTTTACTAACAGAAATTAATAGAGAAATAATTTTATCTTGGTCTAGTTCTATATAATCAACATTATACATAGTGCCCCCATTTTTTATATCAACACACAGAATGATTCATATAAGACCATTGTATACAATATACAAATAAACTACGCTTATAGTCTACCAAAATAAATTTTTCAAAGGTATCATGACAAATCATCGATAAAGATTGTAAAGTATCAAAATTCACCTATTGTAGCATGATTCATTGGACTACACATATCACTATGTATCAATTGCAATAAATCAATATTAAGGTGTCAAACACCAATAAAATGAGATTTGATCATCTTTCTTTAAATACAAGACTCACAAACTGGATAAGACTCTATAATAAAATCAGGCATGCGACCATCCTTAACTAGACTGGATAAACATCTCACACCTATGTGACCTAATCTCATATGCCAAAATTTTATCTCATTCAAAGTTTTTGAGCTATTACTAGCTTTAACCTATACACTCATGACATTTCCTATTGTATCCAATATATAATGGCCATTAACTAACTGACACTCAGCAAACAAAACATCATCCATATCATACAAACATAAAGAATGATTTTGAATATACATATGATATCCTTCACTATCTAGCATAAGAAGATATATAGTCTATTGGATAATGTTTGACACAAAATAATAGTTATACAATAAAACAGTTCTATTAAAAGGGAGAAGTAAATCAAATGTCTCATAGTCTTGACCTGTAGGAAATTTCTATTTCTAATACAAAGCTGTATTTCTTTAAGCTACATCAATCGAATATCCCTCAGTCCTTGCAACACATTGCAGATGTGAGAAGGATAAGCAGTATCTAATACCCAGCTAGAATTAACATCCAATGCTAAAGAAATGTCAATGATAATTAAGCATATACCTGAGAGGTTCTTCTTGACAGTAGCAAGGTACCTCGACCAGTTGCCCTTTTAGTACCTGTCCTCGCCGTAATATAAACATTTTTTCTTTTGCTTTGTTCTTCTCTTGTGGCTTGGATTTGGGTTGCTTCTGAGGACTCATGCTGGATGTCTGACCTCACCTTTTTTTTCTTCTTCCCTTTAGGCTTCTTGAAAGCCATCGAGATAGAAGATGAAGCCCCTTGAGCTATTTTTAACAAGTTATACAGCTCAGCATAAGTCGGGATTAATCCTTGAATGTTAAAGTTCATTATGAACTATGCAAAAATCCCAAAAAAGACTAAAGAATCAAACTATTCCATAATTAATTATTTAACACTATATCCATGATCTCCAACCTCTCAATATATCTAATGATCTTAAGAATATAGGGAGTCACAAAACTGCCCTCTAGTATATCTTGATCCGAGGTCTATTGCCAAATAGCTCTTTCAAATTAAGCAAAATACTGTCAGCACTACTCATATAGACACACTCTCTTTGTAGCTCCGTAGACATAGAGGCGAGGATATAAGATTTAACTTTTAAATCATCATCTAACCATTTCTAATATATCACTCTTTCTTCTAGATTAGCATTATTAGAAACACCTCAGGGCATGGACTGATCAATCACATATCCCAGATTTTCAAAATCCAGAACTATTTTGAGATTCATGAGCTAGTCAATATAGTTCTTGGTACCTTTGAGTTGGTGTGCATCAAGTATGTGCACAAACAGGTTGCTTGTAGCTATTACATCTTCACAAAATAAAATAAAGAGATGTTAGTTGAATATTTCAATTGCTAATAAATAATGTTTTAGATCATAAATACCCGTAATATCATGATCCTTTAGCTTATAGAGAGGCGATATTGGACATCGATTCAAAATAATGGCAAGAGGCCATGAAATTTGAGATTGACTCAATGTATCAAAATCAAGTTTGGTACTTGGTTGAGCTTCTTGAAGGAATTGTTCCTATCGGATGTAAATGAATTTACAAGTGGAAGCGTAGGGCCGATAGAAAAGTAGAGACTTTCAAAGCCCGACTGGTGGTGAAAGGTTATACTCAATGATTTGGGATCGATTATGAGGAAACCTTCTCACCAGTAGCGATGCTTAAGCCGATTCGAATTTTACTAGTAATTACTGCATATCATGACTATGGATTTTGGTAAATGGATGTAAAAATGGCGTTCTTAAATGGATATCTTGAAGAAGAAATCTATATGGAACAACCTGAAGGTTTTACATCTAGCCAAACTTCTGGTTTAGTATACAAGCTGAAGAAGTCTACTTATGAACTTAAGCAGACTTTCCAAAGTGTGAATCTTCATTTTGATGAAGTAATCAAGAGGTCTGGTTTCATCAAGAACGAAGAAGATGTGTGTATAAAAGGAGCAGTAAGAGCATGATAGTCTTTTTGGTTCTTTATGTGGATGGCATACTCATTATCGAAAAAGATATTGGTATGTTACAATCAGTTAAAAGCTACCTTAGTAAGAATTTCTCCATAAAGAATTTGGGAGAGGCTTCCTATATACTAGGTATAAAATTTTATAAAGATAGAGCTAGGAGGTTTATAGGACTCTCTCAATCATTGTACATAGATAATATCTTGGAAAGGTATAATTTCAGTAATTATAAGACAGTTAATATACCTTTTAGACATAGCGTTCATCTTTCGAGGAAGATGTGTCCTCAAAGTAAAAATGAAAAGATTAGAATGTCCAATATACCAATGCATCAGCTGTAATAAGCTTGATGTATGCCATAATTTGTAGGAGACCTGACATTAGTACGGCTGTAAGTGTTACAAATCGATATCAGTCTGATACAAGCGAAGGTCATTGGATGGCTGTGAAATATGTCCTCAAATATCTTAAAGGTACTAAGGACAAGTTTCTAATGTATGGAGAAAGTGACTTACAAGTGAAAGGATACACAGATTCAGACTTCCAGTCTGATCTAGATGATAGAAATTCTACATCTGGATATGTGTTTATTCTTAATAGTGTTACAGTTAGTTGGAAGAGCAACAAACAGTCATCCACAACTGATTTCATAACAGAGGCAGAATATATTGCAGCCTCAGAAGCAGCAAAAGAAGCAGTATGGATACACAAATTTATCGCTGAACTTGGAATAGTTTCAAGTGCAATGGATCCTATACCATTGTTTTGCGACAACAACGGAGCCATTGCACAAGCTAAAGAGCCGAGAGCACACCAAAGGTCTAAGCATGTGGAAAAAAAATACCATATCATTAGAGAAATCTTGGCTAGAGGAGATGTAATAGTTTGTAGAGTAAATTCTATAAATAATGTAGCAGACCCACTTACTAAAGCCTTAACTCCAAAAGTATTTAAAAGACATGTAGAGTCAATGGGCATTAGATACAATCGTGAATGGCATTAAAGCAAGTGGGAGTTGTTGGGATTTGTGCTTACGTGCCATCCCTTTATGTATGAATATTCGTTTAATATTTATACTAGTATTATCATTTCGTTAAATCGCTAATTATATTTTATATATGGTAAGATGCTTATAACATTTCAGACATTGTATGATCTAAAAAAGTTTATATCTGGTCTAAATGAATTTAGATCAGTGCTAAGAATTAACAACGCTGAGAGTTATAAATGTTAAGAGTTGGCACTGATAAGAGTTATCAGGTTATAAGAGTCAGCGATATCTAAAGAGTTAGAGTCTCGTCTGAAATGAGACAAAGACCATAAAAATATATTAGTAATGACATAGTTGCAAAGAGTTACAAATAGTGTTGAGAAATGTCATTATGCAAATATGTTCTCAAATATTATATTCCTAATCTATCTTCACTGATGCTAGTCTGTCAATGAATACCTTAATAAATATATAAATTGGTGTATGTCTATATCTGGATAGTCCAAATGGTTAGTCTTAGCAAACCATGAGCTTAGTGGAAGCTCGTATAGAGATACAAGTATTCAATAAGGACTGAATACTGAACTGACTCACAAAGATCTCCAATAGACATCCCATAAAGCCGTTAATGGAGGGTCTTTCGAGTTGAGTAGTATTCGTATTCCTTTGACCTGAGTGCCACGATGGGCTTGTGAGTGATCCACCATACTTTGGTTCTACATATGTCAGAAACCTTTAATGGTCTGACCGTTGGGTGTCGCTGGGTATGGTCCAATGCTCATGGAGTCCGGTGTGTATAGATATGGGATCCATCGGCTCATTTGGGTGAGTATTATATCCTAATGCTCTATGGATTGTATTTCAGAAAGTCTTATGACCATAAGCAGTAATTCTTGGGAAAAGAGTTTAACCCTAAGGATAAATAATATTACAAAAGTATTTGGGAATATTATTTATTGAAATACAATTCTAGAGATAAGCTTTCGGTTGGGCATATGGAGATTTGATGATGTTGATCTATATCTCTGCTCTACCCGGATATAAATGATGGAGGGATTATATGAATATGTTATAATCTCAACTTGTATAGTCTAACGCGTCGCTTTGTAATATCTGTAATGTGTGTGGGGCATCGTTCACGGACATATGGAGGAGTTTCATATGACAATTCGGGCATGGACCTAAAGAGTCTCACAATATGAAGTGTACTCATTGTGCACTGGGGCAGCATGATAGATTGAACAGTTCCATCCTAAAAATTCTAGCAAACCAAAAATATGTTTCGGGGTTTCTCAGGTTGTGCACTTGTTTAGACTTAAATGTTAAGTATATTATTTAATTAGTTGACAATAGTTATTAACTAATTAGATATTAACAAGTGGCACAATTTTATTTCATGAATTGTTTTACCATGAATTCAACCATTTACTATGTTAATAAAATCAAATAAGGTAAATATTAATTATTCAAATAGTTTTTGAATAATTAAATAAATATTATTTAAATAAATAAAATATTATTTTATTTATTTGTTATTTTATTCCTAAATGGAAGACATACCTAATTTGAGAAACATAAACTAAATTAAGTAGAGCACAATTTTGTGATTAATGGTTAATTTTATTACACCATTAAAATGACCATAAAAAATTGTTTTGGTAGTTGGCCACTTAATCTAATTTTGGTGGAGCACTTGTGAAGTGTTGAGAGCACTAAAAATGGTTGAGTTTCAATTGTGTTAACTAGTGTGTGAATAAATTTTCGTACAAGGATTGAGAGGAAAAAGAAGAGTTGGTTTTGAAAGAGTTTTTCTTTGAAAATCAACTTGTGAGAAAAACCAAAGGAGAAAGAAAAATAAATTTTTCTTATTTTTCTTTTAAGTAATAAAAACCTTGTTGCTAGAGATTATACTGCTGCTATTCTAGCTTTACAATCCTACCAGATTGTTGTGAAATAGAATTGAACAAAAGTGCACTTTAAGGTAAGCTCAAAGTTGGAGCAAAAAAATTTAGAATTTGAAATCTTCATCGTAGGTCTTCAAAGGTATGTTTTCTATATTATTAAGTTGTTAAGAATTGAAGTACATGTGTATATGTTGATTACATGATAAATTCCGCTTTCGAATTCGTGTATATGATACATGTATTTAGTTTTTTCAATATGTACACAATCATATGCATACACCCTAAAATACGTTAACATTATTTTTCCAAATACCTATATCTCTATGGTAATTGCAATAAATCAAGATTCATTAAGAACAAATCTTATTGACCATACATGGCAATTGGGTATATCTCTATAATAAATTAGAACTTGTAGATGTTACTCTACAATCATACATCAAATTATCTAGGTCTAAATACAATGATGCCTCTCTCGCGTTTATCAAAGTATTACCAAATCAATCACAATATTGATCAGATATAATGAAGCATTAAGAACAAATAATTTGAATAATAAATAATTGAATTCTAATAAATATTGAAAAGATTCAACAATTAAGCACACATATTGAGTTGAAGTACATATATCAAGTATATTATAAAAGAAATTAATTCATGATAACAAGAGAATAATGGCTAAAAAATAAAATAAACATGATAGAACCAAAAGCAAACTAATATAGACATTAATTTTTAATTGATTAATCCACCAAAGATTCGTAATTCCATTACGTCTCTTGAAATTCTCTCTCTAAATTGATCTAATTATGCTTTAGTTGCTCTGTTGGCTCACAAGTGCTCTAAGTTGTATGTCTTTATGTGCCCTTTAAAGGCTGAAACGAGTGACCTTTATATAGGGTTTGATTTGGAGCTTGTAGTGGTAATTCTCATCAATTTAGGAGAAGGCTGATAGCTGGGGTGAAAATTCTTCATCAATGGGGCACTACACTTTTGAACCATTATAATTGTAGCGGTGGCTAGTTATCATTAGGGCAAAAACAAATTGGCACTGGGGTGAAAATTGTGACTAATCCAGGTTTATTTTGGTCTTTCCAATTTTGTTTTGAAGTTGTCGCTAGAGCAAAAATCCTTCTACCGTTGGGGTGAAGATTCAAAATTTTGGAATTTTGACATTTTGGTCCTTGGTTTTTGCTGCTTTCCTCAAAATTTGCATTTTTTCTCTAGTTTCTTTAGATTTCATCATTTTTTGTCCAAGCTCTATAAATAAATAATAATTCACATAAATAGCCATTTATTCTCATAAAATATTAAAATCTTAAATAAAAATAGTAATAAAATAAATGATAAATATGCCCTTATCAAACTCCCTTAAATTTAAACACTTACTTGTTCTCAAGCAATAAAAATATTTAAAGAGAAAAATCAAAGGGTATACTTGACAATAAATAAAGGCTTAAAAGAAAACATAACATGACATGCTAAGTTAGTGAGATGATCAAAATAATTGTCTCAAAGGCTGTTGAAATAGCATAAATCCTTTTTAAAAGGTAAATAGATAACTATTAACAATTCCAAACACCTTCATTTATTTCCTTATTCTTCCTAAAAAATAATAACTATGTGTATGTGTGCAAGTAACAAGTAATAGTTAAAACCATACCTTGATTTACTCTATACTTTAGTTTGTATAGAAAAGATGATGTCTCGACATTTTATTTTATACTGACACTTCCATAGGTTTGTTTTTCATACCACTCTTCACTAATGTAGAAAGACACTTGTCTAGGGTTTTATTTAGGAATTTTCTTAGCTTGTAACAAAAGGCTAGGGTCAAGGTGAGATAAAAGGATAAACAATTTGGTTTAAGTCACACCATGAACACTTTATCTAAAAATCTCTTGATCTATTTTTCTTTGAATTATCTCCTCCCCCAAACTTATTATGTTTTCCATTCTTCTTTTCAATCACTACTTTCGAAATAATTTCTTATATTTTCTTAAGCTAGGGCATAAAGAATTTAAAGAGTTTTTTTCCCTTTTTCTGAATACCAAACATAAATTGATAAATACTACCCAGACTTAATTGCTTTCTACTTCAGTACCTTTTTCTCATACAACCACAACATGATTTCTTTTAAGAGTATTTCTAAATAAACTCAAGGTTTATGATATTACGGGTATATTTTAGGATGAATAAGCTTAAAGTCATAGGCTTGTAATGTGATTAAATAGAAAACAAATGAATATTTAGGTTCAAAAAGGGTAACTAGGGATAAATATACATTTAAGGTAGGCTAGAATAGGTTTAATCTGTCCAAAGATGGCCTAACGTCATTTTTCTATTCATGTGTTTTCTAAAATTTTGCCTTAAGTAGTAATTAAAAACAAGTTCTAGAATGTCAGTTTTCGAGACTTGAGTGTACTCCCTAAAGCATAAGTATCTCTAAGTAAAAGTTTAACTATACATGCTTATAAAGTGCTCAAAATAATGGTGTTTATAGATAAGGTTGAATTTGCTTCTAAATTTAGATAATAGAATTGTCTCAAGTATCGATCATTTTCTAGGGATTTGTGAATGATAGCATACATATTGATTCAATAACTAAGCATACATATCGAGTTCAAGTAATGGCACTATAAAAAAAATTAGTTCATGATAACAAGAGAATAATGGTTGAAAAATAAAATAAACATACTAAAACCAAAAACAAACCAATAGAGGTGTAAATTTGCAGTTGGTTAATCTGCCAAAGATTCACCAATAATCTTTTGCTTCTCTTGAACTTGTTTCTTTAAATTGATCTATGCTCTAATTGCTCTGTCGGCTCAAAAGAGCTCTAAGTTATGTGTCCTTTAAAGGTTGGAACTAGTGGCCTTTATATTGGGTTTGATTTTGAGCTTATAATGGTAATTCTCATCAATTCACAAAAAGGCTTATCGCTAGGGTGCTACGCCTTTGAACTATTATCGCTACAACAGTGGCCAGTTATTGCTGAGGCAGTGAACTTTTGTTGGGGAAAAAATTACAATTACTTATAGGTTTATTTTAGTCTTTCCTGTTTTGCTTCTAGAGCCGCTGGAGCAAAAATCATTTTACCGGTGGGGCGAAAATCCACAACTTTAGAATTTTGCCATTTTGGTCCCTAGTTTTTGCTGCTTTGTTCAAAACTTGCATTTTTTCTCTAGTTTCTTTAGATTTAATCTTTTTCAATTAAAACCCTATTAATAAACAATAATACATATAATTAGCCATTTATTTTCATAAAATATCAAAATCTTAAATAAAATGGGATAAAATATATGGCAAATATACCCTTATCAGCACACATGTGCAATGTGTTCATTATTAGGTAATACGCATGTCATACATATACATTAGTGTAGCAGAACACAAAATTTAATTTCCTAAAGTAATAAACATATTTAAATTTAAATCTTTTCATACAATTATGAAATAGAGATTGAAAATTATTCTTGTCAAGCCTTTGGATTAAAATTGGAGTTCACCTTGAAATGAATTCATTTGCAATTCTTGGACTCAACAATGGTGGGCTTAAGTCACTAGAATAGCAGCTCCAAATCCAGAAAATTATGTTTAACCTACATGTTTTGTTTCAAAGCTAAGAAATTGTTTTTCTCTTTGTTTATCTCTTAAATAACAAAAAATGAGTGAAAGATGATGAATAGTTTCAACTTTTTTTTATCAAATGGTATAACCTTTTTCTTCAAAATGAAACCTATTTCATTTATAAAGCGAATTCCCTTTTTTGCCAACACATTTTCTTAACACTTAAGCAGAGGCCCCACCAAACCTTATCTTAACTATTCAGATTCCTTATTATTAATTGTTTGACTTTAATAATATTAAATAAAATAAAAAATAATTCTTTTTTTATTTAATAAAAGTTGTTTGTCTAATAAGCAAGGGTAATTTTATAATTTCTTTAGTCAAACAATGAATGGCTCACAATGCACTACTTGCCATTATTCCATTGGTCAACAACTTTTGTTAACTCATTAAGGTACTGAACTTTTAAGTTTTGACAAGTGCACAACCCGAGGGGTTTTAAAACATATATCCAATTTGCTAGAATTTACTAGATCTATCTTTTCAATTCTCTACATTGCTCAGTACACAACGAGTATACTTCATATTGCAAGACTCCTTAGGTCCATGACCGATTTGTCAAATGAAACTCTTCCATGAGTTCGTGAACAATGTCGTACGCACACATCACGAATATTACAAAAGCAACACGTTGACCATATAAGCTGAGGTTGTAAGCGTTAAACCATAAGACTTTAAGAAATATAATCATAGAGCATTAGGATATATAACTCACTAGCGTGACCTGATGGGTCTCATATCTACATACACTAAACTCTACGAGTATCTGACCATACCTAGCGACACGCAACTATCAGACTATGAAAGGTCTCTAAGATCTGTCGAAACAAAGTATGGTGGATCACGCATAAGCCTACAGTGACGCTCGGTCAAAGAACCACGAATATTGCTCAACTCGAGAAGTCCTGTCATTGACAGTTTCATGGGATGTCTATTGAAGGTCCCTAGGTGTCTATTCAGTACCCAGTTTTTACTGGATACCCGCATGCTTATACGAGCTTCTATTAAGATCATGGTCTGTTAAGACTAACCATATAGACCGTCCAAGTATAGACATACATTGATCTATATAAAAAGGTTTCTCTGATAAACCCATATTGGTAAAATAGATCAGGAACTTAGTGTTTGAGAACAGACTGCATAATGACATTTTCTAGCACCATTTGTAACTCTTTGTAACTATGTCATTACTAATATATTCTCAGATCTTTGTCTCATTTCAGATAAGACTCTAACTCCTTAAATTTAGCTGACTCTTATAACATGCTAACTTTTAGCGATGCTAACTCTTAACATTTATAATTCTCAGCTTTGTTAACTCTTAGCACTGATCTAAACCCCTTTAGAGCATACTAAACTATTGCAGATCATACAATGTTTGAAATATTACAAGCATCTTACCATTTAATAAATATAATTAGAAATTTAATGAAATATCTATTGTTTAAATATTAAAATTAAATATTCAAATAAAATAGGATCATACGTTAACACAAATCCTAAAAGATATATGATGTTCTCTTTGATGAACTCAATTATCGACTATTGTGTAACTATCTTCAATGGGATGACCTTTACTCACTTGGTGAAGTAGTCGGTTGTTACTAAGATAAATAGGGGTAGATCCTCTCAATAATATCCATTGCCCATCCTTTGAATGACCAAGGTTTAATTACTACATGCATTTCTTTGGCTCGGACTATCTAAACGGAGCCATTTCCATGGTTGGCTACCAGAACCCATTTTTCAATAATGATTTCTTCATTAACCAACCACTCAGATATGCTCCTACCAATCCTTCATATGATTTGGCCATTACCAACATATATTCTTTTAGGTCGATGTACCTTAGCAATTCTCCTACGGGTCCTCTTTTGAATAATTAACCTACAAAGAAAGTAAATTTGGTGATAGTATCTTTAAAGTTCAATCAATACTAGCATTAGGATTCTCCATATACTTAATTAACTCATCCCTCTATTTTGTGTTTAAATTAATTTGTAAAATCAGCTTCAGTACTTCCTGTCTCAGTGCGACTAGCTTATTACTGATTAGGCAAGAATTTGATATATAAATTAACAAGACTTATTGTAGAGGTTTTTTGAAACCTAATGCCCCATGTGCTAGATCGTTGGCTTATGAATTATCGATCTTTGTCAAAAATTTGATAAGGGTATACTCTCTATTTTTTTGTTTAATGACCAGTAATGAGTTGTTTCTTATTTTCATGTCTTTAATCCCCATTTTGGCAAGTAATTACATCCCAATGGTAAGGGGTTCGTATTCGTCTTAATTGTTGGTGCAGAGAAAATCCAACATAAATGACATCTTCATTTTCAAGCCATATTGGGAAATGAGCACGAAGCTGGCTCTAGCTGCTTGTACTATTTCGATCCATCAAAGCATAATTGCCATGATTGGATATTAATATAACCAATTCTATATTGGCATTAGGTGAGTAAGAGGATGGATGATCTGTTAGGAAATTGGCTAAGGCTTGTCCTTTGTTGGCTTAATGAGGGATATACTTAAAAAAAAATTCAAATTGACCAATTGCCCATTTTTCAGCTAATTCCTTAAAATGGCTTTAACAGCAAGTACTTAAAAATATTGGTTGGCTTATAACATGTAATACCTGAGTTTTATGCAAGAAAAATAGAGAGCCTAACATAGCTTTTATATAGCCCTGTATTTAGGTTTGACATTAATCATAACACATTGAGATAGTAAATGGCATTCTCTACCCCTTAATGTTCTTGTGCCAACATGCTTATAATAGATTCTTTGGCCACTAAAATATAAAGAATAGGGGATGGGCCTACTTTTGAGGAAACCATAATTGGTGGCCTTATGAGGTACTTCTTGATTTTATCGAAGGCTTATTGATGATGCATGGTCCATTTAAATTTTTCATCGTTCATTAGTTTCAATAGAAGGTGACCAAGAATGAAGATGTCCAGCTAAATTCAAAACAAATCACCTCAAAAATTTATGTTGCTGCAGATGCTTTTATGAGGGCTTTGGATTTATTCTTATATAGCTCAATACCCATTGTTGTACTAAGAAACCAAGAAATGTTTTAGCTGAAACACCGAATGTGCCCTTCAAGGGATTCATCTTTAGTTGATGAAATCTCATTCTATCAAATGACACCCTTAGTTTGGCCAAGTGTGCTTTATCTAAATTGGACCTGACTACAACATTATCAATATAAACATCCATAAATCATCCTATCAAGTCATGAAAGATGTTTATTGCTCGTTGGTATGTTTCTCTGGCGTTCTTTAAGCCAAAAGGCATCACTATCCATTCATACGTCCTAATGGCCCTTGGACATCTAAAAGGTATTTTGCTAACATCTGGATTTTTGATGAATATCTAGTTATATCCAAAATGGCCATCAAGGAAACTCATGATCGCGTGACAAGTAGCTGAATTAACCAATAAATTGACAATGGGCATGGGATATTCAACCTTTGAAGTTTCCATGTTTAAATTCCTAAAATCTATACATAGGCGAAGGTTGTCATTTTTCTTAATAACCGTACCACATTGGATAGCCATTCCATATAGTTTATTGGCCTTAAGAAATCGGCTTCGAGAAGTCTTTTAGTTTGTTATACTATTTTTCTTCAACCTCTCTTGACATTCTTCTCATGTGTTGCTTGCAATGCTAAAATCCTTCCTTGATTGGTATGCTATGCTTTACTAAAATTTGGCTTAAGCTAGGCATTTTAGTGTAGTCGTATGTAAAATAATCCTTGTATTCCCTTAATAGTACCACAAACTTAGTCTTGAATGTTGGATCTAAATGTACACTGATGTAAATCGGCCTAATTTCTTGATCTCCAAAATTAATCTCTTGAAGTTGGCTTTTGTTTGAAGGTTATAATCATCCAACTACGGTGGGGCTAGTTTTACTTCTCGCATAATTGATCTGAGGGTCTTCAGCCTCATCTTCATATACATATTTAACAGAAGCAGATAAACAAGAGGTCGACCTATTTTCATAGTGGTTGGTTGAGCTAATTCTTCCTTCAAGACCTATTGAGTGTCGCTAATGTGCGGTTAAACTGTGTCCCTTATGTATTGGCCATCAACATTTATCTTGAGGATGGTGGTTCTAAGAGATGAGTTGTATAGAGATGTCATGGCTACTTGTTCATTTCTTATAAAAAGGGATTAGAATTAGCATGAATTATTTCTATAGACCCGCTAGGTTGTCATATAAAATCATCTAGCGCATACTACATGGAAAAGTCTTATTGGAGTGGATCTATTACTTTCCTAACAAGACTTTGTAGTCACTTAAGTTAGTGACTACATAAAATGGTTTGTCACACTCTATGTGGTCGATCTTTTCCCTCACTGATGTAAACATGTCTATAAGAGTTGCACAACCAACAAAATTGGTTATAATCACCTCTGATAGTTCTAAATCATTTTTGGATAACTCTAGCTTTCTTAACACCTACAAGGGTAAAATATTTATTCTAAACTCATTATTAATGAAGTTTATTTTACAAGGAACTCCATTGAGGTCGACTTTAACATAAAGTGGCTAGATATGCCAGATCATATCCTTAAGTGGGTAAGATAGGGTTAACAATGTTAATTCATGAGGTTCATCATTTATGGCATTGTATATCTCAATCAAATATCCATCAAGAGTTGAAAGTTGTCCAGGTTCGGGTTAAAAGGACTCTAGTAGCATAACGACCATATTGACCGCTTCTTTTTTAGTCTTCAATTCACTTGCCCCTTGTCTGTTTTGTCCTTTTTAATGGGTACCTAAACCTTGTTTAGTTAGGATAAAGAAGGAGAATGTTTACTATCTCAGATCAGCTTTGTTTGTAAGTGACTTCATGTTGCTCTATTGTTATAAATCTTCTTGTTAAGATTGTCTATCTTGGCTAAGTTCTTTTTAATGTCTTAGCTCTCCTTACTATGATGCTGGATGGATTCTCACAAAGGTCTTAGTTGATCACGTCTTTGCATGCACCTCTGCTGAGTCTTCGTTGGCTTGGGGTGTATTTGTAACCATGATAACTCCATTGCTGATCAAATATGCACTATTTTGGAACATTGTGTCCCCATTTATCAACTCTGTATACCTTCGACTTGAATGTTTTCTTGTGTTGGTGCTGCGAAGTTGATCTAGAGATGAATGGTCTTTGACCATCCTTAGTGACTTTTACAAAAGTTGTTCGACATTATAGGCAGACTAAATAATTTTTTAGTAATTGGTTCTTCACATGTAACGGGTTCTTCTATGATGATCCTCTCATTATAGAAGGGATCTTTAGCAGTGTCCCTTACCTGAATCTTTATTCTTGAATTATTAAGAGTCTAAATTTGAGTTGACGATCGTTCTCCTAGAGTCTTCCTCTTAGTTGAGGGTATAACCGTGTTTACACTTATGATGGAGAAAGGATCGATTTTAATAATAGATAACTTACCTTTAAAGTTAAATAAATGTCGACCTTCAGTAATAAGTTGCGAAATTTTATTTCTAAACACAATACAGTTGTTAATACTATGTCTCCAAGAGTTGTGCCACTTGTAATAATCCTTGCCAGTTCTTTGTTCAAGCAGCTGGATGGTATGCCCTCAGAGAGCTTGATCTGTTTTTTCTTTGAGATTTAATCGAATATTTCATTGCCTTTTCTCAAATTAAATGAGTAATCCTTAGCAATCTGAGCATTCTTGTTGAACTTATTCTTCTCTTTGGAAGAAGTTGGCCTCTTAAGAACAAGACATTTGTATAGGCTCCTTTTACTACCTAGCAAGACAGACTTCTTCATCCAAATCCAAGTCATCAGAGTCACTCCTTAACTTGATCTAGATTATAGCTATATCAGGCTGTCCTTATAGTAAACCCTTTTAGAGGATGCCTTTTTTTGGTCCCTCTCTTTCAGGAGCCTTTTATAACTGGCTGTTCTAGTGGCTTATTCGTATAAATTTTTAAATCGGTGTCCTTCAAAGTACTTCTTCATTGTGAAATATATGCCCCTAATGACCATGGGTACATAGTCGGTCTTAGTGATTTATTTATGGCACTGCGTTCTGAGCTTTTTGAAGTAGGCTGTATACTTGGACACTGATTCTTCTAACATCTGCATTGCCTTAGCTAGGTCGATTAGAGTAACCTATGTAGGTGGCTGATAAAATTCAACATGAAATTTATCTTCCATCTGTTCCCAGCTAGCAATGGATTCTAGCATTAAAATTCTGTACCAAGTGAAAATAGCCTTCATCAATGAGTTACCGAATAATCTTAATCTCCAAAAGGGGGATAAGCTAGCTTCCCCACATTGCACCATAAATCTTAAAGTATGCTTGAAGGTTGTGATGTTCTCTTCCCATAAAAATAAAAAGAACTCTGGGATCTCGTAGCCTTTAGGAAAAGGGAATATGGAGTCTATACTATTGGATACTGCTTCCTATAAGAAAGCCTTGCTGTCAGCTTCAAGTCAACCCCCATATTCTGTGGAGCCTTAGCCAAAATATTTTGGCCACTCTCATTGCCCTGATTGTTGGATAGTCTAGGTAGTCTTACAAATCAAAACTAAATCGGCCTCATTAGGATTAGTTGACTTGCTCATGTGCTTGCAGAACTGGTTGGTGAAAGTTACCCAAGTTTGCCATATTTTTAACTTAATCATAGCTAAAACTATTCCCTGGTTAACTTTGTTGAACTTGATCATTTATAGATTCAATATACTCAGGTAGTCTTAAGATGTTAACCGATCTATGTTGGAGGTCGGCTTATTCGTATTTTTGATGTTACAGGGCTCTCAGACCTCTTGGTTAGTTTGGCCTTGAAGAAGAGGCATAAGCTCAGTCTAATTATATCTTATAGTCTCTAAATTCTTTATAATGCTTACGCTGATGTTCGGGTTGTCTTCAATCCATAATCTGAAAATTGCGACCATTTGATAGGTAAGTATAGATCTCAACTATTGGTTCTCCAAAGAAATTTTGGAAACCACCCTTGAAAGTCAGCTATAGAGAATGGCCTTGTTAACAGCAGGGTATCTCTTAGGATGTCATTGAGTTGTTGTGTAAATGAATATTCCTCAAGATCGTAACCATCTTTAATTTCTATATGATGCATTGCATTTAAATGATCTCTGATAGGAGTGGTGGTCGGCTCTTCACCCTTTTTCGTTGCACTGGTAGGTTTAGTGGAAATCTTTTGGGTTCTAGTAATTTTTAGATTCTTCGTCATACTTTTAGTTATTATGACATATAATGAGAAGTCCAAATGGTCGTGCCAAAAAAAATGTTCGGGCTTAAATTTAATTGCATAGGGATTCGAGTAGATCCAGTGATCTACTAAAAATATGAATTACCTCAAATTTTCAAAGAACTAAGGCTAGGATTTGTCAAATCAAGCTAAGTCGAATTTGACCTATAGTGAGCAAGGCTTAGAACAAACTTAGACTAAAAGATAGCAGACAAACTCTAAAGTTTGGGTTACTTCATGAAGAAGAACAATTAAAACTCAATAATTGGGCTATGAAGATTAACATGCAAGGATCAGATCATGTGTTGAAAGTTATAAAAGAAAAAAAGGCCTAATTGTGAAAAATTGTATTCTTGCATTGAATGTAAATATATCATCTTTACAAAGATTTAGTCTCTTTATATAAGCTCCAAAAATCTTGTTGAATACTACCTTTATAAAGAAAAAGAATTTTAATCAAATAAAATTCTTGTGCTAATAGGCACCTAATATGGGCCTACTACCCAACTTATTTTGGATTAAAAATGTTCAAAAAGAAAGAACATTAATGAGCACACTATGTACAACTTTGGGCTAGCAAATGAATGAAATATTCCTTTTTTATCAAAAAAAAAAAAAACTTTGGGCCAGCATAACAGTTGTTCCCACAGTGTGTGCAACCCTCTACCTCCACTTATGACTTCGGCTTTGTTGATGTATTGGGCTTTCCACCGGTCATAAACTAAAGTGAGTTGCTGCTGTGATTTTTTTCCTTCTTTTTAGAGCATAACAGCACCAAGTGTGGTATCTCTTTTTGCCAACATCACCGCTTGCCTTAGATCTTCCATGCGAACATATGCATATGTCTACTCTACTAACGGAATTGACTAAATATGAAGCACATCCCCTCATATCTTGTTAAGATGATCGTCTAGTGCATCCAAGAATGTGTAAACTCTATCCTTTTGTGAAATAGAGGTACACTTTTATATGTCGGTTTCACATTTCATTGAATTTAGGGGGTGAAAATTGATTTCTCTATATAGGCCTTGAAGATTGTTGTAATATGCTTTGATAAATCCTCCAAATTGTTTAAGCCTCGTTACATTCCTCTTGAGAGCATAAACCCGTGATGTGTCAACGCCATCAAAATATGTTATAACAATAGTGCCCCACATTGCTTTTGCTGTTGGGAATTTGATGTAGTTGCTGATCAGTTTTGGATCCATAGAGTTAATCAGCCATCCCTTCACCACTGCATTTTTAGTTCTCCATTTTCTAAAGTAAGGATTTGTCTCTTGGGGTTTTGAAATTTCCCTATTGATATATCCCAACTTGCCTTTGCTTAATTGGTTTCATGAAGCTTGATGCTAATCAGTACAACAATAGATTCATGATTCGATGAGGTTCGTGTCTCTGGTTCAACATCTGTGATATTTTGGATGTTTGGTTTGCAAAGAGTAAATTGTTTCCTTGGGAATTCTCTATTATGGGAGAAGTATATTCTCTCATCTCTCAAAATTTATCTGGTCCTTTTTTTCATTCTTTTTGCTTTTTCACATGGGAAAAAAAAAAAGGAAATGTGAAAGTCCTAAACCTATGCTCCAATACCTTGACAAGAAAGTGTTTTCGTTGATATATAGTAGAATATAAAGAGATGCTTATATATCAAATACATAAATCTATTCTAGGAAGTAGTAACTGCTATAAACAATTCTAGGCTTGAAATTAGTATTTTATAATTACTAAAACAAATAAAAAAGAATCCATATTATCTTTTTATAAGATCGGATTCTATCAATAGGATCCTTTATTAACAACTAAAGATTGAATAACAAATAATAGACAAGGACGTGTTGATGTATGGTGTTAAGGGCATTGTGAGGTGTGTTTTAGGTCCGTTTGAGGTGTTTTATTTATGGTGCAAGTTTAGGGTTTTAAGCCATAGAAAACACTAGCCTAGAGATTAAAAAACAAGTCTCTTGAATCTTTTATAGGGGGTGGCATTTTTTAAGTATAATGATGCCAGGAACAAACTTAAAGTTGTTAAAATATGATATAGATTTAAAAGGAATAAGCAACTTGAATCTTTTCTGGAGGATGGCATTTTGTGAGGATAATGATGTAGGAACAAATGCAAAGCTATTGAAATATGACGTGGATTAAAGAAAACGTCAAGAAAAAAAGAAGAAATTATATTAAGAAAAAGAAAAAGAAAGTATGGTTCACGCGTGAAGGTAAAGCTTAGGCAAAAAGAGATTTCATTTTAACATTTGGGTTTCAGAAAATAGTTAATTTGAAAATAGCTGACGTGGTGTCCTAGGTTTTTTCTCTTGGTGCACGGTACTAACCTACGCCATTTTTTATAAGGAGAAAAAAATCAAGTAAAACGTTGCCGCCCGCCGCTCCTAGCCGTCGCCTGTGGCGCTCTTCTTCTGCTGTTCCTCTTGTCAGAGTGATGGAGGCCGCTGGCTGCAGCCAACCTACTGTCGTCCCAGCCTCGTCGGGGCTATCTCCAGCGGATGTCGCGGGTGACCTCTGGCTGCTACAGATGCTTCTTCTTGGTCGGGACAAGGTCATGCAGACCTAGCCGTGGTGCAGCCATCCGTGTATCTCGCTATCTCTGAACTGGCTGAGGGGCTACCGTTCGTGTCTGCAGGTTCCGCTGCGGGTGAAGCTCTCACATACCCTACCCCCCACCCCCCCCCCCCCCCCCCCCCGCGACGCTCGCGAATGGTGGCTGTGCCACGACGAACTTGGCCACCTTGTCGAAGGCTTCCGCTAGCGCTGGTTCTGGGCAAGCTTCTGCTGGCACTGGTGTTGGATAGGTTACCGCTGGTGCTGGGAAGGTTACCGCTAGTGCTGGTTCTGGGCTGGCTTCCGATGGCGCTGGTGTTGGGTAGTCTCTTCTAATGGCCGACCGGTTTGGCTATAGGGTTACTGTCGCAATGGCCGAAGGTGACAAGAACTCAGCTTCGGCTACTGCTGGTAGTGGGCTGAGCTCCGGTACACCGCCATTGGCTGCGACTGCTATAGTGGCGAAAAGGGTTGGCAGCAAACCTACTGTCGTGCACACCAACCAGCCGTGGGTGTACTTGTTTGCTGATAACCGAACCCGAAGCTATGGAAGTGAACTATAATTTGTCCCTTATACCATTTCGAATGGTAAAAAAGTTGTTAAATTCAATTATAATGAACTTAAAGAAGAGGAGAATAGATGGCAGCATGCGTTAATTGGTTGTATGTATGGATTATTTCCTAGATTTCAACCACTCCAAGCCTTTGTAATGAATCGTTGGAAGCATTTTGGCTTAGTTTCGGTTCACTCCATTAAAGATTGATTGTTTCTGTTTAACTTTGAGAATGAACTTTGGCAGCAGAAAACACTTGAGGATAGACCTCTGACCTTTGATCAACGTCCATTGATCCTCAAAGCTTGGAAGCCCAAAATGATTATAGATGTAGCCAGTATCAGAACTCTGCCTATTTGGGTACAATTCCCAAAACTACCGTGGAATTCTAGAGCCTCCCACTTTTGAGTCGTATTGCTAGCTCATTGGGATCCCCTAAATTCTGTGATCAATGTACTTTGAATAAAATAAGGTTGGCTTTTCGAGATAGTCCTAGTGGAAATGGATGTGGAGGGCAAGTTTTCTTCCATAATTACCTTAGAGGATGAATAGGGTAATATAGTTAAGCAGGAGGTGACTTATGAGGGGAAGCCCACTGTCTGCCCCAAATGTAAACGGATTGGTCATGAGGGGAAAGATTGTAAGACAGGGATAAAACAAGTGTAGAAAGCAAAAGAGATGGATCAGAACAATCAAGGTAGAATTGAAGCACCTATTATCCACCCTGAAAAGCAGGAACAGAAAAAGCTAAATACAGGCAAAGCAGAGATGGATATACAGAATCTAGAAGGCAAGGAGGAGAATACCCCAACAGATAAGGAAATGAAATAAGTGTTAGGTAATGGGGGATCAGAGATTTTTCAGGCAGTGGACAGATTCAACTTAAGGAAAACTATTAATCTGACACATGATGTGAAAATTATAGGGAATGGTTGACATGCCACAAGGTGCTCTAAATCCCCAAATAGGGGACAATGATCACAAGCTGGAATATCTGAGGTCTTCATAACCCTTGTAAACAATCAAATATAAGGTCTCTAATTAAATCTTGTCGATTATGTATTTTGGGGTTGTTAGAAACAAAAGTTAAACTATATAATTTAGATACCATTTGAAAGAAATTAGCATTATGGGATTGGAAGCTAGAAAATAATTCAAAGTGTCTAGATATGGGAAGAATTTGGATTGTCTTTAATCCTGCTAGATGCAATGTCACGATCCTACAAAAGCACCATCAATTCATACATAGTAAAGTTCTTATTGATGGCATGGTGTTTTACTAGACTCTTGTTTATGGTGCCTCTACCTCTGATGAGAGAGAAAACCTATGGAAGGACCTTTGTGATGACTTGACTCCCAACACTATACCTTGGTTAATCTAAGAGGACTTCAACAACGTCCTCATCAATAATGATAGAATTGGGGGCCAATGGGTAAATGATAACATAGTGGAACAATTTAAAAGTTGGACATCGAGACTAAACATTCGAGTTAAAGAACCATGACTGTCGCTATATTTGGTGCAATAATCAAACAGGAGGACAACGAATTTTGAGGAAAATTGACTGGGCATTTGTTAATGGAAACTGGTTAGATGCTTTGGTATTTTTTGAGTGTGAGGTTTTACCAGTTGGCATTTCAGATCATTCCCCTCTTGTGGTAACCATCTCTAGAGCTTCCTATAGTGGCATTGTTCCTTTTAAGTTCTTCAATGCCTGGTGTGACCATCCCGAGTTCCTCTCTACAGTCGAGCAAGGTTGGTAGCATGATTGTTATGGCTCCCCAATAGTCTGAGTCTGGCTCAAACTCAAGTTATTAAAACCCAAGCTAAAAGAGTACAACAAAGTATTTTTCTTTGATGTCCAGCAAAAGATTGAAGACTACAAATTGATGTTGGCCTCCTTACAGAGTAGTTTGATCCACGATCCATTTAACCAAATTCTTCAAGACGAGGAAATGGGCATTTATCAGCATTTAAGGAAACTAATTTATGCAGAAGAAAGCACTATCAAACAAAATTCAAGAATTAGATGGATTCAAGTGAGGGATTCAAACACCAGCTAATTTCATAAGTCAGTTAAGCATAGAAGAGCTCGGAATAGAATAACTTCGATTGAGAGCCAAAATAGGGAAAACTCTAAAGATCCTAAGGTTGTGAAAGATGCCATAGTCCGTTACTACAAAGATTTGTTGGGTACCAACACTTCCTATAGGGCGTCCATATAAAAGAGAATCATAAATGCTAGCCCTAAACTAAAGGTAGACGATAGAGACATGCTGAATGCTTCTGTTATAGCCCAAAAAGTCAAAAATGCTATTTTCAGCATCAATGGTGATAAAGCCTCTGAACCTGATGGTTATGACAGTGATTTTTTTCAAAAATATTGGCACATTCTTAAAAATGAGGTGACTGAAGCTGTGCAACATTTCTTCTCCTCAGGTCAGCTTTACAACCCCATAAATGCCATTGTCATTACTTTCGTGCCTAAGATTTATAATCCTCATAGCTTGGGGGACTACAGACCAATTGCATGTTGTACGGTCCTTTACAAATGTATCACCAAAATAATAACATGTAGGCTAAGGAATGTGGTGAACTATTTAGTCAACCTCAGTTAATCTACTTTTATTCGTAATAGGAAGATAACCGATAATGTTTTATTGGCACATGAACTTGTGAGGGGCTATGATTGAAATAGTGGTAGCCTAAGATGTGCTCTTAAGATAGACCTTCGCAAGGCTTATGATTCGATCTCATAGGATTTTCTAGAAGAGGTATTGATAGGGCTTAACTTCCCTTATCACTTTATCAATATCACATGAAGTGTGTCAGAACAAGCAAATACTCAGTTGTGGTTAATGGCAAATTAAAGGCTTTTTCCCGGGGATGAAAAGATTGAGGCAAGGGGATCCCATGTCCCCTCTGCTTTTTGTGTTGGCCATGGAATACCTAATTAGGAGTCTGAGCTGTATTCCTCAGAACTAGTTTATATATCACAGGGGGTGTAAAAGGCTGCAATTAAATCACTTGATGTTTACAGATGACTTATTCTTGTTCTCTCATGGCGATGACAAGTCGGTGGGCCACTTTAAGCAAGTGCTTGATGAATTTTCAATGGTTTCAGGGCTACACCTTAACAATAGTAAGTGCTTCATTTTCTTTGGGAATGTTCCTCAGTCTACCAAGGAGATAATTCTATAGATTACCCAGTACTAATAAGGTATGTTGCCTATCAAATACTTAGGTATTCCCCTAATTTCAAGTGGACTGAAGAAATACCATTGTCAGAAGCTTATTAATAGGATAATCGCTAGAATCTCAAGTTGGACTGTGAAATATTTGAGTTATGCGGGGAGGTTGCAATTAATAAAATCTATCATAATGAGTATGCACATCTACTGGTGTTCTAAGTTCACCCTACCTAAGTCAGTCACCAAAGAAATTGAAAGCAAATGCCGTAATTTCTTATGACATGAAAGTAACCAATAAGGGAAGCGAGAATTAGTGGGCTAGAATGAGGTGTGCAAAGGAAAAAAAAAGGCGGTCTTGTCATTAAATCTATAAGTTTGTAGAATTTATCAGTAGTTACTAAGCATATCTGGGAGCTAGTTGTTGTGAAAACTTCTTTATGGGCAAATTAGGTAACTGATGACAAACTGTAAAGGCTAAGTTTCTGGGGAATCACAAAACCAATGGATTGCAGTTGGACATGGAGGAAAATCCTTAAAGTGATAAGTCAGATAAAACAATTGTTCTTATATGATTTGGGTAACGACAAATCCTTCTATTTTTTTGTGGGATCCATGGCTGAGTTGGGAATTCATAGCTGATAAATTCCCCCACATTGACATTTTTTATGCTAATTTTTCACGGGATGCTAAGGTTAATGATCTATGGAAGCATGGTCATTAGAACCTCCCTGATCCTTTGGATGAGAACACTGCTCAGGTATGAGATTATCTCCGAAAAAAAATTTCAATTACTGAAGGAGAGGATAGAATTTCATGGACAGCAAGCCCCAATGCAAAGTTTTCTATTGCGAGTGCTTGGAGGAGTCTCAAGAATAATGATGCTAAGGTGGAATGGTATAAACTGATATGGGGAACACAACATATTCCTAAATACAGCTTCATTACTTAGTTAGCTTTGAAGGATAGATTATCTACAAGGGAGAGACTTAAAAAATAAGGGCTTATTCCATCAGATGATTGCCCTCTTTGTGGTTGTGACAAGGAGACAATTCCACACTTATTTTTCCAATGCAGGTTTAGTAGTGATATATAACACAAAGTATTTATGGCATGTCAACTCAATCAATGCCAGGACAGATGGCAACGAGTGATCTCTTTTCTCTGTAGGAAATCTAAAGGCAAATCTATGCTCAGCAAGATCAAAAGAGTCTCGTTCTATACTACAATCTATTTTATTTAGAGAGAGCGGAATTTGGCTGTCTTCTTATAGAAAACTCATTCTACTAACTATGTCTATCAAAATATGAAGAATGTTGTCTGGATTCAATGTATAAGTGTTGTCAATGGCCAAATGATAGATCACATTGCAGCTGGTTGGTAAATGTAGCTAAGAATTTTAGGAGCTGTAATATCTTAACGTCTCTCCTTTGATTATTTTCTTTATAATACCTATTGGATTTAGAATTTATAACAATTCTTTAATTACCCCAAAAAAAAAAAAGCTTGGGCAAAAGTATGGTAAATTAGTTCAATTGTAATAATGTTGAATGAATTTTACACGTGAAAGAGACTTTATAGGATTAGGGTTTTGTGTTGGGTTAAAAAAATTTATTTCATTATAATCTTCTTAGTATCTAGTTTATTTAATAGGTTTTACCCTAGTTATAAAGGAAAAATAAATTTAATAAATAAAAGAGGTAAGATACTAATTTTATTTTGAATAAAACTCTATCATGTTAATTAATTACAAAATTCAATAAGAAAGTTAAATTTTCTTATTTTCAAAGGCTCTAAGGATAAAAAATTGTCATATTAGACTTGTATTTCTTTATTAACCTTATTTATATGAGTTTACCTTTATTTTGGGTTAAGTTTTTCTTTAATCAATAGATTCACGGGCTTTAAGTTTTATTTAGTGCAACATTATGCCTTTCTAACCATAACCTAAGATTAAGCCCTAGAAAGTGACTTGACCCACATGTTATATACCTTATGAAACATATTCGGGTTCACGTGTGGGCTTGGACTTGGGTTATTGTGGATATTGTATAGCAAGACTAACTCATCTCTAATAATTTTAAAAATTGCTCCTCTCAATAAGGGGAGAGATTTGTACACAAAACATCGATGCAAATCAAAATCATAATATTTAGCAAGTTCTTCCTCGGCTTATTCAACAAAACTTAAGAGCTAAAAGATCCTTTCCTCGCCGCCACTTATAAATATAAGACATTGTATTCATGTTCATAGAGGGAATAAATATTATAAAGTGAAATATATATATATATATTTTAAAAATAATAGTATTTTTATATTTATCTCATGCACAAAGTCGTCAAATAAAAGAAATTAGCTATATTTCATTTGAATAAATAAATATCTTTTTTTATTTTTAAATAGTTAAATGTTAAAGAACTAAGAATATAACATTTCTTCTTAAATTAATTTTTATTAAATAATAAAGATAATCAACAAGCAAAGGAATTCCTCCGATAAAAAATAATAGTTTTTAAGAATTGTTTTTGTTAAATTTATCAACCGAGTATAAAAAAAAGAGGTTCCTTTGTTTATTTATTTTTATACTTCATTATTTCAGACCACCAAACATACACTTAAAAGTTTGCCCAACTTGTATAATTCCTAATAGTCCAAGAAGCACTTAAAACTTTGCCAAATTACCTGGCTAACACGAAGTATGCAAGTTGAATATGGGCTTAGCAGTCAACAAAAATTAAAAACAAAAGGTCCCAATAAACTAAAATATCTCTTCATTTACAATCACAAAATAACTTTTATTTCTAAAAATAAAAGATATAAAGGATTTTAAAAAATTTCTTTAATTTAAATCATTTTAAGTTCTATACTGAAAAATTAAATTAAAGTTTAGATTCATTTTCACTTGGTTTTTTTAAAAAGTGGAAAAAAAAAGTGTATGCAAATTTTCTATTATTGGACCATTAAAGTAAGTATATTATTATTATTATTATCTTTGTAATATTTAATTCTTAGACTTTCTAATACGAGAATCCATGTTTCATTAATTATCGCATATATATATATATATATATATATTTATATGTTAAAGTTTGGTCAAAATTATTTATTCTACAACATTGTAGTCAATATATTTAAATAAAATGGGTTATTTTGAATAGGTGCCTATATAATGTAATTATCATACATATAGGTTCCTACATTCGGGGGATCTCTATATAAAGCCATTGGGGATTAACTTATCAATTCACCAAGAAGTTAAAAACAAATACTACAAGAAAAATTCATCAAATAGTTTAAAGAGAGAAATAAAAAAAACATGGTGAGTTTTGTGAACAAAGCTCTGTTCCTGATCTTGTTGGTGGGATTAGTGGCCAAGACAAGCTGTGCGCCAGCTCCAGCACCAACAACAAATCGCGGTTTATGCGTACTTCTGCCAAGTCTCAAATTATGCGTTCCTATCTTACAAGCTGGAGTGCTGAAAGGTTTCCCCCCGGCAGGATGCTGCGCTGATCTTAGGATTCTTCAACTATCTAATATCCTCGTTGGACGCAATGCCACATGTCTATGTGTTCGCCAAACTCTTAGTGCTGTACTGGGTGGCATTATTCGTCCACCCACTCCGAGCCCCAGCCCCAGTCCAAGGTCGAGTATTAGATTCGAGGCAAGTGATGCGACATTCGATGTCTCTGCACAAATTCAAATTACATGCGGTGTCAACCTTGGCTTTAGGCTTGATACCCGTTCTCCATGTTAGTGCCTGAAAAGGTGCATGGATAATACGTACACTAATATTTTATAAATAATGGGGAAAGGCTTATGACTAATAAATTATATATATATATATATATATATATAAAGGATGCATAAATTTTAAATAATAGTACAAGCTTGTGAACTCAACAAATAATGCGAATCTGTGTATCACTAGAAGTGTTATAGGTTGTAGTACTTCTGTTAAATAAAAACATACACGTGCTTATAAACTTGAATGTTTTTCTTTTCTATCCCATTCCGCTATAATGCCTTTTAAATAATATTAAAGATGTGAATTAATTAGATACAAAATTATAAACCTCTACAAGAGAAAAGGACTCCATATAAGATTATAATTTGGAGAACAAAATTACTCACTTTACGATAGACAACTTTATAATATTTTTAATTGAAGTGATCAAGATTAAGTCTTTATCAGTCATGCACTATAAAATGAACAATTTTGTTCACCTGATATATATATATGTATATATGATGAGGTTCCGTTATTTTAAAATTTTGATATAAATTTTTATTTATTGATCTTATGTAATTTAATACATCTTTTGAATGATATAAATTAAAATTATAGTGAAATTTAATTTACATTTAATGAGGGAGAAATAAGGGTGAAAAAGAGGGTGGGGCTAACATCAATTTGTATGTTAACATTAACGTTTACTTTTCTCCTTTTCTAACAATATTTCTGATTCTGCAACAATTGTTGCTGTTTCTTATGAATTGAATTCGCTTAATGTTTTACTTTTTAAATTGCAGTCTAGAACTCTGTTTTCTTAAAATTTCATATTAGCTTCTGGTTTTAAGAAAGCAATTACAAATTCTCTTTTTTTTTTATAAATATAATTGTCTTAAATATATATTTTTTCACTTTTACCTAACATGATTAAGTGTCAATTTTTTTACAGTCGCGTGCTATAAAATGATCAACAATTTATAGTGGAACTCCGTTAACGTAAAATTTTGATTTATTAATTTTATGTAATCCAAAATATCTCTTGAATGATACAATCAGTAAAATATCTTGATGCTAAAAGTAAACATGACATTTACTTAAAATGTCATAGTTTAAATGTCAGAATTGTAAATCTGACATTTTGTACTATAAGTTTAATATCGATGTTAATGGAATTGATGTTCTCATTGACAATACACTTGTATAAATGTACATAACTTATTAAATTTTCGATAATGTAATTGGTGTCGTCGGCTTATTATTGAGTCCAGCAGCCCAATCTATTTTGAGATAAAATTTACAATGTTTTGAATCAAAGCTACGTCCAAAAAAGAATAAACTGAACCCACGGAAGATAAACAGCCTAAAAGCCAAGTTAAAATAAAAGAGAGGGACAAGATTGAATCACTTTTAAGGACCCAAGAAAGATAAAAAAGATTAAATTACTCCTAAAAAGGTAAAAAAGCTGAATTACCCTAAGAGATATAAGATTATGAATAAACTTTTTCCTTCGTCTTTAATTATAAATCTATTTAAGTATGAATTTTACTAATGATATTTTCTATTTGTTATATGATTATCACTTTTATCACATGGATGCATAGTAATAAGATGACAGGAAACATCATCTCATCGCAAATGTGATTACATTATATATGAATTAAACTCTACCACTATAAAAAGATTATGATTGAAATTTTGTTACTTTGTACTATTAAAAGGCATGTATTATACGTTTACTTCCATTCAACAAAAAAGAGTTTGACATTCACATACATAGAGAGAAAATATTAAAAGCATTCAATATCCTCTTACTTGAAATAATTCTACACACCGCATACTTGTGTTGATCATACACTGGCTTGAGTGTCAGAGGATGATACTCTCCTTAAGTAATCAAGACCATTAACAAGCACTAAGAGGTAATTTCTAGAGAGCTCTAAATTCTAAGCTTTTAGTGACACCGTCTATGAAAAATTTTAGAATAGAAAAGCCAATCTAGAAAAACCAACCAATCTTGAGAAAACCATGACAAGCAGTAATTTGAGATCAATCAAAATTAGAATCGGCGAAGGAGGCCTTGCCATTCCTAACAGTGACGGTGCTTTCGTGACCATGCTAGGAATTCTGGCCGAAATCCTGAAAGAATTGAAGGAGTAGCAGAAGAAGAATCTAAAGCTTCATAATAGCCTAGAGGTTGTAAAAACTGGAAGAGACCTATCGAAAGATTACGAAGAGCTTCTATTGAAGAAAATGTAGATTGGAAAGCCCCAAATATTATTTGACGACCTAGGAAGGAAGGAAGTAATAGATCCACCTAAAGAACAAGAGGTGACAATATTAGCAAAGCATATCAACAAGGAAGAGGGGTTTAAAGTCTCCATCATAACTCTTAAGAGAGATAAGTGAACTATATGGGAAGGGTCCTAAAAATAAAGGCTTGAAGGATACATTTTCCCTGGTAAGGAAGGCCAACCAAGAATATTTTACAACAAAATAAAAAGGCTGAGAGACCAAAGAAGTTTGTACTTTCGAACTTCACTCCCTATGATGGTTCAGGGGACCTTGAGGAATACATCTTCAATTACAATTCAAAGATGATCATTCATAGTAGAGACAAAGCTCTAAAATGCATAATCTTTCCTTCTAACCTCAAAGGACCAACCCAAAGTTTGTTCTATCGACTGAAGGATAATTCTATCCCCTCATTAAAAGAGCTCACCGTAGCCTATATTACACAGTATATCCAAAACAAGAAGAAAAAAAGACCATTTTCGACATATTTCTCACAAGACAAGTTGAAAACAAATCTATCAGAAGTTTATTGAATAGGTTTAACAAGGAATTGAGTAAAATTGGGAGTTACAACTCAAAGATTGCAGCACAAGCCTACAACAAAGCAATCAAGGGTACCACTTGTTACTATAGATATCTAGTTAAAAAGAATTTCACATCTTTTGAACTACTAAACCAAAAATTATAGCACTGGTTCCAGCAAGAAGAAGATGCAACCTTAATAATAAAGGAGACTTCAATGATAACCATCCGAAAGATGATTAACCATCTTGAAACCAATGAAATAAGAAAAGATACTCAAACACTGAGAGATACTCACAGGACAAGAGGCCTATAACCTTTGAACCTTTATCCCGATTAAAGTAATAGAGAAGATTAGACTAAAATAAAAAGACCATGAGATATTCAAAAAGCCAAGACTGACGGAGATTCTTGACCAGCTGAAAGACCTTATAAGATATGCCCATTCTATAAGGATAAAATGCATGAATTGTCTACATGCCTGTCATTAATGAGAAAAATCACTGCCTTAATAAGGAATGGTTTCCTTAATGAGTTATAGTTCAAACTAGAGCTAAAGAAAACAAAGCCGAACTCTTAACAGGAAATAATAACATCTGGGGAAAAGACATCGAAAGTAGAGAATATAGCAACTAGAACCCTAGATGTAGTGCACAAGTCATTGTATGACTCTGTGTATTAACACAATGAGACTGAAGTGCTTCTCATGATCGAAGAACTACAAGAAGATGAAAACCCCATCACAGAATCTAAAGAGGCAGTAGTTGCCCGAGTAATGGTGAACCAACATTTGATAGACGTGATATATGAGAGGCCTCTAAAAAGAGAAAGCCAAGATGAACGATGGAGACCATTATTTCAAAGAGCCTCTAAGATACAGAACATGGGCGTAGGAGAAACCATAACGCCTATAGTGATGGCCATAAAATAAGATCCAGATGAAATCACCTCTTTTAAAAATGACCTAATTGACATAATATTAACGTACCTGGACCCCTTATTTATCACTCTAAACATAGCTAAGATGTACCTGGACCCCTTATCCTATTTTGGATACATTCAACAGAATAGGACTAACAAAACAAGACATCCACAGATGTCAGACTGAACTGATAGCATTTAGGGGATCCAAAGTACGGGTTAAGGGGTTTATAACCTTACCTATTGTGACAAGGTATTAGATATTGACTATCTGGTAGTAAATGCTCTATCAATATATAAAGCAGTCGTAAAAAGATTCTAGATCCACTATATAGAGGTAGTACCTCCTACCCTCTCCCAAGTGGCAAAATGCGTGTCCTAACAGACAGAACAAGAACAACAAACATAAGTATATGAGCTAGTTCAATCGAGAGAGTGTTGTGTAAACTCACTGAAACCTCCAAAAGAGACTAGCAAGAATCCCTTTATAAAAGAAGAGCATTCTAGGGATCCAAGAGAAGAGCCAGAGAAAGAAATGGATACCTTACTCCAGCAATTAGGGGATCTATAGAAGCAATAGCAATTATATGATGTTTAGTTAAAGGCATTACCTCAGGAGGAAAAAAGAGTAGAAGAATACATCCCTCCTCGTATGAAAGAAATAAAAAAGGTAACGCTTGACCTTTCATGGCCAGACAAAAAATTAAGGGTCCAAACTAAGCTGAGCAAGGACGTGAAAGAATCTCTAATCAAACTTTTACAGTGGAAACCAGGATGTCTTTTGCTTGGTTGCATAGAAAAATGACTGGGATTGATCCAGAAATCATAACACATAAGCTCAGCATTCGAAGAGACTTTCAACCCATAAAATAATAACAGAGAAGATTTGTAGTAGAGAGAAACAAGATAATCAGTGAGGAAGTAGATAGGCTTTTTGAAGTAGGTTTCATTATGGAGGTCTAATACCTAGACTAGTTGGCAAACGTCGTGGTACCTAAGAAAAATGAAAAATGGCGAGTTTGTGTATACTACATAGACTTGAATAAAGCCACTCCCAATGATTCATTTCCCCTTCCAAATATTAATTTGATGGTAGACGCAACTACAGGATACGAGAGTTTGTCATTCCTGGATACATACAATGACTACAATCAAATCAAAATAGATCTAAGGGATGAATACAATATGAGCTTTATAATTAAGAGGGGAATTTATTGCTACAAAGTAATGCTATTTAGGTTGAATAACACCGAAGCCACCTTTCATCGTCTCATAACTAAGGTTTTTAAGACCCTTATAGGAAGCTTCAAATCATATCCTTGACTTGGAAGAAGTTTTTAGAGCTCTCTAGAAGTATCCATTATGGTTAAACCTAGCAAAAGTCTTGTTCGGGATATCTTCGGGAACCTTCTTAGGCCATATGATAAGAGCCAAAGGCTTAGAAGCTGACGTAGCACAAGTTTAAGCACTTACGAATACGATGGTTCTGTGAACACCTAAGAAAGTGCAAGTATTGATGGGAAGAATAGCTGCCTTTGGCCAGTTCACTTGCAAAATGTCTAATTGATATAGACATTTCTTCTAGATAATCAAACAAAAGAAAGGACACTTATGAGGCTCGAAAAAAATGTCTACACTACAAAATCTAAAGGAATACTTGGCAAAACCTCTAATCATGTCTCTATTAAATCCACAAGAAACACTGTATCTATACTTTGTAATATCCATGGTAGTTGTAAGTGCAGTACTATTTTGAGAAGAAGGGAAGTAATAACATCTTATGTTCTATATGAGCAAGGTATTGAAAAACCTTAAAACTTGATATACCGCAATTGAAAAGCTAGTGTTGGCCTTAGTTTAAGCCAAGAAAAAATTCAAAGCACTATTTTAATGCTCATCTAATCATTGTCTTCACTACCTACCCATTTAAAAAGATACTAGCAAGACTAGATATAGTTGGCAGAATGATAAAGATGGCATTAGGACTCATTCATCTGGATATAGGGTACAAGCTCAGAACTACTATAAACCGACAAGCATCAGCAAACTTCCTTTTAGATTTTAAATCATAAATGGAAGATGAAACATTTGCTGATGAACTAAGAATGACCTCGGAACCCTTTTTTGTAACTCTTTCTTTCTTTTTCTATTAATACGTTTTTCGCATTGTTGAGTTGGCTTTTAAATAAAAAAAGTAGTAAATATATTGAGCAAAAATATAATGGTCTAATTTTCTTCTTTTTAGCTAATAAAAAATATTAAATTAAAATGCAGTTAAAAAAGTATATTTAAAAAAATCGAATATTATTTCTAAAAATTTCCCTAGCCCTTTTTAATGATTAAACAATTATTACAATTATTTATAATCAGCAAGGGCACCTATAAAAATAAGGGAAGAGAAAGTATTTAATTTTAAATCTTTCATTAATATATGGCAATCATACCAATGCTTGTCTTTCACATCATATGCAAAGGAGTTGGGCCACTGATGTTCATACTCTTAAAAGCTAGAGAGAGATTAATTTTCATGTAGACCACGATTTACACCGATGTGTTGGAATTATGACAAGAATAAAAACTTAGACGAAAAAAATACACCCCTTAAATAAATTAATATATATATATAGAGAGAAAAGGAATATTCTTTATGTTACTGTCTACAAAGGTTCATGGATAATACGTACACTAATATTTTATAAATAATGAGGGAAAGGCTTGTGACTTAAATAAATTAAATATATATATATATATATATATAGAAAAGGGATATATAAATTTAAAACTAGTACAAACTTGTGAACTCAACAAATGATGTGAATCTGTGGATCACTAGAAGTGTTATAAGTTGTAGCAACTTCTGTTAAATAAATGCATACTTGTGCCTATAGACTTAATTTTTCGATCTTTTTTTGCTATAATGCCTTTTGAATAGTGTTAAAAGCTGTGAATTAATGTTAATTGTTAACATTTTTTACGTTGGCATTCTCAGATGTTCAATACTAGATGGTAGTTAAAATACAGACCTCTACAAGAGAAAATGACTCCATATAGGACTATAAATTGTCCAACTAGTTAATTAATAATTTAATAAATTTATTATTGCTTTGCAGACTCGTGTCAATGCGAAAATAATCCTACTAATTTCTTTTTTAAAGTATTTTTATTTATTCTTTACGTAGTTAAGAAAATATTCATGTCTAGCTGGCTAATTCAATCATTAATTTCTACTGTTGAAAAATCATTTAAAGCTTCTATCTGTGAAACCTTTTCAATTTGTATGCAAACATCAACGTTTACTTTTCTCTTTTTCTAACAATTGTTAGCTCTTTCTTATGAATTAAATTCGCTTATTGTTTTGCTTATTAAATTGCAGTCTGCGACTCTATTTTCTTAAATTTCATATTAGCTTCTTGTTTTATAAAAGCAATTACAAATTCTTTTTTTTTTATAAATATATATTTTTTCACTTTTAACTAAAGTAATTAAGTGTCAATTGTTTTACAGTCACACACTAAAGAATGATGAGCAAATTATTCTACCTAATTGCCACATATATTTACAGGATTGATTTAAAAAAAGTTTGTGTTTATTTTAATTTAGCAACAAGATAGTATAAAAAATTATTTTAATTATGAATTTTCATGGATAATTTTTGTCAACATCAGCAAATCTTTTACGTTATATCTCCTAAAAATAAACTACTTATATAGGGGAGTTAATAAATTATAGAAGATCTAAATTATGTTTTCTAAATTTTTCTCTTTAAAAAAATTTAATTCAAAAAAAACACTAATAAAGAATATGTAAAAGTTGTTTTGAAAACTTTTTTTTATAATATAAAAATTCTTATATTATCTAAACTCGTAATCCATATAGAATTAGGATAAAATAATATCTTTATATTATTTTAATTTAGATACTTAAAAGAATAAATATAATATTTAATATTATCTTTAATTAAATAATCTAATTATTTAATTTAAATAAATAATCTAACAATTTATTTAATTTCATAACTATTATAGATTACAAAAGTAATTGATTGAGCTCAATAAGTTTTATCAAATTAAATATAGACTAATAAAATTAATTAATTAGTCATAATAAGTTTGATCAAATTAAACTTGGGCCAATTAATATTTTGAATTTAATAATTAATTTAATAGTTCATTTTAGTATTTATGGAGCCAGCATGAGAACCTGATGGACTTACAAAACTAAGCTCCAATAAATTAAATTATTTGATCAAACTCTTTAGTCAATAATTTATTAACTTTATATTACTCTACTAAAATTATAAAGCTAAACTTTAATTTTACAGATGAATTATAAAACAGAAAACTGTCTTCGTCTATTTTATAATCATTTCACATAGATCAATCATTCATAAGTGTTCATAATTAGAGTTATGTCGAGTGTCCGTTAACCTCTCTAATTACATATTTATCATTGATTCACATTGATTCTCTTTTGAACATTTAACTTATGAAACTCACAAATTTATTATTTTCTTTAACTCTTAAAGAAAACTCAGCGCCAATCATGTTCAAGATCAAAATCAATTATCAAGAGAATAACTTATCTAACTTCCTCTCAAAATGGGTGAATTCCATATATGTGAAAAAATATTTCCAGCCATCCATTTGGTTACATTTATAAAATACTTAGTAATTGATTGAAATCTTTTACAGGCTTTCCCTTATAAATTAATAAACATAACTCAATGACAAGAATTCATTAATTATTTAGGATTAAGATTAATCCATATATGATTATATTGTGATAAAATAAATTCACTTTATTAAGAAAAATTAATAGAGAATTAATTTTATCGTGGTCCAGTCCTATATAATCAACATTATACAAAGTGTCTCTATTTTCTATGTCAACACATAGAATGACCCGGACAAGATTATTGTATACAATATACAAATTGACAACACTTATAACCCATCAAAATGAAGTTTACGTCTTCATCCAGACTATGGATGAGTTTAGATTATTACACTTAAACTTAATCATCTCGTATATAACTATTATATACAAATTTTAAAGTTGCATATAATAATCAAGGAATTTTATGATATTTGAATAAAACAATCATAATTGCAAATATAATGTTGAATGAATAACCTCTATTAATTATTTCAGTAGTATATAAATACAAATAGTTATACTTTTAGGGCACACTTCCAACAATCTCCTATTTTCCTAAAGCATGTGTTACATTGTTGTATCCCTAGACATTCTCCCTGATTAGATGGTATTTTCTTTCTGTGTGCTTGCCTCTTTTGTGACTTCTTAGCTCTTTGGAATTCACCACTGCACCACTATTATCACAATAAAGCATGAAGGGCTTATCCATATCTAAAACAACTTTCAGATCTAATAAGAATTTATAGAGCGATACCGTTTTCTTGGCTACTTCATAAGCCGTTATATATTCAGCTTCTATGGTTGAATCACTAATACATGATTGTTTTATGATTCTCTATACAATTGCTCCACCACAAGAGTGAACACTGATCCAAATGTTGATTTTTTAGAATCTAAATTAGATTGAAAATTAGAATTAGTGTGTCCGATTAAGATAAAATCCTTACCGAAAAAAATAAGCATATAGTTTCTCATTCTCCGTAGGTACTTGAGAATATGCTTTACCACAACCTAACAATCATATCCTGGATTAGATAAGATTGATACCAGCTGACTATACCCATCGAATAGCAAATGTTAGGCCTAGTACACAATATGGCATATATTATGCTACCTATTGCAGAGGCATAGGTTATCCATCTCATATCCTCTACTTCTTGAGGTGTATGCCCAGTGATTATATCCTGGATTGGACATTATGCCTTAGACAAGTGAATTCCATAGCGAGAAGTTAAATTAACTTTTTTAGAATTCTGCATAAAAAATCTTACAAGAGTTTTATCTCTGTACAATGCTTGAGAGAGAGCTAAGAGTTTATTCTTACGATCTTATATGAGTTGATTCCAAGAATATAACTTGATTCTCCCAAATATTTATTTGAAATTGTATAGCTAGCCATTTCCTTATATCCGATAATACTTTTTTATCATTCCCAATAAGAATAATGTCATCAACGTAATGAACTAAGAAAACTACTTTGCCATCATTAATGTGCTTGTATACACAAGTGTTCGCAGAATTATACACATACGAATTGTAACCACAGGTGCATGGATCATGAGCAAGTAATAAAATGATAAGTAAGTATCGTTCCCATGAGAATTGTGTCCCAAACTGATGTTAAGTACCATATGTTACAACCTAACTTTATCTAAGCTAATTTAATAGATAAGTTGAATCGTTAAATTGATAAATTAAATAAATGAGAGTTCTACAGCAATGGGGTTCTAGGGACTTGATTTTCCTCTATTATTTTTATTCTCTTTATCATTCATTATTAACAACTAATAAAATACATTCATAAACAAGGGCTTAAGACTAATCTTATTCCTTCTCCCGAGTGCCGAATGAGACTCTATACATATACAAACAAATTGATATCCCTATCTAATCAATTATACATACATGTATTAAGCTACCCTTATATGACTACTCTAAGTTCATTAGTCTCCAAACTCAACAAACTCAAAGCTATACTTTATATAACCAACATATGGATTAAACTTTCTCAAGCACATAACCCAAATGTTTAAATAATCCAATCCATTTTCCAATGCATTTAGAAGCATTAAGCACATAAATGAATAAACATCAAATAGTCATTAATCATAAAATAACATCAATACATAGAGTTCAATAAAGTTCCATCAATCCTTAGAACATATAATCTAGCAATCCATAGTGAAATATTCAATTACATTCATCCAAACGTTCATAAAAATACTCATGTTCAAATCAACACAAAACACAATTACAAACTAGAAATAAATGTGAATGAAGTAGAGAGAGAAAAAGGAACTATTTGACGAAGCCTTTAGAGCCATCAATCTTCAATAATCTCTATAAATCCAAGCTTCAATGGTGTTTATCCCACTAAAAATCAGAGTTTCTTTCTCTATTTTATGCTCTCCTTTGATAATTTGAGAAATAGCTAAACGGTAGTATTTATAGGTTTCAAATTAGGACAAACAAATGAGTATTAAAATAGGTGGTGGTGCCAGAGCGCTGAGAATTCTGCCAGTGGGAGCCGTTTTGGCTCTTGGGCTCCAAAGCCCGAGCGCAAGTACTGTAGCATATTTGGTCTTTTGCTTGTTTTCTTTGAATTTTCATCCTAAATAGCTCCATTAACTTGAAACCTATAAAATAAAATTAATATATGTAAAAATCCATGTATTGTTATTTAAATTAATCAATTATCAAATTTGAAAGAGATATAATATAATGTATAAAATGCACTTATCAACAAACTTCATCAATATTTTTCTCAAAGCCATAAGACTTGATAGCTTGATCAAATCTTATATTCTAAGATCTAGATGCTTGCTTAAGCCCATAAATAGACCTCTACAACTTACAAACCTTTTGCTTTTAATCTTGTACTATAGATCCTTCTTGTTGAACCATGCAAATGGTTTCATCAAGTTTGCCATTCAAAAAAGCAGTCTTGATGTCTATTTATCAAATCTCATTATCTAAACAAGAGATAATGGATAAAAGAATGCGAGTAGATTTTAGCATGGCTATTGGCAAAAAAGTCTCCTTATAATCAACTCTTTCTTTTGGGTATAACCCGTTGCCTTTAGCCTGGTTTTGAAAGTCTCAACTTTCCTATATGCTCATCTTTTTCTTTTGTAGACCCATGTGTCTAAAATTAGGAATATAATAAACATCTTGCAAAATTAAAAAATGATCCCTAAACTTAAGCCTAACTACTTCTACTGCTATAGCAAAAATAACGGCCTTAGCACCCACTTACATCGTAAACTCACCATCTACTAACGTCGGAGAAGAATCGATCATTTGTAAAGAAGAACAAACATGTTTAATGGTCTTGGAGTCAACTACCCAAAGGTATTCATTATCTTCCACTAAATAAGCTTCAAGAACAAGTAAATCATATTTACCTTTCTTTTTCTTCTTGAGCTCTTCTAGATAGAGGGTGCAATTCCCAATGGCCTTCCTTTTTACAATGGAAGCATTTTCCTTTTGCCTTGGTCTTATTGCTCTCGTTCTTCTTTTTAAGTTTTCCTTTAGATGAGTTATTTCCTCTATTATTCCTCCTTTTGTTCTTAGAAGAGGAAGGCTCTTTATCGGCAATATTTGCCTCCCCTTGTTCTCCAATATTAATATATTCAAAGGTTTGGAGCTCATTGAGCAACAGAGTCATGTTAAACATAAGTTTGTTCATGAAATGGTTTCTTATAAATTGAAGAAAACTCAAAGATAAGGTTTTCAAGATCATCCTTACCTACGTACACTCATCTATTTTTGCCCCGTGAATCGCAGCTTCGTTAAAATGAGCATTCATTTTAAGTACATGCTCATGAACTGAGGTTCCACTCCTTATCCTAGTATTAATAACGGCTTTCATCGCATCATACTAGGATTTCTCAAAAGGCTGCCTAAACATTGCCTGAAGTGAATCCTACATTTCTTTTGTTGTTTTCACATTATCATGCTTACTCCTAAACACTTTAGACATGCCTACTATTAGGTAGCAGCGAGCTTTTTTGTCAGCATCAAGCCAACGATCATATTGCTCCTTAGCTTTTGATGAAGCATTAAGAGCAGGCCTTGGAGGGCAATGTTCAGTAAGGACAAACTTTTAGTTCTCACAGATGAATACGATGTTCATTTTACTTTTTTTATTTCACAAAGCTTTTGCTAGTTAATTTGTCATTGGATAATATTCTTATTAAGGGATTTGTCATTTTGCTGAAAGTAATAAACGGAGGAACTAAATCATTCATACTCAAATATCATCACAATTATGGTATAATATTTTAAACATGATGCAAAGAAATAAAGGTAAGACCCTAGAAAAAAATGTATACCACAATAATCCAATTTACCAAAATTGATATACCGTCGTAAGGTAGGTCAAATCAATTTCAAATTACACTGAGACAATCTCATTTAATTAATATTTTTAAGCTATCTCATAACTTCTACATTAATTAACTACCATTCGTTTTGGTCTAAATATAATTATCTATATAATTATATTTATGTAATTGTGACGCATCATTTTGAATTTCTTAGACTTAACTCCAAAGTTGTTGCCGTAGGGTAGGTCAATTTAGAAATACATCAAGGAATCCTATCTCTTAGAAGTCAACCTTGATATTGATTTAAACAAACACCCTCTGTTGGGAGAATGAAAACAAAGTCATTACAAGGCGCCGCTTAAATCTCACGTTGTTAAACTAACGATGCAGACCATGGGTCAAATTATCATTTAACCCCCTACCACTTATTATTTTATGTTGTAGGGTTTTATTTTACAAAATATCTCATATCTCATAATCATAGTAAAAACTATTGCTGCTTTTTAACTATTGATCACTAGGTTTTATTCTAAGTGTTTCTAAAATCTAATCTTATTAACACTTAAAATAAATTACTAGATTTTTACACAAAAATTTAATAAATTATGAATAACTAAGACTTTTAATTTTAATAAACTATTTATTATAATATGCTTAGTTAGTTCAATGTAAAATTGTCGGATTTGATCTAATTAAATCCAATTCATATTATTTATACCAATTATAGAATTAATTAATTTTAATCTAATTAAAATAATTCCTTATTAGATAAATTAAAACTATTTTAATTAAGTCTAATAATTAATTGGTATTCTATGTGTCAATTTATTAAATGTAAACTAAAACTATTTTAGTAAAGAAATAAAAAGACGACACATGTACTTATGACATATTATAATGCATTGAGTATACACATCTTAGATCTAAATAGTATCTTATAATGCATGAACATATTTTATAATATAAATAATTAAATAAAATAAAACATAAAATAATGATATTGACCGAGTCTTTTACATTTCTAGGAAAAGAAAAGAAAATACAAAAATTAAAAGATAAGAAGACAATCTTGAATTTCTTGTAACTTCTTCTCCTTGAGTAGTACCTGTTATCCTAATAAAATACAATTATATTTAATATAATGATGTGTTATTATTTTCCAAAACAATTAATTATATCTCACATAATAATGTTTTTTATCAACTGGGCTTTTGGCAGGCACAGATTACTACATTAGCCACTGTTTTGAACAGTGGCTGTTGAGAATAATCATGGGCTTGGCCCATGGTTGTGCTACTGTGCAGCGTAGGTGGCGTGGCCCAAAGCCACGCCTCCTTTGAGGGGCCATGCCTACCAACTTGTGAGGCCTACCATATGGCAAGCCTTTGTTGTTAGTCACAGTGGCTCCCTTTAAGGGCTACACTTGTTCTTTTTTTTTTTAGATTGAAGAAAACGCCATCAAGGAGCCACTTTTTTTTTCGTCTTCTTCTTCATGCTTCCATTTTAAAAAAAAAATTGTTTTACCTTTTTTTAACAAAAATAAAAAATGAAAAATACCTCTGCCCTTTATGGTTTACAAAAATTGATATAATCAATTCTAACTCCAAAAGACCATATAATTAACAACAAACACCATCAATCCATTTATAACCATTCATCCCATGAAAAAAAATCGTTAACATGTGCCTACCTATCAACAACACAAAACTAAAATTCGCATCACTAAATTAATATAGACATGAACCTAACTCTGATACCAATTAGAGGATTGATTTTAAAACTTTTTTTGTCTATTTTAATCTAGCAGCAAGATGGTATAAGAAAAATACCTTAATTGCGAATTTCTGTCAACACTAAAAAATCTTCCATGTTGTATCTTCTACCAATTGACTACTTATATGGACGAGTTGATAAATTATAAAAGATCTAAAGTCTGTTTTCTTAATTTTTCTCTCTAGAAACATTTAGTCTAAAAGAAACACTAATGAAAAATACATAAAAGTGGTTCTAAAAATCCTTTTTTATAATACAAGAATCTTTATGTTATCTAAACTCTTAATCCTAATAAAATTGGGATAAAATAATATCTTTATATTATTTTAATTTAGATAATTAAAGGATAAATATAATATCTAATATTATCATTAATTAAATAATTTGGATAATTTATAATTATCTAATTATTTATTTAATTCCATAACTATTATGGATTAGGACAGTAATTGATTGAGTCCAACAAGTTTAATCAAATTAAATATGAGCTAATAAAATTTATTAATTGATCCTAATAAGTTGGATCAAATTAAATTTGGGCTAATTAATATTTTAGATATAACAATTAATTTAATTGTCCATTTTAGTATTTATGGAGCTAACATGAGACCTTATGGACCTACAAAATCAAGCTCTAATAAATTAAATTATTAGATTAAACTCTTTAATCAATATGATTTTATTTATTAACTTTATATTATTCTACTAAAATTATAAAGCTAAACTCTTAATTTTGTAGATGAATTATAAAACAGAAAACTATCTTTGTCCATTTAATAATCATTTCATATAGATCAATCCTCTACAAGTGTTCATAATTAGAGTTAGGCTGAGTGGCTGTTAACCTCTCTAATTACATCTCTATTATTGATTCACATTGATTTTCTTTTGAACATTTAACTTGTAAAATTTACAAATTTATTATTTTCTTTTCTTAAAGAAAATTGAGCGCTCATTATATTTAAGACCAGAATCAATTATCAAGGGAACAACTTATCTAACTTTCTCTCAGAATGAGTGGATTCCATATCTATAAGAAATGTTTATAGCCATCCATTTTATTACATTTATAAAATACTTAGTAATTGACTGAAATCTTTTACAATCTTTCCCTTATAAATTATTAAACATAACTCAATGAACAAGAGTTCATTAATCATTCGGGATTAAGATTAATCCATATATGATTATATTGTGATAAAATAAATTCTCTTTACTAACAGAAATTAATAGAGAAATAATTTTATCGTGGTCTAGTCTTATATAATCAACATTATACAAAGTGCCCACATTTTCTATATTAACACATAGAATGATTCATATAAGACCATTGTATACAATATACAAATGAACCGTTCTTATAGTCTATCAAAATAAAGTTTCCGTCTTCATCCTCACTAAGGACGAGTTTAGATTATTATGCTTAACCTTAGCTCTCTCGTATATAACTATTATATACTAAGTTTAAGGTTATATATAATCAAGGAATTTCATGATATTTGAATAAAACTATCATAATTTCAAATATAATGTTGAATGAATAACCTCTATTAATTATTTTCAGCAGTATTTAAATACAAATAATTATACTTTTAGGCACACTTCCAACAATCTCCTACTTGCCCTAAAACATGTGAGACATTTCTTGTATCCATAGACCTTCTAAGTGACTCTCAAAACTAGCAGCAAGAAGAGTCTTTGTAAAAGGATCAGCGTGATTATATTTTGACTCGATTTTCTTCACCATGACATCTCCTCGGTGAATAATCTCCCTGATCATCTTTTATTTTCTTTTTATGTGCTTGCCTCTTTTGTGAACAATATGAGTTACATAATTAATGAATACATTGAATTTTACTATGTCATAGTTTTAAAAACTCTAATTCAATTTTTTTTTTTTTACTTTTTTCATTCTATTAGAATTAATAAATTGATTTTTATTTGTTGGACTCAAAATTTTGTAACCCACGAGTCAACGAGTTAAATATATTGATCATTGAGAAGCTGAGTTATTACTTCAATAATAGGACATGATTAAATTAATTTGATCACCTCTTTCCTTTACGAATATTTGTTTAAAGAGAACTATAAAATTAAAATCAAAAGTGAGCCTGTACCGAATATTTTTTTCGACATAGGCATATCGAAACTTAAGTTAGCAACTGTCCAAAAAAATAAAGGATGGGTAAGATTGTAAAAGAGAACTTGTAATGAATGGTTCAGGGTCAATAAAGGTGTCCTCTCATGGCTTTGTGGGCAGTGATCCTGAGAATTTAGACATTTGAGAAAGTATTATGCAACTCTTTTGAGAATGCAGAATATGTAATTCTATGTATTTCTCTCTCTAAATATGAACATCAATATGTCTTCTTTTTTTGTGTATGTGTGTTCCTATTCCTCTCTCCCTTGTTTATAAGATAGGGATGTAGGTTGAACTTGTAGCACTTAAAATTCTATAGGGATTTGAAAGCATTGTTGGCATTCTCTTTCAGAATTTTTCTATTTAAGTCTTATTGAAATCAAGTTAGACTCTTTCTTGTCCTACTAGGACTTGTGCCGTAAATTTTGAGATGTCCCTTGAATTTATAGATCTTTTCCTATTAAACTAGACTTTATCTACAACTTTATATCACTCTCATAAGTTAAGTCTTTACAAGAATTTTTCTTTGACTTTTTCAACGTGGTTGAATTTGGACCGATCTTTTACTCAATATATGTAGACATTATTCCCTTTGTTTAGAGACTAATTGAACAAGATAGTCGAATTACAATCAATGTTCTAACTAGTTATGGGGTGGTGAATTTGACTGAGCAAGATAGACAAGTTGTAACCAATACTTTGACTAGCTTTATAAGAGTGTAGGTCTCTATTTTGAAGTTTAACCAAATAGAGCAACAGAGTTATGGCCAATATTTTGACCAGCTTAGAGATTATAAATCATCTCTTCTCTATTAGAGATCAAATGAATTTGAATAGAATAACCAGGTTATAACCAGTGTTCGGACCAGTTCGGAGAGGATATTCATAATTCAAGAATATTATTTTATCAAATGTTATTTTTAGGTTATTGTGGACCGAAACCTTTTGAGTCGTATGAGTCGTGATCGTTTTAGGTAAGATGAGATAGAACCTTTAAGCCTTATAAGCCAAAATGCAAGGGAACATTATTTTTCTTTTTATCTTTTTCTTTTCATTTTTATTTTTCTTTTTATTTGAATTAATAAATATTTTATTACATTATTTTAGTTTTAGGTGAAATTGAAAAATGCCAACTTTTTTATTTTTTAAAAACCCAGACTTATTTACATGTTTTCAGGCCAAATTGTATATAAAACAAAAGAAAAAAGAGTTAAATAAACGTCGCTATATAGGCCCAAAAGGACCTCAGGAACAGAGATCCGAACCTACTTGAAGCATTATTACCATGCATTTGTTATTTATTTATTGAGTGCATACGACATTTCAATTTGTCAATATTAAATATGCGTATAGTCATGTGTATAATCGAATGAGATTCACAAATTTAAACTTATGTGAGCTACAAAGATATTTAATTATTTAGTGAGCTTTTACTGCAAAGATTTTATAATAACAGTTATCATCACTTTTTTTTATTACATGAGATTACAAATTACATTGTCAATACTGCATCAGACTATTCATACTATATTAACAGAATTTTTTTATAAAAATAACACATATAATTTTAAGACATATTCTATTCGAATTGCACTATCAAAGTCAATAAGAATGGCATATACAACTTTCAATACATTTTATTTAAATTAAAAAAAAACTCCCACAAAAGAGGAGAAATAAATAAATTACTCTATCATCATTTACTTTTATGTAGTATTATTTAATGATCGACACTATTGATGCATATTAGGAAAACCATACATAGTTTCCTCCTAAATTTTTTCATTTATATTACTTTCTCCTCTAAGTTTTTTAAAACTATTCTTTAATCTTTTATAGAGTAATTAATAATTTTTTAGGTATTTTATTTTTCAAAAATCTCTAAAAAAAATTAATTGATAATTTTAAAAGACTTAAAGAGAAAAACACCCAATGTTTATCCTAGTGGCATAGTTTGTGCACCCTTTAGCGTAGGTTAAGGGCTTGAGTCCTAATAAAGGCTTAGGAATATAGTTTTCATTCCTTTATTGTGGGAAGGCAGTTATTATATTTAAGAGACAAGTAGATATTGTATTGGCAGACAAAATCATTGTAATTATATAAATTTTGTAATGTGATAAATGTATTAAAAATACAGAAAAACTTGAAAAGAAAACCTATATACAATTTTGTTTTTAAAAAAATAAACATACAAGGGAAACAGTAGTTTCTCCGTTCAAATAATGCCCATATTCTCACACATGAAAACCGTTTTCACTCTTATACATTATGCTATAAACAATTAATATTTGACCATAATAAATTTTTTAATGGAGAAAAATGAGTCATAAAAACTTTTAATTTCTTAAATGAAAATGACAAGAATGGGTTATGGTCATACTTTGCCACAAAGGTACGTACTATATTAAAAGACTTTTTGTGATATATTAAATTCAATCGAGCTAAAGAAATTAAAAACTCGTGTATACCCATTTTATAAAATATTCAAAATGTTGGTAATTTTCGTTTGAGATTAGAACTTTTTCTTAGTTAATTATAATTTGGCCCTAGTTTGTTGGTAACTGAGATTTTGATCCAAAAGTTTTAGTTCTGTATGATCTGATTTAAATGTTTTCAATATTTACATTGGCCTAAATATTTATTAAGTTTTGGTCTGATGTGAACACCGAAAGGTTGCACTCTCTAAATCTGTCCATTTTTATTGGTAGCCTTATTATTGTTACATTAAGCCAGACATAAAAGACCTAAAATTCACATTATGGGTGGTCTAATAGTTTAATTTAAAAGTTAAAGGGGTTAAAGATTGTGAAAAAATGTAAAATGTTGTGTTTTTTTTTATTATAAGAATATTATAAAAAGTGAGTCTTTATATAGACTTTAGGTTAATACACAATAAGAAAAAAAAATTATATATATATATATAAAAGGAAAGAAATTATTTACATATTAATTACAATATAAATTGTGGTAAATATCAAAATATGAAAGGTGGATTAATCTGATTTGATTTACATCATTAACACCTCTCCGCAATCTCAAGATAATGAAGTATAAGCATGCTTGAGTTTGGAGATCAGAGTCTAAAAGCAGCCAGAAAGAAGAGATTTGATGAAAATATCAGCAGTTGAACCTCAGAAGAGATGGAGTAGAGCGTAATTATTCATTGGAAAATATGTTGCCGAACAAAGTAACAATCTATCTTAATATGCTTAATCCGCTTGTGAAAATTATTATTGTAAGCAATTTGAATAGCACTTTGATTGTCACAATAAAGAAGTGTAGCTCCAGAGTGAGTAATACTCATATGTATAAGAAGAAATCAGAGCTAACTAATCTCTTAGGTAGTATTAGTAAGAGCACGATGCTCAGCCTTAGTACTAAAGCGGGCAATAGTTGTCTACTTCTTGTTTTTCTATGAAAGAAGATAATTTTCCAAGAAAAAACAAAACCTAATAGTTGATCGATGATCTGTCGGTCACCCACCTAATCCGTCATAAGCTCGTAGCTCAAAAGGAGAGTAAGCTAAAAAATGAAGATTATATAAAAGAGTACCTTTGAGATAATGTAGAATATAAAGAAGGTTACAAAATGAGAGGTATGATGAGCAACCGTAAACTAACTGACAACATGAATAACATAGGTAATGTCTAGTTGAGTAATAATGAGATATACTAAATTGCCAACCAACTAATGATAAAGGGTGGCATTACTAAATAGAGTGTCATCAGAAGATCGAAATTTGGTATTAGGCTCTAAAATAGCAGAGGCAGTTCTATTGTCTATCAAACTAGCTCTAGTAAGTAAATCTAGTGCATATTTTTTCTATGAGAGATGATACTCAGTAAAATCAGACAATACTTCAACGCCAAGTAAATAACTGAGATGTCAAGGTCTTTCATTTTAAAGTGTTGCTGAAAAAAAATCTTTGAGAGTATAAATACCAATAAAATCATCACGTGTGATATTCATATCATCAACATAGATAAGTAGTATAAGATAATCACGCGCTATCTTGCTATCAAAAAGAGCTTGGTCATAAACACTAGAATAAAGATTATTTTGAAGAATAGTACTACTGGACTTTACAAATTAGACATAAAGAGCTTGTTTAAGCCCATATAACGCACAACGAAGTTTACAGACCCTTCCTTTGGGATGTGAATAACTAAGATGAGGTTTCTTATATACTTTTTCAACAAGATCACTATTAAGAAAAGTATTATTCACATCCATCTAAAATAATGTCCAACCACGAACTATAACAATAGTGAATAAACTCTAAACAGAAGTAAGATAAGTAACTGGAACAAAAGTTTCCTCTTAATAAATTCCATTGGCAATGAGAAAGCTTTATATCTTTCAGTGGACCTATTAGACTTGGTATTGATCTTATGCACCCATTTGTAACTAATTTTTATTTTCTTATGTGGAATGGAAAAAAATTCCCAAGTATACAACTTTTCAAGAGCTTGTAATTCTTCTGTCGTTACTTACTACACAACAAGATTAGAGTTAGCATCAAAATAAGACTGAGGCTTATATGAGGGTGAGTAATAGAAAAACATTAATAGTAACAAAGTTTAATAGAGAGCTATCTTACTTGAGTAAAGTGATAAAGTAAAGGTACAAAAGATTCAATGGAGTCTAGAGCAGATACTTTAGACAATGTGGATAGCTCAGCATTGGGCGTCATATTAGCAGGCTCACTTATATGAAACAAGTATCTCTGTGTGACGTATTAGAACAAAGATTAATAGATTATTTATAAAAAAATTTGAAACAGAGGAGACACAAAATGAAAGTTGGATACAAAAAAATATATTTTATGCTTGAGAAATACTATATAACAAAAGATATCGAGACAACTAGATATGAGATCCCAACACGTATAACTTTTAATTTCAATGTTGTATACCAAGAAGTAACATAATCAATTACATTGCTCAAGTTTGGTGTGCTCATGTTTATAAAATAAAATAAAACAGACACAACCAATTACTTTGAATAGATTATAATTATTTAAAGTTATATAAAGATACTCATAAGGTGACTTATTCTCTATAACAGAAGAAGGAACACGATTAATGGTAATGACAGCAATTAAGGCAGCTTCTCTTAAAAAACGTTTAGGGCAAATGCAAGAAATAAAGAAAGCATAAATGGTGTCTAAAATATGTATGTGTTTATATTTAGCTCTCCCACTCTGCTAAGACATACTATGGCAAGATCTTTGATAAACAGTATCATGTTCCTGTAAAAGATTTACAAAGTTAGATCCTTGTAGTCCATGACATTATCTATATGAAAAAATTTAATTAGATACGAGCACTGTTCTTTAATCATCTTAGAGTAAAGTTTATTGCTAAACCTAAGTTAAAATATAGCGAGCAAGCTGCGAAGCTTGGGTACTTCTCGGAGAAGAATAGACCAAGCTTCACAGCAAGGTTATAGATTTTCAATACGTAAGGATACAAGTCATGGGTTGAATGATAAAAATGAGAGATAAAAAGATGAAAAGCTTGTATATTATAAGCTGTAAAACCTTATGCAAAATATATTTTGACAATGAAAAGAATCCTAATATAACAAAACTACATATAATGTAGAAATTTATAAATATGATACAATAGTTAGTTTAGCCAATGCCTAAAATAGAAAAGCCCGTTATACACTTTTTAAGTTGGCATCAACATTTATGGTCATTGTTTCATAAAAAAAAAACAACCATATATATCGAGAATAATCATCAATAAAAATAATATTTAGATCTTCCCATAGTGGCATTGGGATAAAGATCTCATATATTAAAATATACAAGATCAAATAGAGCACGAGAAACGATAGTATTATTATTAAAACATAAAGCTAGTTGTTTGACAAAAATATATGTAAGATAATCATTTTTATTATTAAAAATAACACCTAAATGACCGCTAGATAATAAAGATCGTATGTGATTGACAGATGCATGACCAAAATGAGAGTGATAAAGATGTAATGAATATATTGAAAAGGTAAATAATGCAAACAAAGGACATAGAGATGATAAATCTATAAAGATAAGCTCATACAGACGTCCAACCTTATGACCTATTTTAAGTGTCCGACCTTTCTTTGGATCTACATACCACAACTAGAAGTAGTAAATAAGATCGACACTATTGGTGCATATTAGGAGAAATAAATAAAATACTCCATCATCATTTACTTTTATGTAGTATTATTTAATGATCGACACTGTTGGTGCATATTAGGAAAATCATATATAGTTTCCTCCTTATTTTTTTCATTTATATTACTTCCTCCTTTAAGTTTTTTTAAAACTATTCCTTAAATCTTTTATGGAGTAATTAATAATTTTGTTAGGTATTTTATTTTCCAAAAATATCTTGAAAGAAAATAATTGTTAATTTTAAAAATTTTAAAAAGAAAAACACCTGATGTTTGTTTTAGTGGCACAGTTTGTGCACCCTTTAGCCTAGGTTAGAAGTTTTCAGTCCTAACAAATGTTAAGGAATATAGTCTTCCTTCCTTCTTTGATACATTTGAGAGACAGGTAGATATTGCATTGGCAGACAAAACTATTGTAATTATTTAAAATTTGTAATGTGATAAATGTATCAAAAGAATAAAAATAAAAACTTAAAAGAGAAAACCTATAAACATAAATAAATAAAAAAACATAGAAGTGCAGCGGTAGTTTATTCGTTCATATAATGCTCATATTCTCAAACATGAAAATCGTTGTAACTCTTATACATTATGCAATCAATAACTAATATTTGACCATAATAAATTTTTTAACAGAGAAAAAACAGTCATAAAAAGTTTTAATTTCTTAAATGAAGATTACAAGAATGAGTTATGGTCTTATTTTACCACAAAGGTACGTACTATATTAAAAGACTTTTTGTGATATATTAATTCAATTAAGCTAATTGAATTAAAGACTCGTGTATACCCATTTAGAAAAAATTCAAAATGTTGGTAATTTTCGTTTGAGGCTAGAACTTTTTCTTAGTTAATTATAATTTGGCCTCAATTTCTTGGCAACTTAGATTTTGACCCAAAAGTTTTAGTTCTTATAATTTAATGTAAATGTTTTCAATATTTACATTGGCCTAAATATTTATTAAATTTTGTTATGAATTGAACACCGGAAGGTTGCACTACCTAAATGTGTCCATTTTTATTGGTAGCCTTATTATTGTTATATTAAGCCAGACACAAGGGACCTAAAATTCACAGTAAGGAAGGTCTAAATGTTTAATTTAAAAGCTGAAAGGGTCAAAGTTTGTAAAAATATAAAATATTGTATTTGTTTCATTGTAAGAATATTGTGCAAAGTCAGCCTTTCATATAAACTTTTGGTTAACACAATAAGAATATATATATATTATGAAAGAAATTATTTACATATTAATTACAATATAAAATACAGTAAATATCAAAATATGAAAGGAGGATTAATAAGAATTGATTTATATCATTGACACCTCTTCACAAACTCAAGATGATGAAGTAAAAGCAAGTTTTGAGTTTAGAGACCAGAGTTTGAAAAGTAGCCAAGAAGAAGAGATTTGATGAAAATATCAACAGTAGATGTTAAAAAAAGATGGAGTAGAGTGTAATTATTCTTTAAGAAATATGTTGTCAAACAAAGTGATAATTTATCTCAATATGCTTAATTTGCTCACGAAAATATTATTTTGGGCAATTTAAATAGTACTATGATTGGCACAATAAAGAAATCTAGCTCTAAAGTGAGTAATACCCTTATCTAAGAAGACATCAGGAAGAGAATCTCAGCCTTAGTACTAGAGCAAGCAATAGTTGTCGACTTTTCAAGAGCTTGCAATTCTTTTATCATTACATGCTGCAACACAATATTAGAGTTATCCTTAGAATAGGATTGAGGCTTATAAAAAGAGAGAGTAATAGAAAAACACTAACAATCATGACGTTTAATAGGGAGCTCTCTTACCTAAGTATACCGACGAGGTAATGATGTATAAGACTCAATGGTGTCTAGAGCAAATCTTTCAAGTATAGTGAAAAACTTAAGAGCTGTCATGGCTTACTTGTATAAAACAAGTATAACTATATAAAGTATTAGAAAAAAGATCAATAGATTATCAATAAAAAATTGTGAAACAAAGGGGACACAAAATCAAAGTTAGATATAGAAGAAAATATTTTATGCTTGAGAAAGACTACATGATGATAGATATCGAGACGGTTAGATATGAGATCTCAATATCTATAACTTTTATATTCTATCTTGTATTATAAGAAGAAACATAACCGAGTATGTGGCTCGAGTTTGGCGTGCTCATGTTTATGAAATAAATGAAACAGACACAACCAAATACTTTAAGGTGACTATATTTAAATAGGATTTTATAAAGACGCTTATAAAATGACTTGTTCTCTATTACATGAGAAGGAACACGATTAATGATAAAGACTGTGATTAAGATAGTTTCTCTCAAGAAATGTTAAGGATAAGAGCAAGAAATAAGAAAAGCACGAATAATGTCTAAAATATGCATATGTTTACGTTCAACTCTCTCATTCTACTGAAATGTACGTATACAAGATCTTTGAAAAATAGTATCATGTTCCTATAGAAGATTTAAAAAGTCAGATCTATGTATTCCATGACATTATCAGTACAAAAAATCTTAATTGGACAAGAGAACTGTGTTTTAACCATTTGAGAAAAATCACGGTAAATTTTAATAAGTTTTTGTTTGTGAAATAATTTACAAGGTAAGGATCCATGTATGCTAGTGTCTTGTTAGACTGATGTTATACTTTAGATTCGATAAAAACTAATACTAGGTGTTTACCAAGTAAGGCAAAGCCGAACTTGGCTATCAGCAAGTAAGATTTTCACTTGAGTTGTCAACGAGCAAGGTTTATTGTTGAACTTAGGCTAAAATATAGTGAGATATCTACAGAGCTTTGGTACTTCTCAAGGAAGAATAGGCAAAGCTTTAACACCAAAGCTATAGGTTTTCAATATGCTAGGATGCAAGTCTTGGGCAGAATGACAAAAACGAGAGATAAAACAGTGAAAGGCATGTATATTATGTTGAATGAATAGTTGATGATGATTACAATGTAAACTCAAGCCTATATATAGGCTGTAAAAGCTTATCTAAAACCTAATTTTACAAGGAAAAGAATCTTAATATAACAAAACCACCTATAATGTACAAATTCTTAAATAAGACACATTGTTAGTGAGGCTGGCACCCTAAAATAGAAAAGCCCATTATATAATTTAGGTCATGTCAACAATTATGATCGTTGTTTCATAAAAAATAACCATGTATATCAAGAATAGTCATTAATAGAAATAATATTTAGACCTTCTATAGTGGGATTGGGAGAAGAACCTCATATATCAAAATATAAAAGATCAAATAGAGCATAAGAGAGATTAGTACTATTATTAAATGGTAAAGCTGGTTGTTTGACTAAAGGACATGTAAGATAATCATCTTTATTATTAGAAAAAACACTTAAATGATTTGGAAGCCATATCACTGGTCACCTGGTGCCACGGTGCTCAAGTTTTGCTTTAGACACTACGGCACCCAAGACCTAGTTGCACTTGACTTGCTCTCCAAATCATATCCCAATAGTTTCATGTCTGTCTGCAATCCTCGCGTACACAACGCACTTGGCTTGCTCTCCAAATCATATCCCAATAATTTATAATCAATATTTGCACAAATTCCCTCCTTGATTCAAAATCATCCACAAAATAACTTGATCTCTCATCTATGCATTTTCGGTCACTCTCACAAAGTAGTGACTTTGGTTAAGTTCTTGCATAGGATGAACTTAATCGAGGGCAGTGGCTTAGTCAACATGTTAGTAGGGTCTTTAGACAACCCTATCTATGTTAGACTAACTTCACCACTTTGGACAATCTCACGAATGTAATGGAGCCGCACATCAATATGTTTTGACCTTTCGTGGAACACTTCATGTTTGCATAGGTGTATAGCAGTTTAGCTGTCACAATATACACTGGTATTCACATCTTCACTAGCTAATACCTCCGCGCATATGCTATTTAACCACATGACCTTCTTAATAGCTTCACCAACCGCTATGTACTCTGCCTCTGTGGTAGATAGTGCAACCAAATATTGTAAAACTGATATCCAACATACACTACACCAAAACACTATAAATACGTAACCCGTTAATGATATTTTTTTATCTAGATCTCCTGCATAATCTGAGTTTACGTATCCTCTTACCATTTTACTACTGTCATCATCCCTCTTATACATTAACCCGTAATTCGACGTCCCCTTGAGATATCTCAAAATTCACTTCACTACAAGCCAATTATCCTTACCCGGATTTGTCATGTATCTATTCATCACACGCACAACCTTTATTATATTTGGTTTTGTGAAAAACATTACATACATAATGCTCCCCACAGCGCTTGTATATGGTACTTTACTCATCTGTAGTTTCTCCTCTTCAGATGTCGGCGATTGTGCTACTCAAAGTCTGAAATGCACGGCCAAATAGTAATAGAGATAGCTTTTGCGTTGGACATATCAAACTTCTCTATAATTTTGAGTATATATCACTATTGAGACAATAATATAACATCTGTTATTTTTCTCATAATATCTATACCTAATATTCTCTTCGCTGCTCCAAAATCCTTCATCTCAAACTTGCCACTCAACTACTTTTTGAGTTTTTATATTTCTTCCATATTCTTACATACGATCAATATTTTATTGACGTATAGAAGCAAATACATCATCCCACAACTTATGTTCTTGAAGTACACACATCTATTATACCTGCTCTTACTAAAATCACAAGCCATCATAAATTCATCAAATCTCCTATACCATTGTCTAGGTGATTGCTTTAACTCATATAATGACTTCTTATGAAAACAAGCATGATATTATTTTTCGGGCTCCTCGAACTCTTGCGGCTGTGCCATGTATATTATCTCTTCAAGCTCTCCATACAGAAAAGTTGTCTTTACATCTATCTGCTCTAGATGTAAATCAAGATTTGCATATATGTCTAACAAAATCCTAATGGATGTGTGCTTGATGACTGGAGAGAAAATCTCATTAAAGTCAACTCCGTCTCTCTAAGTAAAACTTTATGTAACTAACTTAGCCTTGAAGCTCGTAGGCTCTATCCCCGGTATCCCCTTATTCACTTTATACACTCACTTGCACCTAATTAGTTTCTTATGAGGTCTCACCATAAACCTCTAGGTATTATTTTTCTTAAGAGAACTAATCTCTTCTTCCATGGCCTGCTGCCATTAATTTTTTTTTTTCACTCTTTATGGCCTCACATATGTTATAGGCTCATAATACTAAAGAGTGTAAACAGAATTAAAAATATGAGCAACTAAATCTACTTGTGCATACCTAATTAATGGGTTTTTCGTTCTCCTTAGCTTGTTTCTAGCTAGCTAGTACTCTTCAAGTTCTATCTCAGGAGTCCTAGTCTTTCTTTAGGTGGGCTTGGAGGAACTCGCCGGTGTTCTTGGTTCATCTTTAAGGATCTCCTTGTTGAAGTGCTGATTTAAAGGCATATCAGATCTATTCTTAGGCTAACATTAACTTCTATTGACTCAGGTGCTGAGTCTTCCTTGGACACAAGTTCTTCTTTCTCATCTTATTGGGAAGCTTTCAGTATGGCTATCTCATCGAATATCACATCACAACTTATGATACTTCTTGGTGGTGTTAAGTCTTTATACCACACCTTGTATCCTTTTACTCATTCGAGATATCCTATGAATATCTCTTTGATGGCTCTAGGTTCTAACTTCCCCTCCTTAACATATACAAAGGCAGGGTAACCAAATATTCTGAGGTAGTCATACTTAAGAGGATTGCCAGACCATTTCTCTTCTGGTGTCTTAAAGTCAATTGCTATGGAGGAACTTCTATTAATCAAATAAGCTGCAATCACTACAGCTTTTCCCTAAAATGCCTTAGACATCTTTGCATTGGTAAGCATGCATCTAACCCTTTCAAGTAAGGTCTTATTCATCTTTTCAACTATACCAATTTTGTTGTAGTGTTGATCTTACCGTTCTATGCCTAACAATTCCATGCTTGACATAAAACCAATCAAACTTTCTATTGCAAAACGCAAGGCCATTGTCAATTCTCAACCTCTTCACCCTTTACCAGTCTGATTCTCAATAAGAGCCTTTCAAGTATTGAACACATCAAATGCTTGATCCTTGCTCTTCAACACATAGACCCACATCTTCCTTAAATAGTCATCAATCAAACTAAGAAAATACCTGGCACCTCCAAGTAGCTATCTAAGCTGGTCCCCAAAGATTCGAGTGTATGTAGTCAAGAGTTCCCTTAGTCTTATGCTCGCTGGTATTAAACCTCACCCTATATTATTTTTCAAGCACACAATGCTCACAAAACTCTAAGGGCTATAACTTATCTTCACCAAACGGCGTTTGACTAAATAACTCCTTCAAGTTTCTTTCGCCTAGGTGTACTAGTCTAAGATACCATAATTAGGTTTGCATATTCTCATCATCTACAGAGAATAGTGTAGAACCACTCATAACTTCACCCTTAAGAATATAAATGTCTTTGTGCTTCTCATTACCACTATAGAACCCTTCAATATTATAAAACCCCTCTACCGATTCTGATGAAACACCCATTCTAGTCTAAAGTCCCTAGTGAGATCAAGTTTCTCTTGAGGTTAGGAACATACCTAACATCTGTCAATTTTCTCACTCGCTCATCATACAGCCTAAGTTTAATACTATCATTTCCTACATCTGACATACAATATGATTACCCATTAACACCTTTCCACCACTAATAGGCTAAAAATTCATAAACCAAGACTTGTGCGTGCACATGTAAAAACTACAACCAGAATCAAGAACCCATTGTTCAATATTCTTATCATCAGTAGTAACGAGTGTCTCTAAACTATCATAGCTATCATTATAGGCAAGCGCAGCTTTTACTTTCTTCTTGTCTTGTGCTTTCTGCTTTGGATAATCCTTTTATGAAGTGCCCCTCTTTTTTATAGCAATAGCACTTTCTATGAGTCATGGACTTTGATTTTGAACCCTTTTTTCTTTTCATCTCTATATGAAGGCCTTTTTTCTTACAGATAGACTTTTTATATTACCCTCGATCTGTTTCCCTAATAACTTTGAGTTTAATGATGATTTCACATCGCTCATTGTTAAACTCTTTCTGCCATAGAGTAATGTATCAACAAAACTCTTATAACTCTTGTGGAGTGAATTCAGTAGGATAATTGCTTTATATTCATCTTCTATCTTAATGTTGATAGACTCAAGATCAAGGATGATCTTATTGAAGGTGTTTATATGATCTTTCATCGGCGTCCCCTCTGACATGGACAACTGATATAGCTTCTTCATTATATGCGATCTGTTGGCCAATGATTTTTACATATAAAGGGAGTCAAACTTTTTTCAAAGACTAATTACCGTTGGCTCACCTGCTACTTCCCTCAGTACTGTCAGACTGTGTGAGGCCCACAAACTCCTTAGTCCATCGACTTATTTCTTCTTTTTCTCCATTTCTCCATTTTCACGCTTTCGGTAAAACACGCCAATTCCTTCTTTTCTTCTTCACTCCATTTCCATTTCTTCTCTCTCGGTTACAAATCACACACCCGACTATTTTAGAAATTAAGATTTAATCTCGTGCTAGCTATAGAGCTGTTGTTTTAGCGTACCAAGCCCACCGCATTGGTAAATAGAACTGCCCACGAGTTCTCTACCTTACTAATATATTAATGTGATTAATATATTTTATTTATTATGTATTTGATGCTTCCACAACTTTTAATATGTATATGATATGTGTTTTAAGCAATAGACACAATTTCACATGCATACATCCACATATATTAGATCCCCAATAAGTACTTTATCGCTCAATAATAGAACGATTGTGCTATGAGCTCTTTCTTAAATGTCCCTTCTTTGTACTTCAGCTTTAGATGACTCTAGCATCGTTTCTTCTTCACTAGATAGAGCTGCAGTCTCTTCAAATGCTGAGCCTAGTCGTTGACTCACCAATAACGTCTTAACCTTCATCTTCCACAGATTGAAGTCATTTATACCGTTGAATTTCTCTATCTCATACTTGGGTATGGCTATATCTACTTAGAACTAAACTCTGATACTAGCTTGTTAAAGTAGAAGCACATAAACAAAGCAATATAACCTAAGTAATATAGTGTAGAATAAGTAATTAAGAAGCTTAAATAGAGAAAGGTAGAGGAAGAACACACAGAATTTACGTGGTCGGCAACTTGCCTACATTTACGATGGATCAAGATCACTCACTTTTATTATTGAATCACAAGGCATTTAAAGTATGTCTTTTATAAAAAAAAAAACACTCATAAAGAAACACTCTCTCTTGCAATTTAGGGATTTTCTCTCACTAAAAATCATAAAGTATGTTTTAATCACAAATATTTCCACCAAGATCACCAAAATGTCTTAGGTTGTGTTTACAAGCCAATAAAGAGCCTTTATATAGGCTTTAAGATGACCTAGGTTTACCTTAAATGTTTGAGAGTCGTATTAGGGAGTCTTAGAACTATTGGGAGACGAAACAAGTCATAAGAAATTAGGAAACTATTTCCGCACTAGGCGCTAGGCGCTGCGGCACCCAACCCCCGTCACCATAGCACTGAGGCACCTCGTCTGGGCACCACGGCACTCAGGTTCTACTTTAGGCACCGCAGTGCCCACACCTAGGCACCGCCCCTTCTGTCTTTCGCCTCCTTTCGCGTCTATCTCTGATCCTCGCATACCTAATACACTTGGCTTACTCTCCAAATCATATCCCAATGATTTTTAATCAATATTCTCACAAATTTAATTGACAATTGATAGTCCTATAGGAGCCTATAGGAATTAGAGATTACAAGAGTATGAATTTTGATAGGTCTCCCTTTTAGGTATAGGAATTAGAGATTACAAGAGTATGAATTTTGATAGGTCTCCCTTTTAGGTATAATTCCACCATGTGCCTATAGCTTGCATGAACTACAAAGTTGGGGTTAGTCTAGGCAGCTTGCTGGGAGAGGTGGTTGAAGTAGATAAAGGGGACTGAGGCCATTATTTGGGATAGTTTTTATGGGCATGAATAACAATGGAAATCAGGCATCCTTTGCCGTTGGTTTTGAAAATTGAATTAGGGGAGGAGTTGGTGGTTGTTTAGCTGAGATACGAGCGGCTTCCAGAATTATGCTACAACTATGGTATCCTTGGACATCCATTACGAGAGTGTTCCAAAGAATATTGTACTGATTGCGAAGGAAAACTGTTGTATGGGGAATGGATTTGGGCGGAGGAAAGAAGCTACCGAAAGGGATCTAAGGATATTTAATCTCTCTGTAGTAATCAATTTCAAACACAGCGGAATAATAAGCAGGATTCTGCTGATGAAAGGAGGCCGAACAAAGAGAAATCAAAGCTCGATAAGAATAATGGCCTGTACATCCGTGAAGCTTCGCGGGAAAAATATTATTTGTTAGGGAAAACCTCCAAAGCACGTATGACGGTTGGAAAGAAAGTGGGCAAGGCAGTTACGGAATGTAAGTAAGGGAATCCACAATGGGTACTGCTATCCGATTCTTACGCTAAAATTGGTGAGGATAATAGGGCTAAATATCAGTTAAAAATCGATAGTGGCAACAAACCAATTCTACTCTAAGTCCTCATTATATGGGTCCACAGGAGTCTTCCCAAATAGATGTTATTACGGAAGTTAAAGTACATGGGGAGTCTACTATAAAGGCGACTGCTTCGGAGCCCATGCAAAATAATGTGGGTTTGGAGGGCCATATGGCAGCAACATTGAAAGAAATCTTTAGTAATTTAGCTACTAATCCAAATAATGGGCAAGAGGGCTCTTTTAGTTCTTCTGAACAAGAGCTTTCTTCAATACAATAAAGAACTTCCAGCGTCTCGAATTTAAAGGAACTAGTAGGCATGGTGGATGCAAAGACTAGGAGAAAAATCAGAGAATCACTCTCCAAGATGGGTTATCTGTGTAGATGAAAAATAATAATTGGAAAAATATAAGAAGAACACTTCTAGACCGCAGACTGGAACTCCTTCAACGTCTGTGGTTGATAATGATATGTCGTCTCCTTCCCCTTCCACTGATGCAGAAGAACTCAATTATCGGTGGCGCCTGCAAAGCAGGGCTGCCGATCGCTTTGAATCTTTTAAGTTAGAACGTCCGGGGTTTGGGCAATGGCCGGATATTCCCAGTTCTGCTATAGTATGTGCAGCAATATAAGCCTGACTTAGTGTTTCTAACGGAAATTATTGCATGTAAAGACCAAATACAAACACTAAGGTGTAGACTTGGTTTCACTGGAAAGTTAGTTGTTGAAAGGATTGGAAGGAGTGGCGGTCTGTGTTTATTTTGAGAAGACCGAGTGGATATCGAATTACTGTCTTTCTCTCGTCATCATATTGATGTGGCTGTCTTAAAACATGAGTCTCCTACATGGTGTTTTTCAGGGTTTTATGGCTACACAAAACAATCTCAGAGATGTTATTCTTGGTCCCTCCTCCGCCGTTTAAAAATGCTTTCTCATCTTCCATGATTATGTAGAGGCGACTTCAACGAGATCACCTGCTCATTTGAGAAATTGAGGAGATTAGAGCAGAATGCAAATCATATGGAAGGCTTCAGGGATGTATTGGAATGTGAGTTAATGGATTTGGGATATACTGGACCGTGTTTTACATGAGTCAACGGAAGAGCTGGGGAAAATTTAACTTCATCCAAGAAAGTATGGACAGAATGGTATGTTCCCAATCTAGGTCAAATTTATTTCCTAACTCCACTGTGTCCCATCTCAGTTTGTGGGGGTTTGATCACCGTCCATTATTAGTGGAAATTGAGGCGAGGCGACCTATCAAACAAGTGCGATAACATAGCCATTTTCATTTTGAAGAGGCATGGAGTGAAGAACCTGAGTGTGAGGGACTTATTCGAGCTCATTGGCTACTTACATGTTCCTTAAATAAAGTGGAGGAAATTGTTAAAAACTTGGATAAGTGTGGAGGAGCCTTTGGGGAGCAGAATGCTAGTTCTTTTGGGAGTCTTCATTACAAAATAAAACAAAGGAAAAAGGAAATGGATACACTTCAGAACTCTTTGTATGGTGACAACTGGGAGAAATACGGGAAAATAGAAAACTCTTTGGATAGTTTGCATACGAATTAGAAATCTATTAGAGCAAATTGGTTAAAACATGGGGATAAAAATACCAAGTTTTTTCATAACCAAGCGAAGAACCCGTAATGAAATAAAAAGGCTTTTTAACCGAGCTGGGGAATGGAAAGAAGATAATGTGGCTTTTCAGGATATCATTCAAGACTATTTCTCTGATCTTTTTAAGTCATCACAACCTATTGGAGTCGAGCTTGAAACGGTCTTAAGCCATGTACAGCCGTAAGTCACGATTTCAGAAAATAAAACACTAGAGGCAGTTTCACAGCTACAGAAATATACAATGCAGTGTTTCAAATGCATTCAACAAAATCTCCATGAAACGACCGATCTGATCTCTCTCAATATTAGAAAGGATCGTAACTCTAATACTACTAACTTAAGTAAAACCGATTTACTAAACTTAATTTAATAAGAAAAATATTTAACTTGTTATAAGAAATTCACTAACATGAATTTTATCTCAGATAAACATAAGTCTAAATGTCTTAAATAAGTATCTAATAATTAAATGAGAAATAAAAATCCTTTCAGCACTCCACGGCCAACTTTAAAAAAATCCAACACTAATTAACTGAAAACATAGAAAAAAAATAAAGAAATTAAGGTGAGCACAAAATCAATGAGTGAATATTTTATTTTCACTCAAATATTTTTCTCATTTTATACTTTCTTAATTATACTAAGATAATGTAGACAAATTATTTTAGTACACACTAAAATTTTACGGATGCATTATCCAAAAAATAATTATTATGTATCTGAAAACCTTAAATATTTCTCATTTATTTATATAATCGAAAATTTTATAAAATTACTATTTATCTTTATAATTGAAAACCTTATAAAATAACTAGTTGAAACTATCTGTAAAATAAATTTTGCAGAGCTATTAAATTTGAAACTATGTTAGTAACTGAAAATTTTCACCCAAACAAGTACTTAACAGAATAACTAGTTATACACCCAATGTAACTACTAATACACGGACAGAGTTAAAGGAATAAGCAAGTTATACACTTGATAGCACTACATTGCACAGGTAGAGTAATAACTAGTCAAACACATATGTACAGAGTTATGCCCCCAAAGATATAGACGTTCAAACATACGGTCTAAAACCTCAGTGCATGTACTTGAACGGATCCCAACAACCTCTAACTAAACATGTAACTAGATAGGAGAAGATACATGTTAGGTGATTAAAAACTAATAACTAAATTTGTAAATAATCAATTTGTAAACTAATAACTAAATTTATTTACAAACTACATAATCAATTTGTAAATAAATTTTATTTATCAACCATTTGTACTAAATAAAAGAAACAAGTATGAAAATTCTAGAACTAGTCATTTAAGTAAAGATAATATAAAAATATTTAATGATGAATTCTCATACCAATAAAATAGACAAAATAGAAGTAAGTATCGTACCCTTATTTATTTATAAAATATATATTTATATACATAATAATAGTAGCTCTTGAAAATATTTTAAAACATATCCCTTAACTAAAATCCAGTAAAATTTTTGTTGAAATTAAATGTAAGAAAATTTTCAAATCTGTATTTGCTTGCAAGGGAAAATCTCAACTTGGTTTCACGTGGAATTAAATTTAATTCTCAAGAACACGTTATAAACTAAAAACATCATAAATTAAAATTTACCTTTTACATAGATATTTATTTTATAAAATCAAGAATCCTAATTGACTAAAATAATTACTAACATCATAATAACTTGTAAAATTTTGTAATACGCAAAACAAATATTATCGCAGCTTGATCCTTTGAAATAATAAGGCTAGAATAGTTATAAAACAAATAAATTTATTTATTACACAAAACCAAATATATACAGCTATTGTTTTATGGCAGTAGAGTAAAATATGATAATTATGTAATCATATGCATTTATCGTTTTATTGTAAATATATATATATATATATCTACAGTAAATTTTTACTAATAAAGATATCCAATTTGTCTTTAAGAAATATGGGACAAATTAAATTACTTAGTTAACTAAAAAAAAAAATGGGCATTGCTGAATATCAAGTAAATGAAATCAAATAATAAACTGTTTAGCCAATCGGTAGAAAACTTGAAGTACTCGAGGAAAAGAAACATCCATTGGCAGAAAAGTCAACTTCGGAATCTGTATAATCTCTTTGATTTAATGACAATAATGACCATAAAAAAAATAGCTTTAAGAAGCTGCAAAAGAAATATTATAATTATAATAATTATAAAAAATAAATATTTATTAAAATTATAAAGATATTGATTGAAAATTATCACTTGATTTAGAGATCAAGTTAAGTGTGTGGGGTAGGGTGTGCATGAATTAAAGAAGGATATAAAAGGAGGCGAAAAATGAAGAATGGCGCATCAGGTGCCAGCACCGCAGCGCTCAGCAGGAGTGCGCCAGCGTCGCAGCGATAAGAGCCCAACGTCGTCGCGCTAGAGTCGAAAACAGTATCCCGAAATAAGAAAATTTCTTTATTTCGTCTCCCACTTATTTCAGAACTCCCTAATACGACTCCCACATGTATAGGGTAAACCTAAGATGTCCCAAAACCTATATAAAGGCTATCAATTGACTTGTAAACACATCTTTGTGATCAAGTAAGAGATCTTTGTGATCAACAACAATCTTAGTGATAATCTTTGTGGTTATTTGTGAGAGAAAATTCCTAGAGTGCAACAAAGTAATAGGCATACTTTGTGTTTGCCTTGTGATTCATAATAAAAAAAGAGTGTGATCTTGATCCGTCGTGGACATAGGCAAGTTACCGAACCACGTAATTATTTGTGTGTTCTTCTTCTACCTCTGTCTCTATTTATTTCTTAGTAACTTGTTTTGCATTATTATATTGCTTGGGTGAATTTTTTACTTATTTGTGTTCTTCCGCTTCAATAAATTAGTATCAAAACTTTGGTTCTAAGCAGACATGGCCACACCCAAGTATAAGATAGAGAAATTCAACGGTACGAATGACTTCAATCTGTGGAAGATGAAAGTTAAAGTGTTGTTGGTGAGCCAAAGGTCTGGCTCTGTATTAGAGGAGACTGCAGCTCTATCTAGTGATGAAGAGAAGACGCCAGAGTCATCTAGAGCTGAGGCAGAAAAAAAGGACATTCAAGAAAAAGCTCATAGTACAATCGTTTTGTCATTAAGCGATGAAGTACTAATGGAAGTAGCAGATGAGACGACGGCAATAGGTGTTTGGAAGAAGCTTGACTCCCTTTATATGAGAAAATCATTGGCCAACAAATTACATATAAAGAAGAAGGTGTATCAGCTGTCCATGTCAGAGGGGACGCCGATGAAAGATCATATAGACGTCTTCAATAAGATCATCCTTGATCTTGAGTCTATCAACATCAAGATAGAAGACGAAGATAGAGCAATTATCCTGCTGAGTTCACTCCCCAAAAGCTGTGAGAGGTTTTTTGATACGCTATTCTACGGCAGAGAGAGTTTAACACTGAGTGATGTGAAATCATCATTAAACTCAAAGTTATTAGGAAAGCAGATCGAGGGCAATGCAGAAAGCTTATCTATAAGAGGAATGCCCTCATATAGAGATGGGAAGAAAAAAGGCTCAAGGTCGAAGTCTAGGACTCCTAGGAAGTGCTATTGCTGTAAGAAAAAGGGGCACTTCATAAAGGACTATCCTGATAAGAGAGCACAAGACAGGAAGAAAGCGAATGCTGCGCTTGCCTATGATGATAGCTATGACAGCGCAGAGACACTCGTCGCAACTGATGGTATAAACTCTGAACAATGGGTTTTAGATTCTGGTTGTACTTTTCACATGTGTCCGCACAAGTCTTGGTTTACAAATTTTCAGCCCATTAGTGGTGGTAAGGTCTTAATGGGTAATGACATTGCATGTCAGATAATGGGAATTGGTAGTGTTAAACTTAGGCTGCATGATGGGCGAGTGAGCAAGTTGACAGATGTTAGGTATGTTCTTGACTTGAAGAGAAACTTGATCTCACTGGGGACATTAGACCAGAATAGATGTTCCATCAGGATCGACGGAGGGATTTTAAAAGTTTTGAAAGGTTCCATGGTAGTGATGAGAAGAAAGAAGCACAAAGGTGTTTATGTGCTTAAGGGTGAAGTTATGAGTGGTTCTGCACTATTATCTGTAGATGATGAGAGTATGCAAACTAAGTTGTGGCATCTTAGACTGGCACATCTAGGCGAAAGAAACCTAAAGGAGTTATATAGTCAAAAGGCGTTTGGTGAGGATAAGTTTCAGCCCTTGGAGTTTTGTGAGCATTGTGTGCTTGGGAAAGCACATAGAGTGAGGTTCAATACCGGAGAGCACAAGACTAAGAGGACTCTTGACTACATACACTCGGATCTTTGGGGACCAGCTCAGACAGCTACTCGTGGTGGTGCCAGGTATTTTCTTAGTTTGATTGATGATTATTCGAGGAAGTTGTAGGTCTATGTGTTGAAGAGAAAAGATCAAGCCTTTGAAGTATTCAAGACTTGGAAGGTTCTTGTTGAGAATCAGACTAGAAAAAGAGTAGAGAGGTTGAGAACTGACAACGGCCTCGAATTTTACAATAGAGAGTTTGATGGGTTTTGTGCCAAGCATGGGATTGCAAGGCATAGAACGGTAAGATCAACACTGCAGCAGAATGGGGTAGCTAAGAGGATGAACAAGACCCTACTTAAAAGGGTTAAATGCATGCTTATCAATGCAAAGATGTCCAAGATATTATAGAGAGAAGCCGTAGTAATTGCAGCTTACTTGATCAATAGAAGTCCCTCATCAGCAATTGACTTCAAGACGCCAGAAGAGAAATGGTCTAGCAATCCTTAGAAGTATGACCACCTCAGAATATTTGGTTGCCCTGCCTTTGTACATGTTAAGAAGAAGAAGTTGGAACCTATAGTTATCAAAAGGGTATTCATAGGATATCCCAAAGGAGTGAAAGGATACAAGGTGTGGTGTAAAGACTTAACACCACCAAGGAGTATCATAAGCCGTGATGTAACATTCGATGAGATGACGATGCTGAAAACCTCCCAAGAAGATGAGAAAGAAGAACCTGTGACCAAGGAAGACTCAGCACCCGAGTCCATAAAAGTTGAAGTAGAGCCTGAACATGGATCTGATATGCCCCCAGATCAACACTCCAACAAGGAGATCCTTGAAGATGAACTAAGAACACCGACGAGTTTCTCTAAGTCCACCCAAAGGAAGACTAGAACTCTTGAGTTAGAACTTGAAGAGTACCGGCTTGCTAGAGACAGGCTAAGGAGAACGATTAACCCACCAGTCAGGTATGCACAAGAAGACTTAGTTACTCATGCTTTTAATTCTGCTTACACTCTTGAGTATGATGAGCCTAGGACATATGGTGAGGCTATGAAGAATGAAAACAAGAAAGAATGGCAGTAGGCCATGGAAGAAGAAATTTGTTCTCTTAGGAAGAACAATACTTGGAAGTTGGTGGAGAGACCTCAAAAGAAGCTAATCGGGTGCAACTGGGTATATAAGGTGAAGGAGGGGATACTGGGGATTGAGCCTACGAGATTCAAGGCTAGGTTAATAGCACAATGTTTTACTCAGAGAGAAGGAGTCAATTTTCATGAGATATCTCTCCAGTTGTCAAGCACACATCTATTAGGATTTTTTCCACCATGTGTGCAAACCTTGATTTACATCTAGAGCAGATGGATGTAAAGACAGCTTTTCTACATGGAGAGCTTAAAGAAACAATATACATGGCACGGCCGCAAGGGTTCGAGAAGCCCGAAAAAGAAGATCATGCTTGTTTGCTAAAGAAGTCATTGTACGGGTTAAAGCAATCACCCAGACAGTGGTATAGGAGATTTGATGAGTTTATGATGGCTTGTGGTTTTAGTATGAGCAACTATGACGGATGCGTGTACTTCAAGAACATAAGTTGTGGGATGATGTATTTGCTTCTATACGTCGATGATATATTGATCGCGTGCAAGAACATGGAAGAAATACATAAGCTCAAGAAGCAGTTGAGTGGCGAGTTTAAAATGAAAGATTTGGGAGCAACGAAGAGAAATTTGGGTATGGACATTGTGAGGGAAAGAAGAGATGTTATCTTCTTGTCCCAATAGCGATATATAGTCAAAAGTTTGGAGAAGTTTGGTATGTCAAACGCAAAGGCTGTCTCTACTCCTTTAGCCATGCATTTCAGACTTTCAGCAGCACAATCGCCGACATCCGATGAGGAGAAACTGCAGATGAGCAAAGTTCCTATGCAAGCACCGTGGGGAGCATCATGTATGCAATAGTTTGCACAAGACCAGACATAGCACAGGCTGTGAGTGTGGTGAGTAGATACATGGCAAATTCGGAAAAAGATCACTGGCTTGCAGTAAAGTGGATTCTGAGATATCTCAAGGGAATGTCGAATCACAGATTAATGTATAAGAGGGATGAGGACAGCAATGAAATGATAAGAGGGTACATAGACTCAGATTATGCAGGTGATCTTGACAAGAGAAGATCGTTAACGGGCTACATATTCACAATGTTTGGGTGTAGTGTGTATTGGAGATTAGTTCTACAACACGTGGTTGCACTATCTACCACAGAGGCAGAGTACATAGCTGTTGGTGAAGCTATCAAGGAGGCCGTGTGGTTAAAAGGCATATGCGCGGAGGTATTAGCTAGTAAAGATGTGAACACCGGTGTGTATTGTGATAACCAGAGTACCATACACCTAAGCAAGCATCAAGTGTTCCATGAGAGGTCGAAACACATTGATGTGAGGCTCCATTACATTCGAGAGATTGTCCAAAGTGGTGAAGTTAGTCTAACAAAGATAGCGTCATCTAAAAACTCTGCTGATATGTTGACTAAGCCACTACCCTCGATTAAATTCGTCCTATGCAAGGACTTAACCGGAGTCACTACTTTGAGAGAGTGACTGAAGATGCAAAAATGAGAGATCGAGTTACTTTGTGGATGATTTTGAATCAAGGAGGGGATTTGTGAAGATATTGATTGAAAATCATCGGAATATGATTTAGAGATCAAGCTAAGTGCATAGGGTACGCACGGATCGAAGAAGGACGTGAAAGGAGGTGAAAAACAAAGAAGGGCGCACCAGGCGCCAACGCCGCGGTGCCAGGACACCAGCGCCGCAGCACTCAGCAGAAGCGCGCCAGCGCCGCAGCGACGAGAGCCCAGCGCTGCGGCGCTGGAGATGGGAACAGTATCCCGAAATAAGGAAATTTTCTTATTTCATCTCTCACTTGTTTCATGACTCCCTAATACGACTCCCACACGTATAGGGTAAACCTAGGACGTCCCAATGCCTATATAAAGACTATCAATTGGTTTATAAACACATCTTTGTGATCAAGTAAGAGATCTTTGTAATCAACAATAATTTTAGTGATAATCTTTGTGGTTTTTTGTGAGAGAAAATCCCTAGAGTGTAAGAGAAGGTTTTCTTTGTGATCTTTTTTATAATAGGCATACTTTATGTTTGTCTTGTGAGTCATAATAAGAGAAGAGTGTAATCTTAATTCGCTGTAGACGTAACCAAGTTACCAAAACACGTAATTTTTTGTATATTCTTCTTCTACTTCTTTCTCTATTTATTTTTTAATAACTTATTTTATATTATTATATTATTTAATGAATTTTTACTTGTTTTATACTTCCACTTCAATAAAAATAAAGGTAAACTTCAAATATCACAAATAAATATATGCACGCTCTAGTTAACGTGAGAGTAAAATAATAAGTCGTGAATCAGTATCATATAAATTCATTAATTCTATGGCCACTGAATGTCTTTGACGTACTCTTCCTTTTTTTTTTCTCAAAATTGAAATAAAAAAAGGCTAAGGCGCTTAATCACGTAGCAAAATAACAATACGATAATAGAATTGGCTTGAAACATAGACCGATTTAATTGATAACTCAACTGAAATAAAAGTTATACATCTACAAATATCAAAACTTATTTAAGCAGGATTTAATTCAAATGACTAAATCCTGATTTGTTTTAGATTCTTCTTCTTGCCCCAACTTAGCTTTTCCTTCTAGAACATGAAAATTAAAAGATGACCAACGAGAAGTCACCCAATATATACTATAATACTTGTATATTATTAAGCAGGACCCTTCTCTTATCTCCACAAGACCACGTCTCATTTTATTTTCACACTTCCTTCTTTTTCCCGTCTTCTTCGTATCCACATATTTTTTCTACCCACTTTTCTTTAATTTCCTCACACCCATTATCTCATCTCTCTCTCTTTCAAAATAGAAAACGTGCTTGCCTTTTTAAATTCTATTTTTATTTTTTTACTTTTTTAAATTCTATTTTAATTTTTTTTATCTAACACTTAACAATTAATCTCATCACATTGCCTTTTAAATTCTAAAAGAATGATATTTATTTATTAAGAAAAAAAAAAGTACGGGTTTTACATTGATGGCTGTCAGGATTATTCTATCATAGGCTTCCGCACATTGGATGGCCGCAGACTACCTAAGCTTGTTTAAGCATACTGAATGATGGAGCTTCCTCAGCAGGTTTAAATCATACTCTACTCACACTATTGCCCAAGGTAAAATAGCCAGTTCGAGTGGGGGATTTTTGACCAATCAGTTTATGTAACTTCCCCTATAAAATTGTGGCAAAAGTCCTAGCGAGTGTTAGTGTAGGTTTGGTACAAATGTATATATTACAATTTTATTTTCATAATTACATGTCTTACACATAATTTAACATAATAAAAAGAAATTTTAATTTTTTATTATAATATACACATACTAAATTTAAATTTATTACAACTAATAAATTTTAAAATTTTACCCTTAAAATCATTCAATGTAAAATTTTACCCTTAAAATTTTACCAAAATTTCATTGTTCAATTTTTATTCATAACATTCCATAAAATTGTAGAGTTAGAATAATAATTTTCTATTTTAGCAGAATTTATTAAGCCACTTTTGCTTACTATCGGCCAAGTGTAAGAATAGTTAAAAAAAACTTTTCCTTTCACTATTTTAATTATCCAATTGTAAACTTTAACAATATAATATATATCTTACTTATATTTAAAGGACATGTGTTCTCCAAATATAAGGTGTGACATTCTGAAATGCAGAGGTGGCAATTCCTATTGTGGTGGCCGAATGCGTAAATGAGCGGTGGCAGCTTATATTTTTCTTCATTCGGTCAACTCTCTCTTACTGTAACACACGTCTTTTGTTTAACTAAAACATTTGCAATCTAATTGCAATATGGTTACACGTAGTTGATACATCAAGGAAATGTGTCTTTCAATTAAGAAATGTGGGAAATAGCAAAAGTTGGGGCCGAATGACAAATCAACACATTTATACCATAGAAACACATGTCAAATTTCAATTTCAATTGGTTAAAAATAATTATTAATCAATTAATTTAATAAATTTAAAGCTTAAACTCGTATTTTTCGAGAGAGAATATAAAATAATTTTTACTTTTTAAAATTTTTTTAAATAAAGCAATTAAATCCAGTGCGCTACCTTAGTTTTTAATAAATATACTTTATATTATGAGACTTTTTAGATTTATACTCATTTGTGGTACAAATTTTTTTTATAAGTCTATAAACAATACCCCACACACATATTACGAAAATTACAAAATGACATGTTGAACTTTATAAACTGAGGTTAATACATATTCGTATAATCCTTTCATCATTTTATATCTTAAAAGAGTAGAGACATAGATTATTACCGTCAAATCTCTATTTGCTCGATTATAACCTTATTTCTAAATTCATATTTTCATAAACAATATTTGCAAATACTTTTGTGATATTTATCCCACGATAAACTCTTTCTTAAATTTTATGCTTATAGCCACAAAACTTCCTGAAACACAATCTCCATGATATACAACTCACTCATATGAACTCACGGATCCCATATATACACATATTATTCTCTAAGAGCATCGGACCACACCCAGTAACGCCCAGCAATCAAACTATGAAAAGTCTCTAATATGTATGGAACCTAAGTATGATAAATCATTCATAAGTCTACTATAGTGCTCAAGTCAAAGCATTACGAATACTACCAAACTAAAGAATATCTGCTATTGACGACGTTATGAGATATCTATTAGAGGTCTTTATTGAGTCTATTCAATATTCATTCCTCACTAAATACCTATATGCCTATAAGAATTTTCACTAAACCCATGATCTATTAAGACTAATCATTTAATCTAAAAATTAATATTTATACAATATTAAAATAGCGCGTAAATATTATGTCAAATTAGAGAGCCATCACAAACAACACTATAATCAGTTTTAAGTGTATGAATTCTTTGGATGGCACTGAAACTTGATATGGCAAAAGTTTATGATCTCATAGAATGGAGGTTCCTTGAAGGGATGATGCATAAACTTGGTTTGTCATATTCTTTCACTATAAAAATTATAGAGTGTGTTAAGTCTGTATCTTATTCCTTTTTAATTAATGGGAAATTTTGTGGAGAAGTTTTTCCAGCTAGCGGTTTGCATCAGAGTGACCCCCTATCACCTTATTTATTTATAATATGTGCAGAGGGATTCTCTTCCATAACGTAATGCGAAGGAAACAAATTGATTCATAGATTACGATGTGGTAGGAATGGATAGGTTATCTCTCACCTCTTTTGCACCGATAATAGTATCCTATTCTTAAAAGCCTTTGTCACTTCATGCATAAAGACAAAAGAGTTGTTGGCCACTTATGCTAGGGTGTTAGAGAGCAGTTAGTTGATGCAACTGATGCAATTGCTAAAACTGATCAAGCAGGCCAGTACAGCAAGGCCAAGTCAACAGTGCAGAGCAAGTTAATTACAACTTATTAGCAACAGTCTAGCTTAGAACATAAGTTGAAATACAAGTCTAAAGACTTATGTAATTGATGTTCTGTTGTTATCATAAGTTACACGATAAAATGATCAAGTTACTAGACTAGATAATATATGTCTGTTAAGTTATATTATCCTTTGAACTATATATATATATATAAGCTTGTACATGTTTCATCAAGAGATATAAAAAAGACAAGAACTTTTTGAAATCCTGCAAAAGATCAAATTCTTTCTTCGTATCAGAGCAATCAAAATCTTTCCCTCAACACAAATTTATAGCCAATCAAGAAATTTCAACCACCTCAAATCTTGACATTTCAGCAACATTTGCAAAAGTCTCTAGTCAATCAAGGATAATCTCATTATAGAATAACTTCTCCACTTTGAAACTTGATAGACAAAACTATCTAATTTGGAAATCTCAAATACTACCAGTAATTTGTGGGCATTATCTTGAAGGGTTCATTGATGGAACCAACAAAAAGCCTAATTTAATTCTAATTACAGCAGATTAAGAATATAATATTATAACCATGCCAAATCCAGAATATCACTCTTGGATGAAACAAGACCAGTTACTGTTAAATTGGTTTCTTTCTACAATGATAGAAAGTATCTTGGGCACAATAATTAACTGTGCAACATCGTGTGAACTCTGGTCAGTAATTAAGAAGCTATTCGCATCACAATCAAAAGTTAGAGTGTTGCAGTTAAGTATGAAATTACAAATTACCAAGAAATGGGGTCTGTCAGTTAGTGAATATTTCACTAAAATGAAGACCATCTCATATTATTTAGGAGCCTCAGGTAATCCAATGAGTGATGATGATCTTATCCTCTACATCCTGACTGACTTTGGTGTTGATTTTGATTCCATAGTAGTCAATATCTGTAACACCCTCCTCACTCGCCTCTCATCGAGACACGAGATCAGGGGGTGCTACGATAGCATCGAACAGAAACAACGTAATGATTATTTAAACTTCAAAAAAATATATATATTTTTTTTTATATAAACATTTACGGAGAAAAACTGACAGAGTCTCCCCTAAAAATTTGATTTTTACACTACCTGTAACAAAAGAAACACTCCCAAAATTTTCATATCCATTCTTAACCAACTTCCATATTTGTCTTTCAGCAAATATTCACAACTCATATCACAATATAAATGTATAAAACCTTTACAAAACTATTTCACATCCAGTATATTATCAAAATATATATCATATATCATGGTTTTAAAAGAGACAGTTCTGAATAAATACATATATACATGCACATACACTTAATATCCATAATATAATACACAACAGTCTATAGACAAGAAAAATATCTACCAAAAATAATTATATATAGAGAGAGGATGTGAGCGACTCTGAGCAGTTGCAGAAAGATTTACTCTTCAATCTTTAATGATGGCAACTCTACTACCTGCGCATGGTAAATCCAACGTGCTAAGCACAACAGCTTAGTGGGTGTACACAAAAGATGAAACAGTATGATAAAATTTTTATTACCTTTTTGCAATAAACTATATATATAAACAATGAAATTTTGAGTAATACCAATATTTCTCCATATATCATAATAAATCAAAATTTATCAATTAATCAATTCATTAAACCAAAACATTATTTCGATTTCTCATTTCAATTAATCAAATATATATATATACACAAATATCATATTTATACTTAATCCAAGTAGGCGCCCAAAATAAACGTTGACACGATACCATGGATTGGCTAATGGGCTAACAAATATCAAATAATGATCCGACATCGGTCACTCGGTGACTACCCACCGGATCCAGAACAGATCAGAATAGATAACAGATCGGATACACAGAATAGTATCATCGAACAAGCAAACGGCGCAGTACTGCTATAATACCCTATTGGCATGCCAACTACCAATCCTCCCCTACCAATGTTCAGGTTTACTTAAGGCGTTACAATAGTATTATTATAATACATTATTTTTCTTTTAAAAAAAATATTTTAACACAAATTTATTATTATTAAACTAAATTATTATACAAATTCACATTTATTCAATTTTTCTGATTATTCATATTTAGACACAAATATTTTTTTATTATTATAAATAGGCCCAAAATTTTTTACTATTCACCTTTATGTCTAAAATTTTCAAAATTTTTATACATAAGCCCAAATGTTCCAAAAATTTTCATATGGGTCTTGAATATTCAAAAATACCCAAATAAGTTTCAGATTTTCCAGATTTAACAATTCAACCCAAAATTTTCCAATTTTCCACTTATAGGCCTATTTGTTCCAAAATTTGCCAGTAGGCCTCAATTTCTTCAACAAGTCATATATAAGTTCTAATTACATACTAATACACATAAAGACATAAAAATTTTAAATATTTATAATTTAGTCCAGAAATTTTCATATAAGTCCTATTTTCTCAAAATTCATATTTATGCCCAATTTTTCTTTTCTTTTCAATTTTGACCACCAATTAAGATCCAATACTCAAAACATATTTAATACATTTAGAAACAATATAATTATCAATTTAATGCCATAGTTCAACATACTCATCCATCATATTAATAAAATACATCAATATATACTAAATTTCCTAAGGTAAGAATTTTAAATTTCAAACTAATGTGTACACCAACCTTATAAGCTTAATTCCTCTACTTGACTCACATCTTCTCCTTCTCATTCCCTTGGCTATCCTTGGCCAAGCTTTCACCTTCATTTGCCAAAATACACAAATAATGAATAAATTTCCAATTTACCAAATTAAAAGCATAATTCACTAATTTTACATGGCTACTTAATCTATTAACCCTTAAAACCCTAAATTCATATTCAATAAAAAATTTAGCATCAACTCACCTTGAATAACACCTTATACCTTAAAATTAATCCTTGAAACTTGATGAAGAATGCTTTAATTAAGGATTTGGAGGCTTAATTTACTAATGGAAGTATTGAGAATTGTTGAATTTAAAGGGGGATAAAAGAAAAATGGAGAGAAAGTGCAAAAGGGAGGGGACGGCCAAATGTTTGGTTTTCTCTAAATTTTTCAATACTATTCCCCCTATTATAGCCTTTATTTTTCTTTCCAAAAATACCCCCAACTAAACTCAAAATTACAAAAATGCCATTGGTTAGAAATGGTGGCATTTGATTGGTCCAAAAATTCCAAATACTATTCATAACTAAACTAAATAAAAAATCTAGTTAAAATCTAACTAATTCTAGTAAATTCCATTTAACAATGTTGGCAAAATTCTATTGGTCCAAATGTTAGAAAAGTTGTAATAGCATGGGTTTTAATTCCATGCAAACACTTATACCATACTATACTTATTCAACCAATCAAATTCTTCCATTTCTTTTGACTAATAAATTCAATCAAAATAAATAAAAATTTTGGGGTATTACAATATCACATCAAGAACTGAATTGTCATCTCTATAAGAAGTATATACTTTACTGCTGAATCAAGAAAGTAGAATAGATCAATTGACTGGTCTCACCAATACAAATGCACAATATGCAATACAGAGTAACCCCTCTATATACTATACATACATAAACTCAACTCAAAAGGCAACAATGCAAGAAGAGGAGGTTATTTCAATCGTGGCAGACATCAAGGTGGTAAAAGCAAAAATTACCAATCAAACACAAATCTCAGTAGCAACAGCAACAAACAAGCAGTTTGCCAAATATGTAGGAAGAAAGGATACACAACAACAAGTTGTTAGCACAGATTTGATGACAACTACATAAGGTTGAACAATAACCAAAATGGCAGCCACACAGTTGTTGGGTGTTGATTATTCTAGAGTGCTTGCATGTGGAATGTGTTCATCATACAAACAATATACATATCTCATACATGTATGTGCACAATGGAAGATTAAAATTAATACAATGAACACATATTATACATATTTATCAAATGAAAAACGAGATTGAGAAATTTAACCCATAAAGCCTTTGGATTAATTTGCTTGAAGTCCACCATTTAATGAAACTTTGATCAATCCTAGCAATCAACAAGGGTGGATTTGATTGTCTAGAATAGCAATATATTAATCCAGTATTTAGTTTAACTCTTAAACTTGATTCAAAGTTAAACTCTTTAACTTAGTTAAATTTGTTTTTCCTTTTATTCAACTCTTGAATAAAAACAAATTTAATTCATATTTAATGGCTAAATTAATTGAAGAAGATGATGAATAAAAATGATTTCAACTCTTGAAAACATTTCAATTTGCGTTCTCCATTTCTCTCTTAATTTTCTAGCCAACCAAAACATTTAACATTTGTTTTAATCAAATTAAACTAATTTGTTTTATCTTTTGTTCAACTCTTGAACAATTAAAATAAATCTATTTTAGTTATTACATATAGTAACCATTTATTTATTTGTTTTGTTGTTCTAACACTTAAAACACAAAACAAAGAATTTCAATTTCTCAAATTGAAATGGCTACCAAAATTGCAAAATCTAAAAACCTAAAACTTTTAAATTTTGAATTTCATTTCACTTTATATACTAATGCATAAATTTCAAACTAATTTGAATTTCATTTGTATTTAATTTAACCTAACCTAACCATAGTTAACATTTAACCTTGTTAGGTTAGTTTAACTTAACCCTTAAGTTAAATAAATATTTAAATATTCTAACTATAGTTAACTAACTTAATCATGGTTAGGTTAACCTTTACTTAAGCATTAAGTAAAGTTAACTTAACTTAACCATATAGTTAACCTTTAACTATAGTTAGGTTAAATCATTTATTTAACAATTAAATAAATAAATATTTATTTTAATTATTTAACAATTAAATAATCATAAAGTGAAATTATATTTATATCCTTACTAGGTTACCAACTTAACCTAAGTAGTAGGTCTCACTATTTAACCATATACTTTAGTTAACTTAACCTTAGTAATTTGCTGAATTATACTGTATTGAACCATTCAATATGGTAAACTGCCCAAGTGCTCAAAGAATACATTTCATATTGGGACTCTCTAGGTCTACACCTGATTTGTCAAATGGAACTATTCCGTGAATCCATAATCGATGCCTCACGCACACATTACGAATATTACAAATCAGCGTGTTAGACCATACAAGTTGAGGTTATAACATATACGTATAATCCTTTCATCATTTATAGCCTGGATGTGCGAGGATATAGATCAGCACCGTCAAATCCCCATTTGCTCATCCATTATCTTATCTCCAAATTCGTACCTTGATAAACAATATACGCAAACACTTTTGCTATATTGTTTAACCCTGTAGAAAACTCTTTACTGGGTTTATGCTTGTGGCCACAAGAGTTCATGAAATACAATCTCAGAGCATCGGATATACAACTTACCTACGTAAGCTGACGGATCTCGTATCTACGCACACTGGACTCTATGAGCATCGGACCATACCCAGCGACACATAGCGGTCAGACCATGAAAGGTCTTTGACATATATGAAACCAAAGTATGATAGATCACTCACAAGACCACTGTGGCGCTCAGGTCAAAGGACCACGAATACTACTCAACTCGAGAGGACCTTCATTTGACAGCTTCATAGGATATCTATTGGGATCCTCGTGGGTCTATTCAGTATCCAGTCCTGATTGGATACCCGCATGCCTATACAAGCTCTAAGCTCATAGTCAGCTAAGAACAACCATCTGAACTAGTTAAATATAGACATACACTAATCTATATAATGTGAATTTATCGATAGACCGGCATTGATGATCATAGATCAGAAACATTATGTTTGAGACATACTTACATAATGATATTTCTTAGCACTTATTGCAACTCTTTGCAACTATATCATTACAAGTATACTCTCAGATCTTTGTCCATTATAGATAAGGTTCTAACTTTTTAGAGCTCGCTGACTCTTATAACCTGCTAACTCTTAATAGTGCTAACTCTTAGTATTTATAACTCTCAGCATTGTTAATTATTAGTTCTGATCTAAACTCCTTTAGATCAGATCTGAACTTCTTCAGATCAAACAATGTCTGTAATGTTACAAGCATTATACCATATAAATATGATATTAATAATTTTTATTCGAAATGTTTATTGTATAAATATTAACAATTAATATTCATACAATATTGGAATGGCACGTGAGTACCAGCTCCAACAACAGCAATATATTTAACAGCCTTAGACAATCCACCAGAACAAAACTAGTACATAGACAGTAGTGTAACCAACCACTTAACTAATGATATTAGCAGTTGGAAATGGTAATGGTAATAAGCTAAGTATCTCATACAGGTTCTTCCACTTTACCTACCACACAAACACTTAACACTAAAAAATGTTCTGTTTATTCCAAGCATTAAAAATAAATTGCTTAGTGTATCAAAATTAGTTGCTGACAATGCTGTATTTTTTGAATTTCACAAAAATCTTTGTCAAATTAAGGATAAGAAACAGGGAGCAATGTTGCGGGAAGGTGCTGTTGACAAAGGACTCTATCATTTAACAACTGCAGGGAACTCACTGTCCTCTAAGGTGTATAGTAGTCCATCATTCTTTTCAGTAAAAGTGAATAAGGAAAGAAATTCCAAAAAAGAGTCAGAGTTAAAGTCTCTCTTAGGTCTTAGGAATAAGAACATAAGTCAAGAAGACTTACTTTATTTTAGATTAGGTTATCCTAGTGTCAATGTCATGAAACAAGTTTTAATAAATTGTAAAAGTGATTTTTCATCAAATAAAATAAAATCAATTCCCAGTTTAAATCTTTAGTTTTGCTCTGTATGTCAACATAGCAAAGCACACAAATTACACTTTGGCATTTCAACAACAAAGACACATAAACCCCTTGAACATATTCACACTAATCTGTGGGGACTAGTTGCAATTGCATCAACTCAAGGATACAGATATTACATTAGTTTCCTAGATGATTACACTAGATACACTTGGACTTATCCCTTAACAACCAAATAACAAACCTTTACTACATTTCTTCAATTTAAGACCTTAGTGGAAAAACAATTTGAAACACAAATTAAGGCAATTCAATCTGACTGGGGATGAGAGTTCAGACCTTTACTTCTATTTCTTAAACAACAATGGATTATATTTAGACACCTTTGTCCATATACACATCACCAGAATGGAAGAATAGAAAGAAAATATAGACATTTTGTAGAAATAGCCTTAACATTACTCTTGTTAATGTATTTTAGGGTGTATACATGTGATTGTGTACATATTGAAAAACTAAACACATGTATCATATACACGAATTTGGCAGCGGAATTAAACATGTAATCAGCATATACACATGTACTTAAATTCTTAACAACTTAAGAATACATAAATCATACCTTTGAAGACCTTCGATGAAGATTTCAAATTCGAATTTCTTTACTCCAACTTTGAGCTCACTTTTAAGTGCACTTTTGTTCAATTCTAGTTCACAATAATCCGGTGGGATTGTGATGCTAGAATAACAGCAATATAATATCCAGCAACAAGGTTTGTATTACTTGAAAGAAAAATAAGAATGATTTATTTTTCTTTCTCCTTTGGTTTTTCTCACAAGTCTTTGTTCAATGAAAAACTCTCTCAAAACCAACTCTTCTTTTTCCTCTCTTCACTTGCACGAAAATTGATTCACACACTTGTTAACACAAATAAGACTCAACCATTTTTAGTGCTCTACCAAAATTAGATTAAATGGCTAACTACCAAAACAATTTTTGGTGGCCATTTTAATGGTCTAATAAAATTAATTATTAATCACAAAATAGTGCTCCACTTAATTTAATTTATGTTTCTCAAATTAGGTATGTCTTCCATTCAGGAATAAAATAACAAATAAATAAAATTATATTTTATTTATTTAAATAATATTTATTTAATTATTCAAAAACTATTTGAATAATTAATATTTACCTTATTTAATTTTACTAACATGGTTAATGGGTGAATTCATGGTAAAACAACTCATGGAATAAAATTGTGCCACTTGTTAACATCTAATTAACTCTTGTCAACTAATTAAATGATATACTTAACATTTAAGTCTAAACAAGTGCACAACGTAAGGAACCCCGAAATATATTTTCGGTTTGTTAGAATTTCTAGAATGGAATTGTTCAATCCATTATGCTACCCCAGTACACAATGAGTACACTTTATATTGTGAGACTCTCTAGGTCCACGCCCGAATTGTCATATGGAACTCCTCTATACGTCCGTGAATGATGCCCCACACACGTTACGGATATTACAAAGCGACACATTAGACCATACAAGTTGAGGTTATAACATATTCATATAATCCCTCCATCATTTATATCCGGGTAGAGTAGAGATATAGATCAACATAATCAAATCTCCATATGCCTAACCGAAAGCTTATCTCTAGAATTGTATTTTAATAAATAATATTTCCAAACACTTTTGTAATATTATTTATCCTCAGAGTTAAACTCTTTTCCTGGGAATTACTGCTTATGGCTATAAGACTTTCTGAAATACAATCTTTAGAGTAGTAAGATGTAATACTCACCCAAATGAGCTAATGGATCCCATATCTATGAACACCAAACTCCATGAGCATCGGACCATACCCAGCGACACCTAACAGACAGACTATGAAAGGTTTCTGACATATGTGGAACCAAAATATAGTGGCTCACTCACAAGCCCACCATAGCATTTAGGTCAAAGGACCACGAATACTATTTAACTCGAAAAACCCTCTATTGACGACTTTATGGGATGTCTATTGGAGATCGTTGTGAGTCTGTTCAATATTCAGTCTTTACTAAATACCTGTATCTCTATACGATCTTTCACTAAACTCATGGTTTACTAAGACTAACCATCTAGACCATCTAGATATAGACATACACCAATCTATATATTTATTAAGGTATTCACTAATAGACCAACATTAGTGAAGATAGATCAGGAACATAATATTTGAGAACATATTTGCATAATGACATTTCCTAACACTATTTGTAACTATTTACAACTACGTCATTACTAATATATTCTCAGGTCTTTGTCCCATTTCAGACAAGGCTCTAACTCTTTAGATATCGCTGACTTTTATAACCTGATAACTCTTATTAGTGCCAACTCTTAGCATTTACAACTCTCAGCGTTGCTAATTCTTAACACTGATCTAAACTCATTTAGACTAGATCTGAACTTTTTCAGATCGTACAATGTCTAAAACGTTACAAGCATCTTACCATATATAAAATATAATTAGCGATTTAATGAAATGATAATACTAGTATAAGTATTAAACAAATATTCATACATAAAAGGATGGCACGTAAGCATAAATCTTAACAACTCTCACATGTTGGAATGCCTCTGTGCTGGCCAAGTTCAGCCATCAACCACTTCAGTACACCCTAATGCCTCTGTGCTGGCCAAGTTCAGCCATCAACCACCTCAGTACACCCTATGATCACTAGAGCCAAAGTTGGCATTTTCAAACAAAAAACATACTTCTGCTTATCAACTCCAACTGTCTCTAACTCAGAAGAAGTTCCCACTTCAGTTAAACATGCCCTAACTGATGCAAACTGGAAGACAACCATGAAATCTGAATATCAAGCACTGATGGACAAGAGAACTTGGGAACTTGTTCCACTCTCTGATGCATACAAATTAGTAGGCAAACAATAGCTGTATAAAGTGAAATATAAGCCAAATGGTACACTAGATAGGTACAAGGCAAGATTAGTTGCGAAATGTTATCATCATGTGGTTGGAGTTTATTACTTTGAAACCTTCAGTCCAGTAGCAAAGACACCAACAGTCAAAGTAGTCATAAGTATGACTGTAATAAATGAATGGGAGATAAGACAAGTTGATGTAAATAATGCATTTCTCAATGGAGAATTGCATAAAGATGTATATATAGTTCAGCCTGAGGGATTTGTTGATAAAAAACATCCAACTCATGTATGCAAACTTATAAAGGCATTATATGGCTTAAAGTAAGCCCCTCAAGCTTAGTTTGATAAACTAAAGGGAGCTCTAATCAGTTGGGACTTCAGGAATTCTAAGTCAGACACCATCCTATTTATTAGAAACAAGAATGATGATATACTCTACTTGTTAGTATATGATGATGACATATTAATTACAAGAAACAATGTTATAGCTATACAACAAGTCATTGATGAACTGAACAAATGCTTCACTCTTAAAGACCTAGGTCCCTTGCACTTTTTCCTGGGAATAGAAGTAACCAGAGATGCAATAGGACTAAAAATGTCTCATGCAGCATACATAGCAAATCTTCTCAAGAAAACTTATATGGATCAGTCCAAAAGTTGCTCAACACCAATGATTACATGTGAGAAACTTATCAATACTTCAGGTAATGAATTTACTGATCCTAAGTTGTAAAGAAACACAATAGGGGCACTACAATACTTAACATGCACTAGGCCAGATATTTCATTTGTAATAAATAAGTTGAGCCAATTCATGCAAAATCTATCAACTCAACACTAGTAGGCATGTATGAGGCTGCTAAGGTATTTTAAAGGAACAATTAATCATGGCCTGCTGTTTACAACCTCTGGACAGCTTAAAATGTCTGCATATAGTAATGTAGATTAGGGTTGTGACACAATAGATTGGAAATCTATTGGTGGCTACTATATATACCTTGGAAATAATTTGATTTCATAGTCCTCCAAGAAGCAATCTGTTCTGGCAAGGTCTAGTTTTGAATCTGAGTATAGGGAACTTGCTAATCTCACAACAGAACTTTGTTGGTTAACTTTTCTTCTTTTAGAAATAAGAATTCAACTACTTTGTACTCTAAAAATATATTGTTATAATGTAAGTGCAATAGCTTTGGGTGCTAATCCAATTCAACACGGTAGAACTAAACACGTAGAGATTGACATTCATTTTATTAAAGATAAACTAGCTCAAAAAGATATTGAGTTACAGTATATGCCATTTAAAGAACAAGTTGCAGATATTCTCACTAAGCCTCTGACTCATGGAAGATATCACTACCTCAAACTCAAGCTAAATGTTCTTGAAGCTCACATCAACTTGAGGGGGCATGTTAGAGAGCAGTTAGCTGATTCAACTGATACAGTTGCTAAAACTGATCAAGCAAGCCAGCACAGCAAGGCCAAGTTAGCAGTGTAGAGCAAGTTAACTACAACTCATCAGCAACAGTCTAGCTCAGAGCATAAGTTGAAATACAAGTCTAAAGACTTATATAATTAATGTTCTGTTGTTATTATAAGTTACCCGATAAGATGATCAAGTTACTAGACTAGATAATAGATATCTGTTAAGTTATCTTATCCTTTGAACTGTATATATAAGCTTGTATATGTTTCATTAGGAGATATAGAAAAGACCAGAACTTCTTGAAATCCTGCAAAAGATCAAATTCTTTCTGGCCGATAATAGTATCCTATTCTTGAAAGCCTTTGCTACTTTATGCATAAAGACAAAAGAGTTGCTGGCCACTTATGCTAGGGCATTAGAATAGGTGATAAATTTTGAAAGTTTGCAAAATGTTTTAATCATCTCATGCAAGGCCATTTGAAGATTGAGTTTGCAGACCTCCTATGTGTATCCCTTGTACTAAGGCACGGAAAGTACTTGGGTCTGCCTAGTTGGATGGGAAAAAATCAGAAATAGGTTTTTGAGATAGTAAAAGAAAAGGTCTAGAAGAAAGTACAAGGATGGTCTTGTTATTTTTTCTTCGCATGTGCGAAAGAGATCATGGTAAAAGCAGTACTTCAAGCAATTCCTGTTGGTAATGGTAAATAAATTTTTTTTGTTTATATAAAAATTAACGCAGCAGAAGTCAAATCGTCTTGTTCATAATTACATGTATAAGGATAGAAGATTACCTCAATTTCTCGCTATGGCAAATCTTGAATTGACTGGCTGCAATCTTCTTTACTATCCTCAACCTTCAAACTCAATGGGTGGTAGGCACGTGGATCTTTCTTAATCTCTAAAAATACTAATACTCAAATCTGAGAGAACGGTATTAACTAAATTCTATTTTCACATAAGAATACGTAAAAGAATTTTTTTCTGAATAGTTATGGTCTATTTTTCTTATTACATACCTCCCATATATATAGGGATCTCTCTTGGTTATTTAAAATTTGATTAGGATTAGGAAATTAGAGTTTGATTAAGATTTTATCTAGTAAAGGGACTGCAAGACCTATGGGCTTCTTAGCTCCAACTTAAAAGGCCTAGTCTTTATTATCTCATAATACACCAATTCTTATAGTTAACCCGATGCTATTCCACTAAAAGCCAAGGGCTGTACTCTAGTAACCCATGTTATAAAATAAAAGTCTATTTAATTAAAACTCCTTTTAATTAAATTGGGCTTGATCTTTAAACCAACAATAACCACTTAATTGACCCTCTAATTGATGTCCATAATTAAAGCTAGGCCTTAAAAAAATGTCTTATCTCTTTAATTACTTATTTACCCCTAAGTCACTGAATGCTCTAATGATCACTTTTTAATATATCTATATTTGTAAACAAATTTACAAATAAATATTATTATTCAATAAATAATTTATTGAATAAACTGTGGCCACAGATTCTAATGATCAAGTACTGCAAACATCTTAGGTGGACATTAATTATTAGATTCCATCTTACAAATATTTATTCCTACGACCCATTAAATTATATCTCCAAGCTATCGAGATTTTGACCGTTTATCTAGATCTCATTCCATAATAACTCAAAAGATACAACGCATGAATGTAAGTTCATTACCTGCTCAGGATTAAGATCAATTAAGCTTATTAAAGCTTTTGTTCATTAAGATCTACGACATTTAGTTAACCAGATCAAAATTCACTATAGTCTTGTTCAATGTATCATATATATTAGTTTCTCTACTCGAAGTCTCTACTTCGATGAGCAAGGTAAATCATCCACTATAAGAAGCAGAAAAACTACAACCTTACATAATGAAATGCCTTTTTCATTAATGGTTGTGAATATGATTTAATTTATAAAGTACTTGTAATCTATACCCTCTGTATTAGCATTATATGCCTAATACATAGATCACATATTTTATAAATATGAGCTCATCAATATATGCTCAATTATATGTATGAATAAACTTTATTGATCTAATAAAATGTTATTACACATGCTTTAAGAGCATAAAATAATATAAATTGTCTAACAATTCCCACTTTGCATATGAGCATTTTCAAACAGCCAAAAACTTTAGTTCATGATCTCCTAGTCTCTGTGCTAAGTTTTGGTGGGGTAGAAGCTGGGCATCAAGGAAACTATATTGGTGTAAATGGAAAAAGCTTTGCATCCCTAAAAAAGAAGGTGGCCTTAGTTTCATCTGGAGCTCTTCAACAAAGGCATGTTGGCCAAACAATGCTGGCGGATGATCGTTAACCAAAACTATTTAGTAGCCAGAGTTCTTAATGGGTGGTATTATCCAAACTCTTCTTTTTGGATGCTCATGTCCTACACTCGGCTTCTTTAGTATGGAAAAGCTTAATTTGGAGCCGAGATTTAATATATCAAGGGTCTAGATGGAGAGTGGGGAATGTACATCGATCAAGATTTATGGGGACAGTTGGATCCTAGGCCAATATCTTCTAAAATTGTCTCTCCCAGCTTACCAATGGACAAGACTGTGGCTGCTCTAGAAATGGAGGATGGTAAATGGAATGAGCAAAGAGTGCGAAACGTATTCCAGGTTGAAGAAGCAGACTTATTTTGGGCATTCCAAAAGGGGCGAGACCAACTGCAAACAAGTTACTATGGCATTATGATGTTAACGGAAACTACTCTGTTTGCAGTGGCTATTGGGTGGCATTAAAACAACAACAGTGTCCGAAAGTCTCTGATAATTCAGTTAATACTAAATGGTGGAAATTCCTATGGAGTTTAACCATACCTCCAGAGGTTAAAGTATTCATATGTAAGGCATGGAATAATTGGATCCCTACAATGGTGAACCTACGCGGTCATGGGGTTTAAATAGATGTTGGCTGTCTAGGATGCCATTATGAGAGTAAATCTACAGTGCACGCTATGTGGTCATGCAAGGAGCTGAAAAAATCAAGAAAAGAACTAGAATTTATGAGTAAGGAATTGAGAGTTTGGAAGGCTGACCTACCAGGTTTTTTGATGAAATGCATGGAAGAATTACGTCCTATTGACTTCTCAGTACTAGCTGTGTAATTATGGAGAATTTAGCATTGTCGCAACCTTTTGGTCAATTCAAAACTGACATCGGAAAGAAGGCAACTGGGATTGTGGGCTTCAAACTTTGTTGATGAATACCAGCAATCTTATGTCGTGCATTCTAGCTCAAGGTCGGTAAGACAATCGAAGTGGCTGCCACCAAGTTTGGGTTCTGGAAAATTAATACCGATGCTGCCTTTGATAGTTTTCGCAGAAGGTGCGGCTTAGGATGGGAAATACGACAACATGATGGCGTGGTGGTAGCATCAGGGGCTGAATGCAGAACAGGAACATTCACGGTCGACATTGCAGAAGCGATGGCTGACCAGAAAGGTGTGCAAATGACCTGTAGGTTTGGTGATATACAGGCGACACTGGAGTCCGACTCTGCCAACTCGATCTAGCCAACTCCATCTGTAGGTTTGGTAAAACGAATTCAAGCCAACTCCAACCCCTGTGCTGATATTGATATTGTAATTACTGAGATTATTGTATTATTGTCAAGTTCAAATGTTAAGAATGTAAGTTATGTTAACAGAGAGGATAACAAGGTAGCCCATGGTCTGTCCAAATTTGCTCTTTCAACTGTCAATGAGCAAGTTTGGATAGCAACGGTACCCTCCTCTCTGCTCCCCTGTATTGCAGCTGATATGGCTGTTTCTGGTATAGTTTCAATGTAATTTCTGCAGTATTCCTTAAAAAAAGAAAAAAATTTCAGGCATGCTGCCTTAGAGCACGATGCACCATGTGTATGCCCTTTGCATAGCCATTTTGCGTCAGTCACTTGCCACGCAAAGGGATATTTTAGCATCCACATAATAAGTGCCTCGTGCAAATAGAGGTGGCAGGTGCGTGACTAGCCCGCACACCAGATCCCGCAGGTCGTGTTTGTGAATTATTATTTTTTAATTAATTAAATTATAATTATAATTCAATAGTATAAATTTAATTATTTAATTTTAATTAATTTGTATTCTAGTATGAATCAAATAATTCAATTGAATTGATTGAATTATAATTTTAATTTAGTGAATTAAATTATTTAATTTATTAAATGAATAATATAAATTAATTAAAATTGAATGATTGAATCGTTATACAATTAAATTATAATTTTTATTAATTCAATAGAATTATTTAATTATCAAATAAATATCAATTTATTGATTAACTTCTTGTAAAATTGAATTATAATTTTTATTAATTCAATAGAATTATTTAATTATCAAATAAATATTGATTTATTGATTAACTTCTTGTAAAATTGAATTATAATTTCAATCAATTTAATTAAATTATTTAATTCATCCCATGAATACAAATTAATTGATAATTAGATTCTGAATTATAATTTCAATTAATTCATCTGAATACCACTAATTTATCCCACGAATACTAATTAATCGAAATTAAATGGTTAAATTTTTATATAATTGAATTATTTAATTCATCCCATGAATTCAAATTAATTGAAATTGAATGATTGAATTCTTGTACAGTTGAATTATAATTTCAGTATACCCACATATATTATTTAATTTATCCCATGAATACCAATTAATTGAAATTAGATGATTGAATCCTTATACAATTGAATCATAATTTTAATTTAGTCAATTTATTTATTTAATTTATCCCATGAATAGTACAAATTAATTGAAATTAAAATTGAAACCTTGTACAATTGAATTATAATTTTAATGATTTCAAGTGAATTATTTAATTAATCCCATAAATTTATTCCTTGAATATAAATTAATTTAAATTAAATGATTAAATCCTTGTACAATTGAATTATAGTTTCAATTTAACTAATTAATTTATTTAGTTTATCTCATGAATAATATAAATTAATTGAAATTAAACTCGAATCCTTGTACAATTGACTTATAATTTTATTTAATATTAAATTATTTAATTTATCCCATGAATACAATTTAATGATTAAATCCTTATACAATTGAATTATAATGTCAATCAATTCAATTGAATTATAATGTCAATCAATTCAATTGAATTATTTTTCATTCTATGAATATAAATTAATTAAAATTAAATTATCGAATCCTTGTATTATTAAATTATAATTTTTAATTTATTAAATTAAATTATTTAATTTGTCCCATAAATACCAATTAATATAAATTAAATGATTCAATCCTTGTATAATTGAATTATAAATGAATGATTTTACTTTGATAAACTAAATGATAAAGATGTGATGAAATTACCTTTATTTTACTTTGTTCATCGCATATATCTGGGACGTGAGCAACATAGAAACATTGATGGCTTTGTATTCGTATTACATATGATTTTGAAGAATTTAACAAGTACCCATAAGATAATATATCATGGAATAACATATAATTCACTATACATAGGGCTTGAATAGTAAGGTGACTAAAATTAGAAAAGATCGAGCACTAAATCCAAAGCATAAATTAAAGCATTATAACTTATGTGGATTTACATATACCTTTTAGATTTGTGAATTCTTTTAAGAAATTTTATATTTTATTTGTCAATTAATTTATCGTTGCTTATATTATTATAGATATAAATCTATAAGCCAATCACATTGAATTCAAAGAGATATGCAAAGTAAATTGCAGACCGTTTTTCTTATATTTTGAATTAATAGTCTAAATAGACTATAACGAATGCTCTTAAGTCTCCAATCTTTAAAAAAATGTTGTTTTTCGAGCATATGATTATATTCGGTTAATTTGTATCGTTTCATAAATTTTTAGTTGGCTAATTTTTTTTTCTTATTTGTAAGTGTTGGAAGTCTAAAGGAATTGTAACTGAATGAGCATTAGAAGAAAAAGAAATTTGTTAGAATACTGAATTAACCTAAATATCTAGCTGACATTTATGTTATGGGGCTTAATTTAGGTTATGATTATGTTGATGACCCTAATGATGACATGGATATAGAGTTTAATAGCCATAATTAAAAAGCTTCATAAAGCATCTAACCAAAAGGATATCATTAGATACTGTTGACGTCGGTTCAAAAAGTATTTTGTGGGCTTTTTCATTTAAAGATCTTTAGGTTAATGATATGTTATAACTTATTTAAGAGATTATATATAATAGAAAGTTGTATATATTAATAATTCTTTCCCTTGTAAAAACAGGTCTTATATAAAGTTTTACAGCCTATGAATAGGGCTTATTTTTTATTGTAAATTATTAGTAATTCAATACGCATAATAAACAAGTTTCTTATTTTTTTTTATCCCTTTTCTCGTTTTTATCATTCAATCCAGGACTTCGTGTCATTGATTGTTAAGAATCCCGTAGCCTTGTTATTAGAACTTCTCTTAAAAGCACCTAAGATCTACGATATACTTGTTGCACTACAGCTCTGGTCTAGTGATAAATCTTGTTTACTATATTTTAACCCAGGTTTAGCTATAAGTTGTGCTTGTTGCAAAAAATTCTTAGCCTCGACTTCTCTCAATTCTAAGGTGACCTCTATCTAGTCAGATACAGAGCATGCTAAGTGGGACGCATCCTTGTATGATAGTAACAATTAGATGAATGGCAAAAAACCACACAGGTAAAAATGGAGTTGAGTTATCTGCGACCACACCACCTCAACTTAGAGAACCAATGAAAGCTAAGCAAGATGAAACGAGTTTAGCCAATGCTGATGAAAATTTGTTAAGTCAGCAATTGGAAGAGATCCATCGCAATACTCTTCCATATCCCTGGTTAATCTCCAAGGTTGATATTCAAGAATTGGTCTCTTATATTGCTAAAGAAAATCAACAGCTCGGCACTATATTGACTAATTAGAGGGTCGCAGTTTTTTAACCTCTGATTGAAGATAATCAAAGCATTCACCGAAACATACTCAAGAATCTTGAGACGATAAGGCAGGACCAAACTGAGTCACAAGAGCCTCGTCGTAGACAGTATCATTATGCTAACCTACAGTATGGTTCGGTTAACCTCTTGAGGAGACCTATAGGGGCTAGGTCTTCTAATTCTCAGGTCTATAATAAGTTTGGACAAATTTTTAGTTACGACCAAGATGGTAATATGATTAATTTAAGGAGTTTATACCAGTCCATTCCCTAGAATCAAGACCCAGTTAGCAAAAGCCATTATACGCAGATTAAATTCGGGTCTTTAGAACCAGTGTAACCATTCAGCAGTGTTAAGTGGCCTGAAATAGATCGAAATATATTGGCTAAAGCATTATAAAACATGGGGTCGACTTAAGACCTATGGCACATCATTATTTTAGAAAGCCTTACCCCATAGTATAGATACACTATTCCTTTTTTTCGAAGGAATATAAGATTTCTAAATTTTTTTATTTTCGAGTAAAAAGAATATCACCACTTTTGAGCACTTGTCTAGGTTTACTGTTCAATATGGTGAAGCCAACTTGTCCTCATTCTTGAAATTAAGGCTATTTGGCAATTCGCTCATACAAATGACTATCATTTTGTACACTAACCTAGTGCCCGAATCGATCGATAATTGGGAGCAGATTGAGGACAAGTTTCTTACCAAGTTTTATAGGCCACCTTTAGAGGTCACTTTAGCTGACCTAGGTAGAGGTTCCCAGATATTGGACGAGCTGTTTTCAAAGTACATAAGTTGATATAGAAAACTTCAGATGCGGTGTCAAAAGCAGATATTGGAGGCCAACTCCATACCTTGGTCATCGTGGGATATCCTTTGCAATACGAGAGCACTTTGAAGGATATAGTTATCGTGATTTATATGAGTTGGCAACTCGGATTGCAAACTATGAGAGACTTCTGATGGAGAAGGATTAGAATAAAGCATCCTAAAAAAGGACGTATTATAGGAACCACATAGAGATTACGGCTATCTAAGCCGATTCAGAAACTGAATCAGAAGAATATAGTTCTAATGAAGAGGTGTGCCTAGTTGAGGTTGTCAAATATGGGCCTTATGAGTGCTTAGTGTTGAGAAAGCAATGCCCAACAAAGAAAAAACAAGTTCGACAAAAATACTCAGATTGCCAAGGAATATTCTTTTGACCTGAGGAAAGTCGATTAAATCTTTGACTGGCTATTAAAGAACAAATAGATCAAATTGTTCGAAGGTCATAACATTCTCTCAATCGATCAAAGAGCAAGAAAAGACTACTATGAGTGGCACAATTTCAAGTGACATAATACGAATAATTGCGTTATCTTTAGGAATAAGATTCAGTGGCTGATAAATGAAGGTTAATTTCTCTTCGCCATTAAAGGAAAGATCCCTTGGTAGAGATAGTCTTCTTCCCCATAACGGGATTATTCCTACCAAGAGAAAATTATTATGAGAGGGTTCAGCAATAATCATTTGGACACCAAACAAGCTAAAAATCCAGACTCAAGTAAGCTAGAGGTATAGCCAACCTTCAAGAAAGCTTGTTTTACTTGCCCTCAATGCTAGACCACTTTCCAAAAGATCCTAGATGGCCTGAAGGGTACTTACACCTTAAATCTACCATCGCAAACTTTCAAGCTGAGGTCGAACTCCATCGGCAAGTAATAACCCAAGACAGAGTGTGTTTAATCTGTTGAGAGGATGCATTCATTTTCAATCTGAGATAACCAAGAAAAAAAAAATTACAGAGGCATGAACAGTTTAGACATTTTGAACAGTCTACTTAAAACAAAGATAAAGGGCAAGCTTCTAAGACCCTATTAAAAATTGAGAGCCTAAGAAAAAATCTATATAGAAGTAGTGCTTCAGACGATAAATGACCTTATAGGTCGACCAAGAAGAGTGATCATCCCCAAAAAAAAGTTTAGGTATCGGTTGATAGAAAATGAAACCAACCTAAACCTGACAAGAAGGTTCTGGACAACTTTTTCAATATAGATAATAGCACTCAACAACATTGACCTTACCAGGGGGCAACAGAAGAACCTTTTAAATAGAGTATTAATATGGTGATCTTATGCCTGAATCATTCCAATCAAAACTAGGGCAATCATCTACTCTGGATGGCTAATAGTTGATATTTACCATATTAGAGATGAGCCTGATGAGCTGGCACCTTTGACGATTTCGCATCAAGCTGTTGAAGCTGGCCTCAACGAAGTCCTATAAAAAAGGAACTTGATTAATAACGGGTTTAGAGTCAACATCTTGCCTATACGAATACTAAAAAATTTGGGCATTAATAAGAGCGATATGGAACACTCTAAAGTTATAATGACCAACTTTACAGGACTCGAAACACTAGTTGATGGATTCATTTTCCTTAAGGTAAAGGTCAACTATATTGAAAACGATAAACCATTCTATATGTTCAATGTACTCAATGACTACAACACCTTTCTTGTGCTAAATTGGATTCATTCGAATAAAATATTACCATCTAGTATGCTCTAAATGACTTTTAGATCGTAACTAAATAGGGTGGTTGAGATAATCCACATCGATTCTAGACTATTTGAAAGACTTTATTGAAAATTGGTGATCCAGATGGTCAAGTTCAGACACGGTCAAACTTAATGTCTAAGTTATCAAAGGTGATCTAACTCCTTCCTACAATGGTCAAAATAGACTGACCCTAGGTCTATTGTTCCAATGAATAGACAAAACTATAATTTTTCTTTGGCTGAGTGTATCTATGAAAATGAGGTACAAGATCCTCAAATCGGCTAAGAACTAAAACTAGCTCTAACTAAATTAGATGATCACAACCCCCAAAGCAAACTGAGATAATACAACTTAGGGCGAATGAAGATCACAAGTCGATCTTTATAAGCAAAGGATAGTATCCAGTTTACGAGGCTAGACTGTTGGCGATTCTCAGGGAGTATAAAAATTACTTTGTATGAGACTATACTGAGATGCCTGGTCTTAGTAGGGACTTGGTCAAGTATAGCTTACCGATCAAAAATTGATTTCGGCCATATAAGCAGCATATAAGAAAGATGTAGAAGATAAGATAGCAAATAAAATAAAAAGGCTCCTCAATACAGGTTTCGTTAGGCTGACTAATTACATGGAATGGTGGTCTAATATCGTCTCTGTAATCAAGAAAACTTGTAAATTTAGACTTTGTATGGACTTTTCACAATCCTAACTTGGCGACCCCAAATGATGAATACCTGATACCTAAAACTGATATGTTAGTCGATTCAATTGCTTGTCATCAAATACTAAGCTTCCTTGATAGGCACTCGAGTTATAACCAAATATTTATCAAGAAGACCGATGTTAATAAAACGACATTCAAATGCCCTGGGGTGATCGATATTATGAATGTGTAGTTATGCTATTTGGTCTAAAGAATGCTAGGGTGACCTATCAATGCGCTATAAGTACTATCTTCTATGACATGATCGGTTGATTTTTAGAAGTCTACACCAACAATGTAATGATTAAATCGATATCAGATAATCAACACTTGACTAATTTGCAGACAACCTTTCAAAGAATGCGTCTACACCAGCTTAAGATGAACCCTCTAAAGTGAGCATTTGGTCTCTCAGTGGATCCCTTTCTTGGATTCTTGGTAAACCAACGAGAGGTAGAGATAAATCATAATAAAGCTAGGGAAATCATAGACGCTCTTGCACCAAGAACCAAGAAAGAACTACAGTAGTTAATCGACGAAATAAATTTTCTCAAGCAATTTATTTCAAATTCGGGCAAATGAGTCCATGCTTGGTCGCCCCTATTAAAGCTAAAAACCAGAGAAGAGTTCAAATGAACTACTCACCATCAGTAGATCTTCGAAGAAATCAAGCACCTGACAAGCCCACCAGTCATAGTCTTCTTTATATATTGGCCGCTCAAGAATCTATCGACAGCATGTTAGCACAAGAATAGGACGGTATTGAAGGCCTTATATTACCTTAGTTGAGTTCTAAACAATGCAAAAACTAGATATATGACGATTGAAAAACTGTTCTTGGCCTTGCATTTTTCGTGCACCAACTTGAGATAATACTTATTACCTACAACTATGCATGTAATAAGCCGGACAAACGTCATAAAGTATCTTCTATCAAAACCATTCTTAATGAATCGATTAGGTAAGTGAGTAATTGCGCTATCAGAGTTCAATTTGAAATATGTTCCCAGAAAGCTATCAAAGGGCAGAAATTAGCCAATTTTTTGGCAGATGATCCTACCTCATATACGGAAATAATCGATCATGGAATCTGCATCTTAAGTATAACTTGGCAATTATAGTTTGATGGCTCAAAAACAAGTCAGGCCGCCTAGATTTTCAATGTACTAACAATCAGACCGAATATGAGGCGCTAATCATTAAGCTTGAATCACTTGTTGAGATGGGAATTAAAAACATTGAAGTATGAGGCGATTACTTGTTAATAATAAAGGAAGTGACTGAGGAATATAGTTGTGAGTCCACTACTAAAAAGAGGCTTCACTAATACCATACTGCTGACACTTTGTATCAGAATTATGAAGTGTCAATGATTTTCTAATACTATGGTATCAAAAACATTAAATGTCAGTGAATTAGTGATACGATAGTATGAGAAAATATTTTTTATTTAAAAGACTTAGTTATTGAAAAAAAATTAAATTAAAAAAATTAATGTAACACCAAAAACAACGTTGTTTATACATCATATTGAGGATATGTTTTAAAATTAATAATTTAAAAAAAGACTAATTAAGAAAAGAGAAAACGGTTCCAAGTACAAATTAATTATTAAGGATATTTTAAAAAATAAAGTATTGAAAATAAAAAGTTAATTATGTTAAATGTTATAGTTTTGATTTTAATTTAATTCTAATTACATTAAATATTATAATTTTGATTCCAATTCATATTTCAATTATTTTAAATGTTATAATTTCGAATTAAATTTTAATTTTATTTACGTTAAATGTTATTTTGGTTTCAATCAAATTTCAATTACGTTAAAAATTATAATTTTAAATTTAATTTCAATTATAATTATATTAAATATTATAATTCTAATTTTAATAACAGTTAACTATTGGACTCATTATCTCAAAGCTGAACTAGCCTGCGTATAATTCAACCTATTTTAAGAATTCCTCCAATAGAAATAAGAATTCTTAAGAAATTTTTTTGTTAAATTTATCAACAAAAAAAATACCTTTATTAATTTTTTTTCTACTTTCATTTTCTCAAGCCACCAAACACACACTTAAAAGTTTGCCAAACTTGTATAACTCTTAGCGGTCCAAGAAGCCATTAAAACTTTGCCAACTTCCCTGACTAACACGAAGCAAAGAAGTTGAATATCGGCTTAGTAAAAAAAAAATTAAAACAAAAGGTCCCTCGTCTCCTCACATATCCAAGCAACTAAAAGATCTATTTCATTTATAATCTCAAAATAATTTTTCTCTATAAAAATAAAAGATATAAAAAAATTTTAAGAAATTATTTTTAATTTAAAGCTTCCAATAACAATCTTTATTTTATTTTTTTTCATTTTGTAAGATCTTACCCAAATTAATTATGTACATTTTTTACTTTTTATTTATATAAATAACAGGATTTAACTTGAATATACCTACGAAAATAGAAGAAAACACATTACAAATTCTTGACCACAAGACTATTAATGAAACTGCATTATTATTACTCTTTTTTTAGGCAAACTAGACAATGCGATATATTTATTAATAAGAAAGAAAGAAAATGTTGCCAAAAGTGGATGACTAAAATACCTTATCCTTGGTAAAAACATATAAAAGATATAAAAATGTTCGATAAAAAATGAGGGTAAAACCTCAAAAAAAAAACATTAACGAAACTATAACTAGGCATTTCATTTGTATCCTTAAAGAGTATAGAACTAATATCAAATGGAGCCGTAACCATCATGTAAAATCATCAATTTATAATCTCAAATTTGCCAATATATTTGCCACTGCATTATTTTCATTATTTTCTCTAAAAATATGATTAAATCTCAATTACAAGCGGTCAAAATGATCCTTAAAATATAGCCACCTATTGTGAAGTTTCCACAGAGAATTTTATGCCATTTACAAGCAATAGCAATCTCCAAAAGGTAAGATGACCCTCATTATTTTTGTATAGTATGTTGTCTCAATTTTTGGGAGGCAAGAGAAGCCTCCTAAAAAAGAACTCACCTCATTCTTGAAGACTCCTCTAGAAACAATTATATTTAGGTTACCTTTTGATAGTCTATCTATGTTGATCTTAATTCACCCTAAGGAGAAATTTTTTAAAAATTAACAATAATTTTTTTAGCACGTCTCAAATTAGTTGTAATATCCAAATGGTCTATGAAAAGAATATTATCCCCAAAAGCAAATATGGGGCAGAAAATAATAAAGTGGCGAATATGAAGTAGACAATTCACTTTATTATCAAAGGAATTGAAACTTCAATTATCAAATTTAAGGTGTTTCGACTTTTCCAAATCAAATAGAACAAATAAGTAGTCGACAAACTCTATAAATTTAAAAGTTAGGGTCTGAAATTTTTTGATAAAATTACTTTTCGTAATTCTATAACAGTAAAAACTCAATGAAGATTTTGTTTAAATATATGAGCGAACCAAGGCAAAAGTTTTAGAACTTGAGGGCAACCAACAAAAATGTGGTTTACCGTATCAGTCTCTCTCAAACAAAAGGAGCAAACAAAAAAAACACAAATACCACAAGACTACAATAATTCATCAGCAGGAATAAGGTTTTGAAGCAGACGCCACATGAATATAGAAATTTTAAGTAGGAAAAAACTATGTCAAAGAGATAATAAAGTTGAATCAGCTATTGTGATACTATTAATAAAATTATAACTCTCATTTAAAGAAAGAATTCTATTTTTAGTAGAAATCCAAACGAACTTATCAGCCTTACCATTAATTAGCAAAATAATATCATTGACTTGTTCCCTTAATTGAGAAACAAATAGAATAAAGAGAATGTAGAATCCTTCATTGTCCTTCCTTAATTGTATCTTTCACCGTTCCTTTTAAGTGTAAACCACCAATAAAAAGAATAAATTCATCTAACTATCTATTATACTAAAAATTAATTGAAATTCCATAGTCAATTATCTACTTTGTCCTCTCATAAAAATAAAAAAGAATATATTTAAAGCTATTTTAAAGAAAAGAGTTGAGATATTACTTATTTGTATCTTGAAAGTTATATCATTTTTTAAAAAAAATTGAGTAAATAAAATTCATTTGGTATACGTCTCAAAGAGTTTTAAATAGGCAAGCTTTATTATGTCTAGTCTACGAACGTCTACCTATTATTATTACTCTTTTAAGATTTAGAATTCTCAATATATATAATAAGAGAGCCTCTACTTCCGCATATGTGTGTATATATATATTTCTATAGTTTTAGTCAAAATTATTTATTAGACAACTTTGTAGTCAATATATTTAAATAAAGTGGGCTATCTTGAATATGTAGGTGCCTATATTATCTAGTTCTCAAACATGTACATTCGGGGTATCTCTATATAAAGCCATCGGGTATAACTTATCAATGCACCAATAAGTTAAAAACAAATACTACAAGAAAAATTCATCAAATAGTTTTAAAGAGAGAAACAAAAGACATGGCGAGTTTTGTGAACAAAGCTCTGTTCCTGGTCTTGTTGGTGGGATTAGTGGCCAAGACAAGCTGTGCACCAGCTCCAGCACCAACAACAAATCCCGCTCTATGCGTACTTCTGCCAAATCTTAGATTATGCCTTCCTATCTTACGGGCTGGAGTGTTGATTGGTTCCCCGCCGGCAGGATGCTGCATGGATCTTAGGCTTCTTCAACTAGCTGTTAACCTTGCTGGACGTACAGCCACTTGTCAATGTGTTCGCCGAACTCTTAGCACTGTACTTGGTGGCATTATTCCTCCAGTCACTCCGAGACCCAACCCGAGGCCGAGTATTGGATTCGATGTCTCTGCACGAATTCAAGCTGCATGCGGTGTCAACCTTGGCTTTAGGCTTGATGCCCAGTCGCCATGTTAGTGCCTGAAAGGTGCATGGATAATACATACAGTAATATTTTATAAATAATGGGGGAAAGGCTTGTGGACTTAAATATAGTTAAAATAAAATAGAAAAAATATGAATAAAATTAAAATAATAGTACAAGCTTGTGAACTCAACTAATGATGTGAATCTGTGTATCACTAGAAGTGCTACAGGTTGTAGCAGTTCTGTCAAATAAAAACATACATGTGCGTATGAGTTTAAATATTTTTGTGTTAGATCTTTTTCTTTACTGCAATGTCTCTTGAATAGTGTTAAAATTGTGAATTAACTAGGCACAAAAATTATTTTGCAAATTAGTTTTTAACTAACATTGGACATTGACATTTTCTCGAGTCGCATAATGCATAAATTTATATTAATCATTATCAGGTGCAGATATTCGTATCTTTAGTAGGTACAAACGTTTTACTTTTTAAATAAAGCTTAGTACTAAATTTTATTATAAAGTTGTTTATAAGTAAAGTTCAATGTTAGATATTAGTTAAATTACAGACTTCCGCAAGAGAAAATAATTCTGTATAAGATTATAATTTCGTGCACAAAATTAAACTTTATAATACACAATTCTAAAAATGATTCAGCGTTTGACTTTACTTGAAAAATGAACTTTTAATTAAAGTGATCAATCAATTTTTTTTTACATGCATATGTGGTGGGATTCTTTTATCAACTTAAAATTTTATTTTAAATTTTTATTAATTAATTTCGTACAATTTAAAATATCTCTACAATGATACAAGTTAAATTGTGGTGAATATTTTAATTTACATTTAAAGAGGGAGAGGTCAGGGTGACAAAATGGGTGGAACTTTTTGTACTCTAAATTTACTCTGAACGCCCATCTTATTTGTAAATTTCGTTGATTAATTATTTTATAAATTTATTATTGTTTTGTACACTCATATGAATTCCAAAAATAATCATTGATTAGTTTCTTTTTCAAGTATCTTTATTTATTCTTTACATAGTAAAAAAAAAAATTCATGACATGCTGGCTTCCATCTGTGAAACTTTTTCAATTTGTACATGCTAACATCAACGTTTAGTTTTTCTTTATTAATTTTTATCGGGTCCTCACTTTCTTTGCGGCATTGTGTTGCTATTTTGGACCCCCTTTTTTCTTTTGTTTCCTTTTTAGGTTGCAGCCTGCAACTCCATTTTCCTAAAATTCCTTATTAGCTTGCTGCTTTCTCTAATTGCAGCATACCGTTTCTGTCCTGCAACGAAAACTTCTTCCTTGTAATTTATTTGAATTAAACTGTCCTCAAAAGCAAATTACATCAAGGATATTTTAATAATATTAAAATACATTAAAATATAGGGTTCATATTATATTTTAGGGTGCAAAAATTTCCATTCAGAATAAAATTATGTAATAAAATTTAAGTTATAATAAATTGAAACTCTAGAAGCTAAATTTAGATTTGAGTCAAAATTATAGGAAACTTCATGTCGACCAAATTCCTTACTACAAGGTTTTAGCTATGGCCCTTTTTTTCTTAAATATTATATTATTTTTTAATTTTCTTTTAAATATTTTTAAAATTTTAAACTTTAAAATAAATACAATTAATATAATACACTCACCCGATGATGATATTTATGTGTATATTTATTTGTATATTTATTTATTATAATTATTAATAAATTAACTATTTTTAAAATAAAAATACATTTTTAACAAGATTTTATCAAATGATTATACAAATAATAATATTAGATTTACATAATGTTTATTGCTGATCCCAAAGTTTGGACAATCTCGGGTAAATGAATTGAATTTGTATTCTAAGGGGGAAATAATTTTTAAGCCTGCTTTTGGACTTACAATGTGTGATGGACAATGTATAAGAGCCCTTATGGAATCTTAAACCTGATTGGAGCATAAAGAAAGCAAGAAACATAAATGAAATAGTGGAATTATAGTACTTCAGCTTTGTAAAAGCTTACATCTATTTTACCAAGCTTAATCAGTCTATCCATATGGCATTATTGAATAATAAGTTTACAATGAATATGTTAGGAAGTATAACTTTTACAAGTCATCAATTACATAACAAATTAATTATTGATAATATGAGTTTTTGAGATAGCGATATCTTTTTGGGAGTTATGGTGGGAGCACTCTTCTGTTAGGGACTTTAAAGATGCTTCAGAAATCTCCTTATTTTCATAGAGATTGAAAAGCGTTATGAAGCCAAAGAGAAACCACATGGAGTCATTAAAAGTACCTTTTTCTTGAAGATAAGTACTTGGTCTTGATGGAAATGCTTAAACGATATGCTCGGCATACGTTGATTGTTATGGACACCTCATTCAATGCTGAAGCTCTGAGATATAGAAGTTCTAATGATACCCGATCCTCTTTTCATATAATTTTGATACCTCCCAGAGACGGTGAGCCATAGCTCTCTTTAATATTCTTCATAATTGACCTTTAACACAGATTAAAGTTCATTGAGCAAGCTGAGCTCCTGGAAAAAAAATTAGCTTTAGACTAAAATTCCAAATGGAAACGAGTCCTTCAATTATAAGTATTCATTTGTTAATACTGGAAACTTTATATTAGCTATCAGCCCTAAGATGCCCCTTAGCATTAATAGAGAGTCCTTAATAAAAGATGGCCCTAACATGTATCCTTTAAGCCTATATGGCGTGGATGCCTATGTAATTGTTAAATGGCACTACTGAAGAAATCTGATTTTTAAAGTTGATGCCAAAATATTCATTTAATTTTGGCAACCCTTCTAGAATCATGCATTGATAGGCAATTCGATGAATAGTTACATCTCTTTATATTGCAATGACGTAGTTGAATATCAAACTACCTATGCGTATCGGACGGCTAATAAGGGAACTCAAATGGATGTGCCAATGGAAAAGACTTTTCACTTGTGAGGGTGTGCTAGCCTCTATGATCTTAAACTGACGATTATGACAATACTAAGGGCTCTCAATAAATAAGAGGGGTTTCTCCAACTTTTCCTTTTTTCTTGCATAATGAATTTAAGAGAAATAAATTGCTATAATTTTGAAGAGAGAGAAACACAGTATCTCTTGATTTCTACAGCTTTTCTTCAATAAGTCTTTGGCCAAATAAGTAGTCTTCTCTTTACTTTGTTATTTCTAACACTATATATTTGGATATTTTTCTTGTAAGTGGTATTTTTTGGTTTATGTTTATTAAACCTTATATGTATGGCTTAAGTGGCAGTCAAAATAATTTTGTCTGATAGGTTATGTACCTCCCTTTATTTGGGTGTGAAAACCATATCTTTCATCGAGGTTTCCCATAATGTATTTAGTCATGAACTTAGTGGTGTTGGTAGGGACTCGACTACTAGGAGTAGCTCAACCTAAGAACTAGAGAGTGCGAGTGCTTGAGAGGTCGATAAGTATGTATGGTTGTTAGGAAGCCATCTTAAGTAAAGGATGCCACCAAATCATTGGAGGTTTATAGTGACTCCAAGAGGACTCCAAGTAACATAGTGCCAAGTAGGGTGCCTCAAGGGCGGGCTCCGACCCCAGGCCTAAAAAGAAAAAGAATCCCATTTGACTGCATGATAAGTAGATGCCTTTAAATAAGACTGCCACCTTACCATATTTTATGTGTGTGAGAATGATACCTCTTGGCACCAAAGAAAAAATATAGAATACCAACCATCTGTACTCATAGAGTTCCTTGAGAGGATGAGTATATGAGTAAGCCACCTGCTAAAGAGGTAGTCTTTAATCTAACCTTTTTTATTTAGGGTTATAGTTACCTTTTTTGCCTTACTTTGTCCAGATGCTTTCATATTTGAACTTGATGCCATGTCAGCTTGGTTTAAATGCATGGCAAGTATTGGTCAGTTTAATGGTGATGTGGATAAAGGCTAGGTATAGTGAGCCCTTTTCTCAATGAGTTCCAACAATTGTATCAATGTAGGGCAAATGTTGATCATCAAAAGGGATTTTATTACTTATCTGCTTATGATGGCAAGAAAACATATTCCCTTATTGAAAATTCACCCTTAAATAACCATGATTGGAAGTACTTGTGAATTTTGTTTTAAGGGAAATATCAGGGCAACCAAAAAGCAAGGTGGACCTATGAAAGAGCTTATCTTCCAAGATAGTTTAAAGAGCGTAGGCTTGGTAGACAAGTTTTCCAAGTCGCCGAAAATGATAAAAAGAGGAAAAAGTAATTTTTATTTATATTTCGTTGATGTACTGGTTTTTATAATTATTCCGATCTTCACCTAGTCTTCTTCTTTTTTGGAAGAAATAGATGTTGGTAAGAGTGGCCAAAAATTTCCTCAGTATTTTTAAAACATCTAATTGAATTAGAGGACAACATGTCTTCTTAATTTTCTTGGTTTGGATGAAAGAATTGGTTCAAGTAGTAAGGCCACAAGGGGGGATAATTCGAGGAGCTCCTCAACTGATTAGAGGAAAAGATCCACTAATACCCCGTTGGACCATCTGAAGGTCTTAGTGGATCTACATGATCAATCATCTCCTGTCTTAGAGGATCCATTACATGAAGTTCCTCCTCATCCTTCCATAAGCACGCTTTCTCTTCCATAAGCACAGATGAAACCAATGGCTAGAGTGATGGCTTCAGTTGCTTCTACCCTAAATCACATTGTTTTTAGCCTAAGCAACTCGTAGGTAAAACCATGATGCTTGTCCTTCCATTTGTCTAATGTCCACTACAAAAAAATAGCATCATCTGTGACCTTTAAAGTTACCGTAAAATATAAGAATAATGGTTATTGATACTACATTGTGACCAAAAATTTATTGTCACAAAGTTGCCACACTAGGTTCGTTGGAAAACATTTTATGCGACCACTCATTAACCTCAACGCAAAAAATATTCTTTCAGCAACCAATTGATGTAGTCATAATTTTGATTTAAGTTAAGGGAAAATTGTTTTTAAACTAATCACATAGTTGTAGAATTTATTTTTCAAAGACAATATAGATTTGACCGCAAAAGTTTATATATTCTACAACCATTTTTTATTCACAAGGTAACATGGTTAGTTTAATTTTATTTTTCTTTAAAAAAAAAATGCTTTAAGATGTGTTGCAACCAATTTGGTTGGTCCCAAAAAAAAAAGAATGATGATTTTTATCAATGTACTTGTTTATAGTTTTGAAATTTTACTCTTTATTTCAATTAAAAAATTAAATATATTTGAAAAGAAACTATTTTAGGGAAAACTTTTATGGTTTCCATACATGTTTATTTATCTAAGAATAAGATCTCTCTTTATGGTTGCAAAAATATTTTATCAATAATTTTTGTTATATTAATTTTAATTTTACACAAAAGTTTTTTTTCTATATATAAAAAATGCAATTAAATTTATTAAATAAGAAAATAGGAAAGCTAATTTCATCATATTATTTTGTCTTTAAGGTAAAAATTAACTGAATAGGATATCAAACAAAAAAAAGAGTATATAATTATGCAACCAAAATGACATTAATATCTAACTAACTTGTCATTTACATATGATAGTATTAATATCTAATTGACATTGTCACTTACATATAATGGTATACTAAAAATGAATGTTGCCTATCATAAATAACATTTAAGCCTACAAAATACAATAAATCCTAATTTTAGGGATAATTAACTTTCATTTTTAGAATACAAAATGGAAACAAAAACTAAAATAAAAGTTATTGATCATAAATATGCATAGTAGAAAAGACAGCCGAATGACTCACGAAGTAGTAAATAGAAATTTTTCTATATGATTCAGGCACTCTTGTTGTTTATCTATATGCTCTTGCTGCCTATCAATTATTGAACGTGTATCATCTAATTCAATTTGACATATTTCAACTCATTACATGTCTTACCCGACTCAATGCATGTATTATCTAACTTTTTGGCTTGACTACTAATAATCCCTCAAAATTCACTTTCCATTTGTGATGATGTTGTGAATGTTGCAGAATTAGATGTTGTTGGTTGGAATCCAAAACCTCTAAAATTGTTGCCAACAACAAGTATAACAATTTCTTTAGTTCATAATGGTGTTGCACCTTCGGGGATAGGTTCTTGTTCTATTTCTTTCAATTTTTCTACATATAAAATTTTAATTCAGCATCCTAGATAAGATTATGAAACATGCAGAATATAAATTTCATAATTTTAAACTAAACGAAAGGCTAAAGGTACTGTTCTAATAAAAATATTAGAAACAAACAAAAAGCTAATATAAAAACAAAAATACTAATGCTAACAAATGAATTCACTCAATCACAAGGCAAGTAGCATAACTACTAATATTTACTCACCAAAGAAAAATATTTTGCTAGCTTTATTTTATTTTATTTTAATTTAAATGTTAAACTAAGTGTAAAGTAAAAAGGATGAAAACACAATCAATAGTATAGTAATAATTAACAAAGATAATTAATGAAAATTTATTAAAATTCTTGATATTATCAACATTATTTTCTTTTCATTCTTCCATAAATTTAGAATGAAATACTTTTACACTATATATGTCCGTTATAAAGAAAGTAATAAAGTATAAAAGTTTTTAGTTTAAATATCTACATTACTCGAACGTTCGTTGTTATTGAGATATGTGATATAAAAGAGCTCAATCTCATTTAATTGCTCCTTAGTAGCTCTTCTCTATTTTGCCATACATCAAAATGTCAATAAGTAGGTTAAGAAAAATGTATATTATCTAAAAAAACTTAATAAAAAAAACATAAATCAATATTAATGTATGAACCTATTAGGGAACAACTACCAACTATCACTTTTATTAAGTCATATGTATTAGGCAAAGTTGCTTAGATATATCTAACAACGGTAAAAATGAAGTGATTAAATATAAAGACCAACCAAGTCATCGACCACATCAAAAAACTTAGAGTTACAACTCAAATATGCAATTCAGAACAAAAGTTCATTCAATACAAAACTAATAGTTTAATTGAAACTACTAGAAAACAAAATTCTCTTATTAAGCAAAAGATGGACCATTGAATGCTCAACTTTAAGGTAACTCACCAAATTAAAACTTAATTTGCAAAAAGTAAATGACGAGGGATAAGCCATCAACTCAATAACTGAAACCACTTCAAAATGTACAAGGATTTCTATTGAAAATTTTGCAAGCCTTCTCAAATATCATCAATAATATCATTAATTTTAATTTTAAATAATGTATCAAAGAAAATTCTTTAATATCATAAATCAATATGAAAATTTATTTTGTAACAAATATATGAAATACTCGTATATCAGAAGTACACAAATATTGCTCATGTTATATAGTGTCACTTGTACTCTCAGTGATCCGGCCAATAATCATATGTAGTGTGTACATTTGAAATGGATATCAGCTAGTCTAATTGGTATATCATATCAATTAATCAATATCATCTGATTATAGATAATGAACCAAAGACCTCAAAAAAGTAAAACCACAAAGAATATCACTATGCGTCCAAAGACCACAACCACCCTACTCATCAAGACCGCAATTAAGTTACTTATCTCTGTTTTTTTAGGATCTCACTCACTATTAAATATATATATATATATAATCAAAATTAAAAAAGAAGGAGTTGTTGATGGAAACCAAAATTTAAATAACCTTTATGATGTATAACTCATGTGAAAGAATTAAATTTATAAAACAATTAATCAAAATATAAATTTACTTATGAAAAATACACTACTCATAATAAACTTACCACTTAATTTCTATTATACATAATCTCTTTCTGATAAATCATTTTTATTACAAATTTCCTACAAAATTAACATATTAAACTGGGTATGAACTCTACATAATCATGAAAAATATCTAAAACAACTATAGCAGAGAAATGTAAAACATACCCTTATTTCAATCAACATTTAACTATCTTTTTCTCCTTCATTTGAAATCAACTCAGACATTAAAACGTCCAAATTCTTTTGAAATGAAGTAGTGTATTAATCTAGACTTTCAATTAAAACTCTTCCTTTGCTTAGAGAACATCTATGTCAAACTGTGTGAAAAATATTCATGACAATAATGGCACAATATTGGTTCATGGAAGTCTTGATGGATCAAAAGCATACATTATCTGGTTCATGTTGAAGATGTAAAATATTTCAAGATAATGTTTCAATGATAATATCATTCTAAATTAATACCTCGAGTACACTAGTATAAACGTAAATTATGAAAATGGAAAAAAATTTGCTAAGCATTAATAATTATAAAGCAAATGTAATCTTAAACATACCCTTTTTCTTGATGGCTGAGAAAAGATAATGACCTTGTCGGATAATTGTCCTTGAATTTTTTTTTATTAGCAACATTATTTCTTGCTTTTACCTTCATTAAGTAAATAAAAAAATCAAATAATCTAGTATTATACATATATATTGATAAGATTAAAAATAAAATTTATCTTGTACCCTTCACTATTAAAGAGTATATATAACCATTCCCAGTCTTCTTTAGATATCTTTCTATATGGATGCCTATGTGCTTAAGTTGTTATAAACCTTTTCAAATGCTTATGACAATATATAATATCTATGATCTGAATATCTTTGTGCTATAGAACTATTAACATATTTAAATATATATGGCATTGATAAGTCAACTTCAAATTTTATCTTAAAAGAATAATATAAAACTAAGTTAGTATTTATAATGAGTGTTAATGTAAATAATATATTCAAGCACTCTTTAATATATATAATGGCAATCAAGATAACTTAAACGTATCAAATTCCTTTTATAATACTTATGACAAAACAATAAGAATGTAATAAAATATCACTTGCTAGCAATCTATCAAATATAGGTGTTTTTTCTGCTTTAGGAATCATATTCCAACTCTCATATAATATAGGAGCAAACAATCGCACCGCAATCCTAATCTTAATAGCAAACATATTATCAAAAGCATATGCAGGCCTCCCAAATTCTTCTATAAATGATATAGCTAACACATCAAATTTTCTTCTCAGTTTTTATACCTTTGTTTTACTTATCTTTTTTTATCGGTGTTCCAGTAGATTGTAGCTCGGTTTTCCATCGATTTAGGTAGTAATCCAATGATCTTGTCCATCAATCCACCATCGTAGCTACTGTTGCCTATGATTTAGTCTCTGATCGTCGATACCAATTTAGGTTGCCAGTTTTAGACAATGATTTACTTGCAACTTGCTGCCAAATACCTCTATGTGTGCTATATAAATCGGGTAACACAAAGTTTATTTCTACATTTTCCTTTGATAAAAAATTAGTACTATTGTTGCCAAGTTTATCTAGAGATTATGCTAGAGTTATTGTTATTGTTTTTCGTCAGCTATAGTGATTTTTGATAGCTACAGTAACTTTAGTTACTACATTATTTTTGGACACTACAATACTTCCTATTTGGTTCCAGCAACACAAGTGTGCCTATTATTTTCAGCTCTCTTCTCCAACAGTGGCTGTCATGGCTGTCTTTTTGGAGGAAATGGCAAGTTTGATTGCTAGACACAAAGAGAAACAACTTGAAATTCTTAATGAGAAACTTGTGGTTCTTGCTAAAAGATCATTTGCTTCAATCTTATCTAATACTCCAAAAATTTCATGCTTCCCTCCACAACTTTCAACTCTTTGTATTAAAGGTGACCATGTGTTCATAAAAATAGATCAAGAAGAATATCTAAATCATATTAATGAAAGTAAATCCAATCTAATAGGTTGATTAGTTTTAAAAATGGGTTCACAACCTATTAAGGTAGAAGATTTGAAATCAGGACTTCAAAATTTGTGGAATCCTTCACAAAAATGGAATCTCTTCATACTACAAAAAAGTTTTTATGTACTTTATTTTAAATATCGTTTTTATATGCAACGTATTTAGGGTGGTGGTACTTACACATTAAATTCGTGATCTTTTTGTCTTTATTAGTGGTAGTAGGATTTCGATCCATACAATACTAAAATTCATAGAAACTCTCAAGTATGAATTCAATTTTATGGTCTTAGTTGGGAATATTAGATCCTAAAGATCATAATGGGTATTGTAAGGGGTGTTAGTATGTCGTTGCAATTGGATAGAGTTACTAGAGAAGGAATTTATGGATTCTATGCTAGGGTGTTAGTTGAGGTTGATGTTTTTAGGCATTTGCCACAATTCTTAATAGTTGAGCTAGAAGGATTTGATTTTCAAATAAAGCTTTATTATGAAAACTTGCCACAAAAATGCTTTGGTTATGGTAAGATTGGACATGACATCTATAAATGTCAACACTAGAATTTAACTTAGAGTCGTCCAATTATGCAAAGTTGGAAGAAATAGTTGGTCTACACAAAAACTAACGATGAACCAATTGTCTCATCGAATGATGTAAACCAGGTTGGGGTTTCTTCTCCTCCATCCGCAAGTATAGAGATTAATCATGCAACAAAAAGCTTAATTGTTGTTGACACAATTGGGGCTGATAATAAGGACAAGACAGTTCAACTACATCAAGATCCTGAACCTAAAATGGTGGAATGAATTGAGGATCACAAGTGTGAAGACAATGATTGAATTTCACAGGAACATTTTGAAGAAAATACAATTAGAGACAAACAAACTGGAGCAAAGGTTTAGATGAGGCTAATAATGATAATTTATATGGTGAGACAGAGGATCCACGGTTGATGGAAGACCAAAGATTTAAGAGATGAGAGGACAATAATACTAGGTTAACTATTTTGAAAGATACAAATAAGATAAGTACCATTGATAAGGATCTTTAAGAAGTGGTGGACATCTTAACTATATCACCAATAGAAGATCGCTATGCAATATTTATGTCTCACAAAAAAAGATTACGGGTGAAAAAAAGGACATTAAAGCAATATATATCTCGTAGAATTCAAACTTCATTACAAAATGATGAATATCCTCTATTGGAACATTAGGGGGTGGCCAACTCCTAATCTTATAATGAATTGACCAATTTATTTTACCTCCATAAACTTTTATTTGTGGCTATTAGTGAACTAATAACTACTTTTGAATCAATTAATAACTCTTATTGGGTATCTTTGCATCTTTCTATGGTAGGCTATACAAGAAACACTCTCCTTAAGTTGTAAGTTTTCAAAAGTGATATTGTAGCGAGGTTGGACGTTATTGCTACTAGTTCTCAACATTTTACTATTAGGACAATTATTGACTCACACTGTTGTCACTTATCTTTTATTTATGCAGCCAATCAGTATGTTCAATGCTAAAAGCTTTAGGCTTCTTATCAATCTCATTGGTTACTGATTGATGACTTTAATGTAATCTTTGGTGTTCATGCACAAAAGGGATGGGGTTTTTCAAGACCACTTTCATGCTTAGACTTTAGAAATTTTATCGATTCTTGTGACTTTATGGAGCTTCCTTCTTCATGTCTATTTTTTACTTGGGCAAGAACCACAGTTAATAATGGTCACATTGAGAGGAAATTGTATAGGGCTCTTTATAATTTGGCTTAGCAAAATACTTGAAATTTCACTTTATATGTTGTGCTTCCATATACACTCTCTGATTACTCTTTATTGGTTATTTCTTTCGAGTCTTCTAACAATATAGGTCTTCAGCCTTTACGATTCCAATCTATGTGGAGTTTACATTCAGGATTTAAGGATATGGTTGCTAATATTTAGCATTTAGTCCTTTGTCATAGATGTCTAATGTTTATGGCTTCAGAAAAATAGTGTGTCCTCAAAGGCACCTACATCGATGGAATTGGGAAGTTTTTTGAAACGTCTATGATTGTATAAAGAAAGCTTGAGATGATCTTACTTCAATTCAAGGTGACATTGGTTTAAGGGGAGCCTCTGATGATTTACTTGAAGCCGAGGCACCAGCAACGTTAGAGGTTCTTCATGCTTCACAGATGCAAGCTAAGTTTTGGCAAGATCATGCTAGAATCAAATGGTTAAAGAAGGGAGATAAATACATAACTTTTTTTTATTGCTACGTAAGAAATCGGGTGACTAAATCTCGTATCAAAGGGCTTATAATTAATGGTGCTTGGAATGATAACATGCAAGAAGTCATTAACCACGTTGTTGATTATTATTGAAAGCTCTAAACAGATATTGCAATTGATGCAATTCATGTTTCTCAGGCTTGCAACCAAATTCCATCTCTTGTTTTAAATTCAGACAATGAGATTTTGTCAAGTGTCCCTTTCAAGGAGGAGGTGTGGTTACCTTTTCATTAGTTTTCTTAGTATGTTCTTTCACATTATTAGGAGATAGTTAAAAGAGATGTTTTGCTTGGTATCCAGCAATTTTTTAGTAAGAACTTCCTATTCCCCAATTTGAATTCTAGCTTTATTATGTTAATTCCTAAAATGGTTTATGCAATCATTGTTAACCAGTTTTAGCCTATAGCTTTAGCAAATTTCTTTTTTAACATTATTATCAAAATTATTGTTGATATATTAATAGTTTTTATGCCTAATCTAGTCACACAAAATTTGATGGCGTTCATATGTGGTAGAAAAATTCATGATTGTATCTTGATGGTGTTAGAGGGTGTTAATTTACTAGACAGAAAAGTGAATGGTGGCAATATTGGCATAAAGATGGATATTTCTAAAGCCTTTGATACAATTAGTTAAGATTTTCTTCTACAGGTTCTTAACTACTTTGGTTTTAATAAAAAATTTATTTATTGGATTTCCATCATCCTTATATCTTTTCACTTATCTATTATGGTTAATGGATCTCCAAAAGGTTTTTTAGTTGTGGTAAAGGGTTTCGTCAAAGAGATCCTTTGTCTCTTTTGCTTTCTTGCCTGGCTGAAGATGCTTTTTCTCATGGCATTCAGTGTTTGGTGAATATTAAAAAGATGGTAACCATATCAGTTCTAAGAGGGTGTCTGGCTTCTTCTCATATTTTATATGTGGATGTTGTATTCATTTTTTGCAGGGGTGATAGTAGGTTTCTTGGCTTCTTTATGGACTTTCTTGAACAATTTAGTATGGCTTCGGGACAAGTTTTCAATAAGAAGAAAAGTTAATGTTTCATTAGTGAATATATTGCTCATCGTCATCGAGATATTTTAGCTCAATTGGGGTTCTCTCATGGAAACTTTCCATTCACTTATATAAGAGTTTCTATTTTTAGAGGTTGTCCACGTAGTCAACACTTACAAGCTCTGGCGGATAAGGCGTGTGAATGTCTTAGTGGTTGAAAGGGTAAAATTCTTTCAATGGCTAGTAGAATAGAGTTGGTCTACACAGTATTTCAAACCACTCTTCTTCACAGTTTTAAGGTATATCTTAGGCCTAATTCTCTTTTTAAGAGGTTGAATGGTTAGGTTCATAGTTTTATCATATCAGGAGATAATTGCTCTTGTAAGATGAACTTGATGTCTTGGAATAGGCTTAGCATGTCAAAGGTAGCAGGTGGAGTGGGTCTTTGCATATTCTATTCACTTAATAAAGCTTGTCTTCATAAATTTATTTAGGAAATTCACCAGGTGGATACTTTTCGCTTAGACTTTATAAAGAAGCAGTATAACTTTCAGATGCAAGAAAAAGGTATCTTTACTATTCTTTTTGGAATGTCTTTAAATCAGTTATTTCTATTTTTCATTAAGGGACAAAGTAGATCATTGATGATGGTACTTTCATTAATTTGTGGCATGATAGATGGTTAGATGAGCCCATTCTTCTTTTTAATAATTTTGGTTTAGAATGTATGGTGAATGATGTTATAAAAGATGATCATTAAAAGATTCTAGATTCTTTTTATGCTATTTTTTCACATTTAAAGGATAAAGTTAATGGTATCATTTTTGCCAGTTAATGGTATAGCTGATAAATTTGTTTAAGCTCTTGTTAGAGATGGAATTTTAACTTTAAAAGAGAGTTATGAATTTATTAAAAATAGTGATGTTGTTGACTCGACATTATTATGTGTTTGGTGTGGTCTTTTTCTCTTAAGATTTCTGATTTCATGTGGCGTCTTCTTTAAAATCTTCCTTCTACTGATGAAGTATTATGGTCATGTGGTATTTGTATTATTACAGTTTATTCTTTTTGTACAGGAGATACTAAATATGTTGACCATCTATTTGTTTCTTGCCTTTTAGCTATGGATCATTGGAATTGATTTGTGTAACTATTCAGTCAACATCTCCCACCGGTTTCATTTATTATGGAATTATGGAAACCAATTTTATTAGAAAAGTTTCAGCCTCCAACTATTAAATATATGGATATTGTCAGCGGCTTACATATTGTATTTGATATACCGATACCAAAATCGACTTAGATTTTTTAATCAAAGTTTTAATTTAAAGAGGTTTAAGTTGAATTGTCTTGCTTATATTCGTTGCATTGACTCATTATGTCCTAGTTTTGTCTCTTCTAGAGAGGATAACTCCATTTTACACAAATTAGGAATAGCTTCTAATTTTAGATGTGCACCAAGAATTATGGTTCTATTCTAGAATGTTAGAATTATGGTTCTATTCTAGAATGTTTCTCCACAAGGTTGGATCAAGATCAACATATATGTGCTTTCAAAAGGTAACCCATGCATGACTACTTTGTAGAGGGGTTTAAAAATGACACGGACTACTTATTAAGAGGTTTTTTTAGCCCTCTAGAGATTAAGATAGCCAATTTTGTAGAAATTATGCGAGTTATTTTAGCTTTAGAGATTTCTATAGCTTATGGACGACATAAGATAATTTTAAAATTTGATTCCACCTTGATCTTTCATCTTCTTTCTAATCTCACATTATTTCCTCCTTGGAAACTTCATAACCGATGGCAATGATGTAAAGATTATATTGATCGTATTCAATTCAGATTTAATCATTCCTTCTGGGAGAATAATGTAGTTATAGAAACATTAACAAACTTTAGACTATAATTGGACGATTTTACCTGATGGTTGAGGCCACTTTCTGATATACTACCTACGCTTTTTAGAGATGCAAATGAATTGCCTAATTATAGGTTTCATTAGTTTATATTAATTTTGAGAGATTATGTTTCCTGTTTGTTTTTCTTACTCACTTTTGGGTATTTTCTTTTTCTTAAGGAAGTGTCTCTCCATTTTAGACGTGCACCAAGAATTACAGTTCTATTCTAAAATCTTCCTCCTTAAGGTTAGGTCAAGTTAACATAGATGTGCTTTTAAAAGGTAACTCAAGCATGACTGCTTATAAGGGGGATTTAAGAATGACATGGGCTACTTTTTAAGAGGTTTCTTTAGCCCTCTAGAGATTGAGATAGCCAATTTTGTAGAAATTATGTGAGCTATTTTAGCTCTGAAGATTTCTATAACTTGTTGACGACATAAGATAATTTTGGAATTTGATTCCATCTTGATCTTTCATCTTCTTTCTAATCCCACGTTATGCCCTTCTTGAAAACTTAATAATCGATGGCAGTGATGTAAGGATTATATTGATTGTATTCAATTCAGATTTACATTCAGAGAATAATGCAGTTGCAGATAAATGAGCAAACTTTGGACTCCAGTTGGACAATTTTACCTAATAGTTAAGGCCTCCTTCTGATATACTACCCATGCTCTTTACAGATGCAAATGGATTGCCTAATTACAAGTTTCATTAGTTTATATTAATTTTGAGAGATTGTGTTTCTTGTTTGTTTCCTTACTCTTTTTTGGGTTTTTTTTTTCTTATGGAAGTATCACTCAATACCCTCTTCGATTGTAATTTTATTTCACTTATTTCTATTAATAAATTTCTTGCTTTGTCGAGTTTGCCAAAAAAAATATAGCCAACCTATCTTCATATTGTAAGAGACGATCTAACCCAACTCCTCGAGATAAGCCATAACCCTTTCTTGTAGTTGTAGAACCATATATATTATAAACAAATAGAGTAATTAGTTTTTATGATATAATTGGACAACAAATAAGTCTATTTTAACATAATTATCTCTTATTTAGAAATAATTCTACCTTCTATAATTAAGTTGGAAGATGAAGGAACAACATAATGGGTAGTATGAGACCGCCCAGGAGCTATGCAATATGTATACACAATACAATTGAATATTTGAAGTATTGAATTTATTCAACTGAAATGCTTATCGCAACTTATTGAAAGATAACTAATAATCTATATCAATGTCATCATCATTATTGTCATTTAATGTTTTATCTTCTTTAGTGTCATTGTCTATAAATTCAGATGTATCATCTTTCGACATTCTTCTTTAGGAATACACAAACTTTATGTCCAAAATAATTGGCTCTACATTTTGTCTGTGGAATTTTTCTATCTCAATATCTTATTTCTCAATAGGATGAATAATTGTTGCATTATTAATGTCTTGTTCTACATCACTTTCCATCTCAAACCCTTCAATCTCAGTAACATCCTATATACACTTATAGTATAATTTTTCTACCACTTTCAAATTTGAACTTAGGATTACATAACATAAAACTATATACTTACACATTCTTTAAACCACTTAATAAAGTGCTTTTGTTGCCTTTGTAATAAATTAGATTCACTTTCTATTTGTAGTTGGTTCATATGTTCACTTTCCTCCAAATGGACAGGTCTTTCGAGAAAAACTAATAACCCACTTACATTTTGCCTTCTATGAGACCTATCATTAGTACGATATCTTTTATTAAACTTTATTTCAATGCCATAAAAATACAATGAATAAAATGTTGTAGACTCATTTACAATATAAGCCTTAGCAATTGAACCTTTAAGGCGAGCTTTATTTTTAACAGACCGCTTTAGTGTGCCCAAACTTTTATAACAATTAGAAGGGGTATTTTTATAGGTGCCTTTGAGGTTTGACTTAAAATAAAGGATGCTCCTAAAGTTTGAGAAATAAGCTCCAATGCCCCGACTATTAAAAAATGCCATAGAATATTCTAAATTTTTTTATAAAATGATTATTATACATTTGTTCATTATCTTTTTAATTTATTTGGGTACTTTTTTTTTAACTTGAGTATTAAAATAAAAAATATTTTTTTACAAAATATTTTATTTTTATTTTTATCATTTATTTAAAATAAGTTTTTTTTAAAATTTTAGTACTCAATTTTTTCTTTTTTTACTTAGTACTAAATTAAAAAAATAAAAAATATTTTTTAACATTTGTTTTTAAATTTAAATATTTTAATATTAATTGAAGTTTACAATAAAAGTAAAATTTTAAATAAGTTTAAAAAATTATAAATAATATATATTTTGTAAAAATATATATTTTTTGTTTTATTAGTCAAGTAAAAAAAAGAAATAAAAATAACTCATCCTCATCAATTTCAGGACATAAGCTATGTAAAATCATCCAATATTTTAATCATCAATCTCAAGTAAATGTATACTTAATTTGGGTAATCAAGTAAAAAAAAAAGAAATAAACGAGAATTTTATACATTTTCTTAATAGATAATAAAATCTATTAATTTGAATATTTAAAAGGATAATTTTATATATTTATTCATAAAAATTACGCTCTATAATATAGTAATTGTACTTATTTCAACATTTAAATTACAACTATACATTTGTTAACTTTTTTATTTTAGTACTCAAGTAAAAAAGAAAAAATGGAGTACCAAAATTTTATTTTTTTAAAAAATAAATGATAAAAAAAATATTTTGTGAAAAAAATATTTTTTTTATTTTAGTACTACAGTTAAAAGAAAGCACCGAAATAATTTCAAAAAATTATGAATATGGATATAGTAGTCATCTCTCAATAGTAGGGGCATTGAAAATTATTTTCCAAATCTCAGGGGTACCCCTAATTTTAAGACAAATCTCAGAGGCACCCATACAAATACCCCAGAATAAAATGTATTAATCAATAACTATATATATAAGAACATATACTTCTATAAAAGTAATTATACTAAATTATATTTAGTACCTTTCAATTAAGTAATCAAACTATAATTTACTGGAGTAACAAGTTTGGCTTCATAAAGCAAATGAACAACTAAATGAACCACGACATAAACAAATGCTAGTGGAAAGATCCTTTCAAGCTTACAAAAAATTATGACAATGCTCTATTCTAGTGTGTCTAAATCTCTAACATGCAATTTCCTTGATCATAAATAAGTTTACACAGATCCACAAAGGCACTACATACATCATTCTCCAAAAATGCATGGATTCCAACTAAAAGAAGTCTTTGCAATAAACATGGCAATCGTATCTTTTTAAGCATAATATTTTTCTATAAATTGTGTCAACACATCTACTAATATTCATCGCAAAACCATTAGGAAATTTCACTGATTTTAGAAACTTACAAAATTCTTTTCTCTCATTAATAGTTAAAGTATAACATGCTTGAGCTTTAATATATATATATATATATATATATATATATATATATTTCAACTAAGTTTCAAGTGTAATTCCTTCCTAATCTTTCTATCTTCCAAATCCAGATGAGCCTCGTCAATGTCTTTAGTCTTTCCCTTTATATTCAATATTGTGCCCAAACATTATCATATATATTTTTCTTTATGTATATAACATCAAGTTCATGTCTTATTTTCAAACATGACCAATAAGGTAGATAAAAAAATACTTTTTTTTTGTTCAATTATGCTCATTAGGAGATCGTTTCTTGTTTCTTTTCCTATTAAAGTTGTTTTAATTCTAGCTAAATTTAGTACGTTAAACTTGTTGCAATTTGTGCAAAATCTCACTTTTGTTGCAAAAGTGTGATATATTCTTATTGAATGATTTGATTCGATTTCTCCAAGTCTCTAGTGCATATACACTACTAAAAAAATGGTCTTCACTGATATTATACTACTAACACTTTTTAAAATAGTATCAGTGAAGTGAAGTATCAGTAAATTACTGATACTATAGTATTAGAAATATGAAGTATCAGTAAATTGCTAATACCATAATATCAGAGACATGAAGTGTCAATAAATTACTGATACTATAGTATTAAATTTTTTTTTTTGTATTTTTAATAATAGTTTATTAAAATAATTTAAAACAATAAAAAATAATATAACATCCAAAACGATGTCGTTTTAGGCGTTATTAATAAATAAAAAGAAGGATACTTGGATTGATTTCCACTTAATTGATTTATTCGATTTTTTTTTAAATTTTTTGATCTTTTTCTTCCACTATAATTATAATTATAATTAAAAAGTAAATTAAATTTAGTTGAATTTGATTTGATGCCTATTTAATTACTTGATTTGATTCTATTTTTCTAGTTTTCGAATTTTTTTATAACCACCACTTATTACAATTAGAATTAAAAAAATTTATAAATTTAATTGAATTTGATTTTATAATAATAATAATAAAATTAAATTTTGAATTATAAGTATATTCTTTTTAAATGAAGAAATCAATTTAAATCTACTACATGTCAATTGTTTATTCGGTATTACATTATTTTATGATAGTATTAATAACTAATGTGTGTATATATATCAATCACTTTTCTCCGTTTACTTTTATCTTATTTTTGTCTTTCATCTCTCTCAAAACTCTTCCACTTTCATTTGACTCTCTCAAAACTCTCATTTCATCTCTACTGTTATTTGATTTCCTTATCATTCCGACATCGTAACTAATTAAAAAAAAATTATAATAATAAATTTGTGATAAAATTATAACGTTATCAAAAATTTGTGATAAAATTTATCACAAATTTTTTGTTATCAATAATTTATAATAAATTATATCACAATAAATTTTTTTTTATCATAAATTAATAATAAATTATGTCACAAAATTGTATAAAAAATTAGTGATAAAAATTCTATAGAGTAAGCTGATAATAAGTAATATTGAGTAAAATGACGCTATTTTTGGTATTGTTTTTTTATATTTTTCAATATATATTAAACGAGCACCACATAATATTATTTTTTAATATTTAGATAGCGTCGTGTAATAACGAGTGGTCCTAAACCAAATTGAAATTTTAATCTTCATTGAAAGAGGGTATGGGTTTTGCTTTATTTTTTCAAGTTATCATCATCCTTCAACGCTTCAGTTTCAAAGAAAGAAAAACATATTCAACTCTTCACTCTACTCTTAAATCCACCGCTTTCCTACTCTAGGGAATGTATAGGTGAACCAAATCATTCAAAAAATCTTTCGAGCCTTATGAAATTTTCATTCTCTCTCACACGCCGTTTTTGTAAATCTAATTTCTAGGGTTTATATCATATCTACGTAAAGCTCAAACATCTCTGTAATCGAATTTGATTTCTGTTCAATTAAGCTTACTTAGACTTTGCCAAAAACGCCGCCATATTGATTTTGGGGGGTTTATTTGTTAAAAATTGCAGTTTCATTAGTACTAGGTAGTGGGTAGAAATTTACCCACTAAGAACGATGAGCATCCCAAGATTTATCGAATGAAGCTCTGAGCCACCAACTAGGTTCGTGCTAAATCCAAGTTCCGGTAAGTTTTAAGATCCTGAAACAACAATATTACAACTCTTACGGTTAGTTTCTAAATAGCAAATGTGGGATTTGACTTTTTTTTTAAAAAAACAAATATTCTTTGTACTGTTTAGATGTTTCTTGAGGAAGTTGAAGAAGGTCAAAAAGAGCAATGGGCAAACGTTGGCTATCAATGGGGTATATATAATATATAATGTGTGCTATAGGTTTCTCTTATTATTTACGATTCTACTTGGTATTGCATATTGCAATTTTTAGCTATATATGGCTCACATAGAGATGTTTGAACTTTAATTGCGTTCTGTGAAAATTATTTCATTGTCAGTCATTTAGGCATTCTCTAATAATAATGTCTATATGTTGTTCAAGTTTGAGAATCCAAGTTCCATTTGCCCTAGAATACAACACAATATATATTGACAGACAATGTACTTCCTTTGCTTCATCAATAAATGAGCACCAGAAAAAAAAAGGATTTTATTAGTTCCGTGGAGCCAAAGTACTCTAAGGAACTGGATGTGGCTGTGAGAGCTATACAAATGGCTTGTTTTCTTTGTTAGAAAGTGCAAGAGAGTTTGATTTCTAAGAGCAGCATTCAGGTTTAGTCCAAGGATGGCAATTCCCCTGTCACAGTTGCTGGTACTTTTCTTACCCTTAATTTTTTTCTCTTTTGTTGTTTTGTTCTAAATTTTCAACTGGGTTATTTTCCTTGTGTTTATTTTGGTTGATTGAACATTAGTTTTCTAGTTAGTGTTATTGAGTTTGTTGGAGAATTGTTGTTTGAAATGAATTACATTTAATTGAAAGGATTACTCGAATAGACAGTCATTATTTCACTGATGTTTAATTTTTTGTAGGGAAATGTTTAACTCAATTTTTATTATCTTATTCTTTTGTTAACTTGCTACCAGGATTACTTGTTCACTCTCTTTATCGTCTAAGTCAAACTGTGAAGTGGTTTTCTTTTCAATTTATTTATTTACCAAGAAATGTAGTAGATAGATAATATATATTTATTTCACTTTCTTTGTAATTTCTGCATTATCTTTACAACCTTTGTGAAAGATTGTATAAAGGCTATTGTGAACTCCCATTCATGACTTGTATATGGTTCACTTGAATGAGGATTTCTTTAAAGTCAATTTTTTTTTAATTAGGTGATTGGAGTTTTCTTTTAATAATTTTCTTTAAAGTTATGACTTTTTTTGAAATGTTGTTTTATTCAAGAAAAATGGGCTATTGAGTGCATATTCAATTGTGAAAATTTTATTATCCATTGACATGCTAGTTCGTGAGTTAAATCTGTCATTTACGTGTTTCTACTTTCTTTTAGGTTCTGATGGAGGGCATTGTTCTTAATAGTTGTTCTTGAACCTGATGATGCTAGATTTTAAATCTAATGATCCCAAAGCATACTTCTTGATATAAGTGAATGACAAAAGCATTAGTTTTCATTAATTAGGAGAAATTCTATTTCACCATTTCTGGTAGTTAAGGCAATGTACTTTTTTACATTATGTTCTGACTTTTTTTTATAATGATTTCTGACTTCTGAAGTTGGAACAAGATATGGGTTATGTTCAAATGTCTTTTGGTTCATTTCCTACATCAAAACATATTTTTGTTTTTTTTTCCTTTTTCATGCTAAGTTTGTGGGTTAAGCCAACTGCAGAGCATTTTTGTCAATATTGTTTTTTATATGCGTATTAGTATAGCTAGCCCATGATATTTTATCACTGATAACAACTGCTTGATTATGGGGTCATAACAAACTTTGAGTTGGGGGAAATTTTTTTTGTAAAAATAGAAATGATTCTGAGTCTGTTTATCAATGGATGGATGGACTAATGGTCTATGTTGTGAAGAATCTAGAAATGATTTTAGTATGTGAAGTGTGCTCAACTTAATTTTCAGTATATATTTTTGTTCTAGGATCTTTTAACTCTTCACGTAAATATTGCAAGAAGGTCAATATTTTAACTCAACATGTAAACTGGTGAAGGGATTGCTGAGTGTGAACTTCTCAAATGGTTTGTATAAGAGGTGAGTAGAGATTTGTGTATCATTGATTTCATAACACAAACAGAATATACATGTAAACATGTTATTATCTTCTCATCTGTGGACCGGAACTTTCTCTTCCCATTTTTTTTAAAAACTTATTTAATGTAATTATATAATTTAAATTTCTCAACTTACCCTGTTAGTTCCTTTTATATGTATTACGGCTTATTATTTATAAATTATGAATAAATTATTTTTTCCTTGTAATACCTTTCTTTTATTTACAAAAGTTACCAAATTAATTATTAATACATTCATCAATTTGCCTCACATAATCTAATTACTAGATTTGTTTAATCGTGTCATTTTTAATAAGAAAAAAATATTGTGTATAATAGATTTTAGTGTTTAACATATATTTACAAGAGATTATATGTTTCTATAAGATTTTTGTCTTTTATTATTTTTACATAAGAAAAATATTGAAATTCAATTAAAAGTAATCAATAAAGTACTAATGAGATATACATTGGGGCTAAGTAGTGCCACTCATTTGACATTTTCATTCTTTCTGATCTACCAATCAAGCATGCACCTATATTGGGCTACAAGAAATTTCAACTGGTCCATTTGACACATTTAATTATAAATGACTACCTTCTTTTAATTATAAATAATTAAATAAATTATTATAAGTTTTTGTTTGCATGTATGCCTATATATTTTGATAGCTAGTTTTTCTAGTGAAACTAATATGATCATTGACACCTTAATTGTTAACTTAGATTCAAAGGAGTTCTCTTTCACTTGGCAAATATATTGTGTCTATTTTTTTTTTTTTTGGTTAACTTGAATATGTCAAAAGCTTCCAACTTTTTTGTTCTGTTAAATGATTCCAGTGGTGGAAACAAACTTTTTTGTAGTTGAATATTGGAACGGTTTTTTTGTTTGCTTCATTTGTGTGGAGTCTTTGACAAAATTGTCTTGTACATTCAAATACTAACATGTTTTCTTTATATTATTCTCGGTTTCATTTTCAGGATTTTGAACAAGCTAACCTCCAAAGAAATCTAAGTGGTTTAGTAAGAACTTCTTGAATTTTTTGTCCTGGTCATATAATGCTTAGTCAATAGATGAATGTGGTTAATTACTGCATCTGATTAATTGCTTACAATAAATAGCTAACACTGATACACTTAAGTGAATGTAAATAATGCAACCTATTGATGTATAATAGTGTATTTATTTTGCTAATACTTGAATGTTATGTTTTCTTATTTTAGGATAGTGTTGCAATGTGGTGCATTGATTTTGAGAAAGTTCAAGGAGGAGTATCAATTTGTTATAAAAGTTAATTTGTAGAATAGTTATTGTTAGCTAAATTGTTAAGTTTATTAGTAGATTTATTTGAAGATTGGTAGTGAATTATTTATGTGGTATATATTTATGTAACAGAACAAGAGAAGAAAAAGTGAGAAATAAAGAAGAAAAAAAAAAGACATAGCAAGAGCAGCATTTGTAGATGAAAGTACCGCGAACAGGGCTCATCTTTATGAGTACTAGATTACAAGGTATTTCATCATCTTCATTTATTTATTTATTTTACAACAGTTTTCATAGTTAATGTTTCTAGTTAGGTATTGAGGAAAAATATTACCAAATATTACACACACATTTTACAACAGTATTCATAGTTAATGTTTTGGGGTTAAAATGGGGCTGTTTTGGGATTGTTTTTAGGGCTGTTTATTGGGCTATGGGGCAGTTTTTTAGGTTCTTTTGGTGCTATTTTTTGGGCTAATATAGGGCTGTTTGAGGGCTAATATGGGGCCGTTTTTAGCATTTGCATATTTTCTAAGCTTTTATGCTATTTAGTGCAACAACTAACCATATCTTACTTTTTTTCTCTAACCTAGTTTAGATGTGATTTTTATTCTTGTACTATTATTGCTATATCTTATAAGTATATTGTTCAAGTTTTTTTTTTTTTAATATATTTACTAATGTATTTTTATTTACTTTGATAAAGATGATCATGGATTATTTTGCTCAATGGCCATTAAGTTATGAGTGGATTGCTTCAACTCTTTTGATGGATTGTTGGTTTGTGCAAGTTTAATGTTGCAGCTATATGTTTAGACTAAGTTTGGGATGTTTGTAAATTTATGAAACTAAGTTGAATGTATTTTTGTGATATTTTGATTATAGTGATTATAAGATGATGTTTCTTACTGCTTAACAATTTGGAATATATTTAAATGTTATGGAATTTAAGTTTAAATATATATTAAATATTCTGGTCTAATAATTTTAATTTTAAATTATTGAAAAGCTAATTTAATTAAATTGCCATAAATGAATGGTAAATATTATTGATACTATGGTATCAATGATTTTCTGATATCATGATGTTAGTAATTTTTTGATACTATAGTGTCAGAGATTTACTAATATCATAGTGTTAGAGATTAATTGATATTATGGTAACAAGAATTCTCTAATGCTATGATGTCAGTGATTCTTTGATATTATGGTGTTAGTGATTTATTGATACTATGATATCAGAGATTCACTGACACTATAAATGGTGTCAGTAATTTTCTGGCTCGAGCAACACTGACACTATGAAACAGTGTCAGTGAAACTCTTCACTAACGCTAAGTTAGCGTCGGTGAATATTTTTGTAGTAGTGATATTTTTTTAAAATATTATATAGTTTAAATTTGAAATCAAGGAAATGTTTTATGATTTGAGACAAATTTGAGTATGACAGAGAAAAATTGGATTTGAGGATATTTTTATTCATTTTTAATATTTTTGGCTATAAATTTTAGAAAATCTAAAATTGGCTAAATAAGAAAATAGTCTCTAACAAATTAGCTTTTTACATAAAGTTCATTAAAAAAATTTGGGTCCTTGAAACAAAAATTTTAGACAATGTTTTTTTTTTTTTTTTTGGGACATTGGAGGAGCTAAGAATTGAACTTAAGATATATAAAATGCACTAGAAGCCCATTTACCACTAGGCCAAGTACAAACAATGCCTTTTTAAAATTTATAACTAAAATATAAATATTAAAATAGTATATTTAAATTCATTATTCTAACTTTATAAGATGCCAAATTAATAATTAAATATTTATATTATTGTGTTACTATTATATCTTTTTTAATAGATAATATAGTTGACACGCTAATCTTTTCTTGTGATATATTTTCTTGTGATATATTTCGTATGTAAATAATGAGAAAAATTATGAATTTTAATAGAATTTGAAAAGAATATAATCGATGTTGTACATGATAGTTTGGTTGAATAATCAAGTGTGAAGCTTTCTAATTATAGGTTGGGGGTTTGAGTTTCAACGGATGCTAAATAGTATAATAATCTTTTTTTCTTTTTAAATGGTTTTTTTTTTCCTTTGCAGAGTCATATTCCTCTTTTATATAAGGGTCTCTTTTTCTCTCCTTTTGTGGAGTCTACTTCCTTAATATGGGGTATTACTTCTTACCTTCTTTGTAGGGTGTGTGTTCGGGCTTGTGCTAGTGTATAAATGTCTCTTTCTTTTCGCCTTTGTAAGGTCTGCATACCACTTCCATAAAAGGGTCTATTTTCCCTCCTTTTGTGGGGTCTACTTAACCAATGTGTGGTATAACTTCTTCCCTTCTTTGCATGGTATATATTCAAGCATACATAAGTGTGTAAATGTAATATTTTATCTCAATATTCTTTTGGTTATAGTATTAGTGGTCCCCTAATGTAATAACAATATTCTTCCCCTTTGTTGGGGTATAACTTCTTTTTGTTTTTGTAGGGTATGTGTTTAGATATGCATTAGTGTGTAAATATAATGTCTTATCCCAATAATCTTATAACTATATTATCATTGGTCCTCTGATGTAATATTAATACTTCATGTATATATATACATATATATAAGGTGTTTTTTCAACTTTTAAATAGGAATCTATTAAAATTTTTTAAGAGATGAAAAAATAGAGAATGGTTTAATTTTAACATTCAGTTTTAGAAAAGGATGAAACTTAAGGCTAGGAATATGAATAACCTTTCATATAAAAGATTGACTTTTAAAAAAAAGCTTAATTGCTTAGTTAATATTAGTTTTTTTTAATGAAAATAAATGTTAGAGTATGATATTAAATGTTAGAAATTTTAGGTTGTGATACCACTGATAGTAATATTGTTAGCTTTGATATCGTGAGAATAATGATATCGTATTTTTGAATAGTACCTTAATGAATAGTAACTATATGAACAGTACTCTAATAATTGTTCTGGGAGCTAAACCACTTGACTCAGATATAGCTGATAGGATTTTATGGGGCGCGTTACCATTATTGGGTAACTTTGGTTATAGAGTAAAGTGATTAATTATTTGATGAAGAGGGTATTTTTTATAAAGCTTATATTTGAGGGACAACTATGATATTTAGTTGATATGTGGAGGAGAATATGAAATGGAACCTCTTGTGCCTTACATATTTTATACATAGTTGGCTTCTCACCCATTGTTGCAAATGCACTCCTGTTTATACATTTTATGACAAACATAAGTGTATAATATTAGCCACACATATTCTTGTAATATCTCATCTAACACCTTGATGTTTTTAACTTATTGCAGATTTTTTAGACACTTTTGACTTATTACATAATCCTAGATTTTCTAGAATTTAACTCAACTAATCCTTAAATTTTATTACAATATATTTATCATATTTTTTAATTTTTTTAAAAAAATGCATTACATTTCCAACATATTTATATTTTCATTAGATATACATGATATAGTTTTTTTTTTCCCAGCCTTTATAAAATATGAAGTCTAAAATTCAATATAATAATTTGAGTTTACATAAAACTTAATTTCTTAGTTAATAGCAATTAAGTAGTTAAATATTTAATAGATAAACTTCTTACTTTAAAGAAAGGATTTTAAGTTTAACATATATAAAAAAAAACATAATTTTTGTAGGGACTTTCTAAAATATAAAGCCCTCAGCAACTACTAAGTTGCTAAGACGTTATATTTGAGGCCTTATTGTTATGAGTAAGATGTTTGTTAATGACTCAAAAAACTAGCTTGTTAAGTAATGATACTTATTGAATATTATATTTTCAAGAGCCATCCAATGTCTCATATATTTTCAATAGTCATCCAATGTGGGACATAACATTTTTATCTATCTGATCACGTTCTTTCCCATTACATCATATGACAAGCATCCAATTTTTATCCGATATGGGACATGACATTCTCTTAAATCCAATAAAGTGATACCTTTGTCACAATTTGGCCTAAACTCAAAAGCCAACTTGACTTGTATTGCCTATCTTCACTATTTATTAGAGTCATACTACCCACACAGTAATCTCTCTCATTCAATCAAGTAACGCCTTCGTTATAATTTGACACAAACTTAGGAGCCAACTTGGCTTGTATTGCCATCTCTACTATTTATTAGAGACCCTTTACCCACATGTCACAATCTAGCATAAATTTAAGAGTTAACATGAGTCATATTATCATTCCTATGTCTTGTTGAAGACTTATTACTCATGTGACAATCTCTATTAGAGCTTAGAATATAGGATGTTTGAGGGCCCACAAGAATATCAGATTTAGGTCTACTCTAATACTAATTGTTAGGGCAAACGCTTGCCAATAGCCTAAAAGACTACCGTGTTAGATAATGTTGTCTACGTGCTCGTATATTTCTAAGGTCTACCTAATTATTTTGATATGGAATGTTATACCATGGATCATATCTTTTTTTCAAGTGACTTTTTACTTATTTTCTCTCTCATAATTTTTTATTGAACTCTCTACTCTTTTTTATACTGAATAATATCTTCTTTAACTTGTATATTTTGAACTCTACCTTAAATAAAATAAATTTTAAAAATTATTATAAACCATCATAAATAAATCTTTCAAAAATGTCCCCGAACTAGGTGTTTAAGCTTATGATTTAAGTTAATTGCATTCCCTCGACTTGCTGAGGTTTAATTTTAAGAAAATCATAAATAATCTTTTAATTGAGTAATTTAAGTTTTCTCTACTTTTTCTTTTTAGTGAAATCTTTTTTAAGTCTTGTATATATTGAACTTTATCTTCAATTAAAATAAATCTTATTAAAATGTTACTTACATCGTAAATAGATTATAAATTTATAAGTTATATATCATGAAAATTAAAAATTAAATTTGAGATTGATGAAATTAGGATTTTGGAGAAATTAAATCTAAATTATGTTCTAAGGTTTTTTTTAGTGCATATATTTATATTTTGTGGAAGAAAGACCAAAATAGAGTGACTGTATTAAAAAAATGGAGAAAAATTGGACTAGGTAATGTTTCGTGGTCAGAATTGATGCACAAATCACATAGGTGCTATGCATCGTGGAGGAGTGTGCGATTGCTACCTACTCGCGCAACTATTAGTCTTTGTTTTTTTTTTTTACCCATAATTTTTCTTAAAATTTAATACTATTGATAAAAACCAATAATATTACAAGATTTATTACTATAAAAGTAGAGAATTACCAGGACGACACAATTTATACTTACTGACAAACACTTGTACCTAAAGCTCTTCCAAAGAAAATAGATAAAGTAGAGCCCTATATAGAGTCCAGGTCCTTGAAAGGGCATATCGATCCTCTTAATTAGAGATCAACTATTAGTATTTGAAATTTTTTAAAAAATAACTCAACTTCATAAATAAAATTTGTAGCCACATTTTTAGCCATTTCATCTTCAAGATCACAGGTCAATACTCTGAATTCAAAATAAGTAGATTTGAATTTGTAAAACATCTCTTTAGATAAGATTTTTGTAATGTTATATATGTTCTATGAAATATATTCAAAATGTTAGATTTGATTGAAGTTGTAGTTAAATAAATACATGGCAATAAAATTGTATTGTATAATGGTGAACTTTGAATGAAAAATGAGATTTCATATGAGAGAAATAAAGTGACAAGGATGAAATCTAGCAAAAAATCACTGCTAATTGCTTCATGGGTAACTATAACCAACCTACCCATCTAGTGTAGGATTGTTGTCTAAAATGGCATCAATTGCCATCTTACCCTGGTCATCTTAGCCACAAGATTGTTGGCCTAGATGGCCAACACTTGCGGATGCCTGCGTTGCGTATCTCGGGCATTCGCCAAAGCTACCCACGATTCAGCCATCTAGGACTCGCGTGTCTCAATTCTCGGAGAGTTTTAATTTCCCAGGGTTTTTTTTCAATAATGATTGAATTTTTTTATTTCAAGTCTCATAGAGTATGATTTAATTGTTATTTGTTTTCGTGGAAGGTGAGAGACATCTAGTGACAAAAAAGAGAGTTATGTTAACTATAGTAATTTTGAGATTTCAATTTCACCTAAATTACTATTTCTAATTATCTGTTAGTTTGAACCCTATGGAATTCAGAGCCCATATCTTTGAATAACACATCACTGATGCATGAAAGAATCCCTTCTCTAAAATTTTATATTCTATGTATATGTTATTTTTTTTGTAAAATAACAAACATATATATTATATTAACTAACATAAAATGCTAATCAACTTATAAATTAATTAATCAAATTAAAATTAATGAATATAATTAATTCATATTTAATTTAATTTTTAAATAAATATAATCATCTTAAGAATTAATAATTTTTCAATTCTTGAATTTAATATTTTTTAAAAATATTTCACTATGTGCACCACGTGGCACCCTATGGATGTTTCATGTGACGTATATAGTTCTATGTTGCAGAGTGTGGATCTACAACGCTAACTTACGAATGCTTGGGGGGGTATCTTGGGTACGCATCTCAGGTCTTAGACCTGAGATATGCACCTGAGTATAGAAGTGGGGGCACTCAAGCTCGAGATACGCATCTGAGATACCACTACTTCATATGTAAGTGCATATCTTGAGGCTTGTTGCAACTCTAAGGTGTCTACTCGAAATACGTATCTTGGGTTCAGGATTCTTCCACTTAATAAATCATTTTTGGCTAGATTTTCACATTGTTTTCCACTATTTTCACATTTAATTTATCTATTTCTAACTCAAAATGTAACTGCTAATTCATTTCTAATAATAATCAATTTTGTTTTAAAAAAATACAAAGTCGACCATATTTTGAGTTTCAAATGGGTGGATCAAGATCAACACAGATGGATTATTAAAAGGTAACCAATGTATGACTTCCTGCGAAGGACTCTTCAGGGATGAGGTAGGTTCTTTTTTAGAAGGCTTGTCTTGTCCCCCTAGAAATTGAGATGGCTTATTATACAAAAATAATGGAGGTTATATTAACTTTGGAGATAGCTATTGCTCACGGATGGCATAAGATAATTTTGAAGTTTGACTTTATTTTAGTTTTCCATCTTCTTTCTAAACTTATATTATGTTTTTCGTGAAAACTACATAATAGATGGTGACATTGTAAGGATCAATTTGACAACTTACAATTTAAATTTAATCATATCTTTACAAAGAATAATGCAGTGGCAGATAAATTAGCAAATCTCGAGTTACAATATAATGGTTTTACTTGGTGGTTACGGCCTTCTTTGGCTATTAGTTCTATGCTCTTTACAGATGCAAATGAAATGCCTAATTATAGGTTTTATTTAGTATTTCTATTGGACTATTTTGTATCTTTTATATGTCTTTTATTTTTGGAAAGGGTAAGGTATTTTAGGCCTCCCTCTTTTGTAACTATTTCTATCTTCTTTTCATTAACAAGTTTCTTGCATTGTCGAGTTTGTCTTTTAAAAAAAAGTAGTAAATATGTTAGGCAAGAATATAATGGTCTAATTTTCTTCTTTCTAGCTAATAAAGAATATTAAATTAAAATACAGTTAAAAAAAGTATATTTAAAAAATTCAGAGATTATTTCTAAAAATTTCCCTAGCTCTTTTTTTGGTTAAACAATTATTACAATAATTTATATTCGACAAGGGCACTTATAAAAATAAGGCAAGAAAAAGTATTTAATTTTAAATTTTTCATTAATATATGGCAATCATACCAATGCTTGTCTATCACATCATATGCATATATTGTTTCAATTCGGCAAAGGAATTGGGCCACTAATGTTCAAACTCCTGAAACCTAGAGAGAGACTGATTTTCATGCAGACAACAATTTACACGTGTGTGTGGAATTATGACAGGAAGAAAAACTTAGACGAGTAAAATACACGCCTTTTTTTTTAATAAACCCTCGTTAAGCCGATGGAGGGAAGTAGGATTAATGGAGAAACAATGACACCTAGCTAGGGGAACATATACCCTAATCAAGATTAATAGAGAAACAATGACACCTAATAAGGCTTGGTTGGCCGTGTGGGAAACTACAATTATTAAATCTATTTGCATGAAAATGAAAAGAAAGAAAGCAACAGCCTGAGGTCGAATAGGTGTGTGAGAACACAAAGGAGGATATGGATACAATGTGACTGATTGACTTGAATCTCCGATTGAAATTTGAGGCAGGGCTTTGCGAGGGTACTGAACGCATTGATCTACTTGTGTTGGTGTAGACTGTACATGGTTCGTCACTATTATAACAATGTTTAGACGATTTTGTACGAAAGCAAAAATATTTATTTACTCTGAAATGTTTTAATTACTACAGAAAATAGAAAATTGATAAATTATTATAACGTTTTCTATTTAATTGTATCACATAAATGAGTATACGAGATTGATTCATCTGCAAAAGGGCAAATCTCACACTAATCCAGTACCGAAGGAAACTTGTCATATTGGAACTCAACACCTTTGTGTGTATATAAATGAGCTCGAAGGATCTGAATTGTATCTCTATATCATTGTAACAATAATCTAGTTCTTGGCATGATAATGGCCATTGAACAATCAAATTAATTAATATGTGTGATGTTTGTAAATTCTTTGTATGTTGAAGTAATTTTAATCATTTGTCGATATTGCATGTGTTCATTATTTACATTGCTAATCACTGTATTTTGTCTCAAACTATTTTTTTTGCCGACTTTAAAACTTTGAAACTTAAACTATCCTTTAACGCAAGCAAGCTCAGAGCATTATAGAGTGCACTCTTATTATCATATAACTTTTTCATTACTTTGCCCATTTTAAAACATGATGCCTTATCTGACGGAATTAAATTTGAAGTTTTTAGTAATAAAAAAATGCATTAAAATATAAGTGTTAAGAGTATATTTTAGAGCACAAACGATCCCATCGGGAGCAAAATTATAAAATAAAAAATTATTGCTGATTGAAATTCTAAAATCTAAATTGAGACTTGAGTCAAAATTATAGCAAACTACATGCTGACCAAATTTGTTCCGAAGACGTTTTTACCTTTCGCACATATTTCCTTATAAAGTTATACTACAATCTAATTTTTCTCTTAAAGTTTTGATAAATTTTAAACTTTAAAATACATTTATTATGATACAACACATGACGTCGCTATTATGAGTATATTTATTTATTATAATTATTAATATAATTATCTATTTTTAAAGTAAAAATATATACGTAACAAGATTTTGTCAAATGATTATACAAATAACACAATACAAATAATAACATTTGATTTACATAATATTTATGTAACTCAAAATTTGATTTTCTTCTCTTATTTTCATAAATGTTGGGCAAAAAATTACTAGTTGGCTCTTATACTTACACAAACATAATATTTATTTAACTCAAGACTGATACGAGTGAAGTCTATTGTAGAAAAAGTTAGCAATCTTGATTAAGGATAGACTAACTCACCTCTAATAATTTTAAAATTTTCTCTTCTCATGATAAGGGGAGAGACTTGAACCCATGGCCTCCATGAAGATCAAGGCCATAATATTTAGTAAATTCTTGCTAGGTTTACTGAACAAAACTTAAGAGCTAAGAGGTACTTTACATGCATCCGCTTATAACTATAAGACATCTTATTTCTTTTGGGTCAGGACAAGAATATTATAATGTGAAGTAATTTTTTTTTTTAAGTGTTGTTATATTTGTCTCAATGCATAGAATCGTAAAATAAAAGAAATTAGCTATATTTTAATTGAATATATATATATATAGTTAAACGTTAAAGTACTAACTATATAACATTTCTTTTTAAATTAATTTTTATTAAATAATAAAGCTATTCAAGTGTAAAATTGAAAGTTAAATTAAGATTACTTCAACAAGGAATTCCTCCGAGAAATAAAAAAATTCTTAAGAAATATTTTTGTTAAAATTATCAACCAAACATACGGAAAAAGGGTTATTTTGTTAATCTTTTCTTCTACGTTCATTATCTCAAACCACCAAACACACACCTAATTAAAGAGTTTGCCAACTTGTATAACTCCTAACGGTCCAAGAATCACTTAAAAGTTTGCTAAATTCCCTCGACAACACGAAGTAGGAAAGTTGAATATGGGCTTGGCTTAATAACAAATGGTACCTCACCTCCTCAAATATCCAAGAAACTATAAGATCCTCTATTATCAACTCACGCCAATAATAGGTGCAGAATTCGAGCTTGTATAATAAATAATAGAAAAAGAGTATTGATGTATAACGCTAAAGGTAGTGTGAGGTGTGTTTTAGGTCTTGTTTAAAGTGTTTTTTTTGTGATGTAAGTTTAGGGTTTAAACTATAAAGAACCCTAGCCTAGAGATTAATGATGCCAGCAATAGATGCAAAGCTATTGAAATATGACATGTATTGAAGAAAATGTCATGAAAAAAAAAATATCAAAAAAAAGATGAAGAAAGTATGCTAGGTTTAATTAGGCAATGCTAGGGCAAAAGTATGGTTAATTAGGTTGAATTGTGATACATGATGAATGAATTTTATATGTGAACGAAAGTTTTTATAGGATTAGGATTTTGTATTAGGTCAAGACTTTTTGTTTGGCTCTAATTCTCTTAAAATTTAATTTATTTAATGAGTTTTACATTAGTTAAAAGAGAGAAAATAATTTAATAAATCAAAGAGGTAAGTACCAATTGTATTTTGAATTAAACTTTATCATGTTAATTAATTACTAAATTCAATAAGGAAGTCACATTTTTGTATTTAAAAGGACTCTAAGGACTAAAAAGTGCCGAATTGAACTTGCAATTAATCATTAGCTTTGATTAGATGAGTTTACCAGTTTTTTGGGGCTTGTATTGGACTTGTAATTCATCATTAGATGAGTTTACCATTTTTTTGGGCTAAGTTTCTCCAAAGTGTCTTGTTGCGAATGAATCCACACGCTTTGAATGTTACTTAGTGCAATCTTGCACCGCACCACAATTAATGTCCTAGAAAGTGACAATTTATGTTACTTGACTCGCATGTCATTACCTTAGTAAACATACTTAGGTTCATGTATAACCTTGGACATAGGTTATTTTGGATTTTATACAGCAACACTAACTCACCTCTAATAATTTTAAGAATTGCTCTTCTCATAACAAGGGGAGAGAATTGAGTTCATAGCCTCAATGCAAATTAAAGTCAAAATGTTTAGTAAGTTCGTGCTAGGTTTATTGAACAAAACTTAAAGAGCTAAAAGCTCCTTTCCACACCTCCACTTATAAATATAAGACATCATATTCATGTTGGGAAAGGGAAGGAATATTATGAAGTGAAATGAATATTTTTATTTAATATTTTTTTTCGCTAACTAAAGAAATTAGCTATATTTTATTTGAAAAAATATATTTCTTTTTATTTTTAATTAGTTAAATGTTAAAGGCCTAATTATATAACATTTTTTCTTAAAATTAATTTTTATTAAAAAAATAAAGATATTAAGGGTAAAATTGAAGCAAAATTGAGATTACTTCAACAAGCAGAGGAATTCCTCTTATAAAGAAATAAATGAATTTTTAAGAAATATTTTTTGTTAAATTTATCAACCAAACATAAAAAAAAAGAGATTCCTTTATTTGTTTTTCTACTTCATTATCTCATACCACTAAACATACAATTGAAATCTTGCCTAACTCTAACTCTTAGACCAGAATCTTCTCCGAAATTAAGATTTATCTATGTAAACACAAGCATGTAATTGGTGGTTGAAAAAATAAAATAAAATTTAATCACTTATTTTTAAGTATTAACACGTGTCAAAAGATCCTTAAATACTTAATTAAATAAGCTTAGTTTAAAAGAAAATCCGAATGGTCAACTAGCACTTAAAACTTTGCCAAATTCTTTGGTTAACACGGAGTAGGGAAGTTGAATATGGGCTTAGTCAACAAAACTTAAAAGCAAAAGGTCCCTCGCCTCCTCACATATCCAAGAAACTAAAAAATCTCTCCATTTACAATCTCAAAACAATTTTTATCTCTAAAAATAAAAGATGTAAAGGATTTAAAAGAAATATCTTTAATTTAAATCATTTTAAGTTCTATACTAAAAAATTAAATTTAAGTTTAGAATGATTTTCACTTGGCTTTTATTAAAAGTAGAGAAAAGGTGTATGCAAATTTTCTACTATTGGAGCATTAAAGTAAGTATATTATTATTATTATCTTTGTAATATTTAATTCTTAGACTGTCTAATACGAGAATCCCCGCTTCATTAATTAGCGCATATATATATATATATATATATATATATATTTATATGTTAAAAGTTTAGTCAAAATTATTTATTCGACGACATTCTAGTCAATATATTTAAATAAAATGGGTTATCTTGAATAGGTGCCTATATAATGTAATTCAATTACACATAGGTTCCTACATTCGGGATATCTCTATATAAAGCCATTGGGGATTAACTTATCAATTCACCAAGAAGTTAAAAGCAAATACTACAAGAATAATTCATCAAATAGTTTAAAGAGAGAAACAAAAAAGATGGTGAGTTTTGTTAACAAAGTTCTGTTCCTGGTCTTGTTGGTGGGATTAGTGGCCAAGACAAGCTGTGCACCAGCTCCAGCACCAACAGCAAATCGGGATTTATGCGTACGTCTGCCAAGTCTCACATTATGTACTCCTATCTTACAGATTGGAGTGTTGAAAGGTTCCCCGCCGGCAGGATGCTGCGCTGATCTTAAGATTCTTCAACTAGCTAATATCATCTTTGGACGCAATAACACTTGTTTATGCGTTCGTCAAACTCTTAGCGCTGTCCTGGGTGGCATTGTTCGTTCACCCACTCCGAGCCCTAGTCCCAGCCCGAGGGCGGGTATTAGATTCGAGGCAAGTGATGTGGCAGTCAATATCTCTGCACAAATTCAAATTGCATGCGGTGTCAACCTTGGCTTTAGTCTTGATGCCAATTCTTCATGTTAGTGTCTGGAAAGGTGCATGGATAATACGTACACTAATATTTTATAAATAATGGGGGAAAGGCTTGTGACTTAAATAAATTATAAATATATATATATATAGAAAAGGAATATAAAAATTTAAAAATAGTACAAGTTTGTGAACTCAATAAATTATGTCAATCTGTGTATCACTAGGAAGTGTTATAAGTTGTAGCACTTCTGTAAAATAAAAAAATACTTGTGCCTATAGACTTAATTTTTTTTGCTATAATGCCTTTTGAATAGTGTTAAAAGCTGAGAATTAATGTTAATTGTTAACATTTTTTACATTGGCATAATACGTATGCTTATATTAATCATTCTCAGGTGTTTAATGCTAGATGGTAGTTAAAATACAGACCTCTATATGAGAAAAGCACTCCATATAAGATTATAATTTGGTGAAGAAAATTATTCATTTATGATACACAACTCTACAAAATTTTTAACTGTAGTGATCAAGGCCAAGCCTTCTTCGGTCATGCACTATAAAATGACTAATTTTACTCACCTAATTAGTGAATATATATTTGATGAGGTTCTGTTATCTTAAAATTTTGTTTTAAATCTTTATTCTTGATCTTGTACAGTTTAAAACATTTCTCGAATGATATAAATTAAAATTATAGTGACAATCAATTTACATTTGATGAGGGAGAAATAAGGGTGAAAAAAAGGGGTAGGAGAATATTAAAGAATTATTCTGGAATAATTCCTTAATGCCTTCCCTCAAACTCATGATGGCGCTGTAGAAGTAAGCTTGAGTTTGAAGACTAGAGCATAAAAGCGGCTAGGAAGTAGAGATTTGATAAAGATATCAGCAGGTTGCTCCTCATATGAGATGGAGTGGAGCATAACAATGCCCTGAGAAATGTGTTGTCAAACAAAATGACAATTTATCTCAATATGTTTAGTCCACTCATGAAAAATATCATTGTGGGTATTTGGTTAGTACTTTGATTATCACAATAAAGAGGTATAGTGCTAGAGTGAGTAATACCCATATCTCTAAGAAGCCATTGAAGCCAAACAATCTCTTGAGTAGCATCAGTAAGGACACAATACTCAGCCTCAATACTAGAATGGGCAGTGCTGTCTGTGTCCGCTTTTTGCTTTTCTATGAAAGAATAGAATTTCCCAAGAAAAAATAAAATTCAGTGGTTGATCGTTGATCTGTAGGATCACCTACTCAATCTGCATCGACATAAGCCTGCAATACAAGAGGAGAGCGAGCTGAAAAATGGAGACCATAAAAAAGTGTACTCTTAAGACAACAAAAAATATGAAGAACTACTACAAACTAAGAGGTATGAGGAGCAGCCATAAACTGACTGACAATATGAACAGCATAAGCAATATCTGACCGAGTGACAATATGATATACCAAACTACCAACTACTTGGTGATAAAGAGTGGCATCACTGAGTAGAGTACCATAAGAAGATTAGAGTTTGATATTAGGCTCTAAAAGAGAAGATGTAGTTTTACTAGCTGTCAAGCCAGCTTCAATAAGTAGACCCGATACATATTTAGCCTATGTGAGATAATACCTGGTAGAATCAGAAGGTAATTAAAGTTCAAGGAAATAACTAAGGTTGGCAAGATGTTTCATTTTAAAGTATTGGTGAAGAAAGTTATTGAGAGTGGAAATACCAATAAGATTATCACCCGTGATAATTATATCATCAACATAGAGAAAAAGGAGAACACAACCTTGTACTATCTTACGAACAAAAAGAGCTAAGATATAAGGAGTAGACTGAAAACCAAGCTAAAGAATAATCTCACTAAACTTTATAAATTATGCACGAGGAGCTTATTTAAGACCGTATAGAGCACAACAAAGTTTATAGACTTTGCCTTGAGGATGTGGATAACCAGGAGGAAGCTTCATATATACTTCTTCAGTGAGATCACTATTAAGAAAATCATTTTTGACATCCATTTGAAGTAATGTCCAACAACGAATTGCAACAACAACCAATAAACTTCAAACAGAAGTAGGTCTAAAAAATGAAGTAAATGTCTCTTCATAATCAATTCTACATTCTTAAGTAAAGCCTTTAGTAACAAGACGAGCTTTATAACGCTCAATAGATTTAATAGATTTGGTCATAATTTTATACACCCATTTGTATCTAATAGCAGTTTTATTAGGTGAAAGAGTAACAAAATCCAAAGTATGCAACTTCCCAATATATCAAACTTATCCATAAATTAGAGCTAGCTTCAAAATAGGATTGAGGCTCATATAAAGAAAGGGTAGCAAAGAAACAGTGATAATCACAAAGTTTAATTAAAAGTTCTCTTACCGAGAACGAATGACAAAGAGAGAGTGTAAAGGAGGCCTCAGGTGTATCAAGAATAGATCCTTCAAATGAGGTAGGAGGCACAGAAGTAAGAGTTGTATCAGGAGATTTACCTGTATAAAACTCATAAGAAGTATCTATAAGTGAAGTATTAGGAAAAAGATCAACAAAATTATTTGTAAAAAATTATGAACTAGGAGGAGATGCAGAATTAACGTTAGTTATAGAGGAAAACATTGTATGCTTGAGAAAGACTACATTACGAAAAACGCAAATGCGGTTAGATATAGGATCTCAACACCTATAACCTTTATATTCTATCCCGTATCCCAAGAAGCAACATGATCGAGTAGTGGCTTGAGTTTGGTGTGCTCATATTTTTGAAGTAGGACAAACCAAATACTTTGAGGAGATTATAATTAGGTGGAGTTCTATAATGATGCTCATAAGGTAACTTGTTCTCTATAACAAGAGAATGAACACTATTAATGGTAAAGACAGCGGTCAAAACAACTTCTCCCTAAATACGTTCAGGATAAAAAGAAGAGATAAGAATAGCACGAGTAGTGTCTAAAATATATATTCGTTTAAGTTTGGCTCTCCTATTTTGCTGAGATGTACCAGGATAAGACCTTTAACATACAGTACCATGTTCTTATAGAATATTTAAAAAGTCAGAATCTCTATATTTCATGGCATTATTAGTATGAAAAACCTTAATAGGACATGAGAACTGAGTTTTAATCATCTGAGCAAAATCTCGATAAATTTTAGTAAATTCTTATCGTTGTTTCATAAGAAACAACTAAGTATATCGAGAATAGTCATAAATGTAGATCACAAAATATTTATATCCTCCCATTGTGGCATTTGGAGAAGGACCTCTGTACAAGATCAAATTGAGCATTAGAGACAGTAGTACTATTATCAAAAAGTAAAGTTGGTTGTTTAGCTAAAGGATATGTAAGACAATCATCTTTATTATTAAAAATAATACCTAAATGACCACTAGATACCAGAGATCGAATGCGATTGATTGACACATGACCTAAATAAGAGTACCAAAGATGTAATGAAGGCACTGAAGAGGTAGATGCTGCAGATGAAGGATATAGAGAGGATAGATCTAAAGAGATTAGTTCATACAGACGTCCAACTTTACGACCTGTCCTAAGCATCCGACCGGTCTTCGAATCCTATACACAATAATCAAAAGTAGTAAACAAGACATTAAAACCAAGTTCGCATAATTAACCGACAAACAGAGATTTAATGTAAGGTTAGGAATAAAATAAAGTTTCAAATACAGAGATATTAGGGCAAGACACTTCTAATTAACTTTCATGATAGAACCATTAGCAGTTTGAATATATGGTAAATAGGAATTAAGAGTTTTAGATGAGAAAACTGTATAATCAGAAGTCATTTAATTGTAATATGTAGAGTAAAAATACCCAAACAAAATTACCTTAAATACTAGATGAAACAAATATTAAGGGTTTATTGTAATTAAATAAGAGTTGACGAGAGTAAGAATTCAAGATTATTAGAGGAAACATTCACACTATCCTATGCAACAGTAACAACAGGCCCTGTAAAAGTAGTACCTTGAGATAGTTCAGTTATATGACATGGCATAGGTAGAGCAAAGCCAGTAGACTAATATCGAGAAGTATTAAACTTATCCACAAATACCAAAATATGTAATTTTGATCCTTCCATTAATAACAAATTAGCCCCTAACTTTTAATAATTACAATCTAACCTCAAGACCTTTCATAATTGCAAACTAAGCCTCAACTTAAGTAAATTACAAATTGCACATAAAATTCTATTAATTGCAAAAATGACCCCTCAACTTTTAATAAATTACAATTTAACCCCTAAAAATTTGTTAATTTTAATGACCCCAAAACTATTAAAAATTACAAAATCACCTTAATAGTACAAAAAATTATGATTTGACCTTTAAATATTGAAAAGTTTACAAACAGACCCTTGTTGTAAATAGTAAACTTCAAGCGATTAAGACTTTTCAAGAGCCTGTATGCAACTTTTCAAGAGCCAAGGTGGAATGGTAACAAAATACCAAGTATGCAACTTTTCAAGAGCTTGTAATTCTTCTGTCATTACTTGCTACCAAACAAGATTATATTTATCCTTAGAATAAGACTGAGACTTATATAAGGAGAGAGTAATAGAAAAATACTAATAACCAAAAAGTTTAATCGGGAGCTATCTTACTTGAGTTGAGCAATAAGATAAGGGTATAGAATATTTAATGGTGTTTAGAGAAAATCCTTTAGACAATATGGATAGCTTAGCAGTAGGCATCATCTTAACAGGCTCACTTATATGAAACAAGTATCTCAGTGTGACGTATTAGAAAACAGAGCAATAGATTATTTATAAAAAATTGTGAAACAAAGGAGACACAAAATGAAAGTTGGATATAAAAGAAAAATATTTTATACTCGAGAAATATTATATAATAAAAGATATCGAGATGGTTAGATATGAGATCCCAATACTTATAACCTTTATATTCTATCTTGTATACCAAGAAGCAACATAACTGAGTACGTAGCTAGAGTTTGGTATACTCATGTTTATGAAGTAAAACAAAGCAGACACCAACCAAATACTTTGAAGAGACTATAATTAGACGATGTTTTATAAAGACACCTATAAAATGATTGGTTCTCTATGACAGAAGAATGAACACGATTAATGGTAAAGACAACAATTAAGGCAACTTCTCACAAACAACATTCAAGACAAGCGCAAGAAATAAAGAAAGCACAAATGATGTTTAAAATATACATATGTTTGCGTTCAGCTCTCCTATACTAATGAGACATACTAGAATAAGATTTTTGACAAATAGTATTACATTCCTATAAAAGATTTAGAAAGTTAGATCTCTGTATTCCATGACATTATTAATACGAAACTCTTAATTAGATAAGAGAATTGTGCTTTAACCATCTGAGAAAAATCATAGTAAATTTTAATAAGTTATTATTGGTAAAATAATTTTCAAGGTAGGGTGTATACATCTAGTATCCTGGTAAATTGATGTTGTGCCTCAGATTCCATAGAAACTAAGATTGGGGCACTCACCAAGTATGGCTAAACTTGGTTATTAGAAAGCAAGGCTTTCATTTAGATTGTCAATGAGCAAAGTTTATTGCTTAACCTAGGTTAAAATATAGCAAGCGAGCTACGAAGCTTAGATACTTTTTGGAGAATGACACAAGAAGCTTCACAGCAAGGCTACGGGCTTTCAACAAGCAAGGATGTAATTTTTGGGTTGAATGATAAAAATGAGAGATAAAAAGATGAAAAACTTGTATATTATATTGAAAGAATGGTCGATGATGATTATAATAAAAAACTAAGCTTATATATAGGCTGTAAAACCTTATGCAAAATATAATTTTACAATGAAAAGAATCTTTATATAACAAAACTACTTATAATGTAAAAATTCCTAAATAAGATATAATAGTTAGTTTGGCCCATGCCCTAAAATAGAAAGGCCCATTATACACTTTTTGTGCTAACATCAATAGTTATGATCATTGATTCATAAGAAACAATTATGTATATTGGGAATAGTCATCAACAGAAATAATATTTAGATCCTTCTATAGTAGTATTAGGATAAAGACCCCATATGTCACGCCCCAGACCCAAAAGATCCGACACACGACATCACTTACATTCATTCACTGCATGTGCACTCATAAATAATATTACACAAAATTTTCAACTTTCATTCAACACAGAAATCCTTAGCAAGTTGCTAGTAAGTTCAACACTAAAATCAACCTTAACCTAACATATAAGTATAAACTTCTCTTGACAATATTTAAACATTCATTTCAATTTCTTTCAGAATTATAGCAATTGAATTATGACTGGGACAATTATTAAACCGGAGATACGCAGAGTTTTCTCAGAGATTAACACTCTACTACGTCACCAGTAGCAACTTTGTTACCGGGAGCCCAGAATATATCCATTGCAAATTCTTACTTAAAATCATCCAATAACCACACTTTATAAAACTTAAACCAAATCCAATCCACACACAATGAAATAATACATAAGTATTTATTCAATATGGACAAACCAAATATCCTATCCCACGTGTCCCCAAATGAAACACACAACAACCTAGCAACTTAGGGAACCCAAGGAACAGCAGAAGCCTTGCCAAATCCGCTAAGCCCACATGCACCTTATTTACCTGAAATCACCATAAACTATAATGAGTATAAAACTCAGTAAGCATACTAATTTTTCATATATCAAATACAAATACATATATGTACACAATGCATATGTATGATATGCTGTGATCAATCAAAATCATAATCTTATCAAATCACATATCATGTAAGCGCTTACACATTCTTTCAAAACACATAATAGGAATACCATTACTCGACTACTACTTAGTAGGACTTACATATCACATATCACATAATGAGCCAAATGTCACTCGTAGGTGACATACCGTATGAGAGGAATAGTACAAGTGAGGTCCTTAAATCACACATATATAACGCTTATGCCCGAAGGTAAAAGCCAAACCCTCACCCTGATCATCGGTGAGTCCTCTCACATGCACCAATACGCCACCACACGAATGTGATGACTCACTCTTCCTTTAGGTACCAATAGGATCCTCCCTACATACGGAACACATAACATATACCAATCCCAAAGGAAAGGCCACACATAAAGGCTCCACAAATCACATAAAATGCCTACTAAGTTAACAGTGAGTTCAAGTACCCTCAAAATACAAAATATTTCTCATGGACATATTACACTTCAAAAGCTTTCTTTATTAAACACATCTTATTTTGAAAGCTCACTTACAAAAATACATGTATGTCCATGCTCAATGCCAATGCTCACATTCAGAAACATATATTCACATTTCATATCAAAATATACTTTGACATAACATAAACATATTCTTAACCCCATTTGCAAAATCATACAAAACAATTACTATGTTTATTGTGATTTCAGTAAAAAGTCTAGTATACTTACCTCTTAACACTTTCAGCTACAAGGCTTAAATCTCCTTAACCTATCAATGGAGATTAATCCTTTCATAAGCCTCACAATTCACACAAAATACTTTAAATAGCTTACAAAATTATACACAATGCATTTATCACATCAAATTGGTCTAAATATTTGGTTTCTCAAAACCTGTAATTCTGACCACTTACACTTAACAAAATTTCTAATACATCAAATGATGTCCAATTACTCCGAAATCAGAATATATCATTCTTGACTCATATATACTTCTTATATATGAATATTATATCAAAATTCCTACACAATCCATTCCATACACACCATCGAATCCAAACTACAAACCTGACAGGATCAAGATACTTACTGAACAGTATTCAATCTCCCAATTTTATAAAATCATATACTAACTCAAAAATTATAAAACTACCATATAATTACTCTTGACACATATCTCAGTCCATGATAAATATTTGGCTTCCAAATAACTGCCAAAAGTATTTTAAAACTATTTTATTTCATAACTTTAAAAATCTGTTAATCAAATACTACAATGAGCTGATACACTTTAGAAATTCATAACACTTCAACCACATTGATCCAAATTCTCAATTCTGAGTATATCATATTAGACATATAAAATTATCATATTCCACAAATTCGTAATTTTTAAAGATCATTCAGCAGGTCAAAAATTATTTTCCACTGTATCATACTGTTTACACAGGAAATTTCCAGAATTCCAGGGTCATTTTGGTAAATTCACTACAAATTCAATTTCCGAGATTTTCAGTCGATTCAAAGTCTCAGATGATCCTAAACATGTCTAATTTCATATACTCAAAATTCAAAACCAGAATCGAATCACAACAATTTATAAAATTCCTAGATCAAGAGGTTATCCAGCAGAAATTCCATAATTCATCATGATTTATCAAACTATCTTATAGATCATCATCAATTCTCACAACATCAAACGAAATACACATCAAATCCTTAATTATACATATTTCCAGAAATCAAAACTTAAAGAAATTAACTTAATTAACACCAATAAATTGATAATTAGTTGTGATATACCTCTAAAGATCCAAAATTCTCATTTTCTTCTTCATTTTCTTCTTCTTCTTCTCTTTCTCTCTCCTTTATTTCTCTCTTCTCTCTCTAAAAATGGGTAGCTCGACCAAAATGAGAGAATTAGGGTTTTTAAAAGTGTATTTTTATACTAAGTGGTTAATTTTTGGTATTTACGAATTCACCCCCAAAACTTTCAAAGTATAACAATTTGGTCCCTAAAATAATTCCAAAGTCTTGCAAATAAACCCAATACTAATAGTATATCCTTAACCTATAAAAACACTACTAATAACAATATATAAATCAAGGATCACCCACATACAAATAAAATACGTATATTTATATATATAAATATACATATTCTTACCGGTTATGGATACTGGTTACTACACCATATATCAAAATGTATAAGATAAAATGGAGCATGAAAAACAGTAGTACTATCATTAATATATAAAACTGGTTGTTTGACTAAACATGTAAGATAATGATTTTTATTATTAGAAATAACACCTAAATGATAGTTAGATACTAAAGATGGTATGCGATTGACTGACGCATGACCGAAACAAGAGTGCCAAAGATGTAAAGAATATATTGGAGAGGTAGATGATGCAGACAAATGGCATAGATAAGATAAATCAAAAGAGATGAGCTCATACTAACGTCCAACCTTACGCTATTCTAAGTGTTTGACCTATCTTCGGATCCTATATACAACAACTAGAAGCAGTAAATAAGACAATAAGATTATGTTTATATAACTGACTGATAGATAAAAGATTTAACATGAACTTCAGAATAAAAAAAAAATAGATGTGGAGAGATTAAAGCAATACACTTCACTAATGTAACTAAATTTCATGTGAAAACTATTGGCAGTTTAAATAAAGAGTAAATTAAAAAGTAAGAGATTTAGAGGAGAAGACTGTGGAATCAGAAGTCATGTGATGCAGCCTGAAAAATCAAAATACAAATTAGAATTACCTTAAATACTAGAGGAAGCAAAAATTAAAGGTTTACCATAGTTCAAGAGAAGTTGACGAAGTAAAGACTCAAGATTACTAGCTAATTTTGAAGAATGACTCATACGCAGTAACAATAGATCCTATACAAAGTAGAATCTTGAGATAGTTTCCTACTGTTAGGATAATCTTTTTCATAATGATTTGATCCATACTATTGATATGTGCTAAAAAACTAAGAATTAAATGTCCAAGTAAGTAGCAATGATGACATATTTTAAGTAGTATAGAGCCAACAGAGAAAATATCAGACTTATCCATTATTATAGATCTAAAAATTATATAATTTTAGCCGCTCAACTCTTTGATAATTGCAAATTAGACCATACTTTTTTTAATAATTATAACCTGACCCCAAAAACTTTAATAACTACAAAAATAACCTTAAAACTTTTAAAAATTACAAAATGACCTTAAAAAAATTTAAAAATTATAAATAGCCACAAAAAAAATTTAAATTACACAAGGAGCCCTAAAGAATTTAATAATTTCAAATGACCTTAAAAATTTTGTAAAATTTTAAAATTACCCCAAAAGTATAAAAAATGACACAATCTAGCCTCAGAATGGTGAAAAACTTGCCAAAACACCCTTGCTACAAATCAGAGGGCAAATTGGAAAAACAAACATCATAAACTGATAGATCTAGTGTAAAAGAGTCGAATGATGACGTCAATGATGACGTCAATGATAATCAACTCGTAGGAAAATGGTAGAGATCTAAGTTAGAAAATGGATGGCGACAGTGGCATTTGGTGGCGTTTGTGAGCTTGTCCATCCTCCAATCGGCCTACTTTTGGTAGAGATGAAACAATCGACGTCGTCTTATTGACATGTTGGGCAATGTTGGTTTACTCAACCAAAAAAAAAAAAATTATCGCCAGTGAAAAGAGAGTAATTGGCGACAATGGCATTTTCTAGCATATAGGCACGATTCTGACCTCTGATTCATGTTGTTCTAGCATTATTCAATTGGTCATTGCCTTCTGAACTATTTGAACTAGGCAATGTCAAACATGAAGAAATTTTGACAAACTTTCAGTGGCTTTCTAGCAAAACTCTAAGGTATTTTCGACAGGTTTCTAAATAAATTTTGGCAAGTCTTATACAATAAAGCTTGTATTATTAGCACAAGAAATATTACAAGAGATGGAACACTCAAAATATAACTCTTAACACTCTCAAATTTTTCTCCACACAGACAAAGCTCTATAAGCTATTTTAGACACTCTAAGAAGCTTTGCTTCCTTTATTTCTTTCCCTCACTTCTTTTACTCTTCATACTTCACTTGTTTCCTATGCTAAAACTTAAGGGGTTTTTATACTTTTGCTTAATGAATCTATACCACACAAACTCATACACATTACTTTTATCTATACTATACATCACATTATTCTAGACCACACAAAACACTTTTATTTAAAATCACACAAAACACTTTTAATTAAAACACAAGTGTCCCTTCAATCAATTAATCTTTTACCTCACTTAAGAAGCTTCTATAGGTTGGATTAAGTGTTGATGGATTAGATTTGGGCTTATCTTTAATTTGAGTCATTAAAACCAGTTTACTATTTAAAATCCCATTTAAACTTGTTTTATGACACCAACTAAATTTTTTAACCTCATAAAATCTTCTTGTTTATGTAGCTTAGTGAATATGCCGGCAACTTGATCTTGTGGCTTTACATACTTCACTTGTACATTCTTTCTTGTGATGTACTCCTTTATGTAGTGATAATGAGTATCAATATGTTTACTTCGACCGTGAAAAATAGGATTCTTTGCTAAAGCCATAGTTGACCTTTTATCGACATAAATCTCTATTGGTTCTTTTTATGGTAATCTCAACTCTTTCAGTAAATATCTCAGTCAAATTGCATAGCAAATAGATGAAGTAGCTGCTACATACTCAACTTTACATGTTAAAAGTGTAACAATTAGTTATTTCTTTGACATCAATGTGAATGCAGTATCTTCCGTAAAGAATACAAATCCAGTAGTGCTTTTTTTGTCATCCATATCTCTAACCTAATCGCTATCGCTATATCCAAACTAAGTTGTAATTATCAAAAGAAGAATAAAGCATACCAAAATCAATTATACCTTTGATATAGTAAAGGACTCTCTTAGCAAACTTGAAATGAGTGGTTGTTAAATTCTCCATATAATGACTCACAAGTCTAGTGGCACAGAGAATGTCAGGTCTTATGCATGTCAAGTATCTCAAGCTTCTAATTAAGCTTTTGAAGAGTGTCGAATCCACATGTTCTTCTTTATCATTCTTGGATAATTTAATTATGCACTCTCTAATGTAATTATGGGTTTGCAATTCTCCATCCTGAACTTTTTTAGAATCTTATTTGAATAGCTTCCGTGAGAGATAAAGATTCTATCTCTTATTTGTTTTACTTCAATCCCAAGGTAAAATGACATTAGTCCAATATCAGTCATCTCAATTTCTTTCACCATTACTTTCTTAAACTCTTTAAACATGCTTGGATTATTTCTTGTAAAGATTAAATCATCCACGTATAAGCATATGATCAAGATATCTCAATTTTTTTATCTTGATATAAAGAGTATGCTTATGAGGGCATTTGGTGAAGCCATTCTCTACGAAGTACTTGTCAATTTGACTATTCCATGCTCTTGGTGCTTGCTTTAATCCATAAATGGCCTTCTTTAACTTCAAGACTTTATCTTCATGTCCTTTAACCTCATATCCTAATAATTGTTGGATATAGACTTCTTTTTCAAGAAATTCATTTACAAATGCAAATACCTCATTGTAGTCAATACCAACTCTTTAATTATAGCATTTTGCTATTAGTCTAGCCTTGTATCTTTCAACTTCTCTATTTGCATTCTTTTTTATTTTATACACCACTTTGACACTAATAGCCTTATGGTCTTTTGAAAGAGTAGCAAATTTCTATGTGTCATTCTTTATGATGACTTTGATTTCTTCATCCATCATATCTCTTCACTTCTTGTTTATCCATCGACAAAAAGGCAAAAAAGAGTAAGATTTTCTAACGTTTCAATAACCTCATAAAGTTCATGCATAATTTTTATTCGTGGCATAACTCTTTCATCTAAACTTTAAGGTGTTGATAATAAAGATGATGAGCCTTCATGAGTAATTGTTGTGGGTGAAGTAGGTAGGGTAATTACTTCTTCTTGTTCATCTTTTGCTGGCTTTATCATTAGTTGCACATTTTCTTCTTCAAAGTACGAAAAGAAGTTGTAATTTTTTGTATTAAAACTCTAATCCCAATTGCTTTCTTCATCAAATTTCACATCTTGACTTATCATGATCTTACCAGTGCTTGAATCATACAACTTATAATCATTAGAGTTGTTGTCATATCTAATGAAGATGAACTTCTCGCTTTTATTATTGCACTTAGTTCTTTTCTCATCCAGTATATACATATAAGTTATACTTTCAAAAACTCTTAGATGATAGACACTAGGCTTTCTCCCACTCCAAGCTTTTTGCATGTCTTTACACACTTCTTGTTGGAGATCGATTTAATAAGTACACAGCAGTTGCTACAATTTCTACAATTTCAACATTCTCTTGCTTTTAAGCATGCTTCGTGCCATATCAAGGATAGTTTAATTCTTTCTCTCAGCCACTCCATTTTGTTGGGGGGGGATCTCGGAACTGTGAAAAGTCGACGTATCCCATCATATTTACAGTAAGCTTGAAACTCTTTTGAAGTGAATTCTCCTCCTCGATCAAATCTTATAGCCTTGATCTCACGTCTACTTTCTTTCTCCACAACAACTTTAAATTTCTTGAAAGCTTCAAATACTTTTGATTTTTTCTTTAAGAAGTACACTCAAGTTTTTTCTCAGAAACTCATCAATAAAGAGAAGGAAATAATTACTTTTACTATAAGAGGTTGGTTTGATTGGACCACACGCATCCATGTGTATAAGCTCGAGCTGCTTGTGGGCTCTTATGTTTAACTCTTTTGGAAGGCTTTTTCTGAATTGCTTCCTAAATAAACATCCTTCACACAGTTGATCGGAATGACTGATAAGAGGCAAACTTTTTACCATTTCTTTATTAGATAATAAGCTAGTCCTCCAAAATTAAGATGTCCAAATCAAAGATGCCAAAGCCAAGTTATGTCTTTGTAGCAGGCCTTTAGGCACTTTATAGCATCATTTTGAATGTTTAAAATAAACATTCGATTTCTTGTTATTGGAACCTTTACTATGAAATTATTATTATCTCTTATACAAATACTATTTTTTTCATATGAATATTATAGCATTTCTCTAAGAGTTGCCCCAAAATTAAGATATTATTTTTTATGTTGGAAGCATAATAAATATTAGAGATGAATTGGTGCTTTCTATCTTTTAAGCGGATTAAGATATTACATTTACCTTTCATCAGTATTTTTGATTCATCTCCAAAAGAGATATTTCCATGCACAATTTCATCAAGTTTCACAAACATATTTTATTTTCCACATATATGATTGCTGGCGCTTGTGTTAAGGTACCGCATATTATCTTGTCCTGCAGTGTTGTCTTTATATGCTAGCAACAATGTAGCATCTCCTTGATCCACTTTCTCAACATAATTTTCTCTTCCTAAAACTTTGTTGCTGGAAGTTTTACATTCAGAGGCATAGTGCATGTACTTCTGACATTTGTAGTATTGAACTTGAGATTTGTCATACCCTGAGTTTGGGTGTCCTCTTTCATAACCTTTATGTGATATTTCTCCTCTTCCATTGTTGTTATTATAGTTCCAACCTCGTCCATATCCATGACTTGTTCCCCGACCATGACTTCTTCCACGCTGGCTTCTTTCAATGCCAAAACTTTCTTCTTTCTCTTTTTACTTGCATTTTCAAGAGTTGCTACATGATTCCTTACTTATTCTTGCTCTTTTCTTCATATGGTTTCAATGATCCCATTAATCTCTCAATTGTCATTTCTTCCAAGTCTTTAGTTTCTTCAATAGTCATAACTATATGCTCGAATTTTAGATCTAACGAACAAAGTATCTTCTCCATTATTCTTACATCTTCTAACTTTTCACCATTTCTTTTTAGTTGATTAGAAATAGCTAAGACTTTGAGAAATAATTAGAGATAGACTAGGATTCTTTCATACGTAGAGATTCAAATTCACCTCTTATTGTTTAGAGACGAACCTTTTTCACTTATTCTGCTCCTTTGTAAGAGGTTTGAAGCTCCTCCCAAGCTTGCTTGGCAGAAGTTGCACTTGAAATCTTCTCAAAATCATCATCATCTATTGCTTGATAGATGAGGTAGAGATCTTTCTTTTCTCTCCTTCTTGAATCTTTCAAACCTTTTTTTTCTGTTGGGTTAAAGGCCTCATCTTATGGCTCACTATAACCTTTTTCAATAACTTTTCAAACATCATGTGCACCCAAAAGGACTTTCATCTTGATATTACAATTTTCAAAATTATTTCTATTGAGTGTGGGGACTTAGAAGGATGACATACCATTGCTAGCCATATCTTCAAGTTTTGTAGAAACGTTTGGTGATGAGTGACGAAGCTTTGAGCATCTAGTTTTGGTGATTCTAGCAGCACCGTGCATGTTTCCTCGAGCTCTTGTAGCCTTAGCTTTGAAACCACTTTGTTGGAGAAAAATTAGATTTCATACAAAAGAACTTGTATTATTAGCACAAGAAATATTATAAGAGAGGGAACACTCGAAATATAACTCTTAACACTCTCAAATTTTTTTCCACACAAACAAAGCTCTATAAGCTATTTTAAACACTCTTGGAAGCTTTGTTTCCTTTATTTCTTTCTCTTACTTCTTCCACTCTTCACACTTCACTTATTTTCTATGCTAAAACTTAAGGGGTATTTATACTTGTTCTTAATTGATCTACACCATACAAAGTGATACATACCAGTTTAATCTACACCACACAAGATGGTACGCATCACATTATTCTAGACCACACAAAATATTTTTAATTAAAACCATACAAAATACTTTTAGTTAAAACTACACAAAACACTTTTAATTAAAATCTTACAAATGTCCCTTTACAATTAATCTTTTACCTAATTTAAGATGCTTCCATGGGTTGAATTAAACATTCATGGATGGAATTTGAGCTTGTCTTTAATTTGCGTCATTAAAACAAATTTACTATTCAACAGAAAACATCAACTGAAGCAAATAAACATGCAAAAAATAGAGTCAGTGTCTAAGAGGCAGTGGGTGGAGGACAAACTAACCATTTGGTCTTTTATTTTTTCCATTTTCGTTAAGACGGCGTGATAAGTTTTTATTTGATCTTATTGGGTCGTAATTGTCTCGCAGAACATGTCTTGTTTTCCGTGAAAATTGTAAGTTGAATGAAAGTATTTATAATGTCAATGAAATTATGATTTTTTTTAATTAAGAAGAGGGATTTTCTAGTATGTGATGAAATTGGATGATGATGGTTTTGAGTATGTATATTGTTATTTGAGGGAAAATGAGCAAATATTATGATCAAGCGTGCAGAGTTTTCTCTTAGGTTCAGGTTTTCTCTCTTCCTAAGGAAAGTAGTCCAGTTTTCTGAAGTCGAGTCCTTAGTAATTAACAGAATTGTAATACTAAGTTGAGGTTTTATCCCAAATTCGTGATGCATCCAAATGAGATCACTAGATTGTGTAAGTCGATAACCCTTTCTGGAGTTCAGGTGCCTCGTCTTCGTCTTGAGGAGGTAGTTGGCTCTTTGGGAGAAGGAGATGTGGCATGTTCATTAGTAAGGAAAATTATTTCTACGAGAAGAATTGGAAGAGAGGCGATAGTAAGATGGATGCCAACACTTTTGGCAAATGGTGGAGAAATTTGACGTTGACGCTATCGACACAAATACTTTTGTTTTTCGTTTTCAAAATGAAGCTGATAAGCGTGTCGTGCTGGCAGGTGGTCCTTGGACATTTAGTCGACAACTGATAGTCCTAAAGGAGCCTACTGGAATTAGAGTTACAGGAGTATGAATTTCGACAGGTCTCCCTTTTGGGTATAATTCCACCATGTGCCTATAGCTTACATGAACTACAAAGTTGGGGTTAGTCTAGGCAGCTTGCTGGGAGAGGTGGTTGAAGTAGACAAAGGGGACCGAGGCCATTGTTTGGGACGGCTTTTACGGGTACGAATAACAATGGACATCAGGCGTCCTTTGCCGAGGGTTTTGGAAATTCAATTAGGGGAGGAGTTGGTGGTTGTTTTGCCGAGGTACGAATGGCTTCTGGAATTATGCTACTACTGTGGTATCCTTGGACACCCATTACGGGAGTGTTCGAAAGAATATTGTGCTGATGGCGAAGGAAAACTGTTGTATGGGGAATGGATTTGGGCGGATCTTTGGTAGTAATCAATATCAAACACAGCAGAATAATAAGCAGGATTCTGGTGATAAAAGGAGGCCACACAAAGAGAAATCAAAGCTCAGCGAGAATGATAGCCTGAACATCCGTGAAGCATCACCGAAATATTTTTTCTGGTTAGGGAAAACCTCCAAAGAGGTTAGGCAGTTACAGAGTGTAAGCTGGGGGTCCACGACAGGTACTGCTCTCCGATTCTTCCGCTAAAATTAGTGAGGATGATGGGGCTAAATATAAGTTAAAAACAGGCAACAAACCAATTCTACTCTTAAGTCCTAAGTGAAATTTTAATAGTTGATCAGTTATTTAAGATATAATTTTTATTTAATCGAGGTTAAATTTTTTAAGTTTTGTTAATTAAATATATGTTATGTTAACCATTTTATTTTTATTATAATTTTAATAATGTTTTTATATTATCTTTTATTTTTTGTTTTATAAATTAGTTAAAAACATAAAATTTTAAATAATTAATTATAAAAAACTATAATAACAATAATAGTTTTTAAAAAAATCATATTGTAATTAAACAATATAAGTTATTTAATTAAGTAACTTTTTTTATTTTTTTATAAATTAATTAAAAATAAAATTTAAAACTTAAATATAAAAGGAATTAAAAAAAAAGTAAAGGGCACATACGTGAGGCGCACACCCAAACATTACCGCTCCACAAGCAAAGCTTGTTGGGCACGCAACCAAGCATGCGCCCAATGCAGCCAAGCCAAGCTTGGGCGCATGCTTGGGCCCATGAGCCCAAGCTTTGGTTTTGTTTTTAATAAATTCAAAAAATAAAATTTTATTTAAAATTAAAATAAATTAAAAAGTAAAAAATAAAATTTTTCTTTTTCATCAAATTAATAAAAAAACTATACTGTAATTAAGTAATATAAATTATTTAATTAAATAACTTTTTATTTTTTTATAAAATAATTAATTTAAAAATAAATTTTAAAAACAAGTTAAATAAAATAAAATAAAAAAGCAAAGACTTGAGGCACTTGCGTGGGGTGCGGGCCCAAGGCATGCGCCCTGCAAGGCTTTGCTTGGGGCGCATGCGTGAGATGCGTGCCCCACGCATGCACCGCAAGCTTTTTTATTTTATTTTATTTAAATAGATAAATATATTAATTTTTTCTCATTTTACCCCTTACAAATAATATCTCGCGCCTTGAAGCAATGGCAATACTTCGAGGTTTTCACTTGGCCAGACTATTGGGTTTATCTGCTATTGAGGTTGCTTCTGATGCTGCTGGTGTTATCTATGACATCAATACCGTTTCCCACTCAATTTTTGAACTTGATTTGGTACTGTACGAAATTAAGACATTATCTGCATCTTTCAATTTTTATTCCTTCTGTTTCTCTCATTGGTCCACTAACCGGGTGGCCCATGAATTGGCACACTTGTCTCAAAATCTGAGTTTCGAAATTATCTGGTTTGGAAAAGTACCATCCTAGCTTGAACACCTTGTATTAGAGGATTTTTCCTCCCCTTGAGATACGTTTAAAGATATAAATTTAAAAATAAAATAAATAAACAAATAAATAATATCTCGCGCTATTTCTTTTCACTTTCAAAACTCTTAAAACTGACTCTCTCATCTTAAAAACTCCTCTCATCTTAAAAGCTCTCTCTTTCTCAATGCAACTTACACTCTTAGATCTTTCTTAGATCTGTTATCTTTTAAAGAACTTTCTTTAGATCTGACGATATTTTGAAGATTTAGCTGAAGTTGAAAACTAGTAAGTTTATTTTATTTATTTTTTAATTAGTAGTAATGTTTATATCTTATCGACACGTCAGTATTGAGAGGGCTATATGATGTGTATTTTCTCATGCATATCATAGGTTCTACATCTATCATTTTAAAAAAAGAATTGATGACACAACATAAGTTATCATTAGAAAAGTCTAAAAAAAATGGTACATCTATCTGCTTACTTCACTACTGTCAAGACTTATCATGTCCCTAATTTTCAATACCAATTAAACAAGATGCAAGAAATGAGACCCGACATAATGAAGTATTGGAGAAGGATGTTGGTACGATGAGATGGGCCCGATCAGCCAGTGCTTTATGAAGGTATGATGTTATGACTATTAATATCGCTAAAAGCATTAATGCAGTTGCAAAAGAAGCAAGAAAGCTTCTGGTTATTAATTTAGTAGAGCGGATACGAGAGCTAACATAATTGTGATTTTACCGTAGATGATTGCCAGCACAAAATATGACGAAGGTCATGATGAACTGGGCACATCATAAAGTCATGAACATAACGATGGTGTAAGTCGAATGATAATTTCTCCTGTTGATGATTTATGATTTGTAGTTATGGACAGTGGCGTGAACTGGATAGTAGACATTGGTGAAAGAACATGTAGCTGTCGAAAGTTTGATTATCAGCAACTGCCTTGTTCCTATGCACTTACCATATGTAGATACATTAGATTATCGCACGAGAGTCTTTGTTTAACTTATTACACATCTGAGACTTTATTCCGTGCCTTTAGCAAGCCAGTACTTCTAGTTGGCTAAGTGTCAGATTGGATAGTCCTAGAGTATTTGAAAAATATGAACATTCAGCCTCCGATAGCACATCGTCAGTCAGGCAGACATCAGATGAATCAGATTCTATCTCAAGGGGAGGAACCATTGAAGAATATGTAGTCGTTACAACATAGACATAACCGACAGACGTGTTGAAACCCTTTCCCTTTACAGAGCAGGTGATGTATATTCGTTTATAAAATTCACCTTATTGATATTTAATTTCAGTGCAATATAAGGCTAATATTTAAATTTATTTTCGCTTCAGAGAAATCTAAAAAATATGGAAACATATGAAACGAGCTATACCATGAAGCTTAATTATGTATGAGAGTTGAGCTTCATAACTTCTATGCACTTATTTCGTAATGTACTTATACTTTTTATTACATACTTATTTTGTAATGTACTTGTCTTTAGTATTGATGTTGACAATTTTTACGAAAATTTGACAAAATCTCACCTGTTATATGGACGTTTCCAAACCTAGCATATTGAAAAAACACACTTCTATCTAATTATATCTCACCTCCATATACATACATCCAAACACAAGCATCAACAATAAATAATATCACATAAATGCATATAAAAAAATTATAGTACTAAACATCTATGCTAATAGCCATTTTTTGTCTATAAAAGGTACCAATGTGAGAGAAGGAATCAAATGGGTGACCTAACATGAGATATTCAATATACATACAAACGAAGGCACCACAATCCCAGCTTCTGACCTCTTATTGCAGTACATTCTCCTGCAAATAAATCACTGGAAGGGAACAAAAATGGGCTTTGTATGCCCTTCAAACTATAAAATCTATACCTTCAAAGGTACAAAGGCATTGCAACACGCAGAGGCTCCATAAATTTCATGATGATCTTGTCTGAGTGACTGTTCACACTGGAATCATAAAAAATAATTGCCATCTGAACAAGGTTAAACTCTGCTACAAACCAATGTTCTTGATTCATATTCACAGGGATATATACCTATAAAAATAATTATTGTACTATTTTAAATTTAATGTTGTTACATGCATAGTAAAAAGTTATTACTGTTCTTAAAAGTACCTTATTAACCAATGCCCGTAATTTAACACCAAGTAACTCGGGCTTTGTTTTGAGTTCATAAGCTCACAATGATTCAATCTATTGATCGTTGTTTGAAGGATTGACGATGAAGGATGTCGAATGTATGCTTGAAGAAAAATAAACGATACTCGTTAAACTCGTTAATAGTTAATATATACAACAGTATGATATTGTTATATGCACAATAAACGGGTAACAAAATAACTCACGTAAAAATATGCATCTGCAGTTGTGCAATCCTGTGAGTACATGTAACAAAACGTTCTTTGACGTAAACGCAAAACCATTAAATATTCATTTATGTGTTGCAAAACAAAGAATATGTATAAGTTTTGATAGTATTAAACAACTCACAAAACAAAAAAAGCCAAAACAAGTCATCACTGAATCGTCAAGCCAGTGTTGTAGTAAGTCATTAAACTATATATAGTTGGGATTGAGTCTATCCAAATAAACCTACTTTGTTGGGTCATTGTTTTTTATCAAATCCAGAATCTTAGTAAATTTAACATGATCAATAGGAATCAGCTTCCCGTTTACATCAATTATAGGTGTTACTTGCAATTCCGCAAGTTTCTTCTTCGCGGACTTTTTCAACGGATTGGTATATGGACTGACTTGTGCTGTTGCCTTTTTGCGAAGGCACATATACCTGCTCATATTTTCATCCAATATAGCAGGTATAATTTTTACATTTGTAGGGCTATTTGCTACATGCTGTAAATCCATTTTCATAGGCTGATGCTGAGACTCGCTAGCAAAAGCAAATGTCTGAAAGTTAGTAGCCATAAATTTGGTATCCTATAAAACCAAACAATACCAATTAATATATTGACTTGTTAAACTTTGTTCCCAATGTAATTTAAGTTTAAAACGTATCATACTCTACTCTGCATCCTCAGAGATCTTGGCTAACTTAAACTATTGCACCGAGATAGATATCTGATGCAAGATATTTTCTTTGGCCTTATCAATCTTGGTGGAAAGCTCTGAGTTAACCTTATCAATCCTGGTAAATAGCTTTTTTTCATGATCATCCATCCTCTTCTCCAGGACATGATACTATAATGATGACGCGTCGAACTAAAGCTATATATAAGTAATTATAATCAATTTTCATAAGATAATACTCATCAATAACATAAGTAATTATAATTCAAGGAAAAAAATTAAATTATTATACCATTGATCCAGTCACTGGTGGGGCTTGAAATTCGTAGTCAGGCTAAAGATCATTGGTGAATTGGGCATCTGAAATCTCAACTTTCTCCAACTTAAGACTCCCTTCCAATTTTCTCGATAGAATGTGCAAGTTTGCCGCCACACAATAGTCCGCACTCTTCACATGTTTGTGGGGCACCAACTTCCTATGAACCTCCAAAGCCTTTATAATATATAATATTTTAAGTTTATTAATCATTATTAAAAAAAATAATAAAAGTTATAAGGAAATTATATCTATATTTTGTTGAACATAAAAGCATACCCCAACACCATCGAAGAGCACGTTTACAATGCTTTCATATAATGAAGTTCTCGTACTAGACTAATTTAGAATACGTGAAAAATAGTCTCCATTCTTGTAGGCAAACAACTCCCTATATCTCAGGATCACCTCGTAGATTCACACATGAGATGATAATAAATAAAAAAATTACAATATCAACAAAATAATTTTTCAGTATCCCAATATAATAATGAATCAAAAAAATAGAATTACTCACCAAGAATGCTTGACTAAATAAGTATAAGTTGCATGATTCCTTATTCAGAGCACCCACCTTTTTAACCTCTACTAAATTTTTAATTGGAGTCGTGCTTAAACTATTGTAGAGTATAGTTCATGCAATCGTGCCCTAATGATAAGCATTAAACTCGTCTAGATTATCTACGAGACGAAGTACAAAATATTGTATGGCTCTATTTCGATCACGTGGCACATAAAATAGACACATTTTTACTGCATCTACATCATCGTCAAATGTAACACTCACGGACTACGGATCTAAATTCCTATAAGTCAACTCACTTCTATCCGAAAAATATTTATGTCATAGTCGATCACCTAACCCACTTACTATAGGATAATCCCTCATCCTCAAACCAGTAATCAAATAAAATTATAAACGAGAGAATCTAATACATCTTTTGCCTATATAGAACCATAATTCTTCATATAAATTTTTGGTATGTATGGGTCTTAATAAAATCTCATGTGCTAAAATACCTGAGAATGGAATATCTAATACATCCAAAAAATAATCAAAACATGTAGTTCTAAATATTTCGACCTGCCTCGAAGTCAATTTGTATTTTATATTTTGTATAACCCATAATTTCGAGTAAGCATGAACATTCGCTCGATATAAAATATTTTCATCAATTACGTAGTCTTTTGAGACATTTTCCTTCCAGAAAAAAAATTATTAGCATAAAATATTCAAAAAAACATTATTATCAACATATAACTAACTATTAAATGAAGATAAAAAAATTATAACTAACCAAAATAATATATATAATTTTGAAAAAATAATTTAAAATTATTAAATAAAATAATTATTAAACAATTTAAAATTTCCACGTGGCGCCTTGTCTCGGCACCTAGTGGTAGCTCGCACTCATTGTCGGGTGCGTGCTGTGGGGCACAACCTACGCCAATGGGCATACATTGCGTGCCACAGCATGTGCCAAATGCTATGGCATGCCGTTGGTGAGTGCTTCTATGCGGTTGCCGCATGAAGCATATTCACCACCTGTATAAGCTTGCGCCAACCGCTGTCTTATAAAAAAATGGTTGAAATCTGCCATTTCCGGCCATTTTTTATTTTACACATATTTTCAACTTATTTTTCATACTACATTTATGCATTTCTAACAATTAACTACAAAAATTACTCAAAATCTTAAAAAACTAAGCTTACCAATTTTCTCCCATTTGTTTTTCAACTTCAAAATAAATTATTTTAAATTCAATCTTCAAAATCTCTTAGTTTGATAGTTGATCTGAAAATAATTGAAGGAAAGTTTGTAAAGTCGTGAGATAGTGAGAGAGAGGCAGTGTCGATTTTAATGAGAAGAATGAGGTTTTAGGGGTAAGGGTAAAGTGGTAAGAAAAAATAAATTTTGATTAATAAAGTGGGACGGATTTTGACTCGGTCAAAATAAAAATTTTATAAGTTTTTTTGGTCATCGACTACAATTTCTCAAGTCCTAATTGTATGGGTCCATAAGAGTCTTCCTTGATATAGGTTATGAAGTTAAAGTACATGGGGAGTCCACCATAAAGGCAACTATTTTAGAGCCCATACAAAACAATGTAGGTTTGGAGGGCCATGTGGCAATAGAATTGAAAGAAATCTTTAGTAATTCAACTACTAATCCAAATAATAGGCAAGATGGCTCTTTTAGTTCTTCTAAACAAGAGCTTTCTTCAATACAGAAAAGAACTTCCATCGTTTCGAATTTAAAGGAACTAGTAGCCATGGTGGCTGCAAAGAGTACAAGTAATATCGAAGAATCACTCTTTAAGATGGGTTATCTGTGCAGATTATTAAGGAATTATTCAGGTATAATTCCTTAATATTCTCTTACCATATATATTAGGGTCGGTGCTTACGTGCCATCCTTGAATGTACATATATTTATGTATTTATACAAGTGTATATTCCCATTAAATCACTAATACCCATTTATATAGTATTATGCAATGTAACATTACAAACATTGTATGATTTGAAAGAGTTCAGATCAAATCTAATGAAGTTTAGATAAGGGCTCATAGTTAGCCACGTTGAGAGATATAAATGCTAAATATTAGCACGACTAAGTGTTAACTGGCTATAATACTCAACGAAAGATCCAAGAGTTAGAGCCTTGTCTGTAATAGGATATAGACCCAGGAATATATTAGTAACTGTATAGTTGCAAGAGTTGCAATCGAGTGCCAAAAAATGTCAGTTGCGCAAGTATGTTTTCAAATAATTGTCCCTGATCTATTTTTACTGATGCGAGTCTGTCGGTGGATACCTTTATATATAGATCAGCATATGTCATACCTATAGGGTATAGACGGTGGTTCTAACCTACTGTGAGCTTAGAGCTCGTATTGACAGATGGGTATCCAGTTAGGACTAGATATAAGGCAGATTCACGAGGGCTTCCGATAGACACCTTATGTAAGTTGTCAATAGAGGGTGTTCTTGAGTTGAGTAGTATACATGGTCTTTTGACCTGAGTGCCACGGTGGGCTTGTAAGTGATCCACCATACTTGGGTTTCACGTATGTCACAAACCTTTCATGATGTGGCCACTGGGTATGGTCTGATGCTTATGGAGTTTGGTGTGTACAAATATGAGATCCGTCAGCTAGCATAGGGAGTTTGATATCCAGATGCTTCAGGGCTGTATTTCAAAAGGTCTTGTGGCCACTAGCATTAATTTCGGGAAAGAGTTTCTGCTAGGGTGAAACAATATGGCAAAGGAGTTTGTACATATTGTTCAGACAGATACAAGTCTGGAGATAGGACATGGATGAGCATATGGGGATTAAATGGTGATAATCTATATCCTCAGCACATCCAGGATATCATGACGAAAGGACTATACGTATGCATTGTAACCTCAATTTGCACAGTTCAATGCGCTAATTTGTAATATCCGGGACGTGTGCGTGGGGCATTGTTCATGGACTCATGTAATAGTTTCATTTGATGAATCAGGTGTGACCTAGGGAGTCCCGTGATATAGAGTGTACTCGTTGTACACTGGGATAGCGTGCCGGGTTAAAGTGTTTAATCCAGCAATATTCGGCACTACCACGGGAATGTTTAAATGTCTGTATTTTAGTGGTCAATATAACAATTAGTTAATAATTATTATTTACTAATTGATAATGACAAATGACGCATTATGGACCCTCGGTTGAATTTACCCAGATGTGGGATTTAGTGGGATGCACTAAGAGGTAGACTTGGTAACTATTTATAAGGGGCAAAATAGTTATTTTATATATTAATTATTTAATTGTTAAATAATCAATAATATCTCATTATTATATTATATAATATAATATTATTATATTATATAATAGGTGTAAGTTGTTAGTCATTATATTTATTTTATTATATATATATTTAATGAGATGTGTGTGAGAGAAGCAAGGGCAAGTGTGTATATTTGGCCAAGAGAAGGAAATGAAAAAAAGGAGAAAAAGAAATGGAACCCAAATGGAGAAAGAAAATAGGAAAAATGAAATTGTTTCATTTTTTTATGGTGTAATGAAAAGTAATTGAAAATTGATTTAATCTCCATTTCTTATCCTTTTAGAGAAAATTATGAATACACACACTCGACCATTTTTGGGTTTAAGAGTTAAACCTAGTGCTGAATATGGGGCTACTGTTCTAGCTCATTAAACCCACCGTGTTGGTGACTAGAACTGCCTATGAGTTGGTCTCTATGCGGACTCCGAGGAAATACGTGTATAACATTACACGTTCAGGTGAGTTATCAACACTACAAATATATTAATATGATTAATATATTTATTTATTATTTTTATTGTATATTTTATGCTTCCACCGCATTTAATATGTATATGATATGTATTTTATGTGATAGCGCAATTACACATGCATTCACCCACATATATTAGATCTCCACGATATATATATATATATATATATTTATTATTAATGTAAATATTATTTCCTATTATGTATATGTCTTGAACATATATAAAGGCAAACCTTATATATTATTTGATACAGTCAAATATACTCCTCTTTATTTTTCTCACATGGTATTAAAGCTCTGATTTTTTTCATTATCACTTTGTTTAGCTAGAGACTTGCTGAAATGTTTTCGAAACTCGTCGGAATCCACCGGAATTTTGCTAAAGAGTCACCAAAAATTGCCGAAAGATTGTCATGTTAAACATTGCCCATACCAAAATACTCAGACTCTGGCCATTCCAATGTCGTCGACAACGAGCCAATCAGAGGTCGAAAACCACCGGACGCACCGCTTGAAGGTCATTGTTGCCGGTGACTGCCACTTCAAATCCTGGCTGTTACACGGTGAAGTGACCGACACCGCCTTGACCAAAAGAGTCCTTAGTCACCGATCGAAGGTCGAAAACCACTGAACTCGCCACCTGAAGTCTACTATTTTGCATAAGGACCTATTTGCAAAGTTTTCAATATTTATAGGTCAGATCATAATATTCTATTCTTTTGAGGCATTTGTATAATTTTTCAAAATTTTTAGGACTATTCTGTAATTATAATATTTTTATAGGTCATTTTATAATTTTGAAAAAGTATAGGAGTCACTTTATAATTATTAAAAGTTATGGGGTAAAACTATAATTATTAAAAAAATTATAGGCCAATTTATAATTACTTAAAGTTGAGGGGTCAATTTATAATTCTTTAAAGTTTAGGGTTACCTTGCAATTGTTAAAAGTTTAGGGACTAAGTTATCATTAGTGGAAGGATTAAAATTACATATTTTGGAATTTATGGATAAGTCTGATACTTTTGGGTATTATTCTCCTGGTTCTGGTCTACCTAAGCTGTGCCATATACTCGGGCTATCTCAAGGTGCTACTTTTATTGTGGCACAGGGTAATACGAATGATTCCTCTAGTAATCTTGAATCTTTACTCTGTTTACTCATTTATAATTCTGGTAATCCCTCAATTTCTTCTTTTTATAATATCTCAAGTAATTCTTCTTGGTATTTTAGTTCTGTATGTTGCAATCACATGACTTTTGATCTTATAATTTTCTCCTATAAAACTGTTAATTCCTATTTACTATCTATTCAAACTACTAATGGTTCTCTCATAAAAGTTAACCATATTGGTCAAGTATCTTGCCATAATCTCTCTGTATCTGACACATTTTTTATTCCCTAATCTTACATTAAATCTTTTGTCTATCAGTCAATTATGTAAACTCGGTCTTAATGTCTTATTTACTGCTTCTGGTTGTTGTGTGCAGGATCTAAAGAGCGGTCAATCACTTGGGACAGGCTGTAAAGTTGGACGTATAAACTTATTTCTTTAGATATATTCTTTCTATATCTTTCGTCTACAACATCTACGTCTTCTGTTCGTTCATTACATCTTTAGCACTCTCATTTGGGTCATATGTCAATCAATTGCATCCGATCTCTAGTATCTAGTGGTCATTTAGGTATTATTTTTTATAATAAAGATGATTGTCATACATGTCATTTAGCTAAACAACTAGCTTTACCTTTTGATAATAGTACTACTGTCTCCCATGCTCTGTTTGATCTTGTACAATATATGAGGTCCTTCTCCAAATGCCACAATGGGAAGTTCTAAATATTTTTTTATCTTCGTTGATGGCTATTCTCGATATACTTGGTTGTTTCTTCTGAAACAACAATATGAATTTACTAAAATTTACCTAGAGTTTGCTCAGATGGTTAAAACTTAATTCTCATGTCCTATTAAGGTTTTATACACTAATAATGCCATGGAGTATAGAGATTTTGACTTTCTAAATCTTCTACAGGAATATAGTACTATATGTCAAAGGTATTTTCCTAGTATATATCAGCAAAATGGGAGAGCCGAACGTAAACACAAATATATTTTAGATATTACTCGTGCTCTTCTTATCTCTTCCTCTTATCCTGAATATTTTTGGGAAGAGGCTGCTTTGACCGTTGTCTTTACCATTAATCGTATTCCTTCTCTTGTTATAGAGAACAAGTCAACTTATGAGCGTCTTTATGGAACTCCACCTAATTACAAACTCTTTAAAGTATTTGGTTGTGTTTGTTTTATCCTGCTTCAAAAATATGAGCACACCAAACTCAAGCCAAGTACTCGATTATTTTGCTTCATGGGATACTAGATAGAACATAAAGGTTATAGGCGTTGGGATCTTATATCTAACTATCTTCGTATTTCTTGTCATGTAGTCTTTCTCAAGCATATGATGTTTTCCTTTTTATCTAACTTCAAATTTGTATCTCCTCCTATGTCACAATATTTTGCAGATAATTCTATTGATCTTTTTTCCAATACTTCATCTATAGATATTTCTTTTGAGTTTTATACAAGTGAATCTGCTGAACAACGTCGACTTCTGAGCCTCCTACCTCATCTAAAGGATCTGTTTTCGACATCCCTGAGGCCTCATCTACACATTCTCTTCATCATTCATCTCGGGTAACAGAACTTCCTATTAAACTTCGTGATTATATAAGCCTTAATCATTTGTTTCTCTACTACCATTTGTTTATATGAGCCTTAATCATATTCTGAGGCTAGCTTTAATCTTGTTTAATAGCAAGCAATGACAGAAGAATTGCAGGCCCTAGAGAAGTTACATATTTGGGATTTTGTTACTCTTCCATCTAATAAAACTGCCATTAGATGCAAATGGATGTACAAGATCAAGACCAAATCTGATGGATTTATTGAGCGTTATAAAGCCCGTCTTGTTGCCAAAGGCTTTACTCAAGAATATAGAATTGATTATGAAGAAAATTCTACCCCAGTTGCTAGAATTACTTATGTTCAAAGTTTATTGGTTATTACTGCAGTTCATGGTTAGACATTATTTTAGATAGATGTCAAAAATGCTTTTCTTAATGGTGATCTCACTGAAGAGGTATATATGAATTCTCCTCCTGGTTATCCATATTCTCTAAGCAAAGTTTGTAAACTTCGTCGTGCTCTATACGGTCATAAACAAGCTCCTCGTGCATGGTTTACAAAGTTTAGTAGGACTATTCTTCAGTATGGTTTTCAGTTTAGTCCCTATGACTCAGCTCTTTTTGCTTGCAAGACAGCACAAAATTGTGTTCTCCTTCTTCTCTATGTTGATAATATAATTATCACGAGTGATAATCTTCTTAGTATTTTCACTCTCAAGAACTTTCTTCAGCAACACTTTGAAATGAAAGATCTTGACAACCTCAGGCTAAATATAACTCTATCGAATATTATCTCTCATAGGCTAAATATGTATGAGATTTACTTGCTAGAGCTAGCTTGAGAGATTGTAAGACCGCCTCTACTCCCTTAAAGCCTAATATCAAACTCTGATCTTCTTATGGTACTCTCATTAGTAATGCCACTCTTTATCGCCAGTTAGTTGGTAGTTTAGTATATCTTACTATCACTCGGCCAGATATTGCTTATGCTATTCATGTTGTTAGTTAATTTATGGCCGCTCCTCGTGTCTCTCACTTTACAGCAGTTCTTTATATTTTGCGTTATCTTAAAGGTACATTTTTTTATGGTCTTTATTTTTTAGCTCGCTCTCCTCTTATACTCCGGGCTTATGTCGATGCAGATTGGGTAAATGATCTTACAGATTGATGATCAACTATCGAATTTTGTCTTTTCTTAAAAGATTCTATTCTTTTATGGAAAAGTAAAAAAGTAGACAGCCACTACTCGTTCTAGTACTGAGACTGAGTATCATGCCCTTGCTGATACTACCCAAGAGATTATTTGGCTTCGATGGCTTCTTAGAGATATTGGTGTTATTCACTCGGGCGCTACACTCATTTATTGTGACAATCAAAGTGTTATCCAAATTGCCCATAATGATATTTTTTATGAGCGGACTAAACATATTGAAACAGATTGTTATTTTATTTGGCAACATGTTTCTTATTTAAGGAGCAACTTGCTGATATCTTTAGCAAATCTCTACTTTCTCGCCGCTTTCATGCTTTGGTTTTCTAACTCAAGCTTGCTTTTATTGCTCTATCTTGAGTTTGAATGAGGTATTAAGGAATTATTCCGGTATAATTCCTTAATATTCTCTTACCATATATATATATTATTAATGTAAATATTATTTCCTGTTATGTATGTCTTAAGCCTATATAAAGGTAAACCTTGTATATTATTTAATACAATGAAATATACTCCTCTTTATTTTCCGCACAGATGGAAAAAAAAAGAATAATTGGAAAAATGTAGGAAAGAACACTTTTAAACTGCAAATTGAAACTCTTTTAGCGTATGTGATTGATAATGATATGTCTTCTCCTTCCCTTTTCACTGATGCAGTGGAACTAAATTATCAATGGTGCTTGTGGAGCAGGGCTGTCAGTCACCATGAATCTTCTAAGTTGGAACGCCCAAAGTTTGGTGTTTCTCATACGTATGCAACAATATAAGCCTGATTTAGTGTTTCTCGTGGAGACTATTGCATTAAAGACCAAACAGAAACACTAAGATGTAGACTTGGTTTCACTGGAAAGTTAGTTGTTGAAAGGATTGGAAGGAGTAACGGTCTGTGTTTATTATAGAAAGACCAAGTGTATATTGAATTACTATCTTTCTCTCGTCATCATATTGATGTGGCTGTCTCAAAACACGAGTCTTCTATATGGCATTTTTCAGGGTTTTATCGCCACCCGAAACAATCTCAGAGATGTCATTCTTGGTCCCTCCGCCGTTTAAAAATGCTTTCCCATCTTATATAATTATGTGGAGGCTACTTCAACGAGATCACTTGCTCATTTGAGAATTTGGGGAGATCTCAGTGGAATGCAAATCATATGAAAGGCTTCAGAGATGTATTGGAGGAATATGAGTTAATGGATTTAGGATATACTGAACCGTGTTTTACATGGGTCAACGGAAGAGCTGGGAAAAACTTCATCCAAGAACGTTTGGATAGAATGGTATGTTCCCAATCCTGGTCAAATTTCTTTCCTAACTGCAGTATGTCTCATCTCAGTTTGTGAGCCCATTATTAGTGGAAATTGAGGTAAGGCAACCTGTTAAGCAAGTGCGGCAACATATCCGTTTTCATTTCCAAAAGGCATGTTGTGAAGAACCTAAGTGTCAGGAACTTATTCGGGCTCATTGGCTACTTACATATTCCTTAAATAAAGTGGAGAAAATTGTTTAAATCCTACTTAGGTGTGAAAGAGCCTTGCGGGAGGGGAATGCTAATTCCTTTAGAAGTCTTCAATACAAAATAAAAGAAAGAAAAAAGGAGTTGGATATACTTCAGAACTCTTTGAGTGGTGACAACTTTGAGAAATATCGAAAAAAAGAAAAGTCATTGGATAATTTGTTATACAAATAGAAAATGCAGTGTTTAAAATGCATTCAACAAGATTTGGTCAAACAGTAGAAAAAAGCTTGAGTTTTTTCGTTCGCTCAGCGAACTCGTTTCTTCTCCCTAAACTAGGGATCTGACTCTCGTTCGCTCAGCGAACTCTCTCATCTCTCCCAATTTTATGAAAGACATTGAAGCTCTATGAAACTCCTTCTCAATCGATAATTCACACAATAAAGAGATTCTCGAAGTACCAGAAACTGTAGTCAAGAAACATCGCCTGGTAGCAAAATTCGACCTATACGTTAAGATCTTGACTCGAAAAAACTATCAACGAAAGGCATTTCAAAATATAATGCGAAGCCTATGGCAGCCTATTGGCGAACTGAAATTTAGGTGGCTCGGCGGTGACAGTTTTCTGTGTGAGTTCACTTTAGAAGATGACTGAAAAAACGTTTTATTGAATGAACTTTGGAATTTCAACAAATTTTTTATAGCAATGGAACTCGTCTCAAATGAAGACTTGAATGTTAAACCCACATTCTGTTATGCCACGTTTTGGATCCAAGTAAACAATGTATCAATAATTCACATGAATGTAGAAACAGTCGAACTAATTGGGAACATAATTGGGAAAATCCTTGATATAGATGCCAATGACTCTGGATCATGCACAGGGAGGTTTATGCGTATCTGAGTTAAATTATACGTAGACCAGCTAATATGAAAGGGCATTTTTTTCAAACTCGGTTCAGCTGAAAACTTGATATGGTTAGACTTTAAGAATTTTGTACCCTTTGCGGCTTCCTAGATCGCGGCTACAGAGAGTGTCCACAAACTTATCCACCAGTCCTCAAAAAGCCCGGTAACCACTGCTACTCCGAGAACATACAAGTGGCAGGAAATCAAAAAGGTTTAAAAGCATCCATTCCAAGGGACAAAAGCATTAATAAATTTTTCACTAGCAACCATGAAAGATCTAAAGGTTGTAGTCATAAAGAAAAGGAAAACTGGAACAATGAAGTCAAGCACGCCAAGAAACGACCTGCCAAGGTCGATAACGGTGCTCACGAGATGACAATTATTGGCCCTCAACCAAAAAATATCGAACCCGAGGAGGATGGAGGGATAACGGGGCATGGTAACAGAAAGGTGTGCAGAGAATACCCTCGTCTGTAGCCATTACATGCCAGCAACCAGGGAAACACCTCTATGGGAGTCCATGACAGCACTACTCGGCAGCTTGGTGCAGAGGCACAAAAAATCTTTTAAGTGGAGCTGAACCAGCATGTGGTAGACAACGTGGCAGAACATAGCATAGAGAACACTCCCGGTGCATAAGCTTGGAATCATGGAAACAAAATTCTTGAGAAAGACACAAGATGCCAGCCACGTGAGGTAGATGGAATTCTGTAAGAGAATGGCATCTTTGCATAACAATGTCCGATGACAGAAATAGAATAAAGGAATAAACCAAGTAGCGGCACGACCACAATAGGATGTGCCCCAATGATGTCGGAGGATGATCCTGAAAAGAAAGGAAAACTCCCCTCAGTAGAGTCTCGAGTACTGCCCCAACTTTGCACGCCAGAAACCAAAAACAACATCACCAGGGGATCCCGTGACAGTACCTCTTGGTAGCTTGATGCAGGTTCACGAGAAAACTTTGAAATAGAGATGGTCTAGCATGAGGCAGACAACAGCTTAGAGAACAAGATCGGAGCACTAGATCGGAGACAACAGCTTGAGGATTGGAAAAAACGTTTGTGAGGAAGATACAAGACACTAGCCACAGGCTGACAGAATTCTAAAAAAAACAAATGTGTTTTCTGCTGAACAAAGGCCAAGGACAGAAACAGGAATAATGAAAGTACAGGGTGATGGACAACTTGTTGTTGAGAGAGTGGGACGCAGTGGTGGTATGGCACTTTTATGGTCAAATAAGGTAGACATCTCCATTCTATCTTACTCCCGCTTTCATATTGATATTTTAATTACTGGAATAGAGAACAACTGGTGGTTCACAGGCTTTTATGGTCACCTTGAATCGTCTCAATGCGTCCACTCATAGACATTCCTGAGACGCATATGTGTGTTGTCCTCCCTTCCCTGGGTATGTGGAGGGGACTTCAATGAGATCCTTCAAAGCTCTAAAAAAGAGGGTGGCTTGCCTCGCCCCCCTACTTTATGCAGAACTTCAGAAACGGCAACGATGAATGTTGGATTTTAGACATCCAGTCCAAAGGACCGTTGTTCACTTGGTGCAATAGACACAATTTTAGCCACTTTAACTAGGAAAGACTTGACCGAATGCTCTGCTCCTTCTCCTGGCATTGCTTTTTTCCTGATGCATTTATACGACATTTGGATTTTTGGGGCTCTGATCACTGGCTGCTCATGCTATCTTTAGGGGATGATGGAATGCCTATCGATAGAAGTCTGTCTAAACACCCCAACAACAGATTTTACTTTGAAGAAGCTTGGGCTGAAGAAGAGGATTGCAGACAAATTATTTGAGGGGTGGTCCCAAAACGTGAATTCTCTCGACTCAATGTGTAGAAATCTCCTGCATATTGGGTCCCAACTGAAAAACTAGAATTTGATACACTTCTGAAACTTGAAAACTGGAATAAAGGAAAAAAAAAATAATTGTTGGGGGCTCTAAACAAACAGGTAAATGCTCAGACTTGGCAGGAAGTAACAAAGACCCAAAAATCCCTAGATGCATTGATGTATAAAGAGGAGATCTACTGAAGACAACGTTCGAGGGTGTAGTAGCTGAAGGCAAGGGATAAAAACTCACGTTTCTTTCACTTTAAAGCATTAGGCTGAAGAAAGAAGAACCTTATTTCTGGGATTACTAGCAGGGACGGAGCCTGGATTTCAGACATAAATTGAACTACAGAGACTTTTGTGGAATACTTCTCTGACTTATTCACCTCATCTAATCCCTTAGGGTCTGATATTGATTCTGTTATCTCTAGTGTAGAGCCGTGACTGCCTGCACAATATATTCAATGGATGGATTCTCCATTCCATGCTAATGAAATCCAAAAGGCATTATTCCAGATGCACCCTACCAAAGCCCCCGGTAGAGACGGTATGCCTGCTTTATTCTATCAAAAAATTTGGGATATTGTGGGACCTAATATCTGTCGAGAATGCCTGGGTTTTCTTAATAATAGGGATGTTCTCGGTAAGGTCAATGAGACCCTTATTACCCTAATCCCTAAAGTGAACGAGCCTAAATTCTATACAGATTTCAATGAGACATTTGTAATGTCGTGTATAAAATTATTTCAAGGGCACTGGCTAACAGATTGCGATGTGTTATGAATGAGGTAATTTTTGAAGCTCAAAGTGCTTTTATCCCCGGATGCCTAATCACTGACAATGCTATAATCGGCTTCGAATGCCTCCATGCCATTAAACGCAATAAATTTTCTACTGGAAATTATTTGGCTCTGAAACTGGATATGTCTAAAGCCTACGATCGGGTGGAATAGCCTTTCTTGCTTGCTATGATGAGGAGACTAAGCTTCTTTGATAATTGATGCTAGAAGATTCGCTGATGCATATCTTCTGTATCCTACTCTATTATTATTAATGGCGTTCCATACGACCATTTTTCTCCTTCAAGAGGTCTTCGCCAAGGTGACCCTCTGTCCCCATATCTATTTTTGCTACTATATTAGAAAAGTCATTCACAACCTCTGATAATAACTAGCCAATCCTAAAAACTCCTAAACTCTCTAACATTGTTAGATTGATCCTAATGTACCACTGCTTTGATCTTTTGAGGGTCAACAAGAATCCTTTCAACTCTAATCACGTGCCTAAAAAACGCAATCTTATCTAGCCAAAACTAGTATTTTCTTAGCTTAGCATAAAGTTGTTTGTCCCTTAAAGTATGTAAAATAAAAATATGTAAATGCTCCCCATGTTCTTCTTTACTTTGGGAATATACAAGTATGTCATCCATAAATATAATGACAAACTTGTCTAAATAAGGTTGGAATACTCTATTTATTAAATCCATAAAGGTTGTCGCAACATTTGTTAACCTAAAAGGCATAACCAAAAACTCATAGTATCCATTTTGAGTTCTAAAAACAGTCTTTGAAACATTCATCTCCTTGTTTTTTAACTGATGGTAACCTGAGCACAAGTCTATCTTAGAAAACACCTTAGCACCTTGTAACTGATCAAACAAATCATCAATACGAGGGAGTAGATAGTTATTTCGTACTGTGACTTTATTCAGCTCTTAATAATCAATACATAATCTAATGTTTCCATATTTCTTTTTCATAAATAGGATTGGTGCACTCTATAGAGATACATTCGGTCTAATGAAGCCCTTATCTACCAAGTCTTATAACCGAACTTTCAACTCATTGAACTCTATTGAAGACATCTTGTAAAGTGCAATGGAAATATGAGCTATACTTAGTACAAGATCTATACTAAACACGATTTTCCTATTCATTAATAACTCATAAAGGTCTTATGGAAACACATTTGGAAAATCCTACACTACTGAAATATCCTTTAACTTCACTTCACTAATTTTGTTATCAATTACATATGCCAAATATGCTGTACATCTCTTTATAAGTAGACGTTTAGCAAACATGACTGAGATAATGCAAGAAGGAAAAATACGATGCCCTTCATAGAACACAACCTCAGGTTTCCCAAATTTTGTAAACACTACATCTTTTCTAAAACAATGTATTTAGGCATGATGATTAGCAAGCCAATCCATCCTTAATATAGCATCGAAATCTTGAATATCAAGCAAAATTAAGTTTGCTTCAAATTCATAACTTCTAACTTTAACCTTATTACCACAAATGCATTATCTGCTAATAACAACTCCCCAATAAGTGTGGCTACTATTAGACTGCAACCTAGTGGTTTTAACTCTACATCCGCACATATGGCAAAATGTTTAGAAAAAATAGAATGAAGGATCTATTAGAATATGAGCTTTATGGAAAAAAAATAGTCAACATACCAAGACAACATCTAGTGTAGCCTGCCCCTCCTGATGGGTTAAGGCAAGAACTCGAGCTTGAGTACGAGGTCATAGGCTAGCTCTTCTATAGGTTATTATTAGTTCTTGATGTATGAGCTTATAAATTACTCGCAGCGATAGATCCTTCACCTTCAATTCCCCTTGCTCGAAAACTATAACATGGTTGTAAAACTGAACCCTGAATAGAGTTACCACCTTGACCTAATGCAAGGAAAAATTTCTTAATATGCCTAATTTCACCATAATGATATCACCCAACTGAACTGCTCTAGTATTGGCCCTTATGATATTTACCACAAGTCTCACACAAATGAATACTTAGCATTACCCGAGCGATCAACTTATTGTCCACTATTTTGAGTCCTCTATTCCAACTGCTACTACCATTAGATTGTTGCTTAAATTTATTACTACGGCTTCTAAACTAACCTCCCACAGTTCCTGACCCAAAGCCTCTTTGATTTTTACTAAAGTTACTGGAACGATCACCACCTCTCTTTTGTGGTATATATTGAGGACCTTTAGTCGACCAGTTTAGATTGCTTCGCTTGTTTGAGTTCTTAACTCGATATATCTCAATTAACTCCATTCAACTCTCAAAGAAACTTACACCAAGTGCCCAAACATTAAATGCCTCATAGCCATCACACTTATGCTAATTTGACTCTGAAGTCCATCTTCAAATCTTCTACACTTTTCTCTCTTATCGACAACCATAAACTCAGCAAATCTGGAAAGCTTCATAAACTTCTTCTTATAATCTGCCACGGTCATTAGTCCCTAGACCAACCTCAAGAATTCATTTTGCTTAATATCACGATATGCTATAGGGAAGTACTTATTAAAGAATTGCTTGCTAAAGTCAACCCAAGAAATTCCTATATCATTAGGGTACCATCTCTGTACTGATGTCCACCAGTGATATACCCAGTCCTCTAATAAAAAAGCTACAAAAGTTACCTTCTACTGATCTGAACACCCCATCACCTCAAGTATATGCTCAATCCTAACAAACCAAGATCTGCAGTTGTGGGACCATCCAATCCATCAAAATTCTTATCCCTCTAATCTTCATATCCACTCGATAGTATTCTGTGTTTACACCTACACCTGAGTTTGATTTTGGACAAAAATGGAGAAAAGATCAGTCAGTCTTTCTATAGGTTTGACTGCTACTCGATGCATTTCTACGACCCTAACCCTGACTTTGAGGGAACGGTGCTTAAGAAGTCAGTCCCTTTACTATAATAAGTGCAAGGTTACTAGGTCTAGGCGTTATACGTGGTTGATTCAATTATGCTATATTCCTAGTTTAACTATAGCCACGACGCTGCATGGTGGTGCCTACAAAATATAATACTATTTTAATGATGAAAGAGAAATTAATGTAAGGAATTAGAGTCTATAGAATCTAAACTATGCTATGATACCGACTGAAATAACCTAACCTCTCCTATGGTTAGGCAAGATCTTAACTTTTACCATGATTAACTTGAGTAAACCTGCTGTACCAAAATTTATTCAATCATAAAATTTCTCGAAAAAAACAAAATATAACAAGAATGTATTCTACAAGTGATAAAGAAATTGAGAACATGATATTATCATCAATAAACACAAATACCAAAAGCTTCTCCTAAGTTCTAATAAGAGAATGAAAATAAGAAAAGTCTTTTGCAGCACTCTGTGGCCAATCTTATGAAAACTAACATGCTCTAACTGAAATGCAACAACCTAGTAAGAAAACTTTTAGAGAAAATAGGGTGAGCATAAAACTCTATGAGTGGACACACACACACACACATATATATATATATGTACATTCAAAATATGTTTCTTACATTATACTATGTTAACTATAAACTATAACATAAAAGAAAACTCATTTTAGGATATAATAAATCCATATGTAATCTTCAACAAAATATTTTTTATTTGAGAAAACTTGTAAAATTTTCATCTTACTCGAAAATAACTGACTAAGCTTTTGATTTAAATACTATACTGGTAGTTGAAAAAGACACCAACAAGTACCCCAAAGGAAACAATTGGTCATACATTCGATGTAACTATTAACACTTAGGCAGAGCAAACGGAATAAGCTAGTCATACACCTAGTGGTATTACATCACACAGGTAAAGCAAAATACTAACTGATAGTATACGTATGCGCAGAGTTATACCGCCAAAGGGGTAAGTGTTCAAATACACAACCCAAAACTTTTATATGTGCTTGAATGGATCCTAAAGACCTTTATCTGAATTTATAACTAGAAAAGGGGGGGTACATGTTAGGTGATTGAAATCTAATAATTGAAATAAAAACTATATAATCACTTTGTAACTAAAATTTATTTACTAACTATTTATGCTAAAAAAAAGAAACAAGTTTGAAAATTTTAGAACAACTAGTCATTCAAATAAAGATACTAAAAAATCATTTAATAATGAATTCTCGTGTATGTATATAATAACAGTAGCTATTGAAAGTATTTTAAAACATCTCTTAAATTAATATCCAGTAAAATTTTTGAATTAAATTAAATGTACAAAAATTTTCAAATCCATATTTACTTGCAAGGAATAAATCTTAGGCAACTTGGTTTCATGTGAAATTACGTTTAATTTTTAAGAACACATTATAAACTAAAAACTATCTTTTATGTAAATATTTCTTCTATATAATTAAGAATTCTAATTTAAATAAAATAATTACTAACATCCCACCAACTTGTAAAATTCTGAATATGTAAAAATATTTATCACTGCTTGATATATTAAAAAAATAAGGTCGAAATACTTTGTTTAAAAATAATAAAAACTATTTATTACTCAAACCTAATATATACAGCTATTGCTTTATGACAGTAGAGTAAGATATGATAATTAAACTGGCATTGCTAAATATCAAATAAATGAAATCAAATATAAAATAAACTGTTTTAGCCGATCAGTAGAAAAAGTGAAGCACTGCCACTCAAGGAAAAGAAATATCCAATAATGACCATTAAAAAAAAGTGGGAAATAGCTTTAAGGAACTAAAAAAGAAACATAAAACTATAATAATTTCAGAAAAGAAATTTATTTGAAATATAACTAAACTTTCCAAACCATAAATAAATATATGCATGCTCTCATTAACTTGATGGCAAAAATAGTAAGTCATGAATCAATATCATATATATTCATTACTTCTACGCCCACTAAAAGTCTTGATGTGCTCATTCTTCTTTTCTTTTCAAAATTGAAAAAAAATATGGCTAAGGCTATTAATTAAACACGTAGCAAAATAACAAAATTACAATGGAATTACATTGAAACATAAACTGATATAACTAATAACTCAACTAAAATGAAAATTATATATTTGTAAATATCAAACTTATTTAATTAGTTAATCCACTCACAATTTCAATGGATCAGTCTTGATTTCTTTCAAATTCTTCTTCTTACCCAATGTTTTCTTCCCCTCCTATAACGTGAAAGAAAAGATAAGAGGTAAATGAGAACTCACCAACTAAAAACCAACTTAATAAAACTTGAGTTATATAAATATATTCTTATCACCAGCACTTCTCATTATCTCTAAAATTACGTCTCAATTTCTTTCACTCACAATTATCTTCTTTCAATAACCACTTTTAATTTACGCTTTTCTAGTTTTTCTTCTACACGCATCTCCCTTTTATTTCCTCATACACACACATCTCTTTTTATTATTACTTATCTCTTTTTTTTTTTTTTTACAAACGTATTCTTAAATATTACGCACTTTAAAATTTCAAAGTTTATCTTATTTTTTTATCTTTAAATTTAAATAAAATTGTGATAATTTTCTTCTATAAAAATAAAATTATTGTCCGTAAGAATGGGTATTACAACCCAAGCTTGTTTAATCATACTGAATGATGAATGCAGTAGGTTTGAATCATACTCTACTCGCACTATTACCCAGGGTAAAACAATCAGTTCGGGGGGCGGGGGAGGATTTTTGACCAATTAGTTTATGTAACTTCTCCTATAAAATTGTGGCAAAATCCCTAGAAAACCGTCTCAAGTTAGTTCTTAATTCGACTATCAGTGAGAATCAGAGCACTTTCATCCCAGGGAGAGGCATCACAGACAACGCCATTATCAGTTTTGAGTGTATGAATTCTTTGAGGAAAAAAAAGGAAGGCAGAATTGGATGGCGCTGAAACTTGATATGGCAAAAGCGTATGATCGCATCGAATGGGGGTTCCTGGAGGGGATGATACATATACTTGTTTCTCAGATTCTTTCACTGCACAAATTATTGAGTGTGTTAAGCTTGCATCTTATTCCTTTTTAATTAGTGGGCAACCATGTGGAGAAGTTTCTCCAACTAGGCGTTTGCGTCAGGGTGACCCTCTGTCACCTTACTTGTTAATAATATGTTCAGAGGGATTCTCTTTCATCATACGTAATGCGGAGGCAAACAATTGCTCCATGGATTATGGTCTGTTAGGAGTAGACCGATTATCTCCCACCTCTTCTACGCCGATGATAGTATCCTATTCTTGAAAGCCTCTGCCACTTCATGCATGAAGACAAAAGATTTGCTAGCCACTTATGCTAGGGTGTCAAGACTGGTGATAAATTTTGAAAAGTCTGCAGTATGTTTTAATCATCTCATGCAAGGCCCTTTGAAGACTGAGTTGGCAGGCCTCCTAGGCGTGTCCCATGTACCAAGGCATGGAACGTACTTGGGTATGCCTAGTTGGATGGAGAAAAACCGAAAACAGGCTTTTGAGATTGTAAAAGAAAGGGTCTAGAAGAAAGGACAATGATGGTCTAGCCATTTTTCTCCGTATGTGGGAAGAGATCATGGTGAAAGCCGTACTTCAGGCAATTCTCACTTTTCATGTGAGCATCTTCAAACTGCTAAAAACTTTAGTTCATGATCTCCATAGTCTTTGTGCTAAATTTTGATGGGGTGGAAGCTTGGCATCCAGGAAACTATATTGTTGTAATGAGAAAAGCTTTGAGTTCCAGAAAAGGAAGGTGGTCTTGGTTTTAGAAACCTGGAGCTCTTAAACAAGGGCATGTTGGCCAAACAATGCTGGCGGATGATCGTTAACCAAAACGCCTTAGTGGCCAGAGTTCTTGAAGGGTGGTATTATCCAAACTCGTCTTTCTGGATGCTCATGTCCCTCACTCGGCTTCGTTTGTATGGAAAGACAACATTGGTCTTGTTGACTGATCAAGAGACCCATCCCCATCCAAAACTTGTAAACAAAATTGTATCACGTATTCCCCCCATAATATAGAGAATGCTGCTTGTTGAATTTTGGCTGCTGTGAATAGGTCGTAAAATTTGAATATGGACGTTGTTGAAAGGCGCTATGATAGCTCCTGAAACTTTTCGGCCATGAAGCTAGAACTAAGTTTACCCGACTGAAATATGTTCTAAAAATGCCAACGAATAATGCTTGCCACTCCATCACCTGAATCACACCATCTTCCTTCTTTGTCAAATAGGCCCCTAATAATATTATTTCCCAGCTGGTAAAAGCTCTAGCATGAAAACAATTTGAGTTCATATCACACTATTTTAGCCAATTCACACATGTCCTTTGGTGCCAATACATCTCCTCTTTAAGTTGCAACCTCTGTAATTGAGTTTCCAAAACTTTAATCATAGCAAGATTAATCGAAGGTCCTATAAGTGTTGAGTCCGAACACTGTATGATCTTTTGGATCTGTGAAGGGATAGATCCTCCATTGTTGCGATGCCATTTAAAGAGTTCCGAAGCATAACCTCTAAGTTGTATGTCATAGTCGCCCCCCTCTTGTAGCAATAAGACATAAACACCTCACGGCAAGTAGCCTCACACAGCCACCAAGGTTCAGAAAGGAATCTGTGTTGAATTGTGCCATGTTTTAGCTGTCGATTGTCAGGAATCATGTCAATGTGTAAAGCCCGGTGGTCAAAAGAAATAATGTCAATAATCTTGAGAGATCTTAGAATCCTACATTTTAAGATTTTTTAAATCTCTTCTTAAAGATTGGAGTTTAATAGTACGTACCTTAGCATTGCCTTCAAATTCATCCTTCAAAATATTCCAATAAAATTTCTTTTTCAACTCAAATCTTATCTAGTCTCTCACAAAACATATTGTCCCACAAAACCTCTAAACACTTCACTCAAATAATATCTTAAATTTTCTATCAATAGAATAAGAGATCAAAATTACTATCACTGGTATCAAAACAATAATTCAATTTCTATCAATTGGTATCAGAGCCAATAACTTCTAACAAGTGGTATCAAAACCTAGTTCGATCAAAGTTGGTTGTCATAAGCTATGGGGTTATATTATTCTCAAGAATTGTTGGAGCTAATATGGCAAAGAAAGCTTAGAATATCTTGGAGAAAGGTTTCCAAGGTATGCACAATCAAACTTTAATATATAACAAGAGATTTAAAAAATATATCAAAGAGGGTAGAAGTCTATTAAAAATGCAAAAGGATGAGAAAATAAGGAATAAAAAAATTGTTGGCGAAGAAGCAAGCCACATTGTCTGAAAATTAAAATCTTAGAATTAAGGAGTTTGAATTTTATTGTAACAACTACGACTTAGTAAATGTTAAACAAGAACTCATAGATAAATGCTTTAGTCTAGCCAAGTTTAAAGTAAAAGAATATCAATAATCTAATACTCCTCTTTAATATTTTTCTTTGATACTCCAAACTTAACTCTAAAGTATTCAAACTTGGCTCTTGAAAGAGCTTTGGTCATTATGTCTACAAACTGGTCCTCTAAGTTGCAATGAATTAATCTGACTTCTCCAAAATTTTAGCTTCTCTAATGGCTTGAAACTTAACATTTATATGTTTAATTTTTCCATGGTGTAGTGGATTCTTGGAAATAGGTATAGCTGACTTATTGTCAACCCAAATAATAGTACTATCTTACCGGTGCTCACCAAGATCAAGTAGGATTTTTCTAAGCTAAATGGTTTGATTTGCAGCATTTGCAGTAGAGATATACCCTGCTTCTACTAATGATTGAGCCACCACCGCTTGCTTCTTAGAGTTCTATGAAAAAATACCACTACCAAAGAAGAAGACATAGCCTAAAGTACTTTTGGAGTCTTCAACATAGCCAGCCCAGTCACTGTCAGCATATCTTTGTAACGGGTCATTTTCTTCCTTCTTAAACCACAAGTTATAATCTGTTGTCCCTCTAATGTACCTTAACATCATTTTTACAACTTTAATATGCTTCTTGCTTGATGTTTGCATAAACCTGGAAAGTAGATTTGCTGCATACATAATATCAAGTCTGGTTGCAGACAAGTATAACAGGTTGTCTATTATGCTTCTATAAATTGAAGCATCAATTTTGTGTTCATCATCATTTTTGCTCAACTTCTCATTCAGTACTAGTGGAGTTGCAACTGACTTAGCTCTAGTAAAATGAAACTTCTTTAAAACTTCCTTAACATACTTCTTTTGAGCAATATAAATTCCACTTTCATCTTGATGGATCTCCATTCCAAAGAAATAACTCATTTCAAATTTATACTGGATCTTCAATTTAAACTACTTCACAACTTTTGAAGCTCCTCATCTCATTAAGAGATTATCAACATAGAGTGAAACAATTAATTGTACTTTATTTTTTGGTTTTAAGACATATAATATCGCTTTATTTTCACTCATTTGAAATCCCTGCAGATAGTAGATAGCTATCAATTCTGCTATACCAGACTCTTAGAGCCTGTTTGAGTCCATACAAGGGTTTATGGAGCTTGTAGACTTTTTTCTCCATTTTTGGTTTCTAGAACCCTTCAGGTTGCTCAATGTAGATGTCATCATCAAGTAAGCCATTTAGGAAGGTAGACTTGACATCTAGATGATAGATTTTTTAGCCTATTTTAGCTGCAAGTGCCACAAGAAGCCTAATAGTGTTATGTCTAGCTGCAAGTGCAAATATGTCTAAGTAATCAGTCCCAGGTTACGAGGAATACCTTTTCATTACCAATCTGGCTTTAAACATTTTTATACAACCATCTAAATTTAGCTTAGTTCTATAAATCCATTTAACACCTATAACCCTTTGATTATAAGGCACATAAACTAGCTCTCATGTTGCATTTCTTTCTATCATATTTATCTCTTCCTTTATGGTAACTCTCATTTCTTTAATACTTGTAGCTTCTTTATAATTTGTTGGATTTAAGATAGCAAAGTTGTACCTTTCATAGGTTTTAGCATATGTCCTTGTTCCCCTGATAGGAAATTCAATGTCAGATCATCTTCTAAGATGATTTCCCCATGGTCTTGTGATACTTCATCAGTTTGTTCTTTGTTAGTGACTCCAATTCTCCATTTTTCCCAGTTTCAATGTGCTGACTCATAAAACTTTATATTCTTGGTAACAATAACTTTTTATGTCTTCAAGTTGAACACTTTATACCTCTTAGTAACACTGTTATATCCCACAAACATTCTAACTTTAGATTTGTGATCCAGTTTATCCCTATTTTCTTCTAGCACATGTGAATAACATAGGCTACTAAAGATCTTGAGATGATCTACTAAAGGTTTTACTCTATACCACATTCCATAAGGATTTATACCATTTAGAGCCTTTGAGGACAACATATTCAGCAGATACTGTAATATCCAATCCCTATTAGTAGTATTGGCGCCTAGATTTCGGTATAGAACAAATAAGACACCGTAGGGTTACTCGATTTTAACCCTATTAGAAATATTTTCTTTATAGTGCACGTGAGAGATATCAGACCTAATTTGGTAATTTCACACTTGATCGGTGCGCCGGACGACCCTAGAATATTTTTAGAATTTTTCTCTATTGGCTTGGAAAAGAAAATTCTAATTTACTACATGAATTTCCATTTAAGGGTTATGAATGGAACAAGCCTTTGTTGAGAAACATAATCCATATATTAGAGAATGGACCAATTAGAAGAAATCTCATGGATTGCCAAGTTGGAAGTTCTAGTTAGTTCTTTGGACTATTCCAACTAGATAGTTATAAATGAACTAATTACATAATTAGTTTTCAACTAATGGCAAATTAGTAATTTTGAGAAAGTTGAAGGGCAAAATGGTAAATAGAGGGAGGACTATAAATAGGTTGGAAGTGTGTAGAACTTTGAAGAGGATCAAAAGCAAACACTTAGAACAAAAGAGAGAAAATTCGAGCTTGGAAAGGGGGGCTGCTACAGTGACCTTTCAAGTTTTGTTATCATGAATTTTCATGTGTAATCAAGCTAAATTAAGGTTACAAATCAATACCTAAGCTCAATTGAAGTCTCTATTAGAGGAAATTCAAGAAAAAGAGATTGAGTTGAATTCTAGTTTGGAGCTTGAAGGAGTCATCAATTTGAAGAAATTGGCAAGGTGAGAATTAGGGTTTTTGGTGATTTTGTTGTGGAGATTTCAATTGATTGTAATTAGGGCTTTAGAATGAAATTGGCATGATTTTGTTGCAATTGGAACAAGAAATTGAGAAAAGGAATGTGTTGGAACCTAGGGTGAAATTCTGCCACTTTAGGGAAGTTAGGAATTGAGTGGTGTTTTGATTGAATTGTTGTGTGTAAATGATGCATATTGTGAATTGAATGTATATGGTTGATGAAAAAACCCAAAAATGAAGAAAATGGAACATAATTGTCCATGTTGGAAAGGTGAAGGGCAAGTATGTCCAATCAAATTATAAGATGTTCAATAATTTTCAGGGCGCCGGATGGTGAGTTAGTTTCGATTATGGCTTCGTAACTAAAATCGGAAAGTAGTTTACATCCGGGCTTTGTATGCCGATTAGGGCATTTAGTAGTTAAATGAGATTCTAGTGTTCGATTTGGTTCTAAATGTCATTTATGGCGCGTAGGTGAGGATAACTGAGAGCGTTAACGGGAGCAGGAATCGGGAGCAAAATTGAGCACGGAGCGGTTGTGAGTGGAAATCTGCCATTTCTTTTACTTTTCGGTTATTATGTTTTCGCACAATGACTATGTATGTTTTATGAGCTTTAGATACATAAACATGATTTATGATCTTGATACATTCATAGACATGCTTTTACATGATCGATTTGTGAAATAGTTTTAAAATTTCTGCATTTGTTTTAAGGCCATTGGTACTCTCAGATTATAGTGGTGATGATTGTATTAGACCCGGCCGGTATATCCTGTGCACATGGGCAGGTCTTGGGGGTGTGTCACTAACTCCGGAAAGTCGGGATGTCGAGTCATGTGAGTCGCTCTATGTGTACGGGATATTGTCTCGCTATATGCATGCGATGTAGGATTCCACTGCGTAGCCAGTGAGATGTCTTGAGATGTCACTGTGGGTGCTGCTAGTTGAGGTGCCCCATGACTTACTCACGTATGCGGTGCTAGTTGAGTCGCTGCGTGGGTATAGATCTTTAGGGTTACCATTGGTACAGTTTAGAAAGAAAATGGCCGATAGCATTTATGCATTTATATGCATACAGCATTTATTATGTTATACAGATTCTGAATATAGTTTTCCAAAGATGTAGATAAAACCTGCTCGGCAAGATTTCATTAGTATATGATATTAGAAACCGTTTTACAATTTTACATCCGTTTTAGAAGCATAATTTCTACATGTACTTTAGAAATTGTTATCTTTGTATAATATTCTTGTAATTAAATTTTCATTTACACTCACTAAGCTCCTTTAGCTCACTAGTTTTATGTTTTATGTTTTAAACCCCTTTCCCAGGTACAGGTCTCGGAACGCAAGCTGCTGATTCTCATATCGCCGAGTAGTGGGCCGAATCCAAAGATAAGTTTTGTACATGTAAATGTGCTAATAGCACTCTTTACTTTATGCATAATAGTTGTAGGCATGTATATTTGTAAATATGTGTTGAATCAAGAAGAAGAGATTTCCAGTTTATGATGATCGTTTTTACTTTTTATGATTATGCTTATTTTGTGATTTACACGAAATAATTGAGTTGTGTTGGATTTGATTTGAAAAGGACCGAAGGTCAGAATTGGCAGAATTGAGATGTGTTCGAATTAGAAGTGAAATTTCTTTGCAGGTTCATATGGATTTTTCGAAAAACAGGAGAAACTCTGTCCGTTTGTTTTTAAAACTAAGATGTCATTTTCATGTATATTGCTAGATCTTCTTAGTAGTAACAAGAATTAAAAAGGGGTTCGCCTCGCGGAATTTCTTAACTTACCTAGTTAGGTTTGGAGGAACTTCTGTCGGGGTACCCGGCAGGGCCGCTAGGATCTATAGTAGAGGGTCTTGGGTCGGGTCCTGTCAGATACACTAAGGTATTGACAGTTTCAGCCTATAAACGTTCATGTATTTCTTTTTCAAACATTAAACATCTAGACCTCTCCATAATTGTCCTATTTTTTCTTTCACTCACTATGTTCTATTGAGGAGGATAAGGAACAATCATTCGGTGCTTTATTCCTTCCTTGACACAAAAAAGATCTAAATTCCAATAAACCATACTTAGTTCTATTATCTGTTTTGAGCATACTGATTGAACAACCAATTTTGTTTTCTGCCATTGCCATGAATATTTTGAATTCTCTTAATACTTGTGACTTTTGTTTCAAGAAATACACCCAGCAGTACCTTATAAAGTTATTAATAAAAAGTAAGAAGTACTTACCTCTATTTAAAGATGGTACACTTATTAGACTGCACACATCTGAGTGTATAAGTTGTAGTTTTTGAGAGGCTCTCCAAGTACCATATGAGAAGGATAATTTTCTTTACTTTCCATATTGACAAACATCACAGACATGATCAATATGGTGTTTAACAAATAAATTTATCATAGATTGATTATCATGCATCTTTTGCAAGGTGGTATAGCTAAAGTAGCCTAGCCTTTTATGTCATAGAATAGAGTCATCAATGACATAAAAGTATGGAATATACAAACAAGTACATATCTTTTGTACTGGAATATGAAAACAAGTTTGTTTATTTTTAATTCTAAGAGAAAGCTCTATCTTTCATTTTGACACTTATTAGCTCACATCCCTTTGGATCAAGTATGGTACATTTCTAACCCTTAAAATTCAAGGTATATTGTTTATTTATTAATTTTCTTACACTTAACAAGTTTTAACTAATCTTAGGCTTAAATAAAACATCTAAGATTGTTTTTGTACCTAATTGAGTGGCGACAGTTACAGAACCTATGCCTTTGACTTTAACCCATGCACCATTGCCAATATTAACTCTTGAAGTATAGGTTTTGTTCAACTCATTGAAGCTTTCTTTATCTAAAGTGATGTGGTGTGAACATCTACTGTCAATAAGCCAAGTTTTCTTGAATTCATTTCCTGTATAGCTAGTAACCACAAATAAGTTTTCATTTGTTGGTTCCTGATCTACAGGTACCTATATTTGACGAGTCTGTGGTTTACGCTTGTTTCAATATAGCTCTTCCTTTTACAGTGAGGACATGGTGTATTTTTTCCTTTTTGCTAGTACTTTTATGTTCATTACCATGCTACTTTTCTTTCCTATACTTTTCACTAGTTTGCTTACTTTCTTCTACATTGTTGCTTGCTAGTTTGACCTTCTATATGGCCTAAAAGGCTTGTTCTGATTAATCCTCAAGCCTAATAAGCCTTTTTTGTTCTATAGCCTTTAAGGAATTTATCAATTCGGACAAACTTATCTTTGTAAGAACTTTTGAGTCTTCCAAAGAGGAATATTAGCATCAAATCTTTTAGGACCACTTACCAGCATTTTCTAAGCTATTGTTTTATCTATCAATTCTTCTCCAAAACCTAAGTTGATTCACAATCTTATATGCTTGTTAGAATATTCTTTAATTGTTTCATTCTTTTGCATTCTCAGAATTTCAAATACTTTCCATAAATTAAGCACATGGATTTGTTTTGTTGTATCACTACATTAGAATTCCTCATTTATCTTATTCCAAGCCTATTGTTCTGCTTTACAAGTCATGATTCTGGTAAAATTGATGTATGATACAGAAGCATGTAATGCTGACAAGGCCTTGAAGTTTTAGGAACACTCTTCACTAGGATTTTTGATCTAAGTAATAGTGGGATTTGACGGCAGAGGTGGTGGTTCTCTCCCTGTTTCTATTGTTTACCATAGATCAAAAGCTCTCAAGTAAGCTTTCATCTTAACTACCCAAATTTGATGGTTTTCTCATGAGAATTGTAGAGAAGTTTGTGTTGTAAAATTGCTTGAAGCCATTTGTATGATATTAGGTTTTAGGAAAGTATTGACAAAATTGTTAATGGAGGTTAGTTTGACTGGTTTTCTTACTCACACATAAAGATAACCCTTAAGATTAATGCTGCTCTGATACCATCTTAACAATTTGCAAGAAATTTAAAACTTGATTTGCAAGCTATGTACGTGAAACTAAGATTGTTTTGTTTTTGTTGATAGTGATAATTTATTCATTACTTGAATTGATCTTTATACTAAAGTTGTAACTGAGGTAATAAGGATAAACTCCTGTTCAAGATAAAAGTGTTCTAGATAAATTGGGGTTTCCTTAGTAGAACATCAATATTTGGCACTCATCTTAATAAAATTAAATTTTAAGCATTATAAAATGTGCAATCTAACAAGGCTAAGTATTTTAACTCTTTTTCTTTTGTAGAAAAGTACCAAATTGAAGTTATATTATACATAGAGAAGAAATTTAGTTTTTTTTGTTTAAATATATTTATTCATAGAATAATGTTGCATATCTTAAATTATTTTCTCAACATTGTTATGTTAAATGATTTTTTTACCTATTTATTAGATGGTAAGAATGTGATTAGTTATTCTAAAAGTTACAAATATTTATCAGTCAATGGATTATATATTGATGCTTTATTTTATATGACAAAAAATTGATATTTTGTCTAAATTTTGGGGATTGCATAATGATTCATTCATATGACACTGATCTTCCATGTCTTGTTACGCTTTTATTTTCTAAAAACTTGCATCTTGGGTGTATTTTTGTTCATATAAAGCTTATGGAAGTGGTATTAAACCTTCTACACATTCTTTTGGTATTTTTCAAGGCTTATAAAGCAATTTAGTGCTTTTCTAGATATTATTATCATTTGAAAACTCTTCCACTATCTTGATATCTTCTGATATCTTATATATAGAGATAGAATAATGGTACTTATTTCAAGTTTGTATTACAAGTTGTATCTCAAGTAATGATATGTCAAATAATTATTGGATGTAATCAATAATTTTGTAATTTATACTATTTCACCACCCAATGATTACTTAACACATCCCAACTTAAAATACAACTTAAGATGCGTAGCATTACTCATAGAAATATTTTTGGCCAATATCCTCAGTATGTTGTAAATTATTTATATGCTTTAGTTTTGTAGGTTTCGCTTTCTAATTCAGCATTTTTGACTTGCTTTCATTAAGTTCATTTTTCAAGTTTAGCATGCTTTCTCTGATAGTTATGGTTGTATCCCATCTCTTTATTTATCTACATTTCAATCTATTTTTCATGTATTTAAATAATTGCTATTTTTTCCACTAATTGAACAATTAATGTGATTGACTATTTGAACTGTGTTTAAGCATGCAAATTGCTTATGCATATTAAAAAATTTCAGTGGCTAGTACTAAAGTATTGATACTTTACGAAAATTCTAAACACTATTACTGAAAGTGCTCAATAATTGATTGTTAATTATTTGGCGTGCCTACCCTTTACGACATTGAATTCGAATGTCCTAGCACTGGATGCTGGCACTTTTTAAAGGTAATTTTGTCATATTTTTGTAACCCTAACCTATATAAACATCCATTATTGAGACAAGAAGAGGTTGGGCAGCAGAGAGCACAAAATTAACTTTTCATTTAGGTCTTGGAAGCAAGAATCAACAATAAAAAAAAGAAATTCTACATTTTAGAGGAAGAACATCACTATTGCATTAAGGATAATTTCCTATTCTCTTCAATATCATATTTGTTGTTGATTCTAGCATGGATAATGATGTTGTTATATGCTCTGAACTTATGTTTTCAATTATGAACTAAGTTTTATTACTGAGATTATAATGTGAACTCAATATGTAGCTTGGATTGATTATTTTCCCTTAGTCATCATATTGGTATTGAATTGTTTAATTTGTTCAATGCTTAATGTTTGTAATTACATGACAATGTATTAGATTAATTTAGGAACCTTAATGAACTTGAAAAATAAATTTTTGTGTTGGCCATAAATAGAATGATGTATGATCATTGTGTAAAAGCATAAGTTTCATATGAGATAAGAATATACTTATGTCGTATATATGACCATTTAGAGAACTTGAACTTAATGAATCTTATTTCATTAAGAAGAGGAATATTAAAGTTCTTGGTTAATATATGACCATTTGATTATCATAGGAATATTTATAATTGATTGAATGAGATATACTCACTTGACCATTAGAAGAGGCTTGTAAGGATATTAGAGTTCTTGGTTAATATTCATATTGATAGTTCTAAGGGGAGTAGTTAGATTCAAGTGAAGTATTGAGGGATTATTATAATCTTAGGCATTTAAGTATTGGTTCTATCACGTTTATTCTCTTTGCTCAATTCTTGTAATTTTTCTTATTTAGTTAGTTTAGATATCAAAGCTATTGAATTTTCAATAGGTTGAATAAGAGTAAGAGGACACAAATGTAGTAGTTAGCAAGTAGTAATAACAATTCCTCGTGGGATCGACACTTTTCTCATCATATATTACTTGTTGTGATAACTTATACTTGTGTTAGTTTGTGTTATACAAAATACACAACAAATTTTTGACGCCGTTGTAGGGGAATGGTTTATTATTTTTGTTGATACTAATACCAATTCATCTTATTCTTAGTTCAATCATTTTGCTATCATTTTTTTCCAGTTATTGTGGATTGTTTATGATTGCTGGAACATCAAGTTTATTATAAGATTTTACAGTACCAAGAGTAAGTGACATCCATTCAAGCATTTAAAAATCAGTCATTGATGTCGATTACTTTAAAATTCAATTAGAGATGATTCAGTTATTGAAAGCTTCGGTACAGTTCAGTAGTTTACCAAATGATGATCCTAATGAGCATATTTGAATTTTTTTGGAAATATGTGACCTTTGCAAATACAATGGAGTTTTGGATGATGCAATTTGACTTTGCATATTCATGGTTTCACTTCGAGTTAGAGCAAAGAATTGGTTGAGGTCACTACCAATGAGGTTTATAAGAAACGTAGGATGAGTTAGCGCAGAAATTCCTTACCAAATTCTTCCCTCGGCAAAGACAACGATGATAAAGAATGCCATAACTTCATTTGTGCAGAATGATGATGAATCCTTACATGAAACATAGGAAAAGTTTAAAGAAATGTAGAGGAAATGTCAACACCATGGCATTCCAAAATGGTTACTTGTGCAAAGTTTTTACAATGGTGTAATTGGACATATAAGGATGATAATTGATGTTGCAGTAGGAGGTACATTATGAATATGTTTGTTAATGATGCCTATGAATTGCTAGAAGTGATGGCCTTCAACAACTCTCAATGGACAGCTGACCGTGTTGCTTCATGCAAGATCATTGAGAGAGTTGCACAAAACACTTGTGATTCCTGTTGTGGCAACCATCTAAATGGACAATGCCCTAAACCTATATATGATTCTGAAATTTGTTACCAACAATAGCATAACTTCAATTTTAATGCTTATTATCCAGAATAGGGGAATCAAGCACCACCAGAAATTTTGCAACAGCAGCAACTTGAGATGGAATCCTCATTAGAAGATATGTTCCAACATGTAAGTAGTACAACTGAGTTGTTGTATAGCCAATCTTCATCTCTGGAGATGTTAGAAATGTAGGTGGAACAATTGATAAATGCTAGCCACAATCATCCCTAAGATGCATTGCCAAACAATATTGAAAAATTTTCAACGAAAAATACTGAATACTGCAAGGCAATCATTGTGGAGTGTGGGATAGAGCAACATGCAGCCAATGAATTAAACAAGTCCAATGACATTAATCACATGGATAAGGTGTAAATAAAAGTATCAAAAAGAGTACAAGCAGAAGAATTGCAGTAGCAAAAATTTCTGAGCCATTGTACTCCATAATTTCCATTGTCTATGGAGCTTGAAAGGAATAACTATGATCTGCATTTTTCCAAGAAATTTTCCCATTGCTTCAAGATTGATATAGTGATTTGGGATGATACTCAACCACCTCTAAAAATACGGGTACTAGAAGCCATCAGGGATCATACGTATGAAAACATAACGCTGCACAAACTAAATACTAAAAAACGGCAAAACAAACTTATGAAGGAGTAGTCAATAGATACCAGCCAACAAAGTTTAATCGTCTGGTCTAAGATTAAAATTTTTTTGGTAAAGCTTAAAGCAAGGTGGTCAAAGTTGTTCTTTACAAATTTTTTCATTGAACTATGGAAGTCGAAGAAAAAGAATACTGTTACTTATAGGCATCGACTGAAGTTCCATAGGCCAGATGCCTCTGATATGCAATTTAATCTTCCATGAAAAAAAAATGAAGACATTATATTGACAATGTTAAATCAGACATTACTTGGGAGGCAACTCAGAGTAATTTTTTATTTTTTTAATTAAATTTGATGTTTATGTTATGTTAAAAAAAAAGAAAGAAAATAGTGAAAGCAAAAAACTACAAAAAAAAAAGGAAAGAAGTTTTTAAAAAATGAAATAAAAAAAGGTGGTGAAAAAAAAGAAAAGAGAAACAAAACAAAAAAAGAAAAAAAATGTAGCATAAAGGAATGGGCATCGAGGCACTCATTCCAGTGAACTAGTGCAACAGCGCTAGTGCTTGGGAATTTCCTAGGCGCCTCAATGCTGGCAGAATAGTAGATTTTGTATTTGGACCCATTTTGTTTCCCATTTTCTCTTTTGCCCCTTAATTGTTTCTAATTTGTTTTTCTTCTTTTCTTTTTTGCCTCCATTTTCTGCATTTGTTTTAAATTTTAAAACTTTAATCCATCTCAACCCCAGCTCTTCATTTCATATAAATTTAACATTCTCAATTCAAATTCACCATAAAATAACCACTAAAACACATAAAAAACACTTATTTATTCTTTATTAACTCTAATTTTCACCACAAAAAAATAGAGATTTCATCAACAATTCAAAGGGCACTACGAATTTAAGATTAATGAATTCCTTTTCTAAGGTACGAATTTTTGTGTCCTTACACTTAATTATTAATAAAATATTTATCATGGTAGTATTTGAACTATATTGTGGAGTGGTAATAATGGTTTTTGTTATAGAGTGAATTATTGGTTGAGACTTGTATTTAGGAAGTGTTTGAATTTATTATACGTGAATTACAACGCATTGTGGTTCTTTGAGGGAGATTAATATTATTGTCATGGTGAGATTTAGAAAAGTTTGGAGATTTAAATTTAGTGGAACGGTTACCGTTACATTAAAGCATAAATGTAATGAGAAAATGAACAACCCTTGCTACTTCATCAAGCTCCGACAAAATTTAATGACAATGATTTGAGAGATGATGCAGACATTATGGAGGACATGTGTGAGGCTTCAACACATCAATCAAGGAAGTGTTTCATTTTTCTAATTTTATTGATGCCATGAGGACATGTCATGAATTAAGTTTAGGAGAGGGAAACACTTTCACATTTTCAAATGGCTTCACTTATTTATCTATAATTTTATTTTTGCTTATTTCTCTACAATTATTTTTAGTTTGCATATTTTTTTGTGTTTTATGTATTTTGTATTCCATTTTTGGTTTAACATGATTATTAGTCCATGATAAAACTAAGTTTAGAGACTATAACCTTTTGGAATCAATAGATACGATGTTTGTTCATATGTTTGATTTTGATTGCAAGTTTTATCTTTTGTGATTACTTGAAACACATTGAGCACATAGTTGGATTATTAAGTTAGTTGTTGACCTTGAGAAAGTTTATGCCCAACAAGAACACAAAAGGTTTTAAACACACTCTAGAACTTGTTTGATTATTACTTGAGGTGAAATCATAGGACATACATAATTAAGAAAGTGATTTTAGGCCATGTTTGGATCGTTTGAGCCTTTCAAGCCTACCGATATATATTTATCCATAGTCATCTATTTTGAGCTTAATGACCATCTTTCTTTGTTAATTATAATAATACCCTAACACAAATACATATTCCATCATTATCATCCTTCATACTATAGGCATAAAAGTTGTGGTTGTTGTTTATTCCAAAATTCTAGGTTTTGGGATACAGCGATTTGGAATGCTTTGTAAAAAAAAATAGTAAATATATATCACTATATGCTTAAAAAAAATTGATAATAAGAAGCAACAAAGAAAGTTTCAAATTAATTTTGGGGGTGTTCTTTAGAATGAGATTAAGGCTTTAATGTTCAACAACAATGTATGTTTATGGTGTGATTTGAACCAAAAAATGAATCCATATTATCCTACCTTTACCCTAACCATACATTACAAGCTTAATAAAGTCCTATTTAATCTTTAATCATGTTTGTTCCTACATTAGTGGAGCGTGGTATGAAAAGCATACCTATGGAGTGTATGTTTTAAAAAATAAAATCCTTAGAGACCATATCGTTTCTTGTAGGCATAAACCATTCTGAGTGCATTTAACTAACAATAATGACTACACACACCGAGTAATCACTTGTATGATAAAATAAGCATGATGACTAGACATATTGAATAACTACAGTATTTAAAGATTTTTAATAGTTATCGACAATGCAATCTCTAAGAATAACTATTAATCATCCGTTAGCCCATAAATTTGTTTTTGAATTTATTTTATTTATTTTTTATCTATCTTTGCTCGAAGAAGAGCAAACTTTTGAGTTTTTGGGTATTTGATAGGGGATAATTGCATAAAATATTTTATTTTCTTAAACTTGATGTTTGTTTAATTTATCCCACAATTTGGCTATTTATGCATATTAATGTTGTTTTATAGGTTTAAGCACTATAGGAGCAAAAATACCAGAAAACTAGATGTAAATAGAGTTATTTGAGATAAGAATTTGAGAGGAGACTAAATTGTAAAAAATTTAAACAGTGCCAATGAATAGCAGGGTGAATCGTGATATTGCTACAGTACATAAACAATGCAGAGCCGGGGCATTGAATCCGAATTCCCTGGCACTAGATGCTGGGCATTTTGTAAGGGTAATTTTGTCATATTTTTGTAACCCTCACCTATATAAACACCCATTATTGAGGCAAAAAGGGGTTGGGCAGCTGAGAGCACAAAATTATCACTTCATTTGAGTCTTGGAAGCAAGAATCAACAACAGGAAGTAAGAATCAACAATAAAAAAAGAAATTCTGTATTTTAGAAGAAGAACATCATTATTGCATCAAGAAAAATTTCCTCTTCTCTTCAATTTCTAGGATTACATTGTGAACTCAATATGCAATTTGGATTGATTATTTTCCCTTAGTCATCATATTGGTATAGAATTGTTCAATTTGTTCTATGCTTAATGCTTCTAATTACATGACAATGTATTAGATTGATTTAGAAACCTTAATGAACTTGGAAAAGGGAATATTGTATTGGCCATGAATAGATTGATGTATTATCATTATGTAAAAGCATGAGTTTCATATGAGATAGGAATATACTCATGCGGCATATATGACCTTTTAGAGAACTTGAACTTAATGAATCTTATTTCAATTTGATTATCATAGGAATATTGATAATTGATTGAATGAGATATACTCACTTGACCATCAAAAAGAGGCTTGTGAGGATATTAGAGTTCTTGGTTAACATTCATATTGATAGTTCTAAAGGGAGTAGTTGGATTTAAGTGAAGTATTGAGGGATTATTGTAATCCTAGGCATTTGAGTATTGGTGATATCACAACAAAACATCGTCGCATATACGATCGATGTAAATTTTGCCTTCGCAAAAAGGTCTTTAGTGATGGCTAATTAATTGTCGCACAAAATTTGCAACGCTTGACCTTTTGCAACGATTAATCAACCGTCACAAAATGGTCTATCATTTTTTAAAATTTTTAATTTTATTTGTTCAACAAATATATTACAATAACATCCAAAATGTATTTTTGACCATCTAGAATGTATTAATACTATTCAAAATATATTAATAACATCCATTACATATTTTTGGCTATCTAAAATATATTAATAACATGCAAAATATATTAATAATATTCAAAATGTATTAATGACATTCAAAATATATTAATAACAATTTTGAATTTGTTAACTTCTATCTAGTTTTTGTATGATAATGGTAGGCATTGGAAGTATTTTGAACTTAAAAATAAAGTATTCATATTTTAAACATTCATACCTGATCATTAGTAGACAAGTGAAACATATGACTATAAAAAAAATCGTTGCATCATTGTATACATCTCATCAAATTAATTTTACAGAACTATATATTTACCTTTAAGATCACTATAACTGGACTTTAAACAAATTATCTCTTCTTTTACTTGTTCATAATTTTGGCTTGAACTTTGTTGTACAACATCTGATGGAGATGGACCATGCAAATAGGTTTTAACATATCTATGACTATCGCATCCAATCACATCAATAAATATTTGGTCTTCCTAACTTTTATTTGTTCTTCATGTAACAACTAAGACAAACGTTCATTTAATTGACCCTAAGAATATTGAAACTTAGGTAGAATATAAAAGTTTAATAATTTCTTAAATATATAACTATTGTAAATTTATATCCCTTATAATTATTTCTGCATTATCTGAATTAACTATATTACCATAAGATTTTAATCGAGTTTTAATAAACACTTTTATATGATATGTCTTCTTTCCTCGTTTTTCTTCATCTAAAGCATCGTAAACAAATACATACATACACCAATTAACATATCATTCAATACAAAAATAAATACAAATTACAACAATTATCAATTCAATAAAATCTCTTCATTTATCAAAATCCTCATCTACTAATAAACCAATTAAAAAAAAAACTAATAAACCCAAGTTCAAGCAATCATTAAGCTTATCAAAATATCACCGAAGTGAATTTAAACTCATAATGCCTAATGTCAACTTCATTATCTACCTAATCACCCTTGAAAAGAACAAACTTTATGTCATTAGTATAACGAATTTCAAGTACATCTATCAACACCCCATGAAATGTTACATTGCTTGGGCAAGGATTTCTGTCCCTTGCACTAGCATAGCTCACAATATTAGCTTTTAACATAATACCAAAGTTTTGAGTAGTTATACTTCTATCATTATGTTTCGTTCAAAATCAAAAGCCATTAACAATGTAGCCTTTGAATATCTGAGCAAACTGGCGAAGACCATTGGCTAGATTTTTTATTTCTTTAGACAATGTTATATTTCATATCAATTGTAAGGCTTGAATTTGTATAGACTTATAACTATTAGAAATGACAACAATTGATGATTACATTATTATTGATTTGAATAATAATTTATGAATCAAAAGAGTTAAAGAGCTTATATGATTCATAAACCATTTGTGAAATAATTCATTGTGAACTTTTTGAATATAATGTTTTATGCTATGAGGCATTTCTCTTCCTAGTACAGCAAGATGTTGCCTAAACAAAACTGAATAAGTTACTCTTATAAAAATAATGAATTAAGGATAAAATCATTTCAATAGAAATAAACAACTTACTCTCAAAAGGAACTAACAGCGTTAGTGTTCACTAAGACATACCTTTGTGCTTGAACTCGTGAAATATCGTCAAGACAAACTTTAGCGCTTTTTTCCAAATGACTCTCACACTTATTACCATAATCATTGTTATAAACTGGGTTGAGTACTTTTAGTTTCAATTTCATTAAGGTATCTTGAACATAAACTCATACAATCTTTCATCGCATACTTTTAACAATTGAAGCTTCAAGATGTGCTCGATTACGCACATAAAGTTTTAGAGTTAATAAATACCTATAGTGAATAGATATTAAATATAATTAACATACGTTTTAAACTTTTTTAAAAAATTACAAAAAGGCAATAGCATTGTTAGCCATACCTTTCAATAGGATATATCTATCGAAACTGTACGGGACTAACAAGTAGCACCTCTTCAACTAAATGAATAGGTATATGCTTTATGATATCAAAAAATGACAATGAAAAAATCTTCTCAAGATGACAAAGTGTATTTGAAATTTTATCTTAAATATTAAAAAGATCATGTGACATATTTACTTTGGAGCATAATTGTCTAAAAGAGTTACTCAACCCAATAACCACTTCTACAACATCCTTAAGCAATGCTCTACGCACTATCAAAGGAATACGACGCTGCATTAATATATGATTATCATGACTTTTAAGACCTCAAATATGGTGCTCTTTGATTTCACATGTCGATAAATATTCGATGCATAGCCATTTAGAACCTTCACTTCCTTCAAGACTTTCAAGAAAACATCATTATATTTTTTGTTCATAGAAAAACATGCAGAAGGTATTCATAATTTGTTAGTACCTAATGGTTTATGATGTCATGGCTTTTTATGCCAATATATTAAAAATCACATCGTGCTTTTAAATTATCTTTGGAATTTTAACAACACCTAATAAAGTCCAAAGAATATTATCACAAATATTTTTCTCAATATACATATCACCAAGATTGTGGTGAATTGAGTTGAACTCTCAATACGACAATTAAAAAAATATATACTTTTTTATTCCAAAATAGTCTTATCATTTTTCTTCTTAGTCTCATTCATTTTTTTTTTTTAAAGATCTTTTATCTTAAACTCAGTAAGTATGTCATTCAACTATCTTTTCATCTCAATATCTAACAATCTACTAAGCGTTTGTCCCTATTCCCTTATGTATCAAATGATATTATATCTTTCTAAAAATTATGTGATATAGGTAAATATTGTCGATGACCTATGTAACAGTATTTTCCATCATTTGAGAACCAACAAGATCTAGTGTTTTGATTGCAAACAGGACAAGCTTTTTCACCGCTTGTCTTTCATTATGATAAGTTATCATATGCTGAAAAGTCATTATTAGTCCATAATAATGTTGCATAGAGTTTGAACATTGGATTACATAATGCATCATAAGTACCCCTTTAGAGCATAATTCCTTCAAATCTTCAATCAATGGTTGAAAATAAACATTAATTTTATTACTAGGTCCTTTAGGTCCATCAATGAGCACAGATAAAATAAAGAATGGTTGTTTTATGCATAACTATGGTGGTAAATTGTAAGGCATTAGAACAACTGGCCATGTACTATGTGATATAAGCATTGTCTTGAATGGGTTAAAACTGTTAACTCCCAATCCAAGTTAAACATTTGTAATATCAGAAGCAAATTTAGGATTGCGTTCATCAAAAGTTTTTCATGCAAGACTATTATTAGGATGCCTTAACACACCATCATCAGTGCATAAATCAACATGCCATCTCATAAAAGAAAGTAGTTTTTGAAGACATAAACAACCTTTGTAATCTCAACACTAGTAAAACATATCTCACTTGTTTGCCTGGTATTTTTTTGTTCTTATTTTGATGTCCACTAGAATCACCATCATATTACTTATATCTTGAAGAATGAAATATATGACATATATCAAATTTTTATACTTATTTCTAAACAATAAAAAATTATTAAGACATGCATCATATGTCTTATATGTACAACCTAAGTCAGTAGTTATCTTTTGAGCCTTATAATACGACTCAGGCAACTTTACTTCTTTAGGAAATGCTTCTTTCAGCAATCATAAAAGCATTATAAATGATTTGTTTTTCTATCTATAAAACAGTTTCATATACAGAAGTCGAACAATGAATGACAATGAAGAAAACTTTTTACAACTTGGATACAAGAAAGATTCTGCATCTTGAAACAATTTAAAAAATTTTTTAGTCTTATCATTTGGACCATTCGCATGCTTATTGTCTAATGGATTATCATTAACTAAACCAAAATCCAAATTCGTAGAACCCATGGCATCATGTATCATTTCAACCATGTCCACATCAATACCCCAATTATTTATAACCTCGATTTCCTAGTTATATTTAAAAAATGGGGAATGTTCGCCATATGTAGTCTAGCTTTTGTACTTTTACAAAAAAAAAAACCATTTACTATAAGATGTTCTCTAACTACTTCTCTCACAAAAAGATAATGATAGCAATATTTTTTGCATGGACAATATATCCTTACATCACCAACAATGTTCATATATGCAATATCTAAAAATCTTTCAACTCCATCAATATGACTTCGATATTATATCTTGCAAATCAATCCAACTCTTGTCCATACCAACTCTCTTTAGTGCACAATAAAAGTAAGTTAATTATATTCAACTTCTTAATTTCAAAGAAAATAAAAACATGCACCATGAACATATCTCCTTTTAACTCCTCTCTAAAAGGTAGGTGATCCTATCCCATTCAAAAATTCATAATTCTATAAAGTATTAGTAATTCAAGTTTTGTCCACTTGAATGAAAATTTCGGCAACATCTCTTTTTAGTTCTCCAAGTACATGGCATAGATTTATGCATGATTGTGTTATTTCAAGTTATGTACTCAAAATAACATAAAACATATATTTATCTAGTACGTACCTAGAGAATAGTAGGAGTCAACGCCAAAATATCTATTGAGTGAAACAAAATTTGAACTACTCTTACCATATAAAATTATGCATTTTCAAATTGTCCAAATAAGGACAATAAAAAAAGTATATAATAAACATACTTTTCTCATTGTTATTTTCTAAAGATGGTGAGAGTCGCATGACATACAACTCTCACCATAATAAGAAGATAGCAATGAAAAATATATGTTTTATTATATACTTTTTGAACGGGTCTAAGGTTATATGCATCCAATAATTAAATGTATATTATTCTAAAATAAATTAAAATATATAAAGCGCAATCAATAATGAGTCTAAGTAATTTTTTGTTTAATTATTAATTTGTGCTTAATTATAAAATTTTAGTTTAAGTTAAGATTTTTTGGCCTAGGTATTCATTTGGGCTTAATTAGGAAATATTTAGGTTAAGTTAATAATTTTTGGCTCTAATTATTAATTTGGGATTATTTAAAAAGTTTTGGGTTAAGTTAAAATTTTTTTGGCCTAATTATTAGTTTGGACTTAATTATGACATTTTAAGGTTAAATTAATAATTTTGTGGGCCTAATTATTAGTTTGGACTTAATTAGGATATTTTTCGGTTAAGTTAATATATTTGGGCCTAACGGACTTAATTAGGACATTTTTCAATTAAGTTAATAATTTTTGTGCCTAATTATTAATTTATATTTATTTATAAAATTTTAGGTTAAGTTAATAAATTTTTTGGCCTAATTAGTCATTTGGACTTAATTAGAACATTTTTTTAGTTAAGTTAATAATTTTTTGCTTAATTATTAATTTGGATGTATTTATAAATTTTTGGGTTAAGTTAAATTTTTTTTTTGTCTATGTTAATTTGGATTTAATTAGAAAATTTGAGCTAAGCTAAGAATTCTTGAGCCTAGTTATTAAATTGGACTTACTAAGAAACCAAGACTTTGAATAATTTATGGTGCTAAGATACAGTTCCTGTAAATATAAATGTTAATAACAACAAAACATTCCATAATCATGGCAATGATTATACAGTTCAATTTCTTCAAGTAGTTGGAATCAATAAAGAGAGAAATGTAAGGTGTAGGTCATGTCATTTAAGAGTTCACTTTTATATATTTCATATGAAATGCCAAACTAAATTGCATATTAGAAGGAAAAGAATTATAAAAGGTATACTAATCTTTACTTAAATAAACACACCTATTTATACAACAGAGGAGTCCGGTAACATATTTTCAGACATCACTTTCTTACTAGTAAAATCATTTTGCTATCTTGTCCTCCAGATTAGAAAAAGAGGATTCTCAAGTTTGAAGGTGCAACGGTAATCAGTAATTGAGTCACTCTATAAACTTGAATAGTTTAGAACAACTCAAAATATCAAAATATATTCCGAAATCTTTTATCACCCAGCCCACAAAACAAAGCCAACTTAACAGACAGAAACTCTGAAAGTACTTGTTAATTGCATGTCCTACCATGGTATCATTAACACCAAATCTAACTGACAGCAACTTTTCCACTAGCCACGTGATTTTGTTTTTTTTTTAAAAATCCATGTTTTTAAAAGATTAAAATATGCCAAAAACCAACATCATAAAAAATGTAATTATAAAATGGAAGTGACATGCTAATCTGCTACCCTACTGAAACTTTGCTCCCTAAACACGTTTCTGTAATTCACCGCATACATAAAATCAAATTAATTCACAGCACATGTAAAACATGCTATTAAAAATTAACCAAATTCCACATCTCTTTCAAAAAGATCATACTAGAGTTTTAGCAGCAGTGCACATTACAGAGAAGTCTCACAAACTCACCATTTCTTTCTCTTTTTCTCAACACATACATCTATAGTGCATGTGTCCACAAAGAAAATAAAAACAAAGAGAAAGCAATCCTGTAAAGAAAACATCTCAAACACAGAAAAGAGATACATTCACAAGCTCATGCCTTTCTTATAGAATTCTTCCTTCCCCTTGAAAATTTAAAGCCACAAAGTACAATTTCAAATCAGAAAAAACTAGAGACATTGCTTCTTGTACAACAAGCAGCCACTAACTGGAATTGCTGGATCTTGAAGGGATAAAAAGATGTCAAAATAATAGGGTACAATTAACAAAAACAAAATATTAGGATACAGAAAACCAAAATCTCATCTCATGGTCTCAGGCAGGCTAAATCAGAGGGAGAAAGAGTTACTTTAAAGTAAAACAGAACAAAATTGGAACAGTGTATTAAAATAACGGGCATTTAACTATGCATCAATGAAGCAGCACTTCATTTGGTTAACATTACCAAAAGGATGAAAAGAGAATATACACAACAGACTTCACCATATTTTGTTTAAACTCAATTTAATGTCTCGAGACCTATATGTTAAGCAAGAAAAGTATTTCTGACGTTAATCACCAGTTCATGGAATTTAGAAGGGAGAAAAAGGTCTGGATGGATTTTTCACCTAAAGAACATACCTGAAATTGTCAATTAGAATTGTTATTTCAAATGCCAGTAGGGGAAGAAAGACAATCTTCAAGTCAACAGCAGCAAAACCATAGACTGTGAAAAAGAAAGAAAAAAAAGAAATATTAAACAACATTTTACAGCCTTCATTATCAAAATTTACACAAATCATCAGTTGTCCACAACTAAAACAGAAACCAGAAAATTAGCCAAGAAATTTATTTTTAAAACTGCATGATACTCACATTTACTTGAGTCAACACAAAACCGAGACAAATCTATCTTTCCTGTTCTAAGAACTTGCAAGCAACAGGAAAAAGTCTTCACTGAATTGGCTACTGTCTGGCCAAAATGAAAAGTCTTAACACTAACATTATTACATTATTTTTCTTTCTGTTTGTTATATAATTATATTCAAGCTCTAGAGTATCCCGAGACAAGATTAGAGATAGTAATTCCACCAACTTGTGAGCTGGAAAGCAACATATATATATATATATAACCTAATTTTATAACTATCCCACCATAAAACTGTTCAGTGTGTGTGTATTATTGATTGAGTGTACATGTAATTTTAAATTTTATTATACGCAGCAGAAGTATTAAATTCAAAATATACTTAATCTAACATAATCATATACATATATCTCGTATATGTTCATATGTAAATTAAACTACATAGCAAGTGAGTAAAACTTATCTAGATTGAAGGTAGTTTTAATTTTTTAAGAATTTTAATCTCCTGAGCTCACCTTGAAGTATGCTCTTGTACAATTCTAGTTCACAACAAAATTGATGGAATTGTGAATCTAGAATAGTAGTTACAAAAATTATTTTCAGCAACAAGTGTTTATGTTTAGAGTGAAATGGTATGAGTACTTTGTGTTTTGGTTTTGTTCTTCACAACTCTTTGTTTAGAATACTTGCCAAAAAAACATTTAGCCAATTCTCTCTCACCTTTCACTTACGTATCTTGCCTTCACAAAATTGAAATGAATGAATTCAGTTCTCTTCCCAAAACATAATGCTATGAATGACCTATCAAGAGACATGCTTAAGTGAAAATATTGATGACACTCACTATATTGCTCCACTACCTCTTGTCATGACATGTGATATAATTTGTGCAATTTACATTACAATACAAAACCAATGACCTACCATTACATATTATCACCAATATGTCTTATTAAAGGCAAACACAATTTAATTATATATTATGTACACTTGGCCCATGTCATGAATACATATACCCCATCTAATATTTAATTAATTATTTAAAATAATTTTAATAATTACTTTTACCTTTTTACTAGTAAGGTTAAATGATAAATTCATGGTAAAAATAATTCATGAACCAAATTGTGCTACTTGTCAAAATCTTATTGGTTAACAACTATTGTCAACTAATTATGTGATGCACTTAATATTTAAGTCTTGATAAGTACACACCCTGAGGGAAGCTTAAACAAATTTTTGGGTTGCTAGAATTTCTTAGATCGAACTGGAATCTCATAATATAAAGTGTACTCATTGTACACTAGGGCAGTATATTGGATCGAACTGTTCAATCTAATATGCTGCCCTAGTGCACAACGAGTACACTTCATATTGTGAGACTCTCAGGTCCACGCCTAGCTTGCCATATGGAACTTCTACATACAGTCATGAACAATGTCCCACACACATGTTATGGATATCACAAAGTGGTGCATTAGATTATACGAGTTGAGGTTAGAATATATTCGTATAATCCTTTCATCATATTTATCTTGGTAGAGTAGAGAGATAGATCAACATTATAAAGTCTCCATATGCTCGACCATAGACTTATCTCTAAATTCGTATTTCAATAAATAATATTCGCAAACACTTTTACAATATTATTTATCCCTAGGATAAAACTATTTTCTTAGGTTTTATTATTTATGGCTATAAGTCTTTCTAAAATATAATCTTGGAGCATTAGGATATTACTTACCCAAATGAGCTGATAAATCTCATATCTACACACACTAAATTTCATGAGTATCAAACCACACCCAACGATACCCAGCGGTCAAACCACGAGTTTAGTGAAAGCTCATATAGAGATACAAGTATTCAGAAAGGATTGGATATTGAACAGACTCGCGAGGACCGCTAATATACATCCCATAAAATCGTCAATATACCATCCAGATATAGACTTATACTAATATATATATATATTAAGGTCTTCAAGAATAAACCCGTATTAGTGAAGATAAATCAAGAACATAATATTTGATAATATATTTACTTAATGACATTTTCTAGCACCATTTGTAACTCTTTGTAACTATGTCATTACTAATATATTTTCAAGTCTTTGTCCTATTTCAAACAAGGCTCCAACTCTTTAGATTTTGTTGACTCTTATAACCTGTGAACTCTTATCAGTGCTAACTCTTAGCATTTATAACACTTAGCATTACTAATTCTTAGTATATATCTAAACTCATTTAGACTATATCTAAACTCATTCAAATTATACAATGTCTAAAATATTACAAGCATTTCACCATATATTAAATACAATTAGAAATTTCAATGAAATGATGATAATATAAATACAAAAAATAAAAATTTATTCATCAAAGAGAATGGCATTTAACCACAAATCCCAACAAAGACATGAGAGCAAGGTACAAGCATGTGGGTTTGATATAGTGCTCTTATTCTTAAAACAATTATGACTAATCCCAGCACAATCATAAGCATGCCTTTCAAATTTTGGTTAATTCTCCTTAGTGGTCAATCTCATGATTTGAACACAAACTACACAATACTCTTTCTCCACTACATTGGAAAATCATAACTCTATAACTTGATATTCTTGAAATATGTCATGATATAACTGAATTCACCTGCAAAAGGTACTACTTAAGATACTTTCACTCATGACATCAATTTTACCTTTTCAAGCTAATTGTACCTTGTTCACTAATTAATTAAAATAGATTTTTAGGGGTGAATATAGAAAAACCATTCCAGACTTTCACAATATGTAAAATAATTAACAAGTGCTTGCACAATAAAACAAAAATAGCCCTCCACTCCACATTTTATTGTGCTGAATAAGAGCAATGATAATATCAAATCTGCATCTAAAATAATTATTACTCTTTATTTTGGTATTTTGAAATGTACCACAATTTTATTAATATCATACAAAAAAACAAATCATAATAACCTAATTGGTTTAAAAGCAACTACTAACTTGTGCTAACACTTTTTGCCTTAATAATAATTCAAAACAATTCAATTATCAAAACATTTTATTTATCTTCATCTTTCATCTCTAAAACTAATAACGTAAATAAATTTAAGAAAATATTCTAAGTCAAAGAAATTATTTCCAAATTAAACCCTAATCCAACCAAAAATGAAGCATAACACATAAATTTGACCAAAAGGTTAAATGAAAAGCAATAAATTTCATGGGAAGTAAAAAAACACATTACCTAAAAAATGCGACATTGAGCTCCAAATAAAGAGTTAATGGTCAAAGGGAGAGGTCAATTTTAGGTTTCAAACAGAACTAAAAATCGATTAAAAGATGTGCGAAGTGGAGAATAACAGTATTAATAGCAAAAATAAATTAAGAATTTTTTGTTGTGATATCAGAGATCAAAGGTCGAGTATGTGAGAAGGGAGAAGACGATCTAAAGTAGGGTTAAAGAATTGTTTTTATTGTTTATGTTTTATCTAAACAACTTCGTATTTAGGGTTCATTTGCGACAACTAAATTAGCCCTTACAATTCACTACCATCACTTTTCCATGACTTTAAGAGAAGAATCTTACCTAGTAGTAGTTTCCTAATAATTTCTTTAGTGTTTTAGAATTGAAATGGTGAATATAGTTGAAGATAAATGCCTATTACAAACACAAGTAATGAATGAATCGCATTCCAAGGATTGTGATAATGAAAAGCTATACTCAAGAAAATCAAAGGAAGGGCATAATGAGAAGAGTATAAATAAACCATTTGATCTAGGCCATTAAGGTTTACTTCTAGCCAAAGTTGAAAGTTTTTTTGGGAAACCTCAAATCAAGATGGTTAAGACCTCATCTTAAAGAATTCCTTATAGATCTATGAAAGTCAAGGACAAGAACTCCAAGAATTATCAAAGCAAATAGGCAAAGGTTAGAACACTATTGGGAAAGAGTGGTTGATCTACTGTGAAGAAGGAATATGTCAAGTCAATAACATTAAATCAAATGCTTCTTATGAAGCACCCAAGTAGTTATATATATATATATTTTATTTTTATTGTTATTTAATAATTTTGTTTTAAAAAAACACATAGCAGGTTAGCACTACAGTGCCCACAAAGTCAGAACCTCAGAGCCTCGGCACCAAGAGCTGGAAAAGGAGTCCTAATTTCCAAGTCTCAATGCCACAACATGAAGTCACACCAACTTATCCAGCCCCTCAGCCACAACCTGGAAACAAAGATTACAGTAAGGATAACAATCTAACAGTCATAGCGAATGAGTGACCATGCATATGCTATTAGGGAAGTATTCTATTTTTGTTTTCTCTTATCGATAAGGACAATGTTAATCTTAAGTTTGGGAGAGAGAAACACTTCTCTGTGTTAATTTTCAGCATTTTATCTTATCCATAAATTTTTCCTATTGTTTTTTATTTTTTATTTTGCATGTTAATTTCTTTTAGTTGTTGTTAGTTTTGAGTTTGGTATGATATTTAGTAGTCAATAATAAGATTTTTATTATAAAAAATATAATTCTTGGGAAATGACTAATATCGTCATTATTCTTATATTTAATTATTGTATCAAGTTTTGTCTTATTGGTGATTCTTTGAATACATTTAGCACATAAGTTATTATCATTTAGTTTATTTGTTACTTAGAGAAAATTTATGAATGATAAGGATATATAGAGTCTCACATATTCTATAACTTATTTGATTATCACTCGAGACGAAATCTTAGGTTACCCATGATTAAAAAAATAATTTTAGGCTATATTTAAATCGTTTGAGCCTTTCAAGCCTACCTTATATATGTTTATCCCTAGTCACCCATGTTGAGCCAAATAACTAATTTTCTTTGTTAAACAAATATATACCTTGGCATTTAAATAAATTATCCTTCATAACACCCTTTACACCAAAGGTATCTATTCTTGTTAATGGTTTTTGAGCGTGTTGAGCTTATGAAAATAGAAATGGAATGAATAGTGATTTTGGATTTTAGTTGTTCAAAAAGGATAATGAAAACTTAAGTTTAGGAAAATAGTGATTTATTTTAAAAAAAAAAAGGAAAAACAAAGGTGGGTAAAGGTTTACCATATCCCTGGCTTAGAAAAAATAAAGAGAGAAAAAGAAAAGAAAGAAAAAATAGGCAACAAAATAGACCAAAAAAAAAGTATGAAATAAGTTTTGAGGGATCTTTAAGAGAATAAATGAAAGGTTTTATGATCTGAGAACATGAATGTGTGTTTATGGTGCGTATTGAGCTTAAGTTTATCCATTTTATCCTACCTTCACCCTAACCATACATTACAAACTAAATAATGATCTATTTGATCCTTGATTATATGTGCACTTACATTAGTAGAGAGTGATATGAAAAGTAAGCATATGAAATGTGAATAAAAATTCTTTTTGAGACAAAATTTTCATATCCTTGCATGTATAAATAGATCCAAGTGTGAATAACTAATAAGAATAACTCATACACACTCACAAAGTAAACCACATATCAAGTAAGACTAGTGCATGGATTGGAATTCTAACTTTTGTGGTATCTATAATTTTTCATGGGTTGTTAGACAAGTTGTTAAATATCAACCAATCCATCATTTTATTTTCTAGGTTTTAGATTTCTTTATACAATAACTGCTATAGAGACTATGAACAATAATTTTGTTACAATATTTTTGGTACAGTGCTCAGTGCTAGGCACTGGAACAACCAGAAAATTATAGAAAGGACAGAATTTAACCACCAGAGTGCCAAAAAGCTAGAGGCGGGGTACTAGTCGCTGGGTACTAAATATGGAAATCTAAATCTAACTTGTGTTGACTTTTTACGCTAATTTGAAAATATAAACCTATAAATAGAAGACCAAAAAGCTTATTTCAAGAGAAAAGAAGAGAGAGCAAAAATAACAACTTCTTAAAGAGTTAAAGCAACTTTTAGAGGATCAAGAAGTCTAAAAGATTGAAGATTACAACAAATTAATTTTAGCTCTTCAACTCTTTATCTTTTTAGTTTCTATGATTTTCATGAGACTTTTCTTAATAAAATTTAGAACTATTTATGTAACTTAAATCAATTTATTATCTCTTAGTTATAAATTCAATACATAATTTCAATTTATTATGTACTTAATATTTTCTAATTACTTAATCAATAATTAAATTGTCGTAGGAACTTTATTGAACTTGGTAAAAGAATTTAGGCATTGGCCTTGAATAAATTAATGCATGATCATGGTGTAACAGCTTTATGTGAGATAAGAATATACTCATATGACATATATAACTTTTAAAGGCCATGTTCTTAAACAGCTTTATTTAAATATGATTACCATGGGAATTTAAATAATTGATTAGATAAAATACGTCACTCGACTATTGGAAGAGGCTTGTGAACTATTAAGTTTCTTAGTTAATAATTCATATTAATAAATTAAATTATGAGGAATAGTTGAGATTCAAGTAAGGTATTGAGGGATAATTATTGTACTAAACTCTTTATAATTGATGAATTAATATCTTTTTTTTTTTTTTTGCTCTATTTTACTTTCTTTTTTTTATTTATTTTAGGCTTTTTAGAATACTTAGATTGTTTGACTAAGAATGAAAAGATATAATTTTAATATTTAACAAAGTTAATATTAATTTCTTACGGGAACGATATTATACTTTTATTATATTACTTATTTACAATAATGTGTACTTATACTTTAATCTAACACAACTGGGCCATGAAGCTTATTAAAGATAAACACTTCCAATAACCGGATGATACCCTTCATAAAATACTTAAACAGATGGAAAGCTTCTTGTAGACCAAAAGAAATCAAGGAAACTACAAAACAAAGTATGGAAGTTCACCTTCATGGGCAATCAACTATATAAAAGGTCATTCTCCAGGGTCTACAAGAGGTATGTACCCGTAGATGATTTGAAAAGAATATTCAAAGAAATTCACAAAGGAATGTGCGGGAACCATTCCAATGGGAACATCTCCGCACACAAGACCATGTGCCAGAGATATTTCTGGCCATCCATTAAGAGAAACGCCTTCGAATTTGTAAAGAGGTGTAAAACGTGCCAAAAATATGTGACCCTTGCCCATCTACAAGAAGGAGATCTAAACACAATTTCTGCCTGGAGCCTACAGTTCTTTTCATCTTTAAAACTTTCGTCTGTCTGCTCCCTTAGTTACTTAGCCTAATGCCTAGCATCCTGAAACTTCTTCTTGTAGGCCTATGCAATAAACAGGCTATTCTGCATAGCCTGTAATCAAGAACAGACGTCAACGAACCTATACAAAGGAAAAAGCAAAACTTTCATAAAAATAGCAAAATACTTACCTTCAACGTGGAGGCAGCACTCACACTCTCCCAATCACTTGCCCATATGTTAGCAACCAATAAGCAAAAATCTCCCCGTCATTCCTAAGAATAATAGACTCCTACACATAGTTACCCAATCCCCTTTTCCAAAAGTGGAAGTAGACTCATCCTTAAAACACTGAGCACAATGAGGAGGAGAACAAGGAGGCTAATACCTCTTTCTCGAACTCCTTCCCTACTTAAGGCCAACACCTTCTTCAACTCTGACCTCTCCTCTCTCTGATTCCACTCTTTGAGAGGGGAAAGACCCTCTGAGTCACTGATCTTAATAGGTTCTTTTGCAATAGTAGAACCTGTGAGAGTCAGTAAAACTACAAAATCACAAGGAGACATAAGAAAGAAAAATTAAAATGTTCAAATATATATATATATAATATAGTATAAGAAAGAAAAGCATCCTTTACCTAAAGGCATAAATAGTTCTGGAGTAGCCCAAAAAAGAAGTCTTCTTGTAAAGGAACCTCACTAGATTCTGCATTAGTCACTAATTCTAGAGGAACCACCCTAGGTTCCTCAATCTCAAGCACTACCACAGCAGCCTTAATATCTTTTCGTCATACCTTCGGTATCGCCTCAAGAACTTCTAATATAGTTTCTGGAACTATCAAAAGAGCCTCTTCACTTCCAGCGATGGCCATAAGGTTCTGCCCTAGATGTCTTAGCAGGCAAAGCCCTAGTACTCTATGGTACACTCTTGGACCCTTTTCTTTTGGTCTGTGACCATCTTGGAAGTAAAAACTCTGACAATACATTTCGAAGTTACGCCCTAAAAGACAGACAGAGTATGAAAGAACAAAGCAAAGGAAAAAAAGAAAACAAATCCGCAACTCTTCCCAGAATGATGCACCTTGAGGGACGAAACTACCTGCAGGAACAAAAGTGGATGTCCCCATCCCCGAAGGGAATGCCCGTGATGAAAGATCCATAAATGAATTTGAATATTCGAGGATGGATTTTGAGACCGCTATTGAGGTACCACTCCCTAGAGTCACAGGATTCACTGGAACTATCAGGCCTTTGATCAGCTTCATCTACTGCAACAGAATCGCCATGTCCCGGGGAAGATCAGGCTAAAGTAAAGTCAAAGACCTCCCTCTCCTTAGAGACCCGAATTACTTTTACCTATGCGGCTACATATAAAGAAAAAAATGGGATGAGCTGAGTTATTCACGGAACCTAAAAATTAAAACATAAAGAAAACCATTTTCAGGACTTGCTAATATCTGGGAAGAACCCTTGTAAGTAAAAGGGATGAATATAGCTTCATCAAAAAAAGGATCTCTATTCAAGAATAGTTCCTCCATAGACAAGAACTCTCGATATAGAATGGGTTACAAAAACCCACTAAATAGAAAGAAAGAGTTCCGACCTTAATGGTCAAATCAAAGAGAGTTAGGGTTCCGGCCACAACTACTCCTCTTTCGTAAGAGTTCACGAGAAGTGACACACTCTCTCAAACCTTGTATATTTTCACAGCATTTTCAGGGTGTAGATATGCTTGTGGTGGATTGACTTCTTCCAAAAGTGTTTCCGAATGAACCCTTCTCTCCTTGAAATAGAAGGAAAAGTAATTGTGGTTTTTCAATAATAAACACCATATTACGTGTTTACCTCATAAGAAAGCTAAGGTTATTTCTAGTCACACTAATAACAATGCACTCTTTGAAACTGGCTCTCTTCCCTTTAAAATTCTCCAAGAATGTCCTTCCTCCCTTAAACAACCAGAAGTAATTTGCTTTAGAGCATATTAAGTATTAGGTGATGAAGACATCGTAAAGGGTCAAACAGGGGATCTATCATATGGTTTAGGATGATCACAGCCTGAAGCAAATAGAACACATTTGGGTGAATCTAAAGTGAAGATGGACCTGTTATATGTAAGAACTCCAAGATGATAGGAGGGATTAGAAACATAAAGCACTTAAGTTGCTCCCTAAATAGAGGTAGTTCCCTCAATTTTATAGTCTTAGGTTTTCCTGTAGGGATTCTTATGGGAAAGAACCCTAACCTTTACCTTTTTAGACATATGGTAAGTGGTTTTCAATTCATCTACTAAAAAGTGTTCATACTTTGGACCATTTTGTTTTAGGTTATTTGAAAAAGGAAAAGAGCTTCCTTCATAGATTATAGATTTTTGAACAAGAATAAGGATGAATGCAAAGAAGGGATTTGAGAAATACCTTTCAAAATGTTGGAATGAGAGGAAAAAAATATGGCAAGTCATTTTTTCATAATCAAAAAGTAAGAAACCGCCTCCAGTTAGAGCTACACATCCACTTAAAAGAATGAAAATGTCATCGAGATTGGATGTTTCTCAATTTGAAACAAAGGTCACTTAAAAAGAGACGGGACTTTTAGAATACAAATTGGTTCGTTAATAAAGAAGTATGTCTTATACGCTTTAGGGACACACTCTACTTATAGGGGAGGGAGTTTCTGTTGGGCTTATTATTAATACAGCCTAACTAGCCTACACCACTAAAATAAAAGGTGGACCTTTTCTAAGATGCAGGCCATATTATTGAAACACTAGATCTAACATCCTCACACATGGCCTAATATAGTCTAAGGACCCAAAACTAAATTTTCTATTCAAAAATAGGTAACATTTAACCTAGTAACCCATGGATATTTTTAAAACGGATTAAAAAATACGCAAGAACAAGAAAACAAATTTGAACTATAACATCAACTCCTTTCTCAATTGTTATATTTTAGTTTAAGCATGATTATAGGTCCTAATTTATCTTTACTTTTTCGGACATATTGCATCATGCATGTTTTTACGTACACAACTATTTCGGATTTAATTTTGTCACTATATAAACATACTATTTTATGTTCATGATTCATTTAGTCAAATTCATACACATTCAATTCCCTAGAGCAATTTGTAAGAGCATCTTTGGCATCCAATTACTCTCTCGCTAGCATTAGAAATACTCTTCATAAACTAATACTCTTTCTCTTTGATCAAATATTGATTTGAGTGTCGGGATATTTTTTTTTACAGGATAACAGTTTTGTCTCTGCGAGAAGGAGAGTTCAAAGACCAAAAAAAAAAAAGGCAAAAATATTCTCATAAATTCTGAGAAACTCAAAGGCAAAAAAGTAATTTCGAGAAGTTCCCAAATCCAAGAACTTCTATAACGATACAGATCTAACACGAATTTTGATATATCTTAGTTCAAATTTTAAATTTTAACAGTAAAGTTGAAATCTTAACTTAAAACATATTACACAAAATTTGAAACTGATATGTATAAATAGGGATCCCAGAACGGGAATGGCTTGATAATGATGATGACGAAGGTTGTAAAATCAATCATAGACATTTCCAAGACATAAAGTGAAACAATATAGTTAAAAGTAGATAATTAATCAAGTATTAGGATGTGCAAGTCAAACACTCCTTTTCCATGAGAAAAAAATTGACTTCAATGCCCCGAAAAGAAAGTGCTTTTGTGCTTTTGTTTCTTTTGCTTCAGGCACGAAAGCAGCCAGCAGATTGTTTCTGCAAACAGACTTTAAGATCAACATACTCCACATTATTACTAACCATAAATATAAACCCAAAATGAAAACAAAAAGAAGAAATAAAAAATCTCCCAGATGAGTATAAGTTCTGGACTGTCGTCTGTCGCAGTGCTTCTTGATCATGACTTAGTTGCTGCTTTTTCTTGGCAGGAATTAAAGCCATATACATATATATATAAAATCAGCCCAGATGTGTATATAAAAAAAGAAGTATACAAGAGTGATATTGATTCGGCTCGTCTAGTTAGGGCTACAAAATGAATGAAATTAAGATGAGCCGAAGCAATATCACACCATGTCTGCTTCTCCTAAAAGTGCTTTCTCTGCTTGCTCTCCATGGAACGACTTCAAAGAGTCCCTTCCCTTTATATAGATAGAAGAAAGGGTCTTTCAGTCTCTGCACTGTATTAAAGGGTAAGACTGCCATATAATCGAATCTACTATATTATTTTTTTCTAACATTATTTTTTTTGTGGGATATAGGAATCCCACTAGCCATCCAATCCAATCACTTTCATTGTTAATTTGAACCATCAATCAGTATATTTATAATTTATTTTTGTGGGGATTGATTTTTTTTTTGTTGGATCATGGCTTTTGAGTTATATTTATCATCATATGACTCATCATTCAAGTCGTAGATATACAAATGTCATGGTGAGTTAATCATATAAAAGAATTTATTCATAAAAAAGTAAAAATATGCGCTTTTTTTTTTTATATACTTATAATTTTCAAGGTTGAGTCTTCACCAATTTTATTTTACTTTATATGAATGTTTGTAGAGGTTTTATCAAAATATTTTTAGCTATTTAGTTTTAAATTTTAATTTTTAGCAAAAATTATATGTTGCCAGAATCAAGCTTTAGTACCAATCTCACTTAGGAATTAGTTTTATCATTGATTCCACTTGTTAGAATTTTTACATGTCGTAATATCGCATAACCTAGTATTTAGCAGCATAAAATACTATACATTTTGTGAAAAATTTTACTCACAAGTAAAATAAGAATAAACAAGATCAACTATAAGATAGAAAAAATAATCAATCATATAAAGAATAAGAATATACATGGTTCAATAATAAATGTCTACATCTATAGTAGATCACTACATCATCACTTTTTTTATTCAGTTCTTTTGTACATAAAGAACTCCCATAAGAGAAATCCAAGAAATACAATAGTAGATGAGCTCCTAAAAGATCCCCCAGTGCTTTCTTACACTTATGCCTAGCACTCAAGTACTCTATGGGACTCTTCCACGCTTATGCCTAATGTCAGAGTTACCCCAGCCCTCTATTCTATCTCTTATTGATATATTGTCTATTCCAATATATTACAAGAGTTTACATAGGCTCTACACGACCCTAGAAACCCTATTTCTTCTTAGAATATAATTCCACGCAAAAGGGAAGTCTAAAATCAACTAAAAAATCCCTAAATTTCTAAAATCCGTGCTTCTTTTAAGCTGGACATGGCGATGCCAGTGCAACTAATGAGTGGTGGCACAGCGCCACCAAGCTGGTGTTAGGGCGCTAGTATGAGTAATTAGTGGCACAGTGGTGCCACCGAGCTGCGCCGCGATGCCAAGGCTTAGAACTGACCTCCCTTTGCACCTTCATGCCCCTCTTCGCTTCTAGTTCTTTGTTTTTGTCCCTTTCTCGTATGTCTAGTGCACACTTAACTTCATGTTTGACTCCTTATTGGTCTTCAACTGAAAATCTAACTCAACTATGATTTTGAATCCCCAAAATTCCAACAGTTTGCTTCTCAATTCAAAATCTCTCTAAGAGGCTTTTTAGGAATCCACCACTCTTTATCCAATGCTTAATTACTCTAACATTAATTCTAGTTAAGTTTCATGCCCAAACTTTAACTCTCTTAAAGCTCGTGGATTCGGTCTTTTAAGATTCTAAATGTATCTCTCTTCAGGTAGCCATCATATTATGATATTTACTGTCACTTCACACCATCATAATATCTTTATGGCTATATCATCGCTTACCATACATTCTCTTTTAACCCTTACCACTATAATGAGATAATATACAATGTTATCCTTGGTATGCATCCGATCAACAAATTCATAGTAAGACCTCACAATATTCTATCAAGCATAAAGCCTTTATTGTTCTTTTTACCCATAGACCCTTTACATATCTTTTATATTCCTTCTACGAGAAGCCATCAAGGATTCAATAAATCCAAGTCTTATTCATATACTAATTACAACACCTCCATCATTCCTTGCCTTCCTCTCTAATTGTTCTTCAATCTCTATTCTACAGCCTTTTTCCTTGCAGTCAAGTCGATACAATCCTAGGCTCTTGATCTTTTTTCATCCCTACTCTTTTGTCTTTCATACTTGTGGATTCCTATAGTTAAACAACCTATGCTCGGCTATTGACCTTAACCATAGCTCTGATACCAGTTTGTTATGGGAATTAGCCTTTAGTATCAATCCCACTTAGGAATTAGCCTTACAATTAATTCTACTTGTTGGAATTTTTACGTGTACTACTATCTCTTGGCCCAATATTTAGCACCATAAAACCCTATGCATTATGCAGAAGACTTCACTAATAAATAAATAAGAATAAACAAGATCAACCACACAATAGAGATAACAATCATTCATATAAGGCATAAGAATATACGTGGCTCAACAACAAATGCTTATGTCCATGGTGGATCACCAGATCCTCTTTTCTTTTATTTAGTTCTTTTATACACAAAAGAACTCCCAAAATAAAAACTCAAGGAATACAATAATAGACAAGCTCCTAAAGGATCTATCCAATACTTTCTTACGCTTATACCCAGCATTCACGCACTTCATGGCACTCTTTTGTGCTTATACCTAACGCAAGAGCTGCCCCAACCTTTTATTCTCTCTCTTGTTGATGCATTATCTATTCTAATATAATACAAGGGTTTATATAGGCTCTACATTGTCCCTAGAAACCCTTTTTTATTTTGTTGGAATATGAGTCTATGGAGAAGAAAAGTCCAAAATAAACTCAAACACAAATAAAAAACTAAAACATATACTTTCTAAACTAGGTGTTGCGGTGCTAGTGCGACTAATTAGTGGCGACACAACCTCCTTTTATGCCTTTTCATCCCTCATCGCATTCGACTACCTGTTTTTGTCCCTTTTCTCATATATCCAGCGGATAGTTGACTTCATATTCAACTTCTTATTAGTCTTTATCTCAAAATCAAACTCAATCTTGATTTTGAATCACTAAAATTTCAATATTATATAATCAACTTAGTAAAAAATATATTTTAAAATGCTATAATACTTTACCAGACAAAAAGATTTTTTTTCTCAAAAGGTTAAAATTTGAGATTTTGTTTAATAAGCATGAAATAACTTTTATAATTTTCCATAATTGTTTCTAAAGTTGTAATAACTAATCAATGTAAAAAAATAATAATAATGAAAGAGCTCTTTTTAACCAATAAAGCAAAAACATGTTAAATGAACATTTTTGTCATGTATGAATGAGTATTCTTCGTAAATTGTGTATATGTTAAATTTATTTTTATTTTTTAAAATCATTTTAAGAATTTGTTAATTGCCTTTTGTGATTTTGTATTTTTATGATTTTTTAATTTTTAATAAATGTTAATATATTTTTTACTAATTGATCAATTTTAAAGAAAAATTAGTATTGAAAAAAGAAAGATAAGTATTTATTAAGAAATGAAGAAAGAAACAAAGTTTGTGATGTTAAATTGTATTGTATTATGTGAGAATATGATTAAAAATCTTGTTAAAAATGAGTTGGAGGTAAGTTAATGTGAAAAGGATGTGAAGTGGAAGTATGGAAACTCAAAATATGAACACATTTGAATTGAATGAACACTATGACATTCAAAGAGGGAACACTTCACATAAATTCTAACAAGTGGGGCAGGAAAACTATCAAGAGAGTACCTCAATGTTCAATCCACACCCCAACATTATGAAGACAATGCCCCAGTATTAATGCGACTTGGTACAACACCCAATGTTTAGAAGTTAACATCCCACGTTAATGCAACATCCTATATTAATTCAAACTCATATTAGGGTTAACTTAATACGTGTGTAGACTATATAAGGGCCTTTATATTAGTTTGAGTAGGTATCACAATGTTATCACAATAACATAACACATCATGGAGAGAGCAATTGTTGTAATGCCTTCTAGATAGAGAGTATTTTTTGTGAGTTCTTTCTAAGAGTTCTTTATGAATTCTTGTTAATTCAATAAAAGAAGTAAGATCTTGATCCGCTATAAAAGTAGGTAATTACCAAACCACGTAAATTGTTATATATGTTTTCTTATAATTTCCTTCTCAATTCTATTTTATTTTGTTTGTTACACTATTATACTTGTGTGTGTAAGTGCTTCTATCAACAAACTGGTATCAAAATTGAGATTAGAGGCTTGATACCTCAACAACCTAGTGTCAAAGCAAAGGCTTAGCAATCATGACAACACCCAATTATGAAGTAGAAAAAAAATCAATAATAAGAATGACTTTAATTTATGGCAGGTTAAAGTGATGGATTATTGGTACACCAAAGATTAGGAGTGGCCTTAGAAGAGACTGGAGCTCCATCTAGCGAAGAAAAAAAATTAGAGTCATCTAAATTTAAAGCAAAAAGAAAAGATATTCAAGATATGGCTCATAATGCAATCGTTCTATCTTTAAGTGATGAAGTATTAAAGGAAGTTACTAGTTAAAAAACAACCATTGATCTTTATAGAAGGTTAGATAATCTTTATATAACGAAGTCATTGGAATATAAAGAAGAAAATCTATCAATTGTCCATGTTAGAAGGGACACCAATTAAAGACCATATAGATGTCTTAAATAAGATCATAATAGATTTAAAGACAATCGATGTGAAGATAGAGAATGACAATAAGGCGGTCATCTTTTTAAGTTCTTTCCCATAGAGTTATAAACACTTTTTTGATACTCACTCTACGGCTGAGAGAGTTTAACCATAAAAGATGTTAAATTATTGTTAAACGCAAAGAAATTGGGAAACAAGATAGAGGCTAATGCAGAAAGGTTAACTACAAGAGGAATGCCTATGCAAAGACAAGAAAAGTTAAAGAATGGCTCAAGATCAAAGTCTATGGGCTATTTTAAGAAGTGTTGTTGCTACAAGAAATATGGTTATTTCATAAAGGATTGTGTCAAGAAGAAAACAAGGGATAAGAAAAAAGAGGCAAATGCCACTATAGCTTATTAGAATAGTTATGTAAGCGCATAGACCCTTGTCGCTTATTATGATAAAAGTTCTAGTGATTGAGTTTTGGATTCGAGTTTTACATTTTATATAAACCCAAATAAGTCCTTATTTACTAACTTTTAGCCTATTTAACAATAGTAAAGTGTTAATAAGGAATGATATGGCTAGTCAAGTGTTAGGGATTGGGAGTGTTAGATTAAGGTTATATGATGTAAACGTGAGATAGTTACTAGAAGTTAGGTATGTTCCAGAGTTCAAGTGGAACTTAATTTTTAAGGGATGTTAGATTAGAATAGGTATTCCATCAAAGCTAAAAGAGGGATTTTAAGAGTGTTTAAAGTTTTTTTGGTTATAATGAGAGATGATAGGCACAATGGTGTATATATACTAAAAGGAGAGGTAGTTAGTGGTTTTGCATCATTCTCTATTGATGATAAGAATATGTAAACCAAGTTATGACATCTAGTGTTAGCTGACCTAGATGAAAGAAACTTAAAGCAGTTATATAATTAAAAAGTGTTTGGTAAGGATAAGTTCCAACCATTAGAGTTTTCTAAGCATTGTGCACTTAAGAAAGCACATAGGATAAAATTTATTACTAGTGAGCACAAAACTAACAGGAGTCTTGATTATTTACACTCGAATATTTGGGTACCATCACAAATAGTTACCCAAGGGGGAGAAAATTACTTTTTAACGTTTATTAATGATTATTCTAGAAAGCTGTTGATATATATATTGAAAACCAAGAAGTAAGTGTTTCAGTCATTCGAAATATAGAAAGACCTTGTTGAAAATCAAACTGGCAAGAAGATTAAGAGACTAAGAACGGATAATGGTCTCGAGTATTACAACAAAGGGTTGGATAGCTTTTGTGCCAAGTATAAAATTGAAAGGCATAAAACTGTGAGATCAACACTACAACAGAAGGGTCTGGCAAAATGGATAAATAAAACTTTACTCGAGAGAGTTAGATGCATGTTGATCAATGTGAATGTGTTTAAGGTATTTTTGGGAGAGGCTGAAATGACAGTAACCTACTTGATGAATAGAAGTTCTTCCTTAGAGATAGGCTTCAAGATACCAGAAAAGAAGTCGCTTGAAAGCTTTTTTAAGTATGATCATCTTAGGATATTTGGATGCCCAACATTCGTGCATGTGAATCAAGGCAAGTTAGAACATAAATCCCTTAACATGATATTCATAAGATATCCAGAAGGTATTAAAGGATACAAGGTGTGGTGTAATGAGTTGAAGCCACCTAAAAGTATCATCAGTAGAGATATGACATTCGATAAGATGACAATGTTGAAAGTCTCTCAACAAGAAATAAAAGAAGAGCTTGTGCCAAAAGGAGTTTCAGCACCATAAATAATTAAAGTGGAAGTGAAATTTTTTATGCACTCAGATCGACACTTCAGGAAATTAACCTTTAAAGTCAAACTAAAGACATTAGTTAGTTCCTCAAAGTCCACTCAAAATCAGATTATGATTCTTGAGATGAAACTTGAAAAGTACTAACTAGCCAGAGATAATACTATTTTAACTAAGGAGAATGATAATGCCACTAATAATGTATTTTTAATCAGACTTTTACTTATGCGTTTAATTTTTCTTATATATTTAATTTTTCTTTCACTCTTGAGTTTAATAAGTCTAAGATATATAGAGAGGCTATAAACAGTGAAAAATAGTAGCTGGCCATAGAGGAAGAAATTATTTTCCTCCTCAAGAACCATACCTGAAATTTGGTGGAGAGACCTCAACGTAATAAACTAGTTAAATGCAGATGGATGTACAAGGTTAAAGAGGAAATACTGGGAGTAGAGCCTATGAGGTTTAAAGCTAAGCCAGTAGGACAAAATTTCACTCAACGTGGGGAGATAGACTTTTATGAGATATTCTTACTAGTAGTCAAGCATACATTTATTAGGATTTTGTTAGCTATGTGTGTAAACTTTAATTTACATTTAAAGCAGATGGATGTGAAGACAACTTTTATACATGGAGCGCTAAAAGAGAAAATATACATGCCACATCCACTAGCATTTATAGAACCCGGCATAGAGGATCATGTTTGTTTGTTTAAAAACTTATTTTATGCATTGAAGCAATCTCCTAGATAGTGGTATAGGAGATTTGATGACTTCAGATGACTTATAGGTTCAATAGAACCAATTATAATGATTGTGTGTGTACTTTAAGAACCTAAGTAATGAATTGAGTATGTATTTACTTTTGTATATGGATGATATGCTAATTAGATGTAAGGATATAAAAGAAACACAGAAACTTAAAAAGCAGTTGAGCTGCGAGTTTGAGACGAAGGATTTGGGAGCAGTGAAGAGAATCTTGGGAATAGATATTGTACAAGAAAGAAGAGATGTTATCTTCTTATCACAACAAAGATAAATACTCAAGATACTTGAAAGATTTGGTATGTCATATGCAAAGACTGTCTCTACTCTTTTTGACCATGTATTTCAAACTTTCAGCAGCACAATCGCCAAAATCTAAAGAGGATAAACTATATATAAGTAAAGTATCATATACTAGCATTGTTGGGAGCATTATATATGATGTAGTTTGCACAAGCTTGGACATAGCTCAAGCCGTGAGCGTTGTGAGTAGGTATATGGAAAATCTAGAGAAAGATCATTGGCTTGCAATCAAATAGATTTTGAGATATCTAAAGGGAACATTGAAGCAAAGTTTGCTTTATAAAAGGCTAATAATGAAGGTAGAATGATAAGAGGATACATCGACTCAGATTAAGTATATGAAAAATCCAAAGAAAAATCATTAGCTTGCAGTCAAATAGATTTTGATATATCTAAAGGGAACATTGGATCAAAGTTTTCTTTATCAAGGGCTAAGAATGAGGGTGCGATGATAAGAGGATACGAGTGACCTTGAAAAAAGAAGGTCATTGATTGGGTAGGTATTCACAGTGTTTGGGTGTAGTGTGTGTTGGAGGTCAATTTTACAGCACGTGGTGGCACTATCAACCATGGAAGTAAAATATATAGTTGTAAGACAAGCTATAAAGAGGCCATATGATTAAAAAGAATCTGCGCAGAGGTAATGGCTATTGAAAATATTAACACTAGACTATATTGTAATAGCTAGAGTGTCATACATCTAAGTAAGTATCAAGTGTTTTATGAGAGATCAAAACACATTAATGTACAACTTCTTTTCATTAGAGAGATAGTTTAAAGTGGGGAGATTAGTCTAGCAAAAATTCAGTCGTCTGAAAATTCCACTGACATATTGACTAAGCCACTGTCCTAAGTTAAGTTAGTCATATGCAATAACTTAACAGGAATCACTACTATGTAAAGGTGATGATGATGTGAATATGAAAGATCTTAGAAGTTTTATAGATAATTTTGAATCACTAAGGGAATTTTTTAGAATATGATTAAAAATCATGTTTGAAACTAGTTGAAGTCAAGTCAATATGAAAGGGACGTGAAGTGAAAGTGTGGATATTTCAAATATGAACACACTTTAATCGAGTAAAAGTCGTGGTGTTCAAAGAGGGAACGCTACCATGCAAATTCTAGTGAGTTACGTAAGAAAGTTGTCAATAGAATGCCCCAGCATTCTAAGTGAACACTCCAAGGTTAAGAAGATAACACCCCAACTTTAATGTGACTTAGCACAATGCCACAATGTTTAGAAGTTAACGTCTTAACGTTAATGCGACATATTCTGATTTTGGAAGGATTCCTATGTTGGTTCAAACACCCTGAATTATTTCAACTCATATTAGAGTTAATTGAGGATGTATGTAGGCTATATAAGGGGCTTTATATTAGTTTGAATAGATATCACAACGTGACCTCAACAAAATAACACACAATTAAAAGAACAATTATTGTAATTATTTCTAGAGAGGAAAAATATTTTTTGTAAGTTCTTTCTAAGAAGCTTTTATGAATTTTCGTTGATTTAATAAAAGAAATAAGATCTTAATTTACCATAGATATAGACAATCGCCAAACTATGTAAATTTTTATGTGTATTTTCTTCTAATTTCCTTCTCAATTTTTTTTTTGTTTTGTTTGCTACATTATCATAATTGTGTGTAAATGCTTCTGTCAATATATTGAATTATATAAGTAATATATTATTTTAATACTATATATAATACGTATAATATTTAAAACAATCGTATATCATTTCATATTCTAATCTAATAAAGTATATAAGCGCAAAATGCATAATTTGTACTCTAAAATCTAAATTACTCTCACGTTTCATATATAAGTGGGGAAGAGGATTTGAATCTGAAATCTCTACTAAAATAAAGATAAATATATTGTCCACCTCTTACCGGTGGCTGTGCTCTAAAATTACTCAAAAACATGATTTATTTTCGTTTTTCGAAAAGTTCAAATTAGGTCACTGAATATAGAAGCTAAAGGTTCCGTCTCCACTAATAGCTTGATTTTCAATTTACTGGACAGCATTATCAGAAAAGACATAAAGCCAAGGATAGAGTTAATTATGATTTCTTGAAAAGTTAGAACGTTAAAGATTAATCTACTCCTCGTCATCCAATGCTTTAAGGATATGATTACTTATAATTTCGCTGACAGCTTTAACCATAAAAACTACACTAATCATGTGTTTAAATTCCTTGACTTCTTTCTCCCACTTAAATTTGTAAAAATTATCATCAAAGTTCTTGAAGTTTTGCGTTTTGTTATATAAGTCTCAATTGTTAATTATTTTATTTATTTATTAACAGCTGGAGGGGCGAAAATAGAATTTTTAAGCCTAAGATTCTAAAAAAAGGAAATGACCCGTTTGCCATCGACGAAAAATGAGAAAACTAATAAACATCCCTCTCAATTTTGTATGAGCAGAATTCAAATACTAATTTTTTTGAACTATTTTAAAATTAATCAATTAAATTAATTGATATTCTCAAATATTTATTTAATAAATGGTGAAAAGAACAAACGATACCCCATATTTAATAAGATGTAAAAATTGAAAGACCTAAAATAATAATACTCCTATCCAAATGCTTTTTTTTGTTAACCTAATTTTCTTCCAAGGAAAAATCTAAGATGGGCAAATCTAAAATTAAAGAGGGACAAGAATCTTATTTTCCTAACTTGGGTAATTTAAAGGTTCTTCTTTTCCTCTCAATTAAATTAATGAACAATTGACTCAATTTATAATAAAAAGCAAGGCTAGTATGTCTTAAACGAGAACCACTTATTAAACTATTTATCAAAAGAAGTTTTGGATTCTGTAGATGATTTTTTGAGCACGTGTCACATTGTGTATACTCTATAACTTATAAAGTAGCATTTGAATATTAACAATTTCATAGATTAATTAATATTATAACATTATATTGATATACAATTAGAAGTCTATTAAGTCATATAATAATAATATTTATTGTGATGCAGTCTATAAATTTAAATTTAAAAAAATCAAACCTATTCTATTAAAAATTGGAGAACACTAAAATACATTTACCAACAAATTATTAAGAAAATAACGAAGTTGTCATCCCAAAATAATATGCAATAAATCTAGAAAATCATAAGAGATCTTTCCCTCAATGCAAGATTTAGAACAAAACATCTTTCACAAAAGTAGGTTTTTGTCTACTTGAAGGATTCGAATATAAATAAATCAAGCCTCTAAAAGGATAAGTAAGATTTATATTAAAAAAAAAAAATCTTACCCTTTTAAAATACTGTGCCCTTATGTAGTATCTCCATACAAGTTGTGAAGAAAGTTGAGAGATCGAGCAGCCACTTTGTCTTGTCTTTGGGTTCGGGTGTTTCTAAACTTGGTTAAAGTTGTTAAAAGCTTTGATTGATTTGTCGTTAATGGTGGAATTTAATTCCATGTTATAGTCTAATAGATTCCGATTAAGAGCCTGGCTGTCCTTTGCTAATTTATATTTTAGTCCAATAAAAATACAATAATTCATCACATTAACTAGTGACCGAAAATTATTAAGTTGAGGGAAGATGTCAGCTTTAACTATGATTTAATTAATATATACTAATTTAATTTCAGTTTTTTTACTATAAATACTCGGTTAATCATTTAGGGATGTTTTTGACTATTTTTTATTGTCATTTTGATTTCTAAATCATGATCATTTTTGTTCCTATAAAAATTAATTGAATATTTATAAATAAAAAAAAGAATTAAATTAGTACATATCAATTAAATTAAGGACAAAATTAGTATTTTTTTTAATCAAATGTGAATGATGGATATATATACATCGACATGATTATTATATATTATAAATAAATGAAATAGTATTAAGTTTGCACATTACAAAAGTGTGAAATTAAAATTATACCATATAATTTAATTTAATTTTGATATTGATCTAAGGTTATATAATATTGTGAAATTTCAAATATGTATTTTAGTACGCAAATGTTAGCAAAATTTAACTAACCACAATCTTTTATGTTATTAAAATCGGTCAATCCCTAATTTTCTACAACTTCAACATAAATTATTTTTGGTCATTATATCATAACTAATCACAATGTATTAATCATGTTTATTAAAAAAAAAATAGTTTCTTTTGCAAGGATAATTTAAGAAAAAAAATGAAGTTATACAAATATTATAAATGAAGTCTTAAGCAAAGAAAGTGTTAAAATTGGTGATTTAACAATCATGTATGGGCATGAATTGAGATTGATACAAATAGAGAGTCATTAAGAAATCAAGAACACATTAGATGTACGACGAAAAAGCAAGATAGAGAATTAGAAGTAGGGAGAAGCGCAAAAATATAGGGATATAACTCTATATCCCAGTGTCGCGACACTAGCTTGGTAGAACTATAGCGCCTGAGACAGAAGCTTTAGCACGACATCATTGGCCATGCAATGCTAGATTGAGTTACACCAGTGCTATGGCGCCAGGCTTTGGCGCCGCAGCACCTAACTTTGGGAACTTCTATTTTTGACTCGAATTTAACTTCTTTGAGAGGGTTTCAAACTCTTACAAGTATGGACTTTTATTCTAACTAGGTTTAGAATTTTTAGGGCCTTAATAAGCACTATATACTATAATATCCAATCCCTATTAATAGTATTGGCGCTTAAATTTCGGTATAGAGCAAATAAGACACCGTAGGGTTACTCGATTTTAATCCTATTAGAAATATTCCCTTTATAGTGCACGTGAGAGATATTAAACTTAATTTGATAATTTCACACTCGATCGGTGCGCCGGATGACCCTAAAATATTTTTTGAATTTTTCTCTATTGGCTTAGAAAAGGAAATCTTAATTTATTACATGAATTTCCATTTAAGGGTTATGAATGAAACAAGCCTTTGTTGAGAAATACAATCCATATATTAAGGAATGGACCAATTAGAAACAATCTCATGGATTGCCAAGTTGGAAACTCTAATTAGTTCTTTTGACTATTCTAACTAGATAATTATAAAGAAACCAATTAAATCTTTTCATTTGAACTAATGGAAAATTAGAAGTTTTAAGTAAGTTAAAGGGCAAAAAGGTCAATTTAAGGAGCACTATATAAATGTTAGAAGTGTGTAGAAATTTGAAGAGAGATCAAAACTAACACTTAGCCAAAAAAAGAGAGAAATTCGAGCTTCAAAGAGGGGTGCTGCTATAGTGACTATTCAAAAAAAATTTCATGATTTTTCATGCTTAATCAAGCCAAAATAAGGTTACATACCAATCCTTAAGCTCAATTGAAGTCTCAATTAATGGAAATTCAAGAAAAAGAGGTAAGAAAAGCATTGTTTTATGAGTTTGATAAGTGAACTTTCAATAATGCTCCAATTGACATTCTTGGCTTAGATTGAGTTGAATTCTAGTTTAGAGCTTGAAGGAGTCATCAATTTGAAGAAATTGGCAAGGTGAGAAGTAGGGTTTTTGGTGATTTTGTTGTAGATATTTCAATTGGTTATAATTAAGGCTTTAGAATGAAATTGGCATGATTTTGTTGTAATTGGAACAAGAAATTGAGAAAAAGAATATGTTGGAACCTAGGGTGAAATTCTGCCACTTTAGGGAAGTTAGAAATTGAGTGGTGTTTTGATTGAATTGTTGTGTGTAAATGGTGCATATTGTAAATTGAATGTATATAGTTGATGGAAAAACCAAAAATGAAGAAAATGGGACATAATTGTCCATGTTGGAATGGTGAAGGGCAATTATGTCCAACCAAGTTATAAAGTGTTCAATAATTTTTAGGGCGCCGGATGGTGAGTTAGTTTGATTATGGCTCCGTAACTAAAATCGGGAAGTAGTATGCATCCGGGCTTTATATGCCGATTAAGGCGTTTAGTAGTTAAATGAGATTCTAGCATTCGATTTAGTTCTAAATGTCATTTGTGGCGCATAGGTGAAGATAACCGAGAGCGAAATTGAGCGCGGAGCGGTCGTGAGTGGAAATCTGCCATTTCTTTTACTTTTTATTTATTATGTTTTCGCATAATGAATATGCATGTTTTATGAGCTTTCGATGCATAACTATGATTTATGATCTTAATATATATTCATAGACATGTTGTTACATGTTCGAATTAAGAAACAGTTTTAAAATTTCTGCATTCGTTTTTAAGGCCATTGGTACCCTTAGATTATAGTGGTGATGATTGTATTAGACCCGACCGGTATATCCCATGCACATGGGCAGGTCTTGGGGGTGTGTCACTAACTCTGGAAAGTCGGAATGTCGAGTCATATAAGTCGCTCTATTTGTACGGGGTATTGTCTCACTATATGCATGCGATGTAGGATTCTGCTACATAGCCAGTGAGATGTCTTGAGATGTCACTGTGGGTGAATCTAGTTGAGGTGCCCCGTGACCTACTCACGTGTGCGGTGCTAGTTGAGTCGCTGTGTGGGTATAGAGCTTTAGGGTTACCATTGGTACAGTTTAGAAAGAAAATGGCCGAGCGAGGATTTTACTAGTTTTCGATTTACCGATAGCATTTATGCATTTATATGCACACAGCAATTGTTATGTTATACAGATTCTGAATATAGTTTTCCAAAGATGTAGATAAAACCCGCTTGGCAAGATTTCAATAGCATATAATGTTAGAAACCGTTTTACAGTTTTACATCAGTTTTAGAAGCATGATTTCTGCGTGAACTTTAGAATTTGCTATCCATACATGATGTTATTTTATTGAATTTTTATTTGCACTCACTAAGCTCCTTTAGCTCACCCGTTTTGTGTTTTAGGTTTTCTGAACCCCTTTCCCAGGTGCAGGTCTCGGTACACAAACTGCTGATTCTCCTATTACCGAGTAGTGGGCCAAATCTGAAGATTATTTTTGTATATGTAAAGGTGCTAAGTAGCACCCTTTACTTTATGCATAATAGTTGTAGGCATGTATATTTGGATGTATGTTTTGAACCGAGAAGAAGAGATTTCAATTTTATGATGGTCGTTCTTTTTACTTTTATGATTACGCTTATTTGTGATTTAAATAAATAATTGAGTTGTGTTGGATTTGATTTGATTTGGAAAGGACTGGAGGTTCAAATTGGTAGAATTGAGATGTATTGGAAATAGAAGTGAAATTTCTTTGTAGGTTTTATATGGATTTTTTGAAAAACAGGGGAAACTCTGTCCGTTTGTTTTTAAATTTAAGATGTCGTTTTCATGTATGTTACTAGACCTTCTTAGTAGTAACAAGAATTAAAAAGGGGTTCGCCTCGCGGAATTTCTCAACATACCCAGTTAGGTTCGGAGGAACTTCCGTCGGGGTGCTCGGCAGGGCCGCTGGGATCTATAGTAAAGGATTTGGGGTCGGGTCCTGTCATATACACCCTTGTAAACACTTAAAATTTATTAAGTATTAAATAATGTCTCTAAGAGACAATAAAGAGACTAACAAGAATTTTGTATATTTTAAAATGTTATGGAGAATTTTGTAAAATCTATAAGGATGGAACATGAAAAGCATAAAGAAGGCTCTATGTGCTTAAAAGGATGGCAGAAGTGGGTCGAACATAGGGTGTTAGGATAATACAGATCACGATGCAATATCCAAAACAAAATCACTAAGGTGATAAGGGTCAAAAGAGAATGTATCGTATCTATACCTTATGCAATGAGCATTTATGCCTTTGGAGACTGAAATCACAAGCCCAAGATAATATTAAGTCTGGATGAAGGCTTAACTGAAATCAGCTCTATGTGACAGAGCATTGGTGTGGATGGATCTAGAAGCCTTCTATGGAGAGATTTTTAATCAAAGAATGGTACGAAGAGATTGGTGGTTCAATAACCATGTATGGGTATGAATTAAGATGGATACTAAATGAAGAGTCATCAAGAAGTCAAGAAAGCATTGAGGTACGAGAGAGGAACAAGACTGAGTTAAAAGTAAGGAACGCAAAAAATATAAAGATACAACTTCAAGTAAGGATGGCAAAATGCCCCGCGGGGATGGAGCTCGTCTCGAATGGGGTGGGGATTGGATAATTTTTGTAAAATTGGGGTAAGGCATGAAAAAATAATTATGCTCTTATTGATGGGGCAAAGATGGGATTAAGCCTCCACGCCTTATTTTATATGAATATATTAAATATAATTTTTAATATATAGTTATATAGTTCACTAATTTTTTATTTTATAATTTATATTTAACTAGATTACTAAGAAATATTTTAATAATATAATTTTATTAATAATATTTAACTAGAAAACTAAAAATATTTAACGAAAAAAACATAAAATCTAGTATTAAAGGTTTTTATTTTTTAGTTGAGCCGTCAGCCATCATTAATTTTATTCTCTCAAACTCTCATCAAACTTGCTCAGTTGCTTTCTTTGTTCTCTTATCAAACTTGCTCAATTGCTTTCTTTGTTCTCTTATCAAACTTGCTCTCTCATCTCGAGTAAAAGATTCAACACTACAACAACATCAGTTTTAGTAGCATCTAAATCTGCATTTAGTACAAGTGATATTTTTGTAAGTCCTTATTATATCCAAAGACATTAGAAGCTTTGACGTTTGCTTAATATTATTTATGAAAAAAATTAAAGGTATGATATATAATTATTTATTATTTGTAAAAAATTTAATTTTTTATTTGATATGATTTTGACCAACTAGTTTCTATATAGTTTATGTTTATTATTCAATTTAGATTCAATTTCCTTTACAAAAACTCAATGTCACACATTTATTAGAGACCTGATAAAGGTAAACTTTAATCTAATTTCTTATAAGTTTGATTGTGTTAAATTATTTATTACATTATCTTAAAGAAATTAATAAGGAGCTAAAAGTAGTTTATTTATTTTTAAGACTGAAGTCTTAATCTCATGACTTTTAATGAGAGAATATGAAGTAATTAATAAGAAGATCAATGATACTAGACACTAGAGCATTATTTAATTTTATTTATTTATTATTTACATAAAAATTTAATTATTATTCATATTATTTAAGGATATTATATATTATTCTAACTTGTTAGTTTGATTCTTTTTTATCATAATATAGATTAATTTTATATTATTAAAATTTGTGAATATAGATTAATATTTAATATTAATAGAGACGGAGAATAGGACGGGGATGGGGAAATCATTCCCCACATGGGGATTCCGCATCCCTGCCTCTTTAACTTTTATAGTGAATGAGGTGGTGATGCGACTCAAAACAAAAAATGGGTGGGGTACGGGAAAGGCCTCCTTGCCCCACTATCATCCCTAACTCTAGGTCGCAGAGTTGTGGCGCTGGCTTGGTAAAGCCATGGCACCAGAGATAGAAGCACTAGTGTCGCACTACTAGATCGGGTCGCACTAGCCTAGGTTTTGACTTTTTTGAGGAGATTTTGGACTCCTATACGCATGGATTCTTATTCCAATTAGGTTTAGGGTTTCTAAGGACTTAATAAGTACTATATAAACCTTGTAAACACAGAATTCATTAAGCATTAAATAGAGACTATAAGAGAGATTAAAGAGTTAGATAGACATTAAGTGCTTGTGTGCATCAGGGTGAAACTATTGTGGGCATTTATTATTTTTGTGTAAATAAAGGTATGCCAAATAGATTCCTTAGAGAGTTTTTTATTTTGTTTTTCCTTGTACTCTCTAAAAGAGTTAATAAGAGAGGTTAAGATCTCTTGATCTACCACGGACGTACGTTTTTTTCCAACCATATAAATTAGTTGTGTTCTAATTTGATCTAGTTCTTATTTTCTTGGTCTTATATTTGCTTGTGATTAAATGCTTCCTAATAAAAGGGTATTAGCACAAAAGGCTAATTTTTTGGTAAGATTAGTAAAGAAACCTAATTCCCTTCAACAAAAAGAACTGTCAATTTATATTCTTTTATTACATGAAATCTTAATATTATATATATATATATATATATTTAAATGATTGTGGGCTTTCTGTTTAAATGGTGTCTTAAATAATTGTCTAAATTACTTAGTAATTAAGTTGTTTTCACCTTTTTTTTCTATTATTAAAATTTTTCAAACATTTTAAAAATATACATGTTTCCCTTAGAAATTCTATAGGCCCAAAGAATAGGCCCATTAGACTAAAAATAGCTAGTTTCACCTAAAAAGGTGGGCCCAAAGGCCCAAGCCATTAAACAACATAGGTCGGGATAGGTATTGCCTCGACAACACTAAGTCTTACCTTACAAGAGGATCTTTAGCTAAAAGCCCACCCAGTCTATGCACTAGGATGGCTGATAAGGGCAAATTTATCATATATTTTCTCATGTTTTTATTATTGATATTTTATGATTTTATGAGAATAGATGGCTATTTATGTGCTATATTATTAATTGTAGGAACTTGAACGAAATTTAAAGAAAGAACGCAAAAGGAGCGAAAACAGGGACTAAAATGCAAAGTTTTCAAAGTATGTGTCCATCGCCCCAGCGCTGAAATAGTGATCGAAATAAGAAAAACGACCTGCTTAAGTCGCGTCTAGCGCCCCAGCGCCGAAGAGTCACCGTGCCAGCGACGATCCATAGCCCCAGCGCTATCATCACACTGCTCCAGCGGTGCAGGCTTTTTCACGCAGCGCCCCAGTGACAGAAGTATATCGCCCCAGCGGTATCACGAGTCCTAATCCGACGAGAATTGAGATTTTCAAGCTCAAATCAATCCCTATAAAAAGCCACTCGTTCCTAGCCTTCAAGGATGAATCCAAGACGACCCAAGAGCACCAAGAATATAGAGTACGAATCTTGGGAGAGCAATAGGAGCTTAATTGAAGCAACTTTAGAGAGAGATACAAGACGTTCTTCGGCATCAAGAGTTCCTAGGCAGCGCAATTAAGAGCAATTCGACGTCTATATCGGTTTGCTAATAATTGTATCATGATTTATAATTATTTTTACTGCTGTTCTCTTGTAGCCATGAGCTAAACTTGTTTTCTGGGGTTAATATTTGAACTCAATATGTGCGCTTAAATTGCCATATCTTTTTAATATTTAATAAACTTAATTTTTTATTATTTAAATTACTTGTGTTTAATGCTTCAATATATCTGGCCAATATATGGTGAATGAGTTGGTAATATTTTGATAAACTTGGAAGAGGAATCAATATATTTAGACCTAGGTAATTTGATGCATGATTGTAGAGTAACATTCAATGTTGCATATGCAAGTTTCAACTTAAGATAGGAATATACCTAATTGGCATGTATGATCAATAAGACCTAATCTTAATGAATCTTAGTTTATTACAAGTACCATAGGAATATAGGTATTTGGTAAATTAGGGTATACTTGCATGACCTTGGAAGAGGCTTGTGAATACATTAGTGTCTTGATCAATAATAACTACTAAGTGAGTTAAATATTAGAGGATTAATCATTAAAAAGCATATTGAGAGATAATATTAATCCTAGGTTTTCTCTACATTGCTATCTTCTTATTCTCTTTGCATTGTGTTTTTACTTTTATATTTTTTACATTCATTCTTAGATTTTTATTTTTCTGAATAATTATTAGGAAGATATAATTTTAGTAATTGGTTAAAAAGAAAAAATTATCCTTGTGGGTTCGACATCCGACTAATTAGTCTCTTTATTACTTGCATACGATAGTGTATACTTGCACTTAATTTATGATATAGAAATATCGCATCAATGGCAACTCAAGAGTTCTGCCCAACTCAGGATTCCAAGTGTCTGGTCCACACTCAACTTCAACAAACCCCATAATGAACTCCGACCGGTCAAGATCCCAAATGCCCCAAGTAGCTCATACCACATACATGTCAAGCCATTCGTTCATAAATAAAGGCAACCCATACCAATCTTAAAATCGCTTGGGATTCTAGAACACCTCAAGCAGCTTGACAATACAGTTCACAAAACAAACCTAAAGTGAAAAAAGGAAGGTTAGGACAAGTCCTCATAAGGAAAGTCAGCAAAGCCCTGATAAGGCAAGTCATCTTGATTGACAGGCTACAGCACCTCTAAAGGGAACCCTTCTAATCTTGGAAGGAAATATTCCTAAATTACACCAACAATTAAGGGAAGTAATAACCTAAATATCCGCCCTCAAATCCTCAAAATTCGATGTTATATAAAATAGAAGAGTAACAAAGGACAGGTTTTGATTTTCTAGACATTTTATCTACTCTCTTATTCTCTCTACTTCCTTTTTAACACACTTTTGGAGGCTGACTTAAGTATCAGAGGGTCTTCACTGGAACCACTACGGGTAAGGCCATAATGTATATTTTCTTGATCTTTGCAGGAGTGATTAGACAAAAAGTCTAGAAGGCCTATGATCATAGTCCAAGTTAGAAAAGGCCCAAAGCCTTTTTCACAATTAAATAAATTCAAAACTAGTTGGCTTGAGAAAGCCATTTTTTCTTATCAAAAGTCTTTTATGCCATTTGTGGGATAGAATAAAAAGCTTTGCAAGCATCTACCAAAAATTGAAGAATGGCAGATTGATCACTAAATAGCAGAAACCAACTTGGTTCACAATAGCTAGTTAAAAATTTAGACAGAAGTAGAACCCAAGTAGCCATCTGCTAAACTCAGCCAGCTTGCCTAGAATCTCTTTGCCAAGAGAAGTTCAATAGGTGTTACGGATGCTAAGGGAGGAAAGGGATGAGTTAAGATAATTAATGGTTGAAATGTTAAAGAAATGTGGGATGAACGAAATGGGAAAGGTAGGAAAGAAAGAAAGGGAGAATTCAAACCCCTAAGGTTTGAATACTCAAGAGAACCTTAACTAGTAGGTCAGTAAGGAAAGATCAAAGATCCTCTGCAATCCTATTAGGGGGGGAAAATAAAGCTATGTGCCAGATGAATGTGATGTATCTCGAGTGGGGACTCAAAATAGATTGAAAAGCATGAGAATAATAGCCAGGAGTAGCTGTGTACTAAACCGCCTCTCAAATATAAAGTTAGAGGGTTGGAAGAATGATTGAAGAGCCTCTTTGAGGAAAATGAGAAAAAAATCAACCTAACTCGAAGAAGATAAAGAGAGAGAATAGATCTCCATTGACGAATAAGCTACAAGATATGAACTCCCAAGCGGGTTTAGATTGCCAAGCCTTCCTATCTACTAAAGAGTGACAAAACCTAACCACTATATTGACCAAGTGCCCAACCTACTATCTATAGCAGGGCTAAAGTAGATGCAAATGTACAGACTCTTCCACATGAGTCTCGAAGGTCCTACCCTCCTCTGGTTTTGGGGCTTGAAACAGCAAAGTATCTCGTCCTACCACGAGCTCACAAAAAATAATTCATACAACATTTTTGGGGTTTTTGGGAAGTTGCAAACTACCTCTAACAATTAGAGGAGATCAGGCAAGAAAGGAATGAAAGTCTCAAGGAGTATGTAATGAGATTCCACAAAGAAGTGATCTCGCTAGGGGTATTCAACTAGCTAATAGTTGTGGAAGCTCTCACTGTCAGGTTGAATCTAAACCCATTCTGTTACTACTTGTCTAATAGTAATGTTCTAAACTACACTACCACATATAATAATTAATCCAAATACATCACCATAGACAAAGAAGAAGAGGCAAAAAGATCAACTGGGAAATGAAAAATACTTAGAAAGAAGAGATAGGACACCACCTAGAAACTTTAAATATCTAAGGATTAATAGGACAGATAGGCCACAATAAGGGCGATCTACCTAAACAATAGCAAAAATCCTCATTCCTAGATAAATGATAGGTAAAACAAGCCTCGCTCTGAGCCAACTATCCCGAGCAGCTTAGAAGACCAAGAAACTCAAGAAAGCATCATGCCAAGGCATAGTGCCGGCTTGCTCATATCGACAATTTTCTTCCCTTGGGCACTTTGCTAAAGGATATTTACGAGGTTATTAAAAATAGATTTTTACTATCGAAAGCCTCTCATAAGGGTAAGGTGGTAGAACAACAAACAATCCTAAGAGCTAGTGTGAATTCCATCAGAATCTATAACATGCCACTAGTGAGTGTCTTGCTTTAAAAGAGAAGTAGATGCCCTAATGAGAAATTTGTATTTAAGGGAGTTCTGAGCTAATAAACATAATAGAGGTCAACCAACTAACTATTCTACATAATCATCCTAGAATGCCTTTATAATTATTTTTAGAGAACTACGCTAGCAAGAGTTTTAAATAGACAAATGAAGAATTACTCGCAATACTCAATGGTGGGACATCAAGTCATATACAATATAACAATAGCTAAAAAAAACCACAATTGCAAGAAGTCCCCATCATGTTTATCGAGGAGGATGCATAAGGGGTAAATTATCCACATGATGATGCACTCGTGGTGGTTGTGTAGGTAATAGGCATAGAAGTTAATACGGTATATGTTGACCCTGAGAGTTTAGTTGATATAATATTTAAGGAAGCCTTAGATGAACTAAAAATCAAAAACCTAAATATAAAGCGAACCCAAATACCACTATAAGTGTTAAGAGAGATTTGTGTGATGCCGCTCAGCATTGTGGCTTTTCTTATGACTTTGGGCCTAAAACCATATGAAAAGACCATGATGACTAGCTTTATGGTGGTTGATTACCCGTTCCCATATAAAATCCTACTCAGGTGAACATTTATAAGAAATACTAATGCAATCTTGTCCATACACTACCTAAAACGTAAATTCTCCACTAGAAAATGAATCAGAGTTGTGTCCAGAAACCAGAAGATGGCCATGAGTTGTTATGTAATGTCAGCCAAGAGAACTTACTGCATCTTTATCATTGATTCATAAGACAATGATAAAGAATCCCATTGTTTGTTCTTCTTTCCTTGGTTACTTAGCTAAAGGATATCTATGAGGTTATTAAAAATATAGTATTACTCTCTAAGGCCTTTCATAAAAGTAAGGAGGTAGAACAACAAACAAATTCAAAAAGCTATGGGAATTTCATCTAAATCTATGACATGCGACTGGTGAGTGCCTTGATAAAGAAAAGTGGATGCCCAAATGAAAATTGGGTATTTAGAGGAGTTCTGAGCTAATAAACAACATAAAGGTCAATCAACTGGCTGCCCTAGTGAATCTACCCAGAATATCTCTATGATTATTTCTGGAGGACCAGCGCTAGTAGGAGATTCAAACAAATAAAGAAAAAATTACTCTAGTACTCAATGGTGGGATATCATGTCATGTACAACATCTAAATAGCTAAAAACCCCAAATTGTAAGAAGTCCTTATCATGTTTATTGAGAATGATGCATAAGGGTAAGTTATCCACGTGATGATGCACTTATAATGGTTGTGCAAGTAACAGGAATGGAAGTTAATAAGATATATGTTGACTTTGAGAGCTTCGTTGATATAATATTCAAGGAAGCCTAAGATGAGTTTAAAACAAAAAAAAACCTACATATAGATAGAACCCAAACATCACTACAAAGGTTCGGAGAGAGTTGTAGCCCTTCCCATGAATTTGGGCCAAACATTATAAGAGAAGACCGTGATGACTAGCTTTATAATGGTTAATTACCCGTTCCCATTTAAGATCATACTCAGGTGACCGTTTATGAGAAATACTAATGCAGCATTGTCGATACACTACCTAAAACTCAAATTCCCCTCTAAAAAAAGAATCAGAGTTGTGTTCAGAGACTAGACGATGGCTATAAGCTATTATGCGGTGTCACTTAAGATAACTTACAACATCTTTACCATTAATTCATGAGACAATGATAAAGAATCACTTTGGTTAAGGGAGGAGTTGAGAATGATCTAAGTATGATTCAACACGCTAGAGAAAATAATTAAGATTGAATCCCAACTAGAACCTGAGGTTAAAGAGGGATTAACGACACAAGTATTGGAGTTCTCAAACATTTTGCATGGTCACATGAGGACATGGCAGGAATCGTGTGCTAGTAGTTAGTTCAACTAGGTTGGCCTCTCATGTATTAGTAATTAGTCTAACTTTCATACTGATCAAACAGAAAAGAATGATCTCAACTAGAAAAGGAATAAAGCAGTAGCTGCAAAGGTGGAGAAACTATTAGCCGCAGGATTCATTAGGGAAAGACATTACCTTGAATGGCTAACCAATGTCGTTACAGTTAGAAAGGAAAATGAAAAATAGAGAGTGCATGTTGACTTCACCAACCTAAACAAGGCATATCCAATTACAGCTTTCCTCTTCCTAAAAAGATCAATTGGTTGATTCTACGCCAAAACATGAACTACCTAACTTCATGGATGCTTTTTCAAGATAGAACCAGATCCTATTGTCCCCCCTCCTCCCCCCCCCCCCCCCCCCGACAAAGAGAAGACATCTTTTATTTTACATATGGGAACTTATTGCGACAAGGTGATGACATTAAACCTAAAAAATAAAGGGGATCATTAGGGGATTTAAGAGAAATTTTAGAGATCTTGAGAAAGTATAAAATGAAGTTGAATCCTAAGAAAGATACCTTTAGGGGTGAAGTTTGGCAAGTGCTTTGGATTCATGTTAGCAAAAATGGATAGAAGCCAACCTAGACAAAATCAAAGCTATCCTAGAAATAAAGTCACCAAGCATAGTTAAGGAAATCCAACAGCTGATAAAAAAGAAAAGAGCCTTAAGCCAATTTATATCTCGAGCCATAGACCAAATGCTTTGAGTTCTTTCAAGCAATAAAAAGAAAAGAGAAAAGTTGATAGACTCCAGAGTGTGAAGAAGCCTTTCAATAACTCAAAGTTTACCTATCCCAACATGTTACCATATTGTCCTAGGTTAAGAGGATGAATTGGTGCTATACCTCGATGTCTTCAGCAAAGCAGTGAGCTCGATACTAGTTAAAGAAGAGATTGGGCTCAGATACCAGTTTACTTTGCCAGTAAATCATTTATTGACAAAAAGAGTAAGTAACCTTTTATGTAAAAGCTAGTCCTCACTCTTATCATGTTAAAAAGAAAGCTAAGACCCTACTTTCAGGCCCATAAAATTACAGTCATGACAAATTAGCCTTTTAGACAGATTTTACATAAGCCAAACTTATCAAGATGGCTGGTCAAATGGTTACTAGAGCTAATTAAATTTGACATACAATATAAACCTTGAACTGCTATTAAGAGATAGGCTCTAGTTGATTTTGTTGTAGAATGTAATCCTAATGAGGAGGAGGAGATTGAAGAAATGGTACAAAGGAAAAACACAACCTGTGTGCTCTTTATTGATGGAGTATCCAAATTTTAAAGATGCAAAGATGGGATAATCCTTACTAGCCCCGAAGGAGATGAGATATGTTATGTTGTTAGATTCGAGTTCAAGGCCTTTAATAATGAAGCTCAGTATGAGGTCATTCTGGCTAGATTGAAAGTAGCTTGTGTTATAGCAGCCTTAGATATTATGGTGAAGAGTGACTTCAAATTAGTTATCAACAAAGTGAATGGCAGCTTTAAAGCCTGAGGGTAAAACGTGTTAATATACCTAGAGAAGGTTAAAAGCATGATGGATTAATTTAAGGAAATCAAAGTACAGTTAATCTCTAGGAGTAGAAATTATCGAACTTAGATAATAGTACAATTGACCTGTATCGAAGAAACTCGGTTACATAAAACAGTCCCTATAGAATTCATACCCACACCTAGCACTTAAAAGGAAGAGCAAGTAATATAGATTGACCCCCAACCCGATTTGATAGATCCCATTCGAGATTATATCCAGAATGGAACCCTTCTAGAAGGCAGCCCAAAAGCTCATTAGCACAAATATCAAGCAGCTTGATACACGATTATTAAGGAAGTATTATTGAGGTGAGGTTTTTTCCACCCATATTTGAGATGCCTAAGGCCATAAATGGCAAAAATGATGCTTAGAGAAATCCATGATAGGGTCTATGATAACCACTCTATGGTAGAAACACTAGCCTATAAAGTCTGCAGAACAGGTTATTACTAGTCGACCACCCTTCAAGATGAGAAAGACTTGGTTAAGTGGTATAATGCATACTAGAGGCTTACTGACAAGATCTAAGCTCCAGCTAAGAAACTAATCATTATAGCAGGACTATGGCCTTTTTCCCAATGGGAACTTAATCTAATAAGACCATTGCCTCGAGGAAATGGATCTTGTAAATATGTAGTTGTGGTAGTAAACTACTTCACCAAGTTTATCAAAGCTGAGCCATTATCAAAGATCACCGAAAAACATGTATGTCATTTTATCTAGAGGAATGTGATATGTTAATTCAGGATTCCTCATACAGTAATCACAGACTATGGGAAATAATTTGACAACAATAACTTCATAGATTTCTACAAGTCGCTAGGAATTCAACTTTTATTCGCATCTCTGATGCATTACAAAACCAATAGCCAGGTAAAATCATATAATAAAAGCATCAAGAAGTTTCTATAAAAATATTTGACTGACAGAAAAAGAGGTTAGGTGGAATAACTTCTCGAGATGCTTTAGGTTATAAGAACTACAAGCAAAATAACCACAAAAGAAACTCTATTTTTACTAGCCTTTGGCTGTGAAGCTATAATTTTCGCTGAAGTGCTGCATTTTTCAAAAGTCACCAATAATGATTTAATTAGATGACACATAGACTCAGTTGAATAGCTGAGAAAGAAAGCCCAAATTTGAGCTACTGCTTATTGACAGAATGTGGCAAGGTATTATACTAAGAAAGTACGAGCTCATGAATTTATGGAATGTGACATCGTGGTAAGAAGGATTATCCTTAACACCAAGAACTCGACAGATGGAGTCTTAGGACTAACTTATGAAGGGCTCTATAAAGTAATTAGAAGAGTGAAAGGAGCTTACAAGTTTCAAAGAGACAAAGGAAAAGCAGTAAGGCAATCATAGAACGTTGAGCTGTTGAAAAAGTACTATCCTTGGATATGTACTACTATGTCTAATCCTTTTAAAAACAAATGTTCTATGTTATGTATTTCCAAATATTGAGAAATTGAATAAATTTCTACTAATGAAATAATTTTCCTTACATGACTACAAGATAAAATGGTTATAAGAATCTGCTTGTGCCTAAATCTGTAATGTGAAGAACTGCACGCGGGGGGTTTAACACTCTCTAAGGTTATCCCTAAGAGGGTACGGCACTCAAAGAGGTTACCCCAAATTCTACACAGTAATGATAAACGCTCTTTAAGATTATCCCTAAAGAGGTATGGCACTCAAAGTGGCTACCTCAATGTCTGTATGGAAGAGGTCAACGTTCTTTGAGGTTATTGTTGTGTATTTTCTATAACACAAATTAGCGCAAGTGCACGTTGTCGCAACAAGTAATATATGATAAGTAGAGTGTCGATCCCACAGAGAATGATTTATCTTTCCTAGTTTAAGTACCGAAATGGTGTCTTTCTACTATTATCCAGAAAATGATTTAATGTATGATATTAAACTACTCAAGTAAAAGAACAACTTAATTATGCTAAGTGACAAACTAAATTACCAACAAGTTAAATTCAATATGAGAAATCTTAGGATTACAAACTATCCCCCATTATGCAAATAAATTCAGCAGAATCTCTTTGATGTTTATTGGTTCTCAACTTGATATATTGACCAAAACACTCAACACATCACAAGCCTATTTTGCAGGTCAAGTGAATCTATTCCATCCAATCAAATATCTATATGTCTATGATAAATAAATTGAACAAAATTCATTAAGCACAAGTTTTATGAGCCATACATGCCTTATGAGTATATGTCTATCTCATATGAAACTCAAGTGTACTACACTATGATCATGCATCAATATGCTTAAGACTAAATACCTAAATGCCTTTGTCAAGTTTATTTAAGCATTTCTAGATCAATTTAACTACTAGCCAAGTAATCAAATAGCATTACACACAAGCACAATGAATATATGAAAAGCTGAATTAATACCATAAAAGAGAGAGCTAAAAATCCATCACAAATGAGTTCAAGGATGTAATCCTAGATGAACGAAATTAGCTCATCATTAAACTACACAATCTTGAAGCTAATTCCATAAATACATGTAAATTAAACATCTTACAACAAGTAAAGAATCAAAGAAAGGAAGACATCCCTGTCAAATGTCTTTGAAGTTGAAGCTTGCTTTCCTCCTCTTTGATTTCTCCAACTTAGAAGTTAGGTGTTTCTTTGTGTTTCTAGCTGCTGTCCCAACTAGAGTTCTCTCCAAAATGTAAGTTTTGAGCAATTAAATAGGTAAGAGCACGGAATTAGGGCGCATTTTGAGTTACTTTTGGGTTTCCTGATTTTCAGGAACCTGTCAAAACTTGTTGCCCAGGTCCCGGCGCCGCGGCGCTGCGTTTTGGCGCTGCGGCGCTCAGTTTCTGCAATCGGCGCCGCGGCGCTGAAATCCAGCGCTGCGGCGCTGCACTGTTGCTACAGTGGTACTGTAGCAGTACTGTAGCTACAGTGTTACTGTAGCAAACAGTGCCCCCATTCGTATTTTTATCTCTAATGCTCCGATTTGCGTCCGTTTTCCGGTGTTTTTGCTCCGATAATGCTTCAACCTATAAAACAACATTAATACGCATAAATAGCCCAATTATTGAGATAATTTGAACAAATATCAAGTTAGGAAGATAAAATAGTTTATACAATTACGCCTTATCAAATACCCCCAAACTTAAATATTTGCTCGTCCTCGAGTAAGAGAGCACACGGACAACACAAAAAAATGACAACAAACAATAAAAAGATATAAAACATTGGGTTGGCAAACGATTAGTAATTTATCTCAAAAATTTCTCATGACTACTATTCTTAAGGAAATTCTAAACATCTTAACCGTTCAACATGTTAATCCAACACTTATTCAAACCCACAAGTGACCTACTTGGTGTGTGTGTGAATAGCTAAAATCATTAGTAGCATGCGCTCGGATTAGTTTATGCACATAAGATAATGAAATGGTTTCTATGAGAATTTTGCTTTTATTTAACACTCCATATGCTTGTTTTTCGCATCACTCTCCACTAAAGTAGGCACACACATAATCAAGGATCAAATAGGACTTTAGTTAGCTTGTAATGCATGGCTAGGGTGAGGGTATGATAAAATGGATCGATTTTGGCTCAACTTACACCATAAACACACATTCCTCTTGAGGTTATTCAAACCCAACCATTGTTTTCCACCCAATTTCCCCCAAACTTATTTCTTTGATTCCCTAGCTATTTTGTTGCTCTTCTTTTCTTTTCATTTAAGCTAGGGGTATAGCAAACTCAATTTTTTTTTTTTTTTTTTTTTTTTTTTTTTTTTTTTTTTTTTTTTTTTTTTTTTTAAATTTTTTTTTTTTTTTTTTTTTTTTTTTTTTATTACATATAAGTCACTATACCCCCAAACTTAAGCTTTTCATATTTGAACAACCAACATTTATAACCAAACCCAAAGCTCTTCTTTAATTCACCCCTTCATTTATAAATGTTCACACAACTCTTTAAAAGAAGTGCTATACTTATGGCGTGATGGGTACTATGAAGGATAATAAAAGTAAAGGCTAAGGTAATGATATAGTTAGCAAGGAAAAATGATAATTAGGCTCAACGGGGGTGACTACGGTCAAAATTATACATAGGTTGGCTTGAAAGGCTCAATCGGTCCAAAGATGGCCTAAAATCATATCCTTAATTATGTATGCCCTAGGATTTCGCCTTGAGTGATGCTCAAACAAGTTCTAGCGTGTTCTTGAGACCATATTTATTCTTGTAGTGCATAAAAGTCTTCTAAGTAAGCATAAAACTAAATAATTCTAACTATGTGCTCGAAATATCAAGTGGTCACAAAGTGAAGCTGAACTTGTCCTAGATTACCAAGTAAACAATCACAACATTCATTGTTTCCCAAAGAACATAGCATTTGAAATCATGTTTCTATTTCATATCATTGACTACTAATCATTCAACCAACCCACAACTGAACACTAAAATGAAAGAAAACAAACAAAACAAAAGAAATTATGCAAAACAAACAACTAAAAACAGAATTAAAAACAAAACAAATAAATAAACAGAACTAAAAACAGAACAAATGGGAAAGTGTTTCCCTATCCCCCAAACTTAATATCCGACATGTCCTCATGGCAAAACAAAAAGAAACATAAGACAAAAAGAAACACAGAAATACTCCCCAAAGATAGAGTGCGGGCTTTAGTCGTCATCTGTTGCTGTCGCATCCTCATCTTCGCTAATTCTGGTAGCATCTGCATCCTCAGGGTCGATGCCGTCATCAGCATCATCATTCAACTCAGCTGGTGGTGGTGCAGTGTAAACTGGATGCTGTGGGAGTGAGGAAATATCAATTCCAAAATGAGCTGCCTGTATAGAAACCCACTGAGCACACCATTGTTGATGCGCAATGAACTGCTGCTGATGTGCTTCAATCTGCCGCTCAATTTCATCCAATCGAAATTGTACTGCTTCCGGATTGGAAGAGGAAGATGCCTGCGATGATGGTCGCGTAGGTGCCCTGGACCTATGCCCACCTTGGCCACAATGAGCGTGCACGTTGGTTACCGTGCTAGAGGTTATAGCTTGGCCAGGCTGTAATATCTCCTCCGAAGAACTCCACTTGACTCCAGCTTGAGCACATAATGCTGTAATTAGAGAAGGGCAGTATAACCCGAGCTTGCTGCTTTCACCGCAATGAAGAATGCTATTCTTGATCACTCGCCCAACATCAATAGATTTTCCTGTCATGATGGCATATAACAAAACTGCACGTTGCTTGTTTACACTGCTGAAATGTTTGACAGGCATTAGTCGTGCCCCAATAAAATAATGCCATGTTTTCTCATCCTTGCCCATGTATTTTGCTGAAAAAGATATTGGAAGAGGACCACCCAGTTTCCATTCTGCCTCGGCGGAGCATAACTGTCTAATGATTTCCTCATAATCCGGATCACGTAGCATCTTGTGAAAATCATCATCCCCGATTGATGGTGTTTTAAGGAATTTGTTGATGCTGGCACAGTCAATAGCTACCTGCTTACCTCTCACATATACCAGCAAGTTTGAATGTTCCTTAACATTCGCATAAAATTCTCGCACAATTGGTAGTACAGCCTCTCCCGGCTGAGTGCACAATTTCTTCCATCCCCTGGATTCAATGACTCTTGCTACACTGGGATAACTTCCCTCTGAAAGGTTAAAGCCTCGCTCAGGAATAGCCGATCGTTTCACAATTGATTTCGCATAACGCTCAGATGCTTCTAAGGAGACAAACTTGCTGCTGTCAAAACTAGGTGAGGCCATTTTGGTGGTTTTCATTTTCTTAGGAGCCATTTTGCTAAGAACACCAATTTGCCAACTAAAACCCCTCCACCAATCTCCTTATTTGTCACAAGTCTACATTCCAATCAAATTAGCTAAAATTTCTACACATAGAATAACGAATTAAGTCTTCACAATTCTAAAACAATTCCAACACAATGACAACACAAATCCAACATAATTTCAACATAGTTTCAACATAAAGCCAACATAATGCCACACAAATTCAACACATTTCCATATAATTTCAACATAGTTTCACCATAAATCCAACACAAATCCAACATACTTCCAACATAGTTTCAACATAATCTCAACATAAAGCCACACAAATTCAACACATTTCCATATAATTTCAACATAGTTTCACCATAAATCCAACACAAATCCAACATACTTCCAACATAGTTTCAACATAATCTCAACATAAAGCCACACAAATTCAACACATTTCCATATAATTTCAACATAGTTTCACCATAAATCCAACACAAATCCAACATACTTCCAACATAGTTTCATGCAAAAATTCAAGGTTAAACACAAAGCTTTCATTCTAATAATCACAAATTGTTCCAATAATTGCATAATGGAAGTAGAATAAAGGAAGAATCAATGTAAAATAAGAGATTAGAGACAAGATTTTTTTTTTACCTTGTGAGAGTAATCCACCGAAATTTGAGATTGGGGAACTTTGCTAATTTGTGTGGAAAATGCAATTTGATGGAATTTGTGATGATGAAGTGTGTGAAATGATGTTGGAAATGTGTTTTGATGTTGATTTTAAGCTGAAATTTTAATGGGTAAGGTGGGATTTGAGCTTGTGAATTGGGGTGGGTTGAGAGCTTTGAGAAAATCTAGGGTTAGCAAGAGAGAGAGAGCAAGAGAAAATGGGAAAAAAATTCGGGGCACATGCCCCTTTGTTGTTGCTCTGCTGCAGCGCCGCGGCGCTAGGATTCAGCGCCGCGGCGCTGGCGCCTGGGAAATTCCCAGGTGCCAGCGCTGCAGCGCTGGATCCCAGCGCTGCGGCGCTGAGTCTCTGGAAGTGGCGCCGCGGCGCTCAGTTTGAGCGCCGCGGCGCTCGTTCCTTGCAAATATTTTTTTTTTTTTTTTTTTTTTTTTTTTTTTTTTTTTTTTAAATCAATACTAATGCAATAAATTTTTACCTTGGGTTGCCTCCCAACTAGCGCCTGCTTTTTCGTCTCTGGCTAGACGTTATGCTTGTAAATCACTCCGATTCCACAAACATAATGGAGGTACTTTGACGGTTGAAATTTTCTCCATAGTAATGCTTGAGACGTTGGCCATTTACCTTAAAATTTATTCCTTTTTCTTCATCTTCAATATCAACAGCTCCGTGTGGGTATACTTTGGCTACTCTAAATGGACCAGACCATCTGGATTTGAGCTTTCCAGGGAATAGCTTGAGTCGGGAATTAAATAATAGTACCTGCTGATTGATTTCAAATGAGCGTTGTGCTATTCTTTTGTCATGCCATCTTTTCACCTTTTCTTTGTACAGCTTGGCGTTCTCATAAGCTTGTAGCCGAAATTCATCCAATTCATTCAGTTGTTGCAGTCTTTTCTCTCCAATTGCTGTCAAGTCAAAGTTTAATGACTTGATCGCCCAATAGGCCTTATGTTCTAACTCCACAGGCAAATGACATGATTTGCCAAATATCAACTGATATGGTGATGTACCAATGGGTGTTTTGTATGCTGTACGATATGCCCAGATTGCGTCATCAAGCCTTATTGCCCAATCCTTGCGATTTGGCTTGACTACCTTCTCAAGGATTCTCTTCACTTCTCGATTGGAAACCTCAGCTTGTCCATTTGTTTGTGGATGATAGGCAGTGGCGATCTTGTGTTTAACTCCATATTTCTGAAGCAGTGCAGAGAATGATTTATTACAAAAATGTGATCCCTCGTCACTGACAATAGCACGTGGTGTACCAAAACGGGTAAGTATGTTCTTTCTCAGAAATCGCAACACCACCTTTGTATCATTAGTCGGCAAGGCAACTGCTTCGACCCACTTGGACACATAATCAACAGCCAATAGAATGTATTTCTGACCATTTGATGGAATGAATGGTCCCATGAAATCAATCCCCCAAACATCAAAAATTTCAACTTCTAATATGTTTTGCAGAGGCATTTCCTGCTTTTTTGACATGCTTCCTGCTCTTTGGCACCTGTCACATCTTAAAACAAAGAAATGTGCATCTTTAAATAAAGAAGGCCAATAAAAACCAGATTGCAATACCTTTGAAGCTGTTTTGTCTCCGCGAAAATGTCCAGCATAATCAGATGAATGACAATGCATGAGTATGTCTTCAATTTCTTCCTCTGGCACACATCTTCGAATCATTTGGTCTGCACATTGCTTAAACAAAAGAGGTTCATCCCAGAAATATGATTTGACATCATGCAAGAACTTCTTCTTCTGCTGGTAACTCAAGTCCGGAGGAAGGATTCCGCTGGCCAAGTAGTTAACATAATCTGCATACCATGGTAGATTGAGGTTTTCTACTAATAAGAGTTGCTCATCAGGAAAGGAATCATTAATTAATATCTCATCATCACTTTGTTGTCCACCCTCTAAGCGAGATAAATGGTCTGCCACCTGATTTTCTGAACCTTTCTTGTCCTTGATTTCCAAATCAAATTCTTGAAGTAATAGCACCCATCTGATCAGTCTCGGTTTTGCCTCTTTCTTGCTAATCAAATACTTGATAGCAGAATGATCTGTAAAGACTGTCACCTTAACACCAATTAAATATGCTCTGAACTTGTCAAAGGCAAATACAACAGCCAACAACTCTTTCTCTGTAGTCGTATAATTGTTCTGAGCATCATTCAACGTTTTGCTTGCATAATAAATGGTGTGGAAAACTTTGTTTTTGCGTTGCCCCAATACTGCACCTACTGCAATATCACTAGCGTCACACATTACTTCGAAGGGCATGGTCCAATCTGGTGCGACAATGACTGGGGCAGAAATAAGCTTCCTTTTCAACACCTCAAATGCATCGTTACATGCTTGATCAAAGATGAATTTTGCATCCTTCTCCAACAAACTACACAACGGCTTAGAAATTTTTGAAAAGTCTTTTATGAATCTTCTATAAAAGCCTGCATGACCAAGGAAACTTCTTACTCCCTTAACATTTGCTGGTGGTGGCAACTTCTCAATGGCTTCAATTTTTGCTCTGTCAACTTCTATTCCTCTTGAAGAGATCTTATGTCCCAAGACAATCCCCTCTTTCACCATGAAGTGGCACTTTTCCCAATTCAGTACCAAGTTGGTTTCTTCACATCTTTGTAGCACAAATGCTAAGTTCTTCAAACATACATCAAACGAATCCCCAAAAATTGAGAAATCGTCCATAAACACTTCCAAGAACTGCTCCACAATATCAGAAAAGATTGCTATCATGCATCGTTGAAACGTTGCGGGTGCGTTGCATAATCCGAAAGGCATCCTTCGGAATGCAAATGTACCGTATGGACAAGTGAAGGTAGTCTTTTCTTGATCTTCTGGTGCTATAGCTATCTGATTGTAGCCAGAATAACCATCCAAAAAGCAGTAAAATTCATGCCCTGACAGCCTATCCAGCATCTGATCGATGAAGGGCAATGGAAAATGATCCTTCCTTGTGGCTTTGTTCAATTTTCTGTAATCCATACACACTCTCCATCCAGTTACTGTACGTGTTGGAAGTAGTTCATTGCTTGAATTGGTTATGACAGTGACCCCACCTTTCTTTGGTACACATTGAACTGGACTTACCCATGAGCTGTCAGAAATTGGGTAAATAATTCCTGCATCAAGCCACTTAATAATCTCTTTCTTTACTACTTCTTTCATCACTGGGTTCAGTCTTCTTTGGTGCTCAATCGAAGACGTTTGCTCATCTTCTAACAAAATCTTATGCATGCAGACTGAAGGACTGATTCCTTTAATGTCTGCAATTGTCCATCCCAATGCCTTCTTGTACGTCCGCAGTATTCTAAGCAACTTCTCTTCTTGTGTTTCATTCAATGTAGCAGATATTATTACAGGAAGTGTTGAGGATGGACCGAGGAATGCATACCGTAAATGGTTAGGCAAGGGTTTGAGCTCAAGTGTTGGCGGTTTTTCTGTCGAAGGTTTGGTTCTTGCTTCCATGTTTTCTGATTCTTCAAGCACTTCAAATCTGAAACTCTTGTGCTCTTGGTGGGGTGTAGAATTCAAAGCATTGAGATAATCCAGTGCTTCCTGATCTTCCACTTCATTCCCATTCATGACTGCATTTTCTAGAGAGTCTTGGCTGGAGTGATTGTTGAAAATCCTTTGAATCTCTCTGTCAATAATGTTGATGCTGTAACATTCATCTGCTTCTTTGGGAAATTTCATAGCTTTGAACACATTAAACGTCACCTCTTCATCTTGCACTCTCATAGTGAGTTCTCCCTTTTGGACATCAATCAAAGTTCTACCAGTAGCTAAGAAAGGTCTTCCCAAAATGATTGGAATTTCAAGATCCTCTTCCATATCCAACACAATGAAGTCAGCTGGGAATATAAATTTATCTACCTTAACTAACACATCTTCAATCACACCTTTAGGGTATGTGAGTGAACGATCTGCAAGTTGTAAAGTAACATTTGTAGGCTTGGCTTCCCCCAATCCTAGCTGGTTGTAGATAGACAAAGGCATCAAATTTATGCTAGCCCCTAGATCACATAAAGCTTTACCAAAATACCGGTTTCCAATTGTGCATGGAATGGTAAAACTTCCTGGATCCTTGAGCTTTGGAGGCAATTTTTTCTGCAATATTGCACTGCATTCTTCTGTCAATGCTACAGTTTCATACTCGTCCAGCTTCTTTTTCCTTGAAAGAATGTCCTTCATGAATTTAACATAGCTAGGCATTTGCTCTAATGCATCTGCAAATGGTATGTTAATGTGCAGTTTCTTAAAAATTTCCAGAAACTTTGTAAACTGCTTCTCTTTCTTTTGCTTTTGTAGTCGCTGAGGAAATGGTGGTGGTCTATAAGGCTGCACCTTCTCTTTCTGTATAACCTTTTCTTTTGCTGCACCATCTTCTTGTTTTTCATTCACCTTCTCAGAATTTTCTGCACTTGCAGAATTTTCTGCATCTGCAGAATTTTCTGCATCTGCAAAATTTTCTGCATTTTCTGCATCTGCAGAATTTTCTGCATTTGCTGATGGTTTAGGTCTTCCCACAATGTTTTGTATTTCTTTACCGCTTCTCAATGTTACTGATTTGCATTGCTCTCTATCACCTTTTGGATTAACTTCCGTGTTACTCGGTAGCGAGCCTTGAGGACGGTTGTTCATTGCAGAAGCTAATTGACCAACTTGGTTTTCTAAGGTGCGAAGAGATGCTGATTGGCTTTGCAAAAGTTGGTCAGTTTGCCTTATGTATTGAATTAACAGTTCCTCAACACCAGGTTTCTTTTCTTGCTGAAATTGTTGCTGCTGCCGCTGCATTTGAAATCCGGGTGGATTCATGGATTTTGAGGATTGCCCTTGGTTATTATTATTCCAAGAAAAATTTGGATGATTCCTCCACCCTGGATTGTAAAAATTCGAGTTGGGATTATGCTGCTGTCGATTGTAATTCCCCACATATTGTGCTGTCTCCATGCATAGACCATTTTGGTGATTATCTCCACAAAAATCACAAGTTGGTGGTTGGCTCTTTACTGCATTGACTCCAAGTGTATCCATCTTCTTAGCTAACAAACTAACTTGTGCTGTCAAAGAAGTGAGTGCATCAATTTCATGCACACCAGCAACTTTTCTAGGATTCACTCTTTCTGATGGCCATTGGTAGCTGTTGGAGGCCATTTCTTCCAACAAGTCATATGCCACATCTGTGGACTTGCTCATTAACGCCCCTCCAGCTGCTGCATCTACAATCGTTCTTAAATGTCCCACCAATCCATTATAAAATGTTTGCACCAACAACCATTTGGGAACTCCATGATGTGGACACTTTCTCAGCATATCCTTAAATCTCTCCCATGATTCATACAATGATTCTGACTCATGTTGTACAAAAGTGGTAATATCATTACGCATCTTTGCGGTTTTGGCCGGTGGGAAGAACTTGGCTAAGAACTTTTGTGCCAAATCATCCCATGTTGTTATTGAACCGGATGGTGATGATATTAACCAACTTTTTGCTTTGTCCCTCAAGGAGAATGGAAACAACCTGAGTCTTATGGCATCATCTGACACGCCATTGTATTTGAATGTGTCACAAATTTCTAAGAAATTTGTGATATGCTCGTTGGGATCATCATTCGGGAAGCCGCTGAACTGCACTGATTCTTTAAGCATTTGAATAGTTCCAGGCTTGATTTCAAAATTATTAGCATTGATATTTGGCCTGCGAATGCTTGAGTGTATGCCATTCACCCAAGGAACTGCATAGTCTCTTAAGGCTCTTGGCTCTTCACAAATATTCTGGTTTTGCTCTTCCATGCTAGTCACTTGGTTCTGGTCTCGTCGTAGTCTTCTTAGTGTCCTCTCAATTTCAGGATCAAAGTATGCTAGATCAACACTCTTAGAACGTCTCATACACACCTGAAATTTCTGCAAACAAAAACAGAAATCTGAATTAACACCAGAAAAGACTTATATCAGTATTAAAATAAGAAAAAAAAATTTTCATTCCCCGGCAACGGCGCCAAAAACTTGTTGTGTATTTTCTATAACACAAATTAGCGCAAGTGCACGTTGTCGCAACAAGTAATATATGATAAGTAGAGTGTCGATCCCACAGAGAATGATTTATCTTTCCTAGTTTAAGTACCGAAATGGTGTCTTTCTACTATTATCCAGAAAATGATTTAATGTATGATATTAAACTACTCAAGTAAAAGAACAACTTAATTATGCTAAGTGACAAACTAAATTACCAACAAGTTAAATTCAATATGAGAAATCTTAGGATTACAAACTATCCCCCATTATGCAAATAAATTCAGCAGAATCTCTTTGATGTTTATTGGTTCTCAACTTGATATATTGACCAAAACACTCAACACATCACAAGCCTATTTTGCAGGTCAAGTGAATCTATTCCATCCAATCAAATATCTATATGTCTATGATAAATAAATTGAACAAAATTCATTAAGCACAAGTTTTATGAGCCATACATGCCTTATGAGTATATGTCTATCTCATATGAAACTCAAGTGTACTACACTATGATCATGCATCAATATGCTTAAGACTAAATACCTAAATGCCTTTGTCAAGTTTATTTAAGCATTTCTAGATCAATTTAACTACTAGCCAAGTAATCAAATAGCATTACACACAAGCACAATGAATATATGAAAAGCTGAATTAATACCATAAAAGAGAGAGCTAAAAATCCATCACAAATGAGTTCAAGGATGTAATCCTAGATGAACGAAATTAGCTCATCATTAAACTACACAATCTTGAAGCTAATTCCATAAATACATGTAAATTAAACATCTTACAACAAGTAAAGAATCAAAGAAAGGAAGACATCCCTGTCAAATGTCTTTGAAGTTGAAGCTTGCTTTCCTCCTCTTTGATTTCTCCAACTTAGAAGTTAGGTGTTTCTTTGTGTTTCTAGCTGCTGTCCCAACTAGAGTTCTCTCCAAAATGTAAGTTTTGAGCAATTAAATAGGTAAGAGCACGGAATTAGGGCGCATTTTGAGTTACTTTTGGGTTTCCTGATTTTCAGGAACCTGTCAAAACTTGTTGCCCAGGTCCCGGCGCCGCGGCGCTGCGTTTTGGCGCTGCGGCGCTCAGTTTCTGCAATCGGCGCCGCGGCGCTGAAATCCAGCGCTGCGGCGCTGCACTGTTGCTACAGTGGTACTGTAGCAGTACTGTAGCTACAGTGTTACTGTAGCAAACAGTGCCCCCATTCGTATTTTTATCTCTAATGCTCCGATTTGCGTCCGTTTTCCGGTGTTTTTGCTCCGATAATGCTTCAACCTATAAAACAACATTAATACGCATAAATAGCCCAATTATTGAGATAATTTGAACAAATATCAAGTTAGGAAGATAAAATAGTTTATACAATTACGCCTTATCAGTTATCCCTGAGAGAGTGCAATACTTAAAAAGGTTACCCTAATGTCTGCACATGAAGGTTCAATACTCTTTAAGGTTATCCCTATGGAAGTGTGGCACTCAAAAAGGTTACCCTAAAGTCTATATGAGTGGTTTCAATGCTCTTTGATGTTATTCCTTGAAGGAGTGTGGCACTTAAAGGGGTTACCCTAAGGTCTGCATAAGTAGGTTCAACGTTCTTTGAGGTAATACTCAAGGAGATTCGACATAAAAGGTTAATCGGAGACCTGTATGAAGGAGTTTAACACTTCACAAGTTACTACCCTAAGACCATCACATCCACTTTGTAATGACAGGTTTGGATAGGATTTCCTATATCAGTTTAGCACCATTCTACCATCATCTACATATTAAAAGATTCTTCTTCAATATATAGAAGTTCATGTATAAATCTCATAAACACAAGCGAATTGTGACATTTTTCAAAAGTAGCATGTGGCAATAACTAAGAGAAACTTCATTCTTTCAACAATATACTTAATAGTTTCGGTAAGCAAGAGAAACTTCATTCATTCAAAAAAGTACTTAGCGGTTCAAGAAGTATGTTAAAAATAAAGAAAAATACACCAAGGGAAAAAAAACCCTTCCTAAGTAAAAGAGGTTGAGTGATAATGAGACCCCTAATCAATAGCAAGTTTACCCTCTAAAGTAGTTACGAACGAGTCCCCATCTCTTGGGTGTAAGGAGTTAGTCTAAAGGACCTTGCTCTAGATTGCCTGTGTAGGAGCTTCTTGGGGTTTACAAGCTTGGCTCGAATCCTAAGCCGTTAAATCTTGAGCAATTATAGGGGTTGGAATTTGAAGAAGATCGGTATTGAGAGCCTTAACAGGTTAACCCTGAAGATCTAAGGCATTAGCACCTTGAGCATGTGAAGTCTCCCCCTCAGATCCACACCCATCAGAGACCATGTCTTATAACCATTGAAGATCAATTTCAGTCTAGCTCTCCAAAAAGAGGCTGACTGACCTGCAAAAACCTTCGGCCACCCCCTGATGGAATACTACACCATTACTAGCTAACCAAGAACCCTGAAGTTCTTCAACCTTGGTTGGCCGAGTTAGATCTGATTTGCTCGATCAGCTTCTTTTCTCTATGGGCTACGATAAGCTTCTTTTCAAGTTCATCATTTTGGTGGATTAGCTTTGAGGCATGACTCTCAGCCAAGGCCAGAGAATTCATCATTTCTTGCTTGAGCATGATTTTTTAGCATTGAAGTTCAAAAACCTTACTCTCAGCCTCGGCCTGCCCTAGCTCAAGATCCTCAATCTAACCTACCACGTTTCACATTCTTTTACGGTTCTGCTCGGCCTTCTGCCTGGTTTAAGAAAAGTTCTCCTCGACTTGTTGGGTACCAACCATTATATTTATAATCTCAAAATGAAATCGAGAAAGAGCACAGGCATACTGCAAATAAAAACCAAATTAGGGTTACAAAGCATAAAAAGAAAGAAGAAAAAAGCTCAAGCAAATAAATCTTACATCCATGACAATCCCTATGGCAACATAGAGCCTGTGATTGAATCTTGCTATAAAATATGAGTCGCCCAAGCAAGATTGATATATCTCTCCATATCCTGCATAAAGGGGATCAAAAAAGTCAAGTTTGTCCTCCCTTTTAAAGACTAAAACCTGAGGCATCACCATCAAAGAAAGGCCCATTTCCTAATAGCGGTGCCCCCGAACTAGACTCCCATATTAAATTTTTAGGAGGATGGGGCAGTGTCTAGTTTCAAGCCCTAGTCAGAGTCACTTGCACCCTGCTCTGGGGGTTTGATGCTTGAATTTCCTCTTGGGGTGCTTCAACCACCTCGGGAAGATTTGATCTCCTTACCACCTCGAGGGCTACGTAAACCCTTAACAGCACTAACCCCTTTATAAGCAACTACCACGAACAGGGATCTTACCTCATCCTCTCTCTTCAGGGGAGAAAAGAAATCCTATAACCGTCAAGGTCCAAATTACCTTAACCTCTTAATGTTAAGCTAGAGCCCTCATTCCACCTTCTTTTCTCATATCATCTCCTCTTTGTCCAGGCATTAATGCAAAAGAAAATAGAATAATCAAAAGAAAAGGAAAAGAAATAGGAGAAGGGGTTACAAGGACCCACAGTATTTATGGACGTATTACATGGTGCTTCAGATATCAAGCCTGATTATAAGAGGCTAAAGGTAGAAAGTAAGTCCTGTACAGGTATAATGTGTGTAAGAGCAGTCTTTATCCAAGCCCAACATATCTCAAATACCTTATAACTAATCGCCTAGGTTTTTGAATTTTTACAAGAGACCGTTAAAAAAAGAGAAGAAATAAAAAGTAGAAAGAATAACCAAAAAGAAGAAAGATATGTAAGGGGCCTATATTCAAACTCGGAGGGATGACTTAGTTTACCCCACCTCTTCGTCAAGGGACTTCCTTATCCCACTCACCTCCGTAAAGAAAAATTTCCCATTCTAGCCCTTGTTGGAAGAAGTGCAACCAAGGACGGGGTTAAGAAAGCAGTGAAAGGAAAAGTAATAGAAGCCCCTCTATTCCCTTACTCTACTTCTAAAATGATACAGGTGTCGCAATTCCTAATAGTATGGTATAGAGAACCCTACCCTTGCCCACCAACGCAAAGACTGGCCAGGACTTTCCAAGAATTTAGACCTAATTGGGAGGTGGCTACACCTAAGTAAGCCAACATTCAAGCAAAGTATGGTTCATCGAAAGCCTAAGTCATAACCTAAAGAATTCAACATGGATAGCCACATCTCCATGTAAAAGGCTACTTGGGTAATCATCATGAGATGAAATCCTCAAGGTTACCATCTCAAGAATATTGTACATAACCCTTAATGAGTCAAGACCCTCCTAAATCATCTGAGATTTCTAATATCTTTAGTCCAATTCAAACTCAGGGGCCTCAATATCAGAACCCTCCAAATGTTCACCCTCTATTTGTAAAGCAGGGTCTTCCTCAGGATCACCCCCAAGTCCTCCTCATCCTCTACACCTTATATCTGCTAAGGGGAAGCTATGTTAATAACCGATGTAAAAAACCCATCACCTCCCCTTCTAACCCTACATGTCCTTTTAACAAGTGGGACCTCCATTACTTCCATTTATTGTTCTACAAGCATGTTACAACAATAAAAGAACTTAAATTGTCTTTATTTTCTGAAGCAATACAAATAAATTTTCTAGACTAAACTAAAACATGAGGCAAACAACAGGCAGGGCAATTACACCCAAAAAAAAAGAAGGGAATCACAACATAAAAAAGACAATTGAAATAAAATATGGTAGAAACATCATAAAAAGATAGAATAATGAAAATATGGCAACAAGCGAGGAAACATGGTAAAGAACTCAAGAAAATAGAATGGGAACAAGAAGATTACTAATATGTTGAAGCACTTAAATCAAAAATGTACCTTACTAAAAATGGGGCACTAAAGGACACTAAAAGCTTTATTCTCACTAACACTTGTGGAAGACGATGAAAACAACAAAGGAATTTTTTACACCAGCAATCCATTTGAAATGAACCATTACAATCTTGTTATAACCCAAAAGATAGATGCTTTAGTTCACATCTATAAGCGCAATTAAAACTTATCCCATCAACTGTCCTCAACCTAGATCGTTCAATCTAAATGATCATTAGATCAGATCCTCCAAGCCGTTATATCATCATTTTAAAACTAGACAGATGTGACGCTTTATTTTGCTAAACCCTAACCGTATAGTCTAAAATAAATCAATAGTTGAGAATGATGCCACACTTCTAAATGCCTCTTTAAATAAATCGATGTGACACTTCAGGATTTGCATCACGATGGCTCATAAATGCTAAAATTTTAAAACAAACATAAGAAGACCCTAAAACACCAATGAACAACCTGCTAAAAAATGACTAGCCTACTTGGATATTCTTTAAAACATATGGCAAACATCGAGTAGCAAAAAGGTATAAGTTTCCAGTTTTATTCAATACTAGAAAGTGGTGGACCTTTGTTTCCCTATGAAATTCCACAAGCCCAAAGAATAGGCCTATTAGACTGGACATGGCTAGTTTTACCAAAAAAGGTAGACCCAAAGGCCCAAGCCATTGGATAACACGGTTAGGATAGGTGTCACCTCAACAATCCTAAGTCTTACCTTTCAAGAGGATCCTTAGCTAAACTTTTGCCCAATCCACACACCAAGAAGGCAACTCGAGGGTTCTGACCAACTTGGCATCTGACTACCTCAAGATCTTCGGTATTGCTCTGACCAACTCAGGGTCTCATGTATCTCTGGTCCATACTCAACTTCAACAATCCCAATAATGAATTATGACCCTGTCGAGATCCCAAATACCCCGTACAACTCACACTAAAGATTTATCAAGCCACTCAATCATGAACAAAGTCAACTCATATACTAGTCCCAAAACTGCTTAGGATTCCAGAACACCTCGAGTAGTTTATACTTCAAAATACCCCTAGCAGCTTGACCATATGGTTCATAAAAAAACCTAAGGTCTCCAAAAGAAGGTTAGAACATGTCCTTTAAAGGAAATTCAGCAAAGCCCTATTAGAGCAAGTCACCATGACTGACAGCCTACACCACCTCTAAAAAAACCCTCCTTAATCTTAGGAGGCAAGATCCCAAATTAAACCAGCAATCAAGAGAGGTAATGACCTGGAAATCTGCCCTCAAATCCTCAAAATTCGATACTATACAAAGAGAAAGAGTAACAAAGAAGGGGTTTTGATTTTCTAGACACTTTATCTATTCTCTTAATACATTTTTTGAGGCAGACTTAAGCATCAAAGAGTTTTTGCTGAAACCACTATTGGCAAGGCCATAACGATTGTTTTCTTTATCATTGCAGAAGTGATTAGACGGAAGGTCCGAGATAACAACTCAAATCAAACAAGGCCTAAAGCTCTGTTTCTACAATTAAATAAATTCAAAACTCAATAATCTAAAGAAGCCATTTTTTTTCTATCAACAATACAAAATTCTCTATTAATCATGATATTAAAATAATTTTTAAATTATAAAATAACTACTTAGTGTTATTAATGATATTAATAATGAATTTTTAATAGTTTTAAAATATCTTAGGGGTTTTTGATAGGGGCAATTTTATAGGAGTAAGGTGCAAATTGCCTCCTCAAAACTTTTTTTTTTTTTGTTTTAATTTTGTAAAGGAATAAAATATGAGTATGAACTTGAGCCAAATGGTTGACAAATTGATCAAGAATATGCAACTTAAATATATCTTCATCTCTCGTTAACGCTTCAAGACGAATCTGTTTTTCATTTTTTTTTACTAACTTATTAAGAATATGTTCTAATGCTCTAGTAGCTTGTAAATTATGAACAAGACGACAATTTGCTATGCTTCCTCACAAAGAGGAGTTTCGTTGACTTTGTTTGTTAAGTGGATGTCATTGTTATGTTATCACAAAGCTTGAAGAATATGGACCATCTGGCTTTAGCTTATCGCAAACAGTTTTTCCCTTTAATTTGATGTCTTTTTTCTGCATTTTGCCTGCAGTTTTTGTGCAGATCATAATCTAGAATTTTATGGCATGTTTGGTATCATTTTCAAATGTTGTTTTCGAATTTTTGATTTTATAAATTTAAAATTTTAGAACATGAACGGAAAATAATAAAAATTGTATTCGATAGAAATATTTAAAAAGGAATTTGCCGCCGGTTACTCTCTTATTGTTTGATATTTTTATTAGTTTTTTTGAATTTTTTAATAAGTATTATTACTCCCAATTTAAGAAGAAGAATTGGTTACTTTTAAGCAAAAAAAAATATAGTATTAAAAATGAGAATATTGATATTTTCAGAAGAAAAATTAATAAAAATGTCAAATAATAGAAGATTTATACTGGTAATTTACCTATTTAATAATAACAAAACAGTAAATATATATTTGATAAGATGTTTTGAAAATATTGCTCTAAGCAAGTTGTTATCATTTGAGTATTTTATTACAAACTTATTGATTTAGTTGTTCTATTTCAGTTTTAAGATATTATTTGTGTATTACATATTCATGATATTTCTTGGCCTTGGACTACTGTGTTGCTAAATAATCCATTCCAAAAAGTTCTTATGACTATGTGAAATTTTCTTTTCGGTCATCAAAGCTTCCCACATTAGCTATTACCATCAGCGTAAATAGACTGATTTTACTTGAATACGTTATACAAAAGAGTGTTGAAATTTTGGGATTTGATGATACTTCAATTATGACGTAAGACATGTAAACTTGAGCTGATAAGTCAACGTGAGCTAAGATTATTGTCCTAAAGAAAAGATTTTATTTTTATAGGATAATGTTCTAGTGCAAATCAGATTCTATGACAATCTAAATCTAATATTTAATGATTTTAGTTGTATAAAAGTGCACTCTAAAGTATAGAACATTAAGACAATTGTAAAACTAATTTATCCTTGGTACTAATTATTTTTGGTAACTCTTCTAACTGATAGGAAAAAAAAAAAGAAATACATAAAAATACAAATAAGTAAAGTTTGAAGTCAATGCATATTATGCATTGTCTTTAAACTATTTTTACTCTCACTTTGATTAAAATCAAATATGTAAATAAATTTGTTAATAGGATAGTTTTAAGATTTAATGACTTATGAGAAGGTGTTAAATTCACACTAAATACTCTCCTTAAACTATAAGTATTTTAAACTTAAAATATTTTGATAAGAGAAAATTTTGAATCAAAGACTGAGAAAAGAACTTAATCCCTTGTTTCAAATATACTTGTAGTATTTATAGAATTGTATGTGTCTTTCTGGGGAGACACAATACCTTTTTGAAAAGCCATATCATATGGAAGGTGCAGGTGACTCTTTAGAAAGTCATCATATCTAGCTCTAGGCACTATGGTGCTAAAAAAATAGCGTCGTGGCGCTCTATTCCAATGACTGGAGCGCCGCAAGGAGCCAAGCCAAGCGCCCAAGCCTCTTACGGCTTAGGCGCTTCCTCTTCATTCCCCTTTTCTCTTCTCGACTATTTTTCGCTACCCTAATACTTAATTTTATACTTGTGTATTTGAAATAGACTCTTAAATCCCTTACATATTTCAAATAAAAAACTTTGAATCAAATCAACCACATATCTAAGTAGAATTTAACTTATATAAATTGGTGCTCTTCCAAGCTATGAACTAATTCACTGATTAAGTAACCGCATTTTGTAGAAACTAGGTGAAACTAAGTTTCAATCAACCTTTCATTCCTTTGGATGTAAAATAGAGGGCCAAATTATCAAGTTAAATTCTCAATAACTTGTTTATGTCTGTGGTTTGGCATTATTAATAGTCATGTGCCTTTCAACTTTATTACTGTTCTAGAGTAACCTACCTAGCTCTTATAGGAACCGACCCAAATTCACACTCATATAAGTGACACTCCATCAAGTGTGTTCTACAGGTTTAACATACTACCCTATAAAGGGCTATAAAGTTCATTAAGTGACTAACTCACATTTTTTCCACTACATATGTATTACCTCGCCATAGGAAGGGACTCACAATATAATCGGTAGTACAACAAGTAACTTGTTCTTACCTTTATGAACCTACTTTAATAGGATCTCTAATCACATAGGTAGGGTTACTATCACTCTTGCCTTATGCTCTAGGCAGAAGTCCTATCCTCCTTGACGTATTTTCCACTAATCTCTTATTTAGTAGCTTAGTCAAAGGATTGGCCAAGTTCTTCTTTGACCTCATAAAATCTAGGCTCACTACCCTAGATTCTAGCAGCTACTTAATGATGCCATTTCATAGATAGATATATCTACTTTTTTCCATTATACATTTTACTCTTTGCTCTAATAATGGCTGCTAGACAATCATAATTTATAAAATTATTGTAGGAGGGTGAGTACTAAAAGACGATCACACATAAGTGTCCTTAACCACTTAGCCTCAGAAAAAGCCTTTTCTAAGGCCATCAATTCTCACTCTATAGTAAAATGTGTTATAGAAATCTGTTTAGTGGATTTCTAACATATGGCTCCTCTACCTAAAGTGAAGACATATCTATTAGTAAATTTGACCTCATTAGATTTAGATATCCAATTAGTATCATAATAACTTTTAATTATAAATTGTGTTTACCATATAAAGATGCATAAGTTTTAGTGCTTATCAAAGTTTTTTACAACTTTATCCAAGGCACTCCAATGTTTTTTCCCTGAATTTTGAGTATATGTACTCAATCTTTCTATAGTATATACTATATCAGGTATAGTAGTATTCATCATATATATGAGACTACTGATAATTTAAGCATAATGATTCTGTTTGTCACTATATTCTATATTCTTTTGAAGTTTAACACTAGCATCATAAGGTATTGCCACCAGTTTGCATGCTGTATACCCAAACTTGTCAAGAAACTTCTGTATATAGTACTCTTGTGATAAAGTGAGACCATTAGATGTTTTCATAATCTTTACGCCAAGTATAACATCAGCTTCTCCTAAATCTTTCATATCAAATACATTTGATAAAAACCTTTTAGTTTTAACTATCACTTCCATACTATCACTGAATATAAGTATATCATCCACATATAAATATAAAATCACATATCTATTAGTATCAAAGGTTTTATAGTACACACACTTGTCAGAATCATTTATCATAAAATCATTTGATACAAAAGCATTGTTAAACTTTTTATACCATTATTTTGGTGCTTGCTTCAAACCATACAAAGACTTGACTAACTTACATACTTTATGCTCTGTATCAATACAAATACAACCTTCTGGTTGTTCCATATAAATCTCCTTTTCTAAATCACCATTTAGAAATGCGGTCTTTACATCCACTTAGTGTATGAATAAATCATATATTGCAACCAATGCAATCAAAATTTTAATTGATCTAATTCAAGTAACATGAGCATAAGTATCAAAATAATCTAAGTCTTTCTTTTGATTGAACCCTTTGACAACCAATCCTGCCTTATACTTCTCAATAGTCTCATTAGCCTTCATCTTCTTTTTGAAGATCCATTTACAACCAATAAGCTTGAAACCCAGAGGTAAATCAACTAGTTACCATACATGATTACTCATGATAGAATTGATTTCATCATTTATTGCCTCCCTCCATAAAAAAGCATCATGAGAAGTCATAGCTCACTAAAGGTTTTAGTGTCCTCTTCCATAAGAAAAACATAGAAATCATTACATAACTAATAGCCTTCCTTATTCTTTTGCTTCTTGTAAGTTCATTGTCAGAGCTTTCTAGAGGATCTACATTAACCTTTATATGAGTAATAGTTTTATCTACATTGGCTTTCTTAGGGGAAGATAAACTTAAAGAATTCTGTATTTTTAGATTCTATTATGTTGTTTGCATCAAATAACCCCATGGTATCCTTTAATACCAAAAACCTATATGCAACACTATTATGAGTATAACCCATGAATATACAATCAATTGTCATATGTCTCATCCTTTTCCTCTTAGGAATCAGAATAAAAACCTTTGTAAGACACCTCATACTTTGAGGTATGATAGATTATGAGCATAACCTTTCCACAACTCATAGAGAGTAACTCTTGTTTTCTTGTAGAGAATTCTATTTTGTATATGACAAGTAGTTAATATTGCTTCCCCTCACAAATTCATGGGTGCTCCAAAATTAATCAATAAATAATTCATCATTTTTTTAAAGTTCTATTTTCTCTTTCAGCCACTCCATTAGATTCAGGTGAGTATGGCGGTATAACTTCGTGTATAATTCCATTGTTCTCACAATAAGAACTAAACAAGTTAGACACATATTTTCATCTTCTATCAGTTCTTAATCTCTTAATTTTCCTACCAAGTTAATTTTCAACTTCATGTTTATAGATTAAGAACTTATCATATGACTCATCTTTATTTCTTAACAAATACACCTTAGTATATTTTGAGAAATCATCAATAAAGGTTATGTAAAATCTTTTCCCCCTCTAGCCATGATATCTTTAAGATCACCTAAATCGCTATGAATTAAACTAAACAATTCGATTTTCCTAAGAGTTATAGGTTTACAACTTTTCATTATGTACTTTCCTTCCACACATATATCACATTAGTGTGATTCATCTAAACACATATTAGATAGTAAACTAACTCTTTTCATCTTTCTTAAATAAAGATAATTCAAGTGACCTAATCTATCATACCATAAATTGAAAAACTCAACAATATAAATAAAAGAAATATTTTTATTCATTGAAACATCAAGTACATTTAGTTTGAACAATTCATTGGAAGAATATCCTTTCCAATGAATATCCCACAATTAGTCATACAACTCTATTCCCTTCAAAAGAGATTCTTACATTAGCCCTTCCCAATATAAACATAAACTAGATTACATTTAATATTGGGAATATGGAGTACATTTTTAAATACAAGAGACTTTCCATAAGTAATTTTGAGGAGAACTTTCCATTTCCCACCACCGGTGCAAAATGGGAATCACTAAGATAAACGTGTTCATCCCCTTCTCTAATGGAAACATACTCCTAGAAAAAAAAACTCTTGTCTCCACATATGTGTTTAGTGGCTCTAGAGTCAATCACCCACTCTTTGTTACCACTTACCACCATGTTCACATGTGAAACAACAACTACAGCAATAACATCTTCGCCCTCAACCAAATTAACCTTAGGAGTTTTGTTGTTTACTTTCTTGTTTCTATTTACATTGATAAGCAAAATGACCACCTTTTTCACGAGCATAACACTTACCCTTTTTCTTGAATAAGGCTTTATTTTTCTTTAAGTGATTATTGCTTGTCGAATCTTGATGTTTCTTATCTTTATTATCACCTTTTACTAAATTGGCCTTAGAAACTAATTCACTGGTCTTCTCTATGTTTTTCCTTTGGTGATTCGTTTCTTCAATTCTAATATGTATAATTGAATCTTCCAAAATTAAATTCTTCTTTTTATGTTTGTTGCTTTTCTTATAATCCTTCTAGGATTCATACAACTTTTCTATTAAATAACTTACAATAAAAGGTTCAGGAAGAATAATATTTTTATTATTTAGGTCATTTAGTAAAAGATGATAATCATGTATTTATCCAGTGACCTCGTTTTTCTCAAAATTTTAAAGTCTAAAAAATTTGCTACCACATACTTTTAGGCACCAATATCTTCTATAATATTTTTTTTCTTAAGTTATGCCCACAACTCATGTGCATCCTTATATGTGGAGTAAGCATCATATAAATTATTAAATAATGTGTGAAGAATTGTGTGACGGCATACCTTGTTTGCCCTACTCTATTTGGAAAACTCCTCGTTATAGTTTTTTGTGATAGTTTCAAAATGAGGAATAATACAAAATTCAGCCAGAGCCATTACATCAAGGGTATCATACACCCAATCCTGCCATCTTTTAAAATATTTTCTATCAAATGGTAAGATCTTCGTAGCCTCTAAAAAACAAATTTTTTGTAGCCATTATCAAAGATTCGCTTGTAGTATCCATGTGTATGTGACGAGAATTAGTTTAAGGTTGATAGAAAAAAATGTTCTATATATGGAAAATACACAAGGATACAAATATATAAAGTTTGAAGTTAAGGCGTGATATGCACTGTCTTTAAACTATTTCTACCCCCACTTTGATTATAATAAAAAATGCAAATGGTTTTGTTAGTAGAATAGTTCCAAAATTTATTAACTTATGAGAAAGTATTAAGTGCACACCAAATACTCTCCTTAGACTACAAGTGTTCTTAACTTAGAAAAGGTTAATAAGAGAGATATTTGAATCAAATATTAAGAAGTGAAGTTAACTCTGGGAAGATACAACACCTCTTTGAAAGGCCACATTATATAGAAAGGGTAGGTGACTCTTTAGAGAGTCACTAAATCTAGCTCTGAGCCCCGCGGTGCCCAATGGCTTTTTTTGGGCATAGCCTGACTGGGTTCCACGGTGCTAAGCCTAGTGTCGTAGTGCCAAAGCCTTCTACCGCTTTGGTGTTTCCCCTTTGTTCCCTTTTTCTCTTCTCGACTATTTTTCTCCACTCTAACACTTGATTTTACACATGTTTATTTGAAATACACTCTTAAATTCCATCACTAACCACTTTCTTTTCTTTCATTCCAAACTCTTTTTTGAAATTGTAACTTTTTGTTTATGATCTCTACATATCTGTTGTTATATCAATAACTTCAGAAAGATAATTTTTACTGGATTTTATGAGTTTTGCACAAGTCGATAATAATTTTATTAATGAACTACATTCTATCGTCTATTACAAGTACCTACAACATGTTATATCTATTAATGATGTTAGTTTAAATAAACTTTTGTACCTTGTGGCTGATTATACTATTGTAGGATTTTACATCTACTTATTTTATAAAGCAGTCTATTTTTACAAGGATAAATTTCTTCCCTCCAGCTGCAGTGGGCAAAGGTTCCACTATATCCATCCTTCATATTAGACAAAGGGTCATTGACAGAATGATAGTAAATTGGGTTGAGATGAATACCCCTAAACCTGGATCCACATTTACATCCACTTAAAATATAAAATATCAAATCCTTCCGAAACTCATTGTAGGTTTGAATTTTCTTACCAAACTCACTTATGCGGATATGTACTCCTTACCAAATCCGCAACAAATTATCCATAAATTTAAGGTAGGTTGTAGATTAATATAACAAAAAAATATAAATCGTAATATTAATTTTAAAGAAAATTCGTAAAATATAGCAATCAAAATCATATCACAAATTTAAATTTAATAAAATTCTTTTCATCAAATTTAAATTCATTTCCAAGTTAAAACTAATAAAAGTAACTCATAAATAGTTAACACAAACACTAGATAACATAATTACAAAGCAACCTAATTAAACAAAAATAGTTTTTCTTAGGCTTGATTTAAAATTTAAGAACACGTCTTATAAATGAATTTATATTGGCATATTATAGTTTTAAGATAAGCTAATTTACCAACTAGCTAATGCCAATAACATATTAAACATTAAAAGAGTAAAAAACTAAAACAATGGCTATCAATATCTATCATGTAAAGAAAATAAATAAAAATGTTAAATAAAAAAGTCAACCCATCTCTTTTAAATATTCATATTATTTATTTAAATAATATAATATTAGTGAGATAAAAATTAAAGAGAAATTGAAACATGTCGTTTGAGAATCAAAGAAATATTTGACAAGCGTGAGCTAATAACTTTGTGAGAATAAAGAATCAAATATGACAAAACTATGAGACGACATTTGTATGACAAGCGAGAGTGAGAACAATTGATAGATTGAAGAAGAAATAAAAATCATTCTTTCAATTTTGCATTTAGAACTATAACAAGGCAACATTGCCTATTCTTCTTTTTAGAAAAATAAAAAAATGTAAATATCTGTAAATACCCTAACGGGTATCCACAGGATATTTTACCAAACATGTACCCATCCAAAACCTGTTACAGGTTTTATCTTTATGTACTAATCTCATCCCAAATTTTGCTTCAAGCCTTACTAAATCTTTTCCAACATGGACGAATTCTAGCGGGTTTGCAAGTTATTTTGCCATCCATAGTCATAGAATTGTACCACTATTGAATTCCTCAGCTAAAAGGTGGGTGATGATGGTGTGCTTTTGACATTTCTGACATTTCCTCATTTATTCCTTAGCTTCTTGCTACAAAGTGACCAATAATATCCTTACTAGAGGATCTTGTAAGCTAGGATCCTTCTGTTGGAATGATTGTTGAACACTTCTTTATTCACTTCCTCTAATACTTTCTTTCCCTCTTCCCTGGTTACATATCACATATACAGCCTGATAATGCTCTTCTGCACAATTCTCTGTCTATGAGCATCGAAGTTCTTAATTTTTAAACCTCTACTTCAATTACCGTCCTGCCTTTACATACTCCTTGAGATAATGAAATGCCCCATCCTTTTACAAAAAATAATACTCTAACACTTAAGTCAATAGTTATCCAAAGATAAGGGTGCTGCGTGTGGGAGAGTGTTAGTAAAGACAAATAAGATGTATACTGTATATGTTGCAATTGCGAGTGAATGGATTAATATTGGGTAATGAATATTGAGTAATGGACATTGAATGAATCATAAACAAATAAATTGACTTTATTTATCGTGTATGAGTTCTAATCTTTTTTTAAGTACGCATAAGCATCACACTTAATTAATCTCAGTTTTGTAAGAGTTTAACTCCGTCAACAAGTCATGAATAAAAAAGATTGAGTTAAGTGGGATTCATCTACTCTTGAAAAATTCTTCTTCATGTATAATAATAATTAATCAACCAAAATTCAGATGGAATTATAAGATTCATCTGATCCTATTTTTTATTCTTCTCAAGACTCGTTTAAGGAACCCATAAGTCAACGAGTCTAATTAACTGGTGCATTGGGTTTGTAATTTGAGTCAAAATATTTTGTTTTATAGAGTTGTGCCTTTTTTTAATATGGGCTATCACTTAATATTTTGTAGGTTGGTTTGGTTGTTAGATAATGAGCCCAACAAATGAAAATTTCCCCACTTTGCTTCTACGTTTACGAGCTTTCTTCCTATCTACTAAAAGCTGTCTAGGTTACAAGAAATCAATGTAAAGTTTCATCCATCCAGAAAAGTTTATAATTACCATCACATCCTCTGTCGCCACTTCCTATAGTTATTTAGTCTCATCCTTCGTCATGATTTCTCCTTCATGGCAAGCCTTTGAAAGGTAGCTCATATGTTCTTTAACCTAAAAGGCAACATTTAATAACATTGATCTCACACTTTGTGATCAAGCTCGTCTTCTCTTCATCTTTCAGGTTCATTTTAATCTGGCTATATCTATTGTATGCATCTAGAAAAGATAACCTTCTATAATGGTCGTTGTATTTACCATCTATATCTCTTCATCTTTTCTTTACCACAACAATATTAGAAAGGTATTCTGGGCACTTCACTTCTCAAATGAATTTAACTTCCAAAAATTGTTTTATCTTATCATTAATGATCTTGTTCTGCTCTGGATAGCTCTTGTCAGTACTTAACTTTAACATATTGTCTCTGAATTGACACTAACCGTGTCCTTGTCAACCTGATTCTTCTTTAATAGCACTATCATTTCTAATCTTTCGCTCTTAATCATACTAATACCTACTAGTACCTTCCTATCGATTGAAAGGGTTCTATATATTCTTCCATTAACTATTCTTCCTCTTCTCATACTTGAGGAAGCACCTTTAGCCATTGATCTTCTAATTCCTATATTTGTTTTTTAGCTACTTCTTCTGCCTCTATAAAAGGTAGAAGCAGGATGTTACCTTATGCAAGGAGAATATTATTAGCTTAGGTCTTTATGCATTTAATCTTCCCATCTTCTTTCACCTTGAAGTCTATTTTGACTTCCTTTGGCTTTTTCAACTTCTTAAACCTCTCTAGCCTGAGAGAGTTAGCATAGCATCCTTGAGCTTGTAATTATTCTCCTTTAATATCTATTATACCTCTTTCACTAGCTGATATGCACCTGACCACCTAATGTAGAGTCGATGAAACTACTTCTATGTAGTGCAACCAATACTTCCTGCTACAGTGTTGTAGATAGAGTGTTCATCCACCACTAGTTAATCAACTTCTAAAAGCTTCTCAAACACCTTTACAGGCAGTGTAATCATCTTATTTACCATCACTTTGCCTCATTTGAAGGAAAATATTTATGTGTTTTAGTTCGTGATATCCCTCTTACCAAATTTTATGCGCCAGAACGCATCTTAGAATTTATGCTAGCACTACTTCCTCCATCGACCAATGTTCTTTTTACCAACACATTTGCGATCGAAATAGCTACCACCAAAAGATCAGATTAGGGACTTAGAAACAAGTTAAATTTCTTGGAAAAAAAAAAGATCTCTCTAAGCTCTTGTTAGATTGATATGATGATAGTGGTTGTTGTCTCAAATATCTCACACTTCTAGACTTTTATTGCTCTTATATACAATGGCCTTCATCTCTTACTTTCCCTTCTCTATTCAAAAGGCCTTCCATGCAATACTGCTATGAAAATATACTCTGCAGCCATCCTCGCTGACATAATCTTTATAGATTCTCCTACTGGAACCCCATCCATCTAAGGTCCTCTAGAACCATTAGTTTCACTGCTTCTTCTACTTTATCTGTGTCAACTTCTTCCACTTGAAATTTGGAAGTGACTTCTATAACTAAAGCTGACGTCTTCATCTTCTTTCATATAGTAGAAATAAAATAATAATATATGGATCATGTTTAATTTTATTGGCTTTTGGTTGTCTTCACTATTATTTACTTTTTCATCCATCTTTAGCTCCTTCTTGGCTTTTGTCACCTTCTTTGGTTCCATGTTTAATCTGAAATCTTCCATATTGTTATTCCTTAAAATAGCATTGATTTGCCCTCATAAGGATTTGTAGCCATTAATATGATGCATGACTTCAATATGGAAGGCATAATATTTTTATTAGTCTCTCTGATCCTCTGGGTTAGGATCGCTCTTAAATATTGAAAATGGCCTTTCTTTATAGTTCATCCATATATTCTCTACTCGAGTGTTGATTGGGATTAATGGTTTGAGCATATAATCGATTATTTATCTTCCTTCTAATCTTCTTCTACGGAAGCCTATATTTAGTATTCTCTCTAAGACGTTCTAATGCTCTTCTAGTCTATAATGATTGAGGTTTTCTTCACCTTTGTAATGCACTGTCTTCCTCTCAAATTCATTGCTTCAAATTCTAATTGTTCACTTCGACTGAAAAGAAGTTCTTTCTAACCAAGTACTAGTAATAAGAAGTGGAGCCTCTTACTACCTTTTGATATGCCTAAGTGACAATCTCCATATTACAATTTTTAATTTCTCTTAACTCCTTATGGAATCAATTTAAAAAGCTCTTTATTATCTCATTCTTCCTCTTATTCATAAGGAACAAAAATGATGTTGTCTTTCTTCTCTTACTATTCCTCATATATTATGATATGAACAGCGTGGATAGCTTAGAACCAACTACTAAATTCTCTTTCAGACTTAAGAACCAGACCTAAGTTGGTCCCTCGAAACTTAAAAGAAATATGATACACTTGAGAGATTTATTATCTATATGCATAATCCTTTTTGTATTGAAATAGAAAATGCGTGCCTTTGAATCTTTTAACCCATTATACATATAAAAGTTTAAAACCATGAACTTGTGTGGTTTTAGGACTGTGTAAATCAAATCCATGAAGAGGCCTTGATTGACCTTTTTTTCTAAAAACATGGCAACTTTAATGATTCTCGACATCTTCAACCTCTTATATAGCTCCTCTATATCTTCCATAATCGAGGCTCATATGGTGGCTTCGTATTTTAGTTTCTTTACTCGATCTTGGCTTTGTTCTCTAATTATTCTATATGTTATCTCATCTTCCAGATCATTATGTTGGAATTACTCATGATGGTTGTCTCTTGGATTTTATTTAGATCTTCAAATACTTTAATAACCTTAGGCTTTCTCTCAACTAAAACCATCAAATCATTATACTTACACTTCTAAATAACTAAAGCACCTTCATCCATTTGCAAAGCACATTTTGATGCTTAAATTAGTAAAAGTAGAAGGATTAAATTGATGAAATATGAAGTGAAATAATGTTTGGTTGCATGCCCTCATCTATCCTTTTATGGGAACAATGCCATAAAGGCTTTCAGAAATATTCACTCATCCATAGGACAATATGGGCATCTTCTATGTGTTGTGCACCATGAAGGTAGTTATGTTTTTTTTTACATAGGTTATTGCATGCTTAAGGTCATGAAGCATCTTATAGGACGTTTTCTATGAGACATTTGGTCATTACAGGCTTCTACAAAATAATTTATGATATGAGCATTCCATATAGGACATTTTTCAAATAGGGCATTTAGGACATCATCAATAATCAGTTTAATGCAATTGTTTTAGTACAATATAAACTTCTATAATGAGCTTAGGCAACTCTTATGGACCCTTTTTGTATAAGATCACTGGTGCAATATAACTTTCATGTTATACTAGCATAGGATATTTATGACTAATCCCATGTAGGTGTTTTGACTTCAAGGCAAACTTTCATATTGCTTACCTGGTATGAGCATTTCTGTGTGAATTATATCAATATAATGTGGACTCATACTGCTTAGTATGACTTCTCTCTTAGGTACAACTCGTAGTGAGAGATATGGCCTAATGTTAGCCTTTCACTTTTGAAATGAGTGTGAATCATCTCATCTTTGGGTGCTAAGCCAAAAGGGGCTTGGAATCTAATATTAGTGTTTTCTATTTTTTATTAAACATAGGAATTAAAGTGTTTGTTGTGCATAAACTTAGGAATTATGCCAAGTGTGGATATGGCCCTACTATTCTAAGGAGCGATTTGCTTGGACGTGATGTCAAGGCTTAGCCATCCATTCTGTGAGTAGGCTTCTCACTTAGGTATGATGTTACGATTGAGGAATCTTAAACCATCCGCTATGTGAGTGGGAATATGTCTTGGATACAATGCTAAGGCAAGGAATTTTAGCCATCCATTGTGTAAGTGGTTATCTTGCTTAGTTATAATACCAAGGAAATGATTTTTATCCATCCTCTATGTGAGTAGTTATCTCGTGTGAATAAGTTATAAATGGGGTATGGAGTACTTAGCCATCACTTAGAGGATAAGTTTAGCTTTTATTGTTCTCTACAAATGTAAGGCTAACATAAATCTTTTATATTAGATCTAAGTGTGCATGTCACTATAATTGGAATGAACACTAATACTTAGTTATAGTAACATTTAAGCCATTTATCAATTATGTAGTCGTGGAGTATCTTTCTTTCTATTGTTCCCATATGATAACAACCGTTGTCATATGCCTTCTTAAAAAGGTATAGGCTTTCTCACTATGGTGTGAATTTAGAGGGCAGATAAATGTTTTTCTTGATATACTTGACCCCCCTTAACTTGAGGTCAACCATGTTAATACACTTGTCCTTAACGAACTTGTCTTATGCTTTAACAATTCAACATTGGTATAGTGCCTTACACTTCTGGGCCTCTTCATGTTTTCATCTACAGCCTCAACCTCTATTATTAGGTTAGTCATAAGATCCTAAGAATCAATCTGCATAAGTACTATTAGAGTTAGTGCTTACGTGTCATTCTAATATTGTATAAATATTAACTATTAATATTTATAAAATATATATTTTTAAATTAATTGTTAATATTATAATAAATGGTATCATACTTGTTATGCTATAGACATTGTATGATCTGGAAGAGTTCAGATCTGGCCTAAAAGAGTCTAGACCAAGGGCAAAAGTTAGCAACGCTGAAAGTTATAAATGCTAAAAGTTAGCACTCCTAAAAGTTAGCAAATTATAATAATCAGTGAAATCTAAGGAGTTAGAGCCCTATCTATAACTTGACAAATACCCGAGGGTATACTAGTAATGACATAGTTACAATGAGTTGCAATAGGTGCTAGGAAATGTCATTATACAAGTATGTTCTCAAATAAAATATTCCTAATCTATTTTCATTGGTGCGAGTCTATCGGTGAATCCCTTTTATATAGATTAGTGTATGCTAATCTGTATGGTATATATGATTATTCTTAGTTGACTGTGAGCTTATCAAAAGCTCATATAAGCATACAAGTATTCAGTAAAGACTAAGTATTAAACAGATTCGCAAGAATCCCAATAGATATCCTATAAAACCATTAACGGCGAGTCCTCTCAAGTTAAGTAGTATTCATGATCCTTTGACCTGAGTGCCACGATGGACTTGTGAGTGATCCACCATGCTTTGGTTCCACGTATGTCAGAGACCTTTCATGGTCTAACCGCTATATGTCACTGAGTATGGTTTGATATTCATAGAGTCTGATATGCATAGATATGGGATCCGTTAACTCACATAGGTGAGTTGTATATCCTGATACTCTAAGATTGTACTTCAAAAATTCTTATGGCCACAAACATAAACTCGGGAAAAGAGTTTTTCATATGGTTAAACAATATCACAAAGATGTTTATGTATATTATTTATCGAGATACAAATCTAGAGATGTGTTCATGGATGAGCACGTGGAGATTTGACAGTGGTGATCTATGTCTCTAGTCATCCAGGATATAGGTGACGAAAGGATTATACATATGTTCTATCTTTAGGTTGCATGATCTGAGGCACTTATTTGTAATATCCGTGACATGTGCATGGGGCATCAATCACGAACTTATATAATAGTTCCATTTGATAAATCAGGCGTAGACCTAAGGAATCCCACAATATAAAGTGTACTTGTTGTGCATTGGGCAACGTACCAGTTTAAATAGTTCAATCCAGTAAATTCTAGCAAACTAAGATATTCGTTTCAGGTTCCCTCAGGATGTGCACGTGTCAAAACTTAAGAGTTAAGTATATTAATTGGATAACAATAGTTTTTTACCAATGGGATGATGACACGTGGCACATTGTAGGCCATTTATTGTTTAACTTTGTAATTACCAAAATGACCTTACTTGTAAGACAAATAAAGTCATTTATTTATTCAAAAATATTTTGAATAGATAAATGTTATTAATATCTTTTTGAGTCAAACAATTATTATAGTAATAAATCAATTACATGTTTTATTTTATTAATATGATTAATATAAAATAAAACATGTAGTAATGGCTTAAGTATAAATGTTATACTTGGTGGGGCATATGGCATTGACTTGAAATAAGAGAGAAAATATATAAATAAATTTAAAATAAAATTTGTTTCATTTGTGAATGAATGGCCGGCCATGAGTGATAAATGCAATATTGTGCAAAAGTGTTTTGCATATTATATAATAAACAAAAAAAAAATTGTTTTGCATTATTAGTCAACAAATCATTAAACAATTGTCACATGTTGTTTTCCATTTTAAAAATAACAAACTAATTTGCAAACATGAAATCATGGGATACTTGTAATGGTGGGAATTATATGTTTGCAAGACAAAGAGTGAAATTAGCTTTAAAAATGATTGTTTTTATTTTTGGTTTTAGAGATGATTCGGCTAATTATGAATGAAAGAGTCAAAAAGTTGATACATAGTGTTTGTATTATTTTAGACAAACATGTATAGCAAGTGGGGCCATATTTTGACATTTGGAAAAATTACAAAATTGTTGCATTTAAATGTAAGTGTCTTTAGCATTGTAAAAAAGGGGTGTACCTTGATGAAGAGAAAGGTTTTCTTTTCAAGTAGCCTAGTTTGGCCAAGTGAAGAGATGGAGATGAGAATTTTGATTTTTTTCAATTGCTGAAATACTATTCATCATCTCCATCTTCTAATAAAGGTAGCCATTGATGATCAAGCTTGAAGTTTATGTTTTGTGATTCAAGAGTTAGAATAAATAAAATCATTTCATTGCATTGATCACAATGTTTAAAGAGTTAAACAAATGGTTAAGAGTTAACCAAGGTGATTAAGAGTTAATTACTATTTACGTTTAAGAGTTAAACACATTACTAGAAATTTAAGCTGCTATTCTAGCGATCTAAGCCCACTTCAGTTGGATCTTAAAATTGCCAATAAGTGCGCTTCATGGTGGACTCCGATTCAGTAATTTTTAAAGGCTTAATAGGTGATTCTTGATTCTTAATTTCATTATAGTAATGAAACTTAAATTTTAAATGTGTTTATTGTACTAGAAAATAGAGATTTCCACTTTCGTAGTGCTAATTTGTGTGTATGATGCATAAATTGAATAGTGACGCACTACATGCATGCACCCTAGAAAATTAGCACACTTTCAAATACCACTTTTGAAGTGGACACAAATAACTCAATTAGTGTTATGGCTTTAAGCCTGTATACAATAGAGTAAGAGGAACAACTAGTGGCTTCACTAGGTGATGTTCTGTAGGCCCAAAGGGGGTGTCATTGAGGTGTTTGTCCCTATTTGTAAAGAATTTATACACCATTTTACAAAGTATTGTTAGCAATATTTTTTTGGTAACCTAGACCTAACTATTGCCTTGGCCGGTAGTATGACATTTACCATTTTGTGCTTGATATTGTATCCCTCTAATATGGCATCAACTTGTTTATTCACAAAAGTCGTGTTGTTGTTTGGAATGCCAAAGTAGTGGGAGTATTTATATGCTTCCATAGGAAGATTGATGCAACAATGCTAGTTGCCTTTCTCGGTGAGATGGCCTGACCCATTAAAAAAGTAGTTCGTGGTTACTAGTATCCAAATGTACCTTTAAATGATTTAATTGATTAGGCCTACCAAATCTAGCCACCATGTGTGAAAAGGCTAGGGTATTATCATGTCTTACAAGGTTGTAGGCTATTGATGTTATAAGTTCGTATAGATCTCGTGCATATGGCACCTCTTTATGAAGTTTGTCATCATTTTGCATGGCAAGCCAGTTGTAGCTGATCTTTAGCAAGTGGTGGTACAATTTTTGTTTGCCTTAGTGTTTACCACATTCTTTGGTGTCGACCTCATGTAGCAAATTTTATACTTTTCTAAAGTTTAAATCTCTTAAGGCATCTTTCTTAAGGTTTTCTTCAAAGAGGATCCTATTCTCCATGAAATACTACTTCGCGATCTATTTAAGTTATATGCATCAATGAAATTAGGATGTAGTATTCCTTTTAAGAGGTACTATATGTAAGATACTCGCTAGTTTTCTTTGACCATAGTTATAAAAACCTCTTGTTTATAGGTTAGAGCCAGATAGTTTGGCCAGGTAACCTATATGGCATGTGTTTGGTTTTCACTTTTGGCCAATAATATCTAGTCTTCTATGCCTTTTTGTATAAGTTGGCCATATGGTCTATACCCCGAATAGATTGATATATATTATGTAGCAATTGTTGCCCTTCTTACTCATAGATGGAATGCATGAGTATTCCTCAAACGACTCATTTGTAAATATTACTCATGAATATTATATAGTCTTTGAGGGTTTTAAAACATAGATATTGCAAGGCTTATTTAATGGGTTCTCGCAAATATTGCCACCAAAACTTGGTACGATGAGAAATACTTCACATCTTTATGCAATAATTTCCTACAAATCACCTTGTAAAGCCATTGTGATTCAAGTAGATATCAATAATTGAGTTATAAGATACTTATAACAAATGAAGTCTAAGATATTGATTAGAATAGATTTCCTACTCATGCAACAAACTAGCAAGAACTATAGAAACTTAATAGCTAAAATCCAAAATTTGAAAATGTTGTAAACATCTCATTACCCTTGGCCCCTTATTGTTTATTATAACAATTCTACTTATCTTTTATGATAAACAATGATAAAGAAAAGGAAAACAAATCAAAATAATGAAGTGCAAAAGATTAAAATCTAAAATAAAAATAAAAATTATAAAAATAGATTATCAATTAATTGATGACTTATATATCGTTTTAAGATCTTTTACATTATTTCTCTTTAATAGAAAACTGAAATAATATATTAACAAGGAAAGAAGTATACAATAGCAGACCTAATGTCAACAAAAGAAACAAAATCACCATGATTTATCAAGGACTTCTACATCTATATGAAAATAGTCTAAAATCTTTCATCGTTGTAGTATGTGCACTATAGATAACAACTAAGCTCTGTTGTATATTTAAAGTGCATTTTAAATTAAACAAAGTATAAATACAAGCTAAAAGGAACAAAGGGAAAAGAATCAAGGAAACAAAAAAAAATAAAAAAAGGTGTCAAGTTACTAAGCAACTTGGCACTGCGGTGCCAAGTAAGGCAATAACTTAGCATAGCAGTGTCGAGAGAGTGGCGCCATGATGCCAAGTGAGGCAGTAGCTGGGTGTCATGGCACCAGACATTGGCACCTAGTTTCTAGTTAGCAAAAACCAGGTGTCGAAGCGCCAAAAAAGTAGCGTCATGGCACCAATTGCAAGGGATGTGTCATTGAGAAAAGTCACCTAGCCTAACCAACTTTGTGGCTTTTTAAAGAGGTTTAGTGTCTCTATAAATAGCCACATATCCTCTATATATTGCAAGCACATCTCAAATAACATATATATATATATATGCACAATATCTATGTTCTTTGATTCATTTCTCTAGAATCTACATACTTCATATTCAATAGTCATTACTTGTTCTCCAAGATAAATTGTAAGATAATGTGCACTCTTGAAATTTTCAATTGTCATTAAATCCTAGAGATTGTATTATTAATGTGTTTAATGAATGCATGCATGTGATTTTATATATATTGATTAATTTACAAATGTATGTCCAACATACAATTAAACAGCGAAATTGAAATCAAATTTTCTATTTAACAAACACATACTTTAATTAATTCTGTTATACTAACAAAATTAGAAAACTTATATTAGAAGCCATTTGGTGAAGAATTAGAACTTGGAGCTCACTTTGAAGTTTTCACTTGATCAATTCTAGACTTTAACACTACTGAGATTGAAATGCTAGAATAGTAGCATGAATGCCTGTAATTGGATTACTCGGCAACTCTTTAATTTGATCTCTCAAATTTGGTTTGGCAAAAAATGTGTTTTGGGGGACTATTTTGCAACTTTTGCAAAGTATTCATCTCGTGCATTAAATGAAACACTTTCACTTTATTTATATAGTTTGACTTTTTAGGGACCAAAATGCACCATTTTTAAAATATATAACACTTGTCAAATGACTACTTGATACTTGTCTTTCATGCATCTTATGCATGAAGACAAGTATTATATTAAATTCATGCATGAAGGAAACTTATCCATTAAAGTGGCCATGTGTTATAATTTAATTGGTTGGCAACTCCTGTCAACTAATTAAATAAAACTTAATACTTAAGCTTTCACATCCTTAAAGATCTTAAAACAAATCTTGCTTTCTGAAATTTTTTGGATCGAACCGTTTGACTTGGTCTACTACTCCAGTACTCAACGAGTACACTTTATATTGTGAGACTCCCTAGGTTCACACCCATTTGTCTTACGGAACTCTTTCATAAGTTCGTGAACGATGCCTTACACACACATTATAGATATTACAGAATAGCGCATTAAACCATACAAGTTGAGGTCAATCATATCCATATAATCCTTCCATCACCTATATCTTTGAAGAGCAGAGATATAGATCATCACCATCAAATCTCTATATACTCAATCATGAACTTATATTTAGATTTGTATTTTCGTAAACAATATCTGCAAACTTCTTTGTGATATTTTATAGATATTGTTTAACTTTACAGAAAACTCTTTTCTAAGGTTTATGCTTGTAGCCACTAGGCTTCCTAAAATATAATTTTTGGAGCATTAGTATATACAACTCACCCATATAAGCTAACGGATCTCATATCTACGTACCCCAAACACTATGAGCATCATACCATACCCAATGACACCTAAAGGTCAAACTATGAAAAGTCTCTAACATACTTGGAATCAAAGTATGATGGATCACTCACAAGCCCATCATTTTACTCAACTTAAAGGATCACGAATACAACTCAACTCAAGAAGAGCCTCTATTGACGACTCTATGGAGGGTCTATTGGAGGTCCTTGTGAGTCTATTCAGTAACCAATCCTTTCTAAATACATGCATGCCTATACAAGCTTCTGCTAAGCTTACAGTGTAATATCAATACCTATTAGTAGTGTAGATGCCTAGATTGCGATATAAAGCGATAAAAAAACTGTAGGGTTATCCGATTTCAACCTTAGTAGAAATTTCTTTTTTATTGTGCGTGTGAGAGGTATTAGACCTAAATTGGTAATTTCACAATCAATCAGAATGTTGGATGGTAATGGAATATTTTTGAATTTTTTTTTCTTTTGGCTTGGAAAAGGAAATTTCAATTTAATACATGAATTTTATATAAGTATTATGCATGTAACAAGCCTTTGTTAAGAAACATAATCCATGTATTAGAAAATGGATCAATTAGAGACAAGTTGATGGATTGTCAAGTTGAAAGTCTAATTAATTCCTTTGACTATTGTAACTAAATAGTTAGAAAGGAACCAATTAAATACTTTCAATTCTAACTAATGAAAATTTAAAATTTTAGAATTATTGGGGCAAATTGGACTTTTGAAAGAGCACTATATAATGAGGAAGTATATTGAAATTTGGCTAAGTAAAAAAGTAAAACATTGAGAGCTAAAGAGAGGAGAAATTTGGCAACGACGGGGAGATACTGCTATAGTAAAATTCAAAGCTATTCCATGACTTTGCATCCATTTTCAAGTTAAAATAAAGCCAAATACAAGTTTTCAAGATCAATTGAAGCTTGAACTAGTGAAAGCCTAAGGAAATGAGGTCAGAAAAACCTTGTTTAGTGATGGTGGGATATGATTTTTCAAGATCACTTCAATTAATATTTTTGTGTGAATTCTTGACTTAGATTTGGATTGAATTCAAGCATGGAACTCAAAGGAGACACCAAACTAAAGGAATTAGTAAGGTAAGAATTAGGATTTGGTGTGATCTTGTTGTAGAAACTTCAATTGAATATTATTAAGGCATTAAAATTAAACTGACAAGATTTGAATGTCATTGGAACAAGAAATTAAAAAAAAAATGTGTTGGGTGAAGATGGTTACGAAGTTTTAGGGTTGAGTTGTGTTTTGGTTAAATTGTTGTATATTATTGATTCCTTGTGCCAATGGGATGTATATGGATAATGAAAAATAAAAAATGAAGTAAATAGGACATAATTGTCCATTCTTGGTAAGATGAAGGGCAATTATATCCAACCAAATTTATAGGGTGTTAAGCAATTTTTATGGCGTCAGATGGTGAATTAAATAAGATTAAATGACTTTGTAAATGAAAAAAAGAAAGTGGAATCCATATAGGCTTTGTAGCGCGATTAGGACGCTTACTAGTTTAAGTGTAATTTTAGCATTTGCAAATGTTTTAAATGTCATTTGTGGCATGTGGGAAGGAAATCGAAAGCAGTAACAGAAGGAAAATTTTTGGAGAAGAATTGAGTTTAGAGCGGTTGATGAGTGAAAATGTGCAATTGTTTATCTTTCGTTTAATATGTTTCTGTATGTTTGAATATTTATGTTTTATGTGATCTTAAAAGCTTAAATATGATTTACAATTTTTATATACTGTCATCATCATAAATTTCTACGTTTAGTTGAAAAACAGTCTTTTTAAAGTTATCAAATTAGTTTTCAAAAGGCCATTGATACCCTCAGATTGTATATAGTATAGTAATAGTTTAAGACCCAGCCGGTGTATCCGGTACGCGTGGGCAAGTATTAGGGGGTGAGTCACTAACTCTAGAAAGTCGGGTTATCGAGTCATGTGAGTCGCTCAATGTGTAGGGGGTATTGTCTCGTTATATGTAGGCGATGTAGGATTCTACTGCATAGCCAGTGATATGTCTTTAAATGTCACAGTGGGTGTTGCTAGTTTAGACACCTTGTGACTTACTCATATTGTGCGGTGCTAGTTTAGTCGCTGCGTGAGTATAGAGCTTTAGGATTATCATTTGGTGCCGTTTATTAAGAAAAATGGTCGAGCGAGAAATTTAGTAGTTTTTGAGTTACCAAACGCATATCATGTATTTATATGTATAACTATTAGTTACTACATTTTATAGATTATGGCAGTTGTTTACAGAGATTATTAATAAAAATCGTTCAACGGGATTTTATCAGTATATGATGTTTAAAAATAATTTTACAATTTTATTATAGCTTGAGAAGCATGTTTTAAACAATATACAGAATTTAATGTTTATATATAATCTTATTTTTACTGAAAATTTTAAATGCACTCACTAAGCTCCTTTAGCTCACCCGTTTTGTGTTTTATGTTTTCTAAAACTCTTTCTAGGTGCAGGCCTTAATACATAGGTTGTTGGTTCTCCTACAGCTGATTAATGGGCCAAATTTGATGATCATTTTGTAAATGTAAATGGGCTAAGTAGCACCTTTTGATTTTTTGCATAGTAGCTATAGACTTTATGCATATTATAAATATGTTTTGAATAAACAAGAAGCGGTTTCGGTATTACGGTGATAGTTTCACTTTTTATTAGTATGTTAATTTTGTGATTGAAATGAAATTTTTGGGTTGAGTTTGGATTTGGTTTCGAAAGAACCAAATGTCCTATTTGGAAGTTGAGAAGCTATTTGAAATAGAAGTGTAAATCTTCTTACAGGTTTTGTATTTGGATTTTTAGAAAAACAGAGGAAACTCTGTCTGTTTTCTTGAAAACATGTGGTAAAATATTTTCACTGGTATTCCGGGATTTAGTTAGTAATAGCAAGAATTAAAAAGGGTTCACCTCGCAGAATTTCTCAGTTTTGATAGTTAGACTCTGAGGAACTTTCATTGGGGTGCCCAGTGGGGCCACCGGGATCTACAGTAAAGGGTCTCAGGCGAGTCCTGTCACACGATCTGCTAAGACTAATAGTTTGAACAATCTAGATATAGACATACACTAATTCGAAAGGAATATTGATCGACCCATGTCGACAACCATAGATTAGGAACGATGTTTTTGAGAACATATTGCACAATGACATTTATTAGCACCATGTACAACTACTTGCAACTATGTTATTACCATAATATTCCCTGGATCTTTGTCCTATTTCAGACAGTGTTCTAACTCTTAGAATGCTAATCTCTTAGAGCTGACCTAAACTCCTTTGGATCAAATCTAAACTCCTTTAGATCTACAATGTTTGAAAATGTAACAACTTTTGTACTATATAATTAAGTATTAACGATTATATTGAAATATTTATTGTATAAATATTTAATATTTATACAAACTGGAATGGCACGTAAGCACCAACTGTAACATATATTGCCATTTAAATCCTTTTGCATCAAGATTATTATCTTATCGGGGCAAAATAGTTTTAAAGATAATGCTTAGCACGCATTGACAGCTATTTTAAGTTGTATTGTTCATTCATACTCCAACAATTTTTAGACTATTTCTATATGGATATAACTTCAGATTTCTCATTATTAGTTATAGCTAAATCATTGTCTAAGGCTACTAGAATTCCACTGTTTGATGGAAAGTACTTCAAGCAACGGCAAGATCATAGTGTTCGATACTTTAATGTAATGAACATGATGGAGTATCTTACACAACTTCTACTAAAGGTTGATGCAGAAAACTATATAGAAGAATCTCTAAAGTGAAGTAAGGGAAACAAAGTTTGTCGTAATACCATCTTAAACACACTTTCAAATATTTGAAAATCTTTTATGTGTATTAAGTTATATACAACTAATTTTATATTATAACAATCTATTATGCATTTGGTATAGATGCCTTTCAAGCATGAACCTATATTTAGTGTATAACATCTATTTGAGAAATCTGAGTGAACTATGTCTTAAACTCGATCCCTTTGATCAAATATTAAATACTACACACATAATAGTAATGAAGACTTGGTTTTATGGGTTAGCATTATTAATAGTCATATGCTTGCATCTTGATTCTCATGAGAGTTTTAGAGAAAAACTCAATTTCTATGGTCGTGGCCTTACAACGACTCTCACTTAAAAGAGTCATTTTTCGCAACCTTTCTCAAATATTCTTGAAACTCAAGAATTTGATCATTCGTGGGTTTTGAGTCCACCATCCTATAATTATTAAAACTAGACACAACAAATTTATCTATATTAGTGTCTTCTACCTCATAAACGACTTTTTGTAACCTATTCATTTTCTTAAAAAATTCTAAAAACAAAGAAATATGTAATCTAAATATATAACACAATTTTTTGAAATAAAATAACTATAAAAAATTAAAAAATGTAAAATTATATTCAATATAGCAAATAACAATTCAAATTAAAGAAACTATAAAGTACCAACTACTTATTACAATGAATTAATTAAATGTACATTAACACTTAAGAGAGCATTTTTTTCTTATAAATTTAAACTCTTTTTTAAAAAAATGTAAGCAATTTAATTATTTTAAAATTTATTATAAAAACACAAAATATAAATAAAAAAAATCAAATTTATTCTTTTTAAAAGAACTCCAAAGTTTACATTATGCAAAATTGTAAAACGCAATTTTATCTTTGGACAATAAAGAGTTCAAACTATACACAAAAATTCTTTCTAATAAATTATTAAAAATAAAAAAATTCGTCAAAACAATTTATGACTAGATAATCATTTTATATATAGAAAACAATCTATATTTATAACTATGAGAAATTGTAAGAAATGTTTATAGATATTTAATTATTATAATATATAATAAATTTGAAAAAATTAAATCCAATATAAGAAATTAACTCTTAAAAGAAATTCTACATTTTATTTCTAGTTGTATAATAGGAGGTATATAAAATTAACAAAATAAAGTAGTTAACAAATTACTAATAATAAATATCTCAATTCAAATAAAATAATAATAAATATATTGGTTTAAGAAACCTACACAAACAATAATTAACTACAATTTTAAATATAAGATATTTAGATTCTCTTTAGCTTTACAATGTATGTTGCATGTATATATTATATTTTAGTTTTACGCATATCATAAAATTATGTAATATAGAAAATTTAATTATAGAAATTAAGTAGTAAAACTAATACTAATATAGAAAAACAAAAACAAAATCTAGCTTATGCAATAGAGAGACATAACATTATTATAATTTTAAATATTTTGTAACACCAATATTAATGTGTAATTTATGTCTGAAATTTATAACTCTTACTAGAATTAATTTTAATAAACATGAATTTGAATTTTAAAATTTATAACTCTAAGGTTTTATTATATGCATTAAGTTTTATAACTCCTCAATTAGATTAATTTTAATATATGGTTTTAAAACTTTTTAACTTCAACAATCCCCCACAAAGATTTAAAAATCTCTTATATGTTTTAAATTATAAACAACTAATTATACACTGTAACAATCTATTATAGAATTGATATAGTTGTCTTTCAAAGTTGAACCTATGCTTAGTCTTTACCAATAAGTATTAGAACTTTTCGAGCAAATGAAAAAAGATCTAAGCTGAAAATACACAATTTGATAAATAATAAACAGTAAAAGATAAGAAAAAGAAAATAAAATGAAGAGGGAGAAATAATATTGTATTTAGAAATAAATAAACTCACTCTGAAAAATCCAAGGCTCAGGGGATAAATGAGATTCTTTCAAACTTCAGGATTACATGGCACAAGGTGATAGTGGGTGGACTAATGTCAAATAAAGGAAAACTTTAGGGGGGTGTATCGAATTTTCCTCAACTTTTACCAAACCTTATATTTATGCACGGTGGATGACACACTTTGCTTAGGTACACCTCTTTTAACTCATTTGTGATTGCTGAGGAGCCATCCTGCAAGTGGGATTTTCTATTATGATTGTAGGAGTTTCTATAGTCGTAGAAAGATTTACACAAAAATCTTATTCTTTAATGAAGTTAGGACTCTTTGTTAGAATTTGTGCTCACATGTCATTCCATTATTGTATAAATTTTTTATTTTATAATATTTATGCAGTACATTACTTATTATATTGCTAATTACGATTATTAAATGGTTCAATGCTTGTGATGCTACAGACATTATATGATCTGAAAGAGTTCAGGTTTGGTCTAAAGAAGTTTAGATCAATGCTAAGAGTTAGCATCACTGAAAAACTATAAATGCTAAAGAGTTAGTATGCTATAATAATCAGTGAAGTCTAAAAGTTAGAACCTTGTCTGTAACGGTACAAACACCTGAGAGTACACTAATAATAAAATAATTGCAAGAGTTGCAATAAGTGCTAAGAAATGTTATAATGTGAGTCTATTCTCAAATTATGTATTTTTGGTCTTAATTCACCAATAAAGGTCTGTTGGTGGAATAATTTTTTATAGACCAATATATACTATACCTAGATGGTCTATATGGTTGTTCTTAGCTGACCATGGGCTTATTTGAAGTTCGTATAGCATACAAGTGTTCAATAAGGACTAAATACTGAACAAACGCAACGAGGACCCCAATAGACATCCCATGAATCCGTTAATGAAAGGTCTTCTAGAGTTGAGTAATATACGCGATCCTTTGACCTGAGTACCAAAGTTATCTTGTAAGTGATCCATTATATTTTGGTTCCACGCATGTCACAAACCTTTTATAGTGTGACTGTTGGGTGTTGTTGGGTATGGTCCGATGCTTATGGAATCCAGTGTGAACAGATATGGAATCTGTCAACTCACATGGATGAGTTATATATATTCAGATGCTCAGAGACTGTATCTTAGAAAGTCTTATGACCATAAGCAACAAACACCTTGTATCCTTTCACTTCTTCGGGATATCCTATGAATACCCCTTTGATAGCTCTAGGTTCAAACTTCCCCTCCTTAATATATACAAAGGCAGAGCAACCAAATATTCTGAGGTGGTCATACTTCGGAGGATTGCTAGACCATTTCTCTTTTAGCGTCTTGAAGTCATTTGCTGAGAAGGGACTTCTATTGATCAAGTAAGCTGCAGTCACTACAGCTTCTCTCCAGAATGTCTTGGACATCTTTGCATTGGTAAGCATGCATCTAACCCTTTCAAGTAGGGTCCTATTCATCCTCTCAACTACCTCATTCTGCTGCAGTGTTGATCTTACCGTTCTATGCCTTACAATCTCATGCTTGGCACAAAACCCATCAAACTCTCTGTTGCAAAAATCGAGGCCGTTGTCAGTTCTCAACCTCTTTACTCTTTTGCCATTCTGATTCTTAACAAGAACCTTCCAAGTCTTGAATACTTCAAAGACTTGAATAGTCATCAATCAAGCTAAGAAAATACCTGGCACCACCACGAGTAGCTGTCTAAGCTGATCCCCAAAGGTTCGAGTGTATGGAGTCAAGAGTCCCCTTAGTCTTGTGCTCGCCGGTACTGAATCTCACTCTATGTGCTTTCCCTAGCACACATAAAAGACCTAATAGATCCTTAAACATATGTATTTCTACATTAGTGGAGGGTTGTATGAAAAATAAGCTTATGGTAGTGTTTAATGATTAAGAATATGCCGAGACACATCTTTCTGTAAAATCTTGAGCAGTTGAGCTAAATCTAGGTATAAATCAGTTGATACTTGCTTGTTTCACACACACACGGTTGATCACTTATTAGGAAAAATGAAAGTGCTTAATATAGTGCTTATGAATTATTTAGATTGATTATTAATTCCGAAAGGATTGGAAAAAAGTGATGCAATTTTTTTTAAGCAATAATATATTCGTTAAATCAATCCAAGTGATGGTTATTTCTATCTGTTTTATTTTTGAGTTTATGTTTCTTTATTATGCTACTTTGTGTTAATTTCTCTCATTACTCGAGGACGAGCAATTACTTAAGTTTGGAGAGTATAATTTTGATACATATTATGGCCCTATTTTATCTTAATAATTGTTCATTTTCAAGTACATTTAGAGTTATTTATGCTTTGATTATTGATTTTACAGATTTTAATCATACTGAGATGGGAATAGAAACTAATAGAAGATATAAGGAACAAGTTGAAGACAAAAGAAAGCCACTGAAAAATGGGGACCGAAATGACAAAAATGCAAAACTGGTGATGAATGCTTCAGCATTAAGGTTCACAATACCCCGGTATTCGTATATCATAAAGAACGCCCTTGCATCCGTTAATGAATGCTTCAGCGTTTATGCCACAATAAAGAACGCCCTTGCGTGAAGGACATCAACACTGGGGTAAAATTTTGGATCTAGATCGCGAAGCCCCAGTATTTAAAGTGGAACGATGCAACGCTTCTAACGCCCCAGCGTTAGTGTTCAAGTATAAAAATATTATATTTTGCCCCCTGGAGCAATTTTTGTGCATCCCTGATTGGTGGGTTAATCGTTCTCCTTAGCCTGTCTCTAGCAAGCTGGTACTCTTTAAGTTCCAACTCAAGAGTTCTAGTCTTCTTTTAGGTGGACTTGAAGGAACTCGCCGGTGTTCTTGGTTCATCTTCAAAGATCTCCTTGTTGAAGTGTTGATCTGGAGGCATATTAGATCCATTTTCAGGCTCTACTTCAACTTCTATTGACTCGGGTGCTGAGTCTTCCTTGGTCACAAGTTCTTCTTTCTCATCTTCTTGGGAGGTTTTCAACATCATCATCTCATCAAACGTTACATCACGGCATATGATACTCTTTGGTGGTGTTAAGTCTGGCGCTGGCATCCTGGCGTCGCGGTGCTCAAGTTCTATTTTGGGCGCCACGGCGCCCATGCCTAGTTGCTGCGGCGCTGGCGCTGGCGCTTGGTGCGCCCTTCTTCATTTTTCGCCTCTTTTTGTGTCCGTCTTTGATCCGTGCGCACCCTACGCACTTGACTTGATCCCCAAATCATATTCCGATGATTTTTAATCAATAATCTCACAAATTCCCTCATTGATTCAAAATCATCAACAAAGTAACTTGATCTCTCATTTTCGCATCTTCGGTCACCCTCACAAAGTAGTGACTCCGGTTAAGTTCTTGCATAGGATGAACTTAACCGAGGGTAGTGACTTAGTCAATATATCAGTAGGGTTTTTAGATGAAGCTATTTTTGTTAGACTAACTTCACCACTTTGGACAATCTCACGAATATAATGGAGCCTCACATCAATGTGCTTCGACCTCTCATGGAACACTTGATGTTTGCTTAGGTGTATGGCACTCTGGTTATCACAATACACACCGGTGTTCACGTATTCACTAGGCAATACCTCCGCGCATATACCTTTTAACCACATAGCCTCCTTGATAGCTTTACCAACAGCTATGTACTCTACCTCTGTGGTAGATAGTACAATCACATGTTGTAGAACTGATCTCCAACACACACTACACCCAAACATTGTGAATACGTAGCCCGTCAACGATCTTCTCTTGTCAAGATCACCTGCATAATCTGAGTCTACGTACCCTCTTACCATTTTATTGTTGTCCTCATCCCTCTTATACATTAACCCGTGATTCGACGTTCCCTTGAGATATCTCATAATTCATTTACTGTAAGCCAGTGATCTTTTCCCAGATTCGTCATGTATTTACTCACCACACTCACAGCCTGTGCTATATCTGGTCTTGCGCAAACCATTGCATACATGATGCTCCTCACAGCGCTTGCATACGGTACTTTGCGCATCTGCAGTTTCTCTTCTTCGGATATCGGTGACTGTGCTGCTGAAAGTCTAAAATGCATGGCCAAAGGAGTAGAGACAGCCTTCGCGTTTGACATACTAAACTTCTCCAAAAGTTTGACTATATATCGTTGTTGGGACAAGAAGATAACATCTCTTCTTTCCCTCACAATATCCATACCCAAAATTCTCTTCGCTGCTCCCAAATCCTTCATTTCAAACTCGCCACTTAACTACTAAAATCAGAAGTCATCATAAACTCATCAAATTTCCTATACCACTGTCTAGGTGATTACTTTAACCCGTACAATGACTTCTTTAGCAAACAAGCATGATCTTCTTTTTCGGGCTCCTCGAACCCTTGCGGCTGTGCCATGTATATCATTTCTTCAAGCTCTCCATGTAGAAAAGTTGTCTTTACATCCATCTGCTCTAGATGTAAATCGAGATTTACACACATGGCTAACAAAATCCTAATAGATGTGTGCTTGACAACTGGAGAGAATATCTCATGAAAATCGACTCACTCTCTCTGAGTAAAACCTTGTGCTACTAACCTAGCCTTGAATCTCGTAAGCTCAATCCCCGGATCCCCTCATTCACCTTATACACCCACTTGCACCCGACTAGCTTTTTTTTTAGGTTTCTCCACCAACTTTCAGGTATTGTTCTTCCTAAGAGAACAAATTTCTTCTTCCATGGCCTGCTGCCATTCTTTCTTGTTTTCACTCTTCATAGCCTCACCATATATCCTAGGCTCATCATACTCAAGAGTGTAAGCAGAATTAAAAGCATGAGCAAATAAGTCTTTAATTCAAAGTCTCAAATGGTCCAAAGATTGCCTAATATCATTTTTCTATTCATAGTTTCCTAGGATTTCGCCTCGAGACATAATCAAACAAGTTCTAGAGTATTTTTCTGTTCATCGAGACTGTAGTGTACTACTCGAGCATGAGCATCTCTAAGCAAAAATTCAATTAATATAAGCTTTAATCAAGTTCTAAAAAATTGGTGATCACAAACAAGGTCAAAATCTGTCTAAGTATTGGTGCATGAATTATTTAAGATATCTATTGTTTCCTATGAGATTAAAAAAAAAAGATTTTACAATTACAATTTTTATTTTTGTTTTTGTTTTTTTAAGTAATCATAGTCTCAATCCAATAACATAAAACAAAAAACAACAATGTGTAATAAAAATTTTGAAATAAAATTAAGATCGCTTGCATTAAAAATAAGAACAGAGATTTTCAATAATTGCTCGACTAAAATATTACTTTTCTAATACAGGTCGGCCTAAAAAAACATAAAAATAACATAACATAAAAAGCATAACATAAAAAAAAACAATAAAATAAAGAAAAAATAAAAGCTGAGCTAAATATGGGAAGTGTTTACTCTGCCCCTATAAATTATTTTCCATGGTCCCCATGGTAGCAAAAAGAGAACATAGAACACTTTCTTGGCCTGCGAAATCTGCTCAGTCATCTAAGTCCTTTGGTACAATGCCCTGGTTTGATTGGTCAGTAGTATCGATCTGTGGTGGCGGTGGCGGCGGTGTAGTAGTGGACGATGGCATGTGATCGATTTTCTATCCCATGTGAAGGGCATAGAACTGCATCTATTGGAGATGGCAATGTGCAAACTGTTGAAATTTCTGCCTAAACTCTGTAAGTCCCTGTGTCTGTGAAGCAACCTGTGACTCTAACCTGGCTAATCTGGCTGCAGTAGACATGCTCCAAGATGATAAAGCCTATGGTGGGACAACTGTTGGTTGCACTGGTGGCTTAATTGCTGAGGGCACATGTGGTGCTAAAGGTACTGGCTGTCGCTGACTCTCAGCAATTTTTAGCTTTTGGATAGTGCTGTAGTCAATCGCATGAGCAGTATAGATGAGATCCTCGTGAGTCTCCCAATGGACTCCAGCACGAGCACATAAGGCTGTGATCAAAGATGGAAGGCCTAAACTATTCTTGGCAAGGCGTGAGAAGGCCAAGATCTCATCTTGAATCACTCTACCAATATTAATAGAACGCCTAGTTATAATGCAAAAAAGTACTACTGACCTCGGTCTTGTAACATCACTGACATGTATGACTGGCATTATACGAGAGGCAATGAATAGATACCAAGCCTTAGCATCCCTGGTCAAAGCACTGGATTTAAAGGTTGATGGAGTACCATTCACCATCTTTCATTCTCTCCCTAGTTGACAAAATGTCTGAATGATCAACTCATAATCTGCGTGCTATGCCCTTTTTGTATACTCGTCAACCACTTCAATCGGTAACCCAAAAGGTGAATTAATTATAGCATAATCAAAGGCTACCATTTTTCCACGCACCAAGACTTGATGATTAACATGCTCTGCTGCATTAGCATAAAATTCTTTCACCACTGAAATCACACCCGCATCAGGCTGCTCGCAAAAATTTTCTCACTTACGATTGGCAATCATCTGTAAAATTTGAGGAAAATTATCCTCTTCCAAGTCGAAACCCTGCTTCAAAATAATGATTTTGTGGTAAATAGATCCCGTGAATCTATTTCATGCTTGTGCCAAATTAAACCTATTTGAGTCTAAAACACATTTGTTGAAGTGCTGGCTTGGTGTCTCTTGGATGCCATGATGAAAAACAACAAGAATTGGCCAAATATGGTGAAAAATGAAATTTTTGGGTGTTTCATGATTTGGTTCAGATTTGAAGTTTTGGGCTATGATTTTGTGTTTTGATTGTTGGAGTAAGTTTGTGGTGGTGTAAGAAAGGTATTTTGTGCAAGAAATTGGCTGGGTAATGGTTGGATTCAGTTTTGGGGCAGAGAGAAGAGTGTTTATGAAAGAGAGTGAATGAGAGGTCTTGGCCAAAATCTGGTTTTAAAGAGTTTTTCGTATGAACGCCGTTGCGTTAAATGAAAAATGCTGCGGCGTTCATCATTTTGAACCGAACGTGGGAGCATTAAGTTTCTGACACACGGGGGCGTTCTCTCTTGACTTTTTATTTTCCTGGCCATTTAGAGATAACATCGCAGTGTTATCCTAAAAAATGCAGGGGCGTTATCCACAATAACGCCGAGGCGTTATGGTTAGATAACGTTTTCGCATTACTAGACCAAAGCACTAGCGGTGATTTTTTTTTTCAACAATAATTTTTCTTGGGTTACCTACCAAGCAGCACCTAATTTTTATGTCTTCGGCTAGACATTTCATTCAGTGTCAAGGTTGGATTAACTGAAGGGATGAATTTTGTCAATCAATTTCATCCCCCCAATAGTGTTTTAATCTTTGCCCATTACCTTGAACAACCGTTTGGTCTCTTCATTCAAAATTTCAATTGCCCCATAAGGAAATACCTTCGTGATTCTAAATAGGCCTAACCATCGAGATTTAAGTTTGCCAGGAAAAAATTTCAATCGAGAGTTATATAATAACACTCGCTGGCCTGGTTTAAATTCTCGGTGTGCAATCTTTTGATCGTGCCATTTCTTTGTCTTCTCTTTATAAAGTTTGGCATTTTCATATGCTTGAAGTCAAAGCTCATCTAATTTATTGAGTTGAAGCATTCGCCTATCACCAGCAGCTTGTATATCAAAATTAAGGGCTTTGATAGCCCAATAGGCATTATGCTCCAATTCCACCGGTAAATGACATACTTTTTCAAAGAAAAGACGGTATGGGGACATTCCAATTAGAGCTTTAAAGGCCGTATAGTAGGCCCAAAGCGCTTCATCCAGTCGCATAGCCCAATCTTTCCTACTAGGCTTCACTGTCTTTTCAAGAATTCGCTTAACTTCTCTATTTGAAACTTCTGCCTACCCACTAGTTTGAGTATGAATGCAATGAAAACTTTGTGTCTTACTCCATACTTTTGTAGAAAAGCCGAAAAGTACTTGTTATAAAAGTGTGACTCTTCATCACTTATTATTGCTCTTGGAGTGCCATACCTAGTGAAGATGTTCTTTTTCAAGAACCTCAGCACTATCTTAACATCATTCATTGGAAGTGCAACAGTTTTCACTCATTTTGACACGTAGTCAAAAGCCACAAGTATGTATTTATGACCGCCTGAAGAAATGAATGGTCCCATAAAGTCAATTCCACAAACATAAAAAATTTCCACTTCCAAAATGTTTTGCAGAGGCATCTTTTGCCTTTGTGTTGTATTCTCAGTCCTTTGGCAATGATCACACTGTAAAGCAAATAGATGGGCATCTTTAAACATTGTTGGCCAATAAAAACCACATTGCAGCACTTTTGCAGTGGTTTTAATACCCCCCAAAATGTCCTTCATAATCTGAAGAGTGACAATGATGCAGGATGCTTTTCATCTCTTCTTTTGGAACACATCTTCTCAACAATTGATCTGCACATTGTCTGAACAAGAAAGGTTCACCCTAATGGTAAAATTTGACATTGTGCAAGAATTTTTTTTCTTTGATGAGGGGTTAGGTTGGGAGGTAAAATACCACTAATAAGGTAGTTAACAAAGTCAGCATACTATAGTATTTCATGATCCTAAGCTGCAAGAAGTTGCTTATTTGGAAAGGATTCATTGATCAATGTCCTGCTTTTGTTTCCTCCTTCCAATCTGGACAAATTGTCAGCAACTTGATTCTCAGATCCCTTTTTATCTCTAATCTCCAAATTAAACTCTTGAAGTAGTAACACTCATCTAATTAATCTGGGTTTAGCATCCTTCTTGGAAATTAAGTATTTAATGGTAGAATGATCTGTGAACACAATTACTTTGATTCCAATCAAGTAGGATCTAACCTGTTGAAAGCAAATACTACAACCAATAGCCCTTTCTCTGTGGTTGTGTAGTTAGTCTGTGTGCCATTTAAGGTCTTACTTGCATAATAAATAGTGTGAAAGACCTTATCTTTCCTTTGTCCAAGCACTGCACCAACAGCTGTGTCACTAGCATCGTACATCATCTCAAATGGGAGACTCCAATCTGGTGCTATAATAATTAGTGTAGAAATGAGTTTCTTCTTCAAGGTTTCGAAGGCTTCATGATAGGCTTCATCAAAGTGAAACACCACACCCTTCTTTAACAAGTTGTAAAGGGGTTTGGAGATCTTAGAAAAGTCCTTAATGAATCTCCTATAAAATCCTATATGACCAAGAAAACTCTGACACCTTTCACGTTAGTAGGTGGAGGCAAGTTTTCAATTGTTTCAATCTTAGCCTTATCAACTTCTATACCTTTTGAAGATATTTTATGGCCTAAGAAAATACTTTCTTTGACCATAAAATGACACTTCTCCTAATTTAGCACTAAATTTATCTCCTCACATCTTTTAAGCACAAATGCTAAATTGTTGAGGCATAAATCAAACGAATCCCCAAAAACTGAAAAATCATCCATGAATACTTCCAGGAAATGTTCCACAATGTCTGAAAAAATTGACATCATGCACCGTTGAAATGTGGCAAGTGCATATAGACCAAATGACATTCTCTGAAATGCAAATGTACCATATGGACATGTAAATGTGGTTTTCTCTTGGTCTTCTTGTGTGATTGCAATTTGATTGTAACCTGAGTATCCATCCAAGAAATAATAATACTGATGCCCAGCTAATCTGTCTAGCATCTGATCAATGAAAGAAAGAGGAAAGTGATCTTTTCTCTTGGCCTTATTAAGCTTTTGATAGTCCATGGATATTCTCCATCCAGTTATTGTGCGAGTATGAATTAATTCATTGTTCTTATTTTTCACTACAGTAACTCCTTCATTTTTAGGGACACATTGAACCGGACTCACCTATGAGCTATCAGATGTTAGATAGATGATCCCAGCATCTAACCACTTGATGATTTCCTTCTTAACCACTTCTTTCATCACTGGATTCAGTCTTTTCTATTGCTCTATGGTTGGCTTATGATTTTCTTCAAGCAAAATTTTGTGCATGCAAAAGGATGGACTAATACATCGGATGTCAGCAATGGTCCAACTAATTGTTCTCTTAAATTGCTGGAGTACTCTGAGTAGTTTCACTTCCTGTATCTCGTCTAGCTTAGCAGAAATAATAATAGGAAGAGTGGATGATTCACCTAGATAAGCGTACCTTAAGTGATTCGGCAATGGCTTAAGCTCGAGCTTTGGTGGCTCTTCTATTGAGGGCTTATTGCTTGCCTCAATGTTCTCCGGTCTATCTATTAATTCATACCTAAGTCTCATGTGGTCGAAATTGTATGATGCATTCAATGCTTTCACATACTCCCTGACTTTATAGTTCTCAGCTTTATCCCTATTGATTATGGCATTTTCGAGAGAGTCTTCGATGGCATTAATTGTGTAAACCTTTTGTACTTCTCCATTGATGACATCGACTTCATCATAGTCATCTAATTCAATTGGGAACTTCATTGCCTTGAACACATTGAAGGTTACTTCTTCATTCTGAACTCTCATAGTTAACTCACTCTTCTAAACATCAATTAGGGTTCTTTCAGTTGCTAAAAATAGTCTGCCCAAAATAATAGGGATCTTTCGATCTTCCTCCATATTAAGCACTATAAAATCTGCTAAAAAGATGAACTTATCTACCTTGACAAGAATATCTTTGATGACACCTTTTGAATATGAGAAGGATCGATCTACAAGTTGGAGAGTGACATTTGTTGGCTTTGTAGCACATAGACCTAACTTATTGTAGATTAACAATGGCATGAGATTAATACTGGCACCTAGGTCACATAAAGCCTTCCCAAAATACCAATTTTCAACAGTGCATAGAATGGTAAAGCTTATAGGATCCTTGAGTTTAGGCGGTAGTTTCTTCTGAAGAATGGAACTGCCTTCCTCAGTTAATGCAACAGTTTCAAAGTCGTCCAGCTTTCTTTTTCTGGAGAGTATGTCCTTCGTAAACTTGACATAATTCGGCATTTACTCTAATACTTCAACAAAAGGGAAGTTAATGTGCAATTGTTTAAAGATTTTAAGAAATTTAGAAAATTGCTTATCTAATTTCTTTTTCTACAACCTTTGTGGGAATGGTGGAGGTGGAGTATAAGGTTGCAATTTAGGGCCTTGCACTGATTTCCTTTTTTAAGCATATTCTGCAATGCCTTCCTGTCACGCCCTAGACCCAAAAGATCCGACACACAACATCACTTACATTCATTCACTGCATGTGCACTCATAAATAATATTACACAAACTTTTCAACTTTCATTCAACACAGGAATCCTTAGCAAGTTGCTAGTAAGTTCAACACTAAAATCAACCCATAACTTAACATATAAATATAAACTTCTCTTGACAATATTTAAACATTCATTTTAATTTCTTTCAGAATTATAACAATTGAATTATGGCTGGGACAATTAATAAACTGGAGATACGTAGAGTTTTCTCAGAGATTAACACTCTACTACATCACCAGTAGCAACTTTGTTACCGGAAGCCCAGAATATATTCATTGCAAATTCTTACTTAAAATTAACTAATAACCACACTTTGAAAACTTAAATTAAATCCAGCCATACACAATGAAATAATACATAAGTATTTATTCAATAGGGACAAACCAAATATCCTATCCCACGTGTCCCCAAATGAAACACACAGTAACCTAGCAACTTAGGGAACCCAAGGAACAGCAGAAGCCTTGCCAAATCCGCTAAGCACACATGCACCTTATTTATCTGAAATCACCATAAACTATAATGAGTATAAAACTCAGTAAGCATACTAGTTTTTCATATATCAAATACAAATACATATATGTACACAATGCATATGTATGATATGCTGTGATCAATTAAAATCATAATCTTATCAAATCACATATTATGTAAGCACTTACACATTCTTTCCAAATATATTACAGGAATACCATTACTCAACTACTATTTAGTAGGACTTACATATCATATATCACATAATGAGCCAAATGTCAATCGTAGGTGATATACCATATGAGAGAAATAGTACAAGTGAGGCCTTTAAATTACACATATATAATATTCATGCCCAAAGATAAAAGCCAAACCCTCACCTTGATCATCGGTGAGTCCTCTCACATGCACCAATACGCCACCACATGAATGTGATGACTCACTCTTTCTTTAGGTACCAATAGGATCCTCTCTACATATGGAACACATAACATATACCAATCTCGAAGGAAATACCACACATAAAGGCTCCACAAATCACATAAAATGCCTATTAAGTTAACAGTGAGTTCAAGTATCCTCAAAACACAAAGTATTTCTCATAGACATATTACACTTCAAAAGCTTTCTTTATTAAACACATCTTATTTTGAAAGCACACTTTCAAAAACACATGTATGTCCATGCTCAATGTCAATGCTCACATTTCATATCAAAATATACTTTGACATAACATAAACATATTCTTAACCCCATTTGCAAAATCATACAAAACAATTACTATGTTTATTGTGATTTCAGTAAAAAAGTCTAGTATATTTACCTCTTAACACTTTCAGCTACAAGGCTTGAATCTCCTTAACCTATCAATGGAGATTAATCCTTTCATAAGCCTCACAATTCACACAAAATACTTTAAATAACTTACAAAATTATACACAATGCATTTATCACATCAAATTGGTCTAAATACTTAGTTTTTCAAAATTTGTCATTCTGACCACTTACATTTAACAAAATTTTCTAATACATCAAATGATATCCAATTACTCCAAAATCAGAATATACCATTCTTGACTCATATATCCTTCTTACATATTAATATTATATCAAAATTCCTACACAATCTATTCCATACACACCATCATATCCAAACTACTAACTTGACAGGATCAAGATACTTACTAAACAGTATTCAATCTCCTAATTTTATAAAATCATATACTAACTCAAAAATTATAAAAATATCACATAATTACTCTTGAAACATATCTCAGTCCATGATAAATATTTTACTTCCAAATCACTGCCAAAAGTATTTTAAAACTATTTTATTTCATAACTTTAAAAATCTGTTAATCAAATACTGCAATGAGCTAATACATTCTAGAAAATCATAACACTTCAACCACATTGATATAAATTTGAAATTCCGAGTATATCTCATTAGACATATAAAATTATCATATTCCATAAATTCGTAATTTTTAAAGATCGTTCAATAGGTCAAAAAGTATTGTTTACTGTAACATACTGTTTACACAGGAAATTTCCAGAATTTCAGGGTCATTTTGGTAAATTCACTAAAAATTCAATTTCCAGAATTTTCAATCGATTCAAAGTTTCAGATGATCCTAAACATGTCTAATTTTATATACTCAAAATTCAAAATCATAATCGAATCACAATAATTTATAAAATTCCTGGATCAAGAGACTATCAAGCAGAAACTCCACAATTCATCATGATTTATCAAGCTATCTTATAGATCATCATCAATTCTCACAATATCATACGAAATACACATCAAATACTCAATTATAAATATTTCTAGAAATCAAAACTTAAAGAAATTAACTTAATTAACACCAATAAATTGAGAAATAGTTGTGATATACCTCTTAAGATCCAAAATTCTAATTTCTTCTTCTTTTTCTTCTTCTTCTTCTCTTTCTCTCTCTTTTATTTCTCTCTTCTCTCTCTTAAAAGGGGTAGCTCGACCTAAAAATGGATAAATTAGGGTTCAAAAGTGTATTTTTATACTAAGAGGTTAATTTTTTGGTATTTATGAATTTGCCCCTAAAACTTTTAAAGTATAACAATTTGGTCCCTAAAATAAATCTAAAGTCTTACAAATAAACCTAATACTAATAGTATATCCTTGACCTATAAAAACACTACTAATAACAATATATAATTCAAAGATCACCTATATACAATTAAAATATATATATATACATATTCTTACCGGTTATGGATACTGGTTACTACACTTTCATTTTTGTGTGAACTTCTAGTGCTGGGTCTTCTTAATGTGCTTTTTGTTACATTGGAGGTTACATTTCAATGGGCTGTACCTCTTTACTACTTCGCAAAGTGATTGCCTTGTATTGTTCCTTATCACCTCTTGGATTGGCTTCAGTGTTACCTGGTAGAGCATCATGTGGACGGTTGTTCATTTCTAAAGCAAGTTGTCCAACTTGAGTCTCCAGGACTCTCAATGATGCAGCTTGATTTTGAATAAGATTTATTTGGCTTTGGAGAAGTGTGTCTGTATGTTTTATATATTGCATGAACATATATTTCAAAGCCGGTTTCTTCTCATTTTGCTGTTGAATTGGTGGGGCATGAAATTCGGGTGGATTGACTGGTTTAGATAACTGCCCTTGGTTATTGCTCTAAGAGAAGTTTGGATGATTTTGCACCCAGGATTATAGAAATTAGAGTTGGGATTGTTTTGATTTCTATTAAAATTTCCAACATAATTCGCACCTTCAATCCAATGCCCAATATGGTGGTTATCACCACAAAAATCACAAGATATTAGTTGACTGGTTACTGAGTTGACTCCCAAAGCATCAACCTTTTTGGATATAAGGTTGATTTGGGCTGTTAATGCAGTCAAGGCCTCAATTTCATGTACATCAGCTGTTTTTCTTGGATTTATTCTTTCTGAAGGTCACTAATAACTATTGGATGCCATTCTTCCAATAGGTTATAAGCTTCATCAGTTGACTTATTCATTAAAGCACCACCTGCTACAGCATCCATAATTGTTCTTAAATGCCCCACAAGTCCATTGTAGAATGTTTGCACAAGTAACCACTTAGGAACTCCGTAGTGTGGGCATTTTTTAAGCATATCTTTAAATCTCTCTCATGCTTCATACAATGACTCGGAATTAAATTGCACAAATGATGTAATGTCATTGCGCATCTTAGCTATTTTTACTGGTGGAAAGAATTTAGCGAGAAATTTTCTCCCAAGTTCTTCCCACGTTGAAATTGATCCAGATGGCAATGACATTAACCAACTCTTTGCTTTATCCCTTAATAAAAAAGGGAATAATTGCAATCAAATTACATCATCGGATACTTCATTATATCTAAATGTATCACAAATTTCAAGAAAATTCATGATATGCTCATTTGGATCATTATGGAGTAACCCGCTAACTTGTACTAAGTCCTTTAGCATTTGGATTGTGCTGGGTTTAATTTCAAAATTCTTTGCGTTGATCGTTGGTCGCCTAATGCTAGAATGTATCCCATCAACTAACGGGACAGTATAATCTCTCAACGATCTTGGCTCTTCAGCTACAGGGTTAGGATTTTGATCATTTATTATGTTCAATTGAGCTTGTTCTTGTCGAATTCTTCTCAATGTTCTTTCTATTTCAGGATCAAAAACAGTCAATTTAACACTCCTAGATCTACGCATGTATAGTTATGGCTATCAAAACAAAAGAAAAACATTAAGGCCCTAAATAAAAATAAATTCAAGTAACAATAATAACATAAAAAAAACTTAAATAAAAGTAAATAAATATAAAATAAACAACAATAATTTAAATAGCAATTTAATATAAATATAATTAACTACAATAATTAATAATAATATAAAAATAAAAATTTGCAAAAATACGATATAATAAACAAAACAAAATAAAAATTAAATAAGAATTAATTAAAGCACATAAAATAAAATAAAAATAGAAAATAAAATTTGAATTAAAAGTAGCATAAAGTTGTATTAGTATTGGCAAAAATAAACCTAATTCTCCGGCAACGGCGCTAAAAACTTGTTGTGTGATTTCTATATTAAGTGCAAGTGCACGCTATTAGAAACACATAATATAGAATGAATAGAGTGTCGATCCTATGGAGAATTTGTTGTATTTCTAACCAATTATTAAAATTATATTTTCTCGCTTTTATCCAAAATATTGTGTAATATCCAATCCCTATTAGTAGTATTGGCACCTAGATTTCGGTATAGAGCAATAAAGACATCGTAGGGTTACTCGATTTTAATCCTATTAGAAATAATTTCTTTATTGTGCACATGAGAGATATTAGACCTAATTTGGTAATTTCACACTCGATCGGAGCATCGGACGACCCTAGAATATTTTTGAAATTTTTCTTTATTGGCTTGGAAAAGAAAATTTCTTTGTAGGTTTTATATGAATTTTTCCAAAAAATAGGGGAAACTCTGCCCCTTTTTTTAAAAATTAAGATATCATTTTCATGTATATTATAAGACTTTCTCAATAGTAGAAAGAACTAAAAAGGGGTTCGCCTCACAGAAATTTCTCAACTTACCTAGTTATATTCTGAGGAACTTCCGTCGAAGTGTTCGGCAGGGCCGCTAGGACCTACAATAGAGGGTCTCGGGGCAGGTCCTATCAGAGTGGTATCAGAGCACGATTTTTGAAGTTTTAGTTAAAAAGTTCATTTTTAGAATGAGATTCTTGAAATTGCATACATATTTTTCTAAGTTTAGTAAGTTGAATTCTTTGCATTTGATAATTATTTGCATCACTAAATGTACATAAAATATGCATTGTCGTGGAGGCCCACGTACTAGGAAAGTAGCTGCGGAGGCTCTTGCACCTAAAAAGGAGCAGGGAAATGAGTCGATAAATGTTCCTACGCCTCAGACCCCTCCTGAATCATCTCAACCTGCGAAGCCAGAAGGTAGAAACGTGAATATAGCTCAAATGGCCCAGATACCAGCAGCGGCGATCCAACCGCTACGAGAGACCAGAGTGTCCATTGAGTGCATCAAGAAATTGGGCGCTAAGCCTTATGACTGTACCGGAGATCCCGAGAGAGCCTTATCTTGGTTAGAGAACAATGGAGAAATTTTTCAGGTTATGGGATGTACGGAAGAGCAGATGGTGGTATACTCCACATTTCTACTGAAGGAAGGAGCGAAAGATTGGTGGAAGGCCTCACAAAGGAGGAATGCCGATGCGGTGTCTTAGGCACTTTTTAAAGAGGAATTTCTGAATAAGTTCTACCCCAAAAGTTATAAAGATGCGAAGATAGAAGAGTTCTTCAAGCTCGAACAAAGTTCCTTCTCGGTGGTAGAGTATGAGAAGAAGTTTTCAGAGCTCCTCCGTGCCATTCCCTTTATAGCCGATAATGAGGAGCATAAGGCTAACAGGTTTGTAGTAGGTCTCAATCATCGGATTAGGGTGTACATGGTATCGGCAGCCCACACTCAGTATGGAGCATTAGTGGAAGCTCCAACTCGGGTTGAAAAAAGCATGGCGACCATCCCTAAACCGAAACTGCAGGGCTAGAAAGAGGTTGGTCAGGTGGTTCTCAAGGAGGGCCAAGTAAATTCACACGAACAGAGAAAAGATCTTCATGGTCTAGCAGTCGAAAACCAAGCCAAGGAGCTCAATCCAGTCAAGCTTCCGTTCGGCAACTATCAACCGAATTTCGAAGCACTAAGAACAGTTGGAAGAATTTTCCGGTATGTAATAAATGTGACAAGGCCCATCCGAGAGATTGTAAGAAGGGGACTACCAGTTGTTATAAGTGTGGTCAAGAGGGCCACTACATGAGAGATTGCCTGAATGATGAAGCTAACAACAAGCCAGAAGATAGACCACCAGCACCTGGACAGGCTAGTGGTGGCCGAGGACATATTCGAGGAGGTCCTCAATTCAGAAGATCGAGCGGTGCGAGCCATCCTAATAGGGGAGCCGATCAAAGAGGATCATCTGAAGGACCGCAAGGTATACCACATACCCAGGCTAAGGTATTTGCAGTAACACAGCAGGAGGCGGATACAGCCCCAGAAGTTGTGACAGGTACGATGTCAATTTTTGATCGAGATGCTTATGTATTGATAAATCTTGGAGCAACCCATTCTTTTTTTTTTCTATGGAGTTTGCTGTAAATGCTAGTACAACTCCCCAGTTATTAGATTGTGCAGTAGCAGTGTCTCTTTCTACAGGAGACTCCATTATAGCAAAAAGGGTGTATAGGGGTAGTAAAATCAGTATTGAGCGCCAAGAGTTTATGGCGAATTTGATTGTGCTGGCCATCGTGAGTTTGATGTGATTTTAGGAATGGATTGGTTGTCAAAATATCAGGCCTCGATGGATTACTTTCGGAAAGAAGTCAGATTATATAGCCTAGGTGGAACAAAAATTATTTTCCGTGGGGTACGAAAATCACTTTCTGCCAGTATAGTGTCGGTAATGAGGGCAAGAAAGATGCTTCAAAAGTCATGTCAGGGTTACTTAGTCTATGCCATAGACGTAAGAGACGGTGGAAGGAAATTGGAGGATGTTCCGATGGTTAGAGATTTTTGGAATATATTCCCAGAGGATCTTCCGGGCTTGCCTCCAGATAGAGAGATAGAGTTTAAAATAGAAGTAGCCCCTAGAACGCAACAAATTTCTAAAGCACCCTACAGAATGGCTCCTTCAGAATTGAAAGAACTAAAGATTCGGTTAGAAGAGTTGGTGAATAAGGGTTTCATTAGACCGAGTACTTCTCTTTGGGGGCCACCGGTTTTGTTTGTAGAGAAGAAAGACGAAAGCATGAGATTATACATTGATTACATGGAACTGAATAAAGTAACGGTGCGTAATCAATATCTACTTTCGAGAATTGATGATTTGTTTGATCAGCTATAGGGAGCCAGAGTATTTTTCAAGATAGATTTGAGGTTAGGCTATCATCAACTGAACATTCAGGAGGAAGATGTTCCTAAGATGGCCCTTAGGACCCAATATGGGCATTATGAATTATTGATTATACCTTTTGGGCTAACTAATGCCCCAGATGCTTTTATGGATCTCATAAATAGAGTTTTTAGATCCTATTTAGGTCGGTTTGTGATAGTATTTATTGATGATATATTGGTTTATTCAAGTAGTAAGGAAGAGCATGTAGAACATCTGAGGATAGTTTTGTAAACCTTAAGGGAGCATCGGCTGTACGCCAAACTTACTAAATGTCAGTTTTGTCTAGATAGAGTTGCATTTTTAGGGCATGTAATCTCTGCAGAAGGGGTAGCAATAGATCCCCAGAAGATCGAGGCAATAGTGAATTAGAGATAGCCCACGATCGTGACGGAGGTTCGTAGTTTCTTGGGTTTGGCCGGATATTATAGGAAGTTTGTAGAGGGATTTTCAAAAATAGTCGCTCCTCTAACAAAACTAACCCGAAAAGAAGAGAAGTTTGTATGGTCGGAAGCATGCCAGCAGAGTTTTGAAGAGCTAAAACGAAGGTTGACTTCGGCCCCAGTGCTTACACTTCCATCGGGGAATGATGGATTTACCATATATTGTGATGCTTCCAGGTAAAGTCTAGGTTGTGTGCTGATGCAGAAGAAAAAAGTAATAGCCTATACTTCCAAACAATTAAAGAAGCATGAACAGAATTATCCTACACATGACCTAGAACTAGCTGCAGTAGTTTTTGCTTTAAGAATTTAGAGGTATTGTTTATATGAGGTTCCTTGCAAGATCTTTACGGATCATAAGAGCTTACAGTACTTGTTCACCCATAAAGAATTGAATATGAGGCAGAGAAGGTGGCTGGAGCTTATTAAAGATTATGAGTGCACCCTAGAGTACCATCCAAGAAAAGCTACTGTAGTAGTAGATGCTCTCAGTAGGAAGTCTGTTGGTTCAATAGCTTACTTGAAGGTTGCATATCTATCAATGTTGATAGAATTGAGGTCGTTAGGTGTAAACTTAGAATTGTCATATTCGGGAGCACTATTAGCCACATTTCAGGTCTGTCCAATACTAGTTAAACGGATCAAAGAACTTCAGACTCAAGATCCACAGGTAGTTAAATTAAAGGGTGAAATCGAGTCCGGGCAGCGGAAGGATCTTTTAGTGACCGAGGATGGTATAGTAGCCTTGGGTCAGAGGTTATGTGTTTCGGATGTAAATGAGTTAAGAAGAGAGATTATGGAAGAAACTCATTCTTCTGCATATGCTATGCATCTGAGGAGCACAAAGATGTATCGTACCCTAAAAGAGCACTACTGGTGGAAGGGCATGAAGAAAGATATAGCTAAATTTGTCTCGAGATGCCTAACTTGCCAGCAAGTAAAGGCTGAGCATCAGAAACCTGCTGGGCCCTTACAACCTTTTCCGATTTCAGAGTGGAAATGAGAAAGAATAACGATGGACTTCTTAGTAGGACTTCCGCATAGCCAAAGAGGCAATGATGCAATATGGGTAATTGTTGATAGGCTGACGAAATTTGTCCATTTCTTACCCATTAGAAGCAATTGTTCTTTAGATAAATTGGTTCAGTTGTACGTAGATGAGGTGGTACGACTCCATAGAGTTTCAGTGTCTATTGTGTCAGACAGGGATCCACGGTTCACTTCTCGATTTTGGCCCAGCTTACAGAAAGCTCTAGGCACAAAATTAAGTTTCAGTACAGCTTTTCATCCATAGACGGATGGTCAATCTGAGTGGAGAATTTAGACATTCGAAGATATGCTTAGAGCGTGTGTTATGGAGTTTAAAAGAAGTTGGGATACTCATCTGCCACTGATGGAGTTTGCCTACAATAATAGCTACTAGACTAGCATTGGGATGGCACCATATAAAGTATTGTATAGAAGGAAGTACAGAACTCCAGTTTGTTGGGATGAGGTAGGTGAAAGGAAGCTGATCGGCCCAGAAATTGTCCAGATTACTTCAGAAAAGATTCAACTTATCAGGTAGAGATTGAAAATAGCTAATGATAAACAGAAAAGTTATGCAGATAACAGGAGAAGAGACTTGGAGTTTCAAATCGGGGATAAGGTCTTTTTGAAGATATTGCCATGGAAATGAGTACTAAGATTCGAGAAGTGAGGAAAGCTAAATCCCCGATATATTGGGCCGTACGAGATAGTTGAAAGAGTTGGAAATGTGGTATATCATCTACGGTTACCTGAAGATCTGGTTAGAATCTATGATGTGTTTCATGTTTCCATGCTTCGCAAGTATATAGTAGATCCTTCGCACATCCTAAGGGAACAATTAGTAGAATTGAGCGAGAACTTAACTTACGAAGAGAAGCCTATGCAAATCTTAGACCAGAAAGAGTAAGTGCTTCGTAACAAAAATATTCTCTTAGTGAATGTGTTATGGATGAACCATGGAGTAGAAGAAGCCATATAGGAACGTGAAGATCAGATGCGAGTACAACATTCCCACCTCTTTGAGATAGGTATAATTTAAATTTCGAGGACGAAATTTTTTTAGGAGGGGTGAAATTATGATATCCAATCCATATTAGTAGTATTAGCACCTAGATTTCGGTATAAAGCAATAAAGACACCGTAGGGTTACTCGATTTTAACCCTATTAGAAATATTTTCTTTATTGGGCACGATTTTAACCCTATTAGAAATATTTTCTTTATCGTGTGCGTGAGAGATATTAGATCTAATTTGGTAATTTCACACTCGATTGGAGCGCCAAACGACCCTAGAATATTTTTGAAAATTTTCTCTATTAGCTTGGAAAAATAAATTTCTTTGCAGGTTTTATATGGATTTTTTTCGAAAAACATGGGAAACTCTACCTGTTTTTTTTAAAATTAAGATGTCATTTTCATGTATATTATAAGACTTTCTCAGTAGTAGCAAGAACTAAAAAGACGTTCGCCTTGCAGAAATTTCTCAACTTACCTAATTATATTCTGAGGAACTTCTGTCGAGGTGCTCGGCAGGGCCGCCGGAACCTATAGTAGAGGGTTCGGGGCGGGTCTTGTCAGATTGATTATTTTGAATTGTTTGATAAAACTTTAAACTAAAAATTATCTATGTTATTAATTATAATTAACAATCAAATTCGACAACAAACCTGACAATATATGATGAAGATCTAAGATTATAGCTATCACTTAATATAATTTTTTAAAACAATGGCGCTTCAATTATTATTCCCTCAATTTAATTGTTGGTCATAACACTAATCTCACCACGAGCCTCTTTCAATAGTCAAGTGATTATACCAAGATTTATTAATTTTCTATATTCTTATGGTAATTAAAGAGATCAAGATTCATTAAGCACTAGTTGTATTAACTATACATGTCATTTAAGTATATTCCTATCCTAGATCGAAACTCACAAATACCACTTTGTGATCATGTATCAACTTGTTTCGGGCTTAACAATTAAATTCCTTCTCCAAATTTATTTAATCATTACCAATTCATTCAACATATGGCCAGTATATCAAAAGCATAAAGATCCAACAAATTGAACAATAATTGAGTTCACAATAATCGTCTTCAATATATCAATCCATCATATTAAGGTCAAGGCTATAATTCTAGAAAGTAAACTTAGATCAACATGAAAATAACATCAAGATCAACAACAAATATAAACATGATATAAACCGATCAATTCGGATCAAACCAATAAAGATTGAAGCAAACGAAGTACAAGTTCAAGGGTTGATCTAGAATTGACCTTCCAAAATGATCTTGATTGGGAAGATTTGTGTAATCTCTCCATCAAATATTGTTTGATTGTTGTTTTAGAGTTCAATTATCAATTAATGGTCGTTTCTGGCTTAGAAAGGTGTTGGGGTTGAGACAATTTTAGGTGTTTTCCGAAGGGGTCCGGAAAAATTACTCCAGGGGGCAAAATGTAATATTTTTATACTTGAACACTAACGCTGTGGCGTTAGACCACGAATGCTCTGGCTTTAAACCAATGCCGGGGCATTGCAATAAAACAACACGTGGGTGTTAGAAGCGCTGCGACATTCCACTATAAACACTAGGGCTTCGTGATCTAGATCCAAAAAATTTTCCCAGCGTTGATGTCCTTCATGCAAGGGCATTCTTCATTGTTGCGTGAATGTTGGAGCGTTCATTAACAGATGCAGGGGCGTTCTTCATGATATACGAACGCATGAAGAATGTCGGGGCATTGTGAACCTTAACGCTGGGGTGTTCATCACCAGTTTTGTATTTTCATCATTTCGGTCTCCATTTTTCAGTGGCTTTCTTTTGTCTCCAATTTATTCCTTATATCTTCCATTAGTTTCTATTCCCATCTTAATATGATTAAAACCTGTAAAATCAACAATTAAAGTATATATAACTCTGAATTTACTTAAAAATAAACAATTATTAAGATAAAATAGGGCCATTATATGTATCAAAATTATACTTATTGGACCCTCAGGCTTGCCCATCAATAGGTTATGCTGAGGATATTTGGAGCTTTAAGAGGTGGGTTGTTATTGAGATTTTCAAGGGGAAACAAATATATTAATAATTAAAAAAACCCAACCTACTTAAATTAGAAGTTGCGACCTAAGGAGAATTATTACCCTCACTTTGTCAACTTAGTTAAAGCTTCCATTTTATTATATTTAAACATTTAAATATTAATAATTAAAAAAATCCAATTTGTTGGATTTGAATCCAAGACCTTAGAAGGGTATTATCTCTATTTTATTAACTGAGTTAAAGTTAATTTTTAAATTAAACCATATTCAATTTATTTTTATATTCAATTGTGAAATATTAATAATTAAAAAAAAAAAGAACTTGATTCAAACCAAAAGGGTGGCTATTACTTTACCACCTAAGCTAAAGCCAAATTATCAATGCAAAACACCTTCAGATTTGATAGTCAAAATTTAAAATATTAATAATTAAAAGTCAATTTTTTAGTCTGGTTTTAATTATACGTATAACATTTGAGATTATTCTCTCATTTGGTCATACTCCAAAGGATAAGAGACGATCTACAGCCTCTAAGTTGGTTACAACATTGGTCCTAATGTGACTACTCTATTTGGGCAAACTCTGAATAGTAAACCCACACTCTTTTTGAGTTATTAAAGTATTGGTTACAATTTGGCTATCCTACTCGGTCAGACTCATTACTCCCAGAGTTGGTTAGAATATTGGTTATAATTCAGCTATCTTGTTCAGTCAAACTCCAAAAAAAATAGAATAATTTCTACCTATATCGAGCAGAATATAGGTCTAAACTTGACACCCCAAAAGTCAAAAGAAAATTTCTAAAAGGACTTAACTTATGAAGTCGTAGAAGATAAGTCCAAATTCAACCACCCCAAAAGTCTAAAGGAAATTATTGAAAGGACTTAACTTATGAGAATTGTAAATAGTTATAGATAAAGTCAAGCTTATTAGGAAAATATCTCTAAATCTAAGAGACATCTCTAAATTTGTGACACAAGTCCTACAAAGGCAAGAAAATATCAAGTTCAATTTCAAAAAAAAGTCAAATAATGAATTCTTGAATAAAGCTTCCAAATTCTAATAAGATTTCGAATGCTACAAGTTAAATTTATATCTCTATCTTATAAATAGAGGAGAAATTCTACATAGAAGATCATGATTCAGACGACTATCACAGAGATCATTATAATAGAGATACACTCTATGTTCTCAAAATGCTTCACAATATTCTCCAAAGGTCTAAATTATTAGGACTATCATTCTCAAGATCATGAGAGAACATATATAGAGCCATTCATTGCTAATCCCTTTTCATTCTTATTTTTCTTTTTATTTTTTTCTAATGATTGTTGACTTAAACATCGGAGTGTCTACGCTGAAAATATATCCAGCATGGCCTCACCTTTTTATTTGATTGTAAGATTTCAATTAGACGTGGTATTCGTGAGGAAGAGCGATCTAAATCAATTTAATCCTATCACATCCTTGACCTCATAACTAAGCTTTCCAACATCCAATAAATTTAACTCAACTTTCAAATTATCAAAATCTAGGTTCAACAAGTATTAAAAATGAATTATTGATAAGTTTGTCAATGATAGTAAAAGAGATGTATATTTGAATGAAAAATTAGTAATTGAACAACCACTTATTATTAATCTGAAAAATGATGAAACAATGAAGGAAATGAATGACATTGAGCATGATAAAATTGTGTTGCTACAAAATTTACAGTAGAATATCAAAATGAATAAATAAATAAAGTGAAGGTAGTGAAGAAATTGAATTTTTTTCTATTTTCAAAAATATTTATGATCTTGTAGATGAAAAATATAGATATAAAATTAAGAAATCTTTTTAAAGAAAAAGGCCCAATTAGGGAGAATCATATAATTTACCCGACAGATAAAAATTTAAGAATTTTTCTATTTTATATTGCATAAAAAAATTAGCAAATGAAGAAAAACATGACAGAAGATGGCTAAAAGATTTTAACGAAGTATATTATTTTTGTTGTAATTTAACATTATTAATTCCCGTCATTGTTGGACTTATTTATAGATGGTACAACTAACTTACACCACTTTTAAAACTTTTTTTTGAGTTCTTAAAGATATAGACCCAATTAAGGAATAGGCCTAGTAGGAGAAACAAGCCAGAGTTTTGAATTATGTAAGCCCAATAACAAGTAAATCTAACCAAATTATCCGTAAATTTCACAAACAGGTATGAAGCTTAGGAAAGTTGGATACAGATTAAATTATATATTCTATTTTCGTTATGGTTATTATTTTATACTTTTAGTAAAAAAAAAGAATTAAATTCATTTTAAATTTCACAAAAGATAATATAATATAAGTAAATTATATACCTTCAAATTTAACACATAGCTAACTGTTATTTATATAAATAAGTAAAAAAATTTCGCATTATAATTTTTTTAATTTTGTTTTTAAATTGAGTATTTAAAGCGAGTCTGAAAAAATCAAGTTATCCTCAAATCTCACTCGAATTTAATTAGAGTTTAAATTACTATACCTAAACTTACCACATCCCTAAACAATACCTAACATATAGCCCGAATTATTCTTCATTTAAAGTGGGTCCCCACAAAATTCTAACTCCATAAAAAAATTTGACACTCCTAATATCTAAGCTATTTCTTTAACTAAAAATAGATTTAAGCAATTTCAAATATATGAAAATGCATTTTCACATTTTGTTTATTTAAAACTGAAATCATTGGATGATGATAGTTCAAAATATTATTGAATAAATCTTGAAAATGCGTTGAAATATGATAAGTCTTTTGAAATTGATGGTTTTGATTTTATTTTTTAGAGTTGAAAGTTTTAAAAGAAGTTTTACAAGAAAAAACAAATACCCCACTTAAGATACTTAATTATGGGAATAGAATTAATTATTTTCCAAATGCATATATGTTTGTAGTATATTATTAATTAATATGGTTAGTGTTACATTGCAGAGAGAATTTTCTTGAAGTTAAAATTTATAAAATCTTACCTAAGATCAACAATGTTAAAAAAAATTAAATGAATTAATTATATTATCTATTGAAAAAGATATATTAGCAAAATTAAAATTTAAAAATTTAATTAGTAATTTTGGAAAAAAGAATAAAATTTGTATTTTAAATAATTATATATTTTTATGATAAACTATTTTTTATATGTTATTAATTTTATTTTGAAAAAATTTAAATAGAGCTGAAAAACATCACCCATAAAACGTCAACCCAACTATGCTCAAGGGCCATCACTTATATTTTTCTTTTAAAAGCCTAATATAAAAAATTTAGCTAAAGCCCATAAATTTTCTTGGGCCATCACCCTGTTTGAGATTGTCAATTTGGTGGGATTCAATTTTTCATAAAACTATAACATTAATAACTAACTCATTGTTTCGCATTATCTGAATTCAAAGAATCAATTAAGATGTACCATATTGATCAGATCATTATAGTATATAAATAAAATCAAACCAAATCTAAAATTATATACTATTAGTTAACAGGGTTGTTTATATCTTCTCATTGGGTGGGGAATGAGACTATGAAACTCTTATCTTTTTTCGCCAATAAGCAAGCAAGTAGCAAAAATGCAGAGAAGGTGCGGAGGAAGAAGACCTCAAAAGCACGGTGACAGGCTGGAGCATCGAGGCGCTTAATATAGAGCCCTACAGTGCCTTATGTCACACCTCAAATGTTCTCAAGCAATAACTCGAACATTTGGTGCGCGCCAAGACCCGTCAAAGCTACTTGGGCCATTGGAGCATTCCATGCACACATTCTAGAAGGTCCATTTGAGATTGTTGTATTAATGGGCCAAAGCCCACTTGTAAGTAGTAATTGGTAGAGTATTCTAGAATAGGAATATTCCCTTGGATATTCTTGTGGTAGGTGGCTTTTATTCTAGACCATTGGATGTTTGTAATCTTAGCCGTCCATTGTACATAGCTTTTGCTATAAATAGGTGAGCTCTCATTTGGAGCAAAACACCTCTTAGCTTGTAATTCTCTTTGTTATCAATACAAGAGCATTTCATCAAACACCTTGTGTTATTCTTCTTCATCTCTTTCTTAGTTTGTTGGGTTTTTAGCTGCTTAGCACTAGCAAGTGTCTAAGGCCGCACGGGTTGAAGGATTAAGTCCGTGACAAGTGGTATCAGAGCGGGTTTGAGAAAGATGGTGAAAGAGAAGGATGTTGCTGGATCATCCGACCTTTCGGTTGAGAGGGGTAGGGACCCCAAAGCTAGGAGGCATGCTAGCCTTCCTCGAGACAAGTCCACCGAGCCCAGCCGCGATTTCGGGGACGTGGTCATGACTCTTGGTGTTGCCATAACCAAGGCAACGGACCGCCTTGGAGAATTGGAGGAGCAAATCGAGAAGCTAGAAGTAGGTCTCGATCGTCAAGGGGACGAGGTACGCTCCCTCATCGACAACACCATTGACACGTATGCGGAGAAGCAACAAGATTGGGTGAAGACTTTCCAAGACACAGTGTTCTCCACCATGGAAAAGTTGCAAGCCCAAGTGGAAGAGTTGCAGAAAGGGTTCGAGACCATCAAAGAGGATGTAACGCTATGCAAGCGGGCAGTCGCAAATGGGACTGCTGCCACCCATGTTACGGTGGCTGCGCCGAGAGTAGAAGCTCCTAAGCCGAAAGAGTTTAGCGGCAAGCGGGACGCCAAGGAGCTGGACAACTATTTTTGGCAGATGGAAAGGTACTTCGAGGCCTTGGGCGTGCGGGAAGAACAAAAGGTAAATACTGCAACCTTGTATCTTTCCGATCATGCAATTTGACCGCAACGACGTTAAAGACTAGTGTCGCAACGCTAGAGATAGAGATCACAACGCCAAGAAGACCAATGTTGCAACATTGATGCAACAAAGTTTTATTAGAACTCTTAAATTATTTAAAACACCATATCTTAATTCCACTTAGATTAGAGTAAATTATACAAGGGGCTTTATTTTTGCTTAAAAAAAACACAGAACAAGAAAAAAGTAAAAGAGAGACAATTAAGAGAGCGATTGTTTGCAATTCCTTTTATAGTGAGAGAGAGATTCTTTATTAATTATTTCTTAGAATTTTTTATGAATTTTATTGATTCATTAATAATAATTAAGATCTTAATTAATTATAAATGTAGACAATTTATTAAATTATTTATATTGTTTGTATCATGCATATATGTCAAATTTCACAATTTTTGTCAATTTTGTCAGTAGATCATTAATGATTATGCATTTATGCATATTTTATCAAAAAAAATTAAATATTAATATTAATTTTTTAAATTTGTGGATATTAATATAATTAAACTATACCTTGAGGGGTATTGATAATAATATATATTTTTTATATTAGGACGGAGTGTTCGATTGAATAATTGCACCATCTTAATTATTATTAACTTTTTGGCCGACGATTTATAGAAAGAAATTAAGTTCTATTAGCGTATATTGAGAAGATAAATTAATGATGTGATTTCTTTCTTCACATCTCTACTTTCGCTTAAAGAAAAAGAACTGTTCAATGTTTGCCATGAAGAAATTGAATATTAATTGCTAGTCATTCTTTGTTGTTTTCTGTTTTCCTTTTTCCTTTTTCTTTTTTCAGATATGAAAGATGAATATCTTCTATTCTTCATATATGAAATAAGTTATCCTTTTGTTGGTGTATTGGTGTTAGAACAGCTGTATCAATCTATTATGATCAATGGCTCCCTTGACCACTATCTTTTAAACCCTCGTTCCTCCACAAACTGTCAAAGTATTCACTTGTTGTTGAGTTATTCACACCTGCTGGGTCATGGAATTTTGAACTGGTCCAGGACTATTTTTCTCCTGAAGAAAGTGACTTAATTCTCAGTATCCTTCGCTCTCGATGTTGGGAACAATCTGACTCAGTTACGTGACATTTTGACAGGCTCGGGCAGTATACTTTTAAAAGTGGGTATCTGCTATCTCATACTTTTGACCAAGCTTCCTCCAGTAATAATAATGTTGATTCTAGAACCTGGTGGCAATACATATGGAGGTTGAAGATTCCAACCAAAATAAAGCATTTTGTTTGGAGAATTACCTATGGTTGGATCCCTACCTTTGCAAATCTTAAGAAGCACTATGTGCCTATTGATGAGTCTTGCAATCGCTGTGCTAAAGGTGCTGAAAACTCTATTCATGCAGTATGGTTATGTGATGCACTAAGAAAGGTACGCCAGGCTTGCCCATTTTTGCATGGTATAAATATTTACCACAATACTACTTTTTTGGATCTCCTAATGATATGCAAAGCGAGCTTAGCTGTAATGGATCTTGAGATACTACTAATTATATTTTGGAGATTATGGTATATCAGAAACAAATTAGTCATAGAAAAGAAAGTGATACTGGTGGATGATGTTCTTAATTGGGCTAAATGCTATTGGTATGAGTTCGTATCTTGTTGCACAAACAAAGTTGATGCCGCTAGTAATTCGAGTTGTAGTTGGCTATCCCCAAGACTGGGCTTTATAAAACTTAACACTGATGCCAGTCTATCTCCTAAGCACCTCAAAGTTGGGTTAGGAGCGGTCCTGCGTGATAACTATGGAGCAGTACTTGCCTCTTCATCCTCTCCACTTAAGGCAAAACCCTCAGTGGATATTTTAGAAGCATTGGCAATTCTCCGAGGTCTTAACCTAGCTAGAACACTGGGCTTATCAACTATTAAAGTTGAATCTGATGCAACTGGCATTATTTCTTACATCAACAATCACACTCACTCTTTCTCAAAACTTGGTTTGGTACTTCATGATATTAGAACAATCTCGTCATGCTTTAACTTTTGCTCTTTTAGTTATTCACATCGGTCCACTAATAAAGTGGCGCATGAACTAACACACATTACTCTAAACATAATTTCTGATACTATTTGGTTGGAGAAAATCCCAACACAATGTAAATATTTTGTACTTGAAATTTTTTCCTCCACTTGAGTTAAATTACACAACTTTATTATTATCAAAAAAACTATTGAAGTTTATTGAAAAAATTCAAAACTAATATCAAATTGTATAGCGGCTTTGCCAAATATCAAAAACATGACTATTAACATCACCAACCGCTTTGTAAATCATAAAATCATTTCAAGTGAGACGCATTTTGCTTCAAACTAGTTTTGATATTGTAATGAAACTAATTTTGTAACTTTGAAACCGCATGACCTCTTTGGCTAAACTGCACAGCCACTGTAGCATTCTTCGTGTTATACATGCTTGATTTGGCTATAAATTATTGTAGAAAATTCATTGACTTTTCATAAAATTTCTTGAAAAGATTATATAATTATCTTTTTATTGACGTAAAAATTATTAAATTATATTGATAATACTGGTATAATTTTAAAAATATTCTTTCATTTTGTAAAGAAGTCTTCTTTAGTTTTTATGAGAACTATACTTACCATAATTTTACACTTATGCACTTAAATCTTTCAATATCTAATATCTAATAGACTTAATGTCTTACAACTAACACAAAATTTTTTTATCAAGATCATGCGGGAACATTACTTATTCTGTCTCTACATCAAAAGAGGTGGGTTATCTACTTGTCCAAGATGACAAAATGATGGATGATAAAAATGCAACGACAATTGAAAGGGGGAATTGGTAAAGACAAAAAAAAATGAGTGAATTCTTTTGCCCCTCTTGCTACAGTAACATGGTTACTGTAGCATGAAAAATTTTGCCGATCCGTATTAACTCTTCTCTTCCCTTCAACACCGGTCATCTCCAGTTTTCTCCGGTGTGTTTAAAATTTTTTCTGGCACCCCCATTATTCGATTAACCACTTACTTCACTTGACCCATATTTCTCGATCGGCTACACCATCTGTCTCGTTTCCTCAACAATCCGGCATACTTCCCGTTACTCCTAAATTATGTTCATATAACTTCTGATCTGCAGCACTGCACTGATCCAGCAGGAACAGACTCCAGCGTTGGATCGTCTTTGTATTACACGCTTACAGCTCCAAATTTTCTCCAGTTTCTGCCGTCCCTGTCTCTGTAGCTGCTGCTCTAGAAACTGCTCTGCTTCAGGCAACCTATACCGTTGGCTTCTCCTCTTATTCTAACTAAGTTTCTAGCTAGCTGTGGGTTCTATTTCCAGGTTGTATCTGCTCTATTTTCAACTTGTGAAAGTCATGAATTTAAATGAAATTCCTTCTAAATATAAGTCTCTAGACTTAGATGATGTTAGTGGACCAATAACAGAACTTTCTCAAGAAGCTTTAGTGGTTGGCAATATGAGAATTCCCTTATCTTTGGTTAGGAAAGCTTAAGTCCAAATACTGTTAATGTGAAGCTTTCATCTTGGGTATGAAATGAATTTGGCGAACGATAAAGAAATTTAGTGTGGAAGTAGTACAGTCATAATATAACTTATTTGTTTTCTCTTTTAGGTATACTAGTGATAAGAAGAGAGTAATTGCATGAAGACCTTGGTATTTTGATGAAAAGTTGATTGCCTTTGCTCAGCCAAAAGGCGGCGTTTTTCTGATCTGTCCTTTGAGTTGGTGGTGGTTTGGGTTCAACTACATGGTTTTCTTTTGTTTTTCACGAATGAGGAAGTTAGACAAGAATTTGGTTCAATGATTGGAGATTTTGAGGAGATAGATAACGGTGTGTCTAAGGAATGTATTAGGAAATTTTTAAAGGTAAAAGTGAGAGTGAATGTTTTGGAGCCTTTAAATTCAGCTTTTTGGGTATCTATAAAGGATATAAAAGAGTTTATCACGGTAGTTCTACGTTATGAATATCTACCTGAAATATGTATGGGTTATGGCTGCTTTGGACATTTACTATATCGGTGTATGTTGTTTAAAAGTGGCAAATTGGAAAATAAGATTGTTTTTATAGCACTTGGAGCAATGCGGTTTTTAACTTACATAGCATTGTTCTTTAAAGGGTTCAAAGGTGATGGTTAGTAAAAGTAGTTCTTTTTCAATTGTGAAGGGGAAAGTAGGACAGTTCCAGTGGAGAAATAAAAATAGGGTTTTTGCTTTTGATTTGAATGACAAAGACCGAGAGGAATGAGTTGAATAGGTTCTATGGTATAGACTTTGGTGGTGGAAGCAACCTTATAGATACACATTCAGAACCTATTTTTTTTATCATATCAGAGGCCTGGTAAGGAACCTATGGTAGCTAGGAAGGTAGTCTCGGAAGAAGGCTAGGGGAAGTCAAACTTGTTTCAACACTAGGGGCTACATGAGACTAATAAGGGCTAGACACTTGTTCGTGATGAAATAGTGAGGTCATTAAACCCATTTGAGGGCCTAACCTTTGGTTCAACACTAGTAAAGGAAAATAAGTCAAACTTGCCTAATGGTAGGGATGCTTTTGGGGGGGAATAATAATGATCTGTTGTCAAAAGTGGAGCTCCGCAACAACTTCTAACTTAGTACTTATTTATTAGAGCTTGAAGGGAGAACAAGATGACAAATCAGAGCTCTAGAACAACTAAGACTAAGACCAATACTAAGATTTAAGAAGGTTTGAAGAATGTTTCATATGGGAAGCAGAAAAGGGGTATGTCCAAGTTAGCCAAAACTATTACAGGTTGGAAACCATCTAAAAGGAAAGGTGATAACTCTGTATTTTTTGAGATCATTGAGAATAAGGGCCATGAAGGTAAAATGAGACAATTTATAATTGAGGAAAAAGGTAAGGATGTCATGTATTCAGAAAATGATGCTTCTTCTAATCATCTTTTATCGGTGGTTCCTACAAAGGTGAAGTATTATTGGATACAATAAAAATCTTTTGTTGGAATGTGCAAGGTATGGGCAATCTTCACACATTCTAAATTTTGGGCCATAGAGACCATGAATGTAACTCGAGCTTGGTGTTTTTGCGTAAGACTTTATTAGATTTACATTTAATGGAGCAAGTAAAAGTTTAACTATCTTTCACTGGTAAACTTGTTGTGGAGAAATTAGGTAGTAATGGGAGTTTAACATTATTGTGGTCTAATGATATTGGAGTAAGAGTAATTTTTACTCTAAATTCTAAATTGATATGTAGATTGAGTCCCATTAAGGGAAGCTTTAGAGATTTATTGACTATTATGGTCACCCTAAATCCTCATAAAGTGTTCATTTGTGGGAACTGCTAAGGCATGTTGTTGCTTTATTGTCCTTGCCATAGCTTTGTGGTGGTGATTTTAAGGAGATTTTAAATGATAGAGAGAAGCAAGAAGAGGCATTAAGGCCCTATTATCTTTTAGAGATTTTTGTAAGGTTGGATGATTTTAGATTGGTTACGATTAAGGGGATGAGACCGTTGTTCACTTGGTGTAATATAGGTAACTTAATTCAGGAAACTCTGGATATGCCAATCTGTTCATTGATATAGTATGAGTTTTTCCCTTATTCAAGTGTGCATCATTTGGATTTTTGGAGGTCTGATTATAAGCTCATTCTAATCAAAGTTTTAGAATCAAGTAGTGATGCTAGTAAAGGCCTTAAAAAAATCGTGATAATCATTTTCATTTTGAGGAAGCATTTGAGTCGAAGAGGATGAATGCAGGGAGATTATTGCAAATGGATGGTCTTGCCTAAGAGGAGAGTTGCAAGTTGTTATGACTAACCTAAATCAGATTGGTGCAGATCTTAAGAGTTGGTATAATAAAAAAATTTAGCATTTAAATTCAAAAATTAAGAAGCGACGTAAAGAATTGACTGAGTTTAATTAAAAGGTGAACTCAAAATCATGGAAAATGATTAGAATACAGAGAATTCCTTAGATGTTCTTCTTTATATGCATGATACTTTTTGGTGCCAACGTGCACGGGTTTCGTGGTGCAAAAGTAGAGATAAGAACTCAAAATACTTCCATTAAAAAGCTTTAGGTTGTAGTAAGTGTAACAGAATTGATGAGGTCCTTGATGATAATAATGTGTGGAAGATTGATGAAAGTGACATAGAACATGTCTTTTTGAATTGTTTCTCACATATCTTTTCATCTTCTAACCCTTCTATATAGAATATGCAGAATGTAGTGGACAATATTTCTTCTCATCTATTAGAAGCCAATAGTTTGCGACTTGATATTCCTTTTTCCAAGGATGAAATTTGGCATGTGACACGTCCAGAATATATGAGTTTATTCTCAAGTGCAGGATTGTCGAAGTAATAAATAAACCAGTGAGAACGGGGTTGATCCATAGAGACATAAAATTAAAATTACAAATTATAAATACTTTAAAGACAATTAATATTGTATAAGATGTTTGCAAATATTAATTCAATTAACCAATTAAAATAAAAGCTAAGGTTAGGGAGATCCACTATTGGTATATGAAGTAAGAATATATTCAACTCTTTTTATAACTCAATTGGAATCCTCACATGAAAGATGTTCCAACTGGAAGATATAATAATTAAAGTTTATCACTATTTATATATTAATTAGTATTTATTTCTTTTAATTATTATACACCAAATCTTATAAATAGGTTCAAGTATTTATTATGCCAATTTTTATTTGTTTACAATAAATCAAGACTCCCACTTTACAAGAAAGAATATATATGCAAAATCTTATAAATGGTTTCAAGAATTTATTGTGCCAACTATAAAAATTGTCAATAATAAATCAAGATACACCACTTTAGAAGAAAGAGTATTAATATTACAAACAAAATAAATATATAATATATAAATTTGCATAACTTAAGAATGAAATATTAAATTTATGAATAAGAGTTAAGTATATCTTATTACCTTGCTAAGAGTTTCACAATTTCACTTTAGTAAAAAGAAAATTACTTGGACATAATAAAACTAAAGAAAAAAAAAAGATGAAAGAATAGATAATATAATTTTAGAATAGTAAATAAGAGAAATAATATTACAAAAAGATAATACAAAATATAAGTGTTTTGTACTAAAATCTAGCTTTCTAATTTATATCCTTTGGGCATAAACATGCTACTTATTTATATAAAAAAATATGGATAAATCAAAACAAATGAAGAGGGAACCATTTGGATGATAAAAGTCAATAAGGGTGGCAAATAATTTACATTGATTATCATTAATGCACCCATTTGATTATCCAATTTAGAATTGATGTGGTCCAAATTAGCTATCATTTAAAACATTAAAGTTGTAGATAAATCTCTTATCGTTCCAAATTAAGTTATCTCATGCATATTAGATATATATTTCTATAGTTATGGCCAAATATAGATGACTGTTCGGATTGAGCCTGTACTGCAGATTAGTTCTATTCTAGGCCACTTTCATCTTTTAAACACTCGAATTTCATTTGCTTTGTGAAATATAATATGTTAGCCCATTGAGTCAACTCTTCACAAGATCAAGAATCACTCAAACTAGATTCTTAAATAGAAAGTTATGCCTATTTTACCAAACCTATCACAAAATAATTAAAAGCTAATTAGGTATAATATTGTAAACATACTTAAGTTAAGATAGGGGGTTAAAGATACTAGTAATACAAAAAAAATGATGTAAAACCCTTATTAAATGTGTAATTTCAAGTGTTCATCAGCATGCCTTATTCTAGATATATCCAACAAAAGCCCCGAGTATAAATAGTATGCCTACTCCTTTTAATCATAAGTTTTGGGACATAATTGGTGATGATATCTCTCATTGTTATTTGGAGTTTCTTAATAACGGTGGTGATATCTTTCATATTATTGAAACTCTTATTGTCTTAATTCCTAAATGTGATTCCCTAAAGATGCTAGGGGCTATAGACCGATAAGTCTTTGTAATGTTGTCTACAAAATCATTTCTAAAACCTTGGCTAATAGACTACGAGGTGTTATGGGTGACCTTGTTTTTGAATTTCAGAGTACCTTTATCACTGATAGATTGATCACAGATAATGAAATTATTGGATTTGAATGTCTAAATTATGTCGAGCGACAAACAGAATCCAAAAAAGGTTATATGGCAATGAAACTAGACATGTCTAAAAAATATGATCAAGTGAAATGACCTTTCTTTGAGATGATCCTAAGACAGTTTGGCTTCTCAAATAATTGATGCAAGTTATTGATGAGGTGTGTTTCATTGGTCTTTTACTCTTTGATGATTAATGGTGTTCTAAAAGATGTGATCAAACCCCAAAGAGGACTTCGTCAAGGGGTTCCTCTATCTCCATATTTATTCATCCTATGTGGTGAGGGGCTTTCTTTCATATTTCAGCAAGCTAAAAGACCTAAAAGGTTGTATGGGGTTCAGTGTGGTAGGCATAGACCCTCAATTTCCCATTTATTTTTTTTTACTAATGATGGCTTATTTTTGCTAAAGCTTATTTAGCTTGTGGTCGTTTCATCTGAGAAGTATTAGACCTATACGCAAGCTTCAGGTTAAGTCATAAACTTTGATAAATCAGCTGTTTGTTTTGGTAAACTAGTTTCAATTGAGAGATCTAGAGACCTTTTCATTGTGTTTGGAGTTAAGAAAGTTAACTGTCACGAAGAGTATTTGGGTCTCTTAAATATTAATAGCTGTAATAAAAGATGATGTTTTGGAAATATTAGAGACAAAGTGTGGAATAAGTTAAAAGGTTGGGAAAATGAGTTGTTTACGATTGTAGGTAGATTGGTTTAAATTAAAGCAGTCATCTAAGAAATTCATACTTACTCTGAATCTATTTTGCCTTTCAGTGACCCTAATTTATGAACTTCATAGACTTTGTGCATACGTCTGGTGGAGTGGTAAGTGGGATGTGTTGTGTCAGGGGAAGAAAAGTGGTGGTATTGGTTTTTGAAATTTGTTTATTTTTTACTCAAACTATGATTGTTAAACAAGGATGACGTATTTTATCTAATCTAGATTCTCTTATGGCTAAGGTAGTAAAGGGGTTCTATTTTCCAAATATGAGTTTCTGGAAAGCAAAGGCAACCTCATGTGCTTCTTTTCTTTGGCGCGGTATCCTTTGGGGAAGGAAAATTCTTTCTAAAGGGACTAGGTGGTGGATAGGTAATGGAGAAAATGTTCTGGTATATTATGATTAATGGTTACCTAAACCGATGTCGTTTAAACCTTTGTTCTCGCATAAGTTGGCCAAGCATGCCACTGTTCTTTGAGTTTATATTAGCTTCAAGGGAATAGAATGTTGATGTTATTCGTAAAGCCTTCTTTTTGGATGAGCAACAGACTATTTTAAGTACTCATCTTTCTCGCCACAGTCTTAATCACGAGGATAGTATTATGTGACATTATAATCATTGAGGGAGATACATGGTAAATAGTGGGTACGGACTGACTTATCAAGAGATTAGGGTTGCTAGTAATTCTAAGAAGTTGGCTGTTAGTGAATGGTGAAAACGTTGTTGGAAGTTATATATACCACCAAAAATTAAGATTTGTTTTTTAGAATGCAGCTCATGATCGGATCCCAACAAAAGCTAATTTAGTGTGTCACCATATTCCAACAGATGTGACATGCCTTAAATGTGGGAGAGGTGCCAAAAATATAATTCATTCACTCTGGTTGTGTCCTTCTTTGAAAAAGATACGTTGTGTAGTTTTATGGTTGATAGTAGTTGCTCTTACAAAATATCCTTGTGTGACTTTCACATTTCTTATATGAATCATCTTGATTATGATAAATTTGATTTTCTTTGTGTCTTACTTTGGCATATTTAGTATGTGAGAAATCGGTGGACTAATAGTAATAAAATTATAGATATTGAGGTTGTGTGTGGTTGGGTAGCGAGATTTTTTAGAGGATTTCTAAATCAGGCAAACCAATGCCCTTTCTACCAAAATTGCACTGAGGCACTGTTGGATGCCACCTCTTATGGAGTTCATAAAGGTTAATTCTGATGCAGAGTGGATACTATCGTGATGTTGCAGGTTTTGGTTTTATGGCACATGACCATTTGGGGGTTGTGGTCTTATTTGGAATTGCGAAGTATGATGGTCTGTTTTCTATTCCAATTGCTGAAGTGATAGCTATTCTCAAAAGTTTGGTGGCTATTCAAACTTTAAATCTTGATTCGATTATTATTGAATTGAATGGATAACAAGTAATGAATTATATTTTGTCCAATGAAGTGCCTCATTCTAAAATATGTTATATTTTTAAGAAGATTCACGAGTATCTAGACTCATTTGCATATTTTAAGGTGCTCTTTACTCTTAAAGAAGCAAATATAGTAGCTCATAATTTAGCTAAATTAGCACTTAATTCTGAATTAGCTTATACTTGAAGAAATTATATTCCAAGGGAGTTTGATAATCTTATTTTTTAAGATTCTCATTTTTATAATTGAGTTTTGATGAATTAAAGTTATTTAAAAAAAAATAATGTAAAGACATCCAACAACTAAAATGCAAGAGTTTAGGGAAAACCACAAGATTATCCAATAAAATCATGTCACCTATTTTAAATTTTCTTTCTCATATTTCTCATGCACAACCATAATTAGTTGATTCATTAAATAATGAGATACCATAGGATGATGATATGAATAATATAGTGGATCCAAAAAAAAAAAAATTAGAAGATTTTATCTCATTTTATAGAATAGAACACATACTTTCACAAAGAATCTTTTTATTAGGAGGTGGACATCTTTGGTTAAAGGTTGGTTTGATTACAAATCAACTTTGAACCAAACCAATCAATTCTTTTATAAATAACCTACTCCAATTAAACCAATTTAATTTGGTTTTCAGCTTTTGTTAATTTTTTCTTTGTCTATTTAAACTTTTTTTTTTGTTTTAAAGTGAATTGAACTAAACTGAAACAGGACTAAGTCCATTAGTTGTTGTAAAAATAATAGTGACTTCTAAATTAAAGGTAAAGTCGAATTAACTCAATTCGATTCAATTCAATTAGTTTGATTAATTATTGCCTACTCTTATTTTTCATTTTTCTAAACTCTAAATCTTTTCCTTTTATTACTAAATTCTTACTTGAGTGTCGAGTTGCATCCAATTTAATTATTGCCTACTCTTATTTTGCATCCAATTTACTCTTATAAAATTTCCATTACTCTTATAAATGAATTAAAAGACGAATGGACCTTTTTAATCTAAACACTTAATATTAGCTCTAACTTGTATCCAATTTATCCTTCCATTTCTCTCCTACACTTAATTTGATCCATTTAATCAATAGTACTCTTGTCCACCAATATATTCAAAATCTCCAAGTCCCATTACCTCGCCATTTGTGATATTACAATCATCATTTCCACAACCCCATCAAGCTCAATCAAAATGACCCAATTAAAATATCAATTACACCACAATTTTTGAACTGTTAAAGTTAATTATAGTATTAAAGATTTCTTCTTTCGTTATTTTTTGTGTTAAATATCGTATTATAGTAATAATTTTATATATTAATTTTTTTTATATAAACAAAATTTAATGCTTATATAAAGACTATTTTTGGTAATTATTATTAAGAATGCAATATAGAGATATTTTTATTTTTCTAATATGTATCAACTCTAAGGTTATTTATCAGGTCCCAGGCTACAAGTTAAAAATTCGGTCTATGATTTTCACTCTTCACCCTCCGCAACCTTCTCTTTTGACTATTTTGGGTTAAAACCCTTATAATTTTAATGTTTATATTTTTAAAATACATATCTTATTTGCAGAAAAGTAATTCAGTTGTTTGAAACCAAAAACTGCTGGCATATTTTTCTTTTTCAAATTTCATTGTCATTTTCTTGATATATAAGATCTAAAACTTTCAAAGTAGTTAATAAAAATTTAATCACTTTGAAATTTTAAATAATAATAAGTTTTATAAAATAATTTAAATATTATTTCAAACATAAAATATATAATTTTTCATAATTTAATAAATATATTAAAATTTAAAATAATCTTTATATGAATACAATAATTTTTTTTATCTTTTTGTAAATTAATATATAAAAAATTCATACTCATAATATGTTTTTATCAAAAATAAATTTTTAATTTTTTTTTTGTTTATTTGAATTTAGAATTAGTTAGAGAACTATTAGCTCATTATTGTTCAGAATGTGAGTTTCAATATCTATTTAAAATGTGTTAAACTGTTGATTTAATTATTTTATATGATATATGTATTAAAACTTACTAGATGATATAGTTGGCTTAATTTTTTTAATCTAACAATATTTAGGTTTTTTTTACGTATTTTTTTAAATAGTATTTAGGATTCAAGTTTTTTTAGATTTAAAAAAAATTATAAAATATGTAAAGCCAATAAAGTAATTTTTTGAATTTATGTTTAAAAGTATAAATAATCATGTAAAAAGACTAGTATTCCTTACAAAAAGTGCATCTTCGTTGTAAGTGTTATCACGAAAATGGGTAATTGAGTGATATAAAAAAAATAACGTGATAAGTAATAAATATAAAAAAAAAAATATCAAGGCGAAAGTTATATTTTTTAAAAATAAATAATTTTATTAGAGAATATTTCTTAGAAAATAGTTTTAGACAATCTTCACCTACAAAAATGTTGAGATTGCTATTTCAATATTAGTTGACTATGACCTATATTCTATAACCAGCACCAGTTATTATTTATTTATTATTATTATTATTCAAGGATAATAATTTATGTAAATAATTATATTTATATTATATTATGTCAATATAAAATATTAATAAATTTTTATCATATTTGTATATGATTCATTTATTAAATGAATCAATCACTTAATATTTATTCAATTCATTTAATATACAAATGACACTATATGACAAAATTAAATATATTTAAATAAATAGATAAAATTTAATTTATTTATACAATTATATATAATTTAATTTGTTTATAAATATATTCTTTTAAATAATTAATAATATTAGATTTAATTTATTTCATAAATATTTAATTCATTTACATGAATATTTAATTCGTTTAAGTCATGACAAATAAAATTCACTATTAAATAATATATTCTCAAATGTCTTGGTTTTTTCAAATGGAATGTCCATAATCACAAAATAATAAATTCAACTGCAATAGACAGTGAGTAGCCTTTTATTTTTTTTCAAGGTTTACAGAACAATAAAATTTATAGTATTGATTTATTTAAAGAACAAAAGAAAAAACTGAGAAAGAATAAAAATTAAAGTTTCATATTCTTATGCTAAATTAAAAATTAACAAAGCAATTTCAGTGATAAATTTTTTTTCAATAAAAGATTTAATAGCTCATAACAATCTCGCAGAAATTAATAGTCTGTAACATATCTCAATAAAAGATTGCAAGAGTTTTATGTTGGTTGAAAATAATTTTTTTTTATTTAATAAAATAAACATAAAAGAAGTTAAATTGTCTTGTTCATAATTATATGGATATGGATAAAAGATTATCTCAATTTTTTGTTATGACAAATCTTGAATTGATTGACTGCAATCTTTTTTATTATCTTCAATTTTAAAACTCAACGTATGTTTTGAATTTTTCTTAATATTTAAAAATATTAATATAAAAATCTGAGAGAATTGTAATAATTAAATTCTTTTTCAATATAAGAATACACAAAAAAAAAAAAAAATTGTTATGGTTGTTGTGTATTTTACTACTTCATACCTCTCAATATATATGAATCTTCCTTGAGTATTTAGAATTTGATTAAGATTGAAAAATTAGGATTTAAGTTAGTAGAGGAACTGTAAGACCCATGGGCTTCCTAACTCAAACTTAAAAGGCCTAATCCTTATTATATCATGATACACCAATTCTTCTAAATTAATTTCAGGTTATTCCACTAAAAGTTAAAGGCTGTATTCCAGTAACCTATGTTATAAAGTAAAAGCTCATTAAATTAAAATTATATTTAATTTAATTTAATTTAATTTTTAGATCAATAATAACCACTTAATTGACCTTCTAATTGATGTTCATAATTAAAGGTAGGCCTTGAAAAAAATGTCTTCCCTCTTTAATTACTTATTTACTCTTAAGGCATTGAATGCTCTAATGATCACTTTTAATATGTTTATATTTGTAAATAGATTTATAAATAAATATTATTATTTAATAAATAATTTATTGAATAAACTGTGGCCACATATTCTAATGATCAAGTACTACAAACAACTTAGGTGAACATTAATTATTAGATTCTATCTTGCAAATATATGTTCCTACAACCTATGAAATTATATCTTTAAGCTATTGAAATTTTGACCGTTTATTTGAATCTCACTCCGTGATAACTCAAAAGATACAATGCATGAATATAAGTTCATTACCTACTTAGAATTAAGATCAATCAGGCTTATTAAAACTTTTATCAATTACAATCTACGACATTTAGTTAACTAGAGCGAAATTCAAAGTATTCCTATTCAATATAACATATACACTAATTTTTCTACTCGAAATCTCTATTTTAATGATCAAGGTAAATCATTTACTATAAGAAACAAAAAAACTACAACCTTACATAATGAAATGTCATTTTCATTAATAGTTGTGACTATGATTTAATTTATAAAAAATTTATAATCTAAACCCTCTGTATTAGCATCATATGCCTAATACATAGATCACATACTTTATAAATATGGATTTATCAATATATGCTCAATTATATGTATAAATAAATTTTTTTTAATCAAATAAAATATTATTTCACATACTTTAAAAGCATAAATAATATTATATATCTAATGCTTTATAACTCTCTCATTTGTCCCTTTTTTTCTTCTTTTGTCATCGTTAAAAAAAGATTCATTAACTTCGTAATTACATAAAAAATTAAATGTTAATGCATCTATTAAAAAAAATTATTCTAAAACATAATTTAAAAATTCATCCAACATAATAAAAAAAATTCATCATTCATCCAATCCAATTAAAACTATTAATAAAATTTAAAATTACATAAAAAATTAAGTATTAAATAGTTAATAACTCTAATAATAAAATTATTATAAATATAATTTAAAAATTAAAATTCAATTACCTGCACAATTGAAAAAAAAAACATCAACATCAAAAATAAAATCAAATTTATGGTGTAACACACAACAATTAGAATTAGAAGCATAATTCACATGCTTATTTGATATTTTAGCAAGAAGAAAGTACACAATAAAAATAATTACGTCAACGTACTAATATGCATAAGCGATCTCCCACATAATTTTTCACCTTTTACAACATTATTCACCGTACCAAAAATTAGTAACTACAAACTAGGAAATGCTAAGAAATGAAAAAAAAAAAACTAAAACATAAAAAAATTTTACCTTTTGTTGAATTACACATATATAATTTCTTACAATAATTACACTGTAACTTATTTGTTATGTCTTTACATAAGGTGAAGTGACTCCACACCATTGATTTTATTCTCTTCTTAGTATTAAGATGTAGAGATAACAATGCATCTGTATCACCGACGTTGTATTGCGTATCGTCATGAGATCCCCTAATATTCATAATATTTTTTAAAATTGAATTACGAGTCATCTGTAATATAATAGTATAATAATACACAACGATCAATTAAGATTAATTTGAATCTTTCACGCTAAAATAAATTAATGTAATATGTAAATATTAATCGAAATACAAACAAAAGTCTTCTTTCCCGCAATGCAAGCCATAGAATGTGAAATACATAAAATTAAATATTTTAGAACCTAAATGATTTTACAATTTCTCATGAATTAAACCAATTCTTAAAATAATATAACCATCTAAACAAAAAGCCTTAAAAATAAACTTTTATCAAGTTATCATAAAGCATAACATATCGAAAAGATTAATTAGTAAAAATTAAACTTGAAATTGAAACTTTAACATAGGATTTAAAAATATCACCTTCTTTAATGAACACAAACAGCAGTAACGCCAGCATGCGATAGGTGGCAGGCAACCAGCGACAAGTGTGGAAGACGGTAGCAATGGGGAGGCGGTAGCGCAGAACGGCGGACGCAGAACAACAACAGCGACAAGTGGCAGCGCAGAACGACAGATGCAGAACAACAGAACGGCACAGCAATGCGCAGATGCAAAACAGCACCGGTAGAACGGCGACAGGTAGTAGTGGCAGAACAGCGGTGGGCATAGCAGTAGAATGGTAGAACAGCAGTGGCAGCAACGGTGGAAAAATAGTAAACGGTGTCGAAAATTTTGTGAAGCTTTTGAAATAAAAATGAAATATGTTTTTGATATCTGATATATTGATTTTTTTTTTGCTTATTAAAACGGCATCGTTTTGATTATATTTAAAAATTAAAAAAATCAGTTTGGTTCGGGAATGACTCGAATCAAACCAGGTCCTATCTCGACTGGTCTGGGACTCACATTTTTTGTTTCGGTTCTATTTCGGTCACTAGACTCGTCCTGTTTCGACTTGATTTTTTCAGGTCAAATGGTCCGAGTCGAGCCGAAACCGGAACAAATGCCCACCCCTATATAAAAATGTATATATTTTCATAATTTAATGATTATATTAAGCATAACTATAAACTTTATTATGAACATGATAATATTTTTTTATCACGTTCCAAATTAATATATAAAAAATTCATACTCATAATATGTCTTTACAAAACATAAATTTTTAATTTTTTGTTTATTTGAATCTAGTATTAGTTAGGGGACTATTAGCTTATTATTATTCAGAATTTTTTTGTTTCAATATCCATTTAAGAAGTGTTAAGTTATTGATCTAATTATTTCATATGATATATATATATATATGTATATGTATATATATGTATATAGAAACTAACTAAAATTACTAGATGGTATAGTTGGTTTAATTTTTCTAATCTAACAGGTGTTTTTAAAGTATTTCGGTTTTTTTATAAGAAAAATAGCATTTAGGTTTCAAGTTCTTATAATTACATTTTCAAAGATTTAAAGAAATTAAAAAAATATTTCAAGCCAATAAAGTATTTATTGAATTTATGTTTAAAAATATAAAATAATCATATAAAAAGACTAATACATCCTTACAAAAAGTGCATCTTCTTCGCAAGTGTTATCGAATTTAAAATTTTCTTATTTTATTCTCTATTTAAACTTTTGTAAAAGCAAACATTGATATTTCAATATTAATTGACTATTGACTAAGACTTAGATTCTATAACCAGCACCAACATAGTCATTATTTATTCTTCTTATTATTATTATTATTACCAGCACCGTCTAAGCTATTGCCATCTAAGAAATTACGTGATTTCTCCAACTTTTTGGCAATTCACCGCTTTCTTTGAAGCAATTACAGGTAAACACCGAAAATTCAAGTGAAAGTTTTATTCATTAGATCAGTCGCTGCAACAAGTTCATACCTGTAAGTTAATTTTCCATATTTTTATACATATTCTTAGTTATTTGTCTCTCTCTATTTTTTTTTCTTTTGCATTAATTTTACTACATCTATTCTCCAAGCATCTGAAATTATGTGTGCTTTTAGGATTTCTTTTAAAACATTACCTTTGGTTTCTTTCTGTTTCATTTTATTATAAGCTTTAAGAAGATAATGGTTCTGCTGCTGCCTGCTGGGTTTCTTTAAGAGCAAAGTAAATTTCTTCAAGCTACTAGCTACTCTTACTTATTAGTGGTTGCTTGTTGCTAATTAGTCTTAATTATTTGTTCTGACCAAATAATCCTTTAGTCACTCCTGTGAACAAATTATTTTTTTTTTTTGTTTCCTTTTTTTAGATAGTATAAATTTCCTTATTTATTAGGACGAAAATGTCCATGTGATTATATTTTACATAAGAATATCCCATTTATATGGTTTGTTTAAGAGGAACTGGCTTATTTTTTTTTCACAATATTTTCAGGAACTTAAATAGCAAGCTGCAGAAATATAAATTGCATCCATCATGAGCTTTAAGAGGGTCTTTTCAGATGTTTCTTCTTTCTCTCAATGGAAGTATGACATCTTTTTGAGTTTCAGAGGTGAAGATACTCGTAGAAACTTCACGGACCATTTGTATGATGCTTTGAATCGAAAAGGGTTCAGTGTGTTTAGAGATGACAAAGAACTTGAGAGAGGAAAATCCATTTCACCAGGACTGTTTGAAGCAATTGAAGCTTCTAGTTGTTCGATTATTGTTTTCTCAAGAAACTATGCTTATTCGACTTGGTGCTTGGATGAACTTGTTAAGATTGTTGAATGCAAGAACACTTCAAGTGATCAGCAAATGGTTTTTCCAATTTTCTATGATGTGGAACCAACAGCGGTGAGGAAACAGAGAGGAAATTATCAAGAAGCTTTTGCTAAGCATGAAGAAGTTTTTAGGGAGAATATAGAGAAGGTGCAAAAGTGGAAAGAAGCTTTGAAAGAAGTGGCTAATATCTCTGGATGGGAATTGGAGGACAGGTAAATTAACCATCTTATTTGTAATTACTAGCACTTTATCAATCACATTACGAAGAAGATAATCTAGATTATGAGTATAAAAAATGTTGTAGTTGAATGTTAGACAAGAAAAAACAAAATAAAAAAGATTACAGCAAGAAGTAAAAGCCATTAGATAAATGAGAAAGAGTCAAAAGATTAGGCAAAGTCACTGGGCCACAAGTTAAGAGAAACACTAAATAGAAATTCCCCAAGAAAACTAATCATTTTATGATAAACATTCAGTTCTACCTGGTGCTAAATCAACTGATTGTTATTTTTCTTTTCTATTTTACTTCCCAGGCATGAGGTAGAATTCATTCAGGAAATTGTCAAGGATATCTCAAGAAAATTAAGGCCTACAACATTAAGATCGACTCTCGATGACCTAGTAGGAATGAATTCACGTTTGGAGAAATTAAGATTGCTTTTAGGATCAAAATGTAATGATGTACGCATGATTGGAATTTGTGGGATGGGTGGTATAGGCAAGACAACGATGGCGAGATTTGTTTATGATTTGATCTCATGTGATTTTGAAGGAAGCAGCTTTCTTGCTAATGTTAGAGAAATTTCAGAAAAAGATGGCTTGATTCCTTTACAAAAGCAGCTTCTTTCTGAAATCTTATTAGAAAGGCATATTGAAATATACAATGATCTTGACGGTATCCAAATGATTAAAAGCAGGTTGCGGCATAAAAAGGTTCTTGTTATTATTGATGATGTTGTTCATATAAGCCAATTGAATAAATTAGCTAGCAAGCATTCTTGGTTTGGTTTAGGCAGCAGAATAATAATTACAACAAGAGATAAACATTTGCTCACAGCGCATAGAGTGGATCAAATTTATAATGCTGAGGCACTAAATTATGATGAGGCTCTTGAACTCTTTTGTTTGAAGGCCTTTAACAATGATCAGCCTCCTTCAAACTATGTGCATTTGACCAATCATGTTGTAAGGTATGCTAGTGGTCTTCCATTAGCTCTCAAAGTTTTGGGTTCTTTTTTGTTTGGTAGAACCCAAGATGAATGGAAAAGTGCCATCCAAAGACTAAATAGAGATTCTGAAGATGAAATTCTAAATGCACTGCAAATAAGTTTTGAGGGCCTAAAAGAAGCAGAGAAGAAAATATTTCTTGATATAGCTTGTTTCTTTAAAGGGGATGATAGAGATAACGTAACAAGTATTCTGGATGCCTGTGGTGTTGACCCAGTTATCGGAATAAATGTTCTTATTGAAAAATCTCTAATAAAAATTTTAGATAGCAATGCGTTGTGGATGCATGATCTGTTACAACAAATGGGCCAACAAATTGTTAAGAGACAATCCCCTGACGAGCCTGGAAGATGCAGCAGATTGTGGGAGAAAGCATCCATACATCATGTATTACAAAAAAATTCGGTAAGTGACTGAATAGAAAAAAATACATTTCATAATTGTTTATCGACCTCTTCATACTCTTTTCTTCACTTTATCCCATTGCTTCTAATTTTTAGGGAACTGAAGTAGTTGAAGCCATAAAACTTGGGTACACTGAGGTGCATTTTAGTGTAAGTGCAAAAGCGTTTCAGAATATGACAAACCTAAGACTACTTCATGTAGATAACATGAAACTTCCAGAAGGCCTTCACTATCTCTCAGAGAAGTTATGTTTACTTGAGTGGCATGAATTTCCTTTGAAATACTTTCCATCAAGTCTGCTACCGGATAAGATAGTTGTACTTAATTTGTGTTTCAGTAGCATCAAAGAACTCTGGAAAGGGATCAAAGTAAGACTAATTCTACACTTAATAATTTCAATTTTCAGTTGAATAATTATTGATTAATTTTATATATTCATGTTTTTAGCAAAGTGGTAATTAAAGAAATATACTTTTGCTCCCTTCTTGTTTTGGACAGACTTTATACTACTTGAAATTTATGAAACTCAGCCACTCGAAGAACTTGGTCAAAATTCCAGATGTAACTGGGGCTCCGAATCTGGAGAAGCTAATTGTTGAAGGATGTACAAGGTTGCATGAGATTCACTCATCTTTGTTTGTTCACAAAAAGCTTATTATATTGAATCTGCAAGATTGTACAAGTCTTACAACCCTCCCAAGCAAGATTAATATGGAATCTCTAAGGACACTTATATTTTCTGGTTGCTCAAAATTGAAAAGGTTTCCAAAGATTGTTGGAACTATGGAGTGTCTGTCCGAGCTTCTTTTAGATGGAACTGCTGTTAAAGAACTGCCAGTGTCAATTGAACATATGACAGGGGTTGTTTTGTTGAATTTGAATAATTGCATCAACCTTGTGAGACTTCCAAATAATATAGATGATTTGAAATCTCTCAAATTTTTCAAAGTTTCTGGCTGCTTCAAACTTCAAAACATGCCAGAGAATTTGCAAAAAGTACAAAGTTTGGAGGAGCTTGATGTAAGTGGAACTGCTATTAAAGAACTGCCAGACTCAATCAAACACCTAACTCAACTTGTTTTGTTGAATTTGAATGGCTGCATCAATCTTACGAGACTTCCAAGTACTATAAATGGTTTGAAATCTCTTCAAACTCTGAATGTTTCTAGCTGCTTCAAACTTGAAAACGTGCCAGAGAATTTGGGAGAACTGAAAAGTTTAGAGGAGCTTGATCTAAGTGGAACTGCCATTAAAGAACTTCCAGAATCAGTCAAACATCTAACTCGACTTATTTTGTTGAATTTGAACGGCTGCAACAATCTTACGAGGCTTCCAAGTACTATAAATGGTTTGAAATCTCTTAAAACTCTGAATGTTTCTGGCTGCTTCAAACTTGAAAACATGCCAGAGAATTTGGGAGAAGTGGAAAGTTTGGAGGAGCTTGATCTAAGTGGAACTGCTGTAAGACAACCAATGGCTTCCATCTTTTTGATGAAGAATCTTAAAGCATTATCTTTTCATGGATGCAAAGGGCCACCATTATTAGCACCAAGGCAGTTTCCCATAAGTTCAATGAGAAGGAATTCAGATCCAATGGCTTTGACATTGCCTTTTTTGTCAGGTTTGTACTCTCTGACAAGACTAGATCTAAGCGACTGTAATCTTGGAGAAGGAGCAATCTCCAAGGACATTTGCAACTTATTTTCATTGGTGAAATTAAATCTGAGCAAAAACAAATTTGTGTCGCTTCCTGGAACCATTGATAGTCTTTCTAAGCTCGAATATCTCAAGCTGGAGGGTTGCCAGAGGCTTAAATCTCTGCCAAAACTTCCATCGCGTATACAGAGTGTTAGATTAAATGGTTGTGCTTCGTTGGAAATAGTATCAGATGCATTTATATTATCCAAGTCAGAGATCTCATTTATCTCTTGTCTGAACTGTCCAAAATTGCTCAGCTACAATGGTTCAGCATTTTCAATTCTAAGAAGCCTTAAGGTCTGTCTCTCACTCTTTTTCTCTTACATGTGCTACACATTATTTGGCAATCCTCTCTCTTTATTTTATCTTATTTCTCTATTTTTGGTTGCAGTTAATGGTAAATCAAAGAACTAGTTTTACTGTGCCTGAAAGCCAGATTCCAGAGTGGTTCAAATATCAGAATAAGGGTTCTTCTATATCAATAACAAGGCCTTCAGAACTGTATAATAAGAATAAGGTGGTACTGGGGTTTGCTATTTGTTGTGTTTTTCATGTGCATAAACATTCACCCCCTATCAGAAGATCTAGTTTATTTCAGACACATATGCTCGCCGTGTGTCTAGATGTTGATAAAACAAAATGTGGTCCCCTTTATAGTATTAGTTTTGATGAGCCATTCGGTCGGGCTGTGTCAGATCATCTTTGGCTACTCTATTTATCTCAACAGGAGTTAGATTTTAGAAGGTCTAGTTTTGAATCTGATCATGTTGAGTTGTCATATGTACCCTTGTGTGGTCTAGGATTTGAGGTAAAGAGTTGTGGTGTCCATCCATTTTATGCGAGTCAGTTGGTAGAGTTCGACTAAACAACTGGCGTAGATCTGTTGTTTGTAATTTGAATGAATCCCCTGTGAATCATGTTGGATCAGAGCCAGTGGAAGTGGATACTGTGAAGACGAGGACTTGGAAATAAGAAATGCAAAAACAAACAAAGAATCTTCATTTTCTCTCATATAAACAAGCCATAGAGGAGTTTTGTTTTCCTTTGAAAAATGGATTCTCATTGAGATATTACCCTTCCCGTTGATAAAAAATAAGTGATTGAGGCATACTGCAGTCAGGAAAAAAAATGGTTGGTTATCTTCTAATTCTCAGCTTAGGGAAATTGCACTTCAGTCCTTGTTTTTTTAATAAACCATTTTAGTCTTTAATTTTTCAATAATTTCTCAATTAGTCCTTCTGTTAAATATTTTTTATTTATTCTTTTAACATTTTATCCTCAAAGAAAAAAGCTACATGATGTAACATGTATATTAATGTAATAATACTTAAATATGATAAAAACTTAAAACTAAATAATAAATAAATCATATAGAAAATTTTTATGTTACAAATAAAAGTAAAAGATTAATAAAAATTTAATCATATTATTATAAAAATAATATTGATTAATATAATATTAAAAGATCAATTTTTTTTCTTTCTTTACAGAAACCTATTTTTCTCAACTTTTTGATTGAGACAATAATTATCAATTGAAATTAATTAAGAATAAGTTAAGACCAAACGAAAAAAAGAATAACTTGAAATAACAACTAAATGAAAAAATAATTATTTTCTATTTTTTAAATTTTGAATAGTTATTATATAAATTAAGATAAATATGAAAGGAAAAAATATAGCTTATTCTCTATAAAAAAATTAAAGAGGGGAAAAAAAGTTAATTCTCTCCTTTTCTTCTCTCGCCTTCTTTGTTATTCCATCATTTTTTTTTAAAGCGATCAACTACTCTCATCAAATCCCCATAAAATGATTCAAGATTACATAATCAATTATTCCAAAAAATCATCTAAGTTTAATCCTATAATTTTATATTAAAAATTAAAAAAAAGTTAAAAAGGAGACTGTTGAACTAGTGGCGGTAGCCACCGACTATTGTAAGGGTTGAATTATGAGAATAAAGGATGAAAAATTGGTGGTTTTGGACACCAAAAGGTGGCGGCATACCATACTTCAAAGGTGGAAGCACGTTCATGTGGTGTGTTGAGGGATATCAAGCCGTGCATTTTAATTTGACACCCCTATGGCATCAACTAAGTCACAACCTTGATACTCTTTGCGCAGCAGAAAATCATAACTTACATTATAAGTAAGAACACATAAGATTAACACACCAATAAAAGATAAAAAAAATAAACCAATCACAAGACACAAGATATACGTGGTTCGGCCCAAATTGCCTACGTCCACGGAGGATCCATGATCCAGCTTCTTCTCATTGAAATAGATCACAAAGTATCTTCTTACATCATCAATGATCCCACAAGACCCCTTAGTATCTCCCATAGAGACCTCTAAGCATCTACCCTTGATCATTATGACTCCCTAAAACCTCTTCGTATCTCCTAATAAGAGATTTTTACAAGAAACACAAGAATAGCCCGAGCATCTAAGCCAAAAGGATTTATGGTGTTTATCTTTTATTCACTCAAAGAACCTAAAGAAGAAAACATCCCCTAAGGTTACACCCTAGTGCACCACGCACTTAGTGCCTACCTAGCTCCTCTATTCTCTCTTATGGTTACATCTTGAAACCTTAGATGCTTAATCTTAAACAAGAGTTTACCAGTGTTTATATATGGTGTATTTCGTGCCTACAAATTCTATTCCTTGTTGGAGTAAGAGTCCACTTATTTTGGAAGTCCAAAACTTTCCAAAACTTGAAATCCCGAGCCAAAAAGAACTTTTTCACGCGTTTTGGTGCCGCGGCGCTCGTCTCTAGGCGCTGCAGCGCTGGCCCTTCTCGCGTCCAGCGCTGCGGCGTTGGTCTTCTGTTTTGAGCGCCGCGGCGTTCAGCCCTGGGCACCGCGGCGCTGGAAGCTGCCCGCGATTTCTTCTTTTTCTTCGCGTCTTTGAGTCCCGTTTCACTTCCCTTTTCGTATCCTACACGTCCTAGACTTTTCCATATGTGTCCCACACATTCTAGACTTCTTGTGACTCTCCACTTTAATATTCATCTCAATTTTTGTCCAACCAAAATTGTTGAATCACCAATTTTCTAATATAAAGCTTTGATTTGGTATTTCTAGTGGCAGATTAATGGCGAAGATGACTGAGAAAGACTAGTCTGAAGCCTCTAATTTTGCTCGTATCTTGGTCAAAGGCGGTAAAGAATTGGGGCGATGGTAACGGTGGTTTATGGTAGTGGCCAATTTGCATAGTTTTCCATATTTATGGTCTTTTCTGATTTGTTTTGCAAGGCTTCCTTGGCAACTGGAGAGAAAATGAGAGACATTTTGAATTACACAAAAAGTACTTTGCTGAGTAATTATTAAAAGACATTTTGAATTACATGACAAGGACTTGCTGAGTAATTATTAAAAATAATTAAAACTAAGATGGTATATTAAAAAAAAGAGGCTAAAGTGGTAATTTACTTCTTTTTTTTAGAGAATTAATTACTTATTCAATGTTTTTGTCTTGTTTATGTATATTCTTTTTCTGATGGATTGCCTTAACTTATTTTCTTAAGAAACTGTATATACTCTTGGTGTTGATACTTTTAACTCATTTTTTATGAGTGGGTAAATTCAGTTTTCGGTTGGTTGGATCCAAAAACAATTTAAAATCAAATTGATAAGTTCCACATATGTTTGAACTGATACAAAATTAATAAAGAAACAAATTATTCCTAACAAGAACTAATTAGAACCTGTTCTCTTGATTGAATTGAAGCATAATAGTTTGGTTTTCAATTTTTATTGACTTTTTTTGTTTATTATTAAATTTTTTCTGAACCAAATCCCAAAAAAAAAAATAATGAGTTTTCAAAAACAAGAATCGAAGTAGAAACAAACAAAATCGACTTTCTATTTCATTTTGATTTGGTTGGTTCTGCACAAAATTACACACCCCTATTATTTTCTTACGAAATTTTATAATATTTCTAGTGTACATTTCGAAACTTGCATGAAACCATATGTATATAACTAACCATTCATGAAAAGTCAAAACACTGCTGGCTTATATTTAATGAGAAGAGCACCACATTTCAGTGAGTACTTTATTTTGTCGTAATCTCTCCCGTCTTTTTTCGCATGTCTTCTGTATTTTCCTTCACTGGCTCTCTAAGCCTTGCGGTCACTTCACTGTTAGGGAAGTGAAGAAGAGGAGAGAGATGCGAATGTTGGCGCATGTTATTTTAATTTTTAATAATAGAGTCAGTCATATTTGTTATAGTGTTTGACCATTTGGTTTAACAAGTTGATCATATCTCTCTCTCTCATACTATTAAAGTGGGATGGCGAAAAGACATTGGGTCAAAACAGCAAAGCAAAATGACCAATGCTTTGTCACAAAATTTTCACAGAAATATAAAAGCATCCTATGGCATTTTTATATCAACAAATCTTGGAGACAATATTGACATTGAGTGTGATTGTTAGCATATTGACATTTTTAACAAGCAACCAATAAATAGAAATTCTGCAAGGGATCGAAAATTTCTTTAACAAATTGGAACAAAAGCAAACCAAACCTCAATTTATACACTTTTTTACATAGTAAAGTTAATGGCTGACTGAAAATATATATATATATATATATATAAACAATTGAATCCCCTTGACAAAATTGATCGACAATCTCAAATATGACAATTTAAGAAAATTTAGGGCCTCAGCTAAAAATTTTATGTTAGGCTTTTTTAATTAAAATATAAGAGACGATCCTCGGGCGTAGCTCGGTTTGTGTTTCACAGATGATGTTTTTCATTTCCATCTAAAATTTTTTTTTATAAAAAAAATAGCATATAAAAATGATTTATCATAAAAATATTTATTGAAAATATAAAATTTATCCTTCTATGCAAAAATACTAGTTAAATCTTTATATTTTAATTTTGCTAATATATCTTTTTCAATAGATAATATAAATAAGCCATTTAATCTACCTCTTTTTTCTTTATAAGTATCGTTGATCTTAGGTAAGATTTTATTATTTTAACTGGGGCATTTGTTTTTCTTCGTAAAACTTCTTTTAAAACTTTTAACTCTAAAAACAAATCTAAACTATAAATTTCAAAAGATTCATCATATTTCAACACATTTTCAAGATTCGTTCAATAATATTTTAAACTATCATCATCCAATGATTTCAATTTTTAAATTAAAAAAATGTAAAAAAAAATAATTTCATATATTTGAAACAAGAAGAATCAGTTTTGCTGGCAATCAAGCTAAGTTAATAAAAGAAAATGTGAACTGGGCTAGTACTTTGTAAACAAAATCATATGAACCAACCTGGCTTTTATTCAAATTTCTGAAACTATTGCTATAAGCCGAAACCCACTTGGCATTCAAGTTCAACAATTACAACAAATGAAACCCAGATGGAGAAGAAGCCCAGAATGGATATAAATAGGCCGAAAAGATTGAATTTGAAGAAGGGCAAATAAGGTTTGGTGTAAAAGAGTTTTGACTAAACAAGAGAAAGTGACAACACTAACTGTAACTACGGTTAAGAAGATACATAACATAATAAGGACCATACAAATAAGCAAAGGCGAGTAGTAATAAAGAGAAACAAAGTCAAAAAAATAAAAAATAAAGTGTTAGTTGTTGAAGAACTGAAGTGAAAAGAAGAAGAAAAGGAACAATTATCAAACATCGGCCATGATTGAGGCTAGCGCGTTTATCAAGGCAGCAAGTCACGGAGCTTTTTTTTTCTTCTTCTTTTTGGTTATTGGGAGAGAACTGGTCTTAAATCTTTTTGGAAACTAAAACAAACAAACAGGTTTGAATTTGGTTTTTTTTTTTTTAATTTATTTAATGGAATTGTAACCCCAATTTTGTGCTATCATTTGAAGCACTTTGATTGGACCCACCATTTCATTTTTTATATTAGGTGAGGGGAGAAGGGTCCTACTCTACAAAACAGAATTTGATGGACCGAAGTGCTCAAAATTATTTATGTTGTCTGGCATAAGTGACAAGCAAACGCTTCACCTTCTTCCTCTTTAATTTATGGGGTCTTCCTATGCGTTTTGCCTTTAGTGCTTGTTTTGTGGTGGCTAAGTTTCGAGATTGAATTTTAGCTTAGTTGCTTGTTTGTTCAAATTGTTTTTTTAGGACCATTTTTATATTATAACTTATCCTACTCCTTTAATATTTAATTGTTGGATAATCTTATTAACCTTTCTTTAACCTTTTGATATGCAAGAGTTTTGACCGGGATAAATTATAATAAAAATCCTAGCGTTTGAACTTTTTTGTTAGCAAATATTATGGATAAAATTATTAATATTAAATTAAAAGATTATCAGAATATTATATACATTGACTCATTAAAATATGTTCGAATCTAATTTCTTACTAAAAGAGATCTAAACTAAAACCCTAAATCAGAAGATCATCCCTACAATCAAGAATCATTATCCTTATTACAGATGGAGAATTTAACTCTCACACATAAAAGAGTTAAACTATCTTTACACAGGAGGAACAAAATTATCTTCATACAAAAAGGACAAAATTACTCTTATGCAGGAGGGGTAACACAAAATTCATTACAACATTACATGTAACATCCTCCATCGATTTCAAATAATTAAACACATTCAAATTCACAACCATCGCCAATAATACAACAAACTTAGAACAATAAATGAGGTAAATAACAGTTTAAACTTGGTTACTAATCCACCAAGATCGAGGCTATTGGACCACTAGCAGACCGTTAAAGCAGATTTGAACAAGGGTGGCGACGAGGTTATTCTACGTGACGGAAGGGGCTTGAAGGACATTGAAAATTACTTACCACCAAATTAAGCTAAGTGTTAGATGTTGGTGACATGTTTGCTCAGAATGTAGAGGTTGTGTGCCTAACGGTGGTTGGCAGCGGCAATGAGTTCAAAGGCTAGCCGAAGGAGAACACTGGCAATGAAGTCTGATGGAGGCTCGACTAAGGCCAATGACAGCTCATGGAAGCCACACATCAGTTCAACATAGGCCAACGGTAGGCTCAGCTATTTGTTGCTTGACCAAAAATATTAAAAAAGAGCGAAAACAAAAAAAAACAAATGAAAAAAAACAAATTGAAAATAGAAGGAAAAATATAAAATTGAGAGAGAAAATATCTCCATTAAAAAGGGGTCCAAAGCCCTTTCTCTAATGGAAATGGATGGAATTTGATAACGGCGACTAAGTTTTAGAGATGAATTGAGTATTTTTTTAAGAGAGCCTTAAGTTAGTGCATTTGACTTAAGTATACTTCAACTCACAAAAAAATGGTTTGTGATAATAAAGTCAATTAAAAGTCTAACTTTTAAATAATTTTATTATAAAAAATAAACTTTATTATTTGACATGGCAAGAGAAATGGGATGAGTACCTTCTAGATAGATCTCGAAATAAGAAGGCATTGTTTAGATATAAGCATAGTTTATAAAAGTAATATTTAGCGAGAAAATACACTTTTTGATCGATATTAAGATATTAAGTTCGAATTCTTACTTCTCCAAATCATAAAGCTAAGAAAGGAATTATCTTTTTTTTTTTTGGTTTACTTGGCCACATTCTTGAAGTTATACATAAAGATGTTTTTCAACCCAAGTAATTCATTAATTAATGATTAATTTTATCTAAACTAAAACTATTTCAATAGCTTCACACAATTTGAATGTTTACATCTTTACTTTTAAATATAAGATGAAATACTCTTAGTAAAATTACTTGAGAGAAATCAATACTACTTCTTGTTATGAGAGTAAATTGTGAGCCTAATCATTCAAACTATTGGACAAATGTAATTTGAGTCAATTATTGTAAAAATATTGATTAAAAACTATCGAAATATAATTTAGAGAGCAAGTTAAGTGCGTAGGGTATACGAGAATTAAAGACGGATGCGAAAGGAGATGAAAGACGAAGAGGCGGTGCTCAGGTGTGGGCACTGCAGAGGTAAGAGCTGGGCGTGGCAGCGCTCAGCGCGATAAAGGTTTCTTGTTTTGATTACAATTTGTTTCGTCTCTCACTTGCTCCAAGACTTTCTAATACGACTCTCACACGTTTAAGGTAAACATATAACGTCCTAAAGCCTATATAAAGGCTCTCTATTAGTTTGTAAACATATCTTAATGATATCTTAGTGAGAAGACACAAATCTAAGTGATCTTTGTGATAAATATACTTTGTGATTCTTAGTGAGAGAAAATCCCTTAATTGTAAAATAGTGTGTTTTCTTTGTGAGTCTTTTTTATAAAATGCGTACTTTGTGAGTGTCTTATGATTAAATAAAAAAAAAGAGTGATCTTGATCCGCCGTGGGGGTAGGCAAGTTACCGAACCACGTAAATTTTTATGTGTTATTCTTCTACCTTTCTCTTTTTAATTCCTTAATTACTTGTTTTATACTATTTATTTGGGTGATATTACTTGTTTGTGTGCTTTCGCTTTAATAATTATTCTTTTATTATTTGAAAAATGAGAATACAAATGTAATTTAGAGTTAATTCATTTTTTACTATTTAAAAATAAAAATATAAAGAGCTAATGGTTGGCACAATTGAGGTATTAAGTTTGAATCGGATTAATTTTTTTTAATTATTTAAAAAAATTGTTTTTTTTATTATAGGGAGGTTGAAGTCTCTTCAATTATTTAGAAAGTTATTTATTTTTTCCTTTGACGATAGATTGTTGTTTATTTTGTTTAACTTGTATTCTTAAAAAAAAAAGAATGTAAAAAGAAAAAATATTAATTTGATTTGGTGGATAAGATGAAAGAATCAACACCTTTTTCGGCATTAACCGTTTGATAAGGGGAATCTTAATCGTCTAATTTAAACTTTTAAATCAACACCTTTTTCATTATTTTAATACTGGAGAGGCATAACATTCACTCTACATAAAATTTTTAAATGGCCTGATATAAAATATTCACATGTCAACCGCTGATTTGTCACTTAAATAATAAAATAAAATAAATAAAAAGAGAGTAGTCGTTACTGCCATCGTCAGTAACCGACCGGCCGTGCGGTGACCAATTACTATTCGACTCAAAATTGATATCATTAAACTCAAAATTTTGTGATCTACGCAATGGTAGAATTTATTTGGTCAACGGAATACCGTATATGTGCCAAAAGTGAAAACAAAACACTGTGGGTGCACGCCACCACCATTCCGTTCGACGGCGAACATGTTGGCCACCGACAACCAGCACGAGCTGGCGGTCGCACGTCGAACGGCGAAGCGGTGGCATGCACCGCCCCTACTGTTGGATGGATCGATCGCTGATCTGTCCAACGGTGGGAGGGGTGTACGCCATCGCTCAGCTGTTCGACGCGCAACCAGCGGTAGGGGGTGTTGCCAGCGGCCACCATCGTTCACCGTTGAACCGTGGGCAGTGGCATGCACCGGCCCCACAGTTGGATAGATCGGTCGTCGATCTGTCCAACATTTCTTGGCCACCTTCTTGTATTCTTTTGATAAAAATGATTCCACCATTGTGTAGATATAAAAAAATAGAATCCATTGACATAAATTTTACTTATTTTCATTACTGAAATCTGGCAATTGGTGGTGGCTGGCGACAACAATTGCCGATTTTGGTAGTTCAGTTTTATTTATTTTAATTATTTTATAATATAAAATAAAATTTTAATGAATATTAAATTTTGATTATATCAAAACGTGCCACATGTCTTTTTTTTTAATAGCTTATTAATAACCGACATGTGTACATTGTATAATATACTCATATCACCATTTTTAATTAACGTAATAACTGAGGATAAATTTGTCAATGTGCAATCAAAAGAGATTTTCAGTTAAATTTAACAGAATCTGACTAATTGACTAAAACAAAATTAAATTTTTTAAAACTCGTGAAATAAAATTGAAAATTAAGTTAAATTCGTTGGACAAAAATGTCTTTATTTTAAATAAAAATATAAAATTTAATTAATATTTTATAACCATCACATTAATTTAAATATAAAAAATCAATAATTTCTTAACATGTAATAATTATTAAATGATGAAAAATTACTTAAGATATAAAATTATTTAACATTATTATTTGGACACACATATTTGTACTCATTTAAATTTCAACTATTAATTTAAATATGAAAAAAGAGCATACATACTCCAAATAAACCTTTAACATTTCAAAAAGGTCATTTAAACCTTCATAAAATACGGATTTTATTAAAGTTAATATTAAAAAAGTAAATTTGTACTTTGACAAAAAAAATGAAAAATAGTTTGTTGCATAGTATCGTGTCAATGACATGTACAACTTTTCTTCTTTCTTAAAAAAAAAATAAAAAATTATAAATTTTCTTATACATTTTTTCTATAAAAAAAATTCTTCTTTCTTCTTCTTTCACAAAATCAATTTTCTTCCCACGCTTTTTCTCACTCTTATGCCAATCATCTCCCTGCTTGTTCTTCTTTTTTCCTTCAACAAGTCCAAAGTTGCAGTTTCAAGGAATTCATTTTTTTTTTTTATGATGCCCAATCTGAAAATTTGTTTATTAAAGGTTAGGTTTTAAAGCTTTAATCCCCATTTGCAATCTTGTTGCGCAAAAAATTTCTATAGCTTTGTGCCGTCATTTGATGACCTATTAATTCTTGTTTTTTTTTTTGTCCTTAGAAATCGCCAGAGAGAAGTTAGAAAATTGAGGATTATTCGACGTTTTCAGTGCAACTAGCGATTTAGAGATGATGTTCGGCATCAATCAGAGATTTAAAAGGGATTTGACTCTTTTAGAATAAGAATCACATCACAGAATAATTTGTTTAAAAAATATACTCTAATATTCATTGAAATAAAATAATCTTTAAATACATTCAAGGATAAAACTTTTTTTTACAATCTAGTTACACGTAATACATATTATTAATTGAAATAAAATATACAAATAGCACGTTCCATACTCTTCCATTTTCCTAAGTCTTCTATTTTTCCTCGTGATGCAGGCCTCTTCTTCTCTTTCACGTAGGCTTCCCACTCATCTCCATGATTCAAGTCTCTTTTGCATGCATGATTCACGTCTCTCACGTTTTCTATTTATCTTCATCATACACGCCTCTTCTTCTCCTCCACATAGGCTTCCCACTCATGCAGAAACTCTCCATGATTCACGTCTCTTTTGCATGGCTTTATCTCAATTGCAAAGACTTCCACGTCATGCCACTATAGATATTTTCGATTTCTCACCTTTGGACGCATAGCCCTGTGTGGCTTATCAATACCCTCCGCGTTGATAGAGACCTTGTCCCTAAGGTCCAAAGAGGGAAATCGATCTTGTAAGGTCTGAGCTAATTCCCACGTGACATCCTCGGGAGGAAGTGATTTCCACTTAACCAGTTGTTCCTCAATGAAGCGCGATCCCTGTTACACTCAGCGACGGTCCAAAATGGCTTCGGGTTCAAGCTGGAGCTCATAGTCAAGATCAACTAGAGGGAGCTCCACACTTAGCCTGTCAGCTTCACCCACCCTTTTCTTTAACAAGGAAACATGAAAGACAGGGTGAATACGGGATTCCAGGGGAAGTTGGAGCTTGTAGGCTACCGAACCAATCTTTTTGATGACAAGAAAGGGTGCATAGAAACGATTAGCTAGTTTTTGAGATGCTCTCTTGAAAACCGATTGTTGGCGACAAGGGTGAAGCCTCAAGTATACCATATCTCCTTCCTGAAATTCCACGTCCCTCCTCTTTGAATCAGCGAGCTGTTTGATCCGATTGCTGGCTGTCTGTAAGTTGTGTTTTAGTTGCTGTAATAATGTATCACAGAAAGCAAGCTCCTGATCGATTGTTGTGACTGGTGTAGTGCTCATGGGGTATTGTGGTATGGCTAGAGGTGGTCTCCCGTAAAGGATCTAGAATGGAGTCATACCGATGATCACATGATATGTTGTGTTGTTTCAAAATTATGCTCAGGGAAGGAAGGAACTCCATTTGTGTGGGTGTTAGTTGGTAATGTTGGAATTTGTGCTCATATGCTATCCTAAATTTTATATGAATATTGTATTTTCATACTTATATAGTAAATAAATATTTCATTAAATCGCTTATTATTTTTTATAAGATAAGATACGAATATTATATTGATCTGAAAAAATTCAAATCAAATTTAAAGAGTTAAAATTTTATTTAAAATTGAACAAAAATTTAGGAATATGCTAACAATAACATAATTGGAAGTGTTATTAGGAAATGTCATTGTGTAAGTATGTTCTCAAATTATATGTTCATGATCTATTTTTATCGATGTAGGGTCTGTTGAATGGAACTAATTAATATAGATCAGCATATATCTACATATGGATCATCCAGATAATTAATCTTAGCAGTCCACGAGTTTAGTGAAAGCTCGTATAGATATAAAGGTATTCAGTGAGGTCTGGATACTAACCAAGACTCAATAAAGACCTCCAATAGATTTTTCATAAAACCGTCAATGGAGAGTCCTCTCGAGTTGAGTAGTATTTGTGGTCCTTTAACCTAAGCACCACAGTGGGCTTTTGAGTGATCCATCATACTTAGGTTCCACACATGTCAAAGACCTTTCATGGTCTAACCGCTGGGTGTTGTTGGATATGGCTCAATGCTCATGGAGTTCGGTGAGTGTAAACATGGAATCCATCAGCTCATATGGGTGAGTCAAATATCCAGATGCTCTAAGGTTGTATTCTAGAAAATCTTATGGCCATAAGCATTAAACCCGAGAAAGAGTTTTCCGTTGTATAAACAATATCGTAAAAAAGTTTGTGGATACTGTTTATCGAAATAGGAGACTTGACGGTGTTAATCTATTTCTCTACTATTCCAAGATATTTATGATGGAATGATTGTATTAATCTCAACTTGCATAGTTCAACTCGTCATTTTTGTATTATCCATAACGTGTATGGGAGGGGATCAGTTATGGACTTACAGAAATGTTCAGTGAGACAAAATAAATGTATACTTAGAGAGTCTTACTATATGAAGTGTACTTGTTGAGCACGTGGGTAGTGCACCGGATCGAATTATTTGATACGGGAAGTTTTTAAAAAATATGAATTTATTTCAAGGTCTCTCGGAAAGTAGTTAGGGTTTAAGTGTTAAACTTAAGATTGTGTCAAGTGAGACTTAACACTTTAATCTACCTAGTGTATGCCTCAAATTGTGCTAATAATTTATAGGGTACTAAATTTGGCATTGATAGATATAGCTATCATTTAAATGAAATAATTATTTTTTGATTTAAATTAAATTAATCGGCCATTTATTTATTTCAAGGTCTCTCAATGAGTAACTAAAGTTTAAGTGTTAAACTTAAGATTGTGTCAAGTGAGACTTGACATTTTAATCTACCTAATGTATACTTCAAATTGTGCTAATAATTTATATGGGTACTAAATTGAGTATTGGTGAACAAGGGAATGAAATAATAATTATTTCATTAAATTGTTATTCGATCATTATATAATCAAATGAATATGATCTATTTGATTTATTCATTTTGCACATGTGTTCATTTTTCATTAGATGAAACAAAAGTCAAATGCAACTTGTTTACATTTCATGGAATGAAATCAAAAGCAATAACTATTTGTACATTTGTCATTAGCTAGTTGCAAATGTATCAATTTGAATTGATCAAATTGAATTTGATTCAATTTGTGAAGCAAGAGGTGGTGTGTATTTAGCCACCAATTACCTCAACAATTGGCTACCAAGTACCTCAACAATTGGCCACCAAGGCAACTAAATTAAGTAAGCAATTCATTTGCCTTCTCATCACCAACACTTTTCATGTTGATGACATATGATTGAATGATCAAAAGGTAAAGATTGCCTATAAATATATAAATGAACAGCTGAGAGAATTATATAAAAATGAATTGCGAATTCATTTGAATTCTTTTTCCTTTCTTTGAAGTTAACTGTTAACTGAAATTCTGAAAGCAACAAATTCATTCAAGAGACAAAAATAATCCAAAAGCAAAAGTTACTTCGAACTTTTGAAAAGGAAAGTTGTTAGTCTAGCTTGAGGAAGCTCACTATATTCCCAACTAGATTTGTTCAAAAGCACGCTTCAAGAGTGAGTCCCCGATCTCATTAGTATAATGAGGCAATATAATGTGTGCTTTAATTTCGCTGCGTTACATGTATGACATATTTATTATTTAATTATTTAATAATGCACACAATCACCTATAACACGCACACAACACTAACATAATTTGGTATTAGAGTGATGTGTTATGTGTTGTTGTGCATATATTGGCGTGTATGTGGTATATTTTGATTTTTTGATGTTATTGATTATCTGTTTCAAATGTTGAAAAAAATTATAATCGAGATGTAACTGAAAGGGATACCACAATGCTATAGGCTGAGTATCACGACCCTAGGGTAGAAACTCTAGTACTGCAGCGCGTGTAGGTTGGTTTTGCAATACTAAAGGCTGGGCCTTTAGTATTACAGTTTCAGGAACCTAAAAAAAGTCATAATTATGCTAGATACTCCAAATATTTATTTTTAAAGAGTTTAAAAATAAATAATTTAGTTTTTGCATTTTATAATTGTTATAAATGTGATAAATATTGTAGTCCATTTGTTTGTGCTGATAACCACAATGGGAGCCCTACTGGTAGGGGTTAGTTGTGTTTGTATAAAAATAAATGTATGATTAAGAATCATAGTCTCATGGGTTGGGGATAGAATTAAGTAATCTCTCTTAATCAAATTAAATAGTGTACCATTATGAGATAATATTACACGTTAACTGCCTTGTCAATACGATATTAATCAGGTCATATCGGTATTTTTTAATACTGTTAAAGCATGATGAATTTAGTTAGTGCAATTTGGACTATGCCAGTTAAACATGAAATAAGATAAACATATGCGAATGTACTGCATAATATTGTTCAAGCATGAGGGTAGTATCAGTAACATATATTTGATTATTGACAAGTTAATATGAAATATACTTATCTAATATTGTTAAATGTGAGGATAAGCTGTATTTAGGATCAGTGATAAGAATTACATGAGATGCAATTGACAAGAGTTGTCTACCTTTTGAATTTTACAATGGCCAATATTACTAAAGCGTGAGGTGTGAGTAAAATTTCAATGGGGTTTATTTCTTGATGTACTATTTAAAGAGTTTAAATTGTCGTTCTCTATTTTGAGAGATTTATGGGATTATGTAAAATAGCGGAATGGTGTTTTAGATTTAAAAATATATAATTTGATTATATCCTTAATCTAATATGAAAATTAATGATCGAAATATTGTTTACTTCTAACATTTTTTATTTTCTCTAGTAAAGATAAAATGGCATCTTCTAATCTGTTGACACGCATATTAGATGCAAACTAACTTAAAGGTATAGAAAACTATAAAGACTCGTTGATGAATTTGAGAATTATTCTCGATTCTGAAAAACTTGGATCTATGATAGATCAGCGTCTGCCCATAGAAATTTCTAATGTAGTCACCCTAGAGGAAAGAATGGCTTATCGAAAATGGGTGAATGATGATTTAAAAGTTAAATCTTACGTCCTCATCTTTATGTCTACAGGTTTACAGAGAGAGCATGCCTATATAGATGATGCATTTAGCATTATGCTCCATCTGAATGAGTTGTTTGGTGACTGTCCTCAAGTTGAGACATATAAGGTTACCAAATTGCTCTTTCACTGTAGACTTTCTGAGGGCAATCCAGTCAATCCCCATATTCTCAATATAATTTCTATAATTGAAAGGTTGGAGACAATGAACATTATACTGAACAAATATTTGGGAAATAGTTTGATTCTCCAATCACTTTCAGGGTCTTTCAGACAGTTTATAATGAATTTCAATATGTAAGAAATGACCCTGTCTTATGCTTATATTCATAATATGTTGAAGACAGCAGAAGAGAACATGAATAAGGTATGATCATCCCTCTTTGTTCAGGGTGCTTCATCTTCTGCTCTTAGGACTTTTAAAAAGCCTAAAGGAAATAAGTAAAATAAGGTGAGGAAGACACCCAGAATTGGTTCTCAAAGGTGACCTATATCTAAACTATAAAAGAAAGTTAAAGGAAAATATTTTCAATGTGGGGAGGAAAGACACTGGAAGAGAAATTGCTAGAAATATCTTGCCTCATTAAATAAGAATCCCTTAGGTATATGTTTACCTATTATTGACATTTCTTTAGAATATGATGTTAATTCTTACTGGGTATTAGATACTGCTTCTCCTTTTCACATCTACAATATGTTGTAGGGTTTGAGGAAAGTTAGACTGCTGCAGCCGGGAGAAATTTAGCTTCGTGTTGAAAATAGAGATTTTTTTCGAGTCGAGGCTGTAGGATATTTTTATTTATATCTCTTATATAATAGAACTATAGTATTGTATAACTGTCTTTTTGTACTATGTATTTTAAGACAAATAGTATCCCTTTCTGTATTTGACAGTGAGGGTTATCATATGTATATATGAAATCATTCCTTATGTTTATTTGATATGCATAATGTTTTAATAGCTGATTGTCAGTTACTTAATGGTCATTATGTATTGAATATAACATAAAATGTCACGAATGTACAGGTAATTGAGAACTTTAAATGAAACGGGCGTTAGACGCCTATCTCGTCTGGTTAAGGATGGTCGAATATCTAATTTGACCATAAAACCTTATCCAGTTTGTGAATCATGTATTCAGAGGAAAATGACCAAATCTCCCTTACTAGTATTGGACACCGTGCCACTAGTTTATTGGAACTTACACATAGTGATGTATGTGGTCCAATGAATCATACTGTTATGGTGGATTTCAATATGAATTGAAGAGATAAGTTTATAGTTGAGTAATATGGGACTTGATGGTGTTGATATATGTCTTCACTCTTTTAGGATATTTATGACGGAAGGATTATACGAATATGGATTAATCTCGACTTGTATAGTTCAACTCGCTATTTTTGTATTATCCATAATGTACGTGTATGTGTGTGTGTGTGTGTGCACGTGTGTGTGTGGTGGGGGGTCATCGGTTATGGACTTACGAAAAATATTCTGTGAGACAAAATGGATGTGAACCTAGGGAGTTTCATTATATGAAGTGTACTTGTTGAGCACGTGGGTAGCACACCGGATCGAATTGTTTAATCCGAAAAGTTTTTAAAAAATATGAATTTATTTTAGGGTCTTGATAAAGGCATATTTGTCATATATTTTCTCATGTTTTTATTTTAATATTTTATTATTTTATGATAATAGATTGCTATTTAATTGCATTATTGTTATTTATAGGGATTTGAACGAAATTTAAAGTATGGACCTGTCGCCCCAATGCCACAAGGATTTTGGCCTTAACGCTGGAACAATGATCAAAATAAGAAAATCAGAAAAAAAAAATGACCTGTTTAAGTTGCAGTCTAGCGCCCAACGACAGGCCAGCGCTCTGTGCTAACACCTCATTGCTCTAGCAGTGAGGCCTTTTACATGCAGTGCCCCAACGACAGCAGCATAGCGCCCCAACGGTAATACGAGTCCTAATTCGATGAGAATTGAGATTTTTAAGCTCATATCAATCCCTATAAAAGGCCACTCGTCTCCAGCCTTTAAAGATCATTGAAAGGTACCCAACAGCAATCCAAGATCACCAAGAATACATAGCACAAGTCTTAGAGAGAAATAAAAGTTTAATTGAAGCAGTCGTAGAGAGAAATGCAAAGCATTCTTCAGCATCAAAAGTATCTCAAGAAGCATAATTAAAAGCAATTCGATGTCTATATCGGTTTGCTATTGATTGTATCATGATTTTTATTTTATTTTTTTTGCTGTTGTTCTCTTATATCCATGAACTAAATTTTCTTTCTATGGTTAATACTTGAACTCAATATGTGTGCTTAATTGTTATATCTTTTTAATATTTAATAAACGTAATTCTTTGTTATTCAAATTACTTGTTCTTAATGCTTCAATATATCTGGCCAATATATGGTGAATGAATTGGTAATATTTTTTATAAACTCGGAAGAGAAATCATGATGTTTAGACCTGGGTAATTTGATGCATGATTATAGAGTAACATTCAATGTTGCATATGCAAGTTTCAATTTAGGATAGGGATATACTTAATTGGCATGTATGATCAATAAGACTTAATCTTAATAAATCTTAATGTATTACAAGTACCATAGGAATATAGGTATTTGGTAAATTAAAGTATACTTGCATGACCTTAGAAGAGGCTTGTGAATACATTAATGTCTTGATCAATAACAAAGACTAAGAGAGTTAAATATTAGAGGATTAATTATCAGAAAGCATATTAAGGAATAATATTGACCCTAAATTTTCTCTATATTGCTATCACCTAATTCTCTTTGCATTGTGTCATTACTTTTATATTTTCTACATTCATTCTTAGATTTTATTTTTTCTAAATAATTATTAGAAAGACATAATTTTAGTACTTGGTTAAAAAGTATCCATGTGGGTTTGACATCCGACTTATTAAGTTCCTCTATTACTTGTTAAGATAACGTATACTTACACTTAATTTTAAGATATAAAAATATAGCATCAGGTCTCTTGGGGACTATCTAAGGTTTAAGTATTAAACATAAGATTGTACCAAGTAAGACTTAATATTTTTATCTACCCAGTTTATACCTCAAATTGTACCAATAATTTGTATGGGTACTAAATTTGGTATTGGTAGATATAACTACCATTTAAATGAAACAATTGTTATTTTATTTAAATTAAATCAATCAGTCATTTATTAATTTTAAGGTCTCTCGGGGAGTAGTTAAGGTTTAAATATTAAACTTAAAATTGTGTCAAGTGAGACTTGACATTTTAATCTACTTAATGCATGCTTCAAATTATTTCAATAATTTGTATGGGTACTAAATTAGGCATTGATAGACAAATGAATAAAACAATTGTTGTTTCATTAAATTGTTATTCGGCCATTATATAATCAAATCAATATAATCCGTTTGGTCTATTCATTTTGCACATGTGTTCATTTTTCATTAGATGAAACAAAAGTCAAATACAACTTGTTTGCATTTCATGGAATGAAATCAGAAGCAATAACTATTTGTACATTTGTCATTGGCTAATTGCAAATGTATCAATTTGAATTGATCAAATTAAATTTGATTCAATTTATAAAGCAAGAGGTAGCGTGTATTAAGCCACTAATTACCTCAACAATTGGCCACCAAGGCCTTCTCATCACCAACACTTTTCATGTTGATGACATGTGATTGAATGATCAAAAGGTAAAGATTGCCTATAAATATATAAATGAATGGCTGAGAGAATTGTATAAAAATGAATTGCAAATTCATTTGAATTCCTTTTTCTTTCTTTGAAGTTAAGTGTTAACTAAAATTTTGAAAGCAACAATTCATTTGAGAGACAAAAATAATCCAGAAACAAGAGTTGCTTTGAACTTTAAAAAGAAAAGCTACCAGTCTATCTTGAGGAAGCTTATCATGTCTCCAACTAGATTTGTTCAAAAGCACACTTCAAGGGTGAGTCCCCAATCTCATTAGTGTGATGGGATAATATAATGTGTGCTTTAATTCTGTTGCGTTACATGTATGATATATTTATTATTGAATTGTTTAATAATGCACACAATCACCTGTAATACACACACAACACTAACAAGTGAGGCATCAGAGTTATTGCTTTAGAGAATGATTAACCACCTCGGTTTGGCCATCTGTTTGGAGGTGATAGATGGTGCTTATGCTGAGTTTGATGCCTGAAAGTTTGAAGAATTCTTGCCAAAAATGGCTAAGGAAGATGGGGTCACGGTTTGAGATAATTGAAGCATGCCATGAAGCTTAACCACCCCCTCTATAAACTTTTCTGCTACGATTTTCGCAATGAAGGGATGAGGTAATGCTAAGAAATGGGCTGACTTACTGAGGCAATCTACCACTACAAGGATGGCGTTTTTACCGTTGGATAATTGTAATCCTTCAATGAAATCTAGAGTAATGTTAACCCAAAGCTGAAAAGGAATGTTCAATGGTTACAAAAGGCGGACGGATGAATATGTTTATGTTTTGGCACATTGATAGGTTTCATAAGAGTTGACATATTGGTGCACTGTTCTATATATGGCTGGCCAGTAATAGTGTTGTGCTAGCCGCTTATATGTCCAAAGTACTCCCAATTGTCCCCCTAAAGGTGATTCATGGAATTCTTGGGGTAATTGGGAGATGATATTTGAGTTAGGAAGAATAATTACTCAATTTTTATAGAGGAGCAAACCATTGAGGCAAGTGTATGGGTTACCGAGTTCTATCATAGTCTTAGCTTGTGTTTTCTCTATGTAAGCGTTTCCTTTTACTACTTCTTTGATTGTTTCCCAGAGTTTGGGTTGAGGGGTAGATAGCATATCAATTCTCAGGCTTCTAATAACTTGGGATAGGGCATCTATGGCTGAGTTTTCACAACTTGGCTTGTACGTTATCTCATAGTCATACCCAAGTAGTTTTGAGACCCATTTCTATTATTCCGACATAGCGATTCATTGTTCCAATAAAAATTTGAGACTTCTTTAGCCTGTCTAAATGATAAAAATTTTCCCTAGCAAATATAGTCTCCAAGTACAGATTGCATGGATGATGGCAAGCATTTATTTCGTATAAATTGACCAAAACTGTTTTGTGATTCCTATGGCTTGGCTCATAATTGTTATTGGCCTTCCTTCTTGGCTGAGAACGATACTAATTCCTTCTCTTGATGCATCTCTCTCAATAAGGAAAGGTTATTTAAAATTTAGGACTGCAAGAGTAGGTGTTGTTGTTATAGGTTACTTGAGAGTTTAAAAGGTTGTCCTAGCTTCTTTAGTTCATTAGAATTGACTTTTTTTAAGCAAGTTGGTTAAAGGTCGAGCTAGGAGGACTTAGTTGAGGTCAAACTTTCTATAATAACCTGTGAGACTTAAACATTCACGCAGTTCAGTAATGTTAGTAGGCCTAGGCCATTCTATTATGGTCTTAATTTTTCTTTGATCTACCCTTACTCCTTAAAAGGAAATAATGTGTCCCAAATAGTCCAACTCCTATTAACTAAATTAAAACTTACTGAATTTAATGAAAAAATTATGATGCAGTATTATTTCAAAAGCTTGTGCAATGTGTTCAAGATGCATGGTCTAATTATGACTGTATATTAAGATGTTATAAAAAAAAAGATCAATATAAATTTTCTAAGGTAAGGTCGAAAAATAGAATTCATAATGGCTTAGAATATAGATAGGGCATTACATAAGTCAAAGGGCATGACTAAATATTTATACAGACTGTTATGGGTGCGAAAGGCTATTTTATGGACATCGGATGGGTCTACACGTATCTGATGGTATCCAAATCTAAGGCCCAGTTTTGTAAAATAGATTGCACCATGAAATTCATCTAACATGTCCTCAATGGTAAGATTGGGGAACTGGTCTTTGATGGTAACAGCATTAAGGGCTCTATAATTTGTACAAAATCCCTAAGTACCATCTTTTTTCTGTACAAGTAGCAAAAGAGGGGAAAAGGGACTAATACTTGGTCTTATGAACCCTAGTTATAACATATCTTGAACTTATTTTTCAATTTCAGCATTTTGAAAATATGCATACCTGTAGGGTCTTACATTAATCGATTTTGTCCCATCTTTAATCAAGATTTGGTGCTCAATTTCCCTTTCAGATGGCAACTCAATGGGTTCCTTGAAAATATCAGTGAAGGAGTTGAGTAGTTGTTGCATGTCCGGATGACAAGGGTTATTTCCTTCTTTAGTTATCGGTTCATAGAAAGCCAACATTGTCGTTTCTTTCTGGAGCTCTTTAGCAATAGCCTTTAAGGTGATGACCTAGGTGAGGGTTTGGCTGTCCCATGCAACTTATACTGTCTTGTCTTTCAATGAAATTTTATATTCATGTCCTTCAAATTACATCTAACAGTTCCTAATTGTTCTAACCATTAGACCCCTAAGACCACATCCAATACCATTAGTGTTAACGAGTAAAAGGTGAATGAGAACGGCATACCCTAGAGCCATACTTGCACCTGCTCGAATCTTCTTTGGCACCTTAAAGGTTCTCTGTTGGCTACTTTTATTGAGAATGGTTCAGTGGGAATTACTTTAAGTTGTAACTATTTGCCAATCGTTCACTAATGAAATTGTAAGTCAAACCACTATCAATAAAGGCTACACACTTTTGTTGCTCAATTTGTACCTTCACTCTCATTGTCCTAAGCATGGTCTAACATGTTAAAGCATAGAGTGAAATTTTGAGTTCTGGCTGTTGTTCAACTGATGCTATCGTCATTTCTTCTCCTTCTTCTTTTTCTTTATTTCCAGCAGGATCTCTTTCCAAAACTAGTAGTTGTAGCCCCTGGTATTGTATCCAGGAGTGAATTTCTCGTCACAGTTGAAGCACAATCCTTGAATTCTTTTTCTTTGCATCTCATCCTAAGCTAATTTCTTTATTGGAGCGAAAGGCCTGATTCTTACGGTTGTTGGCAGTTTGACCACTGTTCGAATGAAGGGTGGTTGTGTAATTTTCCTCTGCCGTAACAGCTGTTTGTCTTTCATTCGAGCCAAACTAATTGCCTCTTTCAATGATTTTGCTTGAAACATGCGAATGCCATCAACTATTTTAATTTTTAGCCCTCTCATAAAGGTTTCCACCAAGACTTTTTGTGTCCATCCTTGTATCTGGTTACCAAGCTTTTCAAATTCTTTTGATACTCTCAGAGCTACCCTATTTTTCTAACCATCAATAATGCTTCATCAAAATCTTCACCTTCGTTAGGTCCGAACCTCGCCTAAAGCTCCTTAGAAAACACGAGCCATGTTATCTCTTTTCTTTCTTCTTAGTAAGCACAACGAAATCATTGCCACCATTGATTTGCCTCTCCCTCAAGATGGAATAATGCTAGTGAGACCTTATGTTCTTCTATAGTTCCTTGATAGAATTTCATTGGGTCATCTCCTGAGTACCGAGGAAATTCCAATTTGGTAATCTTGAAGATAAGGTTTGTATACTCTAATCGGTCCTTTTCTTGTTTACATCCTTATTGTTGCTGGACTGGCCTCATTGTCCTTCCTTGGTGCTTGACTACTTTTGTTGCTAAGCAATAATTCGGTTAGTTTGCTAATACTACTTTCTATATGGCTTATACTTTCCTGCATCACATCAAGCCTTGCCTCCAGATTTTTAATAGGCTTTTTATTGGTAGTCATGGTAACCACAATCTGATACCAATGTTATGTCTCAATTAGAGGTTTAAAAAGAATTTGACTCTTTTAGAGTAAGAATCACACCACAGGATAATTTGTTTAAAAAATATACTCTAATATTCATTGAAATAAAATAGTCTTTAAATATATTCAAGGATAAAACTTCTTCTTACAATCTAGTTACACGTAATACATATTGTTAATTGAAATAAAATAAACAAATAGCACGTTCCCTACTCTTCTATTTTCCTGATATCTCACACCTTCTATTTTTCCTCATCGTGCACTCCTCTTCTTCACCTTCACGTAGGCTTCCCACTCATGCATAAAGTCTCATGTGAACATGTCTATGATTTATAGGTTGCACACTTGTAATCACTTTCTGCTAAATCAAGATAGGACTGACCAACTTGGTTGGGCTTTTTGGTACCTTCTTGTATGCCTGATTAAAGGACATTATAGTAATTTTATCTTACGAATTTTATTTTATGAATTTCTTTTTTTCATTTATTTAGAAATGAGATTTTGAACTTGAAATCTTTATTAGAGTGAAGGTTAACATGCTGTCAGTCATTTATTATTGGATTATTAATATAAATACATGAATTTTTTATTTATTAAATATAAATATATTTTTGCAATATTTATAATTTTTTTAATTTCTTCTATAGTTCAAAAAAAAATATTTTTTTAATTTTGATATTACATCAAATATAAACAACTCCTCTCAAACACAGTTGTGAGTGATATATTATTCTAACTCTAATTTTTGTATTATCTTAAGAGGTTTTATTAGTTAAGTCAATTAATATTCACCAAATACTTTTTTTTTTCAGTCTTTCTGATACAGAAGATCCCTTAAGAAGGACAACTGTAAAGCATACTTGACTGGATAAATTTCTTTAAAACTTAGAAATGGATCAACTCATTTTATACTTTTGGCTTAAGGTAAACTTGAAGAACAACCGAAATGAGATTTAGAAAATCATGGAATAAGGAAACTAGATTTTTTTATTTTGTTCAAGTCTGCCTTATACAAAAGGAGGGAGTGGCTTTATATAGCCTGAGACTCTGGATACAAACAAAATAACAAACTTTTGACGTGGCACGCAGACCACTATGTAAGAAAATTAACTGAAAAATGACAAACGTTTGACGTGACACGCAGGCCACCATACAAGAAAAGTAACTGGACAAGAGTAAAAAGGATAAAAATATAATGTTAGACCACGTGATAATTATGAGCACAAAGGCTCAGCTTTTGAGGATTGCTTTTATCACGTGGCTTAAAGTCTGAAGCTTGACAAGCTGGACCCACTAGAGCTTCCGTCATCATTGAATTGTTTTCAGGCACACTTGGCCTTTCTGCTTTCATATTCTTCTATGAATTCTTCCAAGATTTTGATATCGTCAGAGCTTTCTTCACGAATTTCAGCCTCTTATGGTGCTAGCTCACGAGATAATAGTTTTGCTTCCTATTGGACTTGTGACTCAGTAGGTGGAGGTTGAGCATCTTGGTATAGAGAGAGGGATAAATCCGGTGGTCCTGGGGGGGGGGGGGGGGTAGGTAGGACATTGTGCACCTATGTATCTGTCTCATGAGGTTCTGATGGAATGATTATGGCCCGGTTGTACTGGTAGTACTGTTGGAGGTAATGTTGGTGTTGTTCACTTTATTTATATTGGTAGATGTTGGATGCTTGTTGGAGTCTGTATAAGAAGCTTTTGTCTGTAGTTTCCCAACGGGCATAATCTTCAAGGTCTATTTATACTGATGGCGGGATGATTTGATTTTTCTCAGCGATGACTCTTTCTAGGTTTCTCATTTCTGCTTTGTGGTTGTCTCGAAACAGATGAAGAGAGTATGAAAACATGAAATAGTCCTCAACAATAGGATAGTAATGCACCTCATGATCAAATATAATCATCCTTTTAGTTGGAAAAGAAGAACTATATAGAATCTTCTGGGTGGCATTCTTGATTGACTATGTTGGTGTATGAGCATTTTGAAGTTGATTAGCCATTGTTCTCGGGAGAGGAACCATTGTAAAAATATGATTGCATCATGGCTAGACGAGATTGTCTTGAGCCATTTTTTCATTTTTAGGACAGGGAACTCCATTGCAATTGTGTACGAGTTTAAGTGGTACCATAATAGGTAAAGAATATATTTGACCAAGCTTTGAAAGGGGTGACAGTGAACAGGTAGAAAAATGGGTAGGTTAAGTTAAACAGTGAGATTCCTAGAGTATTCCATCCATTTTCTTTAATAGCTTTGATGGCATACTGTTTTATAAGCTCATAGGATTTGACCTAACGGTTCTGATTCTGATTTTATCTTCAAATTCTAACGGTGCGAACGGGACTGGTGGATGGATGATGAAGGGTTTTGGTGGAACAGAGGAAGAAGAGACAGAGGAGGAAGAGGCTGTCATTAGGAGGATAGTGGAATAGGATTAGTACTTTGGTCTTTTGTCTGTGTGTTTAGTAATGCAGTTGGTTAGTGGGGTACCGGTATTTATAGGGTTGTGGGAGAGGAAGTCTGCAACTGTGTTTTCTTTCCCTTTAATGTGTTTTACTTCGAAGGAAAAAAAATTAGAAAACCATTATTGCCATCTTAGCAGTTGCTGGTTTGGAATCCGCTTTTTTTTTAATGTTAGCATATGAGAAAATGTTGATATATCTAGTTCAACCATGAATTTATGTTCAATCAAATGGAATTCAAATCTCTCAATTGCCAATTTTACTAACAAGATTTCTTTGAAGGTACTGTGGTAGTGAAGTTATGAGTTCGAAAAGGCTCCGCTTTTGTACCCGCATATCTTTCTCTTTCCATCAATTTCTTCTAGGAGGATGGCCCCCCAGTGATAGTCGCTTGCATCTATTTGTAGTATTCTTTTGCCATATGATGGGATCTGTAAAAGTAGTAGTCTTGTTGCTTTCTCTTTAAGCAATTTTACAATTGTCGTCTGTTGTTGTTGTCACTGTAGAGGATTCTTTTTTAGCATGTGGAACAGAGGCTTCGTGATTTGTGAAAGATGTTGTATGAAATCTAACATGTAATTCATGATGCCGAGAAATTATTGGATTTGGGTTTTTGTCAAGTTGTCGTCAGGGAATCTGGTCACCTTTTCAGCAATGTAGGGCTGGAGCTCGTATTGTACATTCTTTATCCGCATCCCAAAAAAATTTATTTCTTCAAGACCCGTGTGGCACTTAGTGGGTGAGATCATGATATTTTTTTCTTGTAGAATGCTGCCAAATCTCAAAAGAAGATCATGGTGTTCATCAGCGCTTCTCGAGAAAAGCAGAATATCATCTATATAGATGAGGGTCTGATCTTAGATTGGTTCAAAGATTTTCATCATTATTTTCTGAAAGAGAGATGGAGCAGTCTTTAACCTTAAGGGTAGAACGATCTATTGGTACTGATGGTGTGGTGTGTAGAATGTTATTTTATGTCTAACATCAGGGTGAACTCCCAATTGCCAAAATCTTGTTTTTAAGTCAAATTTTGAAAATACTTTTGCTTGTGCAATCCTTGAAAACAGCCCCTGTTTATTGGGTAAAGGGAACTTATCATCCTGCAAAAAAGAGTTTAGAGGTTGATAATTAATGACCAGTTTTAACTTTCCTCTGATCTACTCACTACCTTTTATTGACGTAGAAGGCTTGACGGCCCACTGTGAGGAAGTAAGTTCAATAAGTCCCTCTTGTAACAGTTGTGTAAGTTCTGTATTGACAATTTCAACATAGTCCGGTGGCATGCCAAGGTGGCTTACTTTTGTTGGATTGATGTTTTCATTCATGTGAAAAGGTAGTCGGACAAAATATTCTTTGTTTCTTCATAGCGGGTGCAGACATTTGAAAAAGAATTCAGAGTAACTGTTTGACGCAGAATAGGTTTTGATTTGTTCGAAGATAGCATTGAGAGAGGTGATGGAAAAGTAGTTTGGGATGGTTGACCAGGGTAAGAAATGGGCTTTGAATTTTAATCTATTGGGCTTAGTAAAAACTTTCTTTTCTAAAAGTTTTTGGATCAGATCAAAGCCTATGATCATATCTTTTTCTAGGAGATCCGAATCTAATAGTTTATGGCAAATTTTGAGGTTCAAGAAAAACTGTAGATAAATTATTTTGCTGATCATGGATACAGTAAATAATTCACCATTGGCTGCCCGAAAGGTTTGATGATAGGGTTTTCAGTAGGACTTGAGGAGGATGATAGAGTTGAGGATTGACGCGGCAACACCAGTGTCAAGTAGTCCTATTACCTTGATTGGCTTACTGTATTTGGATGGGTATAACTGGACTTCTAGCATCGGGATAGATACTGTGTGTAGTGGATTGGATGGTGATGGCGACCAAGATGGTTCTGTTTGGATGTTTAGTGACTCTGAGATAGAGCTTGAAGTGGATTCTGATTCAAACTCTGAGTAAACAAGGATAATGTCACTATTCTCACAACTTTGTTCAAACAAAAGTGATTCGAGGTCTTAGTTTATAGGTTTGTCTTTTGCAATAGCGCTGATGACCGATAACATCTTTTTCCTTTTATCTTTCTCAGGACACTATTTTACAAAATGTCTTTTTTGCCCAAAAATAAAACATATATTCATTTTCTTTGAAAAAGCTAATTTTCTCCAAAAGAATCTCTTCTTGGATCTAGGTGGCCTGAAGAATGGTCGCCGAATTTTGAACTTCCGATGATGGTGCTTTTCCTGAGTCCTGCAAGAGCATTCTTTTCCTAGACATTTAATCTGCAAATCACGCCATTCACAGGCCTTTTGAATTCTTTTTCCTGTGAGATCAAAATCTTTAAAGAATTTATGGCATGCATATAACTTATCCAGAGCTGACAATATTGCCTGTTGGATTACTCCTATGGAGGCGTTCTGCAGATTTTTGTTCTTAAAATCAAGGATTCTTAAAGTCTTTTGTCCCAATAGTTTTGGAACTGAATTGAGATAGGCTTGTTTTAGATTAGGGTCGTCAATTCCCAGAATGTAGTATCTCACTGTAGATTTTTTGAAGTGTAATTCAAGATCTTTTCTTTTATACGAACAACACTTCATTTTAAAGAATTCGTCGCGATCTTTGTCTGTTATTTAACCTTATTCTCTAATAAATTCATTACATAAAATTCCAATGAACTGTTCGATTGATTCATTTTTTTGTAGCATGCACTGTCTATATTCACCCAGATGAAGGTACCAATATTTTAGTATTCCCTGGAATCGAGCAATGGCCTTTTGGATAACTTCATAAATGGTCATTTCAGTCTTTTGGTGTTCCGCTAAGCACCATGCTTGAAACTCGAAAATACGATCAACTTATTTATAAGGGCTGACGTCATCAAGAGTTAGCCCGTATTTTTTCTTTATGTTGTTTGTACGCGATGTTTGGACTCGCCTCCGTAAGGGAGTTTCTACCTCATCTATAGAGAAATCTGGTTCATGAACTTGTGTTTAGCCTTGAAGTCTGTGGGTCTGGAGGTGTAGTGTTCATGTATTAAGGTGGAATCAGGGAAGTCATTGACCATGACGTTGATCCAGATATGGATTTGGGTTCTGAAGTTATCTGTGGTATTGGTGTCTTGGTAAGGGTGAATAGCTAATTTGAAGGGAAAATAGATTGTGTAAGGTTCGGATTCTGGTAGAATTATGGTAGCGGCATTGGTAATTTTTTAAAGATGGGTTCTGTGATAGTGTTTATGACTAAAGCCGTGAATGTAATGGATGGCTCGGAGGCAGGTTTTTTTTTTGTCTTTCGTTTTTGGGATCAGTGTGGAACTGTCACCAAAGATGGAAGGAGGTTTGGAAAATGGGAGGGGTTGTGATACCTTGGGTAAGGTATCTATCGAGCGCCATGGTTGAAAAATATTTTATTCAAGGCTTCGTAGTTGGGCTTTTAAATGATTGATTTCTTTCCTGCTCTTGGAAGGGAAGGACATGTTGAACCAGAGTTAGAACGTGTTCGTATAGCACTTTAATCTCAAGTCTAAGCTTGTTTATCAGCATCTGATGGGTCATGAAGCCATTGTTAATTTTGGCTTTTTTTCTTGTCTGAGATTTTTCAATCCTCTTGAGTACGTTATTTTGGGCCATAGCATTTTATGATTGCCTATTGAGCACTACATCTGTAGGATTTGTCTGTTCAAAGTTACTGTCTACCCGTCTAGTGTTTGGTTGTTTTATTTTCCATTGCTGAACAGTGTTTTCTTTAGGGTTATTTTGGGGAGTTAATGGATGGAAGTTTGTAGGCGAGAACATACAGAATTATGGAACGGTGTTTAAGGGTTTTGGGGTCTGGTGTTTTGGTTTTCATGTCAATGGTGGTTGTATGTTCCTTTTATGTAGTTTATAGGGAGGAGGAGAATTGTGTTGTGGGGCAGAGTAGGTGACATAATAGTCAAATTTTTCAGACAGTTGTCCTAAGAGTCTGACATCTGGATCGCCATTATGATATCTTTTCTCAAAGGCGCACTATGAGCCTTGCTTTTTCTTTTTCTGTCTTTGTCTTTTGACAAAGTTTTCATCATCTGATCTATCATCTTGACATGACTGGCAGTTGCAAAAAGGGTCCCAATGGCAATGGTCTTCTTCTGTCTTGAACTGATAGATGGGCTTTCCTTGTCCTATAAAAGAGACAATAGGAACTATTTCTTGTGGATAGTTAATTAGGTGAAATGTGAATTGGGTTGGGAAAGGTGGGGCTAAAAGCCCTAGTTTTTCAAAATAAATCTCAATCTGTCTGTCACGTCTCTAGAAGAAACTGTGATTTGTAGATTGTAGTTATTTGGGTGGTTGGGACTATTTGTGATTTTGTTCATATTTGATTGTCCACATGTTTGGAATGAGTTTTACCAGTTCTTCATTGGAGAGTTATCTTGGCACATAGGTACATGTTGGCACCTTGTTGGATTCTACAAAGAGTAGAATGGCATCTTGACTGATAGGGGGGTTTCAAAGTCCAAGGTATATTTTGGACTTGGTAATGAAGCGTAGCTGAGTACGTGTTTCTTTTTGGTACTGCCCCCGTAATATAGATATGTGCTTTTAGTGTTGAAAACAAGTTGGAATCTGTAAGAGGCATGTAAAAGTTGGGGTACAAAGTAACTAACACTGTGCCTGCATTCAGTGTTGTTTGTATCGTGCCGATGCAAGCATCTTTGTATTTGGAGAAACATCCATCAAGTAGAGCAATGTGGGCTACAATTTCAAGCCCTTTTCGGCCATGGAGGGTTAAGGAAAATCTGACAACACCAAAGTGCATGTGAGTGTAACCTTGTTTTAACCAGTGAGCGAGAAGGTTCTCAAGGAACCTGAGGGTCACTACTTGTTCTTCGGTTGAAGCAGGGAGAAGGTGTTAGTCAAATTTGGTTGCTTGTACATAGTCTTTGGTTTTGATTCAGTTTAGGGTTATCAATTGTTTGAGAGAGGTAGAAAGAAATTTTCGGTGTTTGAGAAAGGCGTGGTAAGGGTTGATTATGGGAAGATCAACTACTGGCACTTTGTTTTCTTCTGATAAGTAAGAGATCTCGAATAGATGGTCCATTCTTAAAAGATCAATAGATCAGAGAGAAGGAAAATGAGTAAAAGTAGATGGGGAAGGAGTAAGGACTGAGAGAGGAATAAATGACTCAGATGAAGAGAGATCCATAATGATAGAGAATAGTTGTTCTCTCTAGTAACCTTAGATTTTAAGGTAAAATGAGTTGATAGAGTTAAAATCTATAAAATACAAATACCAATTATAAAATTATTTGGTTTGATACCAATTATGAGAATCAAATCGGATTATAAGGTATGTTTTGGCATAACACCCTTGACAACCCTTTATTTGATAGGTTTATATAGCCTAGCCTTGTATTAGATAATACAAGTGAATTTAAACAATAATATATTTTTTAACAATTATATGCGGCATAATAAATGAAAAATAAAATCATTGCAATGTACCATGTAAACAATGTCTATTATATAAATTTAATTTAATTATATAAAAAATAATTTAATTCATTTCAATCTTAACTTTTATAAAATAAATTTTATAATATTTTTTTAATTCTATAAAGATTTTCTTGACCATTCCTCTTCTTCTTCTTCTTCTTTTTTCCAAAACCCATAATTGTTTCTTTTATTACAAAGTCCTTTTTTCTTTCTTTCTTTCAAATTAGTTACCCTACTATTTATTGATTATAAATTCAATTGATAAAAAGAAATATATGATAATAAATAAATTAATTTTATGTTTTCTAAAAAATGATAAATATATATTTTATTATAAAGATATATTTTAAATAAAATTGAGTAAAATTAAACCATATATATGTTTTTATCATTATAAAATGATAAAACATGTTTTACTGTTTTTATTTTAGACCACAGTTTTCTAACAAGTAAATCAAATCAAAAGCACTAATTTTTTTTGTTATTAAATAAATTTAAAAATATCATTTAGAATGTTAAGACTTACTTTTAGTTGCATTTATGCATTTGCTCCAATTGTAAGTTTTATAAACCTCTTTGACTTGGTCAAATTTAAATTTTAGCAAATGTTACATTTTATATTCTTCTTTTTGTGGGACAATTATTTTTCATGTGCTATTGGTCTAAGTATTTATAAGTGTATAATGTGATATGATCTTGACTATTGTACAAATTGTCATTTATTAATGTATAATGTGTTATGATCTCTGTTATTGTACAAGTTGTCATTTGTGTGTAATGTGATATGATCCAAGTTATTGTACAAATTAATATACTCTTAAAGAAAAAAAAAAGACTTATTTTAGTTAACTTTTTTTAATTTACCCAACTTGAGAAAACTGTAGTGATTGGTAATTTGTTGTCTTTTTTTATTTAATATATAAAATTTCTGCAAAGTAAACATTAATTTTTTTTTAATAAAAAATATGACTAAGTGTTCGATTGAATAATTGCACCATCTTAATCATTTATTATTATTAATTTTTTAGCAGACGATTTAGAGCAAGAAATTAAGTTCTATTAGCATATGAAATTAAGAAGATAAATTAATGTTGTGATTTCTTTCTTCACATCTCTACTTTCACTTGAAAAAAAAAAAAGAACCATTCATTGTTTGCCTTGAAGAAATTAAATCTTAATTGTTAGTCATTGTTTGTTGTTTTCTTTTTCTTTTTCTTTTTCTTTTCTTTTTTTTTGCCTTTATCAGATATGAAAGATGAATATCATCTATTCTTCAAATATTTTGCATTTTTTTATTTTAAAAAATTGGTGTTGAAATCGTGATGCAAATAGACAATTCTTTTTATTTATAAGTTTTAAGCTTTAAGTTTCTCTTAGGAGTGGAATTATGTATAGGCTTGAAGGAGTTAGACTCATTAGGTCCTACAAAAATTTCAAAATTAATAAAATTATATTTATTGTTTTAATCCGTTGAACCAGAGATTTTGTGTTTTAGCACCTATTAATTTTTTACTTTCTACAAGAATTAGGTCCTACAAAAATTTTGTAAGTTGGTTACAACCTACTCCTTGTTAATGTATAGAAAAAATTATGCAATGTGCGAAATATAAATTAATTAAATAATATAATATAATTGCAATAAATAAAAGAGTACAAATAAAAGAGAAATGGATAAAGAAATGTATCACTAGATGTTTATGTGGTTCAACACTTCAAATAATCTACTTCTATGTATCAAGCAATTTGTTTTGAGGTTTCTTCTAATCTTACCTTAAATCAAGATTAAGAATAAATATACTTAATTTTTAAGGTGTTGATAAATTTTTACAATAAATTAGTTTCTAATGTACTAATTACTCTTATAATGAATAAGTGAACCACTCTATTCTCAAAATATTTTCCCAAAATACTTAAATATACCTAACATAAGAAATGATACAAATATAAACGATTCAAACTTTTAAATAAGTTAACATTAATGTTTAAGCACAATAGGATCAAGAATATTGAAATGTGAAGTCTTGATGTGTTTTGAATTTTTTTAAATGAGGTATTTATAAGAAAATGAGAGAACTAGCCATTGGAGCTTATTGAAAAAATTCAAAAATAATATCAAATTACACAACTGCTTTTTCCAATTTAAAAATATGACTATTGGTGTAAAAAAATGGCACTAACCGATGTATAAATCGGTTGTAACACTTTGTAAATCATAAAATCGTTTTAGATGAGACGCATTCTGCCTCAAACTAGTTTTAAAACTGTAATAAAGTTAATTTTGTCACTTTAAAAACGTACGACTGCTTTGGTTAAATCGCACGGCCACTATATCCCTTTTTATATTGTGCATGCTTGATTTAGCTATAACTTATTATAAAAAAATTTAAATTGACTTCTATAATTTTTTTTGTAAAATTGACATAATTATCTTTCTATTAACGTAAAAATTATGCTCAAATTCTATTTAATCAATGCTAATATAATTTAAAAAATATTCTTCTATTTTGTAAAGATGTTTTTTTTAATAATTTTTAAATCTTCGTGAAAACTTCACTTATTTATAATTTATTTCACTTATACATTTAAACTTTTCAATGTATAGTAGTAGACTAGTATCTTACCATCAACATGGAAAATATTATCATCAAAACATTAGTTTGTAGAACTATAAATTCAATTGCATCAAAAAGAAGATCGTACATAAACATTATTTAGTCAACATTTCTCATCCCTCCTCCACATCAAAAGAGGTAGGTTATCTACTTGTCCAAGACTAAAAAATGATGGATGAGAAAAATGCAAGGACATCTAACAACTAAAATGCAGAGTTTGGGGAAAGCCATTATTTTCCTCCAAACTTGCCTATAAATAAAGAGTTTTCTCGTTATTTTAAACGAAATAACAACTCTTGATAGTTGTGTATGAGAAATATGAGTGAGAAAATTTAAAATAAATAGTACGATTTTATTGGATAGAACACACACCATATAAGATTTTCTCTCATTTTAGAAGATAGAACACACACTTTCACAATGAATCTTTTATTAGGGGGGTGGACATTGCTGGTTAAAGGTCGGTTTGGTTACAAACCAACCTTGAACCAAGCCAAACGGTTCCTAGATGAAGAACTTAATCGACTTAAATCAATTTGGTTTCGTTTTCAGCTTTTGTTAATTTTCTCTCTCTCTCTCTCTCTTTTTGTGTGTTTTAAAGTGAACTAAATTGAACTGAAATATTATCAAGCCCATCAATTTTTAAAAAATAACATCCGACCTTTGAACTAAAATGTGTTAAGTTATTGATATAATTATTTTATATGATATATGTATTAAAACTTACTAAAATTACTAGATGATATAGTTGGTTTAATTTTTTTTAATCTAACAATACTTTGGAGTTTTTTTAAATAGTAATTAGGTTTCAAGCTTTTGTAGATTTTAGCAAATTATAAAATAAAAGCCAATAAAGTATTTTATTGAATTTATGTTTAAAATATAAATAATCATATAAAAAGACTAGTATATCCTCACAAAAAATGCATATTCTTCGTAAGTGTTATCACAAAAGTGGATAATTGAGTAATATAATAAAAATAACGTGGTAATTTAATAAATATAAAAAAACTATTAAGGCGAAAGTGGTAATTTTTTAAAATAAATGATTTTGTTTGAGAATATTTCTTACAAAATACTTTTAGGCAGTCTTCACTTACAAAAGTGGTAAGATTGTTATAAATAAAAAATAAGATATATAAATAAAGATGATACAAAGAAAAGGAAGTAAAGGTTGGAATAATAATATTACTTTTGAGAGTGCAAGAGCACTTCCATATACAAATGAAGACAACCCATGGACAGAGGTGTCAAACGAGGCAAGTAGGCCTGGCCGACCCAAATTAATTTGAGCCTAGACAAGTTTATGAGTGGAGTCGAGTCAAAACTCATTTAACTTTTATTATTCTTATCCCACTTATCAAGCCTAACCTAATATGGGTCGAGCTTAAGAAGGCTTTTTTTTTATCGGTCCATGAAATTTACTTGAATTTATTTAGTATCGTATACCAAAAAATTTTAATTAAGAAGTTCGTCATTTGTTTATTTTTATTAATATTATGATTAGATAAAAAAAATTGTTAGGATTTAATTTAATAATTAAAAAAATCAAAATTTCATGTAGTAAAGAAAGGAGTGAGAATTGTATCACTATAGTTTTAGTACATCCCAATTAGGTTAACACTCACTAAATTACCAATTATTTGCAATGTTCTAATTATAATTACAAAGATAATAATGACAAATTTAAATCATTGGTTAAGCTTATCATAATTTTTAAATTTTCAAAATAATGACTCGGTCTTATGTTATTAATTGATTGAGTAGTTCCATACTTATATAATTGGGACAAAAATTTTGTATCCCAATTGATGTGTTATCAATTAGTGACTACCACTTGTTAAATAATTGTTATTTTTTTACTCCTTATCAATATGGTAATTATATAATACACATCAGCAATTATCAAATACTACATTAATTAAGATACAAATTTTATATTCCAACATATAGATATAACATTACTTTGTTAACTAGTAGTTGGGCAACTATAAAAATATTTTAATTACCTAAAATGAATGTAAAAGTAATTCAAATAAAAATTGTTTAAAGCCTATACTAGTCTTATTAAAATTGTAGTTGCTATAATTGGTTAAAATAGTGACTAGCCATAAATTAGTTGCTAGGCCAAATGTCTTTATTGTGTTACTTATATGGTGCAAGAATTATTTATTAGGTTAGCTCAATTTTTTTTCAAATAAATAATATTAGGTCTATTCTGATAGTCTATCCTATGGTGCAATGGTCGCTTTTACAAAAGTTTAAATGGAGAGTAAAATAAGAAAAAGAATTTCATGTATTGTGAACTAAATGGATCCATGGAAAAGATTTATTTTTCTCCACATTGTTATGGGCTAGGCTAGCTTTTTATATAAGTTTGAGCCCGTAATGGATTTGGTCCACATTTTTTGCAAAGCCTAGCCTGATTTGCCTTGTCAATTAGTTGGGCTGACCTATAACTCCAACGGGCAATAACTTATAAAAAGACGGGGCTTAAACTTCGAACACATTAAACTCGATAAATATTTTTAAATAATTATAATTTTTAATTAAGGCAGGCCTTCGGTCCATCCGATTGTGTGAAACAACCGGATGACATCAGTTAAATGACTGGCAATTGGAGGTAAATTACCGATCATTTGGTTTTTTATTAAATAGGTCTTTAATTAAGTAAATATTTGCTCATAAAAGTATAAGTATAAATTTATAATTAATTCAGTCTAAAAAATAAAATTAAAGAAAAACAAAACTAAAGATAATATTTATTTCCATAAAATAAGATATAATAAAAGTTCAAAAACATAAATTTTAATATTATTTTAATAGTGGAGATCTAATCATAAAAAAAGGAACAAAAAATACATAGCATAAAAATTAAAATTCTTAATTCTACATAGGAATCCTTAATAAATTACTAATAAGTTCATCATAAAATTAACCCATGAACATACTTGGTGGAATATAAACTAAATACAACCACACTTAATGAAATAATACATTAGTATTTATTTAATATGGATAAATTAAATATTTTAAACTACGTGTCCACAAATCAAACACTTAGCAACCTAACAACTTACAGAACTCAAGGGACAACAGAAGCCTTGTCAAATCCTTTAAGCACACATGTACCTTATTTACCTGAAATCACAATAAACTATAATGAGTATAAAACTCAATAAGCAAACTAGTTTTTCATATACCAAATATATATATATATATATATGTATGTATGTATGTATGTATACACAATTCATGAGCATGATATGCCTTGATGGATCATAATAAAAAATCTTATCAAATCACATTTCAAGTAAGCATTTTACATTCTTTTAAAATATATAATAAGATTATTATCACTTAAAAAGACTTCACATATCACATATAATGACACATATATAAAACACTCATGGGCATCAAGCTCCACATATGGAACAATCATGGACTCAAACATTAAATGGTCCGCTTTTATGGTATTTTGTATCGTCGTCCCCCTCACAGATTCACTTGGGTTAGTATGCGTTATGTATCGCCATCCACACCCCCAAAAGGCCTTATTATATATTAACCGCTCTTAGAGTGTTACGTCACACCATCCCTCTCACTATTTTACCTAGAGTGTATGGTGTTACGTATCATCATCCTATACATCCAGAAGACCTCACAATAATCATCGTTGAGTCATCTCACATATCATATATAATGCCTATTAAGTAAATAATGAGTTCAAAGATCCTCAAAATACAAAACATATCTCATGAACATATTTCACTTCAAAAGTTTTCTTCCTTAAACACATTTCTTTTGAAAGCTTATTTTTATAAACACACATATGACATGTATATCCATGCTCAATATTGATTCTCACATTTAATATCAAAATATACTTTGACATAACATAAACACATCTCAAAGCACATTTACAAATCGTGCATAAATAAATTGTTATGGTTATTGTGATTTCAATAAAAGTCTAGCATACTGCTCGTCCTCGAGCAATGAAAAATAAAATCAAAAAGATAATTTAAAGAGATTATACTTGACTCAAAATAAAATAAAATTTTAAAAATAAAATAAAAATAACATGCCAGGTTAGTAAGATGATCAAAATGATTGTGTCAAAAGCTGTTTAAATGGCATAAATCCTTAAAGTAGATAAATAACTATTAACAATTCTAATTATCTTCATTTAGTCTATCATTTTTCCTCAAAGATAATTACCACATGTTTGTGTGTGTGTATAAGCAGCAAGCAATAGCTAAAATTATACTTTGATTTATTTTATACTTTAGTTTGTATAAAAAAGATGATGTCTCGGCATTTGATTTATATAATGACACTTTTATAAGCTTATCTTTATTACCACTCTCCACTAATATAAAAAATCACATGTCTAAGGATCTATTTAAGATTTTACTTCACTTGTAACGTAAGGCTAAAGTCAAAGTGGGATAAAAGGATAAATAATTTAGGTTAAGTCGCACCATGAACACTTAGACTTTACCTATAAACCTCTTGATCTTATTTTCTTTATATTATCTCTTCCCCCAAACTTATTGTGTTTTCTATCTTTTTTTTCAACATTTATTTTTCAAAGAATTTCTTCTTTTTCTTAAGCTAGGGGTATTTCTCTTTTTTTTTTCTTTGAATTTTTTTTTCTTTTTTTTTTTTGAATACCCCCAAACTTAGATTGATAAATACCACCTAAACTTATTTTTCTCATATCACCACAACCTTTTCTTTTCAAGAGTATTTCTAAGCAAATGCAATGTTTATAGTGTTACGGGTAAATTTTTGGATAAGTAAACTTTAAGTCTTGGGCTTGTGATGTGGTTAAATCAAAGAATGGGTAATTAGGCTCAAAATAGAGTACTGGGGATAAATATACAATAAAAGATAGGCTAGAAAGGCTCAATCAATCTAAAGATGGCCTAATGTCATTTTCATATTCATATATTTCTTAGAATTTTGCCTGAAGTAATAATTAAAAACAAGTTCTAGAGTATCGGTCTTTTCAGACTGTGGTGTACTCTCTAAAGCATAAGTATCTCTAAGTAATAGTTATAACTATTCATGCTTATAATGTGCTAAAAAAGAATGGTAATTATAAATAAGGTCAAACTTGTTCCTAAACTTAGATAACCAAAATTGTTTCAAGTATTTATCATTCCCTATAGATTTGTAAAAACTAAATTCAGTCATGTATTCTTTTTCTTATCATAGACTAATGATCATCTTAACAACCTAACAACTAAAAGTTAAAAAAAAAAATAATAACCCACAAGATAATTAATCAAATCATGCAGCAAAAATAAACACATAAGAAAGTGTTTTTCCACCCCCAAACTTAAATTAGACATTTTCTCCAATGTCGAAAATAAAATGAGAGTAAGAAACTTCCCTGGTAAAAGAAGTTGTAGCAATGCAGTGTTGTTGTACAATAATGTGAATGTGGTGTCCTTTCTCTAGATGCTTGCAAATGCTCATGCTACTTTCCTTGAGTGTTTGACTTACTGTTTTATTTCTAAAAAAAATTAACATAATTAAAGCAAATAAAAATAAAATTTACTTGGGTTACCTCTCAAGAAGCACTTGATTTAATGTCCTCGGTTTGACGTCTTCTTTCTTGACTCATAGAGGATTAAACTGCATGTCAGCGGTATCGCGCCTATAGAACTTCAATCTATGTCTAAGAACATTGGTATTCCTCTTCTTTGACTTCCATAACTCTATGAAAATTTTTTGTAAACATAGTCCCACCCTTCTTGATTTTAGCCTTACTGGAAAGATTTTAATCTTAGACTAGAATATTGCACCTCGTTGCCCATTATCAATCTGCCTCTCCATTATCTTTCCATGCCCCTTCTTCTTTTTTAACTTGCACAGTTTTGTATGAGTTTGTAGTTGAAAGGCTTCCATTAATTTTACTTTAGGAGGTGGTGGTAGATCTTCAAAAATTACCATATCAACCTTGAAATATTGAGAGATATTATTGAAAAATTACTGATGTTCAAGGTTCTTCTCTTGAAGTCTTTATGGGCAAAGTGGCTGTAGAATATATGGATTGTCTTTGCTTTGAAGTGCCACTGGTTCTTTTTCTTCTGTAGTTGACCCCTCTTCTTTTGTCTTTGTTACTCTATCACGGCTCTCCCTAATTTGAGACGTTTCAGCAGTTATTGGTAATTCTTGTTCAAACCTTAAGGTGATCGCTTGGTTTTGCTCTTTATTTCCTCTTAGATTCACCTCTGTGTTATTAATCAATGGGCCTTGCAGATGATTGTTTAATGATGTGGCTAATTGGCCCACTTCCATCTCTAACGTCCTTAAAGAGGTTGCTTGGCTTTAAATGAGAGCATCTATTTGCTTCATGTATTGCATAAACATTTCCTCTAGGCTTAGTTTCTCTTCAATCTGTTGTTGAGGCTATGTTGGTATGCTATGAAGGTTTACTCAATTTGAATTATAGAAGTTGGTGTAGAGATTGTGTTGTTGTACTTGATAGTTCTCCATATAGGGTATAGAATTCATGCATTGGCCATTTGGATGGTTTTCACAAAAAAATCACAAGTGATGGGTTATCTCTTAATAACATTAGCTCTAATGGCATCTAAATTTTTGGTCAATAGATTGATTTATGCCGCTAATAAGATAAGTGCCCATTTATTATATGTGTTTGTAATTCTTCTTGAGGTTGTTCTTTCTACTGGCCATTAATAACTATTAGATGTTATCTCTTCTAACAGGTCATATGATTCGTCAGTTGACTTGTTCATTAGTGCTCCACCTGCTGCGGCATCTATTATGATCCTCAATTGCCTTATTAAGCTATTATAGAACGTTTGCACAAGTAACAACTTTGAAATCTCATGATATGGACATCTCCTCAACATATCTTTATACTGCTCATATGCTTCATAAAGTGTTTCTGAGTTATATTGCATGAAAGAAGTGATGTCATTCCTCATCTTTACTGTTTTGGCCGATGGAAAGAATTTAGATAGAAATTTTTGGACTAAGTCATCCCATGTTGTAATTGATCATAATGGTAGTAACATCAACCAACTCTTCGCCTTGTCTTGAAATGAAAAAGGAAATAGTCGTAATTGTACTGCATTATCTGAGACTCCATCGTATTTGAACAAATCACAAATCTCTAAAAAATTTATGATATGTTCATTTGGATCATCGCATGAATGTCCACTAAAATAAACTGAGTCTTTCAATATTTGAATTATTTCTAGTTGAATTTCAAAGTAATTAGCATTTATTGTTGATCGGCATATGCCAGGTTAAATGCTGCTAATCGTAGGGATTAAATAATCTCTCAAAGATCTATGTTCTCCCATTTGCTGCTGAAACTGAAATTGATAGGCCATGATATAATTCTAAAATGTATCATAAAAAAACCAAAAACAAAAAGAATTGACAAGTATCTGTACAAAAAAATTTTAAATTTTTTTTTAAAAAATGACTTATATGAAAAATAAGCGCAAGTATACGCTTTCGTAACAAATAATAAAAGAATTTATAAAGTTGGATGTCGAACTCAAAAGGATAATTTTTATTTTTTACCAAGTACTAAAATTATATCTTTCTTATAATTATTCAAAAAAATCAAATTTTAATTTTGCAATAAATTTAAGTAAAATAAAAGTGCAGAAAATAAATGACACAACTTAAATAAAATAAGAAAATAACAATATGGAGAAAGCCTATGGTTAATTATTATCCTTCAATATGGTTTCTAAATATTTAATCTTTTAATATTTATACCCATCAATTCTTATTATTGGTCAAGACAATAATGTATTCACAAAACTCTCCCAAGATCATGCAAGTACATCCTAATTTACCAAATACCTATATTCCTATAATACTTGTAATAAATTAAGATTCATTAAGAACAAGTCTTATTGATCATACATGCCAATTAGGTATATTCCTATCCTAATTCGAAACTTACATCTGCAACATTTAATGTTTTAATGTCACTCTATAAACATGCATCAAATTATCTAAGTCTAAATACAATTATGCCTCTTTCGAGTTTATCAAAATATTACTAAATCAATCATAATATTGATCAGATATAATGAAGCATTAAGAACAAATAATTTGAATAATGAAGAATTGATTTCAAATAAATATTAAAAAGATCCAAGAATTAAGTTCACATATTGAGTTCAAGTAATAACCCTAAAAAATAAATTTAACTCGTGATAACAAGAGAATTATGGTTGAAAAATAAAATAAATATGATACAACCAAAAGTAAATCAATATAGAAGTCAATTCGCAGTTAGTTGATACATCAAAGATTCACCAATAATCTCTTGCTTTCTTAAATTCTCCATACTTCTCTCTTTAAAAATTGCGATTCTTTAATGTGTCGTGGCTCTAAGAGCCCTAAGTTGTGTGTTCCTTGATATCTGAAATAAGAGACCTTTATATAGGGATTAATTGAAGTATTTGAGTTGTATTTTCTTTTTATTGTAGCGCAATCACTGTTCACCGCTGGAGCAAAAAGATTTGGGCGCTGAGGCGTTAGAATTTCGCTGGGGCGAAGGTATTGTATCAAAATTACTATTTATGGCACTGTAGCGAATCAATGTAGCATATACTGTAACAAGTTGATATTTTACCTTGTTTTTATTAGATTTTCATCCCCAATTGCTCTACTAAGTCTAAACCTACAAAATAACAATAAAATATATAAAAAGTCTAATATTCTTATTAAAATGAGTAATTAATCAAGTTAAGGGAGTGAAAATAATAGATATAATTTACGTTTATCACATACTTATCTCTCAACACTTTCAAATAAGATGCTTAATTCTCCTTAACCTATCAATGAAGATTAATCCTTTCATAAGCATCACCATTCACACAAAACACTTTAAATAGCTCAAACAATTACACATATTGCACTTATTACATCAAATTGGTCCAATGACTTGATTTCTCAAAACCTATCATTCTAACCACTTATATTTAACAAACTTTTTTTATATATCAAATTATGTTCAATTACTCTAAAATCAGAATATGTCATTTTTGACTCATATATAGATATTATATCATAATTCATACACAATACATTTCATAAGCACTATAAAATCTAAACCATTATCCTGACAAGATCAAGATATTTACTGAACAACATTCAGTCTCCCAATTTTATAAAATCACATACCAACTCAAAAATCATTAAATTATAACAGAATTAATTTTGACACATATCTTAATCCATGATAAATTTTGTACTCCAAAATCCATGCCAAAAGTATTTTCAAACTATTTTATTCTATAACTTTAAAAATCTATTAATTAAACACTACAGTGAGCTAATATCTTTTAGCAAATAATAACAATTTGACCACATTGATCTAAATTCTAAATTTTGAATATGTCATATTAAATATGTAAAATTATCATATTCCAAAAATTCATAATTTTTAAAGATCATTTGGTAGATCAAAATTTATTCATCACTTGAGTATACTGTTAACAATGGAAATTTCTAGAATTTTAAGATTATTTTTGTAAATTCATTAAAAATTCAATTTGTGAAATTTGTAACCGATTCAAAGTCTCAGATTATTCTAACCATGTCTAGTTTTATATTCGCAAAATTCCACACCAGAAGCAAAGTACAAAAATTTACAAAAGTCTCGGATCAAGATATTATCAAGTAGAAATTCTACAAATCTATCATGATTCATCAAGTTATCCATATAATCATCATTAATTCTCAACTTATCTCACAAAATTCACATCAAATCTCAAATTTTGCATATTTTCAAAAATTAAAACTTAAATAAATTAACTTAATTAATCACCAAGAAACTAAAAAAGAATTATGATATACCTCTTAAAACTTAAAATTTCAATTTCTTCTTCTTTTTCTCTTTTTCTCTTTTCTTTCTCTAAAATGGATGGTTAAACCAAAATGAGTGAATTAGAATTACATAATGTGTATTTTTATACTAAGATGCTAATTTTTAGTATTTACAAATTAGCCCCTAAAATTTTTAAAGTATTACAATTTGATCCCTAAAATAAATCTAAAGTCTTGCAAATAAACTCAATACTAATAGTAGGTCATTAATCTATACAATCAATACTAATAACAATACATAAATCAAGTATCACCCACATACAAAGAAAATATGAATATTATATATATATATATATTTATTCTTACCGGTTGTAGATAAACGGTTACTACACGAGCACCAGTAGCAAAAGAAATGTTGGTAAGAAGCGACTCCCAATTAATAGTAAACCAAGTAAATGGTAGTTTCGAAGCATGAGGAGAAAAAATGATATCCTACTTAGCAAAAGTGAGGAATTAGATGGGCCAATTTAATGAGGTGAAGGTAGAGCTAATCCCGAGAAACGAAAACCATCGGGTAGACATCATAGCATGAATGGCTTCAAGTGAAGAAGCTCAGTTGCCCTGAACAGTCCCTGTTGAACTTATCACCAAGTCTACCATACAAAAAGAACAGTAAGTCATACAAATCGAATCGGATCCTAGCTTAATAAATTCGATCAAAGATTAAATTCAAAATGGGATGGTCCCTACTAATAAAAAAAGCTCACATGATTAAATATCTAACAGCCAGATACTTGATAGTAGAAGGAGTATTATACAGGCGAGGCTTCTCTCACCCTTACATGAGATGCTTGGGACCACAAGAAGTAGATTAGGTTCTTAGAGAAATTCACAAAGGGATTTATGGTAACCACTCGAGGATAGAAGGTCTGGCTCATAAGGTATTTAGAATCGACTACTATTGGCCAACTGCCCTTCAAGATGCTAAAAACCTGGTCAGACACTGCGATGCTTGCCAAAGATTTACTGACAAGATTCAAGCACTTACCGAGGAGCTAACTACAATAAGCGAACCCTAGTCATTCGCTTAATGGGATCTTGATTTAATAGGGGCCCTATCTCGAGGAAAGGGATCTTGCAAGTATGTAGTTGTAATGATGGACTACTTTACTAAATGAATCGAAGCCGAACTGCTATCAAAGATAACTGAGAAAAGCGTGCTGGATTTCGTCTGGAGAAATGTAATGTGTCGCATGGAATCCCCTACACCATCATTATTGATCATAGGAAACAGTTCAAAAATAGCAGCTTCAAGAACTTTTACAAACTGTTAGGAGTACAACTGCTATTCACATCGCCAGCTCATCCCAAGATAAATAGACAAATAGAATCCTCCAACAAAGCGATCACGAAGATGCTCAAGAAGAAGTTGACCAAAAGAAATGGAGGATGGGTAGAAGAGCTTCTAGAAGTACTCTGGGCATTACGAATGACCGACAAAACTGCAACCAGCAAAACACCATCCTCACTGGCTTTCGGATGTGAAACAGCGATTCCTGCTAAAATCGAAACTCTGACACACAAAGTACTAAAATTTTTCGAGAAGAAAAACAATGAGCTGATTAGAGGACAATTGGATTCAATCGAACAACTGAGAGAGAAAGTCTAGATCTGAGTAGCGATCTACCAGCAGAAGGTTGCTAGATACTACAACAAGAGAGTCAAGATAAGAGAATTCAAAGAAGGCGATCTGGTGCTAAGATGAGTTTGTGCTGAATACAAAGAACTCGACTGATGGAGTCTTCGGACTGATCTAGAAAGGCCCGTACAAGGTCATTAAACACATCAGATAAGGCTAAGAATGCGAATGAGTAGATAGACGGGTTATGAAAAAATCATGGAATGGCAAGCTGTTAAATAAATACTATTCTTAATTTCTTATCTTTTATGCAATATTTACTTGTTATTAAAGGACATCATTTTTAATAAAATCTTTATTTTCGTGCATGTACCTCTACGTGAATGGCTGCTCGAAATCTGGGACTAAATAATCGTAACCATCTTTAAATTAACCAATGGAAAACTACCTCCAAACTTACACACTATAGAGGGGCGGCACTCACGAGATTACCCACAGACCACTAAAAATGGTAAGGCTCTATGAGGTCTACCCTATGGATAAGTAGCGTATAGTTCGTAGGGAGTAGCACTCATGAGGTTACCCAATGACCATCGAACCAGGTAATGCTCTATGAGGTATACCTTACGAATATACAACTTTAAAGACTAAAGATTTACATGCCATAGAGGGCAGCACTCAAGAGGTTACCTACAGACCATCGAACCAAGTAACGCTTTATAAGGTGTACCCTATAGACGTGCAGCATATACTTTATAGGGGGCGGCACTCATAAGGTTACTCACAGACTATCGAACCAAGTAATGCTCTATGAGGTGTATCCTAGAATATACGGCTTTGAAGACTGAAGATTTACACGCCATAAGGGGGTGACACTCATGAGGTTACCTACAGACCACCGGACCAAGTAACGCTCTATAAGGTGTACCCTATGGATATGTAAAAAATACTTCTTAGGGGGCGGCATTCATGAGATTATCCACAGACTACCAAATAGGGTAAGGCTCTATGAGGTGTACCTTACGAATATATAGCTTTGAAGATATTGAAGACACACGCCATATAGGGTAGACACTCACGAGATTACCCAAAGAGCACCGAATAGGGTAAGGCTTACCCTATGGACATGTAGCATATACCTCGTAAGGGGGCAACCCTCATGAGATTACTCACAGACCACTGGACAGGATAAGGCTCTATAAGGTGTACCCTATATACAGCTTTGAAGACATTGAAGACATGCCATAGGAGGCAGAACTCACAAAATTACCCACATACCACCGAATAAGGTAAGACTCTTTGAGGTGTACCCTATGGACATACAGCGTATAGTTCGTAGGGGGTGGCACTCATGAATTACCCATAAACCACCGAACAGGCTAAGGCTCTATTAGCTGTACCCTACAAATATACAACATTAAAGACATTAAAGACACATGCCATAAAGGATAGTACTCACTAGATTACCCACAGACCATCGGACAGGGTAAGACTCTGTAAAGTATACCTTATTGACGTGCAGCGTATAACCCGTAGAGGGGCGGCATTCTTGCGATTACTCACAGCCCTCGAGCAAGGTAAGGCTTTGTAAGGTGTACCCTATGAATATACAGCTTTGAAGACACAAACCATAGGGGGCGACACTCATGAAGTTTCCCACAGACCACCAGATAGGGTAACGCTCTATGAGGTGTATCCCATGGATGTACAGTACCCAGAAAATGAATGATCATAAAAAAATGACCATGTATGATGAACACTTGAAATTACATATTTAATAAGGGTTTTACATCATTGTTTTATATTACTAGTGTCTTTAACCCCCTAACTTAAGTATGTTTACAATATTGTACCTAATTAACTTTTAACTATTTTGCGGTAGGTTTGGTAAAATTGGCATAACTTTCTACCTAAGAATCCAATTGGAGTGATACATGATCCTGTGAAGAGCTGACTTAATGGGATAACATATTTTATTTCACAAGACATTTGAAATTTGAGCGTTTAGAGGGTGAAAATAGCTTAAAACAGAACTGATTTGTAGTACAGGCCCAGTCTGAGCAGTCATCAGTTTTTGTCCCATAACTATAGATATACGTATCTAATACTATGAGACAACTCAATTTGGAAATATAAGAGACTTAAATACAACTTTGATTTTTTGAGTGACAGCTAATTCGGACCTCATCAATTTCAAATTGGACAATCAAGTTGGTGCATTAATGATAATTAATGCAAATTAGTTGCCACCCTTCTTGACTTTTATCATCCAAGTGGTTCCCTCTTCATTTGTCTTGATTTATCCATATTTTTCTATAAATAGATGGCCTATTTATACTCAAAGCATGTAACTAGAGAGTTAGATTTTAGTTCAAAGCACTTATCTTTTTGTATTATCTTTTTATAGTATTATTTCTCTTGTTTATTATTCTAAAGTCATGTTATCTCTTCTTCCATCTCTTTTCTTTTTCTTTAGTTTTATTATGTCCAAGTAATTTTCTTTTTGGTAAAGTGAAAGGGTGAAACTCTTGACAAGGTAATAAGATATACTTAACTCTTATTCATGAATTTAATATTTCATTCTTAAGTTCTACAAATTTATATAAAATGTATTTATTTTGTTTGCAATATTAATACACTTTCTTGTAAAGTGGTGTATATTGATTTATTATAAACAATTTTATAGTTGGCACAATAAATTCTTGAAACCATTTATAAGATTTGGCGTAGATACCATTTCTTGTAAAATAGAAGTCTTGATTTATTGTAGATAAATATAAAGATTGGCATAATAAATACTTGAACTCATTTATAAGATTTGCACTTAAAGGGAGCATTGGGTAGTTTGTCCCCTCCCTTGAGAACCGCTTTGAACCTGCCCTCTTTTCTGGGCCGGTGGACTTGTCACTCTCATTCCTTAGAGGCTCTGCCTACTTCCAGTTTGGCCAATAACCCCCCGTCCACGAGCAGAATTCCTAACTTGGCTCCTTCCATCGGAACTGAACAACATTCCCATTATATTATTGGGTTTGAGGGAACCCGACCTCCAAAGGACAAGCCAGGGCCTTTTGTGCGTTCTCCTTCCTCCTCTTGCCTCTTCCTTGTTCATACATTCCTATACGAGACATACAAAGTGTTCAATAAAGAAATAAAGACTAATGAAAGAATTTTAAGGGGAAGAATAGTACTTACTGCGAACACAAGGCTCACGCGGGACAAAATTCACCAGGCCGGACTGAATAAGACTAGCTGGTGAGAGTAAATCCTAAACAGGATAAATATGCTCAAAGGCCACAATAATCCAAGCAAGTCTGGCCTCATAAACTTCAACGTCAGTGGCCCAAATCATTGCAATACACCAAGGATTTAGACAAATAGAAAAAGAAAAAAATAAAACAAAAGAAAGAAAGATGAACGAAAGGAAAATCTACTCTCAAAGAGAAGTTCGTGGGAATGACCCACTCTCCCTTGTTCTTCTTGGGGATTATCTGACCCCATTCTTTCCTAACAAAAAATCACTCCATCTTTCAATCATTGATAGAAGAAGGGCGACCAGGGATTAGATTTTAGAGGCTATAAAATGAGAGATAACAGAAGCTTCTTTAACTTCTAGCATTACTCTTAAAGTGATATAGGTAGCACAACTCCTGAAAGTATGGGGAGACAGCCCTGCTCTTATCCAAAAGACATACAGATCGGCCAAAACCCTTCAAGAATTAGGGCCTAGTTGAGAGGGAACTACTTCTAGACGAGTCAGCATCTAAGCAAAATATTGCTGCATAGGAAGCTTAAAGCCTAACCTCAAGAACTCCATATAGATAGCCACTTTGCCCTCTATTGAGCTGCTCGAGTAGTCCTCTTCAAAGGGCAACCTAAGTGCAACCGACCTAATGATGTTATATGTCGACCTAATGGACTCCAAGTCGACCTTGTTCAAACTGGACATAAGGTATCTCACATCCAACTCAAACTCCACAACCTCTACATCATGATCAGGATCCTCAGGATTATTCTCTTGGTCCTCCCTAATAGTAGAGATCGGCTTGGCCTCAGTAATAATAACGAAAGAGGATGAGGGCACGTCACTTGCTGAGGTGGATGCCCCTCCACTACCTTTGGCTCCACCAGTCCTCCTAACCAGTAGGACTTCAAGGCTTACTTCTTCTTCTTCTTTAACCATGCTAATGGTTGAAAAACCTAGGCTTTTTCTAGACGCCATTGAAATAAAAGTGTTTTTTTTAGTATGATTGTCTTGTCTTTGCTCCTGTATGTCACCTTTAGTCTTTAAGAAAAAAATAAGAAAGAAAGCAACAATAAGCATTCAGATGCTATGCAAATACCCAGAAAACAAGAAATAATAGCAAAAAATCCAAAAATAGCAAGAAAACCTAAGAAACAAAAAAACAAAAGCTTGCTCGTGTATAGTAAAGTTTACACTAAAAGATGCAAGATAAAGAAGACCAAAGAAGAAGAATTTACACGAAGAAAGTGCAGAAATAAAATCACTACAGCAACAACTATGGCAACGATCCTCAAGAATTGCTGAAGAATCACTTGCACCATGAAATCAGAGAAAAAACAAGAGAAAATGCAAAGTAAAGAAGAAAATAGGTATAGAGGGTGGCTTTTATAGCCAATAGAGCTGAGGAATCATAGTCGTTCAGATCAAATGAACGGACAAGATCATCAAAAGCCAAAAAGACATCCCTTTTAACAGAACGACGCAACACCTCAGATTCCCATAACATTAAATGCATAACTCTTCAGAATTCTTCATCTAGATCGTTAAATCTTAAAATTTCAACAGACTGGATCATCTCAGTCACCCAAACGTCACATAGAAACGGAAGAGACGTGACATTCTGGTTTCAGCTATCCTAAGCCACATGACCAAAGAAGAGATCAACGACCAAGATCGATTCCCGCATTTGAAACATCTTTTCACATGGATCAAGGATAACATCTCAAAGATCTTTATCATCATTACCTAATAAAATCAGAATTCGAGGAATATCACTAACTGTACAGAGCTTAAGAAAAACATAAAAAGTAACTGCCAGGTCGATACTCTAGAAAGTAGTTGTAATAATAGAGACGAACCAAGTCGTTTAACATAGTATAATTTATCAAGATCAGATATCCAAAAAACTTGTTCGGACCTGCTCGCTCAGAATGCTAGTATAAGCCGAGAATACACTCAGACATGAAGATTCCGAACAAGTATCAGAAGTGAAGATTCTGAGTATGCATAACAAAAAATATGGTTTTCAGTTTCAAGTAAATCAAAACTAGAAACTGGTGAACCTCTGTTCCTCCCCCCCACCCAACCCTTACAGACCTAAGAAGCTTAGCCCTTCAAAAAAGTCCTTTGTGTGCCAACTTCGAGGGCCTAAGTCCAAGATAGTAGGGGCCATCAGAAAAATATCAAAACCAAGCCTAAAGATAGACTTCAATAAAAGAACCTGCTCGATTACTTGAACCAGGTTCAGCCAAATATATATGTATATCACCCCTGCATACTCCCGACTGAGCCAACCAAGATCAAAACCCTTACATGACCAAGAGGAATAGGACAAGAAAACCAGCTTGATACAAGTACCAAGTTAACCACATGCCAAATAGCTTATACATTCTGACCAGGTACTACAGTGGGAACAAAAACAAAACCAGCAAGAATGAAGTACGTGATAAGGAGACCAGCTCGGTAAAAGATGCTGAACCATTGTGACAGCAGAAGTATAGCCAGAACACTATCAAGCCAAACAGAGAGTAATTATGCTTATTATAAAAATGAGTTTAAAGAGGAAATTGGTATTATAAAGGAAATAAAGTTATAGTAAGAGAAGAATTACAATGGGTTTAGGAAAGAATCTCTCAAATCACATCAAGAGATCATGATAACCCAAAATTACCTAGACTTACCCAAATCAAGCACAACACCGATAAGGATAAACACAAGGGATATGCTAGAAAATATTTCTAGAAGACAAATGCTATAAATAGGTGAGAAAAACCACAACAAAAGGGACTTCACTCGACTACACATCACGACTACTTTTTAACCTAAGAACCTTTTTTCAGAGACTACGTATTGAAGATCCAAGCTTCAACGTTTTCTGCATTCGATCTCTATTCTTTCAACTTTTTTAAGGGATAAAGACATTTTTGTCCTACAAGTTTGACCTAATTCTCAATTTTATCCCACAAGTTTCAGAATATCTAATTTTATCCTAGTCCATTAGTCAGATTCCGTTAAATTTAACTGAAAACCTCTTTTGATTGCACATTAATAAATTTACCCTCAGTTATTATGTTATAATTCCAAATTCAATTTTAATTTTGATTACATTAAATATTATAATTTCAATTCAGCTTCAATTATGTTAAATGTTATAATTTGAAATCTAATTTCAATACCAATTATATTAAATTTATAATTTCAAATCTAATTTCTATTTTTATTACGTTAAATGTTATAATTCTATTTTTTATTTTAAATTCAATTTTAATTATGTTAAATATTATAATTTCAAATTCAATTTCGATTCTAATTATGTTAAATATTATAATTCTAATTTCAATTTCAATTATGTTAAATATTTTAATTATAAATCCAATTTTATTTGAAGTAAATTAAATATTATATTTATAATTATAATTTTGATTTTGATTTTAATTAAGTTAAATTTTAAATTTTTGATTCTAATTTCAATTACAATTACGTTAAATATTATAATTTTAATTTTAATTTCGACTTCTTAAATGTTATAATTTTAATTCTAATTTCGATTTCAATTACATTAAATATATATAATTGTGTATCAAATTTCAATTACAATTACGTTAAATGTTATAATTCTAATTTCAATTTCAATTACATTAAATATTATAATTCAATTTCAATTTCAATTCTTATTTTAATTATATTAAATATTATAATTTGAAAATAAAATTTTTGATTTGTTATATATTTTGGAAAATAAAACTTGAAAAGTTAAGATAGTCCAATAAATGGCTTAAAAACTATAAAATATCCAAAATACAATTACACTCCAAAACAAAGGGCTAAACCTAACTAAAATCCTCAATATTACTCGATAAGAATGCCAAAACGTAAAACATTGTGCTTGTTTAGGACATGGGTCAATGATAGGGGTTAAATAAGTATAATATTTTTATTTTTTAAACTTAAAATTTATTTGTTGGGTGCACCTCCAGTACATCTGACTGTTCCAAACAGTCGGATAACGTTAGTGCACCCCCTCTATCGGTTGACAAATGGCAACCAATGAAGGGGGTTGACCCATTATTACCGGGGCTCAATCAATAATAATAGCATTTAACAAAAAAAAAGTCTTTGTTTTTGGAAAATTCAAATAATAATAAAATTTGTTGATAATTAATGATTTGATCTTTTTTATTTATTAGTTTAATTTTATTAAAATCAGAACTTTGAATTTTAATTTTATTATTTGAAAAACTTAGAGTTAATCTTATTAAAATCAATTAATTATTCTTATAATAATAAATTGTATGTATGATAAATATATTGTAAGAATACATATATTTGCGAAAACTATATGATCATTATATATATGATCCTATATATATTAATTTTAATTAAATTTGATTTTGTCAAATAAATTGTATAGTTAAAAGAGTTGAAATCAGTCTGTGAATATTATAATTTCAATTCAAATTTCGATTTCAATAACATTAAATATTATACTTTCAATTTTAATTTATAATTCAATTACATTAAAAAGATTGAATTTCAATTTTAATTGTAATTTCAATTAAATTAAATATTATAATTACAATTACAATTTTAATTTTAATTTTAATTTTAATTTCAATTACGTTAAATGATATAATTTTAATTTCAATATCAATTACATTTATTGTCAAAATTCAAAATTTAATTTCAATTTTAATGTTAAATGTTACAATTGAAGTAAAATTTTAATTGTAACGATGTTAAGTGTTATAAATTTCATTCAAATTTTGATTTAAATTACATTATATATTATAATTGGTAATTTAATTACAATTACAATTTCAATAAAATTAAATGTTATAATTCCAAATTACAGTTCAACTTCAATTTGAAGTACGTTAAATAACATAATTTCAACTTGAGTTATGTTAAATATTATCTAATAAAAATTTAAAAGACGATAAATGTTATAATTTCAAATATCATTTCAATATCGATTTCAATTTCGTTAAATAGTTAATTCGAAATCTAATTTTAATTTCAATTTTGTCAAAATGTTATAATTCCAATTTCAATTCCAATTTTAATTTCAATGTTAATTTCAATTATATTAAATATTATAATTTGAAATTAAATTTAAATTTTAAATTCATTGAATATTATAATTTCAAACCTAATTTTAAATTTAAGATACGTTAAATATTATAATTTAAAATTAAATTATATTAAATGTTATAATGTCAATAGTAATTTCAATTTCAATAATGTTATATATTTTTAATTAGAAATCTAATTTCAATTTCATATATGTTATCCAATTTTAATTTTAATTTTAGTTTCAATTTATATTACGTTAAATGTTATAATTTTTAGTTTCAATTTCAATTCTAATTTTAATTATGTTAGACATTATAATTTCATATCCAAATTCGATTTCAATTACGTTAAATGTTGTAATTCTAAATTTAATTACGTAAAATATTATAATTTCAATTCTAAAATTAAGTTCAATTTCATTTACATTAAATGTTATAATTTTAATTTCAATAACATTAAATGTTATATTTTTAATTATAATTTTGGTTTCAATTACATTAAATGTTATAATTCTAATTCCATTTGTATTAAATGTTATAATTCTAATTCTAATCTAATTTCAATTTCAATTATGTTAAATGTCATAATTTAAATTTCAAATTTAAATTCAATTCTAATTAGGTTAAATATTATAATTACAATTTTAATCGCATTAAATACTATAATTTCAATTATGTTAAATATTATAATTCAGATTCTAATTTTAATTTTAATTGCATATAATTCCAATTCTATTTTTGAATTAATTAGATGTTATAATTCTATTTCAATTAAAAATATGTTAAATATTATATTTTAAACTCCAATTTCAATTTCAATTACATAAAATGTTATAATTTCAATTCAAAATTTAAATTCAATTTAAAGTTCGTTAAATGTTATAATTTTATTTTTTATTTCAGTTTCAATTAATTAAATGTTATAATCAAATTTTAATTTTAACCACGTTAAATGTTATAAGTCCAATTCTAATTAAATTAAATGTTATAATATCAAATCTAATTTCAATTTTAATTACCGTAAATTTTATAATTTTAATTTTAATTTTAATTACATAAAATATTATAATTTCAATTCTAATTTTAATTTTAATTACGTTAAATATTATAATTTCAATTCCAATTTAAACTTCAATTACATTAAATGTTATAATTTCAATTCTAATTTCGATTTCAATTACGTTAAATATTATAATTCCAAATTCAATTTAAATTTTAATTACATAAAATGTTATAATTCCAAATGTAATTATAATTACAATTTAAATTACATTAAATGTTATAATTCTAATTCTAATTTTAAATTCAATCTCTATTGTGTTAAATGTTATAATTTCAAATCCAATTTCGATTCCAAATACGCTAAATGCTATAATTCGAAATCTAATTTCAATTTCATTTTTAATTACATTAAATGTTATAATTCTAAATTCAATTTCAATTCAAATTATGTTAAATGTTATAATTTCAATTCCAATTTTAAATTCAATTTTAATTACATAAATGTTATAATTTTAAATTCAATTTCTATTTCAATTACGTTAAATTTTATAATTCTAATTTTAAATTCAATTTCAATTACGTAAATTATTATAATTTCAAATCCAAATTTAATTTAAATTACGTTAAATGTTATAATTTGAAATCCAATTTCAATTCCAATTAAGTTAAATGTTATAAGTCTAAATTGAATTTTAATTTCAATTAGTTTAAATGTTATAATTACAATTTTTAATTTAAATTAAAATATAATTACATTAAATATTATAATTCTAAATCCAATTATTATTCCAATTACATTAAATTTTAATTTCAAATCAAAATTTAATTTTAATTAAGTTAAATATTATAATTCCAAATCAATTTTCAATTTCTATTACTTAGATATTATAATTCCAATTCCAATTCAAATTATGTTAAATGTTATAATTCTAAAGGTATGCCTCTAGTACAGCCAGTTGTGCCAAATAGTCGACTGACGTCAGCCAAAATAACTGGTAATTGAAGGTAATTGCCGATCAAGGCCCCTTAATAAAAATTAATACATAAAATTATAATTATAAATTTAGAATCAATTAAGTTCAAAAAAGAAAATTAAAAAAAAAGAAAATAATGTTATTATAATATTTGGTTTGATAAAATAAAACATCTTTTGTATGAAAATTTAGAAACACAAATTAAATATTATTCCAATGATAACGACCAAAAAATAAGAAAAAAATACATATAAAAAAATTTAATTTCAATTATATTAAATGTTATAATTTTAAATTTAATTTATATTTAAATTATGTTAAATGTTATAATTTCAATTCTAATTTTAATTTTAATTACATAAAATATTATAATTTCAAATCCAATTTCAATTAGTTAAATGTTATAATTCAAATTTCAATTTCAATTACGTTAAATATTATAATTTTAAATTTAATTGCGTTAAATATTATAATTCCAATTCCAATTTAAATTTAATTTCAATTACGTTAAATTTGTACTTCTAAAAGTACTTTTAATTTCAAATTTAATTATGTTAAATGTTACAATTCTAAATCCAATTTCAATTTTAATTCGTTAAATGTTATAATTCCATTCCAATTTGAAATTCAAATTAAATTACATTAAATGTTATAATTTTATTTTTATTTTCAATTACGTTAAATGTTGTAATTTCAATTCCAATTTCAATTTTGATTATGTTAAATGTTATAATTATAAATCTAATTTCAATTTCAGTTACGTTAAATGTTATAATTTTAATTTCAGTTTAAATTCAATTTCAATTACATTAAATGTTACAATTCCAATTCCAATTTCAATTATGTTAAATGTAATAATTTTAATTTTAATTATGTTAAATGTTATATTTTCAATACCAATTTTAATTACGTTAAATATTACAATTATGAATCCAATTTTAATTTTAATTACGTTAAATGTTATATTTAATTACAATGTCAATTTTAATTATGTTAAATGTTCTAATTTCAATTTCAATTGGATTAAAGTTGTTGCATAGTAGACCGAGCCATGTTATAATTACTTCTAAAATTTTAATTATAATTACATTAAATGTTATAATTATAATTTAATTTTAATTTTAATTATATTAAAATTTATAATTACAATTTCAATTACATTAAATGTTATAATTCAATTTGAATTCTAATTCTAATTTTAAATACATTAAATATTATAATTTGAAAATAAAAAATTTTGAATTGTTATATATTTTGGAAATTAGAACTTGGAAAAAATTAGCATAGTCCAATAAATGCCTTATAAATTATAAAAATATGCAAAATATAAAAACACTCCAAAAAAAATAGAGGCTACAACCAACCAAAAACTTCAATTGAATACAATATGAAAATATTTTTTTTTTTAAAAAAAAAAGAAGGCCAAAACATAACAAACATTTCTGTATTTAATTTTTTTTTCTATCTCCCTTAAAATGATTATACCAAATATAATTTTTTTTAAAAGAAATAAGATGAAATATATTATTAAAATGAAAAGTATGTCAAATACAATCATAGACATAGGTGGTTACTCTGGAAAGGTAAAATAACATATACTTAAATGTAATTATAATTAGAATAGATTGGAGTTATAAAATTTAATAGAATTGAAATTGGAATTATAATATTTAATGTAATTAAAATTGAAATTATAAAATGTAATGTAATTGGAATTGCAATTATGAAATTTAATGTAATTGAAATTAGATTTAAAATTATAACATTTAACGTAAATGAAACTGAATTTAAAAATAAAATTCGAATTATAACATTTAATATAAGTGAAATTAAATTTAAAAAATGAATTGAAATTATAACATTTAATGTAAGTGAAATTGAATTTAAAATTAGAATTAAAATTATAATATTTAATGTAATTAAAAGTAAAATTATAATTATAATTATAACATTTAACATAATTAAAATTAAAATTAAATTTAAAATTATAAAATTTAACATAATTAAAATTTAACTTAAAATTAGAATTAGAATTATAACATTTAGCATGAGCAAAATTGAATTTAAAATTAGAATTATAAGATTTAACGTAATTAAAATTAAATTTAAAATTTGAAATTATAATTATAATATTTAGCGTAATTAAAATTAAAATTATAATTATAACATTTAACGAAATTGAAATTAAAATTAGAATTAGAATTATAACATTTAGCATAAGCAAAATTGAATTTAAAATTAGAATTATAAGATTTAACGTAATTAAAATTAAATTTAAATTTTGAAATTATAATTATAATATTTAGCGTAATTAAAATTATAATTATAATTATAACATTTAACGAAATTGAAATTAAAATTAGAATTAGAATTATAACATTTAACGTAATTAAAATTGAAATTAGATTTGAAATTATAATATTTAACTTATGTTCTCACTACCGGATATTTGTTGCATCCCACTTAACATACAACGGAAAAATAGTGAGAACATTTAATATATTAAATAATACTACATAATATAAAGGGAAGCTATTATAAGTTACAAATAAGTTTGGTTTTCATATATGTTACAAAAAAATAAAAAAATAAATTAATTACATAGAACGTTGTGTATGTTCCCACATAATAAACTACATGTTCTTATTATTTTCAGTTTTTACTCAAAAAAAGGGCCTATATCTTCACTTTTATATTCTTAACATTTTTTCACTTACCATTGAAAATAAGTCATATAATATAAGGGAAAGTTATTTTATGAGTGTTTTACATAAGTATGATTTTCATATATGTTACAAAAAATAAAAAATAAAATAATCACATATAACATTTTGTATGTTCTTACTTAATATACTACATGTTTTCACTATTTTTAGTTTTCACCCAAAAAATGGCCTATATCTCTACTTTTACATTCTTAGCATTTTTTCGATTTTCATTGAAAATAAGTTACATAATATAATGAGAAGCTATTTTATGAGTATTATATATAAATATGATTTTCATATATGTTATAAATAAAATAAAATAATCACATAGAACATCGTGATGTTCCCACTATTTTCAGTTTTCACTTGTAAAATGGTCGATATCCCCATTTTTACATTCTTAGTATTTTTTCATTTTCAATTAAAAATAAGTCACATAATATAAAGAGGAACTATTTTATGAGTGTTTTACGTAAGTGTGGTTTTCATAAATGTTACAAAAAATAAAAAATAAATTAATCACAAATAATATTGTGTATGTTCCCACTTAATATACTATATATTCCCACTATTTTCAGTTTTCACCCACAAAATACTCTATATTTTCACTTTTACATTCTTAGCATTTTTGTTTTCCATTAAAAATAAGTCACATAATATAAAATGAAGCTATATTATTAGTGTTCTACATAAGTATGATTTTCATATTAATTATAAAAAATAAAAAAATAAATTAATCACATAGAACATCATGTATATTTTTACTTAATATACTACATGTTCTCACTATTTTCAATTTTTATTCAAAAAATGGGCTTATATCTCTACTTTTACATTCTTAACGTTTTTTTCACTTACCATTGAAGATAAGTTACATAATATAATAGAAAACTATTTTATGAGTGTTCTACATAAATATAGTTTTTATATATATATTATAAAAAATAAAAAATAAATTAATCACATAGAACATCGCGTATGTTTTCCTTTAATATACTATATGTTCTCACTATTTTCAGTTTTCACTCACAAAAGGGCATATATCCTCACTTTTATATTCTTAGCATTATTTCGCTTACTATTAAAAATAAGTCACATAATATAAGGGAAAACTATTTTATGAGTATTCTACATAAGTATGATTTTCATATATGTTACAAAAAATAAAATAATCACATTGAACACCGTGTATGTTCTCACTTAATATTCCCACTATTTTCGTTTTCACCTACAAAATGGCTTATATTCCCACATTTACATTCTTAGCATTTTTTCGCTTTCCATTAAAAATAGATGACATAATATAAGTGGAAGCTATTTTATGAGTGTTTTACATAAATATGGTTTTCGTATATGTTATAAAAATTAAAAAAATAAATTAATCACATAGAACATCGTGTATGTTCCCACTTAATATACTATATATTCACACTATTTTAGTTTTCACAAACAAAATGACCTATATCTCCCACTTTTACAATCTTAGCATTTTTTTCCTTTACCATTGAAAATAGGTAACATAATATAAGAGAAAAATTATTTTATAAGTGTTCTACATAAGTATGGTTTTCATATATGTTACAAAAAATAAAAAATAAAATAATTACATAGAATATCGTGTATGTTCCTACTTAGTATATTACATATTCTTACTATCTTCAATTTTCACCCACAAAATGGCCTATATCCTCACTTTTACATTCTAACTGTTTTTCACTTTCCATTAAAAATAGGTGACATAATATTAGGGAAAGCTATTTTATGAGTGTTCTACATACGTACGGTTTTCATATATGTTATATAAAAAAAAAACTAATCAAATAAAATATTGTGTATGTTCCCACTTAATATTTTACATCTTCCTTCTATTTTCTATTTCCACCTAGAAAATGGAATATATTCCTATTTTTACATTCTTAACGCGTTATCAATTACCATTGCAAATAAGTTATATAATGTAATGGGAAGTTATTTTATTAGTGTCTTTTCATATATGCTACAATAAATAATAAATTAATTAATTAAAAAGAACATCATATATGTTTTCACTTAATATTTTGTTTGTTTCCACTACTTATTGTATGTTGCATCCCAATTAATGTATGATGTGTTTCTATTTTTTGTATTTGTCACCTACAAATATAATACAGAGTTCCATTTTTTTAAAATTTACGAGTTTGCATTTATTTGCACCAGAAATGTAACATAATATAAGGGACGATATTTTATAGATGTCATAAATAACCATGACTAATATAAATACCTAACATAAAAAATAAGTACATTCACAACCTGTTGTATGTTGTATCCCACTTAAGGTAGGATACGTTTTCACTTTTTGCATATCTCACCCACAAATATAAGATGGTGTTCTCACTTTTTTAAAAATTTTGATTTCGCATTTATCTGCACAAAAAATATAATATAATAGAAGATATGATATGTTGTGGATGTTCTAAACAATCATGATTAATATAAAACACCTAAAAAAAAAAATAAAAAAAAAAAGACATTCACAATCTTTATATATATTGTATCCCACTAACATAGGATATGTTACCACTTTTTTCACATCTCACCTATAAATGTGGGATGGTGTTATTATGTACTATGTTTTTAATGGTAACCGACAACGTGCTAAGAATGTAGAAGTGATGATATAGACACTTTTCTTGGTGAAAATAATAAATTGTAGGAACATACATGATGTTGTTTGTAATTATTTATTTTACATTTTTTTGTAATATATATATATATATATATATATATATAAACTATACTTATTTAGTACATCCATAAAATAACATTCCATTATATCACGTAACATGTTCTCACTTTTTACATTCACAACCTATTGTATGTTGTATCTCACTTAACATAGAACATGTTCTCACTTTTTGCACCTCTTACCCACAAATATAAGAGGGTGTCTTCACGTATTTATAAATTACGAGTTTGCATTTAAGTGTACAAAAAAATTATAACATAATATAATTAGATGATATTTTATATGTGACGTAAATAATCAAGGTTAATATAAAAGCCTCGCCAACAAGACTCCATGTGGTATTTAAATTTAAATATTTAAATTTAATCTTTAATTTCTTATTAAATTTTATTTAATTTCATAGTAAAAAATGGTAATTATTAATCTAAGTTAAAGAATAATTAATATTGAGTTAACTACTTTTTTAATTAAAATTATAAATAAAAGTTAAATTATGTTAAATTTAAAAGTATATAGCAAAATATTTAAATTATGCTAAATTGAAGTTTTTGAGTTGGCTTTGACTTTTGACCTTTACTTTTTTTTTCTAGGGTGTTTTTATATTTTAGAATTTTTTTTATATTCAAGGCATTTATTAAACTATCTTAACATTCCAACTTTATATAACAAATTCACAATTTTAATTTCCTAAATAAATAATTCACATACAAATTTCTAATTTTCAATTGCGTATTTGTTGTAAAAATACATAACAAGTCCAAAATATATTTCTAATTCTAATTTTGGATTTGTTAAAATTGAAATTAGAATTTTAATTATAACATTTAACTTTATTAAAATTTAATTAAATTTAAAATTGAAATTATAACATTCAACATAATTGAAATTAAAATTAGAAATTGAACTGGAATTATAACATTTCTATATTTAAAATTGAGATTGGATTTAAAATTACAACATTTAACGTAATTGAAATTAAAATTAGAATTGAAATTATAACATTTAACGTAATTAAAATAAAAATTAGATTTGAATTTATAATATTTAACGTATTTGAAATTGAAATTGAAATTAGAATTATAATATTTAACGTAATTGAAGTTGAAATTAAAATTATAACGCTTAACATGATTGAAATTAAAATTGAAATAGGAATTAGAATTATAACATTTAACGTATTTGAAACTGAAATTAGAATTATAATATTCATGTAATTAAAATTAGAATTGAAATTAGAATTATAACATTTAACATTTAATTGAAATTAGAATTGAAATTTCAACATTAATATAACTAAATTTGAATTGGAATTGAAACTTTTAACGTAATTGAAATCAAAATTATAACATTTAATGTAATTGAAATTAAAATTAGAATTAGAATTAAAACATTTAATGTAATTAAAATTGGAATTGGAATTGGAATTATAACATTCAACGTAATTGAAATTGAAATTGGAATTGCAATTATAACATTTAACGTCAGTGAAATCAAAATTAAAAATTAGAATTTTAATATTTAACATAATTGAAATTCAAATAGGAATTGGAATTGGAATTATAACATTTAATGTAATTTAAATCGAAATTGAAATTGAAATTGAAATTATAACATTTAATGTAATTGAAATTGATATTGAATTTGAAATTGTAATATTTAATATAATTAAAATTGATATTTGAATTAATAATATTTACATAACTGAAATAAAAATTGAAATTGAAATTATAACATTTAACTTAATTAAAATTGGAATTGTAATATTTAAACTGGAAAGGGTGGTCGCCCGCCCACCCCCCGTCGTTTTTCGTTGAGCCTTTAACATTAAAAAGATCATATTTTATATCATTGAACTCTATTTTTTTGAATCTATATAATGGTGTGGTCATTTTTAGTAAAAAAAAACTAGAAGATAGCCAGATATAGTAGTGAGGGGCGGTGTCCTCCGTCGCCGCCGTCAAACTATGGGGCTGTGACTTGCACCATCCCTTATTTGATAACGGGTGATGATGGCACCCCCTTGCATTTGACTTTTTTTGATCTTTTTTTTGGGTAAAAAATGACTCCCACCATTATGTAAATAAAAAAAATGGAGTCTAATGACGTAAAATTTGATCATTTTTTTTGTCGAAGTTTGTTGAAAAATGGCAGCCAACCACTGTTTTCGACAAGTCTCCAACGACAGTTATAGGTTTTTTAATTATTAATTAATTATTTTATTTTATTTTTAAAAATATATTTTGAAAACATAAACCAATAATACAATATCAAAATTAAAATTAGATTTAGAATTATAACATTTAACGAAACTGAAATTGTTAAAATTAAAATTAAAATTAAATTATAATATTTAACGTTAATAAAATTAAAATTAAAATTATTAATTATAACATTTAACGTAATTGAAGTTGAAGTTGAAATTGGAATTATAATATTTAACGTAATTAATATTAAAATTAGAATTAGAATTAAAATTATAACATTTAACATATTTAAAACTGAAATTAGAATTATATTATTTTATGTAATAAAAATTAGAATTGAAATTAAAATTGTAACATTTAACATTTAATTGAAATTGAAATTGAAATTATAACTTTAATGTAATTAAAATTGAAATTTGAATTTGAATTATAACATTTAACGTAATTGAAATTGAAATTAAAATTAGAATTACAATATTTAATGTAATTAAACTTAAAATTAGAATTAAAATTGAATTATAGCATTTAACATAATTGAAATTGAAATTAGATTAGAAAATATAACATTTTAACATAATTGATATTGGAATTAGAATTGTAACATTTAGTATAATTCAAATTGAGATTGAAATTAAAATTAGAATTGTAATATTTAACGTAATTGAAATTAAAATTAAAATTGTATCATTTGACGTAATTGAAATCAAGTTTAAAATTAAAATTATAATATTTAATATAATTAAAATCGAAATTAAAATTAGATTTGGAATTGAAATTATTTAATCTAATTAAAATTAAAATTAAAATTAAAATTATAATATTTAACGTAATTAAAATTAAAATTAAAATTATAAAATTTAATATAATTAAAATTAAAATTAAAATCAGAATTATAATATTTAATATTATTAAAATTAAAATTAAAATCAGAATTATAATATTTAATATTATTAAAATTAAAATTAAAATTAGAATTAGAATTATAATATATAATGTAATATATTATCTTTAATTTATTAATTTAATAGAAATTTTTTTTATTAATTATTTAATTTTAAAGAGTGTATTTTATATTTAACTAAATATTGAAAGGGTCTTTTCCAATTTACCTGTAGTACAAGATGTTATAATTGAATCTCAGCCATTGATTTAATCTTGAGACATTGCTTTCTCTGAAGAAATTACAAGTAAATAGTGAAAATTCAAGTGAAAGTTTTATTCATTAGATCAGTCGCTGCAACAATTTCAAACCTGTAAGTTAATTTTTCCATCTATTTATACATATTCTTAGTTATTTATCTCTGTCTATTTTTTTGGCATTAATTTTACTAGATCTATTCTTCGAGCATCTGAAATTATATTTGCTTATGGGATTTCTTTCTGTTTCATTTTATTAAAAGCTTTAAGAAGATAATGGTTCTGGTGCTGCTGCCTGCTGCCTGCTGGGTTTGTTTAAGAGCAAACAATAAAATTGTATTTCAGTAAATTTCTCTATTTTTTTTGTTCTTCGCATTCGTTACTAGATCTATTCTCCAAGCATCTGAAATTATGTGTGCGTTTGGGATTTCTTTTTAAAATATTATCTTTTGTTTCATTCTTTTTCATTTTATTAAAAGCTAGATGATGGTTCTGCTGCTGCTGCCTGCTGGGTTTGTTTAAGAGCAAACAATCAAATTATACTTAGAGTAAATTTCTTCAAGTTACTAGTCTTAATTATTAGTGGTTGCTTGTTGTTAATTAGTCTTAATTGTTAGTTCTTGAGCAAATAATTCCTTAGTCACTCCTGTGAACAATTTTGTTTTTAATTAAGTATAAGGGTATTTTGTTTTTAATTAAGTATAAGGGTATTTTGTTTTTAAATAAATCCCTTAAAATACTAAAACATCCTTAATAGAAGAGGGCATTTTCATATTTTTAATTAAGTACAAGGGTGACAGTGTAATTAAAATCAAAGCTTATATTAAAGTGAAATTTGTATGAAACTCAGGGGGTTGACAGTGTTAATATCCCATTTATATGGTAGTTTAAGAGAAAGTGACTTATTTGTTTATTTTTTTTCCAAATTTTCAGGAACTTAATTAGCGGGCTGCAAAATTATAAATTGTATTATCCATCATGAGTTTTAAGAGCGTCTCTTCAGATGTTCCTTCTTTCTCTCAATAGAAGTATGATGTCTTCTTGAGTTTCAGAGGTGAAGATACTCGTAGAAACTTCACGGACCATTTGTATGATGCTTTGAATCGAAAAGGGTTCAGTGTGTTTAGAGATGACAAAGAACTTGAGAGAGGAAAATCCATTTCACCAGGATTGTTTGAAGCAATTGAAACATCGAGATGTTCTATTATTGTTTTCTCAAGAAACTATGCTTATTCGACTTGGTGCATGGATGAACTTGTTAAGATTATTGAATGCAAGAACACTTCAAGTGATCAGCAAATGGTTTTTCCAATTTTCTATGATGTGGAACCAACTGTGGTAAGGAAACAGAGAGGAAATTTTCAAGAAGCTTTTGCTAAGCATCAAGAAGTTTTTGGGGAGAATATAGAGAAGGTGCAAAAGTGGAAAGATGCTTTGAAAGAAGTGGCTAATATCTCTGGATGGGAATTGAAGGACAGGTAAATTAACCATCTTTATTTGTAGTTACTAGCACTTTATCAATCACATTACGAAGAGGATAATATAGATTATGTGTATAAAATGCAGTAGTTGAATGTTAGAAAAGAAAAAACCAAAAAAAAAAGATTACAGCAAGAAGAAAAAGCCATTAGATAAATGAGAAAGAGTCAAAAGATTAGGCAAAGCCACTAGGCCACAAGTTAAAAGAAACTCTAAATAGAAATTCCCCAAGAAAACTAATCACTTTATAAGAAACATTGAGTTCTAGCTGGTGCTGAATTAATTGATTCTTATTTTTCTTTTGTTCTTTTTTACTTTTCAGGCATGAGGTAGAATTCATTCATGAAATTGTCAAGGGTATCTCAAGAAAATTAAGGCCCACAACATTAAGATTGACTCTTGATGACCTAGTAGGAATGAATTCACGTTTGGAGAAATTAAGGTTGCTTTTGGGATCAGAGTTTAATGATGTACGCATGATTGGAATTTGGGGGATGGGTGGCATAGGCAAGACAACGATGGCGAGATTTGTTTATGATTTGATCTCATGTGATTTTGAAGGAAGCAGCTTTCTTGCTAATGTTAGAGAAATTTCAGAAAAAGGTGGATTGATACCTTTACAAAAGCAGCTTCTTTCTGAAATCTTATTAGAAAGGCATATTGAAATCTACAATGACCTTGACGGTATCCAAATGATTAAAAGCAGGTTGCAATATAAAAAGGTTCTTGTTGTTATTGATGATGTTGTTCATATAAGCCAATTGAATAAATTAGCTAGCAAGCATTCTTGGTTTGGTTTAGGCAGTAGAATAATAATTACAACAAGAGATAAACATTTGCTCACCGCACATACAGTGGATCAAATTTATAAAGCTGAGGCACTAAATTATGATGAGGCTCTTGAACTCTTTTGTTTGAAGGCCTTTAACAATGATTGGCCTTCTTCAAACTGTGGATTTGACCGATCGTATTGTAAGGTATGCTGGTGGACTTCCATTAGCTCTTAAAGTTTTGGGTTCTTTCTTGTTTGGAAGAACCCAAGATGAATGGAAAAGTGCCATCCAAAGACTAAATAGAGATTCTGAAGATGAAATTCTAAATGCACTGCAAATAAGTTTTGAGGGCCTAAAAGAAGCAGAGAAGAAAATATTTCTTGATATAGCTTGTTTCTTTAAAGGGGATGATAGAGATTACGTAACAAGTATTCTGGAGGCCTGTGGTGTTGACCCAGTTATCGGAATAAATGTTCTTATTGAAAAATCTCTAATACAAATTTTAGATAGCAATGCGTTGTGGATGCATGATCTGTTACAACAAGTGGGCCAACAAATTGTTAAGACACAATCCCCTGACGAGCCTGGAAGATGCAGCAGATTGTGGGAGAAAGCATCCATACATCATGTATTACAAAAAAATACGGTAAGTGACTGAATAGAAAAAAATACATTTCATAATTGTTTATCGACCTCTTCATACTCTTTTCTTCACTTCATCCCATTGCTTCTAATTTTTAGGGAACTGAAGTAGTTGAAGCCATAAAACTTGGGTACACTGAGGTGCATTTTAGTGTAAGTGCAAAAGCGTTTCAGAATATGACAAACCTAAGACTACTTCATGTAGATAACATGAAACTTCCAGAAGGCCTTCACTATCTCTCAGAGAAGTTATGTTTACTTGAGTGGCATGAATTTCCTTTGAAATACTTTCCATCAAGTCTGCTACCGGATAAGATAGTTGTACTTAATTTGTGTTTCAGTAGCATCAAAGAACTCTGGAAAGGGATCAAAGTAAGACTAATTCTACACTTAATAATTTCAATTTTCAGTTGAATAATTATTGATTAATTTTATATATTCATGTTTTTAGCAAAGTGGTAATTAAAGAAATATACTTTTGCTCCCTTCTTGTTTTCGACAGACTTTATACTACTTGAAATTTATGAAACTCAGCCACTCGAAGAACTTGGTCAAGATTCCAGATTTAACAAGGGCTCCGAATCTAGAAAAGCTAATTGTTGAAGGATGTACCAGGTTGCACGAGATTCACCCGTCTTTGTTAGTTCACAAGAAGCTTACTGTATTGAATCTGCATGTGTACAAGTCTTACAACTCTCCCAAGCAAGATTAGTATGGAATCTCTAAGAACACTTGTATTTTCTGGCTGCTCAAAATTGAAAAGGTTTCCAGAGATTGTTGGAGCTATGGAGTGTATGTCCGAGCTTCTTTTAGATGGAACTGCTGTTAAAGAACTACCAGTGTCAATTAACCTTGTGGGACTTCCAGATACCATAAATGGTTTGAAATCTCTCAAATTTCTCAAAGTTTCTGGCTGCTTCAAACTTCAAAATGTGCCAGAGAATTTGGGAACAGTACAAAGTTTGGAGCAGCTGGATGTAAGTGGAACTGCTATTAAAGAACTGCCAGACTCAATCAAACACCTAACTCGGCTTGTTTTGTTGAATTTAAATGGCTGCATCAATCTTATGAGACTTCCAAGTACTATATATGGTTTGAAATCTCTTAAAATTCTGAATGTTTCTGGCTGCTTTAAACTTCAAAACATGCCAGAGAATTTGGGAGAAGTGGCAAGTTTGGAGGAGCTTGATCTAAGTGGCACTGCTATTAAAGAACTGCCAGACTCAATCAAACACCTAACTCAACTTGTTTTGTTGAATTTGAATAACTGCGTCAATCTTACAAGACTTTCAAGTATTATAAATGGTTTGAAATCTCTTAGAACTCTGAATGTTTCTGGCTGCTTCAAACTTGAAAACATGCCAGAGAATTTGGGAAAAGTGGAAATTTTGGAGGAGCTTGATCTAAGTGGAACTGCTATAAGACAACCAGTGGCTTCCATCTTTTTGATGAAGAATCTTAAAACATTATCTTTTCACGGATGCAAAGGACTACCATCATTAGCATCATGGCCTTTCCGGTTTCCCATAAGTTTGATGTGAAGGACTCCAGATCCAATGGCTTTGACATTGCCTTCTTTGTCAGGTTTGTCCTCTCTGACAAGACTAGATCTTAGTGACTGTAATCTGGGAGAAGGAGCAATCCCCAGTGACATTTGCAACTTATTCTCATTGGAATATTTAAATCTGAGCAAAAACAATTTTGTGTTGCTTCCTGAAACCATTAATTGTCTTTCTAAGCTCAGTTATCTCCTGCTGAAGGATTGCCAGAGGCTTAAATCTCTGCCAAAACTTCTACCGTCCATAAGTGAAGTTAGTGTAGATGGTTGTGCTTCGTTGGAAAGACTATCAGATGCATTAATATTATCCAAGTCAAATGCCTCGTACGTCAGTTGTCTGAACTGTCCAAAATTACTCAGCTACTATGGTTCAGTATTTTCAATTCTAAAAAGCTTTAAGGTCGGTCTCTCACTCTTTTTCTCTTACCTATGGTAAAAATTATTTGGCAGTATGGCAATCCTCTCTTTATTTTATTTTATTTCTCTATTTTTTATCGCAGCTAGAGGCAAATCAAACAAATCTTTTTAGCATTGTTGTGCCTGGAAGCCAGATTCCAGAGTGGTTCAGATATCAGTACAAGTGTTCTTCTATAACAATAACAAGGTCTTCAGAACTGTATAATAAGAATAAGGTGGTGCTGGGATATGCTTTTTGTTGTGCTTTTCATGTGCATAAACATTCACCTCTTATCAGAAGTTCTCGTTCATCTCGGACACATACGCTTGAACTTATGGAAAAAAAATCTATGATGGGTTTCTTTATTAGTTTTGAAGAGCCATTCGGCCGGGTTGTGTCAGACCATCTTTGGCTTCTCTATTTGTCTAATCAGTATTTAGATCCTAGAAAGTGGAAGTCCGAAGCTGATCATCTTGAGTTGTCATTTGAAACTGAGGGAGATTCTCTAGGATTGGAGGTAAAGAGTTGTGGTGTCCATCCAGTTTATGCGAGTGAAGTGGAAGAGTTTGACCAAACAACGAATCAATGGCGTAGGTCTGCATTTTGTAATTTGAATGAATCCCCTCTCAATCATGTTGGATCATGGATGGATGTAGCCACATCGTCTAAGCAGGCCTTGCGGACATTGTTGGGGCAGATTTAGAAGCCAGTGGAAGTGGATGCAGTGATGATGAGGAACCACATCCTAAAAGATTTAGAGAACTCCAATAAATTTAAGGGCAAAGCCTACTTCTTCTCTGAATTACTATATTTTTCTGTAAGTGAGCATCTCAACTTCATTTGCAATTCTATATGATTCTTCTTATCTATTTCTTAGGTTGTTCATCATAGACATTCTCTTTGCTGATGAATTCTTGTAACTTGCTGCTAATCTGAATGAAGACTTAGAAAAAGAAAATGGGAAAACAAACAAAGAATCTTCAATTTCTCTCGGATAAACAAGCCATGATGAGTTTCTTTTTCTTGAAAATGGATTCAACAAATTTCCATTAATTTTACTCGAGTGTAGCAGTCGGCACTGTATTTTCTTAACGCAAATTAATATGTGGAGAAATCTGGCACTGCCTAAGACAAAACAGAAAACAGAGGAGACTATTCTTGAACCAGTTAAATTCCCCCGACACTTGTCGTTGTTTCTTTGAGAAAATGGCTGGTCATCTTCTCCTTCTCAGCTCAAGGAAAATTGCACTTCAGTTCTTGTTTTTTTTTTTTAAGAACATTTTAGTCCTTAATTTTTTTCATAATTTCTCAATTGGTCATTTTGTTAAATATTTATGTTATAAGGATAATTTTATCTTTAGAGTTTGGCTTAATAGCCAATTTTATCCTAATTAGATTCAAAATATTCAATTTTACCTCAATCAAATTTAAAATACTCAATTTTTTCTTAATTAGATTTAAAATACTCAATTCAACCCCATTTTGTTAAAATTTTTTTAAAATTAATTTAAGCTAAAATAAGGACATTTTAGTTGAATTACATATAAAATTTAATCTAAACAAAATAAAATTTGTGTAATTAAACTAAAATTTTCTTATTCTATTTAAATTAACAGAAAAAATTAATGAACTAAGTAAAATTGAGTATTTTAAATTTAATTATGTTAAAACTAGATATTTTGAATCTAATTAAGTAAATTTGAGTATTTTAAATTTAATTATGTTAAAACTAGATATTTTGAATCTAATTAAGTAAAATTGAGTATTTTAATTAGAATAAAATTATTTATTAAGCCAAACTCTAAGGGTGAAATTGTCATTCTTCTAACATTTATTTATTTTTATTCTTTTATTATTTTATCCTTAAAAAAAAGGTTAACATATATAGATATATATATATATATATTGATGGATGGGTTAAACTTATTTTCTTGAGAAATTGTACATTCTCTTGGTGTATATAACTCAATTTTTTTTATGAGTGAGTAAATTCAATTTTAAGTTGATTCGGTTCAGAAACAATTTGAAATCAAACCACTAGTTCCAGATATGTTAGAATTGATTCGAACCTACTCTCTTGATCGAATTGAAGCATAATGGTTGGTTCTTAATTTTTATTGAACTTTTTGTCTATTAATTATATTTTTTTTAACCGAACCAAATTAAAAGGGAACAAAATTAATGGGTTCTTAAAAACAAGAATTGAAGTAGGAACAAATAAAAAAGTTTTTTTTTTTTTCAGTTGGTTCGACTCAAATTTACCCCTATTATTTGATTTCGAAAGTTAATAATATTTCTAGTGTATACTCCTTTCATCGTATGTAAGCCAAATGTATGAATTAATCAATCATGAAAAGTTAGTAGTACACACATAAACATTAAGCAGAAGGAGCATGAAGACATAGGTATATAATTTAATAACTAAAGAAATCATGACAAGTCAAAATACACTTAGCACTACATCACTCTAGGAGTATTTTATTTTGTCAGAATCTCTCGTCTCTTTTTCATGTCTTGTGTAAATTTCTTCACTGGCTCTATGAGTCTTACAGTCAAACCCATGGACAAAGCTGTTAGAGAAGTGAAGAAGAGGAGTGAGATGTGAATCCTCAAGAGATAAAAACTATTTTTTCATTAGCATTTTCATCAATTCTAATAGCTTTTTTGTACACTTTTTCTTTCATAATAGATCTATTATCATATTCTTCTCCTTTTACATCATTAATATCAAAGTCCTTTTCTGGAGGTGTCCTCAACTCTTAAAAGTTTCAGAAAAATATTCTTCTATTTTCATTGAATTTGTTGTAATATTCACATATCTTAATATACGAGACATTTAATATTGATGACTATTAAGGAGATCAAATTTGTTAAGAATGGTGCGAAGATGATTTGGCTGCAGTTGAAATACTTAAAGGAGAACAGAGTTGCTGTGAATAAGTTGGTTACAATCAGTTTTACACATCAAGAAGTTTGTTATAAAGTAGTTGCTCACATCAGTAAAAGTTGTTATAACCTAACTAATTATTTTGCCATTAGTTGATAAATACAACATTGTGTATATAAAAGCATATCCTGTATTTGTGTATTTGTATTGATTGAGGGCATTGCAGAAAGTCTATCTATAAGAGAAAGGCCCTTACATAAAGATAGAAGAAAAAATGGATTAAGATCAAAGTCTAAAACTCCTAAAAAGTGTTATTACTATAAGAAAGATGAGCACTTTATAAAGGACTGTCCAGAGAAGAAAGCACAAGACAAAAAGAAAATGGATGTTGCACTTACCTATGATGATAGCTACGACAGCGCAGAGACTCTAGTCGCTACTGAACAATGGGTTCTTGATTCTGATTGTAAATTTCACATGTGTCCGCACAAGTCTTGGTTTATAAGAATTTGTAAAGTATTAATGGTTAATAACGTTGTATATTAAATGATAAGAATTTGTAGTATTAAACTTAAGCTGTATGATAGGTAAGTGAGAGAGTTGATAGAAATTAGGTATGTTCTTGACCTCAAGAGAAACTTGATCTCACTAGGGACTTTAGACCAGAATGGGTGTTCCATCAAATCAATGGAGGAATTTTGAGAGTATTAAAGGGTTTCATGGTGGTAATGAGAGGAGATAAGCACAAAGGTGTTTATGTGCTTAAGGGTGAAGTTGTAATTGGTTCTGCATTATTCTCTATAGATGATGAGAATATGCAAACTAAATTTTAGCATCTTATACTAGCACACCTAGATGAGAGAAACCTGAAGGAGTTATTTAGTCAAAAGGCATTTGATGAGGATATGTTCTAGCAATTAGAGTTTTATGAACATTGTGTGATTGAAAAAAACACATAGAGTAAGGTTTAGTATTAGCAAGCATGAGACTAAGGGGACTCTTAACTATATACACTTTAATTTTTGGGGACCATCTCAAACAGCTACTTGTGATGGTGCTAGGTATTTTTTCAATTTGATTGATGACTATTCAAGAAAGCTGTGGGTTTATGTATTGAAAAGCAAGGATCAAGTGTTTAAAACATTCAAGATTTAGAAGACTCTTGTTGAGAATTAAACTGGCAAAAGGGTGAAGAGGCTAAGAATTGACAATGACCTCGAATTTTACAATAGAGAGTTTGATAACTTTTATGCCAAACATGGAATTGTAAGGCATAGAACGGTAAGATCAACACCACAGTAAAATGTTATAGCTGAAAGGATAAATAAGAGTTTACTTGAAAGGGTTAGATGCATGCTTACCAATGTAAAGATATCTAAGACATGTTGGGGAGAAGTTGAAGTGATTATAGCTTATTTGATTAATAGAACCCTTATAAGTATAACCACCTTAAAATTTTTGGTTGCCTTGCCTTTGTACATGTTAATGAGGGAAAATTGAAACCTAGAGCTATCAAATGGGTATTCATAGGATATCCCGAGGAGTAAAAGAATACAAGGTGTGGTATAAAGAGTTGACACTACCAATGAGAATCTTAAGTCGTGACGTGACATTTGATGAGACGACCATGTTGAAAGCCTTCTAAGAAGATAAGAATAAAGAATCTGTGCCCAAGAAAAACTCAGCATCTGAGTTAATAAAAATTAAAGTGGAGCTTGAGAGTAGATCTGATATGCCCCCAGATTAGTACATCAATAAGGAGATCCTTGAAGATGAACCAAGAACACCGGTGAGTTTCTTCAAGTCCACATATAGAAAGACTAAGACTCTTGAGATAGAACTTGAAGAGTACCAGCTAGCCAGAGATAGGCTAAGGAGAACGATTAACCCATCAATCAAGTATGCACAAGCAGACTTAGTTGCTCACGCTTTAAATTCTACTTACACTCTTGAATTTGATGAGCCTAGAACATTTGGTGAGGTTATGAAGAGTGAAAATAAGAAAAAAATGACATCATACTATAGAAGAAGAGATTAGTTCTCTTAAGAAGAATAATACCTAGAAGTTGGTGGAGAGACCTCAAAAGAAACTAGTTAGGTGCAAGTTGGTATATAAGGTGAAGAAGGGGATATCGGGGATATAACCTACAAGATTTAAGGCTAGGTTAGTTGCATAAGATTTTTCTCAGAGAGAGAAAGTTGACTTTTTGAGATATTCTCTTCGTTCGTCAAGCACACATCTATTAGGATTTTGTTAGTTATATGTGTAAGCCTTAATTTACATTTAAAGCAAATGAATGTAAAAATAGCTTTTCTGCATAGAGAGCTTGAAGAGACAATTTACATGGTACAATCGTAAAGGTTTGTAGAGCCCAGAAAAGAGGATCATACTTGTTTGTTAAAGAAGTCATTATATAGGTTAATGCAATCACCTAGACAGTGGTATAGGAGATTTGATGAGTTTATAATAGCTTGTGGTTATAGTGGGAGTAAATATGACGGATGTGTGTACTTTAAGAGCTTAAGTTGTAAGATGATGTATTTGCTTTTATACGTCGATGATATGTTGATCGCATACAAAAAAATGGAAGAGATACAGAAACTTAAGAAGCAGTTGAGTAGCGAGTTTGAGATGAAGGATTTAAAAGCAGCGAAGAGGATATTGAGTATAGATATTGTGAATGAAAGAAGAGATGTTATTTTCTTGTCTCAACAACGATATCTACTCAAGATCTTAGAGAAGCTTGGTTGTCTAATGCTAAGACTGTCTCTACTCCTTTAGCTTTACATTTTAAACTTTCAACAACACAGTCGCTGACATCCGAAGAAGAGAAACTGCAGATGAGTAAAGTACCATATGCAAGCGTTGTGGGGAGCATCATGTATGAAATAGTTTACACAAGATCAAACATAGCATAGATTAGAAGCGTGGTGAGTAGATACATATCAAATTCGGGTAAGGATCACTGGCTTGCAGTGATGTAAATTTTGAGATATCTCAAAGAGACGTCGAATCACAAGTTGATATATTAAATGGATGATGACAGTAGTGTAGTAGTAAGAGGATACTTAAACTTAGACTATGCAGGTGATCTAGGCAAGAGAAGATCGTTGACGGGTTACGTATTCATAGTGTTTGGGTATAGTGTATGTTAGAGATCTGTTCTACAACATGTGGTTATACTATATACCATAGAGATAGAGTATATAGCTGTTGAAGAAGTTATTAAGGAGGTCGTGTGGTTGAAAGGCATATGCACGGAGGTAATGGCTACTGAAGATGTGAACACCGGTGTGTATTGGGATAGCCAGAATGTCATACACCTAAGCAAGCATCAAGTATTTCACGAGATGTCTAAACATATTGATGTATAGCCTCATTACATTCGAGAGATTGTCCAAAGTGGTGAAGTTAGTCTAATGAAGATAGCGTCGTCTAAAAATTTTGCTGATATATTGACTAAGTCACTACCCTTAGTTAAGTTCATCCTATGTAAGGATTTAACCGGAGTCACTACTTTTGTGAGAGTGACCGAAGATGCGGATATGAAAGATCGAGATACTTTATGAATGATTTTGAATCAAGGAGAGGATTTGTGAGAAAGTTGATTAAAAATCATTGGGATATGATTTAGAGAGTAAGCTAAGTGCATTGGGTGCACGAGAATCGAAGACAAATGCGGCTGCCTAAGTATGGGCACTGCGGCGCTAGTATTCAATGTCGAGCGCAGTCTTCTAATGCCATGGCGCCCAATGCAGGAAATTGGTTTCCTAAATTGTTTCAACTCCTACTTATTATAAGTCTCCCTAAAATGACTTGCACACGTTTAGAGTTAAATTAGGTCGTCCTAAAACTTATATAAAAGTCATTTATTGACTTGTAAATATATTTTAGTGATCAAACATAAATCTTTTTGAATCTTAGTGATATCTTTGTGATATTTGTGAAATCTAAGTATTTTTTGTGATTTTTAGTGAGAGAAACCCTTAGTCTATAAGAGAGAGTGATTTCTTTGTGAGTTTTTCTTATATCATATTTTTGTGAATGCCTTGAGATTCAATAATAAGATAGTGTAATTTAGATTCGCTTTGGACGTAGGCAAATTGTCAAATCATGTAAATTCTATGTGTTGTTCTTTTATTTTTCTCTCTCTAAATTTTTAATTGCTTATTTCTACATAATATTACTTGGGATATTTGTTTGTTTGATTGCTTTCGCTTCTACACATCCCTTATTCTGTATCGAACATACCTTATATCTTGTCCAAACACTCTTATTTTGTGTCAAAATATTATTTATTCATTTATCTAAATACTATTTTTCAACATCAACCCTAATTATTTTACTTTGTTTCGAAAACTTAAATTTTCTTTTTTTTTTAAAAAAAGAAAAAAAATTAAAAAAAACAATAGTGACCATTCTTGACTGAAGATCCTTGTAAGTAACCATTAGAGCTTTCAATTTACACGTTTCTCGATCAGTAGCTCCGCCGAGATTGTGTCATTTCAGGTACTCAACCTCGGCAATTTGGCTTAGATTTCGGCCAAAACCATTTCTTGAATCTTAGTAGCATCTGTCGTCCATTCCTTGATGATTTGTTAAGCTTTATATATTGACTTAGTTGGATTTAGGTCTCTGATTTAAGCTTCGAGGAAGCTAAAACTTAAGAAGCTATTTTCATGGTCAAGAGCTGTAAAAGAAGCATAGAGGATGGTAAGCCAAAACATTCTCAAGGGAACGTGTCCCTATTTGAAATTCTAAGTATCTGTAAAGTGTGGGTTTGTATCATGGACGTGCATTTCATAAGGAAGAAGTGGTTGACATGGACACTTGATGCAAATCATGGAGAAAAAAAGATCGTGCATGCATGGGACATTGGACGTGCCAATTAGAAGGATAAGCTAATAGTTCTGGGGGCATGCTATAATGTGCTAGAAGTAGTGATAGTTTAACAGTCATTTACATGTACGCAGTCGATCTTATCATGTAAGCTATAGTTTAAGTGAAGTTATGTATTTGAGGTATTTAAATTTCATTGAAAGTAAATAAAAGGCAGCATGTTATCCAAATTAATTTGTGGTTTGTTCTTACTTTAAGAGAGTCTTATCTACTCTACAATTCTAATATAGCTTTGACTGGAATCTATTATAGGATCAGAAATTTGAAAAAAAATTATTTATTGAAACTTCATTTTCTTTCCTCTTTATGCAACACGCTGTCCAAAGCTTCATTAATTTGATTCATTTGGTTAGATGAATTAAAGAAGAAAGCATTTTCATTTGCTTTTACTTGCTGATCCACATTTGTTTTTGCTTTTGATTCGATCCAAGAATAATTTTATTGCCTTTTGACTTGCACAGGTTCTTAATTTGTTTTTTAAATTTCAATCTAATATTTCTTCTTTAATTTGGCGAATCATGTCCAGATCCATTTTGATTACGTTTTTCTTTTGCTTTGGCTAATCGACACATGTCTGATTCTTCTTTGATTTAGCCAAATCAAGATCAAATTTTCATCGTGCTTGGTCGATTCAGTCACTGAAATTGCTGCGTACTGAAATTCTTTACTGCAGCAGGGCAGGCTTGGCCGCTGCAGCAGCCATGGCCATTTCTATACTTTTTTTTTTTTCTGAAACTAATAATTTTTTTATAAAAAATAAATTTTCTCATAAATTATGTAGATGTATATTTTTTATATTACTATATTTTAATGTCGACAAAAACAATTAATTAAGTACAATCTGATATTTAATCTATTAAATTTAATAAAATATTTTTTAATAATTAGGCATTAGGGTTTATCCATAGGATATCAACAATTTTTTTTTTTGACATGGTCCTTTTAACACAGGGAAAAAATTAGGCCTGATTTTAACGTCATAAGTTATTTTATTAAATTAGTCTTTAATATAAGTTAGGTTTAACATCACAAATACCCATTGATTAAAAAACATGAACAATAATGTCTATATGTCAAGGAATATTATGTCAAAGTTAACGAAAAAAAAGTAATTATATTATTCTAATTTTTTGTCCAACTTTTTGTGCCTAGACATCTTTTATTCTGTGTCAAACATACCTTATTTTTTATCCAAACACCAGTATTACGTGTTAAAACATTATTTATTCCTTTATCTAAATACCATTTTTTAACATCAACTTTAAATTTTTTTTAATAAAAATTTTCATAAATAACCCATATATTTTATAACTACTCTTTTTTGGCCACATTTCAATCCTATATTCTTTATTAGTCAAATCAATTAAAAAAGACTTATTTACTCCCATTTGCATAATATAGTGTTAAAAGAAGTCTTTGAAGGCAAATCTAACAAATATAAATTTTATTTGTGTCAATTCATATTTAAAAACATATTTTAATATTCAAAAATTAAGATAACCTTGATTTAAAGGTGTAAAACATTATTTGATAAGAAATATTTTTATTTTTAAAAGTAAAATTTGTCATATATTTTCATAATATTAGATTTGATAGAAGTTGTAATTGTTTTAAAACTAAATACATATAAGAATACAATTATAGTGTATAATGATAAAGTTTAGAAGAAAAATAGGATTGAATGGATGAAAAATCTAAAAAATCTATAGTTGCATCGCAGGTGCAGTCTCGGCGATGTAGCCGAGATGCACATCGGCCATGCATCTCGGACTAGAGATGTGATATTTTTGTAATCTCAAGCGTCTATACCATCTTGGCCATATCATCTTGAGTTCGAGATGTCACAAAGGCCATCTTCACCGTGCATCTCGGGCCAAAGATGCAATGTTTATGCCATATTGACCACAAAGGCTATCTCGGCTAACAAAGATCGAGATGCACAAAGGTAGCAATCGCATCTCGAACCCGAGATACGATGGTCAAGATACCACAAAGGCCATCTCCGTCACGCATCTCGGGCCTGAGATGCGATAGCCAAGATGGCCTTTGTGCATCTCGGTTGCATCGCAGAGACTGTACCCGCAATGCAATTGTAAATTTTTCAATTTTTTAAAATTTTCAATTACATGATATTTTATCTATTCAACCTTATTTTTCTTTTAAACTCATCATTATACACTATAATTATATTTTCATATGTATTTAATTTTAAAACAATTACAACTTTTATCAAATCTAACATTATGAATATATATAATAAAATATACATAACAAAAAAGAAATATTCTTTATTGAATGATGTTTTATACCTTCAAATCAAGTTATTATAATTTCTAAATGTTAAAATATATTTTTAAATAAAAATCGATACAAAGTTTGTATTTATAAGATTTGTCTTCAAATACTTCATTTAACATTATATTATGCAAATAAGTCTATTTATCATAAGTTTGATTAATGAAAAATAGAAAATCAAAGGTGACTAAAAAAAATAGTTATAAAATATAAGGATTATTTATAAAAAAATTTCAAATTTTTTCTTCGTTTTGAAAACCTAAATTCTTTTCTTCTTTTTTGTAAAAAAAAGAAAAAATTAGGAAAAAAAAAAAACAACAGTGACCATTACTGACTGAAGATACTACTTGTAAGTAACCACTAGAACTTTCAATTTACACGTTTCTCTATCAGTAGCTCCGTTGAGATTGTGTGATTTTAGGTACTCAACCTCGACATTTTGGCTCAAGATTTCGGTCAAAACCTCTTCTTGAATCTTAATAGCATCTGTCGTCCATTCCTCGATGCTTTGTTAAGCTTTGTATGTTCACTTTGTTGGATTTAGGTCTCTGATTTAAGCTTCGAGAAAGCTAGAACTTAAGAAGCTATTTTCATGTTCAAGAGTTGTAAAAGAAGCATAAAGGTAGCATGTTATCCAAATTAATTTGTGGTTTGTTCTCACCTTAAAAGAATCTTATTTACTTTACAACAATTGTAATCTAGCTTTAATTGGGATCTATTACAGGATTAGAAATTTGAAAATTTTTGATTTGTTGAAACTTCATTTTCTTTCCTTTTTATGCAACACGCGGTCCAAAGCTTCATTGATTTTATTCATTTGGTTAGATGAATTAAAGACGAAAGCATTTTCATTTGCTTTTACTTGCTGATCCACATTTTTTTTTTGTTTTTTATTCGATCCAAGAATAATGGCCTTTTGACTTACACAGTTTCTTAATTTGTTTTTTTTTTTTTTTTTTAATTTCAATCTAATAATTCTTCTTTAATTTGGCCAATCATGTCATTATCCATTTTGATTTCGTTTTTCTTTTGCTTTGGCTAATCGACATATGTCTCATTCTTCTTTCATTTAGCCAAATCAAGATCAATTTTTCATCGTGCTTGGTCGATTCAGTCACTGAAATTGCTGCGTATTGAAATTCTTCGTCATGCAAGAAATGCCCACTGCAGCAGCGGCGAGCTTGGCCACTCAGTAGCCATGGCCATTTCTGAATTTTTTTTTGGTTTTTTCTTTTTCTAAAATTAGTAATTTTTTATAAAAAAAATAATTTTTCTCATAAATTATGTAGAGGTATATTTTTTATATTACTATATTTAATGTCGACAAAGTCAATTAAATTAAATGCAATCTAACATATAATCTATTCACAATTAGGCATTACTGTAAATTTTTTAAATCAATAAATATTTGTAACATTAGGACTTATCCATAGGATATCAACAATTTTTTTTTTTTGACATGACCCTTTTAACAAATTTAATAGGGAAAGAATTAGGCCTCATTTTAACATCATAACTTATGTTATTAAATTAGTTGTTGATATAAATGCAATATCAAAGAGCCTAATTTTAACATTTTATTTTTTTGGAAAAAATAAAAAATTAAGAAAATTTATTTAGGAAAGGAAATTTTTTTAATGTAGTAGTATGACTTTAAATTAAAAATAATTGAATATAATGTTAATTAAGTTGGTAAATAATTAAGACTTTATTTTAGATATTATATATCTATGGGACAAAATTTATGATACTATATTTTTAATATAATATCTTATAAAATTTTCAAACAATTGAATAAATGAACATCTAATAGCTAAGAGATGGACTCAAGAAGAAGTGCATTTTTATTAAAAACGTTACATCTAATTTGAGATGATGTAACTTTTAAATTGTTACATTTTTTTTAATTTCAAAGTAATTTTAATTTGAGGTAATGGAATGCGCCTTAGGGGCCTATACAACCTAAGGACCCAATATAATATGAAGGGTACCCTTGAAACTAAGGGATGCCTTTGATACCTATATATATATTTTTTTTTGAATCAATTGATACCTACCTCTTAGGCATCCACTTAAAATATCCTCAACTCCAAGTCACCTTTGGTGTCCTCGGCCTCAACTGTATAAGTTCTTCATCCTACAAAAGTATTTAATCTAGGCCAAGTTGTCTGCTCAAATTTTTTAAGACTAACAAAAGATGATTATATTCCTTTAAGACTCTAAATGTCTTTATCCCGAGAATCTTAAATAATTCTAAAAACTTTGAATAAGTTCTACGGTCCAAATCTAAAATTTAAAGATCCTAATCTTGGTATAATTCAATATCCTGATAGGAAGAAGCCTATACAAATAATGTTGAATGCTTTAAAAGCATCAATTCTTTGAGACCAAAAATTCTTACTTCAAGAACCCAATTGACTCTTTATTTTATTATTTATTATTTTTAAATACATTTTTTTTTCTCTCAAGACTCTATTATTGACTTAAGTATCAAAGAATCATTATTTTTTGACATAATTTAATCGTGTTCTTGTTGTAAAGATAACTTTAGAGATTAATTAAGAATGACAGTGGATTGAGTTTGTGACGGATAACTCTAAATCTATATCCGCTTCAAAAATAAAATATAAATTTTTTTCTAAACCCATTACATGTTTGGAGTTTTATTATCAAACTCACTCTAATGATATGTATTTTTTACCAAACCTACAACAGGATTATCCTTGAATTTTAAGTAAGTTGTAAATTAATATAATAAAAAATATGAAATTATAACATTAATTTTTAAAAAAAATCGTAAAATATAGTAATTAAAATTATATTATAAATTTAAATTCAATAAAAGTCTTCTTATTAAAGTTAAACTTATTTTCAAATTAAAATTAATAAAAACAACTCATAAAGAGTTAACACGAATATTGAACAACATAATTGCAAAGCAACCTAATTAAAAAAAATTAATTTTTTTTAAGCTTGATTCAAGATTTAAAAATACATTTTACAAGTAAATTTATATTACCATATTATAGTTTTAAAATAAGTCAATTTGTTAATTAGCTAAATCAATAACATATTAAATATTAAAAGAGTAAAAACATAAAATAAAATGACTATCAATCTGTATTATACAAAAAAAATAATTATCAACCTACATCGTGTCGAGAAAATAAAGAAAAAAAGTTAAATAAAAAATTAATCTAGCTCTCTTAAAATATTAATATGATTTATTTAAGTAATATCAATGAGATAAGATTAAGAGAAATTAAAATATGTCATTTGATAATAATAAAAAAATTGACGGGCGTGAGTCAATAGTTTTGTAAGATTTTGAGAATGAGAGTAAACAACCTACGAGACGACATTTATATAAAAAGTAATAGTGAAAGCAATTAATGAATCGAAGAAGATATAAAAATAATTTTTTTAATTTGTCGTTTAGAGTTACAATTAAAACAACATTATTTGACCTTTTTTTTAAAAATAAAATATGTAAATATTTGTGAATACCTTAACAGGCATCTATTAAATATTTTATCAAATTTGTATTTGTCCTAAATTTTGTTGTAAGTTTTAATTTTATATATTAAATTTATTTTAAATTCGCTTTAAATCTTACTAATTTTTTACCAATAAAAAAAAGTTTTACTATGTTTGCATATTATTTTGTCATCTCCAAGAGCAGCACGTATCACCGAGGATCAATTTATTCCAATTCAAGGATCAAATTTACTGTTTGTAAAAGAGAAATAAATTTAGCTCGTGGACCGAAAATTTCCCATAATTTCATGGTAACAATTATAAACTTTAATTCCTATAAGGTTTTATAACTTTTATATTTCAATATTTCAGGCATACTATGTTGGTTCTCAATCGGCCTAAAATTTAATACTAAAAACAAATTAGAAATATAATGTTCTTTTCAAAATAACAGTAACCTTGCAACCATAATATTGACATTCTACCTCACTGTCTGCCATATCATGCATACGGATGCAAGTTTTTTTGACATTTTAAATAGCTTTTAAAATTTATTTATTTTTTTAAAAAAAAAGACAGCTTTCAAAAATAGCTTTTGTCATTCTATCACATAATAGAAATTAGTTGTAACATTATATTATTTTTGTTCAATTATTCTATCATTATGTGAGGTTGTCCCCCTTAGACCAAAATTGACCAAGGTGACTTAGGAAAATTTAAAAAATTTAAGGCAAACAAAGTTTCTAAAAATATAATTTTTTTTATAGGGTTTATTAGAGGGTGTAACTTTAATCATTTCAATTATAATTGTGATAATTAGACTTATAAGAACTTTAATCGTTTTACAATTACAATGGAACCAATTAAAAAAATTTGAACAAACTTTCATCTGATTTTCACTATAGTTAATTATCGGTACCCATAAATATATATCCAAGGACAAATGTTAAAAATATTAAATTGATAACTAAAAACACATGTTAACAATATAAATATGATTTTTCAAAAAATAAAAATAAAAATGTTAAGGAATATATATTAACTTACTTTTAAACTTTTCACATCAATATTTAATCCAAATAATTATTAAATAAAGAAATAAAATCTATTACTTTTTTTTTTTGCTTAATAAAATCCATTTATCTTATACAAATTGCAATACAATTTTGCGCATAATTATGTCAATACTTTTTAAATAATTGAGATCATACCTAATATTGTTGTATCTCATTTAATTTTAATATTATTTAAAATTAAATTTTAATAATTAAAATTTCAATTATATTAAATCCCAAAATTATTGGGCAATTTATATGAATTAGAGTGTCATTTTGCTTAGCAAATCAAACCATTAATATCCTCTCACTTTCCACCCAAGCTTCTGTAAATGGCACCATTTTATACTCGTTCAATAAATTAAATTTTTTTTTTAACATTAATATTACATCAAACATCTATTATATATTATATCAATCAAAATTATATATCACTTACATATATTGCACACTTAAATCAATCGAAATCATATATTATTTGCACACTTAAATACATTTAAAAGAATAAAGTATATACTTTCAAACTTATATTTTTGTAATGAGAGGATAATTTATACAAACTAAAACTTATACTTTCACAATAGAAGAAGAACACATTTATAAAAAATATATATATTTACAATATTTATATTTCTTTAAACCTCGGTCAAATCTCAAACTCTTTTAACTCCAAAGTCATGAAGTATGCAGTCTTTGCCACCCATTCGGGCAAAACAGGGGGGTGCTAATAAATTCAAAACTTAGTTGGTAAAATTTACAAGTTTACATAGATAAAAGCGTCATTTCCCGTGCCTAATGGAACCGCTCTTGGACCAGGCTTCTATGTAAACGGTGTCGCTTTTGACGCTCTGAGTAGTTAGTTCCCCGTCAAGTACACTCCCAAAGGAAGTAAAGTATCCAATGGCACTGCACTGGAAAGCATTTGAGTATAGTTTGGGGTTTCCACTCTTGACTCTGCAAATCTCACTTTCCCCATTTCGTTTTCCTCTGAACTCCCCCGGTGTATTTTCTCGACAAACAAACAAACAAACGAAAACAAAACGATCGAACAAATTCGAGACACTACACGACGACGACGAGACCAAATGCAACTCTTTTCTTTGCTTGTTGTAAGTAGACGAATTTCACAAACCCAAAGAGACCTAGAATTGCTTTGACAAAGGAAGAAGTAGAACTTGCATTTTGTTATTTATTGTTATTGAATCTGGACCGTTGATTCCTGGACTCAAAATCAGTTGACTGAAATTGAACCCCCGAAGATTTAAGGAGATGGACAGATCTAGATCGAAGAGGAACTACTACTACGATCACCACCCGGATTACGACGGAGACACCATGGGTAGGACCAAACCTCGATACAACAACCATCATTACCCACCCAATAATAACTACCGCCACCGTGGCAACGTGAACAGCAACAACAGTAATTCCAACAATAGAGCTTCTACAAACCCTAAGGATCCGTCCATGATGGTGACGACTACTTACCGCATTCTCTGCCACGATATGAAAGCTGGTGGGGTAATCGGCAAATCCGGTAGCATTATCAAGTCGATAAGGCAGCACACCGGTGCGTGGATCAACGTGCACGAGTTGATCGCCGGGGACGAGGAGAGGATTATTGAGATTTCCGATACGAGGAGGCGGGACCCCGAGGGGAGAATGCCTTCGTTTAGTCCCGCGCAGGAGGCGTTGTTTTTGATTCATGATAGGATTCTCGAGAGTGATGGCGGCGGCGGGGGGTTTGGGTATGGGGATGACGAGGATGAGTATGGAGGAGGCGGTGGTGGTGGGTTTAGGGGAGGGAATAGAGCTGCGACGAGAATGGTGGTGTCGAGAATGCATGTGGGATGTTTGTTGGGGAAAGGAGGGAAGATTATTGAGCAAATGAGGATGGAGACCAAGACCCAGATTAGAATTTTGCCTAGAGATCATATGCTGCCACGTTGTGTTTCGGTGTCTGAGGAGATTGTTCAGGTTTATATATATGTTTATCTAATTTTATTGTGGAATTGAATGGGAATTGAATCAATGTGACACTAAGAATTTTAGGAGTTACTTCAGTACTTGAAGCCATGAATTGTGGAAGTTGCTGCTCCCTTGTTCTTGTATGTTTTGCCCTTTGAAACGGAATTGGACTGAACTAGCTCAGAGATTAGTATATGAACATGAACATGAACATTGAACATGGACATTCACGATTAAAATGTTACCCTTAGCTTTATGGTCAATTCAGTGGAATAACTTGGAGAATAATGCATAACTTTGGGAAAACATGGACTACTTTGATTCTCTATTTGCTGTCTTATAGCTCATTGATAGGGGATTCTTGTGCTTGTCACTGAATTAAGAATTGGATGCACCAGATTGACTTGGACATTTTAAAGATTGTGGTTCCTTGGGAATAATGCTAGTTCTTGTTAATGATTTGACTTATTATTACCTCTAGACTTGCCCCTTCACGTCTCATGCTGTTGTGCTGTTTCAAAGATGGAGAAGCAGTATATCAACTTAGAAGATTCAGTTTAAAATTTTCATTCATGCATTCATCCATGTTTTTTTTGTTCATGACATTTCCCTAGAATGCATTCTTTGCTTACACCTATAATTTGGTTGATATTTTTTTAATGCTTTGTTGCAATGTTATTCTTTCACCATCAGCCATGCATAATGAAGGATAATAGTAGAACGTACAGATGCCAATAATTTTATTATCAACTTTTGGTGTGGGCAATCAAATTTTTGACAGCCTACCTTGGACTGTGGGTCGTCTTATTCTGTTCTTGATTTGTCTGAGTTCATTGTTGAATGCAATAGCATGATGTTTGTGGAGTTAGTACAGTTTGATGGTTGGCCACTTGTTGACCTTAGGTAATTCATGTGTGCTTTAGTTTTTCCTCTATAGAATTGTTGAAATTATACTCTCTAGATATGTTCAGTGTCTCTTCAAGTTTATCAACCTTAATGGTTATAATATCATGCAAATATGTCACTTACAATCTGCTGGTTTACATTCTTTCTACACTCTTTATAGCAATTGCTCATGTGAATGTTTCATAACCAGTAAGACAAGTGCTAATTTCTATTTTTGGTTTAATGCCTTGCTATTGGTGTAGTCATTTTTCTCTGCAGTTATTGCAGAGTATGAAGTATCTGGATCTCCGATGCACTTGTAATCTACATGGGTGCCTTAAAATAGACGGTTCAGATCTGTATATTTTCTAATTGTGTATGCTATTATGTTGTTGAGTACATTGTCACTCTGTCAGCATCTAGGGAGCCAGTAACTATTCTAAAATCAGCTGTGAATATTTCAATGCTATAGCATTGATATCCTTCTCTTTCTCCTTAATCTCCCCTTTGTGGATTATGTCTAGTGGTTTTCATCATATGCTTCTTTCTCCTGCAGGTTGTGGGTGATATCAATAACGTGAAGAATGCTATAGCAATTATTTCTTCACGCTTGAGAGAAAGTCAACATCGTGACCGCAGTCATTTCCATGGACGATTACATTCACCGGACCGGTTTTTTCCTGATGATGATTATAGTCCTCACATGAACAATCCAGCACGACGATCATCCATGGATGTTGCACGATTTTCTGGCTCCAATTACAAAAGTAATAACTATGGGTCACGCTCCTCTGGTTATTCAATTGAAGGTGGGCCTGCACCCATGTCTGATAGTGCACAGCCCTTTTACGGTGAGGACCTCGTGTTTCGAATGCTTTGTCCAATTGACAAGGTTGATAGAGTTATCGGAGAGTCTGATGGCATAGTAGAATTGCTTCAAAATGAAATTGGTGTTGATGTGAAGGTTGCTGATCCTGTGGATGGGTCAGATGAGCAGTTAATTATAATTTCTTCTGAGGAGGTACTTTTCATGTCTTTATGTATAAGCAGTAACATGGGTAAATGGTTCTCTGTTTTTCTGCAAGAATGCTATGTCTTTGCATATTCATGGTTGCCAGGTTACACCTGCGTTAGGTCTTTCATAGTATTTTCTTAATTTTTTTGCTGAGTAATATAAAGGTTCTTTGTGCTTTCTCCTTTTTTTTTCTTTCTCATACTCATGAAATTGAAGTTCTTTATTTATTTTTTCCAAAGTTAATGGCTCTGATATATCTTCTGTTTTTTTGTCTGTTTTAGGGTCCTGATGATGAGCTTTTCCCAGCTCAAGAAGCCTTGTTGCATATCCAGACATGCATTGTGGATCTCGTTGTAGATAAAGACAACATCATAACTACTAGGATAGTTGTCCCATCCAGTGAAATTGGGTGTTTAGAGGGAAGAGATGGATCCTTATCTGAAATAAGGAGATCAACTGGTGCAACAATACAGATTTTGCGGAGAGAAGAGGTTCCTGCATGTGTATCTGGGACTGATGAGCTTGTTCAGGTTTGTCACTTAACATACCCCTAATAATTGCCTATGAAACTCAGGCTTGTTCGATGTTTGGTGTAACAGGTATCTGGTGAGTATATGTTCAATGGAATATGCGATTAAAATAAGTTCCTGTAACATATGAAACACAATGCACAGGTTTCTTGTTCTCTGGGGTTCGACATTTGACTTTGTTGTATAATTTTAAAATGTTGGATGTGAACATGCATCAAATTACTGATTGCGAATTTAGAATGTCCTCTCGATGTGGATGCATTCTTTTAACTGATGCTTCAGAAGCATATGTGCACCTCCATGTTTGCTGAGGGGAACCTTGCTCTCCTATTTATCAGTCGAAATTGTGGATAGGAAACCTGGTATCTCTTAAGTTGATCTAATAAGGATTTGTTGTGCAAACTTGATTCTTTCACTTTTGGTTTCCCTGAATGGTGTTCTCTTATTCATTCAGATTGTAGGAGAGATAAAAGCAGCTCGTGATGCTCTTGTTGAGGTGACATCAAGACTGCGGAGTTATTTGTATAGGGATTTCTTTCAGAAGGAGACACCACCACTTTCTATATCTGCAGCAGGCCCCATTGGGAGTGCTGTGGGGATGGAGGCAGTGTCTCCTAATAACATAACTCCCACTCGTGAAACTCAGACTAGTGATCCTCCTGCTGCAATACAACAGAATGTGCAAACAGTACCGACATTGCAGCTTTCAAAGGTTGTTCTTATTGACGGATTGGGGACTGTTTCTCTGTCAATATTTGCTCCTTTGCCCCTTTATATGTCTCATCTTTTGTATTCTTCCACTTTAATAGTTATTGTGGATGCAATTACTTCAGAGTCAAATTATTCATGATATATTTGGTTTCTAGCAATTGGGCTTATATAATTAGACCAACTTAACGCTGGTCCAAATTATAGAACAACCAGCATATAAAGTCAACCTTTTCCTTTACTTTTTCTAAATTGGAATGTCTTCCTTGCTACTTGGCTGGACTGCCTTGGATGATTCATAAATGTTGATTCAACTTTGCAGTTCATCCGTTTCTTGTTTATATTCTGAGAACTTGCCATTCATTTTGTAGGAGGCTGCGGGGTCTGTCAGCAAAGGTGTGAAGCAGAATGAGAGTGAACGACGTGAAGATGTGCCAACTGCTATTAACAGGTAGCCATCTTTATATATAATCTACATCAAATATACTAGATCTTTTGGTGAGTAAGCATAAATAACTAAAGTCCCTCTAACTTGTAACATATATCTAATTTATTGTCAGAGTCTCAGTACCATTAGTCACTAGGAGTACACTCGAAGTTGTCATACCAGACTATGCTGTTCCCAAGCTTATAACGAAGTCAAAAAATCTGCTTGCACGTTTGAGTGAGGTGAGACTACTCTTGCATCTTGTCAACCTACTTAATTTTTTAGAAGTTTACCTCTGATTAAGTATAGTCTTTTGACATATATTTATACAAACAGATATCCGGTGCCACTGTATCCTTGGTAGACGATAGACCAGAGGCAACACAGAAGATCATTCAAATGTCAGGTACCCCAGACCAGGTCGAAAGAGCCCAGAGCGTGCTTCAAGGCTTTATATTGAGCAGTAAGTCTTCTGTATATCTCTGTTTCTTGGCATGAATGCATGGGCAATTCTTTGTTTTGGTGGTTGCTATAAAGTTGAATAATCCATGGTTGATTTTCTTTGATTCAGCACAAGAAGATGGACTGTAAGCTAGTCCGTGGAACATGCGGACTAGAACTTGGAGCTTGCTATATGAGGACAATTAGGTGTTTATATAGGAAAAAGAATGTACTATGTATCTGAATGTATGGCTTATCTTGTCACTTGGCTGCCGTTTTGGATCATAAACTTTCCAGAGTTCCGCTGTAAATGTAAAATCTGAAAGCTCTTATCTAAGTTTTCTCTCAATGCTTCAAAATTTTCCTTGTATTATACAGGATTAGTTTATATTTTATATCACCTTTTTTGTTTTTACATGAAGCATTTGCATCTTATAACAAGTAACAGCTCAACACTTTGCTTAGTGGCCTAGTCATTGTACACAACTGAAGAAGTCGCTGGAGTTTCCTTCATGATTGGAGCTTCTCTGGTAATAAGAGAGTCTGTAATGGGGTGGCAAATTTGTCGGACCGAACCGATCGTAAAATTCTAGGTCGATCCGGGTTCGGTATTCAAGACTAATCAGATCCTATCACGAGAGACTTGAAATATCAATTTCTTTTATGCAAATATGCATTAGATAATAAGAACAAAACATGGTAATAATGTTATTTTGATCATTCAATGATATAATGTCATGTAAATTTGTATTAATGAATAATTTGTAAAATAATTTCATTTAAGAGGGACGGAAGGAAAAAAACGAATGCTCAGTGCGCTCTCTTCTTAAACATTTCAATATTGTATAGGAGGGATAAGGGAAACAGAATTAAAGAAAAAAAATTAGGATTATGATTTTAAAAAAAATTAGGGTTTTTTTTTTTATAAAAAATTTATATGATATAGTGGTGGTCGAACTTTAATAATATCTTTGGCAACTGTTATCATGAATTGCATATGGAGCATGAGCAAATTAAAGCCTATATATATTTTAAAAGTGTTCCCTTGAAATTTTTTAAAAGACCCAATACCTAGAAGTCTAGATAGCAGCATATAAATCAGATTTTATTATAGGTCGGCTCAAAGGCTCTAAGAATTGAAGGCCTCATACAATAGTGTTATTAAAGAGAACAAAAGCATAAAACTTGTTTAGTCGATTAGATCAACTAACTCAAATAAAAATGACTAGATTCCACAGATCAATATACAACAATTGGTAAAATAAGAATTAAATTCCAAAGCAAACTCGGCTATGAAGTTGCTCTCAAGAAGCTACCTAGTAATTGAAGTTAATGTCTCTACGAGGTTGTTTAGTCTAAATAATAATCATATCATTAAAAGAAGGGCTTGAGCCCATCAATACTTTATTTTTAAACTGTAAGGTATGTTTGATGTGGCCCATTAAGAGATCTATGTCACCACTGAACTTCACAAATAAAAGACATATTAGCAAAATTAAGTAGTGTTTACATCACTATTGAATCCCACAAGCAGATGGCATATTAGTAACGCTAAATTTTTGTCTATATCATCACTAAGTGTCATTGTCAGAGGACACATCAATAAAACTATATTAGTGTCTATACAACTATTTGTTGAGATTTTGTGCTTACGTGTCATTCAATTGTTGCATGAATAATTTATTTTATAATATTTATACAGTACGTTTTTATTAAATTTCTAAATTTATTAATTAAATAGTACAATGCTTGTTACGCTACAGACATTGTATAATCTGAAGGAGTTCAGTTCAGGCCTAAAGAAGTTTAGATTAACACTAAAAGTTAGCAACGCTGAGAATTATAATTGCTAACAATTAGCACTACTAAGATTTAGTAGGTTATAAAAGTCAGTAAAATTTAAGAGTTAGAACCTTACCTGTAACGAGACATAAACCTGAGAGTACATCAATAATAATAAAGTTGTAAGGAGTTGCAATAGGTGCTAAGAAATGTTATTATACAAGTTTATTCTCAAATTATATGTTCCTGGACTTATTTACCGATGCGAGTCTATCGGTGGAACCCTTTCTAATAAACCAGTGTATATTATATCTAGATGGTCTAGATGATTGTTCTTAACTGACCATGGGTTTATTGAAAGTTCATATAGCATACATGTATTCAGTAAGTACTGAATACTAAACAGGCTCATCAAGGACCCTAATAGACATCCCATAAAGCTGTCAATGGTAGATCATCTCGAGTTTAGTAGTATACGTGGTCCTTTGACCTAAGCGCCATGATGGACTTGTAAGTAATCCACCATGCTTTAGTTCCACATATGTTAGAGATATTTTATGGTCTGACTGTTATATGTCGCTGAGTATGGTTCGATGCTTATAGAGTCTGGTATGCATAGATATAGAATTCGTTAGCTCACATGGGTGAGTTGTATATCCGGATGCTTCGAGACTGTATCTCAGAAAGACTTATGGCCATAAGTAACAAACTCGAAAAATGAGTTTTCCAACATGGTCAAACAATATCTCAAAAGTGTTTGCATATATTGTTTATCGAGATACGTGTCTGAAGATAAATTCATGGATGAGCGCATGGAGATTTGACAGTAATGATCTATATCCCCGCTCTTCCAAGATATGGTTGGCAGAAGGATTATATATATGCGTACTGACTTAATCTTGTATGATCTACTGTACTGATTTGTAATAGACGTGTGTATGGGACATCGATCTTGGACATACGGAATAGTTCCATTTGATGAATCGGGCATGGATTTAGAGAGTCCCTAATATGAAGTATACTCGTGCACTAGGGCAGCGTACTAGATTGAATAGTTCAAACCAATAAATTTCAATAAATCGAACATTTGTTTTAGTTTCTCTCGGGCCGTACACGTGTCAAGACTTAAGAGCTAAACATATTAATTAGTTAACAATAGTTGTTGACCAATGGAATGTTAACACATGACGCATTGTAGGCCTATCATTGATTGACTTAGAAATTACCAAAATGACCTTACTTGTTAGACAAACAAGATTATTATTTTATTTATTAACTTGTTTATTGAATACAATAACAATTATAATATTTGATATTATAATTAAGTCAAATAATGATATTATAATGCATATGACACATGTGTTTGATTATTTAATATTGATTAAATGAAACAATAAAACATAAATACATAAGTTTGTAAACAAGGTGAGACCAAGATGTGTGTTGCAAGCAAATAAAGAAATTGTTTCTTCATTTGACATTGCTTCACACAACCACACACAAAATTATTATTACACATGTCTTTTTATTTAATTGTTTAGTATAAACAATTGTAACAAGAGACAAGCAAATATGAGACTATGCATAGTAGGGCCAAAATTTGCAAAACTTATATTGTTCTAATTTGTTCTACAAGGCCGACTAAGTGCATCCTTATAGTTGTTTTTGTTTTTATTTGTTTATTGTAAACAATTGTAAACAAATATAAATGGCAAGTGTTGCCATAAGTGTGGGCCTTAGGTTGCTTGTTTGAGGGATAAAATGAATCAAATAAAATGAGCATTTTTGCTCATTTTGCAAAGAGATCATTAGACCAAGTCAAGAAGAAAAACTCTCAAGGGTTGAGAGCATAACACTTCATCTATCCTTCTTCATCTTGGCCAACCACATTACAAAGTAGAAACAAGGATTCAAGGGTTGAATCCCTTACTGAAAAATAGGCTATCATTCTAGACTTCTCAAGCTAACCGTGTTGGAGAATTAGAATTGTGTTCATTGCGGTTCAACAAAAGACTAAAGGTTTGACAAGGTAATAAATTATCAATCCCTTCGTAGTTTACATTTATGAGATACGTGTAAAATTTATTTGTGTTTATCATTAGAAAATTAGTATTCTGCTATTCTGCTGTGCTTATATGTATGTGATACACATGCAAATTTGAATGATAGACACAAATCCACATGCATGCACCTTAGGTTTAAAATCACTCACACTATTGAGCTCCACAGTCAGAGCACATGTAAGTAGAGCTACGTTGACTTTCACATCATCACTAAGCCGCATCGAAGTTTACCAAGTGGGCCTCATTATTAGAAAGCTAGATAAAAAGATAAAGTCCCAAGAGGTATGATCCTAAGGACGCCATTGTTGTATCTCATGTCAGTATATCCAACTCACTATCTTTTTATAAACAGATGAATGAGGGTCTATTTAGAATTATGCAAGACAAACTATACCAATTGAAACTCAAATGTCAACACTAAGAAACACATGTCGTCAATTTGTTTATAAGGTTAACCATCCCATAAAAGTGACTAATCAGATGAGCTATTATACTTTAAGTATTAGAGAGCTCAATTACCAATGAGCCCTTAACTCTAGCATTTATTCAAAGTACCCTTGTTGAAGAGGAGACCTTTTAATTATATATCGTCGCTTGTCACCTTAAAAGAAATTCTCTAAGCCATTTTTTTCGATGCTCAGAGTATATCTTCAATATTTGTACATAAGTAAAGGAGGTAGCTTAGTACACTCAACAAATAAAAAAATATATTTTTCTCTTTTTTCTCCAACTCTCTCTAAAGCAAAAACCCTAACGAAGTAACAATTACTAAAACCATTACTTAATTTGATTGTCGGTTGGCCATTGCCAACCACTCCATCAGTGTTTGTCCATAATCGAATGTTTTCTGTGCTCCATAGCTCAACAACGTTCTCACTTGTCTTTAGTTATTCCCAATTCCACATCTCATTCTCCACACTAATTGAATAGTGTAAATCTACGATAGAATCTAGCTCATTAGAGTTGGACTGATCTACTTCAACTTAGGACCATAATCACTTTTGGACTCCAACATCAATAATTAGTAAAAAAAATTATTTTACTTCATTAAACTAAAAAATCTATAGAAAATCATAAATTTCCAAAAAAGTATATTATTAATACCTATACAGTTATGCAAGCAAGCCAACAATAAAAAAAACCTTAAACTGCAAAAGAAATTAAATTAAAAAAAAATTCTTATAGACTTAAACATTAGCGTTATGCACAAGAATGAGAAGTAAAAAGATTAAGAGGAGAAAGAGATCAAAATGGTAGCTTTGACTTTAATTATACAACAGTTCATTATATTACATGTATGATAACAAGCCCAATTTTTTTTATTTAAAAAAAACTTAACAGACATGAGAGTGAACACCAAACCCCTAATATTTACAAGGCCTTAAAATGGGTTTGATTTAGACTTGGGTGGGGGTTTCTTAGACATGCTAACTCAGATATGCCCCCAAATCATATAATGTTACCCAAACCCTATTCACCACTTGTGGATCCAAGTCAGACCCATACTTAATTTTAAATTAAAGAAATAATAATAATATTATGTTTATATAATTAAAATATAAATTAATATATTTTTATTAATGTGTTATTAATTAATAATTATTATTTATTAAATAATAATTATTTGTTATACGATATTAATTAATATTTAACATATTATATGTTTCATTAATTAAAATACCAATATTTACATTGGTCCAACTAGATAAATAAATATTGTTCTATAATACTTGTAAAAGAATAATATAATACTCAAGTGAAATTAAAAAAAAAAAATAGCATGTGATTAGGTGTGTGAAACGTGAAAAAAACAAATTAAAACATCAATAAATAATTTGTACTTAATTATAGATATATACTTGAAAAAACAATAAAATTATTTTTATTTTTTAGATAAATATAAAATTTGATTATAATAATTAATATATTAATTTATAATTCAAATAATATCTTCCCTGCATTTTTTATATTTAATTTTAAAAATATATTTTAAATAGCTGTAGAAAAAGAAAAGAGGTGATATTTCTCGAATTAACTATCGTCAATTCGTCATCGTATGTTATTGATAAAGGAGATAATTAAAAGTTGAAACAGCCTGCATCTCCAGCCTCTTTGAAATGGAAGCAGTGGTGGCGTGCTTCAATTTTTCCACTCCTAACTCTTTTACTATTCGAAGAAAATTCGAGCTGCGGAGGTTATATTCTTCTTCATTTTGTGTATCGGCATCGGCATCGGCATCAGCATCAGCATCAGCGGTTTCTCTTGGTCACATCACCCGACCTGATTTCCCCATCCTCCATCGGGTATTTTTTTTTTCATTTTTCTTTCTGTTTTAAATTTGGAATAAGTAATGATTGGAAATGAAAATCTTGGTTTATGCATACAGGAGATAAATGGGTCAAAGAAACTTGTTTACTTGGACAATGCTGCAACTTCTCAAAAGCCAATTGCTGTATTGAAGGCTTTGCAGAACTACTATGAAGCTTACAATTCTAACGTCCACCGTGGAATTCATTACTTAAGGTTCTTTTGGATTCTTTTAATTTGAATGATAATTTCTTATGATAACTTGCAATTTCAAGAATCTGGGTGGATTATTTCTATTATTGTTCTTTCCCTATGAACATGAACATTAGTGCAAAGGCAACAGAGGAGTTCGAATTGGCTAGAAAGAAAGTTGCGGCTTTTATAAATGCATCAGATTCAGGAGACATTGTTTTTACGAAGAATGCCACTGAAGCTATCAATCTAGTTGCTTACTCCTGGGGCCTCTCTAATCTGAAACAAGGTGACGAGGTGTGTGTTTTTTCACTTACTCTACTCATATTTCTCTGTCATTCTCTCTGTATAATCTTTGTTTATTGTAAATTACATGTCTGGGATTAATATTTTTTAACAAACTGAAAAAGCAAAAGAGTCTGAGTAATATCATTCATGGTTCTGGCTCTTAGTGTTTTAGCTTGTCATCTTCTTTGCCAAATATGAAAGCGCAGACTGCTGGGCACTATTTTCAGGAAGAAATCTCATGAACACGATAAGAAAGATTTGAACGTGTCCACGAGAGAGATTGTAAATTCTAAATTTTTTCTAACAGTTGCAAATGGGAAGAGTATCTGAAACAGAACTCAATTCAGGAGCAAAAAATATTGGCCTCTTCGTATTTGTTTAACAAAATCACTCTATCTTGGTCTTTTTTAGGTCCATAGCACTACAACATTCAGTTCTGATATTTAAAAGTGGATACCATTGCTTCTCGCTTATCCTGTTCTCACAATATTTTGATACTTTATTTTTTAGCATTTTTCTTAAGTTGGTGGATTGTCCATCCTGTTTTCTGTATGTTTCTATATAAATATATACTTACTTTTTCAGTTGCTGCTCAAAGCTTGGGGAAGCAGAATCTCCATTTATATTTATATTTAAATCTCATGCCCACTGCAAGACTTGTGTTCTTACTATATTTTTTTACTCAATTATTTTTCTCTAATATCGTTCTTACAATGGACCTTGATTGTGGCTCTTAAAGCTGCTCTGCACATCCAGCTCAAGTTGCTGTTAACATTATGTTTCTTGCAGGTCATGCTCACAATTGCCGAACATCATAGTGCCATTGTGCCCTGGCAACTTGTAGCTCAAAAAACTGGTGCCATCTTGAAGTTTTTGAATTTAAATGAAGATGAAATTCCAGATGTAGACAAGTTGAAGGAAATGCTTTCAAGGAAGACAAAACTTGTAGTTGTTCATCATGTCTCAAACATGCTTGGTAGGTTTCCTGTAACAGATGCTTCAGTTAAGGCAATGGACTTTTATTTGTTCATGTAAGATAGATTGGTTTCTAGACAGCTTTTATGAATTTTGTGTTTCCTGCTCTCTCCTTTACCTGGCATGCACTTTTGAACTAATTTCATTTTTCACTTTGTAGTTAAAAATCCTCTGCATGCACAACGATTGCTAAAAATTTGGTCAAGATATATGGCTTAAGTGGATTTGGAGATACTTATTGGGATCTGAGGCTAATGTCGCGTGTTTTTTACCTCATTCTATAGGTTCTAATTTTCCATTCTAAACTAGGGGTGGGCACGGTCCGGTTCGGTTTTTTGAAAAAATAAAACCAAAATCGGTTTTTTTAATGAGAAAAACTGAACCGGTTTTTTTGGTTCGGTTTTTTCGGTTTTTTGGGTGGAAAAAACCGAACCGGACCAGTCGGTTTTTTCCTCAAAAAAACCAAATCGATTATTTTTTTTTTAAAAATACCGGACTGAACCGAACCGAACCGGCTGGTTCGGTTCGGTTTTTCGGTTCTCGGTTTTTTTTGCCCACCCTTATTCTAAACTGTACTACCCGTGGCTTTCCAGTTCTTTATGCTGAATTTTATCTCCTATTTTTGAAGTGAGATCCATTGTATGCAAGCATATGTTATGCTAAGCACTTTGCATACTGTACTCTTCTTTTCTAACTTTGAGCAAAATCAACAGAAGATAGATGTGTCCCTTTTGGGAAAAAGCGTGTATGAGATGGATTTTAGCATTAAGGTGAAAGTTCCAAATCACCCATAGTTCTGCAGTAAATCCACATTTGTCTTATGTCTCCTTTCTTTTCTTATTTTCTTTTATGTTAGTAGAATTTCGTCATCAAATTTGCTTTTTTTTTGTTTGTTTGTTTTTATTTGATGAATTTTGTAGAAGTTCTGCCATGCTAGAATGACTCTAGAAGTGGTCTTAGAAGTCTTTGTTAAAGCATTTCATTTTGGTTAAATACAATATGGGATAAAATACTCTTAATAGCTTGGTCTTGGGTTGTATTTGCTAACAATGGAAGAAGGTAATGTCATTTTTGTTTCATAAGGTTACCTGCGTTAGTTTTAGTTTGATTGCTACTAACATCAGTTAAGTATAATATTTAATATAATATGTGTCTTATATATTGATTTGATCCTTCTTCTAATAACTTGAGCTTTAGGACTGAATTTGCTCAACAATTCATAGACTACAATACCAACTACTTGGCTTGTTACTAGTGATGTGTGTATGGCTTTCTACAGCTGCTGTAAAAAGCTCGAACCAATTTAGTTTCTGTTAGTTTACTATAATAACACATTTCAAGAATTATTAACTGTGCTATTGACTGGAGATTTTCATTAGGACTACTGCAATAAGAAATATTTATGTATTGGATTTTTTTTTTTCTGTAGCTTCTGTTCTTCCTATTGAAGAGATTGTGCATTGGGCACATGATGTTGGAGCTAAAGTACTTGTAGATGCTTGTCAAAGTGTTCCTCACATGGTGGTTGATGTCCAGGGCCTTGATGCAGATTTTCTTGTTGCTTCTTCCCATAAGGTTAGGTTTTTGCCTTGTATACCGACAGCTAAGTCTTATTAGTTAATATATGAGCTTAAGAAATAATCATGCTTCAGATGTGTGGGCCTACAGGCATAGGATTCTTATATGGTAAGAGTGATCTATTGTCAGCCATGCCTCCGTTTTTAGGTAAGCTCTCATTTCTTGGGGCTAGAATTAGAGCCTTCCTCTTCAGGAAGTCATACTTTTGTCCAAGAATTTGGTATCTCTGTATCCGTGAGCCGTTATACAGGCATAGTTTGAAGCTAATTTTAAGTGTTTTTTTTTGGGGGGTTTTTGTTTACTTTCTCTGCACAGGTGGTGGAGAAATGATTTCAGATGTGTTTTTAGATCATTCCACTTATGCAGATCCTCCATCCAGGTTGGTGGATTTATTTTAAACTTAACCAGTTTTATCTTATAGTAATGAATATATGTACTGTTCGCCTGCTAGCAGCTTTCTTTTCTGTACCTTGAATCCATTAACCAAGTGACATATTATGAGGGGAAATGCCTTAGAAATTCTTGGAAAAAAATCAATATATCTTCTTATAACTTGGTTCATTTAGTTCCCATTTCTTTTTGGTTATTTATTTTTTTCCCCATTACTAATCACATCCTTATTGGATTAACAATTATATTGCATTCCAAGTTTTACTGCAATAGATATGGTTTTGAGCATCTTCTACCTAGTATTTCAAGCAATTGATCACTCCTTTTTTACTATTGTTATTCTTTGACATCTGTGAAATTCAGCGGCAGCAATGTTCAGTTTTGATTCTTGTGCCACTAGACAAATATGGACATGCGGATATCTCTTTGAGAGGCCCGGTCCACATTTCTCTTACTTCCATAGTAGAAATTTTATACTTATCATATAAGATGAACTATCAGCTTAGCGATTGGTTTTCAAAATTGGCATTGTTCAATACAGAAAGCTGACTCTGTCACATGAATGGTCAATTACTCTAATAATGATGCAATTGTTGATTTGGAAATGATAGAAGCATTTGTAGGTTACTACTCTTAATGCGTGCAGATTTGATACTTTATTCGATGAATTTTTTAATTTCTTTTCGAATATAATCATTTTATCTTTGTGGCTTCCATCTGTCATAATATTCAGTGGTGGACATTTTGTGTGTGTAAACAGCATGTTGTTGCATTGATTCTGACATATCTTTCTTTTGATCTTACAGGACTGTAGTGTTTAAATCAATAATTTCCAACTATGCAAAAAGTATTTTATAATATAACAGTATGGACTGTCATTAACCTTAAATCTACTGTCTGTTCCTGTTAGACAAAGTTAGAGATCATTGTGTTGTGATGTATATAGTTGTCAGTAAAATAGTTTTCTTTATTCAAGCACTTGATGATTCATATCACAGAATTGTGTTATGCGTTATCTTTTATGCATCTTATTTTCTGATTTTTACACCGGATCAGATTTGAAGCTGGAACACCAGCAATTGGGGAAGCAATTGGACTAGGCGCTGCAGTTGATTATATGACAGCCATTGGCATGGAGAAGATTCATGAGTATGAGGTAAAGTAGATTTTTCTGACTATTATAATAATATACACAACGTTTTGGGAGGCAGGCATGTTTTACCATCTGATCTTACACTTCTCAGTAATGGGATGGCCAACTTTGACACTACTTTTTTATTAAAAGAATTCCTCGTACATTTGAGATGCACAAACACGGTGTATATATTACAAAATAATATGATATGATATGATATAATAATCTATAGTCAGAGAGAGAGAGAGAGAAACATTACTTTGTTAAAGGCAATCGATGAAGTGGTAGAATTGCACATAGAGGTTAGGAGTAACGAAACATTAGAAAGGCACTTACTGGTACCATAAACTCTAGATTCTTATGACAGCTGCAATTATGTTTTTATCAGATGGAGCTGTCGAATTATTTGTATGAAAACCTTCTTTCTGTCCCCAATATTCGCATCTATGGCCCCAAACCTTCAGAGCATGTTCAACGCGCTGCTCTCTGTTCTTTCAACATTGAGAACATTCACCCAACAGATATTGCGACAATCCTAGACCAAGAGGTACTGGAGCAATGATCCTTATCATTGCTTTGCACTTGCAAGGTTCATGCTTTTATTGTTTTTCCATTTGATGGCAACTAACATACTTTGATCTCAGCATGGAGTGGCCATCAGATCGGGTCATCATTGTGCTCAACCACTCCATCGCTATTTAGGAGTTAATGCAAGTGCGCGTGCCAGCCTTCACTTTTACAATACAAAAGAAGATGTTGATGAGTTCATCCGGGCTCTCAATGAAACTGTGAGTTTCTTCAATATGTTTAAGTAGAGTTTCCTTCTAACTGTTCCGTAGAAATTATTTTTTAATAAACTGTTCAACCAAGCGTTCTGTGTAATATTCATATATGATTATATATACTAGTATTTATACAGTCTTCCGTTGATGAATCTAATCTTGGTTCTCGTGTGATATTCCATGGCATATGGATTGAAATACATGAGGGCCAGCTTGCTGTTAGGTTCATTATTAATATAAACGTGAGTTGGGTTTATTGAGAATCTTGTGCATGGCATATTGTGTTTCTGGATCATTAGTAATAGCACTCTGAACTTTTCTTGAAAGATTATTTTTTTTTTTCGATTAATGTTTGAATATTTTGTATATAGACTTCATTTAGAATTTTTGGCTAAACAACCAAAGGGTTAAAATAGACATTTCAAAGGTGAACTTTGTAACAGTTTTGACTATTGATTGTTGGCTTCCGGCCAATTTTTAAAACTTTATTTTTTTTGTATTTACTTATATCTTGAATTATCGTGAATATAGACATGAAAATATCCAGCTGTGTGAAAAAGAAATTCTTAGTGTTACGGACGCAGTCTCCAACGCTTCATCACTTCTGCACTCAACGTCTGTGACTAAATGGTATTATATATTGGGAAATTTTTAGAAATGACCTTTACTTTTTAATTATTTTCTTTAACCATAATTATATAAATAGATTAATTTTTTTTATAGTCAAGAAATGCACAATTATATTTATGATTTATATTTTTCTCTCCAAAAGTTTTAAACTCTCTTTTGAAAATACTTTAAAATAAGATTATAAAAATAATTAGATTATAAGTAAAATAAATGAAAGATGAATAAATTGTGTTACGGTGAAATTGTAAAGAAATATAAAGTGAATGGGATAAGAAATTTGAAAAAATTTAGAAATTGAAAATTTTATTTTTTGTATAATTTGTTTATAAAATATATAAATAATTAATTAAATAATTTATTTATTTTATTAATTATTATTTGTTAAATGGTTATTTTACTTTTTAATTAAATAATTATTTATTTTAATAATAGAATACTTATTAAAATATAAATAATAAATAAATACCTTTAAAAAAATAAATTAAAAAAAGAAACCCATTCGTTTTCCATGTGTAAGAAATAGTTTCACAAAATTTTCTTTGATCCACAAGTTTTCAAATTTTTTAGATTTTTTAAATTTTTTAAAATTTTTAATTCCATTCACTTTATTTTTCTCTGTAATTTTACAACATAATTTATTTATTTTTTTACTTATTTTTTTTATAATTTAATTATTTTTATAACCAAATTTTAAAGTATTTTTAAAGAGTTTAAAATTTTTAGTGAAAGAGAAAATAAAAATCAAAAGTATAATTATCTAATTGTTTATTTCTTAACTACAAAAGATTAGTTTATTTGTGGCTTAAAAATAGAATTTACTTTTAGAAATTGTGAGACGATAATGAGTGAATGTAATAAAGCTGCAATATATATAAATAGTAGTTCTGGTGGATTGGGTTCCATATATATATATATATATATATATGTATGTATATATGGAGTCAAAAATTTATGCTACTTTTTTTAAACACAATTTTTGAGTTATTAAATTATTTTTTATTTAATAGTTAAGATTAAAATTAATATGTAATTATTATATTTTAAAAATTTTATTTAAATATTAATGTACTCTATCATAATTATAATAATAATATTTTTCTCTTTTATTTTATTTCTATTTTATCTCATTTAATTCATTTTTTTTCTCTCATATTAGAATTTATTTTCTCTTATTCTGTACAAATATCATATTGAACTAATATTAAAAATTTTACATTTTTTTTTCTAAAATTGAATTCATAAAATTTATAAATTATCTATGACTCATTTTGAAATTATTTCCTTGTTATTTTTTTAAATGTGTTTGATTCTTTCTTTTTAATATCATTCCTTTAAATATTTTAATTTCATTTCTTTAATTAATTTTTAAATTTAGTACCTGTTATTTTTATAATGAAAGCTAAAAACCTCTACAACTACCTTAAAATTTTTTATTCTTCATCAACAATTAACTTTTATAAATTTGATTTGGTAACAGGATTTATGCCGAGAGGGCCCTTCGTGAGATTATACTCCTCCGTTACATGGATCATGAGAATGTATAATACTTCACTAAACTTAAGAATATAATTGTATAGTTTTCTATATTTTTTTAGTAGATGCTAAACAGATTGTTATTAATAATATACATGCATTGCCCTTAATTTGTACCTTTTTTTTTCTTGATATGAATTAGAGAAGTTTAAGGCAAGTCTTGTGCAGATTATCAAGATTAAAGAAATAATTCCACCGATAGATGAGGAAGAGGTTCTTATGCAACTCTTTTATTTGGGTAATAAAAAAAAAATAAAGAGGTGGTTTGTAATAAAGAATAAAATTTTTCAAATTAATTGTTTGAAAAAGTTTTTAGCTTTCACTATAAAAGTAACTTTCACTGAATTTATAATTTAATTAAAAAATAATAAATAAATTTAAAAGAATGATACTGAAAAAAAGGAATCAATACATTAGAAAAAATAACAAAAGAATAAAGCTGCAGACTCGAGTTTGGTTTAGAGTCAAACTTTCATTATATATATAAGTATATATTATCGGGTATTTAATGTATGTAGGTGTATGTATGTGCAATAGTATTTATTATAAAAATATATATTACATACATATTTAACGCTGTAGAATAATTAAAATATGTAATAAATACAATAAATAATATATTAATCATATTAATATATTTAAAAGGTTGAGAAATTACTAGAACATGTAACGTTATATATATATATATATATATATATATATATATATATATCCTTGGAGTCCGCCTGGAGATCAACTTATTGACAGTTTTAATCATTAATTTAATGAGCTTGATAAGTTAGAATAACAATTCTATATTCAACATTGTACTTAACTCTTAAATTTTTAAAATAATCAATTATATGTATTATAAGTATTTCTCACATAACACTCATTTTATTTATTTATTATTAACTTAAGCGTCAGGATCTATTTAAAAAAAAATGATACTATTTTAGAATTTAAAAAATATATAAAAACAAGGAACAAGAAAGATGGTGATGTTCTTAAAATTCTTAAAAAGAATCAATAGTCATCAAATAATTTTCTAATGATCCGAAAGTCCGAGAACTTTAAATATAAATAAACTTTTATTTATTCATCTATCCATCTTAAATAATTGGCAACAAATCAATTCAAAACTGACTACAAAAACCACTCTTATATGGAATAGCCTCCAATGGTTGTTTTTAGTTGGCGCTATGAAGAACTGGTAATCGAATGAGTGTTCCAAATTAAAGTCAATTCTGCTAAACAAATGTCAAAGTCTTCAACTAGTAAGCTTATGGGAAAATTCCTATAATCCAACTCACACGTGCCACGTCTCTTTTTAAAAATATTAAATATTTATTTCTGAATGGTCAACATTAGAGGCTGGGTCAACACTGGAGGCTGCCGCCAATCAATCTTGTGGTTCCGTTTACGTATGCGAAGGGGTTGGATTTATTTTCGTTCGAAGGTTTTTTATTTTTTTATTTCTGAAAAAGTTGTTTATTTTTTAGTAGTAGAGAATTGATTATTTATTTATTTATTTTTTAATTACGAAAAGTTGGTCATTTATTTTTTTCGGCTGTAATTTTATTATTTGAAAAACCCAAACATCAAAGATTGGCATATGCATAATTATTAACATATACTAGGGATAGTTTAAGAGAAAGAGTAACGTTATGCTTCTAAAATTATATCATAAATTTTTTATTTTAAATTAATGAGTTAAGTAATTATTAAATAATAAAATAAAATTAATTTTAAAATTATTTATTATATTAGTCTATAACTTAATTAATATATTGACACATTGTTTAAAATAAAAAATTTAAAATATTAATTGAAAATTGCAGAATTATTTTCAGAGAAATATCTGTTTTTAAAATTTGAAAATAGAGTTTAGACTTAAAAAAAGAAAAAAAAAAGAAAAAAAAAAGAAAAAAGAATTTTAAATTCTTGTTAGGAGAGTTTTCTAATAAATTTATTTAAAACCATAATTTTGTCATGTAGTCAAGATTATACCACCAATTAGAAGACCTATTAAAATTAACTACGATTACATATTAAACGGTGCAAACTGCTAATTATTTGAAAATTAGTAAGACGTTCAAAGATTTTTTTTATAAAAAGGGTGAGGATTTGGTTGGAATTTATAATTATTCAATGATAATAGTTAGAATTTTGTAATACTATTTTAAAGTTATCGAAATTGGAGATTTAAAATTATGTAATTGAAAATTAAAGAGAGTTTATATGTGGTTAAGGACACATTGGATAGATGAGAAAATGTTAAAAATAAAAATTGAATGCGAAGAGGGGTATGAAAACATAAGAGAGGACCTGATCGTATCTGAATGTCACAGCGTTGGGAACTCAATGCTACAACGATAATTCTAGTAAGGTGAACATTGCACCGATGGATTTGAAATGCTACAATGTTGGCTCGAAGATGCATTATCACCCCAGCGATGTACCTTGTATACCGCCGTATTGTCTATTTGAAAAAAATACTATTTTTGTGTAGAATTGTATCTTAAAATTAGTTTTGAACTCTTATAACGTGAGAAATCTTATTCAAACTAAAAATAGAGTTTCTAAAGACATTCTAAACACTATATAAACTATTATAACTCATTTAAATTAAATTAAACATTAAAAATGTAAATATAAGAGAGAATAGAAAGCGTAGGCAGTATAGCCTTGAGTGTGTTAGAAAGGATGTCGTGAAATCACTTGAGTGTTGAGTGTATAAGAGAATAATGATACATTTTTTGAGGGAAGTTTTACTTATTCATTATATTCTCTAATTAATCTCTTATTGTAAAAATCTAAGTGATCTAGAAGATACTAGTAATATAAAAGATCTGAATTATTTATGGGATTTTAATGATTTGGAAGATTTAGGAGATCTAAGAATTCTTTGTGAACTAGTTAACGAAAGAAGTTAAATTATTGACTCCTTGTAGACATAGGTTTTTATTACCGAAGTACGTATTTTTTGTGTTTTGTAGTAATTATTTTATTTTATTTTTATAATGTTTAATTTTTTATATCCTTAGGTACATGCAAGTAAAATCTTTCGTAAAGCGTTCAAGTGATTTAAAGGTGCTAAATACTAATTATAAAGATATTAAAATACATAAAAATTCTAATAATAGAATTAGTGCCAAAACTAATTTTTAAGTGAGATTAATAATAAAGTTGATTTTCCTACTACAAAAATAATGACAAAACTTCAAAATTATTATATGATAATGACCAAAGTGAAAGAGGAGATGACAAAATTTTATTTGTTGGATAGCTTAGTTTGTTCATTTCTGTCAATACAAAGATAAATGAATGGCAATACAAAGCACTCATCAGGTAAAATCAAAACCAATGAAGCTATATTCATTTTGTTTCCCTTCATTCTTGGTCCTTTTCTTCTTGAGTTTGCTTTATCATCCGTCAAACTGCCAACAAACATACCTAAATAATTATCAGCTAGATTGTTCTGCAAACCCTTCTACTACAAGAGGCTATTACTGTATTGGTCCTCAAAAATCATGTCCATCCTTCATAACCTTTCGCTCTGCAGAACCTTATAATACACCCATCAGTATTGCCTATCTTCTGGGTTCAGAAGCCTCCAGTATGGCCTCAATTTATAATATATCATCCACTGACAAAATCCCATCTCAAAAAATGGTCATAGTCCCCGTTTCTTGTTCTTGTTCAGGTAGTATTTATCAGCACAACGCGCCTTACACAATCAAGAAGAAGGATGAGACATATTTTACAATCGCCAATGATACATACCAAGGCCTGACAACTTGCCAAGCCCTCGTGGAACAAAACAAATACCAAGATACAAACCTTTCTGTGGGTTTACAGCTGATGATCCCGCTGAGATGTGCCTGTCCAAGCGCGAACCAAGCGGCAAACGGAGTCACAGCCTTGCTCAGTTATATGATTACATGGGGTGACACTATCACACAGATTGCAAACAATTTTGGTGTTCAAGTACTAAACATTTTTGAGGCGAACTTGCTGCTTCCAGATAGTAATATTTATCCTTCTACACCTCTTCTGATTCCTCTGAAAGGTGATAGCTGCGGCACAAGTCTTTTCATTATTAGAAATGGAAGTCTAGAGTTTGGCAATTGCAAATCTGAGAGCAAAACATTTCCTGTGAAACTGGTTACTCTGTTAGGTATCTCTCTCTCTCAATTTTTCAGCCTAACTAATGCAGTCGGCTTAACAAGTGTATGTTCGGAAAAAATTTCCATTCAGCTTCATAATGTATTAACAATTTTTTTTTTCTTATTCCCATTTCAGGTATTGGTCTTGGTTTGGGATTTTTGTGCTTCTTTCTTGTTGGGTGTCAGTTATACCGATACTTCAAGAAAAGGAGATACAGAACGCGAAAAGAGAAGTTGTTCAAGCAAAATGGAGGCTACTTGCTGCAGCAACGATTATCTTTTTATGGAAGCAGTGAAAGGGCTAAAATATTTACAGCAGAGGAGCTTGAAAGTGCAACAGACAATTATAATCAAAGTAGATTTCTTGGGCAGGGAGGATTTGGCACCGTCTACAAAGGGATGTTAAAAGATGGTAGCATAGTTGCAGTTAAAAGATCAAAAGCAATTGATAAAGGCCAAATAGAACAATTCATTAACGAAGTTGTCATTCTCTCTCAAATCAATCATCGACATATTGTCAAGCTTCTAGGTTGTTGTTTAGAGACTGAAGTACCAGTACTGGTATACGAGTTCATATCAAATGGAACACTTTCCAAACATATTCATCAGCTTCATCAAGAATATGAATCTTCTTCACTTTCATGGGAGCATCGAGTTAGAATTGCGTGTGAAGTTGCAGGCGCTGTAGCTTATATGCACTCTTCAGCATCGATACCCATCTTTCATCGCGACATCAAATCTTCGAATATACTCTTAGATGACAAGTTTAGTGCCAAAGTTTCAGATTTTGGTACTTCAAGATCTATTCCGACTGATAAAACTCACTTAACCACAGCAGTTCAGGGAACTTTTGGGTACTTTGATCCGGAGTACTTTCAATCAAGCCAATTCACAGACAAAAGCGATGTTTATAGTTTTGGAGTTGTACTAGTAGAGCTTCTTACTGGCAAAAAACCAATCTCTTTCGACAGAGAAGAAAAAGAGATAAATCTAGTTGCATATTTCATGTCGTTAGCGAAGGAAAACAAACTACTTGAGATTATAGATACTACAGTAGCTAAAGATGCAAAGAAAGAAGATATTGGAGCCATTGCGGAACTTGCAATGAGATGTTTGAGACTGAAAGGGAAGAAGAGGCCTACCATGAAACAAGTGTCGATCGAGCTCGAAGGATTGAGAAGATCTCAGAGATGCTTAGAAATCTACCAAGAGCCTCAGGAGTTGAGAGATGAAATATCAAATTTGCAAAATGCTGAGGAAACTGGACAAGAATCAATAGCAGACAACTCGGTATTTTCTCTACAAATGGAATCAGAATCATTTTAGGCAATAGCTTGGTACAGTATTTCTTTCTCATCTTTAGTACCTGGATAAATTTCATCTACTTTATAATGACTCAAACACCAGTTAATCCAACTGATTTTGGGGGAATTCACCATGTCAAAAATCCCCAATATTATATATACAAATAATGTTTCAAAATTTTGTGTTACACATAAGGAATTTGTAATATAGCTAAATCTTTGATTTGAAATATCTCCATTATGAAGATGGGTGTGTGGACTTGATGTTTTCACAAACAATTTATTTACATTTTGTAATTTGTTTCAATAATCCATGATTTTGCAATGAAGAAATTAAGGTTTGAGAGAGGAGCTATGTACTCTGATAGTTTAAGTCGATTTTTTAATCACTATGTCATACATTTCCTGGTATTGCTTGCTTAACACTATTCTAGTTCCTCTAATCTTTAAGACTCCATCACTGTAATTGTAGGCAACAAAACTCTATCCCAATCCTTCAGTGATTCAACGAATTTTTGTTTGGTTTCATCATCCCGCTGTTTAGATAAAGTGATGTTATTAGTAATATAAGACCAAAGTTTTCTGTCTTTAAAAAAATTGCTCATAAATTTTGCCCATAAAACGTATTATATCCATCGATCATAACATTAATAGGTTAAAGCACATTTGATTTTTTTCATGATGATGAGAATTAGAGATCACTGTAGAAACCTGAAAAGAATAGAGAAAAAGTGGTTTGAGTCTGAGAGATGGTAGAAAATTGAAGTTCTCAATTCTATAAATATGCGCAGACTTTGTGTACCAAATTTATATGGAATCGTAGATAGGCAAGCTATGCGGAATTTCATATTGCCCCAAATCTATGTGAATTTCAGGATTTTATATAAAATTCAATTTGGCCCCAAATTTAAATGAAATTGTAGATAGGCCATTCTGAGCATTAGAACTTAATACGTGTCATGGCTAAGTGAAGCACTTAGTTCAGAGCTTTATTTATTGACATTTTATGTTGATTTTATTTTATTATATTATTGCATGGTATAAAAGACAACCAATAGCATTCAAGTTGCTGGCTTAAGAAAATGGGCACACTTGCATGAATGAGATGAGGCGACATTAAAGAAAAAGTGTAGCATTCAACAAAAGTCATCAAATTGCATGAATGAATGTGTTGTCAAATGCTGAAGCAATGCTTACCAATTAAGGATGCTTATGTGTCAACAATTTGGCTAAGCTTATAAGACAAGTGTGCCCATTTTCTTAAGCCAGCAACTTGAATGCTATTGGTTGTCTTTTATACAATGCAATAATATAATAAAATAAAATCAACATAAAATGTCAATAAATAAAGCTCTGAACTAAGTGCTTCACTTAGCCATGACACGTATTAAGTTCTAATGCTCAGAATTTGACATGTCCTTCCTGATATGTTGTACAATTGAATCCTGCTTGTCAAAAACATTTCAGCTCGAACTTTTTGATCTTAAAATCTTTTATTCGAAATAATAAAATGACTAGTCATTTATTCGAGTATAATTATTATTTACACAAATTCGACTAGTCATCAAATGACTAATTACTACTCTAATGCTCAATGAGTACATTTTATATTGTGTGTCTCTCTAGCTTTGTATCCGTTTGTCATATAAAACATTTTCATAAGTCTATGAATTTTTCCTACCGACATATCACGACCAATAAAAGATGGTGTATTCAACCATACAAGTTGAGGTCATACATATTTGTATAATCCTTCTATCACTTATTTTCTGAAAGAGTAGAGATATTTATCTATACTGTCAAGTCTCTATTCGTTCAACCATGAATTTATCTCTAGATTTGTATTTCAACAAACAACATTTGTAAACTCTTTTGCAATATTATTTCACCTAATGGAAACTCTTTTTGAGATGTATGCTTTTGGCCAAAATACTATCTGAAATACAATCTCAAAGTATAAGGATATACAGCTCGATCATATAAACTAACGAATCCCATATCTATGAACAGTGAGCTCCATGAGTATCAAACCATACCCAACGACATCGAGAGGTTAGACCATAAAAGGTCTTTGATATATGTGGAATCTAAGTACGATGGATCATTCACAAGTTCACTGTGGCGTTCAGGTCTGAGGACCATAAAATACTACTCAACTCGAGAAGACTTTCCATTAATGACTATATGAAATATCTATTAGATGTCTTCGTGAGTTTGTTCAATATTCAGTACTAATTAAATACCCACATATCTATACGAGCTTCCACTAAATTTATGGTTTGCTAAGTTTAACCATTTGAACAATCCAGATATAAACATACACTGGTGTTTTCAATTTACCAATCAACCTGTGTCGATAAACTTATGACCATGTACCATTTTCGAGAATATACTATATAATGTCATTTCTTAATGTTATTTGCAACTTCTTACATTTACGTCACTACAATAAATATTCTTTTTGTCCTAATTTATACAAGGTTCTAACCCTTTAAAAATTAGATCTATAATGTATGAAAAAGAACAAAATTTATACTATATTAAAATAAATAACAATTTATAAAAATATGAATTGTATAAATATTAACAAAATTTATACAGAAACAGAATGACGTTCAAGCACTAACTCGAATAGGTTGATGGGTTAATGGTTTAAGAATGACGATGAGTAGTCACTCATCAAGAATCAATGACAACGAGAAAGGGGAGTCAAATTCGAAGATGTGGGCATTTATGATGATTAATGGCTTTTGGAAGCATGTGGATGATAGTAAGGAAGTTGGCGAAATTTTTTAAGTCGACCGATGGTGTGCTTTCTATGATCAGGTGGGTATTATGGTGGCTGTCTACCTCAAATGTAGGTGGTTATCAAAGACAGTGGTCAAAGATGGGTACTATATGAAAAATGAAAATTTTCTTCAAATTGGCTCTAATACCATATGTGAGAATTTGAAGAAATTGTATATTTTACAATGAAAAAAATATGCATAAGAGGTGGTCATTTATATAGGGCTTACAACACTACTCAACAAAAAAAAAAATATAAGTATATGATATACAAGAAATATATCCTATACAAGGATTACAACCTACATAAACTTAAATAGGATAATGCTACTATATAGAAAAATACTATTTAGGAATATTACTACTCCATACATGTTGAAGCAGAACATGAAAGATAAAAGAAACAATAATTTTTGAATACTATGAATTTTATTAATGAAAAGAGAGTGACAACCTTAAGGGCAAGAAACACTTTTATAATAGTAGAACCCTCAAGACAAGAATTCTTATTCTACCTAGATTTCTTAAATCATAAGAAATCAAAATTTTATTCTAAATTTATATACTAGATTTTCAAATAAACAACACTTAAAAATAAAGTGATTGAGATTTGACTCAAAAATTACAAAGCCACTTAAAATTGGAAAGTTCATCACCGCGAGTTCACATGCGGTAGACAATGGTTATGAAAATTCGTTTTGTAACTAGTCAATTTTGTGCCTTGCCAACTTCTGCAACTTGTCTTACATCTCTTGTCTACCACCTGTGGCTTGTTCTACATCTCTTATTTACCATCTGTATGATACTCATAGAAGTCAATCATGCTAAAAGTTTTGAAAATGTGCCAATCATCAGGTAATTATAGTACATACACATTATCGTTGATCTTTTTCAAATGTAAACCTTTTATAAGCTAATTGCCATAAACTCTAGGAAATCTGTAGCACTTCAAGAACACCACACCCAAGCATATATATTCCCTAGTGTGCAATTTACAATCTAAGTTGCCTATCAGTTTGTGGAGGAAAAGCACTACTAAACTGCAACTCAGATCCAAATTTAAACCATAAAGTGTGCCAAAAGTGAATCTAGAACTTGACATCCCTATCAAACACAATATTCTTAAGAATACCATACAAATGTATAACTTCTTTAAAAAAAAAACAAATCAGCCACATAAGTCACATTAGAAGTAACTTTATGTGGAATAAAATGAGCCCACTTTGAATATTTATCTATGACCATTAAAATTTAATCATTGCCTCGTTGTGTTTTCGGTAGGCCTGGAACAAAATACATTGATAAATCCTCATATATATGGTTAGAAATAGACAGAGGATCGAGTAAAAAGCCTAATTTTTTTGGCTATATCCTTTTGTAACTTGACAAATTTGATATCTCTTGCAAACTTTCTCATATTTGTCTTCAATCCAAGCAAATATTATCTCTCTTCTCCCAATGAAATTGTCTTATCTCTTCTTACATGACCTCTTAAGCTACCTATATGTTACTCTCTTAAGGAACCACGAGGAGTATATAATTGGTTACCAACCATCGTGTATAAGAAAATTATCAACATTATGCTTAAGACAACACTGCTTCTAAATATCACGAAAACCCTAATCATCACCAAATAATTCTTTTAAATTATCAATGTTAGTCACCTTTCTCTGTATGATTGCCAAAAAATTAGCTTGCCTATTTAATATATCCACAACTTTATTCCTTTGATCTGACTTGTGCTTCTAAACAAAAGTGAGCTTCTATAAAAATATCGCTCATCTGGCGTGTGTTGTGTGTTTTCTATAACACAAATTAGCGCAAGTGCACGTTGTCGCAACAAGTAATATATGATGAGAAAAGTGTCGATCCCACAGAGAATGATTTATCTTTTCTAGTTTAAGTACTGAAATGGTGTCTTTCTACTATTATCCAGAAAATGATTTAATGTATGAGATTAAACTACTCAAGTAAAAGAACAACTTAATTATGCTAAGTGATAAACTAAATTACCAACAAATTATATTCAATATGAGAAATCCTAGGATTACAAACTATCCCCCATTATGCAAATAAATTCAGCAGAATCTCTTTGATGTTTATTGGTTCTCAACTTGATATATTGACCAAAACACTCAACACATCACAAGCCTCTTTTGCAGGTAAAGTGAATCTATTCCATCCAATCAAATATCTATATGTCTATGATAAATAAATTGAACAAAATTCATTAAGTACAAGTTTTATGAGCCATACATGCCTTATGAGTATATGTCTATCTCATATGAAACTAAAGTGTACTACACTATGATCATGCATCAATATGCTTAAGACTAAATACCTAAATGCCTTTGTCAAGTTTATTTAAGTATTTCTAGATCAATTTAACTACTGGCCAAGTAATCAAATAGCATTAAGCACAAGCACAATGAATATATCAAAAGCTGAATTAATACCATAAAAGAGAGAACTAAAATCAATCACATAATGAGTTCAAGGATGTAATCCTAGATGAACGAAATTAGCTCATCATTAAACTACACAATCTTGAAGCTAATTCCATCAATACATGTAAACTAAACATCTTACAACAAGTAAAGAATCAAAGCAAAGAAGACATCCCTGTCAAATGTTTTTGTTGTTGAAGCTTGCTTCCCTCCTCTTTGATTTCTTCAAACTTAGAAGTTAGGTGTTTCTTTGTGTTTCCAGCTGCTGTCCCAGCTGGAGTCCCCCCTCAAAATGTAAGTTTTGAGCAAATAAATAGGTAAGAGCACGGAATTAGGGCGCATTTTGGGTTGCTTTTGGGTTTCCTGATTTTCAGGAACCTGTCACAATTTGTTGTCCAGGTCCCGGCGCCGCGGCGCTGCGATTTGGCGCTGCGGCGCTCACTTTCTGCAATCGGCGCCGCGGCGCTGAAATCCAGTGCCGCGGCTCTGCACTGTAGCAAACAGTGGTACTGTAGCAACAGTGCCACTGTAGCAACAGTGCCTCCATTCGTATTTTTATCTCTAATGCTCCCATTTGCGTCCGTTTTTCGGTATTTTTGCTCCGATAATGCTTCAACCTATAAAACAACATTAATATGCATAAATAGCCCAATTATTGAGATAAATTGAACAAATATCAAGTTAGGAAGATAAAATAGTTTATACAATTACGCCTTATCAGCGTGCATGTTATTGACATGATTTTGTGAGTAAATGAACTTAGGTCTTAGTTGAAAGTAACTAATTTCAACATCATTGTTGGTAGAATAGTTAAGGATATAAAGTATGATGTTTGTCAAGGCTTGCAAGGAATTATTCTAAAGACTATTTCTGCCCTCATAAGATTGTAATTTTGACGTAATTGGGTTGAATGATAGTATAATCTCTATGATTTAATGACAATGATGAAAGTTGCAAGAGTGCAATCTCAAATGCATATTTCGTAAACAACAAGAAAAATACTTTTTGAATTAGAGTATTTGTGAATATATATTGTAATCAGTAATTCAAGAGTAAGGAAAAATTATATTTCACATTTGAGAAATGACAGTAATTTATATAGAAGAGGTTGCTATTTGAAAAGATATCAAACCTCTTCAAAAAGCCACATTGTTGATTAGGTATAGTGGTTTTTCCTAAAAGTCACTTTCCAGTACTTGGCCCTACGGTGCCAAAGGTTGGCTTCGTGGTGCTAACTTTTTGTTTGGTGCTACGTCGTAGTGCTAGGTCACTTGTAATAGGCACTACAATGCCAACTCTCTGGCATCACAACCCCAAGTTATTACCAATCTTGGCACTACAGTGCCAAACCTTGTATTTGCGCCGGTTTGAGTTTTTCTTTGGTTCCCTTCCTTGGCCCCTCGCGTCTTTATTTCACTTATTTATTTTAAAAAACTCATAAGATTTCCAACAACCCCCTTATATTTCAAAATATACAAGTAAGTTAATTCCAAATTCAAAAGTTGAATTTATTGTATATGATTTGGTACTTTTCCAAGCTATGAACCAGTCATTAAATAATTAACCATATTTTACAAGAATTAGACGAAACAAAAGTTTTTATGAACAACCATTCCTTGGGTGTAAAATAAAGGGTTAATATATTCACATTGAATTCATTATAATGTAGTACATAGTTAAGTTTTGTACTTTTTTTAGTTTTCTAATTAGTTCTCTACTATTATTTTGGATTTTCTAATCTCATTAGTTTTTTATTAGTTCTCTACTCGTTCCCTAAATAGTTCTCTACAATTATTTAGGATTTCCAATCTTATTCCTACTAGTATTTGTTTTATTTTCCTATATAAAGCTTATACTTGATTGTCTTCAGAACTCAATTAGAATAATAATTTCAATTTCTACACAAGCTGGTATTCTTCAGTGAATTTCTTTGTTTTGTTTTAAAACATCAATTTTGTTGCACCAAAATTGGTATCAGAGCAAGGATTTTTACCTTAATCTGATGCTAAAGACAGTTCTAGTGGGAAACAGACCTCGACAACAAATGATGGTTCAAAAATATCAGAGCAAAGGCTCGACGAGATCAATGAAACTCTTTACAATATCATGTAGACAATAGATGCATTAATTGTTGAAGGGAATCATGGGCATATATTAGACCAGTATGATAATTGACCAAAGGACAGAGACCTTAACTCTGACAACGACGATCGAAAAAATCAAGATCATACAGATCTGATGTGCAAAACCTTAGGATTGCAGATCAAGTCAATCTGCAACTTAAAACCCAATCCTTTATCAACCCAAACTACAAAGGCCGATGACAACTTATAGGTGGCCATGAGAACCGGTGTCGACTCTAGATCAGTGATGGTGAAGGAAAGCAATGGGGTTTTTGTAACCCAAAAAACATGTATCATCCCCCTCTTTACCAGTCAAATTTGTTTTACATATACGAATAGGGCAACTGAGTAGTTTTTGGACTAGAGGCACGACGACTGAGGTGAAGGTAGGTTTGTGTCAGATGGGTACCATGAACTGATATACAGAACATTATGTCCCACCAGACTTAATGATAACATCTAATACTACCAACAGTGAGCAAGATGTCACTAACGGGATTCTCAACATCCCATCGACTCATCCAGTAAAGAAGATAACACCAATATAACTAATAATGCCTTTGGGTCTAGTCAAAATTAACAAGATTTTAAGATGAGAATGGATTTACCCACTTTTGATGGTCGATTACATATGGAAGATTTCCTCGATTGGATTCATAATGTTAAAAACCTTTTTGATTATTTAGAGATTTAGAGGATCACTAGGTTAAATTGGTAACTTACAAATTAAAAGGTGGAGCCTCAGCATGTGTTTATGCTCAAAATATAATGCGGTTATTAAAGTATAGATTGAGGCATCGATCCCACGAGGAAGCTTTTAAAAAAATAGGTTAGTAAAATAAAAATATTAAAACAGTAATGAAGGAGAAGATTGAATGTGAGATTGATATAGAGAAGGTAAAATTAAATGTGAATTAAGGAAGAAAATTATAATGATGTGAGCAAGGCTTCGAGAATTACTAATATGCATCATAAATCTATTCTATACTTTGATTCAATATTTATATCTCAATTGAAACTTTCACATCTCAAACAGTCAATCGGAAGATATATATAATATGGCATATTTAATAATAAATATATTTGACATGACTAAAATCTTTGTAAACATTATCACAAACCATATTTATCTGTATAAGTTATCTATAGTATATCATTTTGAAAATATTGTAGTAAAAGATTAACTTGTAAAATGATATAACTAGTAACAATTATAATTCGACAAGAATCACATAAAGAAAGCATAACTGAAAATATATGAAACATGAGAATTATAACATATGAATTATAAAAAAATAATAAATAAGAGTTTAGACACAACAAACTTACAATATTGTAGTTCTTAACAAAGAATCAAAGTCTAGAAGTAGATTTATTACACATAGAAGTTCATCTCTAGCCTTGCCAAGAACTTTAGCCTAGCTTGCAATTCATTCTTATGAATATTAAAGAAAAGTATTTGAGAGAATTGTAAGACACGAAAAATGTTCATTAGCCTTCTAAAGGTGTCTTTATATAGACAATAAATGAAAACATGTTTAGTGTGACTTCAATCAATATCATTTTCGGTCACTAACACCTTTGCCTAATTGCAGTACCTTTTTGACAATGGAAACAATCGATGTAGCCTTTGTGTAAACATGAAAGTTGTAGAATTTTTTCTTTTCTTTTTGAAGCCATTAGGTTCATGTAATTTAGATTATTATCCTATGAGATTTGGTCAAAATACCAAAGCCACATCAGATTATCACATCAACAACTCTTTTATCCATTTGAAACCCGATTTAAACTATGATAACGACTGTGTTGGACTTTGGTGTCAATAGAAAAGTTGTAGATAATTGACTCAGAATTTTCTAGCTTTAAGAATTATACTGATTAGATACATATGTTTTAAAATACGGTCCAAATACGAGAGATAGGTTAAGCTAAGAAGAAGTTGTAATATAGTTTTGTTATATCTTAATTTTGGCCTATTAAATGTTAGATTTGACTTTCTGACTGTTCTTTAAGCTTATGTAAGATTGAATCAGCAACTCCAACTTCAAGAATTTTTTCATTTTGATTTGTACATTGAGAGTTATGTCTATTTTTTTAAACATGCACAAATAGCGTTCATTAATCACAATTTAAGGACAATACGTTATTTCAAGTTTAAAAATATAAAAAAGCTAAAATTCGTAACATTCTAAATGTTAAATGGTAACTGAATCTCTTAACAAATATAAATGAAATATGAAAAATTGCCTAAGCATTTCAAATAAAAAGCAAGTTCAAAATCACTATTGCTATTAAGGTTTTTTTCAATCATAACTTCCAAAATTGTGTATGTGTGAACTAAGCCGTAATCGTCTTATCACAAAGTACAACATATATTTTCTTAAGAATTTCTCCAAGTAAAAATCTCAACTTCATATCCTCACAAGTGTATGACTGATTTCTAAACGATTGATGTCTGTATTTCTGTCTTTAAAATTAGTTTTTTCTTGAGTGCTTAATTGTTATAGAGTTGATCCAAAGATAGAAAAATCAATCGTTTAGTAATCAATCATACTTGACATGCACCAGCTTTATGACTTCAATTGTCTTATGAGAATAATATAAATATAGATTGGTGAGAAAACTATCGTACAAAATATTTGTTTTCTAAAATTAAATGAAGACTTTATTAAACTGAATTAAATATTTTTTTTCCTTTTTTTTTGTTTTTTTGTTCTTTTAAGAATACAAAGAAGCATTACAAAATAAAAAACAGTTTCTCACCAAAATATATTACACATAATTTAAAAATTCACTTTAAACCGTATTTCAGCTATGCAACTAACTTATTCCTTAATTTGAATAATATCATTCTAAACAAAAATTACCCAATTCAAAAGATCAATGAAAGTTCGTACGTTATTTTCTCAACCTTTCCACTTAGTCACAAAAGATATGTGAAATTAGAAAAATATATACTTAAACATGGAAATTCTCTTGGCTATATATATTGAATTATCCATCTTATCACAAGGCTTAACATTGTGCTAAAAAATATTTCGAAAGTCATTCTTTAGTAACCTAAATAGAAACAGTGACTAAAATCAAACAAATTTGAAATCATACATAGGTAGAAAACCAAATTTCTTTATATAAAAATTACCAAAACTACATACAATAAATAACAATACATGAAATATAAAATAAAATAACAAGAAGTTAGTTAAAATACATTTTAAAAGTTAAAAAAGAAACTTCTTACTCTGCCATTCTTAATTTAATTTAACTTAGAATGCATCTCAAGAGTTCAAAATAGAACTCTTTACTTTACCATTTTAATCAAATAGGTATGTCGGACCCCATCATCTTTTTTTTTAATTAATTATTTTTGGAATGCAAAATACAACTTATGTCTACTATCCTCCCCCCAAACCAGTTTGAAACATTGTCTTTAATGTTTAAATAGAAAGAGATAAAGTATAGGAGACATTACCTGAAACTTCAATTATTCAAAAGAAACAAACCTGAGAGACACTTAAGCAAATATAAACTAAAATGATGATGCTAATAAACCAAAAAGTAAGAAACATTTACAAACGAAGTGTCAGATCCAATTTTCACTTGTTATGGCCCACTGACCAATTTATCTGAGTTATTGTCAAGTTAGGTTCATAGGTAACTGTCTATAATTTGTTAATTAATATATCTGCATTGGTAACAGAAACAAGGATTTGCCACTCCAATTGTGAAATAAAAATTTGTTCCATGGCTTGATAAAGAAAATAGAGTTAGCAATCAAAATAGTTATTGATATTCAACAAACCTATGAGTTTCTAGTGAATATTTAGCTGGGTCCAAAAGACAATTTGAAAAATTTCTTCTAAGGTACCAAACTCAGCTGGTATAGCAATAAAAGCGTCTACATAGTAAAGTATTCTAGTTATACATTCATGTATGGATGAGACTCATAACTCTTCCATTATTCTTATCCCAGTGAGGTTTCTTACTGCTAAAGCTGTAGGAATAATACTTAAAACTTGACTTCGTCCTAAATGTGCAATTGTTGACACATACCTCACTAACCCAATGCTACTCCATCTATATATCAAATGGATTTTTCTTGTAGCTAATACTTTTCCTAGATTATTTGTTGCCTCTACAAACACTTTATTTTTTCAAGTACTGGATCCACAAAATACACATATATTTCAAAATTATTGAACTGAGGTTCCCTTCATATCTACACTTACCTTTATCTCAATATATGAAAATGAAGAAAATAAGGTGTTGTATTTATAGAGTATCAAATGATAACATTGATTTTGATAACTCGACAGTTTATTAGAAGAGATTTAAAAATAGAACACAAAATTTAAAGATAACGACACATATGCATTACTTAACCAAAATATTTGAATTTAAGATATCTATATGAGTAGTCCTACTGTTTATAAAAAAAGTTTGAAATTAAGATGCATGCGAATGTATAAGTAGTTGTGATTGTGACTCACATCTTCCTCTGATTTTACATGTAGTAATGGTTTAAATGCCCTCTATGGGTCGGGGATAGGCTTCCCATCCAATTTTCGTATAAATTGGCAAACAAAGTCTATTTTCTTGAGACTTTATTGTTGATGTTTATTTTTTAATTTGTTTCATAAATCAAGAAGTTCACATTGCTCGAGCCTACAAGGATGCGTCTTAGGAGTCATTAGGATATCATCCAAAGACTCCTTACTCAGTCCATCCTTAATAAACTAAATTTTATCTTCTCAATTTCTAGATGCAAATCCTAAAGAACAAAAATTTCGGTTACAATTCCATCGAGCACATTTATGATAGACTTATAACCTTTTTACTCTTTGCCTTTTGGCATAAAAGCTTTTTCCAACACTAGACATAAAAGAAACAAAATCATTTACAGACTTACCAGATAATTGACCCTTAGCTTTGATTAACCAACGAATATACGCAGGTATATTCTTTAACATTAATAGCCTTAATCTTTCAAATTGTGCTTTATAAATCTTAAGTAGAGTATGTTGAGGCAATGAAGGAAAGTGTTTTTGAAGGTTGGCAAGAATGCTATCCATTTTGAAAGAAATGAAAAAAAAAGAAGAAATGAATACACGATTTGTTTGGGTGACAACTTTTAGGGAACTAAAAAACTAAATTTAATAGCCACGGAGTACTGTATTTGCCACTTGACCGAAAAATAAAATCATACCAAAGAGAAGAGAGAAAGAAAATAAAGAAAATAAAATACAAAAGAAAATAAAAGAAAAATAATAAACCAAAACATAAAAATAGGATAGGTGCATAAAGTGATCTATCTTTTTCACATATCTTTTCAATCGCTATCCATTCACTTTAAAAATTTTCCCATCAGTAGGTCCTCGATTTTGATAACACCATTAAGAAAAACATGCCTTACCGCAAATGGACTAGTGTATCAAGATTTCAAATTTTTATAGTGTAAATGCAATCGAGAATCATAAAGATAAACCTGTTGATTTGGCTCGAAGTGTTTCCTTGAGATCTGTTGGTTATGAGACGCTTTCATCTTAACTTTGTAAATCTTGGAGTTGTCATATGCATTATTTCGCAGCTCTTCTATTTTTTACAATTGTAACTTTCTCTAAAGATCTGCAACGCTCATATCAAAGTTAAGGGCTTTGACAACGCAATAATCTTTATGCTCTAGCTCAATAGATAAATGGTAAGTTTTTCAATAAACAAGTCAATATGAAGACATTCCTAAAATGCTTTTATATGCAATGCGATATACCTATAATGCATTAGAAAGATGTAGAGACCAATCTTTGAGATTCGGGTTAATCGTATTTTTTAAAATCTGTTTAACCTTTCTATTTGCTAGCTCGACTTGTCTATTTATCTACGGATGGTTTGCAATGGAAACTTTGTGAAGAACACCATACCTGTGCATCAAAGCTTCAAAAGAACGGTTACAGAAATGTATTTTTTGGTCACTAATGATGACATGTGGTGTACCATACCTAGATAACACATTTTCTTTTAAGAACCTTACCATATTTGTGTTATCATTAGTAAGACAAGCTATAGCCTCTACCTATTTTGATACATAGTCAACAACTAGAAGAATGTAAACGTAACTAAAAGATGAGAAAAAAGGCCTTATAAAATCGATACCCTAACAATCAAATATCTCGATAACAAGAATAGGGTTAAGAGGCATCATGTGTCTTCAAGATATAATACCTAACTTTTGACATCTTTCATAAGAACGACAAAAATTAATAGTGCCTTTGAACAAAGTGGGCCAGTAAATACCACACTATAAAATTTTTGCGGTTGTCTTTTTCATAGAAAAATAAATGCCATAAGTAGTACTATGGCAAAAATTTAAGACACTAGCAATTTTACTTTCAGGAATACAACGTCTCATAATTTAGCCAACCAAGAATTATCTTGTGCACTTTAGTTAGATGGAACTTCTTCATAAACCAAATAATTTACAATATGTGCATACCAAGGTACTTGGGTTACAGTGAAAAGATTTTCATCAGAAAAATCATCTCGAATGGGTGGAACATCAGTGGAGTCATTGAACTCAATGTGGGATAAATGAACCGCGACAATATTTTTAACACACTTATTATCTTTAATGGTTAGATCAAGTTTCTGCAAAAGAAGAATCCACTTAATTAAACGGGCTTTAGCATCCTTCTTAGAAAGAAGGTACTTAAGGGTTGCATAGTCAGTAAACACAATAATAAATGAACCAATCAAATAAGAACGAAATTTGTCTAAGGCAAAAACAACAGTTAATAGTTCTTTTTTAGTAGTAGAGTAATTCATTTAAGCATTATTCAAACTTCTACTAGCATAATAGATAACAAAGGGTTTCTCCTCCCTTTTTTGCCTAAGAACTGCTCCTACAGCACGTTACTTGCATCATACATAATCTCGAATGGGAGGTTCTAATCTGGTGATTACATTATAAGAGCTGTGGTGAGTTTGTCAATGAGTGTTTGAAATGCATATTCACATTCTTGTGTATATGCAAATTCAACATCTTTTAGCAGAAGGTTATATAATGGTCTAGATATGGCAGAAATTTTTTGTATAAACCTCCTATAAAAGTTAGCATGTCTGAGAAAACATAGAATATCTTTTACTATTTTAGGTGTAGGTAATTTAGAGATTAATTTGATTTTGGAATTGTCAATCCCTATCCCCTTTTCAGATATAATATGCCCTAAAATAATTCCTGAAGATACCATGAAATGGCATTTCTCCCAGTTTAGTACAAGTTATTTTTCCTTACACATACGCAAAATAACTTTTAAGTTAAGTAGACATGAATCAAAAGAATCACAAAAAATAGTCAAATCATCTATAAAAACTTCCATGCATTTTTCAACCAAATTAGAGAAAATACTCAGCATATAATGTTAAAAAGTAGTTAGTGTATTATATAATCCAAATGGCATTCTACGAAAAAAAAAACATAAATACCAAAAGGGCATGTAAAAGTAATTTTTTCTTGATATTCTAGAGCTATCTCAGTTTGATAGTATCCTAAATACCCATCAAGAAAGCAATAAAAGGGATGGCCAGCTACATGTTCTAAGATTTGGTCAATAAAAGGCAATGAAAAATTAGTCTTTCTTGGTGGCTATGTTTAATTTCCTGTAATCAAAGCACATTCACCAACTACTCACTATCCTAGTTAGAACAAGTACTCTATCTTTATTTTTAACTACAGTAAATCCAGATTTTTTAGGAATTACTTGAGTTGGATTTACCCATTGATTATCAGAAATTGGGTAAATTATTCCCGCATCTAATGGTTTCAAGACCTCTTTCCTCACTACTTCTTTCATTGTTGGGTTAAGTCTTTTTTGGAGGTCTCTATAGGGTTCGACACCTTCCTCTAAATGAATTTTATGAGAACATATTAATGGAGAAGTTTCTTTAATATTAGTTGTAGTCTAACCTAGTGTAGACTTATGTTCTTTTAATAATTTTATCAATTTTTTTTCTTGTTCAGCACTAAGTTAAGAAGAAATGATAATTGGAAAGGTATCACCTAGTCCTAAGAATACATGTTTCAAACCTTTGGGCAGTGAGGAAAGTTTGACTTGTGGTGTATCAAGATTTGATGGTTTCCATCTCTGCCTCCCTCGTGGCAACTCTTTAAAGCGTGGTTGCCAAAATCGAGTTTATTTACCCTATAAGTCAAAAGTACCAATTGCATTAATTATTTCATCAGGATAACACAATTCTTTAAAAATAAAACTAAGGAGGATTTCTAAAATATCAGAGTCATGGTTTTTATAAGCCTCATCCACTATAAGTGTGTCTATCATATATAAATGATATCAATCGTCTTCCTCTCGTAGTTGCTTGCCAATATGAAAAATGTTCACCTTAAGAGTTATATTCTTAAATGATAATTTCATTAGATCATTTCTGTAATTAATAAGAGCATTAACAGTAACAAGAAAAAGTCTCCCTAAAATAAGAGGGATTTTAGACTCCATGTTAACCACAGAATGTGTATCTAAACCAAGAAAATCAATAGAGTAATAGAATTTATCAATTTGTAAAAAAGCATCTTTTAATATTCACTGTAGTTTCACTATAGTTTTTTGATTGATTGGTCAGCTAATTGTAGGACTATAAATGTAGTTTAATCAACCAAATCCTAATTGCAAGTAAATTGAATAAGGCATTAGATTTACATCTGCTCCTAAGTCCAACAATGCTTGACCAAACTCATGTGTCCCAATTTGACAGAAAGTTGTGGGACATCTTAGGTCCTTATACTTAGGTGGTGTCTTCTATTCAATCACTGCATTTACCTATTTTGCCAAAAATGTAATTTTCTTTACATGGTGTTTTCTTTTGATACTGCATAGATCCTTGATAATTTTAGCATAAGCTGGAACCTGTTTAATCAAATGTAACAAGGAAAGATTATTCTTAACTTGTTTCAAATGTTCTAAAATTTCACATTGAATTTCTGAATTTTTCCTAACAGATTGAAGAGCTTGGGAAAAAGGCCCTAGGAATGAAAATTTATTTTCGAGCTCTTTTTCAACTTGGCCTCTTTTTTTAGGGGGCGTCTTTACTACTCGTAGTTACATCGGTTGGAGAAGTAGGCTCACTCACAATCTTATCACTTCAAGTAGTAATGACATTGACTTCTCTGAGATTTTGTGCATTAAAAGTAGAGCATTGTGCCATAAATTGCCATTTTGGATTAGATTATGGTTGAGATGGAAACTTACCTCGCTCTTGTATAGTTAAGGTACTGGTCAGCTTAGTGGTTTGACTATTGATTTCTTTATTTTTGTCTACCACCTATGAAAGAACTATCTCAAATTTTTTATTAGTCTTATTTTGTGCCTCTATAAATGCTTGTAATGTGTCATCTAAAGGAATTTTAGTTAGTTGTTCATTATATTGAGGTGCAACATAAGACTTTGGGTGCTTGTTATTCTTATTTCCAATGGTTGTTGGCTTGTTGGTCAGATTTCCAACTGAGGTTTGAGTGGTTTCTCCAATCAGGATTATAGGTTTCAGAGTAGGTAAATAAGGCTTTTTGTACATCCTTAGGGCATTATATTAATCCTCATATATCTCTCTCATCTCACTATAAGTAGGGCAATCCTGAGCTAAGTGTTTTGCCCCTCCACAGATAAAATAGACACAATTTGACTCAACCCTAGCAATTGTGTGGGTGACTATTTTATCTTTGGTTTTCAAGGCCTTCAATTTCTTAGTTAAGACCTCTAACTGGGCTTTAAGGTTATCATATTCCCAAAGATGGAAAATACCACTAGGTCGTGACCTATTTATGCTTTGAGTAGCGCTAGGTCTAATTCATGTATGGGCTTTTTCAGTTAATTCATTAAAGAATTTTATGGCTTCCTCAAGATCGTTTGAAAGAACTCCCCATTACATATCATCTTAACAAATTGGTGCTTTCTAATTGTGAGTCCCTCATAGAAATAGCTAACTAAGCGCTAATTTTCATACCTATGGTGAGGGCACAGATTTAACAACTCTTTAAACCTCTCACAGGCTTGATACAAGGTTTCACTGTCTTTTTGGGAGAAGGAAAAATTTGTCTTTTTGGGCTATTAATTTTATGTTGTGGAAAGTATTTATTAAAAAGTGCTTAAGTCATTTCTGCCTAAGTTCTTATAGACCTCGACCTCAAAGAGTATAGCCAACGTTTTGCTTTATCTTTCAGATAAAAAAGGAAAAATTTAAGCCTAACAATGTCTATGGCTTCGAGTTAGCTATGAAAGGTGGCAACTACCTCTTCAAATTTCCTAACCTGTACATAATAATTTTCATTATCTAGACTATAAAAAGTGGGCAAAAGATGTATCATTTCAAGTTTGAAATCCAAATATGGTGTGTTAGGTGAAAATATAATGCATGATGGTATGGCTATGCGAGTAAGATGCAAGTAATCGTTTAGAGTCCTAATGGGTTTATCATCGTGTTGGCTCGTTATATTGGAATTACAAGATGAACTAGATGGTGGATTCTCTTCCTTTACAAATTGTAGTGGTGGTTCTAGTTTTACTTCTCTTACAAATCTTTCTCGTTTGTCTCTAAGTCGATATATACATTCTAACAATATTTTTCTTTTATATTTTTCAACTATTTTTTTAATGAAGGAAATTCTCAAGGGAAAATTAAGAAGTGAACAAAAAAAATTGGGTGGTAAAATCAACCATAAAAATTAGATAAAATACAAGAAGTGAAATAAAATACAACAAGAAATTAAAAGAGTTAGGTGGTAAGAGCAATCATAAAATATAAAATAAATAAGCTATACAAATACAACAAATGAATAAAAGAAAATAAACTAAGCTAGGTGGTATAATCAACCATGCAAAATTAAATAAAAATACAAGAAGATAAAAAAAAAAGTTAGGTGGTAGAATCAACCATGAAGAATAAAATAAATTACATCAAAGAAAATAAATTTAAGAACTAAAATTTTACAATGAAAGGTAAATGTAAAAAGTTACCGCTTTAGTATTGATAGACATAACCTACTTTCGCCTAATGTGCCTCCTCGGCAACAGTATCAAATTTAGTTTACGCTCAAAGTGTAATATGATTATCGCAGTATAGATTGAGGTGTCGATCCTACGAGGAAGCTTTTGAAAAAATAGATTAGCGAAATAAAAATATTAAAATAATAATGAAGGAGAAGATTAAATGTGAGATTGATATAGAGAAGGTAAAATTAAAAGTGAATTAAGGAAGAAAATTATAATGATATAAGCAAGACTTCGAGAGTCACTAATATGATTCATAAATCTATTCTATACTTTGATTTAATAATTATAACTCAATTGAAAGTTTCACATCCCAAACAGTCAATCGAAAGATATGTATAATATGACATATTTAATAATAAATATATTTGACATGACTAAACTCTTTGTAAATATTATCATAAACCATGTTCATCTATACAAGTTATCTAAGAATGACAATATATCATTTTAACTATATTGCAGTAAAAGATTAACTTGTAAAATGATATAACCAGTAGTAATTATAATTCAACAGGAATCACATAAAGAAAGCATGACTGAAAATATATGAAACATGAGAATTATAAATTTTGGATCATAGAAAAGTAATAGATAAGAGTTTAGACACAATAAACTTACAATATTGTAGCTCTTAATAAAGAATCAAAGTCTAGAAGTAGATTTATTACACATATAAGTTCATTTCTAGCCTTACCAAGAACTTTAACCTAGCTTACAATTCTTTCTTATGAATATTAAAGAAAAGTATTTAAGAGAATTGTAAGACATGAAAAATGTCCATTAGCCTTCTAAAGGTATCCTTATATAGGCAATGAATGAGAGCATGTTTAGTGTGACTTCAATCAATATAATTTTTTGCCACCAATACCTTCACCTAATTGCAGTACCTTTTTGATAATAGAAACAATTGATCTTGCTTTTGAGATAAACATAAAAGTTGTATAATTTTGTCTATTCTTTTCATAGACATTATGTTCATGCAATTTGGATTAACATCCTATGAGATATAGTAAAAATACCAAAGTAACATCAGATTTCAACTAACAACTCTTTTATCAATTTGAAGCCCGATTTTGACTATGATAATGACTGTGTTAGACTTTGGTATCAATATAAGAGTTGTAGATAACTCAACATTTCCCAGCATTAAGAATTATACTAATTAAATACATATTTTATAAAATAAGGTCAAAATACAGGAAATGGGTTAAGCTGAGTGAAAGTTGTAATTTAGTTCTATTAAATCTAAATTTTGGCCTATGAAATGTTGGATTTGGCTTTTTGACTGTTTTTCAAGTTAATGTAAGATTGAGTCATGACACTCTAGGTTCAAGAATTTCTTCATTTCGATTTCTACATTGAGAGTTATGTCTATTTTTCTAAACCTGTACAAATAGCATTCATTAATCATAATTTAAGGACAATACTTTATTTTAGGTTTAAAAATACAAAAATGCTAAAATTAGTGACATCTTAAATGTTAAATAGTGATTGAATCTCTAAATAAATTTACATTTTAATGTGTTCATCAACATGGGGAGAGTAACTACAATTTAATCGATAACGACAAGGAAAACAACATGTTCATACGTGGGCAAAGATGAAGTATTGCTTCAACAAAATTTTCTTTCTCTCAACTATGAACAATTTTTGTATCAATAATACCGAACTTTTCGACAAGTAAATCGAGGAGTTTCAAGCTATACTGAGGAATTTTACCGACTAAGTGCTTGATATAAATTTTTTATAAACTATGGATCAACAAGTGGCGCACTATATTAGAGACTTGAAATTGGCAATTCAAGATAGATTAGCTTTCCATACCGTTTGGACCTTGACTAAAGTAGTAAACTTAGTCTGGAAGATTGAAGCTCAATTAAAATGACCAATTATTCAAAGTAATTTTTAGAAATCTATCTTAGACACCCTAACCACCTAAGAAGATCCACAACAACCAGTAATAATGAAGGCAACTATAAACCCCATACCTATAACCCAAGCTTCAGGACAAGGACAAAATATAAGTGCTATAACTAATCAAACACCAAATTACCAGGCAAATTAGGCCAATCCTAATATATATGCACATCCAAACCTTGGTAAATGCTTTAGGTGTAACCAATCTGATCATCTTTTAAATTAGTGTCATAATCAAAGATCTATTAATCTAATCGAAGAAGGGGAATCAAACATAGAGGAACAAGAATTTGTCGATGAAACTTATGAAGGTACTGAATATACTGAAGGAGCTGAAGGGAAGACGATTACTTGTATTGTTTAGTGACTTTTATTAGCACCCAAGAAGACTGATGATTCATGATTCATGATGTCATAAATTTTTTAGGACTCAATGTACTATTGGTAACAAGGCCTTCAATGTAATTATTGATAGTGGGAGTTGTGAGAATGTAGTCTCTAAAGTGTTATTTAGGGTGTTAAATTTTCTATATTGAGAAATATCTCTCACCATACAAGATTGTATAGATCAAGAAAGGTTTAGAAGTTTAGGGAATAGATGTTTGTAAAGTTCTTTTTATCTATTGGCAAGTACTATAAGGATAATGTTACATGCGACATAGTTGATATAGATGCTTGTCATGTTCTCCTAGGAAGACCGTGACATTTTGATGTTGACGCTACTTATAAAATTTAGGTAAACACTTATGTTGCTACCACAAAAATAACAAACAAAGCTTGAAGGTATTAGTAACATGGCTAGAAAACCTTTTACAATTATATAAGGACCTAAATTTTTAGAGTAAGTCACAGAACCCAACTTTATTATAGCTCTAGTTGTCAAGGGTTCTTCCATATATAAGGTGGTTATTCCTACAAAGGCTAATCAACTCCTTGAAAAATTACAAACTTGTCGCCTACAGAGTTGCTAAATAAATTGCCACTCATACGCAATATTCAACACCATATTGATTTGGTGCCTGGTGCTACTTTTTCTAATTTACCATATTATCATATGAGTCTAGCAGAATATAAAGAATTATAGTGATAGGTTAATGAGCTATTAGATAAAAGATTAATTAAAAAAAAAGTGAGTCCTTGTGTAGTACTTGCTTTACCCACTCCAACCAAGGATGGGAATTGGAAAATGTGTATGGACAGCTGTGCTATAAATAAGATTACTATCAAATATTAGTTTTCCATTCCATGCCTTACTGATATGCTTGATATTAGAAAGAGATATGGTGTTCACTAAACTTGATTTACATAGTAGCTATCATGAGATTCGCATATACCTTAGTGATGTGTGGAAAATAACATTAAAAACTAAAGATGGTCTTTATGAATGGTTAATAATGTCTTTCGGGCTGTCTAATGCACCTAGTACATTTATGTGAATGATGAATCAAGTTCTTTGACCATTTATGAGAAAATTTGTAGTAGTCTACTTTGATGACATTCTTATTTATAATCGAGGCTATGAGGAACATTTGGCGCATTTCAGAGAGGTACTTTTAGCCTTACATGCTAATAAATTGTATATTAATTTAAATAAATATAGCTTTGTGGCTAACCATATTTTATTTCTTGGCTTTATAGTGGGAAAAAATGGTATTCAAGTTGATAAGGCAAAGGTAAAGGTAATTCGAGAATGGCCAACCCCTAAAAAAGTATGTGAAATGCTTTTTATAATAGTTGATCGATTTTCCAAGAAGCTTCACTTCATTCCATGTAAAAAGACTATGGACGCTTCCCATGTGGCTCATTTGTTCTTTTGTGAGATTGTTCATTTACACGGTATACCTTGTTCAATTACTTCATATCGAGATGTCAAGTTCTTAAGTTATTTTTTGTGCACATTGTGGAAATTGTTTGATACTTTCTTGAAGTATAGTAGTATAAGCCATCCATAAGCAGATGGGCAAACTAAAATGGCTAATCACACATTTGTCAACATGATTCAGTCAGTTTGTGGTAACAAACTGAAGCAAAGGGATGTTTCCCTTCCATAGATTGAATTTTCTTTTATCTGTATACCCAACCGTTCTACTAAGAAGACATCATTCAAAGTTTCTACTAGTGCTAAAAAATATATTATAGATTTATTTGTCTTCCTCTTTCTCTTGATGTCAATCTTCATTATGAGGAGTTTGCAAAGCATGTTTAAAAATTCATCAAAAGGTCAAACAAAACCTTGAAGAAGCCAATTTACATTATAAAACTGCTGCATATCAAGATCGATGTCTCAAGTTGTTCAATAAAGGAGATTTGGTGATGATCCATCTTCGAAAAAAATTGTTATGATGTAGGCAAATATAATAAGCTCAAAGAAAAGAAGATTGGTTCTTTTTGTGTGTTGCAGAAGATTGGCGATAATGATTATAAGATTGATCTTCCTATCAACTTAAACATTTTATTACTTTCAATGTTCCTGATATCTTTGAGTATTTTCCTCTGGATGAATTATTTTTACAACCATAAATCTCGAGCGTGAGTTTTTTTTTTCTTTCAAGTGAGGGAGATTGATGTAATACATAATTAAGTTTCCTATTTCTTTTAGTTTTCTAATTAGTTTTCCACTAGTTTCCTAATTAGTTATCTACTATTTTTTAAGATTTCTCAATCTCATTAGTTTCCTACTAGTTCTCTACTAGTTTCTTAATTAGTTCTCTACTAGTATTTAGGATTTCCAATCTTATTCTTATTAGTATTTGGTTTATTTTCCTATATAAAGCTTGTACTTGATTGTATTCATAATTCATTGCAAATTATCAAAATAATAATTCCAGTTTCTATATAAAGCTTGAGTGTTCTTAAGTGAATTTCTTTGTTTCATTTTGAAACATCAACTTCGCTGCATAACTTATTTGCTCAGTGGTGTGACTATTTATAGCCTTGTACCATCTTGATTTCATGAGTGCTCTAGAGATGTTTGCCTAGCTCTTATAGGAATTAACTCAATTTTACACTAAAAAATGTGAACCTCCATCAAATGTGTTCTGCAATGTAACACATCACTATACAATAATGGCTTATGGAGTTCATTGAGAGATTAATCTCACCATTTTTCACTGTAGAAGTATCTAGCTTTAGGGAGGACTCTTAATTTATGTAATCAGTAATACAACAAGACAACAAGAGATTTGTTATTACCCCTATGAACATACTTCATGGGATCTCTAGTCATATAGGTTGTGTTATAATCACTTTTTCCTTATGTTATAGGTAGAAGTCTTATCCTCCATTAACATTTATTCCACCAACTTTATATATAGTCATTTTATCAGAGGATTGACCGAATTCAACTATAACCTTACAAAATCTAGGCTCATTACCCCAGATTTTAGCAGCTGCTTAATATACTATGTCTTAGACGTATATGTTTACTTTTCACATTACAGATTTTGCTTTTCACTCTAGCTATTACGGCTTGACAATTACAATAAATTAAAATTGATGTAGGAGGATTAGTGTTAATAGGAAGATCATTTATGCATGTTCTCAACCACCTAACTTTAGTATAAGCCTTTTCTAAAGCTATCAATTTTGACTATAGTAGATCGAGCTATGCATGTTTATTTAGTGAATTTCTAACACACAACATCTCCTCCCTAGGTGAATGCAAATCCACTAAGTATATTTAATTTTATTGAATTCAGAGATCCAGTTTGCATCACAATAACCTTCCAAGTCAGGTGACAATCTACTATATATGAACCAATAATTCTTATTGCCTATCAAATATTTTGCAAGTCTATCCAAGGCATTCAATCCTCTTTGATTGGTTCTAAGTATATCTACTTAGTCTCCTTACTGCATATGTTATATCAGGCCTAGTATTGTTCATTAAGTACATGAAAATATTGATGATTTGAGCATATCGAATATGATTATCACTATGCTCATTATTCTTAAATTGTTTTATACTAGCATAATAGTGTTGCCGTTGATTTACATGCTAAGAACCCAAACTTCTTTAATAATATTTTCACATAGTGGTCTTGAGATAATGCGAGACTATTGCATGTTCTCACTTTCTTGATCTCAAGTATTACTTCTACTTCTCCCATATCTTTAATATCAAATTTTATAGAGAGAAATCTTTTAGTCTCATCTATCACTTTTATACTAGGGCTGAATATAAACATGTTATCCACACAGAGACAAATAATTATAAAATTTTTAGTATAAAATATTTTAAAGTAGATACACTTATCTGAATCATTAATCATATAACCATTTGATACCAAAACGTAATCAAGAACTTGACATCCCTATCAAACATAATAGCCTTAAGAATACCTGCAAATGCACCACTTCTCTAAAAACAAATCACTAACATAAGTTGTGTCAACAATAACTTTATGCGAAATAAAATGAGTCCACTTCAAATATCTATTCATGACTACTAAAATTGAATCCTTACCTCATTGTATTTTAGGTAGTCCTGGAACAAAATACATAGATCCTCCTATTTATGGTTAGAAATAGGTAGAGAATTGAGTATAAAGCCTAATATTTTTGCTATATCCCTTCAAAACTTGACAAATTTGATAGCTCTTACAATATTTCTCATATCTTTTTTCAGTCGAGGCCAATAATATCTCTTTTCTCTAATGAAATTGTCTTATCTTTTCTTACATGACCTCCTAAGTCACTTCTATGTTACTCTCTAATTAATCGTTCTCTTAAGGAAATACGAGGAATATATAATTGGTTACCATGAAAGAAATAAACATCATGTATAAGAAAATTATAAACATTATGCTTAAGACAACACTACTTCTAAATGTCACAAAAACCCTCATCATTACCAAATATCTCCTTTAAATAGTCAAAGCTAATCACCTTATTCTATATGATTTCTAATAAATCAGCTCACCTATTTGATGTATCCACAACTTTCTTCTGTTGATTCGACTTATGCTTCTAAAAAAGTGAACTTACGTTAAAATGTCACTCATCTGGCGTGCATGTCATTGACATGATTCTATGAGTCAATAAACTTGAGGCTTAGTTGAAAGTGACCAACTGTAACATCATCAGATAAATTCCTCATATAGTCAGTGATTTTTTTAATACTAAATGCTCTCTCTCTCTCTGAGATGATATATTCAAAGGTAAAATTCTTGTAGAGATACTCAATCTAAATAAGATTTCAGATATAAACATCACTGGAAATATTATTTACGGTGAATTTCCATCGTCCATTTCTCAGTGCAGCTTTCTAACAACAGATGGTCTTAGTAAAAATAGTCTCTATAGGGAGATTCCACCAAAAGTTATGATGAACTGCTAGATTTCACCGTTCTAAATTTGTTATAGTTTTTTTAGGTAAGTAAATAAAGAGAATTTTATTGCTAAATCCAACAAAATACAAATGAATATAAAGCTAAGAACACTGAACAATAAGAAAAACAATGAAAACAAGAATTAAGTTTTACAACCTGATTATAATATTTTCAATGGTTGTCTATTTAAAGTATTAATACATTTAATTCATACAACATCTTTAATGCATCGAAAAAAAATTAATAATATTAAGAGATTTATGTTGGAACACCACTTAATTTTACTCATACCATATGCAATAGATGAAAGTAAAAAAAAAAAAAAGTGACTAAGGTTGTTATAGTTGAGTATGATTAAGGTTGGAGCTACCTTGTTATTATTCGAATTTATAGAGAATATTAGGCAACCACTCGGTCAGTTGAAAGTGACTAACTATAACATCATCGAAGAAATTTCACCTATAATTGGTGATTTCCCTAATATTAAAAGCTCTATATCTCTTGCTCTAAGATGATTTATTCATTTCCCTTATTCATTTCTCGATGCAGTTTTTTAACAACAAATTATCTTAGCAGAAACAATCTCTATGAAGAAATTCATCGGAATTTTTATGAATTTAGTTTTGATCATTCTAAATTTATTTAGAAATTATTAAGTTTTATAATTTTTTAAGTGGACTCATATATTAACAATAATTATATGTTATGGGCTATCTTTAATAAGAATTAATTTAAATAATGTTGATGGAGGAATCGTCATTCTCATTCTTGAGATTAGGTTAAAGTGAAAAACTCTAAGTTTACTCTTAAACCCCAATCTCTTGTGTAGCGAAATAATCTGTATACCAAGCAAAATAGTAAGAATTCAAATCAGAATATAAAAGAGCACAACACAATCTTACATAGTTCGTCCAATTACCTACGTCTACAGTAGATCCAAGGATCTTAGCCTCTCTTATTAACTCCCTAGAGATTTTACAAGAAAAATCCAATGCAAAACCCTCAAAAGGACCTAGTGTTTAGTATACCCTTGCTCTATTATAAATAATGAACACTCAAACGATGGTTTCACTCTAGCGCACATAAGCACTTATTGTCTACCCAGTTCTTCCCTTCTCTTAGAGTCTCTCTTAATACTTGATATCAACTAAAGAGTTTACAAGTGTTTATATAGGGGTTATTTCATGCATACTAACTCTATTTCTTGTTGGAGTAAGAGTTCACTTGTTTTGGAAGTGCAAAACTTCCCAAAACTCAAAATTCGGATAAAAAATAGACTTGTCTTGGCTCTAGCACCGTAGCACTAAGGTCCTGGTGCCACGGTGTTAGGTTTCTGTTCTGAGTGCTGTAACGCTCAGCCTTGGTACCTCCTCTGCGCTTTTTTTCACTTTCTTTGCATCTTTGACTCCCGTTTCGCTTCCCCCTTTGTGTCTCATATGTCCTAGACTTCTCTATACATGTCCCGCATGTTCTAGACTTCTTATGACTCTCATCTTTGGTATTTATCTCAATTCTTGTCCAAACAAGATTGTTGAATCACCAATTCTCTAACAAATAATTTATTTAAGCTATCTCTTATTAAGCTCTAGTCTTTTAGAGATATATAATTTGATATTGACTTATAATATGCAGAGACATAATACTAGTTAAAATTATGATTTGATGGAATTATAGTTTAGCCAAGCACATAAAAATATCTTTTAAGATTGTGGTTTCAAGTCAAATAACTACACATAGAGCTCTTCTCTTCTTTTTTATTACAAAGAGAATCATGTTGAGCACTATATAAATTTGATTGTAAAAGGTTGTTACACTCTTGGTTCTCATTCAAGGTCACTATTTTTTATGTTCAATCATTATAGATTACTCAAGTATTTTTTTTAACATCTATCTTGATAATTTGGTATGATAAATTTAAATTTGTATTTTATGAGATATCAGTTTTACTCATTTATGTCTAACAAAAACAACCTTATTGGTGCAATACCAAATGAAATTTAATAGGAGAAGAGTCTAACAACTCTTTATCTATCTTCTATATACATTTCAATAGTATATTTCCTTTTAGTGGTAAATTTCTAGCCAACAACAAAAAATCATTTGTTAAAAATCTAAATGTTTATTTATTTTAGAATAATAGTTGCCTAATTTTGACAACCACAGTTCATGATAGTACATGGTTCTTTGGTACTTTAATGGAGCTTGTAATTAGAGTTATTGATCCAAATTTTAGAGCTAATGGTACTGCCTTTAGGCTCAACAAGTTCCTACATGAAGCCAATGCCTTCGAATATATGTCAAGCCTTGCTAGCATAATTGGCTCCAAGAAAAATAATTTATTTTATGAAATTTGTGTTTACCCCAGTAGTCATACATCTATCGTATTCGGGAGAGCTTGCTGGTTCGGGGGTAGGGTACTAAAGATCCTCGGACTTCCAGGCGGTTTTTCTTTTGGGCAGCAACTCACCGAAAAAAGAAAGGTTTTGGAAGAAAAAAAAGTAGATTCCCTTTTGTGACCAAGAGCCCATCTTAAATACAATGCGGTAGGGTACTCCTTAAATGCCTTTCTGAATATTCTTCAATGTCTCGGCTATTCACGGAACGTGAAAGGCAGATGAATAAGCATCTGCTTTCAGAGAAATGAAACTGGTTGACTATATTTTTTCAATTTCACTTGCACTCAATATTTCATTAGACCAATCAAGAGATAACAGTAAATTAGGTTTGAGACGGATACTCTTAAATTTGTATTTGCATTCGCTTAAAAAATAAAATATCAAATCCTTCTTAAATCTGATGCGGGTTTGGAGTTTTATTACCAAACCTGCAACGACTTATCCGCTTAAAATTTAAGCGAGTTTTGAATTAATATAATAAAAATACAAAATTATAACCTTAATTTCGTTGAAAATCTATACAATATATCAATTATAATTCTAATTTCATTTACGTTAAATATTATAATTATAATTTCAATTTAATTACAATAAATGTTATAATTTCAAATCTAATTTCGAATTTAATTACATTAAATGTTATAATTTCAATTACGTTAAATATTTTAATTCTAGTTTTAATTTTGATTTTAATTACATTAAATGTTATAATTTTAAATCCAATTTTGATTTCAATTACGTTGTAGATTTAGAGTTCTATTACCAAACCCGCAACGAGTTATCTACGAATTTTAAGCGGGGTTTGAATTAATATAATAAAAATATAAAATTATAACCTTATTTTAATTGAAAATCTATAAAATTAGCTATTAAAATAATATCAATTATAACTCTAATTTCATTTACGTTAAATATTATAATTATAATTTTAATTTCAATTTAATTACAATAATTATTATAATTTTAAATTTAATTTCGATTTTAATTACGTTAAATGTTAAAATTTTAATTACATTAAATATTTTAATTTTAATTTTAATTACGATAAATATTATAATTTCAAATCTAATTTTAATTTCAATTACATTAAATGTTATAATTATAATTCTAATTTCGATATCAATTACATTAAATATTACAATTTAATTTCAATTTTGATTTCAATTACGATAAAATATTCTAATTTCAATTCTAATTTTGATTTCAATTACGTTAAATGTTATAATTCTAAATCTAATTTTAATTTTAATTACGTTAAATGTTATATTTTTAAATTCAATTTCAATTACGTTAACTGTTTTAATTCCAATTCCAATTCTAATTTTATTTACATTATATGTTATAATTCCAACTTTAATTTCAATTTCAATTGTCTTAAATGTTACAATTTCAAATGCAATTTTAATTTCAATTACATTAAATATTATTATTCCAAATCTAATTTCATTTTTAATTTCATTTGCGTTAAATGTTTAATTTTAATTAAAATTAAAATTAAAATTATGTTAAATGTTATAATTTAAAATTCAATTTTAATTACGTTACATATTAAATATTCTAATTTCAATTTCAATTTTAATTATGTTAAAAGCTATAGTTTCAATGTCAATTATAATCATTAGTCACTTTGAACTAATTGTTTTTTTATTGAATAGTATGAGCAACATCAAATCAAATCTAGACCTTTTAATGTGGGCTAAAAAAATTACAAAATAATAATGATAATAATAACTCATATTTTTAGTTTTCTCTAAAAAACATTTAAAAAAATTATAGTATGCGTGAATACTCGGTGTAGGTATCTGCGGATTTTCATGAACCTGTACCTATACCAAATTCATTACGGGTTTTAATTTTATATACCAAACCCGTACCAAATTTGCTTCAAACCTTATCAAAATCTTCTCAATGCAGACTGATTTTAACGGATTTACGGATAATTTTATCATCCCTAACGCAACCCATGAATATTGCCCTATTTGTGCTAGTGCTTTGTGTTATGCTCTAAACACATATTTAAAAAATTCAAACTAACACAACCTTCGACTCACCAATTATAGTGTTTTGCCTATAAATTTAGAATAAAATTTATTTGACCTCTACTTCACCACTAACAAAAATAATTAATTATTTTATTATATAGCTTGAGTAGATAAACTCTAACCAGTAACTTTATAAACCAGGTCAGTTCAGTTCGATGGGTTAATTTGATCTATTCAATTTTTGCATATGGAATCGATGATATTAGAAGTAAACCAATCTAAAATCAAGTCAGTTCAGAGTTAAACCAATCTAAAATCAGTTTCTCTCACTGATATTAGAAGAAGTAAATATTATTAGAAAAAAAATAGTTATGAAAGAATAGCTCTATTTCTTTATAAAGTTTGTCTACTTAAACTGATAAATTTTGACAATTTCAAATTACTTATATGTGTAATAAGTAATCACTGAATCTTCTTACATATTTATTTTATAATGGATTATTTACAAGCCTAAAAAGAAAAGAAAATTATTTTTGTTTGGGTACGATTTTTGACTAGAGGCCAACCCAAATATAATGTGTGAAGTGTGAATGTTGAGTTAAGGAAGTCTAATTTTGTTGGCCTTCTATCACCAAGATTCAGGTTAGAGCTCTAATTTAGTTATCTAGAAATCTAGACTGAGTAGAAAGTAAGTTGAATACTAAGTCTGAGCTAGTCAACTTGAGAGAACCTGAGAAACACAAGAAACTCAATGATAGTGGTTGGCACCAATGAGGTGGCCAACAATAACCATTCGATGCTTAGGTTAGGTGGCTGCTTAGTAGTGAATATTTACTAGGGTTTCTTTCCCCTAGAGAGAGAATTTAGAGTTTTTTTTTATAGAGAATGATGAGAGTTTTCTCTTACTAAGGTTCTTGTGATTTCGAATTCCCTCTTTACCACTTTCAAAATTGGAGATTTAACTTTAGCTTGAAGGGTGCCAGTCTAAAGATTTCCTCTCAAGGGCGACATGTGGCAAAACACAATTGAAGAATCATCCCTATCATGAGGAGTATTTGGTAGAACTTTCTTAGAGGGGGTAAGAATATAATTAGACATTTTTTTATATTTAAAGTACTAAGTATAATTGTGATTGGTCATTTTTTAGAGTAGTCAACTCTAGTTGGTAAACCTGGGAGCACTAAGCGATCACTTGACTCTGTTCACCTAAGCTCAGTGGGTTTAGTGTTGAGCTTTCTCAATAACTCTAGACAATATTGACACTGTGTCAACAGTGCCAATAGGAGATAGGTTTCTAGAGTATGTTGACGTGAAGGTCATCATTAGTTCTTTCATGATTTTTTTATTTGACCTTATCTTTAGGTATAGTAATTGAATGATGTGGTGTTTAAGTGCTCCTCTAATGGGTCTAGCTAGTTAAATGGCAAGGACTTGAGCTATACTAACATGTACGCCTGCTGATGAGCCTATGATGATATGATAAGTGTCCAATTCATGCATGATGTGCCCTCTAACATCGGGTACTGAGTGGTGACATATGTCTTGATATGGGTTTCATTCAATGAACTTTTTTGACTGAATTATAAAGCTCCAAGTGTTTGGAACTAGGCATAATTTGTTGAGGTACCTCATTTTGGCCTGGGTTTCTAATAAAGAGAATTAAGCCTGAGTGCCAAATTGAGCTTCCTTTAGTACCCCCCCCAAATATTTTTTTTTCTTAATACCTTTTTTTAAATGTTTTAAAAAATTTGTTATTTTATTTTAAAATGTAAATAATTATGTTTAATACTCTTTTTTCTTTAAAAATCTCTTTAAAAGGAGTAATAAGTAATTTTAAAGAGAAAAATAATATATAAATCAACTCAGAAGAAACTTTTTGAATATTTAAAATCAAATAGGATTCCAAATAGGATTCCAAAAGCAATATAGAAAGGTATAAGGCACATTTAGTCGCTAAAGGTTTTAGTCAAAATAATATATTGATTATAAAGAAACTTTCTCTCTAGTTTTAATAAAAGACTTTTTTATAATCATTATGGTACTTGTAACTCTTTATGATTTAGACTAATACCAAAAGGATGTCAAAACAACATTTCTCAATGGTAAAATTGAAGAAATAACTTATATGGTGTAACCAAAAACTTTTGAATTTAAAGATTCAAAACATCTAGTATTCAAGCTAAAGAAATCCATTTATAGCTTAAAGCAGACATCCTGCCAATGATATCAAAGGCTTGATCAAGTGATCACCTCCTTGGGATTTAAAGAGAATATAGTTGATCAATGTATATATCTCAAGTTTGATGGGAACAAATTTATTTTCTTGGTGCTATATATAAATTGTATTCTACTAGCAAACAGTGAAATGGGCTTGTTGTATAAAACCAAGAGTTTTTTGTCAAGTAATTTTGATATGAAAGATCTTAGGAAAGTATCTTTTGTATTAGGTATACAAATTTATCCAGACTGTGCTCGAGTTGTACTTGAATTGTCACAAAGAGATTATATCAATAAGATGCTTAATAGATTTGACATGAAAGGTTATGCGCCAGAAAATATATCAATTGCAAAGAGTGGTAAATTTAGTTGGCTCCAATGCCCAAAAATCAATCTTGAAAAGAAATGTTTTTTGAAAAGATTCCTTATGCATATGTGGTAAGGAGTCTCATATATGTACAAGTTTGTAGGCATCTAGATATTGCATACATAGTTGCATTGTTGAACAGATATCTCAATAACCTAGAACGGATCATTAGAAAGTAGCACAATGAGTTATGCATTGTTTATAGAGAACTAAGGATTATATACCCACATATCAGAGATTCAATCATTTGGAGATCATAGGGTATTTCGATTCCAAGTTTACTAGGTGTCTCGATAGCGTAAGAATCACTTTTGGATACGTTTTTATGTTAGTTTGAGGAGCTGTATCATGAAAAAGTTTCAAACAAACACTCGTAGCTCTTCCACCATAGAAGTAGAATTCATAGCTTGCCATAAAGCATCGAATCAAAGGATATGGCTACGAAAATTTATCATTGGGTTGTGTATAATTAATGGTATTGAGAGACTTTTGAGAATAAATTATGATAATAAGGCTGCCAAGTTATATTCAAAAAACAATAGAAGCTCATCGAAGTCAAAGCACACTGACATCAAGTCTTTAGTTGTTAAAACTTACTTATAAGAAAAAGCAGGCTAAGACCAAGGCGATCTAGGAAGAGAATGTGGGAGTAAAGGGTTCAAAGTCTTCAAGTGTCTATTGAGCACATCAACACAAATTCTATGATTGCAGATTCGCTCACTAACCATCCAAAGTATTTTATGAGCATGTGATTCATATGGGTATAGTTCATGCTGATGATATACTTATATGGTAGGAGTTTGTATCTTGACATTATATGTGATATAGTCATATTTGTTATACTAATAAGATTAGTGTATTATAGTTTCTTTGTTTATTGAGTACTTTAAAATAAAGTTATAAACTTTCTACTGCAATTTTGCGTAAAGTTTTAAAAGTTTATTTTTTGACCCTTTTGAGTTGTAAAGAATGACCTTTTATCATAATACATAAAATTTTTATGCTATATATCCATACTTAATTTATGTCATTGATTATTAAAAATATGGTGACCATTAAAAGGTGTAGTGAAGATCGCTTTGATCCTATACTGATATAATCGATGGACCAAATTATTTTATAAATATTTTTGTTTTTAAACACCAAAGGTTGACGTTATTAAATTCTGTCACTTATAATTTTAGATAACATATGTGATCCAAGTAGGAGATTGTTAATATTTTCTTTTTTGTGGGTTCATATATTAACATTAATTGTGCATGGACTAACTGTTTAATTAGAAGCCTAATAAAAGTGATCTAATAAATTATTGTGGCCTAACAAATTATCAAGTTTTATTGGTATGCTTACATATGTGTAAAACTGAATAACCAAGTTATTATGATTGATGGGCATATAACAATTTAAGTTATATAAAAGGTTAGTTTAAGGTTTCATAGTTTCAATTTTAATCATATGCTCTTTTTTCTATTAAAGAGATAATGATTATTAGTATAATATTTTGATAACTTGAAAGATCATAACCTCTAAATTGCTGCTTGATGAATTCAAGTATATTTTTTAGATCTTTTTTGTTTTTCATCATGTATGTTTTGATAATTTAATATAAAGATCCTGCAAAATTTTGTTGTGGTTTATAACCATATTTCATATTTATATTGACCATGATTGTAATGTATGGAATCATAAGTTATGTATGAATAAAAGTTTTTCTAATAGAAGGATAAGTTTCTAGCGATGACACTAGCAACCAACAACGAAACAGTTCAATTTAATCTGTTATAAATTAATTAATTTTAAAATAAAGATAATTTTGAAATTTATAATTTTTATGAAGGTAATTTCAGTATTCTACACTGTAAAAATTAGTTATAAACTAATCAACTTTGGAAAATTACCTATGTTATGTTTGAAAATTTAGTACAAAATTAAATTATTTAAAATGATCATTCCTAAATAATCACTTTTCAAAATGATTTATCAAATATATATAAGGTAGTGGATTAAAAACAAAAGCATTCTTTTACAATTTACCATATACCAAACATGTGCATATGTTTGATAAATCATTTTTGAAAATTGATTATTTATGAATCAACTTTAGAAAAAAAGTTGATTCTTAAATAATCACTTCATTATATTAAAGTACATTTATGTGCTTATTATATTGAAAAATTCTCTAAGTTGACTACTAATTTAATATAAATTTTTTTTTATCAAAATCAAATATTTTAAATTTTATTAACCAAATAAATATTATGTTGACTATTTTACCCTTATTACAATTTTAATAATCTTTTAATTAATTATAAAAAATATTATTTATAATAACAATAGTAGTTTTAAAAAAATAATAATATAATTAAATAATATAAATTATTTAATATTTTATTTTTTTATAAATGAATTAATATAAAAATAAGTAAAAATTAAAAATATAAAAATGCTCGCTGGGTGCATCGCTTGGCGCGCGCCCAACAATTGGGCAAAAGTTTGCTTTTATTTATTTATTAATTTAAATTTAAATTTTATTTAAATTAATTACATTTTAATTAATGTATTAAAAAAATTAATTAATTAAATACTTAATTTATTTTAATTAATTTATAAAAAATAAAAAGTTACTAAACTAAATAATTTATATTATTAAAATATAACTTTTTATTAAAATAATTAATTTAATTTTTTATTAAATTAATAAATAATTATATTTTAATTATATAATATAAATTATTTAATAAAATAACTTTTTATTTTTTATAAAAAAATTAATTTTAACTTTTTTATTAAATTAATAAAAAAATTATATTTTAGTTATATAATATAAATTATTTAATTAAATAACTTTTTATACTTAATAAATTAATTATTTTCTTTTTTAATACATAAATTAAAAATAATTAATTTAAATAAAAATAAAAAAATTAAATTAAAAAAGTAAGCAAAGCTTGGCAAAATATGCCAAGCTTTGCTTGGGCGCATGTTGCACCCAGCATGTGCCTGCTGTGCCTAGCAAGCGCCCACCCCCTCCCCAAGCAATATGCTTAGGGCATATACGTGGGGTGCGCACGTATGCGCCCTAAGTTTTTTTTTTAAATTTTAATTAAATTAATTATTAAAAAAATAAATTTAAAAATTTTAAATTATATTTATTTTAAACAATTATTTTTAATTTATGTATTAAAAAAGAAAATAATTAATTTATTAATTATAAAAAATAAAAAGTTATTTAATCAAATAATTTATATTATATAACTAAAATATAATTTTTTCATTAATTTAATAAAAAATTTAAAATTAATTGTTTTATAAAAATAAAAAAGTTATTTTATTAAATAATTTATATTATAAAATTAAAATATAATTTTTTATAAATTTAATAAAAAGTTAAAATTAATCATTTTAATAAAAAGTTATATTTTAATAATATAAATTATTTAATTGAATAACTTTTTATTTTTTATAAATTAATTAAAATTAATTAATTATTTCAATTAATTAATTTTTTTTAATACAATAATTAATTTAAATAAAAATTAGATTTAAATTAAAAAATAAATAAAAGTAAAAGCCAAGCTTTGTTGGGTGTTGGGCGCGCGCTAAGTGATGCGCCCAGCTCCTTTTCCCAGTTGTTGGGCGCGTGCCAAGCGATGCACCTAGTGAACAAAATGCTCATTGGGCGCGGGCTAAGCGATGCGCTCAGCGAGCAAATGCTCGTTGGGTGAGCGCCAAGCGAGCAAAATGCTGGCTGAGTGCATGCTTGGGCGCGTCCAACAAACATATTTTTCTTTTATGTTTTTAATTTTCACTTATTTTTATATTAATTATTTTTAATTTATTTATAAAATATTAAATAATTTATATTATTTAATTATATTATTATTATTTTTAAAACTACTATTGTCATTATAAATAATATTTTTTATAATTAATTAAAAAATTATTAAAATTATAATAAGGGTAAAATAGTCAACGTAATATTTATTTAATTAATAAAATTTAAAATATTTAACTCCGGTGAAAAAAAAATTATATTAAATTAATGATCACCTTAAAAAACTTTTCTATTATATTTTATAAAAGAGTATTATGTCATAGTAAAAAGATTACGAGGACCAAAATTTAAATTATTTGACACACTGTTCATCTCTCCATCTTAAATTATTGGCAACAATAATCAATTCAAATCGGCTACAAAACCCATTTATATATAGTTTAATACCAAATTAAAGTCAATTTTGACCGGCCAACTATCCAGTGATTTAGTGGTTAGTGCCAACATTAACTTCATCAGATACAATTATTCTCGTCGAAATATGCTAATTTTACTTTCTTAATACGATCTTATAACAAGGGTGCGCTTCACAATATCAATCATGTCCCTTTTGATGAGAAAATTATTAATATAATCATACTCTATGTGGAAGTAATTTGTACTTTTAAAATGGACTGTCATGACTATATACAGTATTATTTAAAAAAAATAAAATTTTGTTTTAACTCTATATACATAGAGTTAGAGAATTTTCTTGTCTTCTAACAACTCTTTACAATTGCCCATCCGCATTTAATAGATTTTGTATATTAATTCATACTTTAATATTACTTGTTAAAGATTTGACTCTCAAATTAAGCACCCTTAAACAAAGGATTTCATTTTTTAATTTTTTTTTTAAAAAAACCGAATTTGCTTTCAATTTAATCTCGGTAAATAACCTATTACCTCCCTCCAGGTTATTCGATAATTATAATTTCACCCTCAAATATTTTTAAAATACTTCATTTATCCCTTGTTTTGGTATTATTTACTCCTGAAAAATGTTCAATTATGCAATAAAAAGCAGAAATAGAGTATTTGAGTATGTTAGTGGAAAAAGTGGTAATTATGTGATAACTCAGGCAATAACTGGTTATTTTCCTTTTATCTTTGCCTCGTACTTTCATGTCCAAATGGCTTTTGTCTAACTCTCTATATGGGTAAAACACCTTTGCCTCGTTAATTTAGGGTTACAATACTGTTAATGGTCCAAAAATAAGTTTAATTTTGGGTCAAATCAAAATGGGTTAAATTTTGAGTTAAATTTTTGTGAATTAAGTCGGTTCGACTTAATTCTCCTAAGAAATCAAAACCCTAAAGTTAGTTCAAAATTTGACCTTTCGTCCTAATGTTGCGGTACTGCCAATGTAGCGTTGCGCGAAAGCCATTGCCTAATTGGTGTTTTGGTGCCAGGCTATTGTTTGCCTCAGCATTGCCGACACAGCTCCATGGCACCTAGGTTTTGACTATGGCGCAACGATCTATGTGAATGTGAAAATTTCAGATTCATCGAAGAACTTGAAAAACACTAAATTGAATGCGAATTTTGATGTTTTCATTCTTAATTTCTTAAATCAATGACCCTTTATCGAATATGAACCTTTAAAATGCAATGTAAACCATAAATATTATGTTTTCCTCAATAAAATCATGACATATTCACAAGATTCATACATATAATATATTTGCCCTAATAAACCATATAAGAAGAAACATTTAAATATGAATCTACGCATGAACAATCCTAATAATTTAACATGACTTTGCTCTAATACAACTTATTAGACATAATTATAAATTAAGATTAATACCCACAAAATACAACCCTCTTGATCTATCATGTCAAATTATTAGGATATATGTTGAGAAAACTCTACCTGAGAAATCTATAGTGATTAAAGCATAAGAATTAGTAGTCTTTAATGAGAATCGAAAGTGTAGCGGCCTTTTTTTTCTTTTACGATCTTGGTCAGAGATTTCTTAATGGGTTGCTTAACATTAATGCATAATTTCAACGTTGGGAGATTCCTGATGCTCGACGTCTGCTCTGGTATGTGAAATTGCCTTCTCTCTGCCCTTTCTTCAGAATCAGAAATATAAAGATGGTTTTGCATTCTTATCCCCTTTTTAGAATCAGATGATTGATGAATGGTTATCGTAATATGAACGACTTTGATAACGCAAAATTATAAGCTTGTGAACAATTTCAGGCAATCATTCATCCAAGTCATGTTAGAGAACCCCAAAGAAGCATCCTCAAGTTGGGAACAATTTAACGAGATACGAGAAAATTTCTCATGGCAGCAAGACAGCCAACTCTATAAAGTCATTGAGAATTTTGATAAGTTTGCGGGCCTTGTCAAATTGCTCATACATGACATCTAAGTGAACAAGAAAAAATAAGCAGATCTAATTTACGGGCCTTGTTAAGTCTGGAAATCTCTAAATGCCTAATTCCCAAAAACCTAGATATTAATCCATAAGAACACCGAATAAGGGCTTGGACTAGAGGCCTAAATATTGGAAACCTCAGATGATAAGGCAGATCACCTAAGTATCGTCAAAGGAATAAAGACCAAAGGCTCAAAATTTGTTCGGCTACTTAGACCAATTAATAAGATTAGGACCAACCTGCTCAAGTCTTACCTAAGCTGTCCAAAATCGCACAGTTTGGTGCTCAACGACATACTCAGAGGGTCGGAGAGCTCCAAGTCAGCAGTACAAGAATCTATAAGAGGACCAACACGGTAAATGTACCGAACCGCCTGTACACAAGAACTTTCAAAGACCATATAGGTCCACGCATTGTAAAGGCCGAGTAGTACATAGCAACCTAAAAGGGAAATATAAAATAGCCTAAATAAGGCAAGTCCTTAAAAGAGGCAATAAGTACAATTTCGAAGAGAGAATCGTGTTATTTTAAGAAGTTATCCTTTAAGTCACACCAAGAAATCAGAGAATTACCTAAAATAACTTCAAATTCAGCAAAGATAAGCATCAAAGCCCACAATATTATAAGAAGATCGACTCTATATAAAGAGGAGAAAACGGCTTAAAATAGGTTCCATCTTCTATCTTTAACATTTTACACATATTATGAAACTCTCTCAATTTTTCTTCTTCTTTCAGACAAACACCTGACTTAAGCATCAGAGAGTCTTTGTCGGAACTACCCCCGGCAAGGTCTTAACAATAGTTTTTCTTATGTTCGCAGGTGTCACGGTAAACAAAAGCCCAAATAGACCTGCAATTTCGGTCCACACAGGCAAAGCCCAAATTTTTGGTTCCTTTTACAAACAAATTTAAAACTCATTGACCCGAAGAAGCCATTTTTTTGGGTCAACAATTATTGGCGCCGTCTATGGTTATCAAGATAAAAAGCTTTACCCCATGCCTACCATCACACCACAAATGGCAGAACACTCATCCATAGACTGGAATCACCTTTTAGGACAACAGGCCGCAAATCTGGGTGGGAATAGAGGCCATAGAACCCATACAATATATCCAACAAACCCACTAAAAAGTTCTTTACCAGTGAAAATTCAAGAGAAATTAGAGACGTTGAGAGAAAAGAGAGAATATTTGAGGCAACTGATGGTTGAATTGATAAAAAATAATGGAAGAGAAAGAGGGGAAGTAAGGAACGATGGTAGGGGAAAACCCCAAGCTTTAGAAGTTCCAAAATTGGTTTAATCGGGGATGAAGTTAAAGACCCCACATGACCCAGCTAAAGTAGTAAATCATAGTTAGGTGCCTCTTAAACGGGAGATGTCGCGAGTCGAAGATTTCGATTAGGTTACGAGGAATGAGCGTCATTTCGAATAGCCTAATACCGAGCCTCCCCTGAAAGATAAAGTTCGCAACCTATAAAAGAGGTTGAAAACCCTATTAGAAGAGAAAGAAAAGAAAGAGCAGCTTACCCTAAAGAAGACTAAAATAGAAAGGAAGTCTTCATTAATTGATGAACTATGGGACATAGAACTTTCAAGCGGATCAAGCTGCTGAGTCTCTCAGTGTACAGTGGAGTCACTTACCCCAATCACTATATGGACCAAGTAACTGATTTATTTTTCATTGCAGGGCTCAGGCAAAAGTAGATATGTTGGCTTTTTCACATAAACATTAAGGGTTCAGCTCTTTTCTGATGCCAAGGACTGAAGCAGCATAGTATTTCCTCATACCATGAGCTTATAGAGAAGTTTGCTCAACATTTTTAGGTTTCCTATGAAGTTGTAAAGGATCCTAAATAGCTGAAGCAGGTTAGACATGAAAGGAATAAGAGCCTTAAAGATTATGTGAGGAGATTTCATAAGAAAGTGTCTTGTTTGGAGCATTCGACTAGCTTATAGCTCTTGAGGCACTTAAGTTAGGGCTAAAGCTGAATAGGTTATGGTATTACCTGTCTAAAAGTAATGTCCTGAGTTTGTAGTAGCATACAATAAGTCATTAAAATATATCGCTATAGCGGAAGAGGAAGAGGCAAAGAGATCTTCTACAGAAACTGCTCGGGGTTAAGTTTGCTTAAGAGAGAATGAAAGGTATAAAAAGAGAAGCAAGAGGTTGCTACCCCCTCTAATGTACTAAAGGGTGGATGGTGATTATCGACCTCATCAAAGGGTAACCTACATGAATAGATGCAATGTTCCTCCAGCTTGGAGGAATAACAAACAGAATAAACACCAGTCATATAATAATCATCTTAAGCGGCTTAAAAGTCCTAAAAATGCAAAGAAGCACCCTATAGAGGAAAACAGGGTGGCTCAAGTCAGAAGCTTTTTGCTACAAGATGTCTACAAAGCCATCAAGAATAAAGGCTTGCTCAATAAAATCTCTAACAAACGTAAAAGGGGTAGTAGCGGACAAATTTAAAAAACTGGTGTGAATTCCACCAGAGCCTAGGGTACGCCACAGAAGAGTGCCTTGAGTTGAAGAAACAAGTGGATGCTCTGATGAAGAATGGCTACCTAGAGGAGTTTCAAGTGGATAGATAGCATAACCCGTCTGTCGATCGTCCAAGTGGGTCAAACCCTAACACCGTAAGGATTATATCTAGATGACCCACACTAGCCAATGATTTTAACCAGCAAAGAAAAAATTATTCGCGGTACTCCATGATAAGGCTCATGTCATTTGTAATATACCCTTAACCAAGAAGCCATGATTACAATAGAAGGTTTCCATTACGTTCATAGAGGAAGATGCTCCAAGAGTGAGCTACCTTATGATGGTACACTTGTAGTATCAGTGCATGTTGCTGAGGTGGAGGTGAACAGGGTGTTTATTAACCTAGGTAGTTCAGGTGACATAATTTTTAAAAACACCCTAGATGAGTTAAAGATCAAGAATTTATATATAGAGAAAACCTAAACCCCATTACAAGGGTTTGTAGAAGGCCGTGTATTGCCAATTAGGATAGTTACATTCCCCTAACTTTGAGATAGAAGCTATATAAAAAGGCAGTTATGACCAACTTTGTAGTGGCCAACCAACCATTCCCTTACAAAATTCTTCTCGGGCTACCTTTTATAGGGAACAATAATGATGCTCTATCCATATACTATTTAAAGCTCAAATTCCCAGAAGGAATAGGGGTAGTGGTATGAGATCAAAAGATGGTAAAAAGTTGTTATGCTATATCAGCAAAGAGAATCTTCTACATCTCCACCGTTGATCCACATAAAGAAGATAAGGGGTCACTTAAACTAGTGGAGGAGTTAAGTCTGGTTTAGGTCAAACCCAGTGATCCAGAAAAAGTAATTAAGATTAGGTTCCAGTTAGAACCCAAAGTTAAAGAAGGCTTAACTGTGCTAGAAATTTTTTTTCTTGGATATCTTTGCTTGGTCCCATAAGGATATATCAGGAATCGATCCTGCCTCTGCCTCCTATGGGTTGGCTATAAATTCGACCTTTAGGTTAATCAAGCAGAAAAGAAAGATATTCAACTAAAAGATGAATGAGGTAGCGACAGCAGAAATGGAAAAGTTATTGGCTGCAGGATTCATTAGGGAAGTCAACTACATAGATTGGTTGGTCAACATTGTGATGGTAAAGAAGGCCAATGGAAAGTGGAGGATGTATGTTGATTTCACTGATTTAAATAAGGCATGCCCTAAAGACAGCTTTCTGCTCCCTAAGATTGATCAGTTGGTCTATTTCACTGTGGGGCACAAGCTATTCAACTTTATGGATGCATTATTTAGCTATAATCAAATTCTAATGTTTCCTCTAGACCAAGAGAAGACATCCTTTATAACTTATCAATGGATATATAGCTATGATGAACACTTGAAATTACACATTTAATAAGAGTTTTACATGATTGTTTTGTATTACTAGTGTATTTAATTTTTTTAACTTAAGTATGTTTACAATATTGTACTTAATTATCTTATAACTGTTTTGTGGCAGGTTCGGTAAAATGGGCATAACTTTCTACCTAAAGATCCAATTGAGGTGATTCTTAATCCTGTGCAGATATGACTCAATGGGCTAACATATTGTATTTCACAAAGCATTGGAAATTCGAGTGTTTAGAGGGTGAAAATTGGCCTAGAACAGAATTGATCTACAGTACAGACCCAGTTTGAACAGTTATCAGTATTTGGCCCATAACTATAGAAATACGTATCTAATATGTATGAGATCACTCAATTTGGAAAGATAAGAGACTTATCTACAACTTTTATGTTTTTAGTGACAGCTAATTCGGATCACATCAATTCCAAATTGGATAATCAAGTGGGTGCCCAAGTGATAATGAATGCAAATTATTTTGCCACCATTCTTGACTTTCATCAACCAAGTGGTTCCCTCCAAATTTGTCTCGATTTATCCATGTTTTTCTATAAATAGGTGGCTTGTTTATGCCTAGGGAATGTAATTAGAAAGTTAGAATTTAGTTCAAAATACTTTTCCTTTGTATCCATTTCCTTGTACTATTATTTCTCTTGTTTACTATTAAGTCATGTTATTTCTTCTTCCATTTCTTTTCTTTTCATTTAGTTTCATTATGTCCAAATAATTTTGTTTAAGCTAAGGTGAAAGGGTGAAGCTCTTGGCAAGGTAATAAGATATGTTTAATATTTATTCATGAATTTAATGCTTCATTTTTAAGTTATGCAAATTTATATATGATGTATTTATTTTGTTTGTAGAATTAATACCCTTTCTTCTAAAGTGGTGATTCTTGATTTATTATTGACAAACTTAATACTTGGCACAATAAATTCTTGAAACCATTTACAAGATTTGGTTTATATAACCTTTCTTATAAAGTGGGAGTCTTGATTTATTGTAGACAAATATAAAGATTGGCATAATAAATACTTGAACCCATTTATAAGATTTGGTGTATAATAATTGAAAAAAATAAATACTAATCAATATATAAATGATAATGAACTTTAATTGCTATATTTTCCGGTTGGAACCTCCTTTGTGTGAGGATTCCAATTGAGTTATAAAAAAATAAAAAGTTAAATATATTCTTACTTCTTATGCCAAGAGTGAATCCCCGTAATCTTAGCTTTTTATTTGAATTGGTTAATTGAAATAATATTTGCAAACATCTTATACTGCATTAATTATCTTTAAAGTGTTTATAATTTGTAATTTTAATTCTACTTCCCTGTGGATCGACCCCGTTCTCATCGGGTTATTTATTATTTCGACAATCCTGCACTTGGGAATAACTTCTATATTCTGGACGTGTCAAGCTACAAAGTGATGTCATTTGGTCGAAAGAATATAGGAGCCACCTACCAGAGGTTGGTGAATAAATTATTCAAACTCTTGATCGGTAAGAATATAGAAGTGTACATAAATGATATGATAGCTAAGTCCAAAGAAATGTGGACCATAGAAAGGATTTGAGGAAAGTCTTTAAAATCTTAAGGAAAAATGACATGAAGCTAAACCATGAAAAGTGTACCTACAGGGTAAAGTTTAGAAAATGTATGGGTTTTATAGTCAGTAAGAGGGGAATAGAGGCCAACTCAGATAAAGTCTGAGCTATTCTCGAAATAAAATCTCTAACCACTATTAAAGAAATTCAGTGGCTTACAGAACGAGTAACAGCTTTGAGCAAGTTTATTTTTCGAGCCACTGATAAGTGTTTGAATTCTTTTAGGTAATAAAGATAAGAGAGAAGAAACAGTGGACCCTAGAATGTGAGGAGGCTTTTCAGCAACTTAAGGCCTACCTCTCCCAGCTTATTCATTTCAGTGTTCCTACTTAAGGGCCTAAGCTCATGCTTTATTTGGGTGTTTCAGACCGAACGGTGAGCTCAGTACTAGTCAAGGAGGAAGGAGGAGTTCAATGACTAATTTATTATGTTAGCAAAGCCTTTATCGACCTAGAAAGAAGGTATTCCTCTTTAGAGAAGCTAGTGTTGGCTCTAACAATGTCATGACGGAAATTGTGGTCGTACTTCTAGGCTCATACAATTATGCTTTTAACCAATCAACCACTAAGGCTGATTCTGCACAAACCAGACTTATTAGGATGTTTGGTTAGGTGGTCAGTAGAGTTAAATGAGTTTGACATACAGCACAAGCCTTAAATAGCTATCAAGAGGTAAGCCTTAACTGATTTCGTGGCTGAATGCACGCATAAGGACGTAGAAGTAAAGGAGTTAGGATAAGAGACCCTTAAGAAACATATAGCTTGGGTGCTACATTTATAGGGCATCTAACCTTTAAGGATATAGAGTAGAGATCATCCTTACCAGCTTAGAAGAAGATGAGATCAATTATTCCATATGGTTCGAATTCAAAGCCTTTAACGACAAAGTAGAGTATGAGGCTCATTTAGTTGGATTAAGAGTGGCTCAAACGATAGAAGCCAAGGATGTATTGATAAAGAGTGAATCCCAATTGGTAGCGAACCAGGTGAGTAGTAACTTTGAGGCCCAAGATGAAACGATGATGGCTTACTTGGTGATATTTAGGAACTTGATGGGCCAGTTCAATGAAGTCATGATAGAATTAATCCTAACGGGTGAAAATCACCAAGGATATGTTATAGATCTGTTAGCCTCTAACGAATAAGCTTGACTACCACACACAGTTTCTATGGAATTCATCCAAAAACTAAGTGTACTGGAGGAAGAACAAGTCATGCAAATTGATCCACAACATAGTTGAATAGATTCAATCAGAGATTACATTAAGAATAGAACTCTTCTAACAAATAAGAAAAAAACCCACAAACTTAAATACCAAGCAGCACGGTACTCAGCCATAGGTGGAATTTTATACAAACGTGGCTTTTCTTATCCTTATATGAGGTGTTTATGACCATAAGAAGTATAGAGGGTTCTCAAGGAAGTCTATGAAGGGATATGTGGTAATCATCCGGGGATGGAGGCATTGACTCATAAAGTATTTAGAATTGGCCTACTGCTCTTCAAGATGCAAAAGAGCTGGTCAGATATTGTGATGCATACCAAAGATTTGTAGAGAAAATATATGCACCAACTAAAGAATTAGCTACAATGGAAGGACCATGGTCCTTCGCCTATTGGGGGCTGGATCTGATAGGTCCCTTACCCTAAGAAAGAGGATCTTGCAAGTATATAATTATGGCGGTGGATTACTTCACTACATGGATTGAGAAACGCATACGGGATTTCATTTGGAGGAATGTGATGTGTCAAAACGGAATCCCCTACACAATTATTACTGACCATGGGAAGTATTTCGATAACAACAACTTCAAGGACTGTTGCCAGTAGTTGAGAGTTTAGCTACTATTTGTGTCACCCGTCTATTGGTATGCTATTACAAGCAACCAAAAATACACATTATACTCCTAAAAATATATGTAGTAGTGCGAGCAAGGATCGTTCTCACGGAGAGTATCTAGCCCACTTTTATGCTATGAGTGGAAGGGGCTTTAAGTATAACGAATTTTGTTTTTAAGAAAAATAACCAAGAGGCAATTAAATTAAAGTATTGAAATTAATTAAAAGAATAAACCTTGGTCTAAGTGAACATCCATCATCAAAATTTTATAAGTGATCATCAATGCAAGTATGTATTAATTCATACTTTGAATATTCACTGTTGGAACCATTTTTCTATCTTTCCTTAGTTGAAGTTAATATAAAAAAATAATCTAATTAATCCTAACTACTAAATAACACAAGACAAGGGCTAGAGGTTTAATCTAGTAGTAGCCTTAAGAATTAGAGAGATCGGTGAAGCTAAATAACATAAGCACAAGTGATTGCATTTAATTTAGTCGAGCGTTCTTCTTAAGATCTAATAATTTTTGACTCAGCAAATCATTAAATCTTAGTTGCTTTACAAATTAGAGAGATCAAACAATTACAGATTTAATATCTAATCTAGTAGTAGATTACAACGAATAACAAAGTAGTAGGCCTTATAGTAATTAAAATGGACAACCATGAAAATAGGCACAGAAGAACATTTGATACTCAAAACATAAATTGAACAAAAATAAAAATATATCTCACAGTTTTATTGATTCCGAGGCTTCCATTTCTTTTGATCAATTATAAAAGTTTAGCCATGTAAGGCCATGATGAAAACTTTAAAGGAGAATTTAGAAAAGAATGAGAGAGAAGCGTGTATGAAATCTGCCTTTTTTTCTTCTCCTTTACATATTATTTATAGTATTAAATGCCTATAAGATATCCTAAGAATATTCTAAATACTATCCTAAAATAAAAACATCCAAATCTGATTAATTACAAAAAATACCAAAAATAAAATAAAGTATTAATATAACTAGGATAGTAGTGTTTCCAGCTGGAATTTTGTGCACTCGGTCTAGAAACTTTTTAAAATATTCTGTCTACAATGCTGTTTTTCTCCTCTTCTTACGTTGATGATGCAGGGGCTGCCTTTATGGGAATCTTAACCTCTTTACCACTTCTCAAAATGATTGCACTTATATTTTCTTTTGGATTTACTACCGTTTGAAAGGGTAATTCCCTTGAACTTTGTACCGTTAGCCGACTAATTACGATTGCCATATAGCCTTTTTTATTGTCTAAATTTTGAATACTGGCGCTTACCTCTTATTAAAATTATTTCGTTTCCTATTGAAATTGCAAAGTATTAGTGGCAAGAGATTTAACAATATCTTCTAAAGATATACCAGAATTAGAAGTTTGGCCCGATTGTTGTCTAGGGGGGTATTTCTGCTTATATTGCTGGTAACTTGGGCAGTTTTGAGTCATGGGCTAATTTACTTGTGGATTTGCATAGCTAAGATTGGGGTGATCCCTTCATCCATGATTATATATGCTTGAATAGGGATTATACTTTCTTTGATGTTGTTCAAGAAAACCACCCGGCACATTTACTTGATCAATGGGCTCCTTTTGAAGAGTTGGGCATATATCAGTTGGATGCCATACTACCGAATAAATCCCACAAGCCTTAATTGTTTGCACATTACCTACAGCCACTTGACGAATAAGAGAAGTTAGACTTGTAATTTGAATTTCAAGGAAGCAAATATTTACCTCATTAACATGCTTTGATAGAAGGTCAAGCCTAGTGCCAAAATGTTGAGAATTGGCCGCCATATTTGCAAACAAGTTTCTTGCAGCCTCGGGAGTTTTATCCACCAAAGCTCATCTACTAACGGCATCAACATGCTTCTATTAGTGGGTGGAAGGCCTTCATAGAAATGCTAGATAACTAGCTGCTCACTAATTTGATGATGGGGGTAGCTTGCACATAATTTCTTGAAATGTTCCCAATATTCATGTAGGGACTCTCCATTGTACTACCTTATACCATAATTTTCTTTTCGAATGTTGGCCGCCTTTGAAGCTGGGAAATATTTCTCCAAAAATAACTTCTTTATCTTATTACATATGGTAATACTCCCGAAAGGTAGATAATATAGCCAATCCTTAGCCGAATCCTTCAAAGAAAATGGAAAGGCTCTTAATTTATTTTGCTCTTTAGTCACCCCCGTAGGTTTCTTACTGATGCAAACCAATTAAAGCTCTTTTAAATGCTTGTGAGGATATTAACTTGCAGGGCCATGAAAAGTGGGCAAGAGATGTATTAGTCTAGATTTTAAATACAAAAGTAGTAGTAGAATTTAATGTAGAGAACATTATGCATAAGGGTTATTAATTCAAATCAGGGGTGGCAAGCTCTTTCAAAGTTTGATTTCAAGCCATGACTTTCTCATTTTCCAAATCAAAATCACTGGTAAATAGGGAATCAAGAGCTAGATCGTTTGCTTCAGAATTTCTTCGAGCTTCCTTCCTTAACCTGCGCAAAGTTCTTTCTATTTCTGGATTGCACTACAAATCACCTTGATTAGAAGATCAAGTTACAATCATAAAAAATCAAGGAAACTCTAATAAACTATGAAAAATAAATTAGGGAAAATCTAGAGTAATGAAAATAAATAAAATTTCTACATAAAACACATACAATTGAGGTGACTTTTTTAAAAAAATAAAGAACGAAACAAGGATCACAATAAGCATAAAATCCAACAAGAATCAATCCCTGGCAATGGTGCCAAAATTTGGTATGCTATTGTAGGCAACCAAAAATAAACCTTAAAATCCTAAAAATACATATAGTAATACGAGCATGGATCGTTCTTACAGAGAGTATCTAGTCTAATTTTATGCTACGTGAATAAGGATTGGGGGTTTAAGTATAACAAAAATAATTTTAAGAAAAACAATCAAGGAATAATTAAAATTGAAGTATTGAAATTAATCAAAAGAACAAACCTTGGTCTAAGTCAACATCTACCATCAGAATTTTACAACTGAACATCGATGCAAGTATGTATCAATTCACACTTTGAATATTCACCATTGGAACCATTTTTCTATCTCTCCTTAGTCGTAGTTAATTAGAAAAAAGATGATCTAATTAACCCTAACTACTAAATAACCCAAAACAAGCGCTAGAGGTTTAATCTAATAGCATTCTTAAGAATTAAAGAGGCTGATGAAGCTAAGTGACATAAGCACAAGCACTTGCAATTAATTTAGTTTAGTGTTCTTCTTAAGATCTAATAATTTCTGACGCACCAAATCATTAAATCTTAGTTGCTTCAAAAATTAGAGGGATCGAACAATTACGGATTTGATATATAATCTAGTAATAGATTGCAATGAATAATAAACTAGTAGACCTCTTAGTAATTAAAACAGACAATCATGAAAATAGGCACAGAAGAACATTTGATACTCAAAACATAAATTGAACAATAAAAAAAAATTAGATCTCATTGTTTTATTGATTCCAAGGCTTCCGTTTCTTTCGATCAATTATAAAATTTTAGCCATAATGAAAACTTTAAAAGAGAAATTAGAGAAGAATGAGAGAGAAAGAGGCGTGTAGAAAGTCTGCCCTATTTTTTTTTCTCCTTTACATATTATTTATAGTATTAAAAGCCTACAAGATATCCTAAGAATATTCTAAATACTATCCTAAAATAATAGCATCTAAATTTGATTAATTAAGAAAAATATTAAAAATAAAATAAAGTATTAATATAATTAGGATAGTGGTGTTTTCAACTGGAATGTTTGTATACCAAGTTTCAAAACTTTCTAAAATAAACTGCGTATTAGAATTGCAGGCTTAAGGACGTTCCAAAATGTCAACTGTATAGGTGAAGCAACTTCAAGCCTGATTTTAACCTTGATTCAGATAGTATCTCTCGAAACATAAAAGTTATAGATCTATTTCTTCTCATTCCATGGCATCTTAAATCATTGCAATTGGAGCTTGAATGAGAGAGTTATGCCCAGATTATGAAGCAATGTCAAAAATATCCTAAATCAAAATATAAGAATAATGAGTAAATTTGGCACCAAATAAGTATAAAAGACTAAACATTAAGGGAGAAAAATATGATATTTTGCATTCTCATCACCTACCCTAAGACTCATGACCAGGTATCCAACAAGAGCATCAAGAAGCTGTAGAAGAGAAGCTGACCGATATGAAATGAGGATGGGTGAAGGCAATGCCCGAGACACTTTGGGCTCTTAGAACTATGAGCAAGACAGCCATCAATGAAACCCTATTCTAACTATCTTTCAATTTTGAGGCATTAATCCTAGCTGAGATCGGGATGCCAATGTATCTAGTATTACATTTTTCTGAGACCACCAAAAATGAATTAATCAAAGAACACCTAGATTCGATTGAGTAGTTGAGAGAAAAGGCCTAGATTCGAGTAACTACTTACTAGCAAAAGGTCGCCAAGTACTATAACAAGAGAGTTCGGGCAAAAAAATTCAGGGAAGGCGATCTGGTACTAAGAAGAGTCGTATTGAACACAAGAAACCTAGTAAATGAAGTCCTCGAACCAACATAGAAGGGCACTTGTAATGTTATCAAGCAAGTAAATGGAGCTTACAAGCCTGAAGGAGCTGATGAACGGGCAGAAAACAAGCCATGGAATGCTAAACTTCTAAAAACGTATTATCCATGAGATTTATGTATCATTTTCTTACAATAAATAACATTCCAATATTTTCCTACTTAAGCAGAAACACTACTAATAAAAATTATTTCCTTGCTTACCCTTTTGAATGAATGGTTGCTTGTACTCTAAATTGAATGGCTGCCCATACTAATATGTAAATTAAAATCTTGAAGATGGGTTAATGTCTTTAAAGGTAATCCTTGTTGAGGTGCGACACTCAAGTGGTTATCATAATCAGCTGGGTAGAGTAATGCTCTTAGAGATAGTCTCTACAGGGGTGCGACTGATAGGACTCACCCCGAGACCCTTTACTGTAGGTCCTAGTGGGCCTCGCCAGGTAACCCAACAGAATCTCCTCAGATTCTAACTATCAAAATTAAAAAATTCTACGAGGCAAACCCTTTTTAACTGTCACTATTACTATTATATCCCAAAATACTAGTGAAAATAATTTTACCAAATTTTAAAAAAACAACGGACATAGTTTCATTTATTTTTTTGAAAATCCCAAAAAACCTGCAAGAAAATCACACATCTATTTTAAAAAGCTTCTCAACTTCCAAATAGAACCTCCAATCATTTTCAAAACCAATTTCAAACTCAAACCAATAATTTTATTTAAATTACAAAATTAACATACTAATAAAAAGTGAAACTATCATCATACTATCAAAACCCCTTCTTATTTGTTTAAAATATATTTACAATATACACAAGTCTATAAGTACTATGCAAAAATCAAAAGGTGCTACTTAGCACATTTATATTTATAAAATGATCCTCATACTTGGCCCACTAATCAGTTGTAGGAGAATCAGTAATTTGCGTACCGACGCCTGCACCTAAAAGAGGGTTTAAAAAATATAAAATACAAAACGGGTAAGCTAAAGGAGCTGAGTGAGTGCATTTAAGATTTCTAGTAAAAATAAAATAAAATTATGCATAAATATTAAATTAGAAATTCTAGTTAGTTCTTTGGACTATTCTAACTAGATAGTTACAAATGAACTAATTACATAATTAGTTTTCAACTAATGGAAAATTAGTAATTTTGAGTAAGTTGAAGGGCAAAATGGTCAATTGAGGGAGCACTATATATATGTTGGAAGTGTGTAGAATTTTCAAGTGATCAAAAACCAACACTTAGAGCAAAAAAGAGAGAAATTCGTGCAAGGTGAAGAGGTGCTGCTACAGTGAAATTTCAGTTTTTTTTCAAGATTCTTCATGTGTAATCAAGCCAAAATAAGGTTACATACCAATTCCTAAGCTCAATTGAAGCCTCAATTAGTGGAAATTCAAGAAAAAGAGGTAAGAAAAGCATTGTTTTATGAGTTTGATAAGTGAGCTTTCAAGAATGCTTAAATTGATGTTCTTGTGTGTATTCTTGGCTTAGATTGAGTTGAATTCTAGTGTGAAGCTTGAAGGAGTCAACAAATTGAAGAAATTGGCAAGGTAAGAATTAGGGTTTTTGGTGATTTTGTTGTAGAGATTTCAATTGGTTGTAATTAGGGCTTTAGAATGAAATTGGCTTGATTTTGTTGTAATTGGAACAAGAAATTGAGGAAAGGAATGTGTTGGAACCTAGGGTGAAATTCTGCCACTTTAAGGAAGTTAGGGATTGAGTGGTGTTTTGATTGAATTGTTGTGTGTAAATGGAGCATATTGTAAATTGAATGTATATAGTTGATGAAAAAAATAAAAAATGAAGATAATGGGACACAATTATCCATTTTGGAAAGGTGAAGGGCAATTATGTCTAACCAAGATTATAAGGCGTTCAATAATTTTCAGGGCACCAGATGGTGAGATAGATTAGATTAAATGGTTCCGTAAATAAAAATCGAGAAGTAGTATGCATCCGGGCTTTATATGTCGATTAGGGCATTTAGTAGTCAAATGAGATTCTAGCATTCGATTTGGTTCTAAATGTCATTTATGGTGCGTAGGTGAAGATAACCGAGAGCGATAACGGGAGCAGAAATCGAGAGCGAAATTGAGCGTGGAGCGGTTGTGAGTGGAAATCTGCCATTTCTTTTATTTTTCGTTTATTATGTTTTCGCATAATGAATATATATGTTTTATGAGCTTTCAATGCATAAACACGATTTATGATCTTGATATATATTCATAGACATGCTTTTACACGTTCGGTTTAAGAAACAGTTTTAAAATTTCTGCATTTATTTTAAAGGCCATTGGTACCCTCAGATTATAGTGGTAATGATTGTATTAGACCCGGCCGGTATATCCCGTGCACATGACAGGTCTTGGGGGTGTGTCACTAACTTCGAAAAGTCGGGATGTCGAGTCATATGAGTCGCCCTATGTGTATGGGGTATTGTCTCACTATATGTATGCGATGTAGGATTTCGCTGCATAGCTAGTGAGATGTCTTGAGATGTCATTGTGGGTGCTGCTAGTTGAGGTACCCCGTGGCCTACTCACGTGTGCGGTGCTAATTGAGTCACTGCGTGAGTATAGAGCTTTAGGGTTACCATTGGTACAGTTTAGAAAGAAAATGGCCGAGCGAGGATTTTACTAGTTTTCGATTTACCGATAACATTTATGCATTTATATGCATACAACAGTTATTATGTTATACAAATTCTAAATCTTGTTTTTCAAAGATGTAGATAAAACCCGCTCGGCAAGATTTCATTAGCATATGATATTAGAAACTGTTTTACAGTTTTACATCAGTTTTCGAAGCATGATTTTTGCATGAACTTTAGAATTTGCTATGTATACATGATGTTATTTTATTGAAATTGTTTTTGCACTCACTGAGCTCTTTTAGCTCACCCGTTTTGTATTTTATATTTTCTAAACCCCTTTCCCAGGTGCAGGTCTCGGTACGTAAGCTACTGATTCTCCTATTGCTGAGTAGTGGGCTAAATCCGAAGATTATTTTTGTATATGTAAATGTGCTAAGTAGCACCCTTTACTTTATGCATAATAGTTTTAGGCATGTATATTTGTATATATGTTTTGAACCAAGAAAAAGATATTTCAATTTTATGATGATCATTTTTACTTTTTATGATTATGCCTATTTTGTGATTCAAATGAATAATTGAGTTGTGTTGAATTTGATTTGGAAAGGATCGGAGGTTCGAATTGGTAGTATTGAGATGTACTGGAAATAGAAGTGAAATTTCTTTGCAGGTTTTATATCGATTTTTCGAAAAACAAGGGAAACTCTGTCCGTTTTTTTAAAATTAAGATTGTCATTTTCATGTATATTACAAGACTTTCTCAGTAGTAGCAATGATTAAAAAGGGGTTCGGCTTGCGAAATTTCTCAACTTACCCAATTAGGTCGGAGGAACTTCCGTCGGGGTACCCGGCAGGGCCGCTGGGATCTATAGTAAAGGGTCTCAGGTCGGGTCCTTTCAATCTAAATCAAGAATTCACACAAGACAATGATAAAATTAATCTTGAAAAAAATCATACACCACCATTACTATATAATGTTTTTCTTACCTCTTTTCCTTAGAGTTTCACTAGTAGAAGCTTCAATTGATCTTAGGAACTTGTATTTGGCTTTATTTTAGCTTGATCGAGCATGAAAACTCGTGAAAACGTATTGAATATCACTGTAGCAACATCCCCCTTCTCATGGCCGAATTTTCTCTCTTTTGCTCCAACATGTTATGTTTTTAACTTAGCCAAATTCTAGACACTTCATCCTTATATAGTGGTCTCCCAAAACTCCAATTTACCCCTAAACTAATTGTAAATTTCTAAATTGTCATTAGTTCAAAATATAAGTATTTAATTAGTTCCTTTCTAACTATTTAGTTAGAATAGTTAAAGGAATCGACTAGGCCTCCAACTTGGCAATCCATTAACTTGTCTCTAATTGGTCAATTTTCTAATAGGGATTGGATATAAAAAAATGTGATTTGGTATCCAATATATGTAGGGGTATGTGTGTGCAATTGTGTCTCTTGCCTAAAATGCATATCATATACAAATTATACACGGCGGAAGCATGTAAATTAAACAATAAACACAATAAATAAATATATTAATCATATTAATATATTAACAGAGTAGAGAAATCACCTTAACGTGTAACATTATATACGTATTTTCTTAGAGTCTGCATGAAGACCAACTCGTGGGCAATTCTAGTCACCAACATGCTAAGCTTGGTGAACTAAAACAACAACCCGATATCCAGCACGAGATTAACTCTTAATCTCCATAATGACCGAGTATGTGTATTTATCATTTTCTCTAAAAGGATAAGGAAATTGGGAATTTAAATCACTCTACCATTGCTCTAATTGGAACCATAGAGAAAAATGAAACAATTTCATTTTTTTCCTTTTTTTCTTCTCAGCCATTTCTTCATCTTCTTCTTTTCTCCATTTCTTTTCTCTTTCTCTCGGCCACACACCATCTAAAAATTGTAAAAACACACACACACACACACACACACACACACACACACACACACACACACACACACACACACACACACACACACACACACACACACACACACACACACACACACCTTATCTATTACAAATCACACATACATATCATATATATATATATATATATATATCTAATATGGTCTCATGATTCATCTGGTCTTATCTTCTTCTCATTATTCATCTGATCTCACCAGACATACTTAGAGTAGAATATGAAGCACCCTAAATAAAACAGGGTCACACTTTCTCTATTCAATCCTTTAGAGAGGTGTTATCAGAATTACCTTACGGTAAACTCTAATCAACAATAAATCTAAAAAATTTTGAATCCATAACATTTCTGAGATTCATCCACCAGTCAGAGTATTTTCCAGTACTCTAGAGTTGGACTACATCAACTATGCACACCAGCTGATTCGTAGTGGCCATTAGACTTGACAAGCCAAAATTAATGGGAGATGTAAGCAAAATATTTATTATATTGCTAATAAAAAGTTTTAAATCATGGGTATACTAATTATACATTTTCGATTTAAAACGCCCTCCCACTGCTTTATATAATCCTAGTAATCTCTCGACTGGGAAGACGATAGTTTAAATTTTTAAACTATACAGTGGGAAGTAAATCCCATTGAAATTTACTCATGCTTCACGCTATAGCAATATTAGCCTTTCTAAACCTAACAGGTTGACAACACTTGTCAATTGCATCTCATGTAACTCTTACCACTTGATCCTGAATACACTTTATCCTTACGCTGTAGCAATATTGGGTAAGTGTATTCTAGATTAACTTGTCAATGATCAAATATATGCTACCAATACTACCCTTATGTTGTAGCAATATTGGGCAATACTTTCGCATCTATTTGCTTCATCTCATGTTTAACCGGTATAGTCCAAGCCCAACCGACCAAGTCCCTCATGCTGTAGCAATATTGGAAAAATGCCGACGTAACTCATCTAACACCGTATTGATAAGACGGATCAAAATAAAATATTATATCATAATTTAATATTGTTCAATCTGATTAAGAGAGATTTTAGTATCTAGGTCTTCATTCTCCTAGGAAGGGTGATTCTCAACTAATTAATTTTTCTATGTAAGCACAACCAACCCCTACCAGTAGAGCTCCCATTGTGGTTACCAACATAGAAAAATTAATCCTAGTTTATAATGCAGACCGATAACTCTTTATCACTGTATCTCATAAACCCCGATTTATAATGTAGACTGATTACTTTTATCACTACATCTTATAAATCTACACATGCAAAATTAATTTTGAAACATTGTTCAAAAATACTGTAGCTATGAACAGTAAAAATTAATGTTTATGTGCTATTATACAAGTGAACAGTACCATTGTGGCGCCAAATATCATTATTGCAGCTCTAGGAGGTCAAACCCCTAAGAGGTCAAACCCCTAGTACTGTGACCCCTAGTTCTGCGGCCTCAGCACACTGGCGCTGATGCATCCTGTGCTTTTCCTTTGGCATAGCTATTTCAATACTTGAAATGTGTCATTTGCACGGGGCCTTTTGCATCCATTCACTCAAACAACACCCATATCTGTATTAAATGGCTTTAATACCATTGTGGTTAGGAATCTAATATATGTGGGTGTATGCATGTGCCTTTGTGTCTATTGCCTAAAATACGTATCATATACGAATTATACGCAACGGAAGCTTGTAAATTAAACAATAAACATAATAAATAAATATATTAATCACATTAATATATTAATAGAGTAGAGAACTCACCTTAACATGTAACATTATACACGTATATTTCCTCGGAGTCAGCAGAGAGATCAACTCGTGAGCAGTTCTAGCCATCAACACAGTGGGCTTAGTGAGCTAGAACAGTAGCCCGATATCCAGCACGAGATTAACTCTTAATCCCCAAAATGGTCGGGTGTGTGTATTTATCCTTTTCTCTAAAAGGATCAGGAAATGGAGAATTTGAATCAATCCACCATTGCTCTAATTGAAACAATAGAAAAAAATGAAACGATTTTATTTTTTCCTTTTTTTTTAAATTTCTCGCCACCAAAGGAAATTGAAACCATTTCAATTTCCTTTTGTTTCCATTTCCTGTAACCAAATCCCACACTTGAGTAAACTCAACTGAGGGTCCACAATACGCCACGTGTTATAATACAATTAGTAATAATAATAATTAATTAATTATTATATTTAACACTTAATTACAGACATGTACGCATTCCCATGGTAGTGCTGAATATTGCTGGATTAAACACTTTAATTCGGCATGCTGCCCCAGTGCACAACGAGTACATTCCATATCGCAGGACTCTCTAGGTCCTACGCCCGATTTTTCAAATGGAACTATTTCATGAGTCTGTGAGCAATGCCCCACACACACGTCATAGATATTACAAAATCAGCTCATTGAACCATGCAAGTTGAGGCTACGACACATACGTATAGTCCTTTCACCATGATATCCTGGATGTACGGGATATAGATTATCACCGTCAAATCCTCTAGTACTCATCCATGTCTTATCTCCAAACTAGTATCTCACTGAACAATATGTGCAAACTCCTTTGCCATATTGTTCCACCCTGGTGGAACTCTTTCCCGGGATGATTGCTTGTGGCCACAAGACTTTTTGAGATATAGTCTCGAATCATCTGGATATCAAACTCCCTATGTGAGCTGAAGGATCCCATATATGTACACACCAGACTCTATAAACATCGGACCATACCCAGCCACACCCAGTGGTCACACCATGAAGAGTCTGTGACATGCGTGGAACCAAAGTATGGTGGATTACTTACAAGCTCATCGTGGCACTCAGGTCAAAAGACCACATATACTACTCAACTCGAGAGGACCCTCTGTTGATGACTTACATATGGTGTCTATCAGAGGCCCTCGTTAGTCTGTCCTATATTCAGTCCTAACTAGATACCAATATGTCAATACGAGCTCTAAGCTCACAGTTGACTAGGAACAACCATCTATACCATATAGGTACGACATATGTTAATCTATATATTAAAGGTATCTACCGACAGATCTGCATCGGCAAAAATAAATCAGAGATAATCATTCGAGAACATACTTGTATAACTAGTATTTCCTAGCACCCGATAACAACTATTGCAACTATGCAGTTACTAGTATATTCCCAGGTCTATGTCCCGTTACAAACAAGGCTCCAACTCGTGGATGTTCGTTGAGTATTATAACTAGCTAAACTTAACAGTGCTAACATTTAGCATTTATATCTCTCAGCGTGGCTAACTATGAGTCCTTATCTAAACTCCTTTAGATTTGATCTGAACTCCTTCAGATCGTACAATGTCTGTAACGTTACATTGTATAGTGCCATATTAATGGGTATTAGTGATCTAATAGGAATGTATACTTGTATAAATACATAAGTATATGTACATTCAAGGATGACACGTAAGCACCGACCCTAACAATGGCCAGCCCAATGGGTACCGGGTTCAAGCACTCAAGTGGTCGCGTTTGAGATGCATATGTGGCTGGAGCGCAGTTACTGCACCCATAGGACCTTAGGTGGAGAGGTGGGCCCTATCACAATCTATCAAAAAGGCCAGCTTTTTTGTAAAACTGTGTGACGCCCACTAACCCTTTAGTCCAACCAGCAAAGGATCACCTCTAAATGCCTATAAAGCCTCCATGGAGATAGGGGCAATGGTTTGATTCCTTAGGGATGCAGGTAACTTGAGCTGGTTGTGTAGGTGCGTCAGTGCCTGCTTAGTAGGGGATGGTGATCCTGATGCTGGTTGGATAGTTAGTGGGCCCCATACAGCCTTACAAAAAATTTACCCCTCTTAAAAGAAACTTCTCAAAATTTAAACCATACCTGTCCTAAAGAGATAGGGATGTTGTACTTGCATCTGATCTTCACGTTTCCACGTGACTTCTTCTACCTCATGGTTTATCCATAACATCTTGACTAAGGGAATGCTTTTATTACGAAGCACATGTTCTTTACGATCTGAAGTTTGCATAGGCTTCTCTTCGTAGGTTAAATTCTCATTCAATTTTACTGACTATTCCTTTAGGATGTGCGAAAGATCTACTAAGTACTTGCAAAGTATGGTAATGTGAATCACGTTATAGATTCTGGCCAGTTCTTCCGCTAACTGTAGATGATATGCCACCTCCCCAACTCTTTCAACTATCTCATATAGCCCAATATGTCGGGGACTCAACTTTTCTCGCTTCTCAAATCTTAATACTCATTTCTATAGTGATATCTTCAGAAAGACTTTATCACTAACTTGGAACTCGAAGTCTCTTCTCCTATTATCTGCATAACTCTTCTGTCTATCATTAGTTATTTTTAATCTCTGCCTAATAACTTAAATATTTTCTAATGTCATCTAGACAATTTTTGGACTTTATTCCACCGACCTCATCCCAACAAACTGGAGTTCTGTACTTTCTTCCATACAATGCTTCATATGTGCCATCTCGATGCTGGCCTGGTAGTTATTATTATAAGCAAACTCCATCAATGGCAGGTGAGTATCCCAGCTCCCCTTAAACTCCATAACGCACGCCTTAATTATATCCTCGAGTATTTGAATTGTCCGCTCAGGGATCAAAAATGGTTATAAGAGCCCTGCAGGTTTTTGATGTTCAACCTTTACCTGTTGGCAAGTCAAGCATCTAGAGACAAATTTTGCTATACCTTTCTTCATGCCTTTTCACCAGTAATGCTCCTTTAAGGTACAGTACATTTTTGTGCTCATCAGATGCTTAGCATATGCAAAAGAATGAGCTTCTTCTATAATCTCTCTTCTTAACTCATTCACATCTGGCACACAAATCTCCAACCCAAGGTTACTACTCTATCACCAATCATTGAAAAGTCCTTTCGCTGCCCAGACTCGATTTCACCCTTCAATTTAACTACTTGTAGATCTTGAGTCTGTAATTCTCTGATCCAATCAACTAATATCGGATGGACCTGAAATGTGGCTAATAGTGCTTCCGAATCTGACAGCTTCAACTCACACCCAAAAACCTCAATTCTATTAGCATTGATAGATATACGACCCTTGGGTGAGCTATTAAGTTGGCAGGCTTCCTGCTGAGAGCGTCTGTTACTAAATTAACTTTTCTTGGATGGTATTCAAGTGTTCACTCATAATCCTTGATAAGCTTCAGTCACTTTCTTTGCCTCGTATTCAACTCTTTCTCAATGAACAAGTATTGCAGGCTCTTATGGTCTGTAAAAGTTTTGCAAAGAACTCCATACAAATAATGCCTCTAAATTCTTAAAGAAAAAACTACCGCTGCCAATTCTAGGTCATGTATGGGATAATTCTGCTAATGCTTCTTCAATTGTCAGGAAGTATAGGCTATTACCTTCTCTTTCTACATCAATACACAACCTAAACCCTGCCTAAAAGCATCACAATATATGGTAAATCCATCCTTTCCTGATGGAAGTGTAAGCATTAGGGATGAGGTCAATATTTTCTTTAACTTATCAAAACTCTGCTGGCACGCCTCTGACCATACAAACTTCTCTTCTTTTTAGGTTAGCTTAGTCAAAGTTGCAGCTATCTTTGAAAATCCCTCTATAAACTTTTTATAGTATCCAGCCAAACCCAAGAAACTACGAACCTCTGTCACATTCATGGGTTGTCTCCAATTCACTATGGCTTCAATCTTCTGGGGATCTATGGTTGCTCCTTCCACAGAGACTACATGACCCAAAAATAAAATTCTATCTAACCAAAACTAACAGTTACTGAGTTTGGTGTTTAACCGATAATCCCTTAGAGTCTGTAAAACAATCCTCAGATATTCCACGTGCTCTTTCTCACTGTTTAAATAGACCAGTATATCATCAATAAATACTATTATAAACTGATCTAAATATGATCAAAAAATTCTATTCATAAGATCCATAAAAACAGTTGGGGTATTAGTCAGCCCAAAAGGCATGACTAAGAATTTATAATGCTCGTATCGAGTCCTAAAGGCAATCTTGGAAATATCTTCCTTCTGGATTTTCAATTGATGATCGTCTAACCTCAAATCTATCCTAGAAAATACTTTGGCCCTCTGCAGCTGATCAAATAGATCATCAATTCTTGAAAGTGGATATTGATTATGCACTGTTACTTTATTCAGTTCTCTGTAATTAATGCATAACCTCATACTTTCATCTTTCTTCTTTACAAATAAGACTAATACCTCCCCCCTTAAAGTGATGTACTCAGCCTAATGAAACCCTTATTCGCCAACTCTTCCGTCTGAACCTTCAATTCTTTCAATTCTAAAAGAGCCATTCTGTAAAGGGTTTTAGAGATTGGTTTCATTCCAGGGGCTAATTCTATTCAATACTCTATTTCCTTATCTGGACGTAACCCTGGAAAATCATCTGGGAACACATCCAAAAATTCTCTAACCACCGGAATATCCTCTAATTTCATTCCACCATCTGTTACTTCTATTGCATAGATTAAATATCCCTTACACAGCTTTCGAAGCATCTTCCTTGGTCTCATTACGAACACTATACTAGCGGGAAGTATTTTTCGTACTCCACAGAAAATAACTTCAGTTTCCTTTGGGCTACACAAATTGCCTTCTTTCCGAAAGCAATCTACTATGGCATGATATTTAGACAACCAATACACTCTTAAAATCACATCAAATTCACCGATGGCTAGCAAGATTAAGTCTGCCAAAAATTCTTAGCCCTCTATACAAATTTTACTATCCCTATATATCTTTTCTACTACAATAGAGTCTCTAACGAAAAGAGACATCGTCATACTACAATCTAATAACTGTGGCACTATATTAGCATTTGCAGCAAACCCCTTAGAAATAAAAGAGTGGGTCGCTCCAGGATTTATCAATACATAAGCATCTCAATCAAAAACTGGCATCATACCTGTCACAACTTCTAGGGCCGCATTTGCCTTTTGCTGGGTTACTGCAAATACCCTAAACCCCTGGGCCCTCTGAATTGAGACCACCACTAGTTTGTCCCAGAGCTGGCGGTATATTTTCTAATTTACTATTAGCTCTAACGTTTGAACAATCTCTCATATAATGGCCCTCCTAATCATACTTATAGCAACCTGTAATCCCCTTCCTACAATCCTCTGGATGGGACTTGCCATATTTGTTACTACCAGAAAATCTTTCAAACTCTCTTCAGTGCTTCGGGATCCGGCTGATGGTTGTCTGACAAAAGCTTGACTTGATTGAGCTTCTTGGCTTAATGTTTTACTGCTGGACCATGTAGATCTTTCATCCATTCTTGCAGATTTACTAAGTCCTCCCCAAGAACCACCTGCTAGCCCTTTTCTGGCCCTACTATTTTAGTTTAGGAATGGCTGTCATACTTCTTTCAACTCAAGTTACAGCTTTTATTAATGCTCTGTACTAAGTATGAAGTGTCGATACCACATAAGCCTCGATCCGAGGATTGAGGCCCATTGTAAACCGATTAGCCTTTTGTTCTTCATTATCTGCTATGAAGTGAACGGCACGGAGGAGCTCTGAAAAATTCTTTTCATACTCTGCCATTAAGAGAGAACCATGTTCTAGTTTGAAAAACTCTCTATCTTCGCCTCTTTATAACTCTTGGGGTAAAACTTATCCAAAAATTCTCTTTTGAAAAGCACCCAAGACACCTCATCGAAATTCCTCCTCTGCAAAGCCTTCTACCAATCTTTTGTCCTTTCCTTCAATAAAAATGCGGAGTATGCAACCATTTGTTCTTCAGAACACCCTATAACCTGAAAAAAAAAATTTCATTATTCTCTAGGTAGGATAGAGCTCTCTCGTGGTCTTTTGTACCATCATACGGCTTCAACCCTAATTTTTTGGCACGCTTAATTGACACTCCTACTTTTCTTGGCGGCTGAATTACTGCTACCAGTATTTTTTCCATCTGAGCTACATTTATGTTTCCATCCTCAGGCTCGATAGGCGGAGAAGACTCAAGAGGGGTCTGAGGCGTGAAAATATTTACCGACTCATTCACCTACTTCTCTTAAGATGTAAAATCCTTTGCAGCTACACTCCTAATATGTGGGCCCCCACGATGATGCTTTATTTTTTGTGAATTTATTAAGAAAAATGGTTATCAAATACATGCAATTTCAAGAATCTCATTATGAAAACAAAAGTTTTGACTGAAAACTTCAAAAATCGGGCTCTGATACTATTCTGATAGGACCCACCCTGAGACCCTCTACTGTAGGTCCTGGTGGGCCCCTCCGGGCATCCCAAAAGAAGTTCCTCAGAATCTAACTATCAAAACTGAGAAATTTTACGAGACGAACCCTTTTTAACTCTCGCTATTACTACTAAATCCCAGAATACTAGTGAAAATATTTTTACCAAATTTTTTAAAAAAATGGATAGAGTTTTCACTGTTTTTTTTAAAATCCCAATACAAAACCTACAAGAAAATCACACTTCTATTTCAAGCAGCTTCTCAACTTCCAAATAGGACCTCTGGTCATTTTTAAAACCAAATTCAAACTCAAACCAATAATTTCATTTAAATCACAAAAATAATATACTAATAAAAATTGAAACTATTACCATAATATCGAAACTTCTTTTTGTATGTTCAAAACGTATTTACAATATACACAAGTCTATAACTATTATGTAAAACTTAAAAGATACTACTTAGCACATTTACATTTACAAAATGATCGTCAGACTTGGCCCACTAATCAGTTATAGGAGAATCAATAATTTACGTACCGAGGCCTGCACCTGGAGAGAGGTTTGAAAAACATATAACACAAAATGGGTAGGCTAAAAGAGCTCAATGAGTGCATTTAAAATTTTTAGTAAAAATAAAATAAAATTTTGCATAAATATTAAATTCTGAAAAATACATGCAACATGCTTCTAGAACTATTATAAAACTGTAAAATAGTTTTTAACGTCATATGCTAATAAAATCTTGCCGAGCGAGTTTATTTATATCTTCTGTAAACAATATCTAGAATCTGTAAAACATAATAACCAACATGTACAGATATAAATACGTAATATGTGTTTAGTAGTTCAAAAACTATTAAAACCCTCGCTCGGCCATTCCTAAAGCTCTATACTCATATAGTGACTAAACTAGCACCGCACAAGGTGAGTAAATCACAGGGCGTCTAAACTAGCAACACCCACTGTAACATCTAACAACCAGCTTGCTTGCTCACTCACTCTCTTGGTCTTCTTCCTTTAGGGCTTGTACAGCCTCTTGCCTTACTTATGCAAGGCTCTCCTCAGCCTATTGAGCCCATGCCACCATTCCCAATATTTGATTTAGAACCAAGAGAATAGATAAGCAGACTGCCAAAGAAAAGATACCAAGTTAACCCAAATAAAAAAGATGACAAAAGACAAGAAAGAAAATGAATGACCTATATCCAGAACAGACTCCATGGTAGCATAAAATCCAATAATAAGGTCCAGAGAGGAAACCTAGGCTGCTCAGGCTGAATTCATATAGTGCTTTGACTCTCGTATAATGGGAAATAAAAAAGCAAGATCATCGCTCCTCTTTGGGACCAGCAACGCTGAAGAGGCTGTTAGGGGGGATCATTCCCTTATCAAGGGCTCCTTTGAGCCCCTAAGCTTGATGACCTTATTTTTTGGGCAGGGGGGAGTCTGTACTGAAGTCTGCGCTGAGGAGGTCCGACCTCTACCCTAAGTGACCTGAGGAGAGGGCGAAGTGACTTGGACTCTACCCTGAAAGCTTGCCTGAGTAGAATAAGTAGATTACCTGCTACCTTGAGGAATAGTCTTGGCGGGTAGAGGACTTATACCTTTTTTTCCTTGGGGGCTCCCTGATCTCTACCTGTCTGGCTGATTAGATCGCGACCATGAATGAGAGCCCTACCTAAGCCCCACCTTTTTAGGCTAACGAGGAGCTTCGTAACATTGTCCAAGGTTAATATTTCCCCGACCTCTTAAAGATTAATCAGGGCCCTCAGTACGACCTTTTTTTCTTCTATCACCACCTCCTTGCTCATCTATTCCTGACAAAACATAAGAAAATTTTAGCAAAAGGAGCTCAAGTTACAAAAAAAAAGTCTTGATCAACATATTGTGCACACAAGGTTCTCTTGGTACTGAATGGACTAGGCCTAATTGAATAAGGCTAGCCAGTGATACCAGGTCTTGAACGGGAGAGATGTGGGCAAGCATAGCTTCGATCCGAACACGTGTGGTCTCAGACACGTTATAGTTAATGACCCATGTCTCTGTAATTCATAAGTATTAATTCAAGAGAAAGAAAGCCAAAAATAAAAAAGCAACACATATGAATCAAAAGACTACGTTTATAGCAAAATTAAAAAGGAAGACCTAGTTTTTCCCCCTCCATTTAGGGACTACTGGCCCTGCTAGCCCCTAGCAAAGAACTAGTTCCCCTTCCAACTCTTAAAAAGAAGAGGGGCGGCCTAGGATAGAGTTTTGAAGGCCATGAAAAGATAGGTAGTAGATATCCTTATATGCCTTTCGGCACTGCTTTTAAAGTGGCAGAGGTGATGCAGATCCTAGTAACAGCCCTGTCTTTGCCCAAAGGATGAATAGACTCACTAAGACCCTCTAAGAGTTAGGACTTAACTAGGTGTTAGGGATAGTACCCTAAAAGTAGATAGTTGTAATGTTTTTATGAAATTAATAAAGTTGTAATTTTATACTTGAAAAATGTTCATAATTTTATGACATAAATATAAGAAAATTTCTTGTTTATTTATGTAACCATAACCTTACTATATAATTGTTATATACAAGAGAATTAAAATTATAAACAATAAATAGAAAAAGTATGTAATAAATTAATTAAAGTTTAGGATCTTTAATTAAATATTACTAGTGCGGTCCACTTATATTTAGATGTAGCGATATTATAGTGGAGGCATTTTATATAATATGATTATATAGTACTGGACTAGACGTAGTTTGAATTCTTATGTAAAATATCATTATTAATTAAGAATTCAAATAACGTCTACTGATAATCATATGCAAATCAACTTTAATCTTGAGTGATCATAAACTCTTGTTTATGTCATTATGTCATTTGAAATACTCGTTACGATTTTTTGAAGAACAGACTAAAAATTTATATTTTGGTGGTATAGTGAGATAAGTGACTAGAAATATGATTTACAGATACAAAATCCATTCTTTTTAACGAAAGTTAGAAAGAAAGTTCCCTTAAGAGTTAATTTTAGAATTAAACAGTTAGAGTACTCAATTTATAACATGATTACAAATTAATAGTTCACTAATGAATTGATAGTTCTTAAGGATAAATAAGTAATTAGAAGGCTAAAACGATAATTGACCTAACTCTAATTATGAACAGTTTATGGAGGATTGAAATACATGTAGTGATTGAATCGATGAACTGTTATAAGTTTTCTAAATAAATTATATCTACAATTTTAAGAGTGCAATTCTAGGTTTTTAATTGAATAATACTGGAATTAATAAATTGTATCAATTAATTAAAGAGTTTAATTAATTATTCAAAAATTTATTGGAGCATGAAATTGTAAGTCAATAGGTTCCCAATACCACATTTTTAGTTATTACAGCGAACAAATTAAAATAAATTGTGTTATTGCACAAAATCAAAATACATATGTTTCATATTTGGATAAAATTAATTAATTGAGAATTAATTAATATAGATAATATCTTATCTAAATATAATTAAATATTTAATTTAAGAAATTAAATAAATAAAATCTCAAGGATAATTTTTTTAAATTATCAAAAAGATTTTATTTTAATTTTAGTATTTTTTTCTTTTATAAAAAGACTATAAGTCCATTTATTTTGGAAGTCTAATAATGCTCAATTTTTTAGTGTTATACATTAACCACAAAGAGTAGAACTCCATGTTTTATTAATTACATGAATTAAGTCAATTTTTAAATAATAAATATTATTAATTAAATTTATTAAATTAAAATAGTAATATTTTATTATTTTAAAAGGAGAACATTAGGGTTAAAAAAAATTATATAGACACACACATTCATACAAAAAATACAAATACATTTTTTTTTTTTAGAAAAAAAAAAGTTAAAACCTCACTCTTCTTTTTATTGTAAAAAAAAAGGCTTAGTTTAGAATCTTTTAATAAAAGTAAACTTAGTGTGGATTTAAGGTATATTTTTTATTGATTTTTATTTATTTTAAAATATCAAATTTATATATTCATAAGATCTTAAAATAAAAATAATTTTTATTTGATAAAAATAAAAATTAAAAATTTTTTATTTTCTATTCCGCTGCATTAGGAATGTCATAACACCAACAACTGATATCAAAGTAATGATTTCTTGAATATATACTTTTGGTGTTATGATTTATTTTATTTAAATTATAATTTATTGGTATGTATATTTGAGTCGGTAATTATATTTTTATATTATTCATGTGATAAATAGTTATTTTGTGTATGGATCATTTGGTCATTAATTATATACTCCTCTAAAATTGATTATAAATTTTTTTTATTTTGATTAAATTAAAATTTTGTAAACCCATAAAAAAGTATAGGATTTTTTGTAATCTTTTTTATTTTATTTGTTGACGGAAATTCAAAATCGGAATAAGTTAAAGAAAAGAAATGGATTAAGAAGACAAAGAGGTACAGTTCTACTTTGCTCCCTTTTGCCGCAAAAAGAAGAATGATAATATTTTTATTTTTATTTCTGTCCGCTGAAAGATGAAGAAGCGAGTTAAAAAAAAATGATTAAAAGAAAATGGTAGAGGGTATTTTCTGGAAGAAGAGGAAAGTTAAAATAAAAAATGGGTGAATTGGCAGCGGGAGCCGCCTATTGCAAATTTGGTGATTTAATGCCATATGATGCTGATAGCTTAATGCCATATGATGCAGGGCATCATTGCCCTTAATGTGATGTAAGGGCCTTAAGGTGCTCTAAGTGGCGGCTAGTATCATGGGGCAGTAGTTTTAATGCTATTGACGTAGACGTAATTAGGGAAACAAAAGTCCCTTTAGGAGAAGTCTAAATAAAATTGATTTTTAATTTTTTTAATATTTTGACTTTATATGAATAAAATATTTTTGAGAAAAATGTTTAAGAATTTGACTACTTTATAAAATATATAATGAGTTTAAAAAAAATTCTTAAGTTCATATATATAAAATTATAAAAAAAATTGAACTAAATTCGTTATGAACTTGAGAAGATCACATTATTCTAAGTAACCTATATTAAATAGTTTGATTAAGGATTACTTAGAAAAATATTAATTTTATTAATTATAAAATAATTAATTAAATCCTATAATTAATAAGTTAGGTTCACCTAAATTCTTAGGCCTATGAACTTAAGCCTAATAAGATTGGACTTTATTATGATTAATTAATTATACCTAGCAATTTGTTATATGAGATATAATAGTTTATTGAAGTTATAAAACATAAGATATTTTATAAATTAGAAAAACACATAATTAAAAATAGTGAGTGGGAGATAGTATATGACAATGAACCCACCGGTCTCTATTATTAATACAATATTCTGAGATATAGGTGGTGCATTGCAATGCTTTGATTTCGTCCTTCCCATGGAGGGTGTCCGCCTATATTAATAACAAGGTTGATTTCCTAGAGATAGGATTGAGAGATGTATTTCATAATTAACTGACCCTATGGTGGCAATTTTTGAGTTAAGTCATCTTGATAAGAAATAATAGGTTATACTCATAAATAAAAAATTAAACTATTAATCATATCTTGACCGAAACAAACAATAGTTAATGGGTAAAAGAAAATATGAGATATTTTAAACTTTCTCTATTAATTTGAGATAGTTCCAATTCAATTTAAATATAATGTGACATACCTTATGGCGGCACATTAATTATTAAATTAAACTATCGTGGATTAGTATTAATTTATGTGTTTAAATACAACGCATTCATGCATCATGTTTACTATTCTAAAAAAAATACTATGATATTTATTAAAGTATTCTTAAAATTGCTTTACTTATTTCACAATATGAATATCATGCTGATCTATAAGGACCAAAAGCTCATTCTCATAGAAGAGTGTCCTTTGAAACCTGCAGCCAATACTCCTCGTAATGTACTGGAGTAGTATGAGAATGGGATACAAGCCAATAATAAGGCCCACTGCTATATGCTTGCCAGAATGTGCAATGTGCTTAGAATAAAGCACAAGTACTTAGAGACCTAACATGAGATGTGAGATTCTCTCCTAGCGATGTTTGGCTAGCAATCAGAACAAAGTCACCATAAAACTACTTATAGCTATATGAATGTTAAAATGGAGAAATGAGTTCCAGTGCGTAAGCATATTTTGAACATATTCAACCTAATGCATCAAGCAGAAATTTATAGAGTCACCATAGATGATAAGACCCAAGTTAGCATCATTCTAGAGTCTCTTACTCCAGCATTTTCGCAGTTCAAGGAGTCTCTTACTTCAGCATTTTTGCAGTTCAAAACAAATTATTATATGAACAAGCTCTCATATAGTATGACTCAGTTACTAAATGAACTGCAAACCTTTGAGGCTATATCAAATAAGCCCAAAGAGTCTGAGGTAAATGTTTCTAAAGCTAAGCAGTCTTCCCCCAAGTAAAATAAAAAGAGGAAGAACAATGGTAATGGTTCAGATTCCAAAGGAAAAGACAAGAAAGCCTCTAATAGTGGTAAGAGCAAGAAGAAGGACTCTAAAGAAAAGAAAGGAAAATATTTTCATTGTAGAGTTGAGGGGCATTGGAAAAGGAACTATAAAAAATATCTCTCTGAGCTGAAGGAAAATAACAAAAGTAAATATGATTTATTAGTTTTAGAAGTCTGTTAAGTGGAGGATGAACTTTCTCTTTGGACAATTGATTTATGAGCCATTAATCATGTTTGTTATTTCTTATAGATGGTTAGTTTTTTTAGGGAGCTCGCCAATAAGGACTTTGCTATATTGGTTGGCAATGGAGTAGTTATTTCAGCGTTAGTAGTGGGAGTGGCTCAATTAAATTTTAGGAATAATTTTTAATTTTAAATAATGTTTATTTTATTCTTGAATTCAAAAGCAATTTGATTTCTATTTCTAAGTTGAATAATTTTTTAATATTTTTTTTATAATAATGAGATTATTATTAGTAGAAATAGTTTAGATAGTTGTCATGTGAAATTAAAAAATTGACTTTATATTTTAAGGCCCGTTGAGCTCTCACTGCATAATTACAAACTATTTAGAGTAAAATATTATAAATCTACTAAAAGACAAAAGGTTTTTCAAATGATGACACATATCTTTGGCATTTTAGATTAGGTCATATTAATCTAGATATGATTAACAGGTTAATAAGGGATTGTCCTTTAAAAGAGCTAAACGTTGGCACTCTTTTTATATGTGAGTCAAGTTTAAAGGGTAAAATGACTAAAAAAATCCTTTTCAGCTAAAGGTGAAAAGGCTAAGGAACTACTTCAACTTATATATATTGACGTATGCGGTCCATTAAACGTACGAGCAAGAGGGGGTTATGAATATTTTATCACATTTATTGATGACTATTCAAGATACTGTTATGTTTACCTAATGTAAAGAAAATCTGAGACTTTTGGAAAGCTCAAAGAATTCATAGTAGAAGTTGCAAAACAATTAGATATAACACTTAAGACCATTTGATCTAATCGATGTAGTGAATACCTTGACATAGAGTTTAAGAATCACCTATTGGAGCATGGAATTTTATCCCAACTTACAATACCTAGAACACCATAGCAGAATGGTGTTGCAGAAAGGAGAAACAGAACCTTGCTAGATATGATTAAGTCTGTGATGAGCTACTCTTCATTGTTGCCCTCATTTTGGGATTATACACTATATACTGCGATTTATATTTTAAATATAGTACCTTCTAAATCTATCCAAAGTACACCCTTAGAGATGTGGAATGGTAGTAAACCTAGCTTATGCTATTTTTACATATGAAAGTGTCCGGCATATGTGCCAAAAGGAAAGACTAAAAAGCTAGAACTGTGAATAGAAGTTTATTTATCTGTGGGCTACCTTAAAGGCACAAGAGAAGATTTATTTTATAATTCTCAAGAAAAGAAAGTGATTATATCTACAAACACCATTTTTCTTGAGAATAATTATATATTAAACTTTAAACCTTACAGTATGATTACATTGGAGGAAATGTTTTCTGATCAGATCAAAATTTTATTGCCGATAGTTAATGAACACCAAAGTCAGGTAATCACCAATTTTGATTAAAACACCTTAGAACCTCAACATAGTAGGAGGATAATGAGACTATCTTCCCTTTACAGAAAAAATGGAGAGGAACAAGTAGTTATGTTTGACACAAGCCAAGACTATATCCATTGATATACAAACATATGATAGAAGATTCTGATAAAGAAAAATGGCAATAAGCCATAAACTAATAAATGAAGTCTATATACTCCAATTCGGTCTAGAAACTTGTAGATCCACCTAAATATCTCAAACCCATTAGGTACAAATAGATTTTCAAGAAGAAAAGAGGCGTGAATGGGAAAGTAGAGACTTTCAAAGCAAAACTAGTAGGACAAGGTTATACCCAAAAAAAAAAGAGTCGACTATAAGGAGACTTTCTCGCTAGTAGCCATGCTCATATCTATTTGCATCCCCATGTCCATTGTAGCATGTTTCAATTATGAGATATGGTAAATAGACATCAACACAACCTTTTTAAATGGTTATCTTGAAGAGAGCATCTATATGATGCAACTAGAGGGGTTGATGGCAGAAGGCCAATAGCATAAAGTCTATAAGTTGCTTAAGTTCATTTTATGAACTTAAGCAAGCTTCAAGATCTTGGAACTTAAAATTTTATGAGACAATTAAATCTTATGGTTTCGAGCAAAATGTTGATGAACCTTGTGTATACAAGTACATCAAAAACAAAAAGGTGATTTTTCTAGTACTTTATGTGGATGACATTCTACTCATTGGAAATAATGTAAAAATATTGTCCAATATAAAGAAGTGGTTGGCCGAGCACTTTCAAATAAATTATTTAAGAGAGGAAAATTATATCATTGGGATCCAAATTATTCAGGATCGCAAGAACAAATTATTGGTATTGTCTTAAGCATCATATATTGATAAAGTGCTTATGCAATTTTCAATGCAAAATTTCAAGAAGGGTTAATTACCGAATCAACATAGAATTGTTCTTTTTAGATAGCTGGGTCCTAAGACACCTCAAGAGGAAGAAGATATAAGACAGGTTCTCTATGTCTTAAGCATCATATATTATGCATGAGGCCTGACATTTATTATACGATGGGAATAATAAGTCGTATCAATCTAACCCTGAATTGGCTCACTAGATTGTAATAAAGCATATTCTCAAGTATCTTTGGAGAATGATAAACTATATGTTTGTGTATTCAGGTGGAGACCTGAACCCTACTAGTTATATTGATTCTGATTTTCAATCAGACAAAGACAGTCAAAAGTCAATGTCTAGGGTCAATATTTACTCTTGGTGGTAAAGCCATAGGCTGGAGAAGTGTAAAATAATTTAGTCTGATTCAACCATAGAGGCTGAATACATAGCAGCTTGCGAAGCAGCTAAAGAAGCTGTATGGCTTAGGAAGTTCTTTAGTGACCTGGAAGTTGTTCCAGATATGGATAAACTATTGACTCTTTACTGTGATAACAATAGGGCAGTAAAACGTTCAAAGGAACCCAAGAGCCATACGAGAGAAAAGCATATAAAGAGAAAATATCTTATGATTAGGAAAATTGTACATAGAGGTGATGTGACGGTCATGGAGATAGCATCTAAAACAATCTTGGAGACCCATTCACTAAAACATTACCAGTTAGGACGTTTGAGAGTCATATGGAGGGATGGGTTTAAGAGAAATATCTCACCTGCTTTAGGGCAAGTGGGAGATTATTAGAGATAATGCCTTAAAAGCATGTACTTGTACAATTTTTATAAAATTGATAAAGTTATAATTTTATACTTGAAAGGTGTTCATAATTTTATGACATAAATATCAGATAATCCCTTGTTTATTTATGTGACCATAACCTTACTATATAATTGTTATATAAAAGAGGATTAAAGTTATGAATAATAAAACGAAAAGTCCATAATAAATTAATTAAAGTTTGCGATCTTTAATTATATATTATAAGTTCGGTCCACTTACATTTAGAATGTAGTTATTTTATTCGAATCACTAATATAGTGACATTATAATAGAGGCACTTTATATAATATGATTATATAAGACTGGACTAGATGTAGTTTGAATTCTTATGTAAAAGACCGTTGTTAATTAAGAATTCAAATAACATTAACTGATGATCATATGCAGATTAACTTTAATCCTGAGTGATTATAAACTCTTGTTTGTGTTATTATGTCATTTAAAATACTCATTATGATTTATCTGAAGAACAGGTTAAAATTTTGTATTTTGGTGGCGTAGTAAGATAAGCGACTAAGAATATATTTGCAAATTTAAGAGTGTAATTTCAAGTTTTTAGTGAAATAACACTGAAATTAATTAATTAAAAAGTTCAATTACTTATTCAAAAATTTATTGAAGCTTAAAATTGTAGGTCCATAAGTCCCTAATATCACCTCTTTTAGTCATTACAATGAACAAATGAAAATAAATTGTGTTATTGCACAAACTTTTGTGTCCGAAAAATAGTTTTTAAAATACGTATATTTTATATTTTGATAAAATTAATTAATTAAGAATTAATTAATATAGATAACATCTTATCCAAATATAATTAAATATTTAATTTAAGAAATTAAATAAATAAAATCTCAAGAATAATTTTTAAAATTATCAAAAAGATTTTATTTTAATTTTAGTATTTTTCTTTTATAAAAAGACTATAAGTCCATTTATTTTAGAAGTCTAATAATACTCAATTTTTGGGTATTATACATTAACCACAAAGAGTATGACTTTATGTGATTTATATGAATTAAGTCTCTTTTTAAATAATGATATAAATAATAAATGTTATTAATTAAATTTATTAAATTAAAATAGTAATAGTTTATTATTTTAAAAAGAGAACATTAGGATTAAAAAAATTATATAGACACACATATACGAAAAAACTACAGATTATGTATTTTTTCTTTAGAAGAAAAAAAAAGTTGAAAGCTCATTTTTCCTCTCACTGTAGAATAAAAGACTTGGTTTGGAATCCTTTTAGAGAAGAAAAACTAATGTGAATTGAAAGTATTTCTTTTATTGATTCTTATTTATTTTAAACATCAAATTTATATATTCATAAGATTCTAAGATAAAAATAATTGTTATTTGATGAAAAAAAGATGCAAGAATTTTTATTTTCTATTCTACTGCGTTATAAATGTCATAACTCCAACATTGAGCCACCCTTAGACGAGCTAATATCATAGTAAAATTTGGTTGCATAGGGAGCCTAAGACCCAACTTAAGGAATTTCACATGAATTGCCACTTCCCCATTTATGAGGTTACTTGAAAAATCATTAGGGGGAGGGCAGCCTAAGACTTATAGTTTCAAGGATGTTATATGTGGCTTTCAATGAGTCCAAGTCATCCTGAGTCATCCTGAACATCTGGTACCTCCTGTCCAGTTCAAACTCTATAACCTTTATTGGCTCCTGACTAGGGTCCTCAAGATCGGCCTCTGCTTCATCCTTACTGATAACCAAGACTGACTTAGCGTTGACAACCATAAGGGATATGGAGGCCATGTCATCTATAGTGGTAGAGGCCACACCACTCCCACTGGCCCTACCTATTCTTCTGACAAGTGAAACCTCAGGGTTATCAACTTCTTCCTCAACAGTCATGTTTATAGCAGGAAACCCTATGTCTAAGTCATTTCTATGTCATAATTCTATAAAAATAAAGTATTTCCTAGAACTAGTAAGACATGAGGGGTAAGGACATAGGCAGCTATACCAAAAATGAGAAAAATAATAACAAAAATAAGAAAAACTTAGATTTATGGGCATAATGGTCTACGTTCATTTACTAGAAAATAAAACTTCTTATTATAAGTATAGTCCTAAATAACCATTTTTACAACAAAAAAACCATAATATATACAAACTTAATAGGAGAATAAAGAGAATGAAAACTTACTAATTAAAGCACAAAAATCAATAGCACAACTGGTCGTCAGAGTGTATTGGAATAAAAAATATTGTAGCCAAAAAGTGTCTATATAAAAAGCTCTTAGTGTATTGATACTCTAGGAAGACGAAGATGAAGAAGTAAATGAGAAAAGGCAATCCAAAAATTAGTTTTTATAGTATTTGGGCCAAAACGATTGTAACCATCAAGACAGAACGGATGGTCATAATCATCAAAGCATTCCAAGAGACGTCCTTTCAAAGGGTTCTGAACAGATATGACGTTCTATTTCCAAACATGATGTTCTGAATAGATGTGACGTTCTATTTCTAGATGCCTCTAGCTACATGATGTCAAGTGAGCAAACGGTTGAGATTAGTTTTCCATATCCTAAGTGCCTCTTTATATATAACAGGTGTGACGTTTCAAGATCCTTATTATAATGACTAATAAATGCCCAAGATACTAGGAAAAATGTCAAGTATAATGAAAAAACACTTTGTTCGGCATTATCCTGATCTTTTAAAAAATAGAGCAGCTACAACATATGACCTAAGGCATCATCTTCAACACCAAATAGTAGCAACATTGGTTCAAGAATAAAATAACCTGTTCGAGTCTTTTTGTTACAGTGTGTACCAAACAAAGAAATTCAAGAAGCAAAAAAATAGAGTTTTCATTTTTATGAATCAAAACTAGAAACTAGTGGACCTTAGTTTCTCCTAGAAATCTCCAAAGGCCCAAGATACTAAGGCCTCAGATGATAGGACAGGTCGCCCAAGTATCGTCAAAGGAATAAGGACTAGAGGCACAGAACCTGCTTGACCACTCAGACCAATTGACAAAATTAAGACCGACCAACTCAGGTCTTACCTAGGCTATCCAAAATTGTGTAGTCCGATATTCGGCTATATACTCAAAAGGTCGGAGAGCCTTAAGTCAGCAATACAAGAATCTAAAAGAAAACTAGCACAACAAACGTACCGAATAGCCTGTATACAAGAACTTCTAAAAACCGCACAGGTCTAGACATTCTAAAGGCTGAGCAGTATTCAATAACCTAAAAGGGAAATATATAACAGTCATAATAAGGCAAGCCCTTAAAATAGGCAATCAACATTATTTTGAGAGAGCATCTTGTTATTTTAGAAAGTTATCCCCCAAGTCACACCAAAAAATCAAAGGATTACCAAAACAACTTTAAATTCGGCAAATATAAGCATCAAAGCTCACAATATTCTAAGAATACCGACATTAGATAAAGAGGAGAAAACTGCTCAAAACAGGTTCTATCTTCTATCTTCTACCTTCATCTTCAACCTTTTACACATACTTTAAAACTCTCTCAATTTCCCACTTCTCTCACACAAACACTTGACTTAAGCATCAGAGAGTCTTCACCGAAGCCACCTCCGACGAGGTCTTAACAATAATTTTTTTTGTATTTGTAGGCGTTACAGTAGACAAAAGCCTAAGCAGTCTTACAATTTTATCCCATACAAGTAGATCCCAAAGTTTTAGTTCCTACTACAAATAAATTTAAAACTCGTTGATCCGAAGAAGCTATTTTTTTCTGTCAACAATTATTATTATTATTACTTTCATTTCTTGTGAAGTGACATCATTAGTTAGGAATGCATCAAGACTTTAAGTCTTGATCTCAATTAAGCGATATCTACTTTCTAGCTAAGGAGAAATCTATCTATTGAGGGGCAAATTACGTTTAACACTAATATCTTTTAGAGATTAGCCTTTAGCTCTAATACCCCTTTGTTATGGAAACTGTAACGACCTAAATTTTACATCGAGCAAACTCATTCAAAATAAAGGCCTTATAAGGAGAAATCTCCTCTACCCTTGTAAGGCGTCTTTTGGGGATGGCAATGCATTCCGCCAATAAAAGACAAAATCGTGAGGAGGAAAGACGCGTGCATGAACTCCAAAGTGGATAATACCTTGGACAGGAATTCATGTGGGCTCTTTCATTTGGTATTAGAGTCGAGGCGGCTCTGTTTTGATGGTAAGGGGCTATATAACGACCCAAATTCTACATCAAAGAGACTCATCTAAAGTGAATGACTTATAAGGAGAAATTCCCACTACCCTTGTGAGGTGCCTTTTAGGGATGGCGATGCGTTCCTCCCATAAAGGACAAAACTATGAGGAGGAAGGATGCATGCGTGAACCTCAAAGCAGACAATACCTTGCACAGGGATTTGGGTGAGTATTAGCCCGATGAATGATAGGTTTTCCTTGTGTTGGGATGGTAGACAAGTTTCAATACTCAATTCCAGGCGGTTTGTTTTCCAGTAAGGTGCTCAATCAAAGGTTTGTTTTCCACTCTTGTGTGTCCCCCTGAATAGGCACCAGTCTCGGGCAAAGCGGCATGGGCTTCAACTGTTGTGAGTGTGCATTCCCTTTTAAGTTTTGCAAAAGTTAAAAGAAAAATATGACTTTCCCTAACAATCAGTATTGCTACCCTGGACCATCAGTTAGTTTAATTTATACATTCCTCTTGCTATGAGAGATATTCGATCCTATAATCAAAAATACATACAGCATGAGAAAGGCATTGAATAAAGTTTTTCCTGTTCAGTCACCCGAATTCCTATGCAAGGTATTGTTCTCTTTGGGGTTCACATACACGTCATTCCTCCTCACGATTTTGTCCTTTATGGGTGGAACACATCGCCATAGCTAAAAGGTGCCTCACAAAGGTGAGTAAGATTTCTCTTTATAAGACCTTTACTTTAGACGAGTCTGCTTGATGTGGGATTTAGGTTGTTACAGAAGCGAATAATCATAATTAAATATAAAGGCAAAAAATAAGAATAAGATCAAATCAAGAAGACATGCAAGCTATTTACGTGATTCGATAAAAGTCTAAGTCAACGAGGATTAAAAGATCCTAACCTCTCTTATTAACTCTTCCAGAGATTATAAAGAATACGTAATAAAGAACTCTTAAAAGAATCTTTTTGGCATTCTTTTGTTCACACAAGAATAATAAACACCCAATAATAGTTTTACCTAATGCACATAAGCACTTAGTGTTTATCTAACTCTTTAGTCCTTATTAGAGTTTTTCTTTAATGCTTGATCTATTCTAAAGGTTTGCAAGGGTTTTTACATTGTTTAGAATTGTCTAAAAACTCTCAACCTAATTAAAATAAAAACTCATGTGTATAAAAGTCTGAAACCCTCTCAAAGAAGTCAAATCCAAATCAAAACTAGAAGTTCCCGAAACTAGATGCCTCGGCGTTGGTCCAACACAAACCAGTCCTACAATGTTGGTTGTTTTGTTTGTAGTGCTGTGGTGTTACGACTTATAGTTAATGCCCGCCTTTGTGTATCAAATTTTTTGTTGACTCTTCACTTGATATTTATTTTAATGTATACTCATATATGATTATTAAATCACCAATTTTAACACTATCTAACACTTTTGAAAACTTGAACTCTTTTTGTTTAACGTGCATGGGAAGCTAGTGAATATATTTTTTAGAATAATGCTATATTTTTTAAATAATATTTTAAATTTATTCATCCTAAATGATATATAAAGTAATATTATATGGTAAAATAGTATAATGAATAATTTAAAAAATACATCGTTTCATTACTCAATAATTATTTAATAAATTATTTAAAATAAAATATTTTGATATACTATTTAAAAAAGAATAACATCACTCTATTTTTTATTATTAAACTTCGACATATTGTGAATCAGTATACAAACATTGACATATTTTTGAAATGCCTACGTACAATTACTTATATAGAACAAATGTTGATTTACGTGAAAGATTCTGATATAAAGGTTGATAGTAAAAGATATTATCACAATATTTCAGGTCCTAAACAAATTTCACCTTAAGTGTAAAGTGTCAAGTCTTAATAGATTAATAATTTTATTAAGATTAATACTATACTTCCATTCATTCATATTCTATTTTTTTTTATCTCGAATGATATAATAAATATTAATTAGACGGTAAAAATATAATAATTATTTTACAAATTTATCATTCAATTAATAAAAACCACGTCATCTAAGATGAAAAAAAAATTAGTATATGATTATGCAATGTACAATATCAAGTCAACTGACAATTGTTATCCCCGCACTTTCTGGGCAAATCACTTTCTTTTAAACACAGTCTTCAACCAGTATTGACTAAGCTTATGGGAAAATTAAGTCCAATCACCCTGATCCAACTCACACATGACACGTCTCTTTTTTAAATTTATCAAAGGAAAATAAAAATATTATAATTTATATTCATTTATGTATGGTCAACATTGTAGGCTAGCGTATGAATGACTATCAATATATTATATATACTAGGGATAGTTTAAGTGGAATATCTATTTTTAAAATCTGAATAATAGACTTGGATTTAAAATTTTAAAAAAAAAAAAGAAAAAAAATTTCATTTAAAGCCATAATTTTGTCTTTTAGTCAAGATTATACAACCAATTAGAAGACTATGAAAATTAATTATGATTACATATTAAACGGTGTATAAACTACATATTGTTTGAAAATTAGTAAGACATTCAAAGAATTTTCTTCAAAGAGGGTGAGGATTTGGTTGGACTTCATAATTATTCCATGATAATGGCCAGAACTTTATAATATTATTTTATGGTAATGACCGAACTTCATAATTATTCTATGACAACGACCAAAGTGAAAGAGGAAATGACACCAAATTTTATCTCTTGGATAGCTTAGTTTGTTCATTTCTATTTATGCAAAGACACATGAATGGCAACACAAAGCCCTCATCAAGAAAAATCAAAACCAATGAAGCTATATTCATTCTGTTTCCTCCCGCTCTCGGTCCTTTTCTTGTGTTTGCTTTATCAGCCATCAAACTGCCAACAAACATATCTAAATAATGATCAGCTAGATTGTTATGCAAACCCTTCTGCTACAAGAGGCTATTACTGTAACGGTGCTAAAAAATCATGTCAATCCTTCATAACCTTTCGCTCTGCAGAACCTTATGATACACCCATCAGTATTGCCTATCTTTTGGGTTCAGAAGCCTCCAGCATAGCCTCAGTCAATAACATATCATCCACTGACAAAATCCCATCTCAAAAAATGGTCATAGTTCCCGTTTCTTGTTCTTGTTCAGGTAGTATTTATCAGCACAACGCGCCTTACACAATCAAGAAGATGGCCGAGACATATTTTACAATCGCCAATATTACATATCAAGGCCTGACAACTTGCCAAGCCCTCATGGAACGAAATAAATACCAAGATACAAACGTTTCCGTGGGTTTACAGCTGATGATCCCCCTGAGATGTGCCTGTCCAAGCGCGAGCCAAGTGGAAAACGGTGTCACAGCCTTGCTCAATTATATGATTACATGGGGTGACACTATCACACGGATTGCAAACAATTTTGGTGTTCAAGTACCAAGCATTTTGGAGGCGAACTTGCTGCTGCCAGATAGTACTATTTACCCTTTTACACCTCTTCTGATTCCTCTGAAAGGTGATAGCTGCGGCACAAGTCATTTCATTATTAGAAATGGAAGTCTAGAGTTTGCCAATTGCAAATCTGAGGGCAAAATATTTCCTGCGAAACTGGTTACTCTGTTAGGTATCTCTCTCTCAATTTGTCAGCCTAACTAATGCGGTCTGCTTAACAAGTGTACGTGTGAAACAATCTCCATTCAGCTTCATACTGAATTAACTTTTTCTTTCTTATTCCCATTTCAGGTATTGGTCTTGGTCTGGGATTTTTGTGCTTGTTTCTTGTTGGGTACCAGTCATACCGATACTTCAAGAAAAGGAGATACAAAACGCGAAAAGAGAAGTTGTTCAAGCAAAATGGAGGCTACTTGCTGCGGCAACGATTATCTTTTTATGGAAGCAGTGAAAGGGCTAAAATATTTACAGCAGAGGAGCTTGAAAGTGCAACAGACAATTATAATCAAAGTAGATTTCTTGGGCAGGGAGGATTTGGCACCGTCTACAAAGGGATGTTAAAAGATGGTAGCATAGTTGCAGTTAAAAGATCGAAGGCAATTGATAAAGGCCAAATAGAACAATTCATTAACGAAGTTATCATTCTCTCTCAAATCAATCATCGACATATTGTCAAGCTTCTGGGTTTTTGTTTAGAGACTGAAGTACCAGTACTGGTATACGAGTTCATATCTAATGGAACACTTTCCAAACATATTCATCAGCTTCATCATGAATATGAATCTTCTTCACTTTCATGGGAGCATCGAGTTAGAATTGCGTGTGAAGTTGCAGGAGCAGTAGCTTATATGCATTCTGCAGCATCAATACCCATCTTTCATCGCGACATCAAATCTTCGAATATACTCTTAGATGATAAGTTCAGTGCCAAAGTTTCAGATTTTGGTACTTCCAGATCTATTCCGACTGATAAAACTCACTTAACCACAGCAGTTCAGGGAACTTTTGGGTACTTGGATCCGGAGTACTTTCAATCAAGTCAGTTCACAGATAAAAGCGATGTTTATAGTTTTGGAGTTGTACTAGTAGAGCTTCTCACAGGCAAAAAACCAATCTCTTTCGCCAGAGCAGAAGAAGAGATAAATCTAGTTGCATATTTCATGTCATTAGCGAAGGAGAACAAACTACTTGAGATTATAGATACTACAGTAGCTAAAGATGCAAAGAAAGAAGATATTGGAGCCATTGCAGATCTTGCAATGAGATGTTTGAGATTGAAAGGGAAGAAGAGGCCTACCATGAAACAAGTGTCAATCGAGCTCGAGGGATTGAGAAGATCTCAGAGATGCTTAGAAATCTACCAAGAGCCTCAGGTGTTGATAGATGAAATATCAAATTTGCAAAATGCTGAGGAAACTGCACAAGAATCAATAGCAGACAGCTCTGTTTTTTCTATACAAATGGAGTCAGAATCATTTTAGGCAATAGCTTGGTACAGTACATTTCTTTCTCATCTTTAGTTATTGGAGAAATTTCATCTACTTTATAATTACTCAAACATCAGTCAATCCAACTGATTTGGGAATATTATATATACAAATCATGTTTCAAAATTTTGTGTTACAGGTAAGAATTTGTAACATAGCTAAATCTTTGATTTGATATATCTCCATTTTGAAGCTGGGTGTGTGGACTTGAAATTTTCACAAACAATTTATTTATATTTTGTAATTTGTTTCAATAATCCATGATTTAAAATAAAGAAATTAAGGTTTGAGAGAGGAGCTGATGTAGTCAGATAGTTCAAGTCAATTTTTTAATCACTCTGGTTTTGCTAGCTTAACACTATTCTAGTTCCTCTAATCTTTAGGACTCCTATCACTGTAAATGGAGGCAACAAAACTCTATCCTATTCCCTCAGTCGTTTAATAAATTTTTATTTGATTTTATCACCGTGATGTTTAGATAAAGTGATGTCGTTAGTAACACAAGACCAAAAGTTTTTGCCTTTAAGAAAATTGCTCATAACTTTTGCCCATAAAACGTATTATATCCATCCAACATAACATTAATAGGTTGGAACACATTTGATTTTTTTGGTGATGAAAGCTAGAGATCACACTTTAGAAATCTGAATAGAATTGAGAAAAGTGATTTGAGTATAAGAGATGGAAGAAAATTGAAGTTCACATATGTATAAATATGCTCAGATTTTGAGTATAAATACCTCAAACTTATATGGAATTGTAGATAGGCTCCAAAGCTATGCAAAATGTCATATTGGCCCTAAATCTATGTGAAATTTTCAATCGATCCTAAATTTATATAAAATTCAATTTGGCCCCAAATTTAAATAAAATTTTAGATAGGCCTTGAATATTGGCCCTAGATATATAAAAAATTCCAGATAGACCTCTATTTGTTGTAATTCTATCAAATAACTCCTTTAAAAAATCTTATTTTAACTCAAAACAAAATTTTAAATTGTCAAAAAAATCATTGACTAAGAATTTTTGTAGAGATTGTATGAGAATTGGGTGTGGGCTAAGGAAATTATAGATGTAGGTTGATGGCTTTTAATGATTTAAGAATTGATTTATAGTGGCGATGAGTAGTCACTCATCGAGAACAAACAAAAACTAGAGATGGGGAGCCGAATTCAAAGATATGGGTGTTTATGATGACTAATGGCTTTTGGCAATGTGTGGATGGTTACAAGGAAGGTGGAGACATTTTTTGAGATGACGGATGGTGTGCTTTTGATGATTAGATGGGTAGAATAGCGACTATGTACCTCACATGTGGGTGGCTACCAGAGACAATTGTCGAAGACAGTACTATGTGGATAATGAAATTTTTTTCAAATTGGTTCTTATACCATGTAAACGAATTTAAAGAAAATGTATATTTTATGATGAAAAAAATATGCATAAGAGGTGGCCATTTATATAGGCCTTATAACACTTCTAAGAATCGATACCATTTCTTTAACATGAAATCCATTGTTATGCAATATTAATTAAGTTAATACCATAGAAAATGAAGGATATTTGGGGACCAAGATTTAGATGTTTTCATGGTGAACAAGGTCATGAAAAGATACTTAGGATGAACACCTAAATTGCCCAAGCACATAGGCCTTTAGTTCAAATGGCTCTAGATTGGTATTTTAACATTGGCTCCACAGCTATATGATTAAGAGTGTGAGACTAAATTAACTATGGCAGTTTAGGTGGGTATATTTGGAACTAAGGATTGATGAGTGGGTTCATTATATAGAAGGAGAAGATTGTTTGCGAAGTTGGGTGATAGGATTTTGAATGATTAGATGGTGTAGAGAAGAAGTCTACCAAAGTATTATTTGTTCCTTTGAGGTATATGACCTCAAAGGAGAAGGCGGAGAACCATTCTTGCAAGTTCAAGAGTTGTTCGTAAATAACTTTATTCTATTTGAATTCCATCATTCAAGGAAGAGCTGATATATCTATTTTCACGAGAAAATGATGTCCCACTAAGTGACATTAGAACTTCTTAATACCTTTTTTTGGCTACAAGAATTCTTTGAGGTAGAATAGTAGTGAAGTTTTAAATCTTTGAAACTTCCAATCTTGTATCCAAAAATATATCTGGTACCAACCTATTCTTCTAATAACATAGCACCCCAAAAGAAGCCGCATGCATCTGTTTGTAGAATTGTTTTGCCATTAAATGGAATACTGAGTGGTGGAAGTAAGGGAGCCTTAACTTTGAATGCTTTGACCGCATTAGTCTATGTTGTTGATCATAATGGAGCATTCTTTTTAACATTTGATGGAGAGGCTTTGTGTACTAAAATAAATCCTTAATGAGTTCTGCCAAGCAATTGACAATCCTAAGAAACAATTAAAGCTCCTCTTTTGTCAAAATTTTTATCTAGAAACTTTGACAGATTATTTGATATTTTTTCTTGAAGTGCTTGCCATCTTGGATATGCATGCCCAAGAAATCAATTTAGTTAGGCCGATTTTCATCTTTTTTAGGGAGAGCATGATTCCATACTAATTTAAAATAAGATGAAATTAGGTGAGAAGCCTTTCATAGGAGTTTACATCTATAGAGAATAGAAGGATGACATCTATATAGATACGAGATTGTCCAAAAAGTGGCTCAAAAATTCTGATCATTGCCTTTTGAAATAAAGAATGGGCTATCTCGAGACTAATGACATAACTGTCCATTGGTAGTGGCGATCAGGATATAGAATATTGTCTTATGTCTGTCAACTAAATGGATTCCCATTGCCAAATTCTGCTTTCAGGTGAAAAGACCTTTGTATTGGCCAAATTAGCAAAAAAAAAAAGTGCACTTGTTTAGCAACGAGAACTTATCATCTTGTAGGAAGAAATTTAGGGGTCGGTAGTTGATTATTAACCTTATCTTTTCCCGGACATGTTCACTTCTCTTATTTGCATAGAATACATAGCAAGCCTATTAAGACATGGTTGGCTCAATAAGTTCTTCGCTGATGAGTTGAGTAATCTTTTGTGTTGCCAAAACATAATGTTCCGAATTCATGCTCGGATGCCTGGCCTTTGTTAAATTGATATCTTAATTTTTCTTAAATGAAAAATTGATGAAGAACTCTGAATTTTTTCATAAAGGATTTTTACAATTCTTAAAGAATTCAGAGTGGGATTCTGCTACTGTTTATTGGCGAATTTGATCTACAACTGAAGAAAGTGATTTTCAAGGAAGAAGTTTGAAACTTTGGTCCATGGTAGAAAATGGATCTTGTACTATGGTTAGATGGCTTTAGAATGATCTTTTATTCTAGAACCTTTTGGAAAATGGTTAAACTCAGTATGATGTCTTTTTCAGGTAAGGTTAATGCAAGGAATATGTGGCTGATGGATAATCCTGGAAAGAAAAGATTCTAACTTTTAGACTTCACTGATTAATATAACATGTTAACTCTTTAGCATTTATAATTTTTAGTGATGCTAACTCTTAGCATTGATTTAAACTTCTTTAGACTAAATCTAAACTTCTTTAGATCATATAATGTCTATAGCGTCACAAGCATTGAACCATTTAATAATAGTAATTAACGATTTGACAAATAATGAACTGTATAAATATCACAAAATAAAATATTCATACAACAATGGGATAGCATGTGAGCACAAATTCCACCAAACTCCTATTTGCTCTTGTGCCATTCATAGTGGTATCTTATACTCATAAACTCCACGTGTTTCTCAAACACTTTTGGAGCTAAGGTCTTAGTCAGTGGGTCTGTTACATTATTTACAGAGTCAACTCTACAAATTATTACATCTCTCACAGCCAAGATTTCTCTAATTATATAGTATTTCCTCTCCACATGTTTAGATCTCTGGTGCGTTCTTGGCTCTTTTGCTTGTGAAATAGCTTCGTTGTTGTCATGGAATAAAGGAATAGGATCTATTGAGCTTGGGACATTCCCGAGCTCGGCGACAAACGTGTATATCCACACTACTTTGCTACCTTAAAGGCTGCAATATATTCCGCTTCAGTTGTTGAATTAGCTAATGTTAGGTCTCATGCACATTATATCATACATCAGGCTGCCTACAGCTGATGAATGTCATGTCTAAAAGGTACATTAGTTGTCTTACAGTTAGTAAAATTATACCATTCGAGGACACTATCGATGTATATAGTTTATTTCTTTTTGTTCACATCAATAAAATTATCGAATTGGAGTGAGACTATATTATTTTAGAATTTGGAATCAAAATCATAAGCAATGCTATTGATGTCTCTATTTACACTTGAAATGGGAATAAATTTTAATAAAATTTTAAATAAATCATCTTTTAATGTAATAAATAAATTTATTTTAAAATAATAATAATATAATAATATTTTTTATAATATAATTATTTAAAAAGTATAATAATCATAATAGCTTTTTAAAAAAAGTGACAATATATTGCAAGGAATATAGGTCCTTTTGAGGGTTTTTTATTTGATTTTCCTTATAAAATTTTTAAAGAGTTAATAAAAGAGGTTAAGATCCTTGGATCTACCGTGGATATAGGCAATTGGCCGAACCATGTAAGTGATTTTGTTGTGATCTTTATTTTCTACTTTAAATTCTTACTATTTTGATTGATATACAAGTTATTCCGCTGCACAAAGAGATTAAGGTTCAAAGTTAAACTTAAAATTCTTTACTTTAACCTAATCTTACAAGGGAGAAAGGCGTTTTCTCCCTCAATAATTAGTATTTGGTCTAAGAAAATTTGGAAATTATTTATTCCTCCCAAAAGTAAAAATGTTTTAATTAGCGAGCTACTCCTGCTTGGATTTCGACTAATACTAATTTAAAGAGATATCATGTCTCACTGGATGAATAGGCTTGTGGTTGTGTCAAACATTGAAGCCGGTTAGAGTTTTATTCGATGTCATGGAGATAGTACCTTGTTCGCACAAGACTTCAGCTGGTGAAATCCTTATCTCGACTTTGTATAGGCTGAGTGAAGATAGTTTGGAGTTGTTATGTACAATTTCTGTGGAGAATCTGGTATGGCCGGAATAAGCAGCTTAATGATGATTTTATATTGGATGCTCACGGCATTGTAGGTTGGTGATAAGAGTTTCTAGCTGATTATAAATCTTCGCAAGATAATCCTCGAATTTAGAAAGAGTTTCCAACTATTAAATGGCGACCTCCAAACCCGAAAAGTATACAGATAAATTTGGATGCAGCTTTAGATCCATTAAACAATAAGACCGGCCTTGGTTTTGTTGTTCCTAATCACCTGGGTGAAGTATTTTTTTCTTTTCTTAGGAGCTGGTAAGTTAAATGGGTTGTTTCATGTTCAAGTGGCGAAGGCATTAGCAATTCTTCATGGCTTGTGAGCTATCGATCATATGAACTTGTCATCAGTAGAAATTGAATTGGATACAGTTGTGGTTGTCAATGATCTTGTAGCTAAGGTTTTTTGTGTTTTTTTGGAGTCTTTTAGTGCAAGGAAAATTCTTTATGTACCTAGATGCGTAAATAGATTGGCATATGAACAAGCAAAAATGGCCTTCATTCTGAAATAGTTGGTACTGGCTAATGTTTTTCCAAGTTTCCTGGACTAAATTGTAATGGAGGAGTTGTCCTCCTCTTAGCTTTCTTCTATGTTTATAAACATTTTCCTTTCAAATTTAAATTTAAAAAAAAAAAAAGGATAGGAAATAGTAGGTTCCACCTTTGTCTCACCACAATTTGAGGCTGAGGAATGGAAGTGTCATTTGCTGTCACCCCTTTGAGAATGCGAATAAGGAATACGAATGGAAGGTGAAAACCCTATTTTGCCATTATTTAAATTATTTTCCTTTTTTATTTAATAATAATATAACTATTATTATTAAATGTATAATTATTATTGTTATTATTTTTATTATTATGTTAAATATTTATTTATTTTGAAAACTTAAATATTATTATTATATTAAATTTTTTATTTATTTTTAAAAAAATGTTGTTATTATTAGTTAATTGTTTTTTAAAAAGCTATTATGATTATTATACTTTTTAAATAATTATATTATAAAAAATATTATTATATTATTATTTTAAAATAAATTTATTTATTACATTAAAAGATGATTTATTTAAAATTTTATTAAAATTTATTCCCATTTCAAGTGTAAATAGAGACATCAATAGCATTGCTTATGATTTTGATTCCAAATTCTAAAATAATATAGTCTCACTCCAATTCGATAATTTTATTGATGTGAACAAAAAGAAATAAACTGTTCGTGAACATTAATTGACAAACTTTTGAGGGACCTATTATCATTATCCAATCGTAGAATGACGTCACCGATAATACCAGTCATTCACATCAGACGTTACAGAAGGAAAAACAAAAAAATTAAAAACGAAAACAAAAATCCATAAACACTGCGCGCGAAAAATCTATTTACCGGGAAAACCAAGATGGATGTTAGCGCGCGAAAGCCCTAAATTGGCGCCACGATTAAAAATCTCCGAATCACATGCACTTAACATGTACCACTCTTTATCTCTATCACCATCAGTATCAAATCCATAGCCATGGTGTCTTCAGGAAGAACAACGAAAATTATACTGAGGCGCAGAACTCAAGCTCCGAAGCCAAACTCCGAGCCTTCATTTGCAGCAGCATTGGATGATCATGAAGCCTCTGCATCTGATGATTACGACGATACTCACTGCAAGAAATGTGGGTCCGGCCACTACCCCGATGAGCTGCTTCTTTGTGACAAGTGTGATAAGGGATTTCACCTGTTTTGCCTCAGACCCATTCTTGTTTCTGTGCCGAAAGGGTCCTGGTTTTGCCCTTCTTGCTCGAATCATAAAATGCCCAAGTGTATGTTCATTTCTACTGCCTTTTTTTTCTGGAGAGTGATATTTGGTTGGTTTATTGATTTTATTTTGTGGGTTTATTTTGAATTATGTCAATATTTTATTTATTGCTCTTTTTCTTGCATTGATTTGATAGATTGATGAGATTAATTTATGGGTTCTTCAATTTGGTTCCAAAATTTCTAAATGGATTGTTTAAGATTTAATTTCTCTTTTGTGCCCCAAACATTTTTATTGAATTCAATTAATACATCTTTTTAGATGGAAAACTTATATCAAATGCATTCACATTTGCATTTTACATGGCTTCAATTTACTATATTAATATTTTTTTTTTTTGAATTTATGTATTATGTGCAGCTTTCCCTCTTGTTCAAACCAAAATCATTGATTTCTTTCGCATTCAGAGGTCTACTGACTTAACCCAGAAATCAACTCAAGGTATTTGGTAATTGGCAATTTCATTTTGTTGGAACTGATTTATATTTTTCCCAATTTTTTGTTTATTCAATATCTCATTGATGGGTAGAGGTTAATTAGAGTTATTGTTTTTTTATTAGACAACATAAGAAAGCGAAAACGAGCTAGTAGTTTAGTGATGTCAAAGAAAAGAAGAAAACTGTTGCCATTCAATCCAACCGAGGACCTCAAAAGGAGACTGCAACAAATGGCATCTCTGGCAACAGCATTGAGAGCTTCTGGAACAGAATTTAGTAATGAACTCACATATGTTCCTGGCATGGCTCCGAGGTCTGCAAATCATGCAGCTCTTGAGAAGGGAGGAATGCAGGTAAATAGGGAACTGAGACTTAAAAGTTACAAACAAAAGTTTTAACTTAGTTGAAGTTGATTTAACATTATAAATAAAATTTTGGTGCTATTGTTTGGTTGATAAATCTTCTTTGAATGTAACAAAATTTTAAGTATTCGCTAGCATTTATATTGCTCTAATGGAAAATTGAAATACATTTAGGAGTCATCATTCAATTCTAAGGTCTTGGTGATTTTTTTTGGTAGCCTGCACTATACACTTAAAATAACATTTACGTACTCATGGAGATGTCTTGCTCTTAGAATGTAATATGTAAGACTTGTAAACTAGTTAATACAATCAAGTGCACAATCTTAACATAATTGTCTAGCAGTAAATGAGAGATATGTTTAGCATGGTGGTTTTGTATGAATATGTTGCTTAGTAGATTAGCTGTTAATTGAGGATATGTATTTCATAATCCTGTTGTTCTTTAGATATTGTATGAACTGAAATATTGTGTTAGCAAGTTACTTGATTGAGACTTTTAATAAATTTTTATTTAATTGCATTTCAGGTAATGTCAAAAGAAGATACTGAAACTTTAAACTTGTGCAAAAGCATGATGAAGAGAGGGGAATGGCCACCTCTAATGGTTATCCATGATCCTAAGGAAGGGTGTGTATGTAATACCTGTTCTCTCATTTCTGTATGTTTATATATATCTGGATCCTTAGCTCATGATATCTCTTTGCTTGTAACAGATTCACTGTACAGGCAGATAGATTCATTAAAGATTTAACAATAGTTACGGAGTATGTTGGGGATGTTGATTACCTGAAGAATCGTGAAAATGATGATGGAGATAGTACAATGACCCTTCTCCATGCTGCTAATCCCTCTCAAAGCCTTGTAATTTGTCCATACAAGCATGGTAACATTGCCCGCTTTATCAATGGCATCAACAATCATACAGCGTAAGTTCATCTTCACAATCTTATTTGAATTTTCTACCTTAAGGAACCTGTTTATGGCATCATGACAATCTAATAGATTCAACTGCCACATTGAGGGTTAACATATTCTGTTTAGATGTCTATAAATTGTGTTACATTTACTGCTGCACTATTGTTTACAAAATAGACTTTTACTGGATGGTTGTAGCTTTAAAATTAACTAGGCATATTGCTTGATGTTTAGTAAGGATGTCTTTTCTGGAAATTGTTGAATAAAGACAACTGTTAAGTGAAAACAAGAGCATCATTTAGATGAATAAGGAAATAGACTCGTAATGCATTTTTCTATAAAATTAGGCCTTGCATTTTGTCAACAATAATTTTGATTTCTTAATGAGATCACTGTCTTCTTATGCAGTGATGGGAAAAAGAAGCAGAACCTAAAATGTGTGAGATACAATGTGAATGGCGAGTGCCGGGTTTTGTTGATTGCAAACAGAGATATTCCCAAGGGAGAAAGATTGTATTACGATTACAACGGATATGAACACAAGTACCCAACTGAGCACTTTGTCTAAGTCGTTTTTTCCATCTTTCCTTTTGTTGTTACTAATCCCCCGACTTAGATTGAAGCAACAAACTAATTTTATACCAATTACAGCTTGTCCCACAGCATACAGTTTTGTAATTGATTCAAGAACATTTGCTTGAAATATAACAATTTTTTGAAGAGGAAAAACTAAGAGAAATTATAAATTGAATTCTTGTTTAACTCTTGTGCACACATGAACTTTACTTCCATTTATTTATTGCTCTTTTCACTCAAATCATATTTAGAACCTATCTTACTCTGTGTTTGCTTTTAAATGTTTAATTAACTTTACTAGTCACTAATCCAAATAAAATTACTTCATGAGAAACAATCTATTGTTTCATGATTGAGGATACCCTCAGAATGTTTGTATTCATACATGTTTCTTGACTACCATAATTGTAAGGTCCATTTTACATATCGTTGAACATAAAAAAAAGTTGAGTGAGTTTCTTGAGGATACCTCACTCGATCTTATTATGGAGGCATCACAAGCTTTATCTCGCCATTACTTTGAAGTTTTACTGTCATGCAATGAAAATTTCTCAGTACATATTCGCGGACCTTGGCATTAAACATCAATATCAACCAACACTTTCCATTTATGGGAAGGCCTTTCAATCACATTAGAAGGGGGCAAAGAAGGCCTCAGTGTGAACGTCTTAATCAATTTGAGGAACCGTTTCAATTATAAGGAGGGTTCTCGACTTCGCCCTCTCCGACCCCTGTCTAGGTTGCAATCGCTTCCTCCCACCAAGCAAGATGTAAGTCGAGTTAGTGTGCTTTGAGTACTTCAACGTATCGATCAAAACCCAAGTTCACCCTATTTCTGACAACAATAACAAAGGTATGGATTTTGATTTCAATACTCAATGCTTGCTTTTTGTAAGAAACCAATCCTTAATTTTATTTTAAAATGTTAGTTAAGATGTCAAGACAAATACGAAAAAGCACTTACGATGCAAAGAAGAGATAAGGGGGAAAGGATTACTTGAATCTTTTAATATTAGGAGTCGAAGGTTTGTTGAGATCAACACAATAAGATGCAGTTTAGGTCCAATAAAAGTTGAATATAGATTCAAAAAAGGTCAAATCTATCTTTTATATATTAAGAGAAATTTTATTTCTATTTATTATATGAGTAATATTTTGTTTACATAGAATACAAAATTTGTATTCAACTGATGGGACATATAATGTGTGAATTGTAGATTAATATTGGATAATTGCTATATTAATAATAAAAAAAAAGTTAATAACTATTTAATAAATAGTAATAATTTATTAATGATACAAATAAAAATTTTATATTTCAACTAAGAATATCATTACTCTTATTTTATTTTGAGAGAGTAGAAATCGGTCCTTTATAGAAGAAAAAATAAGGTGAATTTTGACTCAATAAGGGATCATATAAAAAATAATATATCTAACTAATCAAATTGGTTAATAATAATAATTGGTTATCAAATTACTAGTCCACTTATAAAATTGAGATTTCAGCACATTGAGTCCTCAACTTCTTTAATATTTAATGGGTTTAACTTTTACTTACAACAAGTGAAAGCCCAAACAAGTAACTCAATTTATTAGGCCCAATTCGGTAACTATATAGAATATCAATTCCTACTCTACAATTTACTCTCTATAAAAACGTTTAATTTGAACTAACACCTAAATATCTCAATCACTTTTTCAATCAAAAAATTAATATTTAAAAAGGCCATACTACGAGAGCGTGAGAGTATAATCGAGTTGGCTGAGCTCCTCCAAAGCTTACCTCTCACCTAAGTTTGATTTCTCTTCCATTAGGTGGTGCGTGAAAAATATATTGTATGCAATCCCTTTAAAAAAAAGGTCATACTATGATCTCGGGCAATATTTTTAGTATACGGTCGTAATATTTACATTCAACTAAAAAATGTATGTAATTTTATATTATAAGTGGGACGTATCATATTATTAGAAGAAAAATAATTTAATGTGTTATATAATTTATTATATTGTGAGTAATACTATTATGTGATACTACTTAATTAATTTATAATTTCTACATAATTTATAATATAATATAAAAAAATTGTCACGTATTCAAATATTTATCGTACAATGAACTAGTGAGCTGAGCTTAATTTCACGTTTTACATTGAATAAAAATTTGGTAGATCTTAAATATATATTAATGGATAAGTAGTTTTATCTAATAAATTAGTCTTTTAGGTCAATAGCAAGTGCTCAAACCGTAACAAGTGATATCAGTACAAACTCGAATTATTATTTATAAGTGAGCCTAAAATTATTTTAATAGATATTATCATATAGAATATAAGATTTTAAAAAAATAATAATGCCTTAACATACCAAGTGACCTTTAAAATTTTAATAAAGATTATTATATAAATAATAAATTTTTAATAAATAAATAACAATATTTAATAAGATAGTCTTTTCAATCTATAATAAATATTTAACTTATAACATTAACATTAAGTTTAATATACCAAAAATTACAATAATATATATATATCTTTTCGATTATGTTTTTGCCGATGCAACACGGCACAATAATGTGGTAGCAGAAGCTTATTTCAAATGATTATGGGGAGTTCAATGTCATGTCACTGATACTAAGTTGTACAAAACAGAAGCAACAAAAAGGGGGGCAGTGCCAGGGAGTGAGTGCAGAGACCCACTGATTTTGTTATCAAAATTAGGACCACCCTAATCTTCTTGTACCTTATAACATATTAAAATTACCCACCACTAGGGTGGTCCAAAAATTTAAAAAATGAATAAATAAAATCAATCAATAGTAGCAGGCAAAAGTGGGCCAAAGGGAGTGGCAAATCAGCATTTTTTTTTTTTTTGGGATCGGAATGTAATTCTGAAAGCCCACAAAAAAGTGGTCCCACCACATAGTGTGTGATTTTGTGTTAGTAAATGAATGACAGCCATTGGATGTGGATCGGATAGCCCACCCCACAGAAAAGCAATTGTGGTCCAATTCACATGGGAAAGGAGAAAATTGAATGTTACTTGTGTTTTGGGTGTCACTAGGTCCAGCCCAATAAATATATATCTGTCACCAGAGATTTGTAAACAGAACTCAGATCCCAAGGCCTAAGGATTTTAAGTTTGTGTTACTTACGGAAGTGGTCCTCAAATATCATAATTCTTTTTGGTCACATTAAAGATTTTGAGTTTAAATCTCGTTCATTAAGAGCGAAACTTGTCGGAACCGACTTTGTAGATCAAATTTTTAGTTTTTGTTAATTTTTTTGTTAGTTTTAATTTTATCTTTTAATTTCAAATCGAACCAAAAAAAAATGAATCGGTTAATTCTTAAAAACAAAAAGTAAAAGTGAAATTAAAAATAAAAACAAATCGAATTGAGCCAATTCAGTTTAAAAATATCCGCCCTAACACTCACACTTGAATTAAATAAAGTTTAGTTATAATAATAATAATAATAAAAATAATAATAACTGTTGACCGAAAAATAATTTTTTAGGCCAACAAGTTTTGAATTTATTTTATTACAAAAATTAGCACGCTGAACTTCTCTCTTGTCTTTGTGATGATAGAACACCTGCAAAACACTGAAACTATCGTTAAGACATTGCCAGGGTGAGTTCCAATGAAAACTCTCTGATGCTTAAGTCAGATATGACTGTTTTGGTGAGGTTTTGAGGAACAAAAAGAACAAATCTAAAGAAAAAGTTGAATACCAAAAGTTATCTCTATCTTCTGTGTAGTTTCCTCACCTATTTATAGTATTAGCCTTATAGAAATATTTTTGTGCTTATATTTTTCTTCGCAAGTGTTTGTGGTTGTTTGGATAATCTCTTTGGTTCAGGTAAGTCTTGATTATTTTGGGTTATAATTATTCTCCTTTTATAATTATTTTGGGTTATAATTACTTCGCAAGATCTCTTCTTAAAAGCGCTATAATTATTCTCCTTTTATAACTCTATTTTTTTTTATAACGTTGGTTTCCTCTTTCAAGTCTTTTCTATATTAAGACTAATAGTTGTTACTTGGCTCCACTATTTTTGTTGTGAGAGCAGTTCGATATTTTTTATAGAGCTGGTCCTTCTTATAACGTGTATGATTCTAATTGGCCTAAGTCTCGTTTCTGTAGACCGAGCAAATGGCTATGCATTTGTTCTTGCAGTAGTACCTAATTGGAATATAAGCTACTTAGTTATGAGTAGATCTGTAACATGTTACTAAGCTGGTTTCCTTATGTTCTGTTCATCTTGGTCGTGTAAAAATTTATGACTTTGGTCGACTCGATTGTAAGTATGCGAGACTGCTGTACAAGTGGTTCAGACTAAATCTAATTCGAGTAACAGAGCAAGTTTCATGTTTTAAGTTTATCCTAAGTCTTTGTAATTTTTACTATCTTGGGTTTGGGCCTTCGAAGCTAGCCTATTAAGGACTATCTTGGAGGATTAATTTCTTGGACTTTATAGAAATAGGTCTTTATGGAGATTTTCAGGGAGAACAACAACAACAACGACGATAATAATAATAATAATAATAATAATAATAATAATAATAATAATAATAATAAGAAACATTACAAACCCGTCTCCAATTTTAATGTGAGTGCACTCTAAAAAAATTTATTAATTGAATCAAATAACGATCACTAAAAAAGTATATTTTAATTTTAAATCAATTTCCTTCCTAATCCTAATGGGAAGGTGAAAACAAATTGCTAGATATTGATTATTGAACAAAGTATTAATTGATATTGAATGTTAATGGAAAGCAAAAGAGTTGGATTTTTTTTTTAGAATTACAATAAATTTACTATATTTATAATTAGACTGTATATCGAAACTTACAATAATAATATATGTTATTGAGCAATTTGTAAATCTAAACCCAAAAAATGTAAAATCTACTTTATTAAAAATTGAAAAAATCTACTCTTACTCATATATTGAAGGAGACTCGAACCATAATTCTTAAGTTAAAAGTCAACGGTACCCACCAGTTGGCCAAGAGGTGGTGGGATAGAAGTGTTGCATTCTTGACTAGGATTTATAACAATTGACAACTAATTTTATTTAATTCAAGAATAAGTTTTAGTTATGCCTCTGCCTCTGCCTCTGCCTCTGCCTCTGCCTAATCTTGTATTCTTGGGTTAGGCATGATCCACATAGGGACATTTGGGCCATCTTAATTATGGACTAAGGACAGAAGTAGTTCATGACCCAGTATTGTTCCATTTCAACATCTCTAGCTCAGGTTGTTTGACTTTTGAAGAGAAAAAAAAAAAAAAAAGATTTTGAGATGACTCATATTAGCATTCTGGTCCCTAAACATTGCTAATCAATTGTCATGCTTGAAGGACAAAGTGGCCTAGTGGGTACCAATGCCAATTAACGCAATGCAGAGAAATGCAGCCAGCCATCCAAGCCAAAGACTCAACCACCACCAGCTTGCTTGGGGTGAAATGAAAATCCTTTTTTTACTAATGTTATGTTATATTCATGCATTTATTTGTGTTTTTTTTTATTTTTTATTTTTGTCTATTTTCAATATCTTGAAATCTTAGCATTCTGGTCCCTGCTAGTGCTACTGCTTGTTGTTGTTACTTTTGTGTGTTCATAAATAAAATATCCTATAAAGTGAGGGAACACACACAAACACTCGTATCTCCTCTCTCAAGTCTCGAGATAGATTTTGATGGATCTTTCTTGTTCCATATTTCATGGCAAAATTCTAATCCTTCATATGGAATGATTGTAGCTAGACATTTTGAATTTCATAACAAGATTTTTATTCAATGTACCCACATATACATATATATATATATATTTATAAATTGGTTGGATAATCTATCTTTGTTGAATCTTATTATAGGACTCGTGTCAAGGGAGTTTCAATTCATTTACTTATATTTGATTTTTCCATGTTCCCAACTTAAGATTACACCAAATTTATCACTTGGAAGCTTGTTGGAGCTAATTGTGAGTAAAATTTTAGTAGTGCAGTCTGAAAATTGTAAATCATTAAACTCTCGGTCAATAATTGAGAAACACTTTAGTCAAACTTTTTTTTTTTTGAAAAGAAGAATGCAAGTATTATATATTTTAAATTTTAATATTACAATGCTATAAATTAATATAATATTAATATTCTACAGTTCAAAGTAAATAAACAAACTCTTACAATATCAACTCTTCATAATTAGAGGAACATAAACAACTCTAACTTTCCAAAAAATTAGAGTGATTTTGTTCCACAACTATAGGAAAATAAACAATTGAAAAATAAATAACCTTCATAAACAGTTAGAGACCAGAGAAAAATAAGCAATCATTTCAAATAATATCAACCTTTTATAATTGAAGAGAAATAAACAACTTTCTTAGACAATTAGAGTCTGAATAAAAATAAACAATCTTTTCATAATCGAAGGAAAATAAATAATTATACCTTTCAAATAATTAATGGACTTCATCTCTACAACTAAAGAAAAATAAATAATTCTCCTAAATAAAAAGAAGTTGGAGGAAAATAAATAACCCTTTCACAATTAAAAAAAAAACATTCTTAAATAATTAGATGAATTTCAACCTATAAGAATAAAATAATTAGGGGACTTCAACCCTATTTAAACTCAATACCTAAACAATTGAATTGTTGATATTAACTATTGGACCAAGCGGCAATTCTACTCTTAATAAGAAAAAAGCTTGACATCAAAATTTTTGCAGTTGAAAAGAATATTTATAAATAAAAAAAAAAAAGTGATTCCCATCCAATTACACATTAAAAATTACGTAATTAAAAAAAACAATGGAAGAAAAAAAATTTAAATATATTGTTTTACTATTACCTATAAGATGGTAACTTTGTAACATACCATCAAAGCTAATGTTGACTTACGTGATATGTGTTCAAAATTTTCATTCTATTGACTAAACTTGTTTTGTGTTCATATATATGGTTCATTAGTTGAACTCAATGATCAATTTTGTTAATATAGTAAAATAAATTAGCAAGTCAATATGAGAGGCAAATATTAGATTGAAAGAATGAAATTGCATGTGGCTGAGTTTTGTATTCGTGGAGTGAGCAAGAGGGCATAAAATATGATGATGCTGATGATGATCTTATCTTCTATGTTACTTACAAAAATGGGGTAACCATCTTCAGGTGATAGCCTTCGTTTGCATTTGTAAGATGGACGATTTGAGATGAGAAACTTGTCATATCATTGAATGGACTACCAATTTGTCCAATTCCAAAAAATTAAAATAAAATTAATTTTATATTTTTTAATTTAAAATATATTTTACATATAAAGTATAATAAATTGTCTCAAATACATATAAGGTATAATATTTTTATTTTTATTAGGGCAATTAGATAAATTCGATCAAATATAGGACTATTATCATGCTAAGATATATCAAATTACCTTATTAACTTTAAAAGGTATACTTCATATATTATTTTTTTTTCAACAACAGAAATTAAATTAAGTATTTTAAAACATTTAAGGACCGAAAAGCTAATTAAAAAAAAAATTTGGGAACTAAACTATCAATTCGGCTTTGCTAAATTCGTAAATCATTATTCTTACTATTATTATTGTCACTTATGATAAGGATATTAGCTCATGCTTTTTAAGTTCCATATGAATTTAGTTTCGATTCTATCATGTTAATTTAATTTTTTTTTTAAGAATAAATTTTTGTGACAATGATTAAAAAATCATTTCTTTTTTATTTTCAAACTCTCTAATATGCTTATTAAAAAAAATATTGTGGGTGATAATTAGTTTAATTCATAAAATCTATTTTAAAGTATTATAAATAATCTGCATTCAAGTTCCTGCTCACAACTGAATTAAAATAATTTAGTTTATATTTCTAATATTTGAAAAAAAAAATCTCAATTTTTTTAATTCATCTACTGCTTCACTTATGGGTTTATATGAAAATTATTATAAGTTTTTTTCTTTTTGTCCTAATAATTATGTTTCATAAAAATTTTACCTACAAAATCTCTTTTATGAGTAATTGTACCTAACATATCCTTAACCAACCATCTTTAAGGATGGATTGAATCAATAAGTACTCAAAAAGATCTAACCAAAACATCAAGAAAGGATCAAAATTAATACTTTAATATGTTTCTTTTTACTAATAAATCCAGTCAACAATTTCGTAATTCTTCTTTACTATTACTTTAATATAGGAATTTTGTCAATTTTCCTTTATATTTATTCTTTTATTATTTTTTTCTCATAATATTTCTATAAATATTAATATCTTTCTTTTAAAGAGGTAATTAGTCACTTTAAAAAAAATGATATTGTTAAAAGAGTTTTTTTTTAATATTACAATAATTTATTGATATTTACAATTAAAATCTATTCGAACATACAATAATGATATCTGTTGCAATACAACTCACAAATTCATACCCAATAAAAATTAAATTTATTTTATTAAAAATTAGATAATTTTACTTTTATTCATGTATAAGAGGGGACTCGAATCTTAGCCCCTAAATTATGAGCCAAAATAATCCGACACCAACAAAAAAATATTAATACTTATTACAAGAATAAAAAAAAATGATAAAAACACAAAATCATAAAATAAAAAAACTAATAATTTCGTTCAATATATGACATTTTTTCATGTATAAAACTTGCAATCAAGAAAATTTGCAACCAATATCTACCTATCACATACTCTTTGATTATATTTCAATTAAAAACAAGAGAGTTGAAAATTAGCTTGCACATAATTAAGAGGATACCTAATCCAATATAATTATTTCTAATCATACAGTGAACCCAATCAAGCCAAAAGAAAACAAATAAAAAAAATTAAGAAAAAAACAATCGGCCTATGTAAATTAAATAATTCTCAATCAGTTGTCGGCCACCAGAACATTATAATTATAGCTTAAATTGAAATAAATGAAAATTCAACATAAAATAATAATTAATAATAATAAGATCAAACATTCGTTGCATATTTATTAGTTGATATATGTTAATCAATTCAATTATGTCGGCTGCCAAATTATGGAGTAAAATTATGGAGCCATTCATGTGGTCTAAACAAATGATACGTGAGCTCTTTTCTTTTTATCCATTTCTGAGGATTCCACCGTATTCTAGGGTTAGGGTTTCTGATGTCTTTATGTTTGAGAAAAGTTTTATAATATTTTATAAATTATATAATTTAAATATTATTTTTATATTATAAGTTATTAGTAATAAATTATTGTTATTACATAGTAGTTATAATATTTTAAATTAATTATAAAACTTAAGTTAAATATTCTTCATATTGTGTTTTATTTATTACTATTTTAAATAATATATTTTTTTATATTATATGTTTGAGCAACTATAATAACAAAGACATGGTATTTTTTTATAACAGTGCTCATTTATGAGAATGGCTATAAACATAGGGTTTAAATTTTGAAATCAAATAAATTCATTATTATCTGTATAAAAAAAAAAATTTAACTTTAGAACAATACTATTAATATCTATCTTTATGCCAAGGCCAAGTTTTATTTTTTATTACTCTTTATTTTATTTACATATATATTGTTAATATACTCTATACCTTTTATATAAAATATAAAATATAATTAAAATAATATATAAAATAAATTATCTAATATTTATTAGGCTAAAATATTATGTATAATATATATAAATTTTAGTTATGTATACCTCTCAATCAATCAATCAATAATAATAATAATAATAATAAAATCATTGTATACATGGAATTATTTTATAAACAACCTTTTTTATAAAATAAAAAAAAATAGCCATCGTTAACCTTTCTTACTAATATCTGGGCAGCAGCTAATTACTCCTCTCTTGAATTTTAAATTATAAAAAAAATTATTGTTTTATATTACTATAAAAAAGTTACAAAAAAAATTTAGTGTTACGAGAATTTGATTTTGTAAGTGGTTTTAAGACATTAATATTATGACCAATAGAAATTTTTTTCGGATAATATGAAATCTTTTGAGGAATATAAATTTTAACATAGAATCACATATAGTAATTTCGATTATTTTCTCTATTACATTAATATAAACTAAATTTCTTCCCAATTTTAGTGTAAGCGGGATTTGAACCAAATCAAAAAATTTATTATTTGAAACAATTAATTTTTTAGATTACATGAGATTATAATGTTAATGCTTGATGAGTATAATTTAGATATATATTATGGCCTCATTTTATTTTAATAATTATTTATTTTTAATAAATTTAGAGTTATTTATGCATTAATTGTTGTTCTTACATTTTTTAATTATAAAAAAATAGGAATAGAAATTAATAGAGCATATAAGGAAAAAATCCAATAATTCGGAGACAAAAAAAAAATTTGCTATAGTGAATTGTTACAGTATCGACTCATAAACAGTAACTTAGCAAAATGGGAACCAAAATGTAAAGAATGCCAAAACTGTTGAATGAACACCCCAACATTCATACGTTTTATATGAATACCCCAGCATTTGATGGACATCAACGTTGAAGCAAAAATTGAATTTAGATTAATGTCCTAGTGTCACAACAGTAATGTTGTAACTCGTGAGAATGCCCTGGAGTTCATAAACGTAAAGCCCTAGCATTAGAGCTAATATGGAGCGTTATAGCTATAACACCCTGACATTGACTAAAATTATAAATACTTGCATTTTTCCCCCTAAACAGAATTTCGGACCTCCTCTCTAAACACCTCAAATTCTCTCAACGCCAATGCCTTCCTATCTATAAAAAAATCCAGAATTTACAATCAAACACATTTGGTAGAGAGATTACACAAGATCAACCAAATTAAGATCAATTGGAGGATCAATCCTTGAACTTGAACTTCATTCACTTTAATCATTACTGGTTTGATCTAATTTTATCTATTTGTATTATGTTTATATCTGTATTTAATTTTTACATTATTATCATGTTGATCTAAGTTTAATTTTTAAGATTATAGCTTTGATCTTAATATGATGGATTGATTTGTTATATCCGATTATTGTGAACTCAATTCTTATTCATTTTGTTGGATCTTAATGCTTTAGATATATTGGCCATATATTTAATGATTTGGTAACAATTGAATAAACTTGAAAAATAAATTTTATTGTTAGGCCCATGATAAATTGATACATGATTACAAAGTGACATTTGTGAGTTTCGATCTGAGATAAAAATATATTTAGATGGCTTGTATGGTTAATACAACTTGTATTTAATGAATCTTGATATATTTAATTACCATAAGAATATAAGTAATTAATAAATCTTGATATAATCACTTGATCATCGGAAGAGGCTTATGATAAGATTCGTGTTGTGACCAATAATTGGATTGAGGGCTTAATAATCAGAGCACTATTATTTAGAAAATCATATTAAGTGATAGCTTTAGTCCCATATTTACACCATATATATTTAGATTTATTGTTTAAATTTAATTATTTAATTACTGTTGGTAATGTAGATAATTTTTAATTTATTTTAATCAAACAAATAAAAAAAATTAATTTTTTGGATAAAAGCAAAATGACACAATTTTAGTAATTAATTAGAAAAATGACAAATTTTTCATGGGATCGATACTCTATTCACTCTATATTACTTGTTTCCGATAGCGTACACTTGCATTTAAAATAGAAATCATCCAATAATAATACATTAGACTACACAACTAATATTACAATCAGACTATACTATTAAATTTTGTTTACACTACTAATATTATAATCAAACTATACTATCAAGATTTTTTAGAATAACACATACAGTTTTGAGATATATTTTACTCAAATTATACCGCTGAGATTATCAAAAGTAATATGTATAATTTTAAACACATCTCACACCTAAACAATAAAACTTCCTTAAAAAATGATAAATAATTAACTATCATGATATATACGAAGACTTTAACCTTTAACCTAATTGAAGAGGCGTGCATTTATGAGAAGATACTTGCCAAAGAAATAAACACCCAAAACAATTATTACTGATCATAAAATATGGAAAATCTCAAAAGAATCAAATAATAATAATAATAATAGTTAAAGGATCAAGTATTAAGAGAATATGTTTGTGTTTCAGAATAAGAAGAAGAATAGAACCACCCATGCATTATGCAAAAAATAATTATATTAAGGGTGCTAGAATCTTGGAATCGTGTGTGTTGTCCGAGAGAATGAATGATTTGTTGCCCAACAAACAGCCAATCTCCATTTTTAATTATTAATAATTATTATCATTTGTTAATTCACAAAAGTTATACATCTTTTTGGATTTTACAACTCATGCATCAAGTATGCTTTTTCATTTTTAATCCAAATTAATGGGCAAATTCCTGAACCTAAATCCTCACCCACCCACCCAACATGCAATAATTTTTCAATTATTTTATCATTAATTTTAGATGGTAATATCACTATAATGTATCACAAATAATTTATTTTAATCTATTTTTTATTCTTACGCGATGATCTTACTTATTTACTAAAGAGAAAAATACGAATATCTTCATTTTACCAAATTATTAATTCATACAAGTGCAACAAAATCTTATCATGTATAAATTTATTTTAAGAATTGACTATTATTTATTGATATTAATTACGATAAATATATTTATATGCATAGTTATTATTTATTATTGGATGATTATATTATAAATAAATATAATTCTATATTTTTCTTAACATGAGATCAATATTAGTTAACAAACTGCCACTTGTTACGTTTTTTTAATATATATCACTTATTTTTTAATTTTTTTATATTATTTAATTATCTTATACTATATATTATGTTTTACATCAAATAAAAATTAAATAGATTATAAATATAAAAATTAATTTGTTAAATTAATTTTTTGAATTAACAACAAACATCCGACCAATCCACATATGAAAATACTAACAATAAAATGACATGCACTTTTAGTTTTAATGCATTGTAAATTTAGATTTTTTAGCTTTTTGTATACATTTTAGTAAATATATTATTTTTAAACAAAAAATATTTTTATTTTACTTTTGAAGTACTAATGCAATTTTGTGACATTTATTTGTAATTTTAATGATAAATTAAAGATATTTTAAGTTATTTTATATTATGGTACACCCAACGAACACATTTATCTTAGCGCCTAACATCATTCACATGTTACGTCAAAAGACAAAATAATAAAAGAATCCAAGGAGTTGTCATTTTACATAATCTTCTTAATTATAAAGGACAATAAAATAATATGAAAAAATTAAAATATATATATATATTTTTTTAAAAAAAGTACTACCCAAATACAAGTCTAATCCCCCCTTTCAAATCAAATCTCAAACTTCTAGCGTTTTAAAAAAAATTACCAATTAAACTTATTAACACTCGTAATTTTATTGAAAAAAAAAAAAAGCAAAATGTGTATATTATAACCCTAGAAAGAAAAATGGTGTGTATTTAATTAATTAATTTGTTTAGCTTTACCACCTTAACCCTAAATATGTGTGTTGGCTCACCAACTTTTGCTCAGTTTTGTCGCATAAATCGAAAGCCATGAACCAGAAGCACTGCGGGCCTCTTGGCTTTTCTCAAATGCATGAAGCATTCTTTCCAAGCCAAAGATTTAAGAAGAAAAGATAAAATACATAATACACGTATTCTACACGCACGTACGCTCTGAAAGCTGCTTTTTAAATAAAAGCAGCCTTGGATTTTGATCGTGCAGCTTGCTTTTTGAACGCAGCTTCTGCTTAATTAGGACGCAATTCTGCTCTCAGTGCTTACGCAGTTCAGGACCACGTACGTACTTGATTAAGTAATCACTGATATTAATTTGTTTGTAGGTAAACCCTGTTTAACCCTAAAATTTAGATGTCGGCAAGCAATTGATTAGACTTTTCTTAATTAAAAATAATTAAAAAATTAACATTTATATATTTTTCTAATTTCTTAGAGAAATTTTCGAAAATAGCTCATATGAGGGTGTTTTAATTTTTAACCACCATTTTATCTTTTTAATTTTTTTAGTAAAACAAATTATTTTTAGAAAAAATTATCCTTTCACTGATTATAGATTATAGAGTACTCACTATAATAAACAGTATCTATTACAATGTAAATATATTTGTTACAGTGTTTTTATGCAAAATTAAATATTTTTTATTTATTTTAATCATATTACTACAAAATTTATATAAACAATACAACTATTTAACGTTGTTAAATTAAACTAAATAAACACAATAAATAAAAAATAATTTTTTAAAATAAATACAAACTTAATAGTATTTTTATTAAAAAAATATTTATAATATTTATTGATAATTAAATAAAATAAATATATTAATTATTTGTGAATAATATAAATTAATTATGTCATATAGAATAAAATAAAATTATAAAAAATAAATTAAAATACTAAAAAAATTATTGCACCCAAATATAGGTGTGACAAGTTTTTATCGCACCCACATATGAGCGCGATAAAAACTTATCTCGCTCACATATGGGCACGTTATGTAGTCTTTTTTTTAATTTTATTTTTTATTATAATTATTTTATTTTAGTTTTACTTATTATTTTTTGTAATAAATATTTTATTTATTTTTTATTAATATTTTATTTATTTTATATTAATAATTTATATTATTTATTAAAAAGTTTGTATAAAAAATTATATTTATTATATTTAATCATATTATTTTTTAATTATTTAAATTGATTATATTATTTATTTATTTTAGTTTAACTACATATTTATTTAAATTTTGTAATAACTTGATTAAATTAAATAATTAATAAATAATATAATTAAATAAAATAACTATAATTTTAATAAATAAATAAAAATTTAAATTTGAATAAATATAATTTGAAGTAAAATAAAATTATAAATAAATTAGTTATAAAATTAAATTAAAATTTAAAAAATAATTGTAGCAAAACTGTGCACTGTAGCATAAATTGTGCAAACAGTAAAAAGATAATTTTATTCGAAAGTAATTTATTTAATTAAAGACGTTAAAAAAATTGAAATGGTGGCCTTAAAACCCTCAATTTTGACTATTTCAAAAAAAATTCTAATTTTTATTATTTATTTTAACTTTTTTTAACATAAAAGAATGGGATTCATCCTCGGAATCTTCACTTTAATAAAAAAATAATATACTACAAGCCTTTTATCACTAACTATTTAAGCAAATGCATTTTGTATATTTTAACTTATTCATTACATGTTAATTAAAAAAAATTAAGTTCTTAAATATAATCCATATATGGATAAATGTAACTAAAAAAAATTTAAAATGTAATTAAAAATATGTTTATTGGTAAATTAATTTTAAAATTTTAATAAATGAAATCGAATGTATTATAATAGTTTTAGATTACTAACATGTGCGTGACATATATATATATATTTTATAAAAATCTACCAATTATATTTTATTTTTATTTTTTTGATGTGGAAACGGGATTTCGAACTCAAGAAATTTACTTTAACAGAAGAATAATGCATTACAAGCTTTATTAGGTCATCAAAACAAGAGCTACTAATAAAATTTAAATAAAGAGACTAGCTATATATGTTTTTTTTTAATTTCTATCAAAATGAGACAAATTAAAAACTTCTTATGCTTTTTTTTCTCTCTATATAAACGGATATAAAATGGTGTAACGAAAATTCTCATGGGCGGATTATAAAATATGCAAAACAACTCTCTTTATAAAGAGTTGTTGAAAAACAAAACTTTGGTTGACTCCTAAACCCTAATCCATCGTAAAGAGTTTACATAATAATAGCCTCTTTATTTCTTCAAATAAGTTTGCTTTGCTACAAAGTATTACTTTGTTTTCATTTGGATTCATGTCATATGTTCACCAACGTTTGTCTATATTTGATTGAGAGATACTAAAGCATCTAGGTTCGTGGATTCATCTGTTGAAGCATACCCTTAAGCCACAGCCAAAGAATATGAATATAGGATATAGGATGGTTATAAATATAGAACAGATTCATCAACAGAGTGGGAAATCATCGTCTCCTGTTCTGGACCCGACCGATGCCTTAATATGTATCTATATTTTTAAGGATCTTGAGAGAGCCCTTTCTCTAGTGCTACTCTGGTGGTGATAGCTTCGGTGACCTCCCATCTCTCGATTCTAGGCAGGGTTTTCCCAACCTCAATCATTCCCTCTTTCTACATTGATCAACAAAGTGGAACAGAAGTCTAACATAAGCTAGAGTTGAACGATCTACTGAAATAGCCTGATGGTGAATGAGACCTCTTGAAGACATTACCTTGGCTTTCATTTTGGGGCTAATTCAGAAGCAATATTATAGGGGCCAAAATGTTTATGTTAAAAAGGGTAAAATGTATAATATAAAGGATAAATTGTGAGAATCATAAATTAATCGGAGCTCAAAGCATAAAATTTTTATTTTTAATAATTATATATTTATTAATTTTAAGTTGTTTTTGTACAAATTAGAGAGACTCTAGATCAGGATTCTCTCATAAAATAATTTTTATTTAAATAAATAAAAATATATGATTGGTGATTAATAAAAATAAAAATAATTAAAGATTAAATTTTGACCACTCACATCTAAATGCTAACACGTATTTAAAATTTTTTTAAAAATTATATAAGCTTAACTTAAGACACAACCCTAATTTGAGAGACTCTAACTCCTCAAACTCAAACATAATTTCGTATATAGAAATACATAACAAAAATTTAAAGAAAAGAAAAAGAAGAGTAATGCACACAATTGGAGTAGTAGCCAAGGAACCTACCTCTTACATTAAAAGAGTTCAATTTCAAAAGAGTAGATAATAGTACTTACTCACCTATAAATTAGTACTTACATTATTGAGCAAAAGTAAACTTTTACAAGCACAAAAAGTTTGAAAATTAAAATAAATAAAAAGGGGGCAAAAAGCAATGGACTAGAATTAGGTGTAATTTAGTACTAAATGTCTTCTTGTCTTGGTAATGGGGTGATTATTTGTAGCTTAAATGCTGATAATAATCATACCTTTTATGACTTTATTTTGAATTAGATGTCAATATACCCATAATGAATGTCGGATTACTCTTTAGCCAAAACACCTTTTTTTTTTCTCTCACATCAAGACAATTAATGTTCAAAAAGCTGCCTAATTTTAAGGAGTTGAAAAGATTAAAAAAAGGTAAGAGTAAAATGCAATGCATGCACAGAACTTCTATTAGTAAATGATTGTACTATCTTTAATATATTGTTAGAGATGATAACTTGTGTAAATAAAATTTATTAATATCAGTATTTTAGTGGATTAATTTATTTTTTTTATAAATTATGATCTAATTTGTTTAAGTAATAAATTAGGCAATGAAATAAAAATTTAAGTCATTTAATAAATAAATTATATAACACAATTAGATATGTTTATTAAATAAGTCATATTAGATTTATTTACACAAATATACATGATTCAATTTGTTTATACGATTATATGTATAGTTAAATGTCTTTTATATCATTATCTGTTTAAACTGTTAAATATATTATATGTTAAACAAATTTACAACAAATTAAATGAAATTCACACAAATTGCTATTCTAAATTTTTCCTAAACAAACTCTTGTCTTAAACTAATTAAACCATTTAATTATTCAACACAATAATGTGTCATGAACAAATTGGTGAATCAAGATTCTCAAATACAAATTCAACTTGATTAATAAATAGTTGACATGAATTCAACCCATTTAATATTCACATTATTTTTCTCAATTCAAATTCATTTAATTCATATCGTGTAAAAGAATTGTGAGTCATATTGCCATCCTTATATATTATAGATAATTTTGATTTTAAATTGTATTTTAAATTCATAATTTAATAAAATTAATTTTATTATGTAATTAGTAAAGTAACTTTAATTTTTTTTATATGATAAAATTATAACATAATTTAAGATATGTATATATATAATTTTTATAGTATATTACCAATATATATTATTGAAATTATATTTATTAGATATAATTCACCTAAATTTTTAGGCTAAAAAAAGTTCAATTTTTTATATGTTCTTAATATGCTAATTAAAAGTACTTATAAAATAATCTTAAAGAATTATCACCATTCACCAACCAACTTATTAAAATGTATATGTTAGATGATTTGGAAACAATGGCAACTTTTGCTTTTTGACCTTTTTAGGGTTTGTGCATGGCTGCAATAGAGACATGTAGTTAGAAAAGTTGACAACATTAATGATTAATTGATTAATCTACTCTTAAATGACTAGATTACCACTCTTGTGAGATGGGATAATTAATTAACCCTAATTTGAATATATATAAAAATATAAATAAAAATAACTACCATTAAAGTTAGGTCCGTAAATTTGAAGTCACAATTGTTGTAAAGAGAAAGTGAAGGAGTATTTTATAAATATTAAATCATGGATTAAAATTAGTTTTTATTAATATACTTATAAACTTAAAAGGAAGCATTTTATACCAAACAAACTTTGAAATTAAATCGTGATTTAATTTATCAATCACTTCTATAAAAGAAAAAAATTTAAATAAATTTTGAGGTTGGTTTTTGAAAACAATTTTTAGCAATTCAAGAACATTTACAATAAGAGAATCTTTCATTGCATTGAAACTTTTACATTTAACTATATATATATATATATAAATATAATATTAGGATCTATGGCACTATAATTTTAACATAATATCTTATACAATTTTTAAATTGTCAAATTATTATATATTCAATGACTTCGATTAAATTTTAAATATGCATTAAATGCAGTGCATTAATTACACATGTTTGATTGTATCTAAGCCATCAAATATGTATTAATCTAAATGTCTAAAAATCATATAAAATGTATAAAAAATATGATGTCATATATACATATTTATATAAATAATCTAGTGAGTTACGTAGATCACTTATTTGGTGAGCAACACCGTCACATAATACTGTTTAGTTAATTCACAACTTTTATACATTTAAAATATACTACAAAATCTTACTATATATATCTAGGTGCTTACTATACATTGAGCTACATAATTTACTAAATTATTTTTTTCTTTATATATATATAGTAATTTAGATCATTAAATTATTTCTATGTATATATATATAGTAATTTTTCTAATTAAGTGTACATACCTTTAATATAGGGAAGATTTTTTTCTTAAATTTATCATATTATATGAGCAATAATTATTACCAATATAATCTTAATTATGCTACAACTACAACAATAATCATAAACCACCCAACAACTATCAACTAGGTCTCAATATTTTACTAGATAAAAATCAAGCTCTGTTGACTTTATTATATCTTAAAAATTTTATCCATTATTAGAAACATGGCACAATACATTTTTCTTTAATTATGTTTGGGTTTAGTTGGAAAATACATAAATATACAAATGCACACTTTGATGGGCATGTAACAACAACCCATGTTTCTATTGGGGTCAAGACAAACTTTGACTTGTCAGTGTGGGTAATTTTAAAAATACGAAAAAATATGTAGAATTATTTTTGTCAAAATAGAAAATGACCTATTTCTTGTGTCATGCCTTAAGTGTTCTTAAGTATTTCTTTAAATACTTGGTGTGCGATAAAGCCTCCTAAAAGTTATATAGACTGCTGGAATGGATCGTGGGCCGGAGCTTCTAAAAGACCCGCTGACATGGGTGAAGAACCGGACCAAGCCCAGAACTTATTAGAGTAGTTCACCTTAATTAGAACTCTAATTAAGATAGAATGACATCTTGGAATATTCTAAGGAATATTATCCCATCTTGTATGTACACCGTTAGATCGTTTAGATCTCAGCCATTGATTGTATAGGGCTGCTACTATAAAAAAGGGAGACCCTCACTTATATATTTCATCTCAGAGCTTTGTTTTGTCTTCAGCAATATAAGAGACCATTCGTGCAAACATTTGGTGTGCCTTTCTTTCTTCTCTTTGTGTGGTTTTTCTTGGCTGTTTAGCACACAACGCGTCTAAGGTCGCACGGTTCGAAAACAGTCCGTGACAGTTGGTATCAGAGCAGGTTCAGAGATGGAGAAAGACGGCGTACCATCAGAATTGACTGAAGAGAGGGGTCGGAATCCCAAAGCTAAGAAGCACGGCATGGCCTCTCGCGAGAAGTCAGCGGATCCAGGTCAGGATGTGGAGAGTATGGTGAGAGCACTCAGCGGCGCTATCGGGAAGGCAGCAGATCGCCTTGGAGAGTTGGAGCAGCAAGTAGAGAAGATCGAGGGGGCCCTCGACACTCAAGGAGACGAGCTGCGCTTCCTCATCAACACATCCATCGAGAGTTACGCTGATTGGCAGCGTGACTGGATCAAGGCTTTTCAAGAGAAGGTATACACCAACTTTGACAAAGTTCAAGCCCAAGTGGAGGAGCTGCGTAGAGGGTTTGACGTTGTCAAAGAGGACGTAGTGCTGTGCAAGCGAGCAGTGGCGAATGGGTCTGTTGCTGCTCAAGGGGCGCCGAGAGTTCAGGCTCCTAAACCGAAGGAGTTCAGCGGCAAGCGGAACGCCAAGGAGCTGGATAACTACTTTTGGTAGATGGAAAGATACTTCGACGCCATGGGCGTGTGGAATGAAGACAAGGTAAATACCGCGACCTTATATCTTTCCGACCATGCAATTTTATGGTGGCACAGGAAAAGCGAAGAGATATGCAAGGGTACCTGCATAATCAACACCTGGACAGAATTGCAACGGGAGCTGAAGTGCCAGTTCTATTCGGAGAATGTGGCGCACGACCCTCGAAAACGGTTGAAGGAATTGAAACAGACAAAGTCCATCAGCGAGTATGTCGAGGAGTACTCCCTGTTAATGCTCTAGATTTCCAACATGAGCGAGGAGGACTTGCTGTTTAATTTCCTGGACGGGTTGCAGACATGGGCGTCCAATGAACTGAAGCGGCGCGAGGTGACCAGAATATCTGACGCCCTAACATTGGTAGAAACGCTCATGGATTACTGCAAGGGTGATTCAGGAAAGTCCAAGCATTCGAGACCCAATCACAGCAAAGCTGGGGACACTAAGGAATTTCAACCTATAGAGGATGAGGAGTAGAGAAGTAAGCCACCCAAATGGGAAAAGCAGAAGCACAATGGCCATAGAGGGAATGGACCGAAGATAAGCTGTTTTCTTTGTGATGAGGATCACTGGGTCAAGGCCTGCCCCAAGAAGAAGGCTATTAATGCAATGGTTACGGCGCATGAGGCTTGCGAGCATGGTCAAATGAGGTGTTTACAGCTGCTCAACACAATGAAAGCCAAGCGGCGTACCAGTGCGCCAACGGGAAAGGCGCTTATGTATGTTGAAGTCTACATCAACTGCATAAAGACTCAAGTGTTGGTAGATACGGGTGTGACGCACAACTTCATTAAGTGTGCGGAGGCAAAGCGCTTGAGACTTTATATCGAGAAAGAGGAGGGGTTCCTCAAATCAGTAAACGCTGCGGCCAAGCCACTGGACGGGGTTGTTCGAGGGGTCGATATTCACCTGGGCAAATGGCGCGGCGAGGTAAATTTCTCTATAGCACCTCTTGATGATTTCGATGTGGTGTTAGGTATGGTGACACGTCCAGAATATAGAAGTTATTCCCAAGTGCAGGATTGTCGAAGTAATAAATAACCCGATGAGAACGGGGTCGATCCACAGGGAAGTAGAATTAAAATTACAAATTATAAACACTTTAAAGATAATTAATGCAGTATAAGATGTTTGTAAATATTATTTCAATTAACCAATTCAAATAAAAAGCTAAGGTTACGGGGATTCACTCTTGGCATAAGAAGTAAGAATATATTTAACTTTTTATTTTTTATAACTCAATTGGAATCCTCACACAAAAGAGGTTCCAACCGGAAAATATAGCAATTAAAGTTCATTATCATTTATATATTGATTAGTATTTATTTCTTTCAATTATTATACACCAAATCTTATAAATGGGTTCAAGTATTTATTATGCCAATCTTTATATTTGTCTACAATAAATTAAGACTCCCACTTTACAAGAAAGATTATATAAACCAAATCTTGTAAATGGTTTCAATAACTTATTGTGCCAAGTATTAAGTTTGTCAATAATAAATCAAGAATCACCACTTTAGAAGAAATGGTATTAATTCTACAAACAAAATAAATACATCATATATAAATTTACATAACTTAAAAATGAAGCATTAAATTCATGAATAAATATTAAACATATCTTATTATCTTGCCAAGAGCTTCACCCTTTCACCTTAGCTTAAACAAAATTATTTGGACATAATAAAACTAAATGAAAAGAAAAGAAATGGAAGAAGAAATAACATGACTTAATAGTAAACAAGAGAAATAATAGTACAAGGAAATGGATACAAAGGAAAAGTATTTTGAACTAAATTCTAACTTTCTAATTACATTCTTTAGGCATAAACAAGCCACCTATTTATAGAAAAACATGGATAAATCGAGACAAATTTGGAGGGAACCACTTGGTTGATGAAAGTCAAGAATGGTGGCAAAATAATTTGTATTCATTATCACTTGGGCACCCACTTGATTATCCAATTTGGAATTGATGTAATCCGAATTAGCTGTCACTCAAAACATAAAAGTTGTAGATAAGGTTCTTATCTTTCCAAATTGAGTGATCTAATACGTATTAGATACGTATTTATATAGTTATGGGCCAAATACTGATAACTGTTCAAACTGGGCCTGTACTGCAGATCAATTCTGTTCTAGGCCAATTTTCACCCTCTAAACACTCGAATTTCCAATGCTTTGTGAAATACAATATGTTAGCCCATTGAGTCAGCTCTGCACAGGATTAAGAATCACCTCAATTGGATCTTTAGGTAGAAAGTTATGCCTATTTTACCGAACCTGCCACAAAACAGTTATAAGATAATTAAGTACAATATTGTAAACATACTTAAGTTAAGAAAATTAAATACACTAGTAATACAAAACAATCATGTAAAACTCTTATTAAATGTGTAATTTCAAGTGTTCATCACACCCCCCAACTGGCTTATTGCTAGTCCCTAGCAATTCGAGCATAAATAAAATTTGAACACTACCTAAGTATTTCAAACAAAACGTCAGTTTTAAAATCATAATCGCTATAAAGGTTATTTCAATCATAACTTCCAAAAATATTTTTGTGTGTGTGTGAATTAAGCCAAAGCCTTCTTACCACAAACCACAACATATATAGCCTTAAAAATGTTCCAAGTAAAAGCCTCAACTCCATATCCTTACAGGTGAATAATTTGTTTAATGACTTAGGATTTCACTCATGGAGTTGGAAAACAGATAATCGCTCAAGAAAAAGTTACATTTAAGGACAGACAGACAAACTAACATTGATCCAAAGATAGGAAAATCAAATATTTAGAGTCAAACCATTATTGTCAAATGCCAGCTTCAAGACTTTAATTATTTAATGCGAATCTTACGAATATAGAATTCGGTGATAAGATTGCTTCCTAATGACTTTAGTCTTCTAAAATTGAATGAAGACTTTATTGAACTGAATTGACTTCTTTTTTTTTTTTTTTTTTTTTTTTACTCCTTTTTTTTTTAGAGACATAAGGAATCATTACAACATAAGAGCAATTTATCACCATAATACTTTTCCAATTTTTTTTTTTTTTTTTTTTTTTTTTATCCTTCAGCTAAGCAACCAAATCATTCATCATCCCAAATAATGTCATTCCAAATAAAAATTAACCATTTCAAAGGATCAATGAAAGTTCGTAAGCTGTTATCTCAAATCTCTCCACTCACTCACAAAAGATATGTGAGTTTAGAAAATAATATGTATACTTAAACATGGAAATTCTCTTGGCTATATATATTGAATCATCCATCTTACCACAAGGCTTAGTATTGTTCTCAAGAAATAATTTCAGAAGTTATTCTTTAGTAACCTAAATAGAGAAAGTGATTTAAACTAAACAATTTTGAAATCATACATCGATAATAAAGCAAATTTATTTACGCAAGAGTTACTAAAAACTTAAGTAACAAACAATTATACATAAAATGCATTAAAAATAAACCAATTAGAATGTGTTTCAAAAGTTTATAATGTACTCTTTACTCTGCCATTCTAGAACTAGAATGCGTCTCAAGAATACATAAATGAACATTTTACTCACGCCATTCATAATAATTTTTTTTTTTTACATAACAAAGTGATAACAACAACAAAATAAAATAATTAACACTAACATTATATATCAACTATCCTCCCCCCAACCAGATTGAGACATTATCCTCAATGTCAAAATATAGAAAGAGTAAAATATAGAAGATATCACCTGAAACATCTTTTATTGAAAATTAAACCTGCAACAAAATAAAACAAACCACACAAAAAAAAATAAAACAAGCCACAAAAAAAAAGCTTAAAAATACATAGAAATAGATAGGCTACAGACGAAGCGTCAAATCTATCCTGCGTTTCTTTTCACTGTTATCAGTATACCAATCTATCTGACTCATTGTTGGATCAGATAGAGGTGTAAAAGCTTGTAGTTCATCGAGTAACTGATCAACAGTTGAAGCAGAAATGAGGATCTGTCGTGCTGCAGATGAGACGAATTGTTTTTCCACCGCATAGTCAAGAAAAGATAACAACCCATTATAAAAACCATCAACGTTTAACAAACCAATGGGTTTTTTATGGATTTACAATTGTGCCCATGAGACAATTTGAAAAATTTCCTCCAATGTTCCGAAACCTCCAGGTAGAGCTATGAAGGCATCAGCATTACGAAGCATAAAAGAAATTCGTTCATGCATTGATGATACCTGTAACTCATCCCCAATTGTTTTTCCTACAATGTCTCCAACAGCTAGAGCTTTTGTATGATACCCAAAACTCGACTGCCATTATTTTGTGCAGCGGTTGCCACACGTCCCATTAATCCAAGACTACCTCCCCCATATACTAAATGAATATTGCGCTCAGCTAACATCTTACCAAGGGTTTCTGCTGCTTCTATAAACTCACTAGTTTTTCCAGGGCTGGATCCACAAAAGACACAAATTTTTGTGAATTTACGAGTTGATGATCCTTCCATGATTACACTCACCCTCTCTCTTGAATGATTTTGAGTTTGTACAAAGATGCAGAAATAATGCAATGTATTTATAGAGCCAAAAGGTATTGCAAAGTTAAATCACATGGCTATTGGCTTGAAGTACAAGATTCAATACATTTTACCAATTTTCAATTTGTTAGCTAGAAAAGTCACATGGGTTGTCGGCTTAAAATGCAAAATTTTCAAAAAGGATTATAGGTGGTTGATTATTGAAAAGACATTTGAGTTTGAAATGAAACATTTAAAAATAACAGCTATAGTAAATATATACAAGTAATTGTGATTGTGGCTCACATCTTCCTCTGATTTTACGTCCAGTAACGGCTTAAACGCCCTCTATGGGTCGGGGATAGGCTTCCCATCCAATTTTCTTATAAATTGGCAAACAGGGTCTTTTAAAGTCAGATTCCCGAGACTGTACCGCTCATGTTCTTTTAGGAATATGTCCCATAATTCATGAATTGCAATATGCACATATCCACTAGGATGCGTCTCAAGAGTCGATAAGATATTATCTAAAGACTCCTTACTCAGGCCATCCTTAATGAACCTAATTTTATCTTCACGATTTACAGACACCATTCCTAAAGTGCGGCAACGTGTGTTGCAAGTCGTGCGTGCACACTTGTAACAAACATTTAATCGTTTTGCTCTTCGTTTTTTTGAAAAAGAGCTTTTACCTAAGCCAGGCATGTAGGAAATTAATGAGTCTGAAAATTCACTTGTCAATCTAACTTTGGCTTCAATTAACCAACGTAAATCAACAGGTATATTCATAATCATTAATAACCTTAATCTTTCACATCTTGCTTGGTAAATTTTCTTCAAGGAATTTTGAGGCAATGAGGGAAAACGCTTTTTCAAATTTTTTAGAATGTCATCCATTTTTTTTTTGTTTTTAAGAAAAGGGGGAAGAAGAGAAGATATCAGTAATTATGGGAAACTGACAAAACCGATTTGAAATATCACGGAGTACAGTTATCCGCCGCTTAACCGGGGTGCAAAACAAAACTTTAACAAAACTACTAAATTAACCTGCAAGTAAAAAAAAAAATGTTAGAAGAAGAATAAATATATATAAATATGTAAATATATAAAAAAAAAAGATTAATTGGTCTCATAACAAGGATCCGACAGGAACGTAAATTCTTCATGAAAAGCTTGGTTTTCTAGAAACGGCTTGAGTCTTTGCCCATTTACCTTAAACACATTCCCATTTCTAGGATTTTCAATGTCAATTGTTCCATAAGGGTACACATGTTTCACAATAAAATGGCCACTCCATCTTGATCTTAATTTTCCAGGGAATATGTGAAGTCGAGAATTATAAAGCAAAACCTTCTGACCAGTGTCAAATGTTTTTCTCTGAATTTTTTTATCATGAAAAGCTTTAATTTTAGCTTTATGAATTTTTGAATTCTCATATGCATCATTTCTCAATTCTTCAAGTTCATTTATTTGTAATTTACGTATGTGTCCAGCAGAATCAAGATTTTCATTGAAAGTTTTAATAGCCCAGTAGGCTTTATGCTCAAGTTCCACAGGTAAGTGACAAGGTTTTCCATAAACTATCCTATAGGGAGACATACCCAATGAAGTTTTAAAAGCAGTTCTATAAGCCCACAGTGCATCAATTAGTCTTAAAGACCAATCTTTGCGATTTGGGTTTACAGTTTTTTCTAAAATTTGTTTTATCTCCCTATTTGCTAATTCAACTTGTCCACTTGTCTGAGGATGATAAGGGGTGGCAACTTTATGAGTAATACCATATTTTTTCACTAATGTTTCAAATGGTCTATTACAAAAATGCTTACCCCCATCACTTATAATGGCTCGAGGGATTCCAAATCGACTTAAGATATTTTCTTTCAAAAATTTCATGACTGTTTTATGGTCATTATGTCGACATGGAATAGCCTCAATCCATTTTGAGACATAATCTACTGCAACTAAGATATACGTAAATCCAAATGATAACGGAAATGGTCCCATGAAATCTATCCCCCAACAATCAAAGATTTCAATAACAAGAATGGGGTTCAAAGGCATCATGTTTCGTTTTGAAATTGATCCCAACTTTTGACAATTTTCACAAGTTATACAAAATGCATGTGTATCTTTAAATAAAGTGGGCCAATAAAATCCACACTGCAAGATTTTTGCAGCTGTTTTCTTTGATGAGAAATGTCCCCCACATGCTTCAGAATGACAAAATTCAATAACTTTATTTACCTCATTGTCGGGTATGCATCTTCGAAATATTTGATCACGACAATATTTAAAGAGATAAGGATCATCCCAATAAAACTTTCTCACCTCCGTTAAAAATTTTCTTTTGTCTTGAGCATTCCATTGAGGTGGCATTTCTCCTGTTACAAGAAAATTAACAATATTAGCATACCAGGGCATTGTAACAGTAGAAAATAAAAATTCATCGGGAAAAGAATCATTAATAGGTGTTATTTCTGTTGATGAATCTGGTGTGAGTTTTGATAAGTGATCTGCAACAACATTTTCAGCTCCCTTCTTATCCTTGATAGTGATAATAAATTCTTGAAGCAATAGAATCCATCGAATCAGTCTTGGTTTTGCATCTTGTTTTGACATTAAGTACCTTACAGCAGCATGGTCAGTAAATACAATAGTTGAAGAACCAATTAAGTAAGAACGAAATTTGTCTAATGCAAATATTACAGCAAGTAGTTCTTTTTCAGTTGTTGTGTAATTCATTTGTGCACTGTTTAAAGTTCTACTCGCGTAATAAATTACATAGGATTTACCTTCCTTTCTTTGTCCTAATACAGCACCAACAGCGTAGTCACTAGCATCACACATGAGCTCAAAAGGTAAAGACCAGTCAGGAGATTGTATGATAGGAGCAGATGTTAAGAGGCCAATTAATTTTTCAAATGAATTTTGACACTCTTGAGTCCACTTAAATGATACATCTTTTGCTAAGAGGTTACAAAGAGGTTTAGATATAGCACTAAAGTTTTTTATGAACCTCCTATAGAATCCAGCATGTCCTAAAAAGGATCGGACTTCTCTGACTGTTTTTGGTGGAGGCAAATGTGTAATGAGTTCGACTTTTGCCTTATCCACTTCAATTCCTTTAGAAGATACTATATGTCCCAAAACAATTCCAGAAGTAACCATGTAGTGACATTTTTCCTAGTTCAATACAAAACTCTTTTCTTCACATCTTTTTAAGACCTTTTCTAAGTTTTCAAGACAATTATCAAAAGAATTTCCAAACACAGTTAAATCATCCATGAAAACTTCTAAATAATGCTCAATCATGTCACTAAAAATGCTTAACATACATCTCTGAAATGTTGCTGGGGCATTACAAAGTCCAAAGGGCATTCTTCTAAAAGCAAAGGTTCCAAAAGGACATGTGAATGTAGTCTTTTCTTGGTCTTCTAGTGCTATAGGAATTTGATAATAGCCAGAGTAACCATCTAGAAAGCAATAGTAGGGATGTCCTGCTACTCTTTCTATAATCTGATCAAGGAATGGTAAAGGAAAATGGTCTTTTCTAGTGGCCAAGTTCAATTTTCTATAATCTATGCACATCCTCCAACTAGATGAGACTCGAGTTGGTATTAACTCACCTTTTTCATTTTCAATGACTGTGATTCCAGATTTTTTTGGTACTACCTGAGTAGGACTTACCCACTTACTATCTGAGATCGGATAGATAATTCCTACTTCAAGTAATTTGAGAACTTCAGCTCTCACTACCTCTTTCATATGTGGATTTAATCTCCTTTGAGGTTGTTGGGAAGTTTTGGCATTATCCTCTAGGTGTATTCTATGTGTGCAAATCAAAGGATTAATACCATTTATGTCTTTTAAAGTCCACCCAATTGCATTTTTATGCATTTTCAATAATTCAATCAACTTATCTTCTTGTTCACTTGTGAGTGTAGAAGCGATTACCACCGGGTAAGTTTGTTTCTCTCCAAGAAATGCATATTTCAGTCCTTCAGGCAGAGGTTTTAACTCCAACTTTGAAATTTCGTTCTTTTTATCCTCATTTTCTCCCAATTCTTCAAACTTTAGTTTCCATCTTTTATTTTCAATCACCTGTGCACAGTCAAGTAAAGAACATATGTCAGAGATTTCAGGATCTAATTGTATATTTGACTCAAATGAATTTATTAAACACATTTCTAAGGGATCGGTAGAACTCCCTTTTTGAATATGATCCTCCATAATCGTTTCAATCATGTCACCTTCTTCACTTTCATCCTCCTCTTCATATGGTTGCTTACACATATTAAAAACATTGAGTTTAAGTGTCATGTTTCCAAATGAAAGCTTCATTACTCCATTCCTGCAATTAATCAAAGCGTTAGAAGTTGCTAAAAATGGACGACCTAAAATAACAGGTATCGGATTACATCCTTTGACAGGTTCTGTGTCCAAGACGATAAAATCCACAGGATATATGAATTTATCAACTTGAACTAAGACATCCTCCACTGTCCCTCTTGGTACTTTTATTGATCTATCAGCAAGTAAAAGAGTTACAGATGTTGATTTTAACTCCCCGAGATTGAGCTGCTGATAAACTGAATACGGCAATAAATTCACACTAGCACCAAGATCAAGTAAGGCTTGTTCAATTTTATGACTTCCAATAATACATGAAATTGTAGGACAACCAGGGTCTTTATATTTCAAAGAATTATTGTTCTGAAGAATGGCACTTACTTGTTCAGCTAAAAATGCTTTCTTTTTCACATTCAGTTTTCTTTTTACTGTGCATAAGTCTTTCAAAATTTTTGCATAAGATGGAACCTGTTTAATAGCATCCAGTAAAGGAATATTAACTTTTACCTGTTTGAAGATTTCAAAAATTTCAGGATTGTGATTCATCTTCTTAGTATTACGTAATGCATGAGGAAATGGGGGTGGAGGTGAAGGTTTGGTGTTTTCTTCATTAAGTGTAGGTTCAACACTTTCCTTGCCCTTAGAGATTGATTCATCGCTCTCATGAGGTTCAGGAATTTCTTTTTCAACAATTTTACCACTCCGAAGAGTGATAACTGCTTTAACTTGATCCATGTGTTGGCTTCCTGAACTACATGCATTTGAGTTATGTTGTCCTTTGGGGTTTGGCTGTGGTTGAGAAGGAAATTTTCCTTTCTCATGAATGTTCAGTGCAGATGCAAATTTAGCAAGAGTATCTTTCAAATCAGCAAATGTTTGAGCATTTTGAGAATTAACAGACTCTTGTTTTTCAATGAATGTATGCAAAGTTTCTTCAAGATTTTTCCTAGGAGGTGGGACATATGGTGCATAACCTTGATGATTTTGAAAGTTTTGGTGTGGTTGGAAAGGTGGTTGCGAAGCTTGTGCTTGAGTGTCATTCCTCCAACTAAAATTCGGGTGATTTCGCCATCCAGGATTATAGTTTTGTGAATATGGGTTATTGTTTGACCGTTTGAACGTGTTTAAAACATTGGCTTGTTCATGGAGACATTCCCTAAATGCATGCAAAGTTGGGCAATCATTGGTAGGGTGATCATGGGTTTCACAAATGTGACACACAATTTCTTGAACAGATTTTATTTGACCACTCTTTTTCATTTCTAAGGTTTCGACTTTTCTAGCAAGGGATGCTAATTTCGCTTGAAGGTCATGGTCTTCCTTAAGATGATAAATACCCCCACTAGATGTAGTGGTTTGATTTTTGCTAGGTGCCTCACAGGTACCAGCAGTGTCCCAATTTTGAGCATTTTCTGCTAGTAAGTCAAGATAGTTCATTGCCTCTTCTGGGTCTTTTTCCTCAAATGTTCCATTACACATCATTTCTACCATTTGCCTAACTTGGGGTGTTAAGCCCTCATAGAAATTTGAGACTACTCTCCATGTTTCAAAACCATGATGGGGACAGGTATTAAGTAATTCTTTATACCTTTCCCAACATTGGTAAAGGGTCTCTCCTGGTTTTTGGGCAAAAGTGGTGATTTGTCTTTTGAAAGAATTTGTTCTATGGGAGGGAAAAAACTTTTTCAGAAATTGTTGTTGCATCTCGTCCCATAAAGAAATGGATCCTGGCCTAAGGTTTTGTAGCCATGTTTTAGCTTTATCTTTTAAAGAAAAAGGGAAAAGCTTAAGTCGAATTGTGTTCATGCTACAATTTTGATCATTATACGTGTTACACACTTCTTCAAATTCTCTTAGATGTAGATAAGGGTTCTCTGCATCTAAGCCATGAAAAGTGGGTAAAAGTTGGATAATGCCTGGCTTAAAATTAAAATGCGTTGCATCCGGTGGAAAAATTAAGCAAGATGGTGCACCGGTTCGTGTAGGGTTCATATAGTCTCTAAGTGTCCTAGGTCGGTTATGGTCATTATGTTGGGACTGATTGTCCCCTGGGTCTATGAGTCCCTCAATTTGATTTCCGCTCATGGTGTTACTTGGTGAAGAATGAGAAGATGAAGGAGAATCTAACAAATTATCAAAGGAAGTTTTGAAATTACCTTTTACTAAACGATGAGAATTAGGATCTCGAAACCAACCGCTCATAAAAAGAAACAAAACAAAATACAATAACAATAATACAAATAAAATATTAAACACATGTAAATAAAATAAAATATTACACACAAGTAAATAAAATATGTAAAACTAAAAGCAAAATAAAGATAAATAATTAGAAGTTAGATTAGTGATGTTAGATTATATAATAAAAAGTTAATAAATAAATAGTAGGAGGCTTAGCCTTCCATTAAAATAAAAAGCGAAAATAAAAGGCGAATAATAAATAAAGTAAAGTACGTTAGGAGGCTTGGCCTTCCATGAAAATAAAAAAAAATAAAAAAAAATAAAAACGAATAATAAATAACGAGTAAGAGGCTCAGCCTTCCATGAAAATAAAATAAACAAACAAACAATAACAAAACAAAATATTAACGTTACCTCCCCGGCAACGGCGCCAAAAACTTGACACGTCCAGAATATAGAAGTTATTCCCAAGTGCAGGATTGTCGAAGTAATAAATAACCCGATGAGAACGGGGTCGATCCACAGGGAAGTAGAATTAAAATTACAAATTATAAACACTTTAAAGATAATTAATGCAGTATAAGATGTTTGTAAATATTATTTCAATTAACCAATTCAAATAAAAAGCTAAGGTTACGGGGATTCACTCTTGGCATAAGAAGTAAGAATATATTTAACTTTTTATTTTTTATAACTCAATTGGAATCCTCACACAAAAGAGGTTCCAACCGGAAAATATAGCAATTAAAGTTCATTATCATTTATATATTGATTAGTATTTATTTCTTTCAATTATTATACACCAAATCTTATAAATGGGTTCAAGTATTTATTATGCCAATCTTTATATTTGTCTACAATAAATTAAGACTCCCACTTTACAAGAAAGGTTATATAAACCAAATCTTGTAAATGGTTTCAATAACTTATTGTGCCAAGTATTAAGTTTGTCAATAATAAATCAAGAATCACCACTTTAGAAGAAATGGTATTAATTCTACAAACAAAATAAATACATCATATATAAATTTACATAACTTAAAAATGAAGCATTAAATTCATGAATAAATATTAAACATATCTTATTATCTTGCCAAGAGCTTCACCCTTTCACCTTAGCTTAAACAAAATTATTTGGACATAATAAAACTAAATGAAAAGAAAAGAAATGGAAGAAGAAATAACATGACTTAATAGTAAACAAGAGAAATAATAGTACAAGGAAATGGATACAAAGGAAAAGTATTTTGAACTAAATTCTAACTTTCTAATTACATTCTTTAGGCATAAACAAGCCACCTATTTATAGAAAAACATGGATAAATCGAGACAAATTTGGAGGGAACCACTTGGTTGATGAAAGTCAAGAATGGTGGCAAAATAATTTGTATTCATTATCACTTGGGCACCCACTTGATTATCCAATTTGGAATTGATGTAATCCGAATTAGCTGTCACTCAAAACATAAAAGTTGTAGATAAGGTTCTTATCTTTCCAAATTGAGTGATCTAATACGTATTAGATACGTATTTATATAGTTATGGGCCAAATACTGATAACTGTTCAAACTGGGCCTGTACTGCAGATCAATTCTGTTCTAGGCCAATTTTCACCCTCTAAACACTCGAATTTCCAATGCTTTGTGAAATACAATATGTTAGCCCATTGAGTCAGCTCTGCACAGGATTAAGAATCACCTCAATTGGATCTTTAGGTAGAAAGTTATGCCTATTTTACCGAACCTGCCACAAAACAGTTATAAGATAATTAAGTACAATATTGTAAACATACTTAAGTTAAGAAAATTAAATACACTAGTAATACAAAACAATCATGTAAAACTCTTATTAAATGTGTAATTTCAAGTGTTCATCATATGGAGTTCTTGAAGCAGTATGACGTAGTGCCGCTTCCTCGACACGACTACGTGTGCATCATGTAAGGAGGGCCTTACATAATACCGACGGTAGACAAGCCCAAGGGTGGACAATCTCAGCTGAAAGTCAACACTAAAATCCTTTCCGCCATTCAACTTATGAGAATTTCTGGGCGTAAAGGAGAAGTACATCCAGCCACAGTGAGAGGGATGGATGATAAGGCGACAAGGGACGAGGCCAAGCTACCAACGGGGGTTGCGGAAGTGCTTGAGGAGCACAAGGGGGTCATGCCAACTGACATACCACAGGTGCAGCCACATCAAGGTGATACCGAACATGGAAAAAAGTTGAAACTGGAGATTACACTTCCAATTATGGTGCAGACGCCTTCATTGGAGATGGGAGAGTTGCATGGGCAGCTCGAGAAGTTGTTGGATGCGAGTGTCATCCAAAAGTCTAAGGCGTCACATAATATGCAGTACAAGGAGTGGGTTGAAGATAAGCGGCGGCATGTCAAGCATGGTGCGAGAGACTTGGTGATGGAGACGATACTTCCACCATAACGCAAGTCAGCACGCCTACTTCACAAGGGCCTTGATCATAGGGACAAAGGGCCGAGGTTTATTACTAAGAGAGTTGGCAACGTCTTGCATAAGGTGGGGGTACCTTCGAGACAGCGGCAGTGGCTACATCAAGTGCATTCCACAAGCTGTTGGAAGCAGTACCGTGGAGGTACAGGAGGTGCAGAATTTGAGCCACACAATAGGGAACCTTTAGAGATTTCTATATGGGTCGACAAAGGAGCAAAGCTCATCCAAAGCGGACGGACGACGCAGGGGAAAGATCAACCTCCATAGCGTGAGTACTTTGTCAAGTGAAAAGAGGTACCCGATATTGAAGCACACTGGAAATACGAGAGCGTACAGCGGCAGATTGATGAACGAGGTATGCAGTTTCCAGTGAAGATGCGACGAAGGTGTCGCGTGAATTTGGTGGGGGAGAATGTCATGCCCCAAGTGTTCTCAAGCATTTCCTCGAATACTTGGTGCGTAACAAAATCTCCTAGAGGCTATATGGGCTGTTGGAATGGATCGCGGGCCGGAGCTTCTAGAAGACCCGCTGATATGGGTGAAGAACCGGGCCAAGCCCATGACTTATTAGAGTAGTTCACCTTAATTAGAACTCTAATTAAGGTAAAATGACATCTTGGAATATTTTAAGGAATATTATCCTATCTTGTATGTACACCGTTAGATCGTTTAGATCTCAGCCATTGATTGTATAGGGCTGCTACTATAAAAGGGGGAGACCTTCACTTGTATATTTCATCTCATAACTTTATTTTTTCTTCAGCAATATAAGAGAGCATTCGTGCAAACACTTGGTATGCCTTTCTTTCTTCTCTTTGTGTGATTTTTCTTGGCTGCTTAACATGCAACGCGTCTAAAGCCGCACGATTTAAAAATAGTCTGTAACACCTGGCATGGCTAAAGGATGTATTCAGCTATCAAAATGTGTTACATTAATCTTTGTGCATCAGAAATTTATTAATGATCATTGTCTATATATATTATAGGAATTTTTTTGAAAATGTCTAATATTTTTAGACAAATTTTCTTTTAGCTACAAAGAAATGAAGAATAGTGTTATATTTATTAGTTAAAACTATAAAAATAGATATAATTGCCTTTATTGACTAAAAAAATGATGAATAAAATATTTAAAAATAAATCTAAAAAAATTGTGTTTTTTAAAATCTCTCTAAACAAAATTTAATATTTAATAATAAAATTTTGAAGTGAAATAAAGTGAATCGCGAAGAAAAAAGATTACAAATGTGAAAAATTCTTTGACGTATTTCTTCCACAAAATCTAAAACTTTGCAAATTTTTTAAAATTATATAATTTTATCATCCAATAATTATTTAATATATAATTTAAAATAAAAAATTTAGAATAATATTTGAGAAGTGTAGCATTATTTATATTAATAACATTGAATATTAATTTTTAGATTATGTTGTATTATCATTTAATGCTAATGTTAATTAATGATATCATATATAGTTAAAAAAATAATTACAAATTATTGATATAATTAAGAATGTAATTATTATGATAATGTCTCTTTTATAATAAGAACTGGCTACCAAAAAAAAAAAAAATTGTCTCCATGAATGTTTGTAATATATACAAAATGACTTAATTTTAATGTTACCAAGTTGTGAAAATGAATATTAACTTATTAAATTGATAAGACCTATACAAAAATTGTAATATGATGAATGATAATGCTTTATATGATCCTTTATCAATTATTGTTTTTCAATTTTTAACATAAATTTATTTATTTTTCTTTATGATGAATATATTAGTAGTTATTGGTGGCACCATCACCGAATATTTTTTTTCAATTACCAAAATAATATTATAATGTAGCTTTTGTCTATGTGTCACTGTAAATTGATTATGTGACCAAAACAAAATTTGTTCTCTAACAATTATTGATAATGGAGCTCGAATTTGATTCTTTACTTTTCTTTTCTTACATATATTCTCATGTTTCATGTATTATTTTATTAGGGGATTATAAAGTATTAAGCATCTTATGATTTTGAATATGCTCCATTTGTCTAATTACAACCTTATCTCAATGGGTTTTAGTTTTTTTTAAGGAGATTTATGGAAAATTTTACAATTTTAAGAAAAAAAAGTTATAAACACTTTTTTTTATATTTAAAATTTGAGATATTATTTAAAAAGTGTAGTATTATTTTTTTTAATAACATTAAATATCTCAATGATGTGTTAAATAATTATAAAGTGATAAAATAATGTACTGAATAATTTTAAGATTTACATCATTTCATCACTCAATAATTGATTGACACTTCATTTTTAGAATTTACATTATTTTCATCACCCAAAATTTTGTTAACACCTCAATTTAAAATTTAAAATTTAAAATTTGAGATATAATTTAAGAACGGTAATATTACTCTCTTTTTTATTTTACAATTTTAACAAAAAATCACCTAGGAGGCTAATGGGGGTTTCTCCCTCAACATGAGTGAGTTTAATTGTAGCATTAAATCAAATTTTATAATCTCAAAGTCTTGTCTATTTGAACGAGTCTAAGACATACATTAAAACTATTTGTGGTACTCAAATGGGTGATTATGCAACATTAAAATATGTCTCTATGTAAAGTTATTAACATGAAAAGAAAAAAAAATCGAATCAATTCGTCAAGATTTAGATGGTCCAATACTCCAATTAGAAATTCCAAGTCAAAAAAATAAAATGAAGTTGACCTATTGCTGCTTGGAAATTGGATAGCAACCTAACTTCACTAGGATAGTCAGCATCATTACCTAATTGGTGACTCAATCTTAATTTAAAAAAAAAAATGGTCAAAGTTACAAAGCAACATGCAATTGCAAAATTTTATATGTTGTAAATAAAGAATGTTTAGACATGTTAGGATCTTGTTCAAATGGGATGAAAAAAAAAAATTATGTGTTCCCTACTAAGGTTCTGATTTTTGTGAAGTGATTTTATCACATTAATTAATAATTTTTTTGTTATTTTATTTTCTTAGTTTCTTAATACAGGTTTGAAAAAATACATCAGATACTATATCATTTGTTTCTCACAAGTCAGGGAAACAATCGTTAAAATGTTCAAGTTCCTTAAATAAGGTGCTCATGCAATTTAAATACCTAAAAGTTTTGATTAATGTCTGACAAACAGTTAACTTACTAAACAATTCATAAATTTTTACCAATAATTAAGAGGTTTTGTAAAAAATTAAACGCGAATTAAATTATAATTTCTATCTCGTTTATTTTGTAAACACTCTTCCACACACACATCTTCTTTCTCATACAAACATTGATACATCTTTTTTTTTCATTTAAATAGTGATGCATATTTTTATTAGATAAATATTAACTTGAATGTTACAGTATTTTTAAAAAATAAAATGTAAAAGCAAGTTGTGCTTTCCATATTCGAAGGAAAATATAAAGGTAATTTGGTAATATGTGAAGGTTTTATATAGAAAAACTTTTTAAAAAAAAGCTTTGTTTAATTTGTATTTATTTAAAATAAAGTGTTTTAAAAAATATGTCTCAATTTAAAGAACTCTCACTTAATTTGGTAGAGCTGAATTTATTTTATTTTGATATAAAGCAAACAATTCAAATAATATAATTAAAAACTCAAATGAGTTAATTTTTTATTTAAATAATATAATAAGGTTTAAATAGATATATAATAATAATTATAAAAATTGATATAACAATGAGTAGTAATTAGTTAAAATTGTTAGGGGTGGGTACTATTCTTGTTTTCGTTTTGACTCGTCCCAAAGTTTCTAGTAGCAATAGAAAAGAGAATGAGTTTGAGATACATTTGGGATAAAATTTTCTGTCTCGAATTTTTAAATCTAAACGAAATTTTTAGACTTGAACATTTTTTTAAATTTTAAATTTTTTAAAATTTCAATTGCATTTACATATGGATTTAGAATGATAACAAACGTATTTGAATTTGAAATAATAATATTTAACATAATTAAAATCAAAATAAGATTTAAAAATATAATATTTTAACGTAATTGAAACCGAAATAAAATTTAGAATTATAATATTTAACGTAATTAAACTCGAAATAAGATTTGAAATTATTATATTTAACGTAATTAAAATTAAAATTAGATTTGGAATAATAACATTTAATGTAAAATCAAAATTAAATTTTGAATTATAATATTTAACGTAATTGAATTCGAAATTAAATTTGAAATTATAATATTTAACATAATTGAACTCGAAATTAGATTTAGAACTATAATATTTAACATAAGTAAAATCAAAATTAGATTTGGAGTAATAACATTTAACGTAAAATCAAAATAAAATTTGAAATTATAATATTTAACGTAATTAAACTTGAAATTGAATTGAAATTGTAATATTTATGTAACTGAACTCGAAATTAAATTTAAAATTACAATATTTAACGTAATTGAACTCAAAATTAAAATTTTAATTATAATAATTAACGTAATTGAACTTAAAAATGGATTTGGAATTATAATATTTAATATAATTAAAATTAAAATTAGATTTGGAGTAGTGACATTTAACGTGAAATCGATAATTGAACTCAAAATTGGATTTGAAATTATAAATTTAACCTGATTAAAATCAAAATTAAATTTAAAATTATAATATTTAATATAATTAAAACAAAATTTATATTTGAAATAATAACATTTAATGTGAAATCGAAATAGGATTTGAGATTATAATATTTAACGTAATTGAACTCGAAATAAAATTTGGAATTATAATATTTAATGTAATTAAACTCAAAATTGAATTTAAAATTATAATATTTAACATAATTAAAATCAAAATTAGATTTGGAATAATAACATTTAACGTAATTGAAATCAAAATAAGATTTAGAATTATAATATTTAATATAATTTAAAGTATAAATTAGGTTTAAAATTATAATATTTAATATAATTGAACTCGTAATGAATTTAAAATTATGACATTTAATGTAAATGAATTTAGAATTGGATTCAAAATTAATCAAATTATAACATTAACGTAATTAAAGTCAAAATAAGATTTGGAGTTATAATCTTTAATGTAATTAGACTTGGAACGTATCAATTTCAAAATTAATCACATTATAACATTTTATTTAATTAAATATTAAATAATAATATTTAATTAAATAATAATATTTAACGTAATTCAAATTCATAATATTTAATGTAGTTAAAATCCAAACAAGATTTTAAATTATAATATTGATCATATTTTAATTCGAAATTGTATTTAGAATTACAACCTTTTAACGTAATTGGATTTGAAACGAATTAAATTTAAAATTAATCAAATTATAATATTTAATCTAATTAATTTTAAATAATAATATTTTAGCATAATTCAAATTTAAAATATTTAACATAATTGAAATCGAAACAAGATTTTAAATTGTAATATTTAATATATTTTAACTCGAAATTGAATTCTTACTTACAACATTTAACGTAATTGGACTTGGAATGAATTGATTTTAAAATTAATCATATTACAACATTTAAAGTAATTAAATTTTAAATAATAACATTTAAGGTAATTCAAATTCATAATATTTAACATAATTGAAATAGAAACATAATTTTAAATTATAATATTTAATGTATTTCAAAACAAAATTAAATTTAAAATTACAATATTTAACATAATTGAATTTGAAACGAATCAATTTCAAAATTAATTAATAATATTTCACGTAATTTAAATTTAAATTAAATTTAAAATAATATTATTTAATGTAATTAAATTTAAAACAACAATATTTACATAATTAAAATTAAAATTTTTATTTTTTAAAAAATTAATTCAAAAATTCCTGACTCAATCAATCTCAAATCAAAATTACGCCGTTTTAATGTAAAAAAAATTTAAAAAATTCCCAACCCCAATCCAAAGTCGTGCTGAGAATAGTTTTGACCCAAAAAATATCCTAAACAAAATACTTTTTAACATTTTGAATGAGTTAAAAAATTTCCAAATCTAAAATTATCCACCTTTAAAAGTTATTAAGTTGAAAGGGGTTGGGTGTTAAACTTTACGTGCCATTTGAGAGGATCTTTGATGCATATTTTTAAAATTTTCTTTAAATAAAATTAATGTAATTATAAATAACTTTAATTATATAATAAAAATAAACTACATTTCTCTTAAATAAAAATATTTAAAAATTAAATTAAAGAAAATAATAATTTTTTATAGTTAAAAAAATATTAACATTGTCACTTCTTAAAATTGATATAAATTATATTTTAATCACATAATTTTTTATTTATTTAATTAAAAAATAAAATATTTTAATTAATAAATTTATAAGAGTATTTTTTTATTTTTTTAACGTAATTAAAGTTAAAATTATTATTAAAATATAATTATATTTTATATAATAAAAAATTAAAAAAAACAATCCCAAGTATAAGAAGAAAATGATGTTGAGAGAGAAAGAGAGAGAGAGAGAGAGCGCACAAAACACACCCAACTCTCGAAATCTCGTTTCTCGGGCCATCCGTTCACGAATATCAAGGGAAAAATTACCTTTTTTATTCCCGGTTTTACCCTTCTCCCTCCTCCGGTTCATTTTTTTTTCTTTCTAATCTTTAATTGTTTATATACAGTTATATTTTACGTGCTTGTTATTCCCATAATCACATTTTTTGTTAGCATCTGCTTCATTGAGAGAGTGAGAGAGACAGAGAGTCTGAAAAGCTCACAAAATCATTTTTAATGGATGCTTCGATCTAATGCCCCCTTCAGTTACGCAGAAACCTCTTAGAAACCAAGCTCATGTAAGCCTCCATAGAGAAAAAAAAAAATTATTTTCAATATTTTTTTTTTCACATAAAAGTTTCATCGTTTGCTTGTATATATCACGCACTCAACTTGTAACAATTTTATTTTGTTTTTTCCTGATTATTTTCTTCAAATGAGATCTTCGATTTCCCTCAAATGGGCTTTGATCTCTATGTACTCTAGGCTTTTTTTTTTCTTCTCATCATCCCTTTATTTGTTGCTAAATTTTTGGGTTCTTATTATATCTTGGTTTTAAGATTTGTTTTTTTTTTCATTAGATAGAAAAGGGGAAAGGCCAGGTTCATTGAGTTTGGATTGGGATCCATGTTGGATCTCTCGGTTTTTGTTTAATTGTTAAATATTACTTATTGTCACTATTGTCATTGTTGTTGATTTAATATTGAGTGTTTCTGGTTAAAACTGATCTTGGGTTTTGTGTTTTATGTTTCTCTTTTTGGCCTTTTTAGTTATTTGGGGTTGCGCTTGCTTGTGCTGGGGGAAGAGTTTGTAATTATTTGGCACATTTTAAAGGCTACGGCTGTGTGTTTTTTTGAGGTGGGTTTCATGGGTTGAACTCAAAGGGATAATGGGTAGCTTTTCTGAAGATGAAGAATGTTCATTTTACGATGCCTCCGAGGACATTGCTTCAATTTCTGGTTCAAATTGTTCTGATAACAATGAGAGAATTGATTATTCTTATTATGGTTTTTGCAATGATGTATGGATTAGAAGCCCTAGGAGTGTTAACGAGCGGCGTAGTGAATTCTTCCACTGGATTGAGGAGAGTTTGGACGGAGATGTAAATGCTGATAGAATTAATGAGAATAGTGGGGCTGTGTTGAGAACACCTTGTTTTCAAGAGGAGTTTAGTTCGAGCAGATCCTCAATCTCGTGTTGCTCTAATGATAATGCTGATTTGTCAGGGGAGAAATTTTTATGTCGAGATGGGAATGTTGATGGAGGAGAGGTGTGTGATGTGGATGAAATGGGGCTGGATGAGCAGAAGAAGAGTGATGGTCGAGAAATGGGCTTAGAGAACGATTCTGGGTCGTTGCCAGTCATGATGGATGAAAATGTCAAGAGGAAGAGTAGTACGGTGAGAGCAACAAAGAGGGTTAAAAAGGGTTGGCTTAGTAGATTGCATTCCTTCGCTTGTGTTGTAGACAAGCAGGGGGAAGCTGAGAAATTGAGACCCAATGAAAATGATGGGATGTTATGGCCTAGGATTCAGAGGATGAAGGTCCACCAAAACAAGAAGCGAGCAAAGGAACTCTCGGCTCTTTTTATGGGGCAAGAAATTCAAGCTCATAAAGGTTCGATATTGACAATGAAATTTAGTCCGGATGGCCAGTACCTTGCAAGTGCTGGGGAAGACGGGGTTGTGCGATTGTGGCAGGTGGTGGAGGACAAGAGATTGAATGAACACGACATTCCAGAAATTGATCCATCTTGCATATACTTCACAGTGAATCATCTGTCCGATTTGAAACCCCTCTACATGGATAAAGAGAAATTAAGTATCTCGAGAAGCCTGAGAAAAACATCAGATTCAGCTTGTGTAATTTTTCCCCCGAACGTCTTTCGGATATTGGAGAAACCAATGCATGAATTCCATGGGCACAGTGGCGAGATATTGGATCTCTCATGGTCCAAAAATAATGTAAGTTATAATATGAAAGAATACATTTTTCTCTAACCAGCCAAAAGAAAATAAACATTTTCTATAGTTCTGGCAGAATAGGAACACAATTATTGATGATGCTTTTAATGTTGCAGTACCTGCTGTCTGCTTCAGTTGATAAAACTGTTCGCCTGTGGAGGGTAGGTGATGATCATTGTCTTAAAGTCTTTTCTCACAGTAATTATGGTGAGTTTTTTATGGCTTCCTTTATCATGTTTACATTTTTTGTTGGTTGGATTTAAATTTGGGGCATTTACCTCTTCTCTCCTTGTATCTTTTTGATTATATCTCATGGATTTTTCTTTATGTATGCAGTAACATGCGTCCATTTCAATCCTGTTGATGATAATTACTTCATTAGTGGCTCAATAGATGGGAAAGTTCGCATTTGGGCCATTCCTCATTGCCAGGTTGTTGATTGGGCGGATGTAAGAGATATAATTACTGCTGTTTGTTATCATCCTGATGGCCAGGTTTGTGATTCTCTCGCTTTTTAACTTCTATGAAAAAATATTTTCACATGGTTATCAATAAGAATTCTCTTTTCTTTCAGGGAGGAATTATTGGCTGTATGACAGGCAACTGCCGCTTTTATAATATCTCAGGTATGCCCTTTTACTGGGTTAATATTACATGAACCACAGATGTCCCTTCCTGTTTGCTTCTTTTGAATGAGTTTTAGCTTGTACTTTAAAGTCACAACTTTTATATAGATATATTGAGAAAGAAAATACACAATTTGCTGGCTGGATATTTAACAGTGTGTCTTTTGATTATCATGAGCTTATGACTTGGGGAATGATGTCTCACACCAGTTGCAGACCAACATTATGTGGTCTCACAAGTTTTGTGCTTAACATTTTCTTTTTTAAAAGAAGAGGCTGAAAATTTTATTCCTTATCTGATTTACCAGAAATGTACCCTACGTCTTAAATGATTTATAAATGGGTTAAAAGTTATACGAACCACAAGTGTCCCTTTCTGTTTGCTTTGTGTATGAATGATTTTAGCTTGTACATCACAGTTGCAACTTTCATGTGAATAAATTGAGAAAAAGATAAACGATTTGCTGTGGGTGTTCAGTTATCTAGAGTACTTTATACTGTTTATTTGATGTGATTAACCAGAAAATGTTTTCTACATATTATATGACTCTGCTTTTATTTGTCCTCTACGTTTTTATGTTCAAACACCTTATAATTGGAAAGTTGTTTAACGATCATCTATGTTGTTTATATGTCTAATGAGGGGTTATATTATGCCCATTATATCTTGGCGGGTTTATTAAAAAATAAATAAGTCTTGTCATAGATTAGATTTGCAGAACAGAAAATAGGTAAAGTCCTCTGAGGTGTGCCTCTTGTGTTCTTTGAAGTAAGAGTCCTTGCAATTAGCTGAAAATCATGGAAATGTTTTCTCATGTTAGTGGTCTAATTTAAAAGAGAAATGTTGGCTGCACTTAGAAGCAATATCCAAGTGTTTGCTTAGACCTTAAACTTGGGCATTCGCATTTGCATTGACTGACCGGGTTTCTTGTTTTCTTTTTCTTTTTTTCTGTTTTCTGGGTTGGTTCAGACAATAACTTGCAACTAGAGGCAGAGATATGCTTAAACAGTAAAAAGAAGGCCCTCTGCAAAAGGATAACTGGCTTCCAGGTACTTATTTCTGGTCTTCTTGTGCTCTTTTTGCGTTTGGTGTCATTATATATATTTTTCTTATTAACCTCATGAATGTGAATTTTACTCGTTGAGATCTTGCTTATGCAGTTTCTGCCAGAAGACTCTAGCAAAGTAATGGTCACTTGTGCTGATTCACAAGTCAGAATTCTTCAAGGGCCAAATGTGATTGGAAAATTTAGGGGTATGTAGCTATTTCTTTGCACTTTCTGTTTAAGATAGTCAATCTTATTGCATTTGAATAACAAGTATGCTGATCCTTTATACTGTTCATGTAGCAAGGCATTGATTCATTGCTCATGTATATATTTTATTCAGTACATTTCCCTTTTCCAGTATTAATGTCATGAACCCTTTGGCTGTTCGTAATTTCTAAGTTAATGAAACCCATATCAAATGTGAGTTAATTATTGCTGATTCTTTTTCATTGTATTAAATATTAGCTTCTAAATTTTTCTCTTTCCTTTTAGGCCGGAGTCCAGGAAATCAACTGTCTGCATGTTTCACCTCAGACGGGAAGCATATTGTCTCAGCGTGTGAGGATTCCAGTGTATATATGTGGAACTGCACTGTACAGGATGAGCCTGCTCTTCATCAAGCAAAAACTATTAAGTCTTGGGAGCGTTTCACCACCGATGCATCGGTTGCAATACCTTGGTGTGGCTTGAAATGTGGGAATTCAGGGAATGAACGACAATGTCATCTCTCTGATGACAATTCACCAGATGATCTGTCATTTGCTCCTGCTAGTTTCTCTCTGGGTGAAGAATATTTCTTGGAGTCGTTTCCCAAGGGATCTGCAACTTGGCCTGAAGAAAAACTGCCTTCGTTAAGCCATTTATCCTCATCATCTGCAATGCATAGATCCCAATATAAATTCTTAAAAAGTTCATGCCAGTGTACATCCAGTTCTCACGCTTGGGGTCTAGTTATAGTGACTGCTGGTTGGGATGGACGAATTAGATCATTCCACAACTATGGTTTACCAATACCTGTTTGAAACTCTAGAGGACTGACAGGACTTTTACAGAATCAGAATTCAACTAAAAGTTGGGTGTTTGGCATGCTTCGTGCCTTCGAAGGCTGAGAGCCTACTGCAAACAAAGTGATATATATTGGGCAATGTCAACAGTGGCAAGAAGTTCAGGATCGAATATTTCATGAGCATGTGCAGTGCAGATTGACATCTGGGAATTTATGGACCCTTGTCGGATCAGAGGTGAACTGTGACAGAAATAGGTCGTTACAAGTGATGATAATTCCATGGTTGTGATGTAATCCAGCTTGGGATAAGCAAGTGGTCAAGGTTAGCTTATCCGTATACCAAATTAGTCTTATGATTCATTGATTTGCAGCACAAAAGAAATTTGTCCGTTGGCCCAGAAAAAGATATGCAAGTCATGTGTTATGAGATACCATATTAGAATTAGCTGTATATAGTGGAGTTTCTAGTGGGGCCTTGTGAAATCTCTTCCTTTAGCTCTCAAAACATGAAAATAGAAGAATTTTAAAGCTGGTGGTCTGAGTTCATTTGGGAAAAATGATTAAATATTTTGTCTGCCATTCTATGTCTGCTTCATGGTAGGGTCAAGCTTCACCTGGGCATGGCCATGCTTGTTACTACATACCTCTGGGCTGAATGGTTTTGTTGCTCAGCTTGGTGCTGTAAATGCAGATGATAATCCAGGCAGACGGTGAACAGATTTTGTTTTTGAAAAGTACTTTTACTAATCTTGATCCCCATTTATTTTGCTAACAGAATTTGTATATTTGTTCCCAGAAATTTTGTCTAACATCACTCAGAGTTAGTTCTTTAAGTTAATAAATAGGGTATTTTTTGTCTAGTGATAAGAGTATATGTTTTTCAATTTAAGCACATATGTAACTTTGAAGTTGCTTCTGTAAATGAAATTTGTCAAGTGGTTTAATCAATGTTATATGTCTTTACTGAGAGCTCCTGCAATTCTCTGTTTCCATATTGTACTTCTACTTGTTCCTTTAAGAAAATATAGAGGACTAAACTTTGCCAAAATTGGATGACCATTCCATGGATTTAAGTAGGTTTGTATGACTAAGCATACACTAGTAGCGAATATGATGTTTTTATTGGTCAAGATCTTCAAGTTATATGCTATTGTAGTTTAGGGTGGACAAAATTAGGTTTTGGATTAAATCAAAATTAAACTTGATTTGGTTCAAGCATAAAAAAATGAATTGGTTCAGTTTTTTTTATTTAAAATTTTTAATTTATTTAAAAAATATATATTTTTGTTTAAATTTGAATTAAAATTAAATCGATTGGTTCCAATTATTTTAAACCGATTAAAAATTGAACTTCGAATCGAATTGGCCAAGAACAAATTGAGTTCAATTCAATCGATTTAATTTTTTAAATTTTAGTTTTTTTTAAATATATTTTTTTACCTCAAACTAAAATAAATCGAATTGAAACCAAACAATTAAAAATTGAACTCCTAATAGAATCGGCTAAAAGCTGATCAATTCAATTCAAAAGAATTGATTTTTTTATCCACCCCTGATTATATCTTATTTTAAGTTAGTCTCATGAATTTTTGAGCAAATTTTTGTGGATTTGATATCAAATACCTCTGTGTTTAAGGAAAGAAAATAAAAAAAGAAGGATATTTTTTTCTTAAAACTAAAAACAGAAGGATTTTAAGACCATAAATACGAACTTTTAAATATAATTAGACATATTGAACTATTTCTTTCGCTATTAAGAGCCAAATAGCAATTTGCATTTTATATTTTGACGTTTAAGCTTTTAGTTTACAACTCTTTCCAAATAAAAAATAAAAATTTAGTTTACAATGAAAAATATAAATATATATAATGGCTGGGATGGTGTTTTTTTAATAATATTTTCTTTTAATGCAGATCTAAATCGAAAATAATTATAAAAAATGTACTTATTTTTAAAAACTATGGTGAAGCTTTCTTCCAAATTGCAAATCTCTATAACCAATCACATGCTATGACGATTGATTGTCATGCAGTATAATATATATAAAAAAAAGTGAAAATTCTGCTCCTACTCCTATAGTCATAAAAAAATTTAAATATATTTATAAATTATTATATAATTGTTTAAAAATAATACCATATTTACAAACCCTTATACAAATTCTATCTTCACTAAAATTGATGTTGGAAATTAATTTAATTAATTATTGTTTTGGGAAATGTGGTGGGAATTAATTATTAAAAGATACTTCAAATTTAACCTCATTACATTCCATGTTTTTTACCATGAATTTTTTTTTAATCATGTTTACACTATACACACTATATAACACACAATCTCTCGGGGTGAGTTTTTATAAGGGTGGCTTGCCAACTCGATAAGCACCCTAAGTTCGATTATAACAAAAGTTTAAGTGAATAATGTTGTATTTTTTAAAAATTATTTTAAATTAATGTGTTAAATAATTATTAAACAGTAAAATACACAATTTTTTATTACATAATTTTATCGTTTAATATCTACTTGATATATTATATGAGATAGTAATTTTGAGATAATACTTAAGAAGTGTAGTGAGTATTATTTAAAGTTTAATGCTATCTTAAATTTTTTATATCAAATAATATATCAAATAATTATTGAATGATGAAATAATATCAATATGATTTTAAAAATTACACTATTATATCAATTAATAATTATTGAACATATTAATCTAAAATTAAAAAAATTAGAAAGAAATTATAACTTACTCCTTTCTTACATAAATTGATTAACGTATTCATTACAAATAATAATAAATATTTTAAATTATATTTTAAAAAATGATGTATCAAATAAATATTAAATAACGAAATAATATAAATTTTAAAATTATTTATTACACTTAATATTTATTTAATACATTATTTCTTAAAATATAATTTATAATACAATTTAAAATCTCTAACATTACTCATTTCATTACATAGTAAAAAGAAACTAAAGCATGATAATTCCAAAGGGATTATCCCAATAAAGAGCAAAAAATTAACATATTTATTTGTACGTAATTGTACCTCAATTAGCAGACCATATCATTAAATTTATATGGACAATTACAAAACACCAATTGTCTTTTATTCTTTGTCAATGGACAAACTGATCTTCAACATCCTCCTCAATTTGGCTTTTCGATTTTATTAATAGTGACAAAACAATTCATCTAATTGTAGGAAAATCTACCAACAATAAAAATATTTATGCATAATTTTGGTAATAATTCATATAATTAAATATCTGTTTTGCTTCAAAATAACTGTTCTCAGATCCAAACTCAAATTGCCGACAGAGAAACACATGACAATTATCACCCTTACTAATATATAATTAATATTTATTAATTAGTTAATAATTAAATATCTATTGATGCTTACAACAACACAATAAAGATGGATATATATATATATATATTTCTTAGATAAAATTAAAGTTATTGAAAAATAACATGGTATCGGCGAGTGTTAGTTTAATTAATAAAATCTTTTAAGATGATAAAAAAAGGAATAGGAGCCGATCTACGAAAAATGTTAGGTAAATAATTAGAGTTGGCAAGTGGCCTGGATTGTGTTAGGTTAGGATGCGAACTCATAAGTTGACATGATTTTTAATTTCTTTTAATTTTTATTAATTGTACGGCTCACTAATTCGTGTCGGCATGACACGTTGAGTAGTCGATTGTGGCCTAACATGAAACGGCAATTTGAATTGTGCCACCTAAAGCATGAACTGTAGCGTGTTGTGCTGCCGGACAACTACTCAAATTAAATTTTATAGAACTTGATAATTTTTAAATTACACCCAATAAATTATGCATAATTTCCTTTTCTTTAAAGGTAAGAAGAGGGTGTGCAAGCACAAATAATATTTTACCCCTTACCTCTCTAAGTTCGAACTTGAATAATAATATAATATAAAGACTTAACAATTATCAAATCACGCTTCTAGAGGCATAATTGCACTTTGAAACATATTGTAACTTTAAATCGATATTTACAAATTATAAATGAATATTTATTAAAATTATTCTTCAATGAAATAGCTATTAAAATTTAATCAATATGATTGACTATAAATCCATCACTATGGTGCAAATAATCACTTTATTAATTTTTTTTTTGAAGTTCAAATATAATATTATATATAATTTTAAAATATTACAAAGTAGGTCTGTTGATAAAAATTAAATAAATTATTGAGACACTTTATAAAGATTAGATAAAACTTTTATAATCCGTTTGAACTTACTTCTCCAACTACGACGAAGTGGCACACATTTTGGCCGCTTCCAACTATTGCTAGTGGAGGGGAGGCCACTTTCCAGCACAATGACCGACAGCTTTGAACGGTGAAGACTGGCTACAATTTTAATGGCGGATCTAGTGATATTGAGGCCACCTAGGGGTGTGACGTCAAGAACAAACGCATCTCGCCGTAGCCCTGTTGTCGTTGGCGAAGGTAGGCACTATCGTCCCAGTGGAGCCGATGATCACTACAAGAGAAAGAGAATAGAAAACAAACCAAAACTAACAAACTTAAGTCTAAAAAATGCAAAATGACTAAAAACTTTTGGGCAACTGCTTTTTTTTAGGAGAAAATTTGAAAACCTTAAAAATTCTCCCCTTTTATGTCCCTTAGCCTTCCACTTTATTTAGTTAAAGTACGTTGATTTTTTTATTTATTATTTTATGTTAGTTATAAATAAATATTGAGATCTTTAGTTTAATTTTAAACAATTACTAGAGACGTGGGAAATTTAAACAAATACAAGATGAAAATTAATTTTTTTTTTATTTGTAAAGCATATAATGTTACAATTTGATAGTCAAAACTCTTGTTATAGAGATGGCTATGCATTTTAACGCGTCGTTAACAAAAGATGGGATAGGGTATTGTGAGAATATTGATTAAAAATTATCGGGATATGATTTGGAGAGCAAGCCAAGTACGTAGGGTGCGCAAGGATCGAAGAAGGACGCGAAATGAGGCAAAAGACAAAGGGAACAGTGGCCAAGCGTGGGCGCCGCAGCGCCCAGTCCAGAACGTGATCGCCGCAGCGCCCAGACAAACGTACCAGCGCTGCGACACTGGGCACGGGAATCTGTTTCCCTTTTTGAGTTTTTCATATTTTGTCTCCCACTTATTTTAGAACTCTCTAATACGACTCTCATACATTTAGGGTAAACTTAGGATGTCCTAAAACCTATATAAAGGCTATCAATTGGCTTGTAAATAATCTTTGTGATCATTAATAATCTTTGTGATAACCCAATAGATCTAAGTAGTCAAGTAAGAAATCTTTGTGGTTCTTTATGAGAAAATCCCTAGAGTGAAAGAGAGAATTTTCTTTATGATCTTTTTTTGTAAAAGGCATACTTTGTTAGTGCCTTGTGATTCATAATAAGTGAAGAGTGTGATCTTGATCAGCTGTGAACGTAGGCAAGTTGTTGAACCACGTAATTATTTGTATGTTCTTCTTCTACCATTTCTCTCTTTATTGCTTAATTACTTATTTACTTGTTCTACATATATTGCTTGGGTGGTTTTACTTGATTGTGTGTTTTCGCTTCAACAAACTAGTATCAGAGCCAGGTTTTAAGCAAACATGGCCACACCCAAGTATGAGGTAGAGAAATTCAACAATGCGAATGACTTCAATCTGTGGAAGATGAAGGTTAAGGAGTTGTTGGTGAGCCAAAGGCTAGGCTCGGTATTAGAGGAGACTGCAACTCCATCTAGTGATGAAGAGAAGACGCCAAAGTCATCTAAAGCTGAAGCAGAAAAAAGAGACATTCAAGAAAGAGCTTATAGCACAATTGTTCTATTATTGAGCGATGAAGTACTAAGAGAAGTATCAGGTGAGATGACGGCAATTGGTTTTTGGAAGAAGCTTAACTATCTTTATATACGGAAATCGTTGGCCAACAGATTGCATATAAAGAAGAAGCTGTATCAGTTATCCATGTCAGAGGGGAAGCCGATGAAAGATCACATAGACACCTTCAATAAGATCATCCTTGATCTTGAGTCTATCAACATCAAGTTAGAAAATGAAGATAGAGTAAATATCCTGTTGAGTTTACTCTCCAAGAGTTATGAGAGCTTTGTTGATATGCTACTCTATGGCAGAGAGAGTTTAATGATGAGTGATGTGAAATTATCATTAAACTCAAAGTTATTAGAAAAGCAGATCGAGGATAATGCAAAAAGTTTATCTGTAAGAAGAAGGCCCTCATATAGAGATGAAAGAAAAAAAAGGCTTAAGATCGAAGTCTAGGACACCTAAGAAGTGCTATTACTGCAAGAAAGAATGACACTTCATAAAGGACTGTCCTGAGAAGAGAGCACAAGATAAGAAGAAAGCAGATACTGCGCTAGCCTATAATGATAGCTATAACAACGCAGAGACACTCGTTGCTACTAATGGTAAGAACACTGAACAATGGGTTCTTAATTCTGTTGTACTTTTCACATGTGCCCGCACAAGTCTTGGTTTACAAATTTTCAACCAATTAGTGGTGGTAAGGTCTTAACGGGTAATGACGTTACATGTCAAATGATGGAAATTGGTAGTGTTAAGCTTAAGATGCATGATGGGCGAGTGAGAGAGTTAACAGATGTTAGGTATGTGTAAGAGTGTATGGGACCCACCAACACCTTGGTCCACCAGCTGGATGACACCTCAGAGCCACTAGCGTCCCACCACACAATAATCAGGTTACCTGCGCCCCCAACCAATGTTGAACCTGGGATCTCATCCCTTATAAGCCTTTAAGGTTCAATGGTTGTACCCACTGAGCTGGCCAGCCCAATTGGTACAACCATTGAACCTTAAAGGCTTATAAGGGATGAGATCCCAGGTTCAACATTGGTTGGGGGCGCAGGTAACCTGATTATTGTGTGGTGGGACGCCAGTGGCTCTGAGGTGTCATCCAGCTGGTGGACCAAGGTGTTGGTGGGTCCCATACACTCTTACAAAAAGGCCGGCCTTTTTGTTAGAGTGTGTGGGGCCCACCAACGCTTTGGTACCCAACCAGTGGCTGACACCTCAGCACCTACTGGCGCCCCAGCACACAATCCGCAGGTTACCTGCACCCCCAAGGAATCGAACCCCCGCCCCCATCTTTGGTTCGATTCCTTGGGGGTGCAGGTAACCTGCAGATTGTGTGCTGGGGCGCCAGTAGGTGCTGAGGTGTCAGCCACTGGTTGGGTACCAAAGCGTTGGTGGGCCCCACACACTCTAACAGTATGTTCCTGACTTGAAGAGAAACTTGATCTCACAAGGGACTCTAGACCAGAATAAATGTTCCATCAGGATCGACGGAGGAATTTTAAGAGTTTTGAAGGGTTCTATGGTGGTAATGAGAGGAGAGAAGCGCAAAGGCGTTTATGTGCTTTAAGGTGAAGTTATGAACGGTTCTGCACTATTCTCTGTAGATGATGAGAGTATGCAAACTAAGTTGTGGCATCTTAGACTGATAATCTAGGCGAGAGAAACCTGAAGGAGTTATTTAGTCAAAAGGCGTTTGGTGAGGATAAGTTCCAGCCCTTGAAGTTTTGTGAGCCTTATATGCTTGGGAAAGCACATAGGGTGAGATTTAGTACCGACGAACACAAGACTAAGGGGACTCTTGACTACATACACTCAGATCTTTGGGGACCAGCTCAAACAGCTACTCGTGGTGGTGCCAGGTATTTTCTCAGTTTAATTGATGACTATTCAAAGAAGCTGTGGGTATATGTGTTGAAGAGTAAGGATCAAGTATTTGATGTATTCAAGACTTGAAAGACTCTTGTTGAGAAACAGATTGATAAAAGGATGAAGAGGTTGAGAATTGACAACGGCATCGAATTTTGCAATAAAAAGTTTGATGGGTTTTGTGCCAAGCTTGGGATTGCGAGACATAGAACGGTAAGATTAACACTACAACAGAATGGCGTAGCTGAGGGAATGAATAGGACCCTACTTGAAAGGGTTAGATGCATGCTTACAAATACAAACATATCCAAGGCATTTTTGGGAGAAGTTGTAGTGATGACAACTTACTTGATTAATAAAAGTCTCTCATCAGCAATTGACTTCAAGATGCCAGAAGAAAAATGGTCTGGTAATCCTTCGAAGTATAACCACCTCAGAATATTTGGCTGTCCTGCCTTTGTACATGTTAAGGAGGGGAAATTGGAACCTAGAGCTATCAAATGGGTATTCATAAGATATCCCGAAGGAGTGAAAGAATACAAGGTGTGGTGTAAAGACTTGACACCACAAATGAGTATTATAAGTCGTGATGTGACGTTCGATGAAATGACGATGCTGAAAACCTCCCAAGAAGATGAGAAAGAAGAACCTGTGCCCAAGGAAGACTTAGCACCTGAGTCAATAGAAGTTAAAGTAGAGCTTGAAAATGGATCTGATATGCCCCTAGATTAGCACTTCAATGAGGAGATCCTTGAAGATGAACCAAGAACACCAGCGAGTTTCTCCAAGTCTACCCAAAGAAAGACTAGGACTATTGAGATGGAACTTGAAGAGCACCAGCTAGCTAGAGACAGGCTAAGAAGAATGATTAACCCACTAATTAGGTATGCACAAGCAAATTTAGTTACTCATACTTTTAATTATGCTCACATTCTTGAGTATAATGAGCCTAGAACATATGGTGAGGCTATGAAGAGTGAAAACAAGAATGAATGACAGCAGACCATGGAAGAAGAGATTAGTTCTCTTAAGAAGAATAATACTTGAAAGTTGGTGAAGAGATCTCAAAAGAAACTAATTTGGTGCAAGTAGGTGTATAAGGTAAAGGAGGGAATACCCGGGATAGAGCGTACGAGATTCAAGGCTAGGTTAGTTATACAAGGTTTTACTCAGAGAGAGGGAGTTGATTTTCATGAGATATTCACTCCAGTCTTCAAGAATATATCTATTAGTATATTGTTAGCCATGTATGCAAACCTTGATTTACATCTAGAGCAGATGGATGTAAAGACAGCTTTTTTACATGAAGGGCTTGAAGAGGCGATATATATGGCACAGCCACAAGGGTTCGAGGAGCCCAAAAAAGAAGATCATGCTTGTTTGCTAAAGAAGTCATTATATGGGTTAAAGCAATCACCTAGAAAGTGGTATAGGAGATTTGATGAGTTTATGATGGCTTGTGGCTTTAGTAGGAGCAAGTATGGCGGATGCGTGTATTTCAAGAATATAAGTTGTGGGATGATGTATTTGTTTCTATACGTTGATGATATGTTGATCGCATGTAAGAACATAGAAGAAATATAGAAGCTCAAGAAGCAATTAAGTGTCGAGTTTAAAATAAAGGATTTGAGAGCAACAAAGAGAATCTTGGGTATGGATATTGTAAGGGAAAGAAGAGATGTTATCTTCTTGTCCCAACAGCGATATATACTCAAAATTCTAGAGAAGTTTGGTATGTCCAACGCAAAGGATGTCTCTACTCCTTTGGTAATGTATTTTAGACTTTCAGTAACACAGTCGCCGACATTCGAAGCGGAGAAACTGCAGATGAGTAAAGTACCGTATGCAAGCGCTGTGGGGAGCATCATGTATTCAATGATTTGCACAAGACCAGACATAGCACAGACTGTGAGTGTGGTGAGTAGATACATGGCAAATCCGAGCAAGGATCACTAGCTTGCAATAAAGTGGATTTTGAGATATCTCAAAGAGACGTCAAATTATGGGTTCATATATAAGAGCGATGAGGACAATAGTGAAATAGTAAAAGGGTACGTAGACTCAGATTATACAGGTGATCTAGACAAGAGAAGATCGTTAACGGGCTACGTATTCACAGTGTTTAGGTGTAGTGTATATTGAAGATCAGTTCTACAATATGTGGTTACACTATCTACCACAGAGGCAGAGTACATAGCTGTTGGTGAAGCTATAAAGGAGGTTATGTAATTAAAAAGCATATACGCAGAGGTATTGGCTAGTGAAGATGTGAACACCGGTGTATATTGTGATAGCCAGAGTGCCATACACTTAAGTAAACATCAAATGTTCCACGAGAGGTCGAAACATATTGATATAAGGCTCCATTATATTCGAGAGATTGTCCAAAGTGGTGAAGTTAGTCTAACAAAGATAGCGTCGTGCAAAAACCCTGCTGATATGTTGACTAAGACACTGCCGTCGGTTAAGTTTATCCTATGCAAGGACTTAACCCGAGTCACTACTTTGTGAGGGTGACCGAAGATGCGGAAATGAGAAATCGAGTTGCTTTGTGGATGATTTTGAATCAATGAGGAAATTTGTGAGAATATTAATTGAAAATCATCGGGATATGATTTGGAGAGTAAGCTAAGTGCGTAAGGTGCGTAAGGATCGAAGAAGGACGCGAAAGACGAAGAAAATAGTGGCCAGGTGTAGGCGTTGCGGCATCAGGCGATGAGCGCCGCAGCGCCCAGACGGACGCACTAGTACCGTGGCATTGGGCACGGGAATCTGTTTCCCATTTTGAGTTTTTCATATTTCATCTCCAACTTGCTTCAGAATTCCCTAATACGACTCTCATACGTTTAGGGTAAACTTAGGACGTCCTAAAGCCTATATAAAGGCTATCAATTGGCTTGTAAACAATCTTAGTGATCATTAACAATCTTTGTGATAACCCAATAGATCTAAGTGATCAAGTAAGAAATCTTTGTAGTTTTTTATGAGAAAATCCCTAGAGTGCAAGAGAGAATTTTCTTTGTGATTTTTCTTGTAAAATGCATACTTTGTGAGTGCCTTGTAATTCATAATAAGTGAAGAGTGTGATCTTGATTCACTGTGGACGTAGACAAGTTGCCGAACCAAGTAATTTTTTGTGTGTTCTTCTTCTACCATATCTCACTTTATTAATTAATTACTTATTTTGCATATATTGTTTAAGTGGTTTTCCTTGATTGTGTGCTTCCGCTTCAACATGTATCAAATTATCAAAGTAAAAATATTATAGGGCAAATGTTTATATTATTGAAATCATATTGTTAATATTCAAATTATATAAGAGTTAAAGTTTAAAAATATCTATTTTTTAAGGTAAAATTATGATATTTATTTTAGAGTCTCGTAAGTGAAGTATTACCAATATCGCCATTGTCTACATCGGTGATGGTGATGGTGATTGGAATTTTTTTTTTTTGAAGAAGAATGTGGCTTATCATTTATATGTTAATTTAGTATAAGTACGAGCACTCATCATTCGAGGTAGGAATTAATTCATATCGAAACCATATAATTACAGATACTATATCTGGCCAAATAATGAACTATTGTATTTTCACTGCAGTTAATATACTTGTGCAAGACATTCTTCGTATCATCTAACTAATGAGCTATAGAAATCAAAATATTACTCTCAACTCCTAAAAAATAATGTTTATAAATAGCACAAATAACATTGAGAATGTGATTAAAATTTGTTAGGGGTATTGTTCTTAACTAACTATTTAAGTTAGGAGGTATTGATCGGCTGTTTACCTCCATTGACCACCCGTTGATCATTATTGATCGCGACCCTTGGTCACCATTGACTGGTATTAACCGATGACTATTAAGCGGTTATTAATTGACTGTTGATTGACGTTGGTCGATCGTTGATAGGCTATTACTGGTATTGATAAACATTGACCGATCATTACTCAGCATTGATTGATTGTCGTTGACTGACTTTCGGTCAAAATAGATAAGTTTTTATTTTTACATTTTTGATCATTAACTTTAATAGATTTTGTCACCTAACAAATGTGTAAATAAATTTTTTAAAATTATTAGGATTTGCTCCTATTTTTTCAAATTATAGGGGTCGGTGTTCTTTTTCCCTTTTGGATTTTAGTGTTTTGTTTTCGAGTTGGGTGTCGGTTGTCCTTTCCTCTTGTGAAAAATGTAGGGACCAATCTACCTAATATGCAAACAATTGCGGTAAAGTTACATTTATACAAAAATACAGGACGTTTAAAAATTTCCGCATACTAAAATTAGGTGTCACGCCACGTCGGATGGATGTACGTCTAAACGAGAAGCTTCAATGGATAACTCACAGACCTGAAAAAACTGTCGCTGAAAAAGAAATCAAGAGCTCACAAACAGATACTAAAGAGCAAATAAACAATGGCTTCCCTTTCAGTTCCAGTCTCTCACAGCAGTTCACCTCTTCAACATTCCATTAGACTCCACCGTTTTCACTTTCCAGCAGGATCCCATTCACCCTTCAGAATCACTTGCTCTGGTAAGACTTTGAACAACTTAATGAACTCAAAATTCATTCTTTTACTACAAGTTCTGATAATTCCATTTTGTTTTGTTTAAATGAACGAAAATCTAGAAACTTACATACCCATTTTGTATATTTTTTTCTTTAGCTCCTCAGGGTATATGAATATCAAACTTAGATTGTGATCATGTTGGGACTTGAATATATTTCTGATGTGTATAATGCCCAATTTTAGTGTCATTGCAAAATTAGCTAAATTCACATTATGAGCAATTACATTTATATGTGTTATTGATTTTTGTTTATTGTTATTTTGAGCAGCAGCTAGAAGAGATTGTTCTGAGTCCAAGGAGAGCTTTTCTCATTTTAAGGAACTTAAGGGTGTCGCTTGTGGCATTTTTGCTGTTTGGGCTGTGACTGCTGCATCACCCGTCATTGCTGCTAATCTGGTGAGGGCTATACTTCTATTTTGATAATAAATTTATGTGATAGTTACACGAGGCATCATTTTTTTTTGTTTATTAATCTTTTTCGATTATTTGTAGTTTGTGCTTTCTTTTATTGCAAGTATATGAATGGTTAGTTAATTCATTGGAAGAGAATCTATACATGGTTTTACAATTGTAATAGATTCAAGTCTTAGCCTTGTTAGCCACTTAAGCAGTTTCGTAGATCAAAATTATGAGAAAGGGGGATCTGCTTGTGTGCATTATTGATGAATAACCAATGATATCAGTCACCTGCTTCTTCATCTTATAAGGGCATGGAATCACTCAATTTTGTACTCTCGAACTGAGCTGTGGTCAGTTATAGTTTCAGTTATGTACTTTTTGCATAAGAGGTCACTGCTGTGGGATACCATAGATGGTAATAAGGAAGCTAATTCATCTGAAGCGGCATAATTTGAATCACTCCAACTTATTTAAGGGTGTATTTTCTCTTTTTTGGCCTTGATATTTCTCCTTGTATGGTTTAGATTTAAGTAAACTTTTCCTTGGCAAGTCAAATTCTAATAAAAGAAATGAACTATGAGCCTGTTCAACATACTAATTATGATAAATAGTTATTTAGTGGTTATGGAAGAATAGTACACTGTAATATCCTTGTCCTGCAGAGACTGCCTCCACTTTCAACAGAACCCAACCGTGTGAGCGTGCATATGTTGGTAACACAATTGGTCAAGCAAATGGTGTTTATGACAAGCCAATTGATCTCCGCTTCTGCAATTACTCAAATGATAAATCCAACCTGAAGGGGAAGTCGCTTGCGGCAGCACTCATGTCTGATGCGAAGTTTGATGGTGCAGACATGTCAGAAGTAGTCATGTCAAAGGCTTATGCCGTGGGAGCAAGCTTCAAGAGTAAGTTTTACCTTAACACTGCAGAATTGTGCTGTCAAATTACCACTTTCATATACATCAAAACTGCTTAGAACTGCAGCTTTCTGACTGAAGATACTTGATGTGCAAATCATTTTAATTTCTGAAAAACAATATTATGATGCTATTTAGATGGAGAGAACAGATTCCTTATCTTAACATATTTGAGTCAACTCATCTCTTAAAAAGAGTGCCAATTGGGAGATATTGAGGCCCTGAGATGGCCACTTCGTGCAAAGAGAAACAGTCTCTAGAAATGCCATGAAAGATGAAACCAAAATATTTAACTGCTGTGTTGATTAATGATAGGTGATATGCTTTTACTTTCACTGAATGTCCACACTTGTCTTCAAGATAAGGCACATCATAATTTACCACTCATTATTAGTTCAAAGGTATATACACTGTCTTGAATTTGTCAACTGCAAAGAACTAGGACGATTATTCAAAAAATTTGTTTCATTGTGCTGATTTATGATTATGCATTAGATATGTCTTGATTTAAATGTGTTCTAGTAATCTATGACTTTGAGCAGTCATGAGAAAATTCTAACAACCTCATGGTTGTCAGATCAAAATATTGAGTTCTGTGAGCTTGAGCAATATCGGTGTTTAGAAGTGGACGTATCCTTCAAAGCAAATATTTGGTGTAGTGGTATTGTTAAAAGCCATTCAATAATAAATCTTGACAGGATGTTTTTCTAGTAATGCTTTGCGTCATGACATTTAACAATGGGTTAATTTCAATGAGAGAAACCAGAGATCCTTTAGGAATTTGCAAAATGAAACAAACTTCCTTTCTGCCGTATTGAATGATACCCATGTGCTTTATTATGCAAATTTTAGATGTACGAAATTATAATACAAGTCATGAACTGCACGACAAACAGGTGTAAACTTCTCGAATGCTGTTCTTGATCGAGTAAATTTCGGAAAAGCAAATCTCCAAGGAGCTGTGTTTAAGAACACTGTATTATCAGGTTCCACTTTCGATGAAGCCCAACTAGAAGATGCAGTTTTTGAGGACACAATTATAGGATACATTGATCTTCAGAAGCTTTGTAGGAACACAACTATCAGTCCCGAAGGAAGAGCTGAATTGGGGTGTCGATGACCACAGTCCAGATTCATTTTCGCATTTTCTTAATCTCTAAGACTATTATGCAGCCTGATCTATATATGTTGACGGTTTTTACCCAGTCTGATCATGGAAAATAATTGTATTCTCAAGGCAATTTGTAATTGGCTTCCTGTTTTTGTTTCGCTGCCATTGTATATTTCATTGATTGTCTCAACAAAATGAGGAGGAACAGTAATATTTTGTATTTTTGGCAGAGTTGTAATGCCTTGATAAAGAAGCAATCACTTACTTTTGAACTACCTATTTGATGCAATATAGCAGGTGCCTTGCATGAGAATATCAATAAATTGATAACATAAACAGAACATTTTGCTGCACTGTTATGTGGGATTTGATTTGACAATGTTTTGGAACGTCACAAAATCTGCATGAGGTGGCAGGGATTAAGTCATGTACACTTTTAAGGACTAGGGTTATTTTCATGTAATGATTAAGCTTTTAAGTACTTAATGGGTGCAATTTGCTAAGAACTTTTCGCTTTTTGCTCAAAGGTCTTGGATCATTTACTAGCCTAGTTCGTTTTGGTCGCCTTCTTAGTAACTTGCCAACTCAACCATTGGCTTACACATCAAACTGTACAAATCAAATTTTGGAGGTATTTGCACCAGATATACTGATATACCCTCATAAGCTGGAAATAGCAACCTTGTACTATTTCAAAAACAAAAAAATCGTTGCAAATAAATGCCAAAATACCTATGCAACTATGCTAGACTCTTTAGTTTAGAAATGAAAGAAAGGAATTACAATACTTAATAGTTAAAAAGTCTTGAGTATCACAATATCAACTAAGAGAACAATACCAGACTTATTAGAGCTAATAGTAAAAAAAGTCGAGTACACACAATACCAAACTTACTAGATCTCTCGACCTATTAGTCGAAAAAAATTAAATAACCAACTAGTGGAGATGGTAACTTGATTAGAGTTGAAAAGTAAACAGTCATTTTGGACTTAAAAAAAGTTATTGAATATATATATTACTTTCTTCTGGTTGAGTATAAATTCGCAAATGAATTTCATTTAGGGCGTATTTAAATAAAAGACCCATTTGCCATAATTTTGATTAAATTTATAAAGAAACTCTGGAGAGAGTCATAGCAACATAATATTTCCCATGTGAAAGATATAGAGACAATCAAAATTAATCAAACATTCGTAATACTCAAATCCTGCAATTAAGCTCTTTCTTCCGGAGTGCAAATTGTTCTATGGTGATTTCAATGTTATCTATTTATGGTAACATAGAAAATTGGTTAAATAAATTAGCTCCGAAAGTTTCACCAAGCCAGCGCATCTGGTGTAGTGGTATCATAGTACCCTCCCACGGTACTGACCGGGGTTCGATTCCCCGGATGCGCATTTTATTACTTTATTATGGTGCTTTATTTTGTTTTTGGGCCCTTTCATTTACGTAGCTTTAGTTAGGCCTTGGTCATAACTGGGCTCTTCTGAATACACCCCACTTAATTTGTAATGATCCACTTTGTTTTAAGCCCTTCCAGCTTTTGTTGGGCTTCAGCTTCCGACTGAGCTCTTTCGAATGCACCGCAGTTATTTGGTAATATCCCCCCATTATTTAACTAATTTGGAAATTAATTTCGATGAAATGGGTTGCAGTTACTAGAAAGTGGGGGTGGATATAACATTTTTCTCCGAATGATATTAAGCTTAATATTAGGACACGAGATTTATTTTGAACAAAAATAATAATAGAGTAATGTTATATTGACATACAAAATTTATAGTCTAACTAATGTGTCATCATTTGATTTGGTGATTACTATTTATTTAGTAGTTGTTGATTTTATTTTTTTATCGTTATATAATATCAATTAACAATTGACACATCAAATGTTATATTAATTTAAATACAAACTTTGTATTTCGATTATGTAAATATAATCGGAATATAATATTAATTAACAATTGACACATCAGATGCTATATCAGTTTAAATACAAATTTTGTATTTCGATTATGTAAATATAACATTATTGATAAAATAATAATAATTGAATTACACTAATTACTAGAATTACTTTATCCTCTAATTTTATTTCTAAATGAAAAAACAATAACAACAACAACAACAATAATAACTGGTTATATTTAAGAAGGGAGCCCAATGTTTACTTGATCATAATGTTACTCAAAAAAAAAAAAAATTGAAATAGATCCTTGATTATGAACATATTTTATCCTAATTTTTTTAAACTTTTTTTGTTCTTTTATTACCCAAAGTATAAAATAACTCACTCTTCAATTTATTTCCAACGAGATTTAAACTCCAAACTTCTTGTATAATTGAAAAGAGATTTTACAAGTTGACAAATTCACATCCACTATTTTATTCAATATATATTTTATAAAGAAAATTAACAAAATTATCCTACATAAACTTGGTTGCAAGATCCCTTGTATATTGGAATATATATTTTTTAATAAAAGAATGAAGAATTTAAATTCTAAGCTTAAATATGTCTATAATTTTTAATTTTTTTAATAATGATATCTTATGTAATAGAATACTACATAGTCCATATATTATTACAAATTTTTTTTATCACAAATGATGAGATATTCAATAATTCAACAGTGAAATAATATAATAAATTTATTTTAAAAAATTATTAAAAAATTGATAAATTAATGTCACATTACTAAAAAAAAGATAAAAAATTTGAAAATATAATATTACTATTTTAAATAGTCTAACCATTTAGCTTTATAATTGTGTTTAATAGTCAACAAAAGGCTTTTATTTTATTTTACTTGTAATGAAAAGACCAAAATATTAATAATAAGATCTAAAAGTAAGTATAAGACAAAATTTAGGCAAGGCATAAGACCACATGAAACCATGTGGCAATGTGCTTTCTATTTTATATATATATATATATATATATATATATGTGTGTGTGTGTGTGTGTGTGTGTGTGTGAATCTAACAATTAACTTTTGTAATTTTTTCCATTGTTTGATCCAAAAAAAATTTAAATCTACAATTATTTACTCATTTATGATAGGATTGAAGCATTTTAATATATGAGTAATGTTATATTGTTTAAATTTTATATTTTAAATTAAAGTGTCAAATAATTATTAACTAATAAAAGAGTATAAATTTTAAAATTATCTGTTACACAATTATATTATTTAATGATTATTTGAAACATAATTTAAGATGAAAAAATTTGAGATATCATTTGAAAAGTTTAACATTATTTTTAATATATTCTAACTCGAGTATAAAAATTTTGGTTCTTACCCACCTAAAAATAAAAGAATAACAATTTAGGTTATATGTAGTATAATATTCAAATTTTAACACAAATATAAAATACTGTATAACTTTAGCATATTTTTATCAATATTCAAACATTATGGACATGTTTGATGCAAGACAATACATATACTATAAAAGAGCATGGTATAATAATATTTAATACTATACATATATTTGACGATAACATTGAAGAGTATTATTTAATAACAATAATGTATTGTATTGTTTAGTCTCATAGTACTAAATGGTACAATATACATGGGATTAAATATTTTGCAAAAACAAAATGTATTAAATGGTACAAAGACCAAACTCTCTTTTTGAAAAAACTGTACAAACTCAAACTAATATTTTCATATATTTATTATAATTTTTTTTTGGATATTTTATAGCCCATATTTTTTAAAAAAAAATTATTATAATAGAAGACAATTAATTGATGCTATCATTGAATGGAGTTTGACAAAATTTGTTAAAAATAAAATAATACGTTGTCAAAATAAATATTTAAAAAAATAAAATTTATCTTTCATTAATATTGTGATTGGATGTTGACTAAATGAAATTGCAACTTATTAAATCTTTTGCTATTCATTAAAAAAAAAAAGTTAAAACTTTTTTAATTTAATTAAAAATTAGTATAATTACTTATTTTAACCTTTTGTTTTGTTGGGCCAGCCTACAGTACATTCGATGCAACGTTACAATACATCAATTTTCAAAATTTGTCACAAATTGTTTATTCGAGCAATGTTTATGAGGCAAATGTAACATATAACTTGATAGACTTAACTAAGGACTTTAAAAATATAAAAGAAAATTTAGTATGTTGTATTATTACATGGAAGCACTTGTGGGTTTGAAGTCTCTGCAGTTCTCTTGACTTAGATAAGGTGTTCTAGTCATTGCAAATGTAAAGATAATTGATTCATTCTTTTCGTTTTGTGAGAATTTTTAAGTATGGAGATGTACTTAAAATTATATATATTATTTTTAATAATTTCGATAATATAATTTATGTAAAGTATGGCTTAAATATATACGTGTTATTTTAAAATAAAATTTAAATTATATAATTTAATTATAATATTAATAATATTGTTTGATATAATATTAATATTGTAATACGTAAGCTAAAAAAAATTGCATGCAATGCATTGTAATTCTATTATTTATTGATTATAAAAAAAATTGCATACTATCGTTGTACAATATACATTTCTCATAATATTATGTAGTATAATGCACCAAATTTTCCATATGTGTATTGCAACTCACTCTCAAAATACACCAAGAAATTTCTGTTTTTGATTTTACTTCTTGCAATCACCATCTCAACTTTTAAATTTGAGATACATGCTTCTTGATTTATTTTCCACATTCCATTATCAATGGAGCAATGTCTTTTAAAAATGTGTATATGCATTTCAATTAATTTTTGATATGTTGGTTCAATTATTCAATCAATAGGCCAACTTTTTGGTTCTTTTTTGTTATATTATGCACGTTGTTTCCATTGCTATATAGAAACTAGAAAGAGCTAGAAGCACAACTTTTTGATAATTTATTTATTTTTTAAACGAAAAAAAAATCATTTGATACCCACAATTTGTTTAAAATTTATTATTGGTTTATTTTTTTTTTATAAATTGTTTTTTACGATTGGCTATCAATATTTCACCTTAATCACGTTTTACATGATTAGTTAGAGGAAAAACATTTCTTTCTCTTTTTTATTTTGTCTATATTGTCATGAACAATACTAATAGAATAATAATAGTTGTTAATTGTGTATTAATGAATAAGTTTGTTAAGGCTTGTCTTTAATATTAATATCGGACTTTTTCTTAAGAGTTTAAATTTTTGAATTGAGTGGTAAACTAATATAGTATCAAAGTCAAAGTTTTGAGTTCGAACCCTCATGTCTTCGTTTTTAATTAGTTTTTTTTTCTCTATTATAATCTCTAAGGATCCACTTTGTTTCAAACCTTAAAATTCAGATTCACTTTTCATACGAGGGAGGGATTGTTAAAACTTTTCTCTAATATTAATATTAGATTTTCTCCTAATAACTCATTTTCTTAATAGTTTAAATTTTTAAGTTGAGTGATAAATTAATAAACTTTTTGTGAATAAGAATTTTAAGTATTGATCATGTTGATTAGAGTCATACATTTTATTAATCAAAGAGCAAGAATAGTAAATTGAAAAAAAAAACATGTATTTTTTTTCATATTTTACATAAAAAATTATATAATGCTGTTTATATTCCAATGATTGTCAACATTATCTAAATTTTATATTTTATTTATGATTATTCAAACCATATTTTGAAATTTGCATATTTTATTAGGTAGTCTCATTAAGAATATCCCATGTAAATTTTTCTTCAAACTAAAATAATGGTGTTCATAATTGTATTATTATCATTATTATTATTGTAGTAAATGGTGTTCATAATTATGAAAAGAGAAATAAGTTGTCCTTAAAAGAAAAAATAAAATAAAATAGAGATATAGTTATCATGAAAATAACTAATCTTGGGGGAGTAAATAATTACTTTTGAAATTAGAATAGTTTGCTTGATATTAACAAAAGCTAGAGGGACTTTGATAAAATTAACTTTGCATCTATTTGAATAAATGGATGGAAAGATAATTAAGGAAATAAGAAAGAAAGAAAAAAAGGTTCACATGCAAATGCGTTGTTAGAAAAATGAATGTCATTTTCATTTGGATAAATGGTTCATGGACCATCAATTAAATTGTAAAAGCAATGCCATTTTATGGTTGGGGTTTGATGTAAACTTACATTTTTTTTTTAAACATTACTACACTATTACACACTACAATTCAAGGAGCGGGAAAATTAAACCCCGACCGTAAGATCGGGGGGTGCGCACAAATGAATGGTTGTCAATTAGACAAACATTCTAGGCGTGATGCAAACTTGGAAGACTTTTTCTTCATAGCTAAAATTTTATTTTTAAATAAATTATTATTTTTAAATTACATCAATTATATTATAATACTGATACTATATCAAATTATATTATTAATATTATAGTCATATTATACATTAAATTTTTTTTAAATAACATATACATTTTTAAGATACATTTCACTCAAATTACATTATCAAAATTATTAAGGGTAACACATATAACTTTAAACATATTCTATATGAAGTAGAGGCTTTTACAAAATGAAAAAAATAAATCAATACTCTAACATTCATCGAAACTTAAATTTTTAATCTCAGTTAAAAAAGTGCAAAGAAGTTGCTACTAGACAAATCCTCAAGTGGTAAATAAATTAATTTTGAAATTCATGCTAGCCTAAATATGCATAAGCACAGTTATATGAAATTGAATCTCATGATTTTTTTTATATTCATAAATATGGAATATGAGATTTTCATAAGCAGATAGGATCAATTTTCTAATTTTACTTTTGATCTACTCTAAAAAAGTAGTCTTATTAAAACCAATAAATTTATAAAGGCACACAAATCAATATTACTTTAGCCGGACTCCAAAAAAATGCAAGAAAAATTAAAAATTAAGCCTTTTTATATTAATGAATTTAAAAAATAAAGTAAATTTTGACCAAAAATATTTTATTTTAAATTTATTCTTTTACTTAAATGTAAAATATTAATTATATTTTTATATTTATGTAATTTGGATAGGATCTGATTTATATAAACTTGAAGAACTTCCTTTTTTTAAAAATAAAAATTATTTCATTTTTTCAATACTACTATTAGCATGTCAATTTGATTTTTAACATGTAACATATAAAGGAAGTAAAAATTTTAATAAGATCATAATTAAAGATAAAAAACTTATTTTTTAAAAAATATATTTCTTTTAAAACAAAATAATGTTTTAATAGAGAATCAAAATAATGTTTTTGAGAGTGATATTTTTCAAAATAAAAAAAAGCTTGGTAGTGTTTTCGAAAGTAAAATTTTGAGAATGTATTAGGTCTTATTTTTTAAATTAAGTAAAATTGTAGAAACATATATGATATTTATGAAACTTTAAATAATTCTAATACTAGAATATTAAATTGTTCTAAACATTCATACACAAAGACATCAGTCTATTTTCTATTTATAATATAAAATTTATGAAATTTAATGAAAAATTTATTTTATTACAAATTTTAAGAACTCTTAAATATTTTTTCAGCTAATAATTGCAAATACTATAAATTTTGAGACTTTAACTATCAATAATAATGAGCACTCATATGCTTATTTTAATGGTAAAGTATGTGTATTTTCTAGTTTAGATTACGAGGTTTGAATCCTAGCCGGGCTAGGATAATTTTCTATCCTTCCATTGTTATGAGTTAATTATTGATAATTATCTAATTATTAAATACGTAATAAATCTATAATATTAAGATTTAAAATTTATAATATAATATTTATATTAAATAATATCATTAATAATGGATCAATCAATCAGATCTCATATCTCTATTTGAGTTCGAATCTCTACTCCTTTAGGTAGAGTGTGTAATAACAGTATATATGTAATCTTAAAAAAAAAATGTAAATAAACGAGTGAGACATAATCAACATAAAAAAAAGGCTTTTGGTTTGATTGTTGTAGCCTTGTAGGACCCATTGGAATTCATAATTTCTTTTGTCATATTTTATGGCCATTTTCAATTTAACAGAAAGTACACATTAGTTGCCTTCAATATTTATATTATGTAAAGTGAAATGCATTATTAATTGAACCAAACAAAATTTTCATTTTGTTTTGTTCCTCAACCAAAAAAAAAAAAACCATTTGTTTTTCATTTTATATATAAGATTTTTGCCTCTAAGCAAAACATAGATATTTGTATGCATTTCCCAAGGCAGGTTTGAATCAAAATTATATATATTTTAATATATATATATATAATAGTTAAAATTAAAACTAATTATTTAAAATATACTAATCCATTATGATATAAATTTATAATCATTCTTGTTTTTATGAAGAGTAATATTGTAATTTTTAAATGATATCTCAAGTTTTATATTTTAAATTGAGGTGTTAAATAATTATTGAGCGGTGAAATAGTATAAATTTTAAAATTATTTATTATATTATTTTATTATTTAATAATTATTTAATATATTATTAGATAAAAAAATTGGTATATCACTTAAGAAATGTAACATCTAGATTCATATCAGGATCATTAAATAGAAAGCTTATAAATAGAAAGTTTAAAGTTTAATGCAAAGAATAAGACAAAAAAAAAACTATTTTTTTCTTTAGAAAATGGGTTATCAATCGATTTCTTTTATGAATATGTCTTTTTTTTACAACTAAAACTTGTTTATTAGTGATTAGTTATGTATTTAAATCCTCTAACTAAATGATTATATGATCATATAGTTAATAGATGGCACTTATTTATTATATATTGGATTTATAAATTATATTTAAATTGATATGCTATTTAGTAGAAAAAAATTGTTATTACTCTTCCATAAATTTTTTGAGATTATAAAAAATTTCTCTGTAATTTTGGAACCACCAAATGATATGAGTGGGGCATTTTTTTTCTTTTATTTTAAAATAAAAAATTCAAATTTCTCTTTTTTATTTATTTAATAAATGAAGTGGGGCATTCCTTTTATTTTTGATTTTCTTATTATGAAGTGGGGATTTGTAGTTTTCTGAAAGGGAACCTTTTGAGTGATTTGTTGGCCTGTCAAAATTCTAGAGTAATAAATACAATTATTTGTCTTGGCATGGCTGTTGAGATCCAGATTTCTTCTTGATCTGTCATTCCTTCAACAACTACAATTCCTTATGTTTCCTGTACCTAAACTTATTTGTATTATGAAGTGGGCATATTGAATAATATGTTTTCTTAACCTAAATTCAATTTTTTTTTAAAAAACATTAACAATTTTTGCACTTTAGAAAATGGGTGCAAAAGAGCATTTTGATTTGTTCAAATAACTTTACTCTAATATTGAATAAATGAATAAAGTTACACTTTTAAATAATATTTTAAAATTTTTATTTATAATTATTAGACGGTGATTTGGTGTAAATTCTAAAATTATTTATTATATTATTTTATTATTTAATAATTATTTAACACATTATTTAAGATAAAAAATTTAAGATATTATTTAAAAAATGTAATATTATTTAAAAAATGTAATATTATTTATTTAAATAATATATGTGAATTTACCAACTTTTTTTAAATTTCCAAAAATACCCATTAGAACAACAGACTAAAAAAACCAAGAAAGGTAATTTAGTCATTATTTGAGGCTAAAGATGTAGTTACTATTATAGTACTAATGAAAAAGAACAGTACACAAAGGGGTATAGATGCATTTTGGTAATTATACAAAAAGAAATGGCACTATGACAAAAATCTTCTATTTATAACAAGTGACATAGATTCTGGGAGTTCTCAGTTATGGCTGATTTCAGAGATCAGGAAAAAGAAAAGAAAAGAAAAGAAAAGAAAGAAAGAAAAAGGGCAATAGATAGAGCCATTCCACTTTGTAATGTTTCTTGCTCAAATGAGTATTCCAAAAACAATCCTTCATACTTTTCATATGTACATCATCATCATCATCATCATCATCATCTTCTTCTTCTTCTATTATTCAATATGGTAAAATAATGATCAATACATATATGTACATATGACGTTGATGATGCTTTTGTTGGTTGAGATACTCATTTGGGCAAGAAATATTATGAGTGGAAGAAAAAAATAATATATATATATATATATATTCATAATTTGCAGCTTGGTCTTTTTCTTCTTTCTGGTTAATTTGTTCTTTCAGATAAGTCCTCTAATCTCTATTGATCTGTCTTCATTTTTTTTTTTTTTTGCCTTAGTATTAATTTTTTTTAAGAGTTGAAGTAATGTTCACTAAATACTTTAACTACAATGTTTTTTAAAGTGAAGTAGAAAACACTTCTATATTTAACAAAACTTGAATCATTTTGCAAGAACTCTAAAAATGGAATAAAGAAATTTCAACTATGGCAGCTTTGTCTTTCTCTTTTTTTCAGCTTAATCTTCTCAAACTTAATTCAGGTAATTTCTTGATTCTTCATCAGCACTCTTTCTTGTTAGCCTAACAGCAAATATATTTATTACATTTTTTTTTCTTTTTATCTGGTTTTTTTTGGGGCCATATATACACACAAATATTGTTGATTTTGATGATTTAATCATTTTACCATAAAACCCTTTTCCAGTTTTTTTTTTGAGTTTTAATTTCTATTATGATACTTAATTAAATTCACTAACATATGTTAATTAACTTGAAAACATACTGATTCCCAAGAAGAACAACATAAATTCCCTCACATTTATAACATAAATGTTAATTTATAACTAAGTTTTAGTTAGATAAAAATGGTTTTAAATGGCTGAGGAAGCAGTATTAGAATATCGAAGCCTGTTGAATATAGATTTTTTGTTGTTTTGTTTTTGGTGTTTTCTTTTGAAGGGAAGCTTCCTGAATTGAAATAATATAATGATTGTTAGTTGAACAGCAAGTATGATATTATATACATTAAAAGTGAGTATCAAAATATTCTAGATTAAATATTATTTTTCTAATGGCAATTATCATTCGGCTACTTAAATTTTGCTTATATTTTTACTGATTGCAGTAAGTATTAAAGTGTAACACTTAACTATTGTTACATTTACAAGGCATCGATCATTTAGCTACAAAAGTGTTTAACATCATCAATTTCAAGTTAAAGATGAAGGGGGCAAATGAATCATTTGACTAACACTAATAAAAAAATGATAAATCTTTTATATATTTTCATTAGAATTAAATACTCATTAGTGTCAAAATCAAATATTCATTTCTTATCTTAAATCATATACCCACTGTTAAAATCAAATACTCATGACAACATTGCTTGGAGATAAGCGAATTGAAATTTTTGGATTAGTAAACATTAGCTCATTAGTTGCAAAAAAGACTAGATTTTAGGTGATGCATATCTTACAACTCAATGAAAAAACTAATGAAACTTGTCACATGGAAGTGAAATTAGATCGAAATCGCTACGTGTCCCTTTAAGATTGAGCAAATCAAGATTCAAATACATATGGATGAATTTGAGAGACTTAAAAAAGAAAAAAGTAAAAAATTTGCTTTTTAATTGAGAATTTTAAATTTTAAAAAAAGAGATATACAAATTATTTTTTCTGTTAAAATAAAAAAAAAATTGTTATCTATCAATTTTTTTTTATATTATTGACATTTATTTATTTATTTAAATATTTAAGGTTCGGATTTTTTTTATAATAATGAGTAAGACTAGCTCTAGTTCTCCACCAATAAGTAACTTCTTGTGGGTAAAATCCAAAACTTCGAATCGTAACCACGTGGAATGACTGAATACTAAGAAACATTTCATTTCATAATAGTTATGAAGTGGACCATGGGCAGGCTATCATGCATATGGACAAATGGGGTTGGTACAAATTAACGTTTTCCATAAACTATTTGTTGTCGTATTAAAATCATTGAGATTTGAGAGAAAATAGGAAGTTTCGGGAAAAAAAAAGTTGGTTTAACATTGAATTTAATAATTAAGTAAATATTATCTATTTCATTTCTTTTATTGTGTCAAACTCAAATTATTGAGAAAAAATAAAAAAATTAGATGTTGTTAGTTTTGAGTTTTACGAATACTTTCACTTTTATAAATATTTTATAGTTTTTTTTTTTCATTCAAACTTCTGCTTATTTAAAAGGATTCAAATTTTATAAATTATTGTAAACTTATTTATAAGTAATATGAAACGTGATAATTAATAATTTAAAAAAAAATTATTTTAATAGTATCAAAGCAAGATTTTGAATTGATATGTCTTTAACATGACTCAAAGTTCTAACAAAAAAGAGATTGTTACATCTCTTGTTGATTACGAAGATGAGCATATACTAATTTACAAGGCTTAGATGCCTATAATTAAATAGACTCATTTAAAGTAGAGAATGTTTATATTAAGCCCATAGCTAAAATTGTTAGAATAAAAAATGTACACTCAAAACCAAAATAAAAAATATCTTTTTAATTATTAGATTGAGGTGATACAGGTATAAAATATTATGACTTTAATTTTTAAAAAGTATTGTTTAAGGGATTTTGTTGGGATCCTCTTATATTGTTGTAGGATATTAATTTTTGTATTAATACTAACCTATTAGAATTTTTTTTATGTGTATAGAAGTGGTAATTGGACCGAATTACTCAAGCACGGCACGACCCGGCCTAATACAGTGCTGTAGCGTATTTGGATTGCCCAGACATACTATAATAATGTAGCGTGCTTGGACAGCATTTTTTGACTTGTAAACTTTTGCTGACTCGAATTTGTCATAGGCTAAATTAATATTAATTTGTTGGAGTTTTTTTGGTGTGTATAGAGGTGGCAATTAGGTTGGGCTGCCCAAGCATGACACGGCCCAGTACAATGCTGTAGCGTGCTTGGGCAGCCTAGGAACGCTACAAAACCATGGCGTGCCTAGGCCGTATTTTTTGACTTGTGGGCTCGTATTGACATGAATCCGTCATAGGCCTAGCACGACAGCCTCGTTAATAGTATCACTATTCATCACAAAATTTTATTCCAGACACGCTACAGTACCGTGCCATGCCATTCCTGAGTCCATTTTTGGCTCATGGGCTTATGCTGACACGAACTCGTCTTGGGACTAACACGTTAACTCAGTTAATAGTGTCATTATTCATATCAATAGTATTACTATTCTTGAGTCACTATTCATCACGAAATTTTGTGACCACAATATTTTGAACCCAAAACCTTTTGGCCACAAATTTTATTAAGTAAAGACATTTTACTACTAAACCAACATATATTTATGTTTATGTTTATCCAATTGAATATTTATGTTATAAATGAATAATCAATTAAATCAAAAATTACATTTTAAAAATATTTTAATTTTAATTTTTAATTGTAACTATATTAAATTTGTGTTTTTATCATAATTGAAATTACATTCTAATTATAATTATAATTAGAATTAACATTAATGTACATATGATTAAAATTATAATTATAATTTGTAATTTTAAACAAATTGATAGTACGCGTTGAAATATAATTTTATTATGTGCAAAAGATAAAATTGAAATAAAAATTTAACAAATGAATCAATTATATTTATTTACATAATTCTAATCTATATTCAGAAAAATTCAAATACCCTCACATTAAATGTTATAATTTCAAATTCAAATTTAATTTTAATTACGTTAAATTTTATAATTTTAATTCTAATTTCAATTCCAATGACATTAAATGTTATAATTCCAAATCTAATTTTAATTTCAATTACGTTAAATGTTATAATTTCAAATCAAATTTCAATTTTAATTACGTTAAATGTTATATTTTCAATTACAATTCAAATTCTAATTACATTAAACGATAATTCAAATTCTAATTACGTTAAATGTTATAATTATAATTATGTTGAATGTTATAGTTTTAAATCCAATTTTAATTTTAATTACGTTAAATATTATAATTTCAATTACAATTTAAATCTAATTACGTTAAACGATATTTTAAATTTTATTTTCAATTCTAATTACGTTAAATATTATAATTTCAAATCTAATTTTAATTTTAATTATGTTGAATATTATAATTTTAAATTCAATTTGAATCTTATTTACGTTAAATATTATAATTTTAAATCTAATTTTAATTTCAATTACGTTAAAAGTTATAATTTAAAATTTAATTACAATTACAATTACGTTAAATATAATAATTCAAATTCCTATTTCAATTTCAATGACATTAAATAGTATAATTTCAAATCTAATTTTAATTTTAGTTACGTTAAATGTTATAATTCCAAATCTAATTTTAATTTTAATTATCTTAAATGTTATAATTTTAAATCTAAATTTAATTTTAATTACATTAAGGACATGCCTCCAGTACACCCGGCTGTGTCAAACAGCCGGCTGTCTCAGCCATTGGATAAATTCAATGACTGAAATTTGATGATAGGTAAATTGATAAATATCAAAAGCCCCCTTAATATCTAGTTAAATATAACACACACATATTAAAATTAAATAGCTAACAAAATTTCCTTTTATTATATTAATAAATTAAAGATAATATATTGCATTGTATATTATAATTCTGATTTCAATTTTAATTTTAATAATATTGAATATTGTAATTATGATTTTAATTTTAATTTTAATTACATTAAATCTTCTAATTATAATTGTATATTATAATTCTGGTTCGGAAAGGTAGGTCTTCAGCTGCCGAAAAGCCTACTCGCATTCTTCGGTCCACTTGATCCTTCTCCTTCTTCTTGATTGCCTGAAAAAAGGTGAAACATTTATTGGTAGCTTTGGAGATGAATCTGTTTAGTGCCGCAATCCTGCCAGTTAGTTGCTGGATCTCCTTCACTGTGCTTGGGGACTGTATTTCTAAGATAGCTTGGACTTTATCTGGGTTGGCCTTTATTCCCTGTTGGCTCACCATGAAGCCCAGGCATTTTTTTGATTTTACTCCGAAAACGCACTTCTCGGGGTTCAGCTTCATTCCGTTCTCTCTTAATACCATGAAGGCTTCTCTGAGGTTGGTCGCTTTTACCGTTTTGGCTATCATGTCATCTATGTATACTTCTATATTTCTATCGATCAGTCTTCTGAAAAACCTGTTTACTAACCTTTGATAGGTGGCTCCTGCATTTTTCAACTTGAACGACATCAATTGGTAGCAATAGGTTCCTTGATGGGTGATGAAGGATATTTTTTCTTGGTCGGGGGGGAACATCAGGATCTGATTATAGCCAGAAAAGGCGTCCATAAAACTCAGTAGCTCGTGCCCTGCCGTCGCGTCCACTAGTTGGTCGATCTTAGGGAGTGGAATACTGTCTTTGGGGCATGCCTTATTCAGATCAGTGAAGTCAACACACATCCATTTGCCTTTTTTTACCATTATTACGTTGGCCAACCATTTCGGGTAGTGCACCTCCCTGATGAATCGGGCTATCAATAGTTTTTCTACCTCTTCTGCTACAGCTTCGTTCTGCTCCTAATTGAAGATTCTTCTTTTTTGCTTGACTGGTCGAGACGTGGGGCGACAGCCAACTTGTGAGCGGTCAGCCTTGGGTCAATTTCGGGCATGTCTTGGTGGGACTAGGCAAAGATATCCGAGAACTCTCGAATCAAACGGGTTAGCTTTTGCTCGACTCTTGGCTCCAACTGGGCCCCCATCCTGACCACCTTCCCTGGCTCCCCGACCTTGACCTGAAGTTCTTTCATCTCCTCCGATGGCTTTGGGGATTCAAGGACTCCCTCTTTTGGATCAATGGCAGAAATACAAAATGCCCTTTTTGCCGTGACTGCGTAACAGTTCGTCACTACTTTCTGGTCTCTCAATGCTAGCCTGATTCCTTCTCCCGTGGGGAACTTTAGCTTCAGATAATGGATGGATAGGGCTGCATTAGTATTCACCATGAACGGTCGCTCGAGGAGAACTCTATACGGGAATGGACGGTCTACCACCATGAACCTAGTCATCACTGTCTTCTCATAGGGCCTTCGTTCGATGGTGAGGGGGAGGGTTACCACTTCGACTGGCATCACACAGTTATTCCAGAATCCTTGTAGCGCTGTTTGGGTTTCCCCTATGTAGAGGTTCTTGATTTTTAGATCATCCCGGGCTTCCTTAAAGATTATGTCGACCGAGCTGCCCGGGTCAACAAATACCCTATTTATTCTCTCACCGGCTACCACTACTTCAATTACAAGCACGTGGTCGTTGGGGTAACTGACCCATCGAGCGTCTTCCTCCGCGAACATAATCAACACTTCTTATGGCAGCCTCGGCTTCTTGGCTAAAAGGATGTTGCACATGATTTGATGTGCCACAATTAAGTACTTTGAATAGTTCTTCCGTTGCTTATTCAAGTCTCCTACCAGTGTGGGTCCCCTCAAAATAATTGCCACAGAGTTAGGGTTCAAAGTACCGACCGGATTGATGGTCGTTGTCTTTCAATTTTCTCGCAATTCTTTCAGGTACCCATTCCTCATCAGGTGGTCGACCTATTTTCTTAGCTCGGTGCATTCTCCGGTTGTGTGCCCAGGATCCTTGTGCATGTCACACCATTTCTTGGGATCAGTTCGTCATTCCGCTTCCTTCCCCTTGAGAGTTCTCTGCAATAACCCCTATCCTGGATTGTCTCGTAGACATCTTTGAATGGCACGACTAGAGGTACAACATCTTTAACTCGTTCCATTCTTCTCCCCATACCCGGGGGTTCGTTGCTTCTCAAATTTCGGGGTGCCCCTGAAGGGCCACCTATTTGGAAATAGTCCATGCTTCTCCCCTGGTCTTGTGCTTCTTTGTTCGGCACGTTGTTTCTGTTATCTGGAACATAGAGCCAATTTGTAAAATTTCTTCCCTGTAGGCGGCGGTAATTGCCCTCCACCTTCTGATATTTTAGCGAGGGGAGCGGGGCTCTCTCCCTCCCTCCGTGTCTTGCTTCCCTGTGGGGTCGCATCTTTCCTCGAGATGGTTCAACCAATAATTTCTTAGCTTTCTCACATTCCTCTATCAATATATATTTTGGGACTTTATTGTACGCTGCCGCGTAACTTGTGGAACCATTTTTTGCCAAGTGGTACCAAAATTGATTCAACTGTAATCCCGCCTTTAAGGCGTCCAGGGCGATGGGCTGGTCGAACGCCCCCAGCATTATCACTTCTTTGTGGAACCTATGAATGTTGTCCCTTAGGCTCTCTTTTTGACCCCGCCTGATCTGCTTCAGCTGTTTCGGGTCTCTGGCTACCTAGCATGAGCCCCGAAAATGTTGGGTAAATTTCTTGATTAGCTCATTATAGGAGGCGATGCTGCTCTATTTTAGCCCTTTATACTAAAGCAACACCGGTTATTCCAAGTTCATGTGGAAAAGCCAACACATTTGGTCTTGCTTCAGTCTTGCTATTGATAGCAGGTCGGTAACCGATCCACGTAATGATTAGGGTCAGTGACCTCCTTATAAGTGGGCAAGTTGGGGAGTCGGAACGTGCTTGGGAGCTCCATAACTTTCACCTCGTCCGTTAGTGGTGACCTTCTCTCCCTTTCTGTTCTCTTTTCAAGAGGCTGGTTCTTCTCCTTTCTTTTGGCCAAGAGGCTTTTCAACTTTTCTTCTAAACTGCGGACCTTGTTCTCAAGGCTCGATTCACTCTGTTGATGCCGTCGCGGCTCTGTTGCTGGTTCTCTTTCCGCCAACTGCTCCAGCCCTTCTGGCTCTGTCTATCCCCTTTCAGGGGTTACTTGACTTGGCCTATTTGTCCTGGTCAAATTGTGTGGAGTCTCTGGTCCTTCCCTTTGCTCTATCTGTCTTCGAATCTCCTCCTGAGATTCCTTCCCGCGATTTCTGGCTCTCTGTCACTTGTCCTTAATTAACTCAGTCATAAGCTGCCTTAGTTCCTCACTCAGGATTTTCAACTCTACTCTTATTTCAGGGTGCATACTTATCGACTTTAGCATCAACATTGATCCAAAAGTTTCATCTTATTTGATCTTAGATCATTAAGGATTACCTTTCTAGAACCAATATAAACTCTAGAAGGTCTCTACCTTCCATCTGGCTCCCACTACCTCTTTGTAAACCCTTTACAACCAATTAGAACAATTTCCACGAGTAGCTTAACCAAGTCTCAGACTTGATTCTAATGCAAAAAGTCAATTTTGTTTCAATGGCTTCTTATTGCTTCCTGAATCGATGTCTAACATTGACTCCATATAGGTCAAAGATAATTTTCTTCTACCAAGAAAACTCCAAGTTCACCTTCAGGTATCAATCATACCTAAAAGGTGGCTTAGACATCCTTTCCGACCCATTTAGAGGTGTGCTAAAAGGTCACTGCTTAATTAAACCTAAGTTCCCATCGTTGGTTCATTGATTTCTAGTTGACTTCACCAAGCTCAATTTTTCTATGATTCCCACGACCCATGAGAAACTCTTTCTCTAGAATAGTGGTATAACGAAAAACGAACACACTTTGCTTCTTTGAATCATAGAACTAGTATCCTATTGTATTCACAGGATACACAGTGAACCTATACTGGTACCTTTTGTGTGTTGTCTATCTTGCTAAGTAATTCTTACAAAACAAGATACCCTGCTATGTAACTCTTACATAAGCAGGACAGCTCCAAGTCTTAACATACTTAAGATACGGCTTCCTTTCTTTCTGTATATCATACGAAATAGAAGGAACATCTTTTGATGGAACTCTGCTAAATAAACAGCTGTATTTGGAGCATATTCTCATAGATATAGATCAGCAACACTTACCATCAATCGGACCGTATCTAATAAAGTCTGATTCCTCATTTCCTAAACATCATTATGTTAAGGAATACCCGAAGGACTATAGTGAGTGAGAATCTCATTCTCCTTAAACAAATGAAAAACTTTTTGTTAATGTACTCACTACTTCGATCTAATAAAAAAGATGCGATATACATTCTGGTATGTTTGTTCATCTCTGTGAATACATTATTCATAAACTAGTTAAATATTTATGGTTAGATTAGAAATCCAATCATCCTTAACCAGATGGATAAGCATCTCACCCTATATGACCTAACTTACATACCACAGCTCCGTATCATTAAAGGATTCTGATCTACGGATATTTCTAATTGTATATAATGTGAATTTATTAACTGATATTCAGCTAATAAAAACATTATACTTATTATCCAATACAACTATTGTATTGCATACTAGAAATAAGTCAAGCTGCTCAACAACTTGGACTTGCAAGAAATCACCATTTTCTTCTCTTAACTTTACTTCTACAAGCTGTTGCATTTTAGTCTCTCTTAATCTCTACAACATATTGCAGATATGATAGAGATGTACGGTATCTTATACCTAGCTTGAACTGGCATTATATGCCCTAGAAATGTCTATATGTGTTATACATAAACCCGTGGAAGTCTTCATGAAAATTATAAGGCTTCTAGGGTAGATGGATTTTCAATACCCAACCTTACTGTAGTGGAAACTCTTTCTATCTATTCATTCTCTTGTTGATCTTTGGATAAATGTTGCATTTGAAGATTGATGCTGTATATCCACCTCATCTTCTCCTCCTCACACATTTGGTCTCACCAACTAGAGTTGAAGTAGAAGATCAAACACCCTGAATAAAGAGGGTCACACTCTCTTTATTTAATCCTCTTAGAGAGGGGTTATCAGAAATACCTTACGACAAACTTTGATCAACAATAAATCCAAAATTTTCTAAATCCAGAACACTTCTGTGATTCATTCACCGGTCAAAGTAATTCTTAGTACCCTAGAGTTGGACTGTATCAACTATGCATACCAACTGGTTCGTAGTGGCCATTATTCTTGACAGGCCAAACTAACAGGAGATGTAAGCAGAATGGTTATAAAATCGCTAATAGAACGTTTTAAATCATGGTATACTAATTATACATTTTTGATTTTAAAACGTCCTCCCACTGCCTTACATAATCCCGGTAATCTCTCAAATGAGAAGACGATAGTTTAAATTCTTTTAAACTATACAGCAGAAAGTAGATCCTATTGAAATTTACTCGGGCCTCACGTTGTAGCAATGTTGGCCTTTGTAAACCCAACAGGTAGACAACACTTGTCAATATCATCTCATGTAACTCTTACCACTTGATCCTAATTATACCTTATCTTCACGCTATGGCAATATTGGATAAGTGTATTCTAGATTAACTTGTCAATGATCAAATATATGCTATTGATACTACCCTCACGCTGTAGCAATATTGGGCAATACTTTCGCATATATTTGCCTCATCTTATGTTTAATCGACATAGTCCAAGCCCAACCGACCAAGTCCCTCACGCTGTAGCAATATTGAGAAAAGGCCGACGTGACTCGTCTAACACTATATTGATAAGACGGATCAAAATAAAATATTATCTTATAATGTAAAATTCTTTAATCTAATTAAGAGAGATTTTTATATCCTATGGTCTCCATACTCCCAGGAAGGGTGATTCTCAATAAATTAATTTTTCTATAACTAACTCCTATCAGTATGGCTCCTATTATGGTTATCAACATAGAAAAAATTAATCATAATTTATAATGCAGACCGATAACTCTTTATCACTGCATCTCATAAATCTCGATTTATAATGTAGATTGATAACTTTTATCATTACATCTCATAAATCTATACATGCAAAATTAATTTTGAAACACAGTTCAACAATACTGTAGCTGTGAACAATAGAAATAATGTTTATGTGCTACTATTCAAGTGAATAGTACGCCGCCGCCGCGGCACCAAATTGCATCGCTGCAACGCTGGGAGGTCGAACCCCCAGCACCGCTACGCCAGCCCCTTGGCGCTGCAGCGCCTAGTACCTCTTCTTTAGCATACTCATTTTAACACTTGAAACACGCCATTTACACTGGACCTTTTGCATCCATTCACTCAAACAACACCCATATATGTCCTAAATGGCTCTTATACCATTGTTGCTGCCGGATCTAAGGCACGTGGGTGTATGCATATGCTATTGTGTTTATTACTTAAATACATATCAAATACCTATTTAAGTCTGATGGAAGCGTGAAACTTGCAATAAACACAATAAATAAAATATATTAATCGTATTAATATACTTATAGGATAGAGAATTCACCTCAACGTGTAACGTTATACATGTATTTTCTCAGAGTCCGCATGAGACCAACTCGTGAGCAGTTCCAGTCACCAATACGGTGGGCTTGGTGAGCTAGAACAGCAGCCCTATACACAGCATTGAGTTTAATTCTTAAACCCCAAAATACTCGGTGTGTATTTTTATCATTTTTTTTCAAAAGGATAAGAAATGAAAATTTTGAAGCAATCCACCATTGCTTCAATTAGAAGCATAGAGAAAAATGAAACAATTTCATTTTTCCTTTTTTTTTCTTCTTCCTTCGGCCTTTTCTTCTTCTCTTCTTCTACTCTTCATTTCTTTTCTTTCTTCACCAAATTGGCCTCACACACCAAAATCTCACTTTCTTTCTCTCTTTCTCTTTATATATATATATATATATATATATATATATATACATATAATAATATAAATAGGTGCCAATTATATGGTACCCAAAATAAAATATTAATATATATAAAATATTATATCATATAATATAATAATATATTATATAATAAAATAATATATTATATAATAAAATAATATAAAAATATATTATATAATATAATAAAAGAGATATTTTGATTATTTAATAATTAAATAATTAATGTGTAAAATAACTATTTTGTCCTTCATGAATAGTTATCAAGTCTACTTTTAGTGGGTCTCACCAAACCCGCACTTGGGTAAACTTAACCGAGGGTCCACAATGCGCCACATGTCCTTATACAATTAGTAAATAACAATTATTGACTAATTGTTGTATTTAACACTTAAATATAGACACGCACGCATTTTCGTGGTATTGCTAAATATTGCTAAATTAAACACTTTAATCTGGCATGCTGCCCTAGAGCACAATGAGTACACTTCATATCGTGGGACTCCCTAGGTTTTACGCCCAATTCATTACATGGAACTATTCCATAAGTTTATGAGCAATACCTTACGCACACGTCACGGATATACAAATCAGCGCGTTGAACCATACAAGCTGAGGTTACAACGCATACGTATAATCCTTCCGTCATGATATCCTGGATGTGTGTGGATATAGATTATCACCGTCAAATCTCCTAGTGCTCATTCAAGTCTTATCTCCAGACTAGTATCTCATTGAACAATATGTGCAAACTTTTTTGCCATATTGTTATACCTTGGCGGAACTCTTTCCCGGGATTGATACTTATGACCACAAGATTTTTTTAGATACATTCTTGAAGCATCTGGATATCTAACTCCCGATACAAGCTGACGGATCTCATATCTGTACACACCAAACTCCATAAGCATCGGACCATACCCAGCGACACTTAGCGGTCACACCATGAAAGGTCTGAGACATGCGTGGAACTAAAGTATGGTGGATTACTTACAAGTCCACCGTGGCACTCAGGTTAAAGGATCACGTATACTACTCAACTCGAGAGGACCCTCCATTGATGGCTTATATAGGATGTCTATCGGAGGCCCTCGTGAGTCAGTCTCATATCCAGTACTAACTTGATACACATATGTCAATACGAGCTCCAAGCTCACGGTCGGTTAAGAACGACCATCTATACCCTATAGGTACGACATATGCTGATATATATATATAATGGTATCCACCGATAGACTTGTATCAATAGAAATAGATCAGGGATAATTATTCGAGAATATACTTGCGCAACTAGCATTTTCTGGCACCCGATTGCAACTCTTACAACTATGCAGTTACACATATATTTCGAGGCTCCAACTCTTGAATCTGCTAAGTATTATAACCAGCTAACACTTAGCTGTGCTAACATTTAGCATTTATATCTCTTAGTGTAGCTAACTATGAGCTCTTATCTAAACTCTTTTAGATATGATCTGAACTCCTTTAAATCTACAATGTCTGTAACGTTACATTGCATGGTACTATATTAATGGGTATTAGCAATTTAATAAAAATGTATACTTATATAAATACACAAGGATATGTACATTCAGAGATGGCACGTAAGCACCGACCCTAACAGAAACAATGTTAAATCTTATAATTCTAATTTCAGTTATGTTAAATGTTATAATTCTAAATCAAATTTCAATTTGATTTTGTATAATTGGTTTATATTTTTTTAAAAATATTTTAAAAACTAAAATAAATTAAATGATAAAAAATTGAAAAAAATAATCTGTAATTGTCGTCGAAAATGGCGATCGACCGATGGTCAGACCCTATTTATCAATGATACTCCATAATGATGGGGTTATTTTTAACAAAAAAAAAGATAAAAAAATACCAAATGTGGTGATGAGGAGCGGCAGCCACCACTGCCCGCCATTAAAATGGTAGGGCAGTGACTTGCACCACCCCTACCTATAAATAAATCGGCTAGTAATTTGTCCATAAGTGAAAGCAGTGTAAGTCACTGTCCCACCATTTGACAGCAGGCGATGAAAGCCACCACCCCTCACCACTACATTTGGGTGTCTTCTAATATTTTTCTACCTAAAATAACTCCACTATTATGTAGATCATAAAATATGAACTCTAATTATGTAAAATATGATCTTTTGACAATGAAGACTCACTAGAAAATGATGACTGGCAGCCGACTTGTTGTCGTCTTCGGTGACAATTAAATAATATATATATATTTTAATGATTTATCATTTAGTTTAATTTTTTGTAAAAATATTTTTAAAATTATTATCAATTTCGCGATAACATGTGTTATTTGGTGCCACGTTCCAAATTTTAATTTAATTATGTGGTTAAATTACTTTTTTTTTAATCTTTTCACCATTAAAATTAACAGTAAAAGTTAACAAATTATGAAAAAATTTAGTATTTTATCTCTAATTGAGATAAAGTTATATTTATGCCCAAAACATTAGGATAAATTTGTCACTATTCTCTTAAATCTTATAATTCAGATTTCAATTATAATTTCACTTACGTTAAATGTTATAATTTTAATTACAATTACAATTATAATTTTAATTAGGTTAAATAATTTTAATTAGGTTAAATAATTTTAATTCAAAATTTAATTTCAATTTCGATTTCAATTACATTAAATGTTATAATTTTAATTTTAATTTTGATTTCAATTACGTTAAATGATACAATTTCAATTATGTTAAATGTTATCATTCCAATTTTAATTTCATATTCAAATTTAATTGCTTTAAATGTTACAATTTTAATTTTAATTAATTTAAATGTTATAATTTTAATTTTAATTTCAATTATGTTAAATATTATAATTAAAATATCAATTTAATTACATTAAATATTACAATTACAAGTCTAATTTCAATTTCAATTACATTAAATGTTAGAATTCTAATTATAATTTTGATTTCAGTTGTATTAAATGTTATAATTTCAATTCTAATTTTAATTTCAATTATGTTAAATATCATAACTCCAATTTCAATTTCAATTCTAATTTCAGTTTCACTAACGTTCAATTTTATAATTCTAATTCTAATTTTAATTTCAATTTCTATTATCTTAAATGTTATAACTCAAATTCAAATTCTAATTATATAAGATATTATAATTCTAATTTCAATTTCAAATACGTTAAATGTTATAATTCTAATTCCTATTTTAATTTTAATTTCAATTACGTTAAGCGTTATAATTTTGATTTCAACTTCAATTACATTAAACATTATAATTTAAATTCAAATTTCAATTTCAATTTCAACTTCAATTACATTAAATGTTATAATTTCAATTCTAATTTAAATTTTAATTACGTTAAATGTTATAAATTCAATTTTAATTCTAATTTCAATTAAGTTAAAATATAGTATTTTTTTTTCAATTCTAATTTGATTTCAATTACGTTAAATATTATAATTTTGATTTTAAATTTAAATTTAAATTTAATAATGTTAAATATTATAATTAAAATTCCTACTTAAATTCCAACAAATCCAAAATTGGAAGTTAGAAATATATTTTGGACTTATTATATATTTTTGCAACAAATCAGCAATTGGAAATTATAAATATATTCTTGAAAATTAGAAATTTGTTTGTGAATTATTTATTTTGGAAAATGAAAATTTAAATTTGTTATATATTTTTGAAATTAAAAGTTTGAATGTTAAGATAGTTTAATAAATGCCTTGAAAATTAAAAAAATATCTAAAATATAAAAACACCTAGAAAAAGTAAAGGTAAAAAAATTAAAACCAATCCAAAAACTTTAATTTAGCGTAATTAAAATATTTTGTATATTTTTTAAATTTAATGCAATTTAAATTTTATTTATAATTTTAATAACAAGTAGTTAATTCAATATTAATTATTCATTAACTTAGAATAATAATTACTATTTTAACTATGAAAGTAAATAAAAGTTTATGAGAAATTAAAGATTATATATAAAAGTTTAAATTTAAATACTACATGGCGTACTGTGGTAACGCCATGTGACGAGACGTTTTATATTAACCGCAATTATTTATGACACCTATAAAGTATCATTCATTTGTATTATATTATATTTTTTTGTGAAGTTAAATGCAAACTCATAATTTATAAATAAGTCGAACACCCCCTTATATTTGTGGGTGAGAGGTGCAAAAAGTTGAAACACGTCCTATATTAAGTTGGATACAACATACAATAAATTGTGTATGTAAAACGTGGGAGCATGTTATATAATAAAAGGGGATGTTATTTTATGTGTGTCATAAACAATGGATCAACTAGAGTATAGTCGGCTGTGCCAGACAGTCGGTTGACGTCAGCTAAAGTGACCGACAATCTTAGGTATCGCCGGTCATTTTGGCTTTATCATAAGGGTCCTCTATTAATAAAATTAATATAATTATAAATTTTGAATCAATTACGTCCAAAAATAAAAAAGAAATAATGTTATTATAATATTTTTTTGATGAAATAAAACATACATTATATAAAAATTTGAAACATAAATTAAATATTATTCTAATGATAATGACCAATAAAAAGTAAAAAAATACAAACCAAATTTTTTTAATTTTAATTAAGTTAAATGTTATAATTTCAAATTCAATTTATATTTCAACTATGTTAAATGAATAAATTTATTTCTAATTTTAATTTTAATTACGTAAAATATTATAATTTCAAATCCCATTTCAAAATCAATTTCAAGTACGTTAAATGTTATAATTCAAAATTTAATTTCAATTGCGTTAAATATTATAATTTCAATTTACACTTTTAAATTTACTTGCGTTAAATATTATAATTCTAATGCAATTTAAATTTAATTTCAAATACGTTAAATTTTATAATTCTAATTTGAAATTTAAATTTAATTACGTTAAATAGAATAATTTCATTTTTATTTTTGTTTTTAATTTCAATTACATTAAATATTATAATTTCAATTACATTAAATATTATAATTTCAATTACATTAAATGTTGTAATTCTAATTCAATTTCAATTTTGATTACATTAAATGTTATAATTCTAAATATAATTTCAGTTTTAGTTATGTTAAATGTTATAATTCAAATTTTAGTTTAAATTCAATTTTAGTTATGTTAAATTTCACCATTCCAATTCCAATTTCAATTATGTTAAATGTTAAAATTTTATTTTTATTTTTAATTTCAATTATATTAAATATTATAATTCTAATATCAATTTTAATTACATTAAATATCACAATTCTAAATCTAATTGTAATTGTAATTATGTTAAATGTTATATTTAATTATAATATCGATATCGATTACGTTAAATATTATAATCTCAATTCTAAAATCGATTTTCATTACATTAAATGTTATAATTGTAATTCAAATTTCAATTTTAATTACGTTAAATGTTATATTTAATTACAATATCGATTTCGATTACGTTAAATGTTATAATTTCAATTGTAAATTCAATTTTAATTACGTTAAATATTATAATTATAATTCCAATTTTAATTACGTTAAATGCTATAATTCTAATTCGAATTTTAATTTTAATTATGTTAAATATTATAAGTCCAATTCTAATTTCGATTTCAATTACATAAAATATTATAATTATAATTCTAATTCAATTTTAATTTCAATTACATTATATGTTATAATTCCAAATTCAATATTAATTTCAATTACGTTAAATGTTATAATTTCAAATTCAATTTAAATTTTGTTTCAACTACAATAAATGTTATAATTTCAAATTCAATTTGAAATTTAATTCAACTACGTTAAATGTTATAAATTGAAATCCAATTTCAATTGTAATTACGTTAGATATTATAATTTCAAATCCAATTTCAATTTGAATTACATAAATGTTAAAATTCCAAAATAAAATTTCAATTACGTTAAAATATTATAACTCCAATTCTAATTTTAATCTCATTTATGTTAAATGTTATATTTCAAATCAAATTTCAATTTCAATTATGTTAAATATTATAATTCTAAATCCAATTTTAATTTCAATTTCAATTACGTTAAATGTTATAATTCTAAATCTAATTTTAATTTCAATTTCATAAAATGTTATAATTTCAAATGCAATTCTAATTGAAATTTCAATCATGTTAAATGTTATAATTTCAATTCTTAACTTTAAATTCAATTTCAATTACGTTAAATACATTAAATGTTATAATTTTAAATTCATTTTCATTTTCAATTACATTAAATATTGCAATTTCAAATCTAATTTTGACTTCAATTACATTAGATGTTATAATTGCTTATCCAATTTTAATTACAATTACGTTAAATGTTATAATTCCGATTTCAGTTCAGTTTTAATTTTAATTATATTAATTTTTATAATTATAATTTCAATTACATTAAATGTTATAATTCAATATGAATTCCAATTCTAATTTAATTGCATTAAATATTATAATTTAAAAATAAAAAATTTGATTTGTTATATATTTTAAAAATTAAAACTTGAAAAATTAACCTAGTCCAATAAGTGCCTTAAAAATTTTAAACATGTCCAAAATATAAAACCAACCAAAAACTTCAATTTATCTCAATACGAAAAGATTTTTTAAAAAAAGGAAGGCCAAAACATGTTGGAGATTTGGTAATTCAACAATCCTGTTTGGACAAGAATTGATATAAATATCAAAGAAGAGAGTCACAAGAAGTCTAGAACGTGTGAGACACGTATGGAGAAGTCTAGAAAGTGTAGGACACGAAATGGGAAGCAAAACGAGACTTAAAGACGCGAAGAAAAGTGCGACGCTCAGAACAGGGATGAGCCCTTTGGCGCCCAGAGGCTGAGCGCCGAGGCACCCGGGGGGAGTCCAAGACCTCAGTGCCAGAGTTGGGAAAAGTACGTATTGATCCATATTTATGAGTTTTAGGAAGTTTTGAACTTCCAAAACAAGTAGACTCTTACTCCAATAAGAAATAGGGTTAGTAGGCACGAAATAACCCCTATATAAACACTTGTAAACCCTTTAGTTGAGATTAAGCATTAAGAGAGACTCTAAGAGAAGGGAAGAACTGGGTAGACACTAAGTGCTTGTGTTCACTAGGGTGGAACCGTCGTTTGGGTGTTCATTGTTCATGGTAGAGTAAATGTACACTAAATACTAAGTCCATTTGAGGGTTCTTCATTGAATTTTCCTTATAAAATCTCTAGAGAGTTAATAATAGAGGTTAGGATCCTTAGATTCATCGTTGATGTAGGCAATTGACCGAACCACGTCAGATTGTGTTGTGATCTTTATTTTTTACTTTAGATTCTTGTTATTTTACTTGATAAATAGATTATTCCGCGGCGCATAAAGATTAGGGTTCAAAGTTTAAATTTAGATTCTTCGCTTTAACTTAATTTCAAGAGGGAGAAGAGCGATTCCTCCCTCAACAAAACGTAACAAACGTTTCTATATTTAAGTTTTTTTCTCTCTCTTAAAATGATTGTACCATATTTATATGTATGTTTTAAAAAGGAATAAGATCAAATATTTTATTAAAACGAAAAGTATGTCAAATATAACCATGAACATGAATGGTTACCCTGAAAAGGTAAAACAACATGTACTTAAATGTATTTGAATTAGAATTAGATTGAAAATTTAAAAAAAAAATAGAATTGAAATTGGAATTATAAGATTTAATGTAACTAAAATTAGAATTAGAATTAGAATTATAAAATGTAATGTAATTTGAATTGCAATTATGAAATTTAATGTAATTGTAATTGAAATTAAAATTAGAATTAGAATTAAAATTATAATATTTAATGTAAATGAAATTGAATTTAACAATGGAATTGAAATTATAACATTTAATGTAAGTGAAATTGAATTTAAAATTGGAATAAAAATTGTTATATTGAACGTAATTGAAATTAAATTTAAAATTAAAATTAAAATTAGAATTATAACATTTAACATGACTAAAATTGAAATTAGATTTGAAAATATAAAACGTAACGTAATTAAAATTGAATTTAAATTTGAAATTAGAATTATAATAATTAACATAAGTGAAATTGAATTTAAAACTAGAATTAAAATTATAAGATTTAATATAATTAAAATTAAATTTAAAAATTGGAATTGGAGTTATTACATTTAACATAATTAAAATTTAATTTAAAATTAAAATTATAACATTTAATGTAATTGAAATTAAAATTAAAAATTAGAATTATAACATTTAACGTAATAAAATTGAATTTAAAAATAGAATTGGAATTAACATTTAATGTAAGTGAAATTGAATTTAAAAAATAGAATTGGAATTAACATTTAATGTAAGTGAAATTGACTTTAAAAATGGAATTGGAATTTGTTGGGATTTGTGCTTACGTGTCATTCATTTTGTGTATAAATATTTGCTTTTATGTTTATACTATTATGATTTCAATATCTCACTAATTATTTTATATACATATATGGTAAGATGTTTGTAACGTTTTAGACATTATATGATCTGAAAGCGTTCAGATCTGATCTAAAGGAGTTAGATCAGAACTAAGAGTTAGTAACGCTAAAAGTTATAAATGCTAAAAGTTAGCACTGATAAGAGTTACCAGGTTATAAAAGTTAGCGAAATTTAAAGAGTTAGAGCCTTATCTGAAATGGGACAAAGACTTGAGAATATATTAGTAATGACGTAGTTGTAAAGAGTTGCAAATGGTGCTAGAAAATGTTGTTATGTAAATATGTTCTTAAACTTAATGTTCCTGATCTATCTTCACTAATGCGGGTCTGTTAGTGAAGACTTTATTTTATATAGATCGGTGTATGTCTATATTTGGATAGTCTAGATGGTTAGTCTTAGCGAATCATAAGTTTAGTGAAAACTCGTATAGAGATACAAGTATTCAGTAAGGACTAAATATTGAACAGACTCACAAAGATCTCTAATAGACATCCCATAAAGCCGTCAATGGAGGATCTTTTGAGTTGAGTAGTATTTGTGGTCCTTAGACCTGATTGCCACGGTGGACTTGTGAGTGATCCACCATACTTTGGTTTCACACATGTCAGATACCTTTCATGTTCTGACCGCTGGGTGTCACTGGGTATGGTCCGATGCTCACATAGTCCTATGTGTATAGATATAGGATCCATAAACTCAATTGGGTGAGTAAAATATCCTGAAACTCTAAGATTGTATTTCAGAAAGTCTTATGGCCATCAGCAGAAATACCCGAAAATTAGTTTTATCCTTGAGGTAAATAATATCGTAAAAGTATTTACGGATATTATTTATTAAGATACAAATCTAGAGAAAAGTTTATGGTTGAGCATGTGGAGACTTGACGGTGTTGATCTATATCTTCGCTCTTCTAGGATATCTACGATTGAAGGATTATATGAATATGTTATAACCTCAACTTGTATGGTCTAATGCGCTGTTTTGTAATATCCGTAACATGTGTGTAGGATATTGTTCACGGACATATGAAATAGTTTCATATGACAAATCGGGCATGGACTTAGAGAGTCTCACAATATGAAGTGTACTCGTTGTGCACTGGGACAACGAATTGGATTGAACAATTAATCCAATAAATTTCAGCAAAATGAAAATATGTTTTAAGGTTCCTTATATTATACACTTATCAATAATTGAATGTAAAATACATTATTGGTTTGCAAGAGTTGTTAACCAATAAGAAATTGAAAAGTGGCACAATTTTGCTCCATAAATGATTTACCATGTATTTACCTATTTGTCTTACATGGTAAATACATATAAGGTAAATGTAAATATTCAAAATAGTTTTGAATTATTAATAATCTATTTATTAATTGGAATAAGTGGCAAACACCATTTTGTAATGGAGTAAGCACTTGTTATTAATAATAAGCATTGTTGGCCACTTAAAAATACTTAAATGATGCACTTATAAAGTGGTGTAATCACTTAGCATTGTTTAATGCACATTTACTCTCTAACAATTGAGTCATATGGATGAATCAATTTGTTGGGTGAATTATATGTTTGATTATTGTTTGTAATGGCAAACATAGTTAAGTGGTAGTGGAGCACTAAGTGAAGCCATTATTTTACACTAAACTAAAATTGAAAGAGTTCAATTTATGTGAGAGAGAGTATAAGATTTGGCCAAGGAAGAGAAAAAAGAATTGAGAGTATTTCCTAAGTATTTTTCTCAAAGAGTTGAGAGAGTTTGCAAAGGCTAACTAAGGTTCATAACAAAGAGTTGTGAGGAATTATAGAAAATACTTAATTCTTCTCATCTTTTGCTAGTAATAATCATAAAAATCAAATTGTTTTAAGTGTTAAAACAACTCATTGCTGGAAATTCGTGGCTGTCATTCTAGTTTCACAATCCCACCCGTTTTAGTTGTGAACTAGAATTGTGCAACGGTATACTTCAAGATGAGCTCAATAAATTGAAGCTTGGAATTCTTGAAGAATTGTAAAGCTACCTTCAAAACCGGGTAGGTTATTTGCTTACAATTCATTTTATATCATGTATGTAAAAATATATATGAGATATATATATGTGCTTGAATGATCATACATGTGATTATATGTTTGAGTATGTTATATAGTGTATAACATGCATGAATACTTCTGCTGCGTATTTAATTTTTAAAATTATACTTATCTATACACATCACACACCATATCTCAAGAGAATTAACATTTAATGTAAGTGAAATCGAATTTAAAAATGAAATTGGAATTAATATTTAATGTAAGTAAAATTAAATTTAAAAATAGATTTAAAATTATAATATTTAATGTAAGTAAAATCGAAATTGAAATTATAACATTTAATATAATTAAAATTGAAATTAGATTTGAAATTATAAAATTTAACATAATTGAAATTGAATTTAAAATTGGAATTAGAATTATAACATTTAACATAAGTGAAATTGAATTTAAAATAAGAATTGAAATTATAAGAATAAACGTAATTAAAATTCAATTTAAAAATTAGAATTAAAATTATAATATTTAGCGTAATTGAAACTAAATTTAAAATAAGAATTAGAATTATAACATTTAATGAAATTAAAATTAAAATTAGAATTAGAATTATAATATTCAATATATTAAGTGGGAACATTAAGTATGTTAAGTGGAAAAATGTAATATATTAAATGAGAACATATAGTATATTAAGTGAAAATATTATGTAGTATATTAAGTAGGAACATTTAGTATGTTAAGTGGGAACACGTAATATATTAAGTGTGAACATGTAGTATATTAAGTGGAAATATTTAGTTTGTTAAGTAAGAACATTTAATATATTAAGTAAGAATAAATAGTATATTAAGTTAGAACAAGGAATATATTAAGTTGGAACAAGTAGTATTTTAAATTGGAATATGTAGTATATTAAGTGGGAATATATAGTATGTTAAGTGGGAACATTTAGTATGTTAAGTGAAAATATGTAATTTAATAAGTAGAAATATTTAGTATGTTAAATGGAAACCCGTAGTGTATTAAGTGGGAATAAGTAATATATTAAATAGAAACATGTAGTATATTAAGTAGGGACATTTAATATATTAAGTAGAAATATTTAGTATATTAAGTGGGAACATGTAGTATATTAAATAGAAATATTTAATATATTAAGTGGGAACATTTAGTGTATTAAGTAAAAACACGTAATATATTAAGTGAAAACATTTAATATGTTAAGTGAGAACAAATAGTATATTTAATTGGAAGATGTAGTATATTAAGTGGGAACATTTAGTATGTTAAGTGAAAATACGTAATATATTAAGTGAAAATATGTAGTATATTAAGTGAGAACATTTAGTATATTAAATAAGAATATGTAATATATTAAGTGGGAACATTTAGTATATTAAGTGAAAATACGTAGTTTATTAAGTGGAAACATTTAATATATTAAGTAAAAACACGTAGTATATTAAGTGAAAATGTTTAGTATGTTAAGTGGGAACAAATAGTATATTAAGTGAAAACATATAGTATATTAAGTGGGAACATTTAGTATGTTAAGTGGGAGCATGTAGTATGTTAAGTGAGAACATTTAGTATGTTAAGTGAAAATATATAGTTTATTAAGTGGAAACATTTAGTATGTTAAATAAGAATACTTAATATATTAAGTGAGAATATTTAATATGTTAAGTGGGAATAAGTAGTATATTAAATAAGAATATTTAGTATATTAAGTGAAAATATGTAGTATATTACATGTTCTTACTTATAACATTAAATATTATTAGTTATTTTAGACACGTGATAACATGTCATTGGTCTATATTTTTAAAATAAAATAAAATAATTAATAATTAAAAAACCACCTCTCTCGCTGAAAAAAGGTCGGCGACTATTTTTCGACGATATTTTGACAACAAAAGTAATCATATTTTATATCATCGAACTCTATTTTTCTTAATCTATACAATGGTGTGTCATTTTTGACGAAAAAAAATACTATAAGATGGCCAAAATTAATGGTGAGAGGCGGCGGACACTGCCCCACCTATAGATAGATTGGTTGCCGATCTGTCCATGTTCCCACTTATAACATTTACATAAATATTCTCACTTAATATATTACATGTTTCTACTTAATATAAGTGCTAACAACACGTAGTATATTAAGTGAGAACATTTTCACTTATAATATTTACGTAATTGAAATTAAAATTGAATTTGAAATTATAACATTTAATTTAATTACAATTGAAATTGGATTTCAATTTATAACATTTAATGTAGTTGAAATAAAATTTAAAATTAGATTTGTAATTATAATATTTAATGTAATTGAAATTAAATTTAAAATTAGATTTTAGAATTATAATATTTAAGGTAATTGAAATAAATATTAAAATTGAAATTATAACATAATTAAAATTAGAATTGGAATACAATATTTTACGTAATTAAAATCGAAATTACAATTGGACTTATATATTTAACATAATTAAAATTAAAATTAAAATTTGAATTGAAATTATAACATTTAACATAATTAAAATCAAAATTAGAATTAGAATTGTAACATTTTATGTAATTGAAATCGATATTGTAATTAAATATAACATTTTATGTAATTAAAATTATAATTGTATTTGAAATTGTAATATTTAATGTAATTAAAATTGATATTGAAATTATAACATTTAACATAATTAAAATTGAAATTAGAATTATAACATTTAACATAACTGAAATTAAAATTAGATTTAGAATCATAATATTTAATGTAATCAAAATTAAAATTGAATTTGAAATTTCAATATTCAATGTAATTGAATTTGAATTTTCAATTAAAATTGAAATTATAACATTTAACTTCATTAAAATTGAAATTGAATTTGGAATTATGAACATTTAATTTAATTAAATTTGAAATTAAAATTTGTTTCAGAATTATAAAATTTAATGTAATTTTAATTTAATTTAAATTAGAATTAGAATTATAATTTTTAACACAATTAAAATTAAAATTGATTTTAGAATTATAATATTTAACCTAATTGAAATTAAAATTGAAATTGAAATTGAAATTTGAACTATAATATTTAACATAATTGAAATTGATATTAAAATTAGATTTGAGATTATAATATTTTACGTAATTAAAATTGAAATTATAACATTTAATATAATTAAAATATAAATTGAATTTAAAATTATAACATTTATTGTAATTGAAAGTAAAAACTTTTTGTATGTATTTTGTCTTTATTGATTGTTATCATTGGAATAATATTTAATTTATGTTTTTAAATTTTTAAATAAAATATGTTTTATTTTTTTAAAATAAATATTATAATAACATTATTTTTTAAAAAATTCATTTTTGGACTTAATTGATTTTAAATTTATAGTTATGATTTTATGTATTAATTGCATTAAGATCTTTATGAAAAAAATTGAAATGACCGACAATACCTTATATTGTCGGTCATTTTTTACTACATCAACCAGTTGCACTATAGTCTTTCCCTTACTTTAAATGTTAAAATTTTAATCTTATGGAAACACTCATAACTAATTATTATGCTATCACTAATAAGCCTTTTGAGAGAAAAGCACTTTAGTTATGAGAAATGATTAAAGCTAAAACAATCTTTAGCCTATTAGCTATTATTTTGGCCACAATTCTATAAATTATATTACATAAGCTTATAAGCCTAAACTCGGATGGTTTTTTAGGGTTATTTATCTTTGGGATTAAGGAAATGTGTGTGTGGTTAAAGGGTTCAGGGTTACCTTGAGAATTAAGAACATGGAGGCATGTGCTGATAGTGTCTACACCAATTAACCGCCAATGTTTTTGATAAAAGCCCGCTGATAATTGATTTGGTCCAGTGGCTTTAATAGGGTTTAGTTTCCATGCTGATGTCCTCACTTCCTCGGCTATAAATGGTCTCCGCAAGTCTTCATTCATTTCTATGGTGACCTTGGTGTTTAGCCACTGCAAAGCCTTTTGAACAACTTCCTCTGATGGATCTGTTGAAGAGTACATGCTTGTAAAATAATTGTTGATAATCCTCTGTATATGTTCAACATCCTCCACCCATTGATCCTCTTTATTCTTCAAACACTTGATTGTGTTCTTTCTTCTTCTTTTTGAAGCTACTGCATGAGGTGTTTCTGTCATCTTGCTTTATCCATGTTACTTTGGCTCTTTGCCTTTAAAAAAATAATTTCTTCCAACAACAATTTATTAATATTTTGCTCTAGTTGTTTCACTTTCACATCATCATTATAATGTTGAAAGTTCTTCTTGCATTGATCCAGCTCTATGTTGGGATTATCAATCTGGTTTTTTCTATTTCCAAAAGTGGTTCTGCTCCATTCTTGAAGGCCTTTCTTCACCTAATTCGATCTTTTAATAAATAGTTCCACTGGATTTTTAAATCTTCTGCTAAGACACTGCCAATGGTCCTCAGTGCTACATTCACTATGAGAGCTCCACACCTCATCATATTGAAACCTTGGACTCTGCCACCTTCTCCTTCTCTTTTTACCTACTTCCCATATTTCCAGAATCATAGGGCTGTGGTTTGATACCATGTTGACCCTAAGCCATGTTGCTTAAGAATTTGTCCAAGCGTTCTTCTACCATATGCAACCCTTCCCTCTTGTTAGTCCATGTAAAAGGATAGCCTGACCAGACAAATAGCTATTTTATCTAGATTCTTAGGCAAACCACCAAGTTTTTCATCCGGATCAAGAATCGCATTAAAGTCTCCGCATCATATCCAAGGAAGCTGCATCAAGTTGGCTAGCCTCTCAATTAAATTCTAAGTGTGTTTCTTTTCAGCTGCTTTAGGTAAACCACATATTCCTATCAATCTCCATCTTCTCGAATTGCTTTCAACCACCACTGCATCTATATGATTCTTACTGTAGGATATCACCCTCAAATCTATCTCTTGTTTCCATAATAACGCTATACTAGCACACATAACGGTTCTACCAATTGCTAGATAATTTTCATACTGAAGTCTTGAGCTAACTTGCCTCACTTTATTTTCTGTTAACTTTGTTTCATAGAAAAAAATATGTTTGGCTTATGGTCTTGGAGAATTTTTGTTGCTGTCCTGAATGTTTGAGGATTCTCCAAACTTTATATATTCCAACTAAGAACTATCATAGTTCCAGGCGGGTTGATTTTTAGCCACCGCCAGTGATTTTTTCTCTATTGTTATTGTTGTTATTCACTCTTCATGCTTCTGATTCACATCCGTTCAAAATCGTTGGTGTAGAGCTTTTCTTACTTTCTTATTCTTTGGGCTTGCTTCACTTTGGTCTGTACTATTTATTTTTCTTAGAATGGAATGGGCTTCAGGCGTTAGCATGGGCCTGTGTTCTAACACCCATTTTTTAACTTGCTTCCTTGCCTTGTATTTTTACCTTTTGGCCCATTTCTTTGTTAAATTTTCATTCTTACACGGCCCAATTTTAATTTCGATTCTAATTACATAAAATGTTAATTTAAATTTTATTTTTTATTTTATTTACGTTAAATATTATAATTTTAAATTTAATTTTAATTTTAATTACGTTAAGTATTATAATTTTAAATTTAATTACGTTAAATGTTATAATTTCAATTACATTATGTTATAATTCTAATTTTAATTTCAATTCCAATAATGTTAAATGTTATTATTTTAATTTCAATTACGATAAGTGTTATAATTTCAAATCTAATTTTAATTTCAATTACGTTAAATGTAATAATTTCAAATTCACTTTTATTTTTAATTATATTAAATGTTATAATTCCAAATCCATATTCAATTTCAATTATGTTAAATGTGATAATTTCAAATTCAATATCAATATCACTTATATTAATTGTTATAATTCTGAATCTAATTTTAATTTCATTTATTAAATGATATAATTCCAATTCTAATTATGTTAAATGTTATAATTAATTTTAAATTTCAATTTCAATTATATTAAATGCTATAATTTCAATTACATTGAATGTTATAATTCAAATTAAAAATTTAAATATACTAAATGTTATAATTCAAATTTCTATTTCAATTCCAATTTTATTAAATATTTATAATTTAAATTCTAATTTCAATTTTAATCACATTAAAATTATAATTTTAAATTCAATTTTAATATTAATTATGTCAAATGTATATGAAAATGCGAATCAAAAATAAAAAAAAAATATCATCAAATTTAAATAATTAATAAAGAGTCAATGTAAAAAAATATTTAAAATTACAAGTATTGTAGCAATAGACAAAAGTAGAAAATACATGACCCCACCACAATAATTTGTTTTTTTTACATTTATACTTTTTTTTAAAATTATTGTTTATGGCCCACGAGTTAGCCTGTTAGGCCCGCGTGCCAAGCATGGCAAGATCCACAGTTGGCCGTGCTGTAGGCCGACGCCTATATAAGATTAAATTTCGTGGGCCGTGCACTTAAAATAAACTCTAAATGTATGTAAAAACTTCAATCACAAGCAATAAAGAATAAGAATAGGAATAAGATCAATCAAATATAAGCAATGACAACACAATCAATCTATGTGGTTCGGCAATAAATGGTTATATCCACAATAGATTATAAGAACCTACCTTTTCTTATAAGTTCATAAAGAACTATAGATCATAAAGATCTCTCTCTTAAGAGATTATCAATGAATACAGTAATAAAGAGCTCTCAATGATCTATTAGTGTTTCTTTTGCTTACTCAAAACTCAAGCACTACCTATGGCACTCTTTCGCATACTTAGCGCTAAAGACTATTTAGCTCTCTATTTTCTCTCTTAGAGTATCTCTTAATACTTAATGAATTCTAAGAGGTTAAAAGGGCTTATATAGTATAAAAATACCTATAGAAACTCTAAGCTTAGTTAGAATAAGAGTCCATGTGTATAGGAGCTAAATTCAACTCAAAGAAGTTAATCCGAGCTAAAAATAAAATTTCCTAAAATTGGGTGCCACATTGTAGATGCAGCTTCAACCTAGCACCATAGTGCGGTCAGTTCAGCACTGCAGTGCTAGGGATTCTGACTTCAGCGCTGGGTAGCTAGCGTCATAATGCTCACATTTGAAATTGTCTCTTTGTATTTTCGCGTCTTTCATTGCTTCCAACTCTCCATTTAGCTTATTCCTCGTGCGTCCATCGCATACTCAACTTCGTGTTGACTCTTTATTAGTTTCCAACTCAAGATCATGCTTAAGCACAATTTTAAATTAACTAATTCCAAAAAAGAAATTCCTTAATTCAAAATCTCTTTACAATAGGCATTCTAGGATCTATTTACACCCACTATCACTTAGATCTAAATCAAGTTAAGTCTTTGACTACACTTAACTTATCTTGGGATTGTGACTTTGGTCTTCAAAAGTATGATTGGTTCTTTCCTGGGGTAATCTTGCCATGCATTCTTTTTTGACTCTCATCACCATAATAAGCAAATCTTCTATATTGTTTTGTAGTTTGCATTCCCTCAATAACCATGTTAAGCAACCACGGTCATTTTTTTCTCTATTCTCAATATTTATTTTTCTACTCTAAATGAATACCCTTCTTTATTTAGCTTTTCTAGGGATATCAAAGTCCTCATAAGTCTAAGAACATGCCTTACACCATCTATAATATTTCCATCATGCATTCTCATTCTCATGTCAGTAACCTCTATGACTTCACAAGCCATATTATTTTCCATTAGTATTTTACCTATAATAGGCTTATAATTGGTGAACAACGATCTATTAAGACATATATGGACATTAAACCCAGAATCTAGTATCCATTCTTCAGTTACTTCCTATCAGAGCCTATTAATGTTTCCACAACTTCTAAGTCTTCATCATGACAGATTATTTCAGTATCTCCATCCCTTCTTTTTATTTATGGACAATCTTTTATCAAGTACCCCTCATTTTTACAAAGATAGCACTTCTTGGATATTTACCTTGATTGATTATTCTTTTTATCTTTTCCTTTAGTAACTAAATCTGAAGCACTACTGAATTCAGAACTCTTTCCTAATTTTTTTAAATTTTAATAAGGCCTTAAGATCACTCATTTTTAAGGTATCTCTACCATACATGAGCATATTCATAAAGTACTCATAACTTGAGGCCAATAAACATAATGTTGACGGAGGAAACGCTCTTCTCCATCTCGAGGTTATGTTGAAACGAAGAACCTCAAGTTCAACCTAGAACCCTAACCTCCTTGCGCAGCGGAATAACCTGTTAATCAAGCAAAATAGCAAGAATCCAAAGCAGAAAATAAAAGAGTACAACACAATCTTACGTGGTTCGGCCAATTGCCTACGTCCACGGTGGATCCAAGGATCATAACCTCTCTTATTATAACTCCTTAGAGATTTTATAAGGAAAACCCAATCTGAAGAACCCTAAAAAAACCCAAACGTTTAGTGAACCCTTACTCTACCACGAACAATGATCACCCAAATAACAGTTACACCTTAGCGCATATAAGCACTTAGTGTCTACCTAGTTTTTTCCCTCTCTTAGAGTCTCTCTTAATGCTTAATCTAAAATCAAGGGTTTACAAGTATTTATATAGGGTGTGTTTCATGCCTACTAACCTTATTCCTTGTTGGAGTAAGAGTCCACTTGTTTTAGAAGTTCAAAACTTTTCAAAACTCAAAATTCGAATGAAAAACAAACTTCTGACGCATCTGACGCTGCGGCACTCGTCCCTGGGCGCTGCGATGATGGGCGTGCTAGCTCTGCGGCGATGGGCGTGCCAGTTCTGCGGCGCTGGGTTGCTGTCCTGGGCGCCGCGGCGCTTAGCTCTGGTAGCGCCTATCTCGCATATTTTTGCTTCCTTCATGTCTTTGAGTCCCGTTTCGCTTCCCCTTTCGTGTCCCACACGTCCTAGACTTCTCCATATGTGTCCCACACATTCTAGACTTCTTGTAACTCTTTACTTTGGTATTCATCTCAATTCTTGTCCAATCAAGATTGTTGAATCACCAATTTTCCAACACATAACATGATTATGGCCTTATTTTCATCCTTAATTTTGATGTCTGTTGTCTCAAAATTTATTATAATCTTGTTAAAGGCATCAATATGACCATTTCTTAGAGTTCCTTCAACTATAGGCAACTGATACAACTTCTTCTTGACATATAAATGTTTCTCCAAGGACTTCATTATATAGAAGGCGTTAAGCTTCTTCTATAGGCCAATTATTGTCTTCTCTCTAGCTACATCCCTTAGTACTTCATCACTCAACGATAAAACTATAGTACAATAGGCTCTCTTTTGAAATTTTTATCTATCTATTTCACCAGGCTTCAAAGGTTTCTTCCCTTCACTAATAGTTTCTTAAGTCTCTTTCAAGGCTGTGTTTAACTATTGACTCACTAGTAGAGCTATAACCTTTATCTTCCATAGATTGAAATTATTCTGAACTTCTCTATCTCATGCTATAAGTTTCCATGGTTAACACCACTTAGGTATATTCCCCCACTCTAACTCTGATATCATTTTGTTAAAGGATATTAGACTTAGAAATTATAGAACTAATTTCTCTTAGAAATTAGCCTTTGCATTAATACTAATTTATGGGGTTTCCTTAGTGTGAACTCTAAATAAACTCTAAGTGTGTGTGGAAGCTTTAATCACAAGTAATAAAGAATAAAAATAAGAACAAGATCAATCAAAGATAAGCAATCATAACACGATTAATTTATATGGTTCAGCAACAAAGGCTTATGACAATCCAAACGCTTATGTCTAAGATGGATTACAAGATAGCCTCTCTTATTAAGTTTACAAAGAAAAATAGATCACAAATATATCTCTCTCAAGAGATTATCAAAGAATATAACAATAAAGAGTTCTCAAGGATCTATTAGTGCTTTTTTTGTTCACTCAGAACTCAAGCACTACTTATGACACTCTTTTACACATTTAATGCTAAAAGCTCTTTAACTCTCTATTTTCTCTCTTGGAGTCTCATGTGTATTCATAAAAATTCTAAACCTAGTTAGAATAAGAGTCTATACATATAGAAGTCTAAATCCCACTCAAATAAGTCAATCCAAGCTAAAAATAATATTTCCTAAAATTGGTCGTCGCAGGATAATGTCGCAGCATGGATACAACTTTGACCTAATGTAGCGACGTGCTCAGGTTAGCGCTGCGGTGCTAGGACTTCTAAATTTTGGTGTTGTGGCACTGAGTAGCCAGCGTCGTGGTGCTCACACATGGAATCATCTCATTGTGTTTTCGCGCCTCTTCTCACTTCCAATTCTCTGTTTTACTCATTCTTTGTACATCCATTACATACTGGACTTTGAATCACCAATTTTAACATACATTTATCAAATATTAAAATAGTCCACAAGTGTCAAAAAATTAACAAAATAGTTGATTTTGAATAAAAATATAATAATTAATTATTTATTAAATTTAGTAGGGGACCTATATTTGTATATGGAGGCACCCTAACCTTGTAAGCACTACTAAAGTTTTAAATATTTTTATTAAAAAATCCAAAAGGGATGAAAAACCTCTAGCTCACCAAACATAACTATTGTCATTTATTTTTCCTTAAACTTAGTTTATTGCAAGCACCTTGTGCATTCACAATTAGTTGAGCTACATCCAAAAAATAAAATTATTATTTAAGTGTCATGTCATATTTTTTTTTACATAAGGGAGGAGAATTAAAATCCAAACCTCTATTAAAATAAAGATAAATATATTATCAACCTTTTACTACCGAGCTATTATCACAAGCATCCATTAAAATCTTAAAATGATAAGTGGTTTTTGTAATTTTAATCTTTCATAGTATATAATTTTAGTTCGTCATAGTATATAACTTAGTTATTAGGCTTATATGTTTCAAGTATAGAAACACTATGGCTTATCATTTTCAAAAAGCATTATTGAGAGATATTATAATCTTTTTACAAGCCTCTATAAGATTTAAATACATTTTGGTCCTTAAAAAATATTTCACTTCTTACACTATAATGCTGGAATTATTTTATAAAAAATAAATAAGCATATTTTATGATATCATCATCTTATAATGTATTTTTTTTTTAGGTTTTGATTCTCATTGAATTTTTTTATTTTGACCCTCTATAAAATAGATTTTGGCCATTGTTATACATATATAAAAAATAAAGACATAATATTATATAAGGATATAAATTATATTGCATGTGTCTTCCATACTTTTGTATGAGCATATTTGTATACAAGTACAAAAGGCGTGGGAGCATTATTTTGTCAACGTGGGATTTGGTGGAAGCCATTGCTATCTCACATTACACTAGGTTCCATCATTTTAGTTGTATTTTATATTACTAACAAAAATTATTAAATGGGGGTAAAAACCTAAATAAAATAAATAATAGTAGTAAACATGCTAAAAACCGCTTCATTAAAAATCTTGCCATTAACTCAGTGGGATAAAATCTTGTCAAAAGAAAAAAGAGTATAATACATGTTTGTAATTGATATAATTCTTCTTTTAGAAGAATGTGCTCCCCTTAATTAAGCTCTCCCTATAATTAAAGTTCTCTATCATAGTAAAATCTATCAATTTGTTGAACGAACACATGTCAATCTTAAAAAAATTTCTCGAAAGTTAATGGTTAAGAAGATTTCGTGAAAAATTCTGTAAAATTATTAGTGGAACATATTTATCTAATATCAATCTTCTTAGTTTACTGTAACTCATGGATGTAGAAGAATTTTAGAGAAATAACTTTAGTTCTATCTTCTTTGATGTTTCTGCCTCTAACTTGAACAATACAAACAACATTCTCTTCATATATTATAGTTATAATATTTGTTATGGATAGTAGGCTGTATGCACTCTGAATATAATGAATGATAGATCGCAATCATATGCATTCCTTACTTACTTCAATTTAGTGCAAGAAACTTAAGATAATTGGAGGAGGTGGCAATAAAAGTTTATTTTGTAGATTGCTATGAGATTGCTTTAAAGTAAAACACATCTCGTTTATACATGGGATTTATAAGGATCAGATAAGTATCAAACATTTACATAATCAACATACTAATGATGTTGAGTTGGTGCAGAACTAAATCTGACCAATAAGCTTACTGCAAAAACTATGTTGGTTCTGGTGTATTGTGATAGATGTAGTAAAGTACCAATTACATTAAAATATAGTACTTATGGATCACGTATTTTCTCATCATATTATTTGAGAAGGAATGGAGATTTTTTAGAATCAAGCGATCAAACAACTATAAGGGTAGTTAACAGATGAATTTTATCCATATTGAATCTTCTCAATATAGATAGATTGATGAATAAAGATTACGTTTGATTTGCGCTCGATCTGCAGGCCGAGACAATATTTAATCTTTTTCAAGTCTTTCTTGTTAATTTCTCTTTTTTAATATTTTGCAATCTTCAGAAATCTTGATCAGATTCATGTCATCCACATATGTAGCGACAATGACAAACCTAGATTCTGACATCTTTATAAATACGCATGGACATATTAGATTATTAATATATTATTCTTTTATCAAATATTCAATTAGATAGTTGTATCGCATGCACCCAATTTTTTTAATCTATACAAAGATTTTGTAACTTGATTGAATATAAATTGACATTACATGCTTCAGGCATATTAAATCATCCAAGAATTTTCGTATAAATATATATGTCAAGTGATTTATATAGGTAAGTTAGTAATACATTAATAAAACATATATCAAACTTTTCTGAGACTGCCAAGCTTATTAAAAAATAAAATATAATTACGTCTATCATAGAGGAATAAGTTTCATCATAATCAATATTAGGTTTTTGCGAGAAACCTTGATTAAAAAGTCTTATTTTGTATTTGGTGAACTTGTTATTTTTGTTAATTTTCATATAAAAAATTCATTTATATCTACCTTTTAGACATCTTTAGGTATCCAGACTACAAGTTTAAACACTTCATATTTGGCTATAAAAGTCAATTATGTTTGAATTATTTTTTATTTGAGCCAATCATGCCTTTTTTTTTTTTTTTACATTTGTCAATAGTTATGGCTCAAAAACATTATTCATAATTTCAGTAACTATTGCTAATGAGAATATATTACTGACAATTATTTCATCATGTTTTTACATTTTTCATATTTTTCAAGTGTAAGTATAATTTGTATCTTTTTTTTATTTTAAAATTCTTGTGCCTCTTTTGGATTAATGTCTCTTCTGGGACTCATGTAGGACTTGTGTCTTTTTAAGAACTTTGTATCTCTACAAAAACTTTGTATCTTTTTAGAAATTTATATTTTTTCATGGATTTGTGTTTCATCAGATATTATTTTATAATATGTAAATTTATTGGCTTAATTATTATTTTTAATAGAATCCTGATTATTCATTTTTTCTTTTGTAAAATAAAATCTTTTAAATCAAGTGGTCTATCACATTTCTGACGTACAATAGACGATTCATTTATTGTCTTTTTATTAAGTTATTCTTGTTGAAACAATTACTCAGAGTTGTTATGTTGGTAACTAATGTATATGATTTGTTTTGGTTTTGATGTTTTTTTTTTCCTTTGAAGAGAAGCTTTCTGAAATGGAATAATATACTTTTGTTAAATAATGCAGATAGACATAAAAGTTTGTTTAACTAAACTTTTCGTAGACCGGAGTGTGGTCATAAATTGGACGATTGTTAGTTGAACAAGAAGTGTGATATTATATACATTAAAAGTGAGTGTCTAGACTGAATATTATTTTCCTAATGGCAATTATAATTCAGCTACTTCAATTTTAGTTGTATTTTAACTGATTGCAATAAGTATTAAAGTGTAACACTTAAACTATTGTTACTTTTACAAAGTATCGATCATCTGTTTAACATCACCTATCTCAAGTTAATGATGAAATGGACAAATGTATCATTTGATTTAAAACTAATAAAAAAAATGATAAATCTTTTATATATTCCTCGTTTCTTCTCTCTTTCTTCTTTTTTTTTTCTTCTTCTTTCTTCATTCTCTTAACTTTTCTTTTTTCTTCTTCTTTCTTCTTTCTCTTAACTTATCATATCATTTTTTTTGTTTCTATTCATGATATATAAACCAAACATCCTCAATTTGGTTTGAACAGAATTTAAACCTTAATCTTTTGTACTATTTCAAGAGATTTTACCAATTAAACTAACAAACATACATAAAGTTTTTAATCAAATCCAACAATGGCCATTAATCCAACTATCGCGCCAAAAAAACTCCCCCTTTATCTCTTCCTTTTCCTAATTCACCAAACCTTAAATTGCCTTCTCTTTTTGGCTTTTTAATGAGCATTTGATGATTCCAAAAAAATTTAAATATGGAATTGTTTAAGGGCCATGGGTTTATAAGAATGAATATAGAAATTAAGTGTCCAACTCAAAAAACTAAAATGATAGATGGAAAGATCATTATATTTATAAATTTAAGTATCAATTTTTTTTTAATTAAGTAAATATTGTTTGGTTCAAATTTTTTATTGTGTTAAATTTAAATTATTGAGAGAAAATAAAAATAATAATAAAGTAGATATTATCAATTTTAAATTTTATGAATGTATCTTGTAATTTTTTTATGGGATGCACACAAGTATTTTTTTTAACTTAAAATGCTTCTACTTAATTAAAAGAACTCAAATTTTATAAACTTCCCTAAACTCATTTATAAGTAATATGAGATGTGAAAAATAATAATTTTGAGGAAAATCATTTTAGTTGGTATTAAAACAGATTCTTGAACCGATATGTTGATTAACTGACCATCAATAAAACTCAAAGGTCTAATAGAGGATAGATTAAGTAGAATAAAATTGTTAATAGAATAGTAAAGCTAAAATTGTTAGAATAAAAAATAGATACTTAAAATACAAAATGAACAATATCTTTTTAATTATTAGACTTAGGAGTTACATGTACAAACATTATGATTTTAATTTTTAAAACGCAGTGTTTGAGAGTGTTGAGGGAGGAAACGCCCTTTTTTTTCTTGAGATTAAGTTGAAGTGAAAATTTTCAAGTTCAACTTAGAACCCTAATTTTTTTACGTAGTGGAATAGCCTGTTTATCAAGCAAAATAGCAAGAATTCAAAGCATAATATAAATATCACAACAGAATCTTACGTGGTTCGACTAATTGCCTACGTCCACGGTAGATCCAAGAAACTTAACCTCTCTTATTAACTTCCTAGAGATTTTTACAAGAAAAACCCAATGAAGAACCCTCAAAATGACCTAATGTTTAGTGTACCCTTATTCTACCACGAACAATGAACACCCAAACAATGGTTCCACCCTAGCGCACACAAGCACTTAGTGTTTACCCGGTTTTTTCCCTCTCTTAGAGTCTCTCGTGCCTATTAACCCTATTCCTTGTTGGAGTAAGAGTTTTATTGTTTTGGAAATACTAAGCTTCCCAAAACTTGAAATCTTGCACAAAAACGAAAAATTTTTGGCTCTGACGCCGCGGTGCTAGGCTTCTGGTCTGGGCGCCACGGCGTTCAGCACTGGTGCCTCCTCCACGCATTTTCTTCGCTTCATTCGCGTCTTTGAGTCCCGTATCACTTCCCCCTTTGTGTCCCACACGTCTTAGACTTCTCCATACATTTTAGACTTATTATGACTCTCTTCTTTGGTATTCATCTCAATTCATGTCCAACCAAGATTGTTGAATCACTAAATCTCCAACAAACCTTTCCTTGATTCAAAATCTTCCAAATAATAAGGCTTCTGGATCCGATCTACACCAATACTCTATCACCTAGAGATGAGTCCAGTTAAGTCTTCACTAAGACTTAACTTTTCCCGGGCTAGTGACTTTGGTCTCCAAAGGCATTCATGCACCTTGCATAAGGTATGGATGCGTTGCACTCCTTTTCGACTCTCATCACTTCGGTGAGCACGGTTTAGATGTCTTCTAGTGGTCTGCATTACCCCAACACCCTGCGTTAGGCCACTTATGACCATCCCAGTAAGCATATAGAGCCCCTTATTGTGCTTCTCACCTTCAAACCTTATAAGTACTTTCTCTACCCTTAGTTTTTATTTTTCTGCTCTAACCGAATACCCCTTCTTATCAAGCTTGCCTAGGGATATCAAGTTCCTCCCTAGTTTAAGAACATGCCTTACACTATGTAAATCCCTAATTTCTCCACCTTGCATCCTCAGCCTTATGTCACTAACTCTCATGATCTCACAAGTCATATCATTCTCCATTAGAGCTTTACCTCTTTTGACTTTGTAATTGGTAAATATCAATCTGTCGGGATACATATGGACGCTGCACCCTAAATCTAGTATCTATTTGCCATCGTACTTTCCCATTGAGGCTACCAATGTATCTACAATTTCAGTATCTTTCTCAGTACCAATTGTAGCCCACCCTCATTGGCCTTTTGATTACGGACAATCCTTCACAAAGTGCCCTTCTTTATTACAAAGGAAACACTTCTTGGATCTCCTCCTTGATTGGCTGCTCTTTCTCCCTTATGCAAGCAATGTTGCTCCACTCTCGAACTTAAATCTCTTTGTCAATTCTTTTGAGTTCAATAATGTCTTGACGTCATTCATTGTTAAAGAATCTTTACTATACAGTAGTGTATCCACAAAACTTTCATAGCTCTTTGGCAACGAACTTAACAAGATTATGGTCTTGTCTTCATCCACAGTCTTAATGCCCAATTGCTCAAAGACTTATGATGATCTTGTTAAACTCATCAATGTGAGCTCTTAATGACGATCCCCCATGCATTATTGGTTGATTCAGTTTCTTCTTCATAAGAAGTCTATTTGCAAGATACTTCTTTATATATAATGCCTTGAGCTTCCATAGTCCCAAAGCAATTTCTTCATCACCAACTTTCTTTAATACTTCGTCGCTTAATGCTAGAATTATGATGCTGTGAGCCTTTTTTTGAATCATGTCCCAATCTTTCTGCCTGGACTTTGAGGTTGTTATCCCTTCGTTAGTTAAGGAGCCGACTTTCTCTAAAGCTGAGTCTAACTCTTCCTTCACTAGTAGAGCCATAACATTCTTCCTCCAAAGATTGAAGTCATTCATCCTATTGAACTTCTCTATTTCTTGCTTGATTGCAATCATAGTTTAAATACCTCAAGTGTGTATTATCGAACTTGGCTTTGATACCAATTTGTTGAGGGAGGAAACGCCTTTCTCCCTCTTGAAATTAGGTTAAAGCAAAGAACCCCAAGTTTAATCTAGAACCCTAACCTCCTTGCACAACGAAATAACTTATTTATTAAGCAAAATAGTAAGAATTCAAAGTAGAATATAAAAGATCACAACACAATCATACGTGGTTCGGCTAATTGCCTATATCCACAGTAGATCCAAGGATCCTAATCTCTCTTATTAACTCGCTAGAGATTTTAACAAGGAAAATCCAATGAAGAACCTTCAAAAGAACCTAATGTTTAGTGTACCCTTACTCTACCATGAATAATGAACACCTAAACAATGGTTTCACCCTAGCACACACAAGCACTTAGTGTCTACCAAGTTCTTCCCCTTTCTTAAAGTCTCTCTAATGTTTAATCTAAAATAAAGGGTTTAAAAGTGTTTATATAGGGTTTATTTCATGCCTACTAACCCTATTCCTTGTTGGAGTAAGAGTCATCTTGTTTTGGAAGTTATAAACTTTCCAAAACTTGAAATCCTGCACAAAAATGAAAAATTCCCAGCTTTGGTGCCACGACGCTAAGCTTAATTGTGCCTAACACCGCAGTGCTGATGACCCAACGACGCGGCGCTGGGCTTCTGGTCTGGGCCTCACGGTGCTCAGCCCTGGTACCTCTTCCACGCGTTTTCTTCACTTTCTTCGTGTTTTTTAGTCCTGTTTTACTTCCTCTTTCATGTCTCACACATCTTAAACTCTTTATATGTGTCCCACATGTTTTAGACTTTTTGTGACTCTCCTCTTTGGTATTCATCTTAATTCTTATCCAACCAAGATTGTTGAATCACCAAATTTTCAGAGAGGTCTCGTTGGGATTCTCTTACATTTATCAAATATTAAAATAATCCATAAGTGTCAAAAAGTTAATAAAATAGTTGATTTCGAATAAAAAGATCGTAAATAATTATTTATCAAATTTAGGGAGACCTATATTTGTATATGAGGGACCCTAAGCCCTATTACAATTTTAAATATATTTTTTAAAAAAGTCTGGATGGAACTAGAAAGCTCTCACTCACCAAATATAATTGTTGTCCTTTATTTTTATTCGAACTCAGTTTACCACGAGCGTCTTGCATATTTACAACTAATTAAATTATGAACAAAAGATAAAATTATTATTTAAATTTTATTATTATGTCATACTTTTTTAACATAGGAGAGGAGAAGTTTAAATCAAGACATCTATTAAAATAAAATTAAATATATGTCAACCTTTTACTATCAAACTATTATCACAAGCATGCACTAAAGTTTTAAATAGATAAGCGGTTGTTTTGTTTTTAAATTTTAGCCTCTCATAATATATAAGTTTAGTCCGTCATAGTATATAATTTTTACAAGCTTTTATAAGACTTAAACTTTTATAATTTGGTCCCTAAAAAAATATACTTTAGCCTATATAACTTTTAAATTATGACACTATAATGTTAGAATTTAAAAAAAAAAGAGCATATTTTATGATGTCATCATCTTATAATGTATTTTTCTTAGGCTCGACCCTCATAGGATTTAAATTTTTGTATTTTAACCCTCTATGGAATAGATTTTGACCATTTTTATAAATATATAATAAATAAAGACATGAAATTATATTAGGATATAAACTACAGGACGAAGACATTGTAATAAATAAATCCTATCAAGTACTATTGTATGTGCATTCCATTATAATTAGAGGTAGTAAAATGGGTTACGATATGATTACTCAAAAAGAATTCAATATGCTTTAAGTGAATATAGGTAAAGAAAAATTGACACGATTAATAAACAAGTTGAATACATGTCACCTATTTATTAATTGTATCAAATATGTGTTTCAGTTTTGTGATTTTCATATTCATTTAAGTCATGTTAAACTAAACGAATCAAATTAATTCATTTAAAAATGAATTAGTTTCTATTCATTTAAGATGCAAATAAGACAGAATTTCAATTATAAAATTAAACAAATATAATTAAAAAAATAAAATATATAAAAATATGTTTATCGTGACTTAAACGTATTTAACCCTATTAAATGAATCGAATATTTTATGTAAACAAATCATATTTGGTGTTATTATTCATTTAAATAAATATAATCATAAACGAATCGAATAGTATATAATCGTATAAATGATTTGAATTTGATTCTTTTTTTTTAATGTATCTAATCATGTTGTGTTGTGTAATTTGTATATTAAACTAATCAAATCTATATTTGAGTATTTGATATATTTACGTAAACGAATCATATATGAATATGATAAAAAAAATTTAATACCCTATATTAACACAACACGAATACAATTTGTTTACACGAATTGCCACTTCAAATTATAAGGCGAATGGCCATATTTTTATACAAGTACAAAAGGTGTGGGAGTAGTATTTTGTCGATGTGGGTCTTGGTGGAAGCCACTGCTATCTCACGATTCTTTCCCTTAGATTTCACCACTTTAGTTTTATTTTACAATGCTAAAAAAAAATCTAATGGGCTAAAAACCTAAGTAAAATAATAAAATTTTATAACGCATAGTAGTAATGTGCTCAAAACTACCTTATTAAAAATCTTATCAATAAAATTTAATGGGATAAAATCTTATTGAAGGAAAAAAAATAGTACAATGCATGTTTATAACTAATGTAATTCTTCTTTTGGAAGAATGTGCTTCCCTGCTTCAGCAATTTTCCTAATTAAAGCTCCTTGTTAAAATAACATCCATCAATTTATTGAGAAAAGACATGTCAAAAGCACTTTGTCAAAGTAACATCCATCAATTTATTGAGCGGACACATGCCAATTTTATAAAAAATTTCTCAAAGGTTGATGTTTGAAGGGATTTAGTGACGCTTCTGCAAAATTATTAGTAGAGCATATTTATTTAATATTAATCTTCTTACTTTGCTGTAACTTATGGGTGTGAAAAAATTTTAGAGAAATATATTTGTTTCTATCTCTTGTAATGTTTTTGCCTCTAACTTGAACAATATAAATAACATTGTCGTTATTTATAATAGTTAGAATATCTGTTACGGATGGTAGGCTGCATATACTTTGAATATGATGAATGATGGATCATAATCATATGCATTCTCTGCTTGCTTCATATAGTGCAAGAATTTCAAGATGATTGGAGGAGGTGGCAATAAAGGTTTACTTTGTAGATCGTCATGGGATTGCAGTTGTTGAAGTTGGTGCTCAAGCACCATTCTAATTTTGTATAAATCTTATTTATATTTATACAATATGTATTTATATAAACAGTTATTTTATTATATGGTATTAATCTTTTTCTATTCATACAATTTACATCCATACTAAGAGTTAGTATTTCTAAGAGTTAGAACCTAGTATGAATTAGGACAAAGACCCGAGAATATTTATTATAGTGACATAGTTTGCAAGTAGTTGTAAATTGTGTTAAGAAATGTCATTATATAGTATATTCTTCAAATTGGTTCCTAGTAATAGGTTTAATAATATGGGTCAATTATTTAAACCGAAAATACTGGTGTATATTTATATCTAGAATGATCATACAGTTAATATTAACAAATCGTGAGTTTAGTGGAAGCTTGTATAGATATATAGGTGTTAAGTAGGGACTTGATACTAAACGGACTCATGAAGACATCTAATAGACATTCTATAAAGCCGTTAATGGATGGTCTTCTTGAGTTGAGTAGTATTTGTTGTCCTTTGACCTAAGTACCACGGTGGGCTTGTGAGTAATCAACTATACTTAGATTTCACACATGTCAGAAACCTTTTATGGTCTGACCTCTAGGTGTCGTTGGGTATGGTACGATACTCATAGAGTCTGATATGCGTAGATATAGAATTTATCAACTCATATGATTAGGCCATATGTCTTGATACTTCGAGATTGTATTTTAGAAAGTCTTTTGAGTAAAAGCAGTTAATCAAAAAATGTTTCTATAAAGTAAAACATTATCGCAAAGGAGTTTGTAAATATTATTTATTAAAATACAAATTCGAATATAAGTTTAAAGAGAGCGGATAGAGACTTAACGGTATATCTATGTCTTTACTATTCTAAGATATAAATGACAAAATGATTATACAAATATGGTTAATCTTAACTTGTATGGTTTTACGCGCTGTTTTATTATATACGTAACATGTGTGTGGGGCAATGTTCATGTACATATGAAAAAATTTCATAAGATAAATGGAACGAGTGTGAACCTAGGGAGTCTCACAATATGAAGTGTACTCATTGAGTACTAGAGTAGTACATAAGGTCAAAAAATTTGATACAATAAAATAAATTTTGAATAAGTATGATTCGGTGTTAACACCTCTCAAGAAATACACGTGTCAAATTCTAAGTGTTAGAATTTGACACATGCCAAAGTATAATTTAAAACCAAATTAGTATTTCATAATTCTCTTTTATTATTTTATATTATTAAATTATTAATGAAATAAATATTTATTTGATAATTAGACACTTGTCATGTTTCATGTATTTTTATCTCTCATTTTCATTGTTAAAATACATAATGTATAAAAGTCAAACAATAAATGAAATAATGCATGTGATATGCATTATGTCAAAGAAAAAGAAAATAATGGGTTGGCAATTTGGTTTGGTTGAGAGACAAAGAAAAATGTTTTTTCATTAATTTATCACCTAAGCCTTATTATAATAATATTTATGACATATTTTTCAAATTTGTTTGGTGAGACAATGACTTTTGATGACTTTTGAGTATTTAAAAATAAAATAAAAAATAGGTTAATGAGATACATGAATGCAGAGTGTGAAAGAAAAGCGAGAGAGTTCTTTAATTTGATCATTTCTTCTCTTTTTGGTGTCTTGGTGTCTTGAGAGGAAAGTTCTCTAAGACAAGTCTTACACTTGTAGAGAAAAATAAAAGAGTTTAAAAAAATTGGTTCAAGTGTTAAGCTTGAAAAACTTAAACACCAAGGTCAAATCCTACATAATTTAAAAGCTACCATTCTAGAGGTAAAATACCCACATTAATTTTAGCCTAAAATTGTTCTAGAGTAACATTTCTTATGAGCTCTACAGTTGGATCTCAACAATTAGTAAAGCTACTTTCATCTTGGTAAGTACTTTCAATTTATTAATATAGTATAATTGTTATACATATAAATATATATGTGATATTATATATATATATATGTGTGTGTGTGTGTGTGTGTGTTTAAGTGAATTAAATGAGTGTAATATGTATATATGCTTTTGTGGCATATTAAAAAACTTTTGAAATTGTATTTACACTCATATCATCACATACTATTACAGCTATAAAGTAAAAACACATCTCGTTTTCACATGGGCTTTATAGAGATAAGGTAAGTATTATGTATCTACATAACTAACATCACAATGATATCCAGTTAATGCAGAACTAAATCTTATCAATAAGCTTACTATAAAAATTATGTTCGGTCTGGTATATTGGGTTAAATATAATAAAGCACTAATTACATTAAAATATGACACTTTTGGTCCAAGTATTTTCTCATTATATTATTTGAGATTTAATGCATCATTTTCATAATCAAGAGACTGAACAACCATATGAGTACTTAACAGATGGGCTTTATCCATATTGAATATTCTCAAAATCTTTTCAATATAGGTAAATTGAAAGATAAAGGTTTTGTTTAATTTGTGCTCAATCCACCGGTCGAGTAAATATTTAGTCTTTCCAAAGTCTTTCATTTCAAATTTCTTTTTTAAGTATTCAGTAATCTTTAGGAGCTCTTTAAGAGTCTTAATCAAATTCATGTAATCTACATATACAAGCATAATGACAAACTCCAAATTCTGACTTCTTTATAATTATAAAGAGACATATTAGATTATTAATTTATCATTCTTTTATCAAATATTCACTTAGGTAGTTGTACCACACGTGCCTATATTTTTTTAATCTATACAAAGATATTTATAGTGTAATTGAATATAAATCGAAATTAATTGCTTCGGGTATGTTGAAATCTTTCAAGGATTTTTATGTAAGCATCTATGTCAAGTGATCTACATAGGTAAGCTAGTACTACATTCATAAGATGCATATTAAACTTTTTTTTAGACTGCCAAGCTTATTAAAAATCAAATGTAATTACATCAATCATGAAAAAAAAAGTTTCATCATAATTAATACTAGATTTCTGCGAGAAACCTTGATCAACGAGTCTTAATTTGTATTTGGTGATCTTGTTATTTTTGTTAATTTTCATATAAAAACCCATCTATATCTATGAGTTAGACATCTTCAAGTGTCCAGACTATAAGTCCAAATACTTCATGCTTAGTTATGAGAGTCAATTTTATTTGAATTACTTTTTTCATTGGAGCCAATTATGCCTCTCTTTGTATTTATCAATAATTGTGGCTCAAAAATATCATTCATAATTTCAGTAGCTACTGCTAATAAAAAAATATTATTGACAATTATTTCATTATGTTTCCACATGTGTAAGCTTAATTTGTACTCATTTTAAAATTCTTGTGCCTCTTTTAAGATTAATGTCTCTTCTGAGACTTTTATCTCTTATAGGAATTGTATCTTTTCAAGGACTTGTGTCTCTTCAGAAACTTTTTGTCTTTTAAGGAACTTGTGTCTCTTTAAGTACTTATGTCTCTTTACGAACTTGCATCTCTTTAGGAACTTGTGTCTCATTTAGGAACTTGTGTATTTATTGACTCAAGTATCATTTTTAATAAGTTGCTAATTTTTCACTTTCTTATTTTATAAAATAATATTTTTTGAACCAAGTGGTCAGCCATGTTTCAAGCGTGCAACAAGCAATTAATTTGCTACCATTTTATTAAGTTATTCTTATAGAAATAATTACTCGAGCTAATGTATTGATAACTGATGTATATGATTTGTGTTGTTTTTGGAGTTTTTTTTAATGAGAAGTTTTCTGAAATGGAATAATATACTTTTGTTAAATAGTACACATAGATATAAAAGCTTGTTTAACTAAACTTTTCGTAGACTTGAGTATGGTCATAAATTGAACGATTATTAATATTAATTTATTAATGGCAATTATCATTCGGCTACTTTAATTTTTGTTGTATTTTAATTGATTACAATAAGTATTAAGGTGTAACACTTAACTACTCTTACTTTTACAAAGTATCGATCATTAAGCTACAAAACTATTTAACATCATCTATTTCAAGTTAATGATGAAGGGACAAATGAATCATTTAATGAAGACTAATAAAATATGATAATTCTGGTTTCTTCTTTCTTTACTATTTCTGCTTTTTCTTTCTTCTTTTTCCTAACTCATTAGATCATTTTTTTTTTCTATTCATAATATATAAACCAAATGTCCTCAATTTGGGTTTGAGCAGTATTTAAACCTTAATCTCTTGGATTTTACTAATTAAATTAATTAACACACATAAATTTTTTAATCAAATCCCACTATGGCCACTAATCCAACTATTACGCCAAAAAGCTCCCTCTTTGTCTCTTCTTTTTCCTAATTCATCAAACCCCAAATTGCCTTCTCTTTGTGGTTTTATGATGAGCATATGATGATTCTAAGAAAATTTAAAAATGATATTGTTATAGGCTTTGGGCTTATAAGAGTGGGCATAAGATTCAAGTATTTAACTCAAAATACTAGTTTGGTAGGTGAGTGACCATCCTACTTATAAACACAAGTATCAACCTTTTTTAACTAATGTAGAAGAACTAACTCACTTAACAATCCTCTCCCTCAAACAAAATCTTAGTCGGTGGTGGCCTAACACCAATTCTTTCATTCGATAGTAACTCTATCCATATTTCAACTAATAGGGTTTGACTTTCGTACCACTTGTTGGGTTTAGGAGGGAAGGAAGGAGATGGGGACTCTTGAACCTATAAGGGCTTGCCCCAAATATAAGTGTCCAATTCAAAAGATTAGCCTAGTTGGTAGAAGGGCTATCTTACTTATAAACTTAAGTATCAACCTTTTTTTAGCCAATGTAAGAGATCTAACTCACTCAACAAATATGTTGGCAAAGAACATTAAATTATTGAAGAAGAAACTAATTTTGAGTGAGAATTCAGTTAAAGATTTAGTGTGGAGTTTTGGCTTTGAAAACAAAGTAAGATAAGACAAAGCTAAAGTGTGGAGTTAATGTGGCAAAATTTTGTAGTATATCATTGGGACAATGTTTGTAAATTAGGAGCATAGCAACTTATTTGAGTTATGGTAAATTTTATCCATTTTAGGATTAAAATGGATCATTTATGCTTTATGTAAACAAGCAGTTGAAGAAAGTTTTTGTTCATGTATAAATTTTTATGAAGGGATTTGCATATGTCCAATGTTCTACTAGAATAATGAATCTACTTGAATTTGCGGGGAATTGAGGTTAGAGCTTCGTCAAATAAGGCATGGCCAAATTCAACTTACAGTGAGCGAGGTTTGGATTAAACCTGGGTTGTAAAGTAGCCAGCAAATTTTAGAATTTAGGTACTTCACAGGGAAGGATGGGTGAAATTCAATAGTAAGGTTAAGATAAATCAATAAGCAAAGATCTAAATCTTAGGTTGAAAAATAAGAACAAAGATAAAAAGGTAAATCGAAAGATAAATTGTATTAAGTAGTGAATATGATGTGTGTTGAATGAATCCCTTCACAACAATTTATCAAGCTTTTATATGCCTATCAAAACTTTATTCTAATTCTAATTTAAAAAGGAAAAAGAATCCTAATTAAATATAACTAAAATATCCAAATGAGCTTAATGTACAATTTAGAGAAGTGAACCTAAATAAACTCATTATATACAATTTTGTGTCATGTCAACATTTTTATAATCCTATTGAAATTATTCTCAAACATAAGTTGTAATAGCATAGTCATTTGGAATAAGTGCATTTTTTTAGGGATAAGAACATTTTTATCCTTCGAATTTGGTCTATTATCCAATTTTATCAATCTAATTTTAAATTATCCAAATTTGTCCCTCTCTATTAGTCAGTTGCTATTATGTTTGGCAGAAATGTAATTATTTCGGTATAATATCTGTTTTACCCCTGATGGTTATGAGCATATACTGTGATGTTTAAAGTGGCTGACACAACATCAAAAAAAATTTAAATATTTATGTGTCAATAAATAGTTTTCAAATTGACACGTGGCACATTTGGATAGATTTGATTTTAATACTAGTTTTTAAATTTATTTTTAAAAATAAATTATTTAAAAAAAAACAAACCCTTCTATTAGTATAGACATCCAACGGTGATAAGTCACCGCTAATCACTGAACTCTAACAATAAAAATGATCAAAATTTATATCATTAGACTCTATTTTTCGTGATCTACATAATGGCGAGATCATTTTTGACAAAACAAAATATCAAAAGATAGCAAACTATGAAATGGAAGCAGCCACCAGCGATGTATGTCAAAAAAGGCAGTGGTGACGTGTAATGTTGTGGCCGTCACCCTCTTCCACGGGAACGGTGATTCACATTAAACGGAGCAACGGTGATGTGCACTGTCGGCACTGTTGGATAGATTGGTCACTAATCTATCCAATGAAGCGGCGGTGACATACACCACCAGCACCGTCGAATAGATCGGTCACCGATCTATCCAACGATGTTGGAGGCGCATGTTACCACCACCTCTTTTGACGTGCACCATCGATGGCTGTTGCCTCCTCGCCAATCTATCCAACGGTGCCTATAATGCACGTCATCGCCACCTTGTCTAATGTGTACCGCAGGTGGCTGTCGCCTCCCATGGCTCTCATTACATATTTGACCGTCTTTTGATATTTGTTTTTGTCAAAAATAATCCCACAATTATATAGATCACGAAAAATAGAGTCTAATAATATAAATTTTGATCATTTTTATCGCCGGAGTCCGATGGCCAACAATGGCTCTACGTGATGGTGGTTGTCCACAGTAGAGTTTTATTTATTTATTTATTTAATAACTTATAATTATTTGACACGTATCACTGTGTATGAATTTTTCTTATTAAATTATAATTTTTCCTTTCAAAAGTAAAATCAACGGTATCTAAACTAATAAAAAATGACAAATTTGGATAATTTAAAATAAAAACGATAAAAAATTGAATAACAAACTAAATTAAAGAGACAAAGATGTCCTTATTCCTTTTTTTATGTGTACTGAAGGTTTCGAGCTCTTGTATAAAAATAAAAAATTTGATAAATTTTTTATTATTTATGCTTACATAATGGTCTTATCTAATCTTGTTAGTGACATTTATGTATTACCTTTCTAATGAAATGTATATTAAAAAAGTTATAATTAAATAATATCTCAAAAAAAAGATACTGTAAGCAAATGTTATAGATTAATATTTATTTTAATCAATTAAAATATAATCAAAATTTAAGTATTTAGATTATAATTATTTTTTAAAAAAATATTTAAATCCGTAATGCTTTAAGAAATAAACATATAAACTTTAATAGATTCAAAAAAAATCATCGATATATAATTATTTTTGTTATTTTAATAAAAAAATATATTTAAACCTTTAAAATTTAAAAAAAAAAGAGATATACAAATTTTTTTTTTGTTAAAATAAATAAAAATCGTTACTTAATAAAGATATTAATAAAAAAATTAAAATTATTGAAATTTATATGTTTTTTTTCTAAAGTATTCAGGGTTTGGATTTTTTTTTTTTTAATAATGAGTGGAGACTAGCTTTCATTTGCTATAGTTCTCCACCGATAACTTCTTGTGGGTAAATTCCAAAACTACGTGGAATGACTGAATACTAAGAAACATAATAGTTATAAAGTGGTGTTAATTGCATATGGACAATTGGGGTTGGTACAAATTAACGTCGTTTAATTGCTTCATAAATTGCCCACAAACTATTTGTTGTGTCAAATTTAAATCATTGGGATTTGAGAGAAAATAGAAAGTTTCTGTAACATCAAAGCTCATCAAGAGAGAAAAAAAAAAGTTTGTTTATAAAATCTGAATCTATTGATTAATTAAATATTTTTTGTTTCAAATTTTTTTACTAGAGAAAAAGATATTTTTATCTTTAAAATTTAATTTAATACTTAATTTTAAATTATTAAATTATTTTTTTTATTAGTAAATTGTCGTTTAAATTCACAATAAAAAAATAAAAAATAATTTGATAAAAAAATTGACACGCAAGATATTCTATCATAGTCACGTGTCAAATAATTATTAATTACTAATAAAAGACTAATTTAAACAGACATGTGATACAATATAATAAATTTTATTATTTAATATTTATTTTTAAAATTTTATATTACATTTATAATAATAAAAATATAAAATATTAATAAAAAAATATAATCAAGCTCGCTCTATCACTCAATTCATTCTGTCTCCTCAACTTCTCCGTCACAACTTACTTTTTACTTCCATTTATATGAAAATTTTAAATTCCTCTTAATTCTCATTAAAATCAAAATGAATTCAAATCACGATCAGCCTTGATAATGAAACAAATCAAAACATCTGCTGAAATTATAACAATAATCATTTAGTTATAATTGACTTATTTTCTTATCTTAAACTCAATATAAACGTTAAGCTCTCAATTTCATTTTCTTTAACTTTCTCAGTTACCAAATATTTATTAATGTCAAAATTAAATATCCATTTTATAATTAAATACTCATTTTTTTTATCTTAAATCATGTACCCACTATTAAAATTAAATACTCATCACAATATTGCTGGGAGACAAGCGAAATGAAATTTTTGGATTAGGAAACATTAGCTCATTAGTTGCAAAAAGATTAGATGATTTTGGGTGATGCATATCTTATAACTCAAGGAAGAAACTAATGAAACCTATCACATGGAAGTGAAACAAGATCAAAATCACCACGTGTCCCTTCAAGGTTAGCAAATCAAGATCCAAATACACACGGGTGAGTTTGAGAGACTTAAGAAGGAAATGAAAAAGGTTTGCTTTTAAATTGAGGCTAGGGAATTTGGAATTTAAAATTTGAAATTTGAATTGAAGAAGAAAGAAGAAAATATATATATTAAAATTTGGACCTTTTTGAGTATGTTACAAGTATTTTTTTTTATTAATGATCAATTATTAGTTGACATGTGAATATAACAGACACACGGTAAAATAATCTGTGATTGATGCATGAATTTTAATAAGAACATAAATGTTATTATACATTAAATTGAGTTTTTTTATTAGATTAAACAATAATTAACTAATGAAAAGAGATAAAATTGGGTAATTCACAACACAAAGACAAAATTGGGTTTTAGGCTAAATTCTAAAGATAAAAATGTCTTTATCTTCTTTTTACCGTGTCAAATTCAAATTATTAAAAGAAAATAAAAATTTTAATTAAATAAATATTATATGTTTTGAGTTTTATAAATATGTCTTTTGCCTTTATAGATATTTTTTTAAAAGGCTTTACAGTTTTTTTTTAATACATAAAATACTTCTACTTAATTAAAGGGACTCAAATCTCATAATTTAGTGAGTTTATAGATGATATGAAATGTGACAATTAAATATTTTGAGAAAGTCATATTTACAAATAAAATTTTTTATGTTGTTTAAGAAAAACTTTTCATTTTTGAAGGTTTAGGTAGTGTAATATTTACAAATATTTTTTAGAAAACATAATATATATTTCAATAAAAGTCTAGTGGTAACTCTAATCGATGCAGTTGTTACTTTTAAATCAACCACGTTTTTATTTTGCTTTATTTGTATTGTACTAATAAAATTATTATAAAAAAATATTAAAATAGAGAAACGTGATTAGTTTAAAAACAACGATAAATACAATCGTGACTAATACTAGTATTCTTAAGAAATACTATTATTACTCGTGTCGAATGAAGCCCTAAGTCCTTTTTTTCTCTCTCACGCCGCACACTGCTTTTTGTCCAACATAGATTGACATCAAATTGTGAGTCGCCAAATAACTCATACGGTTCCGCTCGTCTCATCGTTGTCTAGACTATCAACGACTGACGATCACCACCGCGGCAACTCAAGCGAACACTGCTTCAATCCCTGCCGCCGGTTGCTGTTCGAAATCATATTTTTGTGTCCATTGGAGACGAGATTTGAAATCAGCATTATTTGTCCACATGGGGAGGGAGCGGAAAGGTTTCGGATCGCTGTGCAAATTCCTGAGACAAGAAATGATTTTTTTTTGTTTTAACCAATATTTCACCACAAGTTTCTTGCGGTGTAGTGGTCATCACATTTGTCTAGCATACTGTGGGTTCCCAGTTCGACTCTTCACAACAATATATCTTCAAGCAGGTTTTGCCATCTTTCATTTTTTTGTTTTTTGTTTTCTGTTTTCCCTTTTTGTTTTTTTTCTTTTCGGCGTAATGAATCTTCCCATTTGTCATGCAGTTGACCAGGTTCAAAATTTGAGCAATGGTGTTTGTTGCCTAATTTTTTGTGTGGTCAATTTCATTTATTTTTACTTGGTTATTAAAAAGTTTAGCTTTGTATTTAATCTTTTTATAAATAGCGTTATTAAAGTTCTCAAATTTTGAACCTTTACATTAATTACCGTCTTGTTTTTATTTATTTTTTAAAATTATGAAAATACATTATCTTTTTATAAGAAAAAATATAAAAAGATAGTGTATTAGAATAGAATAATTCATAAATAATTATTTATATTTATAAGGTATGAATCAAAATTCTAATCAAAAGTATAATCCAAATCTAATTCAAAATATGTATGTAAGAGTTAATTCAAACTTTGATTAAAAATAGTGTTTGACCTGATTTAAAGTCTACCTTCGTTGGATGCTCTTAGATAGTGGTAGATTGTAATTGACTAATGCAAATTATATATAATCTGGTACCTATACGTATAAATAAATATCTTGATGCATAATTTTATAAATTTATGATATGATAAGTAAAAAGCTCATTTTTGCAACTAAATTTAATTTAGAATCACCCTTTAACAAAGATATGCTCACATCTTTTTTCTTAAATGTTTGAGAACAAGTTCAAGTTGCTCTAATAGTATAATTTTTTTTTTAAATGAAATTAATAATAGATTTGCCTTTTTTTATTAGCACTTGAGTTGGGCTATTCTCTACAATTGGTCTTGATTTAAATGGGTTTTAATTGAACCCTCACAACTATTGGGCTTATACATTGAGTTGAGCTATATTTGAATTGGATCTAGATAAGTCATGGTAGACCCTTTGCCACTAGTGTCAACTTTAAAAAAATAAAAAGAAATTTCACTCTCATAATTTAAATTTCTTCATAGTTTATAAGAGTAGCTTGCTCAAAAATTAATTTTTTTTTTTAAAAAGTACAATCTTTTATGATACGAAGAACAAACATTTATCCCTATAGTGTTTTACCATTAAAGACAATTTTACTGAGAACAAACAATTTATTATTTCGATAAGTTTGAACTTTATTTTTCATCTCTTTACAAACTCACAATATTAACTCTCTTCAACTCAATGTCAAATTTAACTCTCATCTGTTCCCCCAGTTTCTTTTTTATTTTCTTAAATTTTGTTTTAAAAAAAATATTTTCATTTCTGAAGATTTAGGAAACATAATGTACATTTAGATAAAATATAGTTAAATAATTCATTATAATTAAGGCTATTTTTGAGATTTTAAGAGGTGCATAGAGTATAATTATGATTTAAAGTTTTATTAACAGATTTATTAAGTAAGAGAGTGTTTAAAGAAATTCTGGATTCAAATAACTTCATCTTTTATTTATTTATTTTTATTAAACATAGATCCAAACATTTGAAATAAAAGCAAATAATTTTTCTTTACTTTTTTTTTGGCTAATAAACATTCTACAGCATCATTTTCAATCATTAAGTTACAAGTTTTGCATAACAATTTTTCTTCTTGTACATATATATTTTTGAAAGGATTAGATTACAATTTTTCGTTTCTTTAATAATGTGATATTTGATTTATTTGATGTTATCATTCAATCAAAACGTCTCGCTGATTACAAGTTGAGAGAAGTTTTAAAATTAATTTTTTTAAAAAATTAGTCTTTGCACTAATATGTAAAAAAATTAGTCTTTGCACTAATATCTAACTATCGCGGAAGCATTCAATTACAAGTAAATAAGAGATTAAAAGTAAAAACAAGATTAAAAAAGAATATACATACACTTAATTATGTGGTTTGGTACAACGCTTATGTCTACGATAGATCAATAGATCCTACATTCTTTTATTAAAGTTCATAAAAGAACTATAAATTATCACGCTCTCTTTCAAGATATTATTAAGGTATACAATATAGAGAACTTGTAAAGGATTTATTAGTACTCCTTTTATTCATACAGAAAAAGACACTCACTATAGTTCTATCATAATACACCAAAGTACTTTGTGTCTACTTAACTTTTTATTTTCTCTTGGTGTCTCTTTTTTTTGAATTAATTCTAAGAAGTTACAATAATTTATATAGTGTTTACAAAATTTTTAAAAATTTTAAATCTAGTTGAAATAATAGTCTATGCGTGTAAAAGTCCAGATTCCACTTAAAAAAGTAATCCAAGTTAAAAATATAAGATTTATTTTGAAATTGAACGTCACGGCGTCATAAGCCAGTACAACGGCGCAAATGCAACCTTGACCTAGTGTCGTGGTGCACTTAGATCAGCACTGCGGCGCTAGAGCTTCTGACTTCAGCATCGCGGTGCTAGGTATCCAACTATGTGGCATTCACACATGAAAATTGTCTGCTCATGTTTTTACGCTCATCCTTATTTCTAACTTTCCATTTTGCTCCTTTTTTATATGTTATTTGTATACTTAATTTTTTATGACTGTTTATTAGTTTTTAATTCAAAATTAAACTTAAATATAATTTTGAATTACAAATTCTAACATTATATATTATTTTTTATTTTCTTTTATATGAAACAGGAAAGACAAAATGCCTCACGGAGATGGGTCTTGTGGGGCTTCGCTTCAAATGGAGTAATTTTTATAGGATTGAGGTAGGATATGGAGAAAAATTAATTCCTAATTTACTAATGGGGAGAGGATGGTGTTATTAATACTCCCTTATATATAAATATATAAAATATAAGCTTAATTATATTGTTAAACTATTTACAATACATTATCTCATGAAATTGATATAAGTTAGGAGTAGTTTATTTGTTGAATTAAGATTTTTTAAGTTAAGTTTTATTTAAAACTTTTAATGATCCTTTAACACATATTTTGTATTGGTCATGGGCGGTCAATTTTTTTTAACTTTTTTTAGTAATTATCAATTTTCACCAATCATATGTTAGTAAAAAAGTTAGGTGAAAGTTTTGCTTAGGAGAGGATTTAGATCCTTGTTTGTTATGTAGGAATGAAGTTTTAAATTTCATGAATTTTAATAAGAGAAGATGAATAATTAGTAGAAAAATAAATGATGTTAGATGATACTAAAATATTATTTAAAATATTATTTTTATATTTTATTTATTATTTATCTAAAAATTTGCTTATTTTTGTATTATTAAAGGAAATTGTCATATTATTTTAATTTATCAGTTTGATACTTTTCTTTAATCATATTATAGTCATTACATTAAATAATTTTTATATTGTATATTTAATATTAATAAATAAAAATAGAAAAATTAGGTAAGGATAAAATAGTCATTCTCTATTTTTGCACTATGAAATTTAATGGGGAATAGAGTAAAAAATGAGGTTTAAAATAAAAAAAAACAAAGAAAATAAGGAAAAGGTTGTCCAGCCTTGGCCCGACCCATTGTCATCTCTAATATGAGAGGACAATTCAATCGATTTGGTCCTTTTCAGTGAAACAAAGGTAAAGTGTGGGAAATCATTTTTTTTAAATAAAATTTTTTAAAAATCATTATCCTTATTTAATTTTTTTTTGTCAAATTACTATTTCCCTAATCAAACTTTGGATCTCGAGGTAAATGAATTTGAACAAATTTATAAAATTAGAATATAAATTTATATCTTATTAATATTAATTATGCGTGAGCCAATTCTCGATTCATTGATCAATTATATATAATTTAAATAGTATATAAATAAATACCACATCATTTGTCATGTTTAGTAATATTTTTTTTTTAAGTAAATAGGAACTAATTTTAATTTAAAGTCAAGAGTTCCAAAGTGAAAAAAGAAAGTATAAAAAATTACAGAGGAAATAGAGGGAATAGGAAATGGGGACAAAAAAAGAAATGGGCAGTGGATCTTGAATCTGTCTACAATGGCACAAACTCTTTCAAAAAAGCTTTAAAAGGGCTTTAGTGTTTAGAGTTTGCCTTTTCAATTCCTTCACTTCGATGGTAAGAAAAGATTATTCCTTTACCTGAACCAAAGCAAGATGATGATGCATATGGGACAAATCACATATTTAAAGGAAAAAAAAAACGTATTTTAATTTGTACATTAGATGTAAATGTATAGTATCTAATGGGATCGTTCTATATAAATAAAATACACACATATGTACTTGTGGGCTTACATCAGCAGCAAGTTAAGTGACTTTTCTAATTAAGGTCAGAGGTTGAGTTTTCGAATATTAAGACAATTAATAAATTTATTTTTTTATGAGAATTTTTTAATCTAAGTACGGTGTATTTAAAATTTTATGTGTTGTTTTTAAAAATTTTTAATTATAAATTAATTATAATATTAATTATGTAATCTGATATAATATCAAATATAGCTTTAACATGATAATATATTTGATATAATCTTTAAAAAATAATATACATATATTATAGTTTCATTAGATGCGCATACATACAATACACTAGTTAATGAATTTTTATTTTTTATATTTTTTTAACATGCAGAGAATAGACTTTTACATTGTGGTATAACTTTCGAGCAAAATAAAAAAACAAGAATAAGTAAAAAAAATACTATAAACTAATTTTTTTTATGACTGCAACACATTATTTTTTTTTATATATAAACAACTTAAAATTAGGTAGTGATTCAAATCTTGGTGTTCTCTTTTTTGTGAGAGTCCCACCTCTTATAATACGGGAGAAACCTTCTTTTTTTTAAAGGTATAAGAAAGTTGATTAAAAATCATCGCAATATGATATAGAGAGTTAGCCAAGTATGTCGAGTACATGAGGATCGAAGACGGATGTGAAAGAAAGAGAAAAAGCAAGATGCGATGCTTAGGCATGAGCGCTGCAGTGCCCAAAACAGAGCTTGAGTGTTGCGGTGCCCAGATGGGAATGCTCAGCGCCGCGACGCTCAGTGCAAGGAGTTATTTCCCGTTTCGATCTGGTTTATTTCGACTTCCACTTGTTCCAGGACTCTCTGATACGACTTCTACATATTTATGGTTAACCTAAGTTATCCCAAAGCCTATATAAAGGCTTTCTATTGGCTTGTAAACATATCTTTGTAATCCTTAAAAGATCTTAGTGATCAAAATATTTTTTATGATTCTTAGTGAGAGAAAATCCCTTAATTGTAAGAGGGAGTGATTACTTTTGTGAGCCTTTTTTATAAAAGGCATACTTTGTGAGTGCCTTGAGATTCAATAATAAGAGTGTGTGATTTTGATCCACCGTGGACGCAGGTAAGTTGCTGGACCACGTAAATTCTGTGTGTTCTTCTTTTACCTTTCTCTCTTTAGTTTCTTAATTATTTGATTTATGTATTATATTACTTAAGTTATATTTCTCTTTTTGAGTACTTTCGCTTAAACAAACTAGTATCAAAGTCAGGTTCTGAGCAAACATGATCACACCCAAGTATGAGGTAGAAAAATTCAACGGTACAAATGACTTCATCTATGGAAGATGAAGGATAAGGCATTACTGGTCAGTCAACAGTTAGGCTCGGCATTAGACGAGACTGCAACTCCATCTAATTGGCGTACTAAGGGACATTCAAGAAAGAGCTCACAGCACAATAGTTCTATCAATGAGCGATGACGTACTAAGGAAAGTAACAGGTGAGACGACGATGATTGGTCTTTGGAAGAAGCTTAACTCCTCTTATATGCAGAAATCATTGGCCAATAGATTGCATATAAAGAAGAAGTTGTATCAGTTGTCCATGTCAGAGGGGACACCGATGAAAGATTATATAAACACATTCAATAAGATTATTCTTGATCTTGGGTCTATCAACATTAAGATAGAAGATGAAGATAGAGCAATTATCCTACTAAGTTCACTTATCAAAAGTTATGAGAGCTTTGTTGATACATTACTCTACGGCAGAGAGAGTTTAACGATGAGTAATGTGAAATCATCATTAAACTCAAAGTTATTAAGAAAGTAGATCGAGGGTAATGCAGAAAATCTATCTGTAAGAGAAAAGCCCTCATATAGAAATGGAAGGAAAAATGACTCAAGATCAAAGTTTATGACTCTTAGGAAGTGCTATTACTGCAAGAAAGAATGGCACTTTATAAAAAACTGTCCAGAAAAGAAAGAACAAGACAAGAAGAAAGTGAATGTTGCGTTTGCCTATGATGATAGTTACGACAGTGCAGAGACTCTAATCACTACTAATGGTAAGAATACTGAACAATGAGTTCTAGATTATTGTTGTACATTTCACATGTGCCTGCACAAGTCTTGGTTTATAAATTTTCAGCCCATTAGTGGTGGTAAAGTGTTAATGGATAATGACTTTGTATGTCAAATGATAGGAATTGATAGTATTAAACTTAGGCTGCATGATGGGCGAGTAAGAGAGTTGACAGATGTTAGGTATGTTCATAACCTCAAGAGGAACTTAATCTCACTAGGGACTTTAGACCAGAATGGGTGTTCTATCAGAATCGACGGAGAGGTTTTGAATATATTAAAAGGTTTCATAGTGGTAATGAGATAAGAGAAGCGCAAATGTGTTTATGTGCTTAAGGGTAAAGTTATGAGTGGTTTTGTATCCTTTTCTGTAGATGATGAAAATATGCAAACAAAGTTGTGGCATCTTAGACTAGCACACCTAAGCGAGAGAAACCTGAAGAAGTTATTTAATCAAAAGGCGTTTAGTGAGGATAGGTTCCAGCCATTAGAGTTTTGTGAGCATTGTGAGCATTGTGAGCTTAAGAAAGCATATAGGGTGAAGTTTAGTACCACCGAGCATAAGACTAATAGAATTATTGACTACATATGCTCAAATCTTTGGGGACTAGCTCAGACCGCTACTCGTAGTGGTGCTAGATATTTTCTCAGTTTGATTGATGACTATTCAAGGAAGTTGTGAGTCTATGTATTGAAGTAAGATGATCAAGTGTTTGATACGTTCAAGACTTAGAAGGCTCTTGTTGAGTATCAAACTGGCAAAAATGTGAAAAGGCTGAGAATTGACCATGGCCTCGAGTTTTGCAATAGATAGTTTAATGGGTTTTTTGCCAAGCATGAGGTTGCAAAGTATAGAATGGTGAGATCAATACCACAGCAGAACAACGTAGCTGAGAAGATGAATAAGACCCTACTTGAAAGGATTAGATGCATGCTTACCAATGCGAATATGTCCAAAGCATTTTGAGGAGAAGCTATAGTAACTGCGGCTTATTTGATTAATAAAAGTCATTCCTCGGTAATTGACTTCAAGACTCAAGAAGAGAAATGGTCTAACAACTCTCCTAAATATAACTACCTCATAATATTTGGTTGCCCTGCCTTTGTACATGTTAAGGAGGGAAAATAGAAAATTGGAGCTATCAAAGGGGTATTTATACAGTATCTCGAAAGAATGAAAGTATAGACGGTGTACTGGTGTGGTGTGAAGACTTGACACCGCCAAGGAGTATCATAAGCCGTGATGTGACGTTCGATAAGACGACCATGTGAAAGCCTCCCAAAAAGATGAGAAAGAAGAACCTATGTCTAAGAAAGACTTAGCACCCGAGTCAATAGAAGTTGAAGTGGAGCTCGAGAGTAGATTTGATATACCCCCAGATCAGCATTTCAATAAAGAGATCTTTGAAGATGAACCAAAAACACTGGCGAGTTCCTCTAAGTCTACCTAAGGAAATACTAGACTCCTAAGATGGAACTTAAAAAGTACCAGCTAGCCAGAGATAGGCTAAGGAGAATGATTAACCTACCAATCAGGTATACATAAGTAAATTTAGTTGCTCATGCTTTTAATTATACTTACACTTTTGAGTTTGATAAACTTAGAACACATGGTAAGGCTATAAAGAGTGAAAACAAGAAAGAATGACAGCAGGCCATGGAAGAAGAGATTAGTTCTCTTAGGAAGAATAATACCTGAAAATTGGTGAAGAGACCTCAAAAGAAACTAGTTGGGTGTAAGTGGGTGTATAAGGTGAAGGGGAGGGGGGGGATACTGAGGATAGAGCTTACCAGATTTAAAGCACACATCTATTAGAATTTTGTTAGCCATGTGTGCAAACCTTGATTTACATCTAGAGTAGAAGATGTAAAGACAACTTTTCTGCATAGAGAGCTTAAAGAAACGATATACATGGCACAGCCACAAGGGTTTGAGAAACCCGAAAAAGAAGATCATATTTGTTTACTAAAGAAGTCATTATATGGGTTAAAGCAATCACCTAAACGGAGATATAAGAGATTTGATAAATTTATGATGACTTGTGGTTTTAGTAGGAGTAAGTATAGATGCGTGTACTTCAAGAACTTAAGTTGTGAGATGATGTATTTACTTTTATAAGTCGATGATATATTGATCGCGTGCATGAATATGGAAGAAATACATAAACTCAAGAAGCAGTTGAGTAATGAGTTTGAGATAAAGGATTTGGGAGCAGCAAAGAGAATACTGGATATGGATATTGTGAGGTAAAGAAGAGATGTTATCTTTTTGTCTCAACAACGATATATAATCAAAATTCTAGAAAAGTTTGGTATGTCCAACGCAAAGGCTGTCTCTACTCCTTTGGCCATACATTTCAAACTTTCAGTAGCACAGTCGCTGACATCCGAAGAAGAGAAACGACAGATGGCTAAAGTACCGTATGCAAGTACTGTAGGGAGCATCATATATGCAATGGTTTATACAAAACCAGACATAGCACAGGTTATGAGTATGGTAAGTAGATACATGACAAATCTAAGTAAGGATCACTGGCTTGCAGTGAAGTAGATTTTAAGATATCTTAAATGGATGTTAAATCATTGGTTTATGTATAAAAGGGATAAAGACAGCAGTGTAATGGTAAGATCAGATTAAGCAGGTGATCTAGACAAGAGAAGATCGTTGACCGGTTACGTATTCACAGTGTTTGGGTGTAGTGTATTTTGGAGATCAGTTTTATAACATGTGGTTGCACTATCTACCACAAAGGCAGAGTGCATAGCTATTGGTGAAGCTATTAAAGAGGCCGTGTGGTTAAAAGGTATATGTGCGGAGGTAATGACTACTGAAGATGTAAATATCAGTGTGTATTGTGATAACCAGAGTGCCATACACCTAAGCAAGCATCAAGTGTTTCACAAGAGGTCTAAACACATTGATGTGCGACTCCATTACATTCGAGAGATTGTTCAAAGTAGTGAAGTTAGTCTAACGAAGATAACATCGTTTGAAAATCCTGTTGACATATTGATTAAGCCACTTTTCTCGGTTAAGTTTATTCTATGCAAGGACTTAACTGGAGTCACTACTTTGTGAGGGTGACAGAAGATGCGGAGATGAGAGATCGAGTTACTTTGTGGATGATTTTGAATTAAGGAGTGGATTTGTGAAAACGTTGATTAAAAATCATCGCGATATAATTTTGAGAGCAAGTCAAGTACGTTGAGTATGCGAGGATTGAAGATGGATGCGAAAGGAGGTAAAAATGCAAGAGGCAGTGCCCAGGCATGGCAACGCCCATAACAGATTTATGGTTAATTTAAGTCGTGCACTTATTTTAGGATTCCCTAATACGACTCCCACTCATTTATGATTAACTTAAGTTGTCCCAAAGTCTATATAAAAGATCTCTATTGGCGTGTAAGTATATCTTTGTGATCCTTGAACGATCTTAGTGATCAAAACAGACTTTGTGATTCTTAGTAAGAGAAAATTATTTGATTGCAAAAAAGAGTGATTACTTTGTGAGTTTTTCTTATAAAAGATATACTTTGTGAGTGCCTTGAGATTCAATAATAAGAATGTGTGATTTTGATCCACCATAAACGTAGACAAGTTGTTGAACTACGTAAATTCTGTGTATTTTTCTTTTATCTTTTTTTCTCTAGTTTCTTAATTACTTGTTTTCTATATTATATTACTTGTATTATATTGCTCTTTTTGAGTGCTTTTGCTTCAACAAAGGTATGTTGAGTATAACAAAATTTAATAAATTTATATTTGATTAACATTTATATTCAAATTAAAATTTTAAATTTGAGTTGAATTCATTTTTTAAATGAATTAGATGAATTTGATTCGCTTTTTTTTAATTTAATACAAATATAAAAATAAATTGTAATTTGACCTAAATTCGTTTCTTAATAAATTATATGTAATTTTTTTAAAAAAATTTGAATTTTACATGAATTTGTCCAATTCAATAATATTAACGAACTATAAACAAATGGATGAATTTGGATATTTAAATCCAAATTTTATTTGCTTATTATTTGTGATTCAAATTTGATTAGTTTATTATTCGAATTACTATTTTTGATTTATATTTGTTAAATTAAATTAAATAAATAAATATTTACCCATATTACTACCACTAACTAAATCGGAACGAAATTTAATGTACATGTAACTTTGGGTGGTCTTGATAACCTTCTAATCAAACGGTGCCAATCTTTTTTTTTTATAAAAAAATGAACAAGAAAAAGACATTCTTCCCTTTCATATATTTAATTTAAAGAGATCGACGACAAAACCTTTGTTCATTCCCTACAATTCACGTTTGATACAATCAACAAATTTCATTCCGAGGAAACAGAGGACAGATGCAAAGGAAAAAGCTAAAAATTCAAAGGCCTAAAGCAAGAAGAGCCGCTAAAGCTCTCACAAAAACAGGGTTTCACAACGTAGCACCTATGGGCTCCTTGCTCCCCATTCACAAAGAAAAGCATCTCAATTCCCATTTACTTCTTCAACCATGCTGCCTTGTTTCTCTCATTTCACCACTTGATCATCACCAATCATGAAGAAAATTCTCCTTCCTAGTTCCTTTTCTTCAATGATAGCCACAATTTCGCTTCTTCTTATTGCATCAACACTCATCCAAGGTACATATATTTGCTTTGATAGTATGGAAAAATATGCCTAAAATTAAAAGAAATGGCATTGATGTTAGACATGTCTTACAATTGATGAGTCAAAACTTGGGCTATTAAGTGTTGAGTAACTAATGGTAACACATTCTTTACAGGAACTGAAGGAACTCTTGGAGTCAATTATGGTACAGTTGCAGACAACCTCCCTGCACCAGCTCAAGTTGCTCATTTCCTACTGGAATGCACCATCATCAACCGCGTCAGGCTCTTCGAAGCCGACCCTGAAATAATCCAAGCCTTTGCTTACACGGGAATTGCAGTCACAGTCACTGTCCCTAATGACCAAATCCCCCGTCTCACCAAGCTAAGCTTTGCTCAACAATGGGTGGAAAATTACATCCAACCTTACACTCCAGCCACAAATATTGTCCGCATTTTGGTTGGCAACGAAGTTGTTTCAACTGCTAACAAATTGCTGATAGCAAGCCTTGTCCCAGCCATGAAAACGCTGCACTCGGCGCTTGTTGGGGCATCTTTAGACCGTAGGATTCAGGTCTCCACGCCACATTCCTTAGGCATTCTCTCCAATTCAAACCCTCCGTCCGCCGGAAAATTTCGGCAAGGATATGATGCTCAAGTTCTTAGGCCATTGCTTAGCTTCCTTAAAACTACCAATTCTCCTTTCATGATAAACCCATATCCGTTCTTCGGCAGCTCGCCAGAAACTCTTGATTACGCACTGTTTAGGCCTAATCCAGGAGTGTTTGATGAAAATACAAAGCTTCTTTACACCAACATGTTAGATGGGCAACTTGATGCTGTCTTTTCCGCTATGAAACTGCTAGGATTCTCGGATATCGAAATTGTTATAGCTGAAACTGGATGGCCATCAAAAGGGGACTCAGCACAAGTTGGTGTTGATCCAGATAGCGCAGCTGAATACAACAGAAATCTCATTCGGCGTGTAACATCTGGCGCTGGCACGCCGCTGATGCCTAACCGGACGTTTGAGACTTACATCTTTGCCCTATTCAATGAAGATCTCAAGCAAGGACCGACGTCTGAGAGAAATTTCGGCCTGTTTCAGCCCGATATGACGCCCGTCTACGATATAGGAATCCTCCGGTCCACGGTAGCCGCCGCCGCCGATCATAATCATCGCCATGTTACTTGTTCTTTGTTGTTACTACTCATTACAATCAAACTTCTTATAATTAGTGACCCAACATCTTTTGTTAATCGTCAAAAAGATGTTAAAAATCCATCGGGCGATTACAATCATTGATTAATTTGCATTGTAATTTATTTTGACAGGCTAGATCATCTATTCCAACGAACCCAACTCCAGCAACGCCGGCAACAGTCACGCCCGTGAGTCCAGCGCCGGCGGGGACAAAGGGCAAACTGTGGTGTCTTCCGAGAACAGGAGCAGACATTGAAGCCCTTCAGAGAAATATTGATTATGTATGCGGCCTGGGCTTGGACTGCGGGCAGATTCAAGAAGGAGGCCCCTGTTTTTTTCCTAATACGGTTCGAGCTCATGCAGCATACGCCATGAACATGTACTATCAAGCAATGGGAAGAAACAATTACGATTGCGATTTCAAACAAACTGGAGCTTTCACTGATGTTGATCCAAGTATGTTTTGAGTCTCTTTCTAGATGACATTGTTCAATTTTTTTTCCGTCTAAATTTTGTTCTATTTATTTCTAATTTTTGATATTTTGTGTATTGCAGGCTATGGAAATTGCAAATACTGATTTTGGTGAATTGGATTGGATTAAATTGAACTAGACTGAAGAGTCAAAAGAGCCAACAAGCAGAGAAAATCATCAGTTCAATTTTGTAATTTTTTTTAATTTTAATTTAGAATAAGAACTATAGCTAGAAGGAAGTTCTTACCAATAATTATAGACTTATGTTAAATTTTGTGGCAATTTCTTTTTCAAAGAAAAACTTTGTTGCAATTTAGCCCAGAGAGAATGGCGATTGCTTAGGCAGGAATATGGAGTTTGAGTATCACCCAAGAGCCATAATTACTAGCTATAGGCCTATAGCTTATAGAGAGACACAAAGGTATAATTTGCTTTTTGCTTGTATTCATTTACAACTTTTCATAAGATCTCTCTCATAATGAATTGCTTTTGTCTTTCTTCTTTTATTTGCCAATGCATAGGATGCAGAAGTAGTACCCTTTTTTTGGGGGGGGTGTGATTTTATACTTCCAAGAGTTAAAAAAGGAAGTAAAATTGATAATATCTTGATGCAATTTCAGAAATATGAGAAGATGGTTCTTCCAAATTCAATTGGATTTGAAAAGAAAAAAGTATTTCTTTTAGTACTTTACCTGTTGCATAACATTAATTTTAACAAAAATTTATAAAATATAAAAATTAAAATTATACCATAAATTTAAATTCAATAAAAATCTTTTCATTAAAGTTAAATTTACTTTTAAATTAAATTTATAAATAATTAACACAAATACTAAATAATATAATTACAAAGCAACCAATTAAATAAAAAATAATTTTTCTTAAATTTAATTTAAGATTTAATAACAAATCTTATAAATAAATTTATATTAATATATTATAATTTTAAAATAAGTTAATTTGTCAACTAAGAAAGATAATAATATATTAACCATTAAAAAATTAAAAAGTAAAATAAAATGATTATTAATTTTCATGTGAATAAAATAATTAAAAAAATTAACAAATCTCTTTTAAAATATTTATATTATTTATTTAAAAAATATAATATTAATAAAATAAAAATTAAAAAGAAATTAAAATATATCGTTTGAAAATTAAAAAATTATTTTATAAGTGTGAGTCAATAATTTTATAATAATAAAAAATTAAAGATGATAAAATTGTAAAACAATGTTTAAATCAGAAGTATGAATGAGAACAGTTGATGAATTGTAAAAAATTAAAAAATAATTTTTTAATTAAAATTACAATTAAGTAATATCGTTTTATCTTTTTTAATTTCTAAAAAATGATACTGTATTTGAAATCTGTAAATAATTTTATAAAACTGGTATTCGTCTCAAACTCATTGACAGTTTTAATTTTATAACAAATTTTTTAATGTACTGAATTCATCCAAATTTACGCCCATCGTTAGAGGGACAAATTCTAGCAAAATTGCAAATTTATTAATAATTTTGCCATCCCTCCTTGTCCCACCTTAACCCGAGTACTGCGACTCATTTCTATTATTAAGGGGTGCGCTCCGTTCCCCGGGCGCCTAAAAAAACTTCTATCGCCCAAGTTCTACTCTGCAGAATCATCCAAATCAATCTCGTAATTTTCACTTTGCCCCCCAAATTCTAGGGTTTTAGATCCTTTTCAATTTAGTCCTCATTTCCTCAGGGTTAGGGTTTTCTCCATTCTTAATTCTTCTAATTACACAAAAGCCATGAGTAGTACTGACTGGCAACCGCTCTTCCAATCCATAATCATCGGCTTAATCTTCTCTTACCTCGTGGCCAAGTTGATCTCCATCGTCCTTTCCTTCAAAGAAGACAACCTCTCCATCACTCGAAGCAAGAACAATGAATCCAATCGCGGCGAAAGCGATGCCGTTTCGGCCGGTCAGAATCCGCGTGGGCCCGAGGCGGACTCGGCCCGGGCCTACGACACGGAGTCGATGATCGCGGAGATAGGCAGCGTCAGGAACGAGAGCATGCCTTGCAGTGATAGCGACGATGACGACGATGACGATTGGGAAGGCGTTGAGTGTACGGAACTGGACGAGATGTTCAGTGCGGCCACGGCGTTTGTGGCGGCCACTGCTGCCACGTCGTCGCAGAAGGTGTCTAGTGATGTGCAGCTCCAGCTCTATGGGTTGTACAAAATTGCTACTGAAGGACCTTGCAACACTCCCCAGCCCTCCGCCTTGAAAATGACGGCACGTGCAAAGTGGTATGCTTATGTCATTTTTGCTTTTTTCTATTTATATTAAAATAATTATACCGAACTCATACAAAATGCCGTGATATGAAGTAGTGGGAGAGTAGAAACATTAAAAATCAAACAACTGTAAATATATATTGATTGCGGGTCATTATGATAATTTGCATGTAAAGCTTTTGTATATTTAGTATTATTCTTTGGGGGTATTGGGGCAAATTTGTAATTGTCATTGCATGTGTAAGTGGTTGATGAATCTGAATGTTGTTGAATTGGTTGTATAAGAGAAGCGACTAGTGTCAAAAGTTAATTCTTAAACAAGTTAATGCTTAGAGTGGGAAGAAACTTACTATAGCTTAGTCATATGACATTCTTTGGGCTCGTTTGGTTGGGTTTTTCAAATAAAGTTTTTGAAAGAAGAGTTTAGAAGTAGAGCATTTTAAAAAAAGCATTAATTGTTTGGTTATCAACTAAAAAAGTTCTTTTGAAGTAGTAAATTGTTTAATTATGCATTATTAAAAGTATTTATCTGTTATTAAATTAGTAAAAAGGACACTTAATAAAATTTATGTTTAAATTTTAGCATGAATCACTTTTATATTATCAATAAAATTACCTTAGTAAATTTTAAAGATTAAATTATATATTTTATTTTATGTAAACATATTGAATATAAGTTTGAATATATTCAAACTTTTTGCGATCATTGTGAAATAATAGTCAAAATAATTCGTACTCTAAATTTCACAAATTTACAAGAATTCAAGTAAAATTAGTACATAGCAATCAAAGAATTAAATAAATTATTGTGTTTGGTATAAAAATAAAATAAAATAAAATATTACATATTTATGACAATAATGTTTTTGGTAGAGTCTTTGTAGAGATTTGATGGTTGGAAAGATATGGAGATGTGGTGGCTTTCAACAAAATGTTAAAAATATATTAGTTGATATGGTTTATTTTTATTAAGGGTATGCTATGGAATTAATAAAATATTATTAAATTATACATGTCAATACATAAATTAAAAAAAGTTAAAAAAGATCTACTCTTAAAAGTCCAAATTTTGAGTTTGCAAGTAGAGATAAAATAACTTTTTTAATCTTCGAAAACTCTTTTTCAATTGCAACGAAACATCATTAAAAAATTTGAAAAGAGTTTTTGCCATTAAAAGAAACTCTTTTGGTAGAGAGAGAAGCCCAACCAAACACGCACTTAGACTGGGAAGGAACTTGGTTGTATAAGAGAAGCGACTAGTGTCAAAATTTAATGCTTAGACTAGGAAGGAACTTAGTAGAGCTTACTTATGAAGTGATTGAAGTTACTTTACCTATGGTTGCAAAAGGTTCGGGAATACAATTTTTCTTACAAGTTATAGTTTGCTTTGTTGTGGGCTCATATTGACATTTTGCTTTCATTTATTCGGTAGTTGGTTGGGTGGTGGCTGTAGTTGAAATATATGGAAATGACTTGAGAAAGAATGGATTTGAGTTAAAGAATGTCATAAGATGCTGTAACACGACTTATCCTTCAATTAAGAGATTTTACTGGCCTGATGTAATTTATGTTTTAGTTAAATCATTTTTATATCTCTTTATATCTGTGACTGTTTTGTTCATGATATAAATTGGAAATGTTTGTTGTCTTCATTTGGGTAATTGAAAATGGTAATTTAAAGTTCCTTCAAGAGGACATTCTTGCTGAGTTGGAATCTATTATATGGGGACACATTTTGTTGATGAGAAAGACAGATAGTTACAAGGATGACAGAACTTGATTTCATAATTTTGCAGTCATTTAGGGATACATAATATGTGTTTCTAGTTTGGAGATATTGTGGTTGAATGGTAAAATATATTTCTGTTTGGTATTTTGTAGGCAAGCATGGCAGAAATTGGGTATTATGCCTCCGGAAGATGCAATGCAGAAGTACATTGATATTGTTACTGAGTTGTATCCTTCTTGGGCTGATGGTTCATCTTTTGTGAGATATTTATCTTTTTGTTTTACCTTTCTGTTTGTTTCTTTGACCCTGGTGCACACCTTTTATTTTCTGTATCTAGGACTTTTGGAATTTACTAAATCCCACTTTATTCAACAATGGATGACAGAAGAGCAAAGAGGGACATGATGGTGCACCGAGTATTGAATCTAAAGGACCGATGGGCCCTGTTTTCAGCTCATTTGCTTACGAGGAGGAATCTGGAAATGAGTTGTAAGGTTTTAACAAGTTAAATGGATCTTTTGTTTTCTCAGAAATTATTTATTTATTTCCTTAGCAGCTTCATTTGAAGTTGGCTTCTCTCTCTCTTGCCTTTCTAATGGAATTTTGGTGCCATTGGAGTTAAAGTCTTTTCTCAACTGCAACCATTATATTTTTAGTTTCTATAGAAATTATGAATTTTCAAGTCTTTCAAATATATGGTCTATTCATGAAAAGCTTGTATTCTACGAGGATACCCGGGTATCTGTTGTCTCCATCTCCAATCTTTCATCCTAGAACTGATTGTAGAGATAAATATTTTTGTTAAATTGATGTGGAACTGCTGTATGTTTAATTTAACTATTACGTTTGAGGAGACCTAGGTTTTTTGGTCTGTGACATGTGTTTCTGTCTCTTTATTATCTTGAGACAGTTGAATGTTTTATGCTTATCTGCATAATGGTAATTTTCATTTTGTCTTTAAGGGAGTATGGTCAAACTTGTTGCTTTAATATTAATTTCATTCCTGATGCTTGTGTACTAATTAGTAGTAGTAGAAGGTTTTTTTTTTTTTTTGTAATAGTCTAATTTCCATCTTATCATACTATAATGCAAGCCTCAAATATTGCAGCTTCTACTTTATTATTAAGCCATTCAACTCTCCTTTTTTGTGGATTGTGAAGTCACTTGTACTAATAGTGTTACCACATTAATTTTATGTTTTGGTCATCTAGAAGTCATCTCTGATAAGATAAACTTTGTATTTTGGTGATTTTGTCGTGTGTGAGAATAATACTGAAATGGTTTCTCTTGGTCAAGTAACAGAATAGAAACTTTTTCGTTGCTTTACAAGTTTCAAAGTTATTATTTATTTCATCCATGTTGGGGGGGATGAGAGTTGTAAAGTTCTTGGAAGATTGGCTTCTGTCTTTAGAAAGATATATGCATCTGTCTTTAGAAAGAGAGTGAGGAAAGTTTATCTGCGTTGGCGATACGAGTGAATCCATGTATGATTGCATGTGAGATGGTGAAAAAGGATAGCCAATCTAATGTACCTTTGTCCTTTTGATGTAATTGTCAATTTGAGCCTTGTAGATGCCACAATATAATGATCAGATGTGCGGGAGAGTGCTAATCTACCTTTGTCTTTATGATGGTAGTAGTGAATCTGTGCTTATAGATTCTAAGCTAGTTTGATGGCATTTTTGTGTCAGAGAGAAGGGATAGCCAATCTTTGTTTGTCCTTCTGATGATATAACTGGTTCTTGGCATATGTGAATGCAATCGTGACACTTCTTATTGGATTTGGGACAGAGCTCTTTTTTTGTTAGCACTTAATGGGTGGTTTTCTTGCTTGGAGCAAATTTGGAATGAATTCTCTTTTTAAAGGGGAACAAATTGATCTTTGAAATTCTAAACATCCAATGTGAAACTTATTAGAATTAAGTTACAAATACTATGAGTTGTACTGGAATAAAGAATGGTACATTTTAAAAAATGACATTATTGTCAAAATCTCATTTTTCTTTTTCAGTCATTTTATTTTGGAAATAACAATTTATATGACAATCGTAAATCTCCTATATTTTTCAGGAAAATGGATGCTATACATGCCTTTGCAAGAGAAGGAGAAGTGGATAATCTGCTGAAATGTATTGAAAGTGGTGTTTCTGTTAATTTGAGAGGTTTGTTACTTAGTCGCTTGTTTCTTTTATTACTATAATTATTGTTCTCTATTCTCTTTTCAAATAGCATTGATGATCTTACTGTTGTTGCCAATCTTGCTAATTGATTGTGGATCTCATTTTCCATGATGCTTACTAAAATACTGCTAAACAGTTTTTTGTGGAGCTCAATTTCCTTTTGAGTGAGCCAAGTGCAAGCACAGTGTATAAGATGGATTATTTTCTGCTTAATTTTTACTTGCATTCAAATGTATTGAGGTTTATATCACCCATTAAACAGTTAACTCTATGATATTTTAGATAGTGAGGGTCGGACTCCGTTGCATTGGGCTGTAGATCGTGGCCACCTCAACGTCACCGAACTACTTGTTAGCAGGAATGCTGATGTGAATGCAAAGGTTTGTTAATATTATCTAACACTTGTTTGTTGGTTTGCTATTTGTAACAAAACAAGAGTGGTCTATAATGGAATTTTATTTACAAATCAAAATGTATATTCTGATATGTCATTATGTTCTTTTCTAATTCTTATGTGCATGTATCAAGATCAGTAAATCTACATTCTTGTGTTTGTTTGTAGGGGATGGCTTATCATCTCTCTTAGCCTTGAGGTTTAACATAAGCTTTATTCTGGTAGCGGTTTGTATGACTTGAGAGACAGTTAATCTGGCTGGTTAGAAGCCCTATGATTGATTGATTCTTTCTTCACTTTCTTGGTTACTTAATTCTTGGGTAATGAAAATTCATAAATATAAAGGTGGTTGTTCATGCACATTCATGCAACAGATTGTGTCAAATTTTTGGGTTGGAAGATTCTTTAGATGTTACCTTCTGTTGCCAGGCTTTACCCTTTACAATTGTTCTGTCAATAATATAAATGTTATTCATGCATTGCGACTTAGGTCTCTTGGGAAGTTTGCCCAGAAATCATTTGGATCCTAAGTGATTCTTTCTCTTTCATTGATTGCTGACATTGCTGACATTGTTGAATTCTGTATTTCTCAAATGGAAGGACGATGAAGGCCAAACTCCATTGCACTATGCTGTTGTATGTGAGAGGGAAGCCCTTGCCGAGTTTCTTGTGAAGCAAAATGCAGACTTGGGCATGAAGGATAATGACGGCAACTTGCCTTCTGATCTCTGTGATTCCGACTGGCCTTGGATGCAGCGTGCTGTAAAAAAGACCGACTGACAGTTTTGTCTCCTTGTCCCTGGCTAGCTTTTTAAGTAATTCTTGACAAATTTCTGTGGTGGTTGTACATGGCTATATGTAATAACGTTTTAACCTTTCTTGATCTTAATGACATATGAATACATAGGGTAATATGTTCTCTGCCCTGGTTCCTTGCTTTGGTTTTTGCTCCTGCCCCCATTTCTTCCGATAACTCGGGAGAACGTTGAGAGTGAAAATTTTGAAATGTCGGGTATGATTTTATCATGCTTAATCAGTTGTGTTGAGCATTTGTTTTGATCATGGCATGTTATGTTATTCATCAATGGTGGTAATACTCGTTTGTTTGTGATTTGTTTAAATTTAATTACATTTTCTTCTATATCAAGCCTTTGTGGAGGATGACTATTAGTTCTTAAGAGCTACACTAGTTGGGGTCTGTAAAAATAAATAAATTAAAAGAAAGCTGAAGTTAAGAATAATAATAGGGCCAACGAAAGTTAAATCCTTAAAAGTTTGGCAAAATTGATCGATGAGTTTTTTTTTCTTCTTAAAAATAAATAATAAATAAGCTCTTTTTTATAATAAAGTAAATGATATTTGTATTTAAAAAAAAAATTGAAGTATTACTTTATCGATTAACTTATAAAATGATTTTGTTATACTTTATAAGCAAACAATTGGTCAAAAAATGGGTTTTTAATTTAAAAAAAGTTGATTTTTAATAAAATAGTTTTCACGAAAATGAATATATGTTATTTATTTTATAAAATAGAATTCATTTATCATTTTCATTAAAACTTTGAGAATTTGATTGTCGCAAAACCCTAGAAATAAAGATTAACTTATAGACATAAACGGCTATTCAACTATAATTCCATTAGCATGTAAATAAAACGAATCGATCGTCACAGAAAAACCATTAACAAATCTAGCTAGAAACTATATTTTTTTATTTTTAAATACAAGTATTATATCTCAAATTACAATTTCAAATCTTAAATGTTACAATATCACCGTTAAAATATTAATTAATTACAAATATAATCAACTTTCATTACAATCAATTAAACAACCCTCTCAATCAACAATTATCTTAAATTCTGCCGGATTTTAAAAACTAGTTTCCTAATAACTAAACAAATTAAATAATTGTCGCAAAATTTTGAACCCTTAATCTTTTGCCACTAGGCAAGCTAAGTTGGTGCAGCTAAAAATCGATCTCATTTGGCCAATTATTCATGTGCAAGATGATTTATTTAATTGATATACTAAAAAATGTTTAGAGACCAACTTATAATAACTTGAAATAAGATTTTGGTATAATTCATAAATTAATGAGTAATGTTACACTTTTTAAATGAAATCCAAATATTTTATTTCAAATTAATGTAACAAGTAATTATTAAATAATAAAATGATGTAAATTTTAAAATCTCTTGTTATCCTATTTTACCATCCAATTGTTAATTGAAACATAATTTGAGGTAGAAAATTTAGGACATCATATGAGGAAGTGTAGCATTATTCTAAACTAATTGACTAAGCAATTTAATTAAATATTTGTTTATTTTTAAATTTAATATTCAATTAAATATTTGTTTATTTTTAAAATTTAAATTTATTCTTTTTATTATTCTTGCATTAATTTTTTATTTTTAAAATTTTATTTAGTTATTTATTTATTAAAATTGCAATAGATAAATTCATCATAAAAGGCATATTTGAAAATTTGTAAGAATCCATTCTCATTCCAAGTGTAAATAAATAGATCAATAATATTAGTAATGATTTCAATTTTGATTCCTAAAATATAAGTAAATAGGAGAGTCTCATTCTTATTTTCTAATCAGATTCTTACCCATTTCAGTTCTTGTTTTCTAATCTTCTTGAAAGCTCTCTAGCTCAAAACTAGAGCCTTGATAGAAGCTGACTCAACGATTACATGTTGTTTTCTTTCCTTCCTCCCCATTCTCACTCCTATATTCTTGAGTGAAGCTCTATGTTTTACTTGCGAAAAGAGTTAATGGATGCTCTATTACAACCCTTACCGTACATTGAGAATCCAAAACAGTAACCCAACTACTGCAAGAAGAAATGGAGACAGAGGACATAGAAAAGCTTTGCAGCCAGCTCTCCCTCTTGGATGAAGATGGTGACATCCTTACACTAGAGGAAGTTGTTGGAGAAGAGGAAAGGAAGCTGACAGAAAATAGCTCAGTGGGGAAAGTGCTCTCAACTAAGCAAGTAAACTGAAAGGCCTTCAAATGGGTGATGCAGCAGGCTTGGAGGCCAACACATGGAGTGCAAATAGAAAGCTTAGGTGGCAGCAAATTTATTTTCATGTTTTCTACAACTTCGAACAAGCGCAGGGATTTAATGAATGGTCCCTGGAACTTTGATAACGTCTTAGTGGTGTTAGCACAACCAGAAGGACTAGGAGACGTAGCCAAAATCAACTTTTCAAGGGCTTCATTCTGGGTCCAAATCACAACATCCCAGTGCTTGCTATGCATGAACGAGAAGATTGCAAGGAGACTTGGTCGGCAAATAAGCCAGGTAGAAGAGATTAAAACAGATGCATGGGGTTGTCTCCGAAAGTACCTAAGGCTGAGAATAAATATAGACATAACCAAACCATTAGTCAATTTCTCTTTCATCTACTTCATCACTTTCGAACTCTCTCCTCAACTGTAGTTCTGCTCATGGGTAAGTAAGGGCAGGAAAAGCCTTAATGGCTTCACTCACTCTGAGTGTAGAAGCTTCTATTTCCAAACCAACCAAAAGCAAACAAATTAAAGTGAGACGGACAAAATAAGCTAGTGAAGTAAATGGACATAGAGCAACTTATAAAGCTTTGTGGTTCCTTATCCATTTCGAAAGACGAAGAAGACAAGTTTGAACTGGATGGGTACTTGAAGGATAAGGGGGAAAAGATGAAAGCAAGCTGCCTGGTAGCAAAGGTCCTGAGCACAAGAGCAGTTAACAGAGAAGCATTTCAATCCACCATGGCGCAGGTATGGAGACCAGTTAAAAGGGTTCAGATGGAAAGCCTCGGCAACAATATTTTTGTCTATCACTTTGAAGAAAAACAAGATAAAAGGAATGTCATGGTTTCGGGTCCCTGGCATTTCGATAAGGCCCTAATAGTCCTCAGCTCAGTAACAGGAATGGGAGAGGTTAGTAAAATGGAATTCAGATTGGTTTCCTTTGGGTTCAAATGTACAACATACCAATAATATGTATCATAAAGAATTCATAAAAAAGTTGGGTAGTAAAATAGGCCATGTTGAAGAAATTGAGATGGACAGAAATGGAAGTTATCTAGGCAAATTTGTTAGAATTCAAGTACAAATAGATGTTAGTAAGCTTTTAAGGAGATTTATATGAATTTTTTTTTTTATTTTCGGTTTCAGATCCTATTTGGGAGTTGCCACTAGGTTATGTAAAAGGTTAGGCCATATAAACCCGCTAAAGCAAGAGGCTGCCAAGGGTGTTATGCTAGAGCATACCTAATAACATATTTAGACTCCCCAACTGGTATCAGAGCCAAATACTTTTTTAACTAGTATATTTGTATTCTATAAGTTTTAACTCTATCAACTCATTTTATCTTGATATTTAAGGTGACTAGAGAGAACAGTTATCCTTTATCATTATGGATCCCTCATCATCTGACTCATTCATTCCTCTCCTAGTCCTTTCTCCTTCTCCAACTACTCTTACCCTTCTCCTTCTCTCCGATCCACCGATTCTTCAAGAATGGACCATCTGTACGAGATCACTTACTTACCAGAAGAAAACAAAGTCCTAGTAGCTGACCTTCCTATAATCAACCCCTACCATGCCTTTCTCAAACCACAAAAATCTCTTTTTACCTCTCTCAAACAATTGATAACACCAAACCGAATCAAAACTAGAAAGTATGCACAAGCAACCAAATTTGACCAACACCTCCTCCCTACTTCAACTGAAGAACAAGTAGTGACCCTTAGGTTTCTTGAGGACATTTTCCCTTACTGGTTAAAATAAGGCTACACTCATATGCACTTCGGTGCTGTTAGATTTGCCTTGACCTTTCATGGCCGAAAAGGGTTTGAAATTGTTGCTCGCATCGCTTTACTTGATGGATGATTCTCTATGTACAAAGACGCTTGCATCGGTATGATGCAAACAACATTAAATGCAGGTATAGTGTTATTTACTATGTACCCCAACTTTTGCATGCCCCTTACAGATCCTAGCCTATTTTGAACATTAAAAGCGCAGATCCACATTACGAGGGCAGTACTAGAAGGAAACACATATTCAACCACACTTCACTACTAAATGGTCTACCAAGTCCAAAATCATGCCTTGGACTTTGGGATACCCCATATCAGTCAAGATGCCATTCTGCTCTCTGTAAAATCCAATAAGGTGCCAACATGCACCTATGTGCCAAGACAACTCTCCAATGAAGAGCTGGGGAAACTCCTTCTGGACACATGGATAACCAAGTATGAACAAAATCACAAACAGTCCTAACCACCCAAACCACTACAAACCACAAAGCACAGTTTCTTCCAAAGACGTGACGGACAAACTGAGATTTGTTTTGAAAAACTAGGACCTTCAACCCCACCTTTCCCAACCCAGTTCACATTTAGCCCTGTCAACTATCCACAAGAATAGTTCCTATTGTCTCTTTTACAGGACAAAGAAGACCCATTTACCAATTTAAGACAGAAGATGGCCACTGCCAATGGGACCCCTTTTGCAATTGCCAGTCATGTCAAGATGATAGATCTAAATCGTCATCGACCCATTTCTAATAAGTCTACAGCTCTTTCAAATATGCTGCTTCATTTTTTTGATCAACTATATCCGAGCTTTTCTGAATCCATAACAAATTTGAAATTCATCAGCCAGTCTGAGTAGTTGCCGACACCCTTTAGCTGGTTTGCATCAACTATACATAATATTGAGTTACGTAAGGCATCTTATCTTCATAAGAAAAAAATAAGAGATGTTAGTAGAAACATTTCAAAGTCATTAATTGATAACGTTTTAGATCATATATATAATTAGTATATATTTTTTAATCTAAAGATGCCCTCCCACTGTTTTACATAATCTCATAAATCTCTCAAATGGGAAAGTGAATATTTAAACACTTTAAACTTTACAGTGAGAAGTAGGTCAAATCAGCATTCTACTTTGCGCTCACGCTTTAGTAATATTGGCATTTATAAAACCCAAAAGGTAGATAGTTCTTATCAATTCTATCTCATGCAACTCTTACCTCTGATCCTAAACACACTTTATTATCATGCTTTAACAATATTTGATAAATGTGTTTCAAATTAACTTGCTAATGATTAAACATAAATTACTGATGTTACCCTCACGTTTTAGTAATATTAGATAATGATTTCACTTATTTGCCTCATTGTATGTTTAACCTCCATAGTCCAGATCACCTTGACCAATCCCCCATGTTTTAACAATATTAGAAAAAGACAGAGATAACCCATCAAACACCGTATTGACAAAACGGACTATGCATAACATTATCTCATAATGAAATACATTTCAAACTAATTAAAAGATTTTTTTTAATTTTATAATTTTATTCATATCTTATGAGAATGTGATTTATAATCACTTTTTTTTTTTTTTACAAAAGCACAACTAACCCCACCAATAAGGCTCCTATTGTGGTTAGTACCGTAATTTTTTTTTAAGTTTATAATATAATAAAATAACAATTATAATTGCATTAAATAAACTTTACATGCAACAAAAATATAAATTGGAGCGTATTATTTAGAACGCCTCAACGTTATCTTCAATAATGCCCCAACGTTCTGCTTGGAGAATGTTCCAGCATTCAACACTTGAACATCACTGCGTTCTCACATGTATAACCCGATGATCACTCTAGTGATCTAATCACAACACTGTAGCGTTACTTCAACAGTAGGTATTTTTTTGCATTTTAAATACTTTAAAATGCAACTCCCACTATTTTCAGGCTTTCTCAACACTTCATACAACACTCCAACAATTCAGAAATACATAAAACAAGCTATGATACCATTTTGTTAGTATATTAAATGGTGCATGCATGTGATTGTATATATGTTAAATTATTTTTAAAATACATGTCCAACATATATTCAGCAGAATAACTTGTAATCATTCAGCATATACACACCAATATTGAACAAAAATAGTATAAGAATTAAATATATACCCTTATAGATAATTCGATGAAGATTATAGCCTTTGAACTCATAAGAAAGTCTTCCCTTGAATAATTCTAGACTCCAACCTTTGGTGGAATTAGAATAGCTAGAATGGTAGCTTTAGATATAGTGTAAGATTTTATGTTATAATACTTAAACTCTTTTAAGCAGGTTATCTCTCTCTCTCAGTTACACTCTTAAAACAAAACGTATTTCTCCATTGGCTTTTCTTTCAAGTCATACTTGGAAGAAGAAGAAGAATAAAAGTTTTTATTTTTTTACTTTTCCAAAGAGTGAATATCAATATGGTCGAACGAGGCATTGTATTTAAAATAAAACACTTATGCTTTTTAAGTGAATATCATTATCCCATTCATTCAAAGCATTAAAGTATAGTATATATACTAGGCAAAAAAATATAAATAAAAAACTTTCTTTATTCAATTATAGCATTAATAAATGAATTGATAAGATCAAAGCCAAAACATCATTATTTGACAAATGCAAAATAATTGACCAAATCATGTGCTAGCCAAAAAGCAAAATAAACATTTATTTTGTTTGACCACGTAGAATCAAAAGCATTACAAGACAAAAGTTTTAAATAAACAAAATGCAAATCAATTATGGATGTCCTTATAAAGGCCTAATGCATCATTTATAAGTAAATATAATATTCGTGATTAGTACTTTAAGATAAATGTTCAACACATGTCTTAAAAATGAATGTTATAAACATTATATATTTATTCCAACAAGGTGTCTGAATTTTATAAGAGCCAATAGTTTAATGACATGCATCTTCCTTTTCAAGTTAAAGGGACATATTTACAACATTTGTAAACTATATTTTCTATTTTTTAAAGATGTTCTAAAATGTATCCTACTTTTTGAACATTCTCGGATCAATCCATTCAATCTGTCCCGCTATCCCAATGCTCAATAAGCACACTTCATATTGTGAGACTCTTTAGGTTCACACCAGTTTATCTTACGGAACATTTTCATAAGTCCGTGAACGATGTCCCACATATACGTTATGGATATTACAAAATAGTATGTTAAACCATACAATCTGAGGTTAACCATACCCGTGTAATTCTTTCGTCACTTATATTTTAGAAGAGAGAGATACAGATCATCACTATCAAATCTCTATATTCTTGACTATAAACTTATCTCCAGATTCGTATTTTCATATATAATATCCGCAAACTTCTTTGCGATATATTTGTGTTATAGGTTAGCCTTATGAAAAACTCTTTTTAGGATTTTTTCTTATGGCTATAAGACTTCCTAAAATACAATATTGGAGTATCAGAATATACAACTCATTCATATGAGCTAACGAATCCCATATCAATGACACTTAACTCTATGAGCATTAGACTATACCCAGCGACACCCAGAAGTTAGGCCATAAAAGGTCTTTGACATGTATAGAATCAAAGCATAGTAGGTCACTCACAAGCCCACTATGGTGGTCAAGTCAAAGGATCATAAATACTACTCAACTCGAGACTCTTTGACATGCATGGAATCAAAACATAACAGGTCACTCACAAGCCCACTATGGTGTTCAAGTCAAAGAATCATAAATACTACTAAACTCGAGAAGACCCTCTATTGACTACTTTGTGAGATGTTTATTGGATGTCCTCGCGAGTCTGTTCAGTACCCAATTCTCACCAAATACTTGCATGCCTTTACAAGCTTCTGTTAAGACTAACCATTTAGACAATTTAGATATAGGCATACACTAATTCAAAAGGAATACCGATCGACCTAAGTTGGTAACTATGAATCAGGAATGATGTTTTTAAGAACATATTGCATAGTGACATTTCTTAGCACTATTTGTAACTCTTTACAACTGCGTCACTACAATAATACTTTTGGGTTTTTGTCTAATTTCTTGATAAGTCTCTAAATTTTTAGATGCTAACTCTTAACACTAACCTAAACTCTTTTAGATTAGATTTAAACTCCTTTAAATCTACAATATTCGATATGTTACAAGTCTTACCATATAATTAATAATAATTAGTGATTAAAATAAATGTCCATTGTATAAATATTAAAAAAATAATTATCTCTACAATAAATTGAATGGCATGTAAGTATTATTTCCAATACTATCTTCCATATAGGAAGACCTCGCTCTTAACATTACTCTTTTTCACTACATTGAGGTTGCATACCTTACGTGAAACATTATAGTACAGCACTACTGCCTTGAGAGCCTACTTTATTAGGTTGCAACAATGAGTTGAGAGGACACACCTTACATGAAACCCCGAAGAACACCACCGCCTATCTATAAAGTTTAACAACGCATCTCATCGCAAGCAAACTAAGGCTTGTCAGACTCACTACCTTCTCGTTTGGCATCGAGGATTTTCTCCACATTGTTAATTCCAGGGCATAACTTTGATACCATTTGTAAGGAGTCCAATGAATCATACATATCTCCACATTGGTATGATATTGTCCACTTTAGGCCTAAGCCCTCATGATTTTACTCTTGGGCTCTACCCAAAAGGTCTTATACCAATAGAGATATAGTTTACTCTTTATATGCCCTCTATCTTCCCTATTTCTTACTAATGTGGGACTTTTTTTGCTTACTTAACAATCAGAATTAGAAATCACAAAGTTCCATTGAACCAAAACAGAATTAAGTTTCTTATACCAAGCTCTATGAGCTTGCTTGAGACCATAAAGAGCTTTATGAAGTGTTGTATGATTTCTATGCTAACAAACTAACGCAAGTATACGTTATCGCAACAAGTAATATATAATGAGTAGAGTGTCGATTCCACGAGGAATTGTTATTACTACTTACTAAGTACTAAAATTGTGTCCTCTTACTCTTATTCAAGATATTGACAATTCAATAGTTTTGATATCTAAACTAACTAAACAAAAAAAGAATAATAATTACAAGAATTGATCAAAGAGAATAAACGTGATAACACAAATACTCAAATGCCTAGGATTACAATAATTCCTCAATACTTCACTTGAATTCAATTACTTCCCTTAGAATTATCAATATGAATGTTAACCAAGAACCCTAATATCCTCATAAGCCTTTTCCGATAGTCAAGTAAGTATATCTCATTCAATTAATCATCAATATTCCTATGATAATCAAATTGAAATAAAATTTATTAAGTTCAATTTCTCTAAATGGTCATATATGCCATATAAGTATATTCCTATCTCATATGGAATTCATGCTTTTACACAATGATCATACATCAATCTATTCATGGCCAACCCAAAATTCCCTTTTCCAAGTTCATTGAGGTTCCTTAATCAATCTAATATATTGTCATATAATTAGAAGCATTAAGCATGAAATAAATTGAACAATTCAATACTAATATAACAAATAAGAGAAAATAATCAATCCAAGTTGCATATGAGTTCACATTGTAATCCTATCACTAAAACCTAGTTCATAATTGAAAATATAAGGTTAGAGCATCTAACAGCATCATTATACATGCTGAATCAACAACAAATACGAAATTAAAGAGAAGAAGAAATTTCCCTTGATGCAATAGTGATGTTCTTCCTCCAAAATACAAAAATTCTTCTTGTTATTGGTTCTTGCTTTTTGTTGTTGATTCTTACTTCCAAGACCCAAATGAAGTGTTAATTTTTATGCTCTCTACTGTCCAATTCCTCTTGGCTCAACAATGGGCGTTTATATAGGTTTAAGAGTTGCAAAATAGGACAAAAATGTCCATTATCCAGCACCGTGGCATTCGAATTCAATACCGCGACATAGAGCTTCTGATGTGCACGCCCCGGCCAATGCCCCGACTCTCCACTATAGCATATTATAGCAGGTGAACAGTTAACTTAGGTACTGTTCATCTGCACTGTTTGCATTTTTTGCATTTTAGTCCCTTCTCGGATTCTCATCTCAAATAGCTCTGTTTGCATCCAGTTTCTGGTATTTTTGCTCCGATAGTGCTTAAACCTATAAAACAACATTAATATGCATAACTAGTCAAATTATTGGGATAAATTAAACAAACATCAAGGTTAAGAGGATAAAATATTTTATGAAATTATGCCCTATCATGAAGGCTGCAATCATAACTAGGATGAGTAGAATCAATAAATCCCTCAGGTTAGGTCATATAAATAGCCTTTAAAGATATCCATTTAAAAATACATTATTGATATCCAATTGTCTAATTTGCCAATGATGCATCACTGTTAAGGTTATTATAATTCTAACAGTTGAGGGCTTGATGATAGACTAAATGTCTCAAAATAGTCCATACTTGGAGTTTGAAGAAAGTCCTTTTCCACCAAACGAGATTTATACTTAGATATAGAATCATCAGCATTGTATTTAACTCTAAATATCCATTTATTAGAGATTATTCGATTTGCTTCATCAATAGGAACTAGGGTCCAAGTTTTATTATTAAGCAAGGATTTATATTCAACCTCCATGGTAGGTTTTTAGTTGGGATGCAACAATGCAAATATAAATGAAAGCTCAAGAGATACAGCTTATGAAGTATATATTATTGGCCTAATAATGGCATCTTTAGCTCTAGTGATCATAGGGTTATTATTAACTATAGAAATAAGTTTGCTTACCATATCAAGTAATGCAACAACCGCAATTGGTGGTTCAGAATTACTTATTGGTCAAGAAATATATGCTTCTATTGGGATATTTGCTGTAGAATGAACTTTATTGTTGCTATGAGTGTTAGGTAAAAGAAAAGAAGTAAATGGTTGTGAAGAAGAACAAGAAGTATAAGATTAGATGTTAAGTGAGAGAACAACTCTTTGTAAGGAAAACAGGTTTCATTGAAGGAAATATATCTGGCAATATAAAGTTTTCAATGGATAAAGACATTTGTAGCCTTTGTGATGAGGACTTAGTAAAGAATATTAGGCACATCCAAATGGTTTCAAGAAATTATAGTCTAGTGATGAGTTGAACATTTTAAATAATAGAGATTGATAGAACAGAATTGGAGTAAGAAGTCTATTGATGAGATATGAGGCTATGTGAAAAGCTTCCCACTAAAAATAAAAGGGCATTTGAGTTTGAGCAATGAAAGTTAGACAAATTTCTACCAACTTCCTGTGTTTTCTTTTAACCACACTATTTTAATGATAGGTATAAAGTAGATAAGTCTAAGTTGAATACGTTGGGAGGCTAAATAATTAGCAAAAAGCCTATACTCCCATCCCCAATCTAATTGTAGGGCTAGAATTGGTTTGTTTAACTAATTTTCAAATAGTAATCTGAATGAAATGAAGACCTGTAAAACATCTAATTTAGTTTTCATTAGAAAAATCCAAACAAATTTGGTGTGATCATCTACAAAACTAATAAAATATCTATATCCCTTTCTTGACAGCATTGGAGTTGAACCCTATAGATTTGTATAAATCATTTGTAAAGTATTTGTAGATTTGATAGCATTGGACTAAAAATGAAGTTTATGCAACTTACCATACTGACAGGCATTACAGAAGTTAAGTTTAGGAATTGATTTATTCTTAAAGTTATGTTTACAAATTTGTAATACATTCATAATAGTAATAGAATTGGGATGTTCTACTCTTAAATGCCAAAGATTAACATCTGGTAGGGTTTTTAACATTGCATCAGCAATATAACTTTGTACACAATCATTTATATTGCTAATATTTATGACTACATGACTTTCAGATGCTTTATTCTTACTGTATGGCTCATATTTAGAAAAAAAATATACAACATTGACTTAGGAATTAATGAAGGATTAAGTTTTGTTTAATTATATGTTGAGGAACATAGCAACAATTTGTAAAGTTCATTCTCTGCAATACCCTTCAGTAGCAAAATGCCCTTCTTTTTGTCCTTAATAAAATAGCAATTAAAGAAGATTTCAATAAGCATATCATTATCTTGAGTCAACTTAGATACACTTATTAAATTCTTGGTAATCTCAGGCATAAATAAACTGACTTTAAGCACTATTTTAGAGCTTTTTTTAGATCTCAATGTTAATTTTCCAATCAATTTAATAATCAAATTATTGTTGTTGCCAATAATAAGTTGATTATTACCTGTGAATTCTATCTTACCACCAAAATTATTTGCATCAATTGTCAAATGTGAGTTGCACCAGAATCAATGTACTAGTTTGAGTCAACTGTAACCTTTGGAGTATGCCATTCTGCTTCTGAGAATCCATCTAAAACATTCTATATTACCAAAAATGCAAACTTAGCAGATTTGATCCACTTGAAGAACCAGTAGGACTAACACAACTTATACTGGCAAATCCATTATTAGGAGGAGAAGATGGATTATAGAAACTCATATGATTAAATGGATTAGCAATCCTTGCAAAGAATTCCCTATCAAATCTATAAAAACATTTAACAGTAGAATGTCCTTGTTTCTTACAAATTTGATGTATGAGTTTATTATTATTTCCAAAATTATTTCTTTTTCCTCCTTGGAAGCTATTTTTACCAAAACTTCCATTAAATCTTTCTTGATTGTTACCACCAAACACTGCTCTGCCTTGACTAGACATGTTATTAAAACTTTCTTGATTATTCAAGTTATTAGTAACTGATCTAAATAGCATGTTATTGAAATTGCCATAACTAGAATTGTTATTTTCTCTTCTCTAAAATCTACCTGCATAGTTTGCTTCAATCAAATTACTCATATGCATATTATCTTGATTTTGTAAGTTTCTACTCTCTTAAAATAGCAATATAGCATAGGCCTCACCCAATGTAATGGATCCAATTTGACGAATAATCAAGGCTACAATTGGATCATAGTCAGAACTAACTTTAAACACTAAATGCCTAATGAACTCATCATCATCAATAATCAAGGCTACAATTGGATTATAGTCAGAACTAACTTTAAACACTAAATGCCTTATGAACTACTCATCATCAATAATCAAGGCCACAATTGGATTATAGTCAGAATTAACTTTAAACACTAAATGCCTAATGAACTCATCATCATCAATTTGAGTTCCAGCTGTTGATAGTTCATCTAATAGACCTTTTACTTTAATGAAATATTTCAACATAGAAAGTGAACCTTTTTGTATTAAAAAGAGCTGCATCTTCAATTATGTTAACGCCTTTGATTATAAGCTGAACTATTTCTCCACAGAACTCTAAAGCTTACAGCTAGATTCGCTTTGAATTACTAGACTGAGGATGTTATCTTGAATTGTCAAAAATAACCAGCCAAAAAGAATCTAATCTTGCCTTACCCATTGGTCAAATTCAGTATTGTCAACTAGAGTTATAGATCGATCTGTATTAATCTGCTCTTATATGTTGGATAAGGTAGATTTTTGTTCCAGTTAATATTTCTTCCAGTCGATTACCTCTAATAGTAGTGAGAACTTATGATCTTCAGATCACAAAGTTTATGTTAGGGTATGTGCTTACGTGTCATCCCTGTTTGTATGAATATTTATTTGATAATATTTATACTATATATATTTTATTAAATTGCTAATAATTTTTGTTAAATGGTAATGTTGCTTATTACATTATAGACATTGTACAATCTAAAAGGTTCAGATCCAGTTTAAAAGAGTTTAGATCGGTGTTAAGGATTAGCAAAGCTGGGGGTTATAAATGCTAGCAGTTAGCACTGTTAAGAGTTGACATGTTGTAAAAGTTAACGAGATCTAAGAATTTAGAACCTTATTTATAATGGGACAAGGACTTAAGGGTGCACTAGTAATGACATAGCTGCAAAGAGTTACAATAGGTGTTAGGAAATGTTATCATGTAAGTGTGTTCTTAAACACTATGTTTCTAATATATTTTTACCAATGCAAGTCTATCGGTGAATTCCTTTCATATAGATCAATGTATGTCTATATCTGTAGGGTACAGATGGTTGTTCCTAACTGACCATAAGCTTAGAGTTCGTATAGGTATACGGGTATCTAGTTAGGACTAAAAAATTGACAAACTCACAAGGACCTCAATAAATATCTTATGAAACCATCAATGGTAAGTCATCTCGAGTTGAGTAGTATATGTGATCCTTTGACCTGATCACTACAATGAACTTATAGGTGATCCACTACACTTTGGTTCTACGAATGTTAGAGACCTTTCATGGTCTGACCATTACATGTCACTGGGTGTGGTCCGATGCTCATAGAGTCTAGTGTGCATAGATAGAGGATCCGTCAGCTCATACAGGTAGGTTGTATATCCAATGCTTCGAGATTGTGTCTCAGAAAGTCTTACAAGAATGAGCAATAAACTCAAGAAAATAGATTCCCACTAGGTTGAACAAAATAATAAAATTGTTTATTCATATTATTCATTGAGATATGAATCTGGAGATAAGATTAAATGAGCATATGGGTATTTGATGATGTTGATCTATATCCCTACTCATCCAAGGTATAAATGACAGAAGGATTATATATATACATTTTGACCTTAGCTTGTATGGTTTAATGCGCTGATTTGTAATATCCATGACATGTGCATGGGGTATTAATATGAAGTGTACTCATTGTGCACTAGGGCAACGTACCGGAGTGAAAGTTTAATCTACTAAATCTAATAAATCTAAATATTTATCAATACTTAAGTGTTAAGTACAATTAATTAGACAACAATTATTGTTGATCAATTAAAAGGTGACATGTAGCACATAGTAAACCCTCAGTTAAGTTAACTCAAGTGTTGGTTTGGCAGGATCTACTTTGGGTTAATGAGAATTTAAGGGTAATGTCAGTTTATTAATTATTTAATTATTAAATAATTAAAAATATATTTATTTAATTGTTAAATAGATTATTAACTTAACAATGGTTAATAGTTAACCATTAGGTTAGGTTAATAGAGTATTTAGATTATTTAATAGTTAAATAATTTTAAACTTAACCTAGGTTAAAAGTTAACTAGGGTTAAGTTAACCTAAATATCTAACTCAACTTAAGAGTTAAGTTAAAACTAACTTAATTATAGTTAATAGTTAATTATGGTTGAGTTAATTTATATATTATTATTATTAAGATATTTGTTATTTAATAGTTAAATAATAAGTAACTTAACTAAGGTTAATTGTATACTCTAGGGTTGAGTTAAAGTCGTATTATAAATATATATGAAAAATAAAACAAATATCATTTGAATTGTTGCTAGGGTTTGACTGGCCATTAAAGAGAGAATAGAGAAGAAAAAAAATTATTTTTCTTCTATTGATTTAAGTGTTGAATCACTAATTGTTCTTCTTCTCATTTTAAGGTTAAGGTCAGTAAAACAAAACACAAGTGTTTATTTGTTAACAAAGAGTTAATTCATGGTAGTTTAAACACTTTTTAAGGAAATAAATAAAACTTGTTGGATTATAAGTTACTAACTAGCTAATCAAGCCTACTACATTGATCACTAGAATTGCTTACGAGCATCACTTCGGGCGGATTCCAATTCTCTTAATCCAAAGGCTTTGAAAGGTGAATTTCTCATTTCTATTTTAATACGATTAAAATATAATTTAAATGTGTTTATTATATGTTTTAAGACTTCTGCTGCATATATAATGAGTATATGTATGTATTTAATATATATGTATGTTATATGAACACTTAAATAATATCTATACACCGTAGATTAATCGGTATTTCAGTTCGTTCTGTTAAATTTAAAAGTAGATAAAAAAATATAATAGGTCATAGAGGCTAAATTTTGATTGAGAGTGACTGTATTAGTTGATGAAGAATTGGCATTGGCCACTGAATCAACTCTGATACCATATAAACTGAAATGATGTTGTTTATTTACAGAGAAAATCAAATGGAAGCTGAAGGAAAATTATTTTTCTTTATTGCTCTTTCTCAATGAATTACAAGAATGATACGAATTGCTTTATATAGTGTGCATATCTCAAATACAATAAATTGAAATCAAGAATACATTTTGGCGGAAAAATATAAAATATCTAAAGTTTGTTGTAACAAACTAATGCTGAGTCAGTAGCCACCTCAGCACCTTGTAACCACCTGAAAGTCTTCATTTGTTTCCCTGTTCAGCAACTTCTTCAATTGTTTCACTATACCGCAACTCGATTATATTTGATCATTTGGAACAGCCACTTATAAAAGTTATTCTATCATAGGTAAAGAATACAAAATTGGACAATTTACCCCGGTTGATATTTTTCCTCTCAACAAACATCCTCTCTTTCCAAGAAGTAAAATCTCTCTCTTAAAAACACTCTTAAAACACCCACAATGGCAAGTGAAAATTGTAGTATTTAGATCAGCAAATTTGGCGATGACATTGTGTAAATCGATGGCTTATTTCAACCATGACTAACTTGAAATTCAAAAAATGGTTGATAATTGATATTTGGTAAGTTATTTAAATTTAAAATTAAATTAATGGTTTATATTGAAAATAGATAAAAATGATTGGGCTGTGAGTAAAATAAGTGAAATATGAGTAAATTATGTTGAAAATAGGTGAAGAATAATTAGAAGTAGAAAAATAAATATGGCTAATAAAATAATTGAAATTGCAAAGATAGATTGGGGACAGTATGGCACCTTGTTCGCGCCTGTACGCGAGCGATTTACATTACACGCGATACATTGTGTACGAAATTAATTATTTTTTATTTTAATAAATAAATAATTTAATTTGAAATATTATTTAAATAAATAATTTGTTTAATTTATTATTTGTTAAAAATTATTAATTAAATAATTATTACTAATAATATTTATTAATTTGTCCAAATAATTTATTAAAAATAATTAAATAATACTTAATTAATTAAAAAATTATTTATAATGTTTATTTATAATTTAGCTTAGTAACTGATATTTGTTTTGTTAGTTAGAGTATTTAATTTTTTATTATGATTAATAATTTATTTATTTGATTTTATTAATTTGAATTTATTTAATTTGTTTGTTTATTTTAATTAGATTTGTTATTTATTTTTACAAGAAGCATAATATGTCCAAAGAATATAAAATTTTAGAGAATGAGTTTTTTCGAGTGTCAATTACATCTTACTCAATGATGTGGGCTCTAGATCTTGTCAAAAATAAGTTGATGCCCACTCAATCAGAATTGTTTAGGGTAACATGTATAGGGAGGTATTTGAACATGTAAAATATTACTTTTTCAAGAAAACTGGTGCATGAGATTTTGTTACGGCAAGTTCAAACTGCTAATCTATACGAGGAGATGTGGCTTTTGATTTACAAGAAATGCATCCAATTCTCCTAAAAAGATTTCGTAGTAATAATAAAGCTGAAGATGAGAGATTATCTGCCTATTCGAGAATTGAGAAAGAAATTGGGTAATTGATTATGGGAGGAGTACTTTTAGGTAGAAAGATATTGACATATGAATATAAAAAAGTTAGTTTATGATAAGAGCATATTTGTCATATATTTTTTTATATTTTTATTTTGATATTATATTGTTTTATAAGAATAAATGTTTATTCATATGAATTATTGTTCATTTATAGGGCATAGGCACAAACCAAGGACTAAAATGTAAAAATACTCAAAATATACATCTATTACCCCAGTGCTATATGCATTTTCACTCCAGCACTAAGACCTTGAACAAAATAAGAAAATCAGAATTAAGACTTGAATAAGTCGTGCATTTTCGCTTCAGCGCTGATCAGCCACTATGCCAACGATAACCCAGTGCCCCAGCGCTCTGTCCTTACCACTTCAATGATATAGCCTTTTGAACGCATGCCCCAACAACAGTATAATAGCCACCCCAGCTACAATGTGATTCCTAACTCGACAAGAATTGAGATTTTCAAGCTCAAATCAATCTCTATAAAAGGTCACTCATCCCTGACCTTTAGAAAGCATCCAAGAAGACATTATATACTTAAAAGACTCATAACATAAGTCTTAGATAGCAATTGAAGCATAATTGAAACAGCTATAGAGAAAAATTTAAAGCATTCTTCAGTAGCAAGAGTTTCTAGGCTATTCAATCAAGAGCAATTCGATGTCTATATGAGTTTGTTATTAATTATATCACGCTTTTTAAATCATTTTTGCCGTTGTTCTCTTGTAGCCATGAATTAATTTTCTTTCTAGGGTTAATACTTGAACTTAATATGTACGCTTAATTGCATATTTTTTTAATATTTAATAAACTTAGTTCTTTATTATTATTGTTTGTTCTTAATGCTTTAATATATTTGGCCAACATATGGTGAATGAATTGGTAACATTTTGATAAACTCAGAAGAGGAATCATTATATTTAGACATAAGTAATTTTATGCATGACTGTAGAGTAATATTCCATGTTACATATACAAGTTTCGAATTAAGATAGGAACATATCTAATTGGCATGTATGATCAATAAGACTTGTTCTTAATAAATCTTAATTTATTATAAGTATTATAGAAATATAGGTATGTGGTAAATTAAGGTATACTTGCATGATCTTGGGAGAGGCATGTAAATATATTAGTGTCTAGATCAATAAAAAAACTAAGAAATTTGAATATTAAAAGATTAATCATTAGAAAGCATATTGAGGGATAGTATTAACCCCAGGTTTTCTCTATATTGTTATCTTCAAAATCTCTTTACATTGTATCATTGCTTTTATATTTTTTAAATTCATTTTTAGATTTTTATTTGTTTGAATAATTACTAGAAAGACATAATTTTAGTACTTGGTTAAAAAGAAGATATTATCCATTTGGGTTCGACATTCAACTCTTTTGTCCCTTTATTACTTGCATACAATAGTATATACTAGCACTTCATTTTAAGATATAGAATTATCGCATCAATGTAGTGCTTTGGACTTATAGCAGATCAACGATGAAGATATGGTAAAATTATGTTTATTCTATTTTTTTTCATCATTTTTTAATCCCACGTGACGATAGTAGAAGGATTCATAACTTTGTGTGAAGTATAGTTAACAATTTAGATAAATTTAATAAGTATTCATGGTGTAACATTGCATGGAGCGTAACGTATGACTTATTTAGGAAAGCAACCTTCCACAAGTTAGAGAAAGTTAGAAAAGCCTTTGATAAGAATAGGTTGGAGAAATATAATGTGTACGAATTTTTATATAGCTTTCAAGTATAAATTTGTTGAACATTATTAAGATTAATAATTTATTTTTATTGAGAATAATTTGTTGTTTTTAATTGTCTAAGATTTAAATTTATAGGACAATAAAGGTCTGTGGTAAGGTTTTTGTATGTTATAGTAGTAATTGCTTCCTGCACATTTTGAATTGGTAAAACAGAGGGATTGCATTATTCACAAACATGAATTTATTACAGCCAATAAACTTGATCATCCAAGCTAAGTTTAAGACTTGAGTTTGTAATGGTAGAGGTTATGTCAATTTACTTAAGATTGATTCTGATTTGTCATGATAAATTTAGAGTTTGTGTTATATTTATAATTTAGTTTAACAAATTGTACACCATTTAGAATATAAAATTTAGATTAATAATTTGAGATGTGTTATATTACTCTTTAGAATATGTTATAATATTTGTACAAACTCCTGTGATCAGATGGTAAGGTGCACCTGATCCATCCACTTAAGTGATAGTAGTTTGAGTCTTTTTGTTTATATATAACAATTAATTTTTCATTTTGTAGGAATTCAAAGTCTCATTCTATAGGAGTAGATATCTGAGCTTAACCATAGGTAGGTTTTATCGTAGAATTTTTACTAAGTCTTTCAAAAAAAATATTTTATTATTCAACATATGAATAAATTGTGTATGTAGATATATAATAGCGAAATTTTGGCATAGGCCTAGCCAAATCCCAAAACAAATTCAACTATCAGTGGCCGAGTCAAAATTGAATTAACAAGGGTCAAAATATTAAAATAAAAACTTTAAGGGGTGCTTGGCTAGGCTTCCAAAAAAATTATAAAAAGCAAAATATTATTAGGATTAATTTATTTAACCATTTTATAACTTGCATTTGTTCAAATTTCTTTTTTTTATTTCTTAAATAGATTTACTTAAAAATTTTGTATTTTTATTTTAATAACATATATGTTGAAGGAGGAAACGTCTTTTTTCTTTTTGAGGTTATGTTAAAGTGAAGAACTCAAGATTCAACCTAAAACCCTAACCTCATTGCGTAGCGGAATAACCTGTTCATCAAGCAAAATAGCAAAAATCCAAAATAGAATATAAAAGAGTACAACACAATCTTACGTGGTTCAGTCAATTACTTACGTTTACAGTGGATCCAAGGATCCTAACCTCTCTTATTAACTCCCTAAAAATTTTATAAGAAAAATCAAATTTGAAGAACCCTCAAAAGGACCTAATGTTTAGTAAACCCTTACTCTATCACGAGCAATGATCACCCAAACGACAGTTCCACCCTAGCGCATATAAGCACTTAATACTTGATCTCAACTAAAGGGTTTATAAGTGTTTATATATGGTGTATTTCGTGCCTACTAACCCTATTCCTTGTTGGAGTAAGAGTCTACTTATTTTGAAAGTCCGAAATTTTTTAAAACTCGAAATTCGGACAAAAAATGGACTCTCTATCGCGTCTGGTGCCGTGGCGCTCATCCATGGGCTCCGCAGTGCTCACCATATCGCGCCAAGCGCTGCAGCGTTGGGGACCCAGCTATGTGATGCTGGGCGTCTATGTTGGGCACTGCCGCGCTCAGCCCTGGTGGCACTTATGCTAGTTTTCTTCGCTTCCTTCAAGTCTTCGAGTCCCGTTTTGCTTCCCCTTTCATGTCCCATACATCATAAACTTCTCCATACGTGTCCCACACGTTTTAAACTTCTTGTGACTCTTCACTTTAGTATTCATCTCAATTCTTATCCAACTAAGATTGTTGAATCATCAATTTTCTGACAAATCCTTCTTTAATTCAAAATCTTCTAAATAAGAAGGCGTCGGGATCCAATCCACACCAATACTCTATCACCTAAAGTTGAGTCCAGTTAAGTCTCCACCAAGACTTAAATTTCCACGGGCCAATGACTTTGGTCTCCAAAGGCATTTGTGCACCTTGCATAGGGTATGGATGCATTGCACTCATTTTTGACTTTCATCACCTCGGTGAGCATGGTTTAGATGTCGCCTAGTAGTTTGCATTACCTCAACACCCCGTGTTGGGCCACTCATGGCCATCCCAGTAAGCACATAGAGCCCTCCATTATGTTTCTCACCCTCAAATCTTATAGGTCCTTTCTCTACCCTTAGTTTTCATTTTTTCGCTCTAACCGAATACCTTTCCTCATCGAGCTTGCCTGGGGATATCAAGTTCTTCCTCAATTTAGGAACATGCCTTACACCATGTAAGTTCCTAGTTTCTCCATCTTGCATCCTCAGCCTTATGTCACCAACTCTCATGATCTCACAAGTCATATCATTTCCCATTAGAGTTATACCTCTCTTGGCTTTATAGTTGGTAAACATCGATCTGTCAGGGCACATATGGATGCTATACCCCGAATCTATTATTCATTTGTCAACATACTTTCCCTTTGAGGCTACCAATGTGTCTACAACTTCGGTATCTTCCTCAGTACTGATTGCAACCCACCCTCCTTAGCCTTTTGATTTCGTACAATCTTTCACAAAGTGCCCTTCCTTATTACAAAGGAAACACTTCTTGGATCTCCTCCTTGATTGGTTGCTTTTCCTCTCTTGTGCAAGAAATGTTGCTCCACTCTTAGACTCAAATCTATTTGTCAATTCTTTTGAGTTCAATAATGCCTTGACATTATTCATTGTTATAGACTCCTTACTATACAACAGCATATCCACAAAACTCTTATAACTCTTTGGCAACGTACTTAACAAGATAATGAAATTGTCTCCATCCTTAGTCTTGATGCTCAGTTGCTCAAGACTTATGATGATCTTGTTAAACTCGTCAATGTGAGCTCTCAATGAAGTTTTCTTGTGCATTGTTAGCTGATGTAGTTTCTTTTTTACAAAAAGTCTATTTGCAAGAGATATTTTCATGTACAATACCTCGAGTCTCTTCCATGGCCCCAAAGCAGTTTCCTCATCACCAACTTCCCTTAATACTTCATCGTTCAACGCCAAAAATAAGGTGTTGTAAGCATTTTTCTCAATCGTATCCCAATTTTTCTACCCGGACTTTAAGGTTGTTGTCTTATCTCTAATTAAAGAGCTGGCTTCCTCCAAGGCTAAATCTAGCCATTCCTTCACTAATAGAGCCCTAACCGTCTTCCTCCAAAGATTGAAGTCATTCATCCCATTGAACTTCTCTATTTCTTACTTGATTGCAGCCATGGTTTAAATACCCTAAGTGTGTATTATCGAACCTTTAGCTTTGATACCAGTTTGTTGAGGGAGAAAACACCCTTATCCCTCTTGAGGTTATGTTGAAGCGAAGAACCCAAAATTCAACCTAGAACCCTAACCTCCTTACGCAGCGGAATAACCTGTTAATCAAGCAAAATCGTAAGAATCTAAAGCAGAATATAAAAGAGCACAACACAATCTTACGTGGTTTGGCCAATTACCTACGTCCACTGTGGATCCAAGGATCCTAACCTCTCTTATTAACTCCTTATAGATTGTACAAGGAAAATCCAATTTGAAGAACCTTCAAAATGACCTAATGTTTAGTTAACCCTTGCTCTACCACGAGCAATGATCACCCAAACGACGGTTTCACCCTAGCGCATATAAGCACTTAGTGTCTACCCAGTTCTTCTCCTCTCTTAGAGTCTCTCTTAATGCTTGATCTCAACTAAAGTATTTACAAGTGTTTATATAGGGTGTATTTCATGCCTACTAACACTATTCCGTATTTGAGTAAGAGTTCACTTATTTTGAAAATCCAAAAATTTCTAAAAATCGAAATTCAGATCAAAAATGGACTTTCTATCATGTCTGGCACCGCAACGCTCATCCTTAGGCGCCACGACGCTCACCATGTTGCTCCCACCGCCTCGGCACTAGGGACTCAGGGCCGCGGCACTGGGCTTCTGTGCTGGGCACCGCGGTGCTCAACCCTGGTGGTGCCTATGCTCGTTTTCTTCACTTCTTTTGAGTTTTCGAGTCCCGTTTTACTTCCTCCTTCGTGTCCCATTTATCATAGACTTCTTCATACGTATCCCACACATCCTAGACTTCTTCATACGTATCTCATATGTCTTAGACTTCTTCATACGTATCCCACACATTCTAAATTTCTTGTGACTCTCAATTTTTGTAATCATCTCAATTCTTATCCAACAAAAATTGTTTAATCACCAAATTTTTAACAATATATAAATATTGATTTATATTTCTTATTTTAATATGATAGAATTTACTTATATTTTAAAAATTAACTTATATTTAAATTTTTAATATATTATTTTTTTAAAATAATGAGTTTCTCTCTTTTTATGACATTATATTTTTGACACAATATTTTAAATAATTTTAGACTATTAGATTAATACATATTTAGTAATTTAAATGTAATTAGATATGTGTAATTAATACATTTCATTTAATGCACATTTAAAATTTTTTAATCTAAGCCTTTGAATTATTAATATAATGGTCTAAAAATTGCATCATATGTTGTGTCAAAAATATGGAAGCCATGAATTTTAGTGACATATATATATATATATATATAGTTATCTTTCTTAAAATTTTAGAACTCAACTACTATTGAATAAACTTGTTATTCACACTTTTTAAACAATTTTTTCATAATAATTCCAATCTAATATTTTTGAAATTATTTTATTATGTGTACTTTGACAAACACTCAAGATTTGAGACATTGTTAAGCAAAAATTGAAAGTGCATTATTTTATTTATTTATTTATTATAATTATTATTATTTTTTGCTTATATACTATGCTTATATTATAAGCCTCATTATATCTTCTATATAAGATGAATTTGTCTTTGATGAATAAATTCTTTCGTCCTGTTAAAATTGTGAAATAATACTAAGAAAAAAAAAAAGAAGCTTAGGTAATGTTTGCTTTTTTTTTTATTAAATGCTGAATAGCTTTAGGTTAGAAAAATAAGCGGGTTGTTAGCAAATGCGGGTATCTTTAGGTTAGAAAAAAAGTCTTATTACTTGGTTGTCTCATGTATATATCATGTAGCCTTCTAATGACACGCAGCCTTCAAATGAAATGCAACATAGCTTTCCGAAAAAACTAAACTAATTTGGCAAACACCAATCAAAGAACTAAAAAAAGCAAAAACAGTAGCCATATAGGAGGAGATTTTATGTGCCCCTCACTTCTAACTGTCAATAACCGCTTTTCCCTCCATCCACATCTCATTAAAACCTAAAAAACAAGCAGAAAGAAAAAAAAAACGCACATACTTCTCTTTCTCTCATTCAAACTTGTTTTTTGGTGCATGAAAATGGCGAAGGTGGTGATTTTCGCCTCTTTGATCACCACCTTCGTTCTTTTCCTAATCTTCTTCCCAATAAAGCAACATAAACACAACGATTTTGTTATTTCAAGTCGTCGTCTTGGATACAAACTTTCTATGCCAACTTTTGACCCGTTAATTGCGCAAATGAAAAGGGCAGCCGACGAAAAGAAATCAAGCAGCAAGATTAATAATACTGACGGCATTTTGGCATACGATGCTCGCATCGCCAAGATTGAAGATGATCAACTTGATTATTTCAGTGAAGAGGGGAAATTAAATATCACCTTGAGGTTGCTTTATTTGTTCCCATTGATAGACAATGCACCAAAAGATGGAGTTGTGAGTTTGAAAGAACTTGAGGCTTGGAATGTAGAGCAAGCCCTTGATCGTATGAGATATAAAACACAGAAAGAGATTCAATTGCATGAAAGCAATGGTGATGGAGAAATTTCTTTTGAAGAGTATGTAGGTAACCTAATTATCTATCATTTTTAATTTGTAGAAAAATAGTTTCATGCATTCTTCTGTATTATTTTTGTTTTCTAAGTAAGTAATCAATTTTATTGGGAATGTGAATTCAATAGATCGAAATGAAATAGGGCAAGGTGAAGCTGGATGGTGGAAAGAGCAATTCATGAATGCTGATGTTGATGGGAATGGAACTCTCAACTTTGATGAATTTAACAGGTAAATACCTTTTTTTTTTGGGTCAAATTACCCTTATTTTATAATGAGAATGTTACAAAATTTCATCATTTTTAATCCAAATCTTATTGTTAGTTTTCTTTTAATTTTTAATTGCAGTAAAAGTAAATAAAATCTCCTCTCATTTTAGTCCGAGAGGAGATTGAATTCTAAATACTAAATATTTTATATTAATTCAAGAAAGCTTTCGATTGAACCAATTGATATTCACAAATCTTCTTGTAGTTTCTTGCACCCAGAAGATAGCAACAATGAAGCAATCCAGAAATCGCTTTTGAGAGTAAAAATTGAGTAAGTTATGAGAAATTTCTTATTTAAGAAATCAAATATTGTTAGTTTAGTCTTTGAAGTTTTGTTGCATTATTCAATTAATTCTTTTATATTTTTTGTAATACCTTGATTGGTTAATATTATTTAAAAAAAATAACATTTTAAATGCACGTTTTTTGGGCTCTAATTACAGTAAATAGTCTAAAAATTTATCAAATATATTTATTGCTCTCAGAAAATGTATTTTAGATTTTTTTTTTTAATTGCAGGAACTATTCAGTTGTTTACAAAAATATAGAGAATAACTAAAATGTTCATCTAAACTTCAGAAATTAAACTAACAATTTTCCTTCAGAAATAAATATTCAATTCTAATATATATATATATATATATATATATTCTATTTCCATTTTTGCTATCATCTTAAGAATATGTTCTCATAAGTTTTATGAACAGGCCAATGGATCATGACCATGATGGGAAACTCAACTACCAAGAATTTGTTGAAAATACTTATAATATTTACAAAACTTATGTTCCACTTGAAAAGAATGAACCCCTCCCCACACCTCTACAAAAATTTGAAGAGCTTGATCTAAACCAAGACAAGTAATTTCCGATTAACCTTCTTGTCTAATAATTTCTTTCGGCAATTTTCTTTTTATTTTATAAAATTGGATTATTAATTTCTCACATCTCAAAATTGTTTTGTAGATTTTTGGAAGTAGAAGAATTGAAACCCATTTTCAAATATCTTCACCCTGCAGAATTTTCTTATGCCAAATATTACTCAAGTTATCTTATTAATGAGGTTAGTTATTAATTAATTATCATTAAGAGGTCTTTTTTTATAAAAAAAAATCTTTTGAATTGAAATAAACAAAGTGTTTAATATATCTTTGTTGAATTATTTTCAGGCTGATGATAATAGAGATGGTAATTTAACGCTTGATGAGATGATCGATCACGAATATATATTCTATAACACAGTTTATAATAATGTCGATGAAGAAGAAGATGATTATCATAACGAACTCTGACCATTGTTTAATTTCTCTCTCATTTTATTTGTAAATTAGATTTGTTGGGAAAGATCATAAAAATATTATACAGCGCAAATAATTTTTTTTCCTTGTGTTATTAAAATGGGTTAGTGTGCCACCACAACTAGTATAAAAATATGAGCCACAATCAAATACAACAAGATGCCGGATTTTTACATAGAAAACTTAAATAAGAAAAAATCACGGGAACGTAATCTGATTTTAACTTCTATTATGAAGTAATAATGGTATTATAATAATATCCTTCCCAAAAATACACTAGAAGTTCACCCATAACATCAAAAGTATTAATCTTGGTTCAACAACATCAAATCTAACAAGTTCATTTTATACATCAATTTGTTAGATCTAACAATAATGGAGACTAAATTAAATATCAACACCAACAAATATAGATTAAGATGCTTGAAACTTATTTTCAAAATTTGAGCAAAAATGGAACTCAAATCACCATCCAAACATCAAAGCCAATGATCAAACCCTAAGCCTCATTTTTCTCTTCTCTCTCTTTTCTTTCCCTTTTTCTCTTTCTTGGCATACATCCAACAACTTTACTCTTTTTTTTTTAATTGTAAGTCATTTGGGGTTTACTTACTTGTTAGGCCAGCCACATGATGTGGACTCAACTCAACAAGGATTTATGTAATGTAAGGTTGATTTATATTAATATAATGGCAGCATTAACATAATTGTTTAATTTTCTTAAATTTTTTGTTACATTTTCAAGCTTTGAGTTATATTCTTAAGTTACATTCATATTAAGTTTCTCAAGATTTAATATAAAAACTTGAGAAATTGAAATATAGTTCATAACTTAAAAGCTATAACATATTATTTGAAAAATATAATTTAAAAATTGAAAATTGTAACAGAAACCTTTGAAAAGTAAACAAATTGTAACTATAAGCATATTATGCAAAAGCTATTGACAAAAAGAAAGCCGATGATTGTTGAGAAAGAATTAATTAATGAATGCACTTGCCAATGTCAATAAAAATTTGGATGGAGATTATATTCAAATTAAAGGTGATTCATTTGTTTGGTTTTAGTGAGTACATGATTTGATTATATTACCTAGGTATTTGATTTAGTGTTCTTTAATACTAATATTTTAACATATATGATCAGAAAATAAAATTTAATGGACCTTTTTTAGGGCAGAATTGAGAGATCATGATGTGGTAGAATTTTACTAGTTTATGTAGTTCTTGTGTTGACATGTCTAGCCTAAAAGTAAATCTCGACCTTTTTGAACCACGTAAGTTTGAGAGTAAGGCCTATTGGACCTTTGAAGAGTTCTTAGAGTCCAAGAAGTCTAATGTTGTAAATTTGCTCTGATTATTTAGAAAAAATGCGAATTTTTCAAATAAATCCCAAACTCAAACTATAAAAGGTATGAAAGTCGAACTTGCACGATAAATAATGAAAAAATACGTATGTTAGAGGTGGTATATGTATGAATATGAATAATGTAGGTTAGTGAAAGGTGTTCCTATGTAAAAATTGTTTTAGGGTTTCAAGCGGTAAATACCCTAGTTTGATATGTTAGAGGGGACACACCTTTAGAACCTTAGATCCGAGGATTGACAATGTATCTATATAGATGTGAGGCCTTGGAACAAACACAATGCTATTACAGTAATTGAATTTTTTGTTAAATAATTAGGAGGATGTCTAGAAGTATAATGTCGTGTTTGTCAAGTATGAGCTAGGGCAAAACTAGAGTTTGTGTTTTATGTTTCCTAATAGTAAGTTATGGTAAAATAATAATAATAATAAATCATTTTGTTTAGGTGTTTCAAGATGTTTTAGTGGTAACATAGAATGTAATGGTGTTTGAAACGATGAATTAAGACCAATATTTAAAAACAGTGAATGCTTAATGACCATGAATGAGCGATAAATGATTATGAATGATTAGTTTTATTATAATGCAAAGCTGTTTATATGATTTAAGATTTGTATTAGGTTAAAACACTTTATTTGATCCGTTAGCTTCCTAAAATCTTGTATCTTTAATGAGTTGTTATACCATAAAAAATACAAATGAATTTGTTAATAAAATTGATAAGATTTCAATTTTCTTCTGAGTAAAAGGCTATTAGGTAATTTAGTTGCCCAATAAAATAAGAAAATTACAAATTCCAATTTTAAAAGAATTTTATAATCGTTTTAGCTACAATATGATTTAATTTCAATTGTTTATGTTAACCCTAAAATCTAGTAATCTTGATGTCAACAAGTTACATTTGTTTTTCTTTTGGGAAATATAGTAGAGATTAAGAAGAAAAAAAAGATAAGTAGGCGGTGAGACAGAGAATTTATAGTGGTTCAGTTCAATATGAGCTTTCTTCCACTTTATCAAGCTTGATGTGCTCACTTATATGAAACTATTAAATAATGTGTTTACAACAATGGTACAAAGAATTGCCATCATGACAAAGATATATAATTGAAGAAGAAGGGATGGATCGTGGATCTATTGGATGCCTCATTTTTATAATTTTACCATCTATTTATAAGATAGTAGAAGTGTTGGGGTAATAGAATTTAAAAAAAATTGAGATATCACAATATTTTTTTAATTAGAATTCTCTTATTAGAGTCTTATCAAAATAAAGATGGTAGTTTCTTTATTTGTCTAAGCCTTTCTTGCAGAGTTCTACTGAAATGAGGGCAACTTTTTTTTACCCATTTAGGAGTCTTTCTGGGCCTTGTAAAGAATTGAGTTTATGCCAGAATCCAAGGGGAGAACAAGAGCCCCTCAGTTTTTAGTATTAGCTTTTAATATTGAACTTTATAATAGTTTGACTTGGATTTTAGATATGTCTTAGGGTACTCGAGTAGCATAAATTGTTGGCCTATTCAGACATTGTGCTTGAATCAAGCTTGGTTTAGATTTTATGCTTGAGGGAGGAAATGCCCTTCTCCCTCTGGAAATTATGTTGAAATGAAGAACCCAAGATTCAGGTTAGAACCCTAACCTCCTTGTGCAGCGGAATAACCTGTCAATCAAGCAAACACAATAAGAATCCAAAGTATAAAATAAAAAAAAGCACAACACAATCTTATGTGGTTCGGCCAATTGCCTACGTCCATGGTGGATCCAAGGATCCTAACCTCTCTTATTATAACTCCCTAGAGATTTTACAAGAAAAATCCAATGAAGAACCCTAAAAAAGACCTAAACGTTTAGTGAACCCTTACTCTACCACGGACAATGATCACCCAACACAACGGTTCTACCCTAGCGCACACAAGCACTTAGTGTCTACGCAGTTCTTCCCCTCTTTTAGAGTCTCTCTTAATGTTTAATCTAAAATTAAGGGTTTACAAGTGTTTATATGTGGTGTATTTCATGTCTACTAACCCTATTCCTTGTTGGAGTAAGAGTCCACTTGTTTTGGAAGTCCAAAACTTCCCAAAACTCAAAATCCCAAATCAAAACAGACTTTTCCACGTGTTTTGGTGCTGCGGCGCTCGTCCCTGGTTGCTACGGCGCTAGACAAAATCGCGTCCAGCTCTGCGACACTGGGTTACTGTCCTGGGCACCGCGGCGCTCAGCCATGGGTGCCGCAGCGCTGAGCCCTGTATACCAATCCACGTTTTCTTGCTTCCTTCACATCTTTGAGTCCCGTTTCGCTTCCCCCTTCGTGTCCCACACATTCTAGACTTCTCCATATGCGTCCCACACATTCTAAAGTTCTTGTAACTCTTCACTTTGGTATTCATCTCAATTCTTATCCAATCAAGATTATTGAATCACTAGTTTTCCAACAAGAACTTTGTCAAAAAAATCATATGGCTTATTTAGTAGATGTCAGAGAAAAACTTAGCTAAGGATCACATGGGCTCTTTGGGTAGTTAACTAAGAAAACTTAGCCGAGGATATACATGGGTTCCTTGGGTCGTTGATTGAGGAAGTCTTTAAAGATATGTCCTTGTGCATTCGCTTTTAGGCTTGGGTATCACCCAAAAAAGCATGTCCAAGAGGTCTTCATGTGGTCTTCACTTTGACTTCGCTCTTTGGTGATGGTTTACATGACCTCGATGAGGACGTTAGGTGGCCTTGATGAGGGCTTAGGCAGTGGCCTTGATGCTGACTTTTATTCTTAGTCCTTGACTCCTTAATCTTCTGTCTTTGATGCATGGTTCTCATCCTTGAGTCCTTGGACCTTTGTCATCTAATCTATAGTTTTTAGCCTCAAGTTCTCGAGTTTTTAAAAGGTCAATGTTTTGTTGGAGGCCTTTCTGTAAAATATCAAAAATATGCTTGGCCCAAAAAACAAATTTCGAAACTAGGAAATGGCTGAATGATAAAAGCCAAATAATGGGTCTATTTATGAATGTTTGGAAACGTTTTGGCCAAAATAAAATATTGTGAAACTAGGAAAAGGTTGCATGATAAAAGCTAAAAGTTGCCTTAGTTTCATTCTTTTCCCCCATTACGCCACACAGACTTTCTTTGTCAATTAACCAGTCATTGCTGGATTATGAAAATTTTTTAAGTTGATTGGTATGTTCATTTATGATGAACACTAACCGATGATGGTGAGCGGCCACAATGGCAATTTATGATGGCTGGAGCTTTTGTTGTCATCATTTATATATATTTTGTTTGCCTTCTCAACATAATTGAGTTGCTCTAGTGTTTCTTCTTTTTGCGTTTAGAGTTTCAAATAACTCTATTTATATTTGTTCTAGAAGAACTATACTAAGAAATGTTGTGGTGCGGGGGTCATCATGGCCATTCAAATCCAATTCTTCATAGAGGCATTACGAATATAGTTTTTCTAATTTTGATTTATTTTATTGCCTTTATTAATTATCTATTGTATTGTTATTTCAACAAAGTTGTAGTGACAATGTGGTAAGCTTGGTTGCTGTGTTGTGATACAGGATCTGTTCTTGGCCCCTATGTTTTTTGTCCTTCGACTTTTTTTTGTAGCAAAAATTATTTTGCTACAAAATAAAATAAAATTTTGGGGGGACTAGCATCAAAATCTTTTAATTGAGAAGAATTGAGTCAATATAAAATTAAAACATATTATTAAAAAAATTAAGTATTGACACTAAAAATAATATTGATCAGAATCAAGAACTTATCTTTGGATCGTTAATCTATATGATTGGTATTCATGACATTTTGTATCATTTATTACTAATGACACCAAATTGTTAATCCCAAAATTTAGTAATTTTAAGATTAACAAGTTAAATTTATTTTTCTTTTGAGAAATATGGTAGAGATTAACAAAAATAAAGATAATTAGATGACAAGACGAAGAATTTATAGTGATTCAGCTTAATATGAGTTTATGTTCACTTTACTGAGGTTGATACGCTCACTCATATGACACTGTTGAATAATATGTTTACAACAATGATAACAATTTGCTATCATTACAGAGAAATATAATTGAAGAAGAAGAAGGTTACGCCTAAGAGGGAGAGTTCGTGGATCTATTGGATGCACCATTTATATATTTTACTATCTATTTATAGGATAATAGGAGTGTGAGGATCGTAGAATTTAAGTAAAGTTGAGATATCACAATATTTCTTTAATTAAGATTCTCTTATTAAAGTCCTATCAAAACAAAAAAGGATAATTTAATTATTTATTTGGGTCTTTCTTGTAAAATCCTATTAAAATAAGGATAGCTCTTTTTTTTTGGCCCATTTAAGAGTCTTTCTGGACCTTACAATAAATCGAGCCTATATTAAAATTCGGAGAATAATCTATCATATGAGTTGATTAAAAAATTTAACATGCCTTACTGCCTCATCTTCCACCCACCACTATTAAAAAATCATTTTAGTTAGGGGTGGGCATAAAAACCGAAAACCGAACCGAACCGAGTGAACCGAACCGAACCGGTCCGGTTCGGTTCGGTTTACTCTGAATCGGTTCGGTTTTCGATTTTTAATAAATAGAAAACCGAATTTTCGGTTCGGTTCTCGGTTCTTAATCAAAAAACCGAGAACCGAACCGGTTAACCAAAATTTATTTTAAAAAAATTTTTAAATGCCACGTGGCATATTTTAATTAGAGGATGTAAACTATTATAATGATCATGGTTGCACTAAATCTATTCTCTATAATATATAAGGGCTAAACAGTAAACCCTACTCTCAAATTTCAATTCTCCAAAATCCAAATTGTAAATATTTCATTCTCTCGTCTCTCGTCTCTCGTCTCTTGGTGGCTCAGCCTCTGCTTCACCGGTCGCCGTCCACGACTCCACACCGGCGTCCACGTTGCTGTTTTTGTCAACCACACCGGCGACCTTCGACGACCACGACCACGCCGCCGTCCAAGCCACTGTCCATGCCGCTGTCCACGCTGCCGTCCCAGCCGCTGTCCACGCTGCCGTTCACTGCTGTGTTGTCCACGTTCGACGACCACGGTCTCACCGCTCGGGTCCGCATCCACGCCGCCGTCCCAGCCGCTATCCACGCTGCCGTTCACTGCTGTGCTGTCCACGTTCGACGACCACGGTTTCACCGCTCGGGTCCGCATCCACGCCGCCGTCCCAGCCACTGTCCACGCTGTCGTTCACTGCTGTGCTGTCCACGTTCGACGACCACGGTCTCACCGCTCGGGTCCGCATCCACGCCGCCGTCCCAGCCGCTGTCCACGCTGTCGTTCACTGCTGTGCTGTCCACGTTCGACGACCACGGTCTCACCGCTCGGGTCCCTGCCCACGCCGCCGTCCCAGCCGCTGCCCACGCCGCCGTCCCAGCCGCTGTCCACGCTGCCGTTCACTGCTGTGCTGTCCACGTTCGACGACCACGGTCTCACCACTCGGGTCCCTGTCCACGCCGCCGTCCCAGCCGCTGTCCACGCTGCCGTTCACTGCTGTGCTGTCCACGTTCGACGACCACGGTCTCACCGCTCGGGTCCGCATCCACGCCGCCCTCCAAGCCGCTGTCCACGCTGCCGTTCACTGCTGTGCTATCCACGTTCGACGACCACGGTATTTACTTCATGTTAATGCGTTAAAGTTTAAACTATTATGGATATGAATTGAATTCTTTTGCTATTGCTTTGTTTTTAATTTTACGCAATCTATATCTTGCTAATAATTGAACCGTGTCATGATTTAGCTTAGGAAGAAAAACTAATAAACAAAATAAGTTATTGGGTGATAAAGTATAACTTCTTTTTTTCTAAGTATTTGTGGTGGTCATTTCAGTATTTTTCAGCTTATCTTGATCAACTTAAACCTGGGTTTGATGTCTTCTTGTGTGTGAATATGTAGCTTTTATTTATCTTGATCGAATTAAACGTGAGTTTGGTTTCTATGGCTGTTTTTACAATGTTTTTGTTTTCTTCAATGTACAATTATTAAATTTAGATCCAAATGTAGATATGAAAGTTGGTATTTTGCGTCTTGTGAGTGCTTAACTTCAGAAAGCTTCAATCTCAAGTTCTTAGTGTCATTCACACCCATCTTCAATTTTCTGTTTTTTTTTTTTACTTCTGAACCATGCTGTGCTCTGTATTGCCATCTTTTATGATTATGAAGCTTTGTGCTGAAGAAAGTGCTAAGTTGAGATAGATATATTTCTCATAAAGTTTCTTATGAAATAGATGGATGTGTTGTTTAACAGTTTAACTAATTTGTGTTGCCTTGGTACACTTTGCTTAATTTGGTGCATTGTTAGGTCAATATTTGTTAATATTGTTGTAGTTGAGTTGTAAATTTGTTAAGTGTTATGACTTATGAGTTAGTAACTTGTTTGTGTTAATTTAATTTAGGAAGATGGATAAAAGGATTGAACAAGAACAAGAAAGTGTTGACAAACCCCAAAAATCAAGTGGCCTTAAAGTTTCCGATAGTTGGTCTCATTTTGTGAAGATTGAAAATGATAGAGCCAAATGTATTTATTGTGGTAAAACTTATGCTGCTCATTCTGTTAAGAATGGGACCTCTAATTTAAAAAAGCATTTATTAATTTGTACGAAGTATTTGGCCACCATCATAGATGAGAGTCAAGGGGTATTAAGTCAAAATCCAATTGCTAAAGGTTGTGCTAGTAATGTCATGTCTGTTACATATAATAAGGAGGATTGTAGGAAAGCTTGTGCCAAAATGGTGATTCTAGATGAGCTGTCATTTAGTTTTATTGAGGGTAGAGGATTTTGCTATTTCTGCCATGTTGTGTGTCCAAGGTTCGATCCCCCATCTAGAAGAACCCTAGTTAGAGATATATATCAGTTGTACCTCGATGAAAAGATTTTGTTGAAGAGTATTTTTTCTGCAAATAAGGTGAGGGTGTGTATTACTACTGATACTTGGACTTCTATACAAAATATAAACTACATGGTAGTAACTGCTCATTGGATTGATGCGGATTGGGAGTTACAAAAAAGAATTCTAAATTTCTCTCAAATCACAAATCATAAGGGAGAAGCAATTGGAAAATATATTGAGAATGTGTTACGTGAATGGGGCATCCAAAGGGTATTCACAATTACTGTGGATAATGCTAGTGCTAATGATGTGGCAATTAGCTACATGAGGAGGAGATTAAAGAGTTGGGAAGTTGATGGGACATTTTTGGATGGGAAATATCTACATTTGCGGTGTGCTGCTCATATTATTAATTTGATTGTTGGTGAAGGATTGAAAGAAATAAGTGATTCAATTGCTAGTATTCGAAATGCAGTCCGATATGTTAGATCATCTCCCATGAGATTAGAAAAATTTAGAAAGTGTGTTGAACATGAAAATATTCAAGGGAAAGGGCTTGTGGTTATGGATGTCCCTACTAGGTGGAACTCCACCTACTTGATGTTGAGTAGTGCTTTGAAATTTCAAATTGCATTCGAGCGTTTAGAAGAGGAAGATGGACACTATTGCAACTACTTCAACAATGGTGATGATGGGAAGGGTAAAGCGGGGCCTCCCAAATCTAAAGATTGGGAAAATGCTCAAGTCTTTGTTGAATTTTTGAAGATATTTTATGATGCAACTTTGAAATGTAGTGCCTCTTTGATGCCTACATCTCATTTGTATTTTAGTCAGGTTAGTAAAAATTTGTTTCTTTTTCAGTCGCAAATAAATTAATTAAATGTTGAATATATATGTGTTTTAGACTTTTATAATTTGTATTTTTTTTTAGGTAAGCAAGATTCAATTCCAACTTACAGGATTGAGTGAGGAAGGTGATGATGATAATTTGTTAAAGAGAATGGCCATTAACATGAAAACAAAGTTTGATAAATACTGGGGTTCGTTGGATACTATGAATAAATTGTTGATTATTGCTGTTGTTCTTGATCCCCGATACAAGATGGAGTATGTAAGTTTTTGTTATGGGAACTTGTATGCACCAAATCTAGTTAAGAGTATGCAAGAAGGGATTAAGGAGTTGTTGTTCTCCATATATGATTTTTATCGTGCCCAATATTGCATTTTATCTGTTAATGTTCCTTTATCCAATTTAAAGGTAGAAGACAATGACTTGGATGTGAGGAATAAAAGAATGAAATATGATACAGATGAAGCTTTTAAGAGACAAAAGACAAAATTGCAACCAATTATTGGAAAGTCAGAAGTGGAAATATACTTTCTGGAGCAAAGTGAAGATTCTCATAATCTTCATTTTGATATTTTGGGTTGGTGGAGGAACAATTGTACTAAATATCCTATTTTGTCTCTTATTGCTAAGGATTTACTTGCAATTCCTATTTCTACAGTGGCTTCTGAGAGTGCATTTAGTACAGGTGGACGCATTCTTGATCCATTCAGAAGTTCATTGACTTCAAAAATGGTAGAAGCTCTGATTTGTACACAGAATTGGCTTCAATCTTCAATTAGAGATAGAGAACTTCATGTTAGCATTGATGCCTCTGATATTCAAGATTTAGAACTTTACGAGTCAATTCAATCTGGTAAGTACATTTAAATATTTATCATTTACATAAATTTAAGTTATTAATTTTTTTTACTACTATGTTAATACTTAATATGTTATTGATATGTTATAATTTTATGTTATATAGAGGTGGAGAATTCTGTGCTTACATCATTGGATATTGCAACACATGTGAATATGGAAGAGAGCTACGGTGATATTGGGGAGTAATGTTATGTACTTATGTTGCTATATCACAAATATTAAAGATTTGATTATTGTTGATCTTATTATGGACTTTTAATTGTGTTTGTTTTTTTATGGACTTTTGTTGTTTGTGTTGATATTCTTATGAATTTTTATATTTTACTTGTGTTGATATTCTTTTTATGGATTTTTATAGACATTAATTATTAACCTTTCGAGTTTTTTTATTTTTATGTTATATTGACATTTTGCTTTTAATTTAAGGTTTTAAATTTTAATTTTAACTTTATATTGTTATATTTTATTGTTATTTGGTTATGTTATAAATTATGTGTTGTTATATTATATAATTGTATTTGTATGCTATAAATTATAATTGTTAAGTCAAAGTATAATTATAATTGCTTTTAATTTAAGTTGTTTTTATTTTTATTTGTGTAATATATATTATTTTTTATGAGATTTTTTCTAGTGGGCTTAATATAGTATTTAAAAAGATGATTTGTTAACTAAATGGCCCAATAAAAGTGAAGAAATTGATTTTAATGGAGCCCAATTAAAAAAATTTAAAAAAGCCCAAAAAAATTCAGAAAAACAGAGTTTAAAATTTGATCCGAACCGAAATCCGACCCGCTAACTGAACCGACATCCGACCCGAGAACAAAACCGAACCGAATCGAACCGACCCGGTTCGGTTCGGTTCGGTTTCATCTACCCACGGTTCGGTTTTCGGTTTTACTCTACAAAAACCGAACTGTTCGGTTCGGTTTTCGGTTCCCCTCAAAAACCGAACTGAACCGAAAATGCCCACCCCTAATTTTAGTGATAGAAATATATTGTTATAAAAAATTTATAATAAAATCTGTCAAGAATTTTATGTTTTCAGTAATTTGTGATAGATTTTATCACAAATAAAATTTTATATTTTATATTACAAATTTTTTATACATTTTATCACCAATCAATGATAGAATGTATTAGAAAATAAATAGCATATATTAATGATAAATATGTTTTTAGATTATTTAATTAAAATTTATTAAATTTGACATGAAAATTTAAAATAAATTTTTTATTACAAATTTATGATACATTCTGTCACAAATTGGTGATAGAATCCCAAAAAATATTTTTTATATATTAATAATAAATGCATTTTAAAAATAATTAATAAAAATGTCATAAATCTAACGTGGATTGTAAAATAAAAAGAAAAGAAAAATAATTTATCAAACACGGAAATCAAACCCATACCCCCACCTCCAATTTTAAAACGCTTAAAGTGGAGTTTTAAACTAAGTCAACTATATGTGCATTTGGTTATAAATTTAGATTTGTTTTGTTTATATAATATTTATTTATAAATTAAATAAAAAAAAATTTGTAAAAAAAGAGAATGAACCCATGCGCTCATTCCCCATAAAAAAAACACTTAAAGTAGAGCCTTAAACTAAATCAATCACCTTTGCATTTGGTTATATGTTTAGATTTGTTTAGTTTATAAAATATTTTGTTTATAAATTGAAATTTTTTTTGTCGAACATGAGAGTTGAACTTATGCCCCTACCCCGTATTTAGAATACTTAAAATGGAGCTTTAGACCTCAGCCAACCACCTTTACATTTGGTTATAGGTTCAGCTTTTTTTTTTTATATAATATTTTGTTTATAAATTAAAAAAAGATAGAGTTATCAAATTAACCTTTCTCTATCAGTTTTGTTTTTCTTTTTTTAAATTCATAAACACATTATTAGCCAAAATTTTAATGATATAACATAATATTTACCAAAAATCAAAATTTAATGATATAAATACATTATTAGTCAAATTAAAATTAAGATGATAACAATAAGAGCTATAAGTGTGTATTTTACACATTAAATTTAAATTTAAATTTTAATTTACTTAATTGAACTATTTAATATAATTCAATTAAGTAAATTAAAATTTAAATTTAAATTTAATGTGTTTAATATAATTCAATTAAGTAAATTAAAATTAAAAATTATATCTTGTAAAATTAAATTTTAATTGATTATTTTATAATTGAGTTATAATTTAATTTTAATTGAATTATTTGATGTGTCACATGAATATTAATTAATTCAATTAAATTCTTGTACAATTGAATTATAACATTTAGTGTAATTGAAATTAAAATTAGATTTAAAATTATAACATTTAACGTAATTGAAATTAGAATTAGATTTGAAATTATAATATTTAATATAATTAAAATTAAATTTAGAATTATAATAGTTAACGTAATTGAGATCAAAACTGAATTTAAAATTATGACATTTAACATAATTAAAATTAGAATTAAATTTGGAATGATAACATTAACATAATTGAAATTAGAATTATATTTAGAATTATAACATGTAATACTTAATAGAATTAAAATTGTAATTAAGATTATAACATTTAACGTAATTAAAATTAAATTAGATTTTAAATTATAACATTTAGCGTAATTAAAATTATAATTAGATTTAGAATTATAATATTTAACGTAATTAAAATTAAAATTGAATTTGTGATTAGAATATTTAACATAATTAAAATTAAAAATTATCGTTAAATGTTGTAATTCTAAATTGATATTCAATTTTAATTACATTAAATATTATAATTTCAATTACAATTTATTTTTAATTACGTTAAATATAATAATTCTGATTCCCACTCGAATTTTAATTATGTTAAAAAGTTATAATTACAAATCCAATTTTATTTTCGATTATGATAAATATTACAATTCCACATTCGATTTCAATTTTGATTATATTAAATGTTATAATTCTTATTCCAATTCTAATTTCAATTTCAATGTTTCAATTTTAATTACGTTAAATATTATAATTACAATTTTAGTCTAATTTTAGTTACGTTAAATGTTATAATTATGATTTTAATTTGAATTTTAATTACACTAAAAGTTATAAATCCAAATCTAACTTTTTAATTTCAATTACGTTAAATGTTATAATTTGAATTTGAATTTAATTTTTGTTAAATGTTATAATTACGAATCTAATTTCAATTTTCATTATGTTAAATATTATGATTGTGATTCCAATTAAATTTTAATTACGTTAAATGTTATAACTCCAAATTCGGCTTCAATTGCAATTACGTTAAGTCTTATAATTTTAATTTTAATTTTAATTACATTAAATATTATAATTCAAAATCGAATTTCAATTACGTTAAATATTATAATTTTGATTTCAATTTTTATTAAGTTAAATATTATAATTCTGATTCCAATTCGAATTTCAATTATGTTAAAAGTTATAATTCTAAATCCGATTTCAATTTCAATTATGTTAAATACTATAATTCCACATTCAATTTTAATTTCGATTATGTTAAATGTTATAATTTCAATTTTAATGTTATAATTTCAAATCAAATTTTAATTTGAGTTACGTTAAATGTTATAATTACGATTCTAATTTAATTTTAATTATATTAAATATTATAATTATGATTTCAATATGAATTTCAATTATATTAAAAGTTATAAATCCAAATCCAATTTCAATTACGTCAATGTTATAATTACAATTTGAATTTTGTTAAATGTTACAGTTACGAATCTAATATAATTTTTATTATGTTAAATGTTATAATTCTAATTCAAATTTCAATTACGTTAAATGTTATAATTCCAAATTCGGTTTCAATTACAATTACGTTAAGTCTTATAATTTTAATTTTAATTTCAATTACATTAAATATTATAATTCAAAATCGAATTTTAATTACGTTAAATGTTATAATTTTGATTTCAAATTTTATTAAGTTAAATATTATAATTTTAATTCCAATTCGAATTTCAATTATGTTAAAAATTATAATTCCAAATTCGATTTCAATTTCGATTACGTTAAATATTATAATTCCACATTCAATTTCAATTTCGATTATGTTAAATGTTATAATTTCAATTTCAATGTTATAATTTCAAATCAAATTTTAATTTGAGTTACGTTAAATGTTATAATTATGATTTCAATTTAATTTCAATTACATTAAATATTATAATTATGATTTCAATTTGAATTTTAATTATATTAAAAGTTATAAATCCAAATCCAATTTCAATTACGTCAATGTTGTAATTACAATTTTAATTTTAATTTTGTTAAATGTTACAGTAACGAATCCAATTTCAATTTTTATTATGTTAAATGTTATAATTGAATTTTAATTACGTTAATTGTTATAATTCTAAATCTAATTCGAATTTTAATTACATTAAAAGTTATAACTCCTAATTTGATTTTAATTGCAATTACGTTAAATGTTATAATTTCGATTTCAATTTCAATTACATTAAATGTTATAATTTTGATTCTAATTTTATTTTTAATTACATTAACTATTATAATTAAAATAAAAATATGAACAGTAAATATAATTAGAATAGTAATTATATGTAACTACATGAAATAATTAGAATTATAAAAGCTAATAAATTTTTTTACTAATTTTAATTTATTTAAAACAACAGTTAAATTTTAAAATAAATAATTTTTTAATTTTTTAACAATTAATTATTAAAAATAATTTAAATTTATTGTTAAGAAAAGAAAAAAAAAAGAAAACAAAAGAGAGAGAGGATTTCGGCCAAGAGAGGAAAAGAAGATGAGCAGTGAAACCCATGAAATTTCTAAGCCAAATCAAGGAATTCACACCAAATTCAAGTTGTTTCCAAGTGCCTAAGTAATATTTAAGGGTGGATTAAGAGTAAATTTACTTTAAAAGGAGAGAATTTCAAACCCTAAAGTAGTAAATTAGGGTTTTTGTATAATTGAATTTCAATTGAATAAATTTAGGGCATTAGAATGAATTTGAAAAGTAGATAAGACCATAGGTAAGAAGAAATTTGAAAAATGGTAAAAATTCCATCGGGTCATTTTGGTCATTTTGGAATTTTTAGTGGTACAAGTACAATTAGCAAAACTTGAGGGTTAGGAATGAATTTTAGGATCCTTAAGATAAGTTTTGATGGGTGAAAATCAAAGTTAGGATATTGGACGTAATGGTCATTTATGACAAAGATTAGGAGTAATTATGTCCAAAGAAAATTATAAGGGATTATGGACCCCTTTGACAAAAAAATGGTAATTTGTGCATAAATTGTGATTGTTGGGGAAAAAATTATAAATTTGGAAAGGAATTTTGGTCGTGGTCGAAAATGTACACTAGGGGTATTTTGGTAATTTTTTCATTTAGGGGGGACTAAAGTGTAATTTATGCTTTGTAGGTGCCGAAGATCGAAACCAGTGAAAAGACAAGCCTAAAAAAGAAACTTTAGTGAATGACAGTTTGTGAATGGAAAAGCAATTAAAAGCATTTTATTTTAAATTATTAGTATTTATGTGCTTTCTAATTTAAATGTTGTTGTTTCAGGTAATTTACTCAAGTTACATGATTTTAAGAATTAAGAAAAATATAGTGATATTTTATTTGATATAATGAGAATTAAAAATTTATCATTTAAAAATACCGCAAAAGTTTAGAATTATAGTTCAATATTTTCAACAGTTTAGAGATTTATTTTCAGCAGTAAGAAACAATTTTTAGATATTATCAGTTTTCAAAGGCCAGTGGTACCCCATTTATCAATTATCAGCTATTAGATTCAAATCCCTGTGAGGATAGCATAGATCCGGCCGATACACCCCGTATGCATTGGTAGGTCAGTCAGTTGAGTTAAGTGCTATTAACTCCGGGGAGTCGGGGTGTCGAGTTCGTGAGTCGCTTATGCTACGAGGTATTGTCTCGCTATATGTCTGCGATGTATATTCCGCCACATAGACAGTGAGATGTCTCAAATTTATCAGTTTATCAGATTGGTCACAATGGTTGTTGCTAGCGAAGACCGCCCTGTGACCGACTCATTTTGTCGGCTACGTCGACAAGTGGGTCTAGCATTTAAGTAACCATTGGTGCTTTTCAAACAGACTAGAACTGAGTAGAAGTTTTAGACAATTGTATGAAATATGTAATTTGTTTTTCAAAAAATGAAAATGTTTGTTAATAATATTTACAGATTTCAGCAGTAGCTTGTTAAGTTTTAAAAATTTTAAACAAAGAAAACCGCTTGGTAGAGCTTTACCAGTATTTGAGATTTAGAAACGATTTAGAACAGTTTTTAGTACTTTTTAGAATTTTCAGTATATTTTCGCAATTATTCAAATTTCACACTCCCTCATTGAGTTTATCAACTCACACTTTATTTTTTGTATTTCTATTTTTCCCCCAAGGTACAGCTAGCAGCGTACAACCTACAGTTTCTCCTGTGGATTAGTAGTGAGCCAACTCTACGACGATCTCCTGTGCATGTATAGAGCTATATGAATACATTTAGTGCATATTCATGTATCATATTTAGTTTTGCGTTGTATAGCATGTATAATAGATTTTGGAGCTAAAATGAATATTTATGCCTTTTTGAAATGGTTGGCCTTCTTGCTATGGATGTCTGTTGTAGTATGATCAAGAATGCATATGTTGATTGAATTGGGAAAGGACGGGAGGTCCCATTTGCAGTTGAGAAATGTGAGAAATATTTGGAGTGCATTTTCTATAGGTTTATGAAATATAAATTTTAAAAAAAAGGGAAACTCTGTCCGTTTTAATCCAAGATGTTTAAAAAAATAAATTTTTTTTCTTGTTTATGAAAATATATCAGATAGAAATTAAGAGGAATTTTAATGTTCGTCTTATAAAATTTTTCAGGGTTGATAGTGGACTTTAGGAAGTGTTCTGATTGGTGCCTGGCAGGGCCTACCTAAGTCTACATTATAAGATTTTAGGTCGGGTTCTGTCAAGCAGAGTAGAAGAAAGCATATAATAATTTATGTAGCTCAGTAATTGCTTACGTCCACGGTAAATCAAAATCTTACTTCTTTTATTGAATCAACAATAATTTATAAAGAACTCTTAGGAAAAATTCATAAAGAATATTTTCTCTCTCTAGAAGGTTGCTCTCTTAATTGTTACCTTTTAGTGATTTATGTTGTGATACCTATTCAAGCAAAAATAAATGCCATTTATATAACTATATACATCTTAAGTTAACCCTATCAAATATGATGTTTTAACTAATTTAAGAGTTTTCTTATTTTCAAAATAAGTCACAATAACATTGGGGTGTTAATTTTTTAATATTGGGGTATCAAGAACATAGGGGCTTTAGCTTCGGAATGTAGGGGTGTTGCCCAAAACGCAAGGACATTTTCTTATAGCACAAGGGCTTTCTCTTAGTCAGCTCGCCAATGCCTTTTACTGAAATTTGCATAGCGGCACTCCTTCTTAGACACCGCATCATTCACTCGATTAGATGTTTTTACACTTTTAAGTCCTCATATTTTCACTTTGCATTCCCTTTGTATTGATCGATTGTAAATCATTTCAATATAATTTTTAATCATCTTCTCATAATTCAAAATTTTCAAACATTCTCAACATAATATCCAAAACATTCAAGTTGGGCAAAATTCAAATAAAATTAAATAGAACCCATTTTGGGCGATATTAAACATAATTGTCAAACCTTTTAAGGTTAGTTTGAGTCATTTTAGTATATAGTTTGTACTTGTAAATATTACATTTAAAAAATATAAACATTGAAGTTATTTATTGTGTTGGGCATTTAAATTTTATTTGAGGTTGGTTGTATAAAGATTGAGGTTTTTTTTTGGATACGAGATGTTTTATTTGTAGTTGTTGTAGTATAATTTGTACGAGGATCAATGAAGTTGTTTAAAATCAGGAAAAGAGGGGTTTTTATGCTTGCACACCAATTGCTCAACAAAATGTCGAGCACAAGTGACAAACTTAGACTTTTGCCACTCGATGTGTATTTTGAGCACAACTTGACTTTCCCATGAACGCACTCGACGCACATATCTAGCATATTTCTTATTCATTGGAATTCAATTGTGCTCATAAAATTGTCGAGCAATGGCACAAACAAGGTGTGAAACAGCTACTTAACATGTTTGTCAATGGTTTTGGGGTAAAATTAGTCAACAAGCTACTCGAGCGATAGCATAAGCATGCGCACAATCAATTGGCTTGACAATGTTGTCAAGTAAAGTGGGTCGAGGACTGTTTTCAAGGCTGAATAACTTTGTAATCAAAGTTATTGGTACTTAACTGAATTAAAGCATGCGATTTTCGTGGAAAACCCCTAAAAAACTTAAACTCTCTCATCTCACTCACCTCCGTGCAACTTTTAAACCAAAGCTAGCCTCCGTTTCTCCACTGGAGAGAGGTCAGCCCTCTCTCCAACTGCCAAAAGCCCACTTCTCTTAGTTTAATCTTAGATTTTCTTCTCTTTATTTAGTTTTTTTTTTTTAACCTTTTCCTTTGTCTATTTCAGTTTTAGTCTCCTATTGTGCCACCGGTTTCCACTATACCAATCGTGGATCTCCTCCGCTGGTGCTTGAAGAGCTGCGGCCAATATGAGCAACATTTATACTGCCTCACTCCTGCGGCCATGTATCATTTTTTTGCCATTGAAGCTATCGTTAGTCTTCGCCGTGTGTGACAGCCAGACTCCACCAGGCCAGTCGTGGCTCCCTATCCGCCGGTGCATGCTGGGATACAGCCAAGATAAGCATTATCTCGCTACCACTCCCTTGGCAGCCTTGCAGTTCACCATCATTTGCCATGAATGCCGATCTGCGTATTTGTCGGTTGGGGTCTCTACTGACATCTGGCGAGTCGCCACTGGAAACTGCAGCCTTGTCCTCCACAAACTCCTTTAGCGAACCCGCGGATGATGTAGCAGTCAAAGCTCCGTCAGGCCACCAAAGTGATACAAAACCATTGCTGTGACCCGCGCCTAATATGTTACTACTTTATTGTCATTGTAGTGGTGTTTGTTCTCCTTGCTATTGGTTGTAGTTTTTTTTAATGGGTTGGGGAGGATATTGGAAATAATGTGGTAGCTTTTGTTTGTTTTTGGGAATTACTTTTTGTTTCCTTTCATGAAGGTACGTTTTGTTATTTTTTTTTTGTGTGAGGCTTGATTTTATTCTCTTTTAAGTGAGAGTATATTTTTTTTTTATATGATAATAGATTTTTTTATTTATCCTTTTTTCTATGTGAGTATATTTTTTTTTCTACGAGATAATAGATTTTTTCTCTTATACAAAAGTAAATTTTTTCTCTTGTTCTTAATAATGATAATACTATTAATTTTTGGTTAGAATAATCTTTATTATGAGATTTGTATATTCACTTCATAAAAGAGTAATAGATGTGTGTGAACTTAAATAGACTTATTTTATTTCTTTGTAGCATCCGATTAATCTTCTAATTTTATATTAGAAATTTTATATTGTATTATTATTAATTTAATCAATAATATTATATTTAAATATTAAAAAAAAAACTTAAATTAAAGCAAAGTTAATAAAATACTTTGTCGAGCCTACATATCAAGTTGTTATCGAGAGAAATTTATTTATCATTTTTTAAATGCTCAAAGCTTCTATCGATTACTTTTGAATGTGTTGAGTATTTCTACAACTTTCATTCATTCCCACGTTTTTTTTTTTAAAAAAAAGCTCCATTCACCATTCTACAACTTTCATTCATTCCTACATGTTATTTTTTTTTTATAAAAAAAACAAGCTCCATTCACCATTTAAAAGAAAGCCTATGAAAACTACTTTTTACATTACAAACAAGTGATATATACGGGGAATTAAAAAAAAAATTGTATATTGTAAATTATGGAAACATACCTTCAATTAACTCGATTGCATTGATAATAGTGTATTTGATTGGGTTATTGATATATAATGTTTTTGAGAGAATTTGTTGTTTCTCTTTTAGTGTCAAGATTATGAATGTAGAGAATTTGATTCTAAACATGGTTGTGTTGTTGTGTTTCCATTAATGAAATAAATAAAGTTGTTGAAATAGAGATGAGGTAAGATAATTCAATTTAAGTTATAGCTAAATAAATTAGAAGCCCTTCAAAATGGCTTGAGATGTTCACTATATATTGATATCAATATCTATCTATCTATTTATATATATATATATATATATATTTATAATAGATGACCAAAATAATAAAACTAATTTTTTTTGAAAAATTTAACTTCTTTTATAATAAAAAATTATAAGAGTTAAAAGTTGACGTTGTTGTTGGGAGATAATATTAAAATAAAATCTTATGATTACTAATACCTAAAATTGTGATTTCAAGAGATAAAATTATTATTTAAGACTTTTATAGGTCGTGGCCCCTATGTATTACTATAACTTTCACCCTTCCAATAATATTCTACCCAATTAATATTTTTACTTTATTTTTTTTAAAGAGATATAAGTATTATAAATCTCAATTTTTGATATTATAACATTATAAATTAATATAATTTTAATAATTTACAATTGAAAAAAAAATTAATCATTTATAATTAAAAAAATAAACAATTAATCGTTCATAATTTAAAAAAAAATAATTCTCTGCAATTGAAGAGAAATAAATAATTTTTAAAATAATTGAAGGACCTCAACAATGGTGACACCAACATTTTTACTTTAAAGCGCTCTGTGATTTTTTTTTTTGTTTAAATTTTAGGTCAAAACTTAGAATCCCGACCATACAACAGAATTAAATTAAGAAAAAAGAAATAAAAAAATCTGACTATTTATTTTTCTTATTTCTTTCCTACATTCGATTCGTAAGTGGGATCCACACGTTAACCCCAACTTATTCTTTTTACAAACTTCCAAAATTACTTAACTGTAAAGTCAATTTTAAAGAACTCAAAAAAGTCAATCTATTATGATATAAAATCTTAGCCGTCAAATCCGTTTGACTTCTCTGGCCAACAATGTAAGTAATCACACACGCACACAAAGAAAAAAAAAAACTTGCGCGTTCCATTCCATCACAGCCTATAAATCAGAAACCTTAAAACGTAGTGGGGCTCACTTAAAATAATTTATTTCCAGTGGACCGCAATGTACTCGATAACTCCCCCCTCAATATTTAAAAGTTTAAAATTTCAGATTCTTGTAGTGACTTCAGAGCTTTTAGCTTCGTAACACATCCGCGTCTCTCTCTCTCTCTCTGGGTCTCGATACGCGGCGTTTCGCTCTTCTGAATCGGTAACCAACTTCAGTTCAGTTCCGTGAGCTTCAGGTAAATTTACCATTCCCGCCTCCGCCTCCCTAAATAAAAATTTATTTTTCAATTTTTATTGATAAAATTAGAGATTTTTTTGCAAACTCATTTTGCTTAATTGATCTTCAGTACATCGATCGATCCATTTCGGTTCGGATTATCATTTTTGTGATTCGATCTATGCTCCTTTGAGCTAATTGAGCTAATTTGGCTCTGTTGTTAGTGTTTTGCTTGTGCTTTTTATTTTTAAATTGATTAATTTGTTCATTATTGGCTCCAATTATGTGCAAGATTTGATCGAATCTAATTCGATCTATTGTTGCAATTTGATAGAATTTGGATTATTGATGGATTGAGATTTGAATTTTTTTCTTAAAATTTTTAAGTGATATTTATGTATCAAATGGATTCTTATTGGGCTTAAAGCCGAAAGCTTAATTTAGACATGGATAGATTTTAGTTTTAGTTCGTGTTGTTGAGATATAATACTGGATGTTTCTAGAATCTTTGTAAGATTCGGAAGCTTTGGATTATAATTTAATAGCAAGAGAATTTTCATCACGAGCCACTTCATAAAAGGGACATAAGCTACCATAAAATGGGGATTATTCTAGATGAACTGGAGTTGAAACACTAGCTAGTCAGTTGATTTGAGGTGTAAGGTTCTAAGAGACGGGAGTGAAAGTAAGAAAGATAGGAGTACAAAGTGCAAGTTGGTGTGAGTGCATGAGTGAAAAACACTTGTCTGGCAAGTGAGGAATTGAATCTTTGATGCATGTGTGTCTGTGTGAGTGTTAAGCATCTGTTTTTCTACAATTAGCATGAAACCCAAACAATCAAAGACCTTATTTAAGGTATTATCAGAAGAAAGAGTCGGTTAGTCATGCATCATTGTGGAAAATCTAATTTTGGTATTTTTGACGAGAATCATTGATCAAACTGTTGGGATCAGAGTGTGCACGGCAGATAAATTAAAGATGAAATGAAAGAGAAAAAATAACACCAGAATTTTTAATGTGGAAATCCCGTAAAGGGAAAAACCACCAGGTGATAGTATACTACCCCCACAAAATATCTCTCTCAAGTTTATACAAAAAATTTGAGGAATACTCTTTCAAAATATCTCACACAATTATTTTGGTATCCTCCACTATATCAAAATAATACACACTCTCATTTTTTTCATCTAAATTTCTTGCTCTCTCGTATTTTTCGTCTCATTCTCATATCTCTCTCTCACATTGCCTTTCTTACAATTGCATTAAGTTTTGAAAGCTTAATATATATATATATATAAGTGGAGAGATTTGTCAACACTTTAGCAAGTCAAGAATTGTAGGCTGCACTGATTCTTTTTGTCAAATGTAGATTGCATCGAAATTTTATTTTCAAAAAGTGTTGGTTGTAATGAAAATTTCTTGTCAAATATAGATGGCCGCTAAAAGTTGAGTTGGAAACAAGCAAAATCTAATTTCTCTTCTTTAAGCCACTTTTTTTTACTTTAACAAATTGGTTTTTCTATCAATTCTCCCCCTTTTTAGCTCAATGAAGGAAAGAATTGGTCTCCGGTCTTCATCATTGGTAACTTATCTCAGCAGGCTTGGAATATAACTCAAATTTATTTCAAGAGATTATCTTTGTCAACATATTTATAACACTCTTGTCAGCGTGGATCTTTTGTATCAGGAATAACTTCTTTTTAATTGCTTCACGAATCCAGTAATATCGGACATTAATATGTTTCGTTGATAATGGTAAGTGGCATTCTTATTCAGATTGATGGCGCTCTAATTATTATACTGAACTACATACCCATCTTGTTTTAATCCCAAATCTTGGAGAAATGTTTTTAACCACAAAATTTCTTTCCCGGCTTCTATAATAGCAATATACTCTACTTCTGTCGTGGACAGGGCAACACATTTTTGCAACTTGGACTGCCATGACACAGCCTCCTGCAAAAGTAAACAAGTATCCAGATGTAGATTTTCTATTATCTAGACTACCTGCCATATCCGCATCTATATAACCGTTTAAGATTGATTTTTCATTCCCCAAGCACAAACATACTTTAGATGTTCCTCTCAGATATCTAAAAATCCATGTGATAGCTTCCTAATGTTCTTTGCTTGGCTTATCTAAGGACCGACTCTCGATTTTAATTGCATATGCGATATTTGGTCTTGTGCATACCATTGTGTACATTAAACTTCCTATTGCTGAAGAGTAAGGAATAATAGACATCTTCTTTTCTTCTTCCTCAGTCAATTCCCTTCTTTTGTTCGAAGCCTTTTACAACTAACGAGCTTTATATTTTGATTTACATGCCCATCATCTTTCAATTTGAATACCCATTTGTTCCTTAAGGCCTTTCTACCTTTTGGAAGTTTTATCAACTCATAAGTGTTGTTCTTTTTAAGATAGTACATTTCATCCTTTATGGATTCTATCCATCTGTCTTTGTCTTTGTGAGCTAATACCTCTTGAAAAGTTTTTGGCTCTCATTTTTCAGTGAGTAGAACATAGTTTGATGAAGTGTATCTTGTGGATGGCTTTCGCTCTCTAGTTGATCTTCAGACAGGTTGTTTAACATTCGTTGGAAGTTGACCCTACTCCCCTTAATTGTTAACCTCTTGTGCTGGTACTTCAGCTTCATCATCATCATCAAGTGGTATTTGCATCTGATCAGCTGCTTCTAACTCTTCTTTTGTCATTAGTTGTTGAGGAAAACTTAGCTCAATTACGGCTTTTTTAGGTTCTTGCTTCTTATTGAAATCTTCAAATGTTTGATTCTCATGAAAGACAATATCTCTACTTTTCAATATTTCTTCTTTTTTGGATTCCAAAATCTATACCCGAACTCTTCATCTCCATATCTGATGAAGATACATAGAGTAGCCTTGTCATTAAGTTTCGATCTTTGTTCCTTAGGTATGTGTACAGACGCCTTGCAACTGAATACCTTCAGATGAGAGTAAGAAACATCTTTCCCGGTCCATACTTTTTCTAGAATATCTAACTCCAAAGCAAATGATGGAGATGTATTGAGTAAGTAACAAGCGGTCTGTACAGCTGCACCTTAGAAAGGCTTTGGTAGTTTGGCTACTTTCAACATACTTCTCACTCTTTCTATAATGGTGCGATTCATCCGTTCAGCTACATTATTGTGTTGAGGAGTTCTAGGAATAGTCTTTCATGCCGAATCCCATGTTTAGTACAGTGGTCTCTAAACTTATAGGAAGTGTATTCTCCTCTATTGTTTAATCGAAGACATTTAAAAGGTTTTCTCGTTTCTCTTTCTACCATAGCATGAAACTTTTGAAAAATATAAAACACTTGATCTTTTGTTTTTAACAAATGCACCCAAACATTTCTAGAAGCATCATCTATAAAGGTTACAAAATATTTGGCTCTTCTTAAAAATTCAACTTCTATGGGACCACATACATCAGAATATACTCTTTCTAATGCATTCTTTCTTTTAAAAGAGGAACTACTAAATAAAATTCTATGTTGTTTTCCAACTAAACAATAATAACAAAGGTCAAACATAGTACCTTTCACCAAGGGAATAAAATTCTTCTTGGTAAGAATTTGTAGTCCTTTTTAACTTATATGGCCAAGTCGCTTATGCCATAAATTTGGTGAGGACTCCACTGGTACATTCATGCTGCTCAAGAAAGCTTTTTCATGTGTTTTATATAGACTACAATAAAGCTTTCCTCTTGCAACAATCATCGATCTTTTACTGAGTTTCTATCTAACATTGTCGAAATAATTTTCATAGCCTTGCTCATTCAAAGCATTCATTGAGATCAGATTGAGACGTAATTCTAGAACATATCTCATATCTTTTAATGTCAATTTGTATCCAACTTTTGTTTGAATTCAAAAATCTCTAATTCCAATGATTTTATAGCAAGCCAAATTTTCCATCTTCACAAAATCAAAGTCTCCTACTTTGTAAGTGGTAAACATTTCATTATTGGGGCTAACGTGAAATGAAGCTCCTGAATCAACCACCCATTCAGCCATATTATCATTGACATGTAAGCATTCATCAGCAAGTAGAGAAGCTTCCTCTTTCTTTACGGTTGTTGCAGCTGTGTTGTCGTCTTCTTTCTTCGTATGCCTACTTTGCTGCTCTTCTCGCTTTAGTATCCGACAATTCCTTTTTATGTGGACTGGTTTTCCACAATGATAGCAAAAAAATGTATTGCCTTAGGATTTTGATCTCCCTCTAGACTTGTCATTATAACTTATTTTTCCTCGGCTTTTGCTTCTCCCTCTGTTTTTAGTAATAAGGGCCTGTGATTCTCCAACTCATGCCTTATTCTGCTTTTCAAATAAAATCAAGGCTGCATAGACAACTTCAAACTCGAGGGTATCTTTTTCATAGGTGAGAGTTGTGATGAGATAATCATATGACGCAGGAAGTGTTTCCATCAGAAGTATAACTTTATCTTCATCTGTAAACTTTACATTAAACTTTGATAATTGTAAGATCATGCCATTGAAGTTGCTTAAATTATGCAACATATCAGTATTCTCGAGCATCCACATCCAGTATAACTCTTTTCATAAGTGAAACTTGTTGGACAGATTTTTGACATGTACAGCTTCTCTAAAGTCTCCCAGGTTTCTTTAACTTTTTTGCACTCTTTAGACTCAATGTTTTGCAAAACACTATCTAAGAGATTTAAACGAATTGTACTAGCTATAACCTCGTCCATATTATCTCATTGTTCATCAGTAACTTTATCAAACTTTTTATCTTTGCCTTATAAAGTTTTGTGAACCTTTTGTTGGATGAGAAGATCTTTCATTCTCCTTTGCCGAAGTGGAAAATTGTTGCTGCCAGTGAACTTCTTGATTTCAGTTTTCTATCCTGCCATCTTGGATGCTACAGTAACCGTGTCTGCTACAGTGCTAACGGTAGTTACGGTATTCTCTATTACATTGCCAAATTTCCAATAAGAAATTTTCAACTTGCTTTGATACCAGTTGTTGGTATTAGAGTATGTATAGCGGAAAAATTAAAGGTGAAATAAAAGAGAAAAAATATTACCAAAATTTTTAACGTGGAAAACCTGTAAAGGGAAAAACCACGAGGTGATAGTATACTACCCACACAAAATATCTTCTACTATATTAAAATGGGTACAACAATATCTCTCTCAAGTTTATACAAAGAACATCGAGAAATACTCTCAAAATAACTCACAATTATTTTGGTATCTTACACTATTTCTCTCAATAAGAATTTTTTCTCATAGGAATACAAAAGATCCACATTGACAAGAATGCTGCAGATATGGTAACAATGGTAATCCCTCAACATAAGCTTAAGTTATGTTCCAAGCTTGCTGGGATAAGTTACCAATGATGAAGACCGGAGACCAATTCTTTCCTTCATTGAGTTGGAAAAGGGGAGAATTGATGGAAAAACCAATTTGTTAAAGTCAAAAGACGTGGCTTAAAGAAGAGAAATTGGATTATGCTTATTTCCAACTCAACTTTCGGTGGCCATATATATTTGACAAGAAATTTTCATTGCAGCCAACACTTTTTGAAAACAAAATTCGGTGCAGCCTACAATTCTTGACTTGCTAAAATATTGACATATCTCTCCACTTCTCTCTCTCTCTCTCTCTATATATATATATATATTAAGCTTTCAAAACTTAATGCAATTGTAAGAGGCAATGTGAGAGAGAGATTTGAGAGTGAGATGAAAAATACGAGAACAAGAAATTTAGATGAAAGAAATGAGAGAGTGTCTATTATTTTGTATTCCTATGAGAAAATTTTTTTGTAGAGAGAAATAGTGTGAGATACCAAACTAATTTTGTGAGTTATTTGGGAGTATTCTTAAAGTTTTTTGTATAAACTTGAGAGAGATATTGTTGTACCCATTTTGATATAATGGAGGATATTTTATGTGGTATACTGTCACCTTGTGGTTTTTCCCTTTACGGGTTTTCTACGTTAAAAATTCTAGTGTTAGTTTTTCTTTTTCATTTCATATTTAATTTTTCTGCTGTGCACACTTTGATCCCAACACAAACTAGGATTGTTGTAAAAGATCCAACAGTCAAGAATGGGCTGTTGATGAGATGTCGCTATTACAACCTGTTGAGCGGCTTGGTTGATGATAAGGGCTATTAGAGCTGGTTGAGTGGACTGTTCAATGTAGCTATTAGAGCCAGTCAAGCAGGGAACATAGTTGAAGATACAATGACAATCAAGGACTGTTGATGATGTGTGGCTACTAGAGCTAGTTCACCGGGAAACATAGTTGAAGGTCTTAGGGTCATGGATTGTTGATTATTGGCTAGAAGAGCCATTTGTTTAAGGATTATTAGTGTCACAAAAGACCCAGCGGTAAGGCACCTTCGGATAATGAGGGATGTTTGAACAAGTCAATTGGTCAGAAACTTTTATATGGTTCTGCCAAATCTTGTAATTCATTGTTGAGCTTTGTAATTTCAACTTTAAACTGAAAAAATAAGTCTCTGACTATATTTACTATCTTGATTTTCTAGCAGCACCTTAGCAGCGATACCTCTTTGATGCCACTTGTTAACTACTAAAACACTTTTTACTGCGATTCATTAACAATATATTGATGAGTAGTCCTCTGTTTTGTTATCTTATTCCCTATCATAATGGGTTCACATCTGCCAACAGTATTATCAGAGCTCGGGTTATGCTGATCTTTTATGTTTCGTTTTATGTTATTTATTCTTCGGAAGGGTTACTTTTTCATTGTCTAGATTTCTGCTCAGTGCTACTCAGGTTTGATTTGAGCTATGTATTGTATTTGAGAAAGTCAAGTTAGGGATTGTTTTTGTTATATATGAAGTCTGAATAGGACTTAATTTTACTTCTCTTTGTTTGTTTTCCTAACAACACTTATTATATGTTTTTTTCTCTTTGAATAGATCAACTGATTTTTGTTGACTTATATTAAATGCAAAAAGATTTTAATGCATAAAAATAATTATTTCCATAATAAACCATACTTGTGTACCTGATCTTCTGTACTAATAATATTTATAAGGATAAATATGTAAGAGCGTTGTTTTTAAACTATTCCTAGTTAAAAAACGAACACACTTATCACTTATATTTCGATGTGGGAAAAAGAAAACAAACATGTTATTTAGATATAGGCATTTGGATCTAGTCAAATTTTTATCAAATTTAGATCTATTTAGATTTTAGGTATAAAGACCTAGCTACCTTAGTTTCCCTCTTGTTGGTATCACAATTATTGGGAGAATAATAAGTTAAGAATTTTATGCTTAATTTAAAATTTAAGAAAGATTAATAATATGTTAAGAAGATAAATAAAAGGTAACTGGACTCAGTTAGTGAAAATATGTCTTCTATTTCTTTAATCATAGTTTTTTTTTCCTGGTTACCAAGGAGTAGAATCTGATATTTTATTTACTTTATCTTGTTTTACTTCTTTATCAGATTGGGGATCAGTTTTGAGTCTGGATTGTGTGAGTGCTTTGATTTTTACCATGTTATCTTTTGAATTTGTATGTGTGTGACTAACAGAATATTTGATGCTTTCAGATAAAATATGGCAATGGAAGTTACCCAGGTGCTTTTGAATGCACAAGCAATAGATGGAACCGTGCGGAAGCATGCGGAAGAAAGTTTGAAACAGTTTCAGGAGCAAACCCTTCCTGGTTTCTTACTGTCTCTATCTGGAGAGTTAGCTAATGATGAAAAGCCTGTTGATAGCCGTAAATTAGCAGGTTTAATACTTAAGAATGCTTTGGATGCCAAGGAACAACACAGAAAATTTGAGCTCGTGCAAAGATGGTTGTCATTGGATGCCAATGTCAAGACCCAGATTAAGGCATGCCTGTTGAAGACCCTGACTTCTCCGGTACCTGATGCTCGGTCAACTGCATCTCAAGTTATTGCCAAGGTTGCAGGCATTGAGTTGCCACAGAAACAGTGGCCTGAGCTGATAGGATCACTTCTATCAAATATTCACCAGCTACCAGCTCATGTTAAGCAAGCGACTTTAGAGACTCTCGGGTATTTGTGTGAGGAAGTCTCTCCTGATATTGTAGATCAGGATCATGTAAACAAAATCCTTACAGCTGTGGTTCAGGGTATGAATGCTTCTGAAGGGAACAATGATGTCAGGCTTGCTGCTACCCGCGCTTTATACAATGCTTTGGGCTTTGCTCAGGCAAACTTTAGCAATGACATGGAGCGTGATTATATAATGAGAGTTGTATGTGAAGCAACACAATCCATAGAAGTGAAGATAAGGCAGGCAGCGTTTGAGTGCCTGGTCTCCATTTCATCAACTTACTATGAGAAATTAGCTCCTTATATGCAGGACATCTATAGCATCACAGCAAAGGCTGTGAGAGAAGATGAAGAGCCTGTTGCTCTTCAAGCCATCGAGTTCTGGAGTTCAATTTGTGATGAGGAAATAGATGTTCTGGAAGAATATGGGAGTGATTTCACTGGGGACTCTGATATTCCTTGCTTTTATTTTATTAAGCAGGCCCTTCCTGCACTTGTCCCAATGCTGTTGGAGACACTCCTTAAGCAAGAGGAGGATCAGGATCAGGATGAGGGGGCCTGGAATATTGCAATGGCTGGGGGAACCTGCCTTGGTTTGGTTGCACGGACAGTGGGAGACGATATCGTTCCCCTAGTCATCCCATTCATTGAAGAAAACATAACGAAACCAGATTGGAGGCAGAGGGAGGCAGCCACTTATGCTTTTGGTTCAATCTTGGAAGGTCCTTCACCAGACAAGTTACTGCATATTGTTAATGTTGCTTTATCCTTCATGCTTAATGCTTTAACAAATGACCCAAACAACCAGGTAAAAGACACTACTGCTTGGACCCTTGGACGTATTTTTGAATTCCTTCATGGTTCAACCATAGATTCTCCCATAATCACTCAGGCAAATAGCCAACAAATCATCACAGTTCTGCTTCAGAGCATGAAGGATACACCAAATGTTGCTGAGAAGGCCTGTGGTGCCTTGTATTTTCTTGCTCAGGGATATGAGGATGTTGGTCCGTCATCTCCTCTAACACCATTTTTCCAGGAAATTGTTCAGTCCCTTCTCACTGTTACTCACAGAGAAGATGCTGGGGAGTCGCGATTAAGGACTGCTGCATATGAAACATTGAATGAAGTAGTGAGGTCATCAACAGATGAAACAGCGCCAATGGTGTTGGAATTGGCTCCTGTCATCATGATGGAGCTTCACAAGACTCTTGAGGGGCAGAAACTCTCATCTGATGAGAGAGAAAAGCAGGGTGAGTTGCAGGGCCTTCTTTGTGGATGCTTGCAGGTGATTATCCAGAAGCTGGGGGCATCAGAGCCAACTAAGTATGTATACATGCAGTATGCAGATCAGATAATGGGACTCTTCCTGAGGGTTTTTGCTTGCAGAAGTGCAACTGTCCATGAAGAGGCCATGCTTGCCATTGGGGCCCTTGCTTATGCAGCAGGCCCAGATTTTGCAAAATACATGCACGAGTTCTATAAATATTTGGAAATGGGTCTTCAAAATTTCGAGGAGTATCAAGTGTGTGCTGTTACAGTGGGTGTGGTGGGGGATATTTGCAGAGCATTGGAGGAAAAAATTCTGCCTTACTGTGATGGGATTATGACGCAACTTCTCAAAGATTTATCAAGCAACCAGCTACACCGATCTGTGAAGCCCCCAATATTCTCATGCTTCGGTGACATAGCACTGGCAATTGGAGAGAATTTTGAAAAGTACTTGATGTATGCGATGCCCATGCTCCAAAGTGCAGCAGATTTGTCAACCCACACATCAAATGCTGATGATGATATGACAGAGTATACCAACTCTTTGAGAAATGGGATTTTGGAGGCATATTCTGGGATTTTCCAAGGGTTTAAGAATTCTCCAAAAACCCAGCTCTTGATTCCATATGCTCCTCACATCCTTCAGTTCTTGGACAGCATGTACCTGGAAAAAGACATGTAATTTCTGCTTGTAGATACTGTTGAATGGTTTACATTTTGATAGGATTGATATTTTTGACTTTATGGTTACTAACTTACGTTTATCATTGCACCTCCAGGGATGAATTGGTGATGAAGACAGCTATTGGGCTCCTCGGAGATCTTGCTGATACACTGGGAAGTAATGCATGTTCCTTGATACAGTCATCTCTTTCAAGCAAAGATTTCTTAAATGAATGCTTGTCTTCAGAAGATCATATGATTAAGGAGTCTGCTGAATGGGCCAGGTTGGCTATTAGCAAGGCCATTTCTGTTTGAGGCTGTTGCCATTGGGCATAGCTTTTCCCTCTAACGAGTCTCTGCATGCATTTGGGTGTGTTGAGTTGGGGTCGAGGATTGCATGTGTCAGATCATCATCTCATTTAGACAACAGAGGTTATTAGTCTTCAAGTTGTCACTAACTCTTGCATCAGCACCATGGGGTCGGGTTGTTCTTTGGTCATGGAGGAAGTGGTGGGTAGTCTCAGTGTTCCTGAAGTGGGTGAAGCCCTCCATAAAAACTTAATTGTAAAAAACTTTTTTGTCATGGAGGATTGAAGTACAGGACTAACAGATAGCTTTAACAGTGACATTATACAAACTAGTCCAGAATCACTTGCAGTTCAATAGCCCTAGTGGGTGACAGCAACTTTTATCAGCAATAATCGCAGCCATCTTGTTGGTCTGTTTGAGAGTATCTATATGAGGTCGGGATGGATAACCGATGAGTCTGTTCGAGTTTAGCGACACTTACCACCCAAATGCGGCACTTCAGAAACCTTTCTTCCACCATCCAATTCTCATTACTGATTTTTCTCCCTTGCACTTTTTTCTCAACTTGTGTCGGCATCAGTTCATCAATATGTCTGTCGTGGTCGGGTTTACTTCATATACTTTTTTTCATATGGTTTGGGAGCTCCAACACAATTGACATCATACATTTTTGCATTTGCATTACTCATACTTAATTTTAATCACTGTCTTCAAGTCAAAATGTTAAAAAATACATGCATTCATTCATAAAGTTTTTTTGGGTTTTCGTCTTTGTTTCTTTTACAAAGTACAGGTCTTTTTATTGAACTTCAGAACGTGTAATCATATTTTGTATTTAAGCTTGTAGAGATTTTAAGTTGTCATTTGTGATGACGTTATAGTTTTGAATGAGGATTTTAAGTTGGTCATTTGTTGCAAGAGGCAATGTGTTTGTTGTCTTGCCTCTTATATATTATTTTTTTGTAGATTTGCTATTAAATTAATGGATTTTTGTGAATAATTTTTTTCCTCTTCTTTTGGGTAGATTGTTTTATTAGTGTCCAGATTAAAAATAATGGTCGTTATTTATTCGTTAAAAATGAATTAGTATAAGATTTTCAAGAATTGAGTTTTGAATTTTGCCTTTAGAGCTAGAATGAAGTCTGATTTTAATTTTATATCTGATCATTTCTCCGACTTTTGCCATACAAACGAAAAACTGTTGAAGAAATAGAGTCTCAGATATTGAGAATATACATAACAAGTGCACCTAAACTTTCATGGAAATCGATTAGTCTGACAGTTTGAAAATAATGTAAGAGTTTGTGTACAAACTAAAAATAAGATCGCTTGATTGCAAAATGCCTTATTATATTAAGGGAAAAGTAATGTTGGATCCTTAATTTAAATTTAACCAAAGGACCTTAAACATTTGCTTAGTGGTAAAATAATCTGTATGACTTTTTTCATCAATTTTTTTAATTTGTTTTGACAGAGATAAGATAAAATGGTATTTAATTTTGGTGGTTACTTTATGTAATGTGACATTGATATTTAATATGACATTGACTTTATTTAACTTTTTGTGCATTTCTTCTTTTTCTTCAATCTATTTTCTAACTGTCTAAGAACTTGCATGAATTTAACTTGTTCAACAACAAACTCAATGGTGCGTTACTCAGTGAACTTAGAATGACTTTGCCTCTTCAAATACTAGATCTCTCATACAAATAATTTCTTTTTTTTTTTGTTTTTTCTTTAAAAAAATGAAGAAATGGCCTTGGAACTCGATGTTGGCCATTTCTTGGTTAATTATATATGGTGCTTATAATTTATGGATTTGAAAGTAATATATATAGTAATACCAATTTGATATGGGTTATAAGTTGTTGTTTGATTTCTTAGAAAATTTAAGAACGAGGAGGAAAACTTGTTGGAATAATTGAGTTATAATTAATTAATAACTACTTTGTTTTTTTTTAAAGTTTTTAATGATGAATATTAATTAAAAGGTAATTAGTATATTTTCAAAAGTTAAAAATAATTAAATTAATTAATCAAAAGAAGAAGAATAAGAATTGAGAATTTGACCAAATGACCTTAAACACTCGCTTAGTTTCAAAATAACCTGAAAGATTTATGTTTATCAATTTTTTTCATTTATTTTGACAAAAATAAGGATAAAATAGTTTTTAACCTTTGTAGTTATTTTATATAATATGCCATTGACATTTATTATGTCAATCAATCAATTATGTCTATTGTTAATAATTTTGAATTCTTTTTTCTTTGACTTTTTTTACATTTCTTCTTCTTCTTAAATCTATTTTTTTTTTAACTTGATTTAAGAATTTGTATGAACTCAACTTGTTAGTGGTGTGTTGCTCAGTGAACTTGGAATGAATTAGATCTTTCAAACAATTAATTTTTTATTTCTTATTTTTTTCTTTAAAAAATTAAGAAATGGGATTTTTAATTGCTGGCAGCCATTTCTTAGCCACCATGACCATTTCTTTATTTTTTTTGAAAAAGAGATTTTTAATTATTTATGATGCTTATAATTTATGGATTTGAAAGTAATACATGTAGGAATGATGATTTGATATAAGCTATGAGTTGTTGTTTGGGTTCTTAGAAAATTTGAGAATGAAAAAGAAAACTTGTTGGAATAATTGAGTTATATATACTTGGTAATTAATATATTTTTAAAGTTAATAATAATTAAATTAATTAATCAGAAGAAGAGGGAATTTAATTAAAGGACCCTAAACACTCGCTTAGGTTCAAAATAATCAGAAGAAGAAGAAGAGGAGAAGGAGGAAATTTAACTGAAGGACCTTAAACACTCAGTTTAGTTTTAAAATAATCTAAAAGAATTTTGTTCATTAGTTTTTTTCGTTTGTTAAAAAAGAGACCAGGGAAAATGGTATTTAACCTCTGTGGTTACTTTATGTAATTTGACATTGACATTTATTATGTCAATCATTTAATTATGTCCATTGTTAATAATTTTGAATTCTTTTTTCCTTTCACTTTTTGTGCACTTCTTCTTCTTCAATCTAATTTCTAACCCAGTCTAAGAACTTGTATGAGCTTAACTTGTTCAACAATAAACTCAATGGTGCAGAGTGAACTTAGAGTGAATTCGCTGATTCAAATACTAGATCTCTCATACAAATAATTTCTATTTTTGTTTTTCTAAAATAAAATGAAGAAATGGCCATTTCTTGGCTGTTGCTAGCGGCCATTTTTTTAGCCCCATAACCATTTCTTTTTTTTTTTTTAAAAAAAAGGGGGATTTTAATAATTTATGAATTTGAAACTAATATATGTAGTAATGCCGATTTGATATGAGTTATGGGTTGTTTGGCCTATTAGAAAATTTGAGAACGAGAAGGAAAAATTGTTAGAATAATTGAGTTATAATTAATTGGTAACTACTTTTTTTTTAATTTTTAATCATGAATATTAAGTAAAGGGTAATAGCATATTTTCTAAAGTTAATAATAATTAAATTAATTAATCAAAAGAAGAAAAAGAAGAAAAAGAAGAAGAAGAAGAAGAAATAATGGGAATTGCCGCCATGACCATGTCTTCTTTTTTTTTTTTAAAGAAAAAAATGGAAAGAAGAAGAAGAAGAAAAAGAAAAAATGAAAATAAGAAATAAAAAGAAGATCAAAAGCTAGGTGCAACTAATCTCCACAGAGGTAAAACTATAATTATACATTTAAAAAAAAAATCTTTTAAAACAAACATAAGGAATTGACGAACATAGTCTTTTAGGTTATTTTAAAATTAGAGGGTGTTTAAGGCATTTAAGTTAAACTATGGAGTCCAATGGTTTTCTTTTCTTAGATTAATTATATAATTTTAGATCACTTTCTATAACAAAATTACTATAATTTTTGTTTCAAGAATGTTTTTATAAAAAATTGATACCCTTGTATGATTTTTATTTATATAAATTCATGAAATTTTAGAAAAATCACTTCATTTTTTCTTAATACATATTGGTACCGATATTACATCAAACTATAATATTAAATGTTTTATCAGACTATCTAATTGAAATTATTGAGAATATTGTTATACATCTTTTATGCACATTGTACTCAAACTATGAAATCATCATCAAAAATATAAAATACATCTAGACTATAAAATCCTCCACAAATAAAAAAAAAAGAAATAATTATATTATTTTAATATTCATCAAAACTGAAACGTCTAACCTAAATTAAAGAAGCACATAAAGCTTACCATTGGACAGGCACTAAATGCATAATCACTCCAGTTGGTTTTGCTTTAGAGGTAGTTCAAAGAAAGTGCCGTCAACTCGTAGTGATATGACCGCCGGAACAAATAACACCAGCCATATCTAGCAAAGCTGTGGTAGTGCATGAGTTTTCCCAATTGTGTGTGTATGTGTTTGTTTTTTGAATAGTCCTTTTTCATTTGTGTTGAGTATCCTTCGTAACCAAACAAACACATAGCAAGCAACTACCAAAAAATTGATTGGAGGTTGTGGAAGAGACAGAAAATAAGGAATAGATAATAAGTAAATTCTATTACCATCCAAAAATGAATAGCAATCTATGGTGTCTAAATTAATAAATCACCCATCTGATAATGATCAATCAGCTCGGCTTGGCTTCGCTCATGAATTAATGAGTATATTCATTGTGTTTATACTAGATATTAAAACACCCACTTGGGATAAATTCTACGGTGTTAAAGTTTAGGGAATTTGAATTTCGTTCTTACTTTTATTTTAATATACTAATTAAGTTCATAAATTTCTAAAAACAATACTCAATTACCTTTTTTTACTACTAATTTCATTCTTGAAAAATGCTATTTTCATTATTAAAAGATATAATTAGTTATTTTTAAAAATTAAGAGACTTAATTGGTTTTTTCTAAAATTTAAACTAGCAGTTTTCATAATTCAATCTAATCCACCTTATTTGTTTGATCATATTTAAACCAATTCGCTCTTTTGTTAGATTTGATAGATTGACGGAATAGATTGGATGCAAATTTTGAAATCCACCCTAAGTAGATTAGTTTGTGAATTTACTTCAATAAATCTGCGAAAATTCGACCCAATCTAAAGAAATTAACATAATAATGTTCAAAAAGAAAATTTTGTAAATAGCTATTTTTTGTGGGCACTTATCTACTTTAGTCAACTATGTGATTTTTTAACTTTCGTAGCAAAAAATAATAAAAATAGATACAAATATCGTCAAATTATTTTTTTCCTCTCAAATTCAAACCCTTCTCTAAACTCAATAGCTTTAAACGATTGCTAGTAACTTTGAACAATCCGTGGCAAAAATAAAGTAACTACTATCATAATGCTTGTATGTATTTGACTGAGATGGAGAATGATGAGAATATGACTTGAAAATGTGGTTTGGATGAAAAAATTTGATTGAAAAGTATGTAGAAAGCCATGCATGGCCAGTCGAAAGAAAAATCATGCTAGGCCTTAAGGCAAATATCATATCGCCAGACATAATAAAAATTATTGTGGCCCTTTCAGTTTTCCACACTTGATTTTCTACTGCCAATATTTTTTTTGAAGAGAGAGCATTTTTGTGATCTAGAACTCTTGCTTTACATAACTTGGTGGCATTTGCTTTTATAGCTTCTGCTTTGGTAAGTGTCGTCTTCTTCTTGGTGTTTACCTTTCTTTTATTATACTCTAGCATATTTTTTAGCTTAGTATATTTTGTGAGTTTTTGTCCTTTAATTATCTGTCAGTGGGTTCTTCTAGGAAATTCTTGATAGATTGAACTTTTCACTTTGTCTAGGTATAAAAACTGTCTTTAATAGGTGATTCCCAAGGCGTGTCTAGTTAAGAGTTAGGGCGATTTAAGGATGACTTGGCTGTTGGGAGTAGCTCGGCTCAAGATGTAAATGATGTGAGTGCTTGAGGGGTTCGAGGACTTGAGTTGCAAGTAAGGAGTTGATAGGGGTGTGAAAGCTTTAGTATGATTTATACCATATTTTTGTATTTTGCTCTGATTCATGAATATTTGACTATTTAATTTCTTTTAATCATAAATAGATGTACAACAAAAAATGTGATGCATAGAAACAAACGGGAGGCAAATCGAACATAAAACAAAAAAGTTATGCTCAAAATACGAGAATGAGTAAACCAGGGCTGTAACTGGGCGTCCACAACCCAGTGCTACGGTGCCTAGTGAGGCTTTCTGAAGTCGTGTTTTTAGGTGTTGGTGCCGGGGCTCTAAGCCCCCAGCTGCAACGCCCGTGCGATGTATAACAGCCTCTCTCAACTTTTCTATTTCAACTGGGATTCAAAGGCCCTCGCCTTTAAGGTTTCTCATACCAACAAAAATCCTCTTTTGAGGAAAAAAATACAGACTTTGGAGAGGCAAAAATATAAAGAAAGAATTCACAACATAAAATCAAATATCGAAGCTAAGAAATCATGATTCAATATCAAGATTCAAGTCAAGATTAAGAGAGAAGCAACCTAAGACGTCTTCTTGATTAGTTTTTCTTCTCTTTTCTTATCATTATGTTTTTGTTCTTGCTGTTATTTATAGATTGGTTTTATACTTTTGATTTTATGATGATTTAAACTTGTTAGAATAGGGTTAGACTATGTGAACCTAGTATATAGTTGAATTTCAATGATTCTTAGTTTATGAACCTAATTATTATAATTGATTCATTCTATCTAGTGTTTATTATTTTCATTATATCTGACCAATATTATGAATGATTGAGGAATTATGATGAACTTGATAAAGCGATTCATGTGTTTAGCCTAATGTAGTTTTATTGGAGCTGGTGCTCACGTGTCATTCCAATATTGTATGAATATTAATTGTTAATATTTATACAATAAACATTTCAAATAAAAATTGTTAATATCATATTTATATGGTATAATGCTTGTAACATTACAGACACTGTTTGATCTGAAAGAGTTCAAATCTAGTATAAATGAGTTTAAACCAAAACTAATAGTTAGCAAAGCTGAGATTTATAAATGCTAAGAGTTAACAATTTATAAGAGTCAGCGAGGTCTAAAGAGTTAGAACCTTATTTATAATTGGACAAAGACCTGACAGTATACTTGTAATAATATAGTTACAAAGAGTTACAATAGCTGCTAAGAAATATCATTATTTAAGTATGTCTCAAACATAATGTTCTTGATCTATATTCATCAATGCGGGTCTATCAGTGAATTCACTTTATATAGATTAGTGTATGTCTATATCTGACTAGTTCAGATGGTTGTTTTTAGCTGACTATGAGCTTAGAGCTTGTATAGGCATGCAAGTATCCAGTCAGGACTGGACACTGAACAAACTCACGAAGACCCCAATAGATATCCTATGAAACCGTCAAAGAAAGGTTCTCTCGAGTTGAGTAGTATTCGTGGTTCTTTGACCTAAGCACCACAGTGGTCTTGTAAGTGATCCATCATGCTTTGGTTCTACATATGTCAAAGACCTTTCATGGTCTAACCGCTATGTGTCGCTGGGTATGGTCCGATGCTCATGAAGTTCGGTGTGCGTAGATACGGAATCCGTCAGCTTACGTAGGTAAGTAGTATATTCGATGCTCCGAGATTGTATTTCATAAATTCTTGTGGCTACAAGCATAAACCCAGAAAAAGAGTTTTTCACAGGGTTAAACAATATATGCAAACACTATAGGAAAAGTGTTTGCATATATTGTTTATCGAGATACGAATCTAGAGATAAGATTATGGATGAGCAAATGGGGATTTGACAGTGCTGATCTATATCCCCGCACATCCAGGGTATAAATAATGGAAGGATTATACGTATACGTTATGACTTCAACTTGTATAGTCTAACACGCTGATTTGTAATATTCGTAACGTGTACGTGGGGCATCGATTACAGATTCATAGAATAGTTCCATTTGACAAATCGAGTATAGACCTAAAGAGTCCCAATATAAAATGCACTCTTTGAGCACTTGGGTAGTTTACTGTATTGAATGGTTCAATACAGTATAATTCATCAAATTACTAAGGTTAAGTTAACTATAGTATATGATTAAATGGTAGGACCTACTTTAGGTTAACTTGATAACCTAATAAGGATATAAAAGTAATTTTACTTTATGATTATTTAATTGTTAAATAATTAAAATAAATATTTATTTATTTAATTGTTAAATAAATGATTTAACTTAACTATGGTTAAAAGTTAACCATATGGTTAAGTTAAGTTAACCTTACTTAATGGTTAAGTAAAGGTTAACCTAACTATGGTTAAGTTAGTTAACTATAATTAGAATATTTAAATATTTATTTAACTTAAGGGTTAAGTTAAACTAACCTAATTAAGGTTAAATGTTAACTAAAGTTAGGTTAAATTAAATTAAATGCAAATGAAATTCAAATTAGTTTGAAATTTATGCATTAGTATATAAAGTGAAATGAAATTCAAAATTCAAAAGTTTTAATTTTTTACATTTTGCATTTTAGGAGCCATTTCAATTTGAGAAATTGGAATTCTTTGTTTTATGTTTTAAGTGTTAGAACAACAAAACAAATATATAAATGGTTACTAAATGTAATAACTAAAAGAGATTTGTTTTAATTATTCAAGAGCTGAATAAAAAGAAAAATAAATTTAACTAAGTTAAAGAGTTTAACTTTGAATCAAGTTTAAGAGTTAAACAAAATACTAGATTAACATACTGTTATTCTAGACAATCAAACTTATCATTGTTAATTGCTAGGAAGATTCATTTCATGGTGGACTTTAAGCAAATTAATCCAAAGGCTTCATGGGTTATATTTCTCAATCTCATTTTTTATTTAATAAATATGTGTTACACGTGTTCATTATATTATTTTAATCTTCTGTTGTGCACATATATGTATGAGATATGTATATTTATTGTATGATGAACACATCCCACATGCAAGCACCTTAGAATAATCAACACCCAACAAGTTTGATGCATGATCATAGGGTAATAACTATGAGTTTTATCTAGGATAGACCTATACCTAGGTGGAATGTATGATATAATTTAGATTTGATCTTGATGAATTACATTTTGATTTCATTACCATAAATATATAGGTAATGTGAGATTATGTAATATAGTCACTCGACCATCAATAAAGGCTTGTGATGAGATTAGTGTTTAAGCTAACAATTAGTATTAATTAATTAACTAAGAGGTTAATAAATTTAATAAAATACTAAGGGACGAGTCAAAATCCTAGATTATCTTTATTTGTGAATTCTACCATTTACATTTATTTTGTTTAATTGATAGAGTTATATTAGTTAATTAAATTTTAGATTGTGATTTTTTGAATAAATGTTAAGTAGATACAATTTTAGCACTTGATTTATAGAATTAGATCGTATAGTCCTTGTGGGATTGATATCTGAACTTAAAATTATATATTACTTGATACGATAGCGTGTGCTTGTGCTGGGCTATTAAAGCACACATTAGGAGCCTTGCTCTCGAAGAGGATAGTGTGGTGGCAGGGGGGGTGCGGGGAAGGAGGTGTCCGACCAATCTAATTGGTCAAAGAAAAAGAAAACGGTTGTGGCTTATAATAGCGAAGATGCTATGTTATGTTAGATTGGCCTTTATATCATCCTTCGGGTATAGGCAATGAGGACCTTGTTAAGTTGAGAAAGAGATTTGAGATCCTTAACTCCATTTTGTTGAGAGTTCTTTAGGATGATGAGTATGCTAGCATGCTACCAGAAGGAGAGATGGCTTTAAATTTTGATTTTTAAGTTAGGGTTAAGGTTGCTCCTTTAACCTTATTTTGTAAATATTCTATCTTGTCTAAATTTGGCTCCGTGCTAATCAAATTTACATTCTTAGAAGGTGTTAGTGGGCCTTCATGTTATATGGAGTAAAGCTAACCTTAAAGACCTTCTTTTCCTGAGCTATAGGGGTTATACTAGATTAGGGTGAGCATTAGTCGACAAAAAATTTTTTTAATACCTTACTATCTATGATGGGGAGATGGGTATTGCCCCTGTAAGGGGTTTGCCTTTAAATAATTCTAAGTTGAAACACCTTTAGTTTTTTTATTGGAGAGTATAAGGTAGGTTTATAAAGGTCCATACGGTCCTTAATCGTGCTATTGTATTTTCACTAAGAGAGGTTATCGATATATTCTTCTTTTTGTGACAGTGAAGTTGTTACTTCTTTTGTTTTTCTAATTGATAACTCATTTTTTTTTAACTGCAATTTAGTCTTCAAAACCCTATTTTTCTAAGGAGGAGAAGAACGAATTAAGGTAGCTCTGCTCATTGTGGTCCATATAGAGAGTTACTTTCTTGGGATAATCTGGTACTCTCTGGCCTGATCAAGTTTTCCTAGCCCATCAAGCATTTATAGTTCTTCAATTAAAGGTAGTTCTTATTTTCATTGACTTTGAATGAACTTTTGTTGTGTTTGGTGAATGATGGTTATGATTTTTCTTCGTAATTATAAGAGGAGAGAAGAAACATTCTTTTTTCTGATGCTGCCTTTAATCTTGAAGAGTTAAAGAAGCAACGACTTCTGATGAACTTGTTTTGCCTGGGAATAGGGTCTAGTAAGGGTTCTGTAGAAGAGTCTTTGAAGAGCTCCCTCGGTACCCAGAAAAGGCTGGATGAGGTATCGAAGACTTCTTAAGGGAAAGAGCCAATTGAAGCTTCAACCCCTACTCATAACAGTTTGCATTTTTTTAGTATGAACACTCCTCCTCCTTTTTCTCTTCCTCCCAACATGAATACTCATCCTTCTCCCTCATTTTCTCTTCAGACTGATGGGGGAGGTACTGATATAGAATCTTAAGTGGGCCTCAATTTTAATACCTTGGTCAAGATATAGATGAAGATTACTTTACCCATTTGACATTTCCTTTGCGAAAAGGTACAAACACTTGATGCTTTTGATGAAGGAGACAAAGTAAGAGGTGCCTAGGGAACGTGCTGCTCCATCATTGAAGTATAACACATCTTAATATCTTGCCTATGGGTTTGGGTGTTTCTTGGAGGTAACCTTTGGACTTTTGAGTCTCTTTCTTGTTATATGTTTCTTTTGTTAAGTTTGTACTTGTTGATATCTTAGCATTTCTTTTTATAAAGGATGGTAAACCCTTTACTAATTTTCAGGATGCCATTTACAAAACGATAGCAGACGTTTAAAAATCGATAGTTGGTGAGGTCGAAGCTGCCAAGGTGAATGAGGCATTGAAGGAGACCAAGAAGAAGATGAGAGCTTTTGAGTGTAAGCTCAATGTTTGTTCGACCAAAATCAAGCATGCTGAGGAAAAGACAACATCTAAAGTAGGGGTGGCTAAAGCTAAAGCTTCCATGGTTGAAAAAAAAGTCCTTATACTCGAGTCTAAATTAAAGGAGCTCGAAGTGCAAGTGAAGACTCTTTAAGAGAAGAATAATATCTTCAACTGGCCAAATAAGCATTAGAGGAGAAGCATGAGGCTTTGAAGGCTCGTGTTGGTAAGAAGGTCTTAGAGGCTTTGACCAAGTTGGTAGACCTCTTTAAGAGTTCTTATGCTAAACTAAATCTCTTTTAAGTGGACGAGCTATTTGCTGATCAAGGGAGTGCTGATGAAAAGGTTAAGGCTTCTATTGTTGGGATCATTGTTCCTCTAGTGACCGAGAAGGTTCTGTTATGATCCAACCTAGACTTAGCAAGATATTATCTGCTTTAGACCCAAGCCTTCACAGTTTTTTTCCTGAGCTTCACACAAGCATCCTTTATCCAAAACACGTTTTTTCAATTAAGGTATAGATTACCCTTTATAAATCTAGCATCTCTCCTCTGCCTTGGTGATATGAGATTTGCCTAAGGTGTCATAGGTTCCCTCTTAGACCTCTGGTGAGCTAGCTACAGTATCTAAGAATGCTCCTTAGGCTGAAGATCCTTCTATTTTTGCTGTTGTTGGGAGTGATCCATACTGCTTGATTTTAGGATTTTCTTTCTTTTTCTTTTTGGCCTTGTAATGAAGCTCTTCTAGATGATTAAAAATGAAAAATTTTCTTTTATTTTTTTTGTTCCTGTGGTTTTCTTATAATTGTCTTTTTCCTTTAATATTTGAAGAGTCTTTTTGTTTACTCGAAAGTATTTTGAATGACTTCATTGCCTGATGATTGGCTTGAGCTAGAGGAGTATTTTCTTGATAAAGACTTGTAAAATCAAAGCTTGGATTTTGCCTTAGCTTTAAAATTTGTTAAGAATTAGCTTTTTCTTTCGTGATTTTTAGGACAATAATCTTGAAGAGTATTGTGAAGTTTTTTCTTATGATTATTATCATTGCTTGTGTAGAATTTCCTCTCTATTTATATGGTTGGGATATAGGTCCTATTAGAATTTAGAAGTCTTGTGAACATTCTCTTTTAGGATTATATTATCTATGTTTTTTCAAAATTGTATTAGATCTTTCTTGACTGTTAGGACTTGTACGTGATTTTGGAGTTCTTTTCTTAATTAGAGATCTTTCCTGATAAGGTTGATCTAATTAAGTCATTTATAAACTATTTTTAGTTTTCGAGGTGGTCAAGTTTAGACATGTTCTTGGTAAAAGCAGAGATTACCCTTTTGTGGAGTTTAACTGAATAGGATAGCGAGTTATGACTAATGTTTTGACCAGCTCTGTTAATTTTGAGTTTGACCGAATAGGATAACTAAGTTATGACTAATGTTGTGACCATCTTGATGAGAAGGTAATTCATTTTATTCATTAGAATCTAATCGAATAGAATAATTGAGTTACGATTAATGCTTTAATCAACTCTGGGAATGTGCACATGATTTGAGGACTTTTTTATGATCCAATGTTGTCTTTGAGTCTTATGGACCAAAATCATTTGGATATTGTGGGCGGCCGAAGTCTTTAGCTCTTGTGGGCTTAAATCCAAAGGGGAACGGATAGATTTCAACATAGGTGGTTTCTTTTCGCATATATTGATCTTAATATAAAATTATTGGTGGTTCCTTTTCGCATATATACATATTAAAATAGAATGGTTGTGATTTTTTTGTTGTTATTATTATTATTTTTGATGTATTTTGATATTATAATGTGTGTTTTTTTTTTTTTTCAATTATGTGATTTTGATATTATGTATGTGTTTACTTGTTTGCATTTATCAAAACTCTATTATCATTATGTTTCCCGACAACCTAGAATTAGTCTTTTAATTATTTTTTCTCTTTTACCAAGTTCATTAGTGAATCACCACCACCTTAAGCACCCATCATTATGAATCTAACATTTTTTCTTTTTTGGTTTCCCAGTAAAAATGATTAAAAAAAAAAGATTGGTGCTGGGAGTTCAAAGCATTTGTTTTTTTGTCATCCCTTTGCCTTTTTGGTAGTGCTTTCTTCCCACTAATGGCTGCTGGCTCACACCACAATTTTAACCCTCAGAATTTGCCCCTTTTTTCCTAGCTACTTTCAATTTTGATTTCATTTGCAGGCCACTCACCGTGTTTGTCTCCATCTCTCAATGGGGGCTTTATTAGAAAGTGACGAAAGCCGGAATATGAGGATCAAATATGCCACTGTTCAAGTGCATGCGTTTGGTACCACGGAAAATGAAATCTGAGAGAAGGATTTCGAATTTGGACACACAATTTCATTCAGAATTCCCACTACATAATGGTCAGAGCACACGAGTTTCAATTGGATTTTGGTTAAAGTGTACTCTCCCACATATCTTCACCGTCCATTGAGGGCCATTTTATTTATTTATTAATTTTTATACTAATTTAGAGTGTCTATTTCAAAAGTATTTGTATAAAAGCACTTATAAAATGCTTTTTTTCTCCCCTTCCCTCTTTAGCTGGATGGTTCAAAGTGTACTTCTCCATTGACATATTCATCTTCGTCATCTCGTGCATGTTGAGTTATTATATTAATTTATTTATATACCCAAAATAAAATATTTATATGTGATAGGTATTGATCGTACAATTACATTAATTTATTTGTCATTAACCCAAGTTTGAGTTATTATTTTAATTAATTTATTACTTATTTAATAAGACTAAAATTGTTGGACTATATAAATAATAACTATTTAATATTATCTTTAGAAATCAAATAGGACCGAATTAATTTATCGATTTGGTTCGATTCTATTAGAATTTTAGTGATTAAATAATTTTGTTTGGATAAAAATTGCGAAGAATATCAAAGAAGAGAGTCACAAAAAGTTTAGAACGTGTGAGATATGTATGAGGAAGTTTAGGACGTGTAAAACACGAAGGGGGAAGTAAAACGGGACTTGGAGACACGAAAGGAAGGGAGAAGGCAAGGATTGATAGTCCAGGCCACAGCACTGTGGTGCTAGGGTCGCAGCGTTGCGGCGCTGGAAACCTGCGAGTACAGTGCCACAACACTTGCTAAATCAAATTTGCTCCAATGTCACAGTGCTGGCTATAAAGTACTGCAATGCTAGACACAGGGAAGTCTATTTTGGCTCGGGTTTTTTGAGTTTTGGAAAATTTTGAACTTTCAAAATACATGGACTCTTATTCCAATTAGGATTATGGTTAGTAGGCATGAAATAACCCCTATATAAACACTTGTAAACCATTTAGTTTCAGAATCAATTATTAAGAGAGACTCTAAGAAAGAGAAGAACTAGGTAGACACTAAGTGTTTATATGCGCTAGAGTGAAACTGTTGTTTAGGTGTTCATTATTCGAGTGAGAGTAAGGGTACACTAAACATTAGATCATTTTAAGTATTTTTCATTGTGTTTTCTTATAAATTCTCTAAGGAGTTAATAAAAGAGACTAGTGGTGCATAAATGCAATCAGTCCTCTTCATCAGTCTATTTGATAGCCGCTGAAGACACCACTGATCAAGGTGGTATGTTTGTAGTTATGCTACTAATCACTTGACAAATGAAGTAAGCAACCTCAGTTCCAAAAATGAATATAGAGGAAATGAACAAGTAATAGTGGCTAGTGGTAATAAACTCCCTATCTCTCGTACTAGCAAACTTTTTTTACCTATCAGCATGCGCGCGCGCACACACACACACATACACACACAATAACATTTTATTGAAAGAAGTACTTTTGTACCAAAAATCTCAAAAAACCTTGTTAGTGTCTCTAAATTAACTATTGACAATCTTGTGTTCTTGAATTTCATAGCAAATATTAGCTCATTAAGGATAAGAGATAAGGAAAAATGCTATTAGAAAGATATGTTAAAGATGGTCTATACTTGCTGCTTTCAAAGAAGTCTCCTCATTCAATGGTGCAAAATAAAGTTTTTTCACTCTCTGCTAAAGTTAATAAAAGGAGCTCCTCCAAATCAGATTTAGAAATGAGATCAGGTGGTTTAGGTGTTAATTTAAAGGTTTCCCTAGATGCTAGATTATAAGAAAATAAGTCTTTAGCAATTATAACTTACTACATAAGAGATTGGGACATCCCAACCACAATGTACTCAAGAAAGTTGTAAATGCTTGTAAAGACACTACTCAATTCAGTAAAATTTAGTTGCATTCAAAGCCTAATCTTAGTTTTTGTTCACACTATCAATAAGGCAAGTTTCACAATACATCATCAAACCTCTGTATACAAAACACAATAACCATTAGAACTCATTCACACAGACCTATAGGGTCCTGCTGCCATTAATTCAACATAAGGGTATAAGTACTACATAAGCTTCTTAGATGACTTTATAAGATATACTTGGATTTAAACTTTGGTTAGCAAAGCAAAAACACAATGAAACCTAATTGAAAACTGTACTTACCTTACTATCTCAAGCTTCAATACCTATGAAATTTTGGTAGGAAACTGTAGAAACAGCTGCATATCTAATAAATAGAATGCTAACACTAGTACTAAACAATCTCTCATTATTTCATAAACTATTTCACACTAGGTCTGACTACACCTTCCTTAAGGTTTTTGGATGCACATGCTATTCCTTTCTCAGACCATACAACAACTCAAAACTATAATATAGAACAAGTGTACCTTTATAGGATATAGTTCACACCACAAAGGATACAAGAGTCTTAGTACCTCCGAAAAAATCTTTATTGCTAAGAATGTTATTTTCATGAAGCAGAATTTCCATTTCAAACAGATTCCAATTTCTGTCATCATCATGTCTCTAAGTTTGTCACCACACAGTGGTCTCTACTACCAATTCCAATACACAAAGAATAGGAAAACTTTATGACCAGCAGACAAGATCAATTCACTTTATAGTAGGGAATTTCAATGGCACCAGAAACTGTCTCTATATTCCTTTCCAATACTCATAATCCAGTTGATTACCTTGACTCACCAGTTGAAAATACACCCCTTTTCAATACACAAAACCAAAATGACCAACCTTATAAAGCACTCTCTAGTGAATAAGAAAATTCTCATAACACACCAGAAACTTTCACTGCACCATCAAACTGATTCAACGTTTAACCCATACATCATATGATTACTAAGGCCAAGGATGAAATCTTTAAACCTAAAATATTCCTAAATAACACTGCAGCTATAACCACTACCACTTATTCATTACCTATAACTATAAAGGAGGCATTTGCAAATGTAAATTAGAGAAAAGCAATGGAGGCAGAATATATAGCACTGGTAAAGCATAATACTTGGGAATTGGTACCATACTCTAATGAAAAGCTCATTGGAAATAATAGGTGTATAAAGTAAAGTTTTTACCAAATGGACAAGTAGAGGGGTTCAAAGCTAAATTGGTTATCAAAGGCTATCACCAAACTGCAGGCCTTGATTATCATGAGACCTACAACCCAGTTGCAAAATCTCTAAGTGTCAGAGTTCTCCTCAGCCTAGTAGTATTCAAAGGATGGAAAATTCGACAATTAGATGTAAATAATACATTTCTTCATAGAGACCTACAAAAGGATGTATTTATGCCATAGTAGAAGGAATTTTAGATCTTGAAAAACTAGAATATGTTTGCAAATTAATTTGTCTAGTTTAAAATAAGCTCTAAGAGCTTGGTTTGAAAAACTCAAAAGAACTTTGATCAGCTGGAGTTTCTTTCTTTAATGTTCAAGCAGATCATACATTGTTCATTCAACAAAATCAAGGCTACACCACCTATATCCTCATCTATATAGACGATATTCTAGTTACTGAAGATGATCCAATAACTATGCAACAAGTAATCACAACTCACAACAACCAGTTTACTCTAAAAGATCTAGGGTCCACACACTACTTCCTCAGCATTGAAGTTATTAGAGATGATCATGGAATGAAGTTCTGTTAGAGCAAGTATATTACTGATCTTCTACTTAAGACTAATCTGAGCAAAGCAAAGAGTTGTCCTACACTTATGATTGCTAACCAAAAATTCAACAAAAACATAAGAGATCTTTTCTCAGATTTTGTACAGAATTATAATTCGGGCACTTCAATACCTTACTATAACAAGGCCAGAGATAACATATGCTGTTAATAAACTTAGCCAATTCCTAGACAGTCCTATTGTTACTCATTGGCAAGCATGTAAAAGGTTGCTCAAATATCTACAAGGTACTAAAGATCATGGACTGATTTTCTGAAACATGGATAAATCTCTCTAACAGCCTACAATGATGCAGATTGAGTTGTGATACTAGTGATAGAAGATCAATAGGGGGCTATTGCATATTTTTTGGTAACGGTCTCATTTTGTGGTCCTCTAAAAAGCAAACTGTTGTTGCTCAATCTAGTTGTGAAGTTGAATATCGAGCTCTTACTCATACAATAGTTGAAATATATGGGTTAAAGTCCTTTTTGACAAAAATTAAAGTTATCCTCACTAGACCTCCATGTATCCTCCGTGATAACACAAGTTCAATGTTTCTAGCATCAAATCCAGTTCATTATAAAAGGACAAAACATGTGAAAATTGAAATCTATTTTATTCATGATAAAGTTAGCAACAAAGATATCACTATACAACATCTACCCTCTGATGAACAAATAACATATATCTTCACCAAGGCTCTAGCAAGACACAAGTTCACTATTTCAAACACAAGCTAACGTCAACTCATCACACTCTAGTTTGAGGAGGATGTTAGAGATGGATTATTAGATAAGTCTAAGTGATCAATTCTAGTCTAACTAAATTTTCTAATTGATGATGGGACGATGAGTGTTATTTGGATAAAGCTCCAGTTATAAAGATCAAATTTAACACTTATCCTTTGTACTATGAGATAGTGTGTGTATATATATATATATATATATATATATATATGCAAAACTATGTGAATCAATGTGAATGTATACACAAGTTATTACATTTGTTCTGTTTCTTATTTATCTTGATCACTTGTTATGATATAATGAGTGCATGTCCATTTAAATATTTCTTAAGAAATTTTCTTTCGATGAAAAGATAAAAACTTTTTGTTGTTTCTTAAAGTAGAGACATGTTTAAGCAACTTTTTAAATTTCCATGATTTCATATTTAAACGATGGGTGCAAAGTAATACAAGTGTAAGATAAGTAATTTGCCATATGGAGCTTGAAACAATGAGAGCCCATGACCTTAACAAGACATCTGTATATAAAATGAGATGAGAAATAAGTAATTATCACTGCTAGTGGTGGCACCTTTTGTTGTAGGAAAAAAGAATAAGGAAGAAAAGTAGATTGACTTGTGCAAACTGTGATTGATCATGATAAAAAAAAAAAATTAAAATAAATAAATAACAATACCCAAAAGCCAAATAAGCTGAAAATGGCAGCTTATAAAGAGGTTTTGAGCCATGCAAATTAAAGGGCTGTTTTGCTTTGTCCTCACATGCATACAATATTAATTGCTCTTTTTTCTTTTCTATGATATTATAATTTTATATATATATATATATATATATAAATAGTGCAGTTGACTTTAGGGTTTGTGGGCAAATTAAAGGGCTTTAATGCATTTCATCATAATAATTCTGTTACTATTGGGTGGGGTACTTCACCATGACAACAGCTCTAATACCACTCACTCAAATTCACAATAAAAGCAGATCTTTCCTCCCCCCATCTCCTCCTCTCACTCTCTGTCTAAAGCAGTTTTTGCTCACATTGTTCAGCCATGGCTGCCCTTAAGATCAGGATCAAGACCTTTCTTCTACTTTTGCTTCTGCTTCTCATTCCCTTATTATCTTCAACAGGTGATCAAAATGTTCTCAACAATATCAACTAAAATTATCTCCAATTTTCATAATGTTTTATGATTTCAGTTTTGACAGTCAATCTTTTTTTTTTCCTTGTAGGTACGGTTGAAGGCTTCAAGGTTAACAGCATGAACCCTAAAGTTTACAAGGTATATAATATTTATAAGTAAGGCACCATTTTGTATATATGCCCATGTATAAAATATGCATCTAAACATCTAAACTTTTATCATGTTTGTCTCTCAATCAATTATGAAAACGTCAGTAGACAGATGATGATGTGAATCTAATCAACAAAAAGGATGCAATACACCAAAATACTCGGAACTCTTTCCTTAACGTATCGTGTTAATTTTTTTTATTTTTGGTCAATGGAGAAAACGCTATAAAATTAACGAAAAATAAATACACCTAATCAGGAGGGACATAATTAACGTATCATGTTAATCATAGCGTACACACGTTAAAATACCGCAGATCTTAATATGTATTTTAATACCTAAAATAAAAAAGAAGAACGATATATATATATATATATATTATTTAACTTGTTCTTCTTATTACGATAGCACATGTTAACATAATTTATATTAATTTTTTATTAGTATATGAAGGTTTAATGTTAACATGAAATGTTTATTTTTGTGTGAATATAAGGATGTTGGAGTTGGAATGAATATGAGGAAGTTATTAAACTTTGATGAAGCAGTGCTGGATTATGATGATGCTGGACCAAATCCAAAGCATGATCCCAGAAAAAAACCTGGTGGCAAGCCTTGATTATCAACATATCTGCCTTTAATTAGGCCTTACTTATTATTCATATATTAAATTAAGTAACAGCAAATACTTATTTCTCTCTCTCTCTCTCTAGATCTCTAGAGGTTTTGAGCAACTATTAGAAGATCAACATAATATTGGATTCTAATGAGTTTATTATTCAGTTATAATAATTAATGTTGTATTAATATTTAACCCTTGTTATTAGGGCGCCCCGGGGGGGGGGGGGTGGGTGGGGTTGGGAGGTAGTCTTATAAGGCTTTCATTATGTTTATAACACTGTATTTTCATATACTGATCATTATGTACTTGTTTGTTTCTTGGCTATTACCTATCTTTTATAGCTAAATAATGAATAAATGAAGTTTTCATTTGCTTCATACCGACAATATGGAGCAATGGAATTGGATTGAATGCTGTAAAATTAATTACTTATTAGATATTATTTTGCTTTCCTTCTATTTGTCTCTTCTTTCTCTCTTTCTGGCTATAAAATTGACACCATGCTTAGTGTTCACTATATATCAAATACTCTTCTTTAATTTTAACCGTATACATTAGAAATAACAATTTAAAATTATACGACATAATATAGTTTGAAAATAACTTTATACGACATCTATTAAATTATACAACATTGGATAATTTTAAATTCACAATTTTTAACATGTAGTCGTTAGCACTAAGTAGAATGACTCAATTCTAAATTCATAAATTTTAACATGCAGTCGTTAGTATCGAATAGAACAACTCAATTTTAAATTAGTCATTAGCACTAAATAACCTCCACAAACATAAAATAACTATTCATTCGCTAGGGTTCAAACATTTGACCAAAGCCAATTTTTAACATGTAGTTGTTTGCATTGAAGGCTCGAACCCCTTATTAAAACTAACAAGGCACATTGAGTTTGCTAGTGGGGTAAGCGCTCAAGTGCATACATAATTTTATTTATTAAAATAAATTTCACTTAAATCTTTTAAATTTTGACTTTTGATTTAAAATCGTCAAAATGTATCTAAAACATATCTAGATTTTTTTTTAAAAACAAATTCTAGTATAAGAGAAATAATCAATAAAATGGAAAAAAAAAACTAATTTGAGTCAAAGTATACGTATGTTCATGTAAAATTTAATAAGGTCTTAAACCTTGCATTGCAGTCTTTAATATTTCAAAATTTTCAAATGCTAATGTCTACATTTAACGACGTCTACATCGAATGATATATCTAATATCTATTAAGTCGCATGAGATCAGAGTTTCTACAAGGAAGCCACAATTGTTAATTCTATGAAATTTACAAATTAATAATTGAGAGAATTGTTTAGAACATGAATTTTTTATATATTAAGTGTTATTTTTCTCCATCATATGCTTCACTAAATAATGATTTTAAAAATCATACACACCTACAATAGAAGAAAAATAGATCTTAAACTGTTGATTAATAGTAGTCAATGATTAAGTGGGGGCAAAGTGTAAAGTACTAACTCAAGATCACTGCATCAACAGGAAATATATACAGCTTCTGCACTTACACGTACATTTATTTTGAAATAGTTTAATTATATTAAAATTTTACTAAATAATGTATTAAAACCATTCTGCCAAAATTTTTCTAAGTCCTAGAAGATTGATGCTGGTTATATTTTGTCTAGATGCATTAAAGAGAGAGAGAGAGAGAGAAATAAAGACTGTTTCTGCCCATTTTAGATTTTCTTCTCATCACCTTTCACAATTTCTTTGTTTGAATGATTAAAGTTTTAATTTGAGTCAATACTATTCAAATTTGGAATATATATATATATATAAATCATAAGGTCAAGTCAACTAGTAATATTGCACCAAACTCTATACACGACGCTGAACATAAAAATGACTTTTATGTATCATGTATGTATGTGTATATAATTATTAGGACCTAAATTTTCAGTGGTGGTGAGGGCTTTTAACAACTTTCAAAACAACATACTTGGTCACATGTTTGTGCTTTTGCAAGCTAGCTCTTACCCCATCCGTTTCATCAGAATCATGTGATAAAAAAATTGCAAAGTTCTTCTAACTGTTTTGAGTTAAAAATTTTAAGTTATTGAACAAATATTATTATACTTGTGAGTATCAGTAAGTTCAATATAAAATTTTTTAGTGATTCAAATTCCATAACTATAATGATCAACAGATCATATTGATAAGGACATGGAAGCACTGGAACCTCATTTTTTAAGGCCAAAAGAGTATGACAAAATGATTTTCCTATACCTGAATTTGGTTTCTGATATTGGAATAATAATCAAATCATGTTAGTCAACTACAACAGAAAAATCCTAATTAACCAACCATTTCTTGGCTACAATAAGCGCTTCTGATTCTACATCTTGAGTAGTTAACCAAATTCTGCTCCCATCTACATAAAAGCAAAGTGAATGCATACCAACTCTGCACCAGTTAGAAATTGTAGAATCGTGGTTTTAAAGCTACAACTGAAGTAAAGTAGAAGCATTAATTGTCATGTATAAGTTGGCAGGTATTTGATAAACAAAACCTTTGAACTGAACGTGACTTTGAATGCTTTTATAAAAATAATTGTTGAGTAAAATCTATGAATGATTTAGCTATTAATTCTTTCAAGGTTATGTAAACACATCAATTTTGAACTAATTAATTGAATATTATTGTTGAATATCCTTTTACTTGTTGGAAAGGGAAAAAAAAATATCTGAACTTCTAATGTTTTAGAAAATAGACATATAATTAATTTAAAAAATTTCATCGATATTTTTGTCAAATAACATTGATTTAAAAAATCTCATCAATTCTTTTGTTAGATTACAGTTTTGTTTATTTTAATAAATAAAAATGACATGTAAACCCCTACGGTTTTAAAAAAAAGAGACATGCAAACTTCTTTTCACTATTAAAATAAACAAAAAATGTTACTTTGACAAACGTGTTAATAAAATTTTTGAAATCATTGAAACTTACATGTTTCTTTTCTAAAAGGTTAAAGGTCCATATTAGACAACTTGATAGCCAAGTGCCTCCACAACGGTTATATGTTGTTAAAAATTAAGACAAAACTTGGAAAAGAAAATTGATATAAGCATTCTGCTTATGCGCTTGCAGATGTATCCATTACTTGCAGGTAACAAACATTTCAATATTTCAACATTTCAAAAACAAAATGAGTGAAAAGTGGATACTATGTTTTATTGTTCTTTGGGAGACTTTCAAGTTACCTAAATGACTACTACTAAAGCTGGTATAATGGTGCAATTATAGACAGAAGTATCAAATTCTATGTGAATATATACATTTCCAGAAGCTTCCCATTTCATAAAGATAGCTGAGATGCATCCATATTCCAAGTGACACAATACCAATAGTGGTGAAAGCCTGTGCCAATTCATACACAAAATTTTGTTGCTGAAGTGGCAAATTTCCCCAGTCTGTTCGCCTGGGTGCAAGTCAAAAGCAAGAACATGAATTAACACAGTATAATTAGGTCTTACAAATAGTATGATATAGTAAGATTGCATACTCAATTATAAAAGAAAGTAAATGAGAATGCATGAAGATAAGAATATATGTCTGAGAAACATGAAGGACCCATTTGATTGATTTTCAATTGAAATTCATTCATGCAAAGCAATGTAATTGTGAACACAGAAGTTAATAGTTCTATATAATAGTTCTGATAAGATTTATAATTGAAAAAAGAGGTGTGGGGTTGACAAAGCCTCATCCATGATGAAGTGGCATGGCCTACATTCAAGAAGACTGTTTTCTACTTTTTAGAATTTCCTTGGCTAGGTCCATGAATATTAAAAACAAAAAACAGGGAGCCTTTAAAACTCCAATCATACTTCTGAATTAATGGGCAATTTTAGATGGTACTGCAAAGAGAGAAAGCAGAATGAATAACAATGTATATTAGCAAACAACTGTAGGCTGAAATGATAAGCGATGCAGACCATTCTACTGTTCTGCAATCATCTCACTGTAACGACCCAGCTAGCAGGGAATTAGATGAATAAATTGTGAAATTGTATCACTTTCACAACTTATAACTTAACAGTAGATGCTGACTCTAAAGCATATTCATACCAACTAGGAGTAAGCAGCATACAACAAAATCGTACAAGTAAAAACAGGTGGCATACCCCAAATCTGCAATGACAATGCTAATATTATTTTGTGAATGTCGGTCCTGCAGAACAACATAATGTGATTCAAAATTATAGGAACAGCATACTTTTTTTGTGCACAGAAAAGGAAAATTTCCATGTAATGCCTTACCAAAGTTGCTCGGGCAAGTGCTTCACAAGCTAGCTGAAAACAGAACAAAGAGAGATTTTAAAACCGACCATGTTGCCAAAAATATAAAATTAAAATTATATTCCAGGCAAGAGGATAGTATGAGCTGAATTTCAGTAAAATGCCAAATATAATCTGGACATCTCCATGTTGCCGAAGCTCATTCCTGACAAATTGAACTGCATCTGAGCTGAAATGAAAATAGCACAGTTGAGAGTTCTCTCCTGGCCTAACAAAAGTTGCTGCCTGACAAAGGACTGAAGGAATATTTATTACTTCAAGACCGTGAGTTGGAAAATAAACCTATCCATGTAATCCCGTAATCCATCAGATGCTAACAAAACAAATTCTGTATCTGACCCAAGAGCTACTTGGAAAGTATCTGGTGATGCAATAACCAGGTCATTGTTAAGTTGCACTCTGCACGACATAAAAATTGTATATCATTAAACAGTCTTACATGTCCAAAGTGATGCAGTGGGTATTAATATAGGCCAAAGACCAATTAGTTCATGCAACTTAAATAAAACAATTTTTCATATGAAATAAAAAAGCTGGAAGCGAATCTCACGATAATGTAACTAAACAAATTTTCCTTGTTAATGCACATAGCAGTTACAAGCATAACATTAGTGCTGCATCAACCAGTTATTTGATTTGATCAATTTAATGATGGTCAACACAAATTGCAGTGGGACTATGAAATTATCTGACATAATTTGTCCATCCTTGTTTGTGTGGAAATCATACATGAAGCTTCAAACCTTCCAAGAAATGTTTCTTAAGGAAAAAGTGCCACGATCAGTTTTAAACAGAAAATGGTGTGTAATAATTATCTTTTCCTTTACCAGAGACACCTAAAAAATAGGATGATATAACAAAAAATAAAAAAAATTGTAGCATGTTTTTAGTCATGTGATTTTCCTCAGCCATGAGGTTGATCCAATTACTGGATAATCAAAAAATTTGTAGCAAAATACCTACCGAGAAACAAATTTTTCTGACCATCTTCCTTCATCAACACCCTTCTTCAGCATCCTGTTCATGTGTAAAACATCTCTAAATTATTAGAATAAGCATATATTAAGTTATTAACAAACAGATATTTAACTGATATTGACAATCAATCCTTGGTTTAAGAAAGAAAATGAAGAGCGTTAAGGGATTTTACTCGTTTTTCTTTGTCTTGAACCGGATGTCACCAAAAGCACGGGATACTGCAATATCACCACATATCCTACCATTGACAATCTATAGACATTGAACATGAAACTCATCATCAGCTATGTTATACCCGTTAGATTAGAAACATCAAAGAAGCTCGGATTTTTCATTCATACAACTTCAAAGACAGTGATATCTAAGAAAAGATGCCAGTTGAAAGATTTGAAACAAATGAGAAGCAAATAAAATGCATCTAAAATATCAATTACACATGGAGAAGAGACTCCTTAATACTGTCTAAGGATCTTTGGAGGAATTGGATTTCCGAGAAAAGGACAAGGTGACCTATGCAGAAGTCATACAAATTTTAATCTCAAATTATTAAGCTCTAGTTTCTGTCCTATGATAATTAAGAACGGGCAATAGAAATTATGCTGTCTGAAAACCAGAACAAAAGTTGTAAACCTGAAGCTGGAACATCAAGCAAAGCTTTTAATAGAATGAACAGAATCTATGACACTTGTCTAGGGCAATGGTTCAAAATTTCCATTAGACAAAAGAAGCAAAAGCAAAAACTGAGTAAAACAAATTTGAAGAACAGAAAAACACACCCATCCACCTGGTTCTCTGATTCTTTTGATTTCTTGAAGGGAAACCTTGTTGCTTCCATAAGGCCGATGTGGATTAGTCAGTATATCTGCATTTCCGGAACGAGATAAGACCTGCATCCACATATTAAATGATAGAAATTGAAAATTCATAAAATATTTAAATTTTTTGTTCCATTCAATTTGATTCCTGACAAAATACATGAAATAACTCTGGAACTACAGGAGCTAATCTTCTTGTACATACCACATACGAGTCACCAATATGTGAGATGAACAAAATATCACTTCCAAGAAACATAACAGTGGCCTTTGCACCAGATTCATCATCCTTCACATTCATTTCAATCCTTTACAAAGCAAACACCATCTAAACCTTCAATGCAGTAATATAGAATATACAATCATATTGAGACTATATACTTTGTATATACATGTCAAGCAAAATTTTGACCACCCACAGCATCTACCAGCTTACCAATTCAACAATTTTGTATCAGCATTTCTAAAAGCTTCCTCTAATGCCTTCTTAATGGTGTCAAAATATTTTCCATTCAAAAGAAATCCACCTTGTAAAGCTGCAACACACTCTTTGTAGAGCTCATCCCTACAAATGGCAAATCTGATTACACTAGCACCATACAACAGAAACTATAGAATTAAAGCAGTTGCATATGCAATATGAAATAACTGATCTGTTATCCAATTTTTTCAAATGCCATAGAACATGATAACAGTATTCTATATGCAATATGATCTCCAGTAACTTAGAGAATCATCAATACATCTGGGGTAAATTCAAATCTTGTTTCCCTCATAAAAGAAGAATAATACTGAATTCTCGTTGTGATTTATGAACTAATGATGATTAATTCATGACGTAAGTATATTAACATATAGGCCATCCGATTGTATAACAACTTCATCCTCCATCTCCTCTCGCGGGCCCTGCAAACTCGTAGACCCCAATCGGATTCCGGCAACCCCACTCAACGAAGACGAACCCGGCGGGTCTATTGCAATCGCGGAGCAGCACTGCAGGGTCTTAGCTCTCGTTGTTGCAGTTGTAGTAGCAGTAACAGTAGTAGTGCCAGTGAGGTTTGCCGTTTTGGTGATTATTGGCTTGAAGTTAAGAGTTGTAGCTGAGCCTTGTCAAAGAGGAAACGCTGTAACTGTTGGCTCAGCAACGCCATTAATTCAACTCAGTGAGTTGGAAAGATCGAGTTCAACTATGTTGAGAGAGAGAAGAGAGAATTTTAAGTGGTGGTGGTGATTTAAGTGCAAGGATAAAGAGAAAATGTGAAGGGCCAAAGCCTGGGCTCATAACTGATTTTAACGGATTGTTTTTTTTTTCTTTTACCTACTGTTCGTACAGGTACTGCACTGAAAATCAGCCAGTACAAAATGTGCCACATCAGATAATCAACGCATTTGATCGGGTCCCAGAAATGACGTGGTAGTTTTGTAGCTTATTTTTCTTTCGGATGCATTCGTCAAACTTGATTCTGATTTTCTACGTAATATGCGTGGCTGTAGTTCAGCTGCGTTTCTGTAAAACAGTAAAACGTCACTTTAGTCATTAGTTAGTAAATTTAAAAAATAAAATTACCGAAGGTTATTTTCAACTTAATTTATTCTCGTCGTCATTGTGTGATCAAAGCTACAAAAGACAAATATGATAGTATCTCTATTACTAATTTGTCACTGAAAACGTAACAAAAAGTCAATTGATCCTTTGATAAAATCACTTCTAAAGGTAGAATAAATTTTGAAATTCTAATTTTTCTCACACCAAAATTAGAAAAGGATTTTGTTTATATTTATAATACAAAATTAGTTATTAAAAACGATTTTGTATATTATAAGAATATCATCATCATCATCCCCTAATTTATATATATATATATATATATACCAGTTACCTGTTGACCTTTTTAAAATTACCCAAAGCCCTCTATTGTTAAAAATTATGTTCAATAAATATTGTTTCTGTACTTTAACAAGTATACCTTTTCAAAATAAATATAAATAAAATAAAATTTATGTGAAAAATTATTGTTTCCATATATCCAGGATGTTCAACTTGGGGCCAAGACTCAGAACGAAATCAGTGTTTATTTATAAAACATTGAAATTGAAATCTTTTGTTAGCCTCGTAAACAGGGTAAAAAGAAATCTTTCGTTCACAGTAGACTTTTGTAAATCTAACAAGATATTTCTTTCCAGTTTAATCATGTATATTCCATAAGAAAAGAATTCCTTAATTCGTAAGTTGTATGATCTGGACAGCAGCCAGAGGAGATGTGTTTTCCCAGTATCAAATATTTTCAATCAAAACCAACAAACCTGCATACTTGATTCTTTTTATCTTTTAAACCTCTCGTGCTCTGCCGAGAAATGTGCCGTGCTGTGTTGATTTATGAACCACGAAATAGGCTCACTTACCCGCATAGGCGAAAAACTAATAGATAAAAGTTAATACAATATACTAGTGATCTTCAAGAACGATGAACATAATGAAATTCAGCATCTAAGCTAACATTCTGATACTAAATACCTTCCTAAGCTTATGTGAATTCTTTCTTTAAATAAGTAGGTCCTGGCTTGAAAGGATCCGTTTCCTCGTATGCCTCTGGCCGATAGAATCCTAAATCATTTACACGGTTACTGAGCACATGAAGGATGGCTTTCTTCTTACCTCCATACTCGTTACGGTTGCTCTCAACATATGCTGTAGCCTCTGCAGCTACCTCATTCACAAAATCAAATCGATTATCCTCTGATAGCAACAGCCTCTCGATATCCATTGTCAGGAGCTTTCCCCCTTCCTTTATCTTTCTCACTTGCTCCTCCAAGAAAGGAATTCGGTCCATTTGGTACCTCAACATGTCATCCTTCTTTGTCTGAAACAAAAAAAATTCTCTGTAAGGCATTCTATAATGTAAGAGGAAATTTTGATCAGACCATGATCTGGTAAACCATGAGACATAACAGGTGCATCTTGCAAGGACAGACATTAATGCAATATCTTGACTTGATAACATTCTGAAGTTACTTTCAAATGCACAAGGCTTCTAGTAAAGATGTGAAGTCAAAATTATCTTGTATTATCATCAATATCAATCCCCAAAGTCTACAAGTATGACATAAACAGCAAGTAATTGTTTTCGCCATTTTCCAAATTTGTGAAGAATTCTAAAACTGCCCGTGACAACATCATTCATTAACAAGTATGGTTTCACTGATTCCCACATTTGTAAACAGAACCTTCAAAGTAACTTGCCATATTTTCTCAATGACTCACCAGGACTAGTGTAGAAGCCAGTTTTGAACCAGATTATACTAAATCGAACAAATTAACTTTAAGCTTAATTGACATTATTACGGTCATTCAATCAAGATTTACTTTCTCAATATTGATAAACAGAAATGGAGTGAAAGCACTAAAAAAAACTTCTAGTAGGCCTCTTGAATAAAAAATCTTCTGCATTTGGTCAGACTCAGCCAAAAATGTCATTTCTTTTGGGGTAAAAACCTTATCAAATGAAACCCCCCATGAGAAACCAGATCAAGTTCCAAAAGTTAGCATGACAAGAAATAAAATAGAACAAATTCTCGATTATAAAGTGAATAAGGACTTATGAAAAGAATTCAATATCAGCTGCACAATCCATGATCTACAATTCATACATGAACCATGTATTCTATGGGAGCAATAGCTAAGTCTATCAGCTCAAGCTCCCCTCACTTACAAACATCCCCAATTCTGTTCACCTATACCACAATTTTATAGGCATCTGAAATTTCTTAAAATATAATATCGTTTCAGTATTGAAGATAATCACAGAACCATTGAAGGTCTTTCATTCACGATCTCAAAAACAGTTTTCTGAAGTAAGATACAACTGGGAGTTTCTATATATAATTTGAATATAATCTTACAGCACAGCACCCAACAATTTTTTTTTTTAATTGTTTTTAAAATTTTAAAGTAATTTAAAAACTTTTATCCAAAATTTGTGGTTAAAAAAAAATTCCCATTTACTTTTTTTTAAAAACAAATCCCTTTCTAGTTTTTGAAACAATAAATTATTCATACAGCAGCATATGCAAGTAAAATTTCCAACTTTTGACGTACCAATTTTCTCCGCCGCCAAACACGCCGACCACGACCGTCGTTTTTGAGCTGCGACATAACCTGAATACAATTGGGCTATAAAAAGAATGGAAAAAGGAAAAGAAAATCAGACAATAATTATAGATTTATATGTAAATGGAAAAAAAATTATTCAAAAGTGAAACCTGTGACTTTAAGCCGCATGGATTTCCTGCTCTCAGCCCTATTCTCTGCAGCCGAAAAATGATTAAAAATAAATAAATATAGCTGAATTATTTTATTAAAAAGGATTTTAAAAAAAGAAATTAGGGTTCTAAAAAAAATGAAGTATTGTTACAGGCGAAGTTGAGAGAGAAATGAAAGCTGAAGTAGCAATAGCCATCTGCTGAGCTGAGTCGAGAGTGAGATTCAGTGATCGTTATCTTCTGTTGTTTTGCTTTTCATGTTTCTTAAGACTTAATTTCGTTTTACTCCCCCTCATAAATTAACAAACATCAATTTACCCATATTTGTTTTACACATCATCAAATACCCCATTTTTAAGGTGCATAATTAATGCGTCCCTATTCTAACACTGTTATTAAAGTTAATTATTAATTATTTATGACAAACATAAAATTATTTTTTTATATTAATTATTTTGATCAACGACATAACATTTTTAATCTTTAAATGGTTGAATTTATTTTGTTACATTTTTAATTTTATAAAGAGAAAGGATAATAACAAAATAAAATAAAATTTTAATTGTATATTTTTATATTTTTAATTACATAAATAGAGAAAGAAAAGTAAATATGAATTTTTTATTTTTATATTTTTTAAAATCTTAATTTTATGAATAATGGAGAAAAAATAATAAAAAAAATCTGAGTGGCCCAATTTCGTATTTTTTATATTTTAAATTTTATAAAAAGAGAGAAAAAATGAAATATGAGACAGAAAGAAAAATATAAAAAAAAAGTATTATTTTGTAATCAAAATACTCGATATAAAGGTAAAAACAATTATTATGTTGATTATAAATAGTCGCTGGTTAATTTTAACGACACAGTTGGTAGAATGGGATGCACGCGCCAAAAAAGAGGGGCGCATTCATGATGCGTTTAAAAGTAAAGGTACAGTGATATTTGGCAATGTTTGAAGGAGTAAAATGAAATTAATCCTTTTTTTCCCTAAAATATCGAATGTAAATCCTGTTTTGACCGGAGCCATTTTAGGAGAGATTTTAAACCTGCCCCAAAATGTTCGCAATTTCCATTTTTACAGTCACGTTATAAAAGAAAAAAATTTAATAAAAAATACAAAATATCACCGTTTCAGCTACAGAGCTAATGTTATTCTCTCTTTTTTTTAGCGCATTATTATCTTTATTATTTAACTTCTTTAGGTGCTACAATATTAAACGTTTAGCAACCTCATGAAATCAGTGCAAATTCTAGTAAATTATTGGTGTTTGTGCCCAAATTAGAGAAGCATAAGACCAATTATCATTGGAGTACCAATGAGTGTGAATTTATTTTAACGAGGAAAGCAATTATTCTGTACAATTTGTCAAAGCTAAGGGCAATGAAGAGAATTATTTAAAAAAAATAGATTGATTTAATTAAATTAAAAAAAGTTATTTAGATCATGTTTAGAGTTAAAAAGAGATGTTTAGAAAGTGTAGAATTGATTAAGGAATAGCTCAAAATATATTTTAAAAGTTAAGGTAACGTAAATTTCGCATAATGGTTACGAGCGAGAACCTAACTCAAAGCAAAAGCTAAGGGTTGTCCAGAGGTGATTGCAACACAATTAGAATCAGCAAATTTATCAAAACTAAGCTTAAAACTTAGTACTAGTGTATAAAAGAGTTTTGACATCTTTAATTTAGTAAAAAATAGTGGAGGTTCGAATTAGTTATATATTTAGAGTCAACCTTGTTGTTTCTAAGTTAAGCATAATTTAGTAAGCATTTAGTAAGAAAATATAGCACAAAGAGAACTAACACACAAATTTACGTGGTTCAGCTTAAAAGGTTACATCCATGGATGGAGCTCATCACTAAATCTATTATATAAAAGAGATATTACAAGATATAGTTACAATCAGAATGACCATAATTATAAGTTAAAATCTCACATATTCTTAAAGAGAAGAATGAGTTGGATATGAAAAAAATGAAATAGAGAATGAACCTCTCTTTTTCATCCTTAGAGACAGTGATGCTTATAGAGTAGAGGTTAGTGTAAATTTATTGGGCCACTTAGAGACTTTTTAATTGAGAAAATATGTAAATGTCTTTAGGATTAAGTGCAATGCTTAGGTGAAAAAGTATGAGAATATTCATTTTGTACTAAAAAATATTTTACTCAACTAAGGGTCTTTTAGTAATTGAGCTTCATAAGGCCTAAAGCGCAAGTGCCCATTTGATTAGGCACTTACAAGTAACATGTAGCTCTCAATTATAATACTTTAGCTTTAACTGGTGCAGATTTTTCTCACTTAACTTCAAATAGATCTTATCTCTTTGTCCACAAGAGGATAAAGTGTTAGACATACAATATGATAATACAACAGTGGCCCCTTATAATTACATTTCTTTGGGGCTTTATCTTCCTATCCAACTATTCACTAGTAAGGCTTAGTTGGCGAACTACTATAAGGCTTAGTGATGATATAAAGACTCACACATATAGCTCTATTAATGTGTCCTTTAATTGTGAATTTCAATGATGACGTGAAGGTTAACATAGCTCAATGGTGGCATAATGACTAACATAACCCTGTTGGTGTGTCTTTTGACAATGAAGCTCTTTTGATTTGTCCATAATCTAAGCATTGAGTGTTGATAGACTTAAAGCTCTTACTAAGCCCAATAATACAATTTTCATTTGAACTATCTAATTTTTTTAGTGATATAGACCTCAGTGGCCTAGTAACTTCTTGAAAGGAATCATGTGTCATTATAATTATTCACAACAACAAAGTATTGAAAGGGTTTTAAAAATCGTGTTTTATATAGATAAAAAAATTTCATGTTGTCTCAGGTGGCCTTATTAACTATTAAGTCATTAATCGATTCGTGAGATGAATACTTTCATATTTTTTTCATTATCTAAAGTTAAAAATTTTATTTGTATAATAAGAATGAGACTATTTCCATCTTAATATATATTCAGAACACTTTAATTTACTATGCATACTCTTTCAATAAAATTTAAAAATTAACTTTTACTCCATGTATCTTTCAAAAATAGCAAAATCGCCTTTAGGTTAAAGGAAATTTTTATCCCATAAATATGACATAATTCTCAATTTTATTCTAGTTAAATAAGAAATCTCAATTTTATCATAATCTATTAGTTTGTGGCCATTCATTTTGACAAAAAAGACAATTTTGCTATATAATGACAGTTTGGCCCTTGCAAAAATTCAAGTGACCCAATTTTGATAGAACATATTGACACAAAAATAAAATTAAAAACTTAAAAATGATAAAAATAATATAAAATCACTCACTGACTATTTGACAACATTTGTCATGTCCATATGTTAATTATTGATATCCATTAATAAAAGTAAAAAAATAAAAGTACATGTGGTACACTTTAATAGGTTTAAAATTTATTTTTTTAAACTTTTTTTTCTAATTAAATAAATAATTAGAACCCCATATGGTCCTGGGTTCGAGCCTCGAAAAGGCGAAAGAAAGGAAGGGGGACTCTGATATTCCTTTGAGTGAGTGGGCCGCCCTGAAAAATGCGTAGCGTGAAGGAGTAGGGGCCTACAGATCTAGAGACTCGATCTTAGGTCATCGGTGGTAGAGCTCCGATGACGACTAGAAATATATGTCAGAGAAAGATTAGGGTTGTGACAGTGATAGAGCTTCGGTGACAGCTTAAGTATGTTGAAAGAAGCGCATAGAAAAAGATAGAATGGGCAAAAGCCCCTTATCCGATGGAGAGAGCCGCTGCTTTTACTTTTGATTTCTAGGATTAGTTTAGAGAAAGATAATCTTCAGATGTTTAATGAGGTGACTTATTTATTTACTGAATATATAGTAAAAATGTTCTTTTTTCTTACTTGAAAACCTCTATGAAATATATTAAATAAAAGCGAAGATTTTTAATTAAGGGCAGCCCTCGTAATATGCAGAAACTTATTAGTATTGTAAAGGTGGTGGGGATTATGGCAATGGATTCCACCATCCCCTGTCACTTATAAATAAGGGTTACCCCCCTTATAACATTTTAAATATTTTTCCAATATTTTCAGAGATGTTATAATACATTTTAGAAGTTTTTCAGTACTTGAGTTATCTCTAGTTTTTTATTTTACTTTTATCATTTATTTACAACGCTTTATCAGCATGATTTTCAAGTGTGTTCAATTCTTAACTTTTATATTAAGTTCTTGACTTATTTTATTTTATATTCCTTTATTTTTACGTGTTTCATTTATATTCAACTATTATTTGTATTGTGTTTATATTATTGTATAATATAATCCTTATGAGTATGCACCGTGGTTACCATTTATTTGGATCTTTCACATAAAAAAATAAGGACAATATTTTGCATTAGTTATCTCGTATTTATATTATATCTATTCTTTTAAATTCGAATATTCCATTTACAATATGAAACTTGCATAACAAATCAATAAATTAGAACCTGAAGTTTTAATAATTAATCTCATTAATTTAGAACTTGAAAATCTATATCATAATTTTTGAATTTATTTCTTTTAATTACTTATTCATATGGACGGCCATACCTCCTCATTGTTATATGAGAGGTCGTGCCTCTTCATATTTATCATCTTATGGAAGGTTATACCTCTTAATTATAATCAATTTATGGAAGGCCATACCTCATTATTATTATCAATCTTGGAAAGGCCATACCTCCTTATTATTATCAATAAAAGGCTATGCCTCATTAATACTACTAATACATGGAAGGCCTTACTTCTTAATTATGATTATTTTATATATATGGAAGGTATGTCTCCTAAACATTACATTTGATATTTATGTTCCATATTAAGAATTTGTTAAATAATATTTATATTTTATCATATTAATTCTAATTTCCTTCTTTATAGTTAAAACCTCTGAAAATGTTTTTTACAAATTTACAAATCTCTACACTTGATGCCTCTGAAAAATTATCTATCATGAGTACTGGATGCTAAAATGCACCTCCAAACTAATGGTTTAGAAAAAAATGATTGAAAATAAAAATGACGTATCCTTGTAAGACAAGTTGAGAACTATGATTTTTCTTTATTATTACCTACGTAAGAGATTGAAAGCTTAATATTTGAGGGCCTGAGATCCTCTAAAAAAATATAAAAGAAAGATACAATGTGTTACTCCTAAGAGCAAGACATGAGTAGATAAATATGAGATTGTATGATCTTAGAATTATTGTTAAATACAATTCTACTTTTATTACAACCACCTCAGCCGAAATTGTATGGTGAGAAAGTTACATAATAAGATATGTTAGAGAAGACATTCTCTACTTTTCATGCCTCTAATATTGTTCTGCAACAACAATATCATGAACGGCGATTTAAAAATACTTAAGATTAATATCATGTCTTCTACTTGATGAATAAAATAATGAGTTCTTATTGAAAAATTACGAATCACATCCAACTGGTTCTCAGTCATTTCCAGAAGTGAATGCAAAAACTTATAACAAAGTTGGACATAGTTATGGGAGAGAAAACAAAGGCACACTTATCATCTTTATAATGGCCATAAGTGCCAAGAACGAAGGAACACTAAAAGAGGGAATAAACACCAAGACAAATACAATGGTAAGAGAATAAATGTCCTAAGTATTATGAAAATACTTGTTATTAATATAGTGCACTATGAAGCATCTACCAAGGCAAAGAGATAAAATATAGAGACAAATCTTATTGATAACTTAAGATCCTAAAGATTTTACTTATATAGATGTCTCTAATATCTTTTCTAAAAAAGAAAGGAACACCAATTATCAAGTTTTAATTAATATTTTTATATTATGTCTTTTTGTATCAAATGTGACTTTGATCACCCTAATATCTATTATAAACTTTGGAATGCTTATTTGGTTGACAATGTAGTTACATACACTGCCCTTCGAAATAAGAAATAATGAAAGAAAACTAATATCAGATCTTGTAGATCTAATTGAAGGCTCTAGAAGCAATGATCTTGTTAACAAATAGAACAAAGTTATATATAAGTGAAGCTTTATAAGAAGGAAGATTTAGAAGAAATCTACTTAGTTTTAAAGATATCCACCGAAATGGATGTCATATTGAAATTTTGAATGAAAAGATAACATCTCAAATAAGAAATGCATACTTCAAGAGCTTTCTACTTTATCGTCTAGTATGTATTATTCAATTGAAAGCTACACAGTAATGAACCATAAGTTTAATAATCCAAAAAATATTTATGCTAAGGCATAACCACCTTAGTCATTCAGGATCAATTATGATGCATAGGACTATTGAAAATTCTCATGGATATCTATTAAAAATCCTAAAGGTTCTGTTGTTTAATGAGAGTTTTTGTACCACTTGCTCACAAGCCAAACTTGTAGTTAGACCATCATTTCTAAGATTGGTCTAGAAGCTCTATTAGTTTTACAAAGTTTCAAGGACATATTTGAGAATCAAATTAATTTATCAATTATACTTTTTTTTTTGTTGCTTTTCTATGATTTTAATTGATGCAATTGCACAGTAGTCACATATTTATTTACTATCTACACGAAATATTGTATTAGCTAGATTACTAGCACAAATTATTAGATTAAGGGCACAATTCGCAAACTACCCTATTAAAACCATATGTTTAGATAATGCTAGTGAATTTATATCTAAAATATTTGATGACTATTGTACATGAGTGTGAATTAATCTATAACATTCTGTGCCACATGTTCATACAAAAATGGATTAGCAAAATTCTTAACGATTATATCACCCCACAATACACTAAAATGGGACCTCAACATCGATTGGGGATCTATGGTGGTTTTAACTCATTATCAATTATAAGATATCTTGAACCCCTTATGGGTGATTTGTTTACCGTATAATTTACGAATTGCCATTTTGATGAAACAATATTCCTATTATTAGGGGGAAAAAATTACCTCCTAAAGTAAGACATAAACTTTCTTAAAAATAATTACCATATTTTATTTGGATCTTCACACAAATTAATATGAAAATGAAGTGTGAAGGATTATGCATTTTCAAATAATTACAAATGAATTACTAGATGCATTTACAAATCACATCAAAAGTAACCAAGTTATATATACCAGCTACTAATAAATAAGCTCGGGTGATATTCACGTATAACAGTTTAATCAAAAGTTAGCAAATGAATCATCTATTGTAAGCCAAAAGCATACAGACAACTTGGTTCGAAAGATATCAACACAGAAGAAGAAAGTAAAAAATTAAGATCCTATTGAAAATTATGCTCGAGTCATTAAAATTCACATTCTCTAAATCACTAATATTAGAAGAGTTAATAGTCCTTGAAGAGATATAAATCCTCAAATAGACATAAGTTCTTAAAGAAACAGAGGTCCTTGAAGAGACAAAAGTCCCAAAAGAGACAAAATTCTCATAAGAGGCATTAGTCCAGATGAGCTATATATCCTTGAAGAGACAAAAGTCTCGGAAGAGACATTAGCCCCAAAAGAGGTACGAGAATTTAAAAATGAAGAAAAGAGTAAAAATTATACTTATATAGAAGAAATGTGGAAACGTGATGAATTATTGTCGACGATGTGTTTTCATTTGCAGTAGTATCTAAAATTATGAATGATGATTTTGAGCTTGAACTATTGATCAATATAGAGAAAAATATGAGTGACTCTATGAAAAGAAGCAATTGCAAATAGAATTGACTTCTTTAACCAAACATGAAATATTTAGACATATAGTATGAAAACATGAAGATGTCAAAACCATAGATATAAATGGGTTTTTATACGAAAATATATGAAAATAACAAGGTCATCAGATACAAAGTAAGACTCGTTGCTAAAAGTTTCTCATAGATACTTGGTATTGATTTTAATGAAATTTATTCCCTCTTAATGGACACAATTACATTTTGATTTTTGATAAGTTTAGTAATTTCAGAAAAAGCTTGATATGCATCTTATGAATATAATGTAGCTTACCTATATAGGTCACTTGATATGAATATTTTTATGCAAATCCCTGAAGGATTCAACATGCCTGAAGCATGTAATCATAATTCATATTCAATCAAGTTACAAAAAAACTTTGTAATGATCAAAATAATATGGGTGCATATGATACAACTGCTTAAATGAATATTTAATAAGAAAGGACCTAATATACCTATGTGTATTTATAAAGAATTAGATTCTAAGTTTTTCTATTGTGGCTGTACATATGAATGACATAAATTTGATTAGAACTCTTTAAGAGTTCCTAAAGATTGCAAAATACTTAAAAGAGATTTTAAAATGAAAAACTTGTGGAAGATTAAATATTGTCTTAGCCTATAAATCAAGCACTATTAAATGAAATCTTTATCTATTAATGTAGCAATACTGAAAAGATTCTAAGAAGATTCAATATGGAGAAAGGCCATCCATTAAGTACACTTATAATTATTCGGTCTCTTAATCCTAAAAGGATCCATGTCATCCAATAATAATGATAAGAAAAATACTTGGTCCACCAGTACCATATCTTAATGTAATTGAAGCTTTATTATATCAAGCCTAATGCATTAGATCGAATATAGCTTTTGCAATAAGGTTATTGATGTTGAGAATTTATTTGATCCCTAAAAAGCTCCCTAACATATAAGATATATTTTTACTTTACAATAATATTACGTTAAAAGCATTTAATCAAGGGGAGCACATTCTTCCTTTAATTAATCTGAGACTCTTACACTACATGAAACAAGTAAATAATACATATGACTATAATCTATAATTCATGGCATCCAGAATACATGCAGCTACCATTATAGTATTATATGAATATTAATTATTTAATATTTATATAATAAATATTTTGAATAAAATTATTGATAGTAAAACACATATGGTACATTACTTGTAACGTTACAGATATTGTTTGATCTGAAAGAGTTTATATTTGATCTAAATGAGTTCAGATCAGCGTTAAGAGTTAGCATCATTGACAATTATAAATGCTAAGGAGTTAACAGGTTATAATAATCATTAAAATCTAAAGAGTTAGAGCCATGTCTATAATGGGACAAAGACTTGAGGGTATACTAATAATGACATAGTTGCAGGAATTGCAATCAGGTGCTAGAAAATATCATTACGTAAGTATGTTCTTAAACACTATATTCTGGATTTTCATCGATGTGGGTCTGTTGATGAATATCTTTTATATAGATCAGTGTATGTCTATATCTAGAGGGTATAAATAGTTGTACTTAACTGATCATAAGTTTAGAGCTCATATAGGCATGTGGGTATTCAGTCAAAACTGGATGCTAAACAGACTCACAAGGACCTCCAATAAACATCCCATAAAGCTGTCAATGGAGGATTTTCTCAAGTTGAGTAGTATTCGTGGTCCTTTTATCTGAGTGCCACAATGGGCTTATGAGTGATTTACCATACTTTGATTCCATGCATGTCATAGACTTTTTATGGTCTGACCAATGTGTGTCGTTGGGTATAGTTCGATATTCATAAAGTTCAGTGTGCGTAGATAATGAACCCGTCAGCTTATATGGGTGAGTTGAATGTCCTGATGCTCTAAGAATTATATTTCAAAAAGTCTTTTGGCCAAAAGTAGATACTTGAAAAAGAGTTTTTCATAGGGTTAAACAATATCGCAAAGGAGTTTGCGGATATTTTTTTACAGAAATACAAATATGGAGATAAATTCATGGATGTGCTTATGGGGATTTGACGGTGTTGATCTATATCTCCGCACTTTCAAGATATAATTGACGAAAGGACTATACGTATAAGCTATAACCTCAACTTGTATAGTCTACTGCTCTAATTTGTAATATCTGTGACGTATGTGTGGAGCATCAATCATGGACTTATAGAATAGTTCCATTTGACGAATCAGGCATAGACCTAGAGAGTCTCGCAATATAAAGTGTACTCGTTATGCACTGGGATAATGTACCAGATTGAATTGTTCAATCTAGTAAAATTTTCAGCAAAATAGAATTTTTGTTTCGGGAACCATCGAGATGCGCATGTGTCAGTATTTAATTGCTAAGTGTATTAATTAGTTGATAAATTTTGTTGACCAATTAAAGAATGATATGTGACGTATAGTGAGCATTTAGTTGAATTTATCAAAGTGTGTGGGATCCATTAAGGGTTTACTTGATAACCAATAAGGGCTTAATGGTAATTTTATATATTTGATTATTTAATTATTGAATATTCAAGATATTTCATTATTTTAATATGCTAAATAATATTTAACTCAACCATGGTTAAGAGTTAATTAAAGTTGAGTTAGTAGTTATTTACTATTAAAATAATATATATGCAAACTTGGTGACCAAGTTTGCTAGACCCAACCATGGTTAAGTGTTAACCATGGTTAGGTCAAATAAATATAATTTTATATTTATATGCTTGGTGGAAAAGCATATAACCTTACCATGGTCAATTGTTGACAATGGTTAAGTTAAATAATAAATATGATATATATGTGAAATGAAACAAAAATTAAGTTTAGTGCAAATTTGGTGGCCGACTAATGAACACTTGAAATTAAACATTTAATAAGGGTTTTACATCATTGTTTTGTATTACTAGTGTCATTAACCTCCCTAACTTAATTATGTTTACAATATTGTACCTAATTAGCTTTTAACTATTTTGTAGTAAATTCATTAAAATAGGCATGACTTTCTCATTAAGAATCCAATTGGAGTAATTTTTTATTCTATGATGAGCTGACGAAATGGGTTAAATATTATAGTTCACAAAAAAATTGGAATTCGACTGTTTAGAAGGTGAAAATGGCTTAGAATGGAACTGATCTGCAGTACAGGTCCATCCTAACAGTCATCAGTATTTGGCTCATAATTAGAGAAATACATATCTAATAAGTATAAGATAACTTTTATTTTTTGAGCGAAAACTAATTTGGACCACATCAATTCATGGGATAATCAAATAGGTGAATTAATGATAATACAAATTAGTTGCCACCCTTCTTGACTTTTATCATCCAAGTTGTCTTTATTTATCTATATTTTTCTATAAATAGGTGGCCTATTTATGCCTAAATATGTAATAAGAGAGCCAGATTTTAGTTTAAAATACTTGTCTTTTGTATTATCTCTTTGTAATATTATTTCTTTTGTTTACTATTCTAAAGTCATATTATCTCTTCTTCCATCTCTTTTCTTTTCCTTTAATTTTATTATATCCAAGTAATTTATTCTTTTGCTGAGGGGAAAGGATGAAACTCTTGGTAAGGTAATAAGATATACTTAACTCTTATTCATGAATTTAATATTTCATTCTTAAATTATACAAATTTATATTTGATGTATTTATTTTGTTTGTACTATTGATACATTTTCTTGTAAAACAGTGTATCTTTATTTATTATAGACAATTTTTATAGTTGGCACAATAAATTCCTGAAACCATTTACAAGAGTTGGCGTAGATATCCTTCCTTGTAAAGTAAGAGTCTTGACTTATTATAGAAAAATATAAAGATTTTCATAATAAAACCTTGAACCTATTTACAAGATTTGGTATATAATAATTAAGAGAAATAAATACAAGTTAACATATAAATGATAATGAATCTTAATTGTTATATCTTTCAATTGGAACCTCCTTTGTGTGATGAATCCAATTGAGCTATAAAATGAGTGAAATATATTCTTATTTCATTTACCAAGAGTGAATCCCCCTAACCTTAGCATTCATTTTAATTGATTATTTGAATTATTATTTCAAATGTCTTATATTATTTTATTTGTCTTTAGAGTATTTATCGTTTGTAAATTTTAATTGCACTTTTCTGTGGATCAACCCTGTTCTCATCGGGTTAATTATTACTTTTACAATCCTGCACTTAAGAATAAAATCCTATATTTTGGACTTGTCACCAGTCATGTGATGGCAAAATGGAAAGGAGAAGTTATTTTGGTGTTTTAGTTTTTAAGTATTAAAAACAAGATAAATAAAGAACAAAAGTTGTTCTTTCACTATTCATCTTCTTCCCTTAATAGTAGGTCACCATTCTTGCATTATAATTTATTTTATAAATTCAAGTGTTAAATAAATTAAAAATAAATTCATAGTTTAAGTGTTAAACTATAGATTAAGAGTTAATCTAAATGGTTTAAGTGTTAAACTATAGATTAAGAGTTAATTTAAATGGTTTAAGTGCTAAACCAGTCCTAGAAATTAAGGTTGCTATTCTAATCACTCAAGCCCACCATATTGAGTCCTAAAATTGCCAACGGGTCCATTTCAAATAGTACTCCAGCTGAAACCATACCAAAGGCCTGCGAGGTGATTACTTTCAATTATGGTATTAATGTTATTAATATTTATTTTGTTCACCACTATAATAGAACAAAATTTATTGTGTTCATAGCTTTAGGAAATTAAATTTTCAGTTTCCACTACGTATATGTTTATGTATGAGATGCATGAATTATATATATATGTGAATTTTATGTGTTGAACACAAACCACATGTTCACACTAAATATGATTTTGAACTGAAATACCGCACCCAATAAAATGGTATTATAACATTTTATGGTGTTGATTGGGTGATTTAGAGTGTTTAATTGTGTTGTTGGTGAAGTCCCGGTGTTAAAGGGTGCATTTCAAGTGATGAAATGGGTATACCAAGTTGAAAAAGACTGGGATACCATGACATTGAATCTAACGCTGTGGCACTAAAACCTTACAGGCTCTAATGCCGCAAGCTGGATAAGGAGTGCTGCTGCGCTGGGGTTTCCAAGCTACAATGCCACAACACAGAAAGCTGGCACCATGGTACTGGGGGCTCTGCCTTCTAACGCTGCAGTGCTGGTAGCCCAGCGCCATGGCTCTAACACTGTTCACTCCAAAAATTATTTTAAATTGTTTAAAATTAATTTATGCATGTGGGGGTTTATGAGATGCAGTAATAAGAGTTATTAGTTTTAATTATAAATTGAGATCATTTTCTCTATGCTGATAACCATAATGAGAGCCCTACTTGTGGGGTTAATTGTGTTTGCACAAAAATAAATGACTGGTTGAGAATTACCACCTCATGAGATGAGACCTAGTATTTAAAACAATCTCTCTTAATTAGATTAAAATGTATCACATTATGAGATAATGTTTTACATAATCCGTCTTGTTAATATAGTATTAGATGGGTCACGTTGGTCTTTTCCAATATTACTACAGCATGAGGCATTTGGTCGGTGTAACTCAACCTATGCCGGTTAAATATGAGATGAGGCAAATATATGCGAATATATTACCTAATATTGCTACTGGGTGAGGGTAGTATTAGTAACATATATTTGATAATTAACAAGTTAATCTGAAAAAACTTACCATAAATCGCTATAGTGTATGGATAATGCGTATTTAGGATTAGAAGTAAAAGTTACATGAGATGCAATTGATAAGAGTTATCTACCTGTTGGGTTTACAAAGGCCTAGATCGTTACAGTGTGCAGCTAGAGTAAATTGCCAATGAGATCTACTTTTTATTATATAATTTAAAGAGTTTAAACTGTCGTTATCTCATTTGAAAGATCATAGGGATTATGTAAAGCAGTGTGAGGGTACTTTTAGATTAAAAAATATATAATTGTTATACCTATGATCTAAAACGTTATCTATTAACGATTAAAAATATCCCACTATACATCTCCTTATTTGTCTTATAGAGATAAGATAAGTACGAGCAATCCATTAGTACACTTGATTAATAACATTAACTATAGGGTACCGAGAAATATTTTGACTTACTTATGAATCTGTGAATGGTTCTAAATTCAGAAAAATTTGTATATATCGATGATCAGAAGATAATAAATAGGTGTTTTTGAAAATGTCTCTTCGAAAGAGGTTGATATTTATCAGAAATAGATAAAAATATTTTGAGAGTCAAATCATATATACTAGCCTCAACATCTAATGATCTTTAGCACGAGCATGTGAATATGAGATGTGCAAGTAGTATTATGCTCTGTCTGAAAATTTATTTGATATATCCAAACCACAGATGGATAATAGACACAATGAAAAATGTTTCCACTGTAATAAGGTTTGAAATAGTAAGCGTTATTGTTTAAGGTACTTTGGCTCAGAATAGATAAACCCCTTAGATATCTGTTTACCAAACTTTAACATTTCAACAATATATGATACTGAAAGTGCAAGGGTATGAGATATTATCTATCCTTCTCATATCTACAAGCTGTTGTATGATTTGAGTGAATGTCTAGGTGAACAGAATAAATAGTAGTTCGAGAACTTTAAATAATAATGAATAATGGCACATAAGATTAGGTCATGTAGTCGTGAAATGACTATCCTATCTGGTTAAGGATGGTTAAATATTTGATCAATAATAAAACCTTAGCCAGTTTATGAATTCTGAATTCAAAAGAGGATGACCAAATCCTTGTGTATGTGTTGGACACTAGGCCACTAATTTATTGAAACTAGTACATAGTAATGTATTTAGTCCAATGGATCATACTTCCATAGATTGATTTCAATACTTCATTGTCTGTGTAGTGATTTATCACTATACGGACATATGTTTGTAGCAAACACAGGTTGGAAACTTTGAAAATGTTCAAAAAGTTTGGACTAGAAAGTAGAGAAATAAACCTTTATGTATATTGAATATCTTTGATTTGATTAAGGCAGATTATTTAAAAGAGAATACGATTCTCGCTCAATATAGTCCTCCAGATACTCCTCAACACAAAAGTGTTTTGGAGATAAGAAATCAAACTTTATTAGATACGGTTCGATTAATGTTGAGCTTTACCGATCTTCTTGAATATCTATGAGATTATATTTTAAAATCTATTGCTCACTTATTGAACATAGTTTCATCAATCATTCCTTCTATTCTGTATGAGATATAGACTAAAGGAGAACTAAGTCTTAAGTATGTTAAGGCTTGAGGTTGTTTTGCTTGTATAAGTATTATGCAACAGGATAAACTTGCACCCAGAAGGTACAAGTATCGGTTCATCAGGTATTCCAAGTACATTATAGGATACCAGTTCTATGAACTAGAGGAATGAAACCTATTCATTCCTCGTAATGCTATCTCCTAGGAGAAACAGTTTCTTATAGGTCATGGAGATTGTAGAAGGATTGAACTTGTTGAAGTAAATCAGAACTTATATGAACTAATAGTAGAATTTCAAGTTTAAATGAGTGAAAATACCTTTACACACTCTCCTTATAGGTCAGAAAGGATATTAAAGCCATCATTTAGGTATGCTTGATACTTAAAGGTGCCTTTGGTGTTTTCTTAATTATAAAAAAGGATCCTTTAACTTATAGGGAGGTGATGTTTGATATTGACTCGAGAAAATGACAAGTGGTCATGAAATCTAAAATTGATTCAATGCATGACAATCAAGTTTGGGACCTAGTTGTACTTTCTGTAGGAATTATTCCTATTTATTGTAAAAGTGTTTATGCAGTGGAAGCTGAGCCTAAAAGTAGAGACCTTTAAAGCCCGATTGGTGGTAAAAGATTACACTCATAGATCTAGTTTCGAAAATGAGGAAACCTTTTCACCGGTAACTATATTAAAGTCAATGCAAATTTTGTTAGCTATTGCAGCATATTAGGATTTTGAAGGCTGGCCGATGGATGTAAAAATAGCGTTCTAGTATGTATATCTCGAGTAAGAGATATACATGAAATAGCCTGGAGATTTTGCATTCAACCTAACTTCTATGTTTCTGAATTATGAAGAGGAAATGTTGTTTTGGTGTTTTGGTTTTTAACTTGAAGCTTGAATCTTGATCTTGGTTCTTTAATCTTAACTTGAAGCTTGATTCTTGATCTTGGTTCTTTAATCTTTGGCTTTGATATTTGATTTTGTGTTGTGAATTCTTTCTCAAAATTTTTGCATCTTTTTTTTTTCCTCTTCCTCTTTGAATTAGGGTTTTTGGCATTCTATTTATAGGTTTAAGTCTTCAAATTAGGGTTAAACATCAAATACAAGTTAGGTTAGGATTACTGTTCTCGGGTTACTGTAATATCCGATCCCTAGATTTCGGTATAAAACGATAGAGAAACTGTAAGGTTACCCAGTTTCAACCCCATTAGAATTTTTTTATGGTGTGAGAGGTACTAGACCCAATTAGATAATTTCACAGTCAATTGAGGAGTCAGATGATCATGGAATATTTTTAGAATTTTATTTTAATGGCTTGGAAAGGAAATTTCAATTAACACATAGATTTCCATATAAGTGTTATGTATGAAAAAAGCCTTTATTAAGAAACACAATCCATGTGTTAGGAAATAAACTAATGAGGGATAATTTTATAGATTGCCAAGTTAAAAAGGTAATTTAGTTAGTTTGACTAGTTTAGTCAAATAGTTAGAAATGGACCCATTATATGCCTTCATTTCTAACTAATGGCATTTTAAAAATTTAGAGTTAGTTTAGGGGCAAATTAGACTTTTGAAAAAGCACTATAAAAGGAGGAAGTGTTTAAAAATTTGGCAAATTGGAAAGCAAAGCATGTTAAAGTAAAAAGAAGAGTATTCAGCCAAGTAAGGGGGAGCATTTCTAGGAGTAAAATTCAAGGCTTTTTCATGATTTTCCATACATGATCAAGCTAAAATCAACCTAAGCTCAAGTTCCTAAGGTTAAATAGATCATGCACTAGTGAAAAATTTAAGGAAAAGAAGTAAGAAAAAACACTTTTTAGTGATGGTGGTATATGATTTTTCAAGATTACTTCAATTGATGTCTTTGTTTGAATTGTTGACTTAGATTTGAGTTGAATTCAAGTGTGGAGGTCAAAGGAGACACCAAACTAAAGAATTTTGTAAGGTATGAATTAGGGTTTAGTGTGATTTTGATATAGAGACTTCAATTGAATATTACTAAGGCATTAGAATTAATTTGACATGAATTGAATGCTGTTGGAACAAGAAATTGAGAAAAGAAATGTGTTGGTTGAGAATGGTGATTTCGGCCACTTCAAGGATTTTAGGGTTTGAGTTGTGTATTAATTGAATTTTATTAGACGTATATGGATGATGGAAAATAAAAAATGAAACAAAGAGGACATAATTGCCCATTCTTGGTAAGATGAAGGGCAATTATGTCCAACTAAATTTATAGAGTGTTAAGCAATTTTATGGCTTTGGATAGAGATTTAAACAAGATTGAATGACCATGTAAATAAAAAATAGAAAGTGGAGTCCATCCAGGCTTTGTAAGCCAATTAGAGCGTTTACTAGTTTAGGTGTAATTTTAGCATTAGTAAAGGTTTGAAATATCAATTATAGATGAAGAAAATTGAGAGTGGTAAAAGAAGAAAAATTTTCGAAGAAGAATTGAGCTTGGTGCATTTGGTGAGTAAAAATTTATAATTGTTAATCTTTTGTTTAATATGTTTTAGCATATTTGAATTCTATGTTTTTATGAGATCTTAATTCTCTAAGTATGATTTATAGTTTTTGGATACTGCTATAATTATGAATTTCAATGTTCAGTTTTGAGAAATAGTTCTAAAGTTATTAAATTAGTTTTCAAAGGCCATTGGTACTCTCAGATTTATAGTGTGGTAATATTTTAAGACTCGGCCGGTATATCCCGTATTGGGTGGTGTGTCACTAACTTCGAAAAATTGGGTTGTCGAGTAAAGTGAGTCGCTCTATGTGTACAGGGTATTGTCTCGCTATATGTAGGTGATATAAAATTCTGTTGCATAGTCCGTGAGATGTCTTTAGATGTCACAATGGGTGTTATTAGTTTAGACGCCCTATAACCTACTCACGTTGTGCAGTGCTAGTTTAGTAGCTACGTGAGTTTTGAGCTTTAGGGTTACCATTTGGTGTAGTTTAGCAAGAAAATGATTGAGCGAGAGTTTTAGCAGTTTTGAGTTACCAAACACATATCAGTGTATATATATATATATATATATATACATGTTAGTTACTATGTTTTACAGATTCTGGCAATTGTTTACATAAATTATTAATAAAAAATAGCTTGGCAGGATTTTATCAATATATGATGTTTGAAAACCGTTTTACAGTTTTATAATAGCTTGACAAGCATGTTTAAGGCTATATTCAGAATTTAATGTTTATACAGAATCTTATTTTTACTAAAAATTTTAAAAAAACTTACTGAGCTCCTTTAGCTTACTCGTTTTGTATTTTATGTTTTCAAAAATTCTTTCTAGGTGCAGGCCTCGGTACATAAGTTGCTGGTTCTTCTATAATTGATTAGTAGGCTAAGTCTGATGATCATTTTGTAAATATAAATGTGTTGAGTAGCACCTTTTGATTTTCTGCATAATAGTTATAGACTTTGTGCATCTTGTAAATATATTTTGAACAAATAAGAAATAGTTTCTGTAATATAGTGATAGTTTTCACTTTTCATTAGTATGTTAATTTTATTGTAAATTAATTTTTGTGATTGGAATGAAATTATTGTGTTGAGTTTGGATTTGATTTTGGAAGGACTGGAGATCCTATTTGGAAGTTGAGAAAACTATTCGAAATAAAAGTGTGGTTTTTATTGCAGGTTTTATTTTTAGGTTTTCGGAAAAATAGAGGAAACTGTGTCCTTTTTTTATAAAAACAATTTGGTAAAATATCTTCACTAATATTCTAGGATTTAGTTAGTGATAGCAAGAATTAAAAAAGGTTCATCTTGCGAATTTTTTTAGTTTTGATAGTTAGACTCTGAGAAACTTTCGTTAGGGTGCTTGGTGGGACTCACTAGAATATACAATAGAGAGTTTCGAGGCAGGTCCTGTCAATTACTATAGCAAAAATACTGTTTACCATAATATTCCCCCATTGTTGTTCATACGTCGTGGCGCTGAATTCTGGGTGCTGTAGATAGTGTTTCAGGTGCCGCAGCGCTGAGCATTGTAGCATATTACTGTAGCATGTTACTACAGCAATTCACTTTAGCAGTGCTGTAGCAATTTAATATTTTTAACTTATTTTTATTAGAGTTTTGACCTTATTTGCTCAATTGACTACAAACTTACAAAAAATAATAATAAAATATATAAAAAAATTAAATAATCTTAATTTCTATGAACAAATATTAAGTTTGGAAGATAGAAATATTAAACTTAACTAACCCCTATCATATATCCAGACTTTTTCGAATCTAGAACTATTGACAGATTCTTAAGTAAGTCTAAATATCTCTCAATACCCAATAGTTAATATGTATAGATTAAGTGTATTAATGGATTGCTTGTATTTATCTTATCTCCATAAGACAAATATCTTATCTGTATATGACAAAATAGAAGATGTGTGGTAGAGCATTTCTAATCATTAATTAATAATATTTTAGATTATAGGTATAACTATTATATATTTTTTAATCTAAAGACGCCCTCCTACTGCTTTACATAATCCATTTAATCTCTCAAACGAGATAATGACAGCTCAAACTCTTTAAACTATACTATAAGAAATGAACCCTATTGGCATTTTACTCTAACTGCACATAGTAGCAATCTAGACCTTTGTAAACCCAAAAAGTAGACAACTCTTATCAATTGTATCTCATGCAATTCTTACTTCTAATCCTAAATACACTTTATCCATATACTGTAGCGATTTAGGGTAAGTATATTCCAGATTAACTTGTCAATAATCAAATATATGTTACTGATACTACCCGCATACTGTAGCAATCGATGGAAATACTTTTCTATATATTTGCCTCATCTCATGTTTAACTAGCATAGTTTAAATCATACCGACCAAATCCCTCACACTGTAGTGATCTTGAAAAAAGACCGACGTGACCCTCTAACACCGTATTGACAAGACGGACACTATAAAACACTATCTCATAATGTAATACAATTCAATCTGATTAAGAGAGATTTTTTTTAATACTGGGTCTTATCTCATAAGGAGGTGATCCTCAACCAGTCATTTAAATCTGTATAAACACAATTAGCCCCCACTAGTAGGGCTCCCATTGTAGTTTTTAGCACAGAAAAAATAATCATAGTTTACAATGTAGACTAATAAATCTTATTACTATATCTCATAAGCCCCCTATATGCATAAATTAATTTTTAAACAAATTAAAAATCAATTTAAGAGTTAAGAGTGCCAACACTACGGTGCTAAACTACCAGCACTGCAGGTAGTGGCCCCAGCGCTACGGTGCTGGAGGTAGAACCTTCAACACCGCAGTGCTAGACTAAAGGCCGCGGCATCCCAGTGTGTTCGACCTTGGTATAGCCATTTTAATACTTGAAATGCACCTTTTCAACACTTAGACTTCACCAAAAACATCAATTAACACTCCAAATCACCCAATCACACCATTAAACGCTTTGATACCATTTGTTGGGTGCGATGTTTCAGTTGTAAACCATATTAGGTACATGAATGCATGTGCGCATATTAATTGTTTATAAATACATATACATGCATCTTATAAAAATACATGCAACATAATAAATTTTGTTCTATTACAGTAATGAACAAATTAAATTGTGTTAATCATATTAACGCTATAATTGAGAATAATCACCTCGCAAGTCTTTGAAACGGCTTAAGCGGGAGTACCACTTAAAATGGACCCATTGCTAATTTTAAGACTTAACAGGGTGGGCTTAAGTCGCTAGAATAGCAACTTTAATTCCAGCATTAGTTTAACATTTAAACCTCAAGATTAACACTTAATCTCCAGTTTAACACTTAAAGTGCAAGCTCATTACAAAGTGATCAGTGATTTTGTTCTAATTTAACATTTGAACAACAAAATCATTAGATGAAATGCTTGTAATATGGCCAACTAATTGAAGGAAATAAAGAAAGTGAAGTTCATTCTTTCAACATTTGAAGAATCTATGTTTGATACCAACTTTTGGAAAATAAAATGAAAAACTTCATCTTTCGCTCTATATTGCCGAACACCTATTAGCTATTAAATCCAAATGAAAATGAATTTATTTCCTTTAAGACAACTCTTGTCAAAAATAACTTGAAATGAATTCTTCCTTCAATCATCTAAATGGGCGACCACCAAATTTTGTTTCAACAACAAAAATTGTTTTCATTTGACTTTATATATATTAGATTTTAACCTAACCATGAGTCAGCAATTGACTTTGGTTAAGTTAACAAATTGCTTAACAATTAAGCAAAGTAAATATCTAAGTTAATATAATATAAAATATGCATTTCACTTTTGCTTTAACCTAACCCTTTGGTTAACACTTAACCATGGTCAAGTTTAAAAAAAAATATCTTGATTATTTAATAATTAAATAATTAATAAAGTGAAATTACCTTTAAACTCTTTTTAGGTTACCAAGTTAACCCAAAGTGGGTTCCACCTAACTGCACACTTATGTAAACTTAAACGAATCTCGCTATATGCCATGTGTTAACATTTAATTGGTCAACAACAACTGTTAACTAATTAATGTACTTAATACTTAAGTCTTGACATGCATATATCCCAAGGGTTCCTAAAACAAATATTCAATTTTGCTGAAAATTATTAGATTAAACAATTCAGTCTAGTACGCTACCGCAATGCATAATGAGTACACTTCATATTGCGGGACTCTCTAGGTCCATGTCCTATTCGTTAAATAAAACTATTCTATGAGTTCGTAATTGGTGCTCCTCAGACACGTCACGGATATTACAAATCAACGCATTAGACTATACAAGCTGATTTCAACATGCATACGTATAATTATTCCGTCACCTATATCCTGGATGTGCAAGTATGTAGATCAACACTGTTAAATCTCCATATGCTTATCCATGAACTTATTTCTAGATTTGTCTTTCATAAAATAATATCCGCAAACTCATTTGTGATATTGTTTAACCTTACGAAAAACATTTTTCTTGGGTTTTTGCTTTTGACAAAAAGACTTTTTGAAATATAATTCTTAGAGCATCAGGATATACAATTCCCTAGGAAAGCTAACGGATGCATATCTACGTACACCAGACTCTATAAGCATTAGACCATACCCAGCAACACGTAGCAATTAGACCATGAAAGGTTTCTAACATTTGTGGAACCAAATGGTGGTGATCACTCACATGCCCACTGTGGCTCTCAGGTAAAAGATCACGAATATTTCTCAACTCGACAGAAGTCACCATTGATGGCTTCATAAGATATCTATTGGCATCCTCGTGAGTTTGTTTAGTATTTAATCCTAACTAAATACCCGCATGCCTATACACGCTCTAAGCTCATGATCAGCTAAAAACAACCATCTGTACCCTACAGATATAAATATACATTAATTCATTTAAAAAGTATCCACTGATAGACCCACGTCGATGAAAATAGATCAGAAACATAGTGTTTGAGAACATACTTGCATAATGATATTTTCTAGCACCTATTGCAACTCCTTATAACTATGTCACTACTAGTATACCCTCGGGTCTTTGTCCTGTTTCAGACAAGGCTCTAACTCATTAGATATCGCTGACTCTTTTAACCTGTTAACTCTTAACAGTGCTAACTCTTAGCATTTATAACTCTTAGCGTTACTAACTTTTAGTGCTGGTTTAAACTTCTTTAAACCAGATCTAAAATTATTTAGATCATTTACAAGTATTGTGCCATATGAGTTTAATATTAATGATTTTATTCGAAATGTTTATTGTATGAATATTAAACAATTAATATTCATACAATATTGGAATGACACGTAAGCACTAGCTTCAATAGTTTTTGAATAAACAATTAAGCACCTTGGGAGTTAATGCCGTCACGAGTCAACCAATCACTTGTGATTTCTGTAGAAACAACTATACTAATGGGAAATGCATAGAGATAACACAATATGTAGGAAATTTCTACCACAACAATCCAAATTCAATATTTTTCAAATCTTGATGGACAAATTATCCCAACTTCTCATAAAGCAACAATAATCAAGGATAAATTTCCAGGAATATAAATTCTCTAGGTTTCCAAGTACAAGCCCAGAAAAGGAAAAAGCCAGACATAGAAGATATGTTCTTATAATACATAAAAAGAACTGATGCATTTCTTCAGATTCAGGCTGGATCAATTAAAATGTTAGAAAATCAAGTAGGACAATTTGCTGTTGTAATCAACAAACGATCTTAAGAAACTCTACCAAGTGACACCAAAGCAAATCCAAGAGGAAATGTAGAGCAATGCTAAGCCGTCTTCTTAAGAAGTGGTAAGATCTTACATGATAACGCATCTCAACCACTACTTTCAAAGATAAAAGAGAAGGAAAAGTTGGTTTAACAAGATAAAGTGAAACCATATGGACCACCTATACCTTTTCCTCAAAAGCTACAAAGGCACAAACCAAGTACTAAAATAGAAAATAAGCAACATACCAGTTTAGAAAATAGTGCAGAAACATAGAAAAGTGCAAAAATTTTAGTAAAGAAAAGAGCAGAAACTGGTATTCAAGTGTAGCAACATTATGAAGTGCAGAAAAGTAAAATCTCAGTAGAAAATTTTAATAGTAATGTGCAGAATCAGCCCATGCAGTCATTCACGTCACCATCTCTGCCATTCCCTTAGATACTATAAAAGAAGAAGCTACATAAGTAATTTCTTGAAGCTTTTAAGAAAATACACATTAATCTTCCTTTTGTAGATGTGCTTGCATAAATACCTAGCTAGTCAAGTTCATGAAAAGCATCCTTGCTAAGAAGACAAGATTGAAAAATCACAAGACTATAGCGTTAATAGAGGAGTGTAGAGCTATCCTTCAGAAAAAGCTACCTCAAAAGCTTAAAGATCTTGGAAGCTTTACTAGACTATGTAAAATTGGGAACTATGACTTTGGGAAAGCACTGTGTGATCTAGGAGATAGCATCAACCTCATGTCATTTTCCATCTATAACAAATTAGGACTGGGGGAAGCCAAACCAACTAATGTTACACTTAAACTAACAGATCAATCCTTTACTAATCTTAAAGATTTATTGAAGATGTACTAGTCAAAGTGGATAAGTTTATATTCTCTATCAATTTCATTATTCTAGATATGGAAGAAGACAAAGAGATCCTATCATCATTGGAAGACTTTTCCTAGACACGGGTGAATGATCATTTATATGCTAAAAGAGGAGTTGACGATGAGAGTGCAAGAGGACAATGTCACTTTTAAAATCTTTTAAAAGGTCAAGTTGCCATCAGATAATGAAGACTATTTTTGCATTAATGTAGTACACCTAAACAACAAGTAGCTCAAGGACATGAAGACATTGGATCCTTACATCTAAAAGGAGGCGTTAAAGCATAGAAGGAAACAAAAGAAGAAAAAGGAGCAGCATAATAAAAAAAGACTCATAGAGAAGGGCACAAAAGAATCACTTATTTGCTCTAAGACTAAAGTCTTTTTGGAGAAGTGTAAGGAGAATGGAGCACATATTACGGCCCAAGACTTAATGAATAGGCTATGAAAGCATAAAGAGAGGAGAGATGACAAGAGCATATACAAATATGCCTTTATAATCACCTTTCGTCCATTATAAGTGTAAAAGAAGTCCTGTCAAGTCGATGACATTAAATCAAACGCTTCTTGAGAGACAACCAAAGTAATTTTTATTTTAGATTTACTTTAGTTTTAATTTTATTTACGTTAGTTTCTTTTCTTTGTAGGAATAAAATAACAAGATGAGCATTCAAAGAAGCAGCACAAGTATTTGCAAGTGTTGAGAGTAAAGGAAACTACAGTCACATCCAAGAAAGACAATAACGATGCATTGCTTATACTTTATTTACCAGGGAAGTATCTTACTTTCAATTCTTTATTTTTTGACATTAGAAAAAATGGCTAAATTAAGTTTGGGTGTGGAAAATACTTTCTTGTGTTTATTTTTGCTATATAAATTGAGTGATTGTCTTGTGGGTTGAATTTTTATTTAGTTATTAGTTTTTGTTATGTTGTTAAGATGTTCATTAGTCTATGATAAGAAAAAGAATACATGGCTGAATTTTGATAAATCCTTAGGAAATGATAGATACTGGAGATAATTTTTTTTTATCTAAGTTTAGAAACAAGTTCAACCTTATTTATAATCACCATTCCTTGAGCACTTTATAAGTATGAATAGTTATAACTATTAATTAGAGATACTTATTCTTTAGGGAGTACACTCAAGTCCCGAAGACCGACACTCTAGAACTTGTCTTTGATTATTGCTTGAGATGAATTCTAGAAAACACATGAATAGAGAAATGACATTAGACCATGTTTAGACCGATTAAGTCTTTCTAGCCTACCTTAATTATATATTTATCCCTCGTACCCCGTTTTGAGCCTAATTACCCTTTTTTTTCCTATTTAAACACATTATTAGCCCAAGTCTTAAATTTCATTTATCCATAAACTCACCCGTAACACCATAATCCTTCAGGTTACTTAGAAATACTCTTGAAAGAAAAAAGGTTGTGGTTGTATAAGGTCATACAAGAAAATAAGTTTGGGTGGAATTTCACAATCTAAGTTTGGGGGTATTAAAATACCCCCAGCTTAAGAAAAATATTATTTTTTAAAATATTAGTTGAAAAGAAGGATGAGAAGTACAATAAATTTGGAGGAAATAATACAAGAAAAAGAATATCAAAAGGTTTCTAGGTAAAGTTTAAGTATTCATAGTGTAACTTGAACCTCATATATTTATCTTTTTTTATCGTACCTTGACTCTAACCTTGCATACAAGTCAATTAAAGTCCTAAATAGATCTTTATACATGTTATTTTCTACAATAGTGGAGAGTAGTGGCAAAGACAAGCCTATGAAAGTGTCATTATACAAATTAAATGATGAGACATGATCTTTTTTGTACAAACTTAAGTATAAATTAAATCAAGGTATGGTTTTAGCCATTACTTGCTACTTGCACACACACATATGGTGATTATTTGTGAGGAAGAATAAGGGCCTAAATAAAGATAATTAGAATTGTTAATAATTATTTATCTACCTTAAATTTGTACTATTTCAACAACCTTTAAGACAATGATTTTAATCATCTGACTAAACTAGCTGTTATGCATTCTTTTTGAGTCTTTGTTAAATATTGAGTCAAAGCGAACCCTTTTTATTTTTCTCTCTATGTATTTTTTTATTGCTTTAGGACAAATAAGTGTTTAAGTTTGAGAAAATTTGATAAAGGCATATTTGTTATTTATTTTATCTTTTTTTATTTTGATATTTTATGAGAATAAATAGCTATTTATATGTATTATTGTTTATTTATAGGGTTTAGAGTGAAAAAGATGAAAAATTGGAGTAAGGATACAAAACAAGCAAAACTCAAGGACTTAATTATAAAATATTTAAAACTTGTGATTTTCGCTCCAGCAGTATGCCAAATTTTGCTTCAGTGCCAAGTTTAGCAATTAAATAGGAAAAATCAAAATAAAACCTGGAATAGTCGTAATTTTTTGCCCAAATGATATCAAGATTTCGCCCTTGCGATAGGCCGGTGCCTTCATCGAAAATGTATGTTCACTCCAGCGATAACAGTATTAAGGCATATCACCCCAGTGATAAAGGAATTTCGCCCTAATGATCACATATTTCCTAAACTAACGAAAATTAAGGATTACACGCACAAATCAAACCCAATAAAAGGTCACTTGTTGCTAGTCTTAGAAAACACACAAGACACTCAAGAGACACACAATACAAGCTTTAGAGAGCAATTGGAGCACAAGTGAAGACACTATAGAGAGAAATTCAAGGCATTCTACAGCAACAAGAGTTTCTTAGGCAATTCAGTCAAGAGTAATTTAATGTCTATTTCAGTTTACTATTGATTATATCATGTTTTCTTTATATTTTTATTGCAATTCTCTTGTAGCCATGAACTAATTTTTTTTCTAGGGTTAATACTTAAACTAAATATATGTGATTAATTACCATATCTTTTTAATATTTAATAAACTTAGTTCTTTGTTATTCAAATTATTTATTCTTAATGTTTTATTATAACTGGCCAATATTATGATTGTTTTCGTAATATTTTGATAAACTCCGGAGACGCATCATTATATTTAGACCTAGATAATTTGATGCATGATGGTAGAGTAATATATAAGTAACATGTACATGTTTCAAATTAGGATAAGAATATACCTAACTAGCATGTATGATTAATAAGACTTGTTTATAATAAATCTTAGTTTATTACAAGTACCATAGAAATATAGGTATTTGGTAAATTAAGGTATACTTACATGACCTTGGGAGAGGCTTGTGAATACATTCGTGTCTTGATCATTAACAAGAACTAAGGGATTTAAATATTAGAAAAATAATCATTAGAAAGCATATTGAGGAATAATATTAATTATAGGTTTTCTCTATATTATTATTTTTCTAAAATCTTGAAGTAATATTGCTTTTATACTTTTCCATATTCAATCTTAAATTTTGATTTTTCTAAATAATTATTAAAAATACATAATTTTAGTACTTGGTAATAAGTAGATATTATTCCTGTGGGTTTGATATTTGATTATTTTGTCCATTTATTACTTGTTACGATAGCGCATACTTACGTTTAATTATGGGCTTAGTAAAACTGCATCAGGAGATACGTCATTAATCTAATACTTGCTTAACAATTAAAAATGATTATTTTATTCAAAACTTATCCATTAAGTTTTGATTAAAATAATCAAAACAATTAGAAACATGACATGTGCCTTTTCCAGAGAGGTGCTAAAACCAAACCCTGCTTATCCATAAGATTAAGATAGAATGAATTAATTATATGTATTAAAATTAATAACTAAAAATTAATAAAATCCAACTACATACTAGGTTGAAAAGTTTAACCCTAGTAATAAAAACTTAAGTCATGGTGAAATAAAGAATTCTAGAGCTTATCAAGAATAACATCAAGAAAAATATAGAAAACTAGAAAGATAAAGAGTTCGAGAGATAAAACTAATTTTTCTATAGTTTTTTATCTTTTAATCTTTTTTATCCTTAAAAAATTGCTCTTTCTCTCTCCTATTGATTTTTTAATTAGGATTTTTGATCTTCTATTTATAGGTTTTATGTCTTCAAATTAGGGTAAAATATCAAATACAAATCAGTTTGGGATTACTATTCACGAGTCATTGTTCCCGTTCACTGTTCATCGCGTAACTATTCGCGCAGCGTCGGTGTGTTAGGGCACTGTAAATACTTTTTGTGTGCCACAATGCTTAATTCTGTGTGCTACAACACTGGTATTGTAGCAAATTACTGTAGAAACCTACTGTCGTAGATATTGCAGCAATTTGATATTTTTTGCCTTATTTTCCTTGGATTTCATTCCCATTTACTCTATTGACTCCAAACTTATAAAATAACAATAAACCACATAAAAATTTAAATAATCATAATTTAAACGAACAAATATTAAGTTTGGAAGATGAAAATATTAAACTTAATTAACCTCTATCATAGCCCAACGCGAGATTTCGGGGTGATGTAAACTATAAGGCGACAACTAAAATAAACTCGCTAAAGTGATGATGGTTAAAAGGGAATGCATTGCATCCATACTTTATGTAAAGAGCATTTATACCTTTGGAGACCAATGTCTAGAGCCCATAATGAGTTAAGTCTAGATGAAGACTTAGTTGGAATCAGCTCTAGGTGATAGAGTATTGGTGTGGATGGATCCAAAAGCCTTATTATTGAGAGATTATGAATCAAAGAAGGGTTTGTTAGAAGTGGTGATTCAACAATCATGTATGGGCATGGATAAAGATGGATACCAATGGAGAGTCATCACAAAGTCAAGTATGTGTTGGACATACGAGGAATGAGCAAAACGAAGAGTTTGAAGCAAGGAGGGGGGGTGAAGAAAAGTCGAGGAACTAGCTCTAAGTCAGAACACTACAGCGCTGATTCTAGAAACTCTAGCACTGCGACAATAAACAAGTATTTTCATAGAAGCCAAACAATATCACAACAGTGTGACTTTAGGGAAATACATTTTTAGCTCGAGTTTGGCTTCTTTAAATGGGTTTCTGATAAGGGGTTAAATGTACGATTAAATCTATCACTATGAACTTACATTTTGCTCTAAATTACAAATATTTAGCTATTTAAAGGTATTTTTTCTTATCATAAATAGTTGTATAAGGAAAAATATGAAGATTTGGGACAAACCAAAGGCAAATGAACGAGAAATGGTGAAGATACGACAAAAATACGAGAGACCCCAAGTACGGGCCTGGCTGTCGTGGTGCTTAAGGCTAAGTGTTATGGCGTTCTAGGCAGAAATTAGACACCGTGGTGCCTAGTCGTATCCCCCTAGAAGTGCAGTTACAGGTTTAAGCACCACAATGCTCGTGCGACAAAAGAAACACCTCCTTAAAAGTCTTATTTCGACTTGGATTTGAAGGTCTTTGACCCTACGGTTTCTTAAACTTATAAAAGTACACTTTTCAGAGCCAAAACACATAATTTATAAGAAGAAAAACATAGAAAAATAATTCACAACACAAATCAAGAGATCACAACCAAGAATTTCATATTGGAGATCAAGATTGGTGCATTTAAGCAAGGAAGAGATAGAAGCAATCCAGGGTGTCACGCTTTATGTCATTTCTTCTCTTTTTATAGTATTATAATTCATCATATTTTTTGTTCATAGCTTTGATACTCTTGGATTAGCCATGAGCTAAACTCTTTTGATATAGGGTTAGACTTTTGAACCTACTATGTAGTTAAATTTTATTGACTTTTAGTTTATAAACTTAAAACATATAATTGATTCATTCTATCTTGAGTTTATTGCTTTTTATATCTGGCCAATATCTTGAATGATCAAGGAACCATAATGAACTTGACAAAGGAATTTATGTGTTTAGCCTATGATAGTTTAATACATGATCATAGGATAACAACTATGAGTTTCGCGTAGGATCGAAATATACCTAGATGACATGTATGGTATGATTTAGACCTGTTCTTCATAAATTACATTCTTTTTGGAATACTGTAGACATATAGGTAATTGTTAAAATACGTAATATAGTCATTCGACCATCAACAGAGGCTTGTAATGAGATTAGAGTTTAAGTCAATAATTGATATTAAGAGATTAACTAATAGATTAATGTGTCTAATAAAATATTAGAGAATAAGTCGAAACCCTAGATTGTTCTTAATTAGTGAATTCAACCATTTGCTTGCTTTTGATTAATATTAGGTTTGTTTAATTTGATAGGATTAAATTAATAGATTTAAATTTTATTTTGATTTTTCTAGGTAAAAGTTAAAGTAGGATTAATTTTAGTAACTGATTGAAAGAATTAGATTAAATAGTCCATGTAGGAACAATAACTTGGACTTAAATCTTATATTACTTGAAACAATAGCGTGCACTTATGCTTACCTATTATTGTACACATCAAGTTTTTAGTGCAATTGCCAAGGACTAATTTTTCTATTCTATAGATCAATACTAATACCAAACTACTTACTTTTAATTCAGATTTATTGTATTTTATTCGTTTTTAATTTAATTTTGTTTCTACTTTACTTTGACAGTTCATGCAATGGATGAAAAGTACTAACTTGACTTCTTTTGATCCTAAGATTGAAAGAACACTATATAGACTTTGACATGAACGCTAGTAATCTTTAATCATAGAGGAGAACAATAATCACATCAACAATCTTGTGTTTGAGCCTATAATACCACATAAAGCATTGAAAGAGTATTCAGTCCCTACTGCAAATGGTGTTTAGTCTAATATTCAGTACCCAACCGTTAACACCAATAATTTTGAGATCAACCCAAGTACGGTTCAGATGCTGAAAAAGTCTGTACAGTTCAGCAGAGCTTCCAATAATGATCCTAATGATGATCAAGTCAAGTTCTTCCCATTAATAAAGATAGTAAAGATAAGGAATGACATTACCTCATTTAGTCAGATTGATGGTGAGTCGCTATATAAAACACGGGAGCATTTCAAGGATATGTTGAGAAAGTTTTCTCACCATAGAGTCCTTAAATGGCTAGTAGTCCAAATGTTCTATAATTAATTAGTAGGCCAGTTGAGGACTATTATAAATGCCATTACTAGTGAGGCTTGATGAATAAGTCTATAGATGAGGCTTATAATTTACTAGAGGAGATGGCGTCGAACAGTTACCGATGGCCAATAGAGAGGGTTACACCCAAGAGAGTCACTGGAGTGCATGAGGTTGACATATTCAATGCATTGGCATTGCATATTATGTGTCAAAATAAAGCAAGAGACATGGGACTTCTGTGGTAATAGCCACATGAATGGGTGTTGCATGGAGCAGCAAACTATGTAGGTAACTTTAATCGACAACAAAATAACCTACAATCTAACTTCTATAATCCGAGATGGAGAGATCATCCTAACTGAAGTTAAATGACGCCATCATGCAAAATCAGTTACAACCTTGAAGAATTTAGAGTTTAAATTGGACAACTAGCTGCTACAATTAACAAGCAATCTCATATTGCTCTACTAAGTGACACCAAAGCAAATCCAAGAGGAAATATAGAGCAATACCAAGCTGTTAACTTTAAAAGTGGTAAGATCTTACATGATAACATAACCAAACCACCACCATAAGCATGAAAAAGAAGGAAAAAGTACTACAATAAGATGAAATGCAACCCTATAGACCACCTATACCTTTTCTTTAAAGGCTATAAAGGCTATAAAGGAACAAACCTAGTGCAGAAATAAAAAATCAGCAATATACTAGTCCAGAAAAAAGTACAAAAATGGAAAAAATATAGAAAATTTAGCAAATAAGAGTGTAAAACTTGTATTGAAGTGCAGAAAAATTCTAAAGTACATAAAAATAAGAACACAAAAGAAAATACCAATAACAACATGCATAGTTAGCATTGCATTCCACCTCTATCATTCCTATAGAGACTGTAAAAGAAGAAATTAGATAAGAAATTACATATTAATCTTCATTTTGCAGATGCACTTGAATAAATGCTTAACTATGTCACGTTCAGGAAGAGCATTATTTTAAAGAAGAAGAGACTGGAGGACTATGAGATTGTAACATTAACATATGAGTGTAGCACTATTCTACAAAAAAAGATACCTTTTAAGCTCAAAGATTTCAGAAGCTTTACCATTCTGTGCTCTATTGGTAAGCATAACTTTGGAAAAGCTCTTTGTGATCTAGGAGTGAGTATTAATCTCATGCCACTCTTCATCTACAAAAATTTAGGTTTGAAAGAACCAAGGCCTATCAACATTACACTCTTACTTGTTGATTGATCTCTTACCTATCCGAATAGAATCATAGAGGATGTGCTAGTAAAGGTGGAAAGGTTCATCTTTCCTACAAATTTTATCGTTCTAGATATGGAAAAAGACAATGAGATTTCCATCATCGTTGGAAGATCTTTCTTAGCCACTAGACAAATAATCATAGATGTACAAAAAAGGAGAGTTAACTATGAGAGTGCAAGATGACACCGTCACTTGCAAAGTCTGCAAAGAAATTAAGATACTATCAGAAAGAGAAGACCATTTCATCATTAATTTGGTACACCTAAATGCCAAGAGGTCAAATACGTGGAGACATTGGATCTCATATTCGAAAGAATGCATTAAAGCATAGGAGGAATAGAAAGAAGAAGAAAAAGTAGCACTTCAAAGATAAGATCAAAGAAAAGTACACAAAAGAATCACTTTCTTAGTCTAAGATTCAATTTTTTTCGGAGAAGCGGAAAGAGAAAGGCAAAAGTTATTGCCCAAGGTTTAATTGCAAAGACAAAGAAGTCAAAAGAGAAGAGTGCTAGTAAGATGACTGTTGAAGTGGAAGCACACAAACAAACAAAATCACCCAAGTAATATAAGTAATTAAGAAATAAAAAGAGAAATGGGTAGAAGAAGAACATACAAAGAATTACGTAGTTTGACAACTTATTTACGTCCATGGCGGATCAAGATCACACTCTTCTCTTATTATAAATCACAAGGCATTCACAAAGTTATGCCTTTTACAAGAAAGATCACAAAGAAAACTCTCTCTTCCACTATAGGGATTTTCTCTCACAAAGAACTATAAAGATTGTTGATGATTACTAAGATTTCTCAACCTATCACTCAGATTGTGTTTACAAGCCAATTGATAGCCTTTATATAGGCTTTGGGATGACCTAAGTTTACCCTATACGTGTGGGAGTCGTATTAGGGAGTCTTGGAGCAAGTGGGAGATAAAATAAGGAAGTTTTCTTATTTTGTGATACTGTTCCAGTCTTTAGCACCTCGGCGCTGCCACGCCTGTCTGAGCGCTGTGGCGCTGCCACGCCTGTCTGAGCGCTGTGGCGCTTGTCTCCTGAAGTCGCGGCACTTAATTGCTAGATTGGGCCTTACGGCCCCCACGCCTGGTCGCCACGGCGCTGGCGCCTGGTGTGCTTTTCTTTATTTTTTGCCTTGTTTCAGGTTCGTCTTCGATCCGTTCATACCCTACACACTTAGTTTACTCTTCAAATCATATCTCGATGATTTTCAATCAATATTCTCACAAATACCCTCCTTGATTCAAAATCATCCACAAAGCAACCCGATCTCTCATTTTCGCATCTTCGGTCACCCTCACAAAGTAGTGACTCCGATTAAGTCCTTGCATAGGACGAACTTAGCAGTGGGCAGTGGCTTAGTTAACATATCAATAAGGTTTTTAGATGATGCTATCTTTGTTAGACTAACTTCACCATTTTGGACAATCTCTCGAATGTAATGGAGCCTCACATCAATGTATTTCGACCTCTCGTGGAACACTTGATGCTTGTTTAGGTGTATGGCACTCTGGCTATCACACTATACACTGGTGTTTACATCATCACTAGCCAATATCTCCACACATATGCCTTTTAACCACACGACCTCCTTGATAGCTTCACCAACAGCTATGTACTCCGCCTTTGTGGTAGAGAGTGCAACCATATGTTGTAGAACTGATTTCCAACATACACTACACCCAAACACTGTGAATACGTAGCCCGTCAATGATCTTCTTTTGTCTAGATCACCTTTATAATCAGAGTCTATGTACTCTCATACCATTTCATTGCTGTCCTCATCCCTTTTATACATCAACCCGTGATTTGACGTCCCCTTGAGATATCTCAAGATTCACTTTACTGCAAGCCAGTGATCTTTACCCGAATTTGCCATGTATCTACTCACCACACTCACAGCCTGTGCTATATCTGGTCTTGTGCAAACCATTGCATACATGATGCTCCCCACAACGTTTGCATACAGTACTTTACTCATCTGCAGTTTCTCCTCATCGGATGTCGGCGACTATGCTGCTGAAAGTCTGAAATGCATGGCCAAAGAAGTAAAGACAGCCTTTACATTAGACATACCAAACTTCTCCAGAATTTTGACTACATATTGTTGTTTGGACAATAAGATAACATCTCTTCTTTCCCTCACAATGTCCATACCCAAAATTCTCTTTGCTGCTCTCAAATCCTTCATTTCAAACTCGTCACTTAACTGCTTCTTGAGCTTCTGTATTTCTTCCATATTCTTGGATGCGATCAACATATCATCGACGTATAGAAGCAAATACATCATCCCACAACTTATGTTCTTAAAGTACATGCATCCGCCATACTTGCTCCTACTAAAGCCACAAGCCATTATAAACTCATCAAATCTTCTATACCACTGTCTAGGTGATTGCTTTAACTCGTATAATGACTTTTTTAGCAAACAAGCATGATCTTCTTTACTAGGCTCCTCGAACCCCTGCGGCTGTGCCATGTATATTGTCTCTTCAAGCTCTCCATGTAGAAAAGCTGTCTTTATATGCTTCTGCTCTAGATGTAAATCAAGGTTTGCATACATAGCTAACAAAATTTTAATAGATGTGTGCTTGACAACTGGAGAGAATATCTCATAAAAATTAACTCCCTCTCTTTGAGTAAAATCTTATGCAACTAACCTAGCTTTGAATCTTGTAGGCTCAATCCTCAGTATCCCCTCATTCACCTTATACATCCACTTGCACCCGACTAGCTTCTTTTGAGGTATCTCTACCAATTTTCATGTATTGTTCTTCCTAAGAGAATTAATTTCTTCTTCCATAGCCTGCTGTCATTCTTTCTTGTTTTTATTCTTCATAGCCTCACCATATATCCTAGGCTCATTATACTCAAGAATGTAAGTAGAATTAAAAGAATGAGCAACTAAATTTGCTTATGCATATCTGATTGGTGGGTTAATCGTTCTCCTTAGCCTGTCTCTAGCTAGTTGGTACTCTTCAAGTTCTATCTCAAGAGTTCTAGTTTTTCTTTGGGTAGACTTGGAGGAACTCGCCGGTGTTCTTGGTTCATCTTCAAGGATCTCTTCATTGAATTGTTGATCTGGGGGCATATCAGATCTACTTTCAATCTCCACTTCAACTTCTATTGACTCGGGTGTTGAGTCTTCTTTGGGCACAAGTTATTCTTTCTCATATTCTTGGGAGGTTTTTAGCATCGTCATCTCATCGAACATCAGGTTACAGCTTATGGGCTAAAAATTTATAAACCAAGACTTGTGCGGGCACATATGAAAAGTGCAACCAGAATCAAGAACCCATTGTTCAGAGTTCTTACCATCAGTAGCGACGAGTATTTCTACACTGTTATAGTTATCATCATAGGCAAGCACAGCATCCACTTTCTTTTTGTCTTGTGCTCTCTTCTCAGGACAGTCCTTTATGAAGTGACCTTATTTCTTGTAGCAATAGCACTTCCTAAGAGTCCTAGACTTCGATCGTGAGCCTTTTTTCTTCTCATCTTTATACGAGGGCCTTCCTCTTACAAATAAACTTTCTGCATTGCCCTTGACCAGTTTTTCTAATAACTTTGAGTTTAATGATGATTTCATATCACTCATCGTTAAACTCTCTCTGCCGTAGAGTAGCGTATCAACAAAACTCTCATAGCTCTTAAGGAGTGAACTCAGCAGGATAATTGCTCTATCTTCATCTTCTATCTTGATGTTGATAGACTCAAGATCAATGATGATCTTATTGAATGCGTCTATATGATCTTTCATCGGTGTCCCCTCTGACATGGACAGTTGATACAGCTTCTTCTTTATATTTAATTTATTGGCCAATGATTTCCTCATATAAAGAGAGTCAAGCTTCTTCTAAAAACCTATTGCCGTCGTCTTACCTACTACTTCCCTTAGTACTTCATCGCTTAATGATAGAACGATTATGCTATGAGCTCTTTCTTGAATGTCCTTTTTTTCTGCTTCATCTTTAGATGACTCTGGCATCTTCTCTTCATCAATAGATAGAGCTACAGTCTCCTCTAATACCAAACCAAACCTTTGGCTCACCAACAACGCCTTAACCTTCATTTTTCACAGATTGAAGTCATTCGTACCATTGAATTTCTCTACCTCATACTTGGCTGTGGCCATGTCTGCTTAGAACCAAGCTCTGATACCAGTTTGTTGAAGTGAAAGTACACAAACAAGTAAAATAACCCAAGCAATATAAGTAATTAAGGAATAAAGAGATAAATGAGTAGAAGAAGAACACACAAAAATTACGTGGTTCGGCAACTTGCTTACGTCCACGGTGGATCAAGATCACTCTCTTCTCTTATATGAATCACAAGGCACTCACAAAGTTATACCTTTTACAAGAAAGATCACAAAGAAAACTCTCTCTTTCACTCTAAGGATTTTCTTTCACAAAGAACCACAAAGATTGTTAATGATCACTAGGATTTCTCAACCTATCACTCAGATTATGTTTACAAGCCAATTGATAGCCTTCATATAGGCTTTGGGATGACCTAGTTTTACCTTATATATGTGGGAGTCATATTAAGGAGTCTTGAAGCAAGTGGGAGACTAAATAAGGAAGTTTCCTTATTTCGGGATACTGTTCCCATCTCCTGCGTCGCGGCGCTGGGCTTTTACCGCCGCAACACTGGCGTACCTGTCTGAGCGCTGCGACGCTCTTCTCTTGGCATCGCAGTGCTTAATTACTGGATTGGGCACCGCGGCGCTGACGCCTGGTCACCGCGGCGCTGGCACCTAATGTGTCCTTCTTTATTTTTCGCCTCCTTTTGCTTCCGTCTTTGATCCGTGCCTACCCTACGCACTTGGTTTGCTCTTCAAATTATATTCCAATGATTTTCAATCAATATTCTCATAATGACATACAAGGATGCTTTCACCATCACCTTTAATCCACTATAAGAGAAGAAAAAACCCTCGTCAAGCCAAAAATGTTAAATCAAGTACTTTTTAGGAGGCAACCCAAGTAAGTTTTATTTTTATTTTTGATTATATTCATTTTTAGTTATTTTAATTTCTTTGTTTTATAGGAATAAAATAAGAAAGTCAATCATTCAAGAAGTAGCATGAACAATTGCAAATGTTAAGACCAAAGGAAACCACAGTCACATAGAGAGACAACAACGATGCAATGATTAACTTTATTTACCCAGAAAGTTTCTTACTATCAAGTTTTAGTTTTCAACATTAGGGACAATGTCTAATTTAAGTTTAGGGATGGAGAACACTTTATTGTGTTTATTTTTGCTGCATAATTTTATTGGTTGTCAAGTGGATTAATTTTTTTTTAGTTGTTAGTTTTTAGTTAAGAAGATGATCATTAGTCCATGATAAGAAATAAAATATTGGTTGAATTTATTTTTATAAGTCTCTAGGAAATGATAGATACTTGAAATAATTCTTAAATCATGAATCTTTAATAGAGTTCAACTTTATTTTTGATCACTTAGTCTTGAGCACATTGAGATAAACTTGTATTAGTTGAATGTTTTTGCTAAGAAATACTCTTGCTTAAATAGTACACCACAGTCTCGATGACTAACACTTTAGAACTTGCTTGAGGTGAAATCCTAGGAAACACGTGAATAAGAAAATGACATTAGACCATCTTTTGACATATTAAGCCTTTTCTAGCCTACTTTAGATGTATATTTATCACTAGTTACCTCTTTTGAGCTTAAGCACCCATTATTTCTATTTAACCACATTACAAGCCTTATTGACTTAAATGTCAGAGTACTTTTCTTTGCAGAAGGATAGAAGCCCTTTTCGCTACTATAGAAAATTGGTGTAGACAATAGGGTAATTTCTCATAGAGTTCGAACTGAAAAACTTCAACCACATTGGATATGTGTAATAATATCTCATTCTAGTTAAGCAAAAAAAAAAGGTAATCTATATAATCTAATTCTCAATAAATTTATACATGCATTTGTGTCTTGTTAATATTTTGTTTTACTAAATTACTATATAATTCTGGTTGAAAAAAAAGCTATATAGTAAAATTAAGAAGTGAAAATGTGATGATAAACGATGAAGTGCTTCATTGATATTATACAAATATATAAGTAAGAAGACCATTTATAGAAATCACCAAATTTGTAAGTGTTATGAGGAAATTAGGTTTAGCACTAATCTATCTTTGAAATTAGCCTTTCACCCTAACACTCATTTGTTGCGAAAGCGTATAATTAAAAATAAATATAAGGGCAAGAAGTAACAACAAGATCAAATCAAGAACACATACAACCAATTTATGCGGTTCGATAAAAATATCTACATCCACAGTGGATCAAGGGATCCTACCCTCTTTTATTAACCTTTTTAGAGATTACAAGGAATACAAATTAAAGAACTTTCCAAGAAATTTATTTGGTGTTCCTCTGTTCACACAAGAATAATAAACATACAACAATAGTTTCACCCTAATGCACACAAGCACTTATTTTCTACCTATCTCTTTATTCTTTCTTAAAGTCTTTTTTAATGCTTGATTAATTTCAAAGGTTTACAAGGATTTATATAGTGTTTACAATTGCCTAAGAAACCCTAAAACTATTTGGAATTAGAGTCTTTTTGTATAAGAGACCGAAACTGATGTGTGCGATAATAGCTAAGTACAAATACATGTTATCGTATCAAGTAATATAGGATTAACTCCAAGTCATTGTTTCCATAGGAATTATTTAATGTTATTCTTTCAATCAATTACTAAAATTAATCATACTTTAACTTTTATCCAGAAAAATCAAAATAAAATTGAATCTATTAACCTAATTCTATTAAATTAAACTAAACCTAATATTAATCATAAGTAAGCAAAGGGTTGAATTCACTAATTAAGAATAATCTAGGGTTTTGAATTATCCCCTAATATTTCATTGGGCTCATTAATCTCTTAGTTAATCCCTTAATACCAATTATTAGTTTAGACTATAATGTCATCGCAAGCCTCTGTTGATGGTCGAGTAACTATATTATGCATTCTAACAATTACCTATATGTTTATGGTAATCTGAATAGAATGTAATTCATTAAGAATAGGTCACAATCACACTATACATACCATCTAGGTATATTTCTATCCTATGTGAAACTCATAGTTATTATTATATGATCATACATCAAAGTATCATAGGCTAAACACATAAATTCCTTTATCCAGTTCATCATAGTTCCTTGATCATTCAAGATATTAGCCAGATATAATGAAAGCAATAAACTTAAGATAGAATTAATCAACTATATATATATTAAGTTCATAAACTAAGAGTCTATAAAATTCAACTACACACTAGGTTCAAAAGTCTAACCTTAGATCAAAAGAGTTTAGCTTATGACTAATCCAAGAGTATCAAAGCTATGAATCAAAAATATGATGAACAAGATCATAATACTAAGAAATAACTCAAAGCGTAATGCTCTGGATTGCCTCTATCTCTTCCTTGCTTAAATGCAGCAATCTTAAATTCTTAGTTTTGATCTCTTGATTTGTATTGTGAATTGTTTCCCTAAGTTTCACTTTTGATAAAATCTATTTTTTGGCTTTGAAAAGAATGCTTTTATAAGTTTAAGAAACCTTAGGGTCGTGGACCTTCGAATCCAAGTCGAAATAGAACTTTTAAGGAGGTGTTTATTTTGTTGCGTGAGCGTTACATCCTGCACTTCTAGAGGGATATGCTTAGCTTTATGGTGCCAAAATTTCTGCCAAGAGCAATGCAATGCTCAGGCCTGCACTTGGGGTCTCTCGTATTTTCGGTATATCTTTGTCATTTCTTGGCCATTTTGCCTCTAGTTTATCCTAAATCTTCACATTTTTTCTCATACACCTATTTATGATAAAAAAAACACAATTAAATATCCAAATATTCATAATTTAGAGCAAAACTAAGTTCAGAGTAATAGATATAATCTTACATTTGAGCCTTTATCAAATACCTCAAAACTTAAGACTTTGCTTATCCTCAACAAAAACAAAAACAAACAATCACAATTTATTAAATCTATATAAAATAAAAACTTAAAACTAAAAACAAACTCGATTGATTAGACGATCATAATCACTATCTCAAATGTTGTGAAATGGCACAAGTCTTTTTAGAACTCAATGGACAACCTTCAATAACTCTTCATACATTCATAAAGTTCTTCATTCTTCCCCTATAAATAATCACTTGTGTGTGTGTGAAATAAGAAAGTAATTTAGTCAAATGAAACTTAAATTTACTTAATAACTTAAGAAAGTACATGAAAATGATGTCTCAGCATTTTTCAAGTTATAGCATTACCATAAGCTTGCAGTTCATACTATTCTCCACTAATATAGAAATACACATATCTAGGGAGCTATTTAGGACTTTAATTAGCTTGTAACATAAAGTAAGCTTTAACCTGGGATATAAAGATATAAATATGAAGCACAAATTACACTATGAACACTTAAACTTTACCTAGAAACCTCGTGATTCTTTTTTTTTCTTGATTTATCTCTTCCCCAAAACTTATGGTATTTCTTATCTTTCCTTTAATCACTCTTTTGTAAAGAATTTCTTTTTTTTTTTTCTTAAGTTAGGGGTATTGTGCTTTAAATACTTGTCTCTTATATATATATATATATATATATTTATATGGATATCCCCAAACTTAGATTGATAAGTATCTTCAAGAATTATTTCTTTCTACTTTAGCACCTTTTTCTCACACATCCACAACCTTTTCCCTTTGAAGAATATTTCTAAATAAACTCAAGGTTTATGGTATTACGGATAAATTTAGGATAAATAAGCTTAAATAATAGGATAAAAAGGTAGCGCAAGTGTGTGAAAGTTCGTTAAGATGAAAGAATAAGTGGTTAGGTATTTTTTTTGTATGCTTAAATTAAGAAATTTTTTCAAGAATTTTAGGTGTGTTCTCTAATTCTTTGATTCTCCCCTCACAAGCAAATTTACAGAGTTTATTTAAGTTTAGATCCTAAGAGTTATTACTAAATAATAATGAATAAATATAAGTTAAATTCTATAATGAATGACATTAACTATCAATAGTTATCAATGCAATTCAATAATCATAAATATGATTCAATAATCATTAATATAATACAATTTAATAGTCATTAATGCCATGCAATTCAACAGTCATCAATTACTAGAAAACTAGAATCTAATTTGTTCTCACTTTCCCATAGTATCCACAATCCATTTATTGTATCCATGGATTAGTAGGTTTAAGCTACCTGTCAAATTTAGATTTGTAATTAGGGTCATTTTTCTCAAAGGTTAGGCTTGGTAGAGCTAGTTAGGCCAAATAGAAAATGGGTTCAATAGATGTCCCTTCACAAGTAAAGGAATGTATCGTTAAAAGTGTTATGTATACATTTTTTTGCATTCCAATAATAAACGCTTAATGTATCCTTACTTTTTCTTTGGTATTATTGTTTTTGACGGTTATCACATCATTTTTAATACTAGTGATGTTTTTGACTTAAAGGACATATATGTCCATGGTTTTTCTCATCGTGCGTTAGATTCTAACTAGCTTAAGTCTTACTTCTGTGTGTGTAAGGAGAAAATGTCTATGTTACTTCCATAAATTACTTCTTCCCATGAAAGTCACTTATCCAAGTTTGATTATTTTTTTAAAATAATGATACATTTATTGATCAATCTTTATGTCAAAGCTAGTATCAACACCGAGAAAGCCAGTCTAGATTATTGGTTATATCTTCATATCTAGACATGCATTTGTTTTGTGTTTCTATTACTAAGGAAACATGCTTGAGAATCTATTCATTATTAGCATTTTGATTCTAAAAAAGCATACCTATATATTTGGTAGAAACATTAAATCTAGGCTTGTATCATTCTTTCATAAAAGAAAGCTCAAATTAAATCATCACGCTTGTATGCTTATTTTGTAACTTGAGAGTAAGTTTTAACTGGGTTCAAGATTAATTTAGTATTTGAAGGAAGAGTTATATCTCTTTTACAGTCTATTTATAAATATGAAAGAATTTACTAATTTTATAAAATCATATGTTTCCTCTTTCGGTCATTTATGCTTGTGTTTAAATTGTGTTCTATGAATTAATCCTCATGATATCCATGAATGAATCCTTCTTCTCGCTCTACTAGAACAGACTTTCTTAAATGGATCATTATTCCAACTTTACTAGAACTAACTTCCTTAGATGGAATTGACATCTTTAAATAAATCCTCATTTTTATTCTGCCAGTACTAGATTCCTTGAATTGATCCCTTTCTATTGAAACTAGTTTGTTTGGATGGAATTAACTTCCTACTCTACTAGAACAACTGTCTTTCTATACGACAAGCTATATTTACAAGGAAGCTTGTTGTATAAGAAGCTCTTGATGTACGAGAAGCTTTTGCTGCTTGGGAAGCTTTTGTGGCATGAGAGGCTATTTGCTGAATGGAAAGCCATTCTCATCTCCTTTGATTATTCGAGGATCTGGTTCAAGAGACCTACCATCTGAGGGAACCCTACTTCTCAGAGTTATCAAATCTAGATTGTTAGTTTTCTTCACCCCTAAGTTGTTTTGGTTAGTCCTCTGTCTAGTCGTCTTCTTTTCTATTCTTTTTTTGGTAATTCTATTGATAAATTAGTGTTGGATTAGGAAGTTTTTTCTCAAAAGCTTCCCGCAAATGACAACACAGGAGTTTTCCAGTCTGAACTTAATAAGAAATCACTTTACTATCCTTATGAACTTCCTACAATAGTGAAAGATTCTCCATCCTTCTGTAAAAAAGAGGACTCCAATGCTCAAGTCAGTAATTGCATGATAAAAAGAGTGTGCGAGTGTGTGAAAGTGGGTTAAGATGCGAGAACAAGTAAGGTTGTGTATTTTTCTTTTTTATGTGTTTAGACTAAGAAGTTGATTTAAGATTTTTTGAGTGTGTTCTTTGATTCTCTAATCTTCTATTCACAAACAATTTGTAGAGTTTATATAGGCTTAGATCCTTTAAGTTATTACCAAATAATTATGGGCAAATGTCAATTAAATTCTATAATAAATGCTATTAACCATTAATAATTATTAATGCAATTTAATAATCATAAATGTGATTTAATAATAATCAATAAAATATAATATAATTTAATAGTCATTAACCTAATTCAATAGATATTAATATAATTCAATAGTCATTAATGTAATTTAGTAGTCATATTTAATGTAATTCAATAGTCATCAATCACTTGAAAATTGAAATCTAATTCATTCTTGCCTTTTTATGGTGTCCACAATTGGTTTGTGGTATCCATAGATCGACATGTTTGAATTACCTGTCAAATTCAAATCCATAATTGCATTGGTTTCTCTCAAAGACTGAGTTTGACGCAAGCTGGTTAGGTTTAATGGGAAATGGGCCCAATAGTGATCACAACATTTTATCAGCTCCAAAAATGTGTGTGCGTGTCTATATATATATATATATATATATATATATATATATACATGGGACAGGATCCATGGTACCTTTTTTGTTAATCAACTTTTGACATAATTTTCTAGTCAATTGATCATTTTTCATTTAATGGCTAAGATTTAAGCTGAGGTGTAATTGTTGTATTTTTAAAAGTTATTTAAATACTAATGGACCCTATTATAATAATAATAGTATTATCTTCTCTCTCTTATTTTATATCTCTTTTTTATTTCATCCAACTAATTTTTCTCTCTCTCATATTAATGGATTCCTCTTTTATTGTATATAAATATTGTATTTAACTAATATTAACAACTTCATTTTTTATTTTTTGTAAATTAAATTTGTAAATTTTATAGATTATATATTGATCAATATGTCTGAATTATATATAGTTTATCCAAGCTCTCAAAATGTGTGTATGTATGTATGTATGTATGTATGTATGTATGTATATATATATACACACATATATGGGGTAGGATCCATAGTACCTCTTTTTTTAAATCAAATTTTCACACATTTTTTAGTCATTAGATCATTTTTCATTTAATGGCTAAATTAAAGCTGAAGCGTAATTGTTATATTTTTAAAAATTATTTAAATACTAATGGACCCTACTATAATAATAATAGTATTATCTTCTATCTCTTCTTTTATATCTCTTTCTTATCTCATCCTACTCATTTTTCTCTCTTATATTAATGCATTCTTCTCTTATTGTATTTAACTAATATTAACAGCTTCACTTTTTCTTTTTTGTAAATTGAATTTCTAAATTTTATAGATTATATATTGACCTCTTTTTTAAAAATTTATTCCCTATTTTTTAAAAATATGTTTAATTTTTTTACATTTAATTAATTTTAACCATCATAATATAAGTGCACCTAACTTAACATTAAGTGACATTTCAATTATTTTAACTAGGGTTAAGGGAGGAATGAGTAATGTCCTAGCTCCTGCCATTGAAGACCATAGCCAATTCCCTACCTTGAGGGCTAAGTGAGATTCTCTACGACCCCTTTAAAACTCTCTTGTTGCATAAAATGCTCATATTATATACGTAATATCCAATCCCTAAGAGTAGTATTAGTACCTAGATTTCACTATAGAGTAATGACGATACTGTAGGGTTACCCAATTTTAACCCTAATTTGGTAATTTTACACTCGATTGGAGCATCGGACGACCTTATAATATTTTTGGAATTTTTCTCTATTAGCTTGGAAAAAAAAATTTTAATTTACTACATGAATTTTCATTTAAGGGTTATGTATAGAACAAACCTTTGTTGAAAAACACAATCCATATATTAGAGAATAGACCAATTAGAAACAATCTCATGGATTGCCAAGTTGAGAATTCTAGTTAGCTCCTTTGACTATTCTAACTAGATAGTTTCAAAGGAACCAATTACATACTTAGTTTTCAACTAATGATAATTTAGAAATTTAAGTTAGTTGAATGGCAAATTGGTCTTTTGAAGGAGCACTATATATATGGTAGAAGTGTGTAAAAATTTTAAGTGATCAAAACACAACACTTAGAGCAAAAGAGAGCAAAATTCGTGCAAAAGAATAGTGGTGCTGCTATAATGAAATTTTAGTTTTTTTTTCATGATTTTTTATGCTTAATCAAGCTATAATAAGACCAAGTATAAGTTCCTAAACTCAATTGAAGCCCCCATTAGTGAAAATCCAAGAAAAAGAGGTAAGAAAAGCATTGTTTTGTGAGATTGATATGTGAACTTTCAAGATTGCTGAAATTGATGTTCTTGTGTGTATTCTTGGTTTAGATTGAGTTGAATTCTAGTGTGGAGCTTGAAGGAGTCATCAAAGTGAAGAAATTGGCAAGGTAAGAATTAGGGTTTTGGGTGATTTTGATGTAGAGATTTTAATTGGTTGTAATTAGGGCATTAGAATGAAATTGGCTTATTTTTAATACAATTTGAACAAGAAATTGAGAAAAGAAATGTGTTAAAACATAGGGTCAATTCTACCACTTTAGGGAAGTTAGGGATTGAGTTGTGTTTTGGTTGAATTGTTGTGTATAAATGGTGCCTTATGTATATTGAATGTATATGATTGATGGAAAAATCAAAATTGAAGAAAAGCGGACATAATTGTCCATTTTGGTAAAGTGAAGGGCAATTATGTCCAACTAAAGTTATAGGGTGTTAAGAAATTTTTGAAGCGTCGGATGGTGAGTTAGATTAGATTAAATGAATCTATAAATAAAAATCAAAAGGTAGTATCCATCCGGGCTTTGTATGCCGATTAGGGCGTTTAGTAGTTAAATGAGATTCTAATGTTTGAATGAGTTCTAAATGTCATTTATGGTGTGTAGGTGAAGAAAATCGAGACCGGTAACGGGAGCAAAAATCTAGAGCGAAATTGAGTTGGGAGCAGTTGTGAGTGAAAATTTGTCATTTTTTTTTATCTTTCGTTTATTATGTTTCTGTATAATGAAATTATATGTTTTATGAGCTTTTAATTCATAGACATGATTTATGATTTTGATATATATCCATAGATATGCATACATGTTTGATTTAAGAAACAGCTTTAAAACTACTACATCAGTTTCAAAGGCCATTGGTACCCTCAGATTATAGTGGTGGTGATTGTATTAGACCCGGTCGGTATATCTTATACACATGGGTAAGTTTTAGGGTGTGTGTCACTAACTGTAGGAAGTCGGGATGTCGAGTCATGTGAGTCGCTCTATGTGTACGGGGTATTGTCTCGCTATATGTAGAAGATGTATGATTCTACTGCATAGCTAGTGAAATGTCTTGAGATGTCACTGTGGGTGCTGCTAGTTGAGGCGTTCCGTGACCTACTCACGTGTACGGTGCTAGTTGAGTCGTTGCGTGAGTATAGAGCTTTAGGGTTACCATTGGTACAGTTTAGAAAGAAAATGGCCGAGCGAAGACTTTACTAGTTTTTGATTTATCGATTGTATATTATACATTCATATGCACATGCTAGTTATTATGTTGTACAGATTTTGGATATTATTTTCCGAAGATGTAAATAAAATCCGCTCGACAAGATTTCATCAGCATATGATGTTAGAAACCATTTTACAGCTTTATACCAGTTTGAGAAGCATGATTTATGCATGTCTTTTAGAATTTAATATCTATGCAGAATATTATTTTATTCAAAATCTTAAATGCACTCACTGAGCTCCTTTAGCTCACTCGTTTTGTGTTTTATATTTTCTAAACCCCCTTCCCAGGTGCAGGTCTCAGTATGCAAGCTGCTGATTCTCTTATTGCTGATTAGTGGGCCAAATCTGAAGGTCATATTGTACATGTAATTGTGCTAAATAGCACTCCCTTTGCTTTCAGCATAGTATTTCTAGATTTGTGCATTGTACAAATATTTTGGATAACTAAGAAGAGATTTCAATATTTTAATGATCGTTTCACTTTTTTTTTTTATCAGTATTCTAGTTTTATGATTATAATGAAATCATTGAGTTGAGTTGAATTTGTTTTGGAAAGGACTGAAGGTCATATTTGACAGTATTGAGAAGTGGTTTAGAAATAAAAGTCTAATACTTTGCAGGTTTTATACTAGATTTTAAAAAAAAATCAGGAAAAACTCTGCCTTTTTTTTAAAAAAAAAAATTAAGATGTCATTTTCATGTATATTTTAAGATTTTCTCAGTAATAGCAAGAACTATAAAGGTGTTTGCCTCATGAAATTTCTCCACTTACACAGTTATATTCTAAGGAACTTCCATCGGGGGGCCCGGCAAGGCTGTTGGGATCTACTGTAGAGGGTTTCAGGCCGAGTCTTGTCAATATAGGAAGTTTTTGCTGCATTGGAAGCTTTTATTGCATGAAAGGCTTTTTGTTGCATGGGAAGCCTTTCTTGTCTACTTTGATTGTTTGAGAATTTTGTTCAGGAGATCTACCATCTCCGAGGGAACTTTGTTTCCCAAAGTTATCAAATCTGGATTGCTAGTTTCCATCATCCCCAAGTTGTTTTGGTTAGTCCTTTGTCTAGTCATCTTTTTATCTTTTTTTTTTGACAATTTTATTGATAAATTGGTGTTAGGTTAGGAAGTTTTTATTTAAAAGCTTCTCATAGATGACAAAACTGAAGTTTCCCAATCCAAACTCTATAAGAAATTACTCTACTGTTTTCACGAACTTTGTATAATAGTGAAAAGATTCTCCATCCTCCTATAAAAAAAGAGGACTGTAATGCTCAAGTCAGTAATTGCAGGATAAAAAGGGCGTGCGATTGTGTGAAAGTGGGTTAAGATGCAAGAACAAGTAATATTGTGTAATTTATTTATTATTTTTTTGTTTAGGTTAAGAAGTAGTTTTAAGAATTTTAAGTGTGTTCTTTGATTCTCTGATCCTCCCTTCACAAACAAATTTGCAAAGTTTATTTAAGCTTAGATACTTTCTGACTTAATAATCATCAATACAATACAATTCAATAGTCATTAATGTAATTAAATAGTCATATTTAATGTAAATTCAATAGTCATCAATCACTTGAAAATTAGAATCTAATCCATTCCTGCCTTTTTATTGTGTCCACAATCTTTTTGTGGTATCCATAGATCTACATGTTTGAATTACCTACCAAATTTGAATCTATAATTGTGTTGGTTTCTCTTAAAGACTGAACTTGATGCAATTTGGTTAGGTTTAATAAGAATTGGGCCGAATAGTGACAACATTTTATCCTCACTCTAAAAATGTGTATATATATATGTTGATATATATAGATCTCAAAGTTGGCTAGATTAGTGAATCTGAATGTATTTACACCATTTTGACAAAGAACGAAAACGAGAATCTATTATTATCTGCAGATGAGATCAAAGCTCCATGCACGGTGGTGATTAAGATAATTTAATTGTTTAAAACATGTGTACACGCAATTCTTTTGAATTAGTTAATGCTAATTAAACCTGTGGATGCAAGACTTGATGCTTGCAACGGTGTATAATCTATCGAATGTAGTGAAATAGGCATTAGCAGAGATGATCAACTAGCCCCATCTTCTCAAAAAGTTATGATGTCAAAAGTGACATAGAAGATCGCAATACAATAACTACCCAAGGGAAGATACATTCATATCGATGGAGACTGAAGTCACATACCCAAGAAGATTTAAGTCTAGACAAAGACTTAACTAAACAAAATGCTAATTAATAAAGTGTTGGTATGGATAGATTTTGAAAAGCTTCTTAAAGAGAGATTTTGAATCAAGGAGAGGATTGTTGAAATTTTGGGCAACTTGTATTTTTAACTCAAATTTACTTCTTTGAGTAGGATTTAGACTCCTACACTCCAACTAGAAATAAGGTTTCTAAGGATATTTTAAACACTATATAAACCTTTGTAATCCCTTATAAAAATCAAGCATTAGAGAGAGAAACTCTAAAAAAGAAAATAGAAAGTTAAAGAGTTTTAAATGCTCGATGCATAAGAGAATGCTATAAAAGTGATTGAGATCTGTATAATAAAAAAAAACACTGATAGATCTTGGAGAGCTTATTTATTTTGTGATCCGAGTTTTTTGTGAGTGAATAAAAGAAGTTAAGATCCCAAGGCATTTATTGCCAAACTACGTAATTTTTTTTTATGTATTTGTGTGATCGTTTATCTCTTTATTTTGATTTTTTTTCTTATTCTTAGTCACTTGTGATTGAAGTATTTTGCAAAGCACTTAAAAGATTTTTAGAGTGTATGCTAAAAATCCCTTACAATCACTCTTAATTTCTTCATTTAATCCAATGATCCCAAATAATTTTGGTATTATATTAAAAATTTATTTTCAATATCGTAGAATGACCCTAAGTCTTTATATAAGTATACGTTAAATATAAATATATTTTTTAACAATAGGGTCTAAACTAAGTATTTAAAAAATTTAGGGTCTTAAGGAGTAATTCAATAAGTAAATTATAAATTAACAATTTCACTTACTAAGTTCAAGATTATTATTTCTACAGTTTTATTTCATCTTACTTGATAAGATTCAAAGGTAGTTAATTTGATGAAATCTAATGTTAAATTTTAGCTAAATTTAAATAGATCTAAATGCACATATTTTAATATGCATTTATAAAAAAAAGGGCCATTATCCCTTTATGGTATTAGCTAATGTCCACTTATCTCCTATGATTTTGCTATCATTTAATGTCCATTTATCCCCTGTGATTTCAAAAATGACCAAAAACCACATACTACTAAGAATATTCTTTTATCTTTTAATAGTTTACATGATTTTATAATTTTACCCATAATAATATATGGTTTAACAATTTTATCCCTAAAGATTTGAGATAAAAATAAAAAATTGAGCTTGAGGGGATTTGAACCCATGATCTCGAAGTTAAAGGTTATGAACCATCACCACTTGGCCAAACTTTTGTTTATTGAAAATTTTATAAGGACTAATATATATACCCTATATATAAATTAGATTAATTATTAGTTATAAATTAAATAAATTTTTGGTACAAAAGAAAATAATAAGTGTAAAATATTTTAATAAACAATAAATTCAATGAAGTATTACAACAAAAAGCTTAAAGATTAAATTTTAAAAACTTATTATAAAAATGAATTAATTTATAATTTTTCTAAATCAATCTAAAATAAATAAAAAAATTTAAAATATAATACATACTAAAAATAAAGTTATTTTCAAGTTCACGTGTGAATTTGCATTATTTATTATTAAATAATAAAACAAATTTTCATAATACAATTTTTAAATTAAATTATAACTTATGAGAATTCACCAAAAAAACATTAATTTGCAAATAAAAAATATTAAAAATTATATTCAACTCATAAAAAAATAATTTTCATCAATTTTTAAAATAAAATATTACAAATAATGATAAATTCTTTATACTCTCAAATGAGTTTAATTATTACAACTATTAACAAAAACTTTTATGTTATAAAATAAAATATTACAAATAATGATAAATTATTTTGTACTCTCAAATGAGTTTAAGTATTACAACCATTAACAAAAATATTTATGTTATAGTAAAAAAGTTAAATGATAATTTGATGTTAAATATGAAAAATATTTTTTTTACTTTTGTTGAAAAACTATTTTTTATAATTAATGTAATTATTAATACCTTTTTATTACTTTCAATTAATTTAAGAATAATTAAAAAATTAAGAAGATGTTTATAATGGGTTTCTAAAAAAATTAATTTTTTTATAAGCTTATTTGAATTAAATGTTATTCAATACTTTTAGATTTGTTATTATTTATGATTTTGAGTACCAATATCTTATTAACTTATAACTAATAATTCATTTAATTATGTATTGGATATATATATTAGTATTCATAAAATGTTCATTAAGCATAAGTTTGGCCAAGCGATGAAGTTTCATAACTTTTATCTTGGAGGTCAAAGGTTCAAATTCCTTCCAGCTCAATTTTTTTCTTTCTCTCAAATCATCAATAGCAAAATTGTCAAGCTAAATTATTAAGAGTAAAATTATAAAATCATATAAACAGTTAAAAGATAACATAAAATTTTTAACAATTGAGGAGTTTTGGTCATTTTTAAAATTACAAAGGGTAAATGAACATTAGCCAATATCATAAGGGGTAATGGTCGTTTCCCCTATGCATTTATTATTCTATTGAAATACTGTTATAACTTTGACATAAAAATGCAAGAATAATTATATTGTGATGTTGGATATTCTTTATAATAGAATAAAATGGAAATTAACAATGATTATCAACTACATGATCTTTTCAATGAAATAGATAACGTTGTTATGCGAGATGTAAATTAAGAGTAGATTATTTTAAAAAAATTTGTTCGAATCTAATTTAATGTTTTAATTTAATCTCAACTCATAACATGTAAAGTCATATGGTTATATTGTTAAGATACTTATGCAATAAATAAATATTTTATTAAATCACTAATTATTTTATTAAGGTAAGATACTTGTAACATTTCAGATATTATTTTGATCTGAAGAAGTTCAGATCAGGTCTAAGGAGTTAGAACTTTATGTAAAATAGGACAAAGACTTAGGAATATACTAACAATTACATGGTTGTAAAGAGTTGCAAATGTTGCTTGGAAATGACATTGTACAAATATGTTCTCGAATTATAAGTCCCTGATCTATTTTCACCGATGCAAGGTCTATCGAGTGGAATTGATTAATATAGATAAGTGTATATCTATATTTGGATCATCCAGATTGTTAATCTTAGTAGTCCATAAGCTTAGTGAAAGCTTATATATATATATATATATATATATATATACAGGTATTCAGTGAGGATTGGATACAATGAAGATCTCCAATGGATATCTTATAAAATTGTCAATTGAGGGTCTTCTCGAGTTAAGTAGTATTTATGGTCCTTTGACTTGAGCACTACGGTGAGCTTGTGAGTGATCCACCATACTTAGGTTTCACATATGTTAGTGATCGTTCATGGTCTAACCGTTGAGTGTCGCTGAGTATGATCCAATGCTTGTGGAGTTTGGTGTGTGTAGACATAGGATCCGTTAGCTCATATAGGTGAGTTAAATATCCAGATGCTCTAAGGTTGTGTTCCGAGAAGTCTTATGACAATAAGCATTAAACTCAGAAAAGAGTTTCCCGTGGTATAAACAATATCACAAAGTAATTTACAAATATTATTTATTGGAATACGAATCGAGGAGATAAGTTTATGGTTGAGCAATAGGGAACTTGACGATGTTGTTTTATGTCTTTGTTCTTCCAGGATATATATGATGGAAGGATTGCACGAGTATGTATTAACCTCAACTTGTATGGTTCTACTCGCTATTTTGTATTATCCATAACGTTTATGTGTAGGGCATCAATTATAGACTCACAAAAATGTTTCGTGAGACAAATGGGTGTGAACCTAAGAAGTCTCACTATATGAAGTATACTCATTAAGCATGTGGGTAACGCACAGGATCGAATTATTTGATTTGAAATGTTATCAAAAAAAAATATTTATTTATTACAGGGTCTTTTGCGGAGTAGATAAAGTTTAAGTGTTAAATCTAAGATTGTGCCAAGTAAGACTTGACATTTTAATCTACCTAGTGTGTATGCCTCAAATTGTGCCAATAATATGTATGGGTACTAAATTTGACATTAGTAGATATAGCTACCATTTAAATAAAACAATCATAGTTTTATTTAAATTAAATCAATCGGCTGTTTTATTATTTTAAGGTCTCTCGGGGAGATCATAGGGTTTAAGTATTAAGTCAAGGATCTCAGCAAGTGGGTCTTGCCACTTTATTTTTTCTATTGTATGTCACATTTCATGCCATTAATTTGTTAGGGCATGACACATAGTAAGGTTTCATTGGCTTAATATATAATTTTCAAATGTTGCAAAATTATGTAAATTAAAAGTGAAACAAATGGAAAAATGATTTTTAAGCATTTAGTGGCATAGTTTTCAACCAAATAAAACGAGTTAGTTAAATGGTGGTAAATTGAAAGTTCCTTTATCAAATTGTGCTTGCCATTATTAAGTAGTATTTCAAATTATATTTTGGACACTAAGCTTGTTTTATTCTGCCAAGAAATACTAAGCAAGAGGCAGCGTAAAGCATTGCCACTAATTACTTCTAAATTTAGCCACCAAGTTAAATTAAAAGACTATGCACATTTATTGCCTTGTCAAGCTTGGACAAGTGACAATGAAGTAAATTGCCATTGGTTAAGAGAAAGGCAAATATTGCCTATATATATGACTGAATTGCCAAAAGCTCAAGAAGTGAAATGAATTGCTCCTGGTTTTAAGAGGTTCAATGTTAACAGTGTTAACCTTTAACAAAAGTATTCGAGAAAAAAAAATAATTCAAAAGTAAAAGTTGCTTCGAAACATCTAAAGGAAAAGCTACCAGTCTAACTTGATGAAGCCACCACGTCCCAACTAGATTTAACAGAAATAAATTTTGGTTTACAAAACTCTTATAAGCAAAATATCAATTACACCCTTTTGGCCAATTAAAAAATTAACACTTAACAATTGGACCAATAAAAATATGTCACGTGTCATACCCTAACAAATTATTGGCATGGTATGTGGCATCCATTAGAAAGGTTAAAGTGACAAGTCCCATTTGCCAAGATCTCGGGCTTAACACTTAAACCTTATGATCTCCCTGAGAGACATTAAAATAGTTCTAATTTTTCGAGAAATATTTATATTGAATTATTTAATTCGGTGCGCTACCCTAGTGCCCAATGAGTACACTTCATATAGTAAGACTCCTTAAGTTCACACTCATTTTATCTTATAGAACTCTTCCGTAAGTCTATAAACATTGCCCCATACACACTTTATGGAAATAACAAAACAACATGTTGAACTATACAAGTTGGGGTTAATATATATTCGTATAATTTCTTCATCATTTAAATCCTAGAAGAGCGGAGATATAGATCATAACTGTCAAGTCTCCATATGCTCAACTTTAGAACTTATCTTCAGATTTGAATTTGAAAAAATAATATCTGCAAACACGTTTGTGATATTGCTTCTTATATAGGAAACAATTTTTTTGAGTGTATTACTTATGGCCATAAGATTTCTTAGAACACAATCTTAGAGCATCTGGATATGTTTAAGGTTTGATATGTGTGGAATCTAAGTATGATGGATCACTCACAAGTCCACCATAATGCTCAGGTCTAGGGGCCACGAATCCTACTCAACTTGAAAGGTTCATCCATTGATGGCTTTATGGGATATCTATTGGAAATTCTAATTGAGCTTGCTCAGTATTTTATCCTAACTGAATATCTGCATGTCTATACAAGCTTCCACTAAGCTCACAGTCTACTAAAATTAACCATCTAGACTATCCAGATATAGATATATAATAATCTATATTAAATAAAGTTTTCATCGACAGACTTGCATTAGTGAAAATAGATCATGAACATAATGTTTGAAAAATATACTTACACAATGATATTTCTTAACACTATTTGCAACCGTTTGTAACTATATTATTGTTAGTATACCCTTAAATCTTTGTCCCATTTCAGACAAAATTGTAACTCTTTAAATCTTGCTGACTTTTAGAACCTACTAACTCTTAGCAATTATAACTTTTAGCGCAGTTAACTCTTAGCAATGGTCCAAACTCCTTCGAACCAGATATAAACTTTTTCAAATCATACAGTGTCTGAGATGTTACAAGTATCTTACCATATTTTAAAATATAATTAGCGATTGAATAAAATATTTATACAAAATAGGATGACATGTTAACACAAATCCCAACAAACGTAATACCAATAAATAAATAAATTTTTCTTAGAAACTAAAAACTATATCAAACTTATCTCCGAAGGAAATTAGTCTACCCTAGTGAAGTAACTATACATTGAAAAAGCGGAGAGATTGATCTGATTTTACCTAGTAAAGTTATTGTATCACTAGGACAAAGAAAATTAAACTAGTTTAACACATGCGTAGAGCAAGTAAACTAAATGGGAGGTATGCACCTAGTATTTAAAATCTGTAACTTTATAATTATTTTAAATTAAGTATTTCTAAGCTTAATATAATCATAAAATATGCTATAATAAATTCTGAAAGTATTTTTAAATATAACTAATTAATATAAATATTTATCTATCTAAAATAAATCATAGATTAAAAAAATACGATAACTTATAATTAAATCATAAATTGTTGTATTGAAAAATATATGTATAATATATAGGATGACATCAATATTTTCACAACATCTAAGCCTTCACAAAATAACATCAATAAGGTTGTGGACAACATTGAGATATGGCTTTCAGAAACAGGTTTTAGATGTATTATTCACTAAAGAAGATATTCATAACCCACTATTTCAAATGTCTCCAATAAAACTAGCACTCCTTTTTTAAAAACATTTGTTTTACAGTCTGTGAGAATGGAACGAAAGGTTTTTTGGAGTTCTTGAATGGAGATGGAGATTTATCATCGTTGAATGAAACCATATTACTCTAATCTTAAAGTATGAAGCTCCAAAGCACCCAATTGACTTCATACTTATCATCCTTGAAACCATATTGCTCTAATCTTAAAGTATGAAGCTTCAGAGTACCCAACTGACTTCATACCTATCAGCCTTTGTAATATATTATACAAGATCATATCTAAAACCTTGATATATTGAGTAAGATAGGGGTGAACATTATTTTCGTTCTTAACCTAACCAACCCGTCCTAAAATTTTGGGTTGATTATGGGTCGTTCGAGAATGGAAATAGTTTCGAGACACATTCACGGATAGATTTTATTGACCTGAATGGGTCAGGTTGGGTTCAAAAAATTTCTCAACCCTATCATTTTTTTAATTTAATAAATGGCTCAAAACAACGTCATTTTGATTGCGCCAAAATGACATCATTTGAGCCCCCCTTTTATGTTTTTAATTAATGGAAATGGAACCATTTTGATAAGGCAAAAAATGGTGCCATTTTGCATTAATATAAACTGAGGGCTTGAGGCAAAAGGGCCTTGCTACGAACCTTTTAGCTTTTCTAACTAAAAGGATCAGAAATGCCTTACCTTATACCTTATTTCTTTTATTATCCAAGGAGGACATAAGGGTCTTGTCCCTTTTCCATTGGCTCTTTCAACAACTAGATGGCTCACAAAGGCCTTACCCAATACTCTTTAGTTCTTTGATCACCAAAGGTGTCATAAAGTCCTTGCTCCATATCCTTCAATTCTTTTGCTGACTAATATAGGTCAATAAGGTGTAAGAGAGGCCTTGCCCTTCACACTTTAGTTCTTTAACCAGTTGTGGGGTTATAAAGGTCTTACCCTTTACTACCCATCTCCCATTTCCCTTACCATTTAACTCTCTCAACCTAAGGGATCTTATAAGCCTCCTCCAATATCTTTTGGTTTTCTAGACAATCGAAGGGGTTAAAAAGGCTTTATCTTATACCCGTCAGCTCTTCTTCTTATCAAATATATTATAAGAACCTTACCTTATACCCTTTGGACCTTTTGACAAAAGGGCTTATAGAGGCATTGTCCTATATTGTTTGGCTTTTTTATTATCTGAATGAGTTATAGAGGCCTTGTCATATGCCCTTTGGCTCTTATGACTAAAGGAGTTATAGGGGCATTACTTGTGCCATTTGGTTCTTCGATTGACCGAAGGCTTTATGGGGGCCTTGCACTATACCTCTAAACTATTATACTGACCATAAGGGTCATAGAGGCCTTGCATCATGCCTTTTGGCTCTTTCATTTACCAAATGTGTAATAAGGGTCTTGCCTTATACATTTTAACTGTTTTTTCCAATGGGGTCACAAGGGTCTTGCCCTGCACCCTTTGATTCTTTGATTAACCAAAGTGGTCATAAGGTCTTACCTCATACCCCTAAACTTTTCTAACGACTAAAGGGTCATAGGAGATTATCCCATACTCTTGCTTTTTTGATCAGTTAAAGGTATCATAAAGGCCATGCCTAGTACCACTCGACGCTTCTACTGACCAAAAGAGTTATAGGGGCCTTGTTTTATACCATTTAGTTCTTTGATCAACTAAGAGGGTTATAGGGCATTGCCTTATACCTTTTAGCTCTTTCATTCGAAGGGATCGAGAGGCCTTGTCCCATACCCTTTAATTCTTTTGTAAATGGAGTGGGCCATAGGAGTCTTGCCTCATATTCTTTAACTCTTCTACTAACCAAAACTTTCATAGAGGCATTGCCCCATATCTTTTGGTTCTTTAATCAAGCGAAGGGGTCACAAGGGCCTTGCTTCATACCATTTGGCTTTTCTGACCAAAGGGTTCATAGTTGCCTTGCCTTGTATTTTATGGTTTTTTGATCAACCGAGGGAGTCATTGAGACCTTCTCTCATACCGCTAAACATTTCTGCTGACCAAAGGTGTTATAAAGGCCTTGCCCTATATCTTTTGGCTCTTCTGACTATAAGGGTTATAGGGACCTTGCCTGTATGCTTTGGTTCTTTAATAATTCTTTTTGAGCAATCACAATAATGTTCCTGAAGGCCTAGATCTATAGGATTCAAGAACTCATAAGTATTTAGATGAGTGCAAAAATAGGAAATTCGTTAAGCAACGAGTCGAGGACATTATTCGGTGTTTCTTTAGTGTCCATTAAGTTCTTCTAGAAATGTTCTCTCATGTTTGGACTTTTACACCAATAGTTTGATCTTTTCGTGTACTCTATATTGACATTCTTTGACCATGAATAATGACCTCTTTCATGTGTTTCTACCATCTTCATCATCATCATTAATTCTTCTTTATTCTTTGGGTTTTATGAGAAAATTGGTGGTTGTCACACATCTTCAAGATATGGCCTTCCATTTGTTCTTTATATAACATAAGAATCCTTAATTTCAAGAAATTATGAAAGAATAAATATTAAAACTTTTATTCTTCTTTTCAATTTCTCAACATTTAATAATTTCTCATGTAATTTTGTTTAAAAAATTTGTTAACTATTATATATTTGAAAACCCCCACATTTTGAAGAATTTCGAGACTATTATTTTTCACAGGATTTTAAATCATGAACACAAATAATTAAACTATAATATATCTCAACAAGAATAATTTTCTTTAAATTTTCTTATAGCATGCATATATATACATACACACTTTATGTGAAACACTAAAATTTTTGCATGCTAGGTCACTATTACTAGTTATCACAATAACTAAAGAACAATGAGGAAACTCATTTATTTTTCTCACCAATAAAATTATAAGAACATTTATATTAATGTTATTGCAGTAAATCTATATAAAGGTAATTTTGTATGGATAGCATGCGAAATATGTAGCTAACAACATCATTATGAAACTTTCACAATTAATTTGAGCATGACAATCCATCTTCAAAAAATTTTTTTGACATAAATAATTATAACAATAACAACGGTAATTATAACAATGTAATAGTCTCAATAATTTTTAGCAAGCAACTTAATAGAGAAATAATAATTTATTTTTAAATAAAATATTTAATTTAGCTATACATGTGATAGCCTTAGTATAAAATATGTAAAAATATTATAAAAATATGATTTATGATACAAAAAACAAAAATAACGCATACTTGTGTCTTTTTAATCATATAGGATATTCACATACATAAATAGAATTAAAGATAACAAACTTCTCAAAGATAATTGCATTATTTCTTCACTTAAAGTGTGAAATATATATCATTAATTACTTAAATAGATACTTCAAGAAATATTATTACTCACCATTTGAATTGGTAACATTTAAAATATTTTATAATATGTAATCATATTGGATATTCAAATAAATAATGAGAATTAAACATAAGAAACTTCTCAAAGAAAATTGGTATTACTTCTGCACTTGAAGTGTGAACTATCATTAATTATATAAATAGATACTCTTAAGAAATATTATAACTCACCATTTGAACTAGTAACATTCAAAATATTTTATAGTATGTAATTATTTTTCAAGTAATAGAAGCCATGGCATACATATCATTCTTAAATATAATACAACATTTTCTTTACAAAGAAAATAGTTGTTTTCTCTTCTTTCGAAACTTGAGAGTACTTTTAGCTACTAGTATTTTAAACCTCTATAGTAATTATTTTATTTTTTTAAGACAAAAAGTAAATTTTTATTGAAAAATAAAAACTGTATAGCTATGTTAGTGAAATTTCAATTCACTAATTTTAATTAAAAACTAGTAGTAAAAGATATATTTTCTATTAAAATTATACTTTTTTCAATAAAATGTTCACTATAAAATAATTATTATATCTTAAATATAATTATTTCAATATTAACTTTTTAGGAATCTTTATTCAATTACATAAGAACAATGCTCTATATACTTTTATTATACTACAAACTAATTAGCAATGAACTAAATTACAAAAACAATGCATGCTTGTAAAAAAAATTAAAAACAATCATCTATTAGCAATTTATATCAACAATTTAACACACTAAATAATTTTTTAACAATATTTTCTTTTGAATTGAGTACCATATCTACACAAAAGAATAGATACAAAATTAAACTATTTAACAATTAAAAAAATCAACCATATAAATGTATGACCAATAACTAAAAAAAATTCAAAATTAACAAAATAAATTTATATGTTTAAGAAATCTATTTGGCTTTAGAATTATTGAGTATATTTATTTTAAAAATTATTTCAATCATATTTTATATTATATATTATTATATATAAAATATATAGAACATCTTTAACAACATACATATAAATAAAATAAGGAGTAAAAAAAAATATTATCTAGCCTTAAGCATAAGAGGCATGCTAGAGAGCATTGCGAGTAGTGATAGATCTATTTTACTCCAAGTTTCAACTCTATGCTCGCAATCACTCTCTTTGATGAACACAATTATCGGAAGATCATACTAAACCCCCCTTGTCATGGTTTGTTAAAACTCAATATATAAAACATATAAATTAAAAATATATGTATGTATCACTTTATTTATTTTTTCTCTTCTTCCCAATCAAACACACTCGCTTTTTCAATGGAGAATCAGTTTCATTTTATATAGTGATGGATAATATTTAAAGTATTAATACAAATATTAATTTAACATTATTATAATTTTTGTTGAAAAATTAGGGATTCAACAATCTTGGTTGGACAAGAATTGAGATGAATACCAAAGTGGAGAGTCACAAGAAGTCTAGAACGTGTGAGACATGTATGGAGAAGTCTAGGACGTGTGGGACATGAAGGGGGAAGCAAAACGGGATTCGAAGACGCGAAAAAAGTGAAGAAAACGCAGGAGGAGCGTACAGGACTGAGCGCCGCGGCGCCCAAGACAGTAACCCAGCGCCGCAGCGCTGGGTGCAATTTTGGCTAGCTCCGCGACGCCCAGGGACGAGCACCGCGGCACCAGACGCGTCAGAAGTCCGTTTTTCTTCGAGATTTCTAGTTTTGGGAAGTTTTGAACTTCTAAAATAAGTGGACTCTTACTCAACAATGAATAGGGTTAATAGGCACGAAATACATCTTATATAAACACTTGTAAACCCTTGATTTCAGATTAAGCATTAAGAAAGACTCTAAGAGAGGGGAAGAACTGGGTAGACACTAAGTGCTTGTGTGCGTTAGAGTGAAACTGTTGTTTGGGTGATCATTGTTCGTGGTAGAGCAAATGTTCACTAAATATTAAGTCCTTTTGAAGGTTTTTCATTGGGTTTTTCTTGTAATATTTCTAGGGAGTTAATAAGAAAGGTTAGGATATTTGGATCCACCGTAGACGTTGGCAATTGGTCGAACCACATAAGATTGTGCTTTGGATTCTTGTTGTTTTTGCTTAATTGACAGGTTATTCCGCTGCGCAAGGAGGTTAGGGTTTTAGGCTGAATTTGAGGTTCTTCGCTTCAACATAACCTCAAGAAGGAGAAGGACGTTTCCTCCCTCAATAATTTTAAACATTTTGTAACTTCATTATTAATATGTAATTTATGTTTGAAATTTGAAACTCTTAGAATTAATTTAATATTTAATAAGAATAATTTAATATATTGTAACTCCATAATAATTTAAAATACATAATTTTCAAATAATAATAATATAAATAAATATTTGTAATGCTCAAATATTTAATATAAATTTAATGAATAATTTAAATATTATAATTATTATATTATAATGATAATTTATAATATGTAAATTAAAATATTAAAAAAATTAAATTAATATTTTGTAACTTATTAATTATTTAAAACATTTTAAAACATTTTTCCCAATAATAAATCTCAAGTGATTAATTGTTCATGCCCCACTTTTAAATAGAGTTTTAATTTTTGACTTGAAGGCACCGATGACGTTGGTGACTTGCCAGGTTGAGTTCAAGATTAAATCTCAATTCTTGTTAAATAAATAAAATCTCAATTAAAGGGCCTACGTATTTCTGTATGCATAAGGCAGAAAAGCGCGTAGGATACCTAGTTACTCAAATACTTGGAAGGGTGTAGCAAGGGATGAAATGCTTAGAAAAGTTGAAGATAGGCGTAGATTTAGATATTTTCAAAAAGGTCAACTTTTCAAAATGCTGCTGAATCCATGGGCAGGGGCATTTCTTATAAAATATAAATCGTAGCTGGCCGGCCGGCAAGTAAGCGAAGGCCTAAATAATTTTTTGTACTAAGAAAAAGGAAAGCATCTTTCTTGCAAATCCTATCTTTATATAGACAACAGCAGTTTCTACAGCAAAAACATACAAAAGAGAGGGATGGGTTGTTGCTTGTTTTTCAGGTCGTCTTCACCTTCATCATCATCATCAACAGTAATTGATAACATACGAGTTGTTGATCTGAATGGCTACGTGGAGGAGTTTGATTATCCCGTAGCAGTTGGCCAAGTCACCAGTCGACTGCCGAAGCATTTTTTATTCACGGCAGATCAGCTTCTGTCAGGTGGCAGCTTAAAGCCATTGAAACCACATACTCTGCTTGAACCGGGGCGGATTTATTTTTTGCTGCCATCCTCAACAATCCAGGGCGAAGTTTCTCCTCTCGACTTGGCATCTACCGTTAAAAGACTCACTGCTTCTGCAAAAGCCAAATCAAGCAGCAACATTAAGTCGCAGGCCAGTTCGCCCAGGAGAAACACTCCAAGCGTAAGCCAAGTATGGAATTCACCGGCCAGAAGCCCTCAACGAACGGCAACCAGCGCCGTAGAATGTTTGTCGCCGAAACGATCTTGGACGCCAGTTTTGGACCCGATTAAAGAAATGTCCTTTAGGATGAGTGAATCTGAATTAAAAGAAATTCGTACTGGAGAACATGATGGTTGAAGGGTCTCATCAATTTAAACACTGGCTTCGTCCTATGTACTTTTATGTGTAAACTGAACGTGCCTTCAGTTCGTTGTTAAAGCTTGAAATTTTGTAATTCACTGGAATCTCTTCTTCTCTGAAATATTGTCTTTACATCAACTTGATAGGAGGGTAGGTTTGGTTGTTAGCCCTTCTATGCAAGGGTTGATATTGTTTGTTGTCCCTTCTGTATAGTGTAAATATTAATATTTTGTCTCCTACGAAAGAAAATATGTTAGTTTTTATCTTTTTTATGCAAGAGAATGACTCCCATCTTTAACAGGTAGAGAATCTTAAATGTGGGATTTTAATTTTCTCTTCATTGAAGAATAGTAGATTCGAACATTCTTAAATTGAGATATTTATATAACGTTTTGATAATTAGACAGCTTTTATATCAAAAGCCCTAGGATGTAATATGTATCATTTAGTCAATGATATTATATGTATTGATGATTTTTAAAAAAATTGTTTTATATTTCTTAGTTTAATATGATAAGAAATAATTTATATTTAATTAAATTTTCTATTTTAGGACTTAAAAGCTATAAATAGATTTTTTAGTCATATTTTTTTTAACAGACTTTTAATAATAATTTCAATTTGCTATGTTCGGAATTATTTTATTGTGTATATACTTGGACAAACTCAAATACTCAAACTTTTACCTATCTCAAGTAAATAATTGTTTTTTTTCTATTTTATAGTCATATATGTTTAAAGTAAATTTAATTTTAATGGTTAATTTAATTCACTTGAATTATTATATTGAGATTTATTTAAAAAAAAAAGTGCAAAAATGACTTTTTGTGTAATAGATTAGTTTGTCTTATGCTGATTATTCCAGTTTCCACTCCAATAATAAAAATATATTCAAATAAAAAATTAAAATAAAACAAACATTTCGCAATACAATAAAAGAGAAGTATATTTTAGATTACATATTTATTTAAATTGGACATCATCGACCATAATTTTACTATAAACTTAAATCCTAAACTTTTTTTTTTGTATTTTAATTAATTAATTAATTTTTTTAATTTTATTTTGATTAAATGTTAATTTTTTTTATTAGAGATTACAGGCTCTTAACAGCAAATTTCTTTTTGTGGGGATGAGTTATGGTCTGTTTTTCTCATTTTTTATTCTCCCAGACGGGCAAGCTGCATGATAGTGATACTGTAAGTTTAGGGATATATTTATATATTGGGGGTTGGGGCTACAACCCACAAAACTAAGAATTTGGGCGGGTAGGGAACCGGATTATGGTACCCATTCTTGTATTCACTTTTAAATTTATGGTTCTTAATCCTCTTCTTCCCTTATTAGTGAGTGTACAAAAAGTTAGAGGTAGTGCCAATGATTGAGTTAAAATTTTCTTTCTTAATTTTTTTATATAAATAAATAATAAAAAACGAAAGATAAAAAAAACTAAAGAATTAAAATTGTTTTTGAAAAGTATTACAGTATTTTAGGAATATTGAAAGATATTATTGTACTTATAAAAATATTGAAAGTATTGAGAGATATGTATATTACATTAACACTATGGTTGATATTTATAATTGGAAAGTATTGAAATCATTATAAGGGGATGCCCTATTTATGGGCAAGGGAGGTGGAATCCACTATCATACTTCCCGTCACCTTTACAACATTATTTTCTTTTTTAAATTCTACTATTTTAATTTTATTTTATATTGTTATAAAAAATTTAGTGGAATAAAAACATAAACAGAATAAATACATTACTGTAAAAATGAGTTTTATTGATATTATGTCATTGACACTTTTTAAAATAGTATCAGTAAAGAGAAGTGTCAGTATATTATTAATATTATAATATAAAAAATTTGAAGTATTAGTGAGTTGTTGATACTATAATATCAAAAAATAAAATATTAATAAATTAGTGATATCATAGTATCACAAAATTATTTTTTATTAAAAAATTTAATTATTAAAAATATTTTAAATTTATAAAAAAATTAATTTAATGCTCAAAACGACATCGTTTTGGGCGTTATGAATTAAACAAAAGAAAAGTACAAAAATGATGCTATTTTGAATATATATATATATATATATATATATAATAACTTTCTTCCCTCAAATTAACCCTAAATAGCTGCCCCGCCTTGCCCATCACCACACCACATCTTGATTCTCTCAATTGTCTCTGAGCCTTATCGTCTCATTACATTCAACATCAACTGCTGAGGACCAACATCGTCCGACCATGCCTCTTGTAAAAACCTTACCCTTTCTTTTCCAATGGATTTCGACTCAACTTACTGAGTCGAACTAGGACCCAATCAACTCTTTTTGCAACCTAAACTTCCAATTTTCTCTTTCTCTCTCACTTTCTCATTTTGTCTCTCATTTTATTCATCGACTGCTTGGAGAAACGTGAAGACAAGCATCATAGACATTTTGTTCAGAGTCGACGACATTTGCAAGATATACAAAAAGTATGATATCGAGAAACAACGTTGACCTCAACACCCATGGCGATAAAACCTTCGCTCGCTTTTACTCCACCATTGAATTTGAAATTGACAAATTTCCTCATGTTAGAAAATTCTAGTCCCTTTAATTAATTAATTTATTTTGGTTATTTTTTTATTTGAGATGATCCTTGAGCTTATGAGAAAATGAAAGGAAATCAGATGCTTTTAAAAAAAAAAAATTTTGGCCTTTGTTTGCAATACTTGATTTTTTAATTGATTATTGTTTAGAAAAATGTTTAAAGTTATGAAGTTAGCAAATTTAGTGTAATAATTGTTAATGAATTTGCTTTCCATATATTTATGTATAATGTTATACCAAAATAGGCACACACAAAAATGCCTTTGATATATGTATGTAATATATATATATATATATATATATATATATGTCTCCTACTTATAATGGCACTTTAGAAAGAAATTGATTGATACGTGCTTTATATCAACTGCTTTCTGAGAGAACGTTTCAAGTAAAAGTTTGAACTTTTATCTGTTTATTTAATTATCCAAAAATTCTGTAAAAATTCGAAACGGCTTCAATAGAGAAAAACAAGGCAGCTGTGATTGCATTGAATGTAGAGGTTCATCGAACTAAGGCCTGATTGCTGAAGAAAGTTCCTAAGGTCCAAAAATTGGCTAAAAATAAGGTATCAAAATTTGTACATAGTATTATTGTTATTCATCGAGTTCTATTAATGAGTGCCAAGAATGAGATTGGCTATTTTGAAATTTAGCAGTAGTGAAGTTATGATATGTGTATTTAATGCATTTAGGCTAGAGATAAAAGTTGAAATTTTAATCAAATTAAGATAGGGATAGCATAAGTAATCTGAATGGCATATTTTCTACATTAAGTGTTCATGGATAATAGAAATGAATACAGTTTAAAACAGAATTATGTTGCATTCATAATTTTTATCATATCCATCTTCAGTTCTCTATCCATAAGTATACAGAAATACTTTATCTTACAGTAAGAATGAAAATTCTATTATGTGTTGCCCTTCATTTGACCACTTGTATCTTTGTTAAATGTTTTGTTATAGGTTTCCATTGACAACATGCAAACTAAATCATTGTTATTCTGTTTTCAAGTTCCTTGTTCATAATTTTATTTTTTCTTAACCTAGCTGGGTGTTACAAATTCAATTATGGAAGTGCTTGGTTAATTTATATGTATATTGATTTTCACAGTTTGCAAGCTACATTCTTATCTTTGATTTTTAGGTTCATAATCTTGACAGAGACAGTAGTGGCATCTTGGTGATGAGGAGGACAAAAACAAGTGCAACAGTTTTGCATTCTATTTTTTATGAGAAAACTATTGGTGCATCAAAGATATAAATGTCTCTTCTCGTTAATACTTCCTTCCATTAATGGCTTCACATTTTTAAGAGAAATGCTTGTTGATGTGTACTTTAATAGCCTACCGCAAGTGCACGTTATCGTATCAAGTAATATAAGATTTTAAGTTCAGATATCGATCCTACAAGGACTATGCAATCTAATTCTATAAATCAAGTACTAAAATTGTACCTACTTAACTTTTATTCAGAAAATCACAATCTGAAATTTATTTAACTAATCTACTCTATCAATTAAACTGAACAAAAGTAAATGATAGAATTCACAAATAAAGATAATCTAGGGTTTTGACTAATCACCTAATATTTCATTGGATTTATTAACCTCTTAGTTAATCCCTTAATACCAATTGATTGGCTTAACATTAATCTCATAACAAGCCTCTGTCGATGGTCAAGTGACTATATTACGCATTCTAACAATCACCTATATGTCTATGGTAATCAAATCAGAATGTAATTCATTAAGATCAAGTCTAAATTATACCATACATGCCACCTAGGTATATGTCTATCCTATATGGAACTCATAGTTGTTACTCTATGATCATGTATCAAACTATCTTAGGCTAAACATATGAATCATTTTATCAAGCTCATCATGATTCCTTAATCATTCAAAATATTGATCAGGTATAATGAAAGCATTAAAACATAATATATGATGAATCAATCTATTGTATTAAGCAGATACTGTAGCAATTTGATTTTTTTGGCTCATTTGCTCTATTGACTCCAAACCTACAAAAAGAATAATAAAATAATCAAAAGCTAAATAATTTTTAATTTCTACGAACAAATATTAAGTTTGGAAGATGAAAATATTAGACTTAATGAACCCTTATCACTTGTTAGTTCTGGGATAATTATAGTTTGATATGTGTAAAGGACATTTACAATGAGAAAAGAATATTGCAAAGATGGTATTGGGCCCATGTTATTGGAACTCCAAAATTCATCTTATATAATATATAATGTATGAATACATCATTTATTCTGAGCAAGTATTTGTTTTTTTTTTCTTTTTAAGGTCAAAGCCATCAACAAATGAAGTCATGATTTGGGAATTTTTGATTATAGGCATGCAACTATTTCAACACACGATTAGTTTATGTGAAATTATATCATAGATTATATGGTAGCTTTATCTTTCTATCTTTCTTTTAAAGAAAATAAAAACACTATTAGTTTTCGATTTACAACTCTTTTGTTTATTCAAATTTTTTTGTTGTTGGTTGTTTTATTAAATCTTGGTATATAGTGTTTGTTATCAAAGTTACATGCTTCTAAGAGTTGCTTACTGTATAGATGGATTGAATTTATTTTCTATTAGTTTAATTGTTTGAGATATAGCTTTGACAATTAACCTTTTCTTTATTCTATTTTTTAGGTTGGTTTATTGCTTATGTTTTGTAAATACATCATTGTACTTTGCTGTTTGATCTCGTTACATTTTAGCTTGAATTTATTACTTAGTAAACACTTGGCAATTAAAGATAGAGTTGGTGTTATTTAGAATAGCTATCATCGAAAATGGAGCCATCATGACGTCTGTTAATACATCATTATACTTTAATCTAAGCTTCCATTTTCTTTAATCCTTATCCACAATGTTGAACTTCTACTGAATATTATGTATTAAACATTACTTTTTCATATTGATAGTATGTCCAACGTGTCATTAATTGTGTTATTTCCATTAGGGGATTCACAACCATAGATTTTTGGAATAACTTTTTTTTTTGTATTCAAATGTTCAATGTTATAACCTTATAATAGAAATATTTTGGTTGATTATGCAGAGCATAGAGAAACTTACTAAATTATTGGCCTCAACTCTGGAAAAGTGTGATGATGTTGTCAACATAGCTGCTGAAAGTAAGCTTTGAATGGGTGCCAGCATCCAGTTTAAGTTAATATAATTACACTTTTTTTATCATAAAGCAGTGTGTTATGTGGCATATTTTTAAAATATATTTATCTAAATTGTTTTGAGTGTGTGTTATTGATTGATAATTACAATATCTGTTATCCTAATTATTTTTAACTTTATATTTTCTAGCAATGTGCAGTTTGCTAAAGGGCGGTTTGCTAAAGGAAAAGCTCTTGATATAAGCTTTAATGCAGTCATCTATCATTTTGTGTTGGTGGTGTTTTAGAGTAGAAATGGGAGCTATTTTGAAGGCTAAAATAAGAGATGTTTTTGGGGCTCATATAGGGCTTTTTTTAAGGGCTATCTTACTGTTGTTTTGAGGCTGTTTTAAGGTTGTCTTAAGGCTGAGATGGGGTTGTTTCTGGGACTAATATGGGGATGTTTTGAGGGCTTTTTTTGGACTTATTATAGAACTATTTTTAAGGTTCTTTTGATGCGATATTTCTATATCATAAAATTAAGTGCAAGTATACACTATCGTATGCAAGTAATAAAGGGACTAATTAGTCGGATGTCGAACCCACAGGGATAATTTCTTTATTTAAACCAATTACTAAAATTATGTCTTCCTAATAATTATTTAGAAAAATAAAAATCTAAGAATGAATGTAGAAAATATAAAAGTAAAAACACAATGTAAAGAGAATAGGGTGATGGCAACGTAGAGAAAACCTAGGATTAATATTATCCCTCAATATGCTTTTTAATGATTAATCTTCTAATATTTAACTCACTTAGTCTTTATTATTGATCAAGACACTAATGTATTCACAAGCCTCTTCCAAGGTCCTGTAAGTATACCTTAGTTTACCAAATACCTATATTTCTATGGTATTTGTAACAAACTAAGATTCATTAAGATTAGGTCTTATTGATCATACATGCCAATTAGGTATATTTCTATCCTAAATTGAAACTTGCATATGCAACATTGAATGTTACTCTACAATCATGCATCAAATTACCTAGGTCTAAATATAATGATTCCTCTTTCGAGTTTATCAAAATATTACCAATTCATTCACCATATATTGGCCAGATATATTGAAGCATTAAACACAAGTAATTTAAATAATAAAGGACTAAGTTTATTAAATATTAAAAAGATATGGCAATTAAGCGCACATATTGAGTTCAAATATTAACCCTAGAAAATAAGTTTAGTTCATAGCTACTAGAGAATCATAGCAATAAAAATAAAAATAAAACATGATACAATCAATTGCAAACCGATGTAGACGTCAAATTGCTCTTGATTGATGTTGCTCTAGATTCTTGGTGTTCTTGAACTGCTCTAAGCTCTCTTTAGGTTGATCTAGGTTCTTCTCTGGTCTCTTTTTATGTCTAGGGTCGAGTGGCCTTTTATAGGGTTTGATTTGAACTTGCAAAACTCAATTCTGGTCGCACTAGGATTCGCACTATCGCTGGGGCGATATGCTTCTGTCGTTGGGGCGCTACATGAAAATGACTTAATCGCTGGAGCGGTGAGATTATAGCGCTGAGGCACTGGAGCGTCGCTGGCGCGATGAATCTTTAGCGCTGGGGTGCCAGATGTGACTTCAACAGGTCGTATTTCGTATTTTGGTCACTATTCCAGCACTAGGGCGACAATCCTCGTGGCGCTGGGGCGATGGACATATACTTTGAAAACTTTGCATTTTAGTCCCTGTTTTCGCTCCTTTTGCATTCTTTCTTTAAATTTTGTTCAAGTCCCTATAAATAACAATAAAGCACATAAATAGCCATCTATTCTCTTAAAATCATAAAATATCAATAATAAAAATATGAGAAAATATATGATAATTTTGCCCTTATCATCTTTTAGGGTTGTTTCTAGGGCTGGTTTTGGGGTTGTTATGGGGCTAATATATAGTTGTTTAAGGGTTGTTTTTAAAGCTAGTATGATGCTATTTTCGAGGTGAAATGGGACTGCTTTATGCATTTTCCTGATAAATATATTCTATAAATACTTTACCTTGTTATATATAAGTACTTTTAGCACTTGCATCTTCTTTAAGCTTTTATGTTATTTAGTGCAACAATTAACTATATCTTGTTTTCTTTTTCTCTAACCTAGTTTGGATGTGATTTTTACTCTTGTATTGTCATTGCAATATCTTATAAGTATATTGTTCAATTTTTTTAATTTACTTATCTATTTCTATTTTCTTTGATAAAGGTGATCGTGTTTTGCTTATATGGGCTACTAAGTTATGGGTGGATTGCTTCGACTCTTTTGATAGATTGTTGATTTGTGCAAGTCTAATATTGCAGTTATATATTTAACTAAATTTCAAACACTCAGATGTTTTGGACTATTGTATATTTTTCAATTAGCTTGGGATGTTTACAATATTTATGAAATTAAGTTGAATGTATTTTTGTGATATTTTGATTATAGTGGTTGTAAGATGATGTTTCATACTATATAATAATTTGAAATATATTTAAATATTATAGAATTCAAGTTTAAATATATATTATAAATTTTAGTCCAATAATTATAATTCTAAATTATTAAAAAGCTAATTTAATTAAATTACCATAAATGAATAATAAATACTATTGACACCATAATATCAATGATTTTCTGATACCAAGGTGTCAGTGATTTTTTGATACTATAGTATCAGTGATTCTTTGATATCATGGTGTCAGAGATTCACCGATACTATAATGTTAGAGATTTAATAATACTTTGGTAACAAGAATTCTCTAATACTATGGTGTTAGTGATTCTTTGATACTGTGGTGTCAACGATTTATTGATACTATAGTATCAAATATTTACTGACACTATAAATGGTGTCAATAAATTTTTGGCTCGAGCAACATTGACACTATAAAACAGTGTCAGTGAAACTTTTCACTGACACTAAGTTAGTGTCAGTAAAGGCTATTTTTGTAATAGTGATGCAAATCTCTAATGCATAGTGGTAGTGAATGTGCTCAAAATTATCTTATTACAAAAACCTTACTAGTACAATTCAATGGGATAAAACTTAATCAAAGAAAAAAAAGAGTATGGTGCACGTTTGTAATTGAAGTAATTTTTCTTCTTGAAGAATGTGCTCCCTCTGATTAATTACTCCCCCTAAATGTATGATCCATCAATTTGACAATTTGTTAAGTTAGCACATACCAATTTTGTACACCAATTTCGCAAAAGTTGACGTTGGTTGAGATTCAGTTAATAGATCTACATAATTGTTAGTATAGTGTATTTATTTAACACTAATCTTCTTACTTTGCTATAACCTAGATGTATAGAAGAATTCTAGATAAATATCATTGGTTCTATCTCCTTTAATGTTTTTGCCTTTAACTTGAGTAATACAAATAATATTGTCTTCATATATTATAGTTAGAATATCTATTACAAAAGGTAGGCTACATGTATTCAAAGTGTAACGAGTGATAAATCACAGCTGTATGCATTCTCAACATGCTTTATGTAGTGTAAGAATCTTAGAGTGAATTAAGGAGGTGGCAACAAAGGTTTTCTTTATAGATCGCTATAAGATTGTTGTATTATTGTACATAAAAATATATCCCGCTTACGAACGAGTTTTATGAGAATCAAATAAGAATCCAACATTTGCATAACTTACTAGACTTTAAATTTCTGTAGGTTTATTGGAATAAAATTGTCCTAAATCTATCGTTCCACGAAGGTAACAAAATATATTTTCAATACCATTCCAATAATGCCGAGTTGGTTCAAAACTAAATCTTGCCAACTAGATCATTGAAAAAGCTATATTCAATCTGGTGCATTGGACTAAATATAATAAAGCACAAATTGCACTAATGTATGATACTTTTGGACTAAATATTGTCTCATCATCTTTTTTTAAAAAGAATAGATCCTTTTTTTGAATTAAGAGACCAAACAACTATATGAGTACTTAATGAATAAGTTTTATTTATATTGAATTTTCTTATAATCATTTTAATATAGGTAGATTGATAGATAGGACTTTGTTTGATTTTGATGGGTATATTTATATTATATTTTATTTCAATCATATGTTAAAATATATATTTTCAAATACTTGTGAGATATAAATTATTAATAAGTAAAATACGAAAATAAATATAAAGAGAGTGTAAGAAAAACTGGCCTTGAGCATAATAGAGGTTTGCTAGAGAGCATTGTCCTAAAGCCAAATAGTCCTCCCATCATATAGATAATGATGGATCTATATGGCTCCAAGATATAACCCAATGTTCGCAGCCTATTTCCATCAATTAGCATGATCACCCGGAGAAAACACCAAGTCCTCATAGCAATAGTTTCTCAAAATATAATATAGAAAATACTTAGTTTATATTTTATACATAAAATACTTCTCATTTTTCTTTTCTCTTCTTTACTTTCACTCCCCCACACACACACCCCTTCTTTCTTCTCTTATTTTCTATTCACACACTATCTTTAAAGAAGGTTTAGCACTCTTTATATAGTGATAGATAAGAGTTAATGAATTAATATCAATATTAATTTAGCATTATTATAAATTTAAATATTTTGTAACTTCATTATTAATATATAATTTATATTTAAAATTTGTAACTCTTAGAATTTATTTTTATTAATACGTATTTGAATTCTAAAAATGTAACTACAAGAAATTTATTATTTATATTAAGTGTTGTAACTCCTCAATTATTTTAATGCATATAAAACTCCCATATAATAATATAAATGTTTGTAATACAATAAAATTAGGTTTAATGGCTAATTTACATATATTATAATTACTATATAATAATAATTTATAACTTGTAACTAACATCATAAAAGTTATATTTAAAATATATAACTTATGAAAGATTTAAAAGGTTTTAAAATTTTTTTTTAATAGATTTATGCTTAATCTGCAGGCCGAGATAATATTTAGTTTTTCTCAACTCTTTCATTTTAAATTCTCTTTTTAAGTATTTTGCAATCTTTAAGAGCTCTTTAAGAATCCCGATCAGATTCATATCATTTACATATATAATCACAATAATAAACCTAAATTCTGACTTCTTTATTATACATATGGACATATTATTATGTAATAAGTATATATGTCTTTTGAATTAAAGGTGGATAGAAATCTAAAAAATTGAACTAAATTGAATTAGGTGGATTCAGTTCTCCCTGATTGGTTTAATTTTCAGTTCTAAATTCTGTAAAACCGAACGGTCGGTTCGGTTCTTGGTTACGAGCTAATGAACCGAGAACCAAATTGGTGAACCGAAACTTTAAAAAATAAATGAAAAAAACCATGTGATAGCTTATTGACGTAGGTTACACAATCTTATTGTAAGCATGCCTACACTCTATAAGTTCTATATAAAGGCTAACTTTACCAATTTTCTCAAAAAACTCTAGCAGTAGCAGCAGCCCATTTTCAGATTTTCTCACGTCTCTCTCTCTGACTCTCTCCTCATCAGTGCTCGGCTCAGCCTCAACTCCACGCGTCCGTCCACCTGCGACCGACCACTGCTTAACACTCTGCTGTACCGGTCATCGCTCAAAACTCTACCGCACCAGTCCCCGCTCGACGCTCCGACGCTCCATCCACCGCTCGACGTCCACCGCTGGTGATTCTAAATTACTGCAATAGAGTTATCTCAGATTAACTTAGATTTTTGTAATGTGCATATTATTTGGTACTAAAAGTCTCCTTTATATTGATAGTTTTGTGTAAAAGCAAATTATCTTCTTAAACACATGTTTATACAAGGCCTTTCTAACTATTTTTTATGTCGAAGTTTTATTTCTGAACTTTTTAAGATGAAAAATAAGCGAATATTACCTTATTTCGAATAAAATTAGTATTTTGTCTATGAAGAAAGTTAATTTTTGTAAAAAACAATTAATAAAAAATTCGTTGGTTGCTCTTTTTTTTGGGTCAGAGATGGAATGGAATCTATTAATCCTTTGATAACCAAATTGGGAGGCCGGTGTCAATGATAGATTAAGCTTAGCTATAGGGTTTAAAATAATTTATAGTTGAAATTAATAAAATCCCATTATATAATTTATAGTTGGCTTGTTAATTGTAAATTAACATTCATTAAACAAATATAAAATTACAATTATTTTTTTCTTCTTCTTAATTTTATATAATTGATGGCAGAGAAACACAACAAGAACTCATTTAGGATTTAATTACGCATTAATGAAAGAGCCTGTAGCTTGAAAGAGTTTTTGTTTAGTTGATAATAGACTCTAAATAATTTAACACTATATTGTAGTAATTTAATTTTAAATTGTGAAGAGCCAAATTCAAGTAAATGTGAACGTTAAAATTTTTTTATATTGACGCATATATATATATATATATATATATATATATATGTTGATGTAGCTTCTATGCAGTGTGAAGAAGGGACTAGAGACAAGAGGAAATACGAGTCATAATTTGAAAAACCAGAGTTGTTGAAAGAGATGTGAAACAGTTATTGTTTTCCAAATTTTTTTCCCTTCATTATTTTCACTTCACTTACTGCATTCCTTTTTTTTTTTCAAAGAACTAATGGTATATGTTTTTTTATGAATATTGTTGTGGTTAACTTGTGAATTTGTTGAGTGTTTTGAGTTACTTATTGGTGAACAAGAACAAGAAAGGGTTGACAAACTCAAAAAATCAAGCGGCCATAAAGTTTTCAATAATTAGGCTCATTTTGTGAAGATTGAAAATGATAGAGCCAAATGTATCTATTGTAGTAAAACTTATGCTGCTCACCCTATTAGGAATGAGACCATCAATTTAAACAAGCTTTTGTTAACTTGTGTGAAGTATTTGGCCACCACCGTAGATAAGGGTCAAGGGGTACTAAGTCAAAACCCAATTGTTAAAAGTAGTACTAGTATTGTCGTGTTTGTTATATTTAATAAAGAGGATTGTAGAAAAGCTTGTGACAAAATGGTGATTCTTGATGAGCTGCCATTTAGTTTTGTTGAGGGTAGAGGATTTCACTATTTCTACCATGTTGTGTGTCCAAGGTTCGATCCCTATCTAGAAGAACCTTAGTTAGAGATATATATCAATTGTATCTCGATGAAAAGGTTTTGTTAAAGAGTTTTTTTTTCTGCAAACAATGTGAAGGTGTATATTACTACTGATACTTGGATTTTTATACAAAACATAAATTACATGGTAGTAACAGCTCATTGGATTGATGTAGATTAAGAGTTACAAAAAAGAATTATAAGTTTCTCTCAAATCGCAAATCATAAGGGAGTAACAATTGAAAACTATATCGAGAATATGTTACGTGATTGAGGTATTGAAAGGGTATTCATAATTACTGTAGATAATGCTAGTACTAATGATGTGGCTATTAACTACATGACGAGGAGATTAAGGAGTTGATGGGACATTTTTGGATGGCAAATATCTACATTTGTAGTATGCTATTTATATCATCAACTTGATTGTTGGTGAAGGATTGAAAGAAATAAATGATTCAATTTCTAGTATTTGAAATGTAATTCGATATGTTAGATCACCTCACATGAGATTAGAAAAATTTAGAAAGTGTGTTGATCATGAAAATATTCAAGGGAAAGGGTTTGTGGTTATGGATGTCCTTATTAGGTGAAGCTCTATATAATTGATGTTGAGTAGTGCCTTGAAATTTCAAATTGCATTCGAGAGGTTAGAAGAGGAAGATGGACACTATTGCAACTACTTTAAGAATGATGATGATGGGAAAGGTAAAGCGGGGCCACCTAAATCTGAAGATTAGGAAAATACTAAAGTATTTGTGAAATTTTTGAAGACATTTTATGATGCAACTTTGAAATGTTGTGCCTTTTTGACACCTATACCTCATTTGTATTTTAGTCAGGTCAGTAAATACTTGTTTCTTTTTCAATTGTAAATAAAATAATTAATTGTTGAATATGTATATATATATATATATATTAGATTTTAATATTTGTATTTATTTTTTTATGTAAGCAAGATTTAATTTTAGCTTACAAGATTGAGTGAAAAAGGTAATGATGATAATTTGTTGAGGAGAATGGCCATTAGCATAAAGAAGTATGTTAAGTATTGAGGTTCGTTGGAGACTGTGAATAAATTATTGATTATTGTTGTTGTTCTTGATCTCCGATGCAAGATAGAGTATATAAGTTTATGTTATGGAAACTTGTATGCGTCAAATGTGGTTAGGGCTATGTAAGAAGAGATTAAGGAGTTGCTGTTCTCCATGTATGATTTTTACTGTGCCCAATATTCTGTTAATGTTTCTTCATCTAAATATAAACGTGGAAGAGATTGACTTAGATGTGAGCAATAAAAGAATGAAATATGATACAAAGGAAGCCTTTAAGAGATAAAAGGCCAAAGTACAACCAATTATTGGAAAGTTAGAAGTGGAGATGTATTTTTTGGAGCAAAGTGAAGATTATCATAATCCTCGTTTTGATATTTTAGGTTGGTGGAGGAATAATTGTATCAAATATCCTGTTTTGTCGTTTATTGTTAAGGATTTACTTGTAATTCTCATTTCTACAATGGCTTTTGAAAGTGTATTTAGTATTGGAAAATTGGTGATTCAACAATCTTGGTTGGAAAAGAATTGAGATGAATACCAAAGTAAAGAGTTACAAGAAATTTAGAACGCGTGGGATACGTATGGAGAAGTCTATGACATATAGGACATGATGGGGGAAGCGAAACGAGACTCAAAGACGTGAAGGAAAGCAAGAAAACACAGGATAGGCGTACAGAGCTGAGCACTGCGGTGCCCAGGACAGCAACCCAGCGCCGCAGTGCTAGGTCCTCAGCGCCCAGGGACGAGCGCCGTAGCGTCAGAAGTTCATTTTTCTTCGGGGTTTCTAGTTTTGAAAAGTTTTGGACTTCTAAAATAAGTGGACTCTTACTCCAATAAGGAATAGGGTTAGTAAGTACGAAATATACCCTATATAAACACTTGTAAACTCTTTAGTTGAGATCAAGCATTAAGAGAGACTCTAAGAGAGAGGAAGAACTGGTAGACACTAAGTGCTTGTGTGCGCTAGGGTGGAACCGTTGTTTGGGTGATCATTGTTCGTGGTAGAGTAAGGGTTCACTAAACGTTTAGGTCCTTTTGAGGGTTCTTCATTGGGTTTTCTTTATAAAATCTCTAAGGAGTTATAATAAGAGAGGCTAGGATCCTTGGATCTACCGTGGACGTAGGTAATTAGCTGAACCATGTAGGATTGTATTGTGCTATTTTGTTTTCTATTTTGGATTCTTGTTATATTTTGCTTGATTGACAGGTTATTCCACTGCGCAAGGAGGTTAGGGTTCTAGGTTGAATCTTGGGTTCTTCGCTTCAACATAACTTCAAGAGGGAGAAGGGCGCTTCCTCCCTCAACAAATATAGGTGGATGGATTTTTGATCCATTAAGAAGTTCATTGACTCAAACAATGGTGGAAGTTATGATTTGTACATAGAATTGGCTTCCATTTTCAATTAGAGGTGGAGAACTACATGTTAGTATTGATGTTTTTGATATCCAAGATTTAGAACTTTATGAGTCAATTCAATTTGGTAAGTAGATTTAAAGATTTATAATTTTATTACATAAATTTAAGTTATTAATTTTTTTACTACTATGTTAGTATGTTATTGATATGTTATAATTTTATATTATATAGAGGTGGAGAAATCAATGCTCACATCATTGGATACTCCAACATATGCAAATATAAAAGAGAGCTTTGGGAATATTGGGGAGTAATGTTATGTTGCTATATCACAAATGTTGAAAATTTGATTATTGTTATTTTAAAGTTGATCTTTTTATGAACTTTTGCTTGTGTTGTTATTATGGATTTTTACTTGTGCTGATCTTTTTATGGATATTTGCTTGTGTTGATCTTCTTATCGACTTTTACTTGTGTTGATCTTTTTTATAAACTTTTGTTTGTGTTGATCTTCTTATAGATTTTTACTTGTGTTGATATTTTTATAGACTTATTAGCTATTAGAGTTCTTCAATTTTCATGTTATATTGTAGTTATGATGCTAGACTAATCACGATCGAGTTTTTATTTTTAATTTTGATTGTTCGACCTTTGTTTTTAATTTAAGTTGTTGAATTTTTATTTTAATTTTAGATTGATACATGTTATTGTTAATTGGTTATTTCATAAATTTTATATTGTTATCACATAATTGTATGTTATAAATTATAATTATTAAGTGAAAGTATAATTTACAAAAGTTAATTTTATTTGTATAATATATTATTATTATATTTATGAAGATATTTTATCTATTGGGCTTAATATAGTATTATTAAGAAAGAGGATTTGTTGTAGACCAGAGGCCCAATAAAAAGACAAGAAAGTGAGTCTAATATGAGCCCAATAAAAAAAGGGCCAAGAAAAAAACAAAAAATCTATAAAAATAAAATTTGAAAAATAAGTCTAAATGTTGACCCAAACTAGAAACTTGAACTACCACCCAACCATCACCTAAATTGCTACCCGAACCAAAGACTGAACTATGGAACCGCATTGAAAATGGCCACACTAATTTTAGACGTGAACTTATATTTAGTATTATAGAATTCATTTGAGGAACTTGAGTGAACTATGTCTTAAACTCAGTTCTTTTAACTAAATTTCAACTATAACACATAATAGTGACAAAGACTTGATTTTGTGAATTAGCGCATTAATGACCTTACGTTCTATATTGATTTTAGTGAGAGCTCTAGAGAACGATTCAATTCCTATAGTTACAGCTTACGATTACTCTCACACAGGTGAGTTCTCTAATGACATATGTGACCTATGCCTTGTAAGAATACTTTTGTCTTGTACTCATTTAGTGTAAATGTCATTTCTAACGTCACACAAAATAAGTCATTTTGCCATAAGGATGAGCGGAAACATCTCCTATAAAATAAGTCTGTAATATAAGTACTAAATAAGTCAGGCAATATAGATTGTTTCTACTTATTAAATCTTCTTTATAGGATCGCCAATCACAAATGTTGGGTTACTTCCATAAGTGATTTCTTTGTGGGTTTAAGCACATCTCCCTCGACAAATTAACAAGATTTTTTTCAAGTCTTTTATTTATTATTTTTCTCAAAAATAATTTATTAATGGGATTTTTATTTAATTTCTATTTTATATAAAAATAAATTTATGCACATCTCAATAATTTAACAAAATTTTTCTCAAAAATCTAATTTTTCTTGAAAATTTTTATTTATGAATTTTTATATATAATTTTTATATTATATAAAAATGAGTTTAGGCACAATGCCCTCAATAATTTTATAACACTTTTTTCAAAAGTGTTGTATTTATAATTTTTTTTTAAAAAAAATTTATTTATGAAATTTTTATATAATGCTCATTTTATATAGCATGTTATTATAAAAAATTCTTCAACCAATTGCATATATTCAATTTGAATTGGTCTTGAAAGATTTTGTTTATGAACTTCTTGAATTTCAAACAAAATTTTTTCTCAAAGAAAAGCATTAACTCAAGCAAATAATAAAATATATATAACGTAAGAATACTTAATTTCAATAAATTATGAAAGAGGAAACATTATCACTTTTATTCTTCTTTCAATTTCCTAACATTTATTATTTCTTATGTAATTTTATTTGAAAAATTGGTCAACTATTATATATTTAAAAACCCTCACATTTCAAGAGATTATTGAGACTACTATTTCTTATATAATTTCTTGAAATAAATAATTTAACTTACATCATGCTCTCGTGATAACACTTTCACTACCTTTAAAAGTCATATTTATATGCATATATTTATGTGACACATATTAATCACCAATTTAAAAATATAAAATATAATAACTATGCACAATTATTTCATAATTAATAATAATAAAGTTGTTATCAATACAGTTTAATATGCAAAAAAGATATAAACGAGATAATATATAGTTACTTTAAAATGTATAAAATGACTAACAAAAGTTTAAATAATTAGACAAAAGATCAAATACTACTTAAATTATTTAATATTAATACTTATTTACAAAAACATTAATTTGTATAACTTTGCACATGCAACTCTTATCACACATAAAATATAGTAACATATAATTTTCTTTAAAAGAATATTTGATGGGTTTTAAATCCTTGAGCATAATAATAATAATAATAAATCTGGTTTTCTATCTGATATAAACCATATATGAAACTGGTTTAAATGATATTAATTTAATTTAGAGAGTAATATGAGTGCTCACGGTATATACAATAATAAGAGCTCTTATCATAGTATAAAACAAATAGAATTAAAATACAGATCAAATATATAAAGATAACGATCATTTGAAGCTAAACATATCAAACCAATGGATTACCTCTTTATTCCTTTTTATCATTATTGTTATTATCGTTATCATCATAATAAAGGCAAAACAAATAACTCAAGTTAGTAGAATATAACATTTGGAACAAAATTATTGGTTCGTCTCAGTTACTAAAGTCCATCACTCTATTTAAACAAAATATTGTAATCCAGTAAACAATATAAGATATACAAGATAAGCAATTAAATGCAAGATATACATTATTTAATTAGTTTATTTCTCTGTCATAGGAAAATGTTTAATGCGTGTCTTTTTGTCTAACAAACAACCACGGGTTATTAACAACTAAAATGAATATATACAAATTTCAAAACAATAAATTAGAAAAGCTCTCTCAACTTATTTCTAATCCCCGTAGTTAATATGAATCAAAACAAAATAACAATATCATAAATATTCAAAGCTTAATTTTACAATCATAAACAAATGTATACCTTACTCATGTTAAAATTTTAAGGACAATAACTATAGCAATTTAGCAAGATAGACTTCTGATGTGAAATAAAAGAGGAATAATATATAAACAATATTAATTCGCGTCCATACAAATATTAAGATACTATGTGATTTTAGATTGATTGGTATATTTATTTTACATGTTGTTCCTCGGAAATCTCCAAAGGTTCAATTAACAAGCTTATACCTTACTTCACTCCCCTACTTCACTCAATATGAGGGCGAACTGCTATCTCCACTTAAAGGAACAGACCCTAAAGTCCAGAATCTACTATGAATGTCGTCTCGTCACTTCGATTAGCTTAAAATCTGTCCAAACTTAGACCACACTGTATGGTCCCATACGGCCAGTACTCAAGATCTCGGCCAGGTCGATATAATTACCCCGAATAGCTAATAGCAGATGAACTAAGCCATTCATCCACAACCATCTCCAAGGCTACACAAAGTATTGAAAATGCGGAGCAACTTGATCATCTAAATTAAAAGTCCAACTTCCTAACTATGAAAGAAACGTTCAATAACTCAGATAAGGCAAGTCATTAAGTATGACAACTTGTACTACCATTAAAGAAAGACCTTTGAATTTGGGAGACAATTTCCCCCTAGTCATGCTAGACAGACATTCTGATCATTCACCCTCATTCATGCTGAGCAATCTAGTGATGACCTAAATATCCATCTATAGAAGCCTTCCAAAGATGATGCTATATAAAGAGGAGAAACAACTAGAAACAAATTCTGACTTTTTAAACTCCATACAGAAAAATTCTCTCAACACTTTTCTTATTTCTACATTGTCTACTAGAAGGCTGACTTAAGTATTGGAGGGTCTTTGCTAAAACCACTATAGGCAAGGTCTTAATAAAAGTGTTTCCTTGGTGTTTGTAGGGGTAATAGGAGCAAAAAGTCCAGAAAGCCCAAGATCAAAGCCCACTGAGACAAAGACCAAAGTTTTATTCCCTCATAAAATAAATTCAAAATTCGTAAGCCTGAAAGAGCTATTTTTTTTGTCAACAGTTTTTTGTTTCGTCTATAGGAATCAGAACAAAAAGCTTTGTCAGGAATCTACCCTTACACTAACAAATGGCAGAATATTTGTCCAATAGTAAGAACTAACTTGTAGGATAAGTTGGTAATCTGGGTAGGAATGAACCCAAAGAACCCACCCAGCAAACCCAACAAACTTGCTTGAAACTTCTTTGTTGAGAGAGGTTCATCGTCCAATATGGGTAGCTTTATCGGAGGAGCTATGGATGTTAAGAGAGGAGTTAAGGCAGCTAATGATCGAAAAGTTGAGAAAGCAAGGGAGAGATAGAGATATAAGGGATGAGCATAGAGAAAACCCCAACCATCAATGCTTGAATGCTCAAGAGAACTAAACTAGCTAGTTCGAAAAGAGAGATAAGAGGTCCCATACGACTCTACTGGAATGGGGAGGCATAGCCATCCAAGTTTGGGACTCCAAGCAGATTAGAAGAAATGAGCATAACAGTCCAGAACAGCTAAATGCTGAGCAGCCTCTGGAAAATAAAGTCCAAAGGTTGGAAGAATGATTAAAGAGCCTCTTAGAAGAAAAGAAGAAAAAAGAATAGTTTCCTTCAAAGAAGACAGAAAGAAAGAGCAGATCTCCATTGGTTGATGAATTAAGAGACATAGAACTTCAGTATGGATTTAGATTGCCAAGCATCCCAGTCTATAAGGGAGTAACAGGCCTGAACCACTAAGAAAGATTAGGCAGGAGAAAATGAAATCCTTAAAGATTATATGAAGAGATTTCACAGGGAAGTGATTTTATTGGGAGCGTTTGACCAGCCTATAGCCCTCAGGTCAGAGTTGAAATTAAACAGGTTCTAGTATTACTTGTCTAAAAGTAATACTTCGAATTGTGCTGCCGTATACAATAAATCATCTTAGTACATTACCCTAGAGTAGGAAAATTAGGCAAAGAAATTCTTTACAGATGTTGCATAGGGTCAAATCTACCCTCGAGAGAATAAAAGATGCAAGGAGTGAAGAGAGAGATCATTGCCCTCTAAAAAATACCCAAGGGTAAACAATGTTTACTGGCCTCAACAAAGAGCAGCATACCTGAACCGATGCAATGGATCCCTTGCATAGAGAAGTGACAGGCAGAATAGACATTGCCCTCATGTTAGTTTCCTCGAATAACTCAGAAGTCCTAAGAACTAGAGAGAGAAACTAGTTGAAGAACGAAGAGTAGTTCAGATCGGTAACTTTTTTTTCGTAGCTATCCTGTTGAGAGACATCCATAAGGCTAGTAAGAATAGGGGTTTTTGCTTTCTAAAGCCTATCATAAAGGCAAAACAGTGGAACAACAAATGAATTTGAGGATCTGGTGTGAGTTTCATCAGAGTTTAGGATATACTGCGAGGGAGTGTCTTGATTTGAAGAAACAAGTGGATGCCTTAATGAGGAATGAATATTTTAGAGAATTTTGAGCAGATAGGTAGTACAACTCTCTAGTTGATTATCCTAGTGGGTTGACCCATAATGCTGCCATAATTATATCTAAAGGACCCACACTGGCTGGTGATTCAAACTGGTAGAGAAAAAATTACTCGCGGTATTCAATGGTAGGACATTAGGTCATGTGTAATATTCCACTAACTAAAAACCCGTGGTTATAGTAGGAAGTCTCCACAATGTTCAACGAGGAGGACGCCTAAGGGGTAAGTTATCCACATGACGATACACTCGTTATAGTCGTGCAGGTGGCGAGTATAAAAGTTAAGAGAGTGTTTGTTGACTTTGGAAGCTCGGTAAACATAATATCCAAAGATACCTTGGATGAGCTGAAGATTAAAAATTTGTACATAGAGATAACCCAGACACCATTACAAGGGTTCGGGGAGAGTTATGTAATATTAGTTGGAATAATGGTCATTCCTATCACACTGGGCCAAAAACCCTACAAGAAGATAGTTATGACAAACTTTGTGGTGGATGACTAGCCGTTCCATTATAAGATCTTACTCGGATGGCCTTTCATGAGATACACTAATGCAACTTTATCAATACATTACCTAAAACTCAAATTTCCAGCTAGAGAGAGGATAGAGGCTGTGTCAAGAGACCTGAAGATGGCCAAGAGATGCTGTGTAGTGTCAACTAAAAGAACTTATTGCATTTTCATTGTGGATCCACGAGAAGAGGGTAAAGAGTCATATGAACTAGCAAAGAAATTGATCTTGGTTCAAGTTAACTTGACATGCTAGAAAAAGTAGTCAAGATTGGCTCCCAACTTGAATCCAAGGTTAAAAAGGGGTTGATGACATTGGTGTAGGAATTCTCATACATCTTTATATGATTACATAAGGATATACCATGAATTGACCCTACATTGGCCTCTTATGTGCTAATAGTAAGTATAAATTTCCAACCAATCAAGCGAAAGAGAAGAATATTCAATCAAGAAAGGAATGAAGCAGTGGCAATAGAAGTAGAGAAGTTATTGGTTGCAGGATTCATCAGGGAAGTGCATTACCCTGAATGGTTGGCTAACATTGTCATGGTAAAGAAGAAAATGGGAAGTGGAGGATGTGTGTTGACTTCTCTGACCTGAATAAAACGTACCCTAAAGATAGCTTTTCCCTCCTTAAGATAGACTAGCTGGTCTATTCTAGTGTAGGGCACGAGCTGCTTGGCTTCATGGATGTTTTATTTGGGTACAATCAGATTCCTATATTTCTACAAAACCAAGAGAAGATCTCTTTTGTTACTCATCAGGGGACTTATATTACAAGGTAATGCCGTTCGGCATAAAAAATGCTAGAGCTACTTATCAGAGGTTAGTGAACAAGTTGTTCAAGCCTTTGATAGGAAAAAATATAAAGGTATACATGGATGACATGATAGTTAAGTCCACTAATGTTGGGGCTATGTGAAAGATCTAAGTGAGATTTTTGAGTTTCTGAGGAAGCACAATATGAAGCTGAACCCTGAGAAATATGCCTTTGGAGTAAAGTCTGGCAAATACTTAGGTTTCATGGTTAGCAAAAGGGGTATAGAAGCTACCTAGACAAAATTCGAGCAATCTTAGAAATGAAATCTTCAAGTATAGTTAAGGAGATACAACAACTTACAAGAAGAATAATAGCTATAAGCCAATTCATATCCCGAACTACTGATAAGTGTTTCAAAATTTTCCAATCTATCAAGAAGAGAAAAAAGAATTGGTAACCCCAAAATGTGTGGAGGCCTTCCGACAACTCAAGGCCTACCACTTCCTACCCGTCTATCTTGCTATCACTGCTCAGGGGGGATGAGCTCATACTATATCTTGGTGTCTCAAAAAATATGGTGAGTTCGGTACTGGTCAAAGAAAAGATAAGGGTCCAACGATTAGTCTACTTCGCTAGTAAATTCTTTACCGACTTAGAGAGCAGGTACCCTTATACAAAAAAGCTAGTCCTCACCCTGGTAATGTTAGGAGAAAGCTGCGACCATACATTCAAGCCCACGCGATCATGGTCTTGACAAACCAGCCGCTCAAACAAATTATTGCATAAGCCAAATTTATTAGGAAGCCTATTCAGATGGTCAATTGAGATGATTGAATTTAATCTGTAATACAAACCTTAATGGCAGATTCTAGAAGACTATGACAGAGTGTACGCAGGAGGATTAAAAGTAGAAGGGATGAAGGAAGAGATTATTGGGAAAAGTGCAGCTTGGGTACTTTACATTGATGGAGCATCTAATCTTCAAGGCTGTAGAGTAGGAATAGTCCTAGTTAGTTCAGAAGGGGACGAGATTAAATATATTGTCAGGTTTAAATTCAAGGCCTTCAACAAAGAAGGAAAGTATGAGGCTTTATTGGCTGGACTGAGGGTGCCTCGAGTGGTAGTGGCTACAAAAATACTGGTTAAGAGTGATTCTCAATTAGTGGTAAGCCAAGTGAAAGGTAACTTTAAAGCTAAAAAAGAGAAGATGATAGCTTATTTGACAAAGGCTAAAGGCTTGATGAGCCAGTTTAGAGAAATTAAAGTGGAGTTGATCTTAAGAAGTGAAAATCATCGAGCAAATGTGATAGCTCAGTTAGTTTCCAATGAAGAAGCTCGGTTGCCCTAGACTTTTTCCATAGAATTTATCCTTACACCTTGCATTTAGAAGGAAATGTAGAACATGCAGATCATTTCCCAACCTAGTTAGATTGATATAATAAAAAGCTAAATCCAAGATGGAATCCTTCCAACAGATAAATGTGAAACTTGTAAACTCAAATATTGAGTAGCTCGATATTTTGTTATTGATGGGATACTATACAAATGCGGCTTCTCTCATTCTTATATGAGGTGTTTGGGACCGCAAGAAGCTAAGAGGGTACTTAGAGAAGTCCATGAAAAGATCTTTGGTAATCACTCTAGAATGGAAACGTTGGCTTACAAGGTATTTAGAACTGGTTACTACTAGCCCACTGCCTTTCAAGATATAAAGGACTTGGTTAGGCTTTATGACGCCTGTCAGAGGTTGCAGACAAAATATAAGCACCTGTTAAAGAGCTGACTACTATAGCAAGACCATGGCCATTTGCCCAATAGGGTCTAGACCTGATAGATCCCTTACCTCAAGGAAGGGGATCTTGTAAATATGTTATTATAGCAATGGATTACTCCACCAAGTGGATCAAAGCCGATCCGCTTTCAAAGATCATTGAGAAAAGTATGCGGGATTTTATTTGGAGAAAAGTGATGTGTCAAAAGGATTCCTTTTTTATGTGGAAAAGGTCCGTATCAATAATTATGATTTTACATATGGTCAATTCCTCAATATCTTGTTTATTCGTAACAAAATATTTTCTTTGTGCGGCGATAAAAAAAACATGATTTTTTAGAGAGAGATATTATTTCACCAATCGAGTCACATGTATCTAACATATTCATACCTAATGATTTTCCACAAAGTGGTGATGAAATGTATAACCTGTACTAATCTTTCCCTTTTCCAATTCAATTCGATTCGATCTATTAGTTCGTAGAGCTATTTATTCGACCGCAGCCATTTCTGGAACACTTTTAAGAGAGGGACAAATAGTCAATTTTGAAAGAACTTATTGTCAACCTCTTTCAAATATGAATCTATATAATTTAGAAGAGAAGAACTTGCATTAGAATCTCCCTATAGGTACATAAGAAAGGTATTGAATCAATTCTTTTTAATGAATAGATCCGATCGCAACTTCAAATATGGAATTCACAGGGATTAAACAGAAAATGATACTTTGAATCATAGAACTATAAAATAATCCTTTACTTTTTTAAGCCCCCATTTTCTCACAAAGAAGAAGAGTAACAAAAAAAAAATAGAAAAAAAAAATACAATTCTAATATCTAATAGAAAATACAATTCCAATAAAAAATGATGTTTTTATTCTTTTTTTTCTTTCATATATTCATAGAAATAAAATAAAATCCGTGTCATGATTTGTGGACTAATGTAATGTCTAATTCTTTTTTGTAATTGTAAATAAAAGGATGGGTTGAAATATCTATTCATATTTCTACAAAGAGTATTTTATTGAAGGGTTGATTAAGTTATTACTCAACACAGAAAATTTTGAATTTTAAAAGGATAAGATTAATTCAGAAATATTCTTTTTTTTATCCTTATAATAGACAGAATTCAATTGGTATAATCGGGGACCTTCCGCTAGATTTTGACTCTAGCTATCAATATGAGATCCACTATGTGATTATTACTAACCATAAGAAACAGTTTGATAATAACAATTTTACAGAATTTTGCAAGCAGTTAGGAGTGCAACTTTTGTTTGCATTACCAGCCTATCCTAAAACTAATGGTTAGGTGAAATCATCCAATAATAGCATTAAGAAATTGCTAAAGAAGAAGCTGATCGATAGGAAATGAGGATGGGTAGAGGAGCTTCTTGCGGTGCTTTGGGCTCTTAGAACTACAAGCAAAATAGCCACATGGGAAATTTCATTCTTTTAGCCTATAGTTGAGAAGCTGTATCCCTGCTGCGGTTAAAACACTAACACACAGGGTGCTGCACTTCTCAGAAACTACCAACAATAAGCTGATCAGAAGACACCTGGACTCAATCAAATAGCTAAAAGAGAAAGAGCCTAAATTTGAGTAGGAGCTTACCAAGAGAAGATTACCAGGTATTACAACAAGAAAGTCCTGGCACATGAATTCATAAAAGGCGAACTAGTACTGAGAAGAGTCATCCTTAATACTACAAACCCAGTAGATGTTGTCCTTAGACCTACTTAAAAGGGCCCTTACAAAGTTGTCAGAAAGGTAAGAAGAGCCTATGAACTCAAAGGAATTGATGGACAGGTGGTAAGAAAGCCATGGAATGCTGAGATGCTAAGGAAGTATTATCCTTGAAACTTGTGTATTATCAACTTTCTTTTTGCAAGAGTAATATTCCATGTATTTCAAATAGTTAAATAAAATACTGCTAATAATGTGATTTTCTTACATGTCTATAAGAATAAATGGCTACTCACACTCTAACTTGCAAATGGAATAATTAAAAAGATTTTGCACTTTTTGAGGCAATTTCTGTAAGGGTGTAGTACTTAAGAGGTTGCTTAGGATTAACTGAGCAGGGTTAATGCTCTTAGAGTCAGTCTTTACAAGGTTACAACACTCAAGAGGTTGCCCAGGATCAATCGAGCAAGGTTAACACTCTAAGAGGTAGTCTATACAGAGCAACACTCAAGGGGTAGCCCAGAATTAGCTAAGTAGGGTTTACGTTTTTTGAACTAGTCTTTTTAGGGGTGCGGTACTCAAGAGGTTACTTAAGATCAATCGAGTTTGGTTAACTCTCTTAGAAATAGTCCCTACAGGGGTGCGACACTCAAAAGGTTACCCAGGATCAACTAAGTTGGGTTAACATTCTTGAGATAGTCCCACAGGGGTGCAATACTCAAGAGGTTACCCAAGATCAACCGAGCAAGGTTAACGCTCTTAGAGATAGTCTGTACAGAGGTGTAATACTCAAAAAGTTGTCAAGGATCAGTTAAACAGGTCAACACTCTTTGAGGTAGTCTCTGTAGGGGTGCAACACTCAAGAGGTTACTTGGGATCAACCCAGTAGGGTTAACGCTCTTAGAGGTAGTCCTTACAGGGGTGCAGTACTCAAAAGGTTGCCCAGGATCAGCAAAGTAGGGTTTACACTCTTTAAGGTAGTCTCTATAGGGGTGAGACACTTAAGAGGTTACCTTGAATCAATCGAGCAGGTTAAAGCTATTTGAGGTAGTCTCTGTAGGGATGCGGCACTTCCCTATAAGGGTACGACACTCAAGAGATAGCCCAGGATCAGCCAAGCAGGTCAACACTCTTTGACATAGTCTTTGTAAGCGTGCGGCACTCAAAAAGTTACTCAGGATCAATCGAGTAGGTTAACATTCTTTGAGGTAGTCTCTATAGGGGTTCGACACTCAAGAGGTTACTCAAGATCAACCAAGCAACGTTAATGCACTTAGAGGTAGTCCCTACGGGGGTGCTGCACTCAAGAGGTTGTCCAAGATCAGCTAAGTTGGTTAACGCTATTTGAGGTAGTCTTTATAATGGTACAACACTCAAAAAGTTACCCATGATCAACCAAGCAGGGTTAACGATCTTAGAGGTAGTCCCTACAGAGGTGCGACACTCAAAAGGTTACTTATGATTAACTAAGCAGGATTAATACCCTTTTTTAGTCATCCCTAAATGAAAGTAGTACTTAAAAAAACTACCCTGTGATCGGCAAAGGTACGCTTAATGTATTTCAAATACTAAACCAAAATCCTTCAACCCACTCGACATCATTCAACTGATATGTTAAAAGACTACGTGAGTAAAGAATCTATCCCATGATTGGCAAAGGTGCACTTAATGTATTTCAATTACTGAACCGAAATCCTTTAACCTGCTTGACATCATTCAATTGATATGTCAAAAAACTACGTGAATTAACTTTCCCAAGTATATTAAACATGTCCTAAATGTCCAAAAAAGCTTCTTTTTAATAATATGCCCACTATCAAAACTTGGGTTATTTTTACATACTGTTGATTGTATTCAAGATGTTCTGAACATGATTTTTTCTAAAAGTCATATTACTAAACTAAAAAGTGTTTCTAAGAAGATTGGCATATATTATAAGGAAACTATAAATGAGATTTTCTTTAATGGAGGTAACATCATTTTGTTATCATCAGTTCATGCAGAAAGATAGGATAATACTTATAAACGATCAATAAAGGTGAGTAGGTATAAAGACGAACAAGTTAATAAGAAAGGTAAAACTTGTATTTATCTAAAACAACTATAGTATTGTGGTTTAAGATTTCAAAAAAGACAAAAGAAAATAACTTGCAAAAAAGAGAAATAGAAAAAATCATCATGCAGCTAGAGTAGTGTAAGAGGACTCCAAGTCAACATTGATGGCACTCCCCAAAGCCACAACACCAGTAGATGAGACCTTTCATAGTTGACGGACGGACTGAGGAGCCTCTCCCTAGGATGCCTAAGCTAAACTTTCATCAGAGCATGAGCAAGACTTTGTTACTGAGGAAGGGGGTCTCAAACAACAACTGGAGGAGTTCGAAGGGTGGCATTGGTGGCTTCAACGACTAGGGTTTGCTCTATAACATCATCTTGAGCTTGATAAGTTTTTCATTCAGGTCTTTGCCTATTAGAGATTATGTCCTACATCCATCATAGGTCGATCTCCAGATAACTCTCCTTGAAGAAGCCAACTGATCTACAGAACCTCTCTGCTATACCCTGGTAAAACCCTCGGTGTGACAGGCAGACCAAGAACCTCGTAGTTATTGAACTTGATCAGCCACGTTTGCCCTAATTTGTTCAACTAACTGCCTTTTCGTCTAGGCCGCTATAAGTTACCTCGCCAGATCATTATTTTAATTGATCAACTCAGTGGCCCAGCTATCTGTAATGGCCAAAGAGTTGGCCATCGCTTATTCCAGCAACCATTTATGCCTCTATAATTCTGACAACGACTCTCCGCCTTAGCTCGTCCAATTTCAAGCCCCTTTATTGGTTCAGCCAACTTCCGCACCTTTTCCCACTCTTGATCGGCTTTGCTCCTGGCTTGCTACACTTTTTATCTCACTATTCTAAGGCTCTCCTTAGGTTGATGGGCTATTGTCATTATATTTGTAATCTCGGTTTGAAACTGAGAAAAAATGAAGGCAGACTGCTAACAAAAATTAGTCAGATAAGATCAAGAAATAAAGAAAAGGATGAAGAAAAGAGAGAAAGAGGCCTTATGTTTAAAGCTGAGCCTATTGCATCTTGAAACCCTGTGATAGGGTCTAAGGAAGAGATTTGAGCTATCCAAGTGGGGTCCACATAATGCTCTAACTCTTACATCACTGGAACTATGTATGCCAAATCCCCCATTTGCTTAGGTATCAGTACATTGGGAGTCACAGTCAAATGAGGGCCTCTCTTATTAAAGGCACTCCTGAACCCCATGAGCAGGACTCCCTAATTAATCTGGGAGGTTGAGGGGAAGTTTGCATCGGTGTCTAAACCAGAGTAGTCTGCCCTCTACCTTGAGGGCTGACTTAAGGAAGGTGGGGAGTCATGCTCCTTCCACTACCAAAGACCCCTAAATCTCAACCTTTCTGAGGCATTCCTCAGCACTTACCAGCTTGGCCCACCTTGCTTAGCCATTCCTGCAAAAAAAAAAAAAAAGCAAGTTAAATGAAATAACAACTCAGATCAAAGGAAAAATGCATGAATAACTTAAATGACTTACGGCGTCTACGAGATGGTTCACTAAGGGCCTCAGATATCAAACCTAATTCCACAAGGCTTGAATGAGATAGAAGGTTTTGCACCAGTGATATGTGTGAAAGAGTAGCTCTAAATATAGCACGACGATTCTCAAACACCTCAAAGACAGTCGCCCAGGTTTCTGAAACTCATAAAAGTTAATAAATAGGAAGAGAAAAGATGGTAACTAAAGGACTAAGGAAGGGAAAGAGAAAGTTGTGTTCAATACAAAGTCTGAATGAACGACCTAGTTTCCTTCCATTCGCTTAGGGACAACGTGACCTCATTCACCCCAGTAAAAAACCAATTGCCCTTCCAGTTCTTGATTGAAGAGGGGTGGCCAAGGATGAGGAAGCCCATAGAAAGAGAGGTAATAGAAGCCCCTCTCTTCCCCGGCACTACTCTTAAAGTGATATAGATGGTGTAACTGTTGATAGTGGGGTGAGGACAGACTTGCCTTTGCCTACAAGACATACAAACCTGTCAAAACCCTCTAAGAGTTAGGACCCATTTGAGAGGGAGCTACACCTAAATGAGCTAACATTTTGGTGAAGTAAGGCTGCATGGGTACCCTAAGACAAAGCTGGAGGAACTCAGTATGGATCGCCACTTCCCCTTTAGACGGCCTAGATGAAAAATCATAAAGTGAGTGGAGCTTAAGGGTTACTGAGTCGGGAATGTTGTAGGTCGCTCTTAAAGAGTCTAGGTTTGCTTGAGTCATAATAGATATATGATATCTCTGGTCCAGTTCAAATTCCAAGACTTCAACATCAGAAAGCCTAAAAGTTCATGAGTAGGATCCACATGGTCAACCTCAATACCTAAGATTGATTCGGGGTCATCAACAACCATTAATGAGGTGGAGGCTATATCACCTGCTAAGGTAGAAGCCACTTTACCTTTATTAGAACCACCTATCCTTCTAATAAGTGGAACCTCAGAGCTTTCAATGCTTTCTTCAGTAGCCATGTTAATGGCACGGATACCTAAGCTATCTCTATTTCTTGAAGCCACTAAAATTAAATCTTTCTAGGAATTAAATAATAGCAAGGGTAAAACAATAGGGCAACCATACCATAGAATGAGAAAATAAAGCAAGAAAAAGACAACAATGAGATACTAGAAATGGTATATTAATGGGAAGTGCAAATAAAACACACAATGGAAACATATAAAAAAATTAGGTAGAAAGTAAAAATGGCAAAGAGCATGAAAAGGGAAAGAACTAACCTTTTGAAGCGTAGAAATGACAAATACGCCTTACTAAAATTGGTCACCACGAGCACCAGAAAACATCTGAAATAGAAGCCTTCAAAGATTATAATTTGTTTGAAGAATATGACAATAAGTAAGAGGGAAAGTTTCACCAAAATAAAGGCTTTTTATAACCTTTGGGTTAAAGAGAATCGTGATCGTTCAGTTGGAGCGAAAGGTTATAATTGTTGCACAAATTCAAGAGTTGTCATTTCAAAAGATTGACATTTCATTTCACGTCAGCAGACACCATCAATGCACGTCTCCTCAGTTGCCTATAATCTGGACCGTTCAATTCAAAAATCAACAAACCAGATCTTCTGAGCCGCCTTAACATCACTTTGATTTTGAATAAATGCGATGTCCCATATCATGCTCCTTCATCCACACGATGCAAGGTGAATCAATGGTTGAGATTGATCTGTACATTCTGATCACCTCTTGATATACTACAGGCATGACATTTCAGGATCTATGTCATAATGAGTCATAAATGTCAAAGATTCAAAAAAAAGAATATGAAGTAAGCGTAAGGTAAACAGAAAGCAACCTGCTTAGAGCCAGCTGAACCTTATCAAAATGTGCAATAGATAATGAACACCTATAATGTATATACTAAGGCAATATTCTAGATGCCAATCAACAACAGTATAACCTGTTCAAAGGCAACTAATCTGCTTGGGTTTCTTCTGGGACAAAGCACATACCGAGCAGGAAAAGTAAACAAGAGTAAAGTTTTCAACTTTGATTAATCAAAATTAGAAATTAGTGGATCCCTGTTCCCCCCTGAAAATCCTAAAGGCCCAATTAACAAGCCTATACCCTGCTTTACCCAAATAGGTAGGTCTAAATGCCCAATATCAGGGCTAACTACCATCTTCACTTAAGGGAATAAGCCTAAAAGCTCATAACATGCTCAAAATATCGTCTTGTCACTTTGATCAGCTCAAGATTTGCCCAAAATTAGACCACATTGCATGGCTTCACATGGCTAGTACTCGAGGTCTTGACCAGGTCAATACAGGAACCTCGAGCAGCTAACAACAGATGGACTGAGCCATTTATCCACAATAATTTCCAAGGCTACATGGACTTTTGAAAATGCCGAGCAGCTTAATCGTCTAAATCAAAAGTTCAACTTCCCAACCATGAAAGAAATGTTAGGTTAATGACTCAAATAAGGGAAGTCTTTAATTGTAACCACCTGTACCACCATCAAAGAAAGACCTTTGAATTTAGGAGACAACATCCTTCAAGTCACGCCAAACAGACATCCTGATCGTCCACCCTTATTCACGCCGAGCAATCCGATGATGGCCTAAATATCCATCTACAGAAGCCTTATAGACCCGATGCTATATAAGGACAAGAAACAACTAGAAACATGTTTTGACTTTTCAAACCCCATACAAAACAATTCTCTCAACATTTTCCTTATTTTCACATTTTCTACTAGAAGGTTAACTTAAGCATCGGATGGTTTTCGTTAGAACCACCATTATCGAGGTCTTAACAAAAGTGTTTCCTTGGTATTTACAACGGGTAATAGGAAAAAGAAGTCCAGAAAGCCCAAGATCAAAGCCCACTGAGACATGGCCTAGAGTTTTGTTGCCTCATAAAATAAATTCAAAACTTGTTGGCCTGAAAGAACTTTTTTTTTTGTCAACACATTATTTCAATCATATGTTAAAACATATATTGTCAAGTACTTATAAGATATAAATTATTAACAAGAAAAATACAAAATTAAATATAAAGAGAATGTAAGAAAAATTGGCGTTAAGCATAGTAAAAGCATGCTAGAGAGCATTGTCCTACAGGTAAATAGTACTCCACTTGTGTGGATAATGATGGATCTATCTGACTTCAAGATACAATCCAATGTTCACAGCCTATCTCCATCGATAAAACCAACTCCTAATAGTCATAGTTGCTCAAAATATAATATAGAAAATACTTAGTTTATATTTTATACGTAAATACTTCTCATTTTTCTTTTTTCTTCTTTACTTTCACTCTTGCGCACGCACACACACCTTCTTCTTCTCTTATTTTTTATTCACACACTATCTCTGAAGAAGGTTTAGCACTTGTTATATAGTGGTAAATAAAGGTTAATGTATTAATATCAATATTAATTTAGTATTGTTACAAATTTAAATATTTTGTAACTCCATTATTAATATATAATTTATCTTTAAAGTTTGTAACTCTAAGAATTTATTTTTACTAATATGAATTTGAATTTTAAAAATGTAGCTCCGAGAATTTTATTATTTGTGTTAAGTATTGTAACTTCGCAATTATTTTAATACATATAAAACTCCCATATAATAATATAAATATTTGTAATACAATTAAACTAGGTTTAAAGGCTAATTTAAATATATTATAATTACTATATAATAATAATTTATAACTTGTAACTTACATCATAAAAGTTTTATTTAAATTAAATTAACTTTAGAAAGATTTAAAAAGTTTTGAAATTTTTTCTCCAACCGATTTGTGTTTAATTTGCAGGCCAAAAAAATATTCAGTCTTCCTCGAGTTTTTTATTTTAAATTCTTTTTTTAATTATTATGCAATCTTAAGGAGCTCTTCAGGAGTCCCAATTAGATTCATATCATTTACATATATAGCCACAATAGAAAACTCAGATTCTGACTTCTTTATAAATACACATGGACATATTAGATTATTAATATATCATTTCTTTATCAAATATACGCTTATATAGTTGTACCACATGCCCCTAGATTATGTTAATCTGTACAAAGATATTTGTAGCTTGATTGAATACAAATTGTCATTTTATGCTTCAAGCATGTTGAATACTTCAAGAATTTTTATATAAATATTTATGTCAAGTGACCTATATAGCTAAGTTAGCACTACACTATAAGTTGCATATCTAACTTTTTTAGGACTGCCAATGTTATTAAAATCAAATGTAATTATGTCCATCGTGGGGTAATTAGTTTCATCAATACTACGTTTCTTCAAGAAACCTTGATCAACGAGTCTTATTTTGTATTTGGTGACCACGTTGTTTTTGTTATTTTCCATATAAAACCTATTTATATCTATAAATTCGACATCATCAAGTATTTAAACTATAGGTTTAAATACTTTATGGTTGATTGTAGAAGTCAATTCTATTTGAATTGCTTTTTTCGTTGAAGTCGGTTTATGCCTTTCTTTGCATTAATTCGTAGTTTATAGCTCAAAACTATTATTCATAATTTCAGTAGCTATTACTAATGAGTACACATTATCAACAATTATTTTATTATATTTTCACATTTCTTATGTAAGCATAATTTGTACATTTTTTTCTTAGTTTGAAATTCTTGTGCCTTTTATGGGGCTAATGTTTCTTTTGGGATATATGTTTTTATAGAGATCTGTGTATTTTCAAGGGCTTGTGTCTCTTTAGGGACTTGTATTTCTTCAAAGACTTGTGTCTCTTTAAGAACTTGCCTATCTTTAAGGACTTGTATCTCTTTAGGGACTTTTGTTTGGGGATCTAATATACATGGGTGTATACACGTGCAATTGTGTTTATTGCATAAAGTACGTATCACATACATATTTAACGCTGCGAAATAATTAAATCATACAATAAACACAATAAATAATATGTTAATCACATTAATATATTTAAAGGGTTAAAAAATCACCATAACGTGTAACGTTATACACGTGTTTCCTCAGAGTCCGCCTGGAGACCAACTCGTTGTCTGTTCTAGTCACCAACTCGGTGGGCTTGGTAAGTTAGAATGACAGCTCTAAAATTTAGCACGGGATTAACCCTTAATCCTTGAAAATGGCTGGTTTTATGTATTTTTTCTTTTATCTAAAAGGAAATGAAATGAAAATTGAAAAAATTCATAATTGGTACTTTAGGCACCAAAATAAAAAAAATGAAACAATTTCATTTCTTCCATTTCTTCGTACACTCTCGGCACAACAAGAAAAATATTGACAGAATTTCTATTTGATTCTTGTTTCTTTCATTTCTTCTCGACACCTTATAAAGAAAAATGAAACACTTTCATTTTTTCCTTACACGGCACACACAACACACACATATCTCATATTATATATATATATTAAAATAATAATATAAAAAAAATAAATGGATGACAACTATATGTCATCTTTTAATATAATAATATTATATATTAAAATAATATATAATATAATAATATATTATAATTAGATATTTTAATTATTTAACAATTAAATAATCAATGCATGAAATGATTATTTTGCCCCTCATGAATAGTTATCAAGTCTACCCCTTAGTGGGTTCTACCAAATCCCACACTTGAGTAAACTCAACCGAGGGTCCTCAATGCACCACGTGTCATTATACAATTAGAAAATAACAAATATTGACTAATTATTGTATTTAACGCTTAAATACAGACACGCACACATTCTTGTAGTAGTGCTAGCTGTTACTAGATTAAACAATTTAATCTAGTATGCTGCCCCAATACACAACGAGTACATTCCTTAGGTCTACGCCCGATTTGTCAGATGGAACTATTCCATGAGTACGTGAACAATGTCCTACGCATACGTCACAGATATTATAAATTAGCTCATTGAACCATCCAAGTTGAGGTTACAATGCATACGTATAGTGCTTCCGTCATGATATCCTGGATGTGCGGGGATATAGATTATCATCGTCAAATCCTCATCTGCTCATCCATGTCATATCCCCAGACTTGTATCTCACTGAACAATATATGCAAACTCATTTGCCATATTATTCCACCCTGGAAAAAACTCTTTCTTAGGTTTAATTTTTGTAGTCACAAGGCTTTCTGATATAAAGTCTCAAAGCATCTGGATATCTAACTCCCTATGCGAGTTGACGGATCCCATATTTGTACACATATAACTCAATAAGCATCGGACCATACCCAGTGACACCCAGCGGTCACACCATGAAAGGTATGTGACATATGTGGAACCAAAGTATGGTGGATCACTTACAAGCCCACCGTGGCACTCAGGTCAAAGGACCACGTAAACTACTCAACTCGAGAGGACCATCCATTGACAGCTTATATAGGGTGTCTATTAGAGGCCCTCATGAGTCTGTCTTATATCCAGTCCTAACTAGATACTTATATGTCAATACGAGCTCCAAGCTCATGGTCGGCTAGAAAAAACCATCTATACCCTATATGTACGACATATGTTAATCTAAATAAAAATATCCACCAACAGACCCGTATTGACAAAAATAGATCAGGGACAATATTCGAGAACATACTTGCACAATTGAAATTTTGTAGCACTTAATTGCAACTCTTGCAATTATACAGTTACCAGTATATTCCCAAGTCTATGTCCCATTACAAATAAGGCTCCAACTCTTAGATCTTCGCTGATTATTATAACCAGCTAACAATTAGCTGTGCTAACATTTAGCATTTATATCTTTCAGCGTGGCTAACTGACACTTTTGTCTTTTTAGAGATTTATGTCTCTTCGGGGAATTATTTCTCTTTTTCTTCTTGTGTCTCTTTAAAAACCCTTAACTCTTTTACTTGTTGTGTTTTAGAGAATATAGATTTATTAGCTCGAGTATCATTTTTAAAAGGATCCCAATTTTTCACTTTCTTCTACCCATGGAATAATATCTTTTGAACCAAATGGTCTTCCATGCAATAGATAATTTATTTTCTATCTTTTATTAGATTGTTCTAGAAAAACAATCACCTAGATTGATGTATTGGTAGTAGTTATATATGACTTGCTTATTTTTGATATATCTATAAATGTATTTAATAATTCATTTACAATTCTTTAAAAATGAACAATCCTTCGCAACTCATTTTTACATTGTTTTGTATAAAGATCCAAATAAGATATAGTGATATTTTTCAAGAAAGTTTATGCAAAAATTTAGGAGGCATTTTTCTTTCCACTAAATGGTGGGAATATTGTCTCATCAAAATGACAATCTGTAAATCATGAAATAAACATATCACTTGTCAAGGGTTTAAGATATATTATAATTGATAGTGAATTAAAATTAATATAAATCCTCAAGCAACGTTGAGGTCCCAACTTAGTGTACTATAAGGATGACTAAGGATTTTGCTAATCTATTTTATACGTGAACATGTGACACAAGATGTTCTATATCGATTCTCATTAAAGTAGTCATCAAATGTCTTAGATGTAATCTCCAACATTATCCAAATATATGATTTTAATAGGGTAATTTAAGAATGATGCCTTTAATGTAATGATCTGTGCTAGTAATGTAGCGAATGCAATATTTTGCATAAATAGTAAACAAACATGTGATCACCGTATAGATGTACTAATCAAAATCATAAAGTTATATATAAAAAAATCATTTTGGTGAGTGAATTGGTCCACAAATATTTTCTTAAATCATTTGTAAAAATGATGGATATTTTAGACCAATCTCAAAAGATGATGGTTTAACTACATGTTTGGCTTGTGAGCAAATGGTAAAAATATTCTTATTAAATAACAGAATCTTTGGGTTCTTTAATTGATGTCTATGAATATTTTTAATAATCATACACATCATAATTGATCCTAGATGGCTAAAGTGGTCATGCAATAATATAAATATTTTTAAATCACTAAATTTTGCTTCATTCTGCATAGCTTTCAATTGAATTTATGATTGTATAATACAAACTAAATAATAAGATATGCATTTCTTTTTTAATACATTAGAAGTAATGCCAAGATATTCACATTATTTTCACTCAAAGTCTTAATGTAATATCAATTTTGATAGATATCTTTAAAATTAAGTAGATTCTTCTAGATCTACTTTTATTTTAGATTTTCTTTTAAAATGATTTGCGAGTCCTTCACCATTAAATATTGAGCTTTCAAACTCTCACGTAGGTGATGATAAAGGAAAATTATATATCTCGACTTATTTTGTAGAGACACATCATTTTCTTTTATATTTGTCTCTCCCAAAAACATTAGCTTGGAAGTGCATTTTGGCATTCAATACCCATAATAGGTAATTGTTTCATAGGTATCAAGTGCAGGGATTTATAAATTTATCAAAGACATTTTTATGAGCTTTTGAATATGGAAGATCGGAATTAAAAATTAGTATGATGAAATGCAAATATTATTCAACAAATTCAAAATATAAATATCAAAAGAAATGTTTAAGAGGTATGGCTTTCTATGTATATAAAATAATTATTAGGAGGTAAATCTTTTTATGTATGAATAATAATGAGGAGGCATAGCCTTCCATGTAATGATAGTAATAAAAGAGCATAGCCTTCTATTTATTGATAAAATGAGAAGGTACGATTCTATATTCAATAGTGACTGAGAGGCATAGCTTTCTATACTTTGATAGTAAAGAGAAGGCATAGTCTTTCATATGAATAAGTAATTAAAGTAAAGAAATAAATTTAAAAATATAGAGCTCAATTTCTAATATAGAACTTCAATTATGAATTGATGATGTCAATTATTAAAACTTCAAGTTTTGACTTATTGATTTATTCTGCAAACTTCAAGTTACAGATACAATATTCGAATTTAAAAGAACAGAAATAATATATAAACATAAAATAACAAATACATAACTGTTAAAGTAATTAATGGGTGCATGCATCTAATTGTGTACATGCAAGTTGATTAATTTGAAAATGCATGTCCAACACATATTTACACAGCGGGATAACATGTAATTAATCAACAAACACACCTTAAAATGAATCAAATAGAGTAATAGATTCAAAATCATACCCTTAAGGAACTTCGATGAAGATTTTCAAATCAAAACTCACACAAAATCGATTTGTCAATCAATTATAAACTACAACAAATTGATTGTATTAAAGTACTAGAATGGTAGCTTTTCTTTGAGTTTCTAGCAAGAATTTTCAATTCTATCCTAAATACTTGGCCTTATGTCTTAAGTAAAGTGCAAGAAATGCCACACTTTCTTTTTCTAGTTAAAAGAAATGAAAAATGGACTAAAATGTGAACATTTTAAAATGTTGTCCACCTTGGCCGAATGAAACTCTTTCATTTCCTAATTTTATTCTCAAATAGACATGTTACTGATGAGCACTTGAAATTACACATTTAATAAGAGTTTTACATGATTTTTTTGTATTACTAGTGTATTTAATTTTCTTAACTTAAATATGTTTACAATATTGTACTTAATTATCTTTTAACTATTTTGTGGCAGGTTCGGTAAAATGAGCATAACTTTCTACTTAAAGATCCAATTGAGGTGATTCTTGATCCTGTGCAGATTTGACTCAATGGGCTAACATATTGTATTTACAAAGCATTTGAAATTCGAGTATTTAGAGGGTGAAAAATGGCCTAGAACAGAATTGATCTGCAGTACAGGCCCAGTTTGAACAGTTATCAGTATTTGGCCCATAAATATAGAAATACGTATCTAATACGTATGAGATCACTCAATTTGGAAAGATAAGAGACTTATCTACAACTTTTATGTTTTGAGTGACAGCTAATTCGGATCACATCAATTCCAAATTGGATAATCAAGTGGGTGCCTAAGTGATAATGAATGCAAATTATTTTGCCACCATTCTTGACTTTCATCAACCAAGTGGTTCCCTCCAAATTTGTCTCGATTTATCCATGTTTTTCTATAAATAGGTGGCTTGTTTATGCCTAAAGAATGTAATTAGAAAGTTAGAAATTAGTTCAAAATACTTGTCCTTTGTATCTATTTCTTTGTAAATTTATTTCTCTTGTTTACTATTAAATCATGTTATTTATTCTTCCATTTCTTTTCTTTTTCTTTAGTTTTATTATGTCCAAATAATTTTCTTTAAGCTAAGGTGAAAGGGTAAAGCTCTTGGCAAGGTAATAAGATATGTTTAATATTTATTCATGAATTTAATGCTTCATTTTTAAGTTATGCAAACTTATATATGATGTATTTATTTTGTTTGTAGAATTAATACCCTTTCTTCTAAAGTGGTGATTCTTGATTTATTATTGACAAACTTAATACTTGGCACAATAAATTCTTGAAACCATTTACAAGATTTGGTGTATATAACCTTTCTTGTAAAGTGGGAGTCTTGATTTATTGTAGACAAATAGAAAGATTGGCATAATAAATACTTGAACCCATTTATAAGATTTGGTGTATAATAATTGAAAGAAATAAATACTAATCAATATATAAATGATGATGAACTTTAATTGCTATATTTTCCGGTTGGAACCTCCTTTGTGTGAGGATTCCAATTGAGTTATAAAAAAAAATAAAAAGTTAAATATATTCTTACTTCTTATGCCAAGAGTGAATCCCCATAACCTTAGCTTTTTATTTGAATTGGTTAATTGAAATAATATTCGCAAACATCTTATACTGCATTAATTATCTTTAAAGTGTTTATAATTTATAATTTTAATTCTACTTCCCTGTGGATCGACCCCGTTCTCATCGGGTTATTTATTACTTCGACAATCCTGCACTTAGGAATAACTCCTATATTCTAGACGTGTCAAGTTTTTAGCGCCGTTGCCGAGGAGGTAACGTTAATATTTTATTTTGTTGTTGTTTGTTTGTTTCCAACCACACCAAAACTTTCAAAATCATCAAGGTTATGCACCATATGTCCCACCTCCTAGGAAAAATCTTGAAGAAACCTTGTATACATTCATTGAAAAACAAGAGTCTGTTAATTCTCAAAATGCTCAAACATTTGCTGATTTGAAAGATACTCTTGCTAAATTTGCATCTGCACTGAACATTCATGAGAAAGGAAAATTTCCTTCTCAACCACAGCCAAACCCCAAAGGACAACATAACTCAAATGCATGTAGTTTAGGAAGCCAACACATCGATCAAGTTAAAGCAGTTATCACTATTCGGAGTGGTAAAATTGTTGAAAAGGAAATTGTTGAACCTCATAAGAGTGATGAATCAATCTCTAAGGGTAAGGAAAGTGTTGAACCTACATCTAATGAAGAAAACAATAAACCCTTGCCTCCACCTCCATTTCCTCATGCATTACGTAATACTAAGAAGATGAATCACAATCCTGAAATTTTTGAAATCTTCAAACAGGTAAAAGTTAATATTCCTTTACTGGATGCTATTAAACAGGTTCCCTCTTATGCAAAATTTTTGAAAGATTTATGCACAGTAAAAAGAAAACTGAATGTGAAAAAGAAAGCATTTTTAGCTAAACAAGTAAGTGCCATTCTTCAGAACAATAATTCTTTGAAATATAAAGACCCTGGTTGTCCTACAATTTCATGTATTATTGGAAGTCATAAAATTGAACAAGCCTTACTTGATCTTGATGCTAGTGTGAATTTATTGCCGTATTCAGTTTATCAGCAGCTCAATCTCGGAGAGTTAAAATCAACATCTGTAACTCTTTTACTTGCCGATAGATCAATAAAAGTACCAAGAGGGACAGTGGAAGATGTTTTAGTTCAAGTTGATAAATTCATATATCCTGTGGATTTTATTGTCTTGGACACAGAACCTGTCAAAGGATGTAATCCGATACCTGTTATTTTAGGTCGTCCATTTTTAGCAACTTCTAATGCTTTGATTAATTGCAGAAATGGAGTAATGAAGCTTTCATTTGGAAACATGACATTTAAACTCAATGTTTTCAATATGTGTAAGCAACCATATGAAGGGGAGGATGAAAGTGAAGAATGCGACATGATTGAAACGATTGTAGAGGATTATATTCAAAAAGGGAGTTCTACCGATCCCTTAGAAATGTGTTTAATAAATTCATTTGAGTCAAATATACAATTAGATCCTAAAATCTCTTATATATGTTCTTTACTTGATTGTGCACAGGTGATTGAAAATAAAGGATGGAAACTAAAGTTTGAAGAATTGGGAGAAAATGAGGATAAACAAAATAAAATTTCAAAGTTAGAGTTAAAACCTTTGCTTGAAGGACTGAAATATGCTATTTCTTAGAGAGAAACAAACTTACCCGGTGGTAATCTCTTCTATACTCACAAGTGAACAAGAAGGTAAGTTGAGTGAATTATTGAAAATGCATAAAAATACAATTGGGTGGACTTTAAAAGACATAAATGGTATTAATCCTCTAATTTGCACACATAGAATACATCTAGAGGATAATGCCAAAACTTCCCAACAATCTCAAAGGAGATTAAATCCACATATGAAAGAGGTAGTGAGAGCTGAAGTTCTCAAATTACTTGAAGTAGGAATCATCTATCCTATCTCAGATAGTAAGTGGGTAAGTCCTACTCATGTAGTACCAAAACATCTAGAATCACAGTCATTGAAAATGAAAAAGGTGAGTTAATACCAACTCGAGTCTCATCTAGTTGGAGGATGTGCATAGATTATAGAAAGTTAAACTCGGCCACTAGAAAAGACCATTTTCCTTTACCATTCCTTGATCAAATTATAGAAAGAGTAGCAGGACATCCTTACTATTGCTTTCTAGATGGTTACTCTGGCTATTATCAAATTCCCATAGCACTAGAGGACCAAGAAAAGACTACATTCACATGCCCTTTTGGAACCTTTGCTTTTAGAAGAATGCCCTTTGGACTTTGTAATGCCCCAGCAACATTTCAGAGATGTATGTTAAGCATTTTTAGTGACATGATTGAGCATTATTTAGAAGTTTTCATGAATGATTTAACTGTGTTTGGAAATTCTTTTGATAATTGTCTTGAAAACTTAGAAAAGGTTTTAAAAAGATGTGAAGAAAAAAGTCTTGTATTGAATTGGGAAAAATGTCATTACATGGTTACTTCTGGAATTGTTTTAGGACATATAGTATCTTTTAAAGGAATTGAAGTGGATAAGGCAAAAGTCGAACTCATTACACATTTGCCTCCACAAAAAACAGTCAGAGAAGTTCGATCCTTTTTATGACATGCTGGATTCTATAGGAGGTTCATAAAAAACTTTAGTGCTATATTTAAACCTCTTTGTAACCTCTTAACAAAAGATGTATCATTTAAGTGGACTCAAGAGTGTCAAAATTCATTTGAAAAATTAATTGGCCTCTTAACATCTGCTCCTATCATACAATCTCCTGACTGGTCTTTACCTTTTGAGCTCATGTGTGATGCTAGTGACTACATTGTTGGTGCTGTATTAGGACAAAGAAAGGAAGGTAAATCCTATGTAATTTATTACGCAAGTAGAACTTTAAACAGTGCACAAATGAATTACATAACAACTGAAAAAGAACTACTTGCTGTAATATTTGCATTAGAAAATTTTCGTTTTTACTTAATTGGTTCCTCAACTGTTGTATTTACTGACCATGCTGCTGTAAGGTACTTAATGTCAAAACAGGATGCAAAACCAAGGCTGATTCGATAGATTCTATTGCTACAAGAATTTAATATCACTATCAAGGATAAGAAGGGAGCTGAGAATGTTGTTGCAGATCACTTATCAAGACTCACACCAGATTCATCAACAGAAATAACACCTATTAATGATTCTTTTCCCGATGAATTTTTATTTTTTACTGTTACAATGCCCTGGTATGCTAATATTGTTAATTTTCTTGTAACAGGAGAAATGTCACCTCAATGGAATGCTCAAGACAAAAGAAAATTTTTAACGGAGGTGAGAAAGTTTTATTGGGATGATCCTTATCTCTTTAAATATTGTCGTGATCAAATATTTCGAAGATGCATACCTGACAATGAGGTAAATAAAGTTATTGAATTTTGTCATTCTGAAGCATGTGGGGGACATTTTTCATCAAAGAAAACAGCTGCAAAAATCTTGCAGTGTAGATTTTATTGGCCCACTTTATTTAAAGATACACATGCATTTTGTATAACTTGTGAAAATTGTCAAAAGTTGGGATCAATTGCAAAACGAAACATGATGCCTTTGAACCCCATTCTTGTTATTGAAATCTTTGATTGTTGGGGGATAGATTTCATGGGACCATTTTCGTTATCATTTGGATTTACGTATATCTTAGTTGCAGTAGATTATGTCTCAAAATGGATTGAGGCTATTCCATGTCGACATAATGACCATAAAACAATCATGAAATTTTTGAAAGAAAATATCTTAAGTCGATTTGGAATCCCTCGAGCCATTATAAGTGATGGGGGTAAGCATTTTTGTAATAGACCATTTGAAACATTAGTGAAAAAAATATGGTATTACTCATAAAGTTGCCACCCCTTATCATCCTCAGACAAGTGGACAAGTTGAATTAGCAAATAGGGAGATAAAACAAATTTTAGAAAAAACTGTAAACCCAAATCGCAAAGATTGGTCTTTAAGACTAAATGATGCACTGTGGGCTTATAGAACTGCTTTTAAAACTTCATTGGGTATGTCTTCCTATATGATAGTTTATGGAAAACCTTGTCACTTACCTGTGGAACTTGAGCATAAAGCCTACTGAGCTATTAAAACTTTCAATGAAAATCTTAATTCTGCTAGACACATACGTAAATTACAAATAAATGAACTTGAAGAATTGAGAAATGATGCATATGAGAATTCAAAAATTCATAAAACTAAAATTAAAGCCTTTCATGATAAAAAAATTCAGAGAAAAACATTTGACACTGGTCAGAAGGTTTTGCTTTATAATTCTCAACTTCACATATTCCTTGGAAAATTAAGATCAAGATGGAGTGGCCCTTTTATTATGAAACATGTGTACCCTTATGGAACAATTGACATTGAAAATCCTAGAAATTGGAATGTGTTTAAGGTAAATGGACAAAGACTGAAGCCGTTTCTAGAAAACCAAGCTTTTCATGAAGAATTTACGTTCCTGTCGGATCCTTGTTACGAGACCAATTAATCTTTATTTTATATATTTACATATTTATATATATATATTCTTCTTCTAACATTTTTTTTACTTGCAGGTTAATTTAGTAGTTTTGTTAAAGTTTTGTTTTGCACCCCGGTTAAGTGGCGGATAACGGTACTCCGTGATATTTCAAATCGGTTTTGTCAGTTTCCCATAATTACTGATATATTCTCTTCTTCCCCCTTTTCTAAAAAAAAAATGGATGACATTCTAAAAAATTTGAAAAAGCGTTTTCCCTCATTACCTCAAAATTCCTTGAAGAAAATTTACCAAGCAAGATGTGAAAGATTAAGGTTATTAATGATTATGAATATACCTGTTGATTTACGTTGGTTAATTGAAGTCAAAGTTAGATTGACGGGTGAATTTTCAGACTCATTAATTTCCTACATGCCTGGCTTAGGTAAAAGCTCTTTTTCAAAAAAACGAAGAGCAAAACGATTAAATGTTTGTTACAAGTGTGCACGCACGACTTGCAACACACGTTGCCACACTTTAGGAATGGTGTTTGTAAATCGCGAAGATAAAATTAGGTTCATTAAGGATGGCCTGAGTAAGGAGTCTTTAGATAATATTTTATCGACTCTTGAGACGCATCCTAGTGGATATGTGCATATTGCAATTCATGAATTATGGGACATATTCCTAAAAGAACATGAGCGGTACAGTCTCGAGAATCTGACTTTAAAAGACTCTGTTTGTCAATTTATAAGAAAATTGGATGGAAAGCCTATCCCCGACCCATAGAGGGCGTTTAAGCCATTACTGGACGTAAACTCAGAGGAAGATGTGAGCCACAATCACAACTACTTGTATATATTTACTATAGCTGTTATTTTTAAATGTTTCATTTCAAACTCAAACGTTTTTTCAATAATCAACCACCTATAATCCTTTTTGAAAATTTTGCATTTTAAGCCGATAACCCATGTGACCTTTCCAGCTAACAAATTGAAAATTGGTAAAAGGTGTTGAATCTTGTATTTTAAGCCAATAGCCATGTGATTTAACTTTGCAATACCTTTTGGCTCTATAAATACATTGCATTATTTATGCATCTTTGTACAAACTCAAAATCATTCAAGAGAGAGGGTGAGTGTAATCATAGAAGGATCATCAACTCGTAAATTCACAAAAATTTGTGTCTTTTGTGGATCCAGCCCTGGAAAAACTAGTGAGTTTATAGAAGCAGCAGAAACCCTTGGTAAGATGTTAGCTGAGCACAATATTCATTTAGTAAATGGGGGAGGTAGTCTTGGATTAATGGGACGTGTGGCAACCGCTGCACAAAATAATAGCAGTCGAGTTTTGGGTATCATACCAAAAGCTCTAGTTGTTGGAGACATTGTAGGAAAAACAATTGGGGATGAGTTACAGGTATCATCAATGCATGAACGAATTTCTTTTATGCTTCGTAATGCTGATGCCTTCATAGCTCTACTTGGAGGTTTCGGAACATTGGAGGAAATTTTTCAAATTGTCTCATGGGCACAATTGCAAATCTATAAAAAAATCCAATTGGTTTGTTAAACGTTGATTGACAGGACCCGACCCGAGACCCTCTACTATAGATCCCAACGGCCCTGCCGGGCACCCCGACAGAAGTTCCTCCGAACCTAACTGGGTATGTTAAGAAATTCCGCGAGGCGAACCCCTTTTTAATTCTTGTTACTACTAAGAAGATCTAGTAATACACATGAAAACGACATCTTAGTTTTAAAAACAAACGGACAGAGTTTTTCTTATTTTTCAAAAAATCCATATAAACCTGCAAAGAAATTTCACTTCTAATTTCAACACATCTCAATTCTACCAATTCGGACCTCCGGTCCTTTTCAAATCAAATCCAACACAATTCAATTATTTCGTTAAATCACAAAATAAGCATAATCATAAAAAGTAAAAACGATCATCATAAACTGGAAATTTCTTCTTCTTGATTCAACACATACTTATAAATATACATGCCTACAACCATTATGCATAAAGTAAAGAGTGTCATTAGCACATTTACATATACAAAAATTATCTTTGGATTCGGCCCACTACTCGGCGATAGGAGAATCAGCAGCTTGCGTTCCAAGACTTGCACTTGGGAAAGGGGTTTAAAACATAAAACATAAAACGAGTGAGCTAAAGGAGCTCAGTGAGTGTAAATGAGAATTCAATTACAAGAATATTATACAAAGATAGCAATTTCTAAAGTACATGCAGAAATTATGCTTCTAAAACGGATGTAAAATTGTAAAACAGTTTCTAATATCATATGCTAATGAAATCTTGCCGAGCGGTTTTATCTACATCTTTGGAAAACTATATTCAGAATCTGCATAACATAATAACTGTTGTGTGCATATAAATGCATAAATGCTATCGATAAATCGAAAACTAGTAAAATTCTCGCTCGGCTATTTTCTTTCTAAACAGTACCAATGGTAACCCTAAAGCTCTATACCCACGCAGCGACTCAACTAGCACCGCATACATGAGTAGGTCACGGGGCACCTCAACTAGCAGCACCCACAGTGACATCTCAAGATATCTCACTGGCTACGCAGCAGAATCCTACATCGCATGCATATAGCGAGACAATATCCCGTACATATAGAGCGACTCACATGACTCGACATCCCGACTTCCCAGAGTTAGTGACACACCCCCAAGACCTGCCCATGTGCACGGGATACACCGGCCGGGTCTAATACAATCATCACCACTATAATCTGAGGGTACCAATGGCCTTAAAACAAATACAGAAATTTTAAAACTGTTTTACAAATCGATCATGTAAAAGCATGTCTATGAATATATCAAGATCATAAATCATGTTTATGCATCGAAAGCTCATAAAACATACATAGTCATTGTGCGAAAACAAAATAACAGAAAAGTAAAAAAATGGCAAATTTTCACTCACAACCGCTCCGCGCTCAATTTCGCTCCCGATTCCTGCTCCCGTTAACGCTCTCGGTTATCCTCACCTACGCGCCATAAATGACATTTAGAACCAAATCGAACACTAGAATCTCATTTAACTACTAAATGCCTTAATCGGCATACAAAGCCCGGATGTAAACTACTTCCCGATTTTAGTTACGGAGCCATAATCGAAACTAACTCACCATCCGGCGCCCTAAAAATTATTGAACACCTTATAATTTGATTGGACATACTTGCCCTTCACCTTTCCAACATGGATAATTATGTCCCATTTTCTTCATTTTTGGGTTTTTTCATCAACCATATACATTCAATTCACAATATGCATCATTTACACACAACAATTCAATTAAAACACCACTCAATTCCTAACTTCCCTAAAGTGGCAGAATTTCACCCTAGGTTCCAACACATTCATTTTCTCAATTTCTTGTTCCAATTACAACAAAATCATGCCAATTTCATTCTAAAGCCCTAATTACAATCAATTGAAATCTCTACAACAAAATCACCAAAAACCCCAATTCTCACCTTGCCAATTTTTTCAAATTGATGACTCCTTCAAGCTCCAAACTAGAATTCAACTCAATCTAAGCCAAGAATACACATAAGGACATCAATTAAAACATTCTTGAAATCTCACTTATCAAACTTATAAAAGATGCTTTTCTTACCTCTTTTTCTTGAATTTCCACTAATAGAGACTTCAATTGAACTTAGGGATGGGTTTGTAACCTTAATTTGGCTTGATTACACATGAAAAATCATGAAAACAAACTTGAGTAGTCACTATAGCAGCACCCCCCTTTGAAGCTCGAAATTCTCTTTTTTTTTTTGGCTAAGTGTTAGTTTTGATCTCTCTTCAAATTTCTACATACTTCTAACATATATATAGTGCTCCCTCAATTTACCATTTTTCCCTTCAACTTACTTAAAACTTCTACTTTGCCATTAGTTAAAAACTAATTATGTAATTAGTTCATTTGTAACTATCTAGTTAGAATAGTTCAAAGAACTAACTAGAACTTCTAACTTGGCAATCCATGAGATTTCTTCTAATTGGTCCATTCTCTAATATATGGATTATGTTTCTCAACAAAGGCTTGTTCCATTCATAACCCTTAAATAGAAATTCATGTAGTAAATTAGAATTTTCTTTTCCAAGCCAATAGAGAAAAATTCTAAAAATATTCTAGGGTCATCCAGCGCACCGATCGAGTGTGAAATTACCAAATTTGGTCTAATATCTCTCACGTGCACTATAAAGGGAATATTTCTAATAGGGTTAAAATCGAGTAACCCTACGCTGTCTTATTTGTTCTATACCGAAATCTAGGCACCAATACTACTAATAGAGATTGGATATTACATTGATGGTTTTTATAATGGGTTGTTATCTTTTCTTGACTATGCGGTGGAAAAACAATTCGTCTCATCTGCAGCACGACAGATCCTCATTTCTGCTTCAACTGTTGATCAGTTACTCGATGAACTACAAACTTTTACACCTCCATCTGATCCAACAATGAGTCAGATAGATTGGTATACTGATAACAGTGAAAAGAAACGCAAGATAGATTTGACGCTTCATCTGTAGCCTATCTATTTCTTTGTATTTTTAAGCTTTTTGTGTGGCTTGTTTTATTTTGTTGTAGGTTTAATTTTCAATAAAAGATGTTTCAGGTGATATCTTCTATACTTTACTCTTTCTATATTTTGACATTAAGGACAATGTCTCAATTTGGTTGGAGGGGAAGATAGTTGATATTATTGTTATCACCTTGTTTACTAAAAAAAATAAATTATTATTATCATGAATGGCGTGAGTAAAATGTTTATTTATGTATTCTTGAGACGCATTCTAGCTCTAGAATGGCAGAGTAAGGAGTACATTATAAACTTTTGAAACACATTCTAATTGGTTTATTTTTAATACATTTTGTGTATAAATGTTTGTTGCTTAAGTTCTTGGTAACTCTTGCATAAATAAATTTGTTTTGCTATCGATATATGATTTCAAAGTTGTTAGTTTAAATCACTTTTTCTATCTAGGTTACTAAAGAATAACTTCTGAAATTATTTCTTGAGAACAATACTAAGCCTTGTGGTAAGATGGATGATTCAATATATATAGCCAAGAGAATTTCCATGTTTAAGTATACATATTATTTTCTAAACTCACATATCTTTTGTGAGTGAGTGGAGAGGTTTGAGATAACAGCTTACGAACTTTCATTGATATTTTGAAATGGTTAATTGTTATTTGGAATGACATTATTTGGGATGATGAATGATTTGGTTGCTTAGTTGAAGGATAAAAAAAAAATTGGGAAAGTATTATGGTGATAAATTGCTCTTATTTTGTTATGATTCCTTATGTCTTTCAAAAAAGAAAAAGAAAAAAAAAGAAAGAAAAGAAGTCAATTCAGTTCAATAAAGTCATTAGGAAGTAATCTTATCACCGAATTCTATATTCGTAAGATTCGCATTAAATAATTAAAGTCTTGAAACTTTCATTTGGCAATAATGGTTTGACTCTAAATATTTGATTTTCCTATCTTTGGATCAATGTTAGTTTGTCTGTCTGTCCTTAAATATAACTTTTTCTTGAGCGATTATCTGTTTTTCAACTCTATGAGTGAAATCCTAAGCCATTAAACAAGTTATTCACCTGTAAGGATATAGAGTTGAGGCTTTTACTTGGAAATGTTTTAAGGCTATATATGTTGTGGTTTATGGTAAGAAGACTTTGGCTTAATTCACACACACACAAAAATATTTTTGGAAGTTATGATTGAAATAACCTTTATAGCGATTGTGATTTTAAACTGACGTTTTGTTTGAAATACTTAGGTAGTGTTCAAATTTTATTTATGCTTGAATTGCTAGGGACTAACAATAAGCCAGCTGGGGGGTGTGATGAACACTTAAAATTACACATTTAATAAGAGTTTTACATGATTGTTTTGTATTACTAGTGTATTTAATTTTCTTAACTTAAGTATGTTTACAATATTGTACTTAATTATCTTATAACTGTTTTGTGGCAGGTTCGGTAAAATGAGTATAACTTTCTATTTAAAGATCCAATTGAGGTGATTATTGATCCTGTACAGAGATGACTCAATGGGATAACATATTATATTTCATAAAGCATTTGAAATTCGAGTATTTAGAGGGTGAAAAATGGCATAGAACAGAATTGATCTGCAGTACAGGCCCAGTTTGAACAGTTATCAGTATTTGGCCCATAACTATAGAAATATGTATCTAATACGTATGAGATCACTCAATTTGGAAAGATAAGAGACTTATCTACAACTTTTATGTTTTGAGTGACAGCTAATTCGGATCACATCAATTCCAAATTGGATAATCAAGTGGGTGCCTAAGTGATAATGAATGCAAATTATTTTGCCACCATTCTTGACTTTCATCAACCAAGTGGTTCCCTCCAAATTTGTCTCGATTTATCCATGTTTTTCTATAAATAGGTGGCTTGTTTATGCCTAAAGAATGTAATTAGAAAGTTAGAATTTAGTTCAAAATACTTGTCCTTTGTATCTATTTCTTTGTAAATTTATTTCTCTTGTTTACTATTAAATCATGTTATTTATTCTTCCATTTCTTTTCTTTTTCTTTAGTTTTATTACGTTCAAATAATTTTCTTTAAGCTAAGGTGAAAGGGTGAAGCTCTTGGCAAGGTAATAAGATATGTTTAATATTTATTCATGAATTTAATGCTTCATTTTTAAGTTATGCAAACTTATATATGATGTATTTATTTTGTTTGTAGAATTAATACCCTTTCTTCTAAAGTGGTGATTCTTGATTTATTATTGACAAACTTAATACTTGGCACAATAAATTCTTGAAACCATTTACAAGATTTGGTGTATATAACCTTTCTTGTAAAGTGGGAGTCTTAATTTATTGTAGACAAATATAAAGATTGGCATAATAAATACTTGGACCCATTATAGATTGTGGCAATCATTATGCAATTAGTATAGGTGCCTTTTGAGCTTGAATATATACTTAGTGTAAATAGCATTTATTTGAGAATCAGAGTGAACTATGTCTTAAACTTAATTTCTTTGACAGAATTTAAACTACTATACATATAATAGCAATGAAGACTTGGTTTTATTAGTTAGCACTATTAATAGCTATGTGCTTGCATCTTAATTCTCATGAGAGTTTTAAATAACAACTCTATTCTCATAGTCACAGCCTCATGGTGACTCTCACTTAAGTGAATCCTCTAAGGGCATATGTGACCTATGCCTCGTAAAGTATGCTTGCCTTGGACTTATTAGGGTAAATACCCTCTTAAATGTCACATCATAGCACTTCTTGCTAGGGATGAGTGGAAGCAAACCTTCTTTAAGATATGCCTATATATGTAGTGTTATAAAATGTATGCAATATGGATTATTCCTACTCATTGAACCTTTTTCATAAGGTCTCCAATCACAAAGGTTGGGTTGCCTCCCTAGGTGACTCCTTGGCATATTTAAGCCAATTCCTAAGACAATTCTAAGATGACTTTCCTTGAAAACCCTTTTGTTAATTGATCAGCTATATTCAATTCATACTTGACATACTCCAAAGTAATAACAACATTACTTAAAAGACTTTTAACAGACTTGTATCTCACTGTAATATGCTTGTTCATCTTTTTATTTGTATGAGATTGCTTCACTAAATTCATAATAGCATTACAATCACAATGTATTGGAATTTTAGATAAACTTCTACCTACAATAGATTTATCTATTATAATACTTTTAATCCATTCAACTTCTCTACAATCTATATCACGAACTATAAGTTCAGACTTCATGTGCTTCTTGCAATTATTGTTTGTTTCTTAGAACCCCTAAGATATGGCTGCTCATCCTATAAAAAATATATAACCACTTGTAGACTTAACATCTACGTTATTAGTTATCCAATTTGTATCACTATACCCTTCTCTCAAATAAGGAAAACCTTGATAATAAAAGGAATAGTCAATGGAACCTTTAAGATATTTGAAAATTCTCTTTAAAGCATTTTAATGTTCATTTCTAGAATCATGAGTATATCTACTAAGTCTCCCCGTGGCATATGATATATTAAGCCTAGTTTTATTGGCTATATATATATAATAAAGATCGTATCATTTAAGAATACCACAATTAAGATATAGGTTCTTCTTGATTGTTTTTCAACTCTATACTAGGATTATAAGTTGTAGAGACAAATCTATTATAAAAGTATATAAATTTTCTTACTATTTTCTTGATAGAATTTTGTTGATCTAATATAACACCTTTTGAGGTCTTTCAAATTCTTATATCTAGAATCAGATGCTTCTCCCAAATCTTTGTTGTCAAAATTCCTAGATAAATAAGCTTTTACATCATTTACTATCTCCAAGTTTTATCTAAATATCATTTACATATAAACTTAATATAATATCAGCTCCATCATTTTTTCAAATATACATAGTTTTCAAACTCATTTATCCTAACACTATAATTTATAATCACTTTATCAAAAAATTTATGTTATTGCTTTGTAGCTTGCTTAAGACTATAAAGAGATTTTACTAACTTGCAAACTTAATGTTCTTGATCCTTTACTATAAAACTTTCAAGTTGTTTCAAATATATTTCTTCCTTTAAATTTCTATTTAAGAAAGTAGTCTTCTCATCCATTTGATAAATGACTAGATTATGAATTGATGCTAAGACAATCAAGATCCTAATTCTTGTAATACTAGTACTAGTAAATATGTTTTAAAGTAATTTATTCCTTCTTTTTATGTAAAACCTTTAGCTACTAACCTTGCTTTATACTTATCTATAGTACCATCAGGTTTAAACTTTTTTCTAAATACCTACTTACAGTTTATTACCTTGTTTCTAGGAGTAAGATCCATTAAAGCTCAAGTATTATTTTGAATAATAGAATCAAACTCATTGTTAATGGCTTCTTTCTAAAAAGGTGCATCTGTAGAACTATAGCTTCTTTATAAGATGCTAGATTTCCTTTTACTAGAAAAGTATATAAATCTTCTAAAAAAATGTTAACTATTCTAGGTCTTTAAATTCTCCTAAGTTCAACTTGAGATTCATCAAAAGTTTGATTATAACTTATAAGCTTCTTCACTTTGATTTTAAAAGGAAAAATATCTTCAAAGAAAGTTGCTTCTCTAGACTCTATTATGGAATTATTGAAAATTCAACTAACTTCAGAATTTATAATTAAAAATCTATTCATACTATTATTTTGGGCATAGCTTATGAAAATAGAATCTATAATTTTAGGGCCTATCTTCTTTCTCTAGGGATTGGGAATACCAACTTTTGCTAGACACCATTACATTTTAAGAATATTAAGATTAGGAGCTTTACCCTTCCAAACCTCATAAGAAGCCTTTTCTTGATCCTTTATTGTTACCCTATTTAGTATAAAACATGTAGATAACATTGCTTCCCCCCACAAGTTCTTGGATAAATCAAAACTTAACAACATTGAATTCACCATTAAAGTTCTATTTTTTCTTTCAGCAACACCATTAGATTATAGTGAATATGGAGGGTTACCTAATGTATAGTTCCATTCTCTTTACAAAATAGTATTAAAACCACTAAATGTATATTCTCTTCCTCTATCAAATTTAAGTTTCTTAATCCTTTTCTCTAAATAATTTTCTACCTCATTCTTATACACTTTGAATTTATAAAAACCTCATCTTTTGTTTTAGTCAAATATACATAACCATATTTTGAAAATTCATCAATAAATGTCACAAAATATTTATTACCACATCTAATGAGTTTTTTTTATTAGAATCACAAACATCACTATGTATAAGTTCTAAAACTTGAGCATTCCTTTCTACAGACATAAAAGGCTTTCTAAATTTTTTGGCTTGCATACAAAGTTTACATTTATGTTTAAAATCAATTTGCGTCTTAGGATCCATCATTCATTTAATCTTCTTTAAATTCACTTGACAAAGTCTCTCATGCCACATATTAACAGTTTCAATACTAAAACTTCAAAAAATTTATTGGAACTTAAAACATTATATTTAAACAGACCATCATAAACATATCCTTTACCCACAAATACATTATTTTTGGAAAACATTACTCTATTAGCCTCTAACACAATTTCGTATCCTTGTTAGACTAAAGAAGATCCATTAATACGATTTCTCCGCACTTCAAGTACGTGCCTCACATCCATAGGAGTTTAAATTTTTTCAAAGGCCATATTTGATTCAATATCTCCAACACCAAGTATTTGTACGGTAGACTTATTGCCTAAAGTCACATTCCTCCACTAGAGTGCTGATAATTTTTAAAACTCACTCAATCAAAATAAACATTGACATTTGCACCCCAAATCTAACCACTATTCATTATTTTCAAAAGTAAAATGAACGTTTAGAATATTAGGATTATACCTAATAATGGGTTCACTCAAAACACCCTTGTTTTTTAGTACATGTACTTGGTCCTAATATCTTTTTCTAAATATTTAAGCTCAGACTTACAATTCTTAGTCTTCTTAAAGTAACAATTATATGGTTGGTCATTCCACAAACATAGTATGGCCTATCTTCCGTACTAGCAGAATTCTTAGGATTGTTATGGTGAGAATTTTGGTTGATCTTAGTAGAACGATATCTAATGTAATTCTTATTATTCTCTGAGCTTTCTACTAGGTTTAGTCTAGTAGTCTCGTTTTCACTCACATCATTGGACCTATTTTTATCTTCAATTATAAATCAATTAATCATTTGTACTATAGTAAGTTCTCCTTATTTATGCTTAAGAGATTTTGCAAAATCAGATCAAGTAGTAGGTGACTTATCTATCAAACAAGATCTCTTATAATTTTCACTAAGTTTAGTGTCATTTTTCTCAACTTTTCTAAAAAATTCTTGAAACTCAAGAATTTGAACATTCATGAGTTTTAAATCTATCATATTATATTTATTAAAACTAGACACAACAAATCTATCTACACTAGTGTTTTCTATCCCAAAAATGACTTTTTGAAAACTATTCATTTTCTTATAGAATCCTAAAAAAAGGGAATATGCAATCTAGATATATAACACAACTTGTTAAAATAAAATAACCAAAAATAAAAATATATGCAATATAGTAAATATCAATTCGAATTGAAGAAACTATAAAGTACCAACTAATTATATAAATTAATTAAATATATATTAACACCTTTGAGAGAATTTTTTTTGCTTATAAAATAAAACTCTTTTTAAAAAGTGTGAACAATTTAATTATTTTAAAAATTATCATAAAAACATAAACTATAGATAAAGAAAAATAAATTTGATCTTTTTTAAAAGAACTCTAAAATTTATGTTACATAAAATTATAAAACACAATTTTTTTTCTTTGGGCTATAAAGAGTTCAAACTAAACACAAAAATTATTTCTAACAAATTAAATAGTATTGGTCTAAATAATTTCTAACTATGGAATCTTTTTATTTATAAAAAACAATCTGTGCTTATAACTCTCAAAATTTGTAAGAAGTGTTTTTAGAAATGTAATTGTTATAATATGTAATAAATTTGATCTTAAAACAAATAGCGTTCTATGTTTTACTTTTAGTTGTATAATAGAAGGTAAATAAAATTAACAAAGTAAGATAACTAAAAATTACTAACAAATATTTCAATTCAAGCAAAATAATAAATTTATCAATTTAAGAAATCAAAGCAAATAATAATAAATCACAACCTTAAAATATATTAAGACTCTCTTTAGCTTTAGAATGTAGGTAATGTGTATATATCATATATTATTTTTTAGGTATATCATCAATGTATATAACATAAAATTTAATTATACAAATAAAATTGTAAACTAACTTAATTATAAACAAAAAAATAGAATTTGTCTTGTACAATGGAGAGACAAGCATGAAGTACTATCTTAAAGTCAAAGAGACCTTCCTTGTGTGGGTAATTATAGTTCTCTTCAACTCCAAGATATAAACTCAAATGCTCTTAGCTACTCACTTTAATGAGCATGATCACTGAAAGAAACTATTAAGTATAACAATGTCAAAGTTGTAAGAAAATAATGTACGTAAAATTTTAGAATATGAGCATAGGATGTGTTATGTATAAATTTAGAGAAGAGAATGATCCCTTTATATGGTAGTAGTAAAGCTTACAATATTAATTTAGCATTATTAAAATTTTTAAATATTTTATAACTCAAATATTAGTGTGTAATTTATGTTTTAAAATTTATAACTCTTAGAATTAATTTTCATTAACATAAATTTGAATTTTAAAACTGTGACTCCAAGAATTTATAATATCCATTAAATTTTTATAATTACATAATTAATTTAAATTTTAACATAAAGTTTTAATATTTTTTTTAATTCCAACAAATAAATCTATTAATGTTGTGACATAATAAATTTTTGCTTCAATGCTGTAGAACCTGTTAAGGGATTTGTGGCTGCAGAAGACTTTTAGTTGAATAAATTTTAAGATAAGCATAAGCTCACTGAATAATTTTTTTGTTAAATTTAAATTTACGTAAAATTTTACGAAAATTTATTCTTTTATTTTTTTTTAAAAGAGAGGATTAAGATCCAATCCCACTGGGCACAAACGCACAAGTAGGTTTTGACTCTCCATTCTAATTATTTCCGACCACAAACGATTCAATTGTCAGACTAATATAAAATTTGTTTGTTGGAGCAAGGTGTAGAAGGTTATCCTTGTCCACACATGAAGGTTCTCACTCTTTTGTGCTCGGAAACCCAAAACCAATTGGGTGCGGTTCAAGCGATGGTGACCTAATTTAATTATGTTAATGAGAGTCTGATAATCTTAAAAGGATTGCATTTACTTGCAGAGATAATTCTAATCCTTTTTATGTTATATATCGTTTATTTATATTTTAAAATAAGCATTCATTGACTTTTCTTTTCTCTTTTTGAGTAACATTCATTGACTTTGCTTATGTCAACAGCAATTCATATATACAAGGAAACAATTATTGGTCGGCCAAACGTAAGACTCGTATTATATTTAAAAGTCTACTTTTTAGTAATTTTTTAATACACAAATTGTCACATTCAAATCTAAGAAAAGAAAGTGCGATGAAGAATCACATCAAAAACAGACCATATATATAAGAGTGTAATTATGATTATTGCTAAGTTCTTGTGGTATCAAATTATTGCCAATCGCTACCATTTGTTTATCCCTGTTTGTTAAGTCATTGACTATCATTAAATCTCTGTATGGAATAATTGTAGCTTTATTGTTGTGGTGTGATCATTCAAGAACCATAGTATTCGGTCCTGTTTAATGAAAGCTAGTTGGCATTTTTTCTCAATTTTTATTTAATTATTTCTGCAAGTAAATGCAATCGAAATTACAGAACCCGGAGTTCCAATTTGGCTTTCCATACAATTAAATAAGGCAACCATGTTTTTATCCCATGACTGCTTTAGAACTTGTTCTTCACCCTAAAAACTCATATTATATAATACTAGATATCATATGGACACAACCATTATATAACAGTTTTCCTTTTTAGTTTTTGTTATATGTGCTATATTTTGGCTATAAATCTCCCAAAAAACAAAAAATCTTAACTATTTTTTTTTTTAATTTATGAGTTATATTATATTGGGAAAAAGTCTTGTTAGTCCTTGATAAATATGGTAATGACTACAAATGTCCCTAATTTCTAAAAAAACCAAAAATGTCTATACCGTTAAGAAAGTTCGTTAAAATTTTACTTTTTAGATGCTTTTACTATAGTACCCTTAATGTTACAATTGACCAATGCTTGGTGCCAACTGACCAAGTTGAAGATTGTAAAATTACAAAAATATCCTCAATTAATTGATTTAGATAAAATTAAAGTATATATATTAAAATATCCTCAAAGAATTAAATAAAATAAAATTGAAGACCATAAAATTATATAAATACTTTCAATTTAATGAATAAGACAAAAAGGAAATTGAATTAGGAGAGAATGGCCACCATGTTGCAATAATAGTTATATATGCACTTTAACAATCACAAATTTTGCTCTATAAAAAAGCTTTTGAAGTTGCTTCGAAGTCAGTAGTCATAAAAAAAAACTCTAGAATAGCTATTCAAACTCATCGAAACCATATCCATCATATCTAGCAATACAAAACCAACAAAGCAAGTAAACCATCTACCTAACAAGTGGGCTACAAATCAACTATACAAATAAAGCAATTGACAGTCTCAATTTGAACACAACAAGCAAATGAAATCAACCAAGCTTCTATGGCATCAAATGTAAGAGCTTCCATGCAAATAAATGAGGGATTGATTAAATTTAAAAACAAGAATTATTGATGTGGAGAGAAGATAAGAGTAGCCATTTTAAAAACATGTCAAATTTCTAATAAACTCTACTTTTTTGTAGGCAGGAACTTAGTTATGATTATTATGCACTATAAAATCCATCTAAGGAAGAGTTCAACACAAATGAACAAGCAAGTAGATAATGAGAAGGTGAATAAAGGTATAATTAAATTCAATAACTACATTTGTTGCTATGGTGAGATAGCTGGTGTTAAAATTTCAGAGTCAAACCTAAATCCACAAAAAATTTACTTCTTCTGCAACCAAAAATCAGAATGTCAATTTTCTAAGTTTTAAAAACTTACCAAGCAGGAATAGAACCTACTACATTAAACCGTTAGCTCAAGCATGAATTCTTTTAGTTAGAATACAAGAAGCCTATCTTCTAGCTCTGATATTATTAGATCGAAGAAGATAAAAATGAAGTGTTATGTCCATAATGTAGTACTAAAGAACATAGAATGAACTTTAACAATCATTAAGAATATGTTCATCATTGTATTGATATTGTTGTGTGTGTATGTGTATAATGGTAGTTTGATCAAACTGATATTGATGATAAATATATGAAAGAGGAAACAAATCAATAAAATTATCACATGTAATTTGCAAAAAGAATTTATATATATGTAAGTCAATTATAACTATTAGTTAATGATTAGATAGGAATGCTTACCCCTTTTTAAAATAACAATAAAAGCATAATTGTAATTGTGTTTGTAGCTATATATACTATTGTGTGCTTCTTTTATGTACTTAAAAAATACTAAATGTGATTAGCTATAGGATTTCATCATAGTTGCAAAAAGAAAAAAAGAAATTATATATATTCATACTAACCTTTTGATGGATTATCATAGGCAATTGAAAATGTAAGGAAGCTAAAATGACATATACCTTGGTTAACTATAAGCGTACCCTTTGTGGATATAAAGGCAAAGGCTGGCTAAAATCAACCTTTGATCTGTGAGTCTAAGTTTTCTGCCTTTTCGATATAAGCTGAGAATTTATAGTTAGTTGTTCACTAGATTAAGACTGAGAACTTGAAGCTAACTATTCATTAGTTTTCTTGAGGCATATTTTTCTATTATACCCAAACATCTTACATAATCCACACTTAACTATAAACCTCATCCTTGCAATGCCTATGGAACTTAAAGCTTTCTTAGACTATTTTCTTCTCCTTATCTTAGGTCTTCCAGGTTTTATAAGCCTAATAGAAGGTAATAAATCAAGCCTATCAAGCTTAGGCCATGGCCATATAACCACATCTAAATTAAAATTTAATGTTGCAAAATAAGTTTTCAACTATGCTTAACTTATCAAGCACTTGTCAACAAACTTAACAAGATTAACATGTTTCTTGATACTACAAGCAAAGGCTTGCACCATAATGCTGCAGTTATTCAATAATGTACTACGAGAAGTTAATGAAGAGACCGCAATAAGGGAACTTTAGGGTAAGTTTGAAAATATGTATATTTCTAAATCTTTATCCACTAAGATCGTTTTGAAAGAAAGGTTATTTGGCTTTTTGATGGATCCCTTAAAAGATTTAGAGGAGAATCTTGATGAATTCAAGAGGATTTATATAGGCTTTGACAAATATTGGTGAAGTAATCAGTGATAAATATCAAGCAGTTATTCTCTTAAATTCTTTATCAAGTTCTTACATGAAAGTAAAATCAATAATTAAATACGGCAAAGAAAGTCTTACTATAAAAAAATATTTGACTGCCTTAAGATTAAGAGAATAAGAAATAAAAACCGAGAAGAAAGACAATGAAAAAAATCTATTTACCAAAGAAAGATTAAAAAAAGGAAAATGAGGAATATAAAGGAAAGTCCAAGTCAAAGTTAAGGACTAGTGGAAGAAAATATTTCTTTTGTGGAAAAGAAAGGATTTAAAGAGGAATTGTTATAAAAGAACTTAGAAATTAAAAGATAATGGCTCAATTCATGAAAATGCAATAATAACATCTGATTAGTATTGTAATGCAGATGTTCTCAAAGTTTCAGTGGAAGAAAATGTAAAAGGTTTGGTTTTGGATTCTAGATGTGCTTACCATATAAGTCCTAACAAAGACTAGTTTGATTTATATAAAAAAATATAAAGGGTGTGAGGTACGAATGGGGAATAAAAATTAGTGTAATATGGTTGGGATAGGTACAATGCTCATAAATTTGTATGATGGAACAATAAAGATTCTAAAGGATGTGAGATATGTTCATGAATTGTATAAGAACCTAATATCTTTAAAGGTTCTAGATGAGTCAGGATACACTTGTAAAATTAAAGATGGACAATGAAGGATAAGCAAGGGTTCTTTGCTTATGATGAAAGGTACCAAGCGAGTTAGTCTATATATTTTACAAAAGAACACAATCGCTGGATATATAGTTGCTACTTATACATGGGGTAATAAGATTGAGATATGGCATAAAAGGTTAAACCTTGTAGGAAAATCAAGCTTACAACAACGAGAAAAGTAATATAATAGGGAAAGGAAAACAACATAGCGTTAGCTTCAGCACCAACAATTATAAGGCTTGTGGAGTTCTAGAATACATCCATACTAGCTTGGAGGGGGCAATAAATACAACAACACGTGGTGAAAAAAGGAATTTGCTATCCTTAATTGATGACTACTCAAGGAAGTACCGATTGAGTAATGTTTATTGTTAAATATTAGATCATGAGATGAGACCGATTATCAATGTATTTAGATTCATTTGATACATATCCTTCAACAACTGAGACGACCCTTTATCAAATATTAAAATAGATCTGCATTAAAACTTCAATTTTTATTGGAAATTCAGAATAGAGAACAAAAATTATACACAGATTTATAAGAAGCTTGTGCGTAAAAATTCGCAATAACGATAATAAGGTGCATAAACTTGTTAAATCTCGTTAATCAGAGGTTTAAGAAAATCTTGCATTGTTATCTGATTATCTTATTAATGTTTACATTAATGTAAATGGTTTAAAATCTTTTTATTTCATATATATTTCATTCATAATGGTGAAAGCGAGTCAATGATAATCTTACAATGTTTTGTTTAAGTTTCTGTATGAAGCAGCCAATATAATATGGGCATAAAACGTCTAAAAAGCCAATATAATGGGCATATTCTAATTTTTTTTATGTTGTATATCCTTTATTTATATTTTGAAATAAGCATTCAATGACTTTATTGTTATCATTATGTCAACAGCAGTTCATAAATATAGCACAAGGAATTATGCCATAAAGAAACAACTATTGCTCGGCAAAACGTAAGGCTGATATTATATTTAAGTCAACATCTTTATTAGATTTATAAGAGCGTGTTTATGATTAGTACTAAGTTGTTGTGGCATCCAATTATAGCCAATAGCTACCATTTGTTCATCCCTAGTTGTTAAGTCAATGACAATTATTAAATCTCGGTGTGAAAACAATTGTAGCTTTATTGTGGTGGTGTGGTCACTCAAATGCACAAGTATTCGGTCCTGTTCAACGAAAGCTAGTTGGCTTTTTTCTCTTTTTCAATTTTTATTTAATTATCTCTTACAAATCCTATCCTTATATATAGACAATAGCAGTTTCCACAGAAAAAATATAAAAACAGAGAGGGATGGGTTGTTGCTTGTTTTTCAGGTCGTCTTCACCTTCATCATCATCATCATCTTCGACATCCTTCCCATCGCCGACAATAATTAATAACATACGAGTTGTTGATCTGAATGGCTACGTGGAAGAGTTTGATTATCCCGTACCAGTTGGCCAAGTCACCTGCCGGCCGCCGAAGCATTTTTTATTCACGGCAGATCAGCTTCTGTCAGCAGGCAGCTTAAAGCCATTGAAAGCTGATACTCTTCTTGAACCGGGGCGGATTTATTTTTCGCTGCCAGCCTCAGCAATCCAGGGCGAAGTTTCTCCTCTCGACTTGGCATCTACCGTGAAAAGACTCACTGTTTCTGCAAAAGCAAAACCAAGCAGCAGCATTAAGTCTCAGGCCAATTCATCCAGAAGAAACACTCCAAGCGTAAGCCCCGTATGGAATTCTCCGGTTAGAAGTCCTCAACGAATGGCAATGGGCGCCGTAGAATGTTTGTCGCCAAAACGATCTTGGACGCCGATTTTGGACCCGATTAAAGAAATGTCCTTCAGGAGTGAATTTCAGTCAAAAGAGATTCATACTGGACAACATGATGGTTGAAGGGTTTCATTAATTTCAACATTGGCTTCGTCCTTTGTACTTTTCTATGTAAAATGAACGTGCCTTCAGTTCGTTGTTAAAGCTTGAAATTTTGTAATTCACTTCAACTGTGTTGGTTGTTTGGGCATAAGAAAAATAAAAATAACGTCAACGGGGGAATGCTCTCTTTTTTTTTTCTTTCAACTTCTATTTTTAGTAAACCAAAGACTTTATGTATTTACCTTATCTAATTAAGAATATAAATTCTAATTAAACTTTTATGTAGGAAAGTCTAAATAAAATTAGAACTCATAATTTTAATTATAATTAAAATTACATTAATTAATATTTTTCTATTAATATAATGTTCTTGAACTTCCAAAAGCTCCGTCAGTTACATAAACTTTTCTTTTGGAAAAGTTTTGGTGAACATATCAAATATTTGTTCTTTAAATTTGTAATACTTGAGCTGAATCTATTCATCACTAATTGCATTTTGTATAAAGTGATACTTGATGGCAATAAGTCTGGTTTTGCTAAAAACCTGAATTCTTTGTAATTGCTATGGCTAATTTATTTTCACAAAACAACTCCATGACTTCTTTTTGCTTCTCTTAAATGTCTTTTAAGATTCTCCGTAGCCAAAACACTTGAAAAATTGCCGATGATGCTAAAATATATTCTACTTCAATTGAGGATTGTGCCACTGTTTGCTACTTCTTTGATGCCCAAGAAATCATACCAGAACCAAGAGAAAATGCATAGCTAGAGGTGCTCTTCATATCATCATTACAACCACCATAATCACTATCACAAAAATAAATCAATTTAACATCTATATTTCTTTAATACTTGATGCTATAATTTATTGTGCCTTTCAAGTATCTAAGCATCTTTTTGTTGCCTCTTGATTAAATTGGTTGAGAGAATGCATAAATCTTGATAATGAATTTGAGGCAAACATAATGTCAAGTCTTGTGGTTGTGAGATAAAATAAGTTCCCAATCAAACTTCTATAATAAGTCTCATCAGTTTTCTTACCCCTACTTCTTTCTTTAATTTATCATTCACCACTAATGGTGTTGCTCATTCATTACACCCAAACATACTAAATTTTTTGAGAATATTTTATGCATATTTCTTTTGGCAAATAAACATACCATCATCTTCTTGATAAATTTCAATGCTAAGAAAATAATGTAGTAAACCTATATCACTCATCTTATATTTTTTCATCATCTCCTTTTTGAATTCTTAAACTATTTTTTTATTGTTTCTCGTAAAAAGCAAATTATCAATATAAAAAGCAACAATAAAAACTTTGACACACCTTGAATTTTTACATACAAGGTTGGCCTACTTTTTCTCTTGCTAAATCTTATCTATAAGAAATAGCCATCAATTTGAGTATACCAAGCTCTTGGAGCTTACTTTAGGCCATACAAAGTCTTTTTAAGCTTGTACACCTTTTCTTCTTCACCCTTGGCAATATACCCTTGTGCTGCTTAATATACATATCTTTTTCTAATTCTTTATTTAGAAAAGCTAATTTGACATCAAGTTGGTGTAGTGACAAATCTTTTTGTATAGCCATGACAATGAGGGTTCTTATGGTGTTAAGTCGAGCAACTAGAGTAAAAGTTTATGGTAATCAATACTAGGATATTGTGAGTAGCTCTTAGCCACTAGTCTTGCCTTATTTCTTTGCACAGTTCCATCAGCATTATATTTCACCTTATTGATGTGCCTTGATTTATAACAAAATTAAATTGTGGAGTTGATGGAGGATAGAACTAAATAGATACCTTGATAAGTCGAATGGACGCCACAAGGATCAGTTTAGGGTTTTGACGCCACACTCTTGATGATCAAAGAGTGATAAGTCAGCAACTATCTTCAAGAGTTGAAAAACTTGAGAAGACAATTTTGAGAGAGAAATAGCTCTTCTATTTCGTGCTTCCAATTTCAAAATGAGGCAACTGCCTCTACAAGACTTTTACATGCCTTATATAGGCTTACAAAATGAGGTGAAACCCTAATGTTACCTAATAAACTTAAAAAGGCCCAAAATAAGCCCAATATGACTTAACAATTTTTAAAACAAAACTTAACAAGTTCAAAATAGCCCAAATACATAAAAGTAGTAACATAAGAAATAAGTAAAGCCCAATAGCATGAAAAGAAAGCCCTTAGCTGCTTCTTAAAGCCCAACGTCACCAAACGTCTCTAAATCACGTCCCAATCTCAAATTGAAGACAAATAAATACATTTAGCTCGTTTCCATTCAGATCGTAAGCTTCCAATCCCATAGAAGCTTCAATAGCTCCAATTTGACTACTTATGGCCCTTTGAAGCTGTTTAGCCTTAGCCCTTGTTATTGGACCATCTGAAATCTCCTTTACGCTCAACTCGCCTTCTTGAGTTGATTTAGAACCTTCATGATGCACATCACTTATAAATCCATTTAACTCTAATAATTTCTTTCCCACTTAGCTTCTCTACAAGCTCCCATGTTTTATTTTTCTCAATAACATCAATTCCTTATTGCATAGCTTTTCTTCAGGGTTCTTCTTTTACAGTTTCTTTAAAACTTTTTGGTTTAAAGACAAAAATTACATCTTTTATAAATTTCTCTTAAACTTTTTACTTTTTGTAGAGTTGTTGACGGTGAAAAAGTGAATGAACTTTGAGACTTACTTATTATTGGTGATAGGGTTACTGGTGGGGAGACTTGAGATGAATTTCTGTCTTCATTGCCCTTTTTATAATATCTTCTATAAGAATAGTCTTATTTTCAACTTTACCATGCTCCCAGTTCTATGCTCTTTTTAATCAAATAGCACATCACAACTTGTAATCATTTTGTTGTTCTTCAAACAATAAAGCCTTACAGCCTTTGGATTGACAGTTATAGCCTAGAAAATTACACTTCTCACTTGCCTTATCAAGTTTATACTTATTTTCTTTTAGAATTTGTGCATAACAAACACAACCCAAAACTTTCAAATGCCTTGCTAATGGCTTTCTTCCACACCATGCTTCAATAGACATTTGATTTTGAGGTGCCTTTGTGAGACATCTATTTATTAAATATACAGCAGTATACACTGCTTCTGCTCAAAAAATCTTTGGCAACCCTTTTTCATAAAGCATTGATTTGACCATCTTCATCACTGTTTGGTTTATTCTTTCTGACACCCCATTTTGTTATAGAGTATAACCAATCGTGAGTTATCTTTAAATGCTTTTATCTTCACAGAACTTGTCAAATTGACATGAGTTGTACTCTTTGCCCTTGTCACTTCTTAAGATTTTCAAGTAATTTTTGTTTTGTTTTTCAGAAAAACTTTTAAACTTCTTAAAAAAAGAGAAAACTTTAGATTTTTCTCTCATAAAAAACACTTATGTAATTCTTGTAAAATCATAAATGAAAAGAATAAAGCGCCTATTTTTACCATGGAAAGGTATAGACATTGGTCCACAAACATTTGTGTGTACCAATTTAAGCATTCGCTTTGCTCTCCATGAAAATACTTTTGGAAAAGTTGTCGATGTCGTTTCCTAAGTGCACACCCTTCACAAACTCCTTCTTTATCGTCTAGCATACTTGGCAATCCCATAACTATATTCTTTTGAGAAAGCAACTTCAACCTATGAAAATTCAAGTGCCTAAATCTTCTATGCCATAGCCATGATTCATCATCCGCTTTCATCTTCAAGGCTTAATCTCCTCTATATTTAAAAATAATTGAAAAGCTTATATTTTTCTCCATGGCTATCTTCTTCACAACTTGCATCCCATATTTCTTGTCAAAAATAATGCAATTATGGCCTTCAAAGTGAACATCATATCCATAATCTACCAACTATCTAACACTAAGTAAAGTTTGCTCTAATTTTAGAACCAGCAATACATCATGAATATATTTGGTTCCATACCTTGGTTTGAACCTCAATTGTGCCTTTTTCTTTTACTTGCACCAAAGCATAATTACCTATATTTACTTATAAGTTAACTGAAGTATCCATATCTAGAAAAATATCTTTATCACCAGTCATATAGTTACTACAACCACTATCAAGAAACCAAACATCCTTTGTTTGTTTAGAGGCACTTGGGCAAGCAAAAAATAAACTACCCTCTCATTTTCTTCTTCTGCAACATTTTCTTGTTGATTGTTTTTTAAACTACAATCATTTTGCAAGTGCCCAAATTTTTTACAATTAAAGCATTGAGGATTTTTCTTATTCCAACAATCTCTCTCTATGTGATTGCTCTTTCGTTGTGATTAGGATGTTTCTTCGCTATTAAACTTTTCTCTTCCTCTTTCTCCTCCTCTCCCTCTACCTATTCCTTGTTTACCCTCTCTGTTAGAGTTCTCTTGATTGAGATTAGATTGAAATGCATTATCAACAGATTTTTTAGAGCATTGTATCAATTTTCTCTCAAAAGATATTAGAGAACCCATCAACTCCTGTATTATCAATAAAGAAAGATCATTTGTTTCTTCTATCACAGAAACAATGAGATCAAATTTTTTAGGCAAAATAATAAGGATTTTCTTGATAATCTTCTTGCTTTCAATACTTTCACTATATATTTTCATCTAATTCACAAGTTCTGTAAATCTATTGAAAATTCTTCATGGTTTCATTCTCTTTTAATTTTATATTTTCAAAATCTCTTCTAAGATCTTGAAGTTCAGAAGTTCTAATCTTTAAACTCCCTCTGAATTCTTCTTGGAGAATATCCTATGCCTCATTTGCTGTTTTTGTACCAATTATTCTTGGAAAGATTGTATCTAAAATGCCTCGTTGAATCTTTTCAAGGGGCTTGTGCATCTTTTTGTTGCTTCTCTTTTAATGATCTCTTCTGCTCTTTTGTCAATTTTTCTTTTAAATCTTCTTTTTCTATTGAACTGAATTCTTCAATTTCTTCTTCTATAAAATCCCATAAATCAAGAGAGAGGAAAAGAGTTTTCATCTTCACACACTAAAAACCATAATTTTCTCTATCAAATACAAAAATATGAGATTGAATTATTGTATTTAATGAACTTGTTCTTTCCATGACAATTCTCTTTGCAATAATTTTCTTCTTTGATCTCTGGCTCCAATACCGATTTATGTTAATTGTTTGGGCATAACCATGAAAAGAAAAACAAAAATAATGTGAATAGGGAATACTCTTTTTTTTATTTCTTTCAACTTCTATTTTTAATAAACAAAAGACCTATATAAATAACTGCATTTTCCTTATCTAAGTAGGAATATAAATTCTAACTAAACTTTTACATAAAAAAAGTCTAATTAAGACTAAGACTTGTAATTCTAATTATAATTAAAATCACACTAATTAACAAACTGAAATCTTTTCTTCATTGAAATATTGTGTTTACTTCAACTTGATGTTATCTTGATCATTAGCAAAAGGTTTACTTATTCATTCTCTTAACCTTTTCAATCTTGATCAGATTCTCGAGCTACAATAATATTTTTTCTGCCCAAAACCACATTGCAAATAAGCTTCTTTTCTTCTTCTCTTATATATATATATATATATATATATATATATATATCTTTGCGTATGCTTCAATAGAGCTTTATGTATATAGATTTTTTATGCGTAAATATTATTGTCATTTATAATAAAATAAAATACATAACATTCACTTAACGTATAATGAAAATAATAGAAATAAACTTGACAAGTAAAAAATTAGAAAGATCAAATATAATTATAGGATTAGGATTTATAGCATTATTTGTTTTACACAATATCTTCATAACTTTTGGACTTTTAAATCAATACACTTTTAATGACTTAAATTAAATTTCAAATTTGCATTAATTACATATATGTAATTGCTTTTGAACCTTTAAATATTTATTAATTTAACAGTTTATAAATTATATAAGATATTGTATTAAAAATACGGTGTCATGAATCCTATTTCATAATTATACATGTATTTCAAAACAATTTCTTGTTTCTTCATTTTTTAACATAAAAGTATCAACAAATTTTATTACTAAATAATAAATAATCGCACTTCATAAGAAAATTATATTGCTCTTATAATAAATAATCTGAAACGCCTTGTTAAATCTTCCCAAGGGCTTATGAATCTTTTTGATGCTTCTCTTTCAAAGATATCTTCTTCTTCTTTTTTATCAATTTTCCTTTTTGAATCTTCTTCTTTTGCTGAACTAGATTCTCCAATTCTTCCTTCTATAAAATTACACAAATCAAGAGAAAGGAAATGAGTTTTCATCTTGACATACTAAAAATCATAATTTTCTCCATTAAATACAGGCACATGAAATTGAATTATTGTATTTAATAAATGTGTTCTTTCTATGGTAATTCTCTTTGTAGTTGTTGAAAAAATGGTGATTCAACAATCTTAGTTGGACAAGAATTGAGATGAATATCAAAGTGGAGAGTCACAAGAAGTTTAGAACATGTGAGACATGTATGGAGAAGTCTAAGACGTGAAGGGGGAAGCGAAACGGGACTCGAAGACACGAAGAAAACGAAGAAAATGTGCATAAAATGCACCAGGGCTGAGTGCTGCAGCGCCCAGCACGGAAGCCCCATGCCACAGTGCTAGGTCCCTAGAGTAATGGCGTCCAGGGATGAGTGTCGCGGTGCCAAAAGCGTCAGGAAATCATTTTTGAACTAGATTTCAAGTTTTGAGAAGTTTTGGACTTCCAAAATAAGTGGACTCTTACTCCAACAAGGAATAGGGTTAGTAGGCATGAAATACACCTTATATAAACACTTGTAAACCCTTTATTTTAGATTAAGCATTAAGAGAGACTTTAAAAGAGGGAACGAACTGGGTAGACACTAAGTACTTGTGTACGCTAAGGTGGAACCATTGCTCGTGGTATAGTAAGGGTACACTAAACATTAGGTCCTTTTGAGAGTTCTTTATTGGATTTTCCTTGTAAAATATCTATGGAGTTAATAAAAGAGGTTAGGATCCTTGGATTCACCATGGACGTAGACAATTAGCTGAACAACGTAAGATTATGTTGTGCTCTTTTATATTCTACTTTGGGTTCTTGGTATTTTACTTGATTAACAGGTTATTCTGCTGCGCAAAGAAGTTAGGGTTCTAGGTTGAACTTGAGATTCTTCACTTCAACCTAATCTCAAAATAGAGAAAGGCGTTCCCTCCCTCAACCGTAGTAATTTTCTTCTTTGATCTATGGGTCTGATACCAATTTCTATTAGTTATTTAGGCATAACCATGAAAAGAAAAACAAAAATAATGTGAATGGGAACACTCTTCTTTTTTTTATTTCTTTCAACTTCTATTTTTAATAAAACAAAGACTCATATAAATAAGTGCCTTTACCTTAACTAAGTAGGAATATAAATCCTAACTAAACTTTCGCATAAGAAAGGCTAAATAAGACTAGGACTCATAATTCTAATTATAATTAAAATCATATTAATTAACAAACTGAAATCTTTTCTTCACTAAAATATTGTGTTTACATCAACTTGATGATATCTTCATCATTGGAAAAGGTTTATTTATTTATTCTCTTAACCTTTTCAATCTTGATCAAATTCTTGAGCTACAATAATATTTTTTCTGCCCAAAACCACATTGCAAATAAACTTCTTTTCTTCTTCTCTCTTATATATATATATATATATATATATATATATATATCTTTGCGTATGCTTCAATAGAGCTTTATGTATATAAATTTTTTTATGCGTAAATATTATTATCATTTAAAATAAAATAAAATACATAACATTCACTTAACGTATAATTGAAAATAATATAAATAAACTTAACCAATAAAAATTTAGAAAGATAAAATATAATTATAGGAGTATGATCTATAACATTATATTTTTTACGCAATATCTTCATAACTTTTAGACCGTTAAATCAATAAACTTTTAATTACTTAAACTAAATTTCAAATGTGCATTAATTCCACATATGTAATTGCTTTTAAATTATTAAATATGTGTTAATTTAACATTTTAAAAATTATATAAGATATTGTATTAAAAATATGGTCCCATGAATCATGCTCCATAATTATAAGTATATTTCGAAAAAAAAATTTCTTTTTTTTTCTTTTTTTAACATAAAAGTATCAACAACTTTTATTACTAAATAATAAACAATCGAACTTCATAAGATAATTAAATTACTCTTATATATTGTACTCCACCACTAGAGCATAAGATAACTCTATTGCTCTTTTATGTTGCACTCCACCACTAGAGTCAACTCTTTTAATTTCTTCAAATTATCAAATCTGAACTCATAAAATTTCAGTATAAAGAAAGAAAATTTGTTACAAAATAAAAGAATAAAATCATAGAGTTAAATATCCAATCTAAATCAAAATCAAAATCAAAATCTAAATCAAAATAAAGAACCAATGAGATTAAAATTTCGATTGTCAAGAATTACCAATTTAAGTGGAGAATCTATTATCAAAAAAAAAAATTACTACTGTAGGCGTAGAAGACTTTTAGTTGAATGAACTTTAAGGATAAGCATAAGCTCACTGAATTAGGATTTTTTTTTTGAAGTTAAGTTTACTTAAATTTTTAATGAACTTTTGACACGTATTTTATATTAAATATAGTTGGTAAATTTTTTTTCTTTTTTCGCAATCATAAATCATGTTATTATTTATTTAAATAAAAACTTAATTTAAAAGAAGATTTGGATTCAAACTCACTGAGCACAACATACCCACTGGACCCTAACAAGTAGTGAGTTCTTGTGACGACGATATTAACCTCTTCGTCTTCCATAGCAATCATCAATGAATAACGTGTTAATATTTATTTAGGTAAAAATTTAACTTGGGAGAAATTCAATTACAAACCCACTAAGCACTAACTAGTAGTGACTTCTTGAGACGATGATAATGACATCTTTATCTTACAAAATGGTTTTGATTTTGATTATAATTAATGCTTTGGTACTCAAATTCAATTGTCAGAGTCAGACCAATATAAAATTTGTTTTGTGTTGGAGCACGTGGTAGAAGTTTGTCCTTGTCCACACACGAAGAAATAGCCACTCTTTTGTGCTCTGAAACCCTAAACCAATTGCGTGCGGGTGCAAACAATGTTTGTTTTTGAATAATAGATCTTGAGATTCAACTAAATGGTGACCTACTTTAATTATGTTAATGAAAGTCAATGATAATCTAATAAGGCTTTGTTAAAGTTTCTGTATGAAGCAGCCAATATAATATATGGTCATAAAACGTCTAAAAAGCCAATATAATGGGCATATTCTAATCCTTTTTATGTTGCATATTTTGAAATAAGCATTCAATGACTTTGTTATTATCATTATGTCAACAGCAATTCATATATATAAGGAAACAATTATTGCTCGGCCAAACGTAAGACTCGTTTAAATTAAATACTACACTTAATTCATAACCCAAAACTTCTTATAATATCACACTACTAAATAAAATTCTACACTTAATTGGGCCTGAACCATAAAATAAATGAGCTCATTATACAATTTTTAGGTCCACGTAAACAATAAATATCCTTTATTTATATTTTGAAATAAGCATCCAATTACGTTTGGGTCATATTATATTTAAGTCTACTTTTTAGTAATTTTTTAATACACAAATTGTCACATTCAAATCTAAGATATTAAAGAAAGTGCGAAGAAAAATCACAATATAAACAGATAATATATATATATATATAAGAGTGTGTCTATGATTATTGCTAAGTTGTTGTGGCATCCAATTATAGCCAATAGCTACCATTTGTTTATCCCTAGTTGTTAAGTCATTGACTATCATTAAATAAATTTAACAATTGGTGTGATCACACAAAAGCCGTAAGTATTCGGTCCTCTTCCATGAAAGCTAGTTGGCTTTTTCTTTTTCAAATTTTATTTAGTTATCTCTGCAAGTATATGCAATCGATATCTACAGAACCCCAAGTTTCAGTATGGCTTTTCATACAAACATTAAGAGAAGATATCCCTGTTCAGATTACTAAATAAATAAGGCAACCATGTTTATATCCCGACATTGGCTTGTTCTTCACCCTAAATTATATAATAATATATATCCTATGGACACAACCATTATATAATAGTTTTCCTTTTTTTTAGTTATATGTTTTAGCTATAAAGTCTCAAAAAAGAAATATTAGAATTTTTTTTTAATTTATGTTATTCGGGAGAAAGTCTTATTATTCCCTGATAAATATAGTAATTATCTAAAAAATGAGAACTTTACTTTTTATGTGCTTTAATTATAATACCCTTAATGTAAAGTTAACATCTTGATATAATCTTCAATTTCTTCTAAGTAATTATTTAAATTCTTTAAGATCTTTAAACTTCAAAATCTTTAAATTTTTATGCACTAAATTAAGTACTATATACTTTTTCTTCTATGCCTTTAGAATACGGATCAAGAAAATATGGAGATATTCCTAAAATAGAGTCCTTGTGTTAATAACATATTCAAAATATGAAGCAAATGTTCATTGTTAGATAAATATAAAAATGGAGTAGGAGAAAGAACTTAGAATGAGAATTTTTCATTCCTTGAAGGCACATCTCAAAAAACAAGGTTCATGCCTATTTATAGTATAAAAAAAATAATAACATATGTACAACTATTTATCATTTAGAACAGCAAAGACATGAGAAATAGATTTCTTTTCCTTTAGAAAACTTAAAATATAAATTTAAACTTAGGCTTTAGTCTTCATACACATCCTTCTGTGGACTTACAAATTAATTATGTGATTTAACACAAGTATTCCTTATTTAAACATGTCTACTTAATTTAGAAAATTTGAGACATAGACCATTATATACTCTCTTTTTTTAATCTAAAAATTGCACGTATTGAACACACTTATCAAAGTTGAAAAAGAAAATGCATTTTCCTCTATTTTCTAATGATTACAGTGCCATATTTCATTAAATAGAAATTAGATAACTGGATATATATGGATAGATAGATGTGACGAGGGCATTACATAATTGGTTGGTGAAAATTTCATATCCTGTATCAAATAATAATTGAGTGAGTTTTTGAATATATATGTGTGGGTAACAATATTACTTAATAAGCTAATATTTTAGATCAAATAGTAAGTATTCAACATATTTTTTTTTTGAGTGTTATAACACACACGCCCCACCCCCCTTAACAACATACACAGACCCTTCCCCATCCTGCCATAATTGGGATCAAACCTTAGACCCAGATGAGCAACCAAAGAGGGGCTAGCCAATTCGGCTAGCACCCTCAGCTTGTAAGTATTCAACATGTTAAAGACTTATCTTTAATACTAATATTGGGCCTTCACCTATCAGCTTTGAGTGATAAATTAATATGGTATTAAAGCCAAGGTCTTGAGTTTAAGTTCTCATGTCTTTGTTTTAAGTTAAATTCTTAGTTTCTTGGCTTTGCCTCTACGAGACGAAGGACTCACTTGGTTTAGACTTACTCGGATTCACATTTCACGTGATAAGGATAGTTAAAAGCTTATCTTTAATACTAATATTGGGCCTTTACCTATCAGTTTAAGATTTTGAATTAAGTGGTAAACTAATACAACATGTGACAAGATAGGTTGGGATAATTATAAAATAAAAAAAATCATGATCACAAATCTAAAAGTGCACTTGATAATTTGGATTTTAATTTGATATAGTTAAAATTAGAGGGCAAGTGTGCTTATTTCCTCAGGCCACCATCTTGCTTGCTTTTAATTTTCTTTTACACTATGCAATACTTAACATTAAGCATGTACAAAAAGAAAGTCACATAAAAGGTCATGACACATGTCGAGTTCTAACACTTAGAATTCGACATATATTGTTCTCGATACATGGTAAAGACAAATCCCATTTATTCGAAGGTATCTTGGATCAAACTCTTCGACCCTAAAATGTTTTAATCAAAATTATAATGATCTCATAATTATTATTACATAATTTTGACTAGTCATTGATTGACTAATTACTAACTAGTGCTTAACAAGTACACTTTATATTGTGAGACTCTCTAAATTCACACTCATTTGTTATATGAAACATTTCAATAAGTTCGTGAACTCAATCCACCTACATATAACAGTTATTATAAAACGATGTGTTTAATAACATATGTTAAGGCCATGCATATTTATATAATTCTTTCAACACTTATATACCGAAACGATAGAAATATAAATCTATAACATTAAGTCTCTATCCGCTCAACTATGAACTTGTCTTCAAATTTGTATTTCAATAAACAATATCCATAAACTATTTTTTGATATTATTTCACCTTACAGAAACTCTTTCCTACATGTATGGTTTTGGATAAAATACTTTCTAAAATATAATCGCAAAGAGTTATAATATATAACTCAACCATATGATCTAACAGATCTTATATCCATGTACACTAGCCTCTATTATCATCAAAGTATACCCAACAACACTAAAAGGTTAGACCATAAAAGGCTTTTGACATACGTGACAGCTAAGTATATGGATCACTCACAAGGTCATTGTAGAGCTCAGGTTTAAGAACCATAAATACTATTCAACTCGAGAAAAAAAAAATCCATTGTCAGCTATATGATATTTTTATTGGATTCCTTTATGAGTATGTTTAGTGTCTAGTCATTACTTAACACCTGCATGCCTATACGAGCTTCTACTAAGCTCACTATTCGTTAAGATTAACTATTTAGACAATCCGTATACAGACATACACTGATCTGTTTTGGTTTACCAATCAACTCATATCGGTAAGCCAATGGCTAGGAACAATTTTTAGAATACGCTGTAGTGATATTTCTTAACACTATTTGTAACTTCTTGCAACCATGTCACTACAATAAATTATTCTCGGGTGTTTTTCTAATTTATATAAAGTTCTGACCCTTAAAAATACTAATTTTTAATTTTGATCTAAATTGCTTTAAATCTATAATGTATGAAGAAAAAAAAAGATAAATACCATATGAAAATAAATAATGATTTATAGAAGTGTGCATTGTATTAATATTAACAAAATTTATACAAAAATGGACTGGCACACTAGTATTAAAATAAAAGAATAGCTCATTATAACGGACCCATGTGTCCTTTAGAATAACTTAAATGAAAGATTTGATAACTTAAAGTCAATGGTACTATTACATACTTGTAATGAGTGGATGCACTTGTACTTGCAAGATTTCAAGTCAATCAATGAATATAATTTTGTGCTACTCAAAATTTTTTCATAGTTAATATTATGTGAAAAGAAACTAAAAAAATGAAGATATGCTAGAGGCAACATTTTTAACATTTTATGCCTCAAATATGGTTTTACAATAGCAATATCAAGTGCTAGAATATAAGAAATACATTGATCTAGTTTCATGTCTCCTTATTGCTGAAAGGAATAGCGAGCTCTTAATAAAGAATTATCAATCTCATCCTACTAGTGCTACCCTAATACCTAAAGTAGACATTTTCTAAAAATGTGTGAGATAAATGTGGCTTTACACGATCATGGTAATAATCATTAGAGCGGTCATGGTCATGGTCATTAACATAGATGTGTATGAGGTCAAAGTCATAGTTAACGTAATTAATAACCTTATAAAAATGATAATAAATATAAATTCAATTGGTATTACTATAAAAGAAAAAAAAAGTGCTAGATAAAGACACTTATTTTCATAGCATAACAAAGGGCCATTTTTTCATGCTTGTCATATGCTCAAATATTTAGCTAATTTGTATGGGGCATCTTTGAAAGAAAATGGAAGGAGTGTCAAAACCAATTATCTTAACAACATGAATTCAAAAAACACTGAACATCTTAACGTCTTAAACTTCTTCTAAGATACCGATATAAAGAATAATTATGTAGTTAGTGATGGTAATATTCATATCAATTAAGTTTTAATTAATATTTCTTTTGTATATTTGTACCATAACGTGAATATAGGTTATTATCATTATATCTAACATAAATATTTTCTTTTTCTTTATGAAGGATATGAATTTATACATAAAAAGGATGGCACGTAAGCATAATTTTCAATAATAACCAGGGATAATTTTTGAGAATACTATTTCTTAGCGCTGATTGCAACTTCTTGCAACTATATCACGACAATAACTATTCTTGATTCTTTGTGCTAATTTATGCAAAGTTCTAACTTTTTAGAAATACTAATTCTTAGTTTTGATCTAAATTATTTTAGATCTAAAATGTATAAAAAGAAACAAGATGAATATCATGTAAATAACGATTTATGAAAATGTGCATTGTATTAATATTAACAAAATTTATACAAAAATAGAATGGCACACCAGTACAAATTTCAACATCATCCAGTTTATAAAAAAAAATAGCTCACTATAACGGACCCATGTGTCCTTTAGTACAACTTAAACAAAATATTTGGTCACTTAAAGTCAATGATACTATTACATGCTTGTAATGAGTAAATGCATTTATATTTGCAAGATTTTAAGTCGGTCAATGAATATAATTCTGTATTATTCAAAATTGTTTCATAGTTAATATTATGTGAAACAAAAATGAAAAATGAGGATATGCTAGAGGCAACATTTTCAATATTTTTTGCCCCAAATATAGTTTTACAATAGCAATATCAAGTGCGTTGAATACAAGAAATACGTTGATCTAGTTTTATGTCTCCTTATCATTGAAAAGAATAATGAGCTCTTAATAAATAATTATCAATCTCATCCTACTAGTGCTACCCCAATACCTGAATCATATTTTTGTTTCAAAAAATTGTGAAGTAAATGTGGTTTCATATAGTCGTTGTGGTAATCATTAATGCGGTCATAGTCAAGGTCATGAACATAGATGTTGCTGAGGTCAAGGTCATAGTTATTATAATTATTAACCTTATAAAAATGATAATAAAATAAAATAAATTGGGATAAAAAAAAAAAAGAAAACAAGAAAAAGAAGTGCTAGATAAAGACACTTATTTTGAGAGTGTACAAAAGGTTATTTTTTTTCATGCTAGTCGTATGCCCAAATATTTAGTTAATTTGTATAAGGCATCTTTGAAAGAAAATAGGAAGAGTGTCGAAGCCAATTATCTTAACAACATGAATTCAAAAAACATTGAACATCTCAATGTCTTAAAATTCTTCTAAAATACCGATATAAAGAATAATCACATAGTTAGTGATGGTAATGTCCATATCAATTAAGTTTTAATTAATATTTCTTTTGCATATTTGTACCATAATGTGAATATAGGTTATTATCTTTATATCTAATATAAATATTTTCTTTTTCTTTATGAAGAATATGAATTTAAATAGAAAAATATATATCCTCAAAAAAAGATGGAGAGATATATATAGCAAATAGTGTGACAACACATATAATTTTTTGAAATAAGTAGAACTTCTAAAATTTGACAATAATTGAAGCAAAAGTGAATAGTATATCTGGCTATGCAAACTTGATTGAAGGTTCTTGAAGAGTTATGATCATCTTTACAAATGATAAAATATTATGTATCTATAAAGTCTTATATTCACCTAGATAAAAAGGATTCCTACTTAGCTTATAGAGACTAGAAATGAGAATAAAGTGGAATAAATTTGAATTCATTCTAAAGGCTTTGACCAAAAGCAAACAATTAAAAATCTTCACGCTTTCTCATCTAACTTATATTCTATAATGATCAGAGCATTCAAGAGCTACAAAACCTTGAATGAGAAGCTAAAAAAATCAAAGATTTTTATGCCTTGACATGACCATCTCAATCATCTTAAATCAACAATGATGCAAAGAATTATTAAATATTATCATGGACATCCATTAAAGACTTTTGAAGATTTATTTATCCAACGAAAAACTTTGCACTGCTTATTCACAAGGCAAATGGTGATTAAACTATCTTCTTCTAAAATTGACTTTGCATCTCTATTGCTTTTGCAGATAATTTTTAGTGAGATATTTCAAGCCAATTTACCCCTATGTAGACCATTTCATTACTCATGGTTCTGATTGATGCTTCTGATTAATGGTCACATATTTTCTGTTATCTACTGCAATCTTACTTTTTGTTAGATTATTAGTGCTAATTATCATATTAGGTGCATAATTTCCAAATTAACCAATAATACCTTATATCTTAATAATGCTAGTGAGTTTACTTCCAAGACCTTTGATGACTACTACATATGAGTAAGGATTAATGTGGAACTCCTAGTATTATACGTACATTCTTAAAATGGGTTGAAAGAATCATTCATTAAGGGAATCTAGATGATTTTAAGAATTTTAGGCAACAGCATACTCAATCACTTACTTTAGCTAGAGGTCATGTGATTTTGCATGCTACAACATTAATACGCCTAAGGCCAACTACTTATCATTAATATTCTTTCATTGCAACTAGTGCTTAATCATCAATCTGCTATATGTCATCCACGTACTTTTGGTTTGTGCTATATAAGTTTCAATTGCATCTTCTCAGTGCACCAAGATGGGACCTCAATGTCGTTTGGGATTTATATGGGTTTTGACTCACTAACATTATCATTTTGATAAGATGGATTTTTTTTATTTGTTTGGAGTGAGAAAAATACCTTTAGGAAATAGGCAAGAATTATCCTAGAAAGAGATCCATATATCTCATCTAAATTCTCTCACCATATAAAGTGAAAATGAAGTACGAATGATAGTTCATTTACAATATAAGTGCAAATCAATTGCCCGATGCATTTAACGATGCATCAAAAGTAACCAAATCATATGTGTTAGCAATTAATATACCAATTTAAGTAGTTGTTTCTAAAGAACAACCTATTGAAATAGTAGTTAAAGAAATGTTTGTTGCACGCCGAAAGCATGGTAAAGCACTTGATTCAAAAGATTATATTCTACAAAAAAGAAAAATACAAAATCATAATCCTATAGCAAATGATTCTCAAGCAATAATCAAAAGTACTCCAAAAGAGCATATAGTAATTATGATATAATGAAATCCCCAAAAGTAGCTCAAGTATTGGAAATGATTAAAGCCCTAAAAGAGACTAGAAAGGAAGATATAATCATCAATGATGTATTTGCATTTACAATAACTACTGACAGTGTAAATGATAATTCTGAACCACTATATATTGATAAATGCAAACTAAGGCATAATTAGTCAAAATAAAAATAAGTGATTCTAGCAGAATGGACTTCTTTAACCAAATATAAATTATTCGAACCTTAGTCAAGACAATAGAGGTTGTCGAACTCGTTGACTGTAAATGAGTTTTTGTAAAGAAACATAAAGCGAAAAATCAAATTGGGGATATAAAACTAGACTTGTTGCTTAAGACTTCTTAAAAAGATTAGGTATTTATTTTGAGGAGACTTATTCTCCTATAATGGATGCTATTATGTTTTGATTCTTGATCAGTTTGGCTAAATGACTTGACATGTATTTCTTGGATGTGGTGATAATTTATTTATTAACCTAGTCTAAATAGTTTTGCACTTAATCTCAATAGTCAATCAATTCGTTTTTCTCTAAGTTGAGTTTGAAATTTGGGCAATAAAGAGTGTGAGCTGTTATTGATGACTTTTTATTAATATTTATATAAGAATCTCTAAAGGATTTAGAATGCTCAAAGCATTCCAACCACCACATCGTAATTTATAATCTATAAAGTTATAAAATCGTTACATGGGTTGAAGTTATTTGAACGCATATAGTATAACCGACTCAATAAGTACTTGATGAAAAAAGAATATATTAAGAATCTCATTTGTCCTTGTACGTTCATCAAAAAGTTAAAATCTAATTTTGTCATTATAAGAATTTATATTGATGATAGAAATCTAATTAAAACTCATGAAGAACTCTAAAAAAATTTGATGTACTTAAAAAAGAATATTTAAGATAAAAAATTTAGAGATAACTAAATTTCTCTTGAGCTGAAGATTGAGCATAATTCAAATAAAGCCTTAATCCATCAATTAAATTATATTGAAAAACATTTGGAACGTTTGAATATAGAAATTTTTTTTTTATTAAGTAACCCAATGATCATTAGATATCTTGATCATTAAACAATATCGGTCTACTAGGCACTAAGAAACAGTAACTAATTGAGATGATGATATTTACGCCTTCATCTTCCAAAAAGGTTTTTGACTTTCGACTCTAATTATTGCTTTGGTACTCAAATGTAATTGTCAGATCAGTATAAAATTTGTTGGGAAATTTTCCATTTTGACACAAAAAAAAAACATTTTGAATTATATTTTGACCCGACCAAATTTTTTAAAATATATTAACCACAAAACTAAAATCATACCCATTTTTCCCTATTACGAATTTTCTACACAACTTCTAAATTCTCCCTTCTTCTCTCGGCTTTCGTTTCAAATTTATTGATCGCCTTCCAATATTGTACATTTTGAAGATTGGAATTAAAATAATTAATTGTGAAATTAAAAAAATTAAAAATTAGTGAAAATTAGTAAATTTTTATTCTAAATTTAATTTTGTTGTATTTTTGAATTGTTTTTATATATAATTATTAGAAATGTATAGATGTAGTATTAATAATGTATAAAATAGGTTGAAAGTGTATGTTAAAGGCCAAAAATGACAAAAAAATAGCGAATTTCAACCATTTTTTATTGTTGAACTCGATGTCACGTGTGCGGCGCGTGGGTTAACACATTGGTGTTACAGCGTGTAAACTCACGTGAGCCGCACACTGTGGCATGCGCCTAGGGCACATTCTATGGTGGCGCACGCATCATAGGGCATGGCGCCACGGTAAGGCTCCACGTGGCAATTTTTAAATGTTTTTAAAAATTTTGTATTTTTTAATTACTTTTAAAATATCTTTAAATTATGAGTAAATTCATTTGTTTATTAATAATTATTTAATTTAATGTGTTTAGTTTTATAATTTTATAATTTTAAATTGTTTTGTCATTATTATATATATTTTTAGTTGTAATTAGTTTTAAGTTTGTCATTATTTGAATTATGTAATAGTTGGTTATATGCTAATAATATTTTGTTCTAATACTATATGCTAATAAATTTTTTATTTAATTTTTTTCAAAAATGAGAATGTCTCAAAGGACTACGTAATTGTAGAAAATAAATTCTATCGATCGACCGTATATGCTTACTCGATGTTATGAGTTATGCAAAATATAAAAGACAAATTGACTTCGAGCTAACTCGAAATATTTAGAACCACATGTTTTGTTTATCTTTTAAATATATCGGATATTCTATTCTCAAGTATTTTAGTACATGAGATTTTGTTAAGACATGTACATACCAAAAATTTATATAAAGAATTATGGTTATATATAGGCAAAAGATGTATTAGATTCTCCCGTCTAGAATTTTATTTGATTACTGATTTGAGGATTGGAGATTATCCCATAGTAAGTGGGTTAGGTGATAGACTATGACACAAATACATTTTGGATAGAAATGAGTTGACCTATAAGAATTTGGATCTGTGGTTCCAGAGCGTTACATTTGACGATGATATAATATAGTAAAAATGTTTATTTTATGTATTTCATAAATTGTTAATGCCATGTGATCAGAATAGAGCTATACAATATTTTATGTTTCGCCTCATAAATAATCTTGATAAGTTTAATGCCTATCATTGGAGTACGATTGCATGAATTATACTCTACAATAACTTACGTACAACTCTAATTAAAAGGTTAGTGAAGGTTAAAAAAGTGGGCACTATGGATAGGGAATCATACAACCATACTCATTTAGTCAAGCATTCTTGGTGAGTAATTTAATTTTTTCGATTCATTATCATATTAGGATATAAAAAAAAATTATTCTTTTTATCTTGCATTAAAAGAATAGTATTGTTATATTTTGTTGACATTGTTATTTTTTCATTTATTATCATCTCAGATATAAATCTACGATGCGATCCTGAGATGTGAGGAGCTTTTATATTTAACCAAAAATATATATATAATTTCCTTATAACTTTTGTTATTTTTCGTAATAATGATTAATAAATCTAAAATATTACGAAGGCTTTAGATGTTCATAGGAAGTTGATGCCCCACAAACATGAGATGAGTGCGGATTATTGTATAGCGGCAAACTTACGTATTCCATCAAAAAAATGGGGAAGGCGTTTTAAGTTGGAGAAAGTTGAGATTTCGGACACCCGATTCACCAATGATGTTCAACTTGACTAGGAATTCCAAGCCCCACCAGCGACTAAATCAATAGTATAATAATTTATTTTTTTTCTTAAATTATAATTACTTATATTATTGATGAGTATTAGATTGTGAAAATTGATTATAATTACTTATGTATAGTTTGAGCCTAGCGTGTCATCATTGCAATATCATGTCCTGGAGAAAAGGATGGATGATCTTGAAACAAGACTATTTACAAGGATTGATAAGGTTAACTCAGAGCTTTTCGCCAAGATTGATTGTGTTGGCTTAGAGGTAATAAGTAGGGTGACTAAGGCCAAAGTAGATATCTTGCATCAAATATAGATCTTGATGTAATAGTTTAAGCCAGCCAAGATCCCTGAGGATACAGGGCAGAGTATGGTACATTTTGAACTTAAATTTCATTGGGTACAAATTTTAACAAGTTAATACATTAACTAGTGTTGTTTGGTTTTGTAGGGTACCGAATTCATGGTTGCTGACTTTTAAACTTACGCTCTTGCCAGCGAGTCTCAACATGAGCCCATGGCAATGGATATACACTTGTAGCTAATAGCCTTACAAGTGTAAAATTATACCCGGTCCATTGGGTCAAAACATGAGCAGGTATAGGTGCCCTTGCAAAAAGATAGCAGCCCAAGTTAGTCCATATACCAATTCGTTGAAAAAGCTGATAAAAAAACTTTTGAAATTGTAGGTTTCACCTATAATTGATATAAATAAACAACTAATTCCTATTGATCAGGCTAAATTTACTAATATTCTAGATTGAATAAAAAAAATGACCCAATGTAGCAGATTTGTTTAGACAGACTCGATCTCAACTGTATATGGTTTAATGACCTACTACAATACTGGCTTGACGAATTAGTGGAGACTTTTATTTGTATATTTTTTTGTGAGTTATCTAACAGTATTGAAACTTATACATATTCTTTATTTTGCAACATATAAATAAGTACTTAAAGGTTTTGCATTTATGCCAAAGGAAATTTTCTGACATGTACTCATAAGATTGTACAACTGCAGATGCATATTTTTACGTAAGCTATTTTTTACCTTTCTATTGTGCATATAACATTATCATACCATTGTATATATTAACTATTAAAGAGTTTAACATTGTATGTATTTATCTTTAGGAGTATATTCGATACCATTGCACAACGTCATTCACTGTCGATCTTCCAAATGATGAACAATGGCTCGAACCGTTGTTGGCTTATACACTCGGAACAAAGACCGAGTTACTTAGAGCTAAACTGTGGGTATTGGCCAATAGGTACTTTAAGAATAGTAATAACTTTTTTATTATGCATATAACAACATTAAGTTCAAAATAAAAGATAATAGTTTTTGTAGGTATATATCCTTTTGAATATCAATCAAGAACATTAGTTTGTAGTAGAGCTCGACCTTATTCGGATGGTGATTGTTCTTTATTACTCAAGTGTGAATGGCCACTCCGATGAGACCATCATGAAATATTTGGAGCCTCTACGTGTTGCAATGTCTTTGTACCTTTAAAAATGTATATTTAATAGTTTGAGGAGCATACAAGGCCTAAATTTATTCCTTTGGTTAGTGATTTGTTTGTGGGAGAACGTGTTACAACAAGAGGTCGGGAGCGGGGACTGTGGCGCCTTCATGTGTATGTATATTGAGTGTATTTTGTTAAGTCGGCCATTTGATTCATTCCCTTAAATGTTTACCTTTTATAGACAAAATATGACTGTTGATTTATGGACTACTACAGGATCTGCTTCATAGATGTTTAATGCTATATTCTTTATATGTGCATTTATATCATATTATTTATTTTGATGTTTACGTGTTAGGTGGATGAGTGCAGAGATGATATATAATTAGATAGAAGTTTATTTTTCAATATGATAAGTTTGGGAATGTCCATATAATAGGGGAGATTCTACCAAAATTTTATTAAAATATCAAACATCCCACACCTGCAACTTTCAATTTTGTCACCTATACAAATATTTCCATAACGTATCCAAAATAAAAATTTGTCAACATCAATACTAAAGATAAGTATATCGTCTCATTTAATAATTATGTAATAAAAAGTATAAATACATTACAAAATAAGTGTACAAAAGTTACGAAACTCGATACTCATATATAATTAAGCCTTAGGACCTAGCTCGTTTTCATATTTTTCAGATCCATTTGAAACAGAACAAAATAAATATTAGCCTTATATTATAGTGAAATTAAATACCAACAAGGTAGTTTTATAAACAAACATACATTACCTGCTCTGTAAAGGGACGGGGTTTTGACACGTCTATCGGTTATATTTGTGCTGTCTACAATGACTACATATATTCTTTTATAGTTCCTCCCCTTGAGATAGAATCCGATTCATCCGATGTCTGCCTGACTGACTGACTGATAACATGGTATCAAAGGCTGAATGTCCATATTTTTCAGATACTCCGAGATTATCCAATCTGACACTTGGCCAACTAGAAGTATTGGTTCGCTATAGGCATGACATAAAAGTCTCAGATATGTAATAAGTCGAATAAAGACTCTCGTGTGATAATATGATGTATTTGTATACAGCGAACACATGGGGACAAGATAATTGCCAATAGTCAAACTCTCAATAGCTACGTTTTAGTAAATTCTTATCTTTCTTTAAAGGAAAATTGGCTACTCCTTCTCAGGTCGAGCATATTGCCTTTTTGCTTTTCTAGCTTAGTAAATATGCCCTTTTCTACCTCAAGAGGAAGTTGATCTCACTAGGGACATTAGACCAAAATGGGTGTTCCATTATGATCGACGGAGGGGTTTTGAGAGTATTAAAGGGTTCCATGGTGGTAATCAGATTAGAGAAGCACAAAGGCGTTTATATACTTAAGGGTGAAGTTGTGAGTGGTTCTGCATTATACTCTGTAAATGATGAGAATATGCAAACCAAGTTGTGGCATATTAGATTGGCACACCTAGGCGAAAGAAACCTGAAGGAGTTATTTAGTCAAAGGGAATTTGGTAAGGATAAGTTCCAACCATTAGAGTTTTGTGAGCATTGTGTGCTTGGGAAGCACATAGGGTGAAGTTTAGTACCGATGGGCACAAGACTAAGGGGATTCTTGACTACATACACTCAGATCTTTAGGGACTAGCTCAGACAACTACTTGTGGTGGTGCCAGGTATTTTCTTAGCTTGATTAATGACTATTCAAGAAAGTTGTAGGTCTATGTGTTGAAGAGTAAGGATCAAGCATTTGATGTGTTTAAGACTTGTAAGGCTCTTGTTGAGAATTAGACTGGTAAAAAGGTGAAGAGGCTGAGAACTGACAATGGCCTCGAGTGTTGCAATAGAGATTTTGATGAGTTTTGTGCCAAGCATGGGATTGTAAGGCATAGAACGGTAAGATCAACACTACAGCAGAATGACAGAGCTAAGAAAATGAACAGATCCTACTTGAAAGGGTTAGATGCATACTTATCAATGTAAAGATATCCAAGGCATTTTGGGGAGAAGCTGTAGTAACTGTAGTTTATTTGATTAATAAAAGTCCCTCCTCAGCAATTGACTTCAAGATGCCAGAAGAGAAATGGTATAACAATCCTCCTAAGTATGACTACCTTAGAATATTTGATTTCCCTACCTTTGTACATGTTAAGGAGTGGAAGTTGGAACCTAGAGCTATCAAAGGGGTATTTATAGATATCCCAAATGAGTGAAAGGATACAAGGTGTAGTGTAAAGACTTGACACCACCAAAGAGTGTCATAAGTCATGATGTGATGGTCGATGAGACGACCATGCTGAAAACCTCCCCAAAAAATGAGAAAAAAAACATGTGTCTAAGGAAGACTCAGCACCCGAGTCAATAGAAGTTGAAGTTGAGCATGAAAATAGATCTTATATGCCCCTATATCGGTACTTAAAAAAGGAGATCCTTGAAAATGAACCAAGAACACTAGTGAGTTCCTCCAAGTTCACCCAAGGAAAGACTATGACTCTTGAGATGGAACTTGAAGAGTACTAGCTAGCCAGAGAATGATAAACCCACAAATCAGGTATACACAAGCAGATCTAGTAACTTATGCTTTTAATTTTGCTTACACTCTTGAGTATGATAAGCCTAGAACATATGGCGAGGCTATGAAGAGTGAAAACAAAAACGAATGGCAGCAGGTTATAGAAGAATGATTAGTTCTCTTAGGAAAAATAATACCTTGAAGTTGGTAAAGGGACCTCAAAAAAAACTAGTTGGGTGTAAGTGGGTACAAAGGTGAATGAGGGGATACCGGGGATAGAGCCTACGAGATTTAAGGCTAGGTTAGTTACAGAAGTTTTTACTCGGAGAGAGAGTTTACTTTTATGAGATTTTCTCTCCAGTCATCTAGCACACATCCATTAAGAGTTTTTTTAGTCATATGTGCAAAACTTGATTTACATCTAGAGTAGATGGATGTAAAGATATCATTTTTACATAGAGAGCTTAAAGAAACAATATATATGGCACAACCACAAGGGTTTAAGGAACCCGAGAAAAAAAATCATTCTTATTTGCTAAAGAAGTCATTATATAGGTTAAAACAATCACCTAGACAATAATATAAGAGATTTGATGAGTTTTTGATGGCTTGTGGCTTTAGTAGGAGCAAGTATAACAAATGCGTGTACTTCAAGAATATAAGTTGTGGGATGATGTATTTGCTCTATACATCGATGATATGTTGATCATATGTAAGAATATAGGAGAAATACAAAAACTCAAGAAATAGTTTAGTGGCGAGTTTGAAATGAAGGATTTAAGAGCAGTAAAGAGAATATTGGGTATGGATATTGTAAGGGAAAGAATTTAAGGATTGTCTCAACAGTGATATATACTCAAAATTCTAGAGAAGTTTAGTATGTCTAATGCAAAGGCTGTCTCTACTTCTTTGCCCATGTATTTCAAACTTTCAACAGGACAGTCGCCGACATCTAAAAAAGAGAAACTGTAGATGAGTAAAGTATCATAAGCAAGCGCTGTGGGAAGCATCATGTATGCAATGGTTTGCACAAGACCAGATATAGTACAGGCTGTGAGTGTGGCAAGTTGATACATGGAAAATCCGAGTAAGAGTCGTTGGCTTACAATGAAGTAGATTTTGATATATCTCAAAAAGATGTTAAATCACGAGTTAATGTATAAAAGGGATGAGGACAGAAGCAAAATGGTAAGAGGATACGTAGACTAAGATTATGCAGGTGATCTAGATAAGAGAAGATCGTTGACGGGTTATGTATTCACAGTGTTTGGGTGTAGTGTATATTGGAGATTAGTTCTACAATATATGGTTGCACTATCTACCACAGAGGCAAAGTACATAACTATTTGCGAAGCTACTAAAGAGGCCGTATGGTTAAAAGTTATATGCGTAGAGATATTGGCTAGTAAATATGTGAACACCGATGTATATTGTGATAGCCAAAGTGCCATACACCTAAGCAAGCATTAAGTTTTCCACGAGAGGTTGAAACACATTGATGTGCGACTCCATTACATTCAAGATATTATCCAAAGTGGTAAAGTTAGTCTAACAAAGATAGCGTCTTCAAAAAACCTTGCTGATATGTTGACTAAGCCACTGCCCTCGGTTAAGTTCATCATATATAAGAACTTAACCAGAGTTACTACTTTATGAGAGTGACCGAAGATATAGAGATAACAGAATGAGTTACTTTGTGGATGATTTTGAATCAAGGAGGGGATTTGTGAGAATATTGATTAACAATCATCGGAATATGATTTTGACAGCAAGCTAAGTGCGATGGGTACCTGAGGATAAAAGACGGATACGAAAGGAGGTAAAAGACGCAAGAGGCGGTGCCTAAGTGTGGGTGCCACGGTGCCCAAGGCAGAACCTGAGCACTGTAGTGCCAAGTGACCAGCACCGCGGGGACAGGAGCTGAGCGCCACGGCTCTCAGCACGAAAATATTTTCCCAATTTGATTACAACCTATTTCATCTCTCAATGGTTCTAAGACTCCCTAATACGACTCTCATAAGTTTAGAGTAAACCTATGTCATTCTAAAGCCTATATAAAGGCTCTCTATTGGCTTGTAAACATAACCTAAGACATCTTAGTGAAATCTTGGTGATCTTTATGAAATTCTTTGTGATTAAACATACTTTGTGATTCTTAGTGAGGGAAAAGCACTAGATTGCAAGAGAGAATATTTTCTTTGTGAATATTTTTTGTAAAAGGCATACTTTGTGAGTGCCTTGTGATTCAATAATAAGAGTGTGTGATCTTGATCAATTGTGGAGGTAGGCAAGTGTTTACGCTCAAAATATAACGCGGCTATCGCAGTATAGATTGAGGTGTCGATCCCACGAGGAAACGCTTGGTAAAATAGGTTAGTGAAGTAAAATATTAAAGCAGTAGCAAAGGGTTAATTGATTTAAATGGATGAGATAGAATTGTCTATGAATTGAGAAAAATGTCTTATGATGATTTAAGCAAGGCTTTGAGAATCACAATTATGCTTTATAAATCTACTCTATACTTTGATTCGATATTTATAACTCAACTGAAAGTTTCACATCCAAAACAATCAATCGGAAGGTATGTAATATATAGCACATTTGATAACACATGTATTTGATTTAGTTAAACTCTTTGCAAGCATTAACACACATCATGTTATTTATACAAGTTATCTAAGATCGACAATATATCATTTTGATAATATTGCAGTAAAAGATTAACTTGAATATCAAACATTTATTGCCCTTACATGTTATTCAAGATCGACAATATATCAAATTGACAATACTGCAGTAAAAGATTAACATATAAAACAATATAACCAGTAACAATTATAAATCAACGTGAATCACATAAGAAAAGCATGATTGAACATATATGAGACATGAGAATTATAACCTCTGGATTATAGAAAATAAAATAGATAAGAGTTTAATCAAAACCAAACTTACAACATTTATAGCTCTTGACACCGAATCAAAGCATGGAAGTAGATTTACCACACATAAAAGTTCATCTCTTAGCCTTGCTAGGAACTCTAGCCTAAATTACAATACATGTTAATGAGAATAAAAGAAGAGAGAAAATTATCTATTAAAAACGTCCTAAGGGTCTCCTTATATAGGCAATGAATGGACATATGTCATGGATGACATCAATCTTCAATAATTTTAAGCCAATAACTCGTGTATCCAATTGCAGCACATTTTTTATAATGTAAATGATCAATTCAGCTTCTTTAGCCGACATGAAAGTTGTAGAATTTTGACTCTTCTTTCCATAGGCACTGATTTCATGCAAATTGGATGAGTATCCAATGAGATATGAGCAAAATTCCAAAGATACATCAGAATTCGGCCAACAACCAGTTTACCCACTTGCAATGCGATTTGGTCCATGATAACGGCTGATTTGGACTTTACCATAAACATACGAGTTGTTGATAGTAAAGTCAGAAATTCACAGCTTCAAGAATTATACCAATTGAGTATGTATTTTGTGAGATACGGTCCAAATACGTGAATTGGGTCAAGCTGGGTAAGAGTTGTAGTCCGATTCTGTTGTATCTCAATTTTTGGCCCATAACATGTTGGATTTGGCTTTTCCACTATTCTTCAAATTTGTGTAAGATTGAGTCATGTTGCACCAGGTTCAAGAATTTCTTCATTTCGATTTCTACATTGAGAGTTATGTCCAGTTTACCTAAACCTGTCCAAATAACATTCATTAATCACAATTTAAGGAGAACACTTTATTTCAAGCTAAAAATACAGAAAACACTAAAATTAGTGACATTAAATGGTGATTGAATCTCTTAACAACATGCATTTTCATGTGTTCATCAACAAGTTGCCGAACAATGTAAATTATGTGTGTTCTTCTTCTAACTTTCTCTCTTTAGTTTCTTAATTACTTGTTCTGCATTATATTGCTTGTTTATGTGCTTCTACTTCAACACGACTGTTGGTTTACCATCTTTAATAGGAGGGCCTTGACCCAATTTGTAAAATAGTCTATTGCCACTAATATAAAAGTATGTTGTTTTGATTAAGGTAGGTATATTTTCCTGATGACATCTATAATCCATCCCCGGAACAGCCATGGCTTAATAATAAAATGCATCTCGTTAGCTGGGAAATTTTGAATCAGCCTATATTTATGGCATTCTTGGCATTTTATGGTATAATTATGGCAATTGCGCTCTATGGTTAACCACAGGAAACTAATTTTTAGAATTTGGTTTTCATTAGTCGTCCGCTGAGATGAGTACCTACCAGGCCTTCATGAGCTTTGCCCATCACGACAATTGATTTCTAAATAATTCTCCTAAGAAAAGTACAAATCTCGGGGCCATAATTTTGGTCAGCTGTTTTACTTGGGCTATTCATATAAGCAATCAAGTCATGTGTCTAATCTTTTGCAAGATCAATTTGCATAACTAGATCCGGCAACTCTGCACTATGAACACTTAATTGTGGTCTATATACTGTGGGGATTGCCGTTAATTACCTGTAACTTGTTGCCCCTTGTGCAAGGTCATTGGCTTCAATATTGTTTGTTCTTGTAGAGAATTCGACCGAAGCTAACCCGAAACCTCGAATCAGGTGTTTTGCCTTGTTACAGTATGGTATCAACAAATTAGCTTCTCAATTGTATTCTCGAATGACTTGCTTGATCACTAACAAAGAATTATCTCATACTTCTATGCTGTCGACTCTCATCTCAGCTAATATCCCAAGGCTAATAATAAATGCCTCGTACTCTGCTTGGTTATTGGTGCATAAGAAGTCAATAAGGAAATACATCTTAATTTTTGGCCCCATTGAGATGTTGTTGGGTTATGGGTGAATTTATCACTAGACTGTTGATATAGACCTCTAGAAATCGCCTGATCATATCAAAAAAATATCATTATCGCCCTCTGGTAAGTCGCCCTTGCATTCTTTATACCAAAAGACATTACTACCTATTTATACTGTTGAGGGATATTAAGCCGTGCACGTCAATTTGACACCCCTATGGCATCAACTAAGCCACAACCTCGATACCCTTTGCACAGCGGAAAATCATAACTCACACCATAAGTAAGAACACATAAGATTACCACACCAATAAAGATAAAGAAAACAAACTAATCACAAGACACAACATATACGTGGTTCGGCCCAAATTGCCTACGTCCACGGAGGATCCATGATCCAGCTTCTTCCCATTGAAATAGATCACAAAGTATCTTCTTACATCATCAATGATCCCACAAGACCCCTTAGTATCTCCCCTAGAGACCTCTAAGTATCTACCCTTGATCACTATGACTCCCTAAGACCTCTTCGTATCTCCTCATAAGAGATTTTTACAAGAAACACAAGAATAGCCCGAGCATCTAAGCCTAAAGGATCTATGGTGTTTCTCTTTTATTCACTCAAAGAACCTAAAGAAGAAAACACCCCCCAAGGTTACACCCTAGTGCACCACGCACTTAGTGCCTACCTAGCTCTTCTATTCTCTCTTATGGTTACATCTTGAAACTTTAGATGCTTAATCTTAAACAATAGTTTACAAGTGTTTATATAGGGTATATTTCGTGCCTACAAACCCTATTCCTTGTTGGAGTAAGAGTCCACTTATTTTGGAAGTCCAAAACTTCCCAAAACTTAAAATCCTGAGCCAAAACGGACTTCTACACGCGTTCTGACGCTGCAGCGCCCGTCCCTGGGCGCCTTAGCGCTGCTCTTCTCGCGTCCAGCGCTGGGGCGCTGAGTACCCAGCGCTGGGACGCTGAGGTCCTAGCACTGCGGCGCTGGAAGCTCCCCGCGATTTCTTCTTTTCCTTTGCGTCTTTGAGTCCCATTTCACTTCCCCTTTCGTGTCCCACACGTCCTAGACTTCTCCATACGTGTCCCACACGTTCTAGACTTCTTGTAACTCTCCACTTTGGTATTCATCTCAATTCTTGTCCAACCAAGGTTTTTGAATCACCAATTTTCCAATAAATCCCCTTCTTGATTCAAAATCTCTTCTCATGAAGCTAATCACCGTCACCCCTCCTTGACCAATGCTCACTAGCATGATCTATAAGTCAAGTCCCTAACTTAACTAAGGCTCTTGCGACTACGGTCTCCAAAGATTCCCGAATGCTGATGTCTAGAGTAGTTCAATGCTGTGATCTTCTATGTCCTGAAGACACCATAACCACAACCCTTAGTGGTGAAAACCCATTCTCGCCATTGCTACTCTTTCCACACATTCTTTTTCGACCCCTGCCACAAAGTGATATATCGAAAGCTGCTTTATGGTCTGTTTCAAATCAACCCCTATGTTGATCCCATTCTAAGCACTTTCCTACAAGCACATAGCCTCCCTCTGTGCTTTATCACTCCCTCGATCCTTTGCTTCCCCATTTAGTGTTCCTTCTGTATGCCTTCCATGAATCTCCCTATTTCGATCTAGCAGTCCCGAGTCCTCTAGGTCTTCATGAGATGAGGAATAAATCTCATACCTAGTCCCTCCCTTGTCTTTTTCACTATATAGTCTTAATCTTATTCTACCAATCCCTATGACTTACCATAAGCCATATTACTCCAATTGGTAAATAATGATTCTCCACAACTCATATGAAAACACTACCCTAGATCCCAAAAATAGTTCGTTCATCAGACACTGATTCCTCCAGAAGCTCTCATGCAATCAAGGTCTTTGCCTAGTCATCCAACAGACTTGCAAATCCACCTTCCTTCTATCTTTGTCTCCCTCTTAGGACAATCTCCTTGAGTGCCCTAGACACCTTTTGGATATTCCCTTCAATCTTGATTGTTCTTCTTTTTCCATCTTTATTTTGTGTCCAATCTGAATGATTCTTCTAACTAGGACCTAGATGACACCATCTTCTTGGAAGTCTTCTTCAAGAGTGATCTCTACTTCAAAACTCTCCAGTAAGGCCATCATCTTTTCCTCTTTCAGATAATCATCTTCCTTATTATTTTTCTCTTATATTTGTGAGTCCCCATGGTTGACAACCTTTCCTTTGCAATCTGACTCTGCCACCTATGCTCTGCAATCTGGACTTCAACCCATGGCTCTAATATCAGTTTGGACTTCAACTCAAGCTCTGTCATCAGTTTGTACTTCAACATACGCTCCGATAGCAGTTTGTAGCTTCAACCATGCTCTGATACCAGTTTGTTGAGGGATATCAAGCCGTGCACTTCAATTTGACACCCCAATGGCATCAACTAAGCCACAACCTTGATACCCTTTGCACAGCGAAAAACCATAACTCACACCATAAGCAAGAACACATAAGATTAACACACCAATAAAGATAAAGAAAACAAACCAATCACAAGACACGAGATATACGTGGTTCGGCCCAAATTACCTACGTCCACGGAGGATCCATGATCTAGCTTCTTCCCATTGAAATAGATCATAAAGTATCTTCTTACATCATCAATGATCCCACAAGACCCTTTAGTATCTCCCATAGAGACCTCTAAGCATCTACCCTTTATCACTATGACTCCCTAAGACCTCTTCGTATCTCCTCATAAGAGATTTTTACAAGAAACACAAGAATAGCCCGAGCATCTAAGCCTAAAGGATCTATGGTGTTTCTCTTTTATTCACTCAAAGAACCTAAAGAAGAAAACACCCCCCAAGGTTACACCCTAGTGCACCACGCACTTAGTGCCTACCTAGCTCCTCTATTCTCTCTTATGGTTACATCTTGAAACCTTAGATGCTTAATCTTAAACAATGGTTTACAAATGTTTATATAGGGTATATTTCGTGCCTACAAATCCTATTGCTTGTTGGAGTAAGAGTCCACTTGTTTTGGAAGTCCAAAACTTCACAAAACTTGAAATCCCGAGCCAAAACAGACTTCTCCACGCGTTCTGGCGCTGCAGCGCCCGTCCTTGGGCGCCTCAGCGTTGTCTCTTCTCGCGTCCAGCGCTGGGGCGCTGAGTACCCAGCGCTGCGGCGCTGGACCTTCCGTATCCAGCGCTGAGGTCCCATCGCTGCGACGCTGGAAGCTCCCCGCGATTTCTTCTTTTCCTTCGCGTCTTTGAGTCCCGTTTCACTTCCCCTTTCGTGTCCCACACGTCCTAGACTTCTCCATACGTGTTCCACACGTTCTAGACTTCTTGTAACTCTCCACTTTCGTATTCATCTCAATTTTTGTCCAATCAAGATTGTTGAATCACCAATTTTCCAACATATACGTTCCGATCACTCATGGGCATCAAAACACCATTTTGTGGACATCAGTCAATGAGGAAAGACATCTTAATTTTTGGCCCCATTGAGATGTTGTTGGGTTGTGGGTGACTTTATCATTAGACTGTTGATATAAACCTTTAGAAATTGCCCGATCATATAAAACAAATAGCATTCATCACCATCTAGTAAGTCGCCCCTACATTCTTCATACCGAAAGACATTACTACCCATTCATATGTTTCGATCACCCCCTGGGCATCAAAATACCATTTTGTGGACATCGGTCTCTTTAATGAATATATGATTGTACCCTGAATGACCATCAATGAGACTAAATATCTGATGGCACACTGCCAAGTCGACCAACATATCGGCTATCGACATTAGATATTCATTTTTCGGTGTCACAAAATTAAGGTTTTAGAAATCGACGCAAATTCTCCGCTTGTTGTTCTTCTTGATTTCTATGTCAATATTTGATAACCATTCAGTATAGGTAGCAGACCGTATAAAACTTGCAATAAGGAGCAGTTTAATTTCTTTAGCCACTTTATCTTCTACCTCTCTAGAAATTATTCTCATGCTTTATTTGTAAGGCCCATATCCATCCTTTGTTGGCAGACTATGCTCAACCAATTCTTTACTGAGACCAGGACTTTTTGGATAATCCTATGTAAAGCAATCTCAAAATTCTATCAGATTGCTAATAACTTGTCCTGAAAAATTGGTTCTAACTTTGCGCTAATAAATATCAGCCTATGTACATTGCCGCCTATATTGATTTCTTTAATCTTACCTTAAGGGTTGTGATCGTTCAACTTTATCAATGCTAGTTTTAAATTATTGTCGACTTGGGGTCTTAACTTCATCTTCGTACATACATTTGGCCATCGTGAAGGGTGGTTCACCCATTTATAATGTAAATGAGGTGACGGTCCTTCCTGATTGTCGTTAGACAAGCTAGGTCACCTATTATGACTTGAATGTCTAACTTGGAGATGTCAACGTCTGGTTCCACTTTTTGGTTTAGCATAGTGGTTGTAATGCTTAAAGTCATATAATGTTACGGTTGCTACCATCCCATTACCTTCGAACGAATCCATATCAATGTGGATTTATTTCTATTGAGCCCTCTGGTTGCCATCAAAAAAGTATTTAATGCATACTAGATAGCAGCGCTTTATTAGAATGAATCCAACCTCAACCCAGTAGGAGGTTGTAATCACTTGAAACATTAGCTACGTAAAATGGTTCCTCTTATTAAATACAGGTGACTCATACCTTAAGGACTATAAACCCATTCGCGAGAGTTTCACGACCAACAAAATCAGTCATAACCACTATCATCCTATCCAAATTGCTTTTATCAATACCCAGTTTCTATAGCATTCTTAAAGGTAGAATATTGACACCAGACCCATTATCAATCAAGATCATTTTGCTTGGTATCGACCTTTACATAGAGTTGCTGAATATATTTGGTCATATGATCGTTTAGTTGAGGTAACGTAAACTGAGTTGGTTCATCTAATTCGTCACCGACATTGTATATATCGACAACGTCCCTATCCAAAGTAGACGTCTGTCCAGGTTTATAAAGAAACGACTCGAGAGGCGTTAAAACCATATTAACTAGTTGAGAAGGGATAGCCACTGCGTTATCCTTATTGAAATTTTCTTTCGTTGAATTATTGTCAATATTATTCGAGGCGACCTCCAAAGCTATTTCTTTATTCACTGGTCTCCAAACTTGATGCTTTCTATTGTTTATTGAAGCCAGTCTTTTTTTTTTTTTTGGCTACTTTATTACCCTTCAACTTTTTATTAACATTATCAATTTTAGATAGCACTTCAGGATTCACATTTTCTCCTTGAATCTTGATGGCATATTCTAGTCGTCTGAGTTGTTCTTACCTTTGCTTTTGCCTTCCTTGAGTTTTGGTTGGTATGATATTGTTAGGTGGACATCCCAGCCATTGGAAGACATTTATTCGTGGCTTATAATTTTCTCATTGGTCATTAGAGGCCAGTTTAGGCTTAAAAGTTCTTAAGGGTCGTTTGGTATCACTTGTTAACTTAGAATCCACATGGAACTTTTAGAACGTCGTCTGGAATTACGGACAAACTAGACAGGTTTGCATTAAGGTTTGTTGGTTATTTGAGGCAGTTCTATCACAACCATTCTATTATTTCTAGTGGCCTACGATGTCGTGTCTGTGACATAAATTTTTATCAGTGATCCATCAATCGACCTTGTATTTATGGCTCCTTCTTCCAACGTCTCTCTTTCTTGAAATGATAATATTTATTTGTGCTAATGGAGAAGGAACTGTTTCAACTCAATGAGCCTTGCCTTTCGAAGAAAAAAGTAGTTGCCCTCATCGATTAGCCTTTGAATTTTGTTTCTGAAGATGACACAATTATTTGTACTATGTCGTCAAGAATTATGCCACTTGCAGTAGTTTTTTCTAGCTTTTTGCTCGATCAGTGCTATTCTATAGCCTTCAGATAGCATAATTTTCTTATCTTTCAACAACCAGTCAAAATTTGATCGGTCTTCTTCAAATCAAATGAGTATTCCTTCGCGATTTGAGTATTTCTGCCAATCGTTTTCTTCTCTTTGTTTGCTGATGCAAGCTTTAAAGTTGGGCATTTATATAGCCCACTTTTGAAAATTTCACCCAAGCATATATCTTCTCCATCTGAGTCCTTATAGTCATTTTCTGATTCAGCTTATATTACAACCACATCCATTTGATTTTTGTAATATGTCCCCTTTGAGGATGCTTTTTTTTATCCTTCTCTAGCAATAAACGCTCATAAGTGGCAGTCCTGGTCGCCAGCTCATACAAATCTCAAAAGCGATGCCCTTCAAAATATTCTCTCATCGCAAAAGTCATACCACAGATAACCATGGAAACTAAATAGTTTCTAATATTTGAGTTTGACATTGCGCCCTTAACTTTTTAAAACGGCTTATATATTTTGAAATGGACTCGCTTGGCATTTATAACAGTCTAGCTATATCGGCCAATGTCACGTGTAGAGGCGGTCTATAAAACTCGATATAAAACTTATCCTCTAACTGCTTTTAACTAGCTATCGACTTATGTACTAAATTGGTATACCAAGTGAAGGCTATCTTAGTTAGGAAATTTTTCAATAACCGTAATTTCCAATAAAGGGAAGAACCCGCTTTGCCACAATGTATAGTGAACCTGAAAACATGCTTAAATGTTGTAATATTTTCTTCTTTCAAAAATAGAAAGACTTTTGGAATTTATAACCCTTGGAAAAAAGGAATAATAAATTAATACTATGAGGGTATGGTTTCATGTACAAAGGACATGCCATATCTTTCAAGGCATCGGCTAACACAATTCTATCTAGTTATGGTTGCCTTGAGCTGCTTGTCCTTATCAGCTCTACGGTCCCAAATTGAATCGTCTTTGATGGAGTTTGGCCAACTGTCTCTTGATTTGGGAGAGACTGGTTTCCAAAGTTTATCATATTTTTAGCCTGATCATAGCTGAAAACTTGACTAGGTTGATTCTGATTGACTTGGAAGTGTGATGAAGTAGCCCCCTCAGGTCATTGTAGCAAATTAACTGATCCTTATTGCAAATCGGAGTTTGGGAGATGTCTACAATAGGGTTCTTACAATTTTAGATTGGGACGGCTGTGTAATAAAGTAGTGAAGTCGCATTGATTCTGCCACAGGGCCTTTAAATTCCACTATATATTACGGTTTAAATTTTGGCTATCCTCGATCAATGGGCAGAACACTGCCACTATTTGATTAGTGAGTATAGTGCCGAGCTGTTGATTTTCTTAGGCAATCTTGGCTACTAATCCTTGAACGTCGACCGTAGAAAAGGGCCGCGGATAGGGTAGAGTATTCCTGTGAATTTCTTTCAATCGATTTAATGAATCTTCCTCAATAGGAGGGAGGCTTGGCCGAATTTGTCAAAATTGGCCGAATTTACACACTTTGGGAGGAGAGGGTGTAGAAGATCCGTCAGTTGCACTAACACCTGCTAGTGTTATAGATCTGTCAGTACCACTAACACCTATTCTATTTCTTACCATCTATCTAGTTGTCACTGGCATACAAGCGTCTGTCTCACTGGGCATGTCAAAAAGATGTTCGCGGAAAAATATATTCGGGTTCATGTATGCTCTATGTCCTACTAAACAGGGCTGGAATTTCAACAAGCAATATCTACTACTATACCTGGGTTATGATGCAGCTAGCGTGTCGTGGAGCTTGGGTCTTTTGCAGGGAAGAACGGGCGAGTATAAATTATATGATAAAATTAAAATAAATAATAAAAAGCTAAGAAACTTGTATAAATTATGTATATTGAATTGCTGATGATTTACAATGAGAATTTAAGCTTGAAACTTTGCAAAAAAAAGTCCATTAACACATATTTCTTTGGGCCGACGTCAACAGAATGTGTATAGTTTTAATTAGTCATCTATTATATATATAAAAAAAATTATATGTAAATTTTCTTTTATTATAAATATTCCAACTATGTATAGAGATGAAGTTGCTTGCATTATTCAAGTCAAAAGATGATACATATCATATATTAAAGGGGACAAAATCAATTATATTTTATCAAAATTCTTCTATACTTATGAGCTCCAAGAGAACAAGAAAATTAATATAAGGTAAATACACTCTACTAATAATTTTATAGTTTTATTCATCAAAATTTTACCTACATACACTTTTGAAAAAATCACACATGGCATTGGTATGCACTTTACTTAATAAACAATCAAATTGATACATGTCATTTTGAGAGAGGGCTTTGGATTAGTGGGTGGGACATAATCTATGAATGGAAAAATATGTATAACTATTTTAGATCTATCCATTGAGCTTTTTTTTTCCCCTCTTTTTACAAGGTTTTATCCCATTAGATCACTAGTAAAAGTTTTAGATCATTAGTAAAAGTTTTTAACAAGGCAGTTATATGTCCAATATTGCTGAATTTAAATGTAATGACCTTGAAATATTAGATATCCAAGAGGGAGTATTGTACATCATATGGCTCTCTATCACTAAAGCCATGCAAAGTGTCATGGCCGAGTGCTTACCATTGACTCAAAAGACTAGCTTGTTAAATAATATTGCCTACTCACTCATATATACTCAAGTTCTACCTAATTTATATTCGAAATGGGATGTGACATTCTCCCCCATGTAATCATGTGACGCCCTCATTACAATCTGGTCCAAACTTAAGAGTCAACTGAGCCCGTATTGCCCATTTTTTGAACATGAGAACCCACTACTCACGTAATAATTTTTACTACTCACAGGTCGATCGAGGCAATTTTGGAGGTCCACTTTCAAATAAGAATTCGAGTTTGCTCTGATACTATTTATCATTGGTCGAGCGTTTACTGTTGACCTAAAAAACTAGCTTGTTAGGTAATGCTACTTTCCTGCCCATATATATCAAATATCCACTCAATTTTTATTTAATGTGGGATGTGACAAAAGTGACACATAATTATACATGTATAAACATCTTATTACTTTGTGTATTGAAAATAAGCATGAGCTTTGTTTCATGAAATGTGACTTCAATTAATTAAAAGTTATCATTCTAAAATCTTTCTTCTACTCCATTTTTATCCTTATATAATAATTAACATTTTCTTCATATTTTGAATATTTGCATTTATTTCTTCTGAATTATTTTCCCCTTTTTTAATGTTATAGTTTTATTAATATATTGTACATTATTTGTCATTAATGGAATTAGAGTTTGCAAGGAATCACATTAGAGGTTTGAATTTTTGTAAAAACATAAATTCTTTTTCATAAAAAATATAATTAAATAATGTTTTATTAATTTTATACAATAATTAGGTGAATAATTTAGAATATATAAACATCTACATTTGGAAATTTTTAATTAAATAAAAATTTAAATTAGTAGTTAAAATTAAATTTTAACAATAAAATATGTGAAACTTATAACCTTGTTATGCATACACTACAAGTTTTAATAGTGAAAAGTTCGATACCCTTGATTATAAGGGTTCCACAATGAAGTTATAATTGTGGTTATAAACATACTTTTCATTTTTTTTTTAATAATATCAAGATTTTAAATTTTGAATTTTTATGATAAGTGATAAAAAGAAATGAAGAGAGATAATAAAGCTATTAATGTTGTGACATAATAAGTTTTTGCTTCAAAGCTGTAAAACCTATTAAGGGAGTTGTGGCTAGAGAAGACTTTTGGTTAAATAAATTTTAAGAGATAAATATTAGATCACTGAAGGATCATTATTTAAATTAAGTTAACTTACACTTTTAAAAATATTTTCATACATATTAAGTATGAATGGTGAATATTTATTTTTTTGTTATTTTTTTAACAATTATCAAATTACGTGTTAGGATTTATTTATTTAAGTAAAAACTTACCTTGAGAGAAGATTCGGATCTAAACCCACTGGGCACAAACCCACTGGTGAATCGTTGCGATAGTGATATTTACGTCTTCATCTTCCAAAAAGTTTTTGACCTTTGATTCTAATTATTGCATTCGCTTAGGTACTCAAAAGGAAATCATTTCTTCATAATATGAGATACGAATAAATACTTCGTCTAAAATTATCTTATTGAACTTGATGCTTTTATTGTATTTAGTATAAGACAATAGATTAGATATAATAGTTTCAATAAATGTTTTGGCAATGTTTAATTCTCAAACAACTAAAAATTATTGGAATGGATTAAACATATTTTTCACAATGAAGATATAATTGAAGTTTTTTTTAAATAAACCTCGTTAAGACGAGATGAGGCAATAACATTTAAAGAGAAACAATGAACACCTAGTCAGGGGATATAAATCTTACCCTTCTGCAGAAGAGAAATTTCACAACATAAGAATTAGACAAAGCGATATGAGATAAACTCATTAGCATTTCTAAACAATTGATCCTAAATGTTAGGAGGGACTTCACTTCACCAAGTAAAACTATTGTAACGTACTCCTAAATTGACTAGTTTATCAGCAACAACGTTAGTTTCGTTAAAAGTGTGCTGATAGAAAAAAGATACACTACTACAAAAATGACTTTCACTGACATCATGCTACTGACACTTTTTTAAATGGTGTCAGTGAGGGGAAGTGTCAGTGAATTGTTGATACCATGGTATTAAAGATATGAAATGTCAGTGAATTACTAATATCATAGTATCAGAGACATAAAGTGTCAATGAATTGCTAATACTATAGTATCAATTTTTTTAATATTATTTTATTAAAATAATAAAAAGTAATATAACTCTTAAAATGACGTCATTTTAAGCATTATATGCTATAATAACCAGCACCGCAACGACTGGAGATGAGCGCTGTGGTGGCCAAAATAGTGTCTCAGTGCCCAGGAGTCAGCGCCGTACCGTGGGTGGTGATGAACAGTAACTTTTGAATAGTATTTTAAAGACATAAACCTATAAATAGAATGTCAAAAACCCTAATTAAAGAGAAGAAGAAAAAGAGATAAAAACTTAGAGAAAGAATCACAACACAAAATCAAATATCAAAGCCAAAGATTGAAGAACCAAGATCAAGATTCAAGCTTCAAGTCAAGATTGAGAAAGAAGCGCGTCAAATAGTCACTTTGATTAGTTTTTCTTCTCTTTTTTTATCAATATATTCTTGTTCTTGTTGATCTTTATGAATTAGTTTGATGCTTTTAGTTTTGTGATGGGCTAAATTGTTCATCTAGGGTTAAACTATGTAAACCTAGTATGGATTTGAATTGTGTTAATTTTTTATTTATGAACTTGATACATTCAATTGATTCATTCTATCTTGTGTTTAATACTTTCATTATACCTGATCAATATTTTGAATGATTGAGGAACCATGATGAACTCGACAAAGAAATTCATGTGTTTAGCCTAAAATAGTTTGATGCATGATCATAGGGTAATACCTATGAGTTCCATCTAGGATAGACATATACCTAGGTGGCATATATGGTATAATTTAGACTTGATCTTAATGAATTACATTCTGATTTGATTACCATAGACATATAGGTGATTGTTAGAATATGTAATGTAGTCACTTGACCATCGATAGAGACTTGTGATGAGATTAGTGTCTAAGCCAATCAATTGGTATTAAGGGATTAAGTAAATAATTAATGAGTCCAATGAAATACTAGGGGACGAGTCAAAATCCTAGATTATCTTTATTTGTGAATTCTACTCTTTGCTTTTGTTTAAGTTAATTGATAGAATTAGATTAGTTAAATAAATTTTAGATTGTGATTTTCTGAATAAAAGTTAAGTAGGTATAGTTTTAGTACTTGATTTATAGAATTAGATTGCATAGTCTCTGTGGGATCGATATCTGGACTTAAAATCATATATTACTTGATACAATAGCGTGCACTTGCGCTTAGCTACTATAACACACAACCAATAGGCTAAGGAGAATGATTAACCTACTAATCAGGTATGCACAAACAGATTTAGTTGTTCATGCTTTTAATTCTGCTTACACTCTTGAATTTGATAAGTCTAGAATATATGGTGAGGCTATAAAGAGTGAAAATAAAAGTGAATGACAATAAGCCATGGAAGAAGAGATTAGTTCTATTAGAAAAAATAATACCTAGAAGCTGGTGGAGAGACCTCAAAAGAAACTAGTGGGGTACAAGTGGGTGTATAAGGTTAAAGAGGGGATACTAGAGATAAAGCTTACGAGATTCAAGGCTAAGTTAGTTGCGCAAAGTTTTACTCAGAAAAAAGGAGTATACTTTTATGAGATATTCTCTCCAGTCGTCAAGCACACATCCATTAGGATTTTATTATCCATGTGGGTAAACCTTGATTTACATCAAGAGCATATAGATATAAAGACAGCTTTTCTGCATTAAGAGCTTGAAAAGACAATTTATATGGCACAACCGCATGGGTTTATAAAGCCCAATAAAAAGGATCATGCTTGTTTATTGAAGAAGTCACTATATGGGTTAAAGCAATCACATAGATAGTGGTAAATGAGATTTGATGAGTTTATGATGACTTGTGACTTTAGTAGGAGCAAGTATGACGGATATGTATACTTTAAAAGATTGAGTTATGGGATGATGTATTTACTTCTCTACGTTGATGATATGTTAATCGCATGTAAGAACATGGAAGAAATACAAAACTCAAGAAGCAGTTGAGTAGTGAGTTTAAGATGAAGGATTTGGGAGCAACGAAGAGGATATTAGGTATGGATATTGTGTGAGAGAAAGAAGAGATGTTATCTTTCTATCTCAACAGCAATATATACTCAAGATCCTAGAGAAGTTTAGTGTGTCTAATTCAAAACCTGTCTCTACTCCTTTAGCCATGCATTTCAAATTGTCAGTAGTACAATCGCTGACATCCAAAGATGAGAAACTGCAGATAAGTAAAGTACCGTATATAAACATTGTGGGCAGCATCATCTATGTAACGGTTTGTACAAGACCAGACATAGCTCAGACTGTGAACGTGATGAGTAGATACATAGCGAATCCGGGTAAGAATCACTGGCTTGTAATGAAGTTAATTTTGAGATATCTCAAAGGGATGTTAGATCACGGGTTGATGTATAAAAAGAATGAGGACAACAGTATAATGGCAAGAGGATACGTGAACTTAGATTATGCATATGATCTAAACAAAAGAATATCATTGATAGGTTACGTATTCACAATGTTTAGGTGTAGTGTGTATTAGAGATATATTCTACAACAGTAGTTGCACTATCTACCACGGAGACAAAATACATAGCTGTTGGAGAAGCTATTAAAGAGGCTATGTAGTTGAAAGGCATATGCACGAAGATAATGGCTATTAAAGATGTGAACCCCGGTGTGTATTGTAACAACCAAAGTGCCATACACCTAAGCAAGCATCAAGTGTTTCACGAGAGATCTAAACACATTGATGTGCGACTTTATTACATTCGAGAGATATCCAAAGTGGTGAAGTTAGTCTAACAAAGATAGCATCGTCTAAAAATTCTGCAGACATGTTGACTAAGCCACTGTCATCGGTTAAGTTTATCCTATACAAGAATTTAACCAGAGTCACTACTATGTGAGGGTGACCTAAGATGCAGATATGAAAGATCAAGATACTTTGTGAATGATTTTGAATCAAAGAGGAGATTTGTGAGGAAGTTGATTAAAAATCATCAGGATATGATTTGGAGAGCAAGCAAAGTACGTTAGGTACACAAGAATCAATGATAGTGAGTGGACATCATGGTGGGCACCGCCATAGCTCTAGGTAGTGGGCGTCGCGGTGCCCCAAACAGTAAGTGGGCATCGTGGTGCCAAGTGCAAGAAAAAGGCTTTCCTATTTTGTGATTTTCTTACTTATTACAAGTCTCCCTAAAATGACTCTCGCATATTTGGGGTTAATCTATGTCATCTTAAAGCCTATATAAAAGGCCTCAATTAACTTGTAAATACATCTTTATGATCATATCATGTTTTGTGAGTTCTTTGTGAGTTTTTTCTTGTAAAACCCATACTTTATGAGTGCCTTATAATTTAATAATAAGATAGTGTGATCTTGATCCACTGTGGACGTAGGCAAGTTACCGAACCGCATAAATTTTGTGTGTTGTTCTTCTATTTTCTCTCTCTAGATTTCTTAATTGCTTAGATTCTGCATTATATTACTTGGGATATTTGCTTGCTTGATTGCTTTTGCTTGAACACTTGCGTTTAAAAATTTATACTAACAAAGAAAATTCATTTTATTACATGAAGCATGCAAAGAATGTGTATAACTATAATCAGTTATTTATCATATTAAAAAATTATGTGAATTATTTTCTATTGTAAATACTCTAACAACTATACATCAAGATAAATTTGCTTGCATTACTCAAGTCAGAGAAAGATACATATCATACATTAAAAGGGAAAAAATTAATTTTATCTTATCAAAGTTCTAAGAGAAGAAAAAAATTAATATTAGATAAATACACTTCACTAATATTTTTATAGTTTTATTCATCAAAACTTTACTCATATGCATTTTTAAAAGAATGACACATGGCATTGGTATGCATTTTCTCAATAAACTATCAAATATCAACATGTTATTTTGAGATGGAGCTTTGAATCAGAGGGAGCATGATTTGTGAATAGAAAAATTTGTACAACTATTCTAGATCTATCTGTACTGTGCTTTTTTTAATAAGATTTTATACTGTTAGTTTTACTAGTAAAAGTTTTTAACGAGGCAGTTATACGTTTAATACTGTTGAAGTTAAATGCAATTAACTTGAAATAGTGGATCTTTAAGAGAGAGTGTTGTACATCATACGGCTCTCTACCACTAAAGTCAAACAAAGTGTCATAGCCTAAGCGCTTGTCATTAACTCAAAATACTATCTTGTTAGGTAATGCTACCTACCTATCAATATATACTCAAAATTTACTCAATTTTTATTCGATGTAAGACGTGACAAAAGAGACGCATAATTATACACGTGTAAACACCTTATTACTTTGTTGTACTATAAATAAGCATGAACTTTGATTCATGAAATGTGCCTTCAATTATAAAAATTATTATTCTAAGATCTTTCTTCTACTCAATTTTTATGCTTATTTAAAAATTAACATTTTCTTTATATTTTGAATATTCGCATATATTTCTTGTGAATTGTTTTTCCCCTTTTTTCGTGTTAGAGTTTTATTAATATATTGTACATTATTTGTCATTTTAAATGGAATCAGAGTTTGCAAGGAATGACATTAGAGCCTTGATTGTTTTTTTAAATCATAAATTCTTTTTCATACAATATACTTAAATGACATTTTATTAATTTAAACAATTATATTTAGAAATTAGGTGAATATTATAGAATATATATATATATAAACATCTACATTGACAAAGTTTAAATTAAATAAAAACTTAAATTAGTAGTTGAAATTAAATTTTAACAATAAAATATGTGAAATTTACAAACTTGTTGTGCATACACTACAAGTTTTAATAGTAAAAGTTTGATACCCTTGATTATAGGGGTTCAACAAAGTTATAATTGTGGTTAAGAACATAGTTAAATGATAAGTTTTTTTATTAATATTAAGATTTTAAATTTTGGATTTGCATGATAAGTGAAAGAAAAGAAAGGAAAGCTAGATAATAAAGCTATTAATGTTGTGACATAATAAGTTTTTGCTTCAATGCTGTAAAACCTATTAAGGGAGTTTGTGGGTAGAGAAGATATTTGGTTAAATAAAATTTAAGAGATCAGTATTAGCTCACTAAAGTAGGATCATTTTTTGAAATTAAGTTTACTTACATTTTCTTTTATTATTATTTTTTTACAAATTATCAATCCCGTGTTTTTGTTTAAATAAAAACTTACTTTGAGAGAAGATTCGGATCTAAACCCACTGGGCACTAACGAGTAGTGAGTTCTTGAGATGATGATGTTGGCGTCTTCATCTTCCAAAATGGTGTTGACTTTTGATTCTAATTATTGCATATGCTTCTAATTATTGCATATGCTTTGGTGCAATATAAAATTCGTTTGTGTCGGAGCACGTGGAAGAAAGGTGTCACTCTTTTGTCCTTGTCCACACACGAAGAAATAGTCACTCTTTTGTTCTCGGAAACCCTAAACCAATTGGGTGCAAGTAATGTTTGTTTTAAATATTACATCATGAGATTCAACTTAATCGTGACATAATTTAATTATGTGAATGAGAGTCAATGATAATCTTATAAGGTTTTGTTTAAGTTTCTGTATGAAGCATCCAATATAATGTGGGCATAAAACTTCTAAAAAGCCAATGTAATGGGCAAATTCTAATATTTTTTGTTGTATATTTTGAAATAAGCAGTCAATGATTTTATTATTATCATTATGTCAACAGCAGTTCGTATATGTATATAGCAGAAGGAACTATGCGATGAAGAAACAACTATTGCTCGGCAAAACGTAAGGCTCATATTATATTTAAGTAAACGCATCTTTATTAGATTTCTAAGAGTGTTTATGATTATTGCTAAGTTGTTGTGGCATCCAATTATAGCCAATAGCTGCCATTTGTTTATCCCTAGTTGTTAAGTCATTGACTATCACTAAATAAGTTTAACAATTGTTGTGATCACTCAAGCCTATAAGTATTCGGTCTTGTTCAATGAAAGTTAGTTGGCCTTTTTTTTTTCTTCTCTCTTATAAATCCTATCCTTATATAAATAATAGCAGTTTCCACAGCAAAAGCATAAAAAGGAGAGAGGGATGGGTTGTTGCTTGTTTTTCAGGACTTCTCCACCTTCGTCGTCATCATCATCGACATCCTTCTCATCGTCGACAACAATTGATAACATACGAGTTGTTGATCTGAATGGCTACGTTGAGGAGTTTGATTATCCCGTACCAGTCGGCCAAGTGACCAGTCGACCGCCGAAGCATTTTTTATTCACGGCAGATCAGCTTCTGTCAGCAGGCAGCTTAAAGCCATTGAAACCAGATACTATGCTTGAACCGGGGCGGATTTATTTTTTGCTGCCATCCTCAACAATCCAGGGCGAAGTTTCTCCTCTCGACTTGGCATCTACCGTGAAAAGACTCACTGCTTCTGCAAAAGCCAAATCAAGCAGCAGCATTAAGTCTCAGGCCAGTTCCCCCAGGAGAAACACTCCAAGCGTAAGCCCCGGATGGAATTCACCGGCCAGAAGCCCTCAACGAACGGCAACAGGCGCCGTAGAATGTTTGTCGCCGAAACGATCTTGGACGCCAATTTTGGACCCGATTAAAGAAATGTCCTTCAGGAGGAGTGAATCTGAATTAAAAGAAACTCGTACTGGAGAACATGATGGTTGAAGGGTCTCATTAATTTCAACATTGTCTTCGTCCTATGTACTTTTTATATATATACTGGACGTTCCTTCAGTTCGTCGTTAAAGCTTGAAATTTTGTAATTGACTTCAACTGGAATCTTTCTTCACTGAAATATTGTGTTTACATCAACTTGAAGTTATCTTGATCATTAGTAAAAGGTTTTTTTTATTTATTTTCTCTTAACCTTTTCAATCTTGATCAGATTCTCGAGCTACAATTATATTTTTTCTACCCAAAGATAAGGGGTGAGGGGGTGAGGGGGAGAGGACACTGCTAATAAGTTTCTTTCTTCTTCTTGGTTTTCTCTCTTTTTTTTTTTCTTTTTCCGGTCGGCCAACTGCATGATACTGATACTGTATTATATATTGGGGACTACAATCCACAAAACTAGGAATTTGGGCGGGTCGGGAACCTTGGTACAAAAAGTAAGAGAGAGTGCCAACAATTGAGTTCAAATTTGCTTTCTTACTTTTTTTCTTTCATTGTTGTATAATAATCCACGAATGTATAGAATAGCCTCAAAAAAGTCTCAAATTTTTGTCAATTGAATTCCAAACAAGCTTAAAGTCAAACCAAACCAAGGGATTCTAGGTACGAATAACTTTGTATTCAGATTCATATTTCCTCAAATTTCTACAGGAGAGGGGGCTAAGCGGGCTAATTTGATACATATTCTTTGTGAGAAATATAAAATGCGTTTATTTTATTGTGAACGTAAAATTATAAAATATAATTTTTATATAAACTATAACTTATTATAAAATAAAAAAATAATATTATATATGAAAAAAATAATAACATATTATAAAAAGTAAGAATATTATATTATTAATATAATTAATTTATCAAATTAAATATATTAATAATAATATTACATTAATACCCCCCCTTAAACTCAAGATGGTAGAGTTGAAGTAAGCTTGAGTTTGGAGACTAGAGTTTGAAAACGACCAGGAAGTGAAGATTTACTAAAAATATTAGCAAGTTGATCTTCAAAAGAGATGGAGTGGAGAGTAACTGTTCCCTGAGAAACATGTTGCCGAACAAAGTGATAATCTATTTCAATGTGCTTAGTTCGTTCATGAAAAATATCATTATGAGCAATTTAAATAGTATTCTGATTGTCACAATAAAGAGGTGTAGGGCCAGTATGAGAAATACTCATATCTTCAAGAAGCCAAACAATCTCTTAGGTAGTATCAGTAAGAGCACGGTACTCAGCTTCAGTACTTGAGCGAGCAATAGCTGTCTGTTTCTTACTTTTCTAGGAAATAAGAGAATCACCCAAGAAAAGAAAAAATTTAGTAGTTGATCGTCGATCCATATGATCACTCGCCGAATCTGCATCAGCATAAGCTCGTAACATGAGAGGAGAATGAGCCAAAAAATGGAGACTGTAAAAACGTGTACCTTTGAGATAACGTAGAATATGAAGAACTGCTACATAATGAGAAGTATGAGGAGTAGTCATAAACTGACTGACAACATGAACAGCATGAGCAATGTCTGGACAGGTGACTGTAAGGTAGACTAAACTACCAACCAACTGACGATAAATGGTAGCATCACTAAAAAGAGTACCATCAGATGATCGGATTTAGCATTAGGCTCTAGAGGAGTGGAGGCAGTCTTACTGTCTGTTAACCCAGCTTTTGTAAAAAGATCGGTTGCGTATTTAGCCTGAAAGAGATAATACTCAGTAAAGTTAGATAGTACTTCAAGACCAAGGAAATAACTAAGGTTGCCAAGATCTTTAATCTAGAAATGTTATTGAAGAAAGTCCTTGAAATTAGAAATACCAAGAAGATCATCACCCGTGATAATCATATCATCAACATAAAAAAAGTAGTAAAACACAACCACGATCTGTTCTGCGAATGAAAAGGGCTGAGTCATAGGGGCTGGACTGAAAACCATATTGAGAAATAGTGCTACTGAATTTTGCAAACCAGACACGAAGAGCTTGTTTTAAGCTATACAAGGCTTGACGAAGCTTGCAAACTGTGTCAGGTGGATGTGGATAACCGGGAGGAGGCTTCATATAGACTTCTTCAGAAAGATTACCATTAAGAAAAGCATTTTTTACACCATCTGAAATAATGTCCAACCATGAGCTGCAGCAATAGCTAATAAACTCCGAATAGAAGTAAGGCGAGCAACAGAGGCAAAAGTTTCTTCATAATCAATGCCATATTCCTGAGTAAAACCTTTTGCAATAAGACGAGCTTTATATCGCTCAATGGATCCATCAGACTTAATCTTAATCTTGTATACCCATTTATAACTAATGGAAGTTTTATTGGGTGGAAGAGGAACAAAATTCCAAGTGTGTAATTTCTCAAGAGCCTGTAATTCTTCTATCATTGCTTGCTGCCAAACAGAGTTAGCACTAGCCTCGGAATAGGATTGGGGTTCATAAAAAAGTGGTGGAAAAACAATGATAATCACAAAGTTTAACAGAAAGTTCTCTTACCTGAGAAGAACGATGAAGAGAAGGTGTAGGAGAGGCCTCAGAGATGTCGAGATCAGATCCTTCAGACAAGATGAGAGGCTCAGAAGTAGGCATTGTATCAGCAGGATCACCTATATGAAACTCAGAGGAAGTATCAAGAAACAAGTCAATAGTATTGTTAGTGAAAAATTGAGAAGCGGATGGAGACACTAAGTAAAAGTTTGACACGGAGGAGAACATTCTATGTTCAAGAAATATGACATGACGAAAGATGCGAAGACATTTAGAGATGAGATCTCAACACCTATAACCTTTATGTTCTATCCCGTATCCCAAAAAGCAACACAATCGTGTGCGTGGTTTAAGTTTAGTATGTTCATATTTTTAACGTAGAATAAAACAAACACAATCAAAGACTTTAAAGAGACTATAATTAGGAAGGATTCCATAAAAACGTTCATATAGTGACTTGTTCTCTATAATTGGGGAAGGAACACGATTAATTGTATAGACAGCAGTTAAAGTAGCTTTACCCCAGAATTGTTCAGGACAAGAAGCAGAGATAAGAAAAGCACGAACTGTATCGAGAATATGTCTGTGTTTTCATTCGACTCTCTCATTCTGCTAAAATGTACCGGTACAAAATCTTTGAAAAATAGTACCATGTTCCTGTAAAAGATTTAAAAAATCAGAATCTCTATATTCCATGGCATTATCTGTGCGAAAGATCTTAATAGAACAAGAAAATTGTGTTATAATCATTTAAGCAAAATCACAATAAATTTTGGTAAGTTCTGATCTTTGTTTCATAAGAAACAACCATGTATATCGAGAATAATCATCAATGAAAATAACAAAGTATTGAGATCCGCCCATAGTAGTATTAGGAGATGGTCCCCAAATATCAGAGTGTATAAGATCAAAAGGAGCATGCGAAACAGTAGTACTCTTATTAAAAGGTAAAGCTGGTTGTTTTACTAAAGGACAAATCAAATAATCATCTTTATTATCAGAAACATTTCCTAAACAACCACTAGATACTAAAGAACGAATACGACTTATTGAAGCATGACCCAAACAAGAATGCCAGAGATGTAGTGATGATACTGAAGAAGTAGATGTAACAGACGAAGGGGATGGAGATGGCAAATGTAAAGAGATGAGCTCATATAGACGACCCACTTTACGGCCTGTCCCAAGTGTCCGATCTGTCTTCGAATCCTGCACATAACACCCAGAGGCAGTAAATAAAACGTTAAGACTAAGTTCACAAATTTAACCGACAGATAAAAAATTTATTATGAGTTTAGGTATAAATAAGGTATTAGATAGGGAAAGACTAGAGCAGGACACCTGACCAATGTGACTAACATTCATGAAAGAGCCATTAGCAATTTGAATAGAAGGTAAATAGGAAGTAGGAGATTTTGAAGAGAAAATAGTGGAATCAAGAGTCATGTGATTGCAACATGCAGAATCAAAATACCAAGAGTTACCTGAAATGACAGAAGAAATAATAATGGAAGGGTTACCAGAGTTTGATAGAAGTTGACAAAGTAAAGATTCAAGATCACTGGTTAGGTTGGAAGAAGAGTTGGCAGTATCTTGAGCAACAGTTGCAACAGAGAATGATCGAGGCCTTGTAGAAGTAACACCCTGAGATTGTTTGCTTTAGGATAATCTCTTTCAAAATGACCTGGTCTAATTTTTTGACATTCTTTGCATTTACGTGTCAAATAATTGAGAACTGAATGTTCAGATTAGTGGCAATAATTACACGTCTTATATTGAGTGAAGCTGTTAGATTTGTGTTGCGGGGTAGCAAGTACTGTATCTGTACGAACTTGCTGAAAAGCAGCAAACCTTGTTTCTTTAGAGATAAGATTAGTAATGGCTTGATCTAAAGTGGGTAAGGGCCTTCGATAAAGTAAAGAAGCACAAGTGGATTCAAATTTATCTTGCAGAGCCATGAGAAACTGAACCAAACGTTGATGATCTCGGTAGACAATAAAAGCTTGAGCATCATCGTTATTCTTCCAAATTGGTTCTGAAAGAGCTAATTGATCCCAAATAAATTGCATCTGATAATGAAAATCGGCAATGGATTGCCCTGGTTCTTGTCGAAAATGATACAAATTTTGCAAGAGTTGATATTGATGAGAGAGATCTGTGCCGGTGTAGCGAAGTGTAAGAAAATCCCAAAGTGATTTGGCAGTATCAAATCGACCATAATAAAGACTAATAGATGGGGTGGATGTATTACGAAACCATGTAATAATCTGATTATTTTTATTATCCCAATCATCTAGTCTGTCGATGAAAGCCTCTAGACTCTCATTATCCTGTTGCTGGGGTAGAATAAGATCACCAGTAATATAGCGCCAAAGTCTTTAAGAAAATTGCACATAACTTGTACCCATAAAACATAATTGTGTTCGTTAAGGATAATGTGAATAAGCTGAAAAATATTAGATTTATCTATTCAAAAAAAATAAAATAAATTCCCCTCTTTAACTTTTAATATTTTTAATTTAACCCCAATACTTTTAATAATTGCAAATTGACCCTTAAACTTTTCAAAAATTACAAAATAATCCCTAAAAATATTATAATTGTAAAATAGCCCTTAAAATTTTTAAAAATTACAAAATGACCCTTAAAAATTATAATAATTACAAAATAGCTTCTAAACTATTAAAATTTTCAAAAATGCCCTAAAAGAATATAAAATTATGATCTAACCTTAAAATACTGAAAAATTTACAAACAGGCCTTTAATAGGGAACAATGAACTTCAGGTGGCGCATCCTGCTTGCTCCGACCTCCAATTGACGTAAACTTGGCGGCATTTGAACGACCGGTGACTGAGGATGCTTTTGGTCAGGGCGATGTCAGTCACGTCGTTGTATAATGGCTGGGATCTGAAGTGAAAGTGACTGGCGGCAGTGGTGTTCCAGCGGCGCGTACGTGGTTTTTGATCTCCGATTGGCTTGTTGTTGACAGCGTTAAAACGGTCAGAGTATTCTGAGTAGTCTGAGGTGGGCAATGGCTATCATGGCACACTTTTAGAGTTTTCCAGCGAATTTTCGAAAAAAATCCAATAGATTATGATGGGTTTTGAAAAAATTCCAGTAAGTCTCCGACTAAACAGAGTGATAGTGAAGAAACCAAAACTCTGATACCATGTGAGAAATATAAAATGTGTATATTTCACTGTGAATATAAAACTATACAATAGAGCCTTTATATAGGCTGTAACTTATTACAAAATAGAAAAATAGTACTATACATGGAAGAAAATAATGACATATTATAAAAGATAAGAATATTATATTATTAATATAACTGATTTATCAAATCAAATATATTAATAATATAATATTAATGATAATATTACATTAATATCCTTCAACAACTTGGACGACCTTTATCAATATTCAAATGAATCTTAATTAAAACTTCAATTTTCATCGAACAATAAGATCAAAGAACCAAAATTATACACATATTTACATTAAGCTTATGTTCAAAAATTTGCACTAACAAAAAAAATTCATTATTGTTGCTGAAAGTAGTGATTCAATAATTATGTATGTGCATGAATTAAGGTGAATACTAAATAAAGAGTCAGTAAGAAGTCTAGTACATGCTAAATATGCAGGAAAGAGCAAAAGAAAAAGGTAGAAGAGCGAGGTACTGTAACACATAGGTATTATTCATGCAGCGGTACTATTCATACAGGAACTTGTGAGTATTTTCTATTTTGACTCAATTTACTTCTTTAAGTGGGATTTGAACTCCTACATTCATGGACTCTTATTCTAACTAGGTTTAAGGTTTCTAGGGACTATGTTAACACAATATAAACATAAGAGGGAATATAAGAGTTGGGTAGGCACTAAGTGTGTGGTGCACTAGGGTGTAACATTTAAGGGTGTCTTTGTTCTTGTATAAACAACAGGTGCACCAAAAGATCTTTTAGAGAAGGCTCAAGCTATTCTTGTATTCCTTAGGTTAAATCTCTTATGGGTATAGGAGATACCAAGAGGTCTTGTAAAGATCATAGTGATCTAGGAAATACTTAGAGGTCTACAATGAGAAATACAAAAAGGTTTTGTAAGATCATGATAATCTACTTAGTAATCTAATTATTAAAAGAAGATGGATCATGAATCCCTCATAAATGTAGGTATTTTGCTAAACCACTTATATCTTGTATCTTGTGATTTATTTATTTTATCTTTATTAGTGTATTGGTCTTTTATGTTTTTCATACTCGCATAGGGTTCTTAAGGTGCTAAATACCAAACCATTGTGGCATTAGGGCACATAGAACCCTAACAAAAGAGTCAGTATAAAAGGCTAATCTTATGGAGAAGGCTAATTTTTTCTGCAACAAACTAGTGTTAGAACTATGATTGAGTTGATGCCAAAGTGATGTCAATTTTGAAAGTGTGAGAATGTTGATTAAACATCATCATGAAATGATTTTGGGATCAAGTTAAATGTGTAAGGGATGCCAGGAAGTGAAATAAGGGCAAAAAGAGTCGAGAAAACGTTGAAGAGCTGCTAAGGCCTCAGCACCACAATATCCATGATAGAACGCCATGGGACCCAAACTTATGGCTGGAGCACTGCGGCACTCTAGGTGCAGTGCTGCAGTACCCAACTCCAAGGTCCAACACTATGGCACTAGAACCCAAGAGTTCAGTGTTACGACACGCAAAAGGCAATCTCGCAGTGCTAGTAGGGAAACCACCCCTACTTATCCTAAGTCTAGAACTACCCAATTTTATTCCACTCAAATACCTAGGATGTTTTGTAGCCTATACAAAGGCTTTATTATGGCTTGTAAATATATCACAACACAATTACACATTAGAGAAAAACCTTAAATTTCAAGAAACAAAATCAAGTGAGAAATTATTGAGAGTTCTTTATGAGTTTTGATATTCTTATAAAAGGCATACTTTTGTGAGTGACTTATGATTCAATATAAATGAGTGAGATCTTAATCCATCATGGACGTAGGCAAATTACTGAACCGCGTAAATTTTCATGTTTTCTTTTACCCTTTCTCTTTCTCTAGAATATTACTTATTTGCTTGATGCACTTTATATTACTTGTGTGATCTGCTTCTGCATTAGCAAACTGGTACCATAGCTAAGTTCTAAGCCGTTATGGCTATACCCAAGTATGAAGTAAAAAAGTTCAACTAGACTAATGATTTTAATCTGTGGAAGATCAATGTGACAGCATTGCTAGTGAGTCAAAGGTTAAACTCAGCCTTAGAGGAGACTACAGCTCCGTCTAGAAAATTAAAACTGCCAAATTCATCTAAAACTGAAGTAAAGAAGAAAGACATTCAAGAAATGGCTCATAGCATAATCGTTTTGTAATTGAGCGGTGAAGTTTTGAGAGAAGTTGTAAGAGAAAAGACAGCTATTAATCTTTGAAAGAAGTTAGATTCCCTTTATATGAGAAATTCATTGGCTAACCATTTGCATATAAAGAAGAAATGTTATTAGTTGTCCATGTCTAAGGGGACGCTAATGAAATACCATATAGATGCCTTCAACAAGATCATCATTGATCTTGAGGCTATCAATATAAAGATAGAAGATAAAGATAAAGCAATTATCCTGCTTAGTTCTCTTCCCTACAGTTATGAGAACTTTATTGATACACTGCTCTACAGCAAAGAAAGTTTAATCATGAGTGATATGAAATAATCGTTAAACTCAAAGTAATTAGGAAGATAAATGGAGGCTAATGCTAAAGGTTTATCTGCAAGATGACGAACCTCAGATAGAGATGAAAATAAGAATGACTTAAGATTAAAGTCTAGAGACGCTTTTAGAAACTGTTATTGCTGCAAGAAAGAGGCATACTTCAAAAAGGAATTTCAGGAGAATAAAGCAAAGGATAAGAAAAGAGAAGTGAGTGTTGCCTCAGCTTATGATGATAGTTACGATATTGTAGAGACTCTAGTCACTTCTGATGGCAAAATCTCTAACCAATAGGTTTTAGATTCTGGTTGAATGTTTCATAGGTGTTCTAATAAGTTATGATTTATTAATTTTCAGCCTATTAGTGGAGAATATCCACAAATGCTTATTAATACATTTCATTTGGTCTAACCTTACTTGTTAGGTAGGTTGATTATCCTAGGGTGCATATATGTGGGTGATGTGTTCATTAATACATAATCATGCATCATATACATTTTATGAGCAGCAGAGGTATAAAAATCTAATTTCCTAAGTGAAAAATAAAATACATTTTTCATGTTATCTCATAAATGAAATTACAAGGATTTATAGAGAATCACCTTGGCAAGCCTTTAGAATTTATGTTGCCAGAGTTCCTACCTTGAAGTGAATTCATTCTCAATTCTAATACCGAACTCGGTGGGCTTTGGTAGTCTAGAACGACAACTTGTTCCAACAAGGATTTAACACCTTAAATCTAAGTTTAACTATTTAAACAAAAAGCTTAACACTTAAGTTATTTGACTACTACAAGCTATAACTGCTTTTGTTCAAGTTTAACTTTAAACAACAAAAATAATATATTATTATTACTTGTAGTAAATCTATCCGTATACAAAGAAAGAGAGAAGAAGTTTGAAGTCTTCTCAACACTTAGATAATTTTTCCAACTTTTGAAATTAAAAGACTTCACTTCTCTCATTTGAGTGGCTGAACCTTCTTTGCCAAAATGAGCAAATTTTGCTCTTTTATTTGCTTCTTTTCTTTTTCCTCCAACAAGCAACCAATGACCAACCAAAAACATGGCCAATTGCTTTTGTTTTATAATTTTTTTACATTAAACAAATTGAATAAAGACATGTGCACATGAAAGGGAATGAATTTGCCCATAAATGGAGGCCAAGTGAATTGAAGAAACACTTCCCTCGTTCAAGCAATCTGACCCCATAACTTCTTATGCCCATCCCTTAATGTTTATTTGTAATTATTTAAATATTTTAAATAATCAAACACATGAATTCTCAATCCACAAAATTTGTAGGCCACTCATTTGTTTCATTTAATATTTAATCAAATTACAATATGTCAATAAATGCCTATTAATAAATCATTGTTTAACTTGCAATAATAATATCAAATATTATTATTATTTTATTTTAGAAATAATTTTATGAATAAAATAATAGTTTTACCTGTTTAACAAGTAAGGTCATTTTGGTAATTTTTAAGTCAAACAATAATTGGCCTACAATGAACCACGTGTCATCATCCTATTGGTCAACAACTATTGTTAACTAATCGGTGTACTTAATACTTAAGTCTTGACACATGTATGTCTCGAGGGATACTGAAGCAAATGCTAGTCTGTTAGAATTTATTGGATTAAACTATTCAATGCTATACGCTGTCTCAGTGCACAATGAGTACACTTTATATTATAGGACTCCCCAGGTCCACGCTCGATTTATCAGACGGAACTATTTCGTGAGTCTGTGATCTACACCCTACGCACACGTCATAGATATTACAAATCAGTGCGACGTATGGACCATGCATATTACTCAACTCGAGATATCCTATCATTGACGGCTTCATGGGATGTTTATTGAGGTTCTTATTGAGCCCGTGCAGTATCCAGTCATTACTTAATATCCATATGCTATACGAGCTTTCGATAAGCCCATGGTCAGTTAAGAACAACTATATAGACCGTCCAGATATAGTCATACACTGGTCTATGATAAAGGGTTCCACCAACAGACCTGCATCAATCAATTAGACTGAGAACATTATATTTGAGAATAGATTTGCATAATAGCATTTCTTAGCACCCATTACAACTCTTTACAACTATGTTATTACTAGTGTACTTAGGTCTTTGTCTCATTACAGACAAAGTTCAAACTCTTTAAATTTTGCAAATTATTATAACCTGCTAACCCTTTAGCATTTATAATTCTTAGTGATGCTAACTCTTACCCCTGATCTGAACTCTTTTAGACCCGATCTGAACTCTTTTAGATCATACAATGTCTGTAGCATTATAAGTATTGTACCATTTAATTATTATAATTAGCAATTTAACAAAATATACATTGTATAAAATTACAAAAATAAATTTTCATGCAATTATAGGATAGCACGTAAGCACAAATCCCAATAAAAACCACTAAAAAGTGTCATAACTAGAAATGTAACGTTCAATAAGACGACAATGCTAAAAGAGCCCCAAGATGATGAGAAATGAGAACTTGTGCCCAAGGAATTTTCAGCATCTGACATAGTTTAAGTTGAAGTAGAGCCTATGAGTAGATCTAATATACCCTTAGATCAACAATATAGTAAAGCAACCCTTGAAGTTAAGCAAAAGACACCGATAAATTCCTCTAAGTCTACCCAAATTAATATTATGACTCTTGAGATGGAACTTGAAGAGTACCAACTAGCTAGAGATAGGCTAAGGTGAACGATAAATCCACTAATTAGATATGCTCAAGTAGGTTTACTTGCCTATACTTTTAATTATGCATACACTATTGAGTATAATAAGCCTAAAACTTATAGTCAGGCTATAAAGAGTGAGAATAATGATAAATAGCAGGGGACTATAGAATAAAAGATTAGTTCTCTTCACGAGAACAAAGCTTGGGTGTTAATGGAAATACCTTAAAAGAAACTAATAGGGTACAAGTGGGTGTACAAGGTTAAGGAGGGGATACCAAGAGTAGAGCTTACAATGTTTAAGACTAACCTTGTAGCATAAGGTTTTACTCAAAGATAAGGGATAGACTTTCATGAGATTTTCTCTCCAGTTGTTAAATACATATTATTTAAGATTTTGTTAGTCATGTGTGCAAACCTTGACTTACATCTAGAACAGATAGATGTAAAGACAGATTTCTATATGAAGAGCTAGAGGAAAAGATAAATGTCACAGGCATAAGGGTTTATATAACATGGTATAGAGAAGATGCTTGCTTATTGAAGAAGTCGTTATACGAGTTAAAGTAATCTCCTAGGCAATGATATAGAAGATTTTATAATTTTATAATGACTTGTAGGTTTAATAGAAGCAAGTATGACTGTTGTGTATACTTTAAGAGCTTAATTAGTGGGATAAGTATGTATTTACTTGTGTATATGGATGATATACTGATTACGTGTAGAAATATAGAAAAAATACAAAAATTGAAGAAGTAGTTGAGTGGCGAGTTTGAGATAAAGGATTTAGGAGCAGCAAAGAAGATTTTAGGTATGGGTATAGTAAGGGAAAGAATAGACGTTATCCTCTTGTCACAGTAGTGATATATACTCAAAATTCTAGAGAAGTTTGGTATGTCCAACGAAAAGGCTGTTTTTATACCCTTGGCCATGCATTTCAAACTTTCAGCAACATTATTGCCAAAGTTCGAAAAGAATAAACTGTAGATGAATAAATTATCATATGCCAGCGCAATTAAAAACATCATATATGTAATAGTTTGTATAAGACCTGACATAACATAAAGGTAAGTAGATATATGGTGAATCTGAAAAAATATTACTTGCTTATAGTGAAGTGGATATCGAGATATCTCAAGGGAATGTTAGATCTCGGTTTATTGTATAAAAAAAAAAAGAAATGAGGATGAAGTAGTAAGAAAATACGTTGACTCAAATCATACGGGTAATCTTGACAGGAGACAATCTTTGATTGGGTATGTATTTATAGTGTTTAGATGTAGTATGTACTGAGGTCAATTCTATAGCACGTTGTAGCATTATCAATTACAGAGGCAGAATATATAGCTGTAAGTAAAGTTATTAAGGAGACCGTGTGGTTGAAAGGAATATGCGTAGAGGTAACAGTTGCTGAAGACATCAACATCAGTGTGTATTATGATTGCCAGAATGCTATATACCTAAACAAGCATCAAGTGTTTTTCGAGAGATCTAAACTCATTGATGTGTAGCTTTATTCATTTTAGATATTGTTTAAAGTGGCAAGATTAGTCTAACAAAAAGTGCATCATCTAAAACTCTCGCTGACATGTTGACTAAGCCACTACCCTCAGTTCAATTTAGCTTGTCCTATGCAATGACTTACCCGAAGTCATTGCTATGTGAGGGTGACTCAAAATGCGGGAATGAAATATCTTAGAAACTTCGAGGATAATTTTGAATCAATGAGGGAATTTGTGAGAATATTATCTAAAATCATCATGGAATGATTTTAAGTTCAAACCAAGTGAGTAGAGGATGCGAGGAAGTAAAATCGGGATAAAAAAACGGGGGAAATCGTTAAAGAGCTACCCAAGCCTCAGTGTCGTAGCGTCCATAGTGGAACGCTGTGATGCCCAAACCTATGGCTGGAGCACCATGGCGCTCTAGGTGCAGTGTCGCGTCACCAGCTCTAAGGCCCAACGTAGCAGCATTAGGGTCCAGCACCACAGCGGTAGTATGGGAAACTACCCTTCCTTGTCCTAAGTGACTTAGAACTATTCAATCTTGTTCCCACTCGGATTAGGGTTTACCTATGATATGTTTTAGCCTGCATAAAGGCTTTATTATGACTTGTAAACATATCACAATACAACTAGACATTTACTATGGCTCAATGCAAAAAATTGGTTATCATCCACCAACTCTAGTTCTCTTGCCCGCTTGTCGAGCTTAAAGCGGAACTGAGCTGCTCACTAACAGAATTGTAAGTCATCAAACGAGACTCAAAAAGAGTGGCGTTAAAGAGGACTGGGGAGCCTTTCGAAGTCTCTGATCTCACAGATAGTTAGGTTACAATTCCTTCGCTTGTGAAGAAACTTGGCTAGTTCTCCTTACTCAGACATTCTGTTCATCTGACCACCACCCATACTTCAAGATTGAAGTTTGAACCTATAAAAAAAAAGAATGTTGAGAAAAACTCTAAATTACAATAAATACAATTGAGTGAGAAATTGTTAAGAATTCTTTGTAAGCTTTATATTCTTGTTAAAGGTATACTTTTTTTGAGTGCCTTATAAGTCAATAGAAAAAAAGATATTAATCCGCGATAATAGTAGACAAGTTACCAAATTACGTAAATTTTTATGTTTTCTTCTATTCTTTCTCTCTCTTTATTATTGCTTAATTACTTGTGTGATTCGCTTCCACATCAATAAATAGCATATCTTGATACCTCAACACTTGCATTACATGAAGCAAGCAAAAAATATGTATAACTATAATCAGTTATTTATCATATTAAAAAATAATTATGTGGATTGTTTTTTATTATAGATACTTTAATAATTATACATAAAAAAGATGAAGTTGCTTGCATTATTTAAATCAGAAGAGGATACATATCATACATTAAAGAGGACAAGATAAATTATATCTTATCAAATTTTTTCTACAATTGTGAGCTTTAAAAAAATTAATATAAAATAAATACACTCAACTAATAATTTTATAATTTTATTCATCAACCTTTTTAAATTAAGTTTACTTACCTTTATAAAGATCGTCTTAGACATATTTATATTAAATATAAGCGGTCAATATTTTTTTTATTATTATTTTCTTAACAATTACCAAATCACGTGTTAGTACTTATTTAAGTAAACACTTACCTTGAGGGGAGGATTCGGATCTAAACCCACTGGGCCCTAACTAGTAGTGAGTTCTTGAGATGATGATATTGACGTCTTCATCTTACAAAAAGGTTTTGACTTTTGATTCTAATTATTGCATTTGCTTTGGTACTCAAATTCAATTGTCGGACGAATATAAAATTTGTTTGTGTTGGAGCACGTGGTAGAAGTTTGGCTTTGTCCACACACGAAGAAATAGTCACTCTTTTGTGCTCGAGAAACCCAAATGAGTGATGTTTGTTTTTAAATATTAGATCATGAGATGAGATGAGGCTGATTATCAATGTATTTAGTTTAATTTGATACATATCCTTCAACAACTGAAACGACCCTTTATCAAATATGCACATGGATCTTAATTAAAACTTCAATTTTTATCGGAAATTCAGATCAGAGAACAGAAATTATACACAGATTTACGTGAAGCTTGTGTTTAAAAATTCGTACTAACGAAAATAAGGTGCATAAAGTTGCTAAATCTCGTCAATCAGAAGTTTAAGAAAATCATGCATTGTTATCAAGTTTTAATTATCTGATTAATGGTTACGTTAATGTAAATTGTTTAAAATCTTTTTATTTTATATATATATTTCATTCATTATTCAAATAACAGATTCAACTTAATGGTAATCTAATAAGTTATGTGAATGAGAGCCTCTGATAATCTTACAAGGTTTTGTTTAAGTTTCTGTATGAAGCAGCCAATATATATAGGGCATAAAACGTCTAAAAAGCTAATATAATGGGCATATTCTAATCTTTTTTATGTTATATATCCTTTATTTACATTTTTTAATAAGCATTCAATGACTTTATTATTATCACTGAAATTTTAAAATCAAATTTGAATTCACACAAACTTTACTTCTTCTAAAAATAAAAATAAAAATTATGCATAAATTTACATGAAGCTAACAGGCATAAAACGTCTTATTATCAAATTATATTTTATTAATGGTTGGATAAATATGATATTCTAATCTTTTTATGTTTGTTAGTATTGAAAATTCAATGTAGGGATCCGTGTATCTTCAGTGTATTGCTAGACCAATGTGAGCCTTAGATTAACGAGAAACTGAGATTGAGATTCACCAAATAAGGTCAGTCCAAACTTGGTGGTCAGGGAACAAGGTTTTAATTAGAGATTGATTGTGAAATAGCAAGCAAATTGTGAAATTTGGATATTTTGCAAAGAAGAACAAGCAAAGCTCCAACAATAAGGCTATGAGATTCGACAAGTAATGATAAAATTTTAAGTTGAAAGTAAGAATGAAAATAAAATTAAAAAGTTGTATTGTATTATGTATTGAATGAATGACTAATGATTTTACAATGCGAAAAACAAGGTTTTATATAGGTTGTAAAATCCTACTGTAAACCTAATCCTAAAAGATAATAATCCTAATAAAGAAAAACTTTTAAAATGTCACACTACTAAATTAGATACAACACTTAATTGGGCCTAAACTATAAAATAAATAGACCATTATACGATTTTTGGGCTGGTGACAACTATGCCCTCTACAAGCTGACCAAAAAGATGATTTTTGTCAAGGCTACCAACCTAATAAAGCCAATTGTGCTCCTCTATGCCTAAGAATTGACCCCGTTGTTTTTCATATAAAGTTGAAAAATATCACCTTTCAAGTACTCTAGGATCGCCCCATAATCTACCTAAGTTAGCTAATCGGCCTACCTTTAACATCTCCTTTGAGATCGCCCATGCTATTTTACTCTTGACGAAGGCCAACTTGTAACACTAATATTCTAGAAATAGCCCCATCAAGTAATCTTTATGGACATTGGCTTTGAATGTAAATCATTCTTCTGATTGCCCATGTTGAGTGATATTTCTATCATCAACCAGAATCGCCAATGGTGCTTATCTTAGAAGCCGGTTCTTCAATATAAATTATTACTAAAATCGTCTTAGTTAATGGGCCTGCCTTATGGTCAACTTCACTCTAAGTCATCTCTATTTCACACAAGCACCAATGACATGCTAAAAATCGCCTGGTTGTGATATACTTTAAATCTATTTTTATTTTTCATCCACTCTTATCATTACTTCAAAACATTGCCCACCTTTTAGTAGAATCCTCTTAATATGCTACTTATAATATTGAAACTACCCTATCACTATTATCTTGACTCTATACTTGTATCGACTTTCAATCTTGTCTCATGCTAAGCTAATTTTCTTGGTCTTAGAATTATTTGTAAACTATTTTCACAAATAATTTTTTATTTGCCCTTTTAACCGTTATTACTACGCTTATTAGTATCTATCATGGCATTAATTAATAACGATCACCAATAACTATATGATCATTACCTTAGCAGTAATTTCAAAAGTATAACCAATTGCCCCCTATTAAATGATAAACTATTAAGGTGCAACCTTCTATTTTAAACTACTATCTATTCATGTATTCTTAGCCTAGACTCTTAAATCTTTTGCTTTTTAGGTGGTGGCAAACAATGCAGCTTACGTTGCGGATGATGCTTACCCGTAAGGCTCAATCGCCTTTGAACTTTATAAAAAAAGGCTACTTCATTTTCATTTTCACTTTTCACCTAAGCATGCCTACTCTCTCTAAGACTCTCAAGGAAATCTTCAAAGAATTCTTCAACATTCAAACAACCTTTAACTTCCTTCAAGGTAAATTTTCTGTCAGTTTTACTTTTGATCTTTCTTTCTTACGTTTGCATTCTAATTCTTGTTCAGAGTAAATTTTGATCTCCTCTTTCTATTTATACATGTAATTTTATCAAAGTGTCATCCAAATTGAATGTTGTTGTTTGGTTTAAGAAGTCCAGGATGAAGAAACACTTTTAACTTTACGCATGAAATCTCAAGAGATAGAGCAAAGTGACAAAGTCATTACCAAGGTATATCCTAAGACTTTATGAAACCTCTATCTTAGTTGTCTACCTTAAGCTTTTTCTTGCTTAGTTTAAAGATCCATGAGATTTAGCCAAAAGAAAAACATCAGCTTAACTTCTATGCCTCATGGTTTCTTTAATGGAAAATAAAAGATCTTAGCTTTAAAGATTTCTTTGAATTTTTTATACTACACTATATCTGGAAGATAAAGCCTTTTGTCGACTTAGGCCAACCCTTTTTGGTCCTAAATGAACCAGATAGTCCTATAAAGGTCAAAATTATACTCAGAAAAGGCTAACTTGATGTAGAGTGGCATCACTCTTAGGTGAGTTATTTGCCAGCTTGCGATCTGTATCACAGGATGATCATAGCTTTTGGTAATAATAATAAATGTGGAACAAAGACCTATCACCCTTAATGGGTTAATCGTTAATTTGGATGTATCTAACCGTTGCAAGGTCAGCGTTATTGGTGATATAGTATCTAAGTGCAAACACACGCTATCGTATCAAGTAATATAGCAGTTAATTCTAGATATCGTTCCTACAAGGACTACGCGATCTAATTCCTTAAATCAAGTATTAAAATTATAACTACTTAACTTTTATTCAGAAAACTAAAACCTAAAATTTATTTAACTAACCTAATTCTATCAACTAAATCAATCTAAACAGTCACAAATAAGAGGTAACTTCACCAAAAGATAATAATCTAGGGTTTAGACTCATCCTCTAATATTTCATTGAACTCATTAATATCTTAGTTAATCGCTTAATACGAATTGATTGACTTAAATACTAATCTTATCACAAGCCAATGTCAATGGTTAAGTGACTATATTACGTATTCTAATAATCACTTATATGTCTATGGTAATCAAATTAGAATGTAATTCATTAAGATCGAGTCTAAGTTATATCATATATGCCATCTAGGTATATGTCTATCCTACATGGAACTCATAGTTGTTACCCTATGATCATGTATTAAACTACCTTAGGCTAAACACATGAATCCCTTTGTCAAGTTCATCATGGTTCCTTAATCATTCATAACATTAACTGGATATAATAAAAGCATTAAACACAAAATAAAATGAATAATTGTATGTATTAAGTTTATAAACTAAAAATCCATAAAATCTAACTACATATGAGATACAATAGTGTAACCCTAGATAAACAATGTTTAACTCATCAGAAAACCAAAGGTATTAAACCAATCCAAGAAGAACAGCAAGAACAAGAACATAATGATAAGAAAATAGAAGAAAAATTAATCAAGAAGATGCATTTGGTTGATTCTCTCTCAATCTTGACTTGAAGCTTGAATCTTGATCTTGAATCTTGATTTCTTGGCTTTGATCTTTGATTTTGTGTTGTGAATTATTTCTCTAGTTTTGATCTCTACCGCCTATGTTTTGGCTCTTAAAAGAGTGTCTTTATAGATATTAGAAGCCCTAGGGTCGTCATTGAGGAGTCCAAATCACGTTAGGAGTTGAAAAATAAAGGAAATTGCATTTTTCCCGTATGAGGCTTGTGGCCTTAGGTTTTGGGCGATATGGACTTGAGATTCTGTCCCTATGGTTGTGGCCCCAAGTTCTGGGTGCCGCAGATCCAGCTGAGTCTTGGTGCTTGCATCTTTTGAGTGTAACTTCTTTATTTTGCATCCGATTCGCCTCTCATGTATTCCTATTTATCACATTTTCTGTGGTGCATCTATTCATGATAAAAGAAAATATAATTAAATAGGCAAAAATTCTTGATTTAGAGAAAAATATGAAAGTCAGGGTACTAAATATACTAGTGCATGTATGCCCCTATCAAATACCCCAAAACTTAAAAATTTACTCATCTTCGAGCAAAACAAAGACAATCATTCATAACTTATTATTAACTCTATAAAAACTAAGAACTAAAATTGCCCACAAAATTAGATTATAGGTTAGGTGGTTGTCAATTAAAATTGCCCATAAAATTTGCTTCCATACACTGCCTATTCATGTAGTTATCACCACAAAAGTCGCATGTCACTTATTGGATTTGATGGTGTTCAATGCATCAAACTTCTTGGATAGTAAGTTGATTTGCGTTGTTAATGCATTAAGTGTGTCAATCTCATATACACCACAACTCTCTTAGATGTAACTCTCTCAACTAGCCATTGGTAACTATTTGACACCATCTCTTCCATTAGATCATAAGCCTCATCTGTAAACGTATTCAATAAAGCTCCTCCAGCACCAGCATCTACAATGGTTCTCAAATGGCCTACTAATCCATTATAGAACATTTGGACTAATAGCCATTTAGGGACTCTATGATGAGGACACTTCCTCAACATGTCCTTGTAGTGATCTCATGCCTCATACAACAACACTTTATCAATTTGACTGATTGAGTTGATGTCATTCCTCGTCTTTATTGTCTTTGCTAGTAGAAAAAACTTAGCTATGAATTTATGTGCTAAATCATCCCACGTTGATACAAATCCTAATGGCAATGACATCAACCAACTCTTGGCTTTGTCCCTTAAAGAGAAAAAAAATAGTATCAATTTGATGGCATCATCAGAGACTCCGTTGTACTTGAACGTATCACAAATTTTTAAGAAGATTATAATATACATGCTAAGATCGTCATTGGGAGCATCGTTGAACTGTACAGTCTCTTTCAACATTTAAATAATATTCGACTTGATCTTAAAGTTATTATCGTTGACGATTGGTCACCGAATACTAGACTGAATACTATCTTTAGTTAGGAAAATATACTCTTTCAATGCTCTTGATAGTATCATAGGCTCAAATATGAGGTTGTTGATGTGATGGTTGTTTTCCTTCATGTTTAAAAATCACTGGCACTATTGTTCAAGTCAAAGTTTATGTAACATTCTTCGATCTCAGGATCAAAAGAAGTTAAGTCAGTACTTTCACCCTTTATATGAACTGTTTAAACAAAATAGAAATAAAAGAAAATAAAAAGAAGAAAATAAAACTATAATAAAAATAAAAATCTGAATTAAAAGTAAGTACTTTGGAATTAGTATTGATCTAAGAATAGAAAGAAATAGTCATTGGCAACGGCGCCAAAAACATGATTGGTGCTATAGTAGCTAAGCACAAGCGCACACTATCGTATCAAGTAATGTAGGAGTTAAGTCCATATATTATTCCCATAGGAACTACGCGATCTAATTCTTTCAATCAAGTACTAAAATTATAATTACCTTACTTTTATTCAGAAAACTAAAATATGAAATTTATTTAACTAAATTCGATCAACTAAATCAACCTAAATAGCTATAAACAAAAGATAAATTTACCAAAAGATAATAATCTATAGTATAGACTCATCCCTTAATATTTCGTTGGACTAATTAATATCTTAGTTAATCACATAATATGAATTGATTAGCTTAGACACTAACCTCATCACAAACCTTTATCACCGGTCGAGTGACTATATTATGAATTCTAACAATCGCCTATATATCTATAGTAATCAAATTAGAATATAATTCATTAACATCAAGTTTAAATTATGCTATACATGTCATCTAGGTATATATTTATCCTACATGGAACTCATAGTTATTACCCTATGAACAGGCATTAAACTATAATGGGTTAAACATATGAATCCCTTTATCAAGTTCATCATAGTTCCTCAATCATTCATAACATTGGCCAGATATAATAAAAATATTAAACATAAGATAGAATATATCAATTGTATGTATTAAGCTCATAAACTAAAAATCCATAAAATCTAACTATATGTTAGGTTCAATAGTTTAACCCTAGATAAATAATGTTTAGCTCTTCACAAAACAAAAAGTATCAAACCAATCTATGAAGAACAATAAGAACAAGAACATAATGATAAGAAAAGAGAAGAAAAACTAATCAAGAAGATGCCTTGGGTTTCTTTTCTCTCAATCTTGACTTGAAACTTGAATCTTGATCTTGAATCTTAATTTCTTGGCTTTGATCTTTGATTTTGTATTGTGAATTCTTTCTCTAAGTTTTGTCTCTCTAAAGTCTATATTTTGGCTCTTAAAAAAGTACTTTTATAGGTATTAGAAACACTAAGGTCATCACTATCAAATAGCGTTAAGAAATGAAAAATAAAGAAAATTACACTTTTCCTGTATGAAGACTACGGCCTTGGGTTATGGGCATCGCAGCCCTAGTTAAGTCTCAATGCTTACATATTTTTAGCGTAACTTCTTCGTTTTACGTTTGATTCACCTTCTAATTTTTCCTATTCATCATATTTTCTGTCGTTCATCTATTTATGATAAAATGACACGATTAAATAGGAAAAATTCATGATTTAGAGCAAAATACGAAAGTTATGGTACTAAATATACTAGTGCATGTATGCCTTTATCACAGCACCGTAAGTCTAAGAGGTTGGCACCGTAAGTCTAAGAGGTTGGCACCGTGGCACTAAAGACTGGGCCTCTAGCGCCGCAGCACTAGGAGCTCGATGTCACGGTTTCACTCATACTGTTCACTTCAATAGTTTTAAATTGTTTAAATATTATTAAATTGCATTATAAACTGTAAAATATTTGTTTTGTGCCATTAACCACAATGGAAAACCCTATTGGTGGGGGTTAATTATGCTTTCACAAAACTAATGTGTGATTAAGAATCACATCCTTATGAGATGAGGACAAGAGTATAAAAATCTCTCTTAATCAGATTGAATAGTGTTGCATTATGAGATAATATTACACGTTGGTCCATCTTGTCAATACGTTGTTAGACGGGTCACTTCGGACTTTTCTAATATTATTAAAGAATGAGGGATTAATCAGTGTGATTTGGATTATATTGGTCAAACATGAGATGAAAACAATATATGCAAATATATTGTCCAATATTACTAAAGCGTAAAGGTAGTATCAGTAACATATCTTTGATAATTGACAACTTAATTTGAAATACGCTTACCCAAATTGCTGAAGCATGAGGATAAGGTGTATTTAGGATCAGTGGTAAGAGTTTCATGAGATACAATTGACAAGAGTTGTCTACCTTTTAGATTTACAAAGGCTAATATTATTAAAACATGAGGCTAGAGTAAAATGCCAATAGGGACTATTTCCCACTATACAGTTTAAAGAGTTTAAATTATCATTTTCTCATTTGAAAGATCTAGGGAATTATGTAAAGCTTTGAGATGGTGTCTTTAGATTAAAAAAATCTATAAATGTTATACCCATGACCTAAAGCATTATTTATTAACGATTAGAAATGTTCCGCTATATATCTCCTATATAATCTTATAGAGATAAGATGAGTGTCTTATAGAAATAAGATAACTACAAGCAATCTGTTAGTATACTTGATTTAGGCACAACAATATGTTAGTATACTTGATTTAGGCATAACAAATTATATGGAACCGTAAAATTATTTTGACTTATTTATGAATATGATAATAGTTCTAGATTCTAAAAAACTTAGATATATCATTCATCAGAGAATAATATAATGTTATTTTTTATAATATCTCTTTGAAAGAGATAGAAATTTATCAAAAATAAATTAAGAATGATTTGAGAGTCAAATCATATATCCTCTAATGATTTTCAGCAAGAGCATATGTACATGAGATATGCAAAAGATCCTATGATCTGTCTGAACAATTATTTGATATATTAAGTCATAGATAGAGAATGGTCATAGTGGAAAGTATTTCCACTATGCTGAGGTTTGATATAATAAATATTACTATTCAACACACCTCATTTTGGAAAGATAGACCATTAGATATCTATTTACTAATTATTGACATTTCATTAGCATTTGATACTAAAAGTTCAGGGTATGAGATACCGTTTTTCCTTCTTATATTTGCAAACTATTGTATGATCTGAGGAATGCTAAAAAACTATGAAATGAGAAAAATAACTTTACATAGGAAATAAATATTTTCTAAACATGGTAGCTGTTAAAACTTTTAAATCACTTCTCCATTCTAGTATTAGCATAATATTGTATAATTATTATTTTGTGCCAAGCGTTATGAGGTGAATTATATCACTCCCTGTATAAGTCAGAGGGGGTTATCATGAATACATTAGGAATAATTCCTTATGCATATATAATAAAGATTAGGTTTTGCTAACTGAGTGTGGCCAATATATCTTAAATATAACAAGAAATGTCCTGGTGAACAAAACGAATAGTAGTTTGGAAACTTTTGAAGTGTTCAAAGAATTTCAACTAGAAGTAGAGAAATAGACCTTTATGTATATTCAATGCCTTCATTCAGATCCATGCAATTTATACATGAGTAGTAAATTTATAGATTATTTAAAAGAGAATGGGATTCTCGTTCAATATAGTCCTCCAAGTACTCCTCAATGCAAATGTGTTTTGGAGAGAAAGAATTAGACTTTATTAGATATAGTTCTATCGATGTTGAGCTTCACCGATCTTTTAAAAAATCTATAGGTTATGCTTTAGAAACCGTTGTTCACTTATTTAACAAAGTTTCACTGAAATCCATTCCTTCTACTCTATATAGGATATAAATTAGAAGGAAACCAAGTCTTGTGTTAAGATTTAGGATTGTCCTGTATACATAAGAGTTACAAAACAAGATAAGCTTACACCTGAGGGGTACAAGTATCGATTCATTTGATATCTCTAGCATTCTATGGCATACCAATTCTATGATCCGGATGAATGAAATATATTTATTTCTCGTACTACCACCTCCTAGGAGAAACAGTTTCTCACAAGGTCGTGAGGATTAGAGAAAGATTGAACTTAATGAAGTCAATCAAGAAATATATGAATCGACGATGAAACTTTAAACTCAATCAAGTAAGATACTTTTAACACACTCTCTTTATAAGTACAAAGGGATATCAAAGGCCACCTATTACGTATTCTTGATATCTGAAGGTGCCCTTGGTATTTTCTTAGTTGAAGAAAATGATCCTTTAACTTATAAAGAGACGATATTGGACATCGATTTGGGGGAATAGAAAAATGCTATAAGATCCAAAATTGACTCTATGCATGACAATCAAGTCTGAAACTTGGTTGTACTTTCTATAGAAATTATTCCTATTTGTTGTAAATGAGTTTACGAAGTAGAAATGTAGGCTCAATATGAAGGTAAAGACCTTCAAATCCCAATTGGTGATAAAATGTTACACCCAGAGATCTGGGATTGGTTATGAGGAAACCTCTTTCACCAGTAACAATGCTTAACTCAATTCAAATTTTGTCAGTTATTGTAGTATATTACGATTTTGAGGTCTAGCAGATGGATGTAAAGATGGCGTTCTGGAATGTATATCTCAATTAAGAGATATGCATGGAACAGCCTGAATGTTTTGCATTTAATTTGACTTCTAATATGATGTACAAACTGAATAAGTCGATGTAGACTTAAGCAATTTTCTCAAAGCTGAAATCTTCATTTTAACAAGGAAATCAGAGAGTCTGATTTCATTAAAAATGAAGAGAAAATGTGTGTTTAAAAAGGCTAATGGGAGCATAATTATCTTTCTAGTTCTCTACGTGGATGGTGTACTCAATATTGCAAGTCAGTCAATTAAGAGTTATTTGAGTAAGAACTTCTCTATGAATGACTTAGGAAAGGTTACTGTGAGATAGTTAAAGTACTTTTCAAACATGATATTCATCTTTCTATGAGAAAGTGTCCTCAGTAAAAAGATAAAAGGGTTAGAGTGTCTGATATACCATGTACATCAGCTAGAGGTAGCTTAATGTACGTCATGTTATGTACGAGACCTGCATCTAGATAGTTGTAAATGTTACGAGCCAGTATCAGTCTGATCTAGTAACAACCATTGAATGGTCGTGAAACATATTTAAAATTATTGAGAGGTATAGAGGATAAGTTTCTGTATCATGGAAAAAGTTTCTTACGTATAATAGAATACACAGACTTAGACTTTCAGTCTGGTCTAGATATATAAAGTCTATATCTGGTTTGTATTTCTTCTCAATGGTACAACAGTTAGTTATGAGTGCAATTTAGATGTCCACGGCCATTTCTACCTTGGAGGCAAAATATATTGCGGCTTTAAAAGCCTATAAAAGAAGTTCTATAGATATTCAAGTCAGTTTCAGAGCTTAGAATAATTCTAAATTCAGTAGATCCTATCCCACTATAATACAATAATAATGGGATGATTGCTCAAGCCAAGAAGCCATTAGACACATCAGAATTCTGATTATGTGAATTCTGAATACCATATAATTAGAAAGTTCTTTACTATTGGAGATGTAATAGAATCTAGGATACATTCCATAGATAACGTAGCGGACCCACTCAGGCCTTAACTCCTAGGGTGTTTGAGAAACACCTATAGTTGATAGATATTAAATACCATCAAAAATGACACTAAAGCAAGTGAGAGTTTGTTAGAATTGGTGCGTAGGTGTCATTTTAATATTGTATGAATATTAATTGTTTAATAATTATATAATAAACAATTCGAATAAAATCATTAATATTAACTAATATGGTAAAATGCTTGTAATTTTTTAGACATTGTTAGATTTTGAGGAATTGAGATCTGGTTTAAAGAAGTTTAGATCAAGGTTAAGAGTTAGCAACTTATAAGAGTTAACAAAATCTAAAAGGTTAGAGTCTTATCTGAAATGAGACAAAATCCTAAGAATATATTAGTAATGACATAGATATAAGGATTTGTAAATAATGCTAGGAAATGTCATTGTACAAATATGTTCTCAAATTTATTGTTTCTGATCTATATTTACTAGTGCGGGTCTGTCGGTGAAGACCTCATCATATATAGATCTGTATATAAGAATATTTGGATGATCCAGATGGTTAGTCTTAGCAGACTGTGAGCTTAATGGAAGCTCGTATGGGCATGCGAGTATTCAGTGAGGAATGGATACTGAACACACTCAATGAGGACCTCCAATATACATCCAATAAAGCCATCAATGAAAGGTCTTCTCGAGTTGAGTAGTATTTGTGATCCTTTAACCTGAGCACCGCGGTAGACTTATAAGTGATCTATCATACTTAGGTTCTAAACATGTCAAAGACATTTCATAGTCTGGCAGTTAAGTGTTGCTGGATATGATCCGATGCTTATGGAGTCTAGTGTATGTAGATATAGGATGTGTTAGCTCATATGGATGAGTTGTATAACCTGATACTCTGAGATTATATTTCAGAAAGTCTTATGGCCACAAGCATAAAATCCAAGAAAGTGTTTCCTGAGGGTTAAACAATATCGTAAAGTGTTTGCATATATTGTTTATGAAAATATAAATCTGGAGATAAGTTTATGATCAGGCAAATGGAGACTTAATGGTAATGATCTATGTCTCCGCTCTTCCAAGATATAGATGATGAAGGGACTATACAAATATGTATTAACCTTAGCTTATATGGTTTAACGCGTCGTTTTAAAATTTTTGTAACATGCATGTGGGGCATCATTTATGGACTTATGAAAGAGTTCCTTAAGATATATAGGTGTGAACCTAGGGAGTCTTACAATATGAAGTATACTCGTTGAGCATTGGGGTAGCAAACTGGATCGAATATTTTGATCTAGGAAGATTTCAAAAAACAAGAATCGTTTCAAGATCTCTCGAAAAGTACATGAGCTTAAATACTCGTTGAGCACTGGGGTAGCTAATTGGATCGAATATTTTGATCTAGGAAGATTTCAAAAAACAAGAATCGTTTCAAGATTTCTCGAAAAGTACATGAGCTTAACTGTTAAGCTTATGAATGTTTAATGAACAATTATTGTTCATTAACATTAAATGACAAATGGCATAAGATGATTGGTCATAAGTGGGCTACATGTCACTACATGAAAGCCATTTGGAAAGCAATGGCCGATTAAGGCCAACAAGTATTAAACAAAGGCATTTAATGCCTTAATAGTTTGATACCTAGCAATTTAAAGTGTTTAAATTGCTTATTAAATGGACACTTGTCCATTTGCCAAAGTCAACCATATAAATTACAAAGTGTTTTTCAACTTGTGTTTGGAAGAGAAATATTTTGAAATATTCGGCCCTTTTTTGAACAAATTCTAGAGCAATCAATGCTCTCATTTTTTAAGTTCACTTTGGCCGAAAGTCACAAGCAAAATTGCTTAACAAATAATTTGACATCTACAAATTTAAAGTGTTTAAATTGCTTAGTTGAAGGATACATGTCCTGCAAAAGGTTAAACTATATATATTGCAATGTGTTTGCAATTAGATGTTAGACAATTCATTTTTGAAACATTCAGCACTTGGTGAACTAAAAGAGCAAAAGTTTCTCTCTTTGGTTAACTTTATCTTGGCTGAGAGATGTAAAAGCAAAATTTTCTCAACAATCAATTATTCCTACTGAAATAGAAAGCTACCATTCTAACTCTATAATCTCACCGGTGTTGCGAACTAGAATTGCTCATAGAATCACTTCAGGGTGAACTTTGGTAATAGAAAATACCCCAAATCGTCTTCAAGGATAATTTTTAATCTTATTAATAAGACTTAAATTTAATATATGTATATTGCAATAGGGTATTAGATTTTCTTTCCACTACGTTAATTTGTATGTGAGATATACAAACAAATTAAAATTAAAAATTATAATATACACATTTGTACCTCATGCACAGCACACTAATAATCCAAGCATATTTTCTTAGAGGTCAATTAATCACATTGGGGTGACTCCACTGTAACAATTCTTTTATTCCAAGTTGTTTCTAAGGTAGAATAGCCCACCTAGATTTTAATCCTTGGCTTATTAGAGGTCCAAACTCTAATCAATAACTCTTTTAATATCTTCCTTTTAGCAGCTGATAAGGGTTATTTAGATATAATATTTTCATCTTCCAAACTTAATATTTGTTTATTTAAATTAAGATTATTTGGCTTTTCAAAGTACTTTATTGTTATTTTGTAAATTTGAGGTCAGTGGAGCAAATGATGATGAAATCTAAAACAAATAAGGCAAAACCATCAAATAGACTACAGTACCCAGCTACAGCAAATTGCTAAGTGTAGAGCTACACTATGTATAGTGCCTAAGCATTGCATGAACAATACACTTGAACAATGCACGTGAACAATTACTCATAACAGTAATCTGAATCTGACTTATATTTGATATTTTACCCTGAATTGAAGATATAAACCTATAAATAGAATATCAAAACCCTTAACTCAGAGAATCAAAAAATCAAGAATATGAGATAAAAGAATAGAAAGAAAGAAGAGAGAAAAATAGCAATTTTTAGAGGATTAAGAAGACTAAAAGATTGAAGACTACAGAAAAATTAGTTTTATCTCATGACCTCTTTATCTTTCTAGTTTTCTATAATTTTCATGATGTTATTCTTGATAAGCTTTAGAACTCTTTATTTCACCATGACCTAAGTTTTTATTTTTAAGGTTAGACTTTTGAACTTAATATGTAGTTGAATTTTATTGACTTTCTTAGTTTATGAACTTAATATATACAATTTATTTATTTTATCTTGTATTTATTGCTTTCATTATATTTGGCCAATATTGTGAATAAATTAAGAAACCATAATAACCTTTATAAAGCAATTTATATGTTTAGCCTATGATAGTTTGATGCATGATCATAGGGTAATAATTATGAGTTCCATATAAGATAAAAATATACCTAGATGGCATGTATGGTTTGATTTAGATCTATTATTAAAGAAATACATTATATTCATATTACCATAAACATATAGGTGATTGATGAATGTATAACATAGTCATTCAACCATCGACAAAGGATTGTGATGAAATTAGAGTCTAGCCAACAATTGACATTAAGGGATTAACTAAGAGGTTAATAAATCCAATGAAATATTAGGAGATAAGTAAAAACTTTAGATTATTTTTAATTGGTAAATTCAACCCTTTACTTACTTTTGATTAATTTAAGTTTAATTTGATAGAATTAGGTTAATTAGTTAAGAATCATATTTTGATTTTTTTTAGATCAAAGTCAAGTATAATTAATTTTAGAATGGACGTTTTTAGGCATAAATAAATTAGAGATCAAGGTAATGAGTACGCCTCTTTCCTAAGATGCCTATACGCTGCAAGTAGTACCATTCTCTTAGTCAGGAATTTTCCAGTACAAGAAGAAGGAAAGTGGGTAAGGAGTAAGCTTTTAGGATTTGACTTTGGACCAGATTTGCTTGGTGCTCAATCAATCACAAAGAAAGAAGTAATTAATTGAAAGAAAAAGATTAAATAGTCCTAGTGGGAAAGATATCTAGACTTTAATCATATATTATTTGATACGATAATGTACACTTGCGTTTAACTATTATTGCATATGTCAAATTTTTAGCACTGTTATTGGGGACTAATTTTTCTATTCTTAGATCAATACTAATATAAACTATTTGCTTTTAATTTAGATTTTTTTTTTTTTGGTTTTATTTTCTTCTTTTTACTTGATTTTGTTTTTATTTTACTTTAACAATTTATGAGAAAAGCGAAAAGTACTAACTTGATTTCTTTTGATCCTGAGATCAAAAGAACATTGCCTAAGCTTCGACATGAATAACACCAATCTTTAAACATAGAGGAGAACAATGATTGCATCAACAATTAAGTGTTTCAGCCTATGATACCACAGAGAGCATTGAAAGAGTATATCGTCCCTGTTACAAATAGTGTTCAGTCTAGTATTCGGTACCAACTATTAACTCTAACAATTTTGAGATCAAGTCAAGTACTATGCAAAAGCTGCAAGAGTCTATACAAATTAACGATGCTTCTAATAATGATCACAACATGCACAACGTGAAGTTCCTAGAGATTTGCAATACTTCCAAGTACAATGGAGTTTCAGACAATACTATCAGATTAAGACAATTTCCTTTCTCATTAAGAGATAAAGCCAAGAATTGATTGATGTCATTGCCATCCGGATCTATATTAACATAGAATAATCTAGCGCAGAAATTTTTAGCTAAGTTTTTACCACTCACAAAGATAGTAAAGATGAAGAATGACATCACCTCATTTAATTAGATTGATGGCAAATTGTTATATGAGGCATAGGAGCGCTTTAAGGATATGTTGAGAAAATATCCTTATCATGGAGACCCTAAATGGCTATTAGTCTAAACGTTCTACAATCGACTAGGAGGTCATTTGAAATCATTGTAGATGTCGTTACTAGAGGAGCTTTTATGAATAAGTCTACAAATGAGGTTTATTATCTACTAGAGGAGATAGCATCTAACAGTTACTAGTGGCCAGCAGAAAAAGTTACACCCAAAAGAGTCACCGATGTGCATAAGATTGACGTACTCAATGCATTAACAGTGAATTCAATATGTTATCTAAGAAATTTGATGCATTGAATGACGTCAAAACTAAGTAAGTGACATTTGAATTTTGTGGTAATAACACATGAATGGGTAATGCATGAAATCAGTAAATTATATGGCCAATTTTAACTGATAGCAATATAACCCACAATCAAGATTTCTATAATTCAAGGTAAAAATATCATCCAAACTTCTCTTAGCGTAACAAGCAAGGGGATTCATCTAGACCAATGAATCCCCTAGGATTACAACCACCATAAGAGAAGAAGCCATCATTTGAAGAGATGCTCATGCACTACATGAAGTATAATTATGCCATCATACAGAATCAATCAACGGTATTGAAGAATTTAGAGGTTCAAATGGGTTAAATTATTATAACTATTAATAAGCGACCTCAAGAAGCTCTACCTAGTGACACTGAAGTAAATCCGAGAGGAAACTTATAGCATTACCAAGCTGTAAAATTGAGAAGTTGTAAGATCTTACCTAATAGTACATCTAAACCACTACCTTCAAGCATGAAGGAGAAGGAAAATATAGTATAGTAAGATGACATGTAGCCATATAGACCACCTATACCTTTTTCTCAAAGGTTATAAAGGCACAAACCTAGTGCAAAAATAGAAATCAGCAGCAAAACACTCAAAAAAATAGTGCAAAAATGAAAAAATGTCAGCAGAGAAAAGTGCAAAAAGTGGTATTCAAGTGTAATAAAATTCTGAAGTGCAAAAAAGTGAAAAATCAATAAGAAATACCAATAACAACATGCAGAATCAGCATTGCACTCCACTTCCACCCTCAGAGGCTACAAAAAATGAAACTAGATAAATGATTTTAAAATTTCTTGAAATTTTTAAGAAATTACAGATTAATCTTCTTTTTACAAATACACTTGAATAAATGCCTAGCTACATCAAGTTCATGAAGAGCTTCATTTCAAAGAAGAATATACTAGAGGATTATGAGACCATATAATTAACAGAGAACTGTAGTGCCATCTTTCAGAAGAAACTACCTCCTACACTCAAGGATCCCAGAAGCTTTACCATCCCGTGCTCCATTGGTAATCATGACCTTTGAAAAGCACTCTATGAACTCACGAATCCCAAAAGCTTTATCATCTCATGCCTCTTTCCATTTATAACAAATTAGGTTTTAGAGAAGTAAGGCCTATCAATGTTACACTCTTACTTGTTGATCGATCTCTTGCCGATCCGAAGGGAATCATAGAAGACATACTAGTAAAGGTGGACAAGTTTATCTTTTATGCATATTTCATCGCCTAGACATGGAAGAAGATAAATAGATTCTCATCATCCTTAGAAGACCCTTCTTAGCAATCAGACGAACGATTATAAATGTACAAAAAAGGGAGTTGACTATGAGAGTACTAGAGGACACTATCACTTTCAAAGTCTTGAAAGAGAGCAAGTTACCATCTATAAATAAAGACTATTTCAGCATTAATGTAGTACACCCAAATGCCAAGAAGCTCAAAGACATGGAGACAATTAAGATCACATACAAAGATGTCTCTACTATCATCTTTAACCCTCCATAAGAATAGAAAGAGCATTGTCAATCGACGACGTTAAATCAATTGCTTCTTGTGAGGCAACTCAAGTAAATTTTATTTTTTTATATTTGCATAGTTTCAGTGTTATTAACTTTCTTTTCTTTTCTTTTTTTGGAATAAAACAACTAAATGAGCATTCAAGGGAACAACATAAACATTTATAAGTATTGAGAACAAAGGAAACCATTGTCATATGCATCATAACACAATGCTGCATTACTTAAACTTTAATTATTAAGAAAGTGTCCTACTTTTTATTCTTTATTTTTGACATTGTGAACAATGTCTAATTTAATTTTAGGGGTGGGAAACATTTTCTAGTGTTTATTTATTGCCTTATTTGCTTGGTTGTCTTATGTGTTATTTTTTTTTTTTTAGTTTATAATTTTGGTTGAGATGATGATCATTAGTCCATGATAAGAAATAGAATATTGGCTGAATTTCTTTCTCCAAGTCTCTAAGAAACAATAGACGCTTAAAATAATTTTTATATCATAAATCTTGAACTGATTTTGTCTTTATGTTTGATCACTTACTCTTGAGCACATTAAGATAAACATGTATTAGTTAAATTTTTTTACTTAAAAATATTATTTCTTAAGTAGTACACCATAGTTTTGAATACCAATATTCTAAAACTTGCTTATTACTACTTGAGGCAAAATCTTAGGAAACACAATAATAGAAAATTGACATTAAGCCATCTTTGGACCGATTAAGCCTTTTCAAGCCTACCTCAGATATACATTTATTCCAAGTTACCCTTTTTTAGCCTAAATACCCATTTTTTCTGTTTAACCACATTACAAGCCTCAAGACTTTAAGCTTATTCATCCTAAATTTACTCAAAACACCATACAAACCTTGATTTTACTTAGAAACATTCTGAAAAGAAAAATTGTTGTAATTGTGAAAGAAAATGGTAATGAAGTAGAAAGTATTAAGTTTTGAAGGTACTTATCAATCTAAATTTGGGGGTATTTATTCTAAATTTTTTTTTAAGTCTTTAAAATACCCCTAGATTAAGAAAAGAAGAAATTATTTACAATAATAATTAAAAGAAAGATGAAAATATCATAAGTTTGGGAGGAGATAAATCAAAGAGAATAAGGAATCAAAAGGTTTTTAGGTAAAGTCTAAATGTTCATGGTATAATTTGAACTACATATATATATATATATCCCACCTTGACCCTAGTCTTATGTTAGGCTAAATAAAGTCCTAAATAGATCCCTAGACTTGTTTTTCTACATTAACAGAGAGCTGTATGAAAAGCAAACTTATGGTGGTATTATTACGAATTGAAATATGTCGAAACATCTTTTTTTTGTATTATTTCAAGTTATTGAGTAAATCTAAGTTTCATTTGACTATTTACTTACTTATTGTACACACATACAAGTGATAAATTATAGGGGAGAATGAAGGACCTGATGAATGGTATGATAATTTATTGAAAGATGTTTATTGATTTCTAAAAAGACTTATGCTATTTCAACAACTTTTGAGACAATGATTATCATCATCTAATCAACCAAGCTTGTTTTAGTTTTGAGTTTTTATTTTATTGAGTCAATAATAAATTGTGTGTTTATTTTTATTTTGTTCGAGGATGAGCAAAGTCTTAAGTTTATGGGTATTTGATAAGGGTCAATTAAATATAATATTTTCATCTTTTAAACTTAATATTTGTTCGTTTAAATTAAAATTATGACTTTCTAATGTGCTTTATTGTTATTTTGTAGGTTTAGAGTCAATAAAGTAAATGGAAAAGAAAATTCAAAGAAAATAAGGCAAAAACATCAAATTTGCTACAGTACCCAGCTACATTAGATTGTTACAAAGTCGAGCTACAGTGCCCAACGCCGTGGTGCTGCATGAATAATGTGTGTGAACATTGCATGAACAGTAACTTATTAATAAATAATTAAATTTTATTGACTTTCTTAGTTTATGAATTTAATATATATATATATGTAATTAATTTATTATTTTTATTATATCTGGCCAATATTGTGAATAATTAAAGAACCGTAATGAACTTGAAAAAGGGATTTATGTATTTAGCTTATGATAATTTGATGCATAATCATGGGTAACAACTATGAGTTTCGTGTAGGATAGAAATATGTCTAGATGGCACGTATGGTTTAATGTAAACCTGTTCTTAAAAAATTACATTCTGTAGGTAATTGTTAGAATGTGTAATACAGTCACTTGACCGTCGACAAAGGCTTGTGATGAGATTAGAGTCTAGCCAACAATTGATATTAAGGGATTAACTAAGAGGTTAATAAATCTAATGAAATATTAAGGGATAAGTCGAAACCCTATATTGTTCTTATTTGGTGAATTCAACTCTTTACTTACTTTTTATTAATTTAGGTTTAATTTAATAGAATTAGATTAATTAGTTAAGATTCATATTTTGATTTTTCTTGATACAAGTAAAGTATAATTAATTTTAGTAATTGATTGAAATAAATAGATTAAATAGCCAATGTATGAACGATATCTGGACTTCAATCCTATATTACTTGATACGATAGTGTACACTTGTACTTAGATATTATTGCATACATCAGTAGTCAGTATGATGGATTAACACCTCTGTTGAGAAATGGGTCAGTTTCTATAATCGAGGTCTTCCCCTTGGAACGAAGAGAAGTCGGCCAATCGTGAATAGTCATTACATTTCATTTCTGAACACAATACAGTTGTTGTACTATATCGCCAAGAATTATACCACTTACACTAATCTTTACTTGTACACTAGTCGACCGGTGGGATAGTATGGCCTTTAGACAGCTTAATCTATTTATCTTTAAGAAGCCAATCAAAATCTGATCGTCCTTCTTTAGATCGAAAGAGTATTTCTTGGCTATCTGGGTGTTTTTGTTGAACTTTTTCTTCTTCTTCCCAATGTCACTTCCTTAAGGACTGCATATTCACAAGGTCCTCTTTTCACTATTTCACCCAGACAAACCTCTTCTTCAGAATTTGATTCTTCATAATCACTCTTGGAAGAATTACCTTGTACGCAGCAACTTCAAGTTGATTCTTGTAATAAGTTCCTTTAGAGGATGCTCATTTCTGGTCTTTCTCCATTAGAAGTTGCTCATAACCGACCATCTTAGTGGCCAATTCAAACAGATATATAAATTGATGCTCTTAAAAGTATTCTCTCATAGAAAAGGACATCCCTCTAACCACTATTAGAACATAATCAACCTCAGTGTTCTGGGTTTGGCATCATGTTCGAAGCTCCTTGAATCACCTTATATATTTTGAAATCAATTCGTCAAACATCTACATTACTCTGACAAGGTTGACCAGAGTGACTTTTAGGGCGACCTTCGGTATGAAACTTATCTTTCATTTATCCTCAACTAGTGATCGACTCTAGCATCAAATTGGTATACCAAGTGAAGGCATTCTTGGTTATGGAGTTACCAAATAGTTTTAGCTTCCAGAATGATGATGAATTGGCTTCACCATATTGCACAGTGAATCTTGAGATGTGCTCGAATGTAGTTATATTCTTCTCCCCTAAAACTAAAAAGAATTTGAAAATTTTGTATCCCTTTAAAAAAAGGAAAAGAAATCGGCACTTGGTAAACTTCTTGTAGGATGGGCGAGCCATCAGCTTCAAGTCGACCCCATGTTCTGTGGGACTTCAGCCAACATGTTTTTATCAATATCGTATCCTGAACTGCTAGTTGGTCTAATGGGCTTTATAGAGCAAAACTGGATCGGCCTAGACTAGGTTTAGCTGACTTGCTCGTGAACTTGGTGAGCTTGTTGATGCAAGCTTCATAATGTATGCTATAATAGCTTAGCACAAGTGCATGCTATAGGATTTAAGTCCAGATTATCGTTCCCTAAACTATTAAACTTATTTCTTTTAATCAATTACTAATATTACTCTACTTATTTTTATTTAGAAAATTCTAAAGATGAATTTAACTAATTTAACCTACTGTTATCAATTTAAACCTAACTTAATATCAAAAGCAATCAAAGATTGAATTCACTAATTAGAAGTAATCTAGGGTTTTGACTTATCCTCTGGTATTTTATTGAATTCATTAATCCCTTAATTATTCCCTTAATCTCAATTGACTAGCTAGACTCTAATCTCATCATAAGCCTTTGTCAATGGTCGAATGACTATATTACAACTTAACAATTACCTATATGTCCATGGTAATCCAAGTAGGATGCAATTCATTAAGAACATATCTCAATCATACCATACATACCACTTAAATATATGTCTATCATAGATGGAATAGTTGTTACCTTATGATCATGCATCAAACTATTTTAGGCTAAACACATGAATTCCTCTTACGAGTTCATCATAGTTCCTCAATCATTCATGATATTGATTAAGTATCGTGAAAGCATTAAACACAATATAGAATGAATCAACTTTACTGTCTTAAGTTTATAACTAAGAGTTTATGAAATTCAATTACATACTAGGTTCAAAACGTCTAACTCTAGATCAAAAGAATTTAGCTCATGATTATCCCAAGAGTATCAATGTAAATATAGAAAACATCATAAACAAGATTATCTAACTAAGAGAAGAAAAAGTAATAACACAAGTGACGCCCTGGGTTGCTTTTCTTTCTCTTGATTTGAATGCACAAAACTTGCTTTTAAAATCTTCAATCATTCCTTTGATCTCTTGATTTGAATGTGAATCTGTTTGCTCTAAGTTCGCCTGTAAAATTGTATATGTTTTAGCTCTAAAAAGTATGTTTTTATATGTGTTTAGAAACACTAGGGTCAAGGACCTTCGAATCTAAGTCCAAATAGGACTAAAAATGAGGTCTTTTTCTTGTCGCACGGGCATCGCGGTGCTGAGGGTTCAACGCTGTAGTGCTGAGTCTTGAAAACATGAAGAAGCTGAAATTTGACTGGGCATCGCAACACCCAACTCTCTGCCTTAGGCGCCACAGTACCCAGCCTTAGGCACAGCAGTGCCTAAGCCTGGGTTGGGTTATTAATGTATTTTGAGCGCATCTCACTTGTTTCTCATCCAATTCACCTCTCGTTTGTTCTTATTCGTCACATTTTTCTCATGCGCCTATTTTTGATCAAAAATATAAATAAATAGCTAAATATTCATAATTTAGAGCAAAATACCTAAGTCAAAGCACTAAATATACTATTACATTTACACCTCCATCACTTCCCCAATTAATCATATTCCTAGGCTAATTATAGCTAAGAATTTACCTTGACTAGTTCTTATGGACTTGTAAGTTTATGGACTCCACACTCTCAGCTTGCTTGAGAATATTAACCGAAGCATATGGCAGATTGACTTAACTATAACTCTATCGCCGTTGAGGCTCTTAAAGTTCAGAGTTTGGTCAGTCCTAAAGTAGAGTTGTTATCTCAATTTGACTTTTTCTCATGGACTCTAGATTTTTCAGAATACTCATACTGATATTTTGATTATCTTCTATTAGATTTTGATTAAATAATAATTTTTTGTTTTTTAGGATATATTTTCTCAAAAAAAATATTTTCTTAACTTTTTTTAATTATGTGTTATATTTTATTGAAAAAACCTTGTTAGTCCTCGATAAATATTATAATTACCATCCAAGTTTTTAAAAAAAAAATGTTCTTTCCATAAAGACGTTTCTATTAAAATTTTAATATTTAAGTGTTTTTACTATAATATCTTTAATATTACAATTGACAAATGTTTAGCGTTAATTGACTAGGTTAAAAATTGTAAAATTATAAAAATGCCATAAATTAATTGCATAAGGCAAATTTAAAGTATATATATTGAAATACTCTCAAATAATTTAATAAAACAAAATTAAAGACCACAAAATTATATAAATGCCTTTAATTTAGTGAATAAGATTTAAAAAAAAAATTGAATTAGGAGAGAGTGGCCACCATGTTGATGGAAAGGTCATATACGCACTTCAACAGTCACAATTTTAAGTAGTCTATCAAATAAGAAATTACAAGAAATAATTATTGTTCTCATTATAATTTATATATATATTCAATACCCTTATGATTTATTTATAACTATTGATTTCTCTAGAGAAAAATAGTATTAATAAATAATCAATTAACTTCCTAAGACGGGTAATAAATAATTTTAAAAAATTTATAAAAAATAATATATATAACTTCAAAGAGTAATAATGATTTTCTCTAAATGTAATATGAAATGTTCAAAAATGATATCACAATTGAATCAAATTCGTGATAATGTGAGCTGATTTTTAATAACCTCTATATTGTCTAAGAGAGCTAATTTTAGTGGCCAATGCCCCAATCAAAAGCGTCTGATAACAATTAATGTGGATGAGATTATAAATTAAAGTACAAAATTCAAATATGGCTTGATTAAACATATAGAGTTCTAGATTATACATCAAATTTTAAGCTTTCATATATTGATAATAACTTGCCTTTCTTAATAATTGTTCTTGGGACAAAAGAGAGAACATATTCCTGATGGTGATGATTATTTATTTTTCTCAAAATAGATAATATTTTCATACTTCATATCTGGTCTCCACCATTAATTCTGTTTCTTCACTTGATACCAGAGCTGCCACATCCGTGTAGAGGTGTAAAACGACATGAACCGAATCGAATTAGGCTTGACCCATTACTGTAGTAACACAGCACAGTGGCACAAACCTTTTTAGAACCGATGACCTTTAAAATCCCGGATGGCCAACGGCTCGTGCCATACTTGGCCTAAATTGCAGACACAAAATGTGCCTCGTACAAACCTGGCCTACGGGCTTATGAATTTCTTTTGCTAGGGCAAGGCACCGAATCTAACTTGGTTATGCATCTTAAGGTTATCAAATATCAGAGTTCTAAGGTATGATCTCGAATCAAATTGGAGTGGGTCAAAAATTCTGGTAAGATAAATGGCTAAATGCTCACATTCGCTAACCTGATTAACTTGCAAAGTAATTATCTAAACCTTTTCGACTCCTGCAGATTTCGACCTTAATCTATGCTTAAAAAGATTATCGATGATGCTTCACGGATCATGGTAAATGCACACTAATAATCAATTATACCATTCTTTCCTCAAAAAGGAAATGGCGTAAGGAGTAATGAGATGCCCTTAATAGTTAACCTTTTGTTTGTGTTTCATCCTAAGGTTGGACAATCTTTTCTGCAGCGGAAATTTCTCATCCTTTCTCCCTAGTTTGTCCAAATAGAACACAACTTTTTTCAGAGTTAACATTACCTCCTCACTATCACTGCCAAATTCTCTCTCTTGAATTCTTAGAACCCTCTTGAGCAGCTCCAGTAACACAGCATCATCTTTCCCTAATCGGGTCTGAATGGACACCAGACAGTCGAGAGCTTCCCCTGCCATTTGAATCAAATAACATTATATAGACGCAAAAACAGTCTGATAACAATTGATACTGTTTTCCAGCTTTATTTGCTTCTAAAAGAGTAAAAAAAAAAATTTAAAAGAGGCAGCAGAATAGATAATTTAAGTCATGGCAATCACAACCGCATCTAAATTGTATAACCGCAGACGAGTAAAGCAAAATGAAAAATGAAAAAGCTTACCAACAGGAAGTGAATCTTTTCCAAATGCCTTCTCACGGATGTGCAGAGCCTCCAGCACAAACTTCTCAGCTTCTTCATCCTGATTTAAATGGTAAAGAGTAACTCCAAGATGCAGCATTGGGAAGGTTATGGACTGATCGTCAGGCCCCACTGTCTTTTCCATGATCTCCAAACTTGTTCTCAGTAAGCGCTCAGCCTCAACAAAATTCTTTGAGCGTGAATAGGAGGTTGCAAGATTTAAAAGGTGTGTAACTAAGCTGGGATGTTCTTTTCCTTTATAATTCTCAGTGATCGACAAGCATTCCTCCAGTAGCTCTCGTCCTTCTTGTCTTCTGGGGATGATCCAAAATAAAACAAAAGCAACGTAATGCTTAGTACACGAAGATTACTAAAATGCAACTGCAATGGGAAATTGGTTTGAGTTTTCTATCATTTGCAAAAATTTGATAATTATATATCGCAGCACATCAATTCATTACATCACCATGACTTCTGACTATAATAACTAATAACAAGGAGAAAACCATAATGTCCTTACAGTGAGCCAAGATTGCTTGTACAGAAGTTATATATCCTAGATACTACTGCAGATTTAATCACCTCCCTCAATTTCTGTGACGAACATAATCAAATATGACATCTCTAAATTTGGAAGGGGAATCTATCCAAGTAGTGATAATGATTTAAAATAGAAGAAAAGACTGCTTGACAAGCTTCAGAGAGCAACCATAGGCCTCAAGCACAATACTCACAAGTTTAATGCCAAACTCCAAAGTCAGATTGGATAAACCAGGAGAACTGATTATCTACTGATGTACAACCTATAGCATACTCACCAGAAGATTCATGCTATATGACATGAAGATAGGTGATAGACAAGCACATTAAGGTTTTATCCACCCAGAAAGAAGAAAAATTATATACACAATGTATGCAAAAATTCCACCCAAGTATTCATATTCACAATTCAACTCCATTGTTGCACCTGACTTTACCTTCCTACCACATGAAGTAACTCCGCCAAGTCAATCCTCATATTCTCCATTATGCTGTCATCTAAAGCCATATAATTTGAATCCTTAATGACCTTAAGAGCTTTCTTGTATAATTCAATGGCCTCATCTGTATTCCCTGTGCACATTCGTACATGAACTCAAGCTTGAGTTTCAAAATTTATCAAATTGCTGGAGATTATTGAGAGTGATATATGGAACACAAAAAAAAATGATTTTATCCTATCATACATGTAAAGGCATTGAAGTTCTTGTTACCAGAATAAACTCATCGAACTATAGTTTATGTCAAAAAGTTAACCACTATCCATGGAAAGAGAAGGAGAGGGAGAGAGAGTACAAAACATACCTTTCGCACACTTAGCATGGGCCAGAGAACACATAGCCATTCCAACTCTCCCATCATTTTCTCCATAGAGCTTTGTATATATCTTTAAAATTCTATAAAGGATATTGACAAAAGGATTAATCATCAAATCCAAATTCTGTACAACCCAAACAATATACACCCAAAAAGAAAAGAAGGAAAGAAAACTAACCTGCTAAAAGCATTTTCTGCATCCATGGCTTTTCCTTCCTTGATCAAAAGATTGCCAAGACTAAATAGAGGAAGCACCAAATCCGCACTTTCAGCTCCTCTGTTCAACTCCAAGATGGTTATCACACCATGGTAGATTTCTACTGCTTTTGTTGCTCTACCAACAGAACCAAGAACTTTTGCCATCCCCAACAATGATGTGACTAGGAAAGTACTGTTTTTCCCTTGAAAGAATAAAAATAATATATATATCATTTAAAGAAAATTTTCATTCCTTGATTTGATGCCCTCAATGAGTTACCAATTAATAAAGGAAAACCTCAATGATGACATTATTACGACAAGGGCAACAAAATACAAGGAATCTCAATAAAATTGATCCAGATACAGGTTTACAGAAAAATAGCATCTAAATCAGTAGAATTGTGAAACTCTTTCTTATGAATTGCATATTTGTTCCAAAAGCAAGCAAATATAGCATTATGATTGCAAATAAAAGTTGAAAATTATTTTCAACAAAGCATGAGTGTAATAACATATGAAAAAGAAATAGGTAATACCATGATGTTAAAATCTGGAGAATAATAATTCTAAAGAAATAAAACTCCAAGATAATATCGAGGATTTCCGGTGTAGTGTAAACTTCTAAGAAAAAGCATGGAATTTGAGCAAAACATTTTCAAGATTTTAGCATTTCAAGGCATATATTTCAAACTGTAAATGAGATATTGGCAAACTTTTCAATAGTTCTTCATTTGGGTACGAAGTTCATTTGTCCCTTAGCTTCAATATTAACTTTGCCTTTAATAGAATATACTATAAAATAGGCCCACATAAAAATATTGGACTATTGAGGTCATTTTGGAAGAGTTAGTGAAGTAGCCAGCAACTCCAGAAAATCTCAGAGCCAACTAAGATTGAAGTTCTTAAGCTATGTCAAAGAGTAAACATAACAGAGAATACACAGGAATCAAGGTTTTGAAGGTCACACTCACCATATCTACCTTCTAGGATATTAATAGCCCTCTGGTACACAAGAATGGATTTCTCATTATTCGCCAAAGTTGAATACATACTTCCCATATGAATCAATATGGCATCTAGAAGGGGTTCGTCATCCTTCAGATTATCAACAACCTCATTCATCTGGCCAAAAAGAAATAGGAAAATGATAAGAAAAAAATTTAAAGGGATTCTTCAAGTCTATGAGCCATAAGCAACAAATGCATGACTTTCCATGTTGACGTAGGATGTTACAATATAAAACCTAATTCTTCATAAAACAAAGATTCAGATCACTTATTAAGTAAGCTTTTACAAAGTTTCAGGTCAAAAATGAAAAAGTTCTAAAACAAATAGCCAATATTACACTAAAAGAAACGAAGAATACACAAGTGAATACTAAACATTTCTGTGCGAGAGTTCTGTCTGGATATGTTTTTCATTGAGCATCATCTCATCCATCAATATCTACTATCAACAAAAAGAGAAAAATTAAGAAAAGCAAATGATTTATGACTCTTCTCTTCATTCTGATCCTCATAAGACTCATCCCAGTTACACAGATAATAAACCCTCAAAAAGGGTTTATCATATTCATGATCTTTATTGCTAGAATTTGAACCAAGAAGAGCCCCACCTTTTTACCTCTTGAGCTCACCTCCAAGGAAACTACAATAAGTTATTGTCACATTAGCCGATTATTATTTATTTTTGTTAGGTATAGAAGAGGTCATCACCATGGAAGGTGCTAGCCATAAATGAGATCATGGTGATAATATAACATGCGGGGAAGGATATTACCATAGGCAGAAGAGATTGCACAAACTTCAAGTCTCCAATACCCGTGTATCCCAATGCTATGATGTCAAGAATTGCAGCTTCTTCAATGCCTTTACAACCAGCATTCATCTGCTCTTTCACAACTTCGTAATTAGCTTGAAGTAGGTCAATGGCATCATTTTTGTTCCCCGTCATAATCATAGTTTTCAGTTCATTAAATAACTCTTGCAATTGTCTCTCAAAATCACTCATGCCATCCAGAGGGTTACTTGAGCGATCATGAAATGTTTTATACCTGCTGTTTGTAGATTTCAGCTAGTAACTTTTCTGTGGTGAAACTATGCTACTGGCAAATTTAAATTATTCTATGCGTGACAATGCTTTTGTCAAGATAACTATCAACTCTTAATAATGTACTGACAATATTTACATGGTAAAATTTTAGATGTTCAAGAAACAATAATAGACATTATTAACATCTAAAGGATGATGTAAATAACTAACAACTGAATGTGATCTAACCTCTCAAAGTCATTTGGAGCTGAAAAACCAGAAGAAACATGATGTGCTTGGTCTGCCATATCCACTTCTAGTGAGCCAAGTGCAACAAACCGTTTCAAAGCCCAACAACATGCAATGGCTTTACTAGGCGTCATGTAAAGCTTGACTTGGCAGTTCTGCTTTTGAAGACTAATTGAGAAGCATGTAATGCCTTTCTGCCAATATTCTGAATGCATGCATACACCCATTGGGCTCTTCCTGAAATGTTCACATCAGAACAGTAAGGAATACAATGACAGCAGTATTTGGGGAAATGAATGTTCAGATAAGGTTATAAGACTCTCCACCATTGAACACATGCAAATATAACTGCATATATTAGGAAAAAAAGATAGGAAAATCTTCATGAAAGCAACAAGGTACATACTGGCACTTTCTAAGGACAATTAAGTTTTAGAAAAATTAAGTAGCCTCATTACTAAGGGTGACAGAGGAAAAACTGTGAGAAGTAAACTCAAATAGATTAAGATAATCTCTGACTGATACTTGATTTTTTCTTCATACATTAAATAGATAAGTCAGTTGGTCTGCACGTCAACATTAGCGACTGGATAGTTGATTTTCATAGCGCCTGTCTTATTGAACAAGTCTTTTTCGAAAAAAAATTGTATTTCCTTATGATTGCTTTAATCCCCCAATAATAAATTGTTCCTGGTGTCACTACTTCTTGTCAGGTATTAACAATGGTGGTTCCAAACAAACTTGCAAATTCACCATCCAACCCAGTATTTCCCATTAATTTCTTAACAAACCATTTCATGTTATCAGCAACAAATTCATTGAAACTACACCCACCAGACACTCGGAATTATGTTTCATTCACTTCATGAAAATTACAGTTATCATGCTCAAACCTGATGTCTTCAAAACCGAACGTCCACATGTAAAACAACTCAAAAACATTTAAAGTTTCCATTTTTCTCTTTTGACGTATATACAACGACCCTTTTGGCCAAAGATATAGTCTCACATTCTATGTACCTAAAACCCTTTTCTTTTTCCTCATTTGCTTAGTTCTTGGAAATGGTTGGCTCAGGTATATTAAATGGAAGCATATGTATAAGGCTAAACCTAACATAAAGTGTAAAGTTGGCCCCCAGCTGAGCTATTCATACTTAATTAAATAATTAACCACTCAAAATGGAACAACAATATCATAATTCAAAATTATAATTCATGCAAAACGACAAAGGATATAATGAAACTGCAAATATATATTAATGAATAAACAGAAAAGCCCACAAAATTAAAGAGAAAGAGAGAGTAGAAAGAGTACCGGTAGTTGCAGAAAGATGGAGAAGGAACAAGAAAGCATGCTGCTGCCATTGAAGGAGTTGCAAAGCGGAGAAAGCTCGAATTTTGTTAGGGGGATAATCTTAATGAGTGACCGAGTGTCCGAGTGAGTCGACTCGACGAATCACAAATTTAGATTTATATGCTTGGGCTTAGGATGGAGTTTTAGGCCCTTAAGCCATTTAAGCCCGTTTATGAAAATGAAGCAACATGTTTAAGTTTTCAATTATTATACATCTTTTGTACACTATTTATAGGAAAATTTCAGAAGTCACCCATAATTTTATAAATATACTATTTTAACCATATTTGAATTTGATATTCTTTGGTAGCCAAAAATATAAAATTCGGACTCTTATACCCTTAAACTAAAAAAAAAACTCTCACTATTCTCTCTCTCTCTATATACCCAAATTTCTTTTTTTCTCTATTCAAAATTTTCTTAATTGTTGGATCAAAGATTTGAAAGTTGTTATTGTGTAAATTCGACTTTACTCAATATATTTTTTACTTCAAATACTGAAAATGACTGATTTTTAGTAATATTTTTTAAATTTTAGAAAAAAAATTATATATGTTAGAAATGAGCTAAAAATTACATTTTGAATTAAAAATAAGTGATATAGATGAATTAAACATAAAACAAATTGGTAAAAATGATGAAAACAAAGTTCAAATTCAACCCAAAAAAAAAATGGCTTATTTAGGGCTATTTATTGAACCCATACGATGGTCAAAGTGGTGGCCGACGCATCTCGACTATGCCTTGGCCGAGATGGCATAATGGCATGTCGGCAAGGCATCTCAGGCCCAAGATGCCTTGTTGAGATCCGATTGTTGGCATCACAGGGTTGCAACAGTTCTATGAGATGCAACTCTCATTTTTTTCTATCACCTCATTTTTTAATTTTTTTTTCACGATGCAATCACTTCAAATTTACTTATTTTGAATTCTGAATATTGAAATGTATTTTTAGAGATGGATCGACTCAAATTTAAGTTTGAATTTGTTATATTTGGGTTCAAAATTTTTGTTTAATACTATATTATGCATATGAAGGTAAATAAATATATTTACAATTTATTTGGCTAATAAAGAATAGGCAATTGAAAAGTGATTAAGAAAAGTAAATCTAAAAAATTATAGGGTGTTATAAATATAATAGTGAACAGTACTATACAAGTGAACAGTATCGTATAAATAAATAGTATCATATAGATAAACAGTGGTATATAAGTGAACAGTCTCCTCCACCAAAATTCCACATTGAAAAGATTTCATTTCTTTCTCATTCCCTCACTCTATAAATATAGGTGAGTTCTTTCATTTATGTACAAGTGAGAAACAAGTACAAATATTAATATATTTGTAAAAGTGTTATTTATATTTACACTTTACATTCTAGTTCAAAATTTTTGCTTTTTCATCTTATTATTTACAACATGTTATTAGCACGATTCACAGCAGTCACAGCATGATTCGCGATAACTATAAGTAAGAATTACTTACTTTCTTTTATTTAGATTTTAAATATTATGTAGGATAACCGGTCGGTCAGTCGGCTCTGCCGCCTTGGTTATAAATCCCACCATTTCTTAAATTATGTAATTTATTTTCTATTATTTATATAAATCACACTCTCTTAAATTTCAAATATTATGTGGGATAACCGATTGGTCGGCTCTGCCGCCTTAGTTGTAAATCACACTCTCTCTTAAATTATGCAATTTATTTTCTATTATTTACTTCTTGCACAATTTGAGAGGGTATGCCCTCTAAAATAATTGTAATAATTTACTTTAAGTTTTTACTACCTTAGAATTGTTAAATAACGAATTTCTTATAAAAGACCGAATATATTCCAAATAGTCAATAAAGTAAATCGGGGATCTTCGGTTCAACCACTTTACTACTTTGGCTCATTCTGGTCATAATTCAGGTTTTGAAATAAGAAATTCTTATACTAATTCTATGATTTATATTATTGTTATTACTTAATGGAATGGAAGGCTATGCCTCCTAATTGTTATTGCTTCATATATGTGAAGCTTCTTAATTATTATTATTCTATTTAAGGAAGGCAATGCCTCCTGAACTTTACTTTTGATATTTATATTTTACAATGTGACATATAGAAGGTCATGCCTTCTAAATATTATTTTTAATATTCTGCATAAGGTTAATATTCTATATACTAATTTTAATTTTATTCTTCCATATCTAAAGGCCCTCTGAATAAAATGTCTTTGACAAACTTGTAAATTTCTACACTTGACGTCTCTGGGAAAAACTACCTATTATGGGTGCTGGATGCTAAAATATACCTCCAAGCCAATGGTTTGGAAAAGACTATTGAAAAAGAAAATGGTACGTCCCTGCAGGATAAGGCGAAAGCAATGATCTTTCTTCGTCATCACATACATAAGAGCTTAAAAGCTCAATATTTGACTATAAAGGACCCGCAGATCCTCTGAAAAAATTTAAAAGAAAGATTTGACTATCAAAATGATGGTTCCTCCCAAAGGCAAAATATGAATGAATGAACTTGCGATTGCAGGATTACAGAACTATTGCTGAATACAATTCTGTCTTATTCAGAATTACCTCATAGATGAAATTATGTAGGAAAAAAGTGACAGAGCATGATATGTTGGAAAAAAACATTCTCAACCTTTATGCTTCTAATGTGATTCTACAGCAACAGTATCGTGAACGATGATATACAAAATATTCAGATTTAATCTCATGTCTTCTGGTTGCTGAACAGAATAATGAACTGTTATTGAAAAATCATGAATCATTTCCAACAAGTTATCAACCATTCCCTGAAGTGAATGCAAATTTTCATAATAATGCTAGACGTGGAGTGGAAGAGGAAGAGGGCGTGGTTATTACCCTCAAGGTGGTTATAAATTCCAAAGACATAGATATATTAAAGGAGGACAGAAGCACCAAAACAGAGAAAATGATATGGAAACCAAACGCTCTAAGTATCATGAAAATGTATATTATCGATGTGGTAAAAAGGGGCATTGGTCACGTACATGTCGTGCACCAAGAAATTAAATTGAGCCTCATGAGACATTTGTCAAAGGAAAAGGGAAGAATATGAAGACAAATTTTATTGATGAATCGGATCTTGCAAATCATACTCATCTAGAAATCTCTGATTTCTTTAAAAATTAAAAAGGGGAATTAATTATTTAAAGCTCTATTATGTCATATTTGTACTTTTATTTTATGTCAGTATGTTGTATATTTTCTTGTTTTTAATATTTATTGTGTTGGTTTCTCTTCATGTTTTTTTTGTAATTTTTATTTTACTTTCTAATGTTAAATATTTTATTAAAGGATATGGCTTCCAAAAATGAACTATCCACTCTAGAGAGAAAAGATGGGGATGTTTGTTTGGCTGACAGTACAACTATACACACTATTTTAAAAGATAAAAAATATTTCTCAAAACTAACAATGATTGAAAGGAAGGTTAATACTATATCAGGTCCTGCAGATCTGATTGAAGGTTCTGGAAAAGCAACAATCTTGTTAGAAATTGGAACAAAATTATATATAAATGAGGCTTTATATACTGGTAGATCCAGAAGCAATCTGCTGAGCTTTAAAGATATCTGCTGAAATGGATATCACATTGAGACCTTAAATGAAAATAATGTAGAATATCTTTGCATTACTTCTAATGTCTTAAACAAGAAATGCATACTTGAAAAGCTTCATGTTTCATCATCGAGTTTGTATTATACATTTATAAATTGATTGAAAGCTACGCAATAATGAACCAAAAGTTCAGTGATCCAAAAACTTTTACACTATGGCATGACCGTCTTGGTCATCCAGGATCAACAATAATGCGTAGGATAGTTGAAAATTCTCATGGACATCCGTTAAAGAACCTGAAAATTCTATTATCCAATGAAAATATTTGTATTGCTTGCTCACAAGGCAAACTCATAGTCAGACCATCCCCTTTTAAGATTAGTCTAAAATCTCCATCATTCTTACAAACGGTCTAAGGAGATATACGTGGACCAATTTATCCACTTAGTGGACCTTTTCGATATTTTATGATTTTAATTGATACATCTGTGCGGTGGTCACATGTATGTTTATTATCTACACGAAATGTTGCATTTGTAAAATTAATGGCACAGATTATTAAATTAAGGGCACAATTTCCAGAACACCCTATTAAGATAATACGTTTAGACAATGCTGGTGAGTTTACATCCAAAACATTTGATGACTATTGTACATCAATGGGAATTGAATTAGAACATCCTGTACCACATGTTTACACACAAAATGGATTGGCAGAATCTTTAATTAAACGACTTCAAGTAATTGCACGTACTTTATTGATGTACGCACAATTACCATCTTTTGCATTGGGACATGCTATATTACGTGCTGCAACATTAATTCATTTTAAACCCACTGCTTATCATTAATATTCTCCATTACAACTTATACTTAGTCATCAACCTAATATATCCTATTTGCGTACATTTAGTTGTGTTGTATATGTACCTATAGTACCTCCTCAAAATCACTTGGGGATTTATATTGATTTTAACTCACCATCAATTATAACTTATCTTGAACCCCTGATAAGTGATCTATTTACTGCGTGATTTGTGGATTGCCATTTTGATGAAACAGTATTCCCATTATTAGGGGAAAGAAATTTGCCTCTTAAAGTAAGGCATGAACTTTTTTGGAAAAAGACTACTATGTCTCATTTAGACCCCCGCACAACTCAATGTGAAAATGAGATGCAAAGAATTGTTCATCTTCAAAGAATAGCAAATGAATTACCAGACGTATTTACAGATGCATCAAAAGTAAACAAATCATATATACCAGCTGCTAATACATCAGCCCAGGTGATTGTTCCTGTAGAACAATCTAATAAAATAACAGCAAATGAATCATCCGCAGCATGCCAGAAGCGTGGTAGACTAATTGGTTCAAATGATACTGTTCTGCGAAAAAGAAAAATAAAAACACAAGATTCTATTGAAAATAATGCTCGAATAAATGAATCCACATTCTCTAAAACAACAGAAAGATTAATAGTCCTTGAAGAGATAAAAGTTTTGGAAGAAATATTAGTCCCATAAGAGACACAAGAGTTTCAAAATGAAGAAAATAGTATAAATTATGCTTATATAGGAGAAATGTGGCAACGAGATAAAACAATCATTGATAATGTGTTCTCATTTGCAGTAGCTACTAAAATTATCAATGATGATTTTGAGTCACAATCTGTTGATGAATGTAGAGAAATGCATGATTGGTTTCAATGGAAAGAAGCAATGCAAATAGAATTGACTTCACTAACTAAACGGAAAGTATTTGGACCTGTAGTCTGGACACTTGAAGATGTCAAACCCGTAGGACATAAATGAGTTTTTGTACCGAAATGTAATGAAAACAACGAAGTCATCAGATACAAAGCAAGACCAGTTACTCAAGGTTTCTTGCAGAGACCTGGTATTGATTATGATGAAGCTTATTCTCCCGTGATAGACACAATTACATTTAGGTTTCTGATAAGTTCGGCAGTCTCAGAAAATCTTGGTATGCATCTTATGGATGTAGTAACGACATATCTATATGGATCACTTGACATAGATATTTATATGAAAATCCCTGAAGGATTTAAAATGCCTGAAGCATATAATCAAAATTTGTACTCAATTAAGCTACAAAAATCTTTGTATGGATTAAAATAATTTTAGGCGCATATGGTATAACCGTCTAAGTGAATATTTGATAAAAGAAGGTTATATTAACAACCCAATATGTCCATGTGTATTCATAAGGAAGTCAAACACTGGATTCGCTATTATAGCTGTATATGTGGATGACATGAATTTGATCGGGACTCCTGAAGAGCTCTTGAAAACTGTAGAATACTTAAAGAAGGAATTTGAAATAAAAGACCTAGGGAAGAGCAAATACTGTCTCGGCTTGCAGATCGAGTATAAATCAAATGGAATCTTTATCCATTAATCTATCTATCTTAAAAATATTTTGAAAAGATTCAATATGGATAAAGCTCATTCATTAAGTACCCTTATGGTTGTTCGGTCTCTTGATCCTAAAAAGGATCCATTCAGTCCCAAAGAAGATGATGAGAAAATACTTAGTCCAGAAGTACCATATCTAAATGCAATTGGTGTTTTATTGTATTTTGCCCAATGTACTAGACTGGACATAGCTTTTGCAGTAAATTTATTGGTAAGATTTAGCTCTGCACCAACTCGACGTCATTGGAATGGTGTCTAACATATATTTCGTTATTTATGTGGAACAATAAATTTGGGACTATTTTATTCTAATGAACCAATAGAAAATTTAAGTCTAGTTGGATATACAAATACTGGGTACTTATCTAATCCCCATAAAGCTCGCTCACAAACAGGTTATGTTTTTACCTACAACAATACAGCAATCTCATGGCGATCCACAAAGCAAACTTTTGTTGCCACCTCATCAAATCACTCTGAGATTCTTGCACTCCACGAAGCAAGTAGAGAATGCATATGGCTACAATCCGTCATTCATCATATTCAGAGTACATGTAGTCTACTTCCTACAATAGATATTTCAACAACAATATATGAAGATAATACAGCTTGTATTGTTCAAGTTAGAGGCGGATATATCAAAGGAGATAGAACCAAACATATCTCTCCAAAAATTTTCTACACCCATGAACTGCAACAAAACAAAAAAATTGATGTGAAACAAATACGTTCTACTGACAACTTTACAAATTTGTTTACTAAATCTCTACCAACTTCAATTTTTGAGAAACTGATTTACAAGATTGGCATGCGTCAGCTCAACAAGTTGGCAAACTGATAAGATGTTACTTTGAGGGAGAGCATTTCATCAGGGGGAGCATATTCTTTCAAAAGAAGAAAAGTGTTAGTTACAAACGTGTACTGCACTCTTTTTCCCTTCGACCAGGTTTTATCCCACTAGATTTTATTAGCAAGGTTTTTAATGAGGCAGTATTAAACACATTCGACACTGCTATACAAAATAGAATTGTAATTATTTTGCTTAGGTTTTTTATCCTATTAGGTTTTTCCTTGACAATGTAAAGTACAATTAAAAATGGTGTAGCTTAAAGAGAAAGTTGGGATTATGGTAGAGTCTAAGGGGGTATGTTATAAATATAATAGTGAACAGTACTGTACTAGTGAACAATATCGTATAAATGAATCGTATCGTATAGATGAATAGTACTATATAAGTGAACAACGCTGTAAACAGTGTCCTCCACCAAAATCTCACATTGAAAAGATTTCATTTATTTTTCATTTTCTCACTTTATAAATATGAGTGAATTCTTTTATTTATTTACAAGTGAGAAATAAGTACAAATATTAATATATTTACAAAAATATTTATTTATATTTACACGTTGCATTTTAGTTCAAAATTTTTACTTTTTCATCTTATTATTCACAACATAGGGTTATTTCTTAAAATTTTCTATATATATATATTATACTACTTGGCGTGGCGTAATATAATTGAAAAAATAAATATAAATAATATAATAACAAATTATATAATTGATGTAGTATATTTTTAAGAGTGGGCACAAAACTGTATGTATTCAATTTTTTTAATGATAAAGCTAGAAAAAATTATTTATTATTCATAAAATCGAACAATATTTTTAGTTCAATTTAGTTTTTTTTAACTCCATTTGTAAAAAAAAGAAAAAGAAATTGAGGAATGCAACTTTTAGGCTTGAACCCGCGGCTTGAGAGAGAAATGCTTATAAAACAGCTACACTTAACCAACTGAGCTAAGTTTAATTACTAATTCTAAATACACTTTAAAGTATTAATAACTATAAAAAGAAAAACCTTAAACTCCCTGGAGCTTGGAATCAAACCCTGGACACATTGCCTCATCATTCCCTCTACTTACCAGCTGAGCTAATATAGCTTTCCAATCAAATATTTATTTCATTTTTTATATTAATACATTAAAAATATTAAATTTTTAAATTTTTTATTTTCCGGTTCAATTTTAGTTTTAAGTGAAATAGAACTGTCTTTCTATTTTATTTTTTAAAATTGATCAATTCTTTTTAGTAGAAATTGAAACCGAACCGGTAGGTTCAATTTGAATTATGCTGACTTTTTCGAATTTTCTTTTTTTCTTGGCCCACTCTTATTATTTTTAGGGTAAAGTTATTTGAACTCATCAAAATACTTTTCAAATCCACTCTTTAATAACTTGTTTATTATTAAAATACCCACAAATTATTGTTTTGAAAAAATAATATCATTAAGTTAATAAATTTTATACTTTTTACTAATATTTAAATTTATCTCTAAACATATTCAACTTATTATCATCTTCTTTGAACTCTAAAATTATTTTTTTCTTATTTAGTATTAAACATAGTTATATTTTGGGATAAAGATATTTTTGTCTCACGAATTTAACTTAATTTTTAATTTTATCTTACAAGTTTTAAAAAATTCAAATTTGTCCTAATCCGTTAGTAAGATTCTATTAAATTTAACTGAAAATCTCTTTTGATTGTACATTAATAAATTTACTCTCAATTATTATATTAATTAGAAATGATGATGTGAGAATATTATATAATGTACACATGTTAGTTATTAATAGGCTATTAAAAATAAAAGACACGTGACATATTTTAATAAGTTTAAATTTTAATATTCATTAAAATTTTATTTTATATTAAAAAATAATTAAAATAAATAAAGTGAACTACTAAAATCGGCCACCACTAATTACCAGATTTCGGTAATGAAAATAGGTAAAATTTATGTCATTGGATTCTATTTTTTTATATTTACATAATGGTGAAATCATTTTTGTCAAAAGAAAACAAAAAGGTGCCCACCACCAGTTGTTGTTCGACGCACGACCGCCGGCCTATGGTGGTTGTCGATGGCCACCACCGTTCGCCGTCAAATAGGATGGCGGTGGCGTGCACCGCCCCCACTATTGGAAAGATCTACTGTCGATCTGTCTAATAGTGAGGGCGGTGCATGCCACTGCCACATCGTTCGACGGCAAACGGCAGTGGCCACCGCCTCCTACAATGTTTTTTTTTTTCATTTTTTGCATATCTACTGTACTCCGTTGACAAAAAAATCATACCATTGTGTAGATTATAAAAATTTGAGTCTAATAATATCAATTTTGAGTCAAATCGTAATTAGTCACTGGCGGCCGGTTGGCCACTGACGACGGTGGTAGTTGCTTTTTTATATTTATTTATTTAATTTTATTATTTAAGTGATAAATCAGTGGTTAACACGTGGATATTTTGTGTCAGGCCATTTGAAAATTTTGCATAAAATGACTGTTTTACCCTTACAGTGTTAAAATTAACAAAATCTTATTAACGGATTAAAATAAAATAAAATTTTTTAAAACTCGTGGAATAAAATTAAGAATTAAATCAAATTTGTGAGACAAAAATATCTTTATCACTTACATTTTATATGTATATTTTATCATTACTAGTCAAGTTTTCTTCTAAAAAATGTAAATTTTTATTTTTTTTGCAAATTTATCTATGAATGACTTTTTTTTATATTTATAGTGCTATGTGAGTAAGCCTACTAAGTTTAATAAAGTGGAGATAAGCCCAAATTTATACTAAATTATTATAAATTTTATGCCTTGTTACGTTTTTTTTATTTTATATGTTAATCTCAATCTCTTCTTAAAAAATTAATCTTTATTTTTATTAATCTTAACTTTATTTTATTAAAAAAAAATCTAAACCGTTGACTACAAGAAAACAAAATTTTGAGATCAGCGGTGCCAAAAATTTCACTCTCAAGTATAGATGTTTGTACATTTTTATAGTATAGACGAAACCTACAGACCGTTATTTAGTTCAAAACAAGATTAAAAACATCATTTTAGATAGAGAATAGTATTTAAGTTCCTTCCATGTTTTGTTGATGTGCAAACATTTGCACCTAAAAATTACATATATATATTAAAAGAAAAAAAAAAGAGTCGGGATATTTGCATTTTAAAATTTATTTTGAACTCTTTTTTTTTTTTTCATACAAAGCACTCATGTATTAAATTTTAAAAATAAAAATTATGCGATATACCCTAAAAATACCAAAACAATCTTTAATTAAACTCCATTCAATATATATATAAATATAATCATAAAAATAATTTTCATATCTAATAATTTGTCCTCGATGAAAACATCAGTGGCTACAAAAGTATTAACAAGAGAGCCAGAATTTTGATTCTTCAAAATCCATTGGAGCCATCTTCAAAAATCCAAACAACTTTGTACTCTTATATTCAAAAATTTCGGAGTATATAACGCGAACTCTGTCGAAACAACTTGTGATCAATTTCTCATAACAATATTTATTTTATCTTTATAAAAATATTTTTGTACAATATTAATAATAATAGTAGGAGATGAATTGAAAATTGAGAATTCAATATGTATATTTATGAAATAGAAATAGAATAAAAAAGAATGATATAATAATATTGATGCAAAAAGAATTTGAATGACGTTATAATCTTCAAGATTTAGTGACAAAATGAAATTGTAAGAGTGTATACTCAAATACAACTTCCTTAAATAATAAATAATAATTTTTGAAGATAAAATATGTAAATTATAGAGAAAATTAAAGAATAAAAAATAAGTAATAATATATCTTTCATTTGAGATGTGTCTATAATATATATAGAAGAGATAGCTTTTTAAAAAAACACCAAGTCTCTTCAAAAGTTACAAGGTTGGTTAAACTTAATGACTTTTTTCAATGGACACACTCTCTTTAATTGGTGTCGTGGTGCTACTCCTTTAGCACCATAGTGCTAAGGTTCTGCCAAGACAAAATTTTGATGCCAACATCACTCACTGCAGCATCACACCACTCCCCTCGTGCTGCGGTAAGTTTAGCATCGCGGTGCCAAATTATATAGCAACTTGACACTAATTTCTCTTATTTTTTTAATTCTTTTTTCTTTTGTTCTTTTATCTTATCTTTTCACTTTGTTTGTTTTGAAGTACACTTAAAATATCCAAAGAAGCTACAAAAATTAGTCTTTTAAAAAAATATTAAATGAAGTACATTTAAAATATCCAAAGAAGCTACAAAAATTAGTCTTTTGAAAAAACATTAAAAATTTTGAAACATAAATTAATCCTAACTTATAAGGATACACTTTGAGCTATAAACAAGAGTATGTAAATGAATTATTCTTTTAAGAAAAAAATTACTATTATTCTTTTTAAGTTCATAAATATATATATATTATTTTTCACTTTTAAAAAATTACTAATTATTCTTTTTTAGATTTTTTAAAATAATATTAAACATAAATAATTACCTTTTAAAAATAAAATAATAAATATTTTTTAAAAATTAAAATAATATAATATATATAAAAAACTTAAGAAACAAAAATAATTTCCTCTTCCTTTATAGGCTTGTACGCCATTATAAAGTAAATATATAAGCCATTATAAGATAAATATGTAACAAGATTTAATGATTACTCACTGCATATATAAGTCATATGAAATGATCAAATTCACCGGTTCAAGTAAATAAACTTTTTATGTAAAGGAATAAAGCTCCTCCTTCATAGTCGTTATTTTTGTCTAATAATGTTCGTATTTTTTTGGTAGGGTTGAGTAAAATCGATTTCGGATCAATTCACCTTTGAAATGATCTGAAACAGAATCGATTAACTTCATATGTAGGAATCAAATAAAATTAAATTGGTTCAATTTAATTCAATACGTCGATTTAAGCCTGCAATTTGGGTTTGGAAATTAGGTATTTGGGTTGAATTTATTAAATAGATATTATTTTTGTGGACTTAATTTTATTTAATTTGGTCTTTTGGGCATAAAATTACATCAACCAAAGATAATTTTTTTTTTGTAATAATTTACATTATATTATTTATATTTAATTGTAATTTAATATTTTGTATCCTATTAATTAATTTAGTTATAGTTTAACTAATTGTGCTATAAAATTGAGTTTTTATATTAATGAATTGAATATCATAAATTAAATGTTCTTGCAGTAACAACTTAATTAAATGTATAACACCCAAATTGAGCTTTTGAATATTATAAATTAAAACTTAATATTGTAATTGCATTAATTAAACATGTAACATCCAGTTTGGGCTTTTACATCAATGAATTGAATATAACAAATTGTAATTGTATTAATTAATTGTGTAGCTCTAAAATTGGGCTTTTATATCAATAAATTAAAATAAAAAATTATTCAATTGAATATAATAAATTGAAATTCAATGTTATAATTGTATTAATTATTTGAGTGTAATTGAGATTTTAAAGTAATGAATTTCATGAATGAAAAATTCAATATTGCAATTGCATTGATTAATTGTGTAACTCTAATACTGGGTGTTTATATTAGTGAATTGAATTTCATAAATTAAAATTAGAAATGATTTAATTGAATATAATAAATAATAATTTTAATCTTGTACTTGAATTAATTAATTGCATAACTCTAAAATTGGACTTTTATATTAGTGAATTGAATACTATAAATTAAAATTAAAATTGATTCAATTGAATATAATAAATTAAAATTCAATAATGTAATTGTATTAATTAATTATGTAATTCTAAAATTAGACTTTTATATTAACGAATTAAAAATCACAAATTAAAATTAAAATTGATTCATTTGAACATAATAAATTAAAATACAATCTTGCACTTTAATTGATTAATTATGTAACCCATAAAAGAGTATTCGTTGGATCTCTATTAAAATATGAACATTCTTATATTTATAAAATTTGCAACTAAGTAAATTTATAACAATTCTGTGAAATTAGTGGTTCCCAAAGTTACCTTTTAATTGAATATGTTAAGTAAGCACAAGCTTGTAATTTTGCATGAGAGATATTTGTGTAAACCAAATGCTGTTGTTTTGTAACTAGTATATATTCTTGTTTTAGGTTTAGGTTTAACATAATTTAGTCATTTTTTATTTTAGGCCGTTTAGGATTTCAGCCGTCTCTCTTATTATGCTCTGTTTTTCATCTTCTCTGTGTATTCACTTGGGGTTTACTTTGGTTTTGAGTTTAGTCCTTAGAATAGGGTTGCCATACTTCTTGATTAGTGCAGAAGGGTCTCCATTGTTGAGCCTGAGTGAATGTAGGCTATGTGTTTTTGGCTGAACTATTATAAACTCTTTGTGTTCTTGATTGCATATTTTGTATTTGGCTATTTTCTTGAATCTTGTTTGTACTAAATAACTATTGAGTCTTGTGTTATACGAATTGCAACAATAGTATCAGAGCTTAAGATTAAGGTTTATGTATTTGTAATTCTTGATTGAAGACTTAATCTTTGTTTAAGGTTTCAGATATTGTACTAGGGTTCAAGATTTAGATAGAGAGTTATGACCTCCACTCAATTTGAGGTGGAGCAGTTCGATGGAAAGGATGATTTTAGATTATGGCAGAAAAAGATGTGCGCTCTTCTTATGCAATAGAAGGTGTCAAATGCCTTAATAGATCCCAAAGATCTCCCATCAACGATGACTTAAAGAAAAAGAACCAAAATGGATGAAACAGCCTTATTTATCATCATCCTTCAACTTGCAAATAATATTTTGAGACAAGTGAATGAAGATACCACAGCTGCTAGTCTATGTGGTAAACTCGAAACACTTTTTATCTCTAAATCTCTTACTAGCAAGATTCATATTAAAGAAAAGTTATTTGGTTTTCAAATGGACTATAATAAATCTTTAGAAGATAACCTTAATGACTTTAAAAGAATCTACGTAGGCCTTATTAATATTGGAGAAGTTATTAGTGATGAGAACCAAGCTATCATTCTATTGAACTCTTTACCATTATCCTTTAAGAATGTGAAATCTTCCATAAAATATAGACGTGATCCTTTGTCACTGAATGACTATTTGTCAACCTTAAGATCTAGAGAACAGTAGCTTAAAAATAAAAGAAAAGAAAATAACGGTGGTGAGCATTTATATGCAAGAAGTAGAAGTGAGAAGAGAGATTTTAAGGGTAAGAACAGAAATAAATCTAGGTCTAAATCAAGTAGTGGACCAAGAAAGTGTTACTATTATGGTAAAGATGGTCACTTAAGAAGAAATTACTACAAGTGGCTTAAGAAACAAAAAGTGAAAAAACCCAATGAAAATGCTGATGCTTCTGTAGCCAGTGAGGGTTATGAATGAAAATGCTGATGCTTCTATGGCCAGTGAGGGTTATGAAAGTGCTAATGCACTTACTGTCTCCATAAAGGATAATTCAAATGAATGGGTCCTAAATTCATGGTGTTTTTACTATATATGTCCTAAAAATTAGTTTATAAATTTTCAGAATATTAATGGTGGAAAAGTTTTAATGAGAAACAATCATCCTTGTAAAGTTGTAGAAAAAGGATCCATAGTCAATAAAATGCATGATGGAAATATTGTAACCTTAGACAGTGTTAGGCACATACCTGATCTGAAGAGAAATTTAATTTCTCTCGGAGTCCTTAATGAAAAGAGGTGCATATGTAAGGTCAAAATTGGTCAACTTAAAATAACTTTAGGTGCCTTTGGTTATAATGAAAGGATTAAAACAAAATAGCCTATACATTTTACAAGGTAATACTGTTACTGACCATGCTGTTACTGCCTTAAGTCAGGATATAAATAGATCTGAACTTTGGCATAAGAGGCTTTGTCACATAAGTGATCAAGGTCTTTTTGAATAAAATAAATAAGGTTTACTTGATAATGATAAAATAAATAAAATAATTTTTTGTGAACAGTGTATACTTGGCAAGCAACATAGGTTAAGTTTTAATTTTATTTCATTTAAATTAAAACCTATCTTAGATTATATTCATGCAGATTTATGGGGACCTGTACATACAGTTTCATATGGGGGTAACAAATATTTCCTTTCAATAATTGATGATCACTTTAGGGAACTGTGGGTTTATTTGCTTAAGATTAAGAGTGAAATTTTTTGTAAAATTTTAGCATTGGAAGCAATTGGTTGAAAACCAAACAGGTAAGAAAATTAAAGCCTTAAGAATAGATAATGGGCTAGAATTCTGCAATGAAGTATTTGATAACTTATATAAAGAAAATGGAATAATTTGACATAGAACAATAAGAAACACACCTTAATAAAATGGCAATGCAAAAAGAATGAATAAAACTCTACTGAATAAAGTTAGATATATGCTTATTACTTCAGGTCTGTCTAAAACCTTTTGGGGGGAGGCTTTAAACACTGCTTGTTTTCTTATAAATAGATCCCCGTCAACTACTTTAAATATGAAATCTCCTGAAGAAATATGGAACAATAAACTAGCAAGTTACTTTTATCTTAGATTATTTGGATGTGCCGCATATGCTCATAAATCTGATGATAAATTGGAACCCGATCAAATAAGATGTGTTTTCTTAAGGTAGCTAGATGGGATTAAAGGGTATAAACCTTGGTTAAGAGATGTTTTAGGTGTAAAAATTATAACAAGGAGGGTTGTTATCTTTAATGAAGCAAATATGCCTTGTTTAAAATCTATAAATTAAGAAAATATAAGGAAAAACAACTCCTGTCAGCAAGTTGTTACACTTTTAAAATGAGTCACCACTCATTTTGAGATGGAAACTCCAAATCATCAGCTGACTGACACTGAAAATCTTATTGGTAATGATCTAAATCATCCACTCAATTTAGGAAATCAGGGTTAATTATGTAGTAACCAGTATCCACGACTGGTAAGAATAAGTATTTATATATGTATAAATATACGTATTTTATTTGTATGTTGGTGATACTTGAATTATATATTGTTATTAGTAATATTTTATAGGTTAAGGATATACGATTAGTATTGGATTTATTTGTATGACTTTAGATTTATTTTAGGGACCAAATTGTTATACTTTGAAAGTTTTGGGGGCAAATTCGTAAATACCAAAAATTAGCCTCTTAGTATAAAAATACACTTTTAAACCCTAATTTACCATTTTTAGGTCGAGCTACCCATTTTAAGAGAGAGAAGAGAGAAATAGAGGAGAGAGAAAGAGGAGAAGAAGAAGAAAAAGAAGAAGAAATTGGAATTTTGAATTTCAAGAGGTATATCATACGTATTTCTCAATTTATTGGTATTAATTAAGTTAATTTATTTAAGTTTTGATTTCTGGAAATATGTATAGTTGAGGATTTGATGTGTATTTCGTATGATATTTTGAGAATTGATGATGATCTATAAGATAGTTTGATAAATCATGATGGATTGTAGAATTTCTGCTTGATAGTCTCTTGATCCAAGAATTTTATAAATTGTTGTGATTCTATTCTAGTTTTGAATTTTGAGTATATGAAATTAGACATGTTAAGGATCATCTGAGACTTTGAATCGATTGAAAATTCTGGAAATTGAATTTATAGTGAATTTACCAAAATGACCCTGAAATTCTGGAAATTTCCTGTGTAAACAGTATAGTACAGTGAAAAATAATTTTTGTCCTACTGAATGATCTTCAAAAATTACGAATTTGTGGAATATGATAATTTTATATGTCTAATATGATATACTCGGAATTGAGAATTTGGATCAATGTGGTTGAAGTGTTATGAATTTCTAAAGTGTATCAGCTCATTGTAGTATTTGATTAACAGATTTTTAAAGTTATGAAATAAAATAGTTTTAAAATACTTTTGGCAGTTATTTGGAAGCCAAATATTTATCATGGACTGAGATATGTGTCAAGAGTAATTATGTGGTAGCTTTATAATTTTTGAGTTAGTATATGATTTTATAAAATTGGGAGATTGAATACTGTTCAGTAAGTATCTTGATCCTGTCAGGTTTGTAGTTTGGATTCGATGGTGTGTATGGAATGGATTGTGTAGGAATTTTGATATAATATTCATATATAAGAAGTATATATGAGTCAAGAATGATATATTCTAATTTTGGAGTAATTGGACATCATTTGATGTATTAGAAATTTTTGTTAAGTGTAAGTGGTCAGAATGACAGGTTTTGAGAAACCAAATATTTAGACCAATTTGATGTGATAAATGCATTGTGTATAATTTTGTAAGCTATTTAAAGTATTTTGTGTGAATTGTGAGGCTTATGAAAGGATTAATCTCCATTGATAGGTTAAGGAGATTTAAGCCTTGTAGCTGAAAGTGTTAAGAGGTAAGTATACTAGACTTTTTACTGAAATCACAATAAACATAGTAATTGTTTTGTATGATTTTGCAAATGGGGTTAAGAATATGTTTATGTTATGTCAAAGTATATTTTGATATGAAATGTGAATATATGTTTCTGAATGTGAGCATTGACATTGAGCATGGACATACATGTGTTTTTGTAAGTGAGCTTTCAAAATAAGATGTGTTTAATAAAGAAAGCTTTTGAAGTGTAATATGTCCATGAGAAATATTTTGTATTTTGAGGGTAGTTGAACTCACTGTTAACTTAGTAGGCATTTTATGTGATTTGTGGAGCCTTTATGTGTGGCCTTTCCTTCGGGATTGGTATATGTTATGTGTTCCGTATGTAGGGAGGATCCTATTGGTACCTAAAGGAAGAGTGAGTCATCACATTCGTGTGGTGGCGTATTGGTGCATGTGAGAGTACTCATCGATGATCAGGGTGAGGGTTTGGCTTTTACCTTCGGGCATAAGCATTATATATGTGTTATTCAAGACCTCACTTGTACTATTCCTCTCATACGGTATGTCACCTACGAGTGACATTTGGCTCATTATGTGATATGTGATATGTAAGTCCTACTAAGTAGTAGTCGAGTAATGGTATTCCTATTATGTGTTTTGAAAGAATGTGTAAGCGCTTACATGATATGTGATTTGATAAGATTATGATTTTGATTGATCACAGCATATCATACATATGCATCGTGTACATATATGTATTTGTATTTGATATATGAAAAACTAGTATGCTTACTGAGTTTTATACTCATTATAGTTTATGGTGATTTCAGGTAAATAAGGTACATGTGTGCATAGCGGATTTGGCAAGGCTTCTGCTGTTCCTTGGGTTCCCTAAGTTGCTAGGTTGTTGTGTGTTTCATTTGGGGACACATGGGATAGGATATTTGGTTTGTCCCTATTGAATAAATACTTATGTATTATTTCATTGTGTGTGGCTGGATTTGATTTAAGTTTTCAAAGTGTGGTTACTAGTTGATTTCAAGTAAGAATTTGCAATGAATATATTCTGGGCTTCCGGTAACAAAGTTGCTACTGGTGACGTAGTAGAGTGTTAATCTCTGAGAAAACTCTGCGTATCTCCGGTTTATTAATTGTCCCAGTCATAATTCAATTGTTATAATTCTGAAAGAAATTGAAATGAATGTTTAAATATGGTCAAGAGAAGTTTATATTTATATGTTAAGTTATGGGTTGATTTTAGTGTTGAACTTACTAGCAACTTGCTAAGGATTTCTGTGTTGAAGGAAAGTTGAAAATTTTGTGTAATATTATTTATGAGTGCACATGCAGTGAATGAATGTAAGTGATGTCGTGTGTCGGATCTTTTGGGTCTGGGGCGTGACAAATTAGCTAGTTCAAGTGAATCTACTCTAGAGTTATATCAACTTACTAGAGATAGGGAAAAGAGGCAAGTTAAAATCCCATCTAAATATAATGACTTTGATCTTATTGCTTTTGCTCTCACTTTTACATTAGAAATTAAAGAATCAGAACCAACTACTTTTGAAGATGCTATAAGTAGTAAAGGCTCAAAGCAATGGTATGTTGCCATATGTGATGAAATAAAGTCATTAGATAATAATTACACCTGGACATTTTTTCTTAAACCTTAGAACCAAAAGCCTATAGACTGTAAATGGATATATAAAGTAAAAGAAGGAAACACACTAGAAGAACCAGTCAAGTATAAAGTTAGACTTGTAGCTAAGAGTTTTTCTCAAAAAGAGGGAATAGATTATAATGAAATAATTTTTCTGGTAGTTAAATATACCATAATTAGATTGGTACTGTCATTAGTCTTTTATTATGATTGGGAATTAGAGCAGTTAGATGTTAAGACTATTTTCTTACATGGTGAATTAGTAAAGACTATTTACATGAAACCTCTTGATTTTGAAGATAAGAATAGTCTAGATTTAGTCTGTTTACTTAAAAGATCATTATACGGTCTAAAACAGTCCCCATGGCATTGGTATGCATTTGTGATTAAAATTAGTTTTAAGAGAAATAATTTTAATAGTTGCTTCTATTTTAAAGAATTGAAGAGTAATAATGAATTTTATATACTTTTGTACGTTGATGATAAACAATTAACAAGTTTGAATAAACAAGAAATTGTAAAACTTAAAAACTTTCTTAAAACAGAATTTAATATGAAAGATCTAGGTCCTATTAAGAAAATTTTAGTCATAGAAATCATTAGAAATAGATTTGATCATAAAATGTTTCTATCACAGAAAAATTATTTGAGTAAAGTCCTGCATAAATTTGGAATGTCATAAGCTAAATCAATTAAAATTCCAAAAGCTGCTCATTTTCAGTTTTCATTAAAACAGTGTCCCAAAACAAATATAGAAAAATTGGAAATGGCATCTATTCCATATTCTAATGCTATAGATTCAATCATGTATACAATGATATGCACTAGGCTAGATTTAGCTCATTCCATTAGTGTTTTAAGTAATATATGTCAAATCCTAGAAAAGAACATTGGTCTATTAAATGGTTGTTGAGATACATACGTGGCACATTGGATTAAGATTATTGGTACTAACAAAACTATTGAATTGGAAGGATTTGTAGATTCTGACTATGCAGGTGATAGAGATAGAAAAAGGCCAGCTACAACATATTTTTTCACCCTTTATGGTAAATGTATAAGTGAGAAGTCACAGTTACAACAAGTTGCGGCCTTTTGCAGTACTAAAGAAAAATATATTGCTTGGATAGAAGCAATTAAAGAAGGAATTTGGTTAGAATGAATTTTAAAAGAACTAGGTGTGTTAACCAAAACTGTAGCCATATACTCTAACAGTCAATCTGCTTTACATCTTTGTAGGAATCCTATTTTTCACAAGAGAACAAAACACGTCGATGTAAAGTATCATTTTATTAGAGATATAATTGCTAAATGATAGGTTATTTTAGTAAAGATCCCAACTGAAGAGAATTCTACTAACATGGGTACAAAAATACTGCATATTAATAAGTTTAATCTATGTCTATGCTTGCTGAATATTGACAGAGGGTGAGATTGAAGAAATTGGGCTATAACACAAGGAGAAATCTCCTCCTACACAAGATCAAGCTTTCACTTTGGAAACCAAAATGAAAATTGTGAAATTAGTGGTTCCCAAAGTTACCCTTGAGTTGTATATGTTAAGTAAGGGAAAGCTTGTAATTTTGTATGAGAGATATGTTGTGTAAACCAAACATTGTCATTTTAGGTTTAGGTTTAACATAATTCAATCATTTTTTATTTTAGACCGTTTAGGGTTTTTAGTTGTCTCTTTCATTTTGCTTTATTCTTCATCTTCTCTGTGTATTCACTTAGGGTTTACTTTGGTTTTGAGTTTAGTCCTTAGAATAGAGCTGTAATACTTCTTGATTAGTGTAGAAGGATCTCCATTATTAAGCCCAAGTAGATGTAGGCTACGTTTTGTAGCTGAACCACTATAAACCCTTTGTGTTCTTGATTGCATGTTCTGTATTTGGCTATTTTCTTGAATCTTGTTTGTCTTATGTTGTATGAATTGAAACAAATTCCTAATCTAATAGAACCAATATCCATCTTTATCATCCACAATCCCACGTCACATACATAATACTTCCAAATTGATAAAATTCCAATATAACCAAAAACCAAAATGCATATATATTGTAATTGAACATATTCATTATCAACAATTAAAATTATAAAATAGAAAATCAAAACAAAATATTAAAGTTCAAAGTCTACCATCATCATCCTTCATCCATGATCATGTTTTTTTTTTATACTTGAAGTAGCTATAAAGAAAGTATTTGCAACATAATACTTAAAATTCAAATGAATTCTCAATTCTCACTTAGAATAAAAATTTAAACATTTACAATTATAACATATTTATTAACTTATATAGGCCCCATTCTTCATACTTTGTTTGTGTGATCTAATTACATTAATTTACAATACTCTATGTATTAAACAATAATAATTTTTAGAAAGCTTAAATTTATAAAGTACTTAAAAAAGCTAAATGTAGAATTAAAGTTAATTATTACCTACTTCAAAATTTTCATAATATTCTACTTCAAGAACCATGGTTTCAATTCTTTTTTACATTATCCATCATAAGTGAAAATTGTATTCAATTTATGTGTATAGTAAGGCTTCCACTGTGATAGGAGTCAATAAATTTCTAAATGTATCTAGTAGACATCCTCTGGTATTAAAGCAGACTCGCACTCTATAGTAAAGACCAAAATTACAAGTAAGTCTTGATCCAAATATGCCAAAATTGGGTACTTAATTGCATTTAATGTCTACTAAAGTAAGATAATCAAAGTAAGGATTTCGAGGACTACCACATTTGTTCATCAAATATATGTTCACCTCACTTGCTCCCTTTACATCCCTGTTGTCACCAGCAAACATATGTGCTTTTGGAGGATCAGTATTTACAACATTTAGATTGTTCACTTGGCCTACCATATCATCAAACAAAGCTGATGACCCACTGCCACTAAATTATTAAGAAGTCGATGTTGTTAGATGCATCAGAACTACTACTTTCTTGAGCTAGTTTTCAATACCACCCACAATATACCTCATAGAGCTTGCATTGAATTTTATTGAACTTTTTTATTTCATCCACTTTTGAATTATCATTACGAAACAAAATCCCGCCATTTTGTGTCATGGACCAGGTATGGTAATCAAAATCAACATTTTGTTTATTTTTGCGGTGGATTCTCAATACTTGTCATACTTTTTATTTATGTGCCAAGTCATACTACCTAATAAAGAATTTTCATTGCGAGCCAAAGAGGACAAGGAGGATTGAATCTTGGAGATCTCATTAAAATAAATGTTGGATGTCACATTTAAAGAACCATTGAATTTATTAGTGATATCATAAAAGGTTTGTAAGAATATAACAAATCTTTAGGCATTTTTTTCGATCATCACTATTGGGTGAACCTAACTTCCTCTTCTTATTTTTCTCTTTTAAAAAATATGTCCTATAAAGCCCATCTAGTTAGTCATGCAATTAAATATTTTTTAAAACTTCAAAGTAGTTACCAACATTAAAGAGGTGAAATTTGGCCTAGTTGACACATCTAAGACCATATTGCGTTTATTCTCAATTTTATATTATTGCACACATAATTTGAAAAACTGCAATCAAGCGCTTAATAATCTCACATACTTAATAGCATTGCGAATGCTACTTATACGATAACTATGAACAATCTCTTTATCCCTTACTTAAGCAAACAAGACTTTACAAATATTGTTAATTATGTTCCTTTTATGATTAGTTACAAGATAGAAACTCAAAATTATTCTATACAAACACCACTTACTATCTATAAAATAATCTATGACAACTATATAATTAGTGTTCTAAATTGAAATCAAAATATCAATTAATTCTTTGACTAATTCTACTAAAGATACTCTTTAACGTTGGGTTTTCATCATAATATAAGTAACACATCCCTAACAATCATTTTATACGAGGGGTATCAAATCTTGAAACTATTACATTACAAAAATGTCAAACAATCATTTTATACGAAGGGTATCAAATCTTGAAACTATTACACTACAAAAATGTCAAATCCTAAATCTTCTTTGACTATAACCTTTTGTTTTTTATTTTCAGTAAGCTTGGCTTAGTACACCTCTGCATGTAATATCTCATACAACTTGTCTCATTTTGTTAAATGACGAGCATACAACTTTGCACAATAAATGCACTTTGTAACGTAAATAAGCAGTACCAAATACAGTTGAATAATTTTATTTTGGATTAGTGTTAGTATCTTTAATAGTAAATTAAATTGTAGGTAATTTCGTAATATAATTTGTTTAAAAACATGAGTGTTCAAAGCAATTAAAAAAATGAGAGAATAATCTATTTTTTTAATAAGCAGTACCAAATACAGTTGAATAATTTTATTTTGGATTATTGTTAGTATCTTTAATAGTAAATTAAATTGTAGGTAATTTCGTAATATAATTTGTTTAAAAACATGAGTGTTCAAAGCAATTAAAAAAATGAGAGAATAATCTTTTTTAAAAAAAAAATGAAACAAATTATTTATTTTGTGAAATTTATTAAAATCGTATTTAAATAGTAGTTCTTGACGGTTATATAGATGCTAAAAAAGAAAATTCCTGAACATTGTACCCTTTTTACTAAATACTTTTGCTATGTGTACCTCTTCATTAATCATGAAAAAAAAAAAAAGTCAATAAACAAATGATAAAAGTCCAGCGAAAAGTTGCAGCGCACTAGAAATGCCGAAGACTCGCATCTTTGCATGGATGCTCTTTAGTAAATAAAAGAAGGGAAATTGCCACTTTCCCTCTATTATTTTTTATATTACTTTATTATTCTCTTATTGTTAGAAATATTTTCTTAATTATTAGGTTGCTTTTTTTTATAGTCGAAGAAAGCGACCTAATCCTCAACATCCCCCACTCTCGATATTGGAAACAGCAGACCGACACAGTCATATGGCACTTTGACAGACATGGTCAGTTTACTGTCAAGAGTGGGTATTGGCTATCCTATGCTACTGACCAAGCCTCCTCCAGTTCTGGTACTCTTGAGATTCGATCTTGGTGGCAACACTTATGGCAGCTGAACATTCCTCTCAAAATAAAGCACTTTGTTTGGAGGTTTACGCATGGATGGATACCTGCATTTGCTAACCTAAAGAAGCACCATGTTCCCATTGATGACGCCTGCAGTCGTTGTGCTAAAGGTGCGGAAAACACCATCCATGCTGTATGGTTGTGCGATACGCTAAAAAAGGTACGTTGGACTTGTGACTTCTTAAATGGTATAAGTATCAATCACAATACACCTATTTTGGATCTCTTAATGGAATGCAAAGCAAGCTTATCTGCAATGAATTTTGAGGTGCTTCTTATCCTATTTTGGAGATTGTGGTTTATTAGAAACAAATCAGTGATGGAGAAAAAAGAAATGATGATAGATAATGTCATCAAATGGGCTAAATGTTATTGGCATGAATATGTATCCCATTGTGCGGAAAAAACTAAACCCACTGGTATTCCATGCAATAGATGGCTAACCCCAGGCCTTGGAGTAATAAAATTAAATGCTGACGCTGGTCTCTCTTCAAAACATTTCAAGGCTGGTATAGGTGTGATTCTACGTGATCACTATGGTGCTGTCTTGGCCTCCTCATCCTCTCCACTTCAGGCAAAACCCTCAGTGGATATTCTTGAAGCATTGGCAATTCTTCGGGGTCTTAACTTGGCCAGGATGTTGGGACTATCAACTATTGAAGTTGAATCTGATGCAGCGGGTATCATTGCTGACATTAACAGCCACACCCACTCTTTTTTGGAATTGGGGACGGTCCTTCATGATATTAAAATAATTTCCTCATCTTTTAATATTTGCTCTTTTAGTTACTCACATCGATCCACCAATCGAGTAGCACATGAATTAGCACAAATTGCACTAAATATTAGTTCAGAGACTATTTGGTTCGGAAAAGTCCCACATCAATGTAATCATCTTGTACTTGAGGAATATTCCTCCCACTTTAACTAATCTACTTTTTATTTTTATTCAAAAAAAAAAAACATTACAAATAATTTAAATTTTAAATTAAACATAAAATTATATAACTTTTAATAGTTTAATAATTAAATTTCCAATTAAGGTCTCAACAACACAAATATTAACAAATATATCAATAATAGAGTCTTTCCAATTTATCTTAATTTTATTATTTCTTTCTTTTATATATATATATATATATATATTATTATTATTATTATGAGCTAACAACAATTTTTGTCATTCACAACTGTAAGCATGAAAACACAAGAGCATATGTAGGCATGATGTAGATAATTGTACAATATATCCTATCATTTATCACAGATTTTGTGATAAGCATACTGCGGCAACTACGTTTCTAATTGGATGAAGTTGGATGAATCAATTGGCATAGGAATCCAAGAATGAAACAAATTCTATAATATTGAAAACCAGTTATCTATCTTACAAAAAGTTGACTAAACAGGGTAATATAAAACCCCAGCCAAACCTGCAAAAATTTTCACAATTACATAGCTTTATTTCTTTTGTTACAACTATATTTATCGTATGATTTAATCCATTCAGCTTCTATAACTTTATGAAACATACCTGACAATCACCTTTGGTCGCGAAGAAGTGGTCGAAAAGCAGGAGCTGTAAAATTATAAAAAAAATTATTAATTAAATATATTCAAATTGATTTAGTTGTTCATCCATTTTACATACACTCTTAAATATAATCAGAATAATAATAAATGAAAGCAGGCTATAAAAATAGAAATTATTCTCTTTAAAAAAATAAAATTTGGGTATTTATAAAAAGACTTTAAAAATAATTAGTAGGGTATAAATGGATATACAAAATTAAGGATAGGATATTATGAGTAAAGCTTACAAGGTTTAAGACTAAATTTGTAACATAAAGTTTTATTCAAAGAGAGAGAATAGATTTTTGTTGAAGCGGAAGCAGATAAACAAGTAATATAACCCAATCAAATAGTATAGAATAAGTAATTAAGGAACTTAAAGAAAGAAAGGTAGAAGAAGATCACATAAAAAATTTACGTGATTCGACAACTTGGCTACGTCCATGGTAAGTCAAGACCACTCTTCCTATTATTGAATCTCAAGACACTTACAAAGTATGCATTTTACAAGAAAGGCTCACAAAGAACACTCTTTATTATAATCTAGAGATTTTCTTTCACAAAGAATCATAAAGTATGTTTGATTACAAAGATCTCACTCTTAATGACAAAGATTTGTATTTACTCACTAAGTTATATTTACAATCCAATAGAGAGCATTTATATAGGCTTTATGACATACTAAGTTTACCTTAAACGTGTGGGAGTCGTATTAGGGAGTCTTAGAGCAAGTTGGAGACGAAACAAGTCGCAACAAAATGGGAAACAACTTATCGCGCTGGGCGTTGCGGTGCCCAACCCTCACTGCCACATGCATGGGCACCGCCTTTTTGTCTTTTGACTCATTTCGCGTCCGTCTTCGATCCTCATGCACCTTACCACTTGACTTGCTCTCTAAATTATATCCCGATGATTTTTAATTAATATTCTCACAAATCTCCTCCTTGATTCAAAATTATCCACAAAGTAACTCGATCTCTCATCTTCGCATCTTCGGTCACCCTTACAAAGTAGTGACTCCAGTTAAGTCCATGCATAGAATGAACTTAACCGAGGGCAGTGGCTTAGTTAGACGACACTATCTTCGTTAGACTAACTTCATCACTTTGGACAATCTCTCAAATGTAATGCAGCCGCACATCAATGTGTTTCGACCTCTCGTGGAACACTTGATGCTTGCTTAGGTGTATGGCACTCTTACTGTTACAATATACACCGGTGTTCACAACTTTACTAGCCAATACCTCCGCGCATATGCCTTCAACCATACAACCTCTTTAATAGCTTCACCAACAGCTATGTACTCCGCATCTGTGGTAGATAGTACAACCATATGTTGTAGAACTGATCTACAACACATATTACACCCAAACACTGTGAATACGTAACTTGTCAACGGTCTTCTCTTGTCTAGATACATGATAATCTGATTCTACATATCCTCTTACCATTTTACTGTTGTCCCCATCCCTCTTATATATTAACCCGTGATTTGACGTCCCATTGAGATATCTCAAAATCCACTTTACTGTAAGCCAGTGATCTCTACCCAGATTTGCCATATATCTACTCACCACACTCACACCTTGTGCTATGTCCGATCTTGTGTAAACCATTGCATACATGATGCTCCCTACAGCGCTTACATATGGTACTTTACTAATCTACAGTTTTTCCTCTTCGAATGTTGGCGATTGTGCTGCTGAAAGTCTAAAATGCATGGCTAAAGGAGTAAAGATAGCCTTTGTGTTAGACATACCAGACTTTTCTATAATTTTGAGTATATATCGTTGTTGGGACAAGAAGATAACATCTCTTCTTTCCCTTACAATATCCATACCCAATATTCTCTTTGCTGCTCTCAAATCCTTCATCTTAAACTTGTCACTCAATTGCTTCTTTAGTTTCTGTATTTTTTCTATATTCTTGTATGCAATTAATATATCATCGACATGTAAAAGCAAATACATCATCCCACAACTTATGTTCTTGAAGTATACACATCTATTATACTTGCTCCTACTAAAATCACAAGCCATCATAAACTAATCAAATTTTCTATACTACTGTCTAGGAGATTGCTTTAACTCATATAACGACTTCTATAGCAAACAAGCATAATCTTCTTTTCCAGGCTCCTCAAACCCTTGCGACTGTGCTATGTAAATTATCTCTTCAAGCTTTCCATGTAGAAAAGATGTCTTTACACCCATCTACTCTAGATGTAAATTAAGGTTTGCACACATGGCTAACAAAATCCTAATGGATGTGTGCTTGACGACTAGAGAGAAAATATCATGAAAGTCAATTCCCTCTCTTTGAGTAAACTTTGTGCAACTAACCTAGCCTTACATCTCGTAGGCTCTATTCCCGATATCCCATCCTTCACTTTATACACCCACTTGCACCAAACTAGTTTCTTTGAGGTCTCTCTATCAACTTCCAAGTATTATTCTTCCTAAGAGAATTAATCTCTTCTTCCATGGCCTGCTGCTATTCTTTTTTGTTTTCACTCTTTATAACCTCACTATATGTTATAGGGTCATCATACTCAAGAGTGTAAGCAGAATTAAAAGCATGAGCAACTAAATCTGCTTGTGCATACCTGATTGGTGGGTTTATCGTTCTCCTTAGCCGGTCTCTGGCTAGCTGGTACTCTTTAAGTTCCATCTCAGGATTTTTAGTTTTTCTTTTGGTGGACTTGGAGGAACTCGCCAATTCTTGGTTCTTTTTCAAGGATCTCCTTGTTGAAGTGCTAATTTAGGAGCATATAAGATCTATTCTTAAGCTTCACTTCAACTTCTATTGATTCGAGTGCTGAGTTTTCCTTAGACATAAGTTCTTTTTTCTCATCTTCTTGAGAGGCTTTTAGCATCGTCTTCTTATCGAATGTCACGTAACGACTTATGATACTCATTGGTGGTGTCAAATCTCATTGTTGGAACTCTTTGATGGCTCTAGGTTCCAACTTCCCCTCATTAACATGTAGAAAGACAGGGCAACCAAATATTCTGAGGTAGTCATACTTAAGAGGATTGTTAGACCATTTTTCTTTTGACGTTTTGAAGTCAATTGCTGATGAGGGACTTCTATTAATGAAATAAGTTGCAATCATTACAGCTTCTTTCCAAAATGCCTTGGACATATTTGCATTGGTAAATATGCATCTAACCGTTTCAAATATAGTCATATTCATCCTCTCAGTTACCATATTCTGCTGTGGTGTTGATCTTACCATTCTATGCCTTACAATCCCATGCTTAGCACAAAACTCATCAAACTTTCTATTGCAAAACTCGAGGCCATTGTCAGTTCTCAACCTTTTCACTTTTTTACCAGTCTAATTCTCAACAAGAGCCTTTCAAGTCTTGAATACCTCAAACGCTTGATCATTGCTCTTCAACATATAGACTCACAGCTTCCTCGAATAGTCATCAATCAAGCTGAGAAAATACCTAGCATTGCCACGAGTAGCTGTCTGAGCTGGTCCCCAAAGATTCGAGTGTATGTAGTCAAGAGTCTCCTTAGTCTTGTGCTCGCCGGTACTAAACCTTACCCTATATGCTTTTCCAAGCATACAATGCTCACAAAACTCTAATGGTTGGAACTTATCTTCACAAAACGCTTTCTGACTAAATAACTCCTTTAGATTTTTCTCGTCTAGGTGTGCCAATCTAAGATGCCATAACTTAGTTTGCATATTCTTATCATCTACAGAGAATAACGCAGAACTACTCATGACTTCACCCTTAAGCACATAAACAACTTTGTAATTCTCTCCTCTCATTACCACCATGGAACCCTTCAACACTCTCAAACCCTTCTGTCGATCCTAATGGAACATCCATTCTGGTCTAAAGTCTCTAGTGAGATCAAGTTCCTCTTGAAGTCAGGAACATACCTAACATCTATCAACTCTCTCACTCGTTCATCATGCAGCCTAAGTTTAATACTACAAATTTTCATCATCTGACATGCAATATCATTACCCATTAACATCTTACCACTACTAATGGGATGAAAATTTACAAACCAAAACTTGTGCGAGCACATGTGAAAAGTACAACCAGAATCAAGAACCTATTATTCAGCATTCTTACCATCAGTAGCGACAAGTGTCTCTATGTTGTCATAGCTGTCATCATAGACTAGCGTAGCATCTGCTTTTTTCTTGTCTTGTGCTTTTGTTTTCTGGACAATCCTTTATAAAGTACCTTTTTTTTTTGCAGCAATAACACTTTCTAAGAGTTCTCAATTTTGACCTTGATCCATTTTTCCTTTCATCTCTATATAAGGGTTTTCCTCTTATAGATAGACTTTCTATATTACCATCGATCTGCTTCTCTAATAACTTTGAGTTTAATGATGATTTCACATTGCTTATTATTAAACTCTCTCTGCCATAGAGTAGTGTATCAACAAAGCTCTCATAACTTTTGGAAAGTGAACTTAGCAGAATAATTGCTCTATCTTTATCTTCTATCTTGATGTTGATAGATTAAAGATCAAGAATAATCTTATTGAAGGCGTCTATATGATCTTTCATCGGCATCCTTTCTGATATGGACAGTTGATACAACTTCTTCTTTATATGCAATCTGTTGGCCAATGATTTTCGCATATAAATAGAGTCAAGCTTCTTCCAAAGACCAATCATCGTCGTCTCATTTGCTACTTCCCTCAATACTTCATCGCTCAATGATAGAATGATTATGCTATGAGCTCTTTTTTGAATGCCTCTTCTTTCTGCTTCAGCCTTAGATGACTCTGATGTCTTTTCTTTTTCACTAAATGGAGCTGCAGTCTTCTCTATTGCTGAGCCTAGCCTTTGGCTCATCAACAATGTCTTTACCTACATCTTCTACAGATTGAAGTCATTCGTACCATTGAATTTCTCTACCTCATACTTGGGTATGGCCATGTCTGCTTGGAACCAAGCTCTGATACCAGTTTATTGAAGCGGAAGCACACAAATTAGTAATATAACCCAAGAAAATAGTGCAAAACAAATAATTAAGGAACTTAAAAAGAGAAAGGTTGAAGAAGATCACATAGAAAATTTATATCGTTCGACAACTTGCCTACGTCAATGGCAGATCAAGATCACTCTTCCTATTATTAAATCTCAAGGCACTCACAAAGTATGCCTTTTACAAGAAAGACTCACAAAGAACACTCTCTCTTACAATCTAGGAATTTTCTCTCACAAAGAATTACAACATGTGTTTGATCACAAAGATCTCACTCTTAATGACAAAGATTTGTGTCTACTCACTAAGTTATATTTACAAGCTAATAGAGAACCTTTATATAGATTTTAGGACGTCTTAAGTTTACCTTAAACGTGTGAAAGTCGTATTATGAGTTTTGGAGCAAGTTGGAGATGAAACAAGTCACAACAAAATGGGAAACAACTTATAGCGCCTGGGAGCTGCGGCGCTGGTCACCTGGCGCCGCAGTGTTCATGTTCTATTCTGAGCACTATGGTGCCCAGGACTTGCTCCATGTGGCGCCCATATCTGGGCACTGCCTCTTCGTCTTTGGCCTCCTTTCACGTCTGTCTTCGATCCTCGCGTGCCTTACGCATTTGGCTTGCTTTTCAAATTATATCCCGATAATTTGTAATCAATATTCTCACAACTTTCATGAGATTTTCTCTCCAGTCGTTAAGCACACATCTATTAAGATTATGTTAGTCATATGTGCAAACTTTGACTTACATATAGAGTATATGAATGTAAAGACAACTTTCCTATATAGAGAGCTAGAGGAAATGATATACATGTCGTAGCCACAAGAGTTTGTAGAACCTGGCATGGAGGAGCATGCTTGCTTATTGAAGAAGTTATTATATGGGTTGAAGCAATCTCCTAAGTAGTGGTATAGGAGATTTGATGATTTTATAATGACTTTATGATGACTTATGGGTTTAATAGAAGTAAATACGACAATTGTGTGTACTTTAAGAGCATAATTAGTAGGATAAGTATGTATTTGCTTTTGTATGTGGATGATATGTTGATTGCATATAGAAATATATAAGAAATATAAAAATTGAAGAAGCAGTTGAGTGACGAGTTTGAGATAAAGGATTTGAGAGCAGTAAAAAAGATTTTGGGTATGGATATAGTGAGGGAAAGATGAGACGTTATCTTCTTATTATAGCAGCAATATATATTCAAGATTCTAGAGAAGTTTGGTAATTTCAATGCAAAGGCTATCTCCATACCCTTGGCCATGTATTTTAAACTTTTAGCAGCACAGTCGCTGAAGTCCGATGAAGATAAACTACAGATGAATAAAGTATCATATGTCAGTGCTATTAGAAGCATCATGTATGCAATAGTTTGTATAAGACCTGACATAATACAAGAGGTGAGTGTCGTGAGTAGATAAATGGTGAATTTGAGAAAAAATCACTTGCTTGCAATGAAGTGGATATTGAGATATCTCAAAGGAACATCAAATCATGGTTTATTATATATATAAAAAAAGAATAAGGGTGAAACGGTAAAAGCATACATTGACTCAAATTATGCGGGTGATCTCGATGGGAGAAGGTCTCTGATTGGGTATGTATTTATAGTGTTTAGGTATAGTGTATGTAGAGGTTAATTCTACAGCACGGTAGCATTATCAACCACAAAGGCAGAGTATATAGATGTAGATGAAGCTATTAAGGAGGCCGTATGGTTAAAAGGGATGTGCGCAGAGGTAATGGCTATTGAAGTCATCAACGCTGGTTTGTATTATGATAGCTAGAGTACGATACACCTAAGTAAGCATCAAGTGTTTCACGAGAGGTTTAAACACATTGATGTGTGGCTCTATTTCATTTGAGAGATTATTCAAAGTGGCGAGATTAGTCCAATAAAGATTGCATCGTCTAAAAATGTCGCTGACATATTGACTAAGCCATCGCTCTAGGTTAAGTTCATCCTATGCAATGACTTAACTAGAGTCACAACTAAGTGAGTGACTAAAGATGCAGAGATGAAAGATCTTGAAAACTTCGAGGATGATTTTAAATCAAGGAGAGGATTTGTGAGAATTTTGATTAAATATCATTATGGAATGATTTTAGGATTAAGTCAAGTGAGTAGGGGACGCGAGGAAGTAAAACGAGGGTGAGAAAGCATTGAAGAGCCATCCAGGCCTTAATGACACGACATTCATGGTGGAATGTCGTAGTGTCCAAACCCATGGCTAGAGTGCTGTGGCACTTTAGGTGCAGGTCCAGAGCACTAGCTCTAGGCCCAACGCCACAGAGCTAGAACCAAAGAGTTCAGCACCGCGGCGCTGGTGCAGAAAACTACCCTTACTTGTCCTAAGTGACCTAGAACTACCCAATCCTGTTCCCACTCATATTAGGGTTTACTTAAAATATTTTGTAGCCTACATAAAGGCTTTATTATGGCTTGTAAACATATCACAACACAACTACACATTAGAAAAAAGAAAACCTTAGATTACAAGAAACACAATTGGGTGAAAAATTATCTTTGTGAGCTTTGATATTCTTAGAAAATGCATACTTTTTTAGTGCCTTATGATTCAATAGAAAAGAAGTAAGATCTTGATCCACCGTAGACGTAAGTAAGTTGCCAAACCATGTAAATTCTTGTATTTTTTCTACCATTCTCTCTCTAGAGTATTGCTTAATTGCTTGCTGTGGTTTATATTACTTGTGTGACCCGCTTCCACATTAACAGAGAGTATAGCTTGATACCTCAACAATTGCATTACAAGAAGCAAGCAAAAAATGTGTATAGCTATAATCAGTCATCCATCATATTAAAAACACTTGTGTGAATTTTCTTTTATTATAAATACTTCAATAATTATACATAAAGATGAAGTTGCTTGCATTACTCAAGTCAAAGGAGGATACATATCATACATTAAAGGGGACTAAATCAATTATATCTTATCAAATTTCTTCTACACTTATGAGCTTTAAGAGTTTTGAATAAATGGTTGTGTATATGAAAAATACACAAGCATACAAGCAAACAAAGTTTGAAGTCAAGGCGTCCAATACACTGTCCTTAAACTATTTCTATCCCTACTTTGATTATAATCAAAGATGCAGATAGGTTTATTGATAGGATAGTTTCAATATTCAATGACTTGTGAAAAAAATATTAGATGCACACCAAAATACTTTTCTTGGACTACAAGTGTTTAAATTTAGAAAATAGTTAATAAGAGAGAAATTTGAATCAAAAAATTGAGAAGAGAAGTTCATCAAATATTTCAAATGTACATGTAGTATTTATAGAGTTGTATGGTCTCTCTGAGGAGATACAACATCTCTTTGAAAGACTACATCATATGAAAGGGGTAGGTGACTCTTTGGAGAGTCACCAAACTCAACTCTGGGAGCCGCAATGCTCATCCTCAGCACCATGGCACTCTATTCCAATGACAGGAGAGCTGCAACACTCTTAGTCTGGTACCGCGACACTCATCCTTATAACTGGAGCGTCGTGGTGGCAATCCCAATGCCACAACGCCAAAGCCTTCTACGACTTAGGTGCTTTCCCTTCATTCTTCTTTCTCTTTTTGACTGTTTCTCTCTACCCTAACTATTATTTTAAATTTTTTTATTTGAAATACATTCTTAAATTTCAATAATCCCCCACATATTTTAAATGACTAAATGTGAATCAAATTAACCATATATCTAAGTAGAATTTACCTTATATGAATTGGTGCTTTTCTAAGTTATGAACCAATCTGTTGGAGCGGAGGCACACAAACAAACAAAATTACCCAAGCAATATATGCAGAATAAGTCATTAAGGAATAAAAAGAGAAAGGGTAGAAGAAGAACACACAAAGAATTACATGGTTCGGTAACTTGCCTACGTTCACGGCGGATAAAGATCACACTTTTCTCTTATTATGAATCACAAGGCACTCACAAAGTATGCCTTTTACAAGAAAGATCACAAAGAAAACTCTTTCTTTCACTCTAGAGATTTTCTCTTACAAAGAACCACAAAGATTGTTGATGATCACTTAGATTGTATTTACAAGCTAATTGAGAGCCATTATATAGGCTTTGGGATGTCCTAGGTTTACCCTAAATGTGTGAGAGTCATTTTAGGGAGTCCTGAAGTAAGTGAGAGATGAAATGAAGAAGTTTCCTTATTTTGGGATATTGTTCATGTCTCCAGCGCCGCGGCGTGTGGGAGTCATTTTAGGGAGTCTTAGCGTGCCCGTCTGAGCACTGCGGTGCTCGACTCCTGGCGTTGCGGTGCTCAGGTGCTAGATTGGGCACCGCGGCGCCCACGCCTGGTCACCGCGGCGTGCCCCTCTTTATTTTTTGCCTCTTTTTGCGTCATTCTTCGATCCTTGCATACCTTATACACTTGGCTTGATCTCCAAATTATATTCTGATGATTTTTAATCAACATTCTCACAAATCCCCTTCTTGATTCAAAATCATCCATAAAGCAAATCGATCTCTTATTTTCGAATCTTCGGTTGCACTCACAAAGTAGTGACTCTAGTTAAGTCATTGCATAGGATAAACTTAACCGAGGGTAGTGGCTTAGTCAACATATCAACAGGGTTTTTAGATAACACTATCTTTGTTAGACTATCTTCACCACGTTGGACAATCTCTCGAATATAATGGAGCCTCACATCAATGTGTTTCGACCTCTCATGGAACATTTGATGCTTGCTTAGGTGTATAGCACTCTGGCTATCATAATATACACCAGTGTTTACATCTTTACTAGCCAATATCTTCGCACATATGCCTTTTAACTACACGGCCTCTTTGATAGCTTCACCAACAGCTATGTACTCCGCCTCTGTGGTAGAGAGTACAACCATGTTGCTGTCATTATCCCTCTTATATATCAACCCTTGATTTGAATATGTAGCCCGTCAACAATCTTCTCTTATCTAGATCACCTGCATAATCTGAGTTTACGTACCTTCTTACCATTTCATTGCTGTCATTATCCCTCTTATATATCAACCCTTGATTTGACGTCCCCTTGAGATATATCAGAATCCACTTTACTGCAAACCAGTGATCTTTACCTGGATCTATCATGTATCTACTCACCACACTCACAGCCTGTGCTATGTCTGGTCTTGTGTAAACCATTGTATACATGATGCTCCTTACAGCGCTTGTATATGGTATTTTACTTATTTGCAGTTTCTCTTTTTTAGATGTCGGTGATTGTGCTGCTGAAAGTCTAAAATGCATGGCTAAAGGAGTAAAGATAGCCTTTGCGTTAGGCATACCAAACTTCTCCAGAATTTTGATTATATATCGCAGTTGGGACAAGAAGATAACATCTCTTCTTTCTATCACAATATCCATACCCACAATTCTTTTCGCTGCTTCCAAATCCTTCATTTCAAACTCGCCACTCAACTTCTTCTTGAGCTTCTATATTTCTTTCATATTCTTGCATGCGATTAACATATCATCGATGTATAGAAGCAAATACATCATCCCACAACTTATGTTCTTGAAGTACACGTATCCGTCATACTTGTTTCTACTAAAGCCACAAGCCATCATAAAATCATCAAATCTCTTATACCACTGTCTAGGTGATTGCTTTAACTCGTATAATGTCTTCTTTAGTAAACAAGTATAATCTTTTTTTTCGGGCTCCTCGAACCCTTGCGGCTGTGTCATGTATATTGTCTCTTCAAGCTCTCCATGTAGAAAAGCTGTCTTTACATCCATCTGCTCTAAATGTAAATCAAAGTTTGCACACATGACTAATAAAATCCTAATAGATGTGTGCTTGACAATTGGAGAAAATATCTCATGAAAATCAACTCTCTCTCTCTAAGTAAAACCTTGTACTACTAACCTAACCTTGAATCTTGTAGGCTCAATCCCCGGTATCCCCTCCTTCACCTTATACAGCTACTTGCACCCGACTAGCTTATTTTGAGGTCTCTCCACCAACTTTCAGGTATTGTTCTTCCTAAGAGAACTAATTTCTTCTTCCATGGCCTACTGCCATTCTGTCTTGTTTTCACTCTTCATAGCCTCACCATATGTCCTAGGCTTATGATACTCAAGAGTGTAAGCAGAATTAAAAGCATGAGCAACTAAGTCTACTTGTGCATACCTGACTGATGGGTTAATCGTTCTCCTTAGCCTATCTCTAGCTAACTAGTACTTTTCAAGTTCCATCTCAAGAGTCATAATCTTTCTTTAGGTGGACATGGAGGAACTCATCAGTGTTCTTGGTTCATCTCAAGGATCTCATCGTTGAAGTATTGATATGGGGGTATATCAGATCCACTTTCAGGCTCCACTTCAACTTCTATTGACTCGGGTGCTAAGTCTTCCTTGGGCACAGGTTCTTCTTTCTCATCTTCTTGAGAGGTTTTCAGCATCATCATCTCATCGAACGTCACGTCACGGTTTATGATACTCCTTAGTAGTGTCAAGTCTTCCCACTACACCTTATATTCTTTTACTCTTTCAGGATATCCTATAAATACCCCATTGATAGCTCTAGGTTCTAACTTCCCCTCTTTAACATGTACAAAGGCAGGGCAACCAAATATTCTGAGGTGGTCATACTTCGGAGGATTTCCAGACCATTTCCTTTCTAGCGTCTTAAAGTCAATTGCTGAGGAATGACTTCTATTAATCAAGTAAGCTGTAGTCACTATAGCTTCTCCCCAGAATGTCTTGGACATCTTTGCATTGGTAAGCATGCATCTAACATTTTCAATTAGGGTCATGTTCATCTTTTCAGCTATGCCATTCTGCTGTGGTGCTGATCTTACTGTTCTACGCCTTGTAATCTCATGCTTGACACAAAACCCATCAAACTCTTTGTTGCAAAATTCAAGGCCGTTGTCAGTTCTTAGCCTCTTTACCCTTTTGCCAGTCTGATTTTCAACAAGAGCCTTCCAAGTTTTGAATACTTTAAATGCTTGATCCTTACTCTTCAACACATAGACCTATAGTTTTCTTGAATAGTCATCAATCAAGCTGAGAAAATACCTGGTCCCACCACGAGTAGCTGTCTGAGTTAGTCCCCAAAGAGTCCCCTTAATCTTGTGCTCGCCGGTACTAAACCTCACCCTATGTGCTTTTCCAAGCATACAATGCTCACAAAACTCTAAGGACTAGAATTTATCCTTACCAAACACCTTTTAACTAAATAACTCCTTTAGGTTTCTCTCGCCTAGGTGTGCCAGTCTAAGATGCCACAACTTGGTTTGCATACTCTCATCATCTACAAAGAATAGTGCAGAACCAGTCACGACTTCACCCTTAAGCACATAAACACCTTTGTGCTTCTCTCCTTTCATTACCATTATGGAACCTTTCAAAACTCTTAAAGGATATCAAGGCCATCATTTAGGTATGGATGATACTTGAAGGTGCCTTTGATGTTTTCTTAGTTGAAGAAAATGATCATTTGACTTATGGAGAGACGATGTTTGACATTGTTCGAGAAAATAACAAGATACCATAAAATTCAAAATTGACGCTACGCATGACAATTAAGTGTAGGACTTAGTTGTACTTCCTATAGAAACTATTTCTATCAGCAGTAAATCAGTTTACGTAGCGGAAGCAGTGTGGGCCCTATCTGAAGGAATAGTCCTTCATGGCCTGATTGATGATTGAAAGGTTACACTCAGAGATCTAGGATCAGTAATGAGGAAACCTTTTTCATCAGTAACCATGCCAAAGTCAATTAGATTTTGTTGATGGCAAGATACTATAAAATCTGAAATTGACTCTACGCATGACAATTAAGTCTAGGACTTAGTTGTACTTCCTGTAGAAATTGTTTCTATTAGCAGTAAATCAATTTACGCAATGGAAGTGTGGATCCTATCTAAAAGAATAATCCTTCATAGCCTGACTGATGTTGAAAGGTTACACTCAGATATCTAGGATCAAAAATGAGAAAATCTTTTTCATCAGTAACCATACCAAAGTCAATTTGGATTTTGTTGGCTATTGTCATATATTATGATTATGGGACTGGCTAATGGATGTAAATAAGGTGTTCTGGGAAGTATATCTCGAGTAAAAGATATGCGGAGAACAACTTGATGTTTTTGCATCCAAGCCTAACTTCTAATATAATGTGCAAACTGAGGAAGTTTATTTATGGACTTGAGCAGTTTTTCCCGAAGCTGGAATCTTTGTTTATATGTTAAAATCAGAAAGTCTGGTTTTATCAAGAATAAAGAAGAAGCGTGTGTGTTCAGAAAAGGCAGTGGGAGTATAATTATCTTTTTAGTTCTCTAAAGTGCAAAATATATACTCAATATTGGAAACAATGTTGCAATATAGCAAGTAAATCAGATAAGTGTTATTTGTGTAAAGAACTTCTTCATAAAAGATTTGAGAGAGACTTCCTGTAAACTAAGTATAAAGTTTTATGGAGAAATAGTTAAGAAGCTATTAAGACTCTCTCAATCTTCATACATAGACTAAGTCCATGAAAGGTACAACTTGATTAACTGTGAGACAGTTAAAGCCCCTTTTGATGTGGCATTCATCTTTCTCAGAGGAAGTGTCCTCGGAAAGAAGATGAGGGAGTTAGAGTGTCTAATGTCTCAGATGCATTAGCTAGAAATAGATTAATGCATACCGTTTAATATATAAAATCTGGATTTAGATGGTTGTAAGTGTTACAAGCTAGTATCTGTTTAATCCAGAAAATGACCATTAAATGGTTATGAAACATATCATAAATACTTGAGAAGTATAGAGGATAAGTTTAAATAATATGAAGAAACATTTCTTACAAAAGAAAGGACACATATTCAGACTTTCGTCTAATCTGGATAGTAGAAAGTCTACATCTAGTTATGTGTTTCTCTATAGTAGTACCGGAACTAGTTAAATGTGTGTTAATAAATGTCCATAGCTAATTCTGCCTTGGAGGTAGAATGTGTTGCGGCTTGAGAAGCCAGCAAGAGACGTACTATGGATATTCAAGTTAATTGCAGAGCTTTGAATAGTTCTAAGCTCAGTGGATCCTATCCTACTATATTGCAAAATAACGGTAATTGCTCAATCCCATAAGCCATAAGGCACACCAATATTCTGATCATGTGAACTCTGAAAATCACATAATTAGAAAGTTCTTGACTACAAGAGTTGAAATAAAATCTACGGAACAATCTTTAGAAGTAGCAAACCCCCTAAGCCTAAACTCCTATAACATTTGAGAAACACGTAGAGTGTATTAGTATAAAATACCAGTACGTATGGCACTGAAGCAAGTGGGAGTTTGTTGGAGCTGGTGCTCACGTGCCATTCCAATATTTTATGAATATTAATTGTTAATATTTATACAATAAATATTTCGAATAAAGATTGTTAATATCATATTAATATGGTATAATGCTTGTAACATTACAGACATTGTTTGATCTAAAAGAGTTTAGATCAGAACTAATAGTTATCAAAGCTGAGAGTTATAAATGCTAAGAGTTAGCACTGTTAATAGTTATCAGTTTATAAGAGTCAGCGAGGTCTAAAAAGTTATAACCTTGTCTATAATGGGACAAAGACCTGAGAGTATACTTGTAATTATATAGTTGCAAAGAGTTGTAATAGGTGCTAAGAAATATCATTATGCAAGTATGTCTCAAATATAATATTCCTGATCTATGATCACCAATACGGGTTTATTGGTGAATTCAAAAAATATAAATTAGTGTATGCCTATATCTAACTAGTTCAGATGGTTGTTCTTGGCTGACCATGAGCTTAGAGCTTGTATAGGCATGTGGGTATCCAGTCAGGATTGGATACTGAACAGACTTATGAGGACCCCAATAGATATCCTATGAAACCGTCAAAGGAAGGTCCTCTCGAGTTGAGTAGTATTCGTGGTCCTTTGATCTGAGCACCACAGTGGTCTTGTGAGTGATCCATCATGCTTTGGTTCCACATATGTCAGAGACCTTTCATGGTCTGACCGCTATGTGTCGCTGGGTATGGTCCGATGCTCATGGAGTCTGGTATGCGTAGATACAGGATCCGTCAGCTTACGTAGGTAAGTTGTATATCCGATGCTCCAAGGTTGTATTTCATAAAGTCTTGTGGCCACAAGCATAAACTCGGGAAAAGAGTTTCCCACAGGGTTAAACAATATAGCAAAAGTGTTTGCATATATTATTTATCGAGATACGAATCTAGAGATAAGATTATGGATGAGCAAATGGGGATTTGACGGTGTTGATCTATATCCTCGCACATCCAGGGTATAAATGATGGAGGGATTATACGTATACGTTATAACCTCAACTTATATGGTCTGACACGCTGATTTGTAATATCCGTAATGTGTGCGTGGGGCATCAATTACGGATTAATGAAATAATTCTATTTGACAAATCGGGTGTAGCCCTAGAGAGTCCCAATATGAATTGTACTCTTTGAGCACTTGGGCAATGTACCGTATTGAATTGTTCAATACAATATAATTCAGCAAATTACTAAGGTTAAGTTAACTAAAGTATATGGTTAAATGATGGGACCCACTTTAGGTTAACTTGGTAACCTAGTAAGGATATAAAAGTAATTTCACTTTATGATTATTTAATTGTTAAATAATTAAAATAAATATTTATTTATTTAATTGTTAAATAAATGATTTAACTTAACTAAGGTTAAAAGTTAACTATATGGTTAAGTTAAGTTAACCTTACTTAAAGGTTAAGTAAAGGTTAACCTAACCATGGTTAAGTTAGTTAACTATGGTTAAATTAATTAAATATTTATGAACTTAAAGGTTAAGTTAAAATAATCTAACTATGGTTAAATGTTAACTAAAGTTAGGTTAAGCCAAATGAAATGTAAATGAAATTCAAATTAGTTTAGATTTTATACATTAGTATATAAAGTGAAATGAAATTCAAAATTCATAATTGTTTTAGATTTTAGGTTTTGCATTTTAGGAGTTATTTCAATTTGAGAAATTGAGATTTTTTGTTTTGTGTTTTAAGTGTTAGAACAACAAAACAAATTATACAAATGGTTACTAATGTAATAACTAAAAAGAAGATTTGTTTTATTTATTCAAGAGTTGAATAAAAGGAATAACAAATTTAATTAAGTTAAATAGTTTAACTTTGAATCAAGTTTAAAAGTTAAACAAGATGCTGGATTAACATACTGCCATTCTAGACAATTAAACTCACCCTTGTCGATTGTTAGGATTGATCAAAGATTCATTTTATGGTGGACTTCAAGCAAAATTAATCTAAAGGCTTCATTGGTGATATTTCTCAATCTCAAATTTCAGTTTATTAAATATGTATTTTTGTGTTCATTGTATCTAATATTCCGCTGTGCACATATATGTATAAGATATGTATGTTTGTTGTATGATGAACACCACCCACATGCAAGCACCCTAGTAATTTAACAACACCCCAACAATTGGTATCAAAGCAATTTTGTGTTGTTATGGGTGATTTTTTAGTGTTAGCTAAATGTTGGCTAAGTTATAGGACAAGTTCCAGGGCTGTTGGGGTGCATTTTAAGTGTTAAGAACCCATTGTTCAAAATTCTTACCATCACTAGCGACGAGTGTCTCTGCGCTGTTATAGCTATCATCATAGGTAAGTGTAGCATCCGATTTCTTCTTGTCTTGTACTCTCTTCTTCGAATAGTCCTTTATGAAGTGCCCCCCTTTCTTGCAGTAATAGCACTTCTTAGGAGTCTTAGACTTCGATCTTGAGCCTTTTTTCCTCCCATCTCTATATGAAGGTCTTCCTCTTACAGATAAGCTTTCTGCACTGCCCTCAATCTGCTTCTCTAATAACTTTGAGTTTAATGATGATTTCACATCACTTATCATTAAACTCTCTCTGCCGTAGAGTAGCGTATCAACAAAACTCCCATAGCTCTTGGGGAGTGAACTCAGCAGAATAATTGCTCTATCTTCATCTTCTATCTTGATGTTGATAGATTCGAGATCAAGGATGATCTTATTGAAAGTGTCTATATAATCTTTCATTGGCATCCCCTCTGACATAGACAGCTGATACAACTTCTCTTAATATATAATCTATTGGCCAATGATTTTCTCATATAAGAGAGTCAAGCTTCTTCCAAAGACTTATTATTATCGTCCCACCTACTACTTCCCTTAGTACTTCATCCCTCAATGACAGAACGATTGTGCTATGAGCTTTTTCTTGAATGTCCCTTCTTTCTGCTTCAGCTTTAGATGACTCTGGCATTTTTTCTTCATCACTAGATAGAGCTGCAGTCTCCTCTAATGTCGAAGGGACATTCAAGAAGCATATGATCTTTTTCTTGAATGTCCCTTCTTTCTGCTTCAGCTTTAGATGACTCTGGCATTTTTTCTTCATCACTAGATAGAGCTGCAGTCTCCTCTAATGTCGAACTCAGCCTCTGACTCACCAATAATGCCTTAACTTTCATCTTCCATAAATTGAAGTCATTCGTACCGTTGAATTTCTTTACCTCATACTTGAGTGTGGTCATGTCCGCTTAGAACCCAGCTTTGATACCAATTTGTTGGAATGAAAGCACACAAACAAGCAAAATCACCCAATCAATATATACAGAACAAGTAATTAAGGAATAAAAAAAGAAATGGTAGAAGAAGAACACACAAAGAATTATGTGGTTCGGAAACTTACCTATGTTCACGATAAATCAAGATCACACTCTTCTCTTATTATGAATCACAAGGCACTTACAAAATATGCCTTTTACGAGAAATATCATTAAGAAAACTCTCTCTTTTACTCTAGGGATTTTCTCTCATAAAGAACCACAAAAATTATTGATGATCACTTAGATTGTATTTACAAGCTAATTGAGAGCCTTTATATAGGCTTTGGGACATCTTAGGTTTACCCTAAATGTGTGGGAGTCATTTTAGGGAGTCTTGAAGTAAGTGAGAGATGAAATAAAGAAGTTTCCTTATTTCGGGACACTGTTCATGTCTCCAACGCCGCGACGCTGGGCTCTCACCGCCATGGCGCTGGCGTGCCCGTCTGAGCGCTGCGCTACTCGTCTCTTAGTGCCGCAGTGCTCAGGTGCTGGATTGGGCACCGTGGTGCCCAAGCCTGGTCTGCGCTCCTCTTCGTTTTTCGCATCCGTCTTCGATCCTTGCGCACCTTACGCATTTAGCTTGATCTCCAAATCATATTTTGATAATTTTTAATCAATATTCTCACACAATCCATTAATTAAGTAACCGTATTTTATAAGAACTAGATGAAACTAAATTTCTATCAACCTTTCATTCCTTTGGATATAAAAGAAAGGGTTAAATTCTTAATAACTTGTCTATGTCCATGATTTGATGCTATTAAAGAGTTCATTTTGACTTGTTATATATATGAAATTGAAACAAAAATTAATTTTTATTCTTATGCAAAAAAATGGTTGGCCATCAAGTGAAGAGGAAGTAAAAAAATTCAATTTGTTCAATTGTTGGCAATATGTTGGAAATGTGAAAAAATTTGTTTTTGTTGTGTTTTAAGTATTAAAGCCTTGGAGAACTTCATTTTCTTTATCTCTTCAAATTGAACGACCATGGAAGCTTTGAATTTTGGTTTTATAATTCAAGTGTTGAATAAAACAAACTAAGTTCATTGCTTAATTATAGTTTAAGTGTTAAACTATAAATTACGAGTTAATATATTGTTAAACTAGTGTTGAAATTAAAATTGCTATTCTAGCCAATCAAGCCCACCTCTGTTAATTGCTAGAATTGTCAACGGATTTATTTCAGGCGGAACTCTATCTTAATCTGTTCCAAAGGTTTGTGAGGTAAATTCTCAATCTTTAATTTAATTTCATTATTGTAATAATATAAAATTTACTGTGATTGTTATTTAAGAAACTAGATTTTCAATTTTTACTACGTCTATTTTTATGTATGAGATGTATGGATTGCATATATAAATAAATTTTTATATGATGAATACATACCACATGTATGCACCTTTAGTATTAATCATCACCAACATATTGTATGTGATAAATACATTTAATATGTAAAATGTTAGACAATTGAATAAAATGAATGTCGACATGCTACTTGTTGCATATAAGAGATGTATTTAATAAGTAAAAAATTGTGAAATTAAATAAAACTAATTTTATAAGCAAACCCATGGGTCATTCGTAATATCATAAAGCTATCATAGATTATTGTGCACCATGGATTAACGTACACTATAGATCGACATCACTAAGATTGATTGAAATTAGTCATTATAAAAACTCAATCTCAACGTAATATATAGTCAATTGATTATATAATAATAAAAACATAAATAATCTAAGTGATGAAAGAAATGATAATTATGACATATATAAGTGAGAGAGGTTAATTTGATATAATATTTTCATCTTCTAAGTTTAATATTTGTTCGTTGAAATTAAGATTATTTGACTTTTTAAGTGTTTTATTGTTATTTTGTAGGTTGGAGTCAATGGAGCAAAACAAACATAAATATTTAAAGAAAACAAGGCAAAACATCAAATTTGCAACGTTAGTCGTGAATAGTGCATGCTGCGAGTGACGAATAACGGATTATAGTGGTAAATAGTATTTTGTTCCAACGATGCCACTTTTTTGAAATAAAAAAATACAACTCCAGGACTCTAATTAATACCTATATAAAGACCACTCTTTTCAAACCCTAATAAAGACACAACTTAGGACTTTTTAGAGCCAAAAAATAGTTAGAGCATAATTAGAATAATTTAGAGAGAGATTATCAAGAGAAGCAAAAGATTATTGGTGAATCTTTCAACCATAATTCTCTTGTTATCATAAACTAATTTCTTTTCTAGGGTTATTACATGAACTCAATATTTGTACTTAATTGTTAGATCTTTTTAATATTTATTTGAATACTATTCATTATTATTCAAATTAATTATTCTTAATGCTTCATTATATCTGATCAATATTGTGACTGAATTGAGAATACTATGATAAACTCAAGAGAGGTATCATTTTATTTAGACCTTAATAATTTGATAGATGATTGTCGAAAAATATACAAGTTCCAACTTAGCATAGAGATATACTTAATTGGCATATATGGTCAATAAGACTTGTTTTTAGTGAATCTTGATTTATTACATTTACCATAGAAATATAAGTATTTGGTAAATCGAGATATTCTTATTTGACCTTAAGGAAGACTTGTAAATATATTAGTCTCTTGACCAATAATAAGGATTGAGAGATATAAATATTAAGGAATTAATATTTAAAAAATATATTGAAGAATAATAATTAACCCTAGACTTTTTCTATATTACTATCTTTTTTTATTAACTTGATTTGTGTTATTTATTTTTTGCATTTTTATTTAGTTTATATAATTATTGGAAAATTGAGAATTTAATTTTCTGGATAATTACTTGACAGACACAATTTTAGTATTTGGTTGAGAATAATATTGATCCATTTTGGTCTGACTTTATAAGTCACTTTATTACTTATTTATGATAATGTATACTTACGCTTAATTTTGTGCTAAGAAATCAGACACAACAAGTTTTTGGCATCGTTGGGATAATATTTTATTTTCACTAAAATTAATACCAATTTTTCTTGTTTTTACTTTAGATATTTATTTATTTTATTTTTATTTTTGCAAAGTTGCTTTTCAATTCTTTTTTTTTTTTTTCAGGTTACCATTCAAACCTACATCATGGACTATCAAATTCAACTTCAAGAAGCAAAACATAGATCTTTAAGAGATTATCAATCCCAATAATTAATAGCATTCAATCCAGAATAAGCCGACCAATAATAAATGCCAATTACTTTGAAATTCAGCTGAAAATAATCTAGATGTTAAAAATTCAGTTCAATTCAGTGGACTTCCAATCGATGATCCAGATGAACATATCATAAATTTTTTAGAGATTTGTGATTTATTCAAATACAATGGAGTCTAAGATAATGCAGTACGGTTGCGCCTATTTTTTTTTTACTTCGAGACAAGATAAAGAGCTGGTTAATGTCACTACCATCAAGATCAATTTCAATATTGGATGACTTGACCCAACAATTCTTATTCAAATTATTTCCCCTGGTCAAAACAATAAGAATGAGAAATGACATTAATTCTTTCATGCAGTATGACTCAGAAACACTTTATGAAGCATAGGAACGGTACAAAGATATATTGAGGAGTTGTGTTGCATAATAGGATTCTGAAGTGGTTACTTATGCAGACGTTCTATAAAAGCTTAATGGGGTAGTTGAGGACCATAATAGATGTTGCAGCAGAAGGAGCACAAATGAACAAGTCAATTGACGAATCATATAACCTACTAGAAGAGATGGTATTCATCAACTATTAATGGCCAACAAAGAGAACAACCTCAAAAAGAGTCACAGGCATACATAATGAGGGTATGCTCATCTTGAGGAACAACACTCCAAAACTTGTTCGATTATTGTTTAAGGCGAAATCCTAAGAAACACGTAAATGGGGAGATTAAATTAGGCCATATTTGGACCGATTAAACATTTCTAACCTACCCTTAGATATATATTTATTCATAGTTACCTATTTTGAACTTAAATACCAAATTTTCTTTCTATTTACCCATAAATATTTAAAGCTTATTTATCCAAAAATTACTCGTAATACTATAAACCTTAAGTTCACTTAGAAATACTTTTAAAAGAAAAAAAGTTGTGATTGTGTGAGAAAAATGTGCTGAAGTAGAAATTAATTAAGTCTAGGTGGTGTTTATCAATCTAAGCTTAGGGGTATTAAAAACAAAAGAGAGAAAAAAATCTTTAAATTCTTTATACTCCAGCTTAAGAAAAAGAAAATTTCTTTAAAGAATAATGGCTAAAAGAAGAACGAAAAACACAGTAAGTTTGGGAGACGAGATAATTCAAGAGAAAGACTATCAAGCGATTTCTAGGTAAAGTCCAAGTATTCGTGATATGATTTAACCCTCATATATTTATCCTTATATCCTACATTAACCTTAACTTTTCACTACAAACTAATTAAAATTCTAAATAGATCCCTAGACATGTATTTTTTTACATTGGTGAAGAGTGGTATGAAAAGTAAACCTATGGTAGTATTATTATAAATTGATATGCTGAGACATCATCTTTCTATATTATCTTAAGTTATTGAATAAATCTAGGTATCATTTGACTATTTACTTTCTTCTTGCATGCACATACAAAGTGATCAATTCTAAGAAAGAATGAATAACTTGATGAATGGTATTATGAGTTATCAAGAGTTGTTTATTAAATTTCGAAAAGACTTGTGCCATTTTAACAGCCTTTGAGATAATGACTATGATCATCTAATCAACCTAGCATATTATCTTTTATTTTTAATCATTTCATTTTTTTGTAAAGTATAATCTCTTTAAATTTTCTCTTTGATTTTATTTTTCATTACTCGAGGATGAGCAATTCTCTAAGTTTTGGGTATATGATGGAGGTTAATAAGGTATAATATTTTAATATTTCAAGCTTAATATTTGTTCATTGAAATTAAGATTATTTGACTTTTTATATGCTTTATTATTATTTTGTTGGTTTATAGTCAATAGAGCAAATAGTGATAAAAATTCAAAGAAAACAAGGCAAAACATCAAAATTCTATAGTGTCGTTAACAATAACTATGTATAGTGATCTTGCTATAGTAAGTTTCACCCCAACGGCGCGACTTTCTTGAAATAATGAGAAATACAAATCCAAGACTCCATTCAATTTTTATATAAAAGCACTCGTTTCAGATCTAAAAAAACACAGAACTTAAGGCTCCTTAGAGCCACAAGAGCAGTTAGAACATAATTAGAACAATTATGGCGAATCTTTGGTATATCAACCAACTACAAATTGATGTCTACATTGGTTTGCTTTTGGTTGTATCATGTTTATTTTATTTTTTCGTCATAATTCTCTTGTTATCATAAACTAATTTCTTTTCTAGGGTTATTACTTGAAGTCAATATTGTGCTTAATTATTAGATCTTTATAATATTTATTTGAATTCTATTCTTTATTATTCAATTTATTTTTTCTTAATGTTTTATTATATCTGATCAATATTGTGATTGAACTGGGAATAGTTTCATAAACTTGAGAGAGACATCATTATATTTAGACCTTGATAATTTAATACGTGATTGTCGAGAAATTTACAAGTTTAAACTTATGATAGAGATATACATAAATGGTATGTATGTTAATAAGACTTATTCTTAGTAAATCTTGATTTATTGGAATTACCATAGAGATATAGGTATTTGATAAATTAAGATATTCTTACTTACCTTGAGAGAGACTTGTGAATTTATTAGTGTTTTGATCAATAATAAGGATTTGAGGATATAAATATTAAATGATTAATCTTTAGAAAACATATTGAATGATAGTAATTAACCTCAGACTTTCTCTATATTGCTATCTTCTTTGATTACTTGAGTTGTGTCATTTATTTTTTACACTTTTATTTAGTTATTTAAAAATTGAGGATTTGATTTTCTTAATAATTACTTCAAAGACACAATTTTAATATTTAGTTAAGAATAGTATTTATCTATGTGGGTTTGACATCCGTCTTTATAAGTTCTTTGATTACTTGTTTACGATAGCGTATACTTGCGCTTAATTTTATGCTTAGAAAACACACACAACAATAAACATGATGTAAATATAATTAAATATTGAATTAACTCATAAATAATCATAATTTAATGCTATAAAATAAACACATACATTAAAAATGATGTGATAAACTCACTGTAATAACACTGTGATCAATTGATGATGATCTCGTGTTGACCGGATAATGGTGACAAGCCAAGTCATGAAATAAGTAATCCACACTTATAATTTTTAATGAAATAAATCAATATTGATCTATTGCATCAAATAAAATCCATCATAATCAAATTTAGCCATAATATTAACATTTTAATAAAAAGGGATAATCATTGGTGATTAATCAACTAAAAGATGTGAATCATAAAAATAAAAATAAATAATTAAATAATAGGTGAATTTTTTATATCAATGTTTGATGATTGTAATCTATGATCTTTTGATAATGGCCAAGGAGAATGATGATAATAAATCAAAGCAACGAACAATCTAATAAATGATTTATAATAAAATAAAGTAATTGAAGCATTTAATAATGTTGCCAAATTTGGAATAATATAATAATGGTAGTGGACTGAATGAAAAATAAGGTAAGAGTAATGAATAAAATAAAGGCCCATAAAATCGGTTCAATGTGTAAAAGCTTAATGACTATTCAGCTAGTTCATTGTTTCAGCAATGATTATAAAAGTAATAAATAATAGAAAAGATATTTTAACCTTTTATAATTTTAGGAAAGAGGCATGTGGATTTTTATAATTTAAAAAATTATATTTATATTTTTATCAGGTGACAAAAATTATTAATTTTAACAAAAAATTTGTTAAAATTGATAAAATTATTATTATACTCCATTATGATTGAAAAAAAAAATTAAAATTCAAATGTTCAAATGAAATTTGAACCTTTGATATTTAATATAATAATAAATATTTTAATCAAATCAACTACTTTAAGTTTTTATTTATGTACGTGATTAAAAATTTATTAGAGATTTTGTTCTTAATCAACTATTTAAGAAAGGAGGCATTTATCGGTATTGACCAGCATTAATCACCATTGACCATCTCGTTGATCACCTTTGATCATAATTATTGATTGTTATTGACCACTATTGACTAATGATTATTGAACAGTTGTTGACTGATCGTTGATCGATATTGATAGATTGTTGATCAATATTGATCAACTAATAACCCACGTTGATCGACTCTTAATTGGTGTTTCTTGACCATTGATCGGTATTGATTAATCATTGATCAATGTTGATTAGTTATTGATCGATCATTGACTTGCATTAACTTTCGATCAAAAAAATAATTTTTTATTTTTACTATTTTACGTTTTAACTTTAATAATTTTTATCACCAATTAAAAATATAAACGCAATTTTTTAAATTATAAAAATTTGTATGTGTATTTTTCTATGAATTAACATATATATATTTTTAAATTAAATAATATCTTTATAAAAATAAAGAGGCACTTGATAAGACAGTTCACTTGGAGGTAAGAGTTTGATAAATTATTGTAAATAGTAATTATTTATTTTTTAAATATAAAATAATAAAATAAGAATGAAATAGTCACAACCCTAAGTAGTGATGACGTTACGTGGGTCAAAGTAGTTTCGTTTATTTTAAGTATATAGACCTTATGTCTCTTTCTTTTTGTTCAAATAACAAAATAATAAAATAAAATATCCTATCGCAACACCTCTTTTCAATAAATCTCTTTTTTAATTGAAATAATAAAATAATCTAATAGACTTGGAAATAATGCATCACATGGCCTAACTCTTTCACATTCTTCTATTTTGAATTTTACATAATAAAATCAATGAGATATGTTAAATCATTTTTTGTAGTTTTTTTAAGAGATCAAGGCCATTGATTTGTTTTGATAGATCATGAATATCAATGGATGTGATTTGATGATCAAATAGTAGATCGTGTCCATAGACTAAAATTAAGCAAGATAAAATTACAAACCACAATCTCAACCAAAATGAAATTATGGCCGTTGATCAATAACACAAATGGTAAAATCGTCCCTGATTTTATTATAAATCACGTAATCAACAAGTAATGATTGTAGCCGTGTGATTAAGATCAAATGGTTTTGAAATAAATTGTGAGATCAAGACTTGAATTATAGTTCATCATGAATGATCGATGGCTGCTGATCATGAATTCGATCACACAAGTTGATCAGATCACGGTTATAAATCTAAAATCGGATCTGACCGTCCGTTCTTAGATCTTTGGAACAATGATCAAAATCATGATCGTTTATCTTTCTATCATCTACCAGAAACAGCAGTTATGATCATGTAAAAATTATTTGAAAATCGTACATCAAAGCAACATAAATGTTGTCTCAACATATCACGTAGATGAATGCACTGAATGTTGATCAATAATCCACAAAGCTAGCTTGAGTGATGGACGCGATTTGCAAAAATAACTTTTAAAATATTATTAAAGAATTTGATCGGCCAAATGGAAATGGCCATGAGATCAAGTAGCTTAACTCTTTTAACAATGGTGGACTCGTGAATCAATAAAGTAAACATTTATCAATCCTTTGAACATCAAAACTTGTCAGATCTGAAATGATTCTTGAAAATTGTGATGCAATTGTTAGCAAATTTAATATGCACGATTATTGACAAAAATGCAATCACCGTTGACAAACCCTAGAAATTCGAACTTTCATGCTCAAAATAGATTATAAATTGCAAAATTATACCAATTTTGACTTGAAATCGAGGATCACCACTCAGTAGCTAAGGATTCTCAAGAGCCAAATCTTAATCTATAATTTAAAAAAAAAATAGAAAAGAGATGTTAGAGAAATATTTAGAATTTCTAGCGTGAGAATAATTTTGTGGGAAAATGAATTATATTGTAATTGATTCCCTTGCTTTGAGCTCATTAAGTCCCCGGGTAGACCCATGGACTTGATGTAATTATAAATGTGCCTTTGATAAGTTTATTGTGCCTAGCTTTTTTATAATTAATTAATTAAATAAATTATTATTTTGGTAATTTATGTCTCCTACAACCAATAAGATCACAATAGATTTTTTTAAATTTAAATTTAAATTTTATAACGTCATTATAAAAAAATTAATTTTTATCACAATTTAATGTCAAAAAACAAACAACAAATATAAAATAATATTCGCAATTATGACGATATGATAATTTTTATTATAACATTATTAGAATCATCTCCCTTCATAAATAGTTGATTAATATTATGATTAATATTTATTTAATTATCAAATTCATAATACTTATACTTATTTTTAACAAACCATTTATGGAGTCCTTCATAATATTCATACTCTATCAAACTCCTACTACTCATATTAATTACTAATCAATTATTTATGAAGAGACTCCAGCCCTACTATAATATTTATCAAACTATTAAATTCATAATGTTCATATTCATCACTAATCAACCATTTATGAAGGAGCTTTGGCCTGACTATAATATTTATCAAACTCATAATACTCATTACTAGTCAACTAATCAAATATAGCACTAATCATCCATTTATAAAGTTACTATTCAAATATAGCACTAATCAAATATAGCATTACTCATTACTATTCAAATATAGCACTAATCATCCATTTATAAAATTACTCTAGCCTGACTACAATGTTTATCAAATTATCAAACTCATAATATTCATACTCATTACTAATCAATCATTTATGAAGAGACTCTAACACAAGTCAAACCTAGCACCTATAGTATTTATCAAATTATCAAACTCATAATAGAAATATTCATTACTAATCAATCATTTATGAAGGATTCCAGCCAAACTACAATATTTATGAAACTATCAAACTCATAATACTTATGCTCATTATTAATCAACCATTTATGAAGAGAGTCGCGCATATTCATTATTAATCAACTATTTACGAAGGAATTCTAGCCTGACTATAATATTTGTCAAACTATCAAACTTACAATACTCATACTCATCACTAATCATTTAAGAAGAGATTCCAACATGACTCCAACTCAACACTAATCAACCATTATGAAGGGACTTTATTTTGACTATAATATTTATCAAACTATTAAACTCATAAGACTTATACTCATTACTAATCTGTTGGGGCTTTAACATCAATCATTGTTAAAGTATCTCTGTCATACATGAGTATATCCATAAAGTGTCATAACTCAGAGTTACAGAACATAACGAAATAATTGCTTTATTTTCATCCTCTATCTTAATGTCAATTTTCTTAAAATATATGATAATATTGTTGAAAATGTCAATGTGATTTTCAATTAAAGTTCCTTCAGCTATAAATAACTGATACACTTTGACATACAAATGATTCACCAAAACTTCGTTATGTATAATTTATCAAGCTTCTTCTAAAGATCAATTGCAGTCTTTTCTCTATTCATATCCCTCAGAACTTCATCACTCAATGATATAACTATGGTATTATAGGATCTCTTTTGATTGATTTTCTGTTGAAGTGCTTAATAGGTGCATACATGTGATTGTGACCATGTTGAAAAATTTAAAATGCATGTCCTACATATATTTCATAGTGGAATAACATGTAATTTATACAACATGTAATTTATACAACATATACACATCATAACTGAACTAAAATAGTATATGAATCGAATACATACCTTTGTAGATGATTCAGTAAAGATTAAAGTTTTGAAGCTCACCTTGAAGTGATCCCTTAAGCAATTTTAGTGTCCAACTTCTGGTGAGATTAAAGTAGCTAGAATAGTAGCTTTGTGACTTAATTTCTTGCTGGAATTAAGCTAAGTTCAACCCTTGAACTAATTATAGTATCAAAATACTTAAAAATTGTGTTTTAGGACTAAAATATAATTTTTTTTAAAGTTGTATTCTCTCTCTCTTTATTTTTGCACAAATTTTACTCTGTAAAAGATGAATTCACTTGAAATGAAACTCTTTCATTTTGTCTAAAGGTCTTGTACGAGGACATTTGTCTAACATGGAGCCTAACTTGAATCATGCAAACTATTTTGCATAAGTACCTTTTGTCTTTTTAATTACTCCATGCATGTGCCATGTGTCAAACACATGGCCATGGATTATCCTAATTGTTAAATATGCTTTCCATGCATATGTTATTTGTCATACAAAATGCCAGGCGTGGATGTCAAGTGTCCATTTACTTTTTCATTTGTAAAGTCTAGTCTCCACTTACTTTTACATGCATAGGGCTAAGTGTCAAGATTTTATTAGTTAAAAATTTTAACTAATAAAATATAAGTTTAACACTTAACCCTTGACAAGTGTGCTTAATCCTTTTCCATGCAACGGAGACCCATTTGCAATATTTACAAACTATGTTTTTTATTTTTCAGAGAGGTCTTAAAATGTATCTTGCTTTTCAAAATCATCATGGATTAATCTGTTCAATCTGTCCCGCTACCCTAGTATTTAAGGAGTATACTTCATATTGTGAGACTCCTTAGCTTCACATCTATTTGTCTTATGAAATATTTTCGCAAGTTCGTGAACGATGCCTTACACACATATTATGAATATTACAGAACAGTACATTGAACCATACAAGTTGAGGCATAACATATACGTATAATCCTTTCATCACTTATATCTTGAAAGAGTAGAGATATGAACATTATTGTCAAATCTTTATATGCTCGACCATGAATTTATCTCTAGATTCGTATTTTCGTAAATAATATCTGTAAATTCTTTTACGATATTATTTACCTCACAGAAAACTCTTTGTTGAGTTTTTTAAAATACAATCTTAGAGCATTAGGATATACAACTCATCTATTAAGCTGAGGGATCCCATATCTATGCACACCGAACTTCATGAGTATTATACTATACCTAGCAACACCCAACAATCAGATCATAAAAGGTCTCTAATATGCATAGAACTAAATTATGGTAGATCACTCACAAGCCCACCATGGCGCTTAGGTCAAAGGATTACAAATACTACTCAACTCAAAAAGACCCTCTATTGACAACTTTATAGATGTTTATTGGAGGTTCTCATGAGTCTATTAAATATCCAGTCCTTACAAAATACTTGCATGTCTGCACAAGCTTTCATTAAGCCTATAGTTTGCTAAGACTAACTGTCTTAACAATCCAAATATAGACACACACTAATCTGGAAGGAAATATCGATCGACCTGTGTCAGCAACCATGGATCAGGAACAATATTTTTGAGAACATACTGCACCATAATTTAGAACTCTTTGCAACTATGTCATTACTAATATATTCCCAAGTCTTTATTTCTATTTCAGTCAAGGCTCTAACTCCTTAAAATGGTAACTCTTAGCGCTAATCTAAACTCCTTTAGATAAGATCTAAACTCCTTTAGATCTACAATTTCTGAAAAGTTACAAGGTTTTTACCATATAATTAATAATAATTAATGATATATTTTAAATATTTATTGTATAAATATTAAATAAATAAACATCCATACGATAATTCAAATGGCATATAAGCATTATTCCTAACAATTTCTTTATCTAACTCGATTTAGATGTCATAGGTTTCTTCTCTTTACTGGTTATCGCTCGAGTCTCTTCAGAGGCTGAATCTAATCATTAACTCACCAATAGAGCCATAAGCTTCATCTTTCACATGTTGAAATTATTTTGTCCATTAAACTTCTCAACTTCATAATTGTATCTTGAGTCTCTTTAAGGACTGAATCTAACCATTGACTCATTAATGGAGTCATAACCTTTATCTTCAACATATTGAAATTATTCTGTTCATTAAACTTCTCAACTTCATAATTATGAGTCTCTATAACCTTAACTCTTATACAACATATTAAGAGGGCTTGGGCTTATAAGGGATTGTATAGGATCTAGGTGTCTAACCTAAAAGACTAGTCTGGTAGGTAAATGAATCATCCTACTTATAAATCTAAATGTCATTCTTTTTATAAGTCAATATGGGATAACTAACTCACTTAATAATCTCACCTCGAATAAAATATCTATTGACGGAGTACCAACACCGATCATTTTGTTCGACAGTAAATCTATCAACATTCCAGCTATTAGGGTCTGGCTCCGATAAATAAGCAAACTATCAAACTCATAAGACTCATACTCATTACTAGTAAACCATTTATGAAGAGATTCGAATGCAACTTGAACCCAATACTAATACACTATTTATGACTATCAAATTTATAATACTCATATGCATTACTAATAAATCATTTATGAAGGGATTACAACCTAACTACAATATTTATCAAACTACCAAACTCATAATACTCATACTCATTATTAATTAACCATTTATGAAGATATTCTAATGTGGCACAAACCCAATACTAATCAAACTCGAACCCAGTACTAATTAAACTTGAACCCAGTACTATTCAACCATTTATGAAGGGACACCTACTAACTACAATATTTATCACACTATCAAATTCATAATACTCAATACTAATAAACCATTTATGAAGAGATTCTAGTACTACTCGAACCTAATACTAATCAACCATATATGAAAGGACTCTAGCCTGACTATAATATTTATCAGACTATCAAACTCGTAATACTCTTACTCATTATAAATCAGTCATTTATAAAGAGACTCCAACGTGACTTGAACCCAACACCTTAACATTACCAGTGTTGGCACCAAATTGCTGGGCTATAAGGTGATTGGCTCCTTAAATATTCTCTTCAGTTGCAAATAAATTTTAAAGAGTATAATTTTAATGAAATTGAACTATTATTTTAGGTCTATATTTTAGTTTTCTCTAAAATCTCAAAATAAAGAAAAGTAAATTAAGCATTATAATGACAATACAAATTTCGTAGAACTTCTCTTATACTCTCAAACATTTTAAATAAGTAAATGAAACATTACAATGACAATACAAGAACCTCGTGGAACGTCTCCTATACAACTTGTACTAATAATCAAAATGTTCATGTTAATAACATGTTTTATTTGTATTGATTGACATAATTAATGGACAATATGTTCTCATTATTTTGTTGTGTCCATACTAGGGATGGTAAAAAAATTCGCAAACCCACTAAAATTCGCCCACATTCAGAAAGATTTAATAAGGTTTGAAGCAGGTTTGGTATATAAAATTAAAACCTGCAACAGATTTGTTATAGGTATCAGTTTAGTAAAAAATTCACAGATACCTGCAACATGTATCCGCACATATGACTTTTTAAAAAAAAAATTTAAAAAAAATATGAGTTAAATATTTTTACATTGTTTTAGGTCACATCAAAAAGTCTAAATTTAGTTTGATGTCACTCATACCGTTCAATAAAAAATAAATAAAATTAGTTCAAATGGACTAATGACTATAATTGAAAATGAAAATAAAATTATAGCATTTAACGTAATTGAAATTAAATTTAAAATTATAACATTTAACGTAATTGAAATTAAATATTTAACATAATTAAAATTAAAAATGAAATTAGATTTAGAATGGTAACATTTAATGTAATTGAAATTAGATTTTAAATTATACATTTAACACAATTAAATTTGAAATCGAATTTAACATTATAACATTTAGTATAAATAAAATTATAATTTGAATTTGAATTAAAATATTTAACGTAATTGAAATTGAATTTGAAATTACAACATTTAACTATAGAAATTAGAATTAGAATTATAATATTTGATGTAATTGAAATCTAAATTGGATTTGAAGTTATGACATTTAACGTAATTGAAATCAAAATTGAATTTAAAATTATGACATTTAACGAACTGAAATCGAAATTAGAATTAGATTTACGATATTTAACGTAATTGAAATTAGAATTGGAATTGTAGTATTTAATGTAATTAACATGAAAATTGGATTTAGAATTCTAATATTTAATATAATTGAAATCGAAATTGAATTTAGAATTATAACATTTAACAAAATTGAATTCAATAATAGAATTAAAATTATAATATTTAACGTAATTGAAATCAAAATTGGAATTGAAATTACAACAGTTAACGTAATTAAAATTGAAATTGAATTTTGAGTTATAATATTTAGCGTAATTAAAATAAAAAATAAAAATTTAATATAATTAAAATCAAAATTCGATTCAAAATTATAACATTTAACATAAGTGAAATCAAAATTAGTATTGAAATTATAATATTTTAACATAATTGAAATTAAAAATGAAATAAAAATTATAATATTTAATGTAATTAAAATTAAAAATAAAATAAAAATTATAATATTTAACGTAATTGATATCAAAATTGAAATTATAATTATAACATTAACTTAATTGAATCGAAATTGGATTTGAAGTTATAATATTTAATATAATTAAAATTAAAATTAGATTTGAAATTATAATATTTAATATTATTGAAATTAAAATTAGAATTAAAAAATATTTAACATAATTGAAATTATAACATTTAACGTAATTAAAGTTAAAATTGGATTTGAAATTATAATATTAAATATAATTAAAATTAAAATTAGAATAAAATTATAACATTTAACGTAAATGAAATTAGAATTAAAATTGATATTATTTTAATAATTATTTTTATGAATTTTTAATTAAATTATGGTTATAATATTTTTTATTATATTAATTCAAAATCTACTTAAAATTCGTAAATAATTCATTGCAAATTTAATAATAAGTACATACCCGTAAATACAGATTTGATAATAATATTTTAAATCCACAATAAATTTAAAAATAATTTAGTAGTATCCATCTCAAACTAGCTTACTGCCACCCTTAATCCATACCCATATCAATAATCAATAATGCTCATCAAAATTAGCATTTAAAATAAGGGAAAATTTCCATGAATGTATGGATGTGAACCACTTAGCGCAAACGGCCATTACTCACTTCACTTGTATTATAAATTAATGACTCGTGAGCCTCTTATAGTAAAATTCTGTTAAATCATAATTTTTGTTTTGTTTTTATCAAATTACCCGCGATGCTGACACGAGACAACCACTGCACCAATTCAAATAGTTTAAGAAAAAATTCCAAAAACAAATGATAAAATATAACTAAAAATGCAAAGTAAAAGGCACCGTTTACTTCCTTAAAATTAAAAAAAAATTATTCAATAACTTTTATAATTTTATTTTATTTATATTTTTTCCTCTTTCTTTAACGAGTTTGTCGAGTAGATCTATAAGCCAAGTTTCTGTTTATACGAGCTTTTTTTTCTGACATGGGTTTTGTTTATATGATTTTGGTTTTGCTCATATGAGAAAACGAATTGCTCACAAGCGTTTTTTCTTGTTTGGATTTATTTGTGTTTTAGTTTATAATCTTTGAAGAAAAAAAAAGTCATTCATCTGTGTTTCGCTCCAGTTATTATTATTATTATTATTGTATTTTTTGTGTTTTATCTTTAATATTTTGAAGAAGATACCGATTGGGTGAAGCTGTCGTTAAAGTTTCTTTAACAAATTGTTTGAAGATGAAAGAAAGCAGTTCACCATTTGAAGAAAAAACTGATTTCTGTTTTCTTTTTTTCAAATAAATATTTTAAGGTCTTTCAGTACTAATGTTTTATTTTAATTTTTGAATAAGAAAAGCAATTTTTGTTTCTTCAATTTTTGAGAATGTATGGGATTACTGCCACTTGAAGAACATGAAAGTTGAGCATGGGATAAACCATGCTGATAAAAAGATCAAGTGTGACATTTTAATCATGAAGAGTTCCTCTTGGGTTTTTCCTCTGAAAAAATAGGAGTGGTAGTGTGACAGCCGTTTTTGGCGGAATTAGCATTTTTGGCCGAGGCTTTCGTACAAGATCACCATCGCCGTTTCTGTTGCCTGTTTCTTTAATTCTTTTAATGGATTTTGACGATATTCTAGCGTAGTATGCTACCTTGGATTTACAAGACAAGCAAATGCCGGTTCCAAAGATTTGTCCATCTGTTTGTTAAGCCGGCGATAAACGTGCTTCCCTTTCTTTTGTGGGCAAAGTCTTAAGCTCTTGACTGACCAGTGAATCGGAGTGCGTTTATTTCATATATCATATATATATATATATATATATATATATATATATATATTAATTTAGAATTGGATAAGAGACGGATCCTAGCAAGAGGGAAGTGGTCGTTTTATAACAGTTTAGTTTAAGTGTGGCAGATGTTTCTTTTAGAAATTGATGATTTAAATTGAGTTTAAATATAATTTTAAGTTGATAATTAATTAAAAGTTGATATGAGATTGAAGCGTTACTTAAGCGTAAGTGCGCACTATATTAGATTTTATTATTATTTTTATATAGACTTACATATTAATAATAATTATAAATTATATATTATCTTAAATAAAGATTAATTTAAATTATTTATTTGCGGTATTTTTTATTTGATTCTAGAAACATATAATTTTATATGAACTTATTATGTATAGAAACATAATACTAGTTAATTATAAGTTATGAGATTATAATTTAACCTAATAAATAAAGACATCTTTTAAGATTGTGGTCTCCAAATCAAATCAATATATATAAAGCTCTTCTCCTCTTTTTCATTACAGAGAGAATTCCATTGAGTCTAAACAGATTTAATTGTAAAAAGTCATTATACTCTTTGTTCTATTTAAAACTGTTAATCTTCAAGTTTTAATCACTATTAATTTCTCATATATGTTTTCTTAATATTCATCATGATAATTTAACATGATAGATCTTAGATTATATTTATATAAGTATGCATCCAATTTATGGTTATGTCTAATATACTTTTGTAACAAATAATACAAATTTGAGTTAAAGTATTGTTTCTACAGAGATTTTATTTAATCTATTCTTTATTAATTATTAAAATTAGAACTCTTTACTTTTATCTAAATAAACTAAAATTGAATTAAAACTAATCTACTCTAAACTATTTAATCAAGACAAAAACTCTAAGCAAACAAAGTTTGATCACCAATAAAGAAAGAACTTAGTTTTAAACTTATTTCTCAATACTTTACTTGAACCAATTTTTTTTTTTTATCTTAATCCCTTAATTATGAATTATTGGTTAGATTCCTAATCTTGTCATAAGTCTCCTCATTAGGCGAATAACTATATCTTACCCTAATAATTACCTATGCCTATGATAATTAGAATAAATTAAGACTTATTAAAAACTTATCTATTAATATCATATATGTTATATGGTATATATTTATCTTAAATGAAACTCATAACTGTTACACTATGATTATTTATCAATTTATTCTAAGCTAAACACATAAATCTTTTTGTTAAGTTCATATAGTTCATAAGACAATCTATATATTGGTCAAATATAAAGAAAGTAATAAATACAAATAGATTGAACAATTCATTTTATTGAGTTCACAAAATAAGAGAGAAAATTGAATTTAGTTATATATTGGGTTTAAGAGTTGTAGCCCTAGATAAAGAAAATTAGTTCATGATGAATACGAGAGTACTAGTACAATAATTCAAAGACGTCAAGGAGAAAAATAATAAAACTAAGAGAAGAAATGGAGTAAACAAAGTTGGATGCCCTATATCTTCACTTTCTCACTCTAACTTGCAGAACAATTTTCTCTTTAATTTTTATATTATGCCTTAAGCTCTCTTAAAAGTTGTTTTCCTTCTTTACTTTGGCTTGTGTCTCTTTCTTTTGTTTCTCAAGGTTCTTATTTACAGGCTTTGTGTCTTTAAAATAAAGTTTCTTCGGGCCCAAGTTTGATTGGCTTTCCTTTAGTTTTTCAATTTCTCACACGGCTGCCATAACATTAACTTTTGGAACGTTGCGGCATTGACCTTTTTGACTTTAGCCCTGCAACATTGCATTTTTGTAATGTTGTGGTACTGAGACCTGGAATTTGCTCTTCTGGGTTTGAACAAGTGCCACAACATTGGATTTTTAGGTGTTGTGGCATTGGAGTCACTGACTTGGGTGCAGCAGTGTTGTATTTTTTTAATGTTGCAGTATTGGAGCCTTTTCTCTATTTTTTCTTCATTCTTGTTTGATCTTTAATATTTTTGTGCCGAATGTTTATAAACTTATAAATTTAACAATAAATTGCATAAATGGTCAAATAAATTTAGAGAATGGAAAAATTAAGCATAATTAAACTCTATAGATAGGTGAGAAATGGATAAAAACGAAAAGCCAAAAGTAAAGAAGGGCTTGGAGTGCAGCAAATGAGATCCCAAGGCTTGAGGCCAAGTAAGCTAAGGCCATAGCGCCCAAGCTCGGGTTGCAGTGGTACCATGACCTGAAGACCTGCTTGCAACAGCACCATGGCACTAACTTTCAAAAAATTTCCTATTTCTGTTATTTTACGAGTTTAGGTAAGTTTTGGACTTTCCTTTTATGTGAACTCTTATTCCAATTAGAAATAGAATTACAAGGGATGTTTTGGAGCCTATATAAACTCTTGAAAACCTATTAGATTGTCAAGCATCGAAGAAGCATCAACAAGAGAGTGAATAGATAGCTTAGGTAACGCTTTAGTGTTGAGTGTGCAAGAGTGTGTTAAATAGATCCTTAAGAGCTCTAATTATTGGGTATTATTTGTAATATCTTAAGAGAGATCTTTATAATCTGAGATTTCTTTGTAAACTAAGTAAGAAAGAAGTTAGGATCTCTTGATCCACTATAAACTTAGGAGTTTGTTGTCGAACCACGTAAATTTTTTGTGTCTTGTATGTGATTATTAATTTCTTTATGCGTGAGATCTTTTTCTAATTATTGATTATTGTTAAGTAAAAACTTCTGCAAAGCGCTTGATATGTAAAGCGTATACTAAACAACCCTAACAATACAAAGCAAATACGAAGATAGTGAAAATTTTCCAAATGATCAAAAACCAATTCAGGGTGAGGATAAAAAACCTATAGAGTGATAATGCAAGAGATTACTTCAATCAAACAATTTCATTTTTTCATCAAAAAGAAGGAATTATTAAACAATCAAACACCTCTTACACGAGCATTCTTGTTTAAAATTAATGTCCTAAAATTCCATTGAGGAGAATAGTTTCTTATCACAGCTCACTTGATAAATAGAATGTCCTCTAAAACTCTTGGTTTCAAAAGTCCCACGATTACATTTCACGAGCATTACCTAATTCACAAATAGCTTCCAAATTGCCTAAAAAAGTTTTTAGATGTGTGGTACTAGTTCATATTCATGACACTAATCGAGAAAAACTTGACTAAGAGCATTAAAAAATATATTTGTTGGTTATTCTTGTTGGGTGCTGTGTGCGTGTATGTCATACAATGGGTGAATGTGTGCATTTTAAATAATTTAAAATAATAACATGTCTTACATGCACTGCAGCAGAAATATAACACACTATAATATCTCATTACACTAATGAGATTAAGAGACTCATTCTTAAAGCGTGCTTTGAACAATTTTAATTGGGGATATGGTAGACTTCCTCAAACTAGAATGGTACCTTACTTTTCTCACCGAAATATTAATTTAAAGCAACTTTTGCTTTTGTATCTCTCAAAACTTAACTATATATTTTACTCAAATTGATTTTTGATTTCTCAGTTAACACTTAACCTTTAAAAGTATTTTCGAATTCACTATAATTCAATTTCTCTCGACTAACTTCTTTCATTCATAGGCAACCATTATCGTTAAATGGACAAATACAAAAGGACTTGGTTGCCATTTGACCAAGTATGACAAGGTATTTAAATTGCTTTGTCATAAAACTTGGATTGGTGGCGAATTTAAAAGGCAATTGGTGGCTATGTAGCTTTAATTCGTTGCTACGTTTATGAAGATTGAATCAAATTCGATCTCTTTGCTTCAATTGCCTTTGATGAATAAAAATCAAACAAATAACTATTGTAATTTCTTTTGGCCAATTAAATAAAAACATATAGCCTTTATCTTTTAGATAAACCAATAACATTAAAACAAATGGAAAAGAATTGATAAACTAAAGAATTAAATTTGTTTGATTTGATTAATAGCTGAATAAAATATATTATGAAATAATAATAATTTTATAATTTTATCTATCAACGCCTAATTTAGTATCTATACAAATTATTTGCATAATTTAAAGCATACACTAGGGAGATAAAAGTGTCAAGTCTCACTTGGCACATTTTAGATTTAACACTTAAACATTCTCCGAGAGACCATGAAATAAATAAATGATCAATTAATATAATTTAAATAAAATAATAATTATTTTATTTAAATAGTAGCTATATCCACCAATGTCCACTTTAGTACCCATATAAATTATTGAAAAAATTTGAGGTATATATTAGGTAGATAAAAGTGTCAAGTCTTACTTGGCACAATTTTAGGTTTACACTTAAACCTTAACTATTCCCTGAGAGACCCTAAAATAAATTCATATTTTCTGAAAACTTTTCGGATCGAACAATTCGATCCACGTGTGCTACCCACGTACTCAACGAGTACATTTCATTTAGTGAGACTCCCTAAGTTTATACCCATTTTGTCTCACAGAACATTTTCGTGAATCCATAATGGATGTCCCAAACACATACCTTATGGATGTCCCACACCATACAAGTTGAGGTTAATCCATATTCGTATAATCCTTCCGTCATATATATCCTAGGTGAGACCGTCAAGTCCCCTATTACTCAATTATAAATTTATCTCCTTGATTCGTATTCCAATAAACAATATTTATAAACTCATTTGCGATATTATTTATACCATAGGAAACTCTTTTTCGAGTTAAATGCTCATGGCCATAAGACTTCTTGGAATATATTCTTAAAGCGTCTAGATATCTAACTCACCCATATGAGCTGACAGATTCTATATCTACACACACCAGACTCTATAAGCATCGGACTATACCCAGCGACACCCAATGGTCAGACCATGAAAGGTCTTTAACATGTATGGAATCTAAGTATGGTGGATCACTCATAAGCCCACCGTGGTGCTCAGGTCAAAGGACCACGAATACTACTCAACTCGAGAAAACCCTCCACTGACGGATTTATGAGATATCTATTGAAGGTTTTCGTTGAGTCTTTTTAGTATCCAGTCCTTAATAAATACATGTATATCTATACGAGCTTCCATAAGCTCGTGGTTTGCTAAAATTAACCATTTGGACTATTCAGATATAGATATACACTAATCTACATAAATTGATTCCACTCGACAAATCTTGTATCGGTGAAAATAGATAAGGAACATATAATTCGAGAACATAATTGCACAATGACATTTTCTAGCAACTCTTGAAACTATTTGCAACTATGTAATTATAAATATATTCTTAGATCTTTGTCCCATTTCAAATAAAGTTCTAACTCTTTAGACCTGATATGAACTCATTCAGATCAATATAATGTCCAAAATGTTACATGCATTTTACCTAATAAAATAAATTAATGATTTAATAAAATATTTATTTATTACATAAATATAAAATTACAATATTCATACAAAGTTTGGATGACATATGAACACAAATTCCTATAATTTTTCCACTAAAAAAGGGTATAAATATTATCATCCCGCTTCTCGTAAATTTTTTATTTTAATGTATGTTACCTTTGCTAGAAAATAGCCTATCTATTTGGGTTCTCACCTTTAGGGAGATAATATAAGTGAAAATAAAGAAAATGAGCTATTTTTCTCTTACAAGCCATTTTCAGCCTAAGACCACAGTCTCACAATTCTGTCGAATTATATGATAAGGACACATTTGTCATATATTTTTTTATATTTTTATTTTGATATTTTATTATTTTATGAGAATAGATGACTATTTATGTCTATTATTGTTATTCATAGGGACTTGAACCAAATTTAAAGAAAATGCAAAGTTTTCAAAATATGAGTCCATTGCCCCAACGCCACAAGGATTTTCGCCCCAGCGCTGGAACCGTGATTGAAATAAGAAAATCAAAAAAGACGACTTGTTGAAGTCGCAACTAACGCCCTAACGCCAGACCTACATCGCACCAGCGCTCCAACGGCATCACTCCACCGCTCCAGCGGTGCAGCCTTCTACACACAACGCCCTTGTGATAGAACGCAACACTCCAGTGGTAGTACGAGTCCTAGTCCGACGAGAATTGAGATTTTCAAGCTCATATCAATCCCTATAAAAAGTCACTCGACCTCAGATGTTAAAAACCACCTAAGACACATTCAAGAATACCAAGAGTACAGAGCACGAGTTTTAGAGAGCAATAGAAGTTTAATTGAAGCAACTTTAGAGAGAGATTCAAAGTGTTCTTCGGCATCAAGAGTATCTTAGGCAACGCAATCAAGACAAATTTGACGTCTATATCGGTTTGCTATTGATTGTATCATGATTTATTATTATTTTTACTGCTGTTCTCTTATAGCCATGAACTAAATTTATTTTCTAGGGTTAATACTTGACCTCAATATGTATGCTTAATTGTCATATCTTTTGAATATTTAATAAACTTAGTTCTTTGATATTCAAATAACTTGATCTTAATGCTTTAATATATCTGTCCAATTTATGGTGAGTGAATTGATATATTATTGATAAACTCGGAAGAGGAATCATAATATTTAGACCTAGGTAATTTGATGCATGATTGTAAAGTAGCATTCAATGTTGCATATGCAAGTTTCAATTTAGGATAGGAATATACCTAAGTGGCATGTATGATTAATAAGACTTAATTTTAATGAATCTTAATTTATTACAAGTACCATAGGAATATAGGTATTTGGTAAATTAAGGTATACTTGCATGACCTTGGAAGATGCTTGTGAATACATTAGTGTCCTGATCAATAACAAAGACTAAGTGAGTTAAATATTAAAGGATTAATCATTAGAAAGCATACTGAGGGATAATATTAATCCTAGGTTTTCTCTATATTGCTATCACCTAATTCTCTTTACATTTTGTTATTGCTTTTATATTTTCTACATTCATTTTTAGATTTTTTATTTTTTTGAATAATTATTATAGAGACATAATTTTAGTACTTGGTTAGAAAGTAGAAATTATCCTTGTGGGTTCGACATTCGACTATTTAGCTAATTTATTACTTGCATACGATAGTGTATACTTGCACTCAATTTAAAATATAGAAATATCGCATCACTATACACGGCAGCCTCTTAATCAAGACTAACCTACACTTGAATCTTCCCTTGATCAACCACGTTACCAACCTCTTAACTTATCAGAATCAACCTCAAATATACCCCGATTTCTAAAAAACCTATCTTAGTCTACTCGAGGAGAAGAGAACCTGCTTCGAACTAATTGCAAGTTAAAGATTCAACTCCGGAACTAGGTATGCAATCATAATTACCTTTTCCATTTATTAATGTTTTAGATGTTCCTATAACGGTTAGGAAAGGATTTTGAAATTGCACTCCACGTCCTATTTCTCACTTTTTTATTTGGTTAAAATATTACATAAACATCATTGTTTCCTCACTAAATTAGATACCATTTCAATTCCTCAAACCTTCATTAAGGCATTTAGCGATGAGAATTAGAAACTTGCCATGAATAAGGAAATGAGTGCACTTAATAAAAATCATACATGGAAGATTGTTGATTATCCGAAAGACAAGTAACTTGTAAAATGTGAGTGGGTGTATATCAAGTTTAAAGCGGATGGGTCTTTGGAAAGATATAAAGCTAGGTTAGTAGCCAAGAGATACACTCAAATACATGAGGTAGATAATTAAGAGACTTTTGCTCTGGTAGCTAAGATGAATACACTATGCATTCTTTTATCTTTGACCGTTAATTTTAATTGGTGTTTGAAGCAATCTGATGTCAAGAATGCCTTTTTACATGGTGATCTTGAAAAAGAGGTGTATATGGAACCTTCATCGAGTTTTGAAAAATATTTCAAAAATAGTCAAGTGTACAGGTAAATAAAGGCATTTTATAGGCTTAAGCACTTACCTCGAGCTTGGTTTGAAAAATTTACAAGTGCAATGCTTGGTATTGGCTATAAAAAAAGTTAAAGGGATCATACTCTTTTCTTCAAATACGTAGTCTTGATCATATACATCGATGATATCATTATGACAGGTGATGATGATGAGGGAATTCAGAGGCTTAAGGCTAGACTTATGAAAACATTTAAGATTAAAGAGCTTAGGAAGCTCAAGTACTTTTTAGGGATCGAAGTAGCTCAATCTAAAGAAGGTATCTTTGTTTTCTAGCAAAAGTACATTCTTAATCTCCAATTAGAGACGAAAATAATGGGATGCAAGGCCATTGATACAGCAATTGAACAAAATCACTGGTTGAGTGAAGCAAGAGATGATGAAGTTATTGACAGAGGAATGTACCAGAAGCTAGTAGGGAAACTGAATTACTTGTTTCATACACGTTCGGATATTGTATATACTGTAAGTGCAACTAGTCAATTCATGCATGACCCTAAAAACATTCATCTACAAGCTATATATTGAGTGATCTGATACTTGAAAGCTACTCTTGAGAAAGAAATCATGTTTAGAAGAGGAGCAGAGATTACAATAGAAGCCTACACGAATGCATATTATCCTGGCACATTCACTAACCAATGCTCAACAATAGGTTATTATACTATAATTAGAGTGGAAACTTGGTGACTTGGAGGAGTAAGAAACAAGCGGTAATATCTAAATTAAGTGCAGAATCTAAGTTCCATGCAATGGGTTAAGGAATTTTTGAGCTCTTATGGATGAAGAAAATCTTAAAAGATTTGCAAATTAATTCGCATGGACCTATAAAGCTGTATTGTTACACAAAATCTACTATAAGCATCACCTACAATCCGGTTCAACATGATAAAATAAAACATATTAAGGTAGACCAACATTTCATTAAGGAAAAAAATTAAAAGTGGATTGATATATACCCCTTATTTTCGTACAAATAGTTAGATGGCATATATGCTTACAAAAGAATTAGACAACTTAACCTTTCCATATATTACTAGCAAGCTAGGAATGGAAAACATTTATTCTCCAAATTTATTTAGTTATTGCCTAATTGGTAGGAACTAATTTGTTTCCTAAAATAGAACATTGACTTTATACTATATTAGTGTATTGTTTATGATTAATACATAGAAGAATTTTAGTTTTTTGCTCAATAATATTAATTTAATATTAATATCAAATTGTAATTTTGGATCAATCAAGATTAAATATTACCGTTTATCTTATTAATGACTTAAATTAAGCCAGCTAACATATCAAGGGCAATTTAATAAAAGCCCCTAAAAAGTGCCAACTTAACAAAATATATTAGACAGTAGCAACTAACTTGGGTGTTTGAAAATAAGTAGGGACCTAATGAATAATTCAAGAGAGACTTGTTAAAGGAATTCAAAATAGTGAAGTAAATTGGTTAAGGTAGCCTAGTGATGACAAAAGGATTAGAGATGAAAAAAGAAATTACAGTAGCATGCTAATGGATCTCTGCCATAGCTAAACAGAAACAATAAAGACAAGGAATTGAAATTTGAATATTTGCTCAGCAGACATGGTAGTAATGCAGACAAAGACAACCCTTATACTATAGACAACTAGGATAATTTGAGAGATAAAGACACAAGGGATAGATATTGGAGATCCTATTTATCACAGAACATATTAAAGCCTTAAGATTAGGCATTATAATTTTTTACTTACCTAGGATAATGTATATAGTGATGTATTACCTAGACCTAGGCTATTTAAGGCAGAGCATTTTTTATTTGTATATATATGTACACTCTTGTAACACATTCAATTCAATGTAAAGCTTAACATTTGCTTCATTTCTATATCAATATCAATTTTCAAATTAGTATCAAAGCCACTAATGGCATTCAACTCTACTATACAGCCAAACTTCTAAAACACTACTATGCTCAACTCAACAACAATGCAATGGGCTCATTTGTTTTCTTAGCTTCCAGCAAACTCATAAACACTAATTACCTCTAGAGATCACAAGTGTTGCCTAATGTAAAGGTAAATAACTTGGTTGGCTTCATTATGGTATTATTGTGTTGTACTAAAGCACAAGTGCACATTATCATAACCAACTAATAAAAAGTAAGTAGAGTATCATTCTCAAGAGAAATTTTTGTTATTGTTATGCTAAGTACTAAAATTATGTCTTCTTACTTTTATTCAGATGATAAAAATTAAAAATAAGTAATCTAATCTAAATAAATAGAAAACTAACAATCAAGATAAGACTAAAGATAACAAGATATAATCATCAATAATAGATAAAACCTAGGATTACAACTATCCGTTGATACTTTACTTGAACCAATTTATCAATTCTCAAGTTAATCCCTCAATATAAATTGTTGGCTAAATTCCTAATATCATCCCAAGTCTTTATTGATAATTGAGTGACTAGATCTTACATCTTACCCTAACAATAACCTTTATGTTATAATAATCAAATGAGAATAAAATTCATTAAGAATTACTATATTACTACCATATATGTCATATGAGTATATGTCTATCTCATATAAAATTCATAATTGCTATGTTATGATAATATATCAAATAATTCAATGCCAACACAAAAATTCCTCCATCAAGTTTATTAATGTTCCTTAATCAATCTAATTATTGATCAAGTAATTAGAGAGCATTAAGCACAAAATAATTGAACAATTATACTATTAAGTTTATAAAAATAAGAAAAGAATTTAAATTCTCAATTACATATTGAGTTCAAAGTTGTAATCATTGATATAAAAACTTATGTCATGATAAAATAAAGAATTCTAGAGCATATTAATATTAACATAATGAAAATTTAGAAACTAGAAAAAATAAAGAGTTGAAGAGATAAAACTAATTTGTTGAATCTTTAATCTTCTTGGCTTCTCACACGCTGCGGCACTTACTTTTGGTGCCATGACATTGGGGACACTAACTTTAGCATCATGGCATTAGTATAGTAGCAAAATTTTTGTAGTTGAGTACTATAGTAATCTACAATAGTAGATTACTATAACAAATTTGGTCTTTTTTGCTTTGTTTTCTCTGAATTTTCATCTCAAATAACTCCGTTGACTTTAAAACTACAAAATAATAATAAAGCATATAAAATGCATAATATTCAGGCTTAAAATCTAATTTAGGCCATTAAGAAGGGCTTAATGGCAATCGCTCAGTATTACAAGAAAATGAAAGGTTTTGTTAAAGCACTAGGATGTATTGGATGTTCAATCATTGATGATGAATTGATTTGTCACATACTTGGATGTTTAGGCAGTACTTATGACTCAGTATTTGTAAATGTTACCTCAAGTATTTGTAAAATGAAAGGTTTTGCTAATGCATTAAGATGTGTTAGGTGTTTAATCACTGATGATGAATTGATTTATCACATACTTGGATGTTTAGGCAGTATCTATGACTCATTATTTTTAAATGTTACCTCAAGTATAGATAAGCTTTCTCTTACTAATGTCTATGCAATTCTACACAACCAAGAGAACAGGTCTAAGGTGAACTCTACTAAAGACATCTATTAAGCAAATGTTACTTTCAATGCCAAATTTACTCAAGCCAACTAGAATTCAAAGTAAAATTGGCAAGGGAAGGGAAAAACCAACATCTTCAAGAATGTTTTCACTCAAGAAAACTACAAGAACACTAACTTTCAGTAATCCATAAATAATAAAGGAAAAGATAAACCTCAGTCAACTACAAGCTAGGAGATCACTATAGTTTATCAAATTTGTTTCAAGCCCAAGCATAATGTTACAGATTTCTAGCACAGGTTTAAAAACGATTTTGTTCCCAAGGTGAACAATAATTAATATGCAAGAAGAGTATTTATAACAGACATTGACAGTAAAGATGATTGAATATGGTATCCTAATAGTAGGGCTATAGATCATTATGTCACCAGCAACTTGAACAATATGAACATCAGCAGCGAATACAAGTGCAATTAGAAACTAACTATAGGTAATGGCCAAAACCTACTCATTGCAAATATTAGACAGACATCTATTCCTATGCATTCACACTCATACATTCAACACTTAAAGTTGTATGATATCTTACATGTGCTTGAAATTAGTAAAAAATTGATAAGCATCCATAAAATAACCAACAATAATAACATAACCTTGGAATTTAACAAATCTTGATGTGTTATGAAAGATAAGAAATAGATTAATGTTGTGCTTTTGGCACTGGCTAAGAATAGGTTATATTAATTGCAGTGCTTGCCAAGTTCATAAAAAATCTTACCAGTTTCCCAATCAAGTCAAAAGTCCTCAATTATTAATGTCTTATTTTCAGTGTCTATGTTTTCCTATTGTGCTTATGAAGTAGATCATTCTAGGTCTTATAGTCCTAACAATGATAAGTCATATCGCTCCTTGAGAAACAAAAGCATTGAAGTCTTGCATAAGAGGTTAGGTCACCTTAATGTTATAGTTCTCAAGGGGTACTATCTAAATGTAAGGAGTTCTCTAAATTCAATAAAAGTGTTGTAGTTCAATCACTTCCTTTTTGTTTAGTATATGAGCATGAAAAACTTTATAAAATGACATTTTATAATACTACAACCAAAACCAATATGCCACTAAAAATAATGCATGTTGATCTTTAGGGGGCCAGCACCTCGAATAAATGTTATAGATACTATATTGCCTTGGTAGATGATTACACCAACTTCACTTAGATTTATCTATTAAGAAATAAATATAAGACACTACAAACTTTAAAAAACAAATTGAAAAATTATTTAACTTAAGCATCAAGACACTGCAGTGTGATATAGAAGGTGAATTCATTCCTCTTGAAAACTTTCTAAAACAAGAAGGCATAAACCAAAGGTAGTCATATCCTTATACTTATCATCATTATAGTAAGGTAAAAATGAAGCATTGGAACCTCACTCAGATTGCTCTAACACTATTGTCTCTAGTAAATATGTCCATTCGATGTTGGTGGGAAGTTGTTCATACTGTCTCATTAATAGGTTGCCTACTATTAGATGAGGGAACAAGTCATCATATGAAATGCTTTTTGGTTAAACCTGACTACACATTAGTTAAAACTTTTGAATGTGAATGCTACCCCTACTTGAGACCTCATAATAGAAATAAGTTCAGTTACCATACATCAAAATGTATCTTTATAGGTTACAGTTTAAAGCATAAAGAATACATATGTCAACACTCATCAAGAAGGGTTTACATTACAAGGCATGTAGCCTTCAATGAAGATGTTTTTCTCTTCCACTTAGACCCTGAATTCATAAGCTACAATTATAAGTTTCTAAATAAATCCTTGTCACTGAGTCAACAATTCATCTTTATTGAATCATTTGTAGAGCCTCATACCACAAACACTGTAGTTGATTGATCTTTAAACTTGGCTACTGTTCTAGATACTAATGGCACTTCAAAATCATTACAACATCAAAACTTTGATACTTCAGTCATACATCAGCCAGAAAACCCTGATATTTCACCCACTCTTTAACCTGAATTTAAACCTACAACACTGCTCTCAACACCATCACAAAAGCTGAGTGCCTAAATCTTATGCCATTGCATCCCATGATCACTAGATCCAAAGTTAGCATCTTTAAAACTAAGGTGTATATGAGCCTGGAGAATGAGACTGTTAAAACTCCCATTTCAACTAAAGGAGCACTTCAGAATTTAAAATGGAAAAAAAGGAAATGCATAAAGAATTCAATGCCTTGATCAGAAACCACACTTGGACATTGATACCCTACTTTTACAAGAAAGAAAATTGTTAGAACAAATGGGTCTATAAGGTGAAATAAAGATTAGATGGTTCATTTGAAAGACATAAGGCAATATTGGTGACCAAGGGCTTTCACCAAACTCTAGAAATTTACTTTTATAAGAATTTAAGTCATATGGTAAAATCCTACACAATTAGGATTGTGTTGTCTTTAATTCTAATGAATGATTATAAACGAAGGCAGATTGACATCACCAATGCCTTCCTAAATAGAGAACTGTGCCTAAACCAACCTTATTATATATGTGCCAATCATAAGCATTTGAGAATCTAAAGAGGCCTAACTATATGTACAAGCTAAAGAAAGTTATCTATGGGTTAAAACAGGCATCTAGGGCCTGGTTTGATAACTTGAAAGGTTCACTGGTTAATTGAGGATTCAAGAGAACCAAGTCCTATATCTCTTTATTTATAAGAAGAAAAGGAACTAAATTACCCTATTATTGATCTATGTTGATGATATAATAATTACATGAAGCAATGATGAGGCAATTATAAGTAATCCACTTCATACTTACTGGGTAGCTTGAAGGAAAATGCTGAGATACCTAAAAGAAACCTCACATTATAGCTTAAAGCTGAAGAAACCATCTAAACTATAGTTAATTGCATTCTCAGATGTAGATTAGGGATTTGATACCGATAATAGGAGGTCTGTTAATGGATATTCTAGTATTTTTTGGAGAAATCTTAGTATCATAGAGCTCTAAGAAACAGGAAGTGTTTGCCAGATCAAGTATTGAGTCTTAATACAACCACTTGCTTATATTAGTGCAAAAATTAATTAGATCTTCTTATTATTACAAGAACATGGCTTAACCATGCCTAGAACACCAGTAATATAGACTGGTAACAACAGTGCAACTTCACTGGCATCAAATGCAGTCTATGATTTAAGAACCAAGCATATAGAGATAGATATTCATTTCTTTAGGGACAAAGTGAACAATGGAGAACTAAAAATTCAATTTGTTCCCAGCACTGAGTAATTTGTAGATATACTTACAAAGCCATTTAGCCTTGACAGATTCAATTACTTAAGGACCAAGCTTCATGTTCTTCTAAGAACACTTAACTTGAGGGAAGATGTCAAAGGATATACTTACAAAGCCACTTAGCTTTGACAGGTTCAATTACTTAAGGATCAAGCTTCGTGTTCTTCTAAAAACACTTAACTTGAGGGAAGATGTCAAAGGAATTTGAAATAGTGAAGTAAATTAGCTAAGTTGGCCTAGTGATGGGAAAAGACTTAGAAATGAAGAAAGGAATTGTAGTAGCAAGCCTGATGGAGCTCTACCATAAGCAGACAAAAACAATGAAGACAAGGAATTGAAATTGCAATATTTGCTTAGCAAGAATGGCAACAATGAAGACAAAGATAGCCCTTGTACTAAGGACAACTGGCATTATCTGAGAGATAAAAATACAAGGGACAAAGATTGGAAGGCCTGAATTTGTTACAGGTCATATTAAAACTTTCAGATTAGGCAACATAATTTATTACTTACCTAGGAAGAATGAATGCAGTCATGTATTACTTAGACTTAGGCTATTGTAACATTATATATATATATATATATATATATGTATGTACACTCTTGTAACATATTCAATTCAATACAAGCTTAACATTTGCTTTATTTTCATATCCATATTAATTCTCAACTAGGCTAGTTTTTTTTTTATGTAGATTTTTCAATTATCCGATTTTATATATTTTCAAACATGTCTAAGTAATTGTACTTTCATATTATTATGATACCAACACTCAAAACATATTTATATCAAAGTAAAAAGGTTATGCTAACCAAGCATCCATCTTCTCTTGTCTTTTTCACCCTTCAATTTTTTTTTCTAATTTTTTTCTCTAACACATACTTTTTATTATGCCAACAAAATACATGTTCTCACTTTTTTTTCAAAAGAAAATAATGTCACCACACATATGAACTAAACAAAAAGAACCTTTCCTTTCAAATCATCTTCAATCTTATACTTCTTATCACAATGCTGGCATATGTTTGCATTGATTTTTACAGCTCATTTTAATTATGATATAGAACTATAAATATTTATATTATCATAGTAGTTGTATTGTGTCATGACAATGGCTAGTTCACTAGTAAGGCATAGTATTGTTTCAATTTTCCATGCCTAAATTTTTGAACAAGTTGATTTTAGAGTTTTTGAAGGAGGATACAGGACCTAAAAGTGTGATATCTTTTAATGAAGGGTTTAAATGATGAGGAGACGACAGTAAAAGAGGAATTATTTTTCAAAAAAATGTTATAAATTTTGTTATGAGGAGGAGGTAATATTAAGAATAATGTTGTGTCTGAAACTTTTGTATCAACCACGTACCACGAGATCTTTTTAAAGGTAAGCAGATGTTTACATAAAGCGAAATTAAGTACTTGGTAACAAAAATTTCAAACAGAAATATAAGGGTATAGGTAAAAAAAAATAAGAACTGTAGATGCTTTTTTTGGTAGTTTTATTTTTAATAAATTTGAAACATAATTCGCTACATGAAAAATAAGTAAATTAATGAAGATTTATATAAATAAAATAACAAATTTAGTTTTCTCTAATATCTTAGGAAGCAAATGGAAGACAAAATTTGGAAGAAAAAATGATTGTCAACTGTATTATTTTAAATTTAATGCAGTTTAATTGATCTACTTCTGGTCAAAGGGATATATATGTGTGTGAGAGAGAGATTAAGTTTCATTTTCATAACTTGCGGTACATATGATAGATGCCACTTTGTGTTATAATTTTAACCTAAAGTCTACCCTAATGAGTTGTTAGTTCACGATTCTGGTAAAAACATTCTATCAGTAGTTGTGTCATGGATAAAATGTTAAAGTGATTATTTTCTAATTTTTATAAAGAAAAATGAATATTTAATTTTCAATAACAATAGCACAAGTATCTACTCTTACAAGTTAATTATATAGACAAATTTATTCCGATCAACTAACATGGCACAAGCTCAATTTTTTATTACATTAATTTTTTTTTTTTTATTCTCTTAATAATATCATGTAATGTCAATTTGTATGAATAAATTTTTACTATTATTTTGTATATGCTATTAACTCCGTATTCATTCTCTTTGCCTTAGTCCTAGTCTTTCTTTTCTTATTTTTAAAGATTGGATTTAAAGAAAATATAAAGTGTCTATAATATCTTATTGTATTTTATATCAAAAACAATTTAAGCAAAATTAGGGAGTTGTTGGTGGCGGTTCGACGACTATCCAACGATCACTTTTAATTTATTTTCTAAATTTTTTTATTACATATGTTATATTAATCAATAATATTATTTAATTACATAAATATGTATATAAAATATCGATTGCTTAGAACTCAATGATGATTGAATATTCTCAACTATTTATTTTGTTTTATTTATAAAATATTTAGTAATTAACTAAAAATATTTTACAATCTTTTTCTTGTAAATTAATAAATGTAACTTAATAAATATGAGTTCATTAATTATTCAAAATTAAAATAAATTTATATATAATTATATTGTGATAAAATAAATTCTCGATATTAACAAAGATGAACAGAGAATTTATCTTATCATGATCCAGTCCTATATAATTAATATTATATAAAATTCTTTCATTTTTTATGTCAACAGAAAATGATTCGAATAAGACCATTAAACGAAATTTTCATTTTCATTTAAACTAACGACTATTCTAGATTATTATACCTAAACTCAATTATATATATATATATATATTATACTAATTTTAAGGATACATATAATAATCAAGAAATTTCATGATATTTGAATAAAAGAATAATTTAAGATTACAAAATATCTAAAAGAATAACTAACCTCTATTATTAATTTCAACAATATCTAAATACAAATAATCATATTTTAAGGACACACTCCTAATAGTTGAATCTGAACTCTGGGCTAATTCCTCTCAAAGTTAGGCTTTACATGAGTTGTTTGAGCCATTTAGATAATGGGCCAACATATTGTTGGATATTGAGTGTGTGACATATGAGTGTATACATAATTTAAAAAATTAACTACACACAGCGGAAGCATGTTACAAATACACCCAATTTAACAATTAATTACATATATCACATATATGGTCAAGTATAACTATTATACAAAATACATATGATGAACAATTGTATTAAAATATTATATAAAAACACTTACCTAATGAAGGTAGCTTTACAAATTCTTCAAGTCCTTCAACAATCCATATAAGGGCTCACCTTGAAGTGTATGTTAAACAATTCTAGTCCATAATGGTTTGGTATGATTAAGGAACTAGAATGGTATCTTAGTTTTAGAATTTTCAACAACATGTATTCAAACTCTTTTAAATAAAATTTTATTTCTTAAATGGAGATGGTAAATATGTTACATACAACTCTTGTATTAATTAGAAATATTTAACATACAACTCTTGTATAATTCTTAGAAATGATTTCCACATGATAATTATTTTGAATAACTCTTTTCTAAAATAATTATCTTTTTCTTCATTTTCATTTTGTTCATTAGCCATCCATTAGAGAAGTAGATGAACAGAAGTTTGTTTATTTTTCTAACACTTGAAGAACAAAACTCAAAATTCTCTCACTTACCTATTCTTCTTTGCCATTGCCGAATTCCCTCTCCAAAATTGAATGAATGAATTCAATTGTTAGCTAAAAATCATTTTTGTTTATTCAACACTTTGATTAAACAAAAATAAGTACTCCACCAATTTTATTGTTAGTCTCCCACTTTAGATTTATTTAACCAAGCACTAGAATATTGGTCACATAAATTAATCTTTACTTAACAAATATAATTCTTTAATTGTAATGAGTAAATAAATGGTCAACATCTAGGCCCCTCATTGTATTAAAATACAATGTCATGATCTATATATATATTACAATATTATCTAATAATATATAATTTAATTATTCAAAATAATTTTAAATATTTACTTTTTATCTTACTAATTTTTACTACTAAGGTTAAATAGTAAAATGAAGGTAAAATTAAATCATGGATCAAATTGTGCCACTTGTCAATATCCTATTAATTAACAACCATTGTTAATTAATTGAATAATATACTTAACAATTAAGTCTTGACAAATGTATATCCCAAGAGATCTCGAAACAATTATTCTATTTTGTTAAAATTTATTGGATTGAATTATTCAATCTAATCCACTACCCTAGTGCGCAACGAGTACACTTCATATTATGAGACTCTCTAGGTCCACACCTGATTTGTCATATGGAGCTCCTTCATACATCCGTGAACGATGTCCCACGCACACGTTACAGATATTACAAATCAACATGTTAGACCATGCAAGTTGAGGTTATTACATATTCGTATAATCTTTCCATCATTTATATCCTTGAAGAGCATAGATATAGATCATCACTGTCAAATCTCTATTTGCTCAACCATGAACTTAACTTCAGGTTTATATTTCATTAAATAATATCCACAAACACCATTGTGATATTGTTTATTCCTTCGGAAAATATTTTTTGAGGTTTATGCTTGTGGCCACAAGACTTTTTGAAATACAATCTCGGAGTATTAGGATATACAACCCACTCATATGAGCTGATGGATCCCATATCTAGGCACACCGGACTCCATGAGCATCGAACCATACCCAGCGACACCCAGCGTTCAGACCATGAAAGGTTTCTAACATGTGTAGAACCAAAGCATAGTGGATCACTTACAAGCCCATTGTGGCGCTCAAGTCAAAAGACCACAAATACTACTCAACTGGAAGACCTTCCATTGACGGCTTCATGAGATGTCTATTGGATGTCCTCGTGAGTCTGTTCAATACCCAGTCCTCACTGAATACCTGGATCTCTATACGAGCTTCCACTAAGCTCATAGTTTGCTAAGACTAACCATCTGAACCATTCAAATATAGACATATACTAATCTATATTAATGAATTCCACCGATAGACCCGCATCGATGAACTTAGATCAGGAACATTGTATTTGAGAACATACTTGCATAATGACATTTTCTAGTACCATTTGCAACTCCTTACAGCTATGTCATTACTAATATATTCTCAGATCATTGTCTCATTTCAGACAAGACTCTAACTCCTTAGATTTCGCTAACTATATGAACATACTAACTCTTAACATCACTAGCTCTTAGCACTACTAACTCTTAGTACTTTTAACTATTAGCGCTGCTAACTCTTAGCACCAGATCTGAACTCCTTCAGATCATACAATGTTTGAAACGTTACAAGTATCTTACCATTTAATAATAAATAATACTAACAATTTTATTAAAAATGATAATTGTATAAATACTATTATTATATATTTATATAAAATGGGATGACATGTAAATACAAATTCTAACACATATGTCTCTACAAGTAAAGGAGTATGTAAAAGCATTCAAACGCACTTCTTTATTTTTCAATCAGTGAGTGCTAAATATTTTTTTAAAAAGCCTTTTCAAGTTTCATTTATGGTCTTAAGGAATGGGTGAACCCTCAAACCATAATTTAAGGATGGCTTTGGCTTTTGAAGAAGTGTGAATATTCTCTCAGATTCACAACACTTTTAAAGAAAGTGTCTTACATGCTTTGACTTCTAAAAAAGTGTGAATAATTTTTAATAGTTATAACACTTTCAAAAAAAACATCTTACACATATAAATTTTGGCTTGAAAGCTCGTAACTATCAAAAAAGACTAATTTTTTTGTAGGGATCTCAAGTATGAATAAAACTTCCAAAAACAGTCACCAAAATTTTGTGTAATCAAAATTTTGTGTAATTAAGTAAACTAAAAATTAGAAAAGAAAGTCTTCTTTTTCTTGTTTTCCCGATTTGTAGGGAACAATTAGTGCAATTGTGAGATTCGCATATAGGAAGTCGTCCTTGAATTTATAAAATTAGCTTTGGAGATTTAGATATAGAATTTAGCGATAAAGTCGCTCGATGACAAATTGTGGTGACCGATTTGGATTTTGATCTCTTTTCGATGATTCCAATAACAGATGGTAGCAGGAATCACATGGAAGGGTCGGAAGGCTTTGTCCAAATTAGTCAGAGGCTTTATTGGAAATTAACAGTGACTAAAATGGTGGGATTAAAAGGGTCAATGACCGATCAGGTTTTATTTCATTTTCACTGATTTCGGCAGTCGAAAGTGGCAATAATTGTAGACAAAGGTCAGCCTACACTTTCGGAGTTGCTGGATAGGCTCATCGGTAATAAATGACAACTGAAGCAATAGTCTATGGACACTACACATAAGCTTGTCCTCTATCCTTTTTCTTTTCTCTATCTTCTCTTTTTTTTTTTACTTTTTTTTTCTTTCCTTCTTTCTCTTTCCTTTTTTTCCTTCTAATTTTAATATTTTCTTTTTCTCTCTCTCTTTTTTTTTCTTTCTGATAAATGCATGCTCTTCGATCCTTTCTTCTTCTTCTTTTTTGTATGCATTCAATCCATGCATGGTTCGGGCTTCCATGGCTGTCAATTTTTTATTTCTCTTTTTTAATTTTTCGGACTTTAGTTTCTTTTTCTTTTTTTGATAGCTCTTTGGATACGTTGACTTTTTGTTTAAAATATTCTCATATAAAATACCATTGAAAGCTCTAAAGATTGGAACTTCACGAATTATCCTCCCTTCATGAATACTCTTTGAATTTACTTAAATTGTATAATTCTCTTGCAAAAAAAAGTTCCAAATGCTTAAGTTAATATTTATTTTAAAAAATAGAGTACTTTATGTGTAAAGTATTTCAACGACAAATAGATTGCTCTAAATACTTGAATGTTCAAAACTAAATGAATTGGATTATTTAATATTGAATAATTTTCTCTTTCATGAATTGAATCAATTGCAAATAAAATGAATTGAATGAAAGTGTGTTTGATGAATTGAATAATATACATCTGAATGAGTTATGGACAAAGTTGTCTGCTTATTTATAATGTGCAAATTTTAATCCCGTTGAAAGTATAAATCTCAACCTTCTTCAGATTATACATGCATGTAATTAAATTTGAGTTAATTAAGAATTCTAATTCATTCATAAAGTCACCATCAAATAAAAAGATTTAAGTGAAATTCTTTCACTTATGAAAAAAAAATTTTTATACAAAATAACAATTCATTGATTAAAATTTGAATAAGATTCAAAATTTAATCTCTTTGTGCTTTGTCATTGATAAGCATAAAATGTACCTATTATTTTCACTTCCTTAACTTGTTGAATTTCTCATCCTAATAAGAATATTAGGCTTTTTATATATTTTATCGTTATTTTGTAGATTTGAAGTCAATTGAGCAATTAGGGATGAAAATCTAAAAACAATAAGGCAAAATATCAAATTTGCTATAATACCCTGCTACAATGAATTGCTACACTATCCTGTGAATAGCGATTTGCTACAATAAATCGCTGAGCGATGAATAGTACTTTTCCCCAGCTAAAATTCTAAAACCCAAGACATCTGCAACACCAAGTGAACAGTGTGCGTGAACAGTATCTTATGAACACTAACCGCGCTACAGTGACTTTCATCCTCGCGATGAACAATGCAATTTTCTTAAACTTAAAAAAAATATAACTCCAAGACTCTAATCAATCCCTATATATAGACCAATCGTTTTAGACCTCAAAGAACACACAACTTACAGCTCTTAGAGCCACAACACATAGAAGAAGAGTAATTTTAGAGAGAGAAGTAAGGAGAATTCAAGAAAATAAGGGATTATTGACGAATATTTGACATATCAACTAATTGCAAATTGACATTTATATTGATTTACTTTTAGTTGTATCATGTTTATTTTATTTTTTAGGCATAAAATTTTTATTATCATGAGCTAAATTTATTTTTTAGAGTTATTACTTGAACTCAATATGTGTGCTTAATTATTAGATCTTTTTAATATTTATTTGAATTCAATTATCTATTATTTAAATTATTTATTCTTAATACTTTATTATATCTGATCAATATTATGAATAATTTGGTAATACTTTGATAAACTCGAAAGAGGCGTCATTGTATTTAAACCTAAATAATTTGATATATAATTGTAAAGTGACGTTCAAATTAGGATAGAAATATACCTAATTGGCATGTATTGTCAATAAGACTTAATCTTAATAAATCTTGATTTATTACAAGTATCATAGGAATATAAGTATTTGGTAAATTAATGTATACTTGCATGACCTTGAGAGATGTTGTGAATATATTAGTATCTTGACCAATAATAAGAATTGAAGGATATAAATATAAAATATTTAATCTTTAAAAAACATATTGAAGATAATAATTAACCCTAGACTTTTTCTATCTTGCTATCTTCATATTTTATTTTACTTGTGTTATTTATTTTCTACACTTATATTATTTGTAATTTGAAGATTTGATTTTTTTGGGTTATTACTTGAAAGATACAATTTTAATACTTGATAAAAAATAAAATTTATTACTGTGAGTTTAACATCCAACTTAAAAGTCCATTTATTACTTGTTATAATAATATATACTTACGCTTAATTTTATGCTTAAAATACACACATCAATCATGACTTACACTACATATTTAAGAGATCTATGAGTTAGCGGATCTAATTACTTAGCATATTTAATCTGAAATTTAGGTTGAATCTTCTCAAAAATTGAGTTTTGTGAAACTGTTTAAACCACTTAGATAATTGGCCCAACAGGTGTAAATGACAAAAAAAAAACTAATCTTAAATATACAGTAACATTATGCAGTTCTATTAATGTAATAATCAAAGATGATAATAATTTAACAACAATTTTTTTTGTCCTTTAAGTTTGGTCAAATAAAAAATTTCCTTCCAAATAAATTTGAAATATTCATTTTTTCTGATTCATTAAAATTTTTTGTTATAATAATACTATATTTACATAATTAAAATATAAAATTTATATTTCAATTGACGTGGTATCTATTATATCCAATATTAATTGATATCATATAATTACCATATGAATGAGAATTAAAAGATCAACAATTAATTAACAATTTCTAATGTAATAACTGAAATTTAAATAAAATTTAGTTTTCAAAAGAATTTTACAACTAAAGATTACAAAAATATTTAGACAACTGTAGACGCAGGCTGCCATCACCACTAGTAGCTCTTTGTTCACTACTGCCTTTGGTCCTCGTTCACTACAAAAATATCGAATCACCGTTTATATATCAGAATTAAAGCTTTTGATCTATGCAATAGTGGTGGACTTTTTTTCAACGGAGCACCAACAGTGGAGGAAAAGAGACTTTTGGGGTGGCAATAACCATGATCGCCACTTTCTAAACCTCTTTTCATTATTTTTGGGTATTTAAATGTTAAAAATGACCCCTTCAATACGTAAATCATGAAATTTAATGTATGAAAATGTCCTTGGTTTGTCTAAATTTATAGCCAAAAAGTATTGGACCATTGTGCTGGTGATATTTTGGCAATTGATTTAGATTTTTTTTTTAAAAATAATTATGACAATGAAGCAATCACGAACTGCCACGTACAGATGATATGAGGACTTAGTTAAATGCATGTTTAATTGGACTTCTTTATGACCGAAATAGTTTTTTTAATACTAAACATTCTTCTCAATTTTTTTTTATAACATTTAATTATAATTAAAAAAGATCTTTTATAAATTAAAAAAATTATTTTATTTCTACTTATAAAAATTTAAAATTTAAGTTTTAGGAGTAAAATTTTTTTAAATTTTTTATATATTTGTATATTAATACATATATCTTAATAATATTTTTTTAATTTTATAGTATAACCTTAATAAAAATAAATCTTATTTAACTAATATATTTTTAACGTTTAGTTGAAAGATATTGTATCTCTATATCTCTACAATTATTATATTTTTATAAAATTTTCTACTAATTTGTTTTTGTCATAAGTACATACTATTTTTTTTTATTTTATACCAAACAAAGTAATTTATTTAATTCATTAATTGCAATGTATTAATTTTACTTAAATTCTTATAAATTTAAATTTATTGATATCTAGAGTTCCAACTATTTTAGCCATTATTTTATAACGATCCCAAGACTAAATTTTATTACCAATCCTTTTTGTGTTATCTATGAAATTACATTAGTTAAAACAATAAGATTTAACAAAAATTTAAACTTTAATGTGCTTGTTAGTTAAACCTTAATATTGTGAATTTTGAAATGTTTGTCGTCGCCATTCATGCTCTATTGTGATTTTTGAAATAGAATCACCAATAAATTTTTATTTTATTTTATTTTATATAAAAATATTATATTTTTTATAATTTAAATATAAACTTTATTAAGTATTTTTTTTATAATTCAATAACAGATACACACCACCAGGAAGATAATTCCCCTTCTTTGAAGAGGAGATTTTTAACAATATTGATCTCTACTTTACAAATTTTGCTTTTGAAATCTCTAGTTAAAAAGTCTAAAGAAACGAGCCCAAAGCTTTACAAGAAGATTATGTTAGTACTCTTGCAACATCTAGATCAATAGATGTTAGGATTTTGGTAATTCAAAATTATGTTTGAGTTGAAGAATAATGAGGAGTTGACACAATGACAAGTACGCATTAGACATACGAGAAATAGAAAGCCAAAATTGAGGAGGGGTGAGAAAGCAGAAAGGAGACTGATTCTAGGTCTCGGTGTCGCTTTAAAATTGCCTTGGCATTGCGGCGACAACTTACGAGAAAAGTCTTATTTTGGCTTAGATTGCGTGTTTCAATCATTTTTGAACTCCCTTTTATGTGTACTCATATTTCAATAAGAAATAAGGTTTTTAAATATTATTTAGAGACTATATAAACCCTTGTAATTTATTAGAATTGGGAATGCATCTACAAGGGAGAGAATAGAGGGCTAGGGGCAGGCCTAAGGCACTAAGTAAGAGTACCATAGGAGTGCTTGAATCCTGAGTGCGTGAGATAGCACTGGATAGACCCTTTAGGAGCTCGTCTATTGTTATATTTCTTAGAATCTCTTATGTTAGGTCTTTATAACCTAGAATTCTTTATGAACTAGTTAATAAAAGAAGTAGGGGTCTAGTGATCTATCATGGACGTAAATGGTTATTATTGAACCGTATATATTTTTGTACCTTATGTGATTGATTGTTATCTCTACTTTATAGTTGATCTTTATTATTCTTATTTTTCTTGTGAGTGAAGTCTTCCACAAACACTAAGGTAGTTTTAAAGTGCTAAATACCAAGTCATTGAGGTATTAAGACACCAACAACACTAACAAGCAAAATTAAAGCCCTAGTTAAGGTCAGTTAATATGTATAGATTATTCAACCTTGGGGATTCACAAGTATAAAGATAAAAGAATTGAAAAAATGATCAAAGCCTAATAATGTAGTAGACTTGACTACAAGGAGAATGGCTGAAAATATAGATTGAAGAGAAATTAGAAACGAAGGCAAAGAAGAGTGGAGGTATTGCAATTAGTTTGTAAATAGGACTTGAAGTTGCATAATTCTTTTGAAGGCTTTTAAAAGAAAGAATATGGAAGGTATTTAAAAAGCCTGTCAGTGAGAAGTACAGTTAAGGTTATGTGCTTAATAGCAATGCTATAGGGGCTCAACATAAAGTTGTTAAGGGGATGCATACCAAAGGCAGTATTGAAAATTATCCCATTGGTGTGACAATGGTAAAAAAAAAATATATGGTAAGAGGGAAGATCTAGCTATAGAAGTATTGTAATGGTGTAATGAATAACACTAGAGAGCATACATAGATTAATGTATGTCTATATCTGTAAGGTACAGTTGGTTATTCCTAGCTGATCAAGATCTTGGAGATTGTATAGGCATACAGGTATTTAGTTAGGACTGAGTACTTAACAGACTCATGAGGACTCCAATAGACATCCTATATTGCCATCAATGGAAGGTCCTCTTGAGTTGAGTAGTATACATAGTCCTCTGACCTGAGCATCACGATGGGCTTGTGAGTGATCCACCATGCTTTGATTCCACGCATGTCAGAGACTTTTTATGGTTTGATCGCTGGCTGTTGCTAGGTATAGTCCAATATTCATAGAGTCCAGTGCGTGCAGATATGGGATCCATCAACTCTCATAGGGAGTGATATATCTAGATGTTCTAAGATAGTAACTCAGAAAAGTCTTATGACCGTAAGCAGTTAATTCAGAAAGGTGTTTCCATGGGGTTAAACAATATGACGAGTTTTACTCGTATTGTACTATTGAGATACCATTTTGGAGATAAGTTTATGGATAAACATATGAGAATTAGACGGTGTGGATTTATGTCCCCGCACATCTAAGATATATATGATGGAATGACTATACGTAAGCATTGTAACCTCAACTTGTATAGTTCAACGCGCTGATTTATAATATTCGTGACATGTGCGTGGGGCATGGCTCATTGACTTATGGAATAGTTTTATTTGAAGAATCGGGAGTGAACTTAAAAAGTCTCACAATATGAAGTGTACCCGTTGTGCACTGAGGCAGAATACTGGATTAAATTATTTAATCTAGTAATATCCAACGTTACCATGAAAATGTGTGCATGTACGTATTTAAGTGTTAAATACAACAATTAGTCAATAATTATTATTTACTAATTGTAAAATAACACGTGACGCATTGTGGATCCTCGGTTGAATTATTAAATGTGAAATTTGGTGAAACCTGTTAAGAGGTATACTTGGTAACTATTCAATAGGGGTAAAATAGTCATTTCACACTTTAATTATTTAAATATTAAATAATCAAAATATATCTAATAAAATATATTATTTTATTAATAATAATAGAATATATATAATGCATGATAGTTGTCGAGCATTATATATATAATATTATTATTTTATTTATTTATTATTATTTTTTACCACCTATTGCATTTATATGAATATTATATTATAATATTTATTTTTTATTGAAAATGAGATATATATATATATGTGTGAAAAATTTGAAACGGAAATGTGTAATAAGAATTGAAAAAGAAAAGGAAGTTTAAAGTGTTAATTTTCCTTAGCATTTTCGTTCTTTGCTCTTTAAAAGGAGAAGCAATTGTTGCTTCTATTTTCTTCTTATTTTGCATTGTGAGAAAGATAGAACAAGTTTAGAACCGATTATTTGAGATTAAGTGTTAATTTTATGTTGGATTAAGTAACTATTGTTCTAACTTATCAAGCCCACCAAGTTAATAACTAAAACTGACCACGAGTATAACTCTTGGCGAACTCCAAAAGATTACATGTAAAACGTTACACGTACTAGTAATTTCTCAATTTTATCATTTATATATTAATTTGATTAATATATGATAAGTGTGTTAATTATATGTTTTATAATTCTGTTGCGCTAAAATATGTATTAGATGCGTATTTTACAATAAATACACTAGCACATGCATACACCTGTACACAGTTAATCCCCTACGGTTAACACTAAAGTAATTGAGCATTAGCTTTGATGATACTTGAAAAGCTTCTTAAAGAGATTTTAAATTTAAGAGGGGATTGTTGAGATTTTGGTGATTCAAACTCATGTTTGAGTTTGAGTTTGATTTTGAGTTGAAAATAATTGAAAAGTTAACACGAGGACAAGTAGGCATTGGACGTACGAGAAAAGGATAAAAATAGTAAACCGAAAATAAGGAAGGATGAGAAGGTGCAAAAGAGATAGATTCCAAGTCTCGGTGCAGCGACGCCACTTTCAAATCACTTTGGTGTTGTGATGCCACTTTGAAATCGCCTTGGCGCTGCTAGTACCAACTTATGAGAAAAGTCTTGTTTTATCTTGAATTACATTTTGGTCAATTTTGGACTCCCATGAACTCTTATTCTAATTAAAAAAAAAAGTTTCTAAAGGTTGTTCAAAGTCTTATAAACCCTTATAATTCATTAGAATTAAGAATGCATTAACAAGAGAAATAATAGAATGCTAAGGGCAACCTTAGGGTGTTGAGTGCGCAAAAAAAGATGCCGTAAGGGCTTGAGTGCTGAGTGCTCGAGATAGCACTAGATAGATCCTTTAAAAACTAATTTATTATTGTATTCATTAGGTTTCTCTTGTGAGAGTTTTTTGTATATAAAAAAACTGATAAAAGAAGCGAGAGTCTGGTAATCCATTGTAGATATAAGCAATTATTATCAAACCATGTATATTCTTATATTTTATATGATTGATTATTATTTCTATTATATGATTGATCTTTAATATTCTTGTTTTACTTATAGGTAAAATTTTTCGTAAAATATTTAAGTAATTTTATAATATTAAATACCAACTAAAAAAGTATTAAAATACGAAAAACCTTAATCAGTAAAATTAAGTCAATGTTAAAATTGATTACCCTAACAACAGAAATTTCTAACATACTATAATAAAATGAATATTTTAAATTTAATTAAAAACTGAAGTTTTCATTTGATCAAACTCGAGGATTATAAAATATAAAAAAAAGAAGTTGCGTCTAAAAAAAAAAATCAAATGCATAAGGCGATCTATTATCCTCCTAATTAATAACCGCGAAAAAGGGGATTAGTGGTAAAAACGTTAATACAAATATCTTGATAAAGTAAATCCAATAAGAGCTAAAGAAAAAAATTGAATGTGATCACAATATTGACCAACAGCAGCACAAGCACAAAGTACAAAATAGTGAAATACACAAACATTTAGAAGCACGAGGGATCAATTGTAGGCGATTTGTCCACACACAATAAATTTAACAATAAAAAACTAATGGGTCACTTATTTTAGGAGAAAATGGTAGCTAATGAAAGATAACGAAGTATTTTTTTTTTTTTTTAATTTAAGATAACGAAGTATTTTATATAAAAAAAAAGAATATGTGATTATTGTGAAAAGAAAAATTATCAGTTTAGTCTTTAAGTTCTTTTTAAATTACTAAGTTCTTTAAAATATTTAATTTAATTTACCATTTGAAAAATTTTATGTTTAAAATACACATTTTAAGAGTAGTATGAAAAATTAATATATCTAATTAAGAATATTATTATGAATACACTCGAATTTTAATTTAATATCATTGATATTTTTAATTTTTAAAAAATAAATAATAATATTTAATTATTAGAGAATCTTTTATTAAAGTTAATAAAATTATTTAAAAAATTTAAATTACTTTTTTAAATTTAAAAAATTATTATTATTATTTTACCTGTACTTCACAAAAAAGATATACAATTTCTCACGTAATTCTCTATTTATTCAAAAAATAAATTATTTGACTTTTACAATTTTTAAATTAATATTATATTATGACAATGCTGTGGGAAGTTTAAATTATCCTTTTAAACATACAAAAGTAATGAAATAATTATTCTACTTTTGTGTATGAGAAAATTTATTTTACTCATTAAAAATTAAATTTTCAGTAATTAAAAAAATTAAGTTTTTACTCTTTGCATATTCAAATATATTATTTAATGCATATATAATTAAAAATAATATTTATACGGTGGCCATGAAAATAAAACACTACAAATTATTTGTGAAACCTTAAATTCCTACAAAATATTTATTAAGTGGCTACTTAAAAAAAAAAAACACTGCAAATATTTATCCAATGGCTGTGAAAAGTCTACAGCGACATTTCGATCAATTCTTCAACAGCTTCACCTTTGCGAAACTTCCCTCTCAAGTCCATGTAAATGGCATCAAAGAATAACTAACATTGCACAGATTCAACTTCCAACAAAATTCCCAAAATCAATTCACATTTTCATAATTTTAGATTTTAAAAAAAAGAAAAAAAAAAAAAAAACCAAAGAAACCATTCCCACAATATTTCGCTCCACCTGCAAAAACAAGTCCCAAAAATAATTCGCTCCACCTGTTTCACTTAACGGTGAAATTTCTATGCTTTTCAACAATTCAAGGCTTGTTGACGTTGTACTGACATATTTGAAAATTTTCTTGATTACAATTGACATATTGCAATAAAAGAGAAGCTATTTGGAATAACGTCCATTAATGCAGCAAGTTCTGTTGACAATCATTTTTTTTTTTTGTGCAGAACAGATTTAACTTTTGAAGAATAAAATTTGTATTCACCCATTTCGGGACTTCGGATCTGGGCATATTGAAGAACCGCTCTGGCGATGAAGATGACGACGATTATGAGTTTGAGATTCTACAGTGGCAACCGATTGCCACATCTTATTGAACTCGACCCATCTCCAGGTTCCCGATCCCGAGACCCGTATCCAAGCTTTTCCACAGAAAGATGATGGAGGCGAGGAAGAAAGTTAAAGAGGAAGAGAGAATAAAAACGGCAGCTTGAACAGAGGACGGGAGAATGAAAAAATAAATTGACATTTTTTAGGGTTTTAAGGGGTATTTAAACGATATAACATATGATATTATTTTTTTTTCAGTTAATAATATCTTTTTTTTTTCAATTAATTTTAATCGAAGATGCATTATTACCTATGATTGAATTTATGTTATTGCTCTTAAATAGTTTACTTCGGATATAATTTTTTAACAATAAAGACTAAACTGAATATTTTAAAAAATTTAAGAACTTAATAAGTATTTTAAGAAAAACTTAGAAATTAAATCATCGATCCCCTTCTGAAAATTTTTAGAGACCGACAATTTTTTAATAACTAGAAGAAATTATCATGCAATGAAAAAGAATATCTATTTTTAAAAACCATACCCCAAACATATATATATATATATATATTTCCGAACATAGATATATTTGTTGATGATCTTATTGTCACTCTTAAAGAAATGTCTTGCGCGTAGAGAAATTTTATGTTATAGTAATCATTGTTAAAAAGGAGAAATTTTTTGTACTATATGATTGGAATGATATTTATAGAATGAATAAGTATACTCAATCGCTAGATTCTACAAATCAAAATCTCCTTGATTTTTTGGTTTGATTGAACAAGTAATAATGGCCTTCTCTTATCTGTGGCTATGAAGGCAGGATTATGAGTTAATGGGGCTAATTTAAAAATAGCCTATTTTGAGTCAAAAGCTAAATTTGCGGTCTTATTAGGGTTAATTGTGAATTTAAAAGACATTAGAATAATTTTGCAGGTCTTTTTTTAAACCTTCAATTCCAATTAGAGGTGTTAAATGGATTGGGATTGAATTCCTTTTATATATTTGTATTTTATTTTTTAATGAATCATAGACATACTAATTTGCATTTGCATAGGATATCAATTATAACTATGATTCACAAATTGTCCAATACTTAGGTACAAGGTCAGAAAAATAAAGTAGTGGTAGTGGTAATAAGAGATCACTACATTTCTAATAAGAGTAGTATAAAAAATTGATAAGCTTCTATTTTTCTTAGAATATAACTCAGCGGCATTATTATCACAATTTATTCTCAATGTTCTTTCAATGGCATCGACAATTTATAGCCTAGTGATAAATTTTTGTAACCATATTGCTTAATTTGATACCTTATAGCAAGTTACAAATTCTACTTCTATGGTGGATGAAGCTACGAGTGACTGCTTGACACTCTTCTATGACATCTTTTTTTAGCCAACATAAAGACATAACCAGAAGTGGATTTTTTTGCTATCAAGGCAACTAACAAAATCGGAGTCTGAATACCCAATGATCTGTAAATTATCTAATCTCCGATATATGAGCATGTAATTTCTTGTTCTCGGTAGATACCACATAACCTTTTTAACGACTCTGCAGTGATTCATTTTTGGGTTACTTAAATATCTAACAAGCATTCCAACTATATACACAATATCCGGATGCATACAAACTTGAGCATACATAAGACTTCCTACTGCCGATGTATAAAGGATGTTCTCCATCTATTTCTTCTCAATCTTATTTCTTGGGCATTGAAGTAGACTAAATTTATCACCTTTAGTAATAGGTGTGTCTCTTGATACACAATTCTTTATGTCAAATCTACTAAGTACCTTATCGATATATGCATTTTGTGATAAGCCAAGTATACCACAAGAACAATCTCGGTGAATCTGTATGCCCAACACAAAAGAGGCATTCCCAAGATCTTTCATTTCAAATTTATTTGAAAGAAATCTCTAGGTTTCATGCAACAATCTCATATCGTTGCTTACTAGTCAAATGTCATCCATATATAAGACAAAAAGAATAAATTTGCTCCCACTAATTTTGTGTTAAATGCATTGATCAACAGTGTTTTCCTTAAAATTAAAAAAGGTTATCACTTGATCAATTTTTCGATACCATTGACGAGATGCTTACTTTAAACTATAGATGGACTTCTTTAATTTGCACACTAAATGTTTTGAATCTTTGAATTCAAATTCTCTAGTTGCAACATGTATATGGTTTCTTCAATGTCGCCATTGAAAAATGTGGTCTTTACGTCCATCTGATATAGCTCTAAATCATAATTAGTTACAAGTGCTATAATAATTCTAAAAGAGTCTTTCAATGAAACTGGAGAGAAAGTATTTTTATAATCAATGCCTTCATTTTGAGTGAAACTTTTTGCGACTAGATGTGCCTTATATCTTTCGACACTGCCTTTCGAATCTCGCTTGGCTTTGAAAATTCATTTATAACTAATTAGTTTTGCTCCTTTAGGAAATTCGATAAGATCCCAAACGTCATTGTCTTGCATTGATTTCATCTCATCTTTTATGGCATCTATCAATTTCTAGGAGTTCACACTTTGTTTGACTTGATTGAAAGTTATTGGATCATCTTTCAGTCCTATATTAAACTCATATTCTTGGAAATAAACGACATAATCATTTGAGATCGGTGATCTCTTATCCCTAGTAGATCTCCTTAATGGCACTTCCAATTGAGGTTGTTGTTGTTGTTGTGTGATGTGTATAATTTCAAAAATTAAATACGCAACGGAAGTATTCATACATATTAAACAATATGTAACATATTCAAGCATGTTTGATCATTCAAGTATATATATATATCTCATATATATATTTCATGCATGATATAAAATGAATAACAAATAAATAACCTACCCGGATATGAAGGTAGCTTTACAAATCTTCAAGAACTCCAAGCTTCAATTTGTTGAGCTCACCTTGAAGTGTTCCCTTGCACAATTCTAGTTCACAACTAAATTCGGTGGGATTGTGAAGCTAGAATGGCAGCCTTGAATTTCCAGCAAATGATTGTTTTAACACTTAAAACAATTTGTCCTTATGATTACTACCAAGAGATGAGAAGAATTGGGTGTTTTCTATAGTTCTTTACAACTCTATATGTTGTAGCTTGGTAAGCCTTTGCATTTTCTCTCAACACTTTGAGAAAAACATTTAGGAAAAGCTCTCAATTCTCTCTCTTTTCTCCTAGAATGAATTTCACTCTATCTTTCACACATTGAACTCTTTCAATTCTTTTTTAAGTGCAAAGAATGATTTCTCTTAGTGCTCCACCACCACTTAACCATGTTTGCCATTACAAACATTAATCTATCATATTTTTCACTCACCAATTTGATTCAACCAATTGAATCAATTTCTAGAGAGTAAATGGCATTTAATCAATGTTAAGTGGTTTTACCACTTCCTTAGTGCATCATTTAAGAATTACAAAGTGGTAAACTTTCCTTATTATTAATAACAAGTGCATTCTCCATTAGTAAATGGTGTTTGCCACTTATTCCAATTAATAATAATAATTTGATTAATATATAAAATATTAATAATTCAAAACTATTTTGATTATTTACATTTACCATATATGTATTTACCAAGCAAGGTAAATAGGTAAATACATGGTAAATAATTTATGGAGCAAGATTATGTCACTTGTTAATTTCTTATTGGTTAACAACTCTTGTAAACCAATAATGTGTTTTATCTTCAATTATTGACAAGTGAATAATAAAAGGAACTTAGAAACATTTTTCATTTTGCTGAAAATTGTTGGATTAATTATTCAATCCAATTCGCCGCCTCAGTGCACAACGAGTACACTTCATATTGTGAGACTCTCTAGGTCCATGCCTGATTTGTCATATGAAACTATTTCACACGTCCGTGAACAATGTCCCACACACATGTCACAGATATTACAAAATGGCGCATTAGACCATACAAGTTGAGGTTATAACATATTCGTATAATCCTTCCATCATAAATATCCTAGAAGAGCGGAGATATAGATCAACACCGTCAAGTCTCTATGTGCTCAACCATAAACTTATCTCTAGATTTGTATTTCAATAAATAATATCCGTAAACACTTTCACGATATTATTTTCCCAAGAAATTCTTAGATGTCTGCTTATGGCCATAAGACTTTCTGAAATACAATCTTTGAGTTGCAGGATATTTTACTCACCCAATTGAGTTGATGGATCCCATATCTGTACACACCGGACTCCATGAGCATCGGACCATACCCAGCGACACCCAGCGGTCAGACCATGAAAGGTCTCTGACATGTGTGGAACCAAAGTATGATGGATCACTCACAAGTCCACCGTGGCACTCAGGTCTAAGGACCACGAATACTACTCAACTCGAAAGATCCTCCATTGACGGCTTTATGGGATGTCTATTGGAGATCTTTGTGAGTCTGTTCAATATTCAGTCCTTACTGAATACTTGTATCTCTATACGAGTTTCCACTAAACTCATGGTCTGCTAAGATTAACCATCTGGACTATCTAGATATAGACATACATTGATCTATATATATATTAAGATCTTCACTAGCAGACCCGCATTAGTGAAGGTAGATCAGGAACATGAAATTTAAGAACATATTTGCATAACAACATTTCTTAGCACCATTTGCAACCCATTGCAACTATGTCATTATTAATATATTCTTAGGTCTTTGTCCCATTTCAGATAAGGCTCTAACTCTTTAGATTTTACTAACTCTTAATTCTGATCTAAACTCCTTTAGATCAGATCTGAACTCGTTCGGATCATACAATGTCTAAAACGTTACAAGCATCTTACCATATTTATAAATAAAATAATTAGTGATTTATTGAAATCATAAATGTATAAACATAAAGCAAATATTTATACATAAAAGGAATGGCACGTAAGCACAAATCCCAACAGTTGTTGCTCATCTATATTAATAGGAGTAAGTTCTTCAAAATTAGCATGAGGTATCTCAGGAATGTCTTGATTATCTGTATTTGCATCTTGCATAATGACAGATGCAATTACCTGGTCATTATCAATTGTAATATTAGGGATAGTTATATATTCATCTTCAAAGATAATGTTTCTGAGTTTAGCACTCCCACTATATTCAACATCCTCTGAATTTAGCATTCTCTGTCTCGAAAAAGGATTTGCTTAAGGGATTAAAAAACCTGTAATCCCTCAATCTCTCCGAGTATCCAACAAAGTAATAGCTTATTGTTCTTGAGTCTAACTTCCTTTCATTAGGCCTGTATGGCATAGCCTCAACTGGAGAACCCTAGATATGTAAATGCCTAATACTAGACTTTTTTTCAGTCCATAGCTCATGTGGAGTTTTAGCTACTGCTTTACTTGAAATTCTATTAAAGATATATACTGTAGTCTTTAAGGCTTCACCCCAAAAAGATTCTGGTAAAGAAAAATGATTTATCATATTTTCAACCATATCCTTTAAGGTCTAATTTCGTCTCTCAGCTACACTATTTTGACTTGGAGTCCCCGGCATGGTGTATTGAGGAACAATACCATATTCTTACAAATATCTCACAAAAGGGCCTGGAGTTTGTTCACCTGATCCGTCATATCTACCATAGAATTCACCACTACGGTCAAATTTATCGACTTTAATTTTCTTACCAAGCTAATTTTTAACTTTAGTTTTATAGGCTTTGAAAATGTCCAATGGTTGAGACTTCTCATAAATCAAGTATAGATACCCATAATAAGAACAATCGTCTATGAAAGTAATAAAATATTGTTGACCATTCTAAAAATTCATAGGAAATAGACCACAAATATCAATATGAATTAATTGCAAGACGTTTGAAATCCTGTTGGCACCAACTTTTCTAACATTTGTTTATTTTCCCTTAATACATTTAATACATATTTTAAAATCTGAAAAATCAATGAAATTCAAAATTTCTTCTGACATAAACCTTTGAATTCTTTGTTTAGAAATGTGTCATAAACGCTTATGCCATGACATATAAGAATTCTTATTAATTAATTTGCGCTTTATACCATAATTGCTTGCATGCAAGGTTTCATTAATTTGTGAGGCATGAAAATTCAATTGATATAGATTATCAACTAAAGAATCGATATTAACAATATTTGAATTCTGAAAGAAACTAAACTTTTCATTTCCAAAAGAACAAGAGTAACCAAATTTGTCCAAGTAAGAAATAGAAACCAAATTCTGTCTAAATGACAATACATAAAATATCTCATGCAAATCCAAATAATAACCAGATTCTAATTGTAATTTAAATAATCCAATTGCCTTAACAGGAGCCTTATTGCCATCACCCACATAGATGAATCTTTCAGCGTCAATTGATGGTTAACTCCTTAGATAACCCTGCATAGTCACACTTATGTAAATAGTTACACCCATATGTACCCACTAAGTGTGACTTGGTATTAAAGCCAGATTAACTTCTGAACAAATAAAGTTGAGAAGTTTATCATTTTTGTTAAGCCATTTTGCATATTTTGAACAATCCTTTTTCACATGTCTAACTTTCTTGCAAAAGTAACAAGAGATTTCAGCATTCTGTTTCTTTTACACCTTAGGTTGTGAAGTTTTAATGTCTGCAGCTCTTTTCTCTTTATTATTCTATTTTCTTTTCTTGTTGGCAACATTGTCATTGGAAGAAGTTACTAAACGAGCACTCTTTATTTTTTTTCTTATTTCAATCTCTTTTCCTCTTGCACATATTGAGTAATGAGCTCATTAAGAGTCCATTTCTCCTTTGAGTATTATAACTGATCTTAAAAGGATTGTATTGTGCAGGAAGAGAGATCAAAACCAAGTTCACGAGAATGTCATCAGAAAACTCTAACTTTAGTGCCCTTAATCTTGTAACAAGATTAGACATTTTTATAATGTACTCCCTTATGTTTCATTTGCCATTATACTATATTGAAACAAGCTTAGACAAATTGGTACTTGTTTCGACCTTTTCATTACTAGAGAATCGGTCTGTTATTTGGCTCAGGAACATTTTAACATTTTTTTCCTCGGGCACTACGCCCTTAATGGTATCTGGAATAAAGTGCTTCATGATCATAAGACTCATGCGGTTAGAACGCTCCCATTTTTCATAAAGTGTCATTTGTTCAACAGTACTGCTATCAGTATGGGCGAGAGGTTCCTTCATCTGGATTGTATAGTCTAGATCATACACTCAAGTACAATGATAATGTGCTCCTTCTATTTCTTGAAGTTAGTGTCGTTAAGCACTGGAATGTTGTTCAAACTAGTAGATATAGAAAAAGCATTTACTGTATATAACAAACAAAAACTTAAAATTAATAACCATGCCATTTAATCATGCATACATATGCACACATGGCATAAGACATAATAGATTGAGTCACTATAAGATACCAAGTACAACATTGCTATTTAGTATTTGATAAAAATAACAATTTGTAAACGGTACTCCAAAACTTGGACAATAAATATAGATAATAGATCTTGCCAATAATACACATTTCTTTGGACCGACATATTATATGCATGAAAAATATCAAAGTTTATTATATATTTATTGTAATATGTGTTTATTATCTGGCCAAAAAATAATCTTCATTTAGATTGATTATTTTTCGCATAAATTTAAAAATAATTATTTAATTTCTTTAATAATACTCACATATTTTAAAATAAATACATCTGCATAAAAGAGACACTTTAGTGAAATTTTATTTTAATTTAATTTATTTTAAAATACTGGATATTAGTTTGTAAGAAAATAGAGAAAAAATAAAATGATCAAAATCAAAGTCAAATCATGTCAAAGTTAGGACATAACTGGAATGGGTTGAAAACGAAGTGGTTGAGTCAGGTCAAACTTAACATTTCTAAATTACCCAAACTCTAAATTTTATTTAATAGCCTAAACACAAAATGAGCTTAGGTCCATCTTAATTCTCTTGTTTTTGTTAGTATGTTGGGTATAAAAATTTAGGCCTAATAAAATTCTTATAGGTATTGTAGAATTAACCTAATAAATGCTTAAAATATGTGAATACTAATTATTTGACATGCACTACAATTAAAAAAAAATCTCATAAAATTTGGCATTATTAATTTGACTTTGAATAATTCAACTTCTGCTCATTTTATTTTTTTAAATTGAATCCATAAAAAAAAACACAATCAATTAAAAATAAATAAATAAACATATGTTTACAAAATTGAATCCCAAATATACATCGGCAATCATCATTTTTCAAATATATTGAATCCATGAATTGAAACTGTTAAAAATGAATTCAATGCATTCAGTGGCGTATATAATGTAATTCAATCAATGCAGGGTGAATAATAATACAATTCCATGCAATAATGCAATAATAATAATAATAATAAACAAAAAAATAATTGCATTGAATGCATTGCCGCATAACAAATATAATATGTAACAATCATTACTGCATTCTCAAGAGCGACCAAGTCTTTTTATTATTATTAATATATTTCATGCTGTATGGACAACATGAATGGAAACCGTAATACAATAAAAAAAAAAATATTGCATTAATATTCGGCATCCATCACTGCGTGCAGTATATATCCCTTTTTTTATTATTATTATTACAAATTCATAATTCTGGAAACCTTATATATTTATCAAATCCCACAATTTGTATTCTCATAATTCAATATTGAAAATTTCATCTATCAATAATTTAATATGAGGTAGCTCTAATATTACTTGTTAGATAAAAATTTTAATTAGTAAAAAAATCATCATAAAAAATTTATCGAAAGCATACTTGAATCCATAAAGACGCAGAAATTAAAATTAATGCCATCCACGTAAAAAAAAAAATTTATGAGAAAAAAATTATCGTCACTTACTAATAGGATGTGAATGAATAATATGTTAGGGTTTAGACTTGAGACCTCAATCTATTATTTATAGTATTTTATTTTATTTTGGTCCATTATAAAAATAAAATAAAATAATTGGGTCTCTACACATTAAAACTCATATTATATGTGATGTCTTAAAAGTTCAATAACAAAATAAACTTTATTTGATCACTTTTAATAGACAATAAAATAAATAGTTAATAATATATAATTAATTAATATATGTAAACTCACTTTAATATAATACCCAATAAACATATTTAAGAACACATGAATAATTGCCTTAAATTATTTAAAAATATAAAAAATACTTTTATATCTGAGTTGATTAATTTTAAAAAAATATTTTTATTACATCTGATATATGGACCGAAAGCAATCCCTTAGTTATATATGTGTTACTGTATATTATATTGATAATAATTGGTTATTATATAAAACATTTATTGTATTTCACATGTTAGAATATTCACATATTGCAAATCACAATTTTAATATTATAATGCATGTATTTAGAGAATATAGAATTGCTAATAAAGTTTTAACATTACATTTGATAATGTAGTTGTTAATAATAGTATTATTGATTTGTGTGTGAAAAATCAGAAAAGATAGTTTTTTCATATGAAATGTGTGCGTCACATTATAAATTTAATTGTTCGAGATGGTATGAAACTTATTGAAGGTAAGCTTAAACTCATTAGAAATATTATGCAATTATTTGTTATATCTTCTTTTATTATGCAGCAATAACTTTTTTAAATATGCAAATCAATTGATTTATAACCTAGACGAATTAATCTTGATATTAAAATATGTTAGAACTCCACAATTTTTATCTTGTGATCATGCATGACTTAGTATATAATAATTACTCTTTATTATAATAGTAAACATCATTGTGAATTATTAACTGAGTATGATTGGGACATAGCTTTTCAATTTATGCAATTTTTAGATGTAATTTTTTATGCTATTATTACATGCTAAAAAATTTATTAGTCTACTTTATGTGTTGCTCTTAATAATTTATGTAATATGAGTGGTGTTTTTGCAATTTATAAATAGAATGATCAATTTTTAGATATTTGTAAAATTATGGAAGCTAAATTCATTAAGTACTAGCAAAAAAATCCCCTAATTTTTATTTCGACTACAATTATTGATCCCCAAAAAACTTTAGAGGGGTGGAAGGCTTTACTTAATATAATTTGTACAAATTTGAGGAACTCATTGGTTGAAATGATGCTTTTAAAATATTAAATGATCATATTTTGCATATGAAAATAAATATGGTAACAAAACAATATCTTCTTCAAGTTATGCTCTTATTAATGATGATTTTTCTTGGTTAATAATAGCTCAAAAAGGTAAGCAAAAGATTAGTGGTAGTAGTCTAAGTATTTAGAAATTGATTTATCAAATACTTTTACCATACAAAGAATTAAAAATTACTTGACATTTTAAATTGGTGGAAACAATAACAAAAATATTATTCCTATACTTTTTATTATAACACATGATCTACAAACTCTTTTAGTTTCAATTATAGTATCAGAGTCGACTTTTAATGCAAATGATAGGGTATTAGATGATTAAAGGAGTGGATTAATAGATTATGTACTTGAATGTCTAATATACTTGAAAGATTAAAATACAGCAGCAAATAGAGTACAAGATGTACTAAAATTTATTCTTGTAATATTTGTAATTAGAGTTAAAATATTATAAATAATTGGTAGTTTAGCAAGCACCAATTTAGTTAGGATGTACTAAAATTGTAATAATGCAATTCTCGCTCTTTTTATTATCACATAAAAAATTAAATGTTTTATTTTAATTAATAAAATTGATTATTCTATTAAAAATTTTAATATATTTTTTATTTGATTATCATAATATTAATAATAAAAAAATTAAAGATTTTTTTTATATAATACTAAATTAATTCAAGTGAGTTTTGTAAGCCAACTTAAAAAAGCTTGCTTAAACCTGGCCTGACAAGTAGACTGTGCCTCATAAATAGTGGTGGACTTTGGTTTGACTCGGCCTGACTTGTAAGCTTGCTTGGGCTCATATTAATTTAGCTCAGCTCGCCGGTTTGATACCTTTAAGCCAATTTCAAAACTATAATGAAGCATAATTTTTTAAATATTTTGGGAAAACTGTTGATTATTTTATTTATTGTGGAGGAAAATATGATATATATATATATATATACACTACATTGATTATTTCTATAATCAAGGACGTTAAAAATATATATATATATATATTGAAGTTTTATTTTTTTAATACTAAATATTCAAAAAAAACAAAAGTTGACAAGTGTTTCATGATTGGATGAGATTGATTGGTGAAACTAAAATATTTTTTGAATATATAATCTATGTAAAGTTAGAGGTGACAAATGAGTCGTGTTGTCTTTGGCACTGCACAATAACGTGCCATATTCTGGTATAGCATACTATAGTATTGTGCCATTCAGATACGGTCCAAAGAGTCATGCTGTGTTGGGCTGCGATCTGCAATTCAGCGTGTCGTGTTAGTAATGACCCATTGTGGGCCACGGGCTCGGCACGAAACGGCTTGTGGATTGTGCTTATTTTTTAATTTTTTTAAAATATTTAATGTTGTTTAGATATTTTAATAATTTTTTAAATATTTAAAATTATTTTTTCTTGCAAATATTTTAGTTGTAATTATAAATATTGTAATAACAATTAAAATTAATAATGGTAATAATAATTAAGATTATATTGGATTAAAAATTTGAAATTATATTATAATCATAATTCACAATTAAAATTACAATTCCATTAAACATAAAAATTTATTGATATTATTTCAAATCTAAAACTATTGGTTATTGAATACAAATACAAAATTAAAGGGTCAAATTTATATTACTATATTTATAATACATCCCAACTAGGTTGGCACCTATTAAATTATCTATCATTTATAAATTCAACCTTTGAATTATAAAATTCTATTTCTAAATTCTAATGATCAAATCTCAAAGTTCTGAAAATTTTTGATCATGTCTTGCTACTAATTTTGCTTTTAATTCTCTACATCTTTCTAATCTTTTAAACACACTAAAACATGTAAAGTTTTTTATGCAAATCTTGATCAATTTTTGTCTAATATCTTGCCCCCTACGCTAAAGGCGGATTTTGATGCTATAGTGGACACCTAAGATGTTAGTAGATTTCGAGCCATCATGGATAACACAAGATAAACCATTTCTTTTAATTTTCACCATGGCAAAATATCAAATTATTTTTTTTGTTATATACTCAACATAAAAGAGTAGTTAGTATTAATAATTTTTTTTCAATTTAAAAATAGTAGAAATACCAAAATTAGAATCAATCTTTCTTTTATCTTTTAAAAAAATAATCTAAATAGCCTGATTATATACAAAGTGCTCATTTATTTTGTTTATAGCTAAAGCTGTTCTAAATTTATTTTCATAAAAAATAAATAATTGTGTGATAAAATTATATATTTAGTCGAAATCATAATAAAGCTCAGAGTTTAAATTTTTAAAATTAAAACTTTTACACTAGACCAATTAATTATATCATCTATTATAGTTGTATAAATAAATAATATAGAAATTTTTTTCTAATATTTTTGTAATTTAAACTCCATAACAGTGCAAATAATAAAAAACATAGAATTATCTCTATATTTTATAAAAATATCACTAATATTATATATATGAGTCAAAGCAACAAAAAATAAAAAGTTGATACACACATAAATATGCTAATACGGTATCATTAAATCCTTATATAAAATGGATATAATAAAATATAATTTTTCAATAATCATTAATTAGTATAATATCTTTCATTTTATTATTATAATAGTAGAAAAATTTTCTCAATTGACCCAACACATATTTATACTTTTATTTTATAATTATAATAGTATAATGTCTTTATTTTAACCTAGTCAAACTTTTTATACTTTAATGACTAAACACATATTTACTCTTCCTTTTTACCCCTTCCTAATTCAAACCACAGTCACTTTCTCCCAATTGTCAATATATATATATATATATATTAATTCATTTAATTTTTAAATTAAATTTTAAATAATTAATTAATTTTAATTTACATTAAAAAATATTTTATTTTTAAATTTTTTTAATTAATATTATTTTTTTAAAATTTTAAATTTTTACATTCTAATACAGAGATTCGAACTCAATTTCTTTATTAACAGAGGAAAGCACTACAAGTTATTTAAGCAAGAGTAATTTTTTTCTTTTAAGAGATTAATTTTTTACAAATTTCTTTCTTATTTTAAAACTTTAAAAATAAATAAGTAATCATAATCCCATAATGATATAGTATTGTTTGTAAAAAATAAAATAAATAATAAAATTAAAAATTATCACATGACGCAGCTTGCGTGCTACAGAATAATGCGCAGCACGCAACATGTTTACTTAAATTACACTTGTTTAAATTTATTTTATAGTTTGCTTAAATTAAACTTGCTTAAACAATTTTAAAAATGAAATATTAAATAATTTAAAATTTAATAATTATTTAAATTTTAAGAAGTGTGTCACTTTCTTTTTGTTTTTTAAAAAAGATATTATAAAATTAAATAATAAATATAAAAAATTAAAGTGCCTACGCAATGCGCACTATTAAAAAATATTAAATATTTTAAAATTTTAAAATTCAAAGAAAAAAATAAAAATTAAATTGATTAAAAAAATTTTAAAAATAAAATTTTAATGAGAATTAAAATAAATAAATTATTTAAAATTTTAAAATTTAAATAAAAAATAAAAAAATATTATTGTGCAGTATGTGCAATTCATGCACACAGCACATACTGTAATGCACAACATACTTTACGTGTGCATTGCACGTACTATGCAACATGCAGTGCAGTGCGCGCGTTGTGTAATAATAATATTTTTTATTTTTAAATTTTAATTTATTAAAAAATAACTAATCATAATTAAAAATTTTTAAATAAATAATATTTATTTTTTAAAAATAAAAAATAAAATTAAATAAAAAGTAATAAAATAATTTCTTAAAATTTTTCATTCAAGAAAAATGGAGTCCAATGATGTAAATTTAATAAATTTTTGTTGTCGGCGTATCGCCAGAAAATAGTCCCCAACAGTTGGTTGGCTGCCGTTTCCAATGACAGTGTCAGTTTTTATTTTTTAATTTTAAATTTAATTTATTAATAATATAACCAATTATACGTGACACGTGTCATTTGTAACAAATCATATAATGACACGTGTCCATTTATGTATTTAGGATAAAATGGTAAAAGTATATTAAATGTAAATTTTTCATTCAAATTGACGGCAAAAATTAGCGGATTAGGACAAAATTGGATATTTTATATCTAACGGGGGCAAAGTTGTTAATTAGCCTAAAACGTGAGGGTAAAGTTATCTTTATCCCTAAATTAGTATAAGAAATATTGAAAATAGACAAAAAAAAATTGAAGTTTTAGGTGTGTTTTGTCGAAACCAAACGGTGGCCGGTACGATAGCCGGCGGCCACCTGGTTTCTCTTCAATCTCAGGGCCATCTCGGGCCCGAGATGGCCCTCAAGACTCATAGCAGCATCGCGGACTTTGAGTCCACGATGCTGCATTGTTGCGCCACGTGGTGCTTTTATAGGCTGCCATGTGGCGCAATTATAATATTTTTTAATTTTTTAAAACATTAAGTCTAATTTTATTTCAAGTAAATAAATTTAATTTAATTCTATTAAGTAATTAATTAATTGGTTGATTAATGTTATATGTTCATTTTTTGAAATCATATTGTTATTTATTAAATGATTAATTTATTCAATAACATAAATTGTATATGTGTTTTTAAGTAATAATAATTTTAATTTTTGGTAACATTATTTATTTACTGAGTACTTTTTGTAATTAATTATATATTAAAAAAATTAATTTAATTAATTATTATAATATGTTGATTAATATGTTAGTGTTTAATTTTCCTTTCCCTTTTATGTCTATTGAATTATTATTATTTATGAATTTTTTAAAATAATATTATATATTAGTTAATATGTATGCTTGTTATTTGTTAATAATATTAATTAATTAATTTTATTTATTTTCTTAATTGTTACAGAAAAAATAATGTATCGAAAAAATATAAGCTTCTAGAGCATATATTTTTTCGTGTATCAGTGACGGCTTATTTAAAGATATGGAGTCTAAAAAATATAAAGGAAAAACTAATAGAGAATTAAAATGCATTATTTAGGCAGACGTGTATGAGACATTTCTTAGATAGAAAGTCAAATATCCCCTTTTTTATTTTTGTCTCCGACGGTATCTTATATCGTATAACCAAATTATCCTTCAAGTGATGGATGCATGCCCCATGATATACATTAGGAAATACCTCTCTAATGACCTTCTCGATACTAGCATGTCAATCAGATATAAATATAAGGTTCTTAAGATCACCAGTAACTCCTTAGAGTTTTGCCATAAATCACGTCATGAAGCATCATTTCCAAAGTCAACAATACCCAAGGCAAGTGAAAAAATTTGATTGTTTTCATCCTTACAAACAGCCACAAACATTATTCTCAGGTATGCTTTTATCAAAAGTGTATCATCAACTGCAATAACTAGTTGGATGGAAGACTGGAACTCTCTAAAACATGGTCCAAGTGCTATAAAAAAATATTTAAAGCACTTGCAATCGTCAATCTCCAAATGCGTGACTGTACATAAGTTCTGTTGTTCCAATATATGGCCGTATGAAAGACTGGAACTCTTTAAAACATGGTCCAAGCACCATGAAGAAATATTTGAAGTGCTTGCAATCGTCAATCTTTAAATGCGTGACTGTACGTAGGTTATGTTGTTCCAACATATGGCCGTATGAAGGAAGTAATTTATATGAAGCCTCTAGAGTACCACGTATCAACCTCAAATGCATGCTCCTCAGATTGCCAAGCAGTGGGGTAAGTTATCTCTACACCAAACTCTTTACGTATGTCTGCTTGGATTTCCTTCGGTCTATAAAGTCGACTCACAGATGCAAATTTAATTTTTATGAATTTGCTAATAACCCAAGACTTTGCTTGTCGATGACCATCGCGCAATCGATCTAATTGGCATATGTGATTTGAATCAATTCTGCGCATAATAAAATGCTTTCTTACTGTTGGAAAATTAGTGATTCAACAATTTTGATTCGACAAGAATTGAGATGAATACCAAAATGGAGAGTCACAAGAAGTCTAGAATATGTGGGATATATATGCAGAAGTCTAGGATGTGTGTAACATAAAGGGGAAAGCGAAGGAAGTGAAGAAAATGAGTAGAAAGGCATTAAGGCTAAGCGTTGCGGCGCCTAAAACAGAAGCCCAGAGCTGCAGTGTTGGGTCTTTAGCGCCGCGGCGATGGACGCGATGAAGCCGAGTGTTGCAGTGTTAGGTTCTCAGTGCCGCGACGTCCAGGGATGAGCGCCGCAGTGCCAGAAGCGTTAGGATGTCTATTTTTTTATCCGAATTTTAAGTTTTGGGAAGTTTTAGACTTCCAAAACAAGTGGACTCTTACTCCAATAAGGAATAGGATTAGTATGCACGAAAGACACCCTATTTAAACACTTATAAACCCTTTATTTCAATTAAACATTAAGAGAGACTCTAAGAGAGGGGAAGAACTAGGTAGACACTAAGTACTTGTGTGCACTAGGGTAGAAGCGTCGTTTGGGTGATCATTGCTCGTGGTAGAGCAAGGGTTCGCTAAACATTAGGTCCTTTTGAGGGTTATTCATTGGGTTTTCCTTGTAAAATCTCTAGGAAGTTAATAAGAGAGGCTAAGATCTTTGGATCCACCGTAGACGTAGGCAGTTGGCTAAACCAAGTAAGATTGTGTTGTGCTCTTTTATATTCTACTTTGGATTCTTGCTATTTTGCTTGATTAACAGGTTATTCGACTGCATAAGGAGGTTAGGGTTTTACGTTGAACTTGAGGTTCTGCGCTTCAACCTAATCTCAAGAGAGAGAATGACGTTTCCTCCTTTAACACTTACATTTGTCAACATCGCACGTAATCGCCATCGCCATCTATCATCGGCATAGTTTACCTTCAAATGATCTTTTGTCGATCTTGAGACTTTAAAGCTCTAATTACCCTTAAGTGCTAGTATAATAATAGCCTGGTGAAGTTCGTCTTTGTTATCAAACAACTTTACTATAAAAACATCGTCAATTTCACTATTCGATATCTTATCCGATATGCCCACGTCTGATGGTGGTATTGGAAGCATAAACGCAAAGGGGTTTTGAGATTCATAAAAATCTACTCTTTTAGCTTCAACATTTAGGGGGCTTGTTGAAAGATAACAATGTTCACCTTTTGGTAAATTATCCCTTTCTACATTATCAACATTTTTAATATCATCACAGTCCCCTTCTACATCCCCAATATTTTTAATATCATCACAATCATAGTGTGTATAGGCTAGGTCTTCATTGAACAGTATAGAGGAAATATTGTGATACTCATTTGTTGTGTTTGAGGGAACCACTATTGAAATTGATAGGAATGTATGACTCACTTGGTTGCTGCCGCTAGCTGATATAAAATAAGTATGAATCAATGATGGGTTTTGATTGGGGGGTTTTACATTATCTTTATAAATGAGAGTGCTAGGATTCACTGTTACACATAAAGACAGTACGATCTTCTGTTGGAGCTAAAAAAGAATCGAATATTACTGTCATTTTTAATCTTAATAGGTTTTGACTTATAACTCGTTGCATCAATTTTAATTTTTAAAGTCACCTTATAGTTTATATTGTCGACTCTCAAGTATAGTATATTGTATTCAAAAGATTTTCAAATTTAATATCTTTTAAAACTGAAATTTCAAAATTACTATAATCAACATAACTTTATTTTCCATCACTAGAACTCTCTCACTTTCCTCCAAAACAAATAACAATTGTATCATACTCCATATGACCTGTAAAGAAAAAAATAAACCCTAAAAAAATTCAGAATAAATCGAAAAACCTTACAATATTGCAATATCCAAAAAAATAAAAATAAACATAGAAAATTAAATGAAAAAAATACACAATTAAAATAATAAATAATTTATTGGAGCGCCACGTGGCAGCATATGATGGCGCCACATAGTGCAAAATAGTATAGCATCACAGACTTTTAGTCCGCGATGCCACAATGAGATGCGCTCATTAAGCGTATTTCGAGCTCAAGATGGCCTCCGTGAGTGAATCTCAGGGCCATCTCGGGCTCGAGATGTACTCGAGATACACCAAAATAGGCATTTTAGGACGTATCTCAACCCTAAGATGGCCTGAGATTTCCAAAACCAAATGACGGTGGGTCACCGCACTGGCTGCCGTCTAGTTTCAGTCAAACACACTAAACAAAATTATATTTTTTTATTGAATTTCAACATCTTTTACACCATTCTAACTCATTTTTTTTACGTTTAATTCATCAATAACACATATTCTTACTTCAAATGTAATTTTTAAGTAATTTCTAACGAATATTAAAATTTCTAAGAAGTTTAGAAAAACTTACAAGAATTGGTTATTTTTTTGATTTGAAGTGATAAATATGTTGAGTAACACTCGATCCACGGAATGACAACTTCAAAAATGTCCGTCCAACAATATAATTCTTGATTCAGTGGAGAGAAACAAGAGAAAACTTAAGTTTTTCATTTGGTGTATAAATATCCTATTATGAGTGTTTGGCTAATAAAAAATGATGGATAAAAAATTGGTCAAAAAAGAAAAATTATAAAATTTAAGGGCTATTTGTGAAAATTTTCCTATATTTTTGTTGCTTCTCTAATTTTGTTAATCTGAAAATTAATTATATTCAAACCATCTTAAATAATTAAATTATTAATATGACAAAAATGCCTCAAATAAAAAAAAACTTGAACTACACATAAGTTTTAATTGAATTGAAAACCAATCTATAAAAACAGTAGTTGCACTTACAATATCAAAAATAATATTATTAAGTTTGTCAAGAATTTAAAATTCTCTAAAACTATTCATTAAAGAATTAAAAATAACATTAACTATGTGCGAATATTCCAATTCACAAAAAGCAATAATTCTGTTTTACAAAAATTAATTATTACTAATATAATACAATGTAACGCAAATATACCCATAAATCAGAAATAAAAGCAAACATTCCTTTAAATTATAGTATTTCAATAATTAATTTTTTTAGTTTAATGATATGCAATGAAAATATCATTTTTAATAGTATTCCTTAGAACTCGACTCCAATTAAGTTGAATGTACATTTTTATAAAATTTTCTAACTTTTCATCTCTGATGAATGAGAGAAATTGTTCACTAGTTGCAACATATCTAATCAATCTAGTACGCATGGGTTACTGAATATATTTGAATTCAAAAGAATTTTCTTTATGAGCACTTTTGACAAGTTGAGTTTAAGTTGAATAATTTAGATCACGTTTCTGTAAACATGCCTTGGCATGTCGATTTAAATGCCCAATGCCATGAGCTGTTTTGGCATTTAAAATTTTACCACAGAATTTATAGATAGTTTTTTCTTCAACTTTTTTTTTTTTGAATGGAGGGATTACAATAATTTTTAACATTTCCGCACCACCTGGGGGGGAGGGGGGGTCGAACCCAGGTGGGGATATGAGACCTTGGGGGGCTCAGCCAACTTGGCTGAGCCCCCATGCTCTTTTCTTCAACTTTTCTAAAAATTGCATTTGTATGATTCTTTAACGTGAAATAATTTTAAATATCTAATGTTGAATCTCTTTTTAATTTTTTAATATTTCTAACATTTTTATTTGTAAAAATAAATTAACTATTAAAGTGACATATTTTAATTAAATGATCCTATAAAAGCAGCACTATACAAATTTTTTTACTAATCTTTATATATATATATATATATTATATAAAAAGAGTTAGTACTATATTTACCTCAACTTTAATAAAAATCTTAAATTTAAATCATCTTCTTTATGTCAAAAAAAAAAAAAAATTACCGCTTCTTTTCATATCATTAAAAGAGCTTCAAGTTTTTTTTAAAAAAATTTACTTATTTAATTATTGGATAAATATTATAAAAATACTTATCATCGATTAAATTTATTAAGCGAACTTTAATTTTTTATTTATAAATATATATTTATTTAATTATAGGATAAATATTATCAAACTACCAATCATTGGCCTACTATCAAGAGTAGAACAAATACTTTTGAGAATATAGCAACTTCCTACACCATCTCTTCAAAATCACTCACCTTATTACAATTTCGTTGGCTACTGTTAGTGGCTGTTAGAATATTATTTATATTAAGAGAATGAATTATGATGGATTATTCTTCTAAATTAAGCAAATAATAACGTGACTAGAATTACTCTCACTGAGGGTATATTTGGTGTTTCATTAATTATAGAGACAGATGTTAATTTTTAAATAATTTTTTTATACAAAAGAGAGAAAGTTAAACTCGAAATTTTCACTAGAGTAAAAAAAAGTAAATGTATTTACTATGTAACGGTTAACGCAACTATTTAAATCATGTATTTTTTTTAATGTGAATGTTATAGCTTAACGGTAAAAAGTTGGTGTGTACCTGGCTTTCAATATAAAAGTAACCAAAGTTTTTTTTTTTTAAACTTGAAGAAGCCCCTCAAAATTCACCTAGTCACATCAACCGAGTCATTCGAGGGCACTCACCTGACTCGGTCACTGACTCAGTCCTCACTCATCGGCCTCGACGCCGAGTGGTAACCCCTTCGCTCCCAGCAACCCAGTTCCCCACTGTCACCCTCCTCCAACTCGATTGTCAACTCGGTCCCCGACTCAGCTGCGACTCGGACGAGTTGACTGAGTCAGAGGTTTTCTTGCTCGATCTTTGGACAATTCCGCTATCTTTAATATGGGAACTCTTGAAGGAAGTGTTTGTTTCACCAGATGTATTGAAATCAGGGTTTAAATTTAAGCAAGATTTGATTTACTTGTCTTCCACCTTCTGTTCTCAAGTACGTGAACCAGGTTTTGATAAGAGTAAGTTTTAGCTTTATTGATCAAATTTTCTTTTTTTTTTAAAAAAAATAATTCTTCCATTATTTATTTAAAACTGATTATTAATGTTTCAACTTTTAACCTGAAGTGGATTATTATTTTTTTTCTCTTTTTTTTTAGGGCTTCATATTTGCATTACTAAGAAATTTAAACTAAATTTGAAGATGTTGGAAATGTTCTTAATTAATTGTATCATCATCACAAGGAATGCACATAAGTACACATGTTCCTATTATGTAATTAAAGCTTGCTGCTTTTTGTAGTTTTGCTTGATAACTAAAGAAAAGAACATATCTGTGTTGTCAGCTGCTTCAACTAGTAAAGCTTGTTGTTGTAACAAGAGGTCTGGGGTCAAACTCCGCTCACACTGGGGTTGGAGAAGGGTTTGCTTTAATTTCCTGTAACAATAAGAAAATCTTTAAAAATTATATAACTAAAAATAAAAGAACATATCTAATGCTCTTTTTACTGGTAATGTTAGAGGTAGTTATATTCTAATCCTGATATGTAGTGCATTCTTACTGAAAGCTCCAGCCTTGAATTCCCTGATGAACAATGACTGGAAACTATGATATATGGTTGATCTTTGTTTCCATAAATTATTCTAAGATGTCCTACAAAGGGTGGGAGATGGGTCAAAAGTTGCAGACATGGTCTGTTGATGTCTGTCGTCAAATAAGTTGTAGAGTTTTGGATTGTGGATGGAGTGCAGATGGTAGGGCATTGTCTAAAAGAGAATTGTTTAGTGATCAAAAATGGAGTCTTTCATTGGTTTGCTGAGGGGGTCTCTAGGGTTAGAAGGACAATGGATCAGTTCACCTAATAGGCTCGTCTTTTAGGTTGTATACCTGAATGTCAACCAAAATGCAATAGGGTAGACTTGGAGTTTTGGTTTGAGGCAGGGGCATTGCTATCCTGCTGGGCCTCATCCAGGGAATGGGGGGAATTTGTTCGAGTTTAAGACTTAAGCACGGGTAGAGTGAAGGTGCTAGTATTTTTTAAATAAAAAAGGAGTCCTACATTAGTTAGTGAGGTGGCAGTCTTTGGGCTTATAAGGAGGATGCTTCACTCTCACTAATAGGCTAGTATTTTAGGTTGAAAACTTAATTTACCTAACAGGGATGTCAATTTTCATCCAATTCTGAAACCAACATCGCTTATAAAAGTCAAGAGGCTCTGGGGGCACAAACATAAGACAGCTGAAAGTTTGGGTTTGAACTGTTGGATGGTTAATGGTTTTTGACCGGATTTTCTTTTCAAGTGGGTCATAATAAATTCTGTAAGGTTTTAATATACTTTTAAAACTCTTCGAATGTGGTCTCATATGATAGTTGCAGAATGGTCAAAATTTGTTAAACATTATCCAACTTGTTAAATGGAAGCCATTTGATTCTATCCTGTAATTTGCTATTAACGTGGTATTAAGGGGAACCTCTCTGTATTTATCTGATGTAAACCATTACTTCAAATTTTAATCACCGTTGTTTTTGTTCAAGTTATGCTATGTTGCAGACATGGAAGACTTGAGAATTTTTAGTCATATATAGTTGGAGTAACTGGCAATGTTCTTGTTCTCAATTCAGACAATATATTGTGAACAATAATTTGATGGTGATTTAGCTGTTCTAGATAATGCTAGATGGAGAAAGGAGCTGTCACAGCTGAGCCATAGTATCTCTGATCAAAAGACTCCAATGAATTGGTTATAACTGAACTGATGTTTTCTTTTTTGAAATATGAAATGTCATCAATTTTAGCATTGTGTTTATCGCTGTTCCTTAGAGGATCACTTGTTCATTAAACTTATAATATAAAATTGCTTATATATTTCAATCAATGATGAACAGGTGGAGCCCTATTTGGACATCAATAGTATATTAACTATCTGCATCATAAGCAACTTGAAAGGAAGTTACCAAATAATACCAAGAGTTTGGCGACAATCTGCAAAGAAGTATTGGGAATATCTCTTTCAAAGGTATGGTTCTTGAACAGCCATTTCGATTTTTATCCAAATTCAGTATGTGCATTCAGATGCCAGTCAAATATAAATCATTGAAATTCATGAGAATGTTATTTTGTCTATATCATCAATATTTTAGGTGATCCATAGCTTCCAGTAATTTAGCTTCAAGGGCAGGATTGGTGCACACATTTCTTAAGGTTAATTGGAAATAGATTTTACTTTTTAATGCTCTTAGACTGTAAAGAAGGAACTTACACAACGACACTACTAACATTATAATTGCAGAATCTATGGAACCCTTATAAGTCACATGGCAAACAGTGATCATAAGGTTTGATGTACGGTCCAATTGGTGTACTAAGAATGTGACCGTTGATTTTAAATAGTGTGGCATGTTGTTATCCATTAGGACAGCTAGAATATTTCCTATTGATAATCCTTAAAGTAGAAAGAAATTTATCAGCACCTCTAACCTCATTCAGTAACCTACTTCTTAAACATTTCATACATGCCTCCTATGTATGGAAGACTGTTGGACTTCTGCTTGAGACATGGCTCCGCCTTATGCTCAAGTTGCTGAAAGATACAACATTTTTCCTCAGAAATTCTTTTTCCATTATAGTTTTGGGCAGAGTTTTTATTCTGTTTAGCCTATTTGTAAATAACTAAGAGGGATCTACTCTTTACCTTGTAGAGGATCACTGTTGGATTTCATTGTTCATAGTATTAGATAATGAAATTTGTATCTTCTTTAGGAGCTTCAATGTAGTGACTGGTCACATCGTCCTCTTACAGAAGAGCAGAAAAACTATGCAGCTACAGATGCCCACTGCTTGCTCAAAATATTCAATATCTTCTGGGCCAGGGTTACTGAAGAAGGTTTGTGGTGCTTGAAGATATTAAATATGTAGATTAGTTTTACTTTTGCTGTTGAGACATACTTTCCAGTTTGGTGTTTTTATTTTATTTTATTTTTATAGATTGGCGTAGAAGAATACTTTTGTCTTGTGCAACTATTACATGTTAGACGCTTCTAGCTAGTGTCCTTTCAAGATTTATTGCTAGAAAAATTTCATCATTTTAAGAGTCTCATTTTGGCAATTTGCATGTATATCTAAATATTAACCATGAGAACAGACTATTGTTGCTTGACTCTACTGTAATTTACACGTAGTTCAAAACTTGGAAAATAAGGTTTTAACCATTTCAAAGTTTCTGTTGTTCAAAAAATGTCAGACACATCTTGTGAGATTCTAGAGCCTATTAGGTTGGGCAGTGAGAAATGTGAATGAGATATTAAAACTGTATTTCATGAGATAGGAGATTGGAAACACATCATTTTTAATAGTTATATTTTGTTAATATCATGGGTGATCTCAATTATTTGATTCAGGAATAATGATTGTTAGAGTGTTGGGTTGTAGTTCTTAGCTGAAAGGTGATGAGAGATGATGCAAATCGGTGCCTAGACAATGAAAATTTTATAGAATCAGTTGGTCCTATTTCCAAAAGATGTTTGGTTTTCAGTGGCGTTCTGTAGCAGCTGATTGGAGATATCTGGATAATGCGTTGTGGAAAACTGCCTAAACCTAATAGTTCTAGTACTAACTTTATTGAAAATTTTGTTCAACATTACATTAGACAAGTTTATTTGTCCAATTATGGGCGTAGACGCGTAGTGTTTTTCCAATAGATATGTCCTCCTATCCAATTTTTGCTTATATGCTAGCCGTAGAATTTATGGTACTTTGTCATAGTCAAATCAAGTTGAAACACAACAATTTCAAGATCAATGTCAGAGGAAAATTATCATTCAAAAGCTGTTGTCTCTCTCTCTCTCTCTCTTTTTATTTATTTATTTTTCTGCATTGATTAATTATTGTGGGCTTAATGTTATATGAGTTGGTATTAAAAAACAATTTATAGTTTTTGTTGCAGGGAATTCTTGTAACATCTCTGAAGTACATTTTTCTAGTTTGGATCTTGGGTTGAAAGAGACTGTTGAGAAGCCTGATGTTGGGAATATAGCTGTTAGATTTAGATTTGGTGAAGCTCTCGGTATTGTCCAAGCTACTGCTTCTTCTCCTTCTTCTCAATACTTATCTGATGGAATAGTTTCTCGAGCATCAGGCAGAAATACAATGCCCATGGATGAATCCCTCATGAAGATAGTAAAAAAGTATGGTGGAAAAATTTTATTGAGAGAATCTGACAAAACACCAAAAACTTTCAAAAAGAAAGGGAAAAGACGATCTTCTGTGGTTGTGATCTCAAGAGAAAAACAGTTAGATAATTTTGGTGAATGGCAAGGCCCTCCACCATGGGATTTGTCCTTGGGAGGTGTGATAGGTCCCAGTCAAAGCGTAATGTAATTTAGGTTCTTTTTGGGTGAGAATCACACCACTAAGATTTTGGATAAACTCTGCTCCCTTTTCTTTCATATTCGGATGGTCTTTTAAATACAGCAGAATGTAAGTTACATTCAAATTGATAACTACTTCCCTATAGTCTAGTTACACGTTCATGCCATGAATTCTAATTTAACTAAATAACTTCTTCACATTTGCCATGCACGTCTCATGTTTCTCTTGCACATAGGTCTCCTTTCATGCATCAACTACTTAATCACCTCAATTTCCTCCTTGCACGATTCTTCTTTCCTCAGCCACGTCCTTACATATTATTTGGATTAGCTACACGTTTCTCCTGGATCTTCTCAGCCTATCATTACCCCCCGCGATCACTGGAACCTTGTCCTCAAGGTTCCTCTTCGTTGTCATCAGAAATTCCTTCAAGAATTAGCAATTGTGGTCGATGGCATTTGTGTCCAGGTGTAAACTTCTCATCGTAGTTGAAACACAACCCTTGTATCCTTCTCCTTTGCATCTCCTCCAAAGTCAATATTTTTACTGAAGCTTGAGGATTTGCTTGTGCTGGTGGAGGTAGTTCAACCCTCTGTGCTGTTGAAAGATGATCGATCAGCTCTTTTCTGTCGTGCGACCTGCTCGTCTCTCATTCTTGCAAGGCTAGTTGCTTCCTTCAACGTACAGGGGCGAAACATCCGAATGCCATCGGCTATTTCAGGTTTAAGCCCACCCATAAAGGTCTCCACCAATGCTTTTTGCATCCACCCTTGGACCCTATTCTATAACTTCTCGAACTAGCTCTGGTAGTTGCGAAGGGACCCTATCTGTCTCACCCTTGATAACGCCTCATTGAAGTCCTCACAATCATTAGGGCCGAAATTAGCCCACAGTTCTTCTGAAAATTCTGTCCATGTCACCATCTTCCCCTCTTCCTTGTAGGTGCGCTGTAGCCACTGCCACCACTGGTTGGCCTCGCCTTCAAGATTTAATGATGTTAATGGCACCTTTTGCTCCTCAATTGTTCCCTGATACTTAAAGAATTGATTTACTCAGCTAAACCACTCAGTCGGATCCATCCCAGAATATTTTGGAAAATCTAGTTATGTTAGCCTTAAGGGAAATGGTTGTCCATTTCCTCATGCTTCCTCTCTTCTATCTTCCTTGCTATTGCTGGCTTGAATTTGGCGTGCCTCTTCCATGAGTGGCCCTCCTTTCTCGATCATTAGTACTTCTGACATTTGGTTAATGGAGACTTCTAATTAATGTAACTTCTCGATCATTCCCTTTTCCAGTTTGATCATGTCACTCTTTAGTCCCCCTAATTCTATTTCCAAATTCTCAATTCTTTCTTTGTTTGTTGTCATAATGAACCACTCTGATACCAATTGATGATACCAATTGATAGGTCCTAGTCAAAGCATAATGTAATTTGGATTCTTTTTGGGTGAGAATCACACCAATTGGATTTTGGATAAACTCTGCTCCCTTTTTCTTTCATATTCGGATGGTCTTTTAAATACAGCAGAATGGTAAGTTGCATTCTAATTAATAACTACTTCCCTATAGGCTAGTTACACGTTCATGCCATGAATTCTAATTTAACTATAACTTCTTCACATTTTCCATGCACGTCTCATGTTTCTCTTGCACGTAGGTCTCCTTTCATGCATCAACTACTTAATCACCACAATTTCCTCCTTGCACGATTCTTCTTTCCTCTGCCACGTCCTCATATATATTTTGGATTAGCTACACGTTTCTCCTAGATCTTCTCAGCCTATCAAGATGATGGATGTCCTAAATTTCTATGTGATGTGATGGTAATTAAACCATCTCTTATATACATTTTTACTAGTAATGGCGCCAAGTATTCTCTTTCTCTGTCTACTATGATTGTTTTAGATCAGCCACTTTTGTTTTTACTAGAGTAATTTAGGTTCACAGTCATGTTTATTTTGTAATTGTGAGGCTAATAAAAATAATGCGCAGGTTGAAGGCTTGGCAAAACATTTGCGGTGTGTGGCAATAGATGCTGCAATACTGCATTCCAAAATGCCAGAACCAAGGATTCCCTCTCTTTATTATTTCAATGGATGCATGCTCCTTTATATAAAAGTGAAAATTGTATTATGTGTTATTAACACATAGTTTGCCCTATGCTTGTCTATGTGTTTTGAGCTATGAGAAGTATTTATCTTAATGTAACCAATTTCTTCTTGTGCTCGGGGAGTTAATTAATCACGCATCCAAAGGACATAGAGTGCTTTTGACCCGCGATGCCAAGCTATTGAGACACCAGTATCTGATAAAGAATCAAATACATAGAGTGAAGAGCCTTCTGAAAAATGAACAACTACTTGAGGTATGCAGGCAATCGTATTTCACATGTCAAAGAAGATCCATTGTTTGCAAGTTTGGTGAAAAGCAAATTGCTCTTGTAATTAATGATGTATCAATCACTACTTGACAATTTTAGTTGGCGAATCGTGAAAATAGTTTCTAGCCACAGGCTTTGGGTTTCAAAATAATAGATAGTTCAGGTTAAGAGCTTGTAATTTTGTTTCTGGCTTTGACAATTATGTGATTTTAAATCTTGTAAACTGGCATTACCAATCTATCTTCTAAAGCATCAAATTTTGAATTACTCTTGAACTTTAATCCTAACCCAGATTTAGTCTAGTAAGAAACCATGAAAACCCCTCACGACTAATCTGACCAGCTAAATTGATACAAGTTTGTAACATATTTGACGATTAAACATATTACCTTACCTTTATTTTCCTATCAAGAAAGCATATAGCTTTATTTTAATTTTTTCATCATTTGTTCTTTCAAGAATACGCTTCATGCTCAATCTTTAATACCTTCTTCATCAATTGCTTATAAGAACATATGAAAGTAGAATGGCGAAGAGTAGCAACTCTTGCAGCAGATATTGAATCAATTTATAAAAGGAGTAGGCAGTTGATGGAAAAGATTACGACTCTTACTGCATGAGCTTATCAGATCTGTCAATTTCTAGGTCCTTTATTTTTTTTTTTTAAATTAACAATTGTTGTTAATTAAATAATGTGTGACAAGTGGCCATTTATAATTGGTCTTTAGTGGCCACTAGCTTAATGTGATTAAGCTTTAGTGGTTATATGGCATCCATTAAACTTATTAATGGGACACTTGAAAAGATTAAAGTGACATGAGGCATGCAAATGGTTTGTAGATGGCTTAGTTGCTTAACTTGTTCCCTTTAAATGGACACATGTTTATTAGCAAAAGTCAACATGCATAAAATGCAAAACATTTTGCATTTTTGAATTGTATGCGTTTGGCAAAGGGAGAAGAAGAGTCCTTCAATTCTCTAAAGATAAACAATTCGACCATTTTTTTGGCTCTTCATCGTTCAATTCTCTACAGATAAACAATTCGACCATTTTTTTTTGTCTTCATACGGTGAAGAGCAATTTGTATTCTTCACTTTTGGTTTGGCCATTCAATTCTTCATGAGATGAAAAACAATTATGTAGTTCGGCCAAGGGAGAACAAGAAGAGAAAAAAGGTTTTTCATCTTAGCCTTGTAAAACATTCAGCTATTTAAAGCAAAATGCAAGAGTTGCATTTTGGCTTTAAACACATATACTCGGCCAAAGAGAGAAATAAAGTACTCAAGTGTTGAGCAACAAATCCAGTTGCTGAAATTAAAGGCTACCATTCTTATTCTAGCAATTCCACCAAATGTTGCAGATTACAATTGTTCGCGAGATCATTTTTGTGTGAGACTTGGAATCAATTTTTATACCAAATCGTCTTCAAAGGTAATTGTTTGAACTTGTTAATATAATATTTAAGCTCAAAATGTAATATGACTATTGCAGTATAGATTGAAGTGTTAATGCCACAAAGAAACTTTTGGTAAAATAGGTTGGTGAAATAAAAATATTAAAACAGTAACAAAAGAGAAAATTAACTAATCGATTTTTGTGGATGAGATAAAATTGTATATGAATACAAAGAAAAGTCTTATGATGATATAAGCAAGGCTTCGAGAATCACAATTATGCTTCATAAATCTATTCTATACTTTGATTCTATGTTTATAACCCAATTGAAAGTTTTACATCCTAAACAATCAATAAAAAAATATGTAAAATATGATACATTTGATAATACATGTATTTGATATGACTAAACTCTTTGCAAATATTATCACAAACTATGTTCATCTATACAAATTATCTAAAATCGACAATATATCATTTTGACAATATTGCAGTAAAAGATTAACTTGAATATCAAACAATTATTGTCTTTAGATGTTATCTAAGATCGAAAATATATCAAATAACAATATTACAGTAAAAGATTAACTTGTATAACAATCTAACTAGTAACAATTATAATTCAACAATAATCACATAAAGAAAATATGACTGAAAAATATATGAAACATGAGAATGATAACCTCTGAATTATAGAAAAATAATAGATAAGAATTTAAACACAAGCAAACTTATAAACATTTGTAATTCTTGACAAAGAATCAAACTCTAAAAGAAAATTTATTACACATAAAAGATCATCTCTAACCTTTCTAAGAACTCTAGTCTAGCTTACAATACATGTTAAAGAGAAATTATATGAGATAATTATAAAGCATTGAAAAACGTCTATTAGCCTTCTAAGAGTGTCCTTATATAGTGTCATGGACTGTTTTCGAACCGTGCGTCCTTAGACGCGTTGTGTGCTAAGCAGCCAAGAAAACCACACAAAGAGAAGAAAAACAAGCACACCAAGTGTTTGCACGAATGCTTTCTATATTGCTGAAGAGAAAACAAAGCTATGAGATGAATTATACAAGTGAGGGTCTCCCCTTTATATAGTAGCAGCCCTATACAATCGACGGCTAAGATCTAAATGATCTAACGGTGTACATACAAGATGGGATAATATTCTCTAGAATATTCCAAGATGCTATTCTACATTTTATGAAATTCTAATTAAGGTGAATTACCCTAATAAGTCATGGGCCAGGCCCGGTTCTTCATCCAAACAGCGAGCCTTTTAGAAGCTCCGGTCCACGTAGCGCTCCATAGTCCAAGAGGCCTCCAGCAGGCCTAGTCACGCACCAAGTGCTTGAGAAAATGCTTGAGAGCACTTGGGGCGTGACATTCTCCCCCACCAAATTCACGCGACGCCCTCGTCGCGTCCTTGCTGGAACTCATGCACCTTGTTCTCAAACTGCCACAGTGCGTTCTCGGGTTCCAAGCTTGCTTCACTATCGGGCAATCCCTTCCACTTTACAAGATACTCACGATTTGGATGACAGTTCTTCTTACGTACTGGTCCTCACATCAAGGATAAGTTCAGCCTCCTTGTCGTAAGATGTGGAAACTCCCAATGGTGCCCTGGTTTGTGGCCCACGCTCCGTGTCCTCTGCATCACCATGGTATGGCTTTAGGCAGCTTGCGTGACACACCAAATGTAGCCAAAGTCTCGAAGGCAGCTCCACCTTATACGAGACATTGCCAACCCTCTTGGCAATAGGAAATGACCCCTCATATTTTTGAACAAGGCCCTTATGAAGTGGGCGCGTAGACGTGTGCTGCGTTGGAAGGATTTTCACTATCACTAAATCCCCGATGTTGTACTCAACATGTCTTTACTTACCGTCAGCCCATTTCTTCATCCATTTTGTCGCCTTGTCCAGACACACCCGCGCTTTGTCTGACTGTTCCTACTAGGATTTTGTAGCTTTATAGGCTGCTGAACTCTTCCATGTATCGATGGATACGAGCGCATGCGGCATGAGAGGTTGCTGGCCAGTAGGTAACTCAAACGGGCTCTAGTTTGTTGACTCACTCTTCTGCAGGTTGTATGAGAACTGTGCCACATCGAGTAACTTGACCCAATCTTGCTGATTTGCGCCCATAAAGTGCCACAAGTATAGCTCCAGTAATGCATTCACCCTCTCGGTCTGCCCATCCGTTTGTGGGTGAAACCTGGTGGAAAAGCGAAGCTTCGATCCCATGAGATTGAACAATCCAGTTCAAAATCTCCCCGTAAATCTCGTATCACGATCGCTGACTATCACTCTTGGCAACCCCCAGTACTTGACTACGTGCTTGAAGAAAAGTTTAGCTATCTCTTCTGCATTACACTCCTTGGGCGCCGGTATGAAAGTCGCATACTTGGAAAATCGATCTACCACCACAATAATAGTTCCATACCCCTCGAATTTTGGCAAGGCTACGATGAAATCCATAGAGATGCTCTCCCGAGGTCTCTCCGGTATGGGCAGTGGCTCCAGTAGCCTTGCAGGACTCCGTTGCTCGATCTTGTCCTGTTGGCACACGAGACAAGTCTTGACAAACTGTTCTATCTCTTCTTGCATGTGTGGCCAATAGTAAACTATCTCCAATAGGGCGTGTGTGCACCACTGTCCTGGATGTCCTGCCCATTTTTTGTTGTGACACTCTCTAATGAGGTTACGTCGCAAGTTCTCCCACTTTGGCACATATACCTGGCGTCCCTTGGTGTAGAGAAGCCCATCTTCTACCCAAAACCGCTGAGTCTTTCCCTCTTGTGCTTGAGTAGCGAGCTGTATGGCTGTAGGATCATGCTTCATTCCCTCTTGAAATAGGTTGAGCAAATTGCCTTTTAACTTGCTTATAGCTGCTAACTCGACCTTTCGGCTTAAGGCGTCTGCCACCACATTCACCTTTTCCGGTTTGTACTTGAGCTCATAATCGAACTCCGCCAAAAAGTCCTGCCACCTAGCTTGCTTCGGGCTGAGTTTCTTCTAACTTTGGAAGTAACTCGTTGCTATGTTGTCCGTCATCACTACGAAATTTGCCCCAAGCAGATAGTGTCGCTAAGTGTACAGGCAATAGATGACCCCCGTTATTTCCTTCTCTTGTACCGTGTAGCGCCTCTCCGTCTCGTTGAGTTTTTGACTCTCATACGCGATCGGATGGTCCTGCTGCATCAATACACCACCAATGGCAAAGTCAGACGCATCAGTATGTACCTCATACGGTAACAAGTGATTTGACAATGCTAAGACTGGTTCCTCGATCATTGCTGTCTTCAGTCGATCAAAAGTCCATTGACACTCCTTAGTCCACTCCCATGCTTTAGTCTTCTTTAGCAGGTCAGTAAGGGGTGTAGCAATAGTGGAGTAGCTCTTGATAAATCTTCGATAATAGTTGACTAACCCAAGGAAAGACTGCAGCTCGGTAACTTTCGTGGGTGCCTCCCAATCCACTATGGCGCGAATCTTTGCCCTGTCCATCATTAACCTGCCTTCTTTGATCTTGTGACCCAAAAAGTCTACCTCCGGCTTGGCGAATGAACACTTCTCCCTCTTCACATACAGCTCATTCTTGTGGAGCACCTTCAAGACAGATTTCAAGTGTTCCACGTGCTCTTCGAGAGTGTTGCTGTAGATGACGATGTTGTCTAAGTAAACGATGACGAATTTGTCGAGGAAGGGCTAGAGTATGTTGTTCATCAATGTGCAGAAAGTGGTTGGCGCATTTGTGAGGCCAAACGGCATGACAAGAAATTCAAAGGCCCCATAACGCGTTACACAGGTTGTTTTCGGCTCATCTCCCTCGGCTATCTGCACTTTATGGTAACCTGATTGCAAGTCCAGCTTCGAAAAGTACTTCGCTTGTCCCAACTGATCAAATAAGTCAGCAATTAAAGGAATGAGATACCTATTTTTGACAGTGACCTTATTCAACGCCCGGTAGTCTATGCATAACCGCAATAATTCGTTGTGCTTGCGCTGGAAAAGCACGGGCGCGCCGTAGGGCGCCTTAGATGGCTGGATAAACCCTGCATCCAGTAGCTCCTTGAGCTGCTTCCGCAACTCTGCTAACTCGGGTAGAGACATTTGGTAGGGCGCTTTGGCTAGAGGTTTAGCTCTTGGTTCCAGCTCAATCTCGTGATCAATCGCCTGTCTTGGTGGTAATTTCTGTGGTAGTGTTGCTGGCATCACGTCCTGGTGCTGCTTGAGCACTTTCGTGATCTCTGCTGGCAGCTCCTCTTCGCCCCTGTACGCCTCATCATCTGCCTCCCATATCGTGGCGAGGTATGTCTCTTCCCCCCGCTTAGCCCCTTTCTTCAGTTGCATGGCAGACAAGAGAGTGGTGTGGGCGTTGGGCTTTGATTGCCCACCTATTGGCTTGTTTACTGTCGGCACCATGCATGGTCCTCCCTTCAGGATGCATACGTAGTTGTGTTGGGGAAGTGGTACCACATTAAACTGCCGCAGAAAATCCATACCAAGAATAGCATCAAAATCATCGAGAGGGGCTACCAAAAAGTTTACCTTACCGCTCCATTTTCTGAGGCTCATTTCGACTCCACGAATAACCCCATCCAGTGGCTTAATTGCGGCGTTCACGGTTTTGAGGTAGCCAATCCCCTTCTCCATCTTGAGGCCCAAGCATACTGCTTCCGCATACTTGATAAAGTTGTGCGTAGCTTCAGTATCCATTAGCGCTTGAGTCTTTCTCCTATTAATGTAGGCTTCAACGTACATCAGCGCCTTTCCCATTGGCACGCGGGCTGCCCGTTTGGCATTGAGGGCATTGAGCAACTGCAAACATCCCAATTGTCCCTGTTTGCCTGCTTGTTGAGTCTCTAACATCGCGTTGATAGCCTTCTTTTTTGGACAGTCCTTTACCCAATGATCCCCATTGCAAAGGAAGCAGCTAGATCTCGGCTTTCTCCCGCCGTTGCACTTTTGCTCTCTCCCTGTGGGCGGTTTACCTTTCCCCTCCTTATCCTACGAAGGTTGAGACTCCCTAGTTCCCCCACCTTTGCTGTGGTTGGGCTTCGAATTTTCGGACTTTCCCGCATCACCCTTGTGGTAATCAGTGAGCATTTATGCCAATGTGAGGGCGTCAGATATATTCTGCACTCCACGCTGCCTCAGCTCATTGGACGCTCATGTTTGTAACCTATCGAGAAAATTGAACAGCAAGTCTTCTTTACTCATATTAGGGATCTGCAGCATCAGTAGTGAGTACTCCTCTATGTACTCGCCAATAAACTTAGTCTGTTTCAACTCCTTTAGACGCTTCCTAGCATCGTGCGCCACATTCTCCAGATAGAATTGACGCTTCAGCTCCTGTTGCAACTCTGTCCAGGTGTTGATGGTGCAGGTACCCTTGCGAATCTCCTCGCTCTTCCTACGCCACCATAGAATTGCATGATCAGAGAGATATAGGGTCGCAGTGTTTACCTTATCCTTGTCCCGTATGCCTAGGGCATCGAAGTATCTCTCCATCTGCCAGAAGTAATTGTTGAGCTCCTTGGCGTTCCACTTCCTGCTGAACTCCTTGGGCTTAGGAGCATCGACCCTTGGTGCAGACACCGTAACTTGAGCGGTAACAGACCTATTCGCCACTGCCCGCTTGCACAGCACCACATCCTCCTTGACAGTTTTAAACCCTTGGTGTAGCTCCCCTACTTGGGTTTGAATACTGTCCATTATGGTGAGGACCTTCTCCTGAAAAGCCTTAACCCAGTCTTGCTGCCTATCGGCATAAGCGTCGATGGATGTACTGATGAGGGAGCGTAGTTCGTCTCCTTGAGTGTCGAGGCCCACCTCGATCTTTTCTACTTGCTGCTCCAGCTCTCCAATGTGATCTGCCGCCTTCTCGACAGCGCCGCTGAGTGCTTTCACCATACTCCAGATATCTTGACCTGGATCTACTGACTTGTCACGAGAGGCTACGCCGTGCTTCTTAGCTTTGGGGTTCCGACCCCTCTCTTCAGTCAAATCTGATGGTCCACCGTCTTTCTTCATCTTTGAACCTGCTTTGATACCAACTGTCACGAACTATTTTCGAACCGTGCGGCCTTAGACGCGTTGCGTGCTAAGCAGCCAAGAAAACCACACAAAGAGAAGAAAAACAAGCACACCAAGTGTTTGCACGAATGCTCTCTATATTGCTGAAGAGAAAACAAAGCTATGAGATGAATTATACAAGTGAGGGTCTCCCCTTTTATATAGTAGCAGCCCTATACAATCGACGGCTGAGATCTAAATAATCTAACGGTGTACATACAAGATGGGATAATATTCCTTAGAATATTCCAAGATGCCATTCTACCTTTTATGGAATTCTAATTAAGGTGAACTACCCTAATAAGTCATGGGCCAAGCCCGGTTCTTCATCAAAACAGCAGGCCTTCTAGAAGCTCCGGTCCACGTAACTCTCCATGGTCCAAGAGGGCTCCAGCAGGCCTAGTCACGCACCAAGTGCTTGAGAAAATGCTTGAGAAAATGCTTGAGAGCACTTGGGGTGTGACAATAGGCAATGACTGGAAACATGTTTAGTGTGACTCTAATCTTCAATAATTTAGGCCACCCACTCTTTCACCTATTTGCCGCCCCTTTTTTACAATAGAAATTATCAATGTAGCCTTTTTGGTCGACATGAAAGTTGTATCATTTTATCGTTTTCTTTCCATAGTCACTAGGTTCATACAATTTGAATGAGTATCAAATGTGATATGGACAAAATACCAAAGATACATTAGATTTCAGCCAATAACCCTTTTACCAATTTGTAATACAATTTGGTCTATGATAACGACTGCTTTGGACTTTGCTATCAACATAAGAGTTGTAAATCATTAAGTTAGTATTTCTCAAATTTAATAATCATACTGATTAGGTACGTATTTTAAAAAATACAGTTCAAATACGTGAGGTGGGTTAAGTTAAGCAGAAGTTGTAATCTAGTTCTGTTGTATCCCAAATTTGGCCTATAAAATATGGATTTGGCTTTTTAACAGTTCTTCAAGTTTGTGTATGATTGATTCATGTTACTTTAAGTTTAAGAATTTCTTCATTTTGATTTCTACATTGAGAGTTACGTCTATTTTACTAAACCTGTACAAATAACATTCATTAATCACAATTTAAGGACAACACATTATTTTAAGTTTAAAAATATAAAAATGCTAAAATTAGTGATATTAAATGATGACTGAATTTATTAACAAATATGTATTTTATTGTGCTCATCATGTAACAAGACTTAAATTCAGTGTGTATTTATTGAATAGGAAATTAGATTTTATTTTGTTGTGCATTGTATGTATGACATGCAATTTTAGAATTCAATGAACATATTCACATGCATGCACCCTTAATGCACACTGTAACAATAGTATCAGGGTATGTTTGTGTACTTTTCTAAATTTTTCAGAGTGTTTTGAGTTGTTTGGGATGCTTCAGAACAGTGGTTTTGCATTTTTAAGTGTTGAAAGTGCAAAACCAGACGCTGGGGCTTTACATGCTTAACGTTGTAGTATTCATAATGGATTTGTTGAACGTTGGGGTATTGGCTATAAAATGCTGAGGTGTTTGTGGCATAAGAATGAATATTAGGGTGCTCATATGTCTGACTCTGGGGAGTTGGTAGACACTAGATGAACATCGCGGTGTTTCATTCTGATGTTAGGGTACCTAAGAGCTCTAAGATGTTGGTAGCTACTGGATTTCATACTAGGGCATTAGCTTGTCACCGTAGGGGTGTTATGTGATAACACCACGATGGTGATGTATGCCACGCTGGGGCGTTCAAGTTGTTTAATGTAGAGGAGTCATAATTTGTAATACAAGGGCGTTCAACTATTTTATAACACTGTGGTGTTAAAAGCAATACACTCTATTTTACAAATTCGCATGTGATGTTTATATTTAATGTAATTATAATTGTTATATTATTATTTTATAAACTATAATCATTTATTTGCATTGCTAACTACAATAAGAGTCCTACTTGTAGGGGTTAGTTGTGCTTGAATAAAACGAATATTTTGATCTGAATTTTATCCTCATGAGATGCGGATAAATTATAAAATCTCTCTTAATCAGATTAAAAATGTATATCATTATGAGATAATGTTATACATAGTCCATCTTGTCAATATAGTATTAGACAGATCATCTCGGTCCTTGTCAATATTGCTAAAACATGAGAGTACTATCAGTAACTTATATTTGATAATTAACAAGTTAATTTGGAATATATTTACCTAATATTGCTAAAGCATGAGAATAAAGTGTGTTTAGGATTAATGGTAAGAGTTTCATGAGATGATATCTATATTTTGAGTTTTACAAAGGCTAGTATTATTTAAGCATAAGGTTAGAATAGAATGCCAATTGAATCTATATCTCATTGTAAAGTTTAAAGTGTTTAAATTTTCTCTTTTTCGTTTGATAGATTACAGGGAATGTGTAAAGTAGTGGGAGAACATCTTTATATTAAAAATATATACTAGTTATATCCATGATCTAAAACATTAAATTTAACAAGAAGAAATGTTTCGCTAAATATCTCTTCTCTTGTCTTATAGAGATAAGATAAGATGAGCACGAGCAATCCGTAAGTACACATATTAGTTGCATACCAACTGTAGAGCACCAAAAAATAATTATGTTTGGATGATGAATCTTAAAATTATTTTGGATTTAGAAATGCTTAGATATATCAATGGTTAGAATATGCTAAGAGGTGTTTCTGATAATACTTCTTCTAAAAAGGTGGAAACTTATCAAAAATGGATAAATGATGATTTGAGAGTCAAATAATATATCATGGTCTCAATATCTACTGATATTCAGTGGGAGCATATGCACATAAATAGTATAAGTAGTACTATGCTTCATCTGAGAGAGTTGTTTGATATATCCAGACCATAAAAAAAGAAAAAATATAAAGAAAAATATTTCCATTGCAGTGAGGTTGAACACAGTAAATATTAGTATCCAAAGTACCTTGCTATACAGAAGATAAACCCTTTAGATCAATAATAAAATGAGATAGGAAACTTTGAATAATACAAAATTGTGGTATATGCGATTAGGTAATATAGGCATGAGATGCTTAACCCGTTTAGTTAAGGATGGTCGGATACCTGATATTACCATAAAAGTCTATCTAGTTTGTGAATCTTGCATTCAAAGGAAAATAACCAAGTCTCCTTTTGTTGGTGTTAAGACACTGTGCCACTGAATTATTGGAACTAGTACATAGTGATGTATTTGGTCCAATAAATCACACTGTTATGATCAGTTTTGATACTTTGTTATCTTTATTAAAGATTTATCTTGACATGGACATGTGTTTTGGAAGAAACACAAGACGAAAACTTTTGAAATGTTCAAGAAATTTTGACATGAGGTAGAGAAACAAACTGGAATGTATATTAAATGTCTTCAATCAGATTAAGACGGTGAATACATGAGCAGTAAATTTATAAATTATTTGAAGAAGAATGAGATTATCGCTCAATATAGTCCTCTATGCACTCCTCAACACAATTGTATTTTGGAGAAGAGGAATCGGACGTTATTGGATATGGTTCAATCAATGATGAACTTTACTAACCTTTTAGAATATCTATAAGGTTTTACTCTAGAAAATGGTGCTTATTTGTTGAACAAGAGTTCCATCAAAGGCTGTTTTTATTACTCCGTATAAGATATAGACTAAAAGAAAAACTGAGTTTTAAGCATGTTAAAATTTAGGGCTGTCTTATATAAAAATTTTACAACAAGGTAAACTTGTACCCAATGAGTATAAGTATCGGTTCATTAGATATCTCAAATATTTTATAAAATATATATTCTATGATCCAGAAGAACAAAACGTGTACATTGTTTATAATGCCACTTTTCTAGAAAAACAATTTCTTATTAATCGTGAAGATTATAGAAGGATTGACCTTAATGAAGTCAATCTAGAAATTTATGAACCAATGATGGAACCTCAAGCTCAATCGAGTGAGATACTTTTAACACAACCTTTACGTAGGTCAAAAGGATGTCAAGTCCACTTAGTATGAAATGATACTTAAAGATGCATTTGAGGTTTTCTTAAACTAAGAAAATGATTCTATGACTTATAAAGATGCAATGTTGGACATCAATTCGGGAAAATGACAAAAAGTTATGAAGTTTTTTAATTGACCCTATGCATGCATGTCAATTAAGTCTGGCACTTAATTAAGCGTCCTCAATGAATTATTCATGTTGGTCATAAATGGTTTTATAAGCAAAAGTGTGGGCTCGATGAAAATATAGAGACCTTCAAAGCCCAGCTAGTTGTAAAAGGTTATACTCAACGATATGGGATCGATTTTGAAGAAACTTTTTTACCAGTAGCCAAGCTAAAGTCGATTCAATTTTTGTTGGCTATTACAACATATATGATTTTGAGATTTGGCAGATGGATGTAAAAACGAGTTTCCTGAATGGATACCTCAAGGAAGCGATATTCACAGAGCAGTTTGAAAGTTTTATATCCAGCTTGACTTCCAATCTAGTGTGCAGACTGAAGAAATCCATTTATAGACTTAAGTAGGCTTCTCGAAACTAGAATCTTCGTTTTGATGAAGTAATCAAAGGGTCTGATTTTTAAAAAAAATGAAGAAGAAGCATGTGTGTACAGAAAGGTCAGTAGTAGCATGATTATCTTTTTGGTTATCTATGTGGATAACATACTCATTGTCGGAAATAACATTGGTATGTTGCAGTTAATCAAGAGTTATCTGAGTAAGAACTTCTCTACGAAGGATTTAGGAGAGGCTTATTGTATACTAGATATAAAACTTTATAAAGATATAGTTAGGAAGCTGATAGGACTCTCCTAATTCTCATACATATAAAATGTTATTGAAAGGTATAACTTCAGTAACTATAAGATAGTTAAAGTACTTTTTAAACCTAGCATTCTTCTTTTTTAGAGGATGTATCCTCATGATGAAGATAAAAGGGTTCGAATGTCTAATATACCATATGCATAAGCTATTGGTAACTTGATGTATATCATGTTATATATGAGACCTGACATCAATATGGTTGTAAGTTTTACGAGCTAGTATTATTATGATCCAGGTAAAGACCATTAGATGGCCGTGAAAAATAACTTCAAATACCTTAAAGATACAAAGGATAAGTTTCTAATTTATAAAGAAAGTGACTTACAAGTAAGGAGATAAAGTGATTCATACTTCCAATTTGGTTCGGATGATAGAAAGTATACATTTGGATATGTATTTCTTCTTAATGATACAACAGTCAGTTAGAAGAGTGCAATTCAAATATCTATAGCTGATTCTACCTTCAAGGTAGAATACATTGTAGCTTTGAAATTGCAAAGGAGTAGTGTGGATATATAAGTTTGTTATAGTATTAGGAGTTGTTCCAAGTGTTGTGGATCCTGTCTTACTATACTTCCACAACAATGAGGTAATTACTCAATCCAAGAAGCCAATGACACACTAAAACTCTGAGCATATAGAGTGAAAATACCATATAATTAGAAAAATCTTAGATAAAGGATATGTAATAGTATCTAGAGTAGATTTATAGATAATGTAACGGATTCGCTCACTAAGGCTGTAACTCCTAGGATGTTTAAGAAATACATGGAGTTGATGGGTATTTGATAACATTAAGAATAGTACTAGAGCACGTAGTAGTTGGAGTTGGTGCTAGTGTTTACGTGCCATTCTAATTTTGTATGAATATTAATTATTAGAGTTGGTACAAGCTTGTTACATTTTAGAAATTGTAAATGAGTTTATATTTGATCTAAAAGAGTTTGGGTCAATACTAAGGTATTAGCATTCTAAGAGTTAGAACCTTGTTTGAAATAAGGATAAAGACCTACGAATATATTAGTAATGATATAATTATAAGGAGTTACAAATTATGCTAAAAAATATCATTATGCAATATGTTTTTTCGAAAACAACGTTCCTGATCCATAGTTGCCGACACTGGTTGATTTGTATTCCTTCTAGATCAGTGTGTGTCTATATTTGGTTGTCTAGAAGGTTAATCTTGGCAAACCGTGGGCTTAGCAAAAGCTCGTATAGGCATACAGATATTCAGTGAAGATTGAGTACTTAACAGACTCATAAGAACCTCTAATAAACATCTCATAGAGCCGTCAATAAAAAGATAAAGAGTCTTTGAGTTAAGTAGTATTTGTGACCCTTTGACTTGAGCGTCATGGCCTATGGTGGGCTTATGAGTGGTCCAACATGATTTGAATTCACACATGTCATAGACCTTTCATGGTTTAACCTCTGAATATCGTTGGGTGTGGTTTGATACTCATAGAGTTTGGTGTGTGTAGATATGGGATCCATCATCTAATATGGGTGAGTTGTATATAATGATGATTTGAGATTGTATTTCAGGAAGTCTTATTACCAAAATCATTAAATCCTGAAAAAGAGTTCTTTATAGGGTAAAATAATATTGCAAAAGAGTTTACGGATATTATTTATAAAAATACAAATTTGGAGATAAGTTCACAGTCAAGCACATAGAAATTTGATGATAATGATCTATATCTTTGTTCTTTCAGTATATAAGTGGCAGAGAGATTAGAGAGTCTCATAATATGAAATGTACTCGTTAAGTACTGAAGTAGTTGAACATGTCAACGATTCGATTAGAAAAAAATTTAAAAACCAGAATTAGTTTCAGAATTTCTCGGAAGCACATGAGCTTAATTGTTAAACTCATGATTATTTATTTAAAATTATTGTTAATTAAATAATGTGAATGATAAGTGGCCATTTATGATTGGCCTTTAGTGGCCACTAAAGCTTAGTGTGATTAGGCTTTAGTGGTCAAATAACATCTATTAAGCTTATTAATTAGACACTTGGCAAGATTAAAGTGACATGTGGCATACAAATTTTGTAAATGGTTTAGTTACTTAACATATGCCCTTTAAATGGACACATGTCTATTAGCAAAAGTCAACATGTATAAAATGCAAAACATTTTACATTTTTGAATTGTATGTATTCGAAAAAGGGAGAAAAAGAGTCCTTCAATTCTATAAAGATAAACAATTTGACTTTTTTTTTGTCCTTATGCGATGAGGAGTAATTTGTGTTCTTGACTTTTTGTTCGTCGTTCAATTCTTCATAAGATAAAAAATAATTGTGTGGTTGGGCCAAAGGAGAATAAGTAGAGAAGAATGGTTTTTTATCCAAGTCTTGTAAAATATTTGGACATTTAAAGTAAAATGTAAGAGTTTCATTTTTGCTTTAAACACATATATTCACCTAAAAAACACATATATTCACCTAAAGAGAGAAACAAAGTGCTCAAGTGTTAGCAAAATAAATTCAGTTGTTAAAATTGAAGGCTATTATTCTGTTGGAGCTAGTGCTTACGTGCTATTCCAATATTATATAAATATTAATTGTTTAATATTTATATAATAAATATTTCGAATAGAAATTGTTAATATTATAATTATATGGTATAATGCTTGTAACATTATAGACATTGTATGATCTGAAGGAGTTCAGATTTGGTCTCAAGAAGTTTAGACCAGAACTAAGAGTTAGCAAAACTGAGAGTTATAAATGCTAAGAGTTAGTACTATTAAGAGTTAACATGTTATAACAGTTAGCGAGGTCTAAAGAGTTAGAACCTTGTCTATAATGGGACAAAGACCTGAGAGTATACTTGTATTAACATAGTTGCAAAGAGTTGTAATAGGTGCTAAGAAATGTCATTATATAAGTATGTCTCAAACACAATGTTCTTAATTTATATTCACCAATGCGGGTCTATCCGTGAATTACTATAATATAGATTAGTGTATGTTTATATCTGACTGGTTCAGATGATTATTTTTAGCTAACCATGAGCTTAGAGCTTGTATAGGCATGCAGGTATCCAGTCAGGACTGGATACTGAACAGACTCACGAGGACCTTCATAGATATCCTATGAAGCCGTCAAAGAAAGGTCCTCTGGAGTTGAGTAGTATTCGTGGTCCTTTGACTGAGCGCTACGGTGGTCTTGTGAGTGATCCATCATGCTTTAGTTCCACATATGTCAGAGATTTTTCATGGTCTGACCGTTATGTGTTGCTAGGTATGGTCCGATGCTTATAGAGTTTGGTGTGCGCAGATACGGGATCCATTAGCTTACATAGGTAAGTTGTATATCCGATGCTTCGAGATTGTATTTCATGAAGTCTTGTAGCCACAAGCATAAACCCGAAAAAAAGAGTTTTCCACAGGGTTAAACAATATCGTAAAAGTGTTTGCGTATATTGTTTATCGAGATACGAATTTGGAGATAAGTTTAAGGATGTACTTACGGGGATTTGACAATGCTGATCTATATCCCCGCATATCCAGGGTATAAATAATGGAAGGATTATATGTATACGTTATGACCTCAACTTGTATGGTCTAATATGCTGATTTGTAATATTCGTAACGTGTGTGTGGGGCATCGATTACGGATTAATAGAATAGTTCCATTTGACAAATTGGGTGTGGACCTAGGGAGTCCCAATATGAAATGTACTCTTTGTGCACTTAGGCAGTGTACCGTATTGAATTGTTCAATACAGTAAAATTCAGCAATTTACTAAGATTAAGTTAACTAAAATATATAGTTAAATGGTGGGACTCACTTTAGGTTAACTTGGTAACCTAGTAAGGATATAAATATAATTTCACTTATTGATTATTTAATTGTTAAATGATTAAAATAAATATTTATTTATTTAATTGTTAAATAAGTGATTTAACTAAACTATGGTTAAGGGTTAACCATATGGTTAAGTTAAGTTAACCTTACTTAATGGTTAAGTAAAGGTTAATCTAACTATGGTTAAGTTAATTAACTATAGTTTAACCATAGTTAAAATATTTAAATGTTTATTTAACTTAAAGGTTAAGTTAAACAACTTAACTAAGGTTAAATGTTAACAATGGTTAGGTTAAGTTAAATTAACTGAAATGAAATTCACATTAGTTTGAAATTGATGCATTAATATATAAAGTGAAATGAAATTCAAAATTCATAAGTTTTTTAGATTTTACAAATTTTGTGGCTATTTCAATTTGAGAAATTGAAATTCTTTGTTTTGTGTTTTAAGTGTTTGAACAACAAAACAAATATATAATTGATTACTAAATGTAATAACTAAAATGGATTTATTTTAATTGTTCAAGAGTTGAACAAAAGATAAAACAAATTAATTTAATTTGATTAAAACTAAGTGTTTTTAGTTGGCTAGAAAATTAAGAGAGAAATGGAGAACAAAAATTGAAATGTTTCAAGAGTTGAAAAATATTTTCTATTCATCATTTTCTCCAATTAATTTAGCCATTAAAACATGAATTAAATTTATTTTTATTCGAATAAAAGGAAAAACAAAATTAACTAAGTTAAAGAGTTTAACTTTGAATTAAGTTTAAAAGTTAAACTAAATATTGGATTAACATACTATCATTCTAGACAATCAAACACACCCTTGTTGATTGCTAAGATTGATCAAAGTTTCATTTCATGGTAGACTTCAAGCAATTTAATCCAAAAGCTTCATGGGTTAAATTTTTCAATCTTGATTTTCATTTGATAAATATGTATTATATGTGTTCATTGTAATAATTTTAATCTTCCGCTATACATATATATGTATGAGATATGTATATTTTTTGTATAATGAACACATCCCACATGCAATCACCCTAGAATAATCAACGCCCAACATATTCTTGCTTTAGCAATCCCACACGATGTTGTGGATTAGAATTGTTCACGTGATCACTTTTCTGTGAGACCCGAAATTAATTTCTACACCGAATTATCTTCAAGGGTGAATTTTTAAACTTGTTAGTATAACAAAACTTAAATCCATGTGTATTTATTGAATAGAAAATTAGATTTCATTTCGCTGAGCATTGTATGTATGACGTGCAATTTTAGAATTCAATGAACATTATTACATGCATGCACCTAGAAATAGCACTTACAGTGTCAATCTTCTATTCTTTCTCTTGTTGATGCATTTATAGTTCAATGAATTACAATAACTTATATAAGCTCTACATCACCTTTAAAAAATTTATTTTTTTTGGGTTAAAAAAGGAGTTTATGCGAAAAGAAAGTCTAAAACTGACTCAAATGAGTCTAAAAAACTAAAACTTGTGTTTTTCTTAAAAAACAATTGAGGGCTACAGTGTTAATGCAAGTAATGAGTGGCACCGCCATGCTAGTGCGAGTAATGTAGCTGTTGCCGGGGATCTAAGACATGTGGGTATATGCACGTGCTAGTGTGTCTATTGCCTAAATACGTATCATATACGAATTCTAACGCGGCAAAAGCGTACAAACATGCAATGAACACATTAAATAAATATATTAATCACATTAATATATTAAAAGGCTTGAGAACTCTCCTCAACGTGTAATGTTATACACGTATATCCCCAAAGTCTGCATGGAGACCAATTCGCTAGCAGTTCTAGTCACCAATACGGTGGACTTGGTGAGCTAGAATAGCAGCCCTATATCCAGCACGGGATTAACTCTTAATCCCAAAATAGTCGGTGTGTGTTTATATCATTTTCTCTAAAAGGATAAGAAATTGAGAGTTTGAAACAATCCATCATTACTTCAATTGGATCCATAGAGAAAAATGAAATAATTTTATTTTTCTCTATTTTTTCCTTCTTTCTTTCTTTTTTTTCTTTCTTCTTCTTCTCCATTTCTCTTTCTCTCGGCCACGCCAAGCACGCACACACAATTCACAATTCTCATCTTTCTCTCTTTATATATATATAATAAAATATTAATATAATATATTATATAATATAAATAATAATATAATAGGTGCCAACTATTTGAGACCCAAATATAATAATAATATATATAATATAATATAATAATGAGAGAGAATGATTATTTGATAATTAAATAATTATAGTGTGAAATGATCATTTTGTCCCTCATGAATAGTTACTAAGTTTACCCCTAGTAGGTCCCCCTATATCCCACACTTGGGTAAACTCAACCGATGGTCCACAATACGCCACGTATCATAATATAATTAGTAAATAACAATTATTAACTAATTATTGTATTTAACACTTAAATACAGACACGCATGCATTTCTGTGGTAGTGCTGAATACTGTTGGATTAAACAACTTAATCTGGCATGTTACCCCAGTGCACAACAAGTACACTCCATATCGTGAGACTCCCTAGGTCCTTCACTCGATTCGTCAAATAGAACTATTCTATGAGTCCGTGAGTAATGGCCCACGCACACGTCACGGATATACAAATCAGCGCGTTAAACCATACAAGTTGAGGTTACAACGCATACATATAGTCCTTCCATCATGATATCCTGGATGTGCGGGGATATAGATTATCACCGTCAAATCCCCTAGTACTCATCCATCTCTTATCTCCAGACTTGTATCTCACTGAATAATATGTGCAAACTCCTTTGTCATATTGTTCTACCCTGGCGGAACTCTTTCCTGGGATGATTGCTTGTGGCCACAAGACTTTCTGAGATACAGTCTCGAAGTATCTGGATATCTAACTCGATATACGAGCTGACGAATTTCATATCTGTACACACCGGACTCCATAAGCATCGGACCATACTCAGCGACACCCAGCGGTCATACCATGAAAGGTCTGTGACATGCGTGGAACTAAAGTATGATGGATCACTTACAAGCCCACCGTGGCACTCAGGTTAAAAGACCACATATACTACTCAACTCGAGAGGACCCTCCGTTGATGGCTTACATAAGATGTCTATCGGAGGCCCTCGTGAGTCTATCCCATATTCACTCCTAATTAGATACTCATATGTCAATACGAGCTTAAAACTCACGGTCGGCTAGGAACGATCATTTATACCCTATAGGTACGACATTTGCTGATCTCTATAAAAAGGTATCCACCGACAAACTTGCATCGGCAGAAATAGATCAGGGACAATTATTTGAGAACATACTTGCGCAACTTACATTTTCTAGCACCCGATTGTAACTATGCAATTACTAGTATATTCTCAAGTCTATGTCTCATTACAGACAAGGCTCAAACTCTTGGATATGCTAAGTATTATAACCAAATAACACTTAACTGTGCTAACATTTAGCAATTATATATCTCAACATGGCTAATTATGAGTTTTTATCTAAACTCTTTTAAATCTGATCTGAACTCTTTTAGATCGTACAATATCTGTAACGTTAAATGTATAGTATTATATTAATTAATATTAGCGATTTAATGAAAATGTCTACTTGTATAAATACATAAATATATATATATTTAGAGATGACATATAAACACCAACTCTAATAATAATGTTGTGACACTACCAATTAAATCATAGTACCAAGATTAGAATTAACCTCCATTTACACCTTTTTATTCCTTTTTATTTTTTACTCTTTATTTCTACTTTTTTTTCGTAGTATATTTAATTTCACATTCGACTCTTTATTAATTTTAAATTACTAAAGCTTTAATATAATCTAATCCTACAAATACATGCGCTGAAATTATGAAAAGTAGGACAGAATTATTCGCTCCGTCTTGTAAATTGAATCATAGGGTAAATAGGTGGGTCCTGTGTGATGCGATCTCTTTGCGTTCATCGATCACATCAAAATCCATACTTATCTTAGCCTTGTTTTATGGTTACATTCACCATACCGCATGTGATTCTAATTCTGACATCTAAGATAGTGTTATTTTTTTATAATACTTTTTATTAAATTTTTTTTTAAAGAAATGGGAATGAAGAGGAGATTTTATGGTTTTACTTATAATTATATTATTGTAACTTTAAAGTCATAATTATTATGCATTTTTGTTAATAATTTAATATTAAAAAATTGACAATACGCTTTTATCTCTAGTTTAGTAATAGTCCTGAATCCAAATTCCATCACCATCATATAAAAAAAAAATCGTAACTCAAATAAAGTGGAGTTACAAATTACCAATTATAAAGTGAAGAGATGGTTGTTTGATAACCATTATTTATGACCTAATTACAAGTAAATTAAATGCTTTTCTATGAGCTTTTGTCAATTAATGGAATATATTTAGCTTAATTATTTTTTCAATAAACACTTTAATTATTATATTTTAGAGTTAAGTAGTAGAAGTATAAAACCGCAAGAGTTTCAAACAAATCCTTAGAAAGATTTTTTTTTTAAAATAATGTTAAATATTTTAAATTATATCTTAAAAAATAATGTATCAAATAAATATTAGATAATAAAATAATATAAATTTTACAATTATTTATTACATTCAATATTTATTTGACACATCACTTTTTATAATATAATTTAGAATACGATTTAAAATGTCTAGCATTACTCTTTTTAAATAATATTTAAAAATAACTATTAAATTTATAAATATTTTTTACTATTTTCCTTCAATAAAATTTTTATTTACCCTTTATTGTAACTAAATTAACCCTAAATTTTTTCTTTATGTTACATTTGTTATAATTTACTCTTACTGATTAAAACATTTGGCTCCACTTATTGATCCCAGAGCCCCGAACTAATGGCCAACAATGTTTGTGTTTCTCCGACTAATATTATACAGTGTTCTCACTGTATAGTGAATTATGCTTGTATTGTTACTTTAGGTTGTGATGTTTATTCTATTAAATTTTGTGTTGGTAGTTATTTGAAGTATGTAACGGTTGATATTTGTATTTAGTGGAGGTTGTTAAGAATTTGTGATGGTATTTTATACTTTTGCTTTTGAATAAGAGTTATTTTTTTATTCTGATAGTAGTTTTTTTTTCTTATATAAAAATATTGTTGCGGATATTACGTTATGTACTTCAATTTGACACCTCTATGGCATTAACTAAGCCATAATCTTGATACCCCTTTTATTCTATGCGCAGCAAAAAACCATAACTTGATACCATAAAAAAGAACACATAAGATTAACACACTAATAAAGATAAAGAAAATAAACCAATCAACAAGACACAAAATATACGTGGTTCGGCCCAAAATTGCTTACGTCCACGGAAGATCCATGATCCAACTTCTTATTATTGAAATAGATCACTAAGTATCTTCTTACATCATCAATGATCCTACAAGACCCCTTAGTATCTCCCATAGAGACCTCTAAGTATCTACACTTGATCACCATGACTCCCTAAGACCTCTTAATATCTCCTTATAAAAGAATTTTACAAGGAACACAAGAATAGCCCGAGCATCTAAGCCAAAAGGACCTATGGTATTTCTCTTTTATTCACTCAAAGAACTTAAAGAAAAAATACTCCCCAAAGGTTACACCCTAGTGCACTACGTATTTAGTGCCTACCTAGCTCCTTTGTTCTCTCTTATGGTTACATCTTGAAACCTTATATGCTTAATCTTAAACAAAGGGTTTACAAGTGTTTATATATAGTGTATTTCGTGCCTACTAACCCTATTCCTTGTTGGAGTAAGAGTCCACTTATTTTGGAAGTCCAAAACTTCCCAAAACTAGAAATTCGGATTAAAAACAAACTTCTGACGCATTTGGCGTTCGTCCCTAGGCGCCGCGGCACTAAGGACCCAGCTCTACGGTGCTGGGTTGCTGTCCTGGGTGCCGCGGTGATCAGCCCTGTAGCACTTATCCCACATTTTTCTTGCTTCCTTCACGTCTTCAAGTTCCATTTTACTTCCCCCTTCGTGTCCCACATGTCCTAGACTTCTCCATACATGTCCCACATGTTCTAGACTTCTTGTGACTCTCTACTTTGGTATTCATCTCAATTTTTGTCCAACCAAGATTGTTGAATCACTAATTTTTTAACAAACCCCTCATTGATTCAAAATCTCTCTTTATGAAGCTAATCACCATCACCCCTCCTTGACTAATGCTCACTAGCATGGTCTATAAGTCAAGTCTCATAGTTAACTAAGGCTCTTGCAACTACGGTCTCTAAAGATTCTTAAATGCTGATGTCTAGAGTAGTTCAATATTATGATCCTCCATGTCCCGAAGACACCATGACCCGAAGACACCATGACCATGACCCTTAATGGTGAAAAAACATTTTCGCCATTATTACTCTTTCCACACATTCTCTTTCGACCCCTGCCGCAAAGTGATATATCAAAAGTCTGTTTCAAATCAACAACCCTATGTTGATCCTATTTTAAGCACTTTTCTACAAGCACATAGCCTCCCTCTGTGCTTTATCACTCCCCCGATCATTTTGCTTCCCATTTAGTATTCCTTCCTTATGCCTTCCATGAATCTTCCTATTTCAATCTAGCAGTCCCAAGTCTTCTAGGTCTTTATGAGATGAGGAATGAAATCGCATACTTAGTCCTTCCCTTGTCTTTTTTACTATGTAGTCTTAATCTTATTCTGCCAATCCCCTATGACTTACCATAAGCCATATTTCTCCAAATTTAAATAACGATTCTCCATGACTCATATGAAAACACTACCCTAGATCCCAAAAATAGTTCATCCATCAGACACTTATTGTAGTAACCAGTATTTACAACCGGTAAAAATATGTATTTATATATATATATATATACATATTTTATTTGTATGTGAGTGATACTTGATTTAGATATTGTTATTAGTAGTGTCTGTATAGGTTAAGAACATACTATTAGTATTGGGTTTATTTGCAAGACTTTAGATTTATTTTAGAGACCCAATTGTAATACTTTAAAAGTTTTAGGGGCAAATTTATAAATACTAAAAATTAGCCTCTTAGTATAAAAATACACTTTTGAAACCTTAATTCACTCATTTTGGTCGAGCTACCTCTTTTAGAGTGAGAAAAGAGAGAAAGAAAGGGGAGAGAAAGAGAAGAAGAAGAAGAAAAGAAGAAAAAGAAGAAGAAAGTTAGAATTTAAGTTTAAGAGGTATATTATAACAATTTCTTAGTTTCTTGGTGTTAAATTAGTTAATTACTTTAAGTTTTGATTTCTAGAAATATATGTAATTGAGGATTTGATGTGTATTTTGTAAGATATTGTGAGAATTGATGATGATCTATGTAAATAGCTTGATAAAGCATGATGAATTGCAGAATGTCTATTTGATAGTTTCTTGATCTAGGAATTTTATAAATTGTTGTGATTCGATTCTGATTTTGAATTTTGAGTATATGCAATTAGACATTTTTAGCATCATCTGAGACTTTGAATCGATTGAAAATTTTCCAAATTGAATTTTTTGTGAATTTACCAAAATGACCCCTAAAAGTTTGAAAATTTTCTATGTGAACAGTATGATACAGTGGAAAATAATTTTTGGCCTGCTGAATGATCTTCAAAAATTACAAATTTGTGGAATATGATAATTCTATATGTCTAATATGATATACTTAGAATTGAGAATTTAGATCAATATGGTTAAATTGTTATGATTTTCTAAAGAGTGTCAGTTCATTGCAGTATTTGATTAACAGATTTTTAAAGCTATAGAATACAATAGTTTTAAACTACTTTTTTGAAGTGAAATATTTATCATTGATTGAGATATGTGTCATGAGTATTTCTGTGATAGTTTTATAATTTTTTAATTAGTATATAATTTTATAAAATTAGGAGATTGAATACTGTTCAGTAAGTATCTTGATCCTGTCAGGTTAGTAGTTTGGATTCGATGGTGTTTATAGAATAAATTGTGTAGGAATTTTGATATAATATTCATATATAAGAAGGATATATGAGTCAAGAACGATATATTCTAATTTTGGAGTAATTGGACATCATTTGATATATTAGAAAATTTTGTTAAATGTAAGTGGTCAGAATGATAGGTTTTGAGAAACCAAGTATTTAGACCAATTTGATGTGATAAATAAATTTTGTATAATTTTGTAAGCTATTTAAAGTATTTTGTGTGAATTGTGAGGCTTATGAAAGGATTAATCTCCATTGATAGGTTAAAGAGATTTAAGTCTTGTAGCTGAAAGTGCTAAGAGGTAAGTATACTAGACTTTTTACTGAAATCACAATAAACATAGTAATTGTTTTGTATGATTTTGTAAATGTGGTTAGGAATATGTTTATATTATGTCAAAGTATATTTTGATATGAAATGTGAAGATATGTATTTATAAATGTGAGCATGGACATATATGACATATATGTGTTTTTGAAAGTGAGCTTTCAAAGTAAAATATGTTTAACAAAGAGAGCTTTTAAAGTGTAATATGTCAATGAGAAATATTTTATGTTTTGAGGATGCTTGAACTCACTGTTAACTTAGTAGGCATTTTATGTAATTTTTGGAGTCTTTATGTGTGACATTTCCTTTAGGATTGGTATATGTTATGTGTTCCGTATGTAGGGAGGATCCTATTGGTACCTAAAGGAAAAGTGAGTCATCACATTCGTGTGGTGGCGTATTGGTGCATGTGAGAGAACTCACCGATGATCAGGGTGAGGGTTTGGCTTTTACCTTTGGGCATGGGCATTAATATATGTAATTTAAAAACCTCACTTGTACTATTCCTCTCATACAGCATGTCACCTACGAGTGACATTTGGCTCGTTATGTGATATGAGATATGTAAGTCCTACTAAATAGTAGTTGAGTGATGGTATTCCTATTACATGTTTTGAAAGAATGTGTAAGCGTTTACATGACATGTGATTTGATAAGATTATAATTTTGATTTATCACAGCATATCATACACATGCATTGTGTACATATATGTATTTGTATTTGATATATAAAAAACTAGTATGCTTACTGAGTTTTATACTTATTATAGTTTATGGTGATTTCAAGTAAATAAGGTACATATGTGCTTAGCGGATTTGGCAAGGCTTCTACTGCTCCTTGGGTTTCCTAATTGCTAGGTTGTTGAGTGTTTCATTTGGGGACACGTGGGATAAGATATTTGATTTATCCCTATTGAATAAATACTTATGTATTATTTTATTGTGTGTGGTTGGATTTAATTTAAGTTTCACCAAGTGTGGTTATGGATTAATTTTAAGTAAGAATTTACAATGAATATATTCTGGGCTTCTGGTAACAAAGTTGCTACTGATGACGTATCTCCGGTTTACTAATTGTCTCAGTCATAATTCAGTTGCTATAATTATGAAAGAAATTGAAATGAATGTTTAAATATTGTCAATAGAAGTTTATATTTATATGTTAGGTTATGGGTTATTTTTTTTAGTGTTGAAGTTACTAGCAACTTGTTAAGGATTCATATGTTAAATTAAAGTTTGACATTTTATGTGATATTATTTATGAGTGCACATTATTGAATAAATGTAAGTGATGTCGTGTGTCGGATCTTTTGGGTCTGGGGCGTGACAGCCTCCAGAAGCTCTCATGCAATCAAGGTTTTTGTCTAGTCATTCAACAGACTTGCAAATTCACATTCCTTCTATCTTTGTCTTTCTTTTAGTACTATCCCTTTGAGTGCCCTAGACACATTTTGGATCTGCCCTTCAATATTGATTGTGCTTCTTTTTCTATCTCTATTTTGTGTCCAATCTGAATGATTCTTCTAACTAGGACCTAGATGACGCCATCTTCTTGGTAGTTTCCTTCAAGAGTGATCTTTACTTCAAAACCCTCTAGTAAGGCCATCATCTTTTCCGCTTTCAGATAATCATCTTCCCTATTGTTCTTATCTTATATTTGTGAGTCCTCATTGTTGACAACCTTTGCTCTGCAATTTGACACTGCTGCCTATGCTCTGCAATCTGGACTTCAACTCAAGCTCTGATACTAGTTTGTTGCGGATATCACGCCATGCACTTCAATTTGACACTCCTATGGCATCAACTAAGCCATAACCTTGATACCCCTTTTATTCTATGCGCAGCGGGAAATCATAACTTGATACCATAAGAAAGAATACATAAGATTAACACACTAATAAAGATAAAAAAAATAAACCAATCAACAAGACACAAGATATACGTGGTTCGGCCCAAAATTGCCTACGTCCATGGAAGATTCATGATCCAGCTTCTTATTATTGAAATAGATCACTAAGTATCTTCTTACATCATCAATGATACCACAAGACCCCTTAGTATCTCCCATAGAGACCTCTAAGTATCTACACTTGATCACCATGACTTCTTAAGATCTCTTAATATCTCCTTATAAGAGATTTTTACAAGGAACACAAGAATAGCCCGAGCATCTAAGCCAAAAGGATCTATGGTATTTCTCTTTTATTCACTCAAAAAATTTAAAGAAAAAACACTCCCCAAAGGTTACACCTTAGTGCACCACGTATTTAGTACCTACCTAGCTCCTTTGTTCTCTCTTATGGTTACATCTTGAAACCTTATATGCTTAATCTTATACAAAGGGTTTATAAGTGTTTATATACAGTGTATTTCGTGCCTACTAACCCTATTCCTTGTTGGAGTAAGAGTCCACTTATTTTAGAAGTCCAAAACTTCTCAAAACTAGAAATTCAAATTAAAAACAAACTTCTGACGTGTCTAACGCCATGACGCTTGTCTTTGGGCGCCGCGACGCTGGGCATTATCGCGCCCATCGTTGCAGCGCTAGGTTGCTGTCCTGGGCGCCGCGGCGCTCAGCCTTGTAACGTCTATCCCGCGTTTTCTTGCTTCCTTCACATCTTCAAGTTCTGTTTTACTTCCCCCTTCGTATCTTATACATCATAGACTTCTCCATACATGTCCCATACGTTCTAGATTTCTTGTGACTCTCCACTTTAGTATTCATCTCAATTTTTATCCAATCAAAATTATTGAATCACTAATTTTTTAACAAATAAAATCTTCATCTTTAATATACGAAAAATATGAACGCGGATCTCATTTGGAAGTATAGTTCCTGTAATAAATTTATTTATAATCTCTGCTAATAAAATTTTTTGATTATAAATAAATTTAAATTCCAACGTATTTCAATAATGTGTTCATGTGTAACATTTGACAATTTATTTGATGTTATATCTACAATTTTACGATATATGAATAATTTTAATTAATAACATTACATCTATTAATAATTAAAAAAAAGAAAGCATCCAACTAATTTAAAACCAGGTAAAATGGCTAAAGTTTCAGCATATTTAATATCCCTTTTTATTTTTTCCTTGAAAGAGATTTTAGAATAAAAAGGTTTTGGTCTTTCCCAAGGTGTCTTTTTCGCTTACATCATCCCTCGACACGTTTCCATCTCTCCTTTGCTCTCACTTTCCCATTTTTGATTCTCCTTCCCAGTTCTCTCTCTCTTTTTTTCTTCTGTAGCCTGCAGGCTTGGTGCCGTCGCCGCCGTCGCTCTCTTCTACTTTGTGAATTTATGACAGTCATATTTTCATAATTAAATTAATATGAAATTTTTAATAAATTAAAAATATAATTTGTAATTTAAAAAACATGTAATATCACCCTACCCAGTTACTCGGGTGAAATTTGGAAGTGGCAACCTGTAATTAGTAGTGCCATTTAAAAAAAAAAACAAATAAATTATTTAATTAATGTGAAATTTACAACGTATGTTTTGTGATGTGTTGTGGGTTCCCAACCTCGGTTTACACGATTTATATTGTTAATGCGAGCAAAATTCGAGCTCTATTTTATTATTCTTAAAAATTTAGATAAAATTTAATTTAAAAAAATCTCATCTTTAAATATATATATATATATATATATATAAGGTAACTAGTCATTAAAAAAATGCTGCATTTAGAGTATTGAAAATTATCTTTTTATAATGCCTTAAAAAAAAAGAAATTATCTTTCTAATTTTTGGCCTTTTTTTTTTAATTTGAAACATTAAAATTCAAAACTTTAATATTAACCGAAAGATATATTTACCTTAAACTTTGCTTACGACCACCATTCGTGACATTTTCTATAATCGTTTCAATAACACTCTAAGAAGGTTATCACAATTTTTTTTTTCTAATCAAGATGGCAAGTTATATAACTATATTCTCGGGTTTAGAATTTTTGTATTAATTATTATTTTACCCTTGTTTATTCATTAAAATTATGAAAATGTATCTTTATCTTACCAACATATAAATATATATATATATATATATATTTTGAAAAAAATGGTGTTAGTAGGTGATGAGTGTTGCATAGACAATTAGAAAGATAGTGTTAGTATGTAAAGAAAGTTGCTAAGGCAAATAAGATGAGAATATTAAATGCTAAATAATAATCTGGTATTGAATCAATCAAATGTTGATGAATTGAGTAATTTGTGAACAAATTCATCTTATTTATAGTGTATGAATTTTAATATTACTAAAAATATGCATGTATATTGATAACTAATTAATTTAATAATAATTAAGAGATTAAGTATATATATAATTCATCAAATTAAGAGAATGATTTAAACAAGACTCATCTATTTGTGAAGAATATTTTTTGTATAAAATATCAATTAATCAATCTAAATTTAAATAGAATAATAAATTTAATCAATTTTTGTATTGTCATAATTTACGTGACTTATTTATGAGATTCATGAATCCACGATTGAATTATCTAATATATTAAATCTGATCAAAAATTAAAATCACTTAAAACAAATTTAGTGAATTCGAGCCGGATGAGCTGCTAGACAATAAACCCAATTAAAAGAGATGAGAGAGAAAAAGGTGACATTCTTCCTCTACATTTTGTTTGGTCCATTTCTAAGTTCATTCAAGAAAATAATACATGGCAATCATAATTTTTTTTCTTTTAAAATATTTTTAACATGTCTATATTACTAATATGAATGAATAATCCAAATTTATTTATTTATTATATTACTTCTTACAAAACTACCACTCGTAAATCTAAATTTACTCTAATCAAAACTCAAATCGAGATAATATCCTTATTTATTAATAAAAAAAGTTATATAATGAGTTAAATTACCATTTAGTAGGAATATTGTTAATGGGTTTAAATATAAATAAATAAATAAATTTTTATCAACTCTCAGTGCATGAAAGCAACTTACATAATTTTTTGTTACAAATTATTAATTTAAAGATAAAAAACACGTGTTCTTAGATATCTTGATTCTGGGCTCAAAAAAAGAAAGAATTTATTCTCAAATTTGGGAGAAATTAATCTACTCATATTCTAAGAGAGGAGTGTCAATGAAGTGTCAAACTCTAAGCTGATTTCATGAGAACAAAAAATGATTTGATTTTTAGCCAACCGCTCGTGAGTAAGAATTACGATTCATTATACTAAAGGCGAAGTTAATTTCCGAAAAATATGTTTATTTAAACTTGATGCTTATCTTAAGATTCCAGGCAGCAGCAGCAGCAGCGTGCCTTGTCCTGTCAATTACTTTAATGATTTTGACACTAAGAATGAACGGTTAAGATTTTATCTGTATTATATATATATATATATATTTTAAAATTGTAGTTTATATTAATAAAATACCAATTTAGTCTCTAAAGTTTTCTTTAATTACTTATTAGATTCTTGAATTTTTTAAAATACTTAATTTATTAAAAAATTGTTTAAAGTGCAGTGTTTTTTTTTAAGTTAATAAGATAAATTCAATCAAAATATAAGATCATTTATCATGATTAAATATATCAATTTATCTTACTACACTTAAAAAGTACAATTTAAATGTTATTTTTTCAACAGTAAATATTAAATTAGGTAGAGTGAGTATGGTATGGTTTGGTTAGTAATTTTTAGAATTGAATTGTGAAAAATTCAAAATTTTTATTTTTAAAACCGAATAATATATAAAAATAGAATCATACTAAATTGATTCGGCTTGGTTTGGTCCTTGAATATTTTTTAAAAGACTAAAATTATATATATGAAATATATAAATTTTATACAAAAATAACGAAAAAATATACATCAATTTTAATACAAAATTAATAAAATTTTATGATCTAAACAAATTAAAAAATATTAAAAATTAAAAATTATCTAAACAAATAAAGTGTGTCAATTTTAGACACCGAATTAATTAAAAATCTATAAATTTTAATAAGTTAGAAAAATATTAAAATTTAAGTCTATCTAAATAAATAAACTAACCATCAACTTTTAAGTACCAATTAGTTAAAATTTATGAACCAAACAAGTTAAAAAACTATTAAAATTAAAATCTACTAATAAATTATATAAAAAAATTATGTAAAATTTTATTTATATCCTTCAGTTTGTTTCAAAAAAATTTAGGAATTGAAATTAAAAAAATTGAACCAAAATAAAAATAATTGATCGATTAATTTTATACTTTAATACCAAACCAAACCGTCTAACTTGGTTCGGTCCGATTCAATATTTTTGGTTAAGGTATGTTTTTACCCACCCTAAAATTAGGTATTTCAAAAAAATTTAAGAATTTTAATGAATAACTTAATAAAATCTTAGGGATTAAACTGTAAATTCTCTTTTATATTAATTAGTATAAAAGTTTTTTTATAATAGTCATTTTTTTAAAATACCCTTTTCTTTTAAAAGTTTAATAAATCACTTTTTTAAAATGAAAAACTAATAAAAATAATAAAAAAATATTAAAGTCAATTGTTCTTATAACTCGCGGTTGGTGTTAATATTTTGATTATTTAAGTGTGGGTTTGATTTGGGTTGAAGTTTCTTTAATTATTTGAGAGAGTTGTTTATCAAAAGTTATATATTTTTCTCTCGGTTGTTTACCAGTAGTTTGAGGGTATCGTTTATTTTTCTCAAGTTGTGGAGGTTGTATCCATAACCTATTTCATTGATTGTTATTTCTTTCTATTTATTTAAGAGGGTTATTTATTTATTTTTAGTTGTGAAAGTTTTTTAATTTCTCTCCAGTTATGGAGAATTGTTTATTTTCCTTCAGTTATAGAGACTGTCTCTGCAACTTATTTTTATTTGGTTGTTATTTTTTTTAATTATTTAAAAGGGTTATTTATATTTCTCTAATTTTTCCCCCGGTTATGAAGGGTTGAACAATTGAGCATCATCCACTAACTTATTTCTTTTTAGTTATTTTTTCTTTATTATTTAAAAGAATTATTTACTTTTTAAAAAAATTATAAAAATTATTTATTTTACTTTAATTGTGGATGGTTGAACAATTAAGTATTATTCATTAACTTTGTTTAATTAATTATCATTTGATAGAATTGAAATGTTTATAAATTTAGCTTATGTTAATTGAATTAACTAGCACCTCAAAACTCATTCTTCGATTATTAGGTCGAGGGCACCTGAGTGTGGAATTTATGTATGTATATTATAAACATGTATAAAAATTATATTTGGCAGCATGACATTGTCCACTGAGATTAGAGATTAATGCAGGTCTTTGCTATTTGAATTATCCAAACAATCTCGGACTTTTGTGAAAGTTTCTCACATTGCCAAAGTGACTTTTTTAGCAGTTAGAGAACTTTTGGAATTTTGGCACACTCTTTCATTATTTCATTTCATCTTTCCCCCCCTCCTTTTTTCTGGTCTCAGCAGTCTTTAATCATTGTAGTCTCACATGTTTATTCATGGATATTGAAAAATAGGACTAAATTATTGCCTACATCCGATCTTGTGGTAAAGTCTTCCAATTTTTTTAATTATCTTTCTCAATTCATGAATTATATTTAATGAAAAAAAATGTGCAATAAAACTTAAAAAGTTTAAGATGTATGACAAAAATTTGAGATGTGTAATGAAAAATTTAAAACATATGCAATGAAATAATTAGACTGGTGACAAATATTTTGTGGTGCTACAATTTTTTCTTAAAAGTATTTTTTTTTTAATTACAAATATAAATAAATTTCTCATCAATTTCAATGCAAGCGAAATTTCAATATTTTCGTCGAGAAATTGTCAATTATTTCTTTGCGATTTTGCTTTTTTTTTTTAAACACCTTTCCTCGTAATTGTTTTAATAAATATTAATATTCTCATTTTTAGTACCGTGACTGATTACCTTATTAAAAAGGGATATTGATAGTTATTAAAAAAAAATCTTAGTAAAAATATAAAACCACATAAAAGTAATTAATAAATCTCCTCAAATATTTAATCTCAAATTTCTTATACCAACTTACAATATTATCAATTTTTTTTTAAATTATTAATATTACATTTTAAAATTATTGATATAAATCAAAAAAATTACCAAAACGCTATATAAAATAATTCTATTAAAAATTGTTCGAACTTAAAATCTCTAAACTAGAAGAGAAATAACATACCCCATTATAGGGACCGTCTCTATAAATAGAATCACTTTCCTTATTGAAAATAGAAAATTCTTTTTTCACGCGCGAGGGGCAAAAAATACTCGAATAAAAAGAAAAACTACTCTTACACGAAAGAAATAAAACATTATCAATTAAACCAATTAACACTGATGTATTTATATTCATTAATAACAATGAGGGGGTTTAGAGTTAAACAACCCAACTAAAATATTTCTCTACCCTACAGAGAAAAGAACGTAAATAGACTAAAGATTGAGAAGAAAAGAACAAGTAGGAATCATCCTCTCTTCCTCGTTATCTGGTCTGAAAAAGAAGCCAATTACAAGCACAGTGCATGAGCAAAAAGACACCCAAAAGGAATAACACTTCTGACCATTGAAAAAAATATAAATAGTACTTAAGATGAATTATTGTCCAAAATAGGGCAACAACAGTGTTATGATAATGCAAGATCATCTGAAAAGACAAAACTACCCTCCCCTTCCTTCTTCTAATGCAATCATAAAAGTTTGGCCAATACATGGAACCACCGGTCCACCCACATATACAAACTCACCAAAGTGCTTTCATCTTTGCTTTTTAGATCAGCTGCTTTAGAAAAAAAAAAGTAGGTGATTTATAATTTACTCTCTTTCAAAGACTCTCGTCTTTCCTTTTTCCTTTCCTCTCCTTAATCAATGGATGCTGCTTACCACTGGCCACAGGTAAAAGGCACAATTATTTGTTTATTTTCTCAACTTGAAATCATGATATATAATTTTTTTTTTTCTGAAGTTGGGATTTTCAAAAGAATATTTTCTTAGCTCTCTGTTCGGGGTATTTTTTTTTTCTTGTGTGTTGAATATCAATTGCTATGCTGCTCTTCTAAAGTTCAACTTTTTTTTTTCCATATGAGATGATGTTTCAGTTCGGCCCCCACTATTATTTGAATTTATGTAAGATCTTTCTAATATTTCTTCAAAGTACTAAACTTTATTTGCTTAATTGTTTATTTATTATTTTGCTTCAAACTATCTGATTATAAACATAAAGGAGCCAGAAAGAAAAAAGTTGGTGTAGTTTGTTTTTATTGCTGTTGTAATCCTCCAAAGTGAAAAAGTTGCTTGCTTTGTTTTCACCTTTGTTTTTCTTTTGTCTTGTTTGTTTCCCTTTTCACTTTTATCATCTCTTTCTCCATGCTTGTCAACAATTTTTTCAGTGACTATATGCTTTTGTTTGATCATGAACACTCATGGCATTTTCTTGTCCTTTTACTATTATTTTCTTCTTCCTTTTTTTTTTTTTTCATTTTTGTTAAAATATCAGGGAATTGGGTTCGTTATTCCCATGGAAGGTTCAAATCCGATGCTAGATAGGAGGCCAAAGCCACACAGAGATCGAATTTTGAACTGTCCTAGGTGTAATTCAACTGACACCAAATTTTGTTACTTCAACAACTACAGCTTCTCTCAGCCAAGGTATTTTTGCAAGAGTTGTAGAAGATACTGGACTCAAGGTGGGTCTCTGAGAAATGTTCCTGTGGGTGGAGGATCAAGAAAGAACAAGAAATCATCATCTTCATCATCATCATCATCACTAACAGGTTTTTCAATGAACCTTGCTGATCTCAACACTCCCCCTAATTTTCCTGATCATCACTCTTTTCCAAACCCTAAGATTTATGGAGACCAGGATCTCAACCTAGCTTATCCCCCAACAGAGATCAACTACACTACCACCATCTCAAACCCTATTGACAACACACCATTTGCATCTGAAAACAAAAGACAGCACTATCAAAACACTATCTCATTATCATCATCATCAACTGAGCTGCTCAAGACTACCACTGGAGCTACAACTTCAGGAGGATTCAGTTCATTCATGGCCATGCCACCAACAGCCAATAATACAACTGCTATTTTATATCCATCTGGGTTTCATTTGCAAGAACCAAAACAAGCCCTTAATTTTTCTCTCGATGGATTTCAGAATGGATATGGGAATAATCTTCAAGGGAGTAGTGGTAGTAATGGAGCAAGGCTTTTGTTTCCTGTGGAAGATATAAAGCCACAAGTTTCAAGCACTACTAATGATTTTCAGCAGCATAGAGGGCAAGGAGAATCTTCTGGATATTGGACTCGGTTGCTGAGTGGAGGGTCATGGTAAATGAGAAGGTACCTAAACAATGTGAATGAACGAGGAGGAGTCAGTCTTTTATCTTTGTTTTTCCTTTTCCTTTTCTTTATTATTATTATTATTATATTATGGGCACCTTGTTGCTAAGAGCTAGTTGATTAAAAAACTAACATATAAGGTTGTTTTTTTTCTTTACTTTGATCAATGTGGATGAAGATGATTCATATCCTCTTATATATGTGAGGGTGGTTCTTGATCTTATTGAGCCATGATTGTGGTTCACATGATGTTGGTCATGTTGTTAGTAAATAGCTAGCCAAAAAGTGAAGTTATGTAAGCAGTTTGATGAACAAAATTTACTTGGTGTTTCTTTTAATGTTTGTAGTTAAGGGATTTGTGGGTTTGATTGGTGAATATATGTAAGTGGGATTCTCTCTTTTTCTCTATTTTCTTGAGCTCAAAGTGAGTTGGAATGATGGTTATCAATCCTTTACAGCGAAACTTTTGTTTCATTTTTTTTTCTTTTCTTTTTCGGCTTGCCCAACAAGTCAGAAGTGTCAGGTCTTATCAGCACGACCATTTTAGGTCTCTTGAGATTCTTCTGCCCATTAAATCAACTTTCATTCATGTATGCTGGCATCAAGCCGTGTAGAATCTGAATTCTGAACAAGTATAAATCTCAGCCTGAGATATTATGTATCCCACTTTCACATAAATCTGATGCAGCTTGTACATTCGAAACCCAAATTATATATAGGACTTTGCTTAAACATCAACTTTACTTATATTTTCAGTTCAAAGACAATTAATTTAGTACGCGATATTGCTCATGTTACAGTAAATTATAGTGCCATCTAATTGCTATATGGTTGATTCACAACTCTAATTTTAATTATATAATTGCATTACATGGATAATTACTATAATAAGCAAGTCTACTCACTAGATTATGTTAATTAGATATAAAATTTTAATATTTTTATAATTTTTAATGAATTTTATTTTTAGGTCTTTTATGAATTTTGATTAAATAAGGAAATTTTTTCATTTTCATCCCCATTTTTATTTTAATTTATCGATTAAATTTTTAATTTTTTTGAAAATACTTAATAATAATAATTTTTATTATTATTTTCATCCTTGAAAAAAGAAACATCCTAAAGTGACATAATTGAATATTTTTAAAAAAAATTAAGAACCTAATGAGTAAATTAATATCCTAAAATAAATATGAAGTTTTTGATATTTTTGAAGTTTGATGTGAGTGCATATAAAAGACAAGTTATCTAAATGATATATGTGATATATTTTCTTGTCTAAAGCCCTTGCTTTTGACTCTAAATTCTGTAGCTTAAAAAGGGTTAAGAAACAGTAACTTAAGCCATATGTTCCACACCAATATCTTCACCTAATGGTTTCTTTTTGTAGCCATTCAGTGTTGAAAAAGCCTGCTTCACATTCTTCTCCATTTTCATGAAGAATCTTATCTCCTTTTTGCTATATTTAAAGACAAGGAAGCTCTGGATTGACTGGCATTTCCTCTCCAGTCAAATACGGGACCTACAAACATTCCTCTAGCTACCCATGCTTTGGAAAGTGACTATAATTATTATATCAAGAGTTTTAATTAGGTAGAACGAATCTAACACATCAATCTCTATATAAAAATATTTAGAATTTTAATTAGGTAAAAAGTGACTGGCATGTTTTAAGTTATCTTTTTGTTATATATTTAAAATATTTAGAATTTTGGAAAATATAAATCTAAAAATTAAAAATATATAATAAAAAATTTGAGGCTTGTAATGAACAATTTAAATAAATAATGCAAACATAAAAAAGGTTGTAATAATTTGTTGAATTCTTAAATCACAAGTAAATGAGAGTGCGAAATTATAAAAGATTAGAAAAAAAAGAAATCACAAATTAAATACATAAGACAATATTTACGAGGTTCGACAATTATTATGTTTACGATAGATTAAGATCTTAACTTCTTTTATTGAATCACAGAAAACAATGATATCTTTTTTGGGGTTACAATATATTCTCTCTTATCTTTTAATATCTTCTAAGTTAAAATAGTGGCTTATTTATAGTTTCTCATGTTTTAAATAAACCTTATTTATAAAGAGAGAAAGTTTAAACAATTTAAAATGAAAAAAAAAATTGCAAAGGAGGTAATCACAACGACACCGTGATGCTGGTAATTCTGTCTTGGGCGTTGTGACGTTGAAGGTTTTGACTTAGGCACTCCAACACTTAGACCTAGGATTGGTTTCTAGTTCTAAATCTTTAACTTTAATCCCATCTTTGTCCTTTTATCTTACTCTCGAAAGCATGCAATGCTGCGACGCTAAAGATTCTAACTTGGGTGTTGCAGTGCTTAGCTTGCAGCACTGCTATGCTCAGACATTTGATTAGTTTCCAGTTTCAAACCTCTAACTTCAATTTTATCTTCACCCTCTTGCCTTATTATTGGCTCTGTGTTATTTTCTTTTCCATGGCTCATATCTAAATCATTTTCTACATGATTTTTAATCACTATTCTTCACAATCGTTTTCTTATTTCAAAATATTTCAAAGGCTTCCTTGGATCCATCCTCTGCACATTACATGCTTGACTATACAATGGTGATACCAATTAAGTTCATGCATAAATCGAACTTAATTGAGGTAATGGCTTAATCAACATATTTACGAGATTTTCTAATGTTTTGGTCTCTCATAAAATACTTGATGTTTGTTTAGATGAATGACATTTTAATGTCACAATGTACATAGGTTTTCACTTCTTTCATTGTTGCTAGCTCGAAACATATGCCTTTCAATCATATAGCTCCTTAAAAGCTCATCTAGCAACTATATACTCAGCTTTTGTAGCTAATAATGCCACCACATGCTGCAAATTTGATTTCTAACATATATTACATCCAAACACCATAAAAATAAACTTAGTTGACAACCTCTTTCTATCAAGGTCATTCATATAGTTTGAGTCTATATACCTTGTTACTATATCTCCATTTGTACTTGCCCTTTTATACAATAGTTTATGCGCCAATGTTCCTTTCAAGTATCTCATAATTCATTTAAAGGCAAGCCTATGCTCATTGCTTAGATTTGCCATATATCTACTCACCACACTCATTACTTAAGCTATATAAGATCTTGTACCATAGTATATATGATGCACCCACATATAGTACTTTTTGCATCTCCAATTTCTCTTTTTCAGTTTTCGATGATTTTGCTATTGACAACTTGAAATGCATAGTCAATGGCATTGATATAGCCATTGAATTAGTCATTCTGAATCAGTCAAGGACCTTTTGTATATATCTCTGTTGAGATAAGAATATAACATCACTCTTATCCTTAATGATATCCATACCTAAGATCTTTTTAGTTGCCCTTAAGTTTTTCATCTCAAAGTCATTATTTAACTGCTTTTTAAACTTTTGTATCACACTTTTATCTTGACGTATAATTAACATGTCATCCATATAAAGCAACAAATACATGAATAAACTATTTCTCAATGCTTTAAAGTACATAAAATAATCATACTTCTTTCTAGTAAAGCCACATTGAAGCATAAAGTCATCAAATCTCCTATACCACTATTTAGGAGATTGTTTTAGCCTATACAATGACTTATTTAGTAAGTAAGTATGATCCACTTTTTTAGGTTCTTCAAAACCTTGGAGTAGTGACATGTATATCCTTTCTTCTAACTCTCTATGAAGAAATTGTTGGGTTCGTTTTATTCTACTAGGGTGATTATGTGTATAATGTGTTCATCATTTTACTATAAGCATCTCATACACACAAATATTGTTGGCGGAATAAGAAATCAAATTTCACAACATGATAAACACATTAATGTAAACCGAATCAAAACATTGGGATAATTCGAACATACCTTTGGCGACGATTCGGTGATGAACGAAAAATTTGGAACTCACCTTGAAGTTAATCCTTGAACAATTCTAGTCTCCAACTCTTGGTGGGATTAGAGAAGCTAGAATGGTAGCTTAAAATTAGTGTAGGATTTTTGTTCTAATACTTAAACTCTTTAAGCAAAACAAACTATCTTTTTCATTATTGTAACAAAACTCTTTTGCCTTTTGTTTTTCCTACCAAGTCTAACTTGAGAGAAAAAAGATGAAGAAGTGTTTATTGTGTTTGAAAGCCTTCCAAAGAGTGAAAAGAATTCCCTTGGCCGAAATTTCCTTTGCCTATTCTATAACCATTATGCATTCTTTCACTTAAGTAAATTTACACATGTTTTTTACCTTTCTTTTTCATAAAAGAATTAACCAAAAAGCCTTTACTTAATTTTAATTGGACAATGACATTATAATGAATTAATAAATAACAAAATAATATTTATTTCATTAAAATAATGCTTGGCCGAATTTTGATATTTCAAAATTAACAAAATGAAACATTTTTCTTGTTTGACTACATTTATTAATATAAAAAGTATTTCAATACAAATATTTTTAAATAAATAATTCAAATCAAGATAAATGTCTTCTTAATGGTCAAAGCACTATTTAAAATAATATATTAAAATACATTTTTGTCTTATCAATGCAAGATAATAAAACACATTTTAATTATTTAATTAATTCATTAAAACAAGTGTCCAACACATGTCACATGAAAAATAATATAATAAACATCTCATGTCTATTAATGACAAGTGTCCCACTCATGTATTATAAAATAATATAATAAATATCATATGTTTATTTAAATAAAATAATGTCCAATTAATTATAGAGCCAATAGTTTAATGACATGTGTCAAGAGTACCTTTTCCAACAAAAAAATGGACTTATTTGCAACATTTGCAAATTATGTTTTCTATTTTACAAAGAGGTCCTCAAAACGAATCCTACTACCAAAAATTTTTCGGATCGAATTGTTCGACCCGGCTTGCTACCCCAGTGCTTAACGAGTACACTTTATATTGTGAGACTCCTTAGGTTTACGCTCGTTTGTCTTACGGAATGTTTTCGCAAGTCCGTGAACAATGTCCCACACACACGTTACAGATATTACAAAATGACGCGTTGAACCATACAAGCTGAGGTTAACTATATCCGTATAATCCTTCCGTCATCTATATCCTAGAAGAGCAGAGATATAGATTCTTACCGTCAAATCTCTATTTGCTCATCCGTGGACTTATCTCCAGATTCGTATCTCGATAAACAATATATGCAAACACTTTTACAATATTGTTTAACCCTACAGAAAACTCTTTCCTTAGGCATACTGCTTATGGCAATAAGACTTTCTGAGATACAATCTTGGAGCATCTAGATATACAATTCACCTATGTGAGCTGACGGATCCCATATCTATGCACACCGAACTCCATGAGCATCGGACTATACCTAGTAACACATAGTGGTCAGACCATAAAAGGTCTCTGACATATGTGGAACCAAAGTATAGTGGATCACTCACAAGTCCACCATGGCGCTCAGGTCTAAGGATCACGAATACTACTCAACTCAAGAAAACCTTCCATTGACGGCTTCATAAGATGTCTAATGGAGGTCCTCGTTAGTCTGTTCAGTATTCAGTCATTACTGAATACCTGTATGCCTATACAATCTTCCACTAAGCTTATAGTCTGCTAAGATTAACTATCTGAACCATCCATATATAGACATACATTAATCTATATATATTTTAGGGTTTCACTGATAGACCTGCATTAATAAAATAGATCAGGAACTTAGTATTTTAGAACATATTTGCATAATGACATTTCTTAGCACTATTTACAACCCTTTGCAATTATATCATTACTAATATATTCTAAGGTCTTTGTCCCATTTCAGACAAGGTTCTAACTCTTTAGATATTGCTAAATATTAGCACTAATCTAAACTCTTTTAAACCAGATCTAAACTCTTTTAGATCATACAATATCTGAAATGTTTCAAGCATCTTACCATTTCAATAAATATAATTAGCAATTAAAAGAAATGTCAATTGCATAAATATTAAAATTAAATATTCATACAAAATGGGATGACACATAAGCACAAATCCCAACAAACTCCCACTTGCTCTAGTGCCATTCAAAATGGTATCTTATACCCATTGACTCCATGTGTTTCACAAACACCTTAGGAGTTAAGGCCTTAGACAGCAGGTCCGCTACATGATTTACAGAGTCAACTCTATAAATTATTACATCTTCTCTAGCCAAGATCTCTCTAATTATGTGGTATTTTCTCTTCACATGTTTAGATCTTTGGTGTGCTCTTGGCTTTTTGGCTTATGCTATGGCTCCATTGCTGTCACAAAATAATGGGGCAGGATCCATCGAACTTAGGATTATTCCGAGCTCGGTGACAAACTTGCGTATCTAGACTGCTTCTTTTGCTGCTTCCGAGGCAGCAATATATTTCGCCTCTGTAGTAGAATTAGCAGTGGATCCTTGTTTGGTACTTTTCTAACTCACTGCAGCACCATTGAGGATGAATACATACACAGATGTAGACTTTCAATCATCTAGATCAGACTGGAAGTCTGAATCTGTATATCCTCTCAGTTGTAAGTCACTTTCTCCATATATAAGTAACTTGTCCTTTGTACCCTTAAGGTATTTAAGGACATGCTTCACTGCCATCCAATGGCTGTCACCTGGACTAGATTGATATCGGCTTGTAACACTTACAGCCATACTGATATCAGGTCTCGTACACATCATGGTATACATCAAACTTCCAATAACTGATGCACATGGGATGTTAGACATTCTAACTCTTTCATCTTCTATCTGGGGACACATCTTCTTCGAAAGATGAATGCCATATCTAAAAGGCACATTAGCTGTCTTACAGTTACTGAAGTTGTACCTTTCTAAGACACTGTTTATGTACGATGATTGAGAGAGTCCTATCAGCTTCCTAGCCCTATCTCTGTAAAGCTTTATACCTAGTATATAGGAAGCCCTCCAAAATCCTTCATGGAGAAGTTCTTACTCAGATAACCTTTTACTGTCTGTAACATACCTATATCATTTCCAATGATCAGTATGTCATCCACATAGAGAACTAAAAAAACTATCGTGCTCCCACTAACCTTTTTGTACACACAAGGTTCCTCTTCATTTTTGATGAAACCAGACCCTCTGATTACTTCATCAAAACAAAGATTCCAACTTCGGGATGCTTGTTTAAGTCTATAAATGGACGTCTTAAGTTTGCATACTAGACCAGCAGTTAGGCTGGATACAAAACCTTCAGGCTGTTTTATGTATATCTCTTCCTCAAGATATCTATTTAGGAATGCTGTTTTTACATCCACCAACCATATTTCAAAGTCATAATATACAACAATCGCCAATAAAATTTGTATTGACTTTAATATCGCTACTGATGCAAAGGTTTCCTCATATTTGATCCCAGATCGTTGAGCATAACCTTTTGCAACCAATCGGACTTTGAAGGTCTCTACCTTTCCATCGACCCCACGCTTCCGCTTGTAAATTAATTTACAACCAATAGGAACTATTCCTTCAGGAAGCTCAACCAAGTTTCATACTTGATTTTGATGTATTGAGTTAATTTTGGATTTCATAGCTTGTTGCCATTTTCCCGAGTTGATGTCCAACATGGCCTCTTTATTAGTTAAAGGATCATTTTCTTCAACTAAGAAAACCTCAAGTGCACATTCAGGCATCTGACCATACCTGACAGGTGGTTTAGACATCCTCTCTGACCTACGTGGAGGGTGTGTTAAAGGTATTTTGTTGAATTGAACTTGTGGTTTCATCTCTGGTTCATTCTGGTTTTGATTGGTTTCATCAAGCTCAATCTTTCTACAATCTCTACGATCTATGAGAAACTCTTTTTCAAGGAAAGTGGCATGTCGAGAAACAAACACGTTTCGTTCCTCTAGATCATAGAATTAGTATCCCATTGAATTCTTGGGATACCCAATGAATCAGTACTTGTACCTCTTAAGTGCAAGTTTATCCTGTTACGTAACCTTTATGTAAGCAGGACATCCTCAAATCTTAAAATATTTAAGACTTGGTTTCTTTCCTTTCAGCATCTCATATGGAGTGGTTGGAACAACTTTAGATGGAACCCTGTTCAATATATGAGCAGCAGTATGAAGAGCATATCCCCACATATATTTTAGAAGATCGGTGAAGCTCATCATTGACCGAACCATATCTAATAAAGTCTGATTCCTCATTTTCGAAACACTATTGTGTTGCGGAGTACTTGGAGGACTATACTGAGCGAGAATCCCATTCGCCTTTAAATAATTAGAAAAATTACTGCCCATGTATTTGCCTCATCGATCTGATCGAAGGCATTTGATGTACATGTCGGTTTGTTTCTCTACTTCAAGTTTGAACTCTTTGAACTTTTCAAAGGTCTCCGACTTATGCTTCATAAGAAACATGTACCCGTTTCATGATAAATCATCGATAAACATTACAAAGTATTGAAAACTACCCATTGCAACTTGATTTATTGGACTGCATACATCACTATGCACTAATTCTAATAAATCAGTGGCACGGTGTCCAACACCAATAAATGGAGATTTAGTCATTTTTTCTTGAATACAAGATTCACAAACTGGGTAAGATTGTATGGTCAGATCAGGTATCCGACCATCCTTAGCCAGACGTCTTACGCTTATGTGACTTAATCTCATATGCCATAGTTTTGTATCATTTAAAGTTCTCGAATTACTACTAGTGCTACCTTGTACATTCATGACATTTTCTGTTGTGTCCAAAATATAATGCCCATTAATTAACTGACATTCAGCTAACAAAACATCAAATATATCACATAAATATAAGGAACGGTTCCTGATATACGCATGATATCCTTCACTGTCAAGTACAGGAAGAGAGATTATCTGTCTGATACAAGAGGGTACAAAATAATAGTTATGCAACACAACAGTTCTATTACAAGGGAGAATTAAGTCAAAATGTCCAACAACCTCGATCCACAAGAGATCACCATTTCTTACTCGAAGCTGTACTTCTCTCGGCTGCAACCATCTAATTTCTTCAGACCCTGCAACATATTATAGATGTGAGAAGGAGATGCGGTATCTAATACCCAGCCTGTACTAGTATCAAATGCTAAAGAAATGTCTATAATGGATAAGCATATACTTGTGGGAGTCTTCTTCACAGTGGTAAGGTATTTGGGACAATTGCTTTTCCAATGCCCATCTTCGCTATAGTGGAAACATTTTCCTTTTACTTTTAGTTTCTCTTGTGACTTGGATATTTGTCACTTTTGAGGACCCATTTTGGGTGTGTATTTCATCTTCTTTTTCTTCTTTCCTTTCAACTTCCCAGAAGCTCTTAAGGTAGAAGATGAAGTACGCTGAACATAGAGGGCTGTGCCCCATTTGGTCATATCCTCTTGTGCTGTTTTAAGCATGTTATAGAGATCAGCATAAGTAGGGGTTAATGCTTGCATGTTAAAGTTCATGATGAACTGTGCAAAAGACCCTGGAAGCGATTGGAGAATCAAACTATTCCCCAATGGATTACTCAGCACCATATCCATAGTCTCCAACCTCTCTATATATCTAATAATCTTGAGGACATGAGGACTAACAGGACTACCCTTTCGGAGTCTAGCCTGAAAGAGAGCTTTGGAAACTCTGTATATATCGATCTGAGGTCTGTCGCTAAAAAGCTCCTTCAGATAGAGCATTATACTGCTAGCATCATCCATGCGAATATGCTCCCTTTGCAACTCTGTAGACATCGAGGCTAGAATGTAAGATTTGACTTTTAAATCATCATCCAACCATTTTTGATATGTCTTCTTTTCATTTTGAGAAGCATCATTAGAAATACCTCGGGGTAAGCGCTGATCAATTACATACCCAAGCTTTTCAGAATCTAGAACTATTCGAAGATTCATTAGCCAGTCAGAATAGTTTTCTGCACCCTTAAGTTGGTGTGCATCAAGAATGCGGATCAAAGGATCATTAAAAGTTATTTAATCTTCACAAGACAATAAACAATTATAAGATGTCAGCGGATATTTAAGACATTAATTGCTAATACAACGTTTTAAATCATGGGTACAATCTATATACAATTTTTAATTTAAAAACGCCCTCCCACTGCTTTACATAATCCCTTTAATCTCTCAAAACGAGATAACGATAATTTAAATTGATTTAAACTATACCGTGGGAAGTAGACTCCATTAGCATTTTACTCGGACCGCACGCTGTAGCAATCTAGGCCCTTGTAAACCCAATAAGTAGACAACTCTTGTCAATTACATCTCATGCAACTCTTATCATGATCCTAAATACATCTTATTCACACGCTGTAGCGATCTAGGGTAAGTGTATTCCAGATTAACTTGTCAATGATCAAATATATGCTACCGATATTACCCGCACGCTGTAGCGATCTAAGGCAATACTTTCACATATATTTGCCTCATCTCATATTTAACCGGCATAATCCAAATCATACCGACCAAAATCCCGCACACTGTAGCGATCTTGGAAAAGACCGATATGACTCAGCTAACATCGTATTGACAAGACGGATCATCATACAACATCATCTCATAATGTGACATAATTCAATTTGATTAAGAGAGATTTCAAAATACATTCGCATCTCATAAGAATATAAAAATTAGATCATATAATTAATTTTACGTAAGCACAACTAACTCCCACCAGTAGGGCTCCCATTATGGTTATCAATGTAAATCAATGATCATTTCATGTTATGACAAATAATATGTATATTTAAACAAGTCAAAACATGAATAGAATAAAATAATATAAAATAAATTCAAACAACACTTATGAGAAAAATGGAGGGGCACCACGGCACCACCCTTTGGGCGCCAAATGCACTAATAATATACATGCATGCCACAAATAATTTTTCTCATCTTGGTGCTCAAATTTATCACATGGACAAAATATCCAAACATAATATGTTCATTTGAAAACATCATTATAAATTAAACATCATCTATGTTATAAATTAAACATCAACAAATTCTAAAATATATAAATAACATCATCATGTCAAATATATCACAAATGTTCTAAAATGAACATTAACAAGTGATAAAATATAAATAACATCAATATGTCAAATACATCACCAATGTTCTAAATAAAATATTAACAAGTTATAAAATATATAAATAACATCAACATGTTAAATACATCACCAATGTTCTAAATAAAACATTAACAAGTTATAAAAATATATAAATAACATCAACATGTTAAATATATCACAAATGTTCTAAAATGAACATTAACAAGTGGTAAAATATAAATAACATCAACATGTCAAATACATCACCAATGTTCTAAATAAAACATTAACAAGTTATAAAATATATAAATAACATCAACATGTTAAATACATCACCAATGTTCTAAATAAAATATTAACAAGTTATAAAAATATATAAATAACATCAACATGTTAAATATATCACAAATGTTCTAAAATGAACATTAACAAGTGGTAAAATATAAATAACATCAACATGTCAAATACATCACCAATGTTCTAAATAAAATATTAACAAGTTATAAAATATATAAATAACATCAACATGTTAAATACATCACCAATGTTCTAAATAAAACATTAACAAGTTATAAAAATATATAAATAACATCAACATGTTAAATATATCACAAATATTCTAAAATGAACATTAACAAGTGGTAAAATATAAATAACATCAACATGTCAAATACATCACCAATGTTCTAAATAAAACATTAACAAGTTATAAAATATATAAATAACATCAACATGTTAAATACATCACCAATGTTCTAAATAAAACATTATCAAGTTGTAAAATATATAAATAACATCATCATGTCAAATATATCACAACTTGCACATTAATCACCCAAAACACACAAACATGCTCTGATACCAATTGTTGGGTTCGTTTTATTCTACTAGGGTGATTATGTGTGTAATGTGTTCATCATTTTAATATAAGCATGTCATACACACAAATATTGTTGGCGGAATAAGAAATCAAATTTTACAATATGATAAACACATTAATGTAAACCGAATCAAAACATTAGGGTATTTCAAACATACCTTTAGCGACGATTCGGTGATGAACGAAAAATCCGGAGCTCACCTTGAAGTTAATCCTTGAACAATTCTAGTCTCCAACTCTTGGTGGGATTAGAGAAGCTAGAATGGTAGCTTAAAATTAATGTAGAATTGTTGTTCTAGTACTTAATTTCTTTAAGCAAAACAAACTCTCTTTTTCATTCTTGTAACAAAACTCTTTTGCCTTCTGTTTTTTCTACCAAGTCTAACTTGAGAGAAAAAAGATGAAAAAGGTTCATTGTGTTTGAAAGCCTTCCAAAGAGTGAAAAGAATTCCCTTGGCCGAAATTCCCTTTGTTTATTCCATAACCATTATGCATTCTTTCACTTAAGTAAATTTACACATGTTTTTTACCTTTCTTTTTCATAAAAGAATTAACCAAAAAGCCTTTACTTAATTTTAATTGGACAATGACATTTTAAATGAATTAATAAATAACAAAATAATATTTATTTTATTAAAATAATGCTTGGCCGAATTTTGATATTTCAAAATTAACAAAATGAAATATTTTTCTTGTTTGACTACATTTATTAATATAAAAAGTTTTTCAATACAAATATTTTTAAATAAATAATTCAAACCAAGATAAATGTCTTCTTAATGGCCAAAGCACTATTTAAAATAATATATTAAAATATATTTTTGTCTTATCAATGCAAGACAATAAAACACATTTTAATTATTTAATTAATTCATTAAAATAAGTGTCCAACACATGTCACATGAAAAATAATATAATAAACATCTCATGTCTATTAATGACAAGTATCCCACTCATGTATTATAAAATAATATAATAAACATCATATGTTTATTTAAATAAAATAATGTCCAATTAATTAAAGAGCCAAAGTTTAATGACATGTGTCAAGAGTAATTTTTCCAACAAATAATGGACCTATTTGCAACATTTGCAAACTATATTTTTCACTTTACAAAGAGGTCCTCAAAACGAAGCCTACTACCAAAAATTTCTCAGATCGAACCGTTCGACCCGGCTTGCTACCCCAGTGCTCAACGAGTACACTTCATATTGTGAGACTCCCTAGGTTCACACTCGTTTGTCTTACGAAACATTTTCGCAAGTCCGTGAACGATGTTTCACACACACTAAGCTGTATTCCTATACAAGCTTCCACTAAGCTTATAGTCTGCTAAGATTAACTATCTGAACCATCCAGATATAGACATACACTAATCTATATATATTTTAGGGTTTCACTGATAGACCCGCATCAATAAAATAGACCAAGAACTTAGTATTTTAAAACATACTTGTATAATGATATTTCTTAGCACTATTTGCAACCCTTTGCAACTATATCATTACTAATATATTCTAAGGTTTTTGTCCAATTTCAGATAAAGTTCTAACTCTTTAGATATTGCTAAATATTAGCACTGATCTAAACTCTTTTAAACCAAATCTAAACTCTTTTAGATCATACAATATCTGCAAATGTTTCAAGCATCTTACCATTTCAATAAATATAATTAACAATTAAAATAAATGTCAATTGCATAAATATTAAAATTAAATATTCATACAAAATGAGATGGCACGTAAGCACAAATCCCAACAGAAATACGGTCTTAATATCCATTTTCCTTAGATATAAATTCATAATAACACACATAGCCAATAGGATCCTAATCGATTAGTTTTTAACTATAGAAGAGAAAATCTCATGGAAATAAACTTATTCCTTTTTAGTAAAACCTTGTGCAACTAACCTAACCTTAAACCTTGTAGGCTCTACACTAGGGATCTTCTCATTAACTTTATAAACCCGCTTACACCCTACTAGTTTCTTGCCTCCTAATCTAGTCAATAACTTTTATGTCTTATTCTTTTTAAGAGATATTCTTTCATAGCATGTTGCCACTTCTCACAATTAATACTTCTTATAGCCATTTTATATGATTTAGATTTATCATATTCAATAGTATAGGGTGCATTAAAGGTATAAGATATTAAATCTTTATGAGCATACCTTATTGGTTTTGACTGTTCTCCTTAACCTATCTTTGGCTAATTGGTATTCTTCAAGTTCTAATTTTGGAGTTCTAGCATGTTTCTAAGTGGTCTTTGAGGTACTTATAGGGGTTTACAGTCTATCTCTTAGTGTTGCTGCTTTGAAGTGCTGATCCGAGTACATGTCGGGTTTCATCTCACATTCCACGTTTACTCTCACAGTTTCCAGTGTTGAAACTATCTTTAACACAACTTCTTCACTTTTATCTTTTGATTGACTTTTATCACAACTGATTCGTTAAATGTTACATATTTGATTATGATACTTTTGGGTGGCATTAGCTCTGTACACCATGCTTTGTATCTTTTTACTCTTTTTGGTATTCCACAAATATCCCTTTCAATGCTCTTGGTTTCAACTTGCCTTATTTGACATTTACAAAGGCAATGCATCTAAATATTGTTAAGTGATCATACTCTAGAGTTCTTTATGGACACTTATGTTATAATGTCATAAAGTATATTACTGAAAAAGGGCTTCTGTTAATTAAGTAGGCTGCTGTAGTTACTGCCTCACTCTAAAAAACTTTAGATAACCCAGAATTAGTTAGCATACATTTTACTATATCAAGTAGGGTTCTATTCATCTTTTATATTAGCCCATTCTATCATGGTATTAATCTCACAATTTTATGCCTTTCTATACTATGATTGGTACAGAAATTATCAAACTCAGTGTTATAAAACTCAAGACCATTATTTGTTGTAAGTTTCTTAACTTTTTTACTAGTTTGATTCTCCACAAGTTTATTCCAAGCTTATAAAGTCTCAAACACTTATTCCTTACTTTTCAACACGTATACTCATAACTTTCTCGAAAGTCATCAATGAAATTCAGAAAGTATCTAGCCCTACCAAGAGTTTTAGTCTGTGTAGGCCCCCACAAATCTGAACGTAGATAATCTAATGCCCATTTGGCTTTGTGTTCTTTAATGCTGAACTTGACTCTATATGCTTTTGCTCATACACAATCCCTAATGATTAAATTCCTTCTTTGTCAAAAACACCTCGATCATATAATTTTTTAAGGCATTTCTTATTAAAGTGGCCTAACATTATATGCCATAACTTGATCTGCATGTTCTTAGTAGCACCAACAGATACAAAACCAATGATGGCTTCTCCAAGTAATATATATATAAACGGTTGAGTTTTTCATCCTTTATCACTATAATGGTATCCTTAATCACCCTAAGTATTAAATTCTCTATCTTGAATGAATAACTAATTTGATCTAACTATCCTAGAGATAACAAGTTTTTCTTTAAATCTAGAACATGTCTGACATTTAGCAGTTTTCTCACTTTACTATAATATAGCCTAAACCTAATACTATCAATTCTTGTGACTTGACACGCCATGTCATTACCCATTAACAATCTTTCTCAAATAACAGGCTAACAATTGATAAGTAAATTTGTTATCTGGACATATATGCTAGGTGCAACAAGAGTTAAGAATACATTCACTAACATTCTTTCCATTAGAGACAACCAAGGTTTCAGCATTATTATAGTGTTATTCATAAGCTACTGCAACATTGTCTTCCTTTTTTTTGTCCTGTAATTTACCTTTTTTTTTTGGGCCGTCTTTTATGAAATATCCTTCATTCTTACAACAAAAACATCTTAGGTCTACCAATTAACTTTGATTTGGAGTTTTTTTTTTCCTTCTCTTACAGTCAATCATTCTGCTGCTTTAGTCTATGATATTTCCTAGTTTTTTTGGATTCAAAAAGGCCTTAACATTTATCATTTTAATGTCTCCCTTTCATAGAGCAGAATATCAATAAAGTGCTCACAACTCGATGGCAGTGAATTCAACAAGATTATAGCTTTATTCTCATCTTTAATGTTGATGTCAATCATCTTAAGATCGATTATAATATTGTTGAATGAGTCGATATAGTCTTTTATCAGTGTTCATTCAGTCATGGACAACTAATATAACTTCTTCTTTACATGCAAACGATTTGCTAGTGACTTTATCACGTAAAGGTCATCAAGCTTCTACCAAAGTTTTATCGTTGTCTTTTCACCATCAACTTTTCTCAGAACCTTATCATTCACCGAAAAACCTATCACACTATAAACCTTCTTCTAAATAGACTCATGATCTAGGTCAGATTTTGATGTCTCATGCTTCTTCTCTTTGCTACTTAAAGCTATAGTCTTCTCAAAGGCAGAGTCCAGCCATTAAATCACTAACAAATCCATGATATTGACATTTCATAGATTCAAGTCATTTTGCCCATTAAACTTCTCAACTTTTTACTTATAGGTAATTATAACCACAGCTTTGATATTACTTGTTGAGATTCTTAAACCACAAGTAATTGAGAGTGTAAAATTATAAACACATAATATAATATTTATATGGTTCAACAATACGTCCATAATAGATTGAGATCTTAGCCGCTTTTATTGAATTTTAAAGCACATAATCTTTCACAAATATTGCTCTTTAAGAGTTACAATGGATACTCTCTTATTTTGTGATGTCTTTTAAGCATGTGGCCTATTTATAGCTTTTCATATTTTAAACAAACCTTAGTCCGAGTTTTACAAAGAGAGGAAGTTTAAACCAACTAAAACAGAAAAATTACAAAAGAGGAAATTGTACTAGCATCGTGGAGCTCATTTTTTACCAGTATGGCACTGGTGGTTTTGTCTTGGGTGCCACAATGCTCAGAATGCAGTGTCGCAATGTTGAAGGCTTTGCTATGGGCACCGCGACGCTCGGCATATAGCACTGTGACGCTTAGACCTAGGATTGGTTTGTAGTTCCAAGCTTCCAACTTAAGCTTTATCTTTGTCATTTTACTTGACTCTCGACTCTATATCATATTCTTTTTCATGACTCATCTCTAAATCATATTTTACATAATTTTTAATATTTTCACCTCATTATAAAATAAAAACTGATTGTGTGATAATCCCACACTACATATACATTCTTTTTAATGATCGAATTAATAAAAGAAGTTTTTTGAATATCAACATTTCTAATCCAAAATTTATTAGGTAAAATAAGAATAACAATTTGGTGACGTAAGATCAAGGCAATTTTAATTTCTCCTGTTGTTAAAAAGTAACTATTGACAGTTATCAAATTGTTAGTTCCTCTAATTATTGGAGGCGATTATTATTAGTTTTTTAATTGTTAGAAGATAATTATTGACAAATATCTAGTTTTTAGACAACAGTTATTGATAATTATAATAATTAATTGATTTTTAAACTGTAATATTAAAATTTAAAATTTGCAATGTAATATTTATATAAAAAAATTGATATTGTAAACCATAAATCTTGATTCAAAAAAGATGTTGTTTAAAGCTCATAAAAACTTTTGTATATTTGGACAAAATGATGCCTATCCGACGGCTCTCTCTTTCTAATTTTTTTTTTAACAAACGAGATCTATGATTTTATTATGAAAAACATTTATGAATTAAAACCCTCTCCTCTTAGGAAAGAAGATGAGCTACATTGTGACCTTTAAAAAAAAAGTTAAAAAAATATTTAAAACGCTTATTATATAGTTTTTTCCGCAGACTATGTTATCCTGTCGTTGGACTTTTTGAATATTACTTGAAAATATAGACTATCGATATAATTAATTGTACATATAGCATACATGATTTAAAATTCTTACTCAAATAGGATTTAATCTTAGGCTCAAAAAAATTATGTTATCCAAATAAGAAAAATGGTCACTTTCTTCCTTATTTTTATTTTAATTTACTTAATTAAATTTTTAATTTTTTAAAATTACTTAATTACATCTTTTTTGTTATTATATTTTTATCCTTAAAAAATAACATTTATAAAAGTGGCATTTTTTGTTTTAGTATGCCAAGTCTGGAACCGATCTGTTCATAAAAAATAGTTCTGGTTAGTTTTAATAGGAGGAACCAAACTGAATTTATTTTTTGATTTTTGTCCAATATTTTTTTTGTATATCTTAAGTTTATTTTTTAGTATTGAACTAAATAAAATGGAATCGTAACTGGTTAGAAACCTAATAGATTGGTTCTAAATCAATAAAACCGATTTATAAATTGAATTGAATTAGTTCTGTTGATTTTGTTCACACTTAATCATTTATTTTCTAGATAAGACGTAATTAAGTATTTTAAAAAAATTAAGAATTTAATAAATAAATTAAAATTAAATTAAGAATTTAATAAATAAATTAAAATTAAATTAAGAATAAAACTAGTCATTTTTCCTGGGATTAATGAGACTTGAACCATATCTCTTAAAAAAAACAAGATGCTACCAGCACGCTACTAACTTCAACTCTAGAAGAAAATATTTAAATCAATTAAAACTTTTTAAATATTTTTATAATTTTTTGAGAGACTATCTTTATCTAGGACATTTTCTCTAATATTACTTCAAGATAAAGACTATCGATTTAATTATTAATTGTATAGTCTCTCCAATATATATAATAATAATTTATTGCAAGGTGTACACCACAAAGGGTATATGAAAGCCGTGAATGAAGGAGAATCTCACCACGTGTATATAATGGAGGTCCTTTTCTATCTTGACAAACTTGGGTTGTCAACTTCCATTGTTTATTTTTTATTTTTTATTTTCTATACCTCATTTTTCTTCTCGTCTAAAGAATATGTCAAAGCGTCTCGCCAAAATTTTCTAAATTGCTTATCATATACAATTTTTTCGATGTTATTATTTTCTTGAAACGCGTGTTAGGCCATTATTCGCCTCACATTTATTACAATTCTTTTAAGTGACGATCCACGTTTGAGAAAGGCTCAATTTTATAAAACAAAGGATTTTAATTTAGATTTCAGATTTAATGCATTACGTAACTCAATTCATCTACTTATAGATCTCAAAAATTGGTTCGGTAAGTTACGATGAGATGGAAATGAATTAAATTTTTAATTTTATTTAATTAATTATTATTTTACATAAAAAATAATTTTTCACAAATAGATAAGTTCCACTTTAAATATTTCTTTTTAATTGATGACTTATTAATAAATTTAAATTCTTATTAATATAAGATTAATTAAGAGTGTGAGTGTGAATGTTCATGCATGCTTTGAATAAGTTTAGAACTCGCATTATAAATAAAGTCGATTTATTTGTTCATGAATAATCATTGAATGTTTTGTTCTATTGAGCATAATTCAATTACAATCATAATATCTTGTTTGTTTTTGCAACACTCTTTCACATGTAACGCCTTCTTTCTTAGACAAACACTAACTTAAGCATTGAAGTAATTTTTTTTTATACGAGGATGGTGCGTTTCGTAATTCAAAGGAGTAACCAAAGGCATGATAGGAATTGATGTAGAGATTCCAAACTCTAAAACTTTCAGTGGCACCATCTATGAAAAACTTTTGACAAAAATAGAATTTCCAAAATTAAGATTATAACAAATTGAACATAACAAACCATAAGAATCCTTGCAACTCAGAGACTATAGACAACCACGAAAATGAGGGTTCAAGCAACACAAAAGCAATTACTCTAAAAAGCTAGGTCCCTGCTGACATGGCAGACGATTAACTAAGATTTTGAAGTAGCTTGAAGAGACTTGAAAATAGATGGATTGACAGCTATGGAGGGATATAAAGATTTTAAAGATGACCTTGAAGAAATTCTACCCCGCGAGGATAGACAAAAGTAAAACTAACACGAGAAATTCATGGAAAATAGAGGAACAAAGAGAGCAATGGAGATGACAAGAAGCACAAATGAAGACTTGGATATAAAAACGACTATCATTTAAGAGGTTAGTGAAATATACGGGAATGTTGGAAAGGCTAGAACCTGCTGAGGATGCAATGTCCTTAGCATGGAAGGAGAATCAAGATCTATTCATAGAAAATATAAAGAGAGTTGAGAAGCCCCAGAAGTTTGTCGTACCAAACTTCCAATTGTACATGGTATTAGAGATCTTAGGGAGCACATCTTTCACTTTAACGCGAAAATGATAATGCATGTGATAGATGACCCCCTAAGGTGCATTACATTTCATTCTAACTTGAAGGGACCAACCTAAGCATGGTTCTAGTGATTGAAAGAGTAATATGTTTCTTTTTTTGATGAAATAGTTGCCAGTTTATTATCTAGTACATGTAGAAGAGAAAGAAGAATAAGACGACTTCAAATTTGTTTTTCATGAAGTAAGGGGAGAATAAATCAATAAAGAGTTCCTAAACAAATTTAACAAAAGATCAACGAGCTAACACAAGCGTACCTGAAGGCAGTGAGGACATCTACTTCTTACAATTGATATCTTGTTTGAAAAGACTTCTCTTCCTTTAAATTGATTAGCCAAAATTTAGAGTAGTAGATAAAAGAGGAAGAAGATGAAGTCATGCTAATGAAAGAAGCTTCCATATTTAAAATGCAGAAAGAAAGACCACCTTTCAAAATGAAGGATGTGGGAAGTGACATTCCAACACTGAAGAAGACGGAGTAAATAAATGACAAAGTTGATTTGAGCATCTAATTCTTATCGATACATATGTTAAGAAAATTTGCAAAAATATAAGAATTCTAGGATTTTCAGAAAGCTAAAGTCTATTATGTTACCCGAAGATTGATAAGATCAAAATAAATATTGTCTTTTTGACACTGAAAAAGGACACAATATTAGCACATGCAAATTATTAAGAGGGTAGATATACACTCCTATAAAGAAGAATATCTAGCCGAGTTCTGACTAGAGATAGAACTAAAGAAAACTATAACAACGAAACAAGAAAAGAACTCCAATGCAACTAGGGTAGAAGCCAAAATCTCAGAAGAGATAAGAGCCAAGATATTAGATGTAATTTATAAACCACTGGTTGATTTTCCCTACCAAGAGGAAGAGGAAAGTACAAAAGAGGAAGCAAATTAAAAGAGTGCAAATGAAGATGAGGGTCGTTTATAAATGGACCACAAATAACAGTGAACTAATCTAAGTTTTTATGAAACACTGTTAGTAAGGATAACAGTCAACCAGCACTACATAACAGTACTTCATAGAAGACCTTTAAAGAGGGAAGGAAGAGGCAAAAATATTAAGACCTTTGTTTAAGAGGGATACTAAGGTCCAGGGAGTAAGAGAAGCATCAACTTCTACTATTATGACGATCGAGTAGGAGTTAGGATAAATTTCCTCTTCTTGTGAGGACATGATTAACATAATGCTTCTGCGCCTAAATCCATTAGTGATAACATTGAATATAAGGAAGAACATTATACGATGTGTATTGGTCAATGGTGAAAGTAGTGCAAGTATTTTATTTTGGGAAACTTTTAAGAGGATTGAGGTTCAAGAAAAGACATTCGAGGATATAACATAGAGTCTATTGCATTAGAAAGAACAAAGGTGTAAGTCAAAAGATTTTTTACACTGCCAGTAGTTCTAGCAAGAAAAAGATTGAAGATAGATTACTTGATAGTCAATACACCTTTCATAGATAACTTAGTGGCAAGATGATTATGGATACATTACATGTAGACTATTCATTCTACCTTGCATCATGTGTTAAGATGTGTATCGGCTAGTGAAAGAGGAATAATGGTTATAAAGGGTGAACAAATTCAAACAAAACAATGTTAGACTAACTAAATCAAACTACTAAAAGATGAAAAGGGAATAAAAATGCTTTCGACGAAGCTGAAATAAAAGATATAAAAGAGGAAAAGAAAAAGAGGAAAGATCAATAGGGCAGAAATATCAAGTGACAAAATTTCTTCCGCCATTATAGGAGGCAACACTTCCCAAATAACAACTACAGGATAAATGGCCAAAAGAGCTTTTGTGGGTGGAAAACATAGGTGAAAGAGTACATTCTACTCTATAGAAAAAAGATCGAGGAAGTACTGTTAAAGCATTTAACCACCGATATATAGGTGCTGTTGGGCACTTACTTGAATGAGGATGAGAGAGCAACAATGATTGACCTATTAAGAAGGAATTTGAACGTCTTTGCCTAGTTCTATAGAGACATGATTGGAATAGATCCAAAGGTAATAAGTTATAAGTTGAACATTAAGAATGGCTATCCCCAGCTAGATAGAGTTATAGAGGCAAAGAAAATTTTTCGTGAAACTTAACAACATCATCAAGGACGAAGTAAATAGGCTACTAAAAGTTAGGATAATTTAGAAAGTCCACTATCCAAATTAGTTAGCTAACATGGTAGCCTTATCGAAGAAGAATAAAAAGTGGCAGGTTTATGTAAGCTACATAGATTTTAACAAACCAAAAGACTCTTTCAACTTCTTAAGATCGATCTGATAGTACATGTACGACCAAATACGAGAAGGTTTTACTCTTAGACATATACAATAGATATAACCAGAATAGGATGGATCTATAAGATGAGGACACAATAAACTTTATAATTGAATTAAGAACCTACTACTATAAGGTGATGTCGTTTAGTCTAAAGAATGTCAGAGCCACATTCCAAAAACTTGTTGTTAAAGTCTTTAAAAAGCTCATTGGAAGGATGATGAAAGCATACATAGACGACATGGGGGTTGAATGCAAGAGATCAGAAAATCATGTTGCAATCTGTAAGAAGTGTTCAACATCCTATAAGAATACATGATGCATTTGGTTTTTTTCCAAACGTACCTTTGGAACCTCTTCTAGAACTTTCGTTGGGTATATTGTCAGCATGAGGGGAATTAAAGTCAATCCATTATAAGCCCAGGCCCTTAAGAAAAACCACTGTACTATAAATGCTAAAGGAAGTATAGTTATTAACTAGAAGGGTAGTTGTATTGAACATGTTCATTAACAAGATTTTTCACAAGTGCATACCTTTCTTTCAAGCCATCAAAGCAAAAAAGGGAAACCTATAAGGCTTAGAATAGGTTGAAGCACTGAAAAAATTGAAGGAATATTTTGGGAAGCCACCTATCCTTTACCTTATAGTTTCTTAATGAAACAAATGTTTTATATCTTGTAGCTTCTTAGGTAGCAATTAGTGCAGTGTTATTCAAGGAAATAGGTGGATAGTAAAAGTCGATATTCTATATTAGTAAGATATTATTAGATGCTGAGACAAGATACTTTGTAGTTGAAAAGCTCATTTTTGCACTTGTGCAATCCAAGAACAAGCTAAGACACTACTTCAAGGCACATCCCATTATGGTGTCTACTTTCTATCCCTTGAAATACATACTTTCAAGGGATAAGAAGTGTACACCATAATGGGTTGTGCCTTAAAGTAGTGTCATTTCAAGGTCTGACACCGTGGAAAAGGTCACTGAGATGGCAATAGGACTACTACACCTAGACATCGAATACATATTAAAGACTACAACTAAGGAACAAATGGTGCTTGACTTTTTACTAGAGTGAAAGCCCACCATTAAAGAGAATACCCTATCGTTAAAACCACTAAAACTCTAGCAAATGTGTATAAATAAATCCTTCAATTACAGAGGGTCTTAGAAATAGAATCAGAAGCTTGAGAGAACTTATACTTGAGCATACAATAAGGTTGCTATCAACGACATCTAACAATAAGATAGAATATGAGGTGCTGATTGAAGGCTTAACGATAGCTCAACAAAGAAGAGGAGGATAAAGAGTTATTTTTCCAAAGCAAAGAAAGTCGCTTAAAAACTATAGGAAGTCACCATTACCTAACTACCAAGAAGTTAGAATACGAAAGCAAATAGATTGACAAATGAATTGGTGGCAACATATTATTATTCGTATATAGGATGGTTCTGCTTCCTACTTGAGAAAGGGTCATGACAGGGGAAAAAATAACATCGTGGAATGTGGAAGCAGAACACATAAAAATGATGACTTCTATTAACTGAAGGACTTCTTATATTAATTTTTTTGTAGGACGGAAAGCTTTTGAGCAACTAGAAGGATGTTAGGAAACTCTAGAGCAAGTATGAAGGATTAACACTATTCGAAGGAATGGTGTATAGATGAATGTTCTTTGGTGTTTATATGCAGTGTGTACTAACAAAGCAAAGACAAAACATTTTGTAGGAAGCATACAAGGGAACTTGTGGAACAATTCAAGCAGAAAGGTCCTAGTACACAAGATCCTAAAATAATGATATTACTAGCTCATCGTGTAATTGGAGGTTTTAGACTATGTGTAAAGGTGCTAGAAGTGCTAGAAGCATACCACGCTTATCCACCTTCTAGTCTACAAACCTGTACACAATCACTAGTCTATGGCTCTTTGTCTAGTGAGGAATGGACATCATAAGACCCTATATTGGTGGCTAAAGGAAAATGTTTAGTCTTTATTACAACTGACTACTTTACGAAATAGATAAAGGCTAAAGCTTATGGCAACACAACCAGATTTGAGGTAAAACATTCTTATGGTATAATATTATAACTAGGTTTAGTATGCCACAAGTATTAGTCTTAGATTATAGGAAGCAATTCGTCAGCTCGGCAGAAACTAATTTTTATAAAAGGTTCAAGATCGAACAAAGGTTCTCTTTCCAAAGTTACCTATATGGGAGTGGACTAGTTGGGATCACAAACAAAACCATTTTCATAGTCTTAGGGAAGAGGCTAAAGAGGAAGAAAAATGGTTATAGGAACTTCTAGGAGTCCTTTGGGCATATAGAACAATCAAGAATCAATCGACCAGAGGGGCGCTATATGCATTGGTTTATGGAACAGAATAAGTGCTCCTTATAAAAGCATTCATTCCTACCTTGAAGACAAAGCTGGTGAACGAAACCCTATCCTTAGCTAAGGATTTTGTAGATGAAGTATAAGATGTCACGGCCATCCATTCTGTTATTTAAAAAAAAAATTGAAGAAGTAAGCCAATCAAAAAGTCGAAAGATGAGAAATCGATGAAGGAGATTTGTACTAAGAGAGGCCTTAGATATTAACAAGGAGAAAAATGCCAGGAAGACAGAAGATACTTAGGAGGGACCATACATGGTCATCAAAAAGCTAGACTGAGGAGTATATCTTCTGTAAACTATAAAAAGTGAACCCATTCCCACACCATCGAATATATCTAAACTAAATATGTTTTATGTATACATATTGCTTACTATATCAATTATTGCTACAACGAAATTAATGATATACTTTTCAATTATCCTTATTCTATTTATTAATTTAAATAGAGGGGAAATTTCTAGAAAATGTTGTTTATCTTCGGATCACCCTTTTTGTGAAAACACAGAATATCAGAAACCCTTCTTTGAAAAGCTTATAGACTTATGGGCCACTTTTACTTAGAAGCACAAATCAATAAAAAATGATGTTCACCTAGTTTCAAGATTCAAGAAAGACTTCCTAAGAAAGGGTTATATATCTTTGGATCACTATTCCGTGGAAGTATAAACTATTTAAAATTGCTTTATCGAATTTTAAGATGAAAGAAAAATGATGGATGCATTTTATATCTATTGTTTTGAACTCTTAAACTCGGTAATTGCTTAATTTGTATAAGAATATATGACTTTTTATGTGTGTTAATGTCATTTTGTAGGTTTTAAGTTAACATGACTAGTTGGGATAAAAATTCGAGGAAAACGGTCAAAATCGGCAAAAAAGGACTAAAATGTTCAAAATGTAAATAGTGAATAATGAAATGAACAATACCCTTGACCAGTACTTTTTACATGAACAGTGCTAAAAGCAAAAACCAGGTTTTGGTGCCTAGGCACCGATTTGGCTAGAAACTTGTTGCCTAGGCATTAGTTCATGTAGAAAAGCCAATTTGCTTTAATTTAAAGCCTATAAATTAGAACTTTTATGGCTAATTCCCATTTTTATCAATGGAGGCATGAATCATACAAAGGAGAGGAGGCTAGAACATGAATTGGAAGAAGAGAAAGACTTATTTCTTGAGTAAAAAAATGCCTCCAAGGACTCTTGAGGATTATTGAAAACACTTGAATGATTGAAGCTTTAAAGACATTCTCAATTTCGATTTTGTCTTTCTTTTCTTTGTATTTTCTCTTTTATTTGAAGTTTTCAATTATGAATATTGTTTAAACATGTATATATCTATGAATTTCTTGATAATTTTAGTTATAGTTGGATTGATTTTGATTTTCAAATTCTAGGGTTTGATGTAGTTTTATTTATGCTATGTTTTGATGATTTGGTGAATTAATATTTAATTTATTTATGTTTCTTTATGCCCAATGCTTCCAATTAATTAGGAAATGAATTGGTTATTGTTGATTTATGGATTAATACTCGAGAGAGATTAACTCATTTATCGAATTTGAAAAATATAGCCTTAGGTTGTCAATGATTGCACAAGACGTGCACCAAGTGTTCAAGAAAATGTATGAAAACACTTGAGGCTTGACATTATGCCTAGGATCTCATTTGACACTCAGAAAAAGTAATGAGATTAATTTTTAGGTAATCAATTTAAGAGTTATGTGATTTATGTATAGGTACACAAGTTAGATAGGGATATCAACTTAAATATGTATTCATAGGATCTCATTTGATTCTCAGAAGAGGTAATGAGATTAGTATATGAAACTCTTGATTAATGAATTGAACAAAATTATTAAATAAGAAGAACATAAGAAAAATAGAGCGAAATCGAAACCCTATGATCCCATCTATTATAGATTTGCTATTATTTAGTTTAGTTTCCTTTATATTCTAAAATCAAATTAAAATTAAGGGAGCCTAGATAGAATCAAGTTGTGATAACTATAGTACTTAGTATTAATTTAAAAGATCAATCATCATGAGAATAATGCTCATACTTATTACTTTATTAATTTTTTACGAATTGTACATTTGCAATAATAATTTTATGAACAAAACACTACCTCAAAAGGGTCGTGTATCTTTGATCGTCTTTCTGTGGAAGCACAGACTCTTAGAAACCATTTCACCAAAGTTCCAAGATCTAAGAAAGACTTCCTCCAAAAGATCGTGAATCCTCCAATCATCCTTCTGCAAAAGCATAGGATGTCAAAACCCGTTCTTTGGAAGACATACAAATTCATAAATCAACCTTCCCCTTGAAACATATCCATTACAGAGAAGTCACACTTTACATGAATGAGGCATTCTTGTTCTCATATAAGGATGCAGGACTTAGAATATTTTCTACATGAATACATGATTCCCATGAATCACATATCAGGAACCAAGACTTAGTATTTTTTAATGATTGCACATTCCTGTTCTCACATACATAGAAGTATTATTTAGTATCTCTTTCACATAAACCAAAAACTGAAAAGCAAGAGAACACACAATTTATACTATACACATGAATGCATATGTAACAAAAATTTATCCTTTTTCATTAAATATAAAAAAAAAAATAGTAACATGAGATCGTGGCTTTATAAGTATTTCTAGGAAGGCTTACATAAAGAATAGAACGAATGTAGAAGAAGCAAGCTTTACTGATCCCCATCAGTTGAGTTATTGGATAACTCCACAATTTCTAGATCCACTTTTAAAGTGTCCTCTCCAGCAGAGTTGTAGTCGATTTGCTGAGGCTTAACGTCATAATGCCTCGTAGACTAACCTTGATACCACTTCGTAGACTAACCTTGATACCACTTGCAAACAGCATCAAAATTGTTGGGCAACTTCTTTAAGTATAGGGCTCACATCCGAACCTGAATCCTCTGTTCAAGCGTCTAGCAGGCACCACCAGCACTTGATACTCGTAGTATCCACTGGCAGTATCCAACTTACACTTCCACTGAGTATTAGAAGACTCTGCTATACACTGGGAACCCTGTAAAGCCGTTTGGAGTTACCCCAGCAGTCATCTCTAGCTTGGACACCCAAGTCTCATACGCCTTTAATAAGTCACACCTAAGGTAGCACGATTAGCAACTTTCCTTAACTCGTCGTACTTCTTCATCAGTTGAATGTTGGCCAGGGAAACCTGTTCTTGTAGCTCATTGAGAGTGGATTCTAGAGAATCCTTCTAAATTTTCACCCTTTTAAATTTTCAAACGTTTATTCGCGTGTTTCAAGGAGGATACCTTAGCCTTGTGCATTAACAAGGAGGACTGCATATCCACCCTCTCTAGCATCAGGCCCTTGTTGGCCTTTTTTAGCTCCACGATCTTGGCGATCATTTGAGACATTACTTGTCTTAACTCAACAGCAGTGGTTGTCTTCGCCAGATCAACATGGATCCTTTAATTCTCCTCTTCCATTATTCCCAGATCATTTTGGAGGACGAGATTTTGCCCTTGCAGCAGGAGATTGTCCTTGGACGAAGACTTCAAATGCTCTCTCAACTCCTCCAACTCACGTTGAGAAGCCTTTAACTCATCTTTATAAGGCTCAAGCGTGTTCCAAACCCAGGAACTTTAACGTAGAATTTAAGTTTTTCTTCTTTTTTTTTTGGTGAGAAAATGACCATCACCCTCCTAAGTTTTCTAATATATACCAGTTACCCCCTGATTTTTTTTGAAACTACCTCAAAATTTCCTACCGTTAAAAAATTAGTTTTTATTTCTGTATTTTGATAAATTTACCCTTATAAAATAAATAATAAATAATAAATAAATTAAAATAAATATTTTAATAAATTACAATAATAACGAAAGCTTAGAACAATAATAAACAAATTAATGTTATTGTACTATTACCACTTATCACGTATACATATTTTCTTTTAGATATATAAATAAATTAAAATAATAGCTCAATAAGGGGGGGTATATAAATAAATTAAAATACAATTATTTCAATTTATTTATATATCCAAAATAAAATATTTATATGTGTTGACTGAAAAAAATGGTTCTTTAAGTTAATGAGCTTTGAATTTGTTTGTTAGCGAGAATAAGCATTTGGGTTTCGTTCTGGTTGGGCTTGCTTGCAAAAGCTTGGGTCTTCTTTTTCTTGTCGACTATAGTAGAACCTGTAAAGCACAAAATTAACTATCGTGATGGTCTCATCGGGATAGGTTCTGGCGAACACTATCCGATGCTTAAGTCAGAAAGAGTTTTTATAGTGGGAGACTGGTAAAGAGGTAAGCCGAGAATGCTCAAGAATTAAGGAAAAATTCCTATTTTCTTTATTTGTGTCTAGTTCTTTTTATTTTTTAGGCATTATCCAGGGTATCAGCTGGGCATTTTTCATCATCCCCTACTTGTGTCCTTTGCTCCTTTTTATAGTACTAGTTTTTAGAGGGCTTTCTGAGTATCCTCCTTCTGCTGTGCTTCTGGCACACAATAAATATTTTTATGTAGATCTTCTTCTAACATGATTTTAACTGTGCTTCTGATACATGCCAAATATTCTTATGTAGATCTTATTCTGACGTACTTCTGACTCTGCTTCTATTACACACAAGGTATATTTCTGACACATGTTAAGCATATTCTCGACATATTCTTTATGTCTATCTTTGCCGGTGGATTTGGTTAAGTATGTGGTTAAGCTTGATCTACTCGGGTCGATCCTTTGGTAGTCTCTTCCTGTTCGAGTCAGCTGTGATCTGAGGTCTTATTAAGAGTTGGTCTTCTAGTGACTTCACTGGCTCTACCTGGTCAGCTTGTTCAACAGACAGCCATTCTGATGTTTGTTCAGATTCGATTTCTTCATTGATCATGCATACTAAGATGAGCCGACCTGGTTAGTGTGTGAAGGGCAGTTTTGGCCATTTCCTAACTTGTCCTGTTGAGTAGATGCTTCAGGTTACCGATCAAGTCCTTTGAATCCAAGCAGGTTCTATATTGTCTAGCCTTGCCAAGGCCTAGCCTGATAGCCATTGCCACATGCCTGTCTTTGGGGTGAGCTACCCTGTAAGGAGTGGTGGGTTATGAGAATGGCTGACCCACAGAAAGACTTCTGGTTGGACCATTGGGGTTTGGTTTCTTCTTAGGTGACACGTCCAGAATATAGAAGTTATTCCCAAGTGCAGGATTGTTGAAGTAATAAATAACCCGATGAGAACGGGGTCGATCCACAGGGAAGTAGAATTAAAATTACAAATTATAAACACTTTAAAGATAATTAATGCAGTATAAGATGTTTGTAAATATTATTTCAATTAACCAATTCAAATAAAAAGCTAAGGTTACGGGGATTCACTCTTGGCATAAGAAGTAAGAATATATTTAACTTTTTATTTTTTTATAACTCAATTGGAATCCTCACACAAAGGAGGTTCCAACCGGAAAATATAGCAATTAAAGTTCATTATCATTTATATATTGATTAGTATTTATTTCTTTCAATTATTATACACCAAATCTTATAAATGGGTTCAAGTATTTATTATGCCAATCTTTATATTTGTCTACAATAAATTAAGACTCCCACTTTACAAGAAAGGTTATATAAACCAAATCTTGTAAATGGTTTCAATAATTTATTGTGCCAAGTATTAAGTTTGTCAATAATAAATCAAGAATCATCACTTTAGAAGAAATGGTATTAATTCTACAAACAAAATAAATACATCATATATAAATTTACATAACTTAAAAATGAAGCATTGAATTCATGAATAAATATTAAACATATCTTATTACCTTGCCAAGAGCTTCACCCTTTCACCTTAGCTTAAACAAAATTATTTGGACATAATAAAACTAAATGAAAAGAAAAGAAATGGAAGAAGAAATAACATGACTTAATAGTAAACAAGAGAAATAATAGTACAAGGAAATGGATACAAAGGAAAAGTATTTTGAACTAAATTCTAACTTTATAATTACATTTTTTAGGCATAAACAAGCCACCTATTTATAGAAAAACATGGATAAATCGAGACAAATTTGGAGGGAACCACTTGGTTGATAAAAGTCAAGAGTGGTGGCAAAATAATTTGCATTCATTATCACTTGGGCACCCACTTGATTATCCAATTTGGAATTGATGTGATCCGAATTAGCTGTCACTCAAAACATAAAAGTTGTAGATAAGTCTCTTATCTTTCCAAATTGAGTGATCTCGTACGTATTAGATACGTATTTCTATAGTTATGGGCCAAATACTGATAACTGTTCAAACTGGGCCTGTACTGCAGATCAATTCTGTTCTAGGCCAATTTTCACCCTCTAAACACTCGCATTTCCAATGATTTGTGAAATACAATATGTTAGCCCATTGAGTCAGCTCTGCACAGGATTAAGAATCACCTCAATTGGATCTTTAGGTAGAATGTTATGCCCATTTTACCGAACTTGCCACAAAACAGTTATAAGATAATTAAGTACAATATTGTAAACATACTTAAGTTAAGAAAATTAAATACACTAGTAATACAAAACAATCATGTAAAACTCTTATTAAATGTGTAATTTCAAGTGTTTATCACACCCCCCAACTGGCTTATTGCTAGTCCCTAGCAATTCGAGCATAAATAAAATTTGAACACTACCTAAGTATTTCAAACAAAACGTCAGTTTTAAAATCACAATCGCTATAAAGGTTATTTCAATCATAACTTCCAAAAATATTTTTGTGTGTGTGAATTAGGCCAAAGCCTTCTTACCACAAACCACAACATATATAACCTTAAAAATGTTCCAAGTAAAAGCCTCAACTCCATATCCTTACAGGTGAATAATTTGTTTAATGACTTAGGATTTCACTCATGGAGTTGGAAAACAGATAATCGCTCAAGAAAAAGTTACATTTAAGGACAGACAGACAAACTAACATTGATCCAAAGATAGGAAAATCAAATATTTAGAGTCAAACCATTATTGTCAAATGCCAGCTTCAAGACTTTAATTATTTAATGCGAATCTTACGAATATAGAATTCGGTGATAAGATTGCTTCCTAATGACTTTAGTCTTCTAAAATTGAATGAAGACTTTATTGAACTGAATTGACTTCTTTTCTTTCTTTCTTTTTTTTTCTTTTTTTTTTTACTCTTTTTTTTTGAAAGACATAAGGAATCATTATAACATAAGAGCAATTTATCACCATAATACTTTTCTAATTTTTTTTTTTATCCTTCAGCTAAGAAACCAAATCATTCATCATCCCAAATAATGTCATTCCAAATAAAAATTAACCATTTCAAAGGATCAATGAAAGTTCGTAAGCTGTTATCTCAAACCTCTCCACTCACTCACAAAAGATATGTGAGTTTAGAAAATAATATGTATACTTAAACATGGAAATTCTCTTGGCTATATATATTGAATCATCCATCTTACCACAAGGCTTAGTATTGTTCTCAAGAAATAATTTCAGAAGTTATTATTTAGTAACCTAAATAGAGAAAGTGATTTAAACTAAATAATTTTGAAATCATACATCGATAGTAAAGCAAATTTATTTACGCAAGAGTTACCAAAAACTTAAGCAACAAACAATTATACATAAAATGCATTAAAAATAAACCAATTAGAATGTGTTTCAAAAGTTTATAATGTACTCTTTACTCTGCCATTCTAGAACTAGAATGCGTCTCAAGAATACATAAATGAACATTTTACTCACGCCATTCATGATAATATTTTTTTTTACATAACAAAGTGATAACAACAACAAAATAAAATAATTAACACTAACATTATATATCAACTATCCCCCCCAACCAGATTGAGACATTGTCCTCAATGTCAAAATATAGAAAGAGTAAAATATAGAAGATATCACCTGAAACATCTTTTATTAAAAATTAAACCTGCAACAAAATAAAACAAGCCACACAAAAAAGCTTAAAAATACATAGAAATAGATAGGCTACAGACGAAGCGTCAAATCTATCCTGCGTTTCTTTTCACTGTTATCAGTATACCAATCTATCTGACTCATTGTTGGATTAGATAGAGGTGTAAAAGCTTGTAGTTCATCGAGTAACTGATCAACAGTTGAAGCAGAAATGAGGATCTGTCGTGCTGCAGATGAGACGAATTATTTTTCCACCGCATAGTCAAGAAAAGATAACAACCCATTATAAAAACCATCAACGTTTAACAAACCAATGGGTTTTTTATGGATTTGCAATTGTGCCCATGAGACAATTTGAAAAATTTCCTCCAATGTTCCGAAACCTCCAGGTAGAGCTATGAAGGCATCAGCATTACGAAGCATAAAAGAAATTCGTTCATGCATTGATGATACCTGTAACTCATCCCCAATTATTTTTCCTACAATGTCTCCAATAGCTAGAGCTTTTGGTATGATACCCAAAACTCGACTGCCATTATTTTGTGCAGCGGTTGCCACACGTCCCATTAATCTAAGACTACTCCCCCATATACTAAATGAATATTGCGCTCAGCTAACATCTTACCAAGGGTTTCTGCTGCTTCTATAAACTCACTAGTTTTTCCAGGGCTGGATCCACAAAAGACACAAATTTTTGTGAATTTACGAGTTGATGATCCTTCCATGATTACACTCACCCTCTCTCTTGAATGATTTTGAGTTTGTACAAAGATGCAGAAATAATGCAATGTATTTATAGAGCCAAAAGGTATTGCAAAGTTAAATCACATGGCTATTGGCTTGAAATACAAGATTCAATACCTTTTACCAATTTTCAATTTGTTAGCTGGAAAAGTCACATGGGTTGTCGGCTTAAAATGCAACATTTTCAAAAAGGATTATAGGTGGTTGATTATTGAAAAGACATTTGAGTTTGAAATGAAACATTTAAAAATAACAGCTATAGTAAATATATACAAGTAGTTTTGATTGTGGCTCACATCTTCCTCTGATTTTACGTCTAGTAACGGCTTAAACGCCCTCTATGGGTCGGGGATAGGCTTCCCATCCAATTTTCTTATAAATTGGCAAACAGGGTCTTTTAAAGTCAGATTCCCGAGACTGTACCGCTCATGTTCTTTTAGGAATATGTCCCATAATTCATGAATTGCAATATGCACATATCCACTAGGATGCGTCTCAAGAGTCGATAAGATATTATCTAAAGACTCCTTACGCAGGCCATCCTTAATGAACCTAATTTTATCTTCACGATTTACAGACACTATTCCTAAAGTGCGGCAACGTGTGTTACAAGTCGTGCGTGCACACTTGTAACAAACATTTAATCGTTTTGCTCTTCGTTTTTTTGAAAAAGAGCTTTTACCTAAGCCAGGCATGTAGGAAATTAATGAGTCTGAAAATTCACCTGTCAATCTAACTTTGGCTTCAATTAACCAACGTAAATCAACAGGTATATTCATAATCATTAATAACCTTAATCTTTCACATCTTGCTTGGTAAATTTTCTTCAAGGAATTTTGAGGCAATGAGGGAAAACGCTTTTTCAAATTTTTTAGAATGTCATCCATTTTTTTTTTTTAAGAAAAGGGGGAAGAAGAGAAGATATCAGTAATTATGGGAAACTGACAAAACCGATTTGAAATATCACGGAGTACCGTTATCCGCCGCTTAACCGGGGTGCAAAATAAAACTTTAACAAAACTACTAAATTAACCTGCAAGTAAAAAAAAAATGTTAGAAGAAGAATAAATATATATAAATATATAAATATATAAAACAAAGATTAATTGGTCTCGTAACAAGGATCCGACAGGAACGTAAATTCTTCATGAAAAGCTTGGTTTTCTAGAAACGGCTTGAGTCTTTGCCCATTTACCTTAAACACATTCCCATTTCTAGGATTTTCAATGTCAATTGTTCCATAAGGGTACACATGTTTCACAATAAAAGGGCCACTCCATCTTGATCTTAATTTTCCAGGGAATATGTGAAGTCGAGAATTATAAAGCAAAACCTTCTGACCAGTGTCAAATGTTTTTCTCTGAATTTTTTTATCATGAAAGGCTTTAATTTTAGCTTTATGAATTTTTGAATTCTCATATGCATCATTTCTCAATTCTTCAAGTTCATTTATTTGTAATTTACGTATGTGTCCAGCAGAGTCAAGATTTTCATTGAAAGTTTTAATAGCCCAGTAGGCTTTATGCTCAAGTTCCACAGGTAAATGACAAGGTTTTCCATAAACTATCCTATAGGGAGACATACCCAATGAAGTTTTAAAAGCAGTTCTATAAGCCCACAGTGCATCATTTAGTCTTAAAGACCAATCTTTGCGATTTGGGTTTACAGTTTTTTCTAAAATTTGTTTTATCTCCCTATTTGCTAATTCAACTTGTCCACTTGTCTGAGGATGATAAGGGGTGGCAACTTTATGAGTAATACCATATTTTTTCACTAATGTTTCAAATGGTCTATTACAAAAATGTTTACCCCCATCACTTATAATGGCTCGAGGGATTCCAAATCGACTTAAGATATTTTCTTTCAAAAATTTCATGACTGTTTTATGGTCATTATGTCGACATGGAATAGCCTCAATCCATTTTGAGACATAATCTACTGCAACTAAGATATACGTAAATCCAAATGATAACGGAAATGGTCCCATGAAATCTATCCCCCAACAATCAAAGATTTCAATAACAAGAATGGGGTTCAAAGGCATCATGTTTCGTTTTGAAATTGATCCCAACTTTTGACAATTTTCACAAGTTATATAAAATGCATGTGTATCTTTAAATAAAGTGGGCCAATAAAATCCACACTGTAAGATTTTTGCAGCTGTTTTCTTTGATGAGAAATGTCCCCCACATGCTTCAGAATGACAAAATTCAATAACTTTATTTACCTCATTGTCGGGTATGCATCTTCGAAATATTTGATCACGACAATATTTAAAGAGATAAGGATCATCCCAATAAAACTTTCTCACCTCCGTTAAAAATTTTCTTTTGTCTTGAGCATTCCATTGAGGTGGCATTTCTCCTGTTACAAGAAAATTAACAATATTAGCATACCAGGGCATTGTAACAGTAGAAAATAAAAATTCATCGGGAAAAGAATCATTAATAGGTGTTATTTCTGTTGACAAATCTGGTGTGAGTCTTGATAAGTGATCTGCAACAACATTTTCAGCTCCCTTCTTATCCTTGATAGTGATAATAAATTCTTGAAGCAATAGAATCCATCGAATCAGTCTTGGTTTTGCATCTTGTTTTGACATTAAGTACCTTACAGCAGCATGGTCAGTAAATACAATAGTTGAAAAACTAATTAAGTAAGAACGAAATTTGTCTAATGCAAATATTACAGCAAGTAGTTCTTTTTTCAGTTGTTGTGTAATTCATTTGTGCACTGTTTAAAGTTCTACTCGCGTAATAAATTACATAGGATTTACCTTCCTTTCTTTGTCCTAATACAGCACCAACAGCGTAGTCACTAGCATCACACATGAGCTCAAAAGGTAAAGACTAGTCAGGAGATTGTATGATAGGAGCAGATGTTAAGAGGCCAATTAATTTTTCAAATGAATTTTGACACTCTTGAGTCCACTTAAATGATACATCTTTTGCTAAGAGGTTACAAAGAGGTTTAGATATAGCACTAAAGTTTTTTATGAACCTCCTATAGAATCCAGCATGTCCTAAAAAGGATCGGACTTCTCTGACTGTTTTTGGTGGAGGCAAATGTGTAATGAGTTCGACTTTTGCCTTATCCACTTCAATTCCTTTAGAAGATACTATATGTCCCAAAACAATTCCAGAAGTAACCATGTAGTGACATTTTTCCCAGTTCAATACAAGACTCTTTTTTTCACATCTTTTTAAGACCTTTTCTAAGTTTTCAAGACAATTATCAAAAGAATTTCCAAACACAGTTAAATCATCCATGAAAACTTCTAAATAATGCTCAATCATGTCACTAAAAATGCTTAACATACATCTCTGAAATGTTGCTGGGGCATTACAAAGTCCAAAGAGCATTCTTCTAAAAGCAAAGGTTCCAAAAGGACATGTGAATGTAGTCTTTTCTTGGTCTTCTAGTGCTATAGGAATTTGATAATAGCCAGAGTAACCATCTAGAAAGCAATAGTAGGGATGTCCTGCTACTCTTTCTATAATCTGATCAAGGAATGGTAAAGGAAAATGGTCTTTTCTAGTGGCCAAGTTCAATTTTCTATAATCTATGCACATCCTCCAACTAGATGAGACTCAAGTTGGTATTAACTCACCTTTTTCATTTTCAATGACTGTGATTCCAGATTGTTTTGGTACTACTTGAGTAGGACTTACCCACTTACTATCTGAGATCGGATAGATAATTCCTACTTCAAGTATTTTGAGAACTTCAGCTCTCACTACCTCTTTCATATGTGGATTTAATCTCCTTTGAGGTTGTTGGGAAGTTTTGGCATTATCCTCTAGGTGTATTCTATGTGTGCAAATCAAAGGATTAATACCATTTATGTCTTTTAAAGTCCACCCAATTGCATTTTTATGCATTTTCAATAATTCAATCAACTTATCTTCTTGTTCACTTGTGAGTGTAGAAGCGATTACCACCGGGTAAGTTTGTTTCTCTCCAAGAAATGCATATTTCAGTCCTTCAGGCAGAGGTTTTAACTCCAACTTTGAAATTTCATTCTTTTTATCCTCATTTTCTCCCAATTCTTCAAACTTTAGTTTCCATCTTTTATTTTCAATCACCTGTGCACAGTCAAGTAAAGAACATATGTCAGAGATTTCAGGATCTAATTGTATATTTGACTCAAATGAATTTATTAAACACATTTCTAAGGGATCGGTAGAACTCCCTTTTTGAATATGATCCTCCACAATCGTTTCAATCATGTCACCTTCTTCACTTTCATCCTCCTCTTCATATGGTTGCTTACACATATTAAAAACATTGAGTTTAAGTGTTATGTTTCCAAATGAAAGCTTCATTACTCCATTCCTGCAATTAATCAAAGCGTTAAAAGTTGCTAAAAATGGACGACCTAAAATAACAGGTATCGGATTACATCATTTGACAGGTTCTGTGTCCAAGACGATAAAATCCACAGGATATATGAATTTATCAACTTGAACTAAGACATCCTCCATTGTCCCTCTTGGTACTTTTATTGATCTATCAGCAAGTAAAAGAGTTACAGATGTTGATTTTAACTCCCCGAGATTGAGCTGCTGATAAACTGAATACGGCAATAAATTCACACTAGCACCAAGATCAAGTAAGGCTTGTTCAATTTTATGACTTTCAATAATACATGAAATTGTAGGACAACCAGGGTCTTTATATTTCAAAGAATTATTGTTCTGAAGAATGGCACTTACTTGTTCAGCTAAAAATGCTTTCTTTTTCACATTCAGTTTTCTTTTTACTGTGCATAAGTCTTTCAAAAATTTTGCATACGATGGAACCTGTTTAATAGCATCCAGTAAAGGAATATTAACTTTTACCTGTTTGAAGATTTCAAAAATTTCAGGATTGTGATTCATCTTCTTAGTATTACGTAATGCATGAGGAAATAGGGGTGGAGGTTTGGTGTTTTCTTCATTAAGTGTAGGTTCAACACTTTCCTTGCCCTTAGAGATTGATTCATCGCTCTCATGAGGTTCAGGAATTTCTTTTTCAACAATTTTACCACTCCGAAGAGTGATAACTGCTTTAACTTGATCCATGTGTTGGCTTCCTGAACTACATGCATTTGAGTTATGTTGTCCTTTGGGGTTTGGCTGTGGTTGAGAAGGAAATTTTCCTTTCTCATGAATGTTCAGTGCAGATGCAAATTTAGCAAGAGTATCTTTCAAATCAGCAAATGTTTGAGCATTTTGAGAATTAACAGACTCTTGTTTTTCAATGAATGTATGCAAGGTTTCTTCAAGATTTTTCCTAGGAGGTGGGACATATGGTGCATAACCTTGATGATTTTGAAAGTTTTGGTGTGGTTGGAAAGGTGGTTGTGAAGCCTGTGCTTGAGTGTCATTCCTCCAACTAAAATTCGGGTGATTTCGCCATCCAGGATTATAGTTTTGTGAATATGGGTTATTGTTTGACCGTTTGAACGTGTTTAAAACATTGGCTTGTTCATGGAGACATTCCCTAAATGCAGGCAAAGTTGGGCAATCATTGGTAGGGTGATCATGGGTTTCACAAATGTGACACACAATTTCTTGAACAGATTTTATTTGACCACTCTTTTTCATTTCTAAGGTTTCGACTTTTCTAGCAAGGGATGCTAATTTGGCTTGAAGGTCATGGTCTTCTTTAAGATGATAAATACCCCCACTAGATGTAGTGGTTTGATTTTTGCTAGGTGCCTCACAGGTACCAGCAGTGTCCCAATTTTGAGCATTTTCTGCTAGTAAGTCAAGATAGTTCATTGCCTCTTCTGGGTCTTTTTCCTCAAATGTTCCATTACACATCATTTCTACCATTTGCCTAACTTGGGGTGTTAAGCCCTCATAGAAATTTGAGACTACTCTCCATGTTTCAAAACCATGATGGGGACAGGTATTAAGCAATTCTTTATACCTTTCCCAACATTGGTAAAGGGTCTCTCCTGGTTTTTGGGCAAAAGTGGTGATTTGTCTTTTGAAAGAATTTGTTCTATGGGAGGGAAAAAACTTTTTCAGGAATTGTTGTTGCATCTCGTCCCATAAAGAAATGGATCCTGGCCTAAGGTTTTGTAGCCATGTTTTAGCTTTATCTTTTAAAGAAAAAGGGAAAAGCTTAAGTCGAATTGTGTTCATGCTACAATTTTGATCATTATACGTGTTACACACTTCTTCAAATTCTCTTAGATGTAGATAAGGGTTCTCTGCATCTAAGCCATGAAAAGTGGGTAAAAGTTGGATAATGCCTGGCTTAAAATTAAAATGCGTTGCATCCGGTAGAAAAATTAAGCAAGATGGTGCACCGGTTCGTGTAGGGTTCATATAGTCTCTAAGTGTCCTAGGTCGGTTATGGTCATTATGTTGGGATTGATTGTCCCCTGGGTCTATGAGTCCCTTAATTTGATTTTCGCTCATGGTGTTACTTGGTGAAGAATGAGAAGATGAAGGAGAATCTAACAAATTATCAAAGGAAGTTTTGAAATTACCTTTTATTAAACGATGAGAATTAGGATCTCGAAACCAACCGCTCATAAAAAGAAACAAAAAAAAATACAATAATAATAAATAATACAAATAAAATATTAAACACAGGTAAATAAAATAAAATATTACACACAAGTAAATAAAATATGTAAAACTAAAAGCAAAATAAAGATAAATAATTAGAAGTTAGATTAGTGATGTTAGATTATATAATAAAAAGTTAATAAATAAATAGTAGGAGGCTTAGCCTTCCATTAAAATAAAAAGCGAAAATAAAAAGCGAATAATATATAAAGTAAAGCACGTTAGGAGGCTCGGCCTTCCATGAAAATTAAAAAAAAACTAAAATAAAAAGTAAAAAATAATAAATAAACGAAATAAAGAGTAGGAGGCTCAGCCTTCCGCGAAAATAAAAATAGAATAATAATAAAGTACGTTAGGAGGCTCGGCCTTCCATGAAAATAAAAAAAACAAAAAAAAACGAATAATAAATAACTAGTAGGAGGCTTAGCCTTCCATGAAAATAAAATAAACAAACAAACAATAACAAAACAAAATATTAACGTTACCTCCCCGGCAACGGCGCCAAAAACTTGACACGTCCAGAATATAGAAGTTATTCCCAAGTGCAGGATTGTCGAAGTAATAAATAACCCGATGAGAACGCGGTCGATCCACATGGAAGTAGAATTAAAATTACAAATTATAAACACTTTAAAGATAATTAATGCAGTATAAGATGTTTGTAAATATTATTTCAATTAATCAATTCAAATAAAAAGCTAAGGTTACGGGGATTCACTCTTGGCATAAGAAGTAAGAATATATTTAACTTTTTATTTTTTTATAACTCAATTGGAATCCTCACACAAAGGAGGTTCCAACCGGAAAATATAGCAATTAAAGTTCATTATCATTTATATATTGATTAGTATTTATTTCTTTCAATTATTATACACCAAATCTTATAAATGGGTTCAAGTATTTATTATGCCAATCTTTATATTTGTCTACAATAAATTAAGACTCCCACTTTACAAGAAAGGTTATATAAACCAAATCTTGTAAATGGTTTCAATAATTTATTGTGCCAAGTATTAAGTTTGTCAATAATAAATCAAGAATCATCACTTTAGAAGAAATGGTATTAATTCTACAAACAAAATAAATACATCATATATAAATTTACATAACTTAAAAATGAAGCATTGAATTCATGAATAAATATTAAACATATCTTATTACCTTGCCAAGAGCTTCACCCTTTCACCTTAGCTTAAACAAAATTATTTGGACATAATAAAACTAAATGAAAAGAAAAGAAATGGAAGAAGAAATAACATGACTTAATAGTAAACAAGAGAAATAATAGTACAAGGAAATGGATACAAAGGAAAAGTATTTTGAACTAAATTCTAACTTTATAATTACATTTTTTAGGCATAAACAAGCCACCTATTTATAGAAAAACATGGATAAATCGAGACAAATTTGGAGGGAACCACTTGGTTGATAAAAGTCAAGAATGGTGGCAAAATAATTTGCATTCATTATCACTTGGGCACCCACTTGATTATCCAATTTGGAATTGATGTGATCCGAATTAGCTGTCACTCAAAACATAAAAGTTGTAGATAAGTCTCTTATCTTTCCAAATTGAGTGATCTTATACGTATTAGATACGTATTTCTATAGTTATGGGCCAAATACTGATAACTGTTCAAACTGGGCCTGTACTGCAGATAAATTCTGTTCTAGCCCAATTTTCACCCTCTAAACACTCGAATTTCCAATGATTTGTGAAATACAATATGTTAGCCCATTGAGTCAGCTCTACACAGGATTAAGAAGCACCTCAATTGGATCTTTAGGTAGAATGTTATGCCCATTTTACCGAACCTGCCACAAAACAGTTATAAGATAATTAAGTACAATATTGTAAACATACTTAAGTTAAGAAAATTAAATACACTAGTAATACAAAACAATCATGTAAAACTCTTATTAAATGTGTAATTTCAAGTGTTCATCATTAGGCCTTGGGCCCAAAGGTGATTTTTTTGGGGGGAACAGGGGTCCGTCAATTTTTAGTTTTTGATTTATTCAAAATTGAATGCTCTATTCTGTCTTGACCGGTTCAGATCGTCTCTTTAACCCCTATTTACTCTCTTTACTTTTGTCGATTTGTCATCTGTCCGAGCTGGTTTGAACGAGTTTCTAGGAGGTGTTATGTTGCCATAAGTGGTTGGTTGTGATTTTGGAGGATGTCAAAGCTGGTCGGCTCGGTGTGATGATGTCATGGTTACTCGTCGTGTTACTACATGTAGTGGCGACTTCTACCGCACATTCTCCAAGTAATAATGATGAATCTTCTCAAGCGTAATCCTCGATCCATGTGAAAAGCTTCTCAAATATGGAACCTACCCATAGCAGTCGATATGCTTTTTGATCATGTGGCTAGGGGTAGCTGAGACCTAAAAGTCACATATTTTCTACTTTTTAAGTGACGTTTAGTTGATCGAAAATGATTTTGGCCATTTGATATGCTGAATTTGACGACTTGGGTCACTGTTCTTCAAAGAAACACGCATTTAATGCGCCTAGGAACCCTAAAGCGTTACACCCCTTTATCCCAATCAGTGTCTCTTTAATTTTTCTACTGCTCTTGTCTGTTTGTTTGATCTGGGCGGTCTTGATTACTCCACTGTTGTCTATAAATAGTTCATTTTCCCCTTCATTTGCCTATTTATTATGCCTTTTCTCATATTGCTGCCAAATAGTCTCTCTAGTGCGAAGGTTGCTTTTTTATCTAGTGTTTTACGACTGCTGTTGTTCTTGGTTTTTCAATTTTTGCATGTCCTTCTGATAAGTTCTTCCTCCTTTTACCTTTTTTTCCCTGCAATTTTCCTTTTTCTTTGGTTATTTTTGCATTGTGGGTCCCTATTGCTTGATGTTGCTTTTAGTTTTCTGGGTAGCCTTTGTAGTCTTTTAGGACATTGTTTTTTGGATTTCTACTATTGCTTTCTTGCTTCGGTTGCTTCTGTATATTGTTTTGACATTTATTATCTGTTTTTTTTGCTTACCATTTTCTGGGTGTGGTTGGTTTATTTTTGTCCTTACCCTATAGTGTCTGTGGCCTTTGTGGAACATTTTTGCATTTTGATGGCGTCTAGAGACAACTCAAGTTTTTCAGCCGTAAATATGGCTGAGGAGGAAGAGAAGATGACCCGAGAGGTCTCATTGGTCAAGAGGGGTAGTAGGCCCAGAAGCAGTAGAGGGGCGTCCACCTTAGTAGATGACGTGCTATATTCTTTAGAAGTGATTATTACTGAGGCTGAGTCAATCTTTAGCATTAAGGAGGGTAAGGGTAACAACCTAGAAGATCCTGAGGGGGCTAGTGATGTAGAGGTGGTCAGGTTTGAGCTGGACACCAGATATCGGACGTTCTACTTAAACGATGCCGACCTGGCTGAAATTAGGATTTCTTACAACATTCTCAAGTTGATCACCCTTAGGCTACCTACCGAGGAAGATTACCTAAGCAGCCTTATCAATGGTGAGGTGGTCATCTATGTGGAATTCTTGAGGCTAGGCCTCAGGCTTCACATGTAGCGCTATTTTGCCAAGATGCTGGTCTACCTAGGAGTAACTCTTTCCCAGCTAGGTCCCAACTCCTAAAGAGTTTTAACTAGTCTGTATGTTTTGTGGGTAAGGGTAGGGCAGCCCCTCATTTTCATGAATTATGCTACCTGTACCATTTCAGGAGTAGTGCTAGGAGCCAAAAGGGCTTCTATTACCTCTCTTCCCACTGCCTCCAAAACCCAGTCCTTGGTTGTCTTACTTCTATGAAAGACTGGAATAGGGAGTGGTTCTATGCTGTGGAAGAGTGGTTCGTCCGTGCTCGCTTTTCTTTAGACGTAGATCTTTATCTTTTTTGTACTAAAAATTCATTTTGTTGCCTTGTGCTGTTTAGCTGACATTTTTGACTTTCTTGCAGTAACCTTGGTTACTGACATCGAGGTATGTGAGAAAATACACAATCGAATAACCGTTGCACTTTAGCATATTTTTCCTATTCAGGAGTTGTTGTCGTTGACTAACCTTATTGAGTCAGACCTTGTACCTTTTGTACTGCGCCAGCCCCGTATTCGAAGTGGGTTTCCTTGTTTTTCTTTCCCTTAGGTCAGTCTTCTTTCATTTGTTCTTGAGCTTACCCTATATGCATTGTGTAGGGATGTTCGAACAAGGTGACAGTGAGAGGAGAAAATGGAGCTAGATTGAAGGCTTTTCTTCTTCAGGTGGTCGGGGTTTTCTAAACCCTAACAATGTCATGGGGCTATTGTTCTGCTCTGGCCTCGGAGAAAGCCGAGCAAGGGTATTTTCTCGCAAAAGAGGATCGTCTGGCTATACTACTAGTAGGTGAGTTCCCGAAGAAAGAACAACAACGAGCTACCCTGTCTGGGAGGAGGGATAGGTTCAAAGTGGCTCTCTGGGGAGAGGATGAGCTTTTACCCAGACTCCTCCCCGAGCATAAGATCTCTCTACTCAAACCTAAGGTAAGGGGTGGGGTTTACTGGCTTGGCCTTTAACATAAACAACCTTAATTGACCGAGCCGTGGGGGTGCTTAGCTTTAGAAGGTAGGATGGGCCACCATTCAATGAGGGTCCTCCCCTTCGTGTGTCCCATTTTCTACTAGTCTCAAAAGTTAGTGAGGACCTAGAATTTCTGCTCCCCGTGATACGGGAGATGGAGAGGTTCTTGACCCTAACCTAAATGGGTTAGGCATCTTCCCTGAACCCCATCAAGGGGTTCAATGCTGATGTTGGGTCTGCTCTTAATGTAAGTCCTTAATTCTGTTCTTTCTTGTTCTATTTATCTGTTTATACATTCACTTGTCCTAACATTTTTAACATTTCAAGCAGTCCATCTTTCTACTCTCTCAATTTCAAACTAAGATGCTTGACATGGCAGCCCAAGCCCAATGGATAAGGATGATCTTGCTCTGTCCAGAGCTGAGTAGGAGAGAAAAATGACAGACGAGGCAGGGACCAAACTAGAGGAGATGATGACTACCCGTGCCGAGGCAGAGAGTAAGTTGTCAGAGCTCGAGCACCAAAAAAGGATTGTTGAGCAGAAGATGACTAACTCTTTGGCCGTGGCAAAAAGTTGTATCACCAACTGACTTGCCAAAATGAAAATCTCGAAACACAGCTTACTGTGGCTTTGTGAGAGAAGGAGCTGACAAGCAGAGTAGAAATTCCTTGATGGTTCAACTTGAGTAGAAAAAGAATCAGCGGTCTTCTTATCATGAAGAAGGCTTTTGCCAAAGAGCAATAGAGGGGTTCTAGAGGTCGATCTCTTTTTTCGAAGAGTATTACCCTAAAATTGACCTCTAATGGTTGTGGAACTTAGCCATTGGGGGCTTATACCATAAAGGGAGACCTTTGGAGCCCAGGATGTCGAAGAGGCATTAGTAACTTCTAGTGTTGGTGCTGAAGATAGCGCTCATACTGATACAACTTCTGTTGCTGGTGGTGTTGCTGTTACAAGCACTAGCGAGGCTGCTCCTCCCTCCATCCAAGACCAAGCTACTCCTACTCCTACCGCTCAGTTTTTTGGGCCAACTGAAGATCCACCCGATCCTCTTGCCTTAGCCAATCCTCCAGTCGATGCCAACCCCGAGGCAGTACCGATTGTCAATTTGGAGGTGCCTGACATGGCTCCAGTAGCATAAGTTATTACCTTATCTTCCACATTCTCCTCTTTCTTTTCCATTTTCTCTTCCATCTTCTCATTTTCCTCATTTTTGTAAAGTTTGAAATTTTTTGTAAGGTCTGGAACTTCTTGTAATAGAACTTCTAGTGATATCTTTTACTTAATAAATGCAAGCATTTTTCTTTTTATCCTTTCAATTCCTGTGTCGATCTGTTTTTCTTGTAATGATTCTGTTTTCTCATATGGGTAAAGCAACATAATATGACTGGACCACTTATAATATCAAACTTGCAATGTTAGTATAATCGAACTGCCCATAAAAACTTAATAATAAAAGTATTTTAGCATAGCTGAGCCGTTCATGATAATAATAAAATTTGTAAGAAGAAAAGCTAATCGGACTGTCGAACAGCTTTTGTTGTTAATTGAACAGTTCCTCCATGGCCATAAGGCATCAAGCTTAGTCGTCCAAGTGCTAATGATAACTGTGAGAACTTGATCCTCACATAATAAATAAAAATAGAGGTCCATTCGGTGCGCCTTATGGTATTAACCGATTTGACAAATAAATATGACTAAACAGTTGTTAATAACAAGTGCTGCATAATAACTGGATCGGTACAGGGATAAAGATACTGATCTGAGTCTGAGTTTATGCTATAACAATTGGCTCGGCATAGAAGGATGACTTATTAGTGGAAATGAAGATGATAACTCGCTTTATAGAGGTGCGACTATCTTAGAAATTGTTGAATACCAAAGGCCAGTGTAGGGTGATAATGTCGACCGAGTAGCTTGTAGTACATCATTGAAAAATGATTGTCGATTCAGAGTAATAATATTGATCGAGCAAATTTTAGATATTTGTGAAATGCTCGGCGTAATAATACTGATCAACGTACCATAGATGCTGTAAAAATTTCACATTGATATCATAGCAAGGCCATGATCAAACCATCTTCAATGGGTGCAGTGGAAAAGGCCACAGTGATGTTGTGGAAATGGCACATTCCTCGCCTCACCGAGCTGTCTTGATTATCCTTGCGTCAAACTAATAGTGGTGATATGCCTAATGAAATGCCATAATCACGGTGAAAGCCGTGGGCGTCAAACCGGTGATGGTGAAATACTTGGTAAGCGTTGAACCATATAGGGTGAAATGCCCTATGGGCATCGAACCCCATAGTGGTGAAATGCCCCGTGGGCGTCAAACCACATAGTGGTGATTCTGATGATGATACGATGACGATGACGATGTGATGACTAAGGTAACAACATGATGCGATATTAATGTCATGATGATGATGATAAGATGAGATGACATGATATAATGATGAATGGTCTGGGGAAACCCATCTGGACTAGTAGGCGGGAGCGAAACAATGACACATTAGTCCAAGGAACATTACCCGGACCTGTGGTTCATAAGAGTGTACCTTTAGAGGAAGTTAGTCCGCTTAGGTTGATCTAGGTGAATTTTTCGTGGTAATCCTCGTAGGGCAATTTTCAGATGCCCCGACGGCAACGTTCATGAGTATTCCATCCCATATTCTGAACATTCATCTTTTACAGAGATATATGCAAGAACATAAACGATTTTATTAAGAACAGTGTTTGTATATTGTGAATAGTTATTGCATAAAGAGGAAAATAGAGGATTAAGAGTAATATTTCTTTAATAGTTTGGCATTCCACGGTTTCCTCATGACCCATCTGTCTACTCATTCGAGCTTATAGGCTCCTTTGATGCACCTAAGGATTTTTTATGGTCCTTCCCAAGTTGGGCCGAAGACTCCATCCGTTAGATTCCTTGTGTTGAGCACTACTCTTCCTAGCACTAGATCTCTTTCTTCGAACTCTCTGTCCTTGACCATCTTGTTGTAATATTTGGTGGTCCTCTGTTGGTACGTTGCTGATCAGATATTGGCCTGGTCTCTGAGCTACTCAACTAAATCCAACCATCGATGCATCAGCTCGTTGTTGACAGCTCCAGAAAAGTTCAGCACCCAATGGGTTGGAGTTCCCATCTCTGTGGGAATTACAACTTCGCTCTTAAAGGCCAATTAAGAATGGCGTCTCACCTATAGCTATCTTGTTCATCGTTCGAAGTGCCCACAGTACTTCTGGCAATTTCTCTACCTATGATTCATTTCTCTCTGTCAACTTCTTCTTGAGCAGCTTCTTGACCAACTTGTTGAAAGATTCAACCTGTCTATTGGTATTGGGATGTACGCGGGAGGTAAATGACAATAATACTTTTAGCTGGTCATAGAAGTTCGTGAAGTAGTTGTTGTCGAATTGCTTCCCATGGTCGGTGATGATAGTGTAAGGGATTCTATATCGGTATATTATATTTCTCTAAATGAAATCTCGAATACTTTTCTTTGTTATCTTTGATAGCGGCACGACCTCGATCCATTTGGTCAAGTAGTCAACTGTTACGACTACATATTTATAAGACCGTTTACCTTAGGGCAAAGGTCCGATTAAGTCGACCCCTAATAGGTGAATGGCTAAGGCCTGCTCATTGTGGCCAGCTCTTTCACAAGTACCTGGATTTTGTCAGTAAATCTTTGACATGCATCGTAGCGTTGAACCAGGCTTTTAACAGTTTGAAGAGCGATTGGCAAGTAATATCTGATCCTGAATAATTTTTGAGCCAGCGCTTCCATTCCTAAGTGATTACCGCAGACTCATTCATAGATTTCCCTCAGAACTTGCTCTACCTCTAGAGGGTCCAGGCACTTCAGTAGGGGTGTGAGAAGCCTCTCTGATATAATAAACCGCCTATTACCGACAATCTGATAGCTCGGTATTTAATTCTCTGAGCCTCATTTTTATCAGTTGGAATTGCCCTGTTCAAAGTGTAGTCCTTGATAGGGTCCATCCACGTATGTCCATACTCGATTTGCATAATCTGTTCTTCTTTTTGGATGTTAGGCTCCGATATGAATTCCACATGTAATGTCCAGGGTAACCGAGCATCTTCTGTTGATGCCATTTGGGAGATGATGTCTGCCCAATGATTCTCATTCCTCGAGATCAGTTCCACTTGTACTTCTCTGAACTGGCAGGTAAAACTCCTTACTTTCGCCAGATATGCAGCCATTCTTTCTTCTTTGGTCTCAAAGTCACCATTATCCTGGTTCACCACAAACTGGAAGTCGCTTTTTACTAGTACCTCCCTTGCAGCCAGGGCTCGAGATACTTTTAATATGACTAGGAGATCTTCATATTCTACCTCATTACTCGAGGCCTTAAACCCGAAGCGTACTGCGTAACTCACCTCGTCTCCTTCAGGGCTCACAAGGATGATCCTTGCTCCACTTCCTTGCAGGTTGGATGCCCCGTCAATGTAGAGCAGCCACTTTTTGAAAACTTGATCGGGGGTTTTGGCACTCAACTCCTCGATTTCCATTGACTCACGGGTGCATTCGGCTATAAAATCAGCCAAGTGATAAGGGCATATTTGTCATATATTTTCTCATATTTTTATTTTGATATTTTATGATTTTATGAGAATAGATGGCTATTTATGTGCATTATTATTATTTATAGGGACTTGAATGAAATTTAAAGTATGGATCTATCGCCCCACGCCACAAGGATTTTTGCCTCAGTGCTGGAACAGTAATCGAAATAAGAAAATTAAAAAAGACGACCTGATTAAGTCGCCACTGGCACCTCAGCTCCAAACCTTCATCGCGCCAGCTCCTCAGCGCCATATCGTTATCGCGCCAACTGCAGGCCAGCTCTTCAGCACCAATATTCCACCACTCCAGCTGTGAGGCCTTTTACATGCAGCGCCCCCACAACATCACACAGCTCCCCAGCGGTAGTACGAGTCCTAATTCTATGAGAATTAAAATTTTAAAGCTCATATCAATCCCTATAAAAGGTCACTAATGTCCAGCCTTTAAAAAATCAACCTAGAGAACCCAAGAGCAGTTCAAGAACACCAAGAATATAGAGCATAAGTCTTAGTGAGCAATAAGAGTTCAATTGTAGCAACTATAGAGAGAGATTCAAAGTGTTCTTCAGCATCAAGAGTTTCTTTGGCAGCGCATTCAAAGAAAAATTCAAAGTCTATATCGGTTTGCTATTGATTGTATCATGATTTATTATTATTTTTACTGCTATTCTCTTGTAGCCATGAACTAAATTTATTTTCTAGAGTTAATACTTGAACTCAATCTGAGAGCTTAATTGCCATATCATTTTAATATTTAATAAACTTAGTCCTTTGTTATTTAAATTACTTGATCTTAATGCTTCAATATATCTGGTCAATATATGGTAAATGAATTGGTAATATTTTGATAAACTCAGAAGATGAATCATAATATATAGACCTAGGTAATTTAATGCATGATTACAGAGTAACATTCAATGTTGCATATGCAAGTTTCAATTTAGGATAAGAATATACCTAATTGGCATGTATGATCAATAAGACCTAATCTTAATGAATCTTAATTTATTACAAGTACCATAGGAATATAGGTATTTGGGAAATTAAAGTATACTTGCATGACCTTGGAAGTGTTTGTGAATACATTGGTGTCTTGATCAATAACAAAGACTAAGTGAGTTAAATATTAGAGGATTAATTATTAGAAAGAATATTGAGGGTTAGTATTAATCTTAAGTTTTTTCTATATTGCTATCACCTAATTCTCTTTACATTGTGTTTTTGCTTTTATATTTTCTATATTCATTCTTAGATTTTTAGTTTTTTGAATAATTATTAGAAAGATATAATTATAGTACTGGGTTAAAACGTAGAAATTATCCTTGTGGGTTCGACATCCTACTATTTAGTCCCTTTATTACTTGCATACGATAGCGTATACTTGCACTCAATTATAAGATATAGAAATATTGCATCACCAAGGCCTATCTCTTGATAGCTAGGGTTTATAGTGAATATCAAACTCACTCAGCTCCATAGCCCATTTAACCAGTCGGCCGGATAAGTTTGGCTTGTGGAGGATTTGCCTTAAACACAGGTTCATCTGCAAAATGATAGTATGTACTTAAAAGTAAGACTGCAATTTCCTTCATGATATGATCAAGGACAGTGCTAACTTTTTAGAGGGAGGATATCGAGTTTTCAGGCTGGTGAAATTTTTACTTACGTAATATATCGGCCGTTACGCTTTTTCTTCTTCTTTGGCCAATACTAAGCTCACAGCTCGTTCCAAGACTCCTAGGTATAACACCAATGCCTCTCCTTGTATAGAAAAGGTTAAGTGTACTGGCTTAGAAAGGTAAGCCGTCAATTGTTGAAGGCTTGTTCACATTCGTTTGTCCACCTATTCTTTTCCTTCTTCTTTATTGTTTGGAAGAAAGTGAAGCACTTATCCATAGCTTTGGAGATGAACCTAGTCACGGTTGCGATTCTTCCTATGAGTCGCTAGATCTATTTCATCGTTCTCGGGGATCTTATTTTTAGAATGGTTCGGACTTTATCTGGGTTGGCTTCTATCCCCTTCTGAGTTACCATGAAGGTCAAAATTTCTCAGACTTTACCCCAAAAGCACATTTTTTCAAGTTCAGCTTCATTCCGTTCTCCTTTAATATCAAAAAGACTTTCTTCAGATCAGCCATGTGGTCTTTCGTCTTCTTGGACTTGATTATCATATCATCCACTAGATTTTCATATTTCTGCCGATCAGGTTTTTGAAGAGTTTGTTCACTAGCCTTTGGTAGGTAGCTTCGGCGTTCTTTAATCCGAACGATATTACTTGATGGCAGATATCCCTAGATGGGTGATAAACGACATTTTTTCTAAGTCAGGGGGAAACATTAGAATTCGATTATAGTTAGAGAAGGCGTCCATAAAGCTCAGCAGCTTATATCCGACTATGGCATCTACAAGTTGGTCGAACTTTGGGGGGGGAGCTATCCTTCGAACATGCCTTATTCAGGTCGATAAAGTCTACGCACATCCTTTATTTCCCATTGGCCTTCTTCACCATGACCACGTTAGTTAACCAATTAAGGTAATGGACTTCTCTGATAAAACCAGCTATCGATAGTTGATGCGATATTTCTATATCATAAAATTAAGTATAAGTATACACTATCGTATGTAAGTAATAAAGAGACTAAATAAGTCGGATGTCGAACCCACAGGGATAATTTCATCTTTTTAACCAATTACTAAAATGATATATTTATAATAATTATTCAGATAAATAAAAATCTAAGAATGAATGTAAAAAATATAAAGGCAAAAACACAATGCAAAGAGATTTAGTTGATAGCAATATAGAGAAAACCTAAGATTAATACTATCCCTCAATACCCTTTCTAATGATTAATCTTATAATATTTAACTCCCTTAGTCTTTGTTATTGATCAAGACACTAATGTGTTCACAAGCCTCTTCCAAGGTCATGCAAGCATACCTTAATTTACCAAATACCTATATTCCTATGGTACTTGTAATAAATTAAGATTCATTAAGATTAGGTCTTATTGATCATACATGCCAATTAGGTATATTCCTATCCTAAGTTGAAACGTGCATATGCAACATTAAATGTTACTCTACAATTATGCATCAAATTATCTAGGTCAAAATATTATGATTCCTCTTCCCAGTTTATCAATAATATTACCAACTCATTCACCATATATTAGCCAGATATATTGAAGCATTAAAATCAAGTAATTTGAATATCAAAGAACTAAGTTTATTAAATATTCAAAAGATATGGCAATTAAGCACATATATTGAGTTCAAGTATTAACTCTAGAAAATAAGTTTAGCTCATGGCTATAAGAGAATAACAGTAAAAATAATAATAAATCATGATACAATCAATAGCAAACCGATATAGACGTTGAATTTTTCTTTGAATGCACTGCAAAAGAAACTCCTGATGTTGAAGAACGCTTTAAATCTCTCTCTAAAGTTGCTTCAATTAAACTTCTATTGCTCTCCAAGACTCGTGCTCTGTATTCTTGGTGTTCTTGAATTGCTCTAGGTTGCTCTTGGAGTGTCTTGGCTTATTCTTGATGTATGGGAACAAGTGACTTTTTATAGGGATTGATATGAGCTTGAAAATCTAAATTCCCATCGAACTCGGACTCGCGCTACCGTTGGGGCGCTATGCGGTTGTCGCTAGGGCGACGCGTGAAATAGGCTTTACCGTTGGAGCGGTAGGTTTATAGTGCCGGGGCTCTAACCCGTCGCTGGTTCGGTGCCTGTTTGGCATTGGGGCGCCAAATGCAACTTAACCAGATCATTTTTCTTATTTCGATCACTGTTCCAGAGCTGGAGCTATAATCTTCATGGCACTAGAGCGATGGACACATACTTTAAAAACTTTGCATGTTAGTCCCTGTTTTCGCTCAAGTCCCTATAAATAACAATAAAGCATATAAATAGCAATCTATTCTCATAAAATCATAAAATATCAATAATAAAAACATGAGAAAATATATGACAAATTTGCCCTTATCAATAGTTCCTCTATCTCTGTTGTTACTGCCTCATTTCGTCCCTAGAGAAAGATCTTTCTCTTCTGTTTAACCAGTCAGAACATGGGGTTGATGGTCAATCTGTGGAAAGCCAGTTTGAGATCGATTCTGGGCATGTCTTTGTGGGTCCAGCCGAAGATGTCTGAGAATTCACGAACAAGCTGGGTCAATCCTTCCTTGACCCCTTGCTCTAACTGAGACTCGATTCTAACCATTTTTTCTAGTTCCCCAGTTCTAACCTGCACATCTTACAATTCATCTGCTAGCTCTGGTGATCTATTAATCTCCTTCTTTGTGTCGATGGTAGAAATATAGAATGCCCTCTTGTTGTCACTGCTTAACAACTTCTAGTGGCTTTCTGATCTTCAGAAACTTTTCCAATTCTCTCCCCTATCAGAAATTTTAACTTTAGATAATGATCGGACAGAGCAGCATTCGTGCTTACCATAAATAGTTGCCCAGCGAGGATCCTCTATAGAAAGGGTTGATTGACCACCATAAACTTGGTCATCACAATTTTTTTGCATGGCATCTGTCCGATGGTGAGGGGCAGCGCCACTACTTTAATCGGCATCACGCAGCTATCTCTGAACCCCTGTAGCGGTGTCTGGGTTTTTTCTATGTGCAGGTTCTTGGTTTTAAGCTCATACAGGGTTCTTTTAAAGATTATGTCGACTGAGCTGTTCAGATGGACAAACACCCTATTTATTTTCTCATCCACTACTAGCACTTTTATCACAAGCGCGTCATCATTGGGGTAGCTAATTCCCTGTGCGTCCTCTATTGTGAACATGATCGGCACTTCTTGCTATAACTTGGGTTTCTTGGCTAGAGAAGTGTTGCACATGACTTAGTGCGCCATTATTGAGTACTTGGAGTAATTCTTACACTCTTATTTAAATCTCCTGCCAATGTCGGTCTATAAAAATAATTGTGACGGGGTTGGGGTTCAACCCACTGGGCTGGTCAGCAAATCTGAGGATTTGTTTATTAGCTCAGAATTCTCCCAGGTACCCATTTCTCATTAGCGCATCTATCTGTTTTCTTAATTCTTAGCATTCACCCGTAGTATGTCCCGGTCCCTTATACATGTTGCACCTCTTTTTCGAATCTACCTACTACTTTACTCCATTCTCTTTGAAATTTCTGCTGAGCAGACCTCTGTTTTGAATTTTTTCGTAAATATCTTCAAATGGTACGTCTAAGGGAAGAAAATGTTCAAAATGAGCTACCCTTCTTGCTCTGATCGGGTGCTAGCATGGCGCCTTAGGCTTTGAGGCTATATAGGGGAGAAGAGGGTTGCTCGGACGAAATCTCTTTGGTTCGTGATCTCTCCAATTTTCGGGCTCATTATTCACCTTGTTATTCCTCTAATTGTTTGGCGTATTGCACCAGTTTGTAAAATTCCCCCCTGTAGGGGCCGGTGTTCATTGTTCAGTCTCCGGTATTTTTAAGGAGGGGGTGAGTGACAGGACCCACCCTTGAACCCTCTACTATAGATCCCGGTAAGCCTCGTCTGGCACCTCAATAGAAGTTCTTTAGAGTCTAACTATCAAAATTGGAAATTTTCGTGAAGCAAACTCTTTTTCAATTCTTGTTATTACTAACAAAATCCTGGAATACCAATGAGGTTATTTTATCAATTTGTGAAAAAAAATGGACAGAGCTTTCTGTGTTTTTCTGAAAACTCAAAAACATAAAACCTTTAATAAAAACCACACTTCTATTTTCAAACAGTTTTCTTAACTTCCAAATAAGACCTCTAGTCCTTTTACAATTAAATCCCAACTCAACATAGCAATTTTATTTCATCCACAAAAATTAATTTATAACAAAAGTAACATACTAATGAAAAGTAAAAACTGTCACTATATTACATAAACTATTTCTCATTTGTTTAAAACATATTTACAAGATGCACAGAGTCTATAATTACTATGCACAAAATCAAAAGGTGCTACTTAACACATTTATATATATAAAATGTTCGTCTGACTTGGCTCACTAATTTACTGTAGGAGAACTAAGAACCTGCGTACCGAGGCCTGCACTTGGAAAGAGTTTTAGAAAATATGAAACACAAAAAGGGTGAGCTAAAGGAGCTCAATGAGTATTTTTAAAATTTTCAGAAAAAATAAGATTCTGTATAAATATTAAATTCTGAAAAACTGCCTAAAACATGCTTCTCAAACTATTATAAAACTGTAAAATGGTTTCTAAAATTCATATGCTGATAAATTCCTGCCGAGTATTTTTTAAATAATTTATGTAAACAATTGCCAGAATCTGTAAAATATAGTTACTAATCACTGTAAACAGTTGCCAAAATCTGCAAAATATAGTTACTAACATAGTATATGATGATATGTGTTCGGTAACTCAAAAATTGCTAAAACTCTCGCTCGACCATTTTCTTTCTAAATTGCACCAAATGGTAACCCTAAAGCTCTATACTCACGCAGTGACTAAACTACCACCGCACAAATTGAGTAGGTCACAAGGTGTCTAAACTAGCAACACTTACTGTAACATCTAAAGACATCTCACTGGCTATATAGCAGAATTCTACATCCTCTACCTATAGCGAGACAATACCCCGTACACATAGAGCGACTCACTTGACTCAACAACCCAACTTCTCAGAGTTAGTGACATAGTTACTAATCACTGTAAACAGTTGCCAAAATCTACAAAATATAATTACTAACATAGTATATTTAAATACACTGATATGTGTTCGATAACTCAAAAACTGCTAAAACTCTCACTCGGCCATTTTCATTCTCAATTGTACTAAATGGTAACCCTAAAGCTTTATACTCACGTAGTGACTAAACTACCACCGCACCAATTGAGTAGATCACAGGATGTCTAAACTAGCAACACTTACTGTAACATCTAAAGACATCTCATTGACTCGGTAACCTGACTTTTTGGAGTTAGTGACAGCCCCCCCAATACTTGCCCATGCATACGAGATATACCGATCGGGTCATAAACTATCACAACACTGTAAATCTGAGGGTACCAATAGCTTTTGAAAACTATTTCTCAAAACTAAACATAGAAATTCATAATTATAAAAGTATGCAAAAAACAAAAAAAACTGTAAATCATACTTATTCATTTAAGATCACATAGAAACATAAAATTCAAATATGCTGAAATATATTAAATGAAAGATAAAACAATTACAGATTTTTCACTCACTAAACGTTCCAAACTCAATTCTTCTCCTAAATTTTTTCTTCTTTTACCACTTTCACTTTCCTTCACCTACATGTCATATTTGACGTTTAAAACCTTTACTAATGCTAAAATTACACCTAAACTAGTAGGCGCCCTAATTAGCTTACAATACCCGAATGGACTCCACTTTCTATTTTTTTTTATTTTCATAGCCATTCAATCTTATTTAATTCACCATCTGAAGCCATAAAATTACTTAACACTCTATAAATTCGGTTGAACATAATTGCATTGTATCTTACCAAGAATGGACAATTATGTCCATTTTACTTTATTTTTTATTTTGGTTAAGTGGATTTGGTTAAGTGCGAGGCTAAGCTTGATTTTCTCAGGTTGATCCTCTGATAGTCTTTTTCTATTCAGCTCGGTCGTGATCCAAGGTCTTCCTAAGAGCTGGTCTTCTAGTGACTTCACTGGCTGTACTTGGTCGGCCTCTTTGGCAGACAGTCGTTCTAAAGTCTGTTTTGACCCATTTTCTTTATTGATCGCGCACACTGAGAAGAGCTGATCTGGTTAGTTTGTGAATGACAGTTTTGGCTGTATCCTGACTTGTCCTGCCTAGCATATGCTTTAGGTTGCCGATCAGGTCCTTTGAATCTAGAAAAGCTCTCCATTGTCTAGCTATGCCAAGACCTGACCAGATAGCCATTGCCACGGGCCTGTCTTTGGGGTGGGCTGTCTTGTAAGGAGTGATAGGTTCTAAGAAGGGTTGACCCACAGAAAGACATTTGGCTGGGCCCTTGGGGTTTGATTTCTTCTTGGGCTTGAAGGCTTTGACCCAGAGGTGATTTTCTGGGGGGAATAATATGTAATAAGTGTTGATTGTTCAATCACATTTATTTATTTATTATTGACTAAAACTTGAGTTATTATGTTGATTGTTCAATCACATTAATTTATTTATTATTGACTAAAACTTGAGTTATTATGTTAATTAATTTATTACTTATTTAGTAATTAAGGGACAAATTGTCAAAGTATACAAATAATAATTATTTAATAGAAATTTTTTAACAATAAAGAAGTTTTGAATAATTTCCAAAAAAAAAAATAGTATGCATATAAGAAATTAAGGGGTGATGATCTTTTCCCCCATTTCTAAATTACTTTTACTAAAAACGTTTTTTTTATTTAACTGTTTTTGTATTAGTGTTTTATTATTAGAAACATTAGATTATCATCCACCACCCATCTCCTTACCACTTCTTATGCATAAGATAAAATTAAATATATCTTTTTTTTAGGTTGATACGAGGGATCTCCATCTCTAATTCTTTATACATCTTGCTTCCTTGTACAAAAAAAAATTAAAATTAGAAACTCATTATATGGTATAATAATTGTACAATACTTTCTTTATTTTTTTATTACATATTTTATTTTATTTTGTTTTTGATAAAATTTTAATTTTTTTTATTACATAGTTTGACATTCTCAAAATTCTTAAAATATAACTCTTAGATGTAACAAAAGAAACTTTCAAATAGAATATATGTGACCAAAAAAGTTGAAGGACAATAAACATAGCTGATTATGTGATAAACATGCCCATAATTAAGTTATGTCTTCATGAATCCACTTAAAAAGAGTCTTGGGTGCTTTGTAATATTGCCTCTTCTCAATTATATTCGTCATGTTATACATTAAAAGTTTTTTTTAAATAAAAATACTTAAGCTGACATTAAAGGTCATTCTTAATAAATCATATTTTCTCGTACGAAATATGGATTCTATTTTAAAGTTTGAGATCAAATGAATCCTAAAAAAATTGAAAACAAATGTTGAGAAACTATAAATCAAAAAATTAAATGGATTCAAAGACATAATATTTGATTACAAGACCTTAACTTCGATAATATATTAGAGTAAAGTTCTTTAATATGGAACTTTCACGTCAATTATTGACTTGCCCTTATATACTCTTTCAAATAACAAAAATTCACCATCCTTTTATAAGAAAAAATACTCCAATGCTCAAGTCAGTATTTGTCCAAAAAAAAGGGAGTGTTGTAATGTGGAGGAGTATTTACAAAGACAAGTAGGGTAATAAGGTTTTTTGTATGAATAAATGGAGAATGTGAATGATGAATCAATTATGAATGAATAAATAATTCATGAATAATTGTCTATATTTAAAGGGTATGCATTTAAATCTTTTTCAAAGTATACATGTATGAATTTAATCCAAATTTTACCTAAAGAGAGCACAAATTTGATTTAAATTCTATTTCTACTATTATTATTGGCAGGAGAATTGAGGAGAAAAGAAACTAGGTTTCCTCCTAAAATTCTCTCATTTGTTAGATCTATCTTATAATTTATAAATTATCCAATCTTTAATGAATATTTTTATTTATTATTATTCAATTGGATGCTCTTGGAGAGGTGACGTGCTAATTATGTTAATTTAGGTACCAACAGAAGTCCTTCACAAAAGTCACTTGTCCAAGTTGAATTATTTGCATGAAAGAAAGATAGATTTATTGGTTGAATCATTATGCCTAAGCCAGTATCGACTATTCTACGGAATTGAATCTAGATTATTAATCATATTGTCATATATTGGCAAGTATTGATTATTTTGTTCTTGAGGAAGCATGCCTAGGCAAATATCGGCTATCTTCGAGGAAGCATGCTTAGGCAAGTATTTATTTTTATTTTTCTAAAGGAGCATGCCTAGATAATTGGTTAAAATATTAAATTTAGATTCGTATCGGTCTTTTTGAGAAGCCAGACTTAGATTAAATCATTATATTCACCTATTTATACATTAATATGCTCATTTTGTAACTTGAGAGTAAGTTTTAATTTAGTTCAAATGAATTTAGCATCCAAATATTTGTTAATATATTTATAAATATCAAAGAGTTTACCTATTTTGTAGAGTCATTGAATGGCAATTAGATGTCGTGATTCTTGAATTCAACCTTTTGTTTTTGTCTTTGGCCTATTGGTGGTTTAGAATCGGTAAGGTGAGACACTATAGCTTTTAAGCTCTCCTAGCAGGATAGATCAGTCAATAGCATCTAAGGTTGTTTCTAGTTCATTCAACGATGGTAGAGTTTAAAGAGATAGCGGTGCATGTGACTTGAGGTTGTGGCGATTTGATATCAGACTTACCGTAATCTGGTTTATTTCCAAATCTTTCAAGGCCAGTTATGCTTGGGATTGATCACTTGGGGCTTGTTGAGTTAGAGGGATGCCCTAGTTAGTGTCAACAACAGTCAAAATGACATGATTGAGTTAGAGGCACTTAATCAAGTTTTTTGTTTACTTTCAATCATTCTGATAACAAATAATGACAGGCCCTTTCTAAGTTAATCCATAACTAATGATGGCTAAAACGATAGTTGACTGCAATAAGTGGCCGTGACCTTTGGCAGCTAAGCATGTCAATGTCAATGTTTGTCTGAAAAATGGTGTGTTGTGTGTGGAAGAGTTAAGCATGGTAATAATATTTTCTATATGAATGAATGGTGAATGTAGAATCAATTATGACTGAATGAATCATTCATGAATAATTGCTTATATTTATAGGTATAAATTCAAAAAATTTTAAAGTATGCAAACATGAATTTAATCCAAATTTTAATGAAAGAGAGCGCAAATTCAATTTAAAATTTATTTCCACTATTCTTATTGCTAGGAGAATTTTAGAAGAAATTAACTAACTTTTCTCCCAAAATTTTCTTATTCGTTAGATCTATCTTACAGTTTAAAATTTATCTAATCTTTAATAAATATTATTTTTTATTTATTATTTTTCACTTGAATGCTTTTGGACAAGTGATTTAATTTTCAGGTAAAAATGAAAATTTGACTTAAGATTTAATTTTCTATTTAGTTAATTAATATTACTAAAAAAATTTGAGATATATGTTTTTTTTACAGTCTCAATGTAAAGCACCTAATGGAGGGCCACAAGCTTTTACAAATATTTTACAAGTGAAAAGAAGATCGTAGAATTGATGTTTTATTTAATAATTTGACATTACTTCGAAAGTGTTTCAACTTTTTACTTGTAGTCTCAGGATAATGATGCTAGTAAAAAGGTATATGTTATTGCAAATGATCTTCAGGTAATGAAAATAACATAAATTTAAATGTTTAATTTCATATTGCAATATATCTTGACATTTATATTTTCTTAATTCTTAAAGAGTCTCATGATAATCAACAAAATGGAGGGGCCCATATTTCTAAAAATATAGTACAGGTAAAATAAATAAATTTAAATTTTTGTGATTGTATTTTCTTTGTTAAACTTTTTGGTGACAGCTCCTCAATGTCTGGTGCTTTTGAAACATTAAATTTATCTCCTTTTTTCCTTTTATTTTCACTATATTAATAAAAATGAAACTATAATTTATGTTATTTATTCTCAGCAAATTGTGAGTTCTTGTATCTTGTCATTTAGCTTCAACCATCTTAATGAATATTCTTTTTTTATTATCTCTTTGTTTAAAGTTAAATTAGTAATTGAATATTAAATAAAATTATACTAATTTAAAGGATGTAGTTATAAGATTGTTGCATTATTTCCCATTTAATGCGATCTTTGTTTATGGATTGCGGCTTAATGGTTTTGTTTTTTTTTTTAAATGAGAAACCTAGGCTAGCATAATTAAGATTTGATATGTAGAATTTTGTTAAAGCTTATTTAAAAGATTGATGTAAGGATGGTTAATTGTTAGTGTCTTTAGATGAATCTTTTCATTTTATTATGAGAAAATTTTTATTAGTTATTTTAAGATTTTAAGTTCAATTAATTGTAATTGGTATTATTTCTTTAATGACTATAGTTTTTATTTGCTTGCTAATGAGAAAATGCAGTGGAGATATATCAACTTGTATTTAGTTAAAAATATACCAATTAATTTAACCTTATGATTGAATATCTTCATTCTCTTATATTAGCAAATTTTATTTTATATCCATTAATTATTTAATAACTACAATTATTGTATTTTTGGTGGTAGACTAATTTTCTTCTTAAGTTTTTCAATCCAACAAAATTGTTGAAAATCTAGAGAAGAATAATAGCCTTGCAAAAGAAGTTTTCTAATTATCTTCTCAGGTAAGTTTGTCATAAAATAAAATAAATTATTTAAGAATTTCTTAGTATATTATATGTATAACAGTGGATTTGTTTTTTTTAAATTATCTTTTAGGTCCAACCTGATGTCACCTTCAATGATGACTTCATTCAAGATGCTAGATGTAAATTACTGTATTGGTATGGCACAGGTGAAGTGGTTGTAGAAGCTAAATTGAATCCACCAATTCGAAATTGCTAGTTCATCACATGATTCTTGGCCTAGATTGTTGGAAAGTTTAGGTGAAAAAGGTAACTCCGAGTTCAAAAGATCTTGCCTTATATTGAGCTACTAGCGATCTTCGAGTTCTTAAAGATGCTATAGGAACTATAATTGCATAGCCTTCAAAATACATAAGCTTTTACTCATAAATTAAGTTTTTTGATATAACTTAAATTTTAGGAAGCTAAAATACTTATTGCCATTTGCTTATACTCAAATTTTTGGTGAACACATCATATTATGTGCATATGATGATCTTTTTGTAAATTTAGTAATTATTTTTATAATTATTTGATATTCACATTTTGTGTACACATTAAACTACTTAACTTTTGAGTATGGGCATTAGTTTTTTTTTTTAAATGATAAGTTATTATTGGCTTTAAGACAAACTTTCAACTCCAATAAATTTTACTATTATTAATTTTTTTAATTCATATTAAATGTTTATAACTACCACTTAAATATAAAAAAAGAGTAGTGAAAAAGCATTTCGAAAAGACACTCTCATAACCTATTAGTAAGTGGTGGTTTGATGCATCTAGAAATATCTACTACATGCATTTATTAGGTGGTGTATTAAGTAACATTAACAACTAACAATTACAAGTGATGGAATTTATAATTTGAAATATTAATTACAACACACATCTCAAGTTGTGTTTATCCTAATTTAACAACTTACATTTTCATTATCAACAACTTGCTTTATGTAGTTGTAAATACTTATGATTTTCAACAACTTTTAAATTCATTGCACACAAAGAGGTCATTTTATAATTACCACATACAATGACTGTTATAGAACTATTAACTTGTTGTAGTGTAATTATGTTAATTTTAGTACCTACATAAAAAAAATTCTTTTTAACTTTCATATTAGAGAATTTATACTAACCAAAAAATTTAAGGTTTAATATTAATATAATGATAAATTTTAACATCATATATTAATAACCAAGATATTTTCCTGAAAGCTAATGTGGTAAGATTTACCGCTGCATATCTTCAGTATCATATTCTATTGTTTTTAACGAATTAGCACAGGCAACATATCTCCTTCGTGAGGTCTTCGTCAAGGTGATCCTTTATTCCCATACCTATTCCTCTTTTGTGCTGAAGGTCTCTCCGTCCTTCTTAATTCTGCTCAGCAACGAGGTTCTCTACATGGCTTGAAATGTGGAAGCTCGGGTCCAATTATCTCCTACTTATTTTTTTCTGATAACAGCCTTATCATCACTAGGGCATCTCAGAATGACTGTAATTCGATTCTGGAAATTCTGCGGTCTTATGAGGTTGCTTCTGGACAGCTAATTAATTATCAAACATCAGTGGTATGCTTTGATAATTGTATTATGAGGATGGCCGCTACTCATCTATCTCATTATCTTAGCGTTACCTAGGTTCCACACCACAGTAAATATCTGGGGCTTCCTTGTGTCACCAGCAGGAATAAACAGAATTGTTTGCCACCATTAAAGAAAGAGTGTGGAATAAATTGAGGGGATAGAAGAGGCACCTTTTCTCTGCTGGAGGGCGGGAGGTTCTTATTAAAGTGGTGATCCAAGTTATTCCATCCTACGTTATGAACCTGTTCAGGCTTCCCATAATTCTTATTAAAGAAATTCATAAACTTTGTGCTAGATTCTTTTGGGATGGTGATGAGAACAAAAGGAAAGTCCATTAGTGTTCTTGGGAAATGTTGTGCAACCACAAATCTGATGGTGGCCTTGGGTTTAGGGATTTGCACTCCTTTAACCAAGCCATTTTGGCCAAGCAGGGTTGGCGGGTGATTGCCCATCCAAACTCTCTGGTGGCAAGAACACTCCAAAACCTATACTATCCGAACTCCTCATTCCTACGAGCACATCTTAAATAGTCGGATTCTGCTGTTTGAAAAAGTATTCTTTGGGGCCGTAATTTGCTTGTTATAGGGCTTCGTTGGCGCATCGGGGACGGATCTTCTATCTCAATCTACTATGATCAATGGCTCCCTCGCCTCTTATCCTTCAAACCTTTATTCCCACATATGCTGCCTGAACACTCCTCAATGGCTGATCTACTCCTTCCATCGGGTTTCTGAAACCAAGAGCTTATACGGAACTCTTTCTCAGAAGATGATTGCGAACCAATCTTAAACATCCCATATGCGCCTTTCTGGGCCTACTTTGGCGACTCAGTTATGTGGCACTTCGACAAACATGGCCAATTTTCTGTTAAGAGTGGGTATTGGCTCTCCTTTGCCCCTTATTATACATCATCTTTAAATGGTAATGCTTACTCTCGCAACTGGTGGAAACAGTTGTGGCATTTACAGCTCCTTCCAAAGATTATACACTTTGTTTGGGGGCTGTCCCATGGTTGGATCCCTACTTTTTCTAACCTCAGGCGACATCATATACCTGTTGATGATTCTTGCAGCCGTTGCGCTAAAGAAGCTAAAAATTCATTTCATTCACTTTGGCTTTGTGATGCTCTCAAGCATGTACGCCAGTCTTGCTCCTTTTTGAATGGCTTTAGTATTACTCATAATACACCCATGGTGGATTTTTTGATCGCATGTCTAGCCAGTCTTCCTAGTGAAGATTTTGAGACCCTACTTATACTTTTTTGGAGACTCTGGTTCATTAGAAACCAATTTATTTCAGAGCACAAGGTGCTTTTGACGTCGAATATGCTATGTTGGGCGCAAGGTTACAGGGATGAATCTAGAACTACCCATGCCTCTACTACTGGCACCCCTATATCACGAACTAGAGTATGGCATGCCCCTAGATTGGGCCTCATTAAACTAAATACTGATGCAGGCCTGTCTTTAAAACAGTTCAAAGTTAGGCTTGAGGTGGTGCTACGTGACCACTCTGGGGCTGTCTTGGCCTCTTCTTCCATTTCTATTAAAGTAAAGCCTTATGTGGACATTCTTGAAGCTTTGGTCTTACTACGTGGTCTTTGCTTGGCTCGTATGGTGGGTATCTCAGCTCTCGAGGTGGTCTTTGATGCTGCAGGCATTATTCGTGACATCAACAATCGCTCCCCTTCTGCCTCGGAACTGAGTTTGGTCCTTCAAGACATTATTGTTATTGTTTCCTCATTTTCTTATTGTTCTTTTAGCTATGATCATCGATTATCCAATCGAGATGCTCATGAATTAGCACAGCTTGCCCTCAACTTAGATTCTGAGTCTATTTGGTCTAGCAAAATGCCTTCCCAAATTAAACATCTTGTAATTGAGAATTTTTATTCCTACCAATTTTTATGAATGAAATATTCCTTTAAAAAAAAAACAAAACCAAGATATTTTCAAACTTAAACAGTCAATGACACACTCAATCGAGATGTGTAACCAATTAAGCTATGTCTTTATAGATCCGACTTATGTAATAAACTGAAAAACTCTATCAAAGATATTTTGAGTGAAAATTTTTATCTTAACCAAAAAAAAAAATGAAAGAAGAAAATAACAGATAACGATCATTATGGTTTACTACACATAGCTTTCCATTAATGTGTGAAAAGGCCTTAACACAGCTCAGACGTGTCTAGCTAAATATCTAGTAACTCTCTAATTAGAATACAATTACGTTAAGCTAATTAATAAATTTATTTAATTATCAACATGGAGCTAACCAGTGATTTTGTTGGGCTTGATTATTACACTTCTTGCCACAATCATGCAATTACAACTGCCGTGAAAGAATCACATTAGAGCTAATTAATAGTTTTCAATTCTTGTTATTTTAATTGAAAGTGAAATTATCAGTTTAGAATCTTTGAAATTTAGTTGAATTATTCAATTAGTTTTTATATAAATATATATATACAGTATATTTAAATATCTTGATTAATCATTATCATTTAAAGAAATAATGTATAAAGGGTATTTTTTTAGAGCAGTAAAATAAATTTAATCTAATATGAGACTATTTATTATATTAACATATCAATTTATTTTGTTATTTTTTTCAACAATAAAAACTAATCGAAGTATTTAAAAAAATATAAAAATTAACATTAAAATAATTCAACAAAACTTTAAAGACTAAAATAGTAATTTTAAAAATTATATTTTTAATTCATGTTCATATAGTATTTACATTTCATACCATAAAACCCAATTCACATATATTGGGTTTCCTAAACATTATTTAATTTTTTATATAAGTGTTTATTTTGATTTAGTCTCTTGAACAGATTTTAAATACTTTTTTTTTTAAATTGGTATTATATCATTGCATAACATCAAGACATTACAATAAAGACCTTTGATGCATAAGATCAAAGGATTACAGGATAAGAATAGAATACATTTTAAGACCACCTGAGAACTTTTTCATAGAAGAGTACAAACCATACCCATACTGGGACGGATAAATCAATAGAACTTACTGACCTTTCCAAAGAAAGGAAAAATAGATCTTGTTAAGTGAGAGAAATATAGATCTCGCTAAGCAAGAGAAATACAGATCTTACAGGCGAAAAAAATACAGATCCCAATAAAGGGAGAAATTATTAAAACTGATTCAATTGAACTCAACCACAGACACCCAATTATTAGATAAAGTTGGCAATAAAAACCTAGCAAAAGGAACAATTTTTCGGTGATACCACAATGAGTAAAAGGTCGGAGGAGAACCGTCAGAGAAAGATCGAAAACACTGATCGGAGAAGATCCAACAGGATGCCATTGCCGGCGGTGGAGGGGGCTGAGAGTGAACCAGGGCAATGAAAGGGACAGCAACCAGAGGGAGAACGGCAAAGGTCCGATGAAAGCTGACCAAAAAAATGGCCAAGGGAGCAAAAGCCGAAGGAGGCGCGGCTAGTGTCAGCCAGGACCAGTGGGACACCGTGAAGATCCACCCGGACAAAAAGCACCGGAGAGAATATGTCGGCAACCGCCACCCCACAGATGACCCCTCACAAAGTGGAGAAAGCCAAAGATGGGGCAGCTGAAAATGCTGAAGACTGTCCCATAAACCAACGGTGACGGCAATGGTGCTCGGCAAAGGGGGGTGATGAGGGAAAATTTGTCATATATTTTCTCATGATTTTATTTTGATATTTTATAATTTTATGAGAATAAATGGCTATTTATGTGCATTATTATTATTTATAGGGACTTGAATGAAATTTAAAGAAAGAATGCAAAAGGAGCGAAAACAGGGACTAAAATGCAAAGTTTTTAAAGTATGTGTCCAGCGCCCCAGTGCCCCAAGGATTATCGCCCCAGCTCTGAAATAGTGATTGAAATAAGAAAACTGACCTGTTTAAGTCGAATCTGGTGCCAGCGACGGGACAGAGCCCTAGCGCCATCAACCCACCGCTTCAGCGGTGAAGCCTTTTTCACGCGTCGTCGCAGCGACAACTACATAGCGCCCCAGCGGTAACGCGAGTCCTAGTCCGACGAGAATTGAGATTTGTGAGGTCATATCAATCCCTATAAAAAGCCACTCGTTCCCAGCCTTCAAGAATAATCCAAGAAAAACCTAGAGCAATTTAAGAACACCAAGAATATAGAGCACGAGTCTTGGAGAGCAATAAGAGTTTAATTGAAGCAACTTTAGAGAGAGATTCAAGGCGTTCTTCGGCATCAAGAGTCTCTTAGGCAGCACAATTAAGAGCAATTCGATGTCTATATCGGTTTGCTATTAATTGTATCATGATTTATTATTATTGTTACTGCTGTTCTCTTGTAGCCATGAGCTAAACTTATTTTCTAGGGTTAATACTTGAACTCAATATGTGTGCTTAATTGCCATATCTTTAGAATATTTAATAAACTTAGTTCTTTGATATTTAAATTACTTGATTTTAATGCTTCAATATATCTGGCCAATATATGGTGAATGAGTTGGTAATATTATTGATAAACTCAGAAGAGGAATTATAATATTTAGACCTAGGTAATTTGATGCATAATTGTAGAGTAACATTTAATGTTGCATATGCAAGTTTCAATTTAGCATAGGAATATACCTAATTGGCATGTATGATCAATAAGACCTGATCTTAATGAATCTTAATTTATTACAAGTACCATAAGAATATAGGTATTTGATAAATTAAGGTATACTTGCATGACCTTGGAGAGGCTTGTGAATACATTAGTATCTTGATCATAACAAAGACTAAGGGAGTTAAATATTAGAAGATTGATCATTAGAAAGCATATTGAGGATAGTATTAATCCTAGGTTTTCTCTATATTGTTATCACTTAAATCTCTTTGCATTGTGTTTTTGCCTTTATATTTTCTACATTAATTCTTAGATTTTTATTTATATGAATAATTATTATGAATATATCATTTTAGTAATTGGTTAAAAAGAAGAAATTATTCCTGTGAGTTCGACATCCAACTTATTTAGTCTCTTTATTACTTGCATACGATAGTGTATACTTGTACTTAATTTAAGATATAAAAATATCACATTAGGGAGACAGACACGCCGATGGAACAGGGTCAGAAAAACTATGCTGGTTGCTGTAGGATCAGCAAAGTCCTTTGAGCCTTTGTCGGTTAGCACCCCACAAACTTCAAAATAGCATAGTCTGTCGAACCACGGCCCAGCAGCAGAGCCCGCCGGAGAGATGAAGAGCATCGTCCGAAACGCCAGGAAACCTGCAGATCGCCAGCGGAGAAGGCAATAAACATCAGCGAGTAACAGTTGCGCCAATGAAGCTGAGTCGGTGAAGGAAATAGCTGGTAGTAATCAACGAAAAAGGGAAACTACATAGCAATAAAGCTTCGGCCGGTGGCCGGAGCCAGGTGGAGCCATAATTGGAGAGATGAAAAGCTAGTAACATCAAAGGGAAAAATTAAAAGGAGAAATGGCTGGGGCAAAGTAAAGAGATAAGGCTGGAGGGATGGTTGTGTCCACCGGAGAAGAGGCCTAGGCCCCCTCTCTGGTGGATGTTTGTTGCTTAGGCGGTGGCTGCGGACTTTTTGATTCGAGAGAGTTTACTGCTTATGGTTTTTTGGAAGCATAAGAAATTCAGATTTTAAATACCTTACCTGTACAACTTTTTGAACTTTAACATTTGTCCCTTTATAATGTAGATTTCTGACCCCTACTACATTATCAACTTTGGTTTGGCCACTGGCTAGGACCGTTATAGATGAAGGCCAATTATATAGCCTTACCGAAGAGTTTATTCAAATAAAAAAGAAATTCACTCTTACACAACTTATGAGCAGAGGTCACTAATCTTAAAGATGAGCTGGATCTGACGACCACCAAACCAAAAGATTATAATTGAAATGTATTTTCTTGTTTTTGAATTTATTATTGTGCGTATGACTTTAAATATCTAGTACAGTGCATGTATACTCTATTCATTATATTACCGGTTAATAAAAATACCTAACACATCATTATCATATAAATAACTATTATAAAAAATTTGAAATAAAATAAAAAATTTGAAATCACACGCAATAATATTAAAATTTGATGATTTAAAATTATATTTGAATTTGAAGATCAATAAAAAGTTAAAATAAAATTGATGACGCATTAAATAAATAAAAAAGGGTTATATAAAAAGTTAAAGTGAGGAGAGGTTTGGAGTACGAGAAGCCAAGGTCGCATCACAACGGTAAGCGGTGCATAGGCCTAACTTTTGAAAAATTTACATTTTAAGCCAATTTTGCGAGTTTGATTTTATTACGAGTTTTTATTTCATGTGGACTTCTATTCCAACAAAAAATAAAAATTCTATGGATGTTTTGGACTCTATATAAATTTTTGTAACCCACTAAAAGTATAAATGCATTAATAAGACAGAGAATAGAGAATTGAGGCAGTTTTAGAGTGCTAGTGCGCAGAAAAATACCATGAGAGTATTTGAGCGCTAAGTGTGCAAGATAATATTAATAGATTATTAAGAGAGCTCGTCTATTGTTGCATTTCTTAGTAATCTCTTGTTTAAGATCTTTGTGATCTTATAATTCTTTGTGAACCGAATAATAAAAGAAATTAGGATCATGTGATCCACTATAAACGTAGGCATTTATCACCGAGTTACATTACTTTATTGTGCATTATAGGATTTATTACTTATCTCTTTTATGTGTTTATCTTTTTTATTCTTATTTTACTTATGGACAAAGTTTTTAACATATACTTAAGTTTTGGGGCGCTAAATAACAGTAATGAAGATATTAAGACCCACAAAAATCCAAACAAGTAAAATCAAAGCTAAGACTAAGATTGATTCTTAAATAATATTAAATTTAAGAGCCAAACCTGATTTCTCCAACAAATAATTGTAAAGAATACACTCAGAAACTAGATAAGATATCAATCGATTTAAAATAACCTATCAAAAAATACTGTTTACTATATGAAAAAGCCAAATATGATATTAAAAAGTTGTTGAAGATTTAGTGATTCAACAATCTTGGTTGGACAAGAATTGAGATGAATACCAAAGAGGAGAGTTACAAGAAGTCTAAAATGTGTGGGACACATATGGAGAAGTCTAGGACGTGTGGGACACAAAGACGAAAGCAAAATAGGACTCGAAGACGAGAAGAAAGCGAAGAAAACATGTGGAGGAGGCACCAGGGCTGAGCGCCACAGCGCCCAGACCAAAAGCCCGGCGCCTGGGTGATAAGGGCAAAATGGTCATATATTTTCTCATGTTTTTATTATTGATATTTTATGATTTTATGAAAATAGATGGCTATTTATGTGCATTATTGTTATTTATAGGGACTTGAACGAAATTTAAAGAAAGAACGCAAAAAGAGCGAAAACAGGGACTAAAATGCAAAGTTTCCAAAATTTGAGTCCAGCGCCCCCGCGCCACAAGTATTTTCGCCCCAGCGCTGAAATAGTGATCGAAATAAGAAAAACAACCTGATTAAGTCGCTTCTAGCGCCTCAGCGACGAGTCACCGCGCCAGCGACGATCCATCGCCCCAGCGCTATAAACATACCGCGCCAGCGGTGAAGCTGTTTTCATGCAGCGCCCCAGCGCCAAGATTCCACCGCTCCAGCGGTAATAGCTTTTTCATGCGTCGCCCCAGCGACAACTGCATAGCGCGCCAGTGGTAGTGCGAGTCCTAATCCGACGAGAATTGAGATTTTCAAGCTCATATCAATCCCTATATAAAGCCACTCGTTCCCAGCCTTCAAGAGGGAATCCAAGACGACCCAAGAGCACCAAGAATACAGAGCACGAGTCTTGGAGAGCAATAGGAGCTTAATTGAAGCAACTTTGGAGAGAGATACAAGACGTTCTTCGGCATCAAGAGTTCCTAGGCAGCGCAATTAAGAGCAATTCGACGTCTATATCGGTTTGCTAATAATTGTATCATGATTTATAATTATTTTTACTGCTGTTCTCTTATAGCCATGAGCTAACTTATTTTCTAGGGTTAATATTTGAACTCAATATGTGTGCTTAATTGCCATATCTTTTAGTATTTAATAAACTTAGTCATTTATTATTTAAATTACTTGTGCTTAATGCTTCAATATATCTGGCCAATATATGGTGAATGAATTGGTAATATTTTGATAAACTCGGAAGAGGAATCAATATATTTAGACCTAGGTAATTTGATGCATGATTGTAGAGTAACATTCAATGTTGCATATGCAAGTTTCAATTTAGGATAGGAATATACCTAATTGGCATGTATGATCAATAAGACTTAATCTTAATGAATCTTAATTTATTACAAGTACCATAGGAATATAGGTATTTGGTAAATTAAGGTATGCTTGCATGACCTTGGAAGAGGCTTGTGAACACATTAGTGTCTTGATCAATAACAAAGACTAAGGGAGTTAAATATTATAAGATTAATCATTAGAAAGGGTATTGAGGGATAGTATTAATCCTATGTTTTCTCTATATTGCTATCAACTAAATCTCTTTGCATTGTGTTTTTACCTTTATATTTTTTACATTCATTCTTAGATTTTTATTTTTCTGAATAATTATTAGAAAGACATAATTTTAGTAATTGGTTAATAAGAAGAAATTATCCCTGTGGGTTCGACATCCGACTAATTAGTCTCTTTATTACTTGCATACGATAGTATATACTTACACTTAATTTATGATATAGAAATATCGCATCACTGGGCACAATACACTAGGCGTCGTAGTGCCAGAAGTGATATGGAGTTCATTGTTTATCTGAATTTTGAGTTTTGAAAAGTTTTTGACCTTGAAAATAAGTGGACTTTTATTCTAATAAGGAATAGGGTTAGTAGGTACGAAATAACCCCTATATAAACACTTGTAAACCCTTTTATTGAGATTAAGCATTAAGAGAGACTTTAAGAAAGGGAAAGAATTAGGTAGACACTAAGTACTTATGTGCGCTAGAGTGGAACCGTCGTTTGGGTGTTCATTGCTCGTGGTAGAGTAAGGGTTCACTAAACATTAGGTCCTTTTGATGGTTCTTCATTGACTTTTTTTTGTAAAATCTCTAGGGAGTTAATAAGAGAGGCTAAGATCCTTGGATCCACTGTGAATGTAGGCAATTAGTCGAACCATGTAAGATTGTGTTGTGATCTTTTATATTCTACTTTGAATTCTTGTTATTTTGCTTGATAAATAAGTTATTCCACTGCGTAAAAAGGTTAGGGTTCAAGGTTGAATATGGGTTCTTTGCTTTTGTTGGTGGGGATCTAATGTATGTGGATGTATGCATGTGCTATTGTGCCTATTGCCTAAATACGTATCAAATACGAATTTAAATGTGGCGGAAGTGTAAAATATGCAATAAATACAATAAATATATTAATTATATTAATATATTTGTAAGGTTGAGAACTTACTTCAACGTGTAACGTTATACACGTATTGTTTTTCAAGTCTGCATAGAGATCAACTCGCGGGCAGTTCAAGTCACTAACACGGTGAGTTTGGTGAGCTAGAACAGCAGCCCTTTACGCAGCAATGAGTTTAACTCTTAAACCCAAAAATGGTAAGTGTGTGTTTTTATCATTTTCTCCAAAAAGATAAGAAATGAAAATTTTGAAGCAATTCACAATTGTTCCAATTGAAAGCATAGAGAAAATAAAATAATTTCATCTTCCTTTTTTTTTTCTTCTTCTTTCTTCTTCTTCTTCATTTCTCTGCTCTTTCTCTCTGCATAATCTCTTAAAACATGCAAAAAAAAAACTTTTTTCACTTCTCTCTCTCTTTATATACATATAATAGAATATTAATATAAAATATAATATAATATATTATATAATAATAAAATATTACAAATGGGTGCCACCTATTTGGCACCCAAAATTCAAATATTAATATATATAATATCATATAATATAATATAATAATATATTATATAATATAAAAAAAGAGATATTTTGATTATTTAAACATTAAATAATCAAAGTGTGAAATGATTATTTTGCCCCTCATAAATAGTTACCAAGTCAACCCCTAGTGGGTCCCATCAAATCCGTACTTAGGTAAACTCAACCGATGGTCCACAATGCGTCACGTGTCATTATACAATTAGTAAATAATAATTATTAACAATTTATTATATTTAACACTTAAATACAGATACGCACGCATTCCCGTGGTTCTACTGAATATTATTGGATTTAACACTTTAATCTGGCACACTGCCCCAGTGCACAACGAGTACACTCCATATCGCAGGACTTCTTAAGTCATACGCCCAATTCGTCAAATGAAACTATTCCATGAGTCTGTGAGCAATGCTCCACGCACACATCACGGATATTACATATCAGCGCGTAGAACCATACAAGTTGAGGTTACAACACATACGTATAGTCTTTCTGTAATGATATCCTAGATGTGCGGGGATATAGATCATTACCGTCAAATCCCCTAGTGTTCATCCATGTCTTATCTCTAGACTAGTATCTCAATGAACAATATGTGCAAACTCCTTTGCCATATTGTTCTACCCTGACGGAACTCTTTACCGGGATTAATACTTGTGGCCATAAGATTTTTCGATATACAGTCTCTAAGCATCTGGATATCAAACTTCCTATGCAAGCTAACGGATCCTATTTATGTACACACCGGACTCCATAAGCATCGAACTATACCCAGCGACACCCAACGGTCACACTATGAATGGTTTGTGACATGTGTGGAACCAAAGTATGGTGGATCACTTACAAGTCCACTGTGACACTCAAGTCAAAGGACCACGTATACTACTCAACTCGAGAAGACCCTCCGTTGACGGCTTACATAGGGTGTCTATCGGAGGCTCTCGTGGGTCTGTCCCATATCCAGTCCTAACTGGATACCTATATGTCATAGTCGACTAAGAACGACCATCTATACTCTATAGGTATGACATATGTTGATCTATATATAAAGATATCCACCGATAGACCCGTATCGGCAGAAATAGATCAGGGATAATTATTTGGGAACATACTTGCACAACTAGTATTTTCTAGCACCTGATTGCAACTCTTGCAACTATACAGTTACTAGTATATTCCTAGGTCTATGTCCCATTACAGACAAGGATCCAACTCTTGGATCTGCTGAGTATTATAACCAGCTAACATTTAGTTGTGCTAACATTTAACATTTATATCTCACAGCATGGCTAACTGTGAGCCCTTATCTAAACTCCTTTAAATCTGATATGAACTCATTCAGATAGTATAATATCTGTAACGTTACATTGCATAGTACCATATAAATGGGTATTAGCGATTTAATGGGAATGTATACTTATACAAATACACAAGAATAAGTACATTCAGGGATGACACGTAAGCACTGACCCCAACAGCTTTAACCTAGTCTTAAGAGGGAAAAAGTCGATTCCTCCCTCAATAAACTAGTATCAGAGCTAAAGGTTCAATAATACACACATGGGGTATTTAAACCATGGCTGCACTCAAGCAAGAAATAGAAAAGTTTAATGGAATAAATGAATTCAATCTTTAGAGGAAGAAGGTTAGGGCTCTACTAGTGAAGGAAGGGATAGACTCAACCTTGGAGGAAGCTAGCTCCTCAACTAGCGAAGAGACAACAACCTCAAAGTCTGGGTAAAAAGATTGGACACGATTCAGAAAAAGGCTCACAACACCATAATCCTAGCATTGAGCGACAAAGTATTAAGGGAAGTTGGTGATGAAGAAACTGCTTTAACGTTATAGAAGAGACTAGAGACATTATACAGGAAGAAGTCTCTTGCAAATAGACTTCTTGTGAAGAAGAAACTGTTGGATCTAATATACGTATGGGTGTATTCATGTGCAATTGTGTCTATTGCCTAAATACGTATCATATACGAATTTAAATCCAACGGAAGCGTGAAACATGCAATAAACACAATAAATAAATATATTAATCACATTAATATATTAGAAAGGTTAAAGAACTCACAACAACGTGTAACGTTATACACGTATTTTCTCAGAGTCTGCATGGAGACCAATTCGTGTGCAGTTCTAGTCACCAACTCAGTGGGCTTGGTGAGCTAGAACAACAGCTCGATATCTAGTACGGGATTAACTCTTAATCCTAAAAATAGCCGGTGTGTGATTTTATATCATTTTCTTCAAAATAATTAGAAATTGAGAATTTAAAGTAATTCACAATTGCTCCAATTTGAAGCATAGAGAAAATGAAACAATTTCATTTTCCTTCTTTTTTTTTCTTTTTCTCCTCTTCCTTCTTTATTTCTTTTCTTTCTTTCTTGGCCAAATTTGGCCTCACCCCCTTACTTCTCTCTTTCTCTTTCTTTATATATATATATATAATAAAATATTGTATAAAATATTATATAATATAAATAATAATATATTATATAATATAAAAATAGAGATATTTTATTATTTAATAATTAAATAATCAAAATAAAAAATGACCATTTTGCCCATCATAAATAGTTATCAAGTTTACCTCTTAGTAGGTCCCACTAAATCCCACACTTGGGTAAACTCAACCGAGGGTCTACAATACGCTACGTGTCATTATACAATTATTAAATAATAATTATTGATTAATTATTATATTTAACACTTAAATACAAATACGCACGCATTTCTATGATATTGCTGAAAATTTTTGGATTAAACAATTTAATCTAGCACGCTGCCGCAGTACACAACGAGTACACTATATCACGGGACTCCCTAAGTCATCCACCCGATTCGTCAAATGAAACTATTCCATGAGTCTGTGAGCAATGCCCCACGCACACATCACAGATATACAAATCAGAGCGTTGAACTATGCAAGTTGAGATTACAACGCATACGTATAGTCCTTCCTTCATGATATCCTGGATGTGTGGGGATATAGATTACCACCGTCAAATCCCCTAGTGTTCTTCCATGTCTTATCTCTAGACTTGTATCCACTGAACAATATGCACAAACTCCTTTGCCATATTGTTTTACCCTGACGGAATTCTTTCTCGGGATTGATACTTGTGGCCACAAGATTTTCTAAGATACAGTCTCGAAGTATCTAGATATCTAACTCCCTATACAAGTTGACGAATCCCGTATCTGTACACACCGAACTCCATAAGCATCGGACTACATCCAGCAACACCCAACGGTCAGACCATGAAAGGTTTGTGACATGCGTGGAACCAAAGTATGGTGGATAACGTATAAGCCCACCGTGGCACTCAGGTCAAAGGACCACGTATACTACTCAACTTGAGAGGACCCTCCGTTGACGGCTTATATTGGATGTCTATTGGAGGCGCTTGTGAGTCTATCCCATATCCAGTCCTAACTGGATACCCATATGTCAATACGAACTCCAAGCTCACAGTTGGTTAGGAACGACCATTTATACCCTATAAGTACGACATATGCTGATCTATATAAAAATATATCCATCGACAGACCAGCATCGGCAGAAATAGATCATGGACAATTATTCGAGAACATACTTGCACAACTAGCATTTCTTGGCACCTGATTGTAATTATACAGTTACTAGTATATTATCATGTTTATGTCTCATTACAGACAAGATTTCAACTCTTAGATCTGCTGAGTATTATAACCAACTAACACTCAGTAGTGCTAACTGTGAGCCCTTATCTAAACTCCTTTAGATCTGATCTGAACTCATTCAGATCGTACAATGTTTGTAATGTTACATGCATAATACAATATAAATGGGTATTAGTGATTTAATGGAAATGTACACTTGTATAAATACACAAGTATATGTACATTCAGGGATGGCATGTAAGTACCCACCCTAATAGAAACTGCATCAGCTAACAATGCACTAGGGATCTTCATTGAGAGCTCACATTCACGTGTTCAACAAGATTATCATAAGTCTTGAGCAATTGGGTATCAAGACCGAAGATGAAGACAATGCCATAATCATGTTATGTTCGTTGCCAAAGAGTTATGAGAGCTTTGTGGATACGCTGCTGTATGGTAAGGAGTTTTTAATGATGAATGACATTAGGGCATCATTGAACTCAAAAGAATTGACAAAGAGATTTGAGTTCGAGAGTGGAGCAGCATTGCTTTCACAAGAGAGAAAGAGCAACCAATGAAGGAGGAGATTCAAGAAGTGCTTCATTTATAATAAGGAATGGTACTTTGTGAAGGATTGTCCGAAATCAAAAGGCCAAGGAAGGTGGGCTGCAATCGGTACAGAGGAAGATACCGAAGTTATAGACACATTAGTAGCCTCAAGAGGAAAGTATGCTAGCAAATGGATATTAAATTCGGGGTGCAGTGTCCATATGTGTTCTGACAAATCAATGTTTACCAACTACAAAGCTAAGAGAGGTAAAGCTCTAATGGAGAATGACATGACTTGTGAGATCATGAAAGTTTGTGACATAAGGTTGAGGATGCAAGGTGGAGAAACTTGGGACTTACATGGTGTAAGGCATGTTCCTAAACTGAGGAGGAACTTGATATCCGTAGGGAAAATCGATGAGGAAGGGTATTCGGTTAGAGAAGAAAAAGAAAAACGGAGTGTAGAGAAAAGACATATAAGGTTTGAAGGTGAGAAGCACAATTGGGGTGTTTGGATAATGCAGACCATTAGGCGACATCTAAACAGTGCTCACCGAGGTGATGAGGGTCAGAAAGAAGTGCAACGCATCTATACCCTATGCAAGGTGCACAAATGCCTTTGGAGACCAAAGTCACTAGTCCAGAGAAAGTTAAGTCTTGGTAGAGACTTAACTAAACCCAACTCTAGGTGATAGAGTATTGGTGTGGATCGGATCTAGAAGCCTTCTTATTAGAAGATTTTGAATCAAGGAAGAGTTTGTTGGAGATTTGGTGATTCAACAATCTTGGTTGGACAAGAATTGAGATGAATACCAAATAGGAGAGTCACAAAAAGTATAGAATGTATGGGACATGTATGGAGAAGTCTAGGATGTGTGGGACACGAAGGGGAAGTAAAACGGGATTCGAAGACTGGAAGGAAGAGAAGAAAACGCGTGGAGGAGGCACCACGGCTGAGCGCCGCAGCGCCCAGACCAAAAGCCCAGCACTGTGGCGATGGGCACGATATACTCAGCGCCAGAAGCAATAGGGAGTTCGTATTTTATCTGAGTTTTGGGAAGTTTTGAACTTCCAAAATCAGTGGACTTTTACTCTAACAAGGAATAGGGTTAGTAGGCACAAAATAACCTTTATATAAATACTTGTAAACCCTTTTATTGAGATTAAACATTAAGAGAAACTTTAAGAGAGGGGAAGAATTGGGTAGATACTAAGTGCTTGTGTGTGCTAGGGTGGAACCGTCGTTTGGGTGTTCATTGTTTATGGTAGAACAATGGTTTATTAAATATTAAGTCCTTCTGAGAGTTCTTTATTTGGTTTTCCTTATAAAATCTCTAAGGAGTTAATAAGAGATGTTAGGATTTTTGGATCCACCGTAAACGTAGGCAATTGGCCGAACCATGTAAGATTGTGTTGTGATTTTTTATATTCTAATTTTAATTCTTACTACTTTATTTGATAAATAGGTTATTCCACTGCACAAAAAATTTAGGGTTCAAAATTAAATTTAAAATTTTTTCACTTTAACCTAATCTCCAGAAGGAAAAGGACGATTCATTCCTCAACAAAAGCTTTACTTAAATGATTTTTGACAAGTTTTATCATTTATTTCATAAATACTAAATTACATGTCATATTTTTTTAAAAATAATTAATAGTTATCCCTTGTTAGGTATTTTTTTATCAGTTTCCTTTCTAATCTTTTTATAAATATCATTATCTTCTTTTAGAGTGGTAATTAGTCACTTTTAATTAAAAAAATAGAATTAAAAAAGAGATATTGGTAATTATATTAAAAAAATGTCAGAAATAATAGAAAGGTAACAAGCATATTCCCTACAATTTTAGATGAGAATTTTAGAAGTGTTGGGCTATTTACATCCGAAAAAAATACTCTAAACAATCATTTGCTTAAATCAACCGTTCATTAAATTTTACAAATAAACTTTTACTCTATAAACCTGAGAATAATATGTCGTTAAATAAATACATAAAAATTTCTTATCCGTTTTAATTTATTAAAATGTTTTTACAATAAATCTATATGGCGTACCAGTAATTTACTTTTCCCATTATTGGTAACTTATTGCTTCTTTGCTCCTCTATAAATGAATATTGATTTAGTATACCTCTTATGACTGATTAGGATTGATATTGAAGGAATTTGTTTTTTTCTTTTTGATTGAAACATATTCAACAGGTGTATTCGATAGGAGTCAATAGCAACAAAATTTTATTTAATCATATATATTTGTCCTTAATAGTAAATCACATCATGAATATTTTAGTAATATAAAATTTTATTAGAATATGAATGTTCAAAATACTTTTTGAAGTGCAAATGATCTCACCCTTTTACAATATAATTTGAGATCGATTTTTAGCATTACTTTAAGCTTATATTTACATCCAACAAGATTCTTCTTTAATTGTAGGCAGCTTGGTGATTGCCACCAAGAATGCAATATTGTTTGCCACCAAGAATGCAATATTGTTGGCTTTAAATTTCTTTTTTCTGTTTAATAAAATAAATACAATAAAAATTAAGTTGTAAAATAAATGTAATAAAAATCAAGTTGTCTTGTTTATAATTACATGTATAGAAATAAAAAATTATTTCAATTCTTCATATTTTAAATTAAATGACTATAATCTTCTCTATTATTCTCATTCTTCACATTTAATGTTAGAATTTATAAGAGTATTTCAAATAAATTAATATATATTAAAAGCATAGAGTAGAGGGAAAAAAATCAAAAAGAAGATAGAAGGAAAAAGGGGACGCTAATGCAAAACTACTTGAGTGCCGCGACGCTAAAAATTAGGTGAGGCAGTGCCTAAGGTAGAACCTCGAGCTCCGTATGCCAGAGATGAATGTCATGGCACCTTGACGAAATTCTTATCTTCTTTTTGTTGAGTGTTGTGGCACCACTTTTGAGCACCGCAGCATCGAAGGTTGGAGATGGGAACCTTGAAAGAGCCACTAATCTTCCTCAAAAGTTGTGGTCATTTGAAGAAGTTTTATGTCTTTTTAGAGAGACATCTTATCTCTATATATTACAGCCACATCTCATTTGGAAGACAGAATGAATCATTCTCTATGATTTGCAAATTTCTCTACAAATCAACTCATTCTTTAAGTTCTTACTTGTCTAAGGAAATTACATGTAGTGTGCACTCATGCAATTTCATTTTGTCATTGAATCTTAAAAACTACACTACCATACAAACCCTTTTATACTTTGATTATCATAATTGTTGTGGTAGAAATAGTTTTAAGGACAGTACAATTGCACACCTAGACATCCATTAAAGTTGTGTCCATACACCCAATTTAATCAATACTCAATTTCTTGCATCTTCAATTAAATGACAACAATCTTCTCTACTATCTTCAATCTTCAAACTTATGTATGTAAGCACATGAATCTTGTTAGGCATAATCATAAATAGGAGTGGTATCTCACCAAATACAACCTTAGATCTATCATATCAAATTGATAGAGTTGAGAAAAGCATATGTAAGGAATCCATAACCATTAAACTCGAGATTCAACAGCCTTTAATGAGAACCAAAAGTATAACGGCCTTTCATAATCAAATCTATGTAGTGTTTAATGGAGGCATCTCTTTATGATAGAAAAAGGGAGAAGCGTTCTACGTATAATAATTTGACTTGGGGATCACAATCTTATAAGAGGTCTTTATATACCAGGTTAACTATCATCTTAATCAATTATAATTTAACTAGTATTGGGTCTCTATACATAATAAACACGTATCTAATAGATATTTTTAGATCTCAATAAAAGATAGTCCAAGTAGATCACTTAAATTATCCCTTATTTAAAATAGCCAATAATATATAAGTATTGTCAATATATGAACCCACATAAGGAATAATAAATTCTAACAAATTGCCCTTATCTGCAAACTTACACATATCCAAGATTGAGAAAAGATGAGTAGCCTAATTATTTTTTCATGTAAGAATATATATAAAAAAAAAAAATTCTTATTGTTACATTTTACTACTACTTACTTCCTTTACATATAGGCATCTACCTTGGATATTTAAAGTTCGATTAGGATTAGGGTTTTAGAGTTTGATTAGTATTTGAGCTAATAAAGGGATTGCAAAACTCATAAGCTTTCTAACTTTAATTTAAAAGGCCGAGTCTAAGTCATTTCATGATCCACCAATTCTTTTAAGTTTGATTAGTATTGATTAGTCTAAGTTTTTTCACTAAAAGCCAAATGTTGCACTCTAATAATCTATGAAAAATAAATAAAATCTCATTTTAATTAAAATATTTTTAATTAAATTAAGCATGATCTTGGATTAATAATAACCATTTAATTGACCCTCTAACAGATGTTCATAATTAAAGCTAAGTCATGAAAAAATATCTACCTCTTTAATTACTTATTTACCACTAAGTCGTTGAGTACTCTAATGATCATTTTTAATATGTCTATATTTGTAAATAAATTTATAAAGAAATATTATTATTCAATAAACATTATATTGAATAAATTGTGACAATAGATTTAAATGATTAAGCACTGCAATTAGCTTAGGTGAGCATTATTAAGTATATTTCATCTTGCAAATATATTTTCCTACAACCTATGAAATTATATCAATAATTTATCGAAGTTTTGACCATTTATATGAATCTCAATCTGTGATAACTCAAAAGACACAACATATAAATATTAATTCATTACTTATTCAAGATTAAAGTCTTATTAAAACTTTTGTGAATTAAGATCAACAACATTGAGTTAATTCAAAATTCACAGTAGTATTTAGTTAATAACGAGATTAAAATTCATAGTAGTCTTGTTTAATGTATCATATACAATAGTGTTTCTACTCGAAGTCTTTATTTCGATGATCAAGGTAAATCATCTATTATAAGAAGTAAAAAAAATTATAACTTTATATAATAAAATACCATTTTCATTGATGAATGCGAACAATATTTTATTTATACAGAATTTATGTTCTATACCTTCTATATTAGCATCACATACTTAATACATAGATCACATATTTTATAAATATAAATCACTAAACGTATGCTCAATTATATGTATAAATAAACTTAAAATTAAAATGATATTGCACATACTTTAAGAGAATAAATAACACAACAAGTCTAACAAATATATCATAACTCTAAAGTGCAAATCTTACTCATCATAACTAGCTATAGCTCAATGGTGTAGCAAAATTTGTTATCCTACTTAACAAAGCTTTTATTAGACAATTCTAACATTGGTCATCCCATTTTTGTGGAAATTTTGTTATTGCTAGTGAAGGGAGAAGTCCGGATTAATATAAATAACATGTGAGCTCTATCCACAAGACCCAATCTTACAAGGACTTGAGGTGTGTATAAAAATCATTGAATAAATCAACAGACATCAACTATCATGGAATTTGGACTCTATAATCTTGTAATTGCGACTTGTTTAAAGATGTTTAAAAACATAAAAACACATTAAATTAGGGATGAAAATGAGTTAGGAACTTTGTCATTGTTCACTTATTTGAAGGGAGGATAGGATTTTGGGCTTGCTTTTTTTTCTTTTCTCTCTAGCCTTTTCTTTTCTTGGAATATCCTAAGCTTTATTCTAGAATATTATTTTTCTTTCCCTTTCTAGCTCTTTCTTTCTTTTCCGAGCCTTGAATTTTCTTTTGTGTTGTTTTCTTTTTCTGTTCTATGTCCTTTCCGCCGCCATTCATTGTAGGTATATTGGATGTACTTGTGTCTGTGATAGCTCGGAAGAAAGTCAAATCAGTTGATAATTTGGGCATTTCGAAATCTCCAACTGTTGCCAAAAAAATCTTTCATCGCCATCCTAAGTTCAGTCCATATGGCTTGAACATAAGGATTTCAAAGCTTTTATAGCTTATGTCTGGAATTCTATTTCCGTTCATGGTTTTTGGTTGTATATAGTTTCCAAAAAATTGAAAGAGTTTAGACGTCAAATCCTTTGGGAAATTTTTTAAAATGACTAATATTGAGGAGGTGTAAACTTTTTTAGTTACCATTTAAATTTTTTAATTTAGAACTTAATGAATTGATAAAAAAAAACTATTTTATTATTCTAACAATATGGTTACAGTAAACAGTAAATAGCATCTGTTACAGTAATTTTTTAAAATTAAAATTAAAATTAAATATTATTTATTTATTTTTAATCATATTACTACTAAATTCACATAAATAATATAATTATTTAATGTAGTTACATTAAATTAAATAAATGTAATAAATAAAAAATAATTTTAGAAATAAATATAAATATAATATATATATTTTAAATTAAATTATTTATTTATTGATAATTAAATAAAATAAATAAAAATTTAAATAAATATATTTAATTTATTAGTGAATAATATAATTAATCATGTCATATATAATAAAATAAAAATAAAAAATAAAAAAATAAAATATTAAGGTGATAAAAACTTATCATACCCACGCGTGGGCGTGATAAAAAATATATCGGTAAAAATGTAATCTTTTTTTTCTTTTTAATTTTATTATTTATTATAATAATTTTTTACTTATTATTACTTATAAAAAATATTTTATATTTTATTTTATAATGTATAATATTATTAATTTATATGATTTCTTAAAATTTATATTTATATTTATCTAAATTTAAGTTTATATTTGTTTATTTAATTATATTATTTATTTAGTTTAGTTTAACTACATTATTTATTTAAATTTTGTAATAACATGATTAAATTAAATAATTAAGAAATAATATAATTAAATAAAATAAAATTTTAATAAATAAATTTAAATTTGAATAAATATAATTATGATTTTAAGTAAATAATATAAATTAATTATGTCAGTAAAATAAAATTATAAACTAATTAATTATAAAATAAAATAAATTAAAACTAAATTTAAAAAAATCACAATAGCAGATACTATTGACTGTCTCTGGTAATGTTGAGATAGTAAAAGGGTATTTTGTCCGCTCATTAAGTATTTGGCTAAAAGAATTAAAAAATTAAAATTGTGGTTAAAAAAATTAAGGCCCCTCAATTTTATCTATTTTAAAAAACAATTCAAGTTGTAATTAGAATTTTTTCTTAATAATAATATTACACTTCCCAAATTATATCTTAAATTTTTTTATTTTAAAAATATGTTAAGTAATTCTTAAGTAGTAAAATAGTGTTTGGAGAGGTTTTGAAAGTCGCACTATTTTACTATCTAATAATTATTTGTCACATCATTTAAAATGAAAAACTTTTAAAATATCATTTTGAAATCTAACATTACTTTTTTACTTAATTTTGGTGATGTGCATCAAAAGGTTAAGGATACTCGAGACCATTTGTTAGAAATTCAGCAGGTTTTTGTTGAGTGGGATCTTTCGAATTCTCCTTTTGAGGCTGAGTTTCAGGCTAAGAAGGATGTTTTTGGATTTAGATTTTCAAAATACCTTCTGGTGAGAGAAGCTCTGCATTCACTGGCTTAAGGAGGATGAAGTCATGACTCTTTTTCATTCTTATACAAAGGCTTCGGTTTGTAAGAGTATAATCAGTTGTATAATGATTGATGGGCTGTGTCTGAGGATATATCGACTTTTTCTGATCTTATAGTGTATTTCTATCAATCTCTGTATTAAGCCGATTGTAATCCTTCTCATAATTTGGATGTTTGTAATATTATTCCTTCTCTTGTCTCTTGTCTCTGATATGGATAATACTTCTCTTATTGTTATTCCTGCAAGTTAAAGTTGCAGTTTTCGGCCTGGATCCTTTAAGTGATCCGGATCTGGATGGGTTTTTATAAAGCTTAATAGGATATAGTTGGCCGTGATGGTGTTCGGCATTATTTTTCAGAAAAATTACACCATTCTAAACTCAATTCCAATTGCTTGGTTTTGCTTAAGATTCGTGTTAATTCTTTTAGTTTCGCCCTATTGTCCTTGCTAATTTTAACTTTAAAATTATTACGAAGATTATGGCGGATGGACTCAAAAGGTATTTACCTCATTGTTTCTTCACTTTAGTATAATATGCTTTTATTAAAGGTACACTACTAAAAAAACAAGAATGTCGTGATAGTTATTATCCGGCACAAATGAAATTTGTAATAGATTTCTTTTTTATAATAAATTTGTAATAATTGAGTTTTGTAATAAATATATTTTATTATAAATTTATGATTATATTTAAGGTTTATGATGTATACGTGTTAATACGGTACTTTATTGATACATAAATACTAATGTGACATGTTGTATGACAAATAATGTTATAATAATATTATATTGAGATAAGTGCATTGACATCATATGCTACATCAACCAAATATATGATAACGTAAATAATTATATGACAAATAACATGACACAAGATGTGATAAATAATATTAAGATGACATCACATAATACCATCATAATAAGATTAGTGTGCTGACATCAAGATAAGGTGAGCTATGATAACATCATTATAATTTTGTGATAAATTTTTTATCACAGTTTTATGATTGATGTTTATTACAAAATTTATTAGATTTGATTATTTTATGTTTTGTAAATTAACTTATTTTAATTTATATGTGATTTATTTTATTTAATATTATATATTAAGTTATATTTAATTATAATATATATAATAATTTACAAATATTTCACAAATTAACATTTTATTAGTAATAAAAATTAAATACTACAAAAATCATTATTCATCATAAGTTATATTCTTAAACAAATTGTACAAAAATTGATCAACAAATCCTTCAACATACATTTAGCCCAATAATTATTATGAACAGTAACAAATTGTACAAAAATTGATCAACAAATCCTTCAACATACATTTAGCCCAGTAATTATTATAAACAGTAACAAATTGTACCAACATTCATAAATAATTTATATTCATCAACAAAATCTTCAAATATTCAACAATATACATAGCCCAACATTTTTTATAAGTAATAGATTGTACAAACTTTCAGCAGCATTAAATGAACCCAACCAATACTCAAAATAGCAACTGCAAATTGTTATACACTTCCATTCAAAATCAATCCTCAACTTAAAAGCAAGGTAGATAATGTAATAATCTTTTTTCTTAAAATCAAAGATGAATTACCCTTAATCAGAAAACCACTATTTGAAGGTAGATAAAAAAGAAATGACAAGAATGTGCAGACATAAGCAGGAGTTTTGCGTAATCAAAAAGTAGTTTTCATTTCATTTAATAGAGAAGCGTGAGAAGGAGCAACATGTTGCATAAATTTAGGCAAGATATGTCCATGGAACAACCACAAAAACCATAACCTAAGGTGATATAAACTTAAATTTCTTCTATTACACACACACACACAAGAAAAAGTGATCCAAACATAAAAAGAACTAAAACTAAAAATTAAAATCGATGACCTGATGCAACGGAATGCCGCTTTTGATCTCATGATGCTGAGAAGTAAAACTATGTCTTAACCATTTTCGGGTTCATTTTTATCATAAGCTGGTCGTTGTGGAAGGAGGGAGAGCCTTGCAACTGAATTTCAACCTATATAATAAAAACTACATCAAATTTTCAAATCATATTGGAATGTAATTGCGACACAGGTGAAATTAAGCAGGGAGCTATACTAGTAGATGTGTCATAAATGAGGATATATATACATATGCTAAAGTAACCACAAAATTTTGTCACATAAGAGATGGTTTGGTAGCGTCTGCCGATTCTTAGGCACTTTTCACCACTATATCATAATGGATAAATGCCAGCTGAGACAATTTTTGCTGAAACAAGAAGAAAATTCTAAACCTATATGCAATTCGAAAACTGATAATCAAATAATTAAAGCTTAACAACACACTGAAATTAAAAACTTGGTGAAGGTAATATTTTGATCCTCAAAGTTTGCTTTCAGTTTTAATGTCTTTAAAATCTGGAAAGACTAATTGATATTTCACCATCCAAATTAAAGCAACCCTGAAATAAATATCATGGTACTTGAGAAACAATTTATAAGTCCATTCAAAATTTTACTGAGCAATGAATAAAAAGAACTGAATCCCCTACTTCTGTTCACTATATGGTTGTGAGCAAATTCTGCTTGGCAGAGCTTTTGATCCCAAGCTTTGACATATGTAATAGTTAAGCACCATAGCAAGTTTGTTGAAAAACGGTTTATAACTTCTGTTTTGCCATCTGTCTGAGGGTGATAAATTGTATTGAAACTCAAATGTGTTGACCATTTTTTAGAGACTATACCAAAAGTAGCCAAGGAACCGTGTATCCAATTTGAAAAAATAGATGTAGGTAGCCCATTCAATTGGTAGACTTCACCGAAAAAAAAGCCACATTAACAGTATCAGTTGTTTTCTTGCAGAGGATAAAATGCACCATTTTGGAGAAATGGTCCACTACGACAAAAATCGAGTCATTGCCTCTTTGCGTTCTTGGTAGGCCGAGAACGAAATCCATGCTTATGTCTGTCCATAGTTGTGAAGGAATTGGCAATGGTCTGTTGCTGTCCTTTTTGAAATCTGGCATATATGGTAACGTTCCACAAATCAATTGACTTCTTGAAGGGTTGGCCAATAGTAAAACGCTTGCACTAGTTGTAATGTTCTATCACGTCCTACATGATCCTCTTCATGAAGTTCTTTAATAATTTGAAGGTGTAGGCTAAAGTTTAGAATGCAAAATTGATTGCCTCGAAAAAAGATAATTGTAGTGTAGTAGAAAATTTGATTTTTCTTTAGCATTTACTAAATTTAGGATACCGAAAAAATATGGGTCAATAGCCAACAAATCTTTGAAAGAGTCAAAGCCGAGTACCTTAAGGCTTCTATTAGTTAATAAACTACTTCGATGACTTAATGCATCTATGACTCGATTGGTTACTCCAACTTTTTGTTTGATCACAAAGGTAAATCTCTAAAAATAAGCTAGCCATGAGGCATGTCGTTCTGAAATTTTGTCTTAGTCGTAGAGGTGTTTAAGGGCATCATGATCAGTGTATAAAATGAACTTCCGCTAGAATAAATAATGCCTCTAATTTTTCATTCCTTGGACCACAATATAAAACTCACTAAAATATGCCACAGGTCTTTTCCCATGGCTGAGAATAACTATACTACCCACATTTGAGGCATCACAGTGTAACTCGAATGGTTGGGAATAGTCTGGTAGAGCTAAGACTTGTGCGGTTGTTAGGCATTATTTAATGAGCTGAAATACCTGTTCAATTTCATTACTCGACTGGAACCATTTCTTTTCCATAAAATCAGTCACTGAAACACCTATAAAAAGATGCTAACCCATGAAAACTTCAAACCTTTGTAATGGTCTTGGGGTAAGCTATTGTCTTATAACTTCAACTTTCGATTCATCCACTCTCAACCCAAATGGCATAACTAACCATTCGTATAATCCTTCTCAAGTCTTGAATGCCATTTTTCACTCGTCTCCAAGTTGAATTCTAATATGGCGGTATCCAGAGTTCAAATTTAGTTTAAAGAAATGGTGGCTCTACTGAGTTGGTCTAGTAAATCATCTAGTCAAGGAATTGGAAACTTATACCTCATGGTAATTTTATTAATTACTCAACTATCCATACATATATGCCAATATCTATATTTTTTATGTGTTAAAAGAGCCGGTATTGCATATAGGTTGAGACTCTCCCTAATGTATCCTTTGATAAACAACTCTTCCATTTATCTTCTTAGCTCCTCGTGCTTATTGGACTCATTCTATAGTGTGGTCTGTTAGGTAGTGTAGTGCTTAGTTCCAGATCAATTTGGTGCTGAATATCTTGTAAATTTGGTAATCTATTAGGAAGTTCAATAGGGAATACATCTTTAAATTTTTCAAGGGGTGCTATATGTTCTATTAGGATAGACTTTTCTACAATTATCTCATTTGCTAGTAACATATATACTTTACCCGATTCCTCCGTCTCTTTTGCAAATCTTAATAATGATAAAAGGTTGCTATCTTCCTTAGTGGGTGTTGCTCTATTACCTTTACTCAAAAGTAATATAATATTTGTTTTGTTGAAGTAGAAACTATATGCATTACTATGCCCGTCTTGGATCACCCGTTTATCATACTACCATGGTCTTCCTAATAATAGATGACACACATCTATATTTATCTCATTACATTCTACTTGATCTTTGTAATTTTTCCTGGTGGAAAAAGGAATTGTGGCTCGTTGTGAAACTGTAATCTCTCCACCTCTCTTGAGCCAAGCCAATTTATAGGGTTTGGGATGTTTATCAGTTTTATTCTGAGTTTTTTGCTGCTCAGTTGACACAATGTTTTCACAGCTACCAGCATCAATAACAAACTTGTAAACTTTTCCCAAGAGAGTGAAAAACGAATAGAATATATTATTACGTCACCAATCCTCTCTGTTATATGGGGTGTTGAGCAAAAGTTTCAAACAAGGAATAATGGGCTTGTATATCTTTTGACCAATATTTCCTCTACTGTGTCTTCACACTTGTCAAAAACTAGTTCTTCCCTAATTTTCACATTTTTCTCTTCATTTTTAGCTTCACCAAATAATGCTTTATTTCCAGTCTTTCTACAATCAACTTAGAGATGCTCAACTTCCCCACAACTAAAACATTATACTCTACTACTAGAACTAGCACCGGTTGCTCTTGGAAATTGATTGGCCTTAACAATACGCTGTTATATGGTAAAGTCTTTCATATTTAGTCCAGGCTTACTACCCTTGTTGCTATTACTACTAGTTGCTCCTAGGGATAGACCACTCAATCTCTAGAACAATTGCTTCTTAACTTGAAGTGCCCGTTAGTGAGCGGTCGAGATGTTAATAAGATCAAAGAGATTAACCATATCTTGGATTTTAATGCATAAACCCCTAATTTCATAAGCAACTAACTGATCTTCTATCTCATTGATCTCATTTCGTACCAGCAACTGATAAAATTATGTGGTATAATTATCCACCGAGCGGGCCTCTTGCTATAAATTCTAAAGTCTTTGGTACATCAGTCTATGAAAATTATAGGGTAGGAACTCTACGCGCATCTTCTTCTTCGTCTTCTCCCAGTCAACAATCTTTGGCTTTCCTAATCTAGTCTTTCTCAACTTCAACTGGTGCCACCAAGCTGCTGCTTTATTTTAAAGACATGTTACTACTAGTGCCACTTTTTTATTTTTAAGGACTTTTTCCAACTTAAAAACCTCTTCTACAATATAAAGCCAGTCTAAGAACTCTACAGGTTGTAAATTTCCATGGAATTTTGAGACTTTTATTAGCATTCATGTTTCCCAACAATGTCTTTCCTCGTTCTGACTAGGATTTTGTTGTGGGCGTTGCAGGACATCCTCCAAGTACTTTTTGTCTCATTCATTCTCTAAAGTGTGGTGGTTATGATTTTGAGGTTGTGCTTGAATTACCATTAATGCCGCAAGTTATTTCGTTATTTGCCCCATCCTCTGCTTGATTTATGTTAGGCTGTCACGTTCATAGATCTCACCTATAAGGGTTGTATTTCGTCTCCTTGGCGACATGTTGTCAAGAACAAATCTAAGTATTTCCTTTTTTTTCGCTCACTTTTATTTTTTTCTCTCTCTTTAATTAAAGAAAAAAATAGAAAGTAAAAAATTTAATACGTAATTAAATCAAATGGGCAAAGTAGTACTTACCCAAAAATAGGGTTTCAATTTTTCTCCAAATGGTGGCCATTGACGTAGCGGCAAGGTTCGGGGTTTAACGAATTGATGATGAGGAATTGATCTGCGGTGGTGGTATGGTTAGATATACAACGTCTGAGGTGGATCGTGGTGGTGGCGTGCTCGAGTTTTGTGGCTGTTTTATGCATTTTTCTGGCGATGGGTCGTGACGGTGATGGTTAAGGTTGGTCAGTTGGTGGTGTCTGACTGGATTGGTGTGAAGTGGTCGGCTGATCGGCACTTGAGGATGATACAATGGTGGTGGGCTGTGCACAATGACTTTTTCAATTGCTCCATGTGTTCTTTGTTTTATTTATTTATTTTATTTTTGTTTTTTTCCACTTGGAATGTAAAGATAAGATAGAACAAGATAGTAAAGGATTTTTGTTTTCTTTTTCATATACGAGAACTAAAGAAAACATAAAGGTTTGTATGTTTTTTTTTCAAAGATGATAGATGGTAAGAGTATTTTAGGTAATGGAATATGTGTAAGTGCGCTGTGCGTAAGGTGAATGTGCGCATTTTTATTTTTAAAATTTATTTTTACACGTCTCACATGCAAACTTAATGCAACAGAATATAAACACATCTTATTACATTAATGAGATAAAAGAAACTCATCCTTGAAATATGCTTTGAATAGTTCTAGTCCGCAACATCAAGTGAAATTGTAAAGCTAGAATGGTAGTTTTCTATCTCAATAGGATTAATTTAAAGCAACTTCTTTGCTTCCTTTTAGTCTCTCAGCCAAATGTTATATTATTAACCGTAATTCACTTCACTTTGCATACTTTAAACAAATGAAATAGGCTAGTATTTATAACCAATTTTGCTACCAATATAGCCAATTAAATTATTGTTAGTGTCTTTACTTTATAAGCATGATAAGGCAATGAATTTTGCCACTTCATTCTTTGAGAAAGAGCTTGGTGGCAAGGTTAAGATGTTGGTCATATGCTTGGCCAAATGAGTGGATAATTTATCTTTCAAAATCTATATTTAATAGACACCTCATGCTTTTATATTAAGGTTTTACATATTTAATGAGTAAGCCATTTAGCTTAAGAATTAGACACCTCTTGCTAATGAATTGATTTGCCGAATTTTGCTTATCAATTGATATATAGCTAACCCACCTTATGCTTACTAACTTAAGTATGACAAAATAAAAGCATTTAACTTAATCAAATGAATAAGTGTTGGCTAAATATGTTTCTTATTAGGTGACAAATGAATTGCCATTCACAAGCCATGTGTCATACTATTACAAATTAATGGCATGACATGTGGCATTAAATAGATAAAGTGGCAAGTCCCACTTATCATTATCTTGAGTTTAACACCTAAACTCTATCAACTTCTTGAAAGACCCTAAAATAATTCATGTTTTTAAGATTTTTCTAGATCAAACTATTTGACCTGGTGCGTTACCCTCGTACTCAATGAGTACACTTTATATAGTGAAACTCTCTAGGTTCACACTCGTTTGTCTTATGAAACTTTTCTATAACTTAATAAATGATGCCCTACGCACACGTTATGAAACTCTTCTGTAACTCAATAAATGATGCCCTATGGTGTGTTGAACCATACAAGTTGAGGTTAATACATATTTGTATAATTCCTTCATCATTAATATCCTGGAAGAGTTGAGACATGGGTCATCATGTTAAGTCTCTATATGTTCAACCACAAAATTATCTCTAATTAATATTTCTATAAATAATATCAGCAAATATTTTTTCACTATTGTTTATCCCACAGGAAACGTTTTTTAAGTGCATTGCTTATGGCCATAAGACTTTTTGAAATACAATATTAGATTATCAGGATATACAACTCACCCATATAAACTGATGGATCACATATCTACACACACCTGACTCCATAAGCATCAAATCATACCTAGCTATACCCAGCGGTTAGACTGTAAAAGCTCACTTATAAACTCATCGTGGTGCTCAGGTCAATGGACCATAAATACTGCTTAACTCAAGAGAACCCTCAATTAACCACTTTATAGGGTATCTATTAAAAGTTCTCATTCAGTATGTTCAGTATCCAGTCCTAATTAAATACCCGCATATTTATATGAGCTTCCAATAAGTTCATAGGTTGCTAGACTAACCATCTAGACCATTAAAATATAGACATACATTGATCTATATTAAATAAAGTTTTCACCAACAAACTCGTATCAATGAAAATAGATCAAAAATATAGTGTTGGAGAACATACTTGCATAATGATATTTCTTAGAACTATTTACAACTCTTTGTAACTATATCATTGCTAATTACCTTTGGGTCTTTGTCCCATTTCAGACAAGACTCTAACTCTTTAAATTTTGCTAACTCTTATAACCTGTAACTCTTAACCTTAGTCTAAACTCCTTCATATCATATAATGTCTGAAATGTTACAAATATTTTACCATATATATATATATATTTAATATTAACAATTTTATTCGTAATGCTTATTCTATAAATATTAAATAATTAATATTCATATAATATTAGAATGGCACGTAAGCACTATTTTGAACAGTGTGTACTGGCCTTGAAAGTACATCTAGCATAATAATAGATATAATCTGGCTCTAATACCAATTGGCACAACGGTCCTATAACTAACCTCCTATCATCTCATGATTCACTCAGAATACTAGAAAATAGGCTTCAAATACTCATTGATTCTTTAAAGAATACGGAGAATTTGAGAATTGTGAGAAAAGCTTCTCTGCTAGAAAATTTCATTTAACACTTAATTTGAATGAACAATTTATATGAAAATTTGTAGAAAATATAGTCTATAAAAAGATAAAGTCCTAGTTAGAATAGCTATCTTATTCCTATCTAAAATATAACTGATAATCATAATCACAATACTAATAATGTAATATGAATAGGATTTAAATTAGAAACAAACCATAAAACTATAGTTATCTTGATGGAGTTATAATTAGGATAGACTTGGACTTCTTTAAACATGTGTTGCATTAGAGATTAGTAGATGATCAAATAAAATTATATTTGCACATCTTTGTCAAGTGTGTTGCTAAATGAACCACTACTGTATGTATCAGTTATATTATTAAAGTAACTACCTCCTTGAACATTTCATCTTTTGGATACCATACATAGCGGCTCACAAAGTAACTTAAGTGCATCTACAACTAGAATAAACCTTGCCTGTAGCTAAAAAGAAAAGATTATTTATTACAAATAACTATTGTATGACAATCACACAATTACATAGTAGAATGGGAAATAAATTTCCTAAGCAATAAACACATTGAAAATTAAATCTTATTACAATAACACTTTCAGAAAAATTACCTTGAAGCCTTTAGAACATTTTCTTTACTTGGAGTCCACATTAAAGGGTTCTCATTTACAATTCTAGGTTTCAACATTGTGGGTTTGAAACTCTAGAATGGAGCATTCTTTGAAACATTTCTAGCAACAATTCCTCCAGAATCAGTTCAACACTTTAAACATTTTCTCTATTTTGTTGAATATGGAAATAAGGACTTAATTGAAAAACTTTTAAAGTTTAACTTATATATGGCTTGAAAATGTAGACCTAAATGCATAACTTGTAAAGTTTGTAAAGCTTGCCCAATATGCCTTTAACACTTGTCCTTCATGCATCCCATGCATGAAGATAAGTATCACACAAAACTTGACACTTGTTACACATTTATACTATGCATGTGACACATGTCACTCATGCATAGACCATTATGCCATGTGTTATTTTTATATTAGCTAACCTTTCTAACTAATAAATATTTGTTTAACGTTTAATTGGGTTTGTTACTTTAATGCTAAATGAGTACACTTCATATTGTAAAATTCTCTAAGTTTGCACCCATTTGTCTTATGGAATATTTTCACAAGTTCGGAATAATTCCCCGTACACATGTTAAGGATATTCCAGAACAGAGTGTTAAACCATACAATTTGAGGTCGACCATATTCGTATAATCCTTCTGTCACTTATATCTTGGAAGAGAAGAGATATAGATCATGACTGTCAAATCTCTATATGCTCAACCGTGAATTTATCTCTAGATTTTTATTTTCAAAAATAATATCTGTAAACGCCTTTGTGATATTGTTTAACCTTGCAAAAATATTGTCTAGGTTTCTACTTTTGGCCAAAAGACTTCTTGAAATACAATTCTTAGAGCATTAGGATATACAACTCAACAGTATGAGCTGACGGATCCCACATCTATACACACTGAACTCCATGAGCATTAGGCCATACCCAACGATACCTAAAGGTAGACTGTGAAAGGTTTCCAAGATGCATGGAACCAAAGTATGATGGATCACCCACAAGCCCATCGTGGTACTCAGGTTAAAGGACCATAAATACTACTCAACTCGAGAAGACCTTTTATTGACGACTTTATAGGATGTCTATTGGAGGTTCTCGTGAGTCTGTTCGGTACCCAGTCCTTATTGAATACTTGTATGCCTATACGAGTTTTAGCTAAGTCTATGGTCTACTAAAACTAACCATCTAGAAAATCCAGATATAGACATATATTGGTCTGAAAAGAATACCAATCAACCCATGTCAGCAACTATAGATCAAGAATAATGTCTTTCAGAACATACTGTATAATGGCATTTCTTAGCACCATTTACAACTCCATACAACTATGTCATTACTAATATATTTGAGTATTTATCATTGTTTTAGATAAGTTTTTAACTCTTAGATATAAACTTTTTTAGATAAGATCTAAACTCTTTTAAATTTACAATATCTGAAATGTTACCAGCTTCTTATCATATAATTATGTATTAATGATTCTTATCAAAATGATTATTGTTTATCAAAATGGCACGTAAGCACCATCTCCACAAATGCAATACTAAAAATGTTTTAATTATAACATCAAAAAGGTAATAAGCTTAAAATTAAAGGAACTTTTATCTTGCAAGCGTGTCCTAGTTGATATTCTTAAAAAAGGATATTTCTTCACCTGTTAGAAAATTCTGCATAGTTACTTAAGTTATGCTAAAATTGTACATAAGTATTTGTTAGTAATTGTTAACAATTTAACTCTTTGGCTCTAGTGGCAACTAGTCTTTGAACTGAATTTTCAATTAATAATCTAAAATAAGATGGAAACATTAGTTGTTCAATTAATTCAAAGTAAGCAAATTCTTTATTCTTAATCAATAAGGTGACCTTAATCACCAAAATAACTTGCGTATCATATAAGTTATAATTCCAACAGGTGCAAGAAATTACCACATAAATGAAAAAAATGATTCTCTTTAAATATGGACATATAAAAATTTGCTTACAAGACATGATTGAAAATAGCTTTGCAAGTTCAACAGACATAATTTACACAAATATCTTTCATAAATCTTACTTGTTAATTAAATCATAAGCCTCAATGCTCAGCTTCTCTGGTACCCTAGGCTATGGTATACATCTATTCATTATATCGTCATAAACTTGTTGCATGCAACAGGACACACTAGTTAATGATGATAGGCTGTAACAAAAAAAAAATGAAATTGTATAAAACTAGAAACATATTTACTTTAAAAGGTAGTAAAAAATTCAATTACAATTTGCAAATAACAATGTAACCAAAAATAAAAAGGAACTGCTATTTGAAATCATTTAATTAAGGATACTTATATTTTGATTGCCTACCTGAGGAGTTTCTGCATTAAATGGGTGAATACCTATCAGCAGCTCAAAATGAATAACATCCACAGACCACCAATTTGTAAAAACCTTAACAGATTCATCGGATCTAGCATCGCGCTAAATGACATTGTTGTCCCTTTCGAAGAATTAAAGGAAGAGGCGAATCGTGAGGGCTTTTTATTAACTTTTACCTTCTTCCTCTTCTTAATTAAGTTGCGTCGAGTAAAATGCTAGAGTCTTCCAAATACCCAGGTAATATTTTGAGATTTTCAAAGTAAAAAAGTGAAACAAGAGTCTAAGAGCACCCATATACTAAAATAGCATCCTATTGATTGCTTGATAAACACTCCCACACATTACATTCGAATTCTTTTCCTCTTGCTGACTTGAGCATCGAATTATTTTTTCTTGCAGAAGGATGACCTTATCTCTAAAAAGTATTCTTGGAACCAACCAAACACTAAATGTGTTGCTATTCTTATAGATATTTCAAAGGTTTAAGGGCATGGAAGTACATTCTCGAGATTCTCAGAAACTGGGAACTTTAGCTACAAAAATAGATATATGTTTGCAATAGATGAAAGACCAATCACTCATGTACCTTTAACCTTTAGGCTGGTTTATGAAGGTTAAATGAGAATAAAAAAAGAGAGTGAGTTAGAAAAAGGAAGAGTGGTTGGACATGAAAAAGATAGTAATAAGAAAGAGAGAGGCCAAAAGCAAAAAGAAGAAAAGCACGAGTAAAAAAAAAATAATGAGGGTTCATTGAAGAGTAATAAAAGAAAATAAGTGAGCATATATATTAAAGAGAGTGAAATCAAGCATGCGTTCTTCTAAAAATAGCTTTTGATTGTACTTATATACAAAGAAGTTTTTTTAATAATCACAAACTTAACATTTCTTTACCTAGTGTTACTGTTTCTCTTTTACAAGAGTTTGAATATATATTCCTTGAAGATGTTTCAAATGGTTTACCACTCTTAACTTTATCCTTAATGCTACAATTCCAAATAGATTTACTTCTAGAAGTAATCTTGAAGAGACAAATGAGCTTCAAATGTAGGTTAAAGAGCTTATGAAAAAGGGACATGTGAGAGAAAACATGAGTCCATGTGTGGTTTCTATTTTACTTGTGCCTAATAAAGATGGATTATGAAGAATGTGTGTCGATTATCGAGCAGTGATACAAATTCATTGTAAGTATAAACATCTCATTCCTAGATTTTAATGATATGCTTGATGAATTGTATAGTTCTTATATATTTCTAGATTGATTTAAATAGTGGATATCATCAAATTAGAATAAGTGAAGGTAATGAGTGAAAAACAGCCTTAAAAGCAAAATATTGTTTATATAAATGGTTAGTTATGCTTTTTAGTTAACTAATGCCCCCAGGGGAGTGGTCAGGTAGTTGTTAGGCATTTGTGCCATGTTGTCACCCAGTTTCGATCCTAAGGGAGGTAAAGGGGTAAAAAAAACCCTTTGTACTTTGGTACACCCCTTACCTTTTAAAAGAAAAAAAAACTAATGCATATAGTACTTTTAATAGACATATGAATCATGTTTTGCGAGCTTTTATCAGTAAATTTATGGTTGTTTACTTTGATGATATTCTCGTTTATAGTAAGAGATTATATTAACACATTGAGCATTTGCGAAGTATGTTAGATGTTTTAAGAAAAGAAAAGTTGTTTGCTAATCTTAAGAAATATTTCTTTTGAATAGATTAGATTGTATTTCTTGGTTATATTGTTAGCTCTAAAGGAATTAAGGTCAATGAAGAGAAGGTTAAGGCTATAAAAGATTAACCTACCCATAGGAATGTAAGTGAGGTGCGAAATTTTCATGGATTAATTAGTTTTATAGGAGATTTGTTAAAAAGTTTAGCACCATAGCCGCACCACTAACTGAAGTTGTTAAAAAAAATGTACATTTTAAGTGGGATATTGAGCAAGAAAGAGCTTTTAATTTGATTAAGCAAAAGTAGAGTTCTGCACCATTACTTGCTTTACTTGATTTGTTTTTATAATTTTAAGATTGATTATGATGCTTTAAGTATAGGTATTAGAGCTATTTTGGTGCAAGAGAAGCATTTCATTTCCTGTTTTATTAAAAAATTAAATGGGGCATCCTAAACTATCCAACTTGTGACAAATGAGTTATATATATTAGTAAAAGCTTTAGAGGCTTGACAATATCATCTTTCGCCTAAGTATTTCATGATTCATACTGGCCATGAACCATTTAAGCATTTGCAATGACAAGGTAAATTGAATAAACGACATATTGGGTGGATAGAGTTTATTGAAATGTTTCTATATGTGATCAAGTATAAGCAAGGTAAGAAAAATGAGATGGTTAATGCATTATCTCATAGGTATGTACTTATCTTTACTTTGAATGCAAAATTATTAAGATTTAAGTACATTAAAGAATTATATGCTAACGATCCTGATTTTGCTTATGTATTTAATGCATGTGAGAAAGTTGCATTTGGAAAGTTTTATAGGCATGATGGGTTTTTATTTAGAGAAAATAAATTATGTATACCTAACAATATGTGTAGAGAACTACTTGAGCATGAGGCCATATAGGTAGTTTAATGGGTCATTTTGGCATCAAGGAAACTCTAGATGTTTTAAATGATCACATTTTTGCCCATATTGTTGAGTGTTGATTTATATAGGGTGCATACATATGATATATGTATTCATCATTCAAAATATACATATCTCACATATAAATGTGCACAGCGGAGGTATAAAATTTTATAATGAACACAAATTGTTGAAATTATACAATTTAATTACAAGAATTGAGAATATAAACCTTTGAACCTTTTGGATTAATTTTGCTTAAAGTCCACTTGAAATGAAAACGTTGTCAATTCTAAAAATCAACAATGGTGAGATTGATTGTCTAAAATAGCAGCAAGTAATCCAGCAATTAGTTTAACACTTAAACTAATTAGATTAACTCTTAATCTAATTAAATTAATTTATTTTTACCATTAATCAACACTTGAACAATTAAATCAATCAATTTAGTTAATACAATAAGTAACCTAAATGAAAGTAGATGAAGAGTTAATAATTTCAACACTTGAAATTGAAAACCAAGAACAACTTTCTTTCTCTCTTTTTCACCAAAAAAAAAAAATGACCGGCCACTAATTGTAAAATTAAAACTTAACTTAATTTTTTATATTTCATTTTATCTTATATATTTAATAAGTTAACTAAATCCAAATGTTAACATTTAACATTAGTTTAGTTTAATTTTAATTAACCAAAGTTAACCATTAACTTTAGTTAACTCAGATATTTAGTTAACCTAAACTTAGTTAATTATTAACTTAGGTTAAGTTAAATAATATTTAATTATTAAATACAATATCTTAATTTAATAATCAAATATCAAATATCTAAATTTAACCTAAACCTTAGGATAACAATTAACCAATGTTAAGTTAAATAAAATATATTGATTATTTAATAATTAAAAAATCAATTAAGTAAAATTACATTTATGCCATTACTAGGTTACCAAGTTAACTCTAAATGGGTTCCACCTTAACCATATATTTTAGTTAACTTAATCATAGTAAATTTATTAGATTTTACTGTATTGAACTATTCAATATAGTATGCTGTCCAAGTGCACAACGAGTACATCTCATATTGGGACTCTTTAGATCCACACCCGATTTGTCAAATGAAACTATTCTATAAGTCCGTGAGCGATACCCCACGCATACATCACAGATAATACAAATTAACGCGTTAGACCAAACATGTTAAGGTTACTACATATTCGTATAATCCTTCCATTATTATACCCTAGATGGGCGAGATATAGATCATCACTAGGGGTGGGCAAAAAACCGAAAAACCGAACCGGACCCGAAAAATCAAACCGAATTGGTCGGTTCGGTTCGGTTTTCTCTTGGTCGGTTTGGTTTTCGGTTTTTTATTTTAAAAACCGAAAAAACCGAATTTAAAAAAAAAATTAAAAAATTAAAAAAAAATTAAAAAAAATTAAAAAAAATTAAAAAAAAATTAAAAAAAATTAAAAAAAAATTAAAAAAAATTGAAAAACCGAACCGAACCGAACCGAACCGACCCAAACCAAACCAAACCGAACAAAAAATAAGCCTAAATTAAATTTATTTTACCCAAACCGAACCGAAAAACCAAAAACCGAACCGAACCGAACCGGTTCGGTTCGGTTCGGTTTTTTATTTTTCGGTTCGGTTTTCGGTTTTATTTTTCAAAAACCGACCGGCTCGGTTCGGTTTTCGGTTCACACTAAAAATCGAACCGAACCGGATTTGCCCACCCCTAATCATCACCATCAAATCCATATTAATTAATCCATAAATTTATCTGTAGATTCGTATTTTATTGAACAATATACCCAAACACTTTTGCAATATCATTCAACGCTATGGAGAACTCTTTTCTTGGGTTCATTGCTTATGGCTATAAGACTTTATAAGATACAATTTTATAGTATTGGATATACAACCCACCTATGTGAGTTAGCGGATCTCGTATCTATGCACACTGAATTCCATAAGCATCGGACCACACCTAGCGACACGTAGCAGTCAGACAATGAAAGGTCTCTAACATACGTAGAACTAAAGCATGATAAATCACACACAAGTCCTCTGTGGCACTCAAGTCAAAAGATCATAAATACTACTAAACTTGAAAGGACCTTCATTTGACGGATTTATAGGATATCTATAGGGGTAATTGTGAGTCTGTTCAATATCCAGTCCGTACCGAATACCTACATGTCTATATGAGCTTCTACTAAATTCATGGTTAGCTAAAAATAATTATCTATACAATACAAATATAGACATATACTGATCTATATAATGGCGATTCACCAATAGAACCTCATTGGTGAACATAGATCATGAACACTATATTTTGACAACATACGTACATAATGACATTTCCTAACACCTATTGCAACGCTTTACAAATATGTCATTACAAGTAGACTCTCAGGTTTATATCCCATTATAGACAAGGTTTTAACTCTTTAAAAATCGCTGACTCTCATAACCTGCTAACTCTTAGCAGCGTTAACTCTTAGCATTTATAACTCTTAGCACTGCTAACTCTTAACTTTGGTCTAAACTCCTTTAAACCAAATTTGAACTCCATCAGATCATACAATGTCTATAGTGTTACTAGCTTTAGTACCATTTAATAAAGGTTATTAGGAATTTAATAAAATATTCATTGTATAAATATTACAAAATAAATATTTATACAAATAAGGATGACACGTAAGTATAAACCTTAACAAACACCTACTTGCTCTAGTGTCATTCATATTGGTATCTAATGGCCATTGGCTCCACGTGATTCTCAAATACCTTTAGAGTTAAGGCCTTAATAAGTGGATACACTATATTATTTATAGAGTCTACTCTATAAATAATTATATATCCTATAGCTAAGATATTTCTAATTATGTGATATTTACTCTCTACGTGTTTAAATCTCTGATGTGCTTTTGGCTCTTTTGCTTGTGTAATGGCTCTATTATTCTCGTAAAATAATGGGATAGGATCTTTTAAACTTGAAACTATTTTGAGCTTAGAGACAAACTTACATATTCACACTGCTTCTTTCGCTACTTTAGAGGCATCTATGTATTCTACCTCAATGGTAGAATCAGCTGTGGATCTTTGTTCAGTGTTTTTCTAACTCACTACAATGCTATTGAGAATGACCATATACCCAGATGTAGCCAGATCTAGAAACTTGTTCTTTGTACCCTTAAGGTATTTTAGGACATGTTTGACTGCCATCCAATGGTTGTCATTTGAATCAGACTGATACCTGCTAGTAATACTTACAGACATATTGATGTCAGGTCTTGTGTACATTATACTATACATCAAGCTTCCAACATTTGATGCATTCGTTAGATATTTTAACTCTTCCATCTTTTGTCTGAGGAGACATATTGCTCAAAAGATGAATGCCATGTTTGAACGGTACACTATTTGTCTTACAATTAGTGAAATTGTACATTTCTAAGATACTATTAATATATAATGATTGACAGAGTCCAATCAACTTTCTACCTCTATCTCTATAGAGCTTTATACCTAGTAATAAGGAGGTCAATCTTAAATCTTTCATAGAGAAGTTCTTACTCAGATAACTATTGACTGAATATAATATACAAATATCATTCCCAATGATAAGTATATCATATATACAGAGAATTAAGAAAATTATCATGCTCCTACTAACCTTTCTGTATACACAAACTTCTTCTTCATTTGTTTTTTAAACCAAACCCTCTGATTACTTTATAAAAATAAAGATTCTAGATTTGAAAGGCCTACTTAAGTCCATAAATGGACTTCTTCAGTTTGTATATTAGACCGGAGGTTAAGGTGGATGCAAAACCTTCAAGTTGTTCTATGTATATCCCTTTTTCAAGATATTCATTTAGGAACGCCATCTTTACATCTATCTTCCATATCTTATAGTCATAGTATGCAGTAAATGCTAGTAATATTTGAATTGACTTAAACATCAATACTATTGCAAAGGTTTCCTCATAATCGATCTTAGATCGCTGAGTATAACCTTTAGCAATCAGTTGGGTTTTAAAGGTTTCAACCTTCTCTTCGGGCCCATGCTTCCATTTATAAATCCATTTATAACTGATAAGAACTATTCTTTTGGAAAGCTGAACCAAGTTCTAGACTTAATTCTGATGCATAGAGTCAATTTTGGATTTCATGACATCTTGCCATTTTCTCGAGTCGATGTTCAATATTGCCTCCCTATAGGCTAAAGGATTGTTTTTTTCAATTAAGAAAACTCCAAGCGCACCTTCAAGCATTTGACCATATCTGGCAAGTGGCCTAGACATCGTTTTATTCATGCGTAGGGGATATTTTAAAGGTATTCTATTTGATTGAGGTTGAGTTTCCATCGGTGGTTCATTATGGTTCTGATTTACTTATGATTCATGGGAAACTATTTCTCAAGAAAGTGACATTGTGAGTGATGATCACATTTCATTATTCAGGATCATAGAATTGGTATCCCATTGAATTCTTGGGATACTTGATGAACTGATACTTGTTGACAAAGTATGAGTAAATCTTACTTGTATTTCATCTAACAAATGTACACTAATTTATAGGGAAAAAAAACTAACCTAAGTCTTAATTACAAAGAATACATAGCTGTAATACATGGTTGAAATGAGCTGTAATACACAACTATAATAAGCTGTAATAAGCTGTAATACACAGCTAAAATAAGCTGTAATACACAGCTGAAATAAGCTGTAATACACAGCTGAAATAAGCTGTAATACATAGCTATAATAAGCTGAAAAATCTGCAAACCAAAACCATAATAGTTGACTATAACACTCTCCCTCAAGCTGGTGAGTGGATATTTTCCATTCCTAGCTTGCCAACAATAGATTGGAAAGCAAAACCATTTAATATTTTAGTTAATACATCTGCAAGTTGACCTTCAGTTAACACAAATGAAGTACAAATCATTCTACTCTCTAACTTCTCCTTTATAAAATGTCTATCTACTTTCACATGCTTGGCGCGGTCATGTTGTACTGGATTATATGCGAGATTAATTGCTGACTTATTATCACAATATAGTTTCATAAGTTCTTCGCACGCAATCTTCAAATCTTCCAAGATTATTTTCAACCATAGAAGTTCACAAACTCCTAATGCCATTGCTCTGAACTCAGCTTCTGCACTTGATCTTGCTACCATATTTTGCTTCTTGCTTCTCTACGTTACAAGATTGCCTCTAAGGAATTTGGAATAGTAATAGTGTTGAGGTGGATAAGAAAATTTTTATAACCACTAGACAACTTTTCATCGGATACAAAGTGAGACAATAGATATACAGGTCATTAGGTACATTTTTTAATCCCCTTTCTAATTGCAATAGGAAGATCATCATCATTAACAACAATAGGCACATTACTATCATAATCCTCAGAGTTAGGAGTTACCTCAACATTATCAGTACTAGAAATTGGTTCTAAATCAAGAACTTGCATTAGTTGAACAACAGGTTCTTTCCTTCTTGAATATACCTGCAATGGGTATATAGTACTTTGAATCTGTTTATCATTTGCCACTTGACTAGGGTCAGATATAGATGATGATTTATTTGGTAAAGGAACCAAATTATGATTTTATAAGAATGAGGAGTATGAAAGATCAAATAAAAATAAATCGCCATCCTTATCTTCCATAAATGTTGTCTCCCCCTGAAGACAAGAGTTTGAAAAGTAATTTTTATTTTCAACGAAGGTTACATCGACAGAGACAAAGAATCATTTTGTCGGAGGATGATAACACTTATACCCTTTCTATGTAGAAGAATACCTAACAAAAATATACTTAAAAGCCATTAGATTAAGTTTCCCACAGTTATTCGAATGAATATGAACAAATGACACACCCAAAAATCCTAGGAATCAGGTGATTAGTCATTTTGAAGTCGGGGTAAAATTTTAAAAATAGTTGCATGGGGCTGTTATAATCAAAAAATTTAGAGGGTAATCTATTAATCAGATGTGTAGCGGTTAAGACAGTTTCCCCCCAATAAATCTTTGGAACATTTTTTTGGAAAAGAAAAACTCGAGTAACTGCTAGAAGATGACCATTTTTCCTTTCTGCCACTCTATTTTGTTGTGGTGTGTTGACACATGAGAACTCATGAATGATTCCTTTTTCTTTGAAGAATGGTGACAATACTTGATTAAAATATTCCCTAGTATTATCAAACTGAACTCTTTTTATCCCAACTCCAAATTGATTTTTTACCATATGGAAAAAATTATGAAATGTGGAACTAACATTTGATTTTTGTTTTAAAAAACAAATCCATGACACTCGAGTGCAGTCATCAATAAATGAGACAAACCAACGAGCTTCAGAGATATTATGAAAAGTAGAAGGTCCCCAAACATTGCTATGAATTAGAGTAAAAGGTTTTAAAGCTCTTGTATTACTAATTAGAAATGATGCACGTTTATGTTTTGCAAGTTCACAATGGAACATACTTAAATCAAATCCTTTAAATAAATCAGAAAACATTATTTTAAGAATACTGAAAGAAGGATGACCAAGACGAAAATGATATAACCATATCTTATCTTTATTGGCAAGAGAAGACTTAGAAAGCAGAGACAACGAAATCGGATCCTTAGTATTATTTTGCCCACTAGATTCCTTAAGAAAGTAGAGCTTATTCTTCTCCTTAGCAAGTGTAATCATCGTCCCTGTTTTCTGGTCTTGAAATTTACAAAGTGCAGAAGAAAAGGTTACAAAATAGTTCAAATCCTTTGTAAGTTTAGGAATTAAAACTAGATTAGTAGACAATTTTGGCACATGTAGAACATTTTTTAAAACAAGGTTCTGATTTATAACTACATCTTTTGACCAGCAACTGTAACTAATGTTCCATCAACAATAGTAATTTTCTTATTACTAGGACAAGGACTATAAGATATAAACTCATAAGAAGATTGGGTCATATGATCTGTAGCCCCAGACTCTGCTATCCAAGTTCCTTTTGTGATTGACACATTAAGTGCAAAGGGCTTAAAATTACCTGAAAAAGCTAAGGAGTAAGTACCTGCACCACCCATAGGTTTCCCTAATATCCTCATAAAATATTGCAACTTCTCAATATCTTTTTTATTGAACTTAGATCTCTCTTGAGAGAATTCTTTTATACTTTTAGATTGTGTCGAGGTCAAATGTGCCAGTCCTTGACTTGCTTCCTGATTACACTTTGCTGTCCAAAATGTATTTTGAGCATTTAAAGGCTTACCATAGAGTTTCCAGCACCTTTCCTTGCTATGTCACGGCTTCTTACAGTAGGTGCACCATAAAGAGTCTTTTTTACCTTCTCTAAGTCCTTATAACAGTCCTACTTTGCTTGAACAAGCATTTGACTATTATTGATCTGATTTCACAGCTTTTGTAACTAAAGCTGAACTTTTTATCAGATTATAATCTTACTGATTAGTAGATTCTAAAATCTCAAGTATGATTTTAGACATAAGTGGAAGAAAAAAAAAATCTAGGCGTAGGAAGACTAATTTTGAGAGAAAAAAATGGTTTTGAAAAATATGGCAAATGAGGCCTTAAAAGAACCAGAAGAATGAAATAAAATGGCAATTTAGGCCAGAAAAAAAAAGAATATAAACCTATAGTGACCCAACTTATACGTATTGACAAGATGAACCATTTAAAATATTAACTCTTAATATAATAATATTCAATATGATTAAGAGTGATTTTAAATACAAGCTCTCATCACATGAGAAGGTTATTCTCAATCAATTATTTATTTCTGTGCAAAAAAAACTAACCCTCATGAGTGAGGCGCCCATTGTGGTTACCAATACAAAATAATAATAACCTCAGTTTATTATGCAGATTAATAACTTTTTTTTACTATATCTTATAAACCCTATACATGAAAAGAAAAATGTACTCAATTTTTAGAGTCCACGTCGCGGTGTTGGCATACCAATACTACAGCATTCGAAGTCCTAGCCCTCCATACCAAGGCGATGATTATTTAGCGCTGCAGAGCTTGGGCTTCAAAAGCCTTAGTGCTGCAGCGCTGGAAAAATGCCTCTAGAGCTACGGTGCCAAGTATGAACATTGCGGCGCTGGGGCTTGGAAGCCCCAATGCTGCGACGTTCATCATGAACCCTGCAGCATTGAACATGAATGCTACAGCATTCCAGCTATTGTTTTCACCGATTTTACATTTTCAACACTTAAAATGCACTATCATAGCCCTGGAACTTGTTCACAACTTAGCCAACATTTAGCCGACACTAAAAACACCCAAAACAACTCGAAATTATTATGATATAACTTGTTGAGTGTTGATTTATATAGGGTTTATGCATATGGCATATGTGTCCATCATTCAAAATATTTTTTATCCCATACATATATGGGCACCATGGAGGTATAAAATTTTATAATGAACAAAAATTGTTCAAAATAAACAATTTTAACTACAAGAATTGAGAATATAAACCTTTGAAGCCTTTGCATTAATTTTGTTTAAAGTCCACCTGAAATGAAAACGTTGTCAATTCTAGCAATCAACAATGGTGGGGTTGATTGTTTAGAATAACAACAAGTAATTCAGCAATTAGTTTAACACTTAAACTAATTAGATTAACTCTTAATCTAATTAAATTAATTTATTTTTACCATTGATCAACACTTGAACAATTAAAAAAAATTAATTTAGTTAATACAATAAGTAGCTTAAATGAAAGTAGATGAAGAGTTAATAATTTCACCACTTGAAATTGAAAACCAAGAACAAGTTTCTTTCTTTTTGTTTCACCAAAACATTGACCAGTCACTTCCAATTGTAAAACTAAAACTTATTTTTTTTATTTCATTTTCTAATTGTTAAACTAAAACTTAACTTATTTTTTGATTTCATTTTATCTTATATATTTAATAAGTTAAGTAAACCCATATGTTAACATTTAACATTAGTTTAGTTTTTTTCTAGTTAACCAATGTTAACCGTTAACTTTAGTTAACTTAACCCTAGTTAACTATTAACTTATGTTAAGTTAAATAATATTTAATTATGAAATAAAATATCTTAATTCAATAATAAAATATCAAATATCTAAATTTAACCTAATCCTTAGGTTAATAATTAATCAAGGTTAAGTTAAATAAAACATCTTGATTATTTAATAAATAAATAATCAATTAAGTGAAATTATATTTATGCCCTTACTAGGTTACCAAGTTAACTTTAAATGGGTTCCACCTTAACTATATACTTCAGTTAACTTAATCATAGTAAATTTGTTAGATTTTACTGTATTGAACTATTTAATGCAATACGCTGCCCAAGTGCACAACAAGTATATTTCATATTGGGACTTCTTAGGTTCACGCCCGATTCATTAAATAAAACTATAAGTCCGTGAGTGATACCTCACGCACACGTTATGGACATTACAAATCAATGTGTTAGATCATACATGTTGCGGTTATTATCTATTCGTATAATCCTTCCATCATTATACCTTGGATGGGCAGGATATAGATCATCACCATTAAATTTTCATTAACTTATCTCCAGATTTGTATCTTAATGAACAATTATGCAAACACTTTTACTGTATCGTTCAATGCTATGGAAAATCTATTTTTCAGGGTTCATTACTTATGACCATAAGACTTTATAAGATAAAATCTTGAAGTATCAGATATACAACCCACCTATGTGAGCTGACGGATCCCGTATCTGTGCATGTCAAACTTTATGAGCATCAGACCATATCCAACAACACGTAGTAGTCAGACCATGAAAGGTCTCTAATATACATGAAACCAAAGCATGGTAGATCACTCATAAGCTCACCGTTGCACTTAGGTTAAAGGACCATGAATACTACTCAACTCAAGAGGACCTCAATTTGACGGATTTATAGGATATCTATCGGGGTCCTTGTTGTATATTTTGTATGTATTTACTTTTAACACAAGTGCATGTTATCATAACAAGTAATATATGATGAGAAATCCCACGAGGAATTGTTATCACTACTTGCTAAGTACTAAAATTGTGTCCTCCTACTATTAATCAAACTATTGGCAATTCAATGATTTTGATATCTAAACTAACTAAATAAAAATAGTAATTACAAGAATTGAGCAAAGAGAATAAACGTGATAGCACCAATACTCAAATGCCTAGAATTATAATAATCTCTTAATACTTCATTTGAATCTAATTACTCCCATTGAAACTATCAATATGAATTGTTAACCAAAACTCTAATATCCTCACAAGCCTCTTTCAAGGGTTAAGTAAGTATATCTCATTCAATCAATTATCAACATTCCTATGATAATCAAATTGAAATAAGATTCATTAAATTCAAGTTCTCTAAATGGTCATATACCCCATATGAGTATATTCTTATCTCATATGAAACTCATGTTGTTACACAATGATCATACATCAATCTATTCATGGCCAACATAAAATTCATTTTTCCAAGTTCATTAAGGTTTCTAAATCAATCTAATACATTGTCATGTAATTAGAAGTATTAAGCATAGAATAAATTGAACAATTTAATACTAACATTATGAATAAGGGAAAATAATCAATCCAAGCTACATATTGAGTTTACATTGTAATTCTAACAATAACATTTAGTTTATAATTGTAAACATAAGTTCAAAGCATCTAACAATATCATTATACATATTAGAATCAACAACAAGTACAAAATTGAAGAAAAGAGAAAATGTTTCCTAATATAACAATGAAGTTCTTTTTTCAATATGCAGAATTTCTTCTTTTTGTTGTTGATTCTTTCTTCTAAGATCCAAATGATCTGTTAATTTTGTACCCTCTACTGCCCAACATATTTTTGGCTCAATAGTGAGTGTTTATATAGGTTCAAGGTTGCAAAAATTGGATAACATTGCCCTTAAAGAGTGCTCAGCATCCAGTGCAGCGGCATTGAGATTCAATGCCATGACGCTGGAGCTACTGATTTGAATGCCGTAACCAATGCCGTAACCAATGCCTCGACGTGCACTGTAGTGGATGAATAGTAACTCATATGCATTGTTCATGTACTGTAGCAATATCATTGTTCATTTGCACTATTCCCATCACTATTCGCATTTTGAGCATTTTGGTCCCTCCTCGGATTCTCATTTCAAATAACTCCGTTTGCATCCAGTTTTCAGTATTTTTGCATCGATAGTTCTTAGACCAATAAAACAACATTAATATGCATAAATGGCCAAATTATTGGGATAAATTGAATAAACCTTAAGTTTAGAAAGGTAAAAATTGTATATAATTACGCCCTATCAATCTTCGTGAGTCTGTTCAGTATCCAGTCTTGACTAAATACCTATATGTCTATACGAGCTTCCACTAAGCTCATGGTCAGCTAAGAACAATCATTTGTATAATACGAATATAAACATATACTGGTCTATATAACGGTGATTCACCAATGGATCCGCATAGGTGAACATAGATCAGGAACGCTATGTTTTAAGAACATACTTATATAATGATATTTTATAGCACATATTACAACTCTTTACAACTATGTCATTACAAGTAGACTCTCAAGTCTATGTGTCATTATACACAAGGTTCTAACTCTTTAGAACTCGTTGACTTTTATAACCTACTAACTCTTAGCAGTGATAACTCTTAGCATTTATAACTCTCAGCGTTGCTAACTCTTAGCCCTGGTCTAAACTCTTTTAAACCAGATCTGAACTCCTTTATATCATACAATGTTTATAGTGTTACAAGCTTTAGTACCATTTAATAAAGGTTATTAGCGATTTAATAAAATATTTATTGTATAAATATTACAAAATAAATATTCATACAAATAAGGATAGCACGTAAGCATAAATCCTTACACATATCTGAGACGAGATGTTGAGAGGTTATATGAGAAGTGTATCATGTGTAGGCAAGCCAAATGTAGAGTTTTACCCCGTGGCTTATATAGCTCCTTACCCATACCTAGTGAACCTTAGGTTGGTATTTTTATGAACTTTGTTTTGGGTTTACTTAGGTAAAAAAAAAAAGGAAAGGATTCTATTTTTATTATTGTTGACAGGTTTTTGAAGATGACACATTTCATTCCTTGTTATAAAACCAATGATGCAATCAACATAGCAGATTTATTCTTCAAAGAGATTATGAGATTGCATTGCATGCCAATAAGTATTGTTTTGGAATGAGATGCCAAGTTCTTGAGCTACTTTTGGAAAACTTTATGTGAAAAGTTTGGAAATAAGCTTTTGTTTTTGACTATAAGTCACCCATAAACAGATAGACAAATTGAGGTAATGAATAGAACTTTATCTAATTTGTTATGTGCTATTATTAAAAAAACCTAAAGAATTGGGAAGAGTGCTTGTCGCATATAGAGTTTGCTTATAATACAAGTATACATTCAGCTACTCATTATTCGCCACTCAAGATTATTTATAGTTTTAATCCACTTACTCCATTGGATTTATCACATTTACTATTGATGAGCATGCTAGTTTGGATTGCAATAAGAAAGCTGAAATGGTGAAGTAATTATATGAGAAAGTGTGACAACATATTGAGAAGAGGATGAACAATAAGCAATTTAAGCTAATTAGGGGCGTAAGAAGCTTATTTTTGAACCTAGTGACTGAATTTAGGTGCATACGAGGAGAGAAAGATTTCAAGCACAAAGGCGTTCTAAGTTCCATCTAAAAGGAGATGGACTATTTTAAATAATTGCAAGGAACAATGATGACACCTATAAATTAGATCTTTCAAGTGAGTATAATATTAGTGCTACTTTTATTGTTTTCGGTCTTTCTTCTTTTGATGTATGTAATGATTTGAGAATGAATCCTTTTGAGGAGAAGAGGACTTATGGGAATCATTAAGAAGGCATGTGCAAAACTTTATAAGATTTATTAAATATCTATGGAGGCCTGATGAAAAGAGCTAGAGCCAAAAGGATGTGAGAAGCTCTAAATGAGTTGATTCAAGAAATATAGACTTCAAGGGCAACCAGTGGTGTGACTTATGGAGATATGAGGTTGAAAAGGAATTAAAAGCTTGTGAACCTTATTCAAATATATGAATAGTCTTTTTTATGAAGTTGGACTGTGTTCATGAAGATTATACAAGATAACAGCATGCATAGAATTATAGAAATTTATGGGTCATACATGTTTGAATTATTTTTAATTGATAAAAGAAACCATAAATTTTTTGGCATTTTTTTCTTTTTGAAACTCTAATATAAGGAAGAAAAAAATGTTACAATAAGACAAAATCGTGCTCCTTAATAAAGTAAAACATAAAAGTTTGTTGAAACAAAATAAGTCTGTGATGAGCAAACTTTGTTAGATTAACATGTACAAACTTGATCTTTTAAAAAAAAAAGTTATTTTATTTTTTTCTTTTGTTGCTTCAAAAAAACCTAAAAAGATGGATTGAATGCTTGATTTATGGTTAAATTTGATCCAACTAATAAAGAAAACAACTGGCTTGCAAGTACTGAGCAGAGGCAACAAAGTGATCAAAGAATAAAATAGAGGCAAAGAAGAAAAGTTGCTTAAATAGAACATTGAATGGAGAAAAAGTAGAATCAGTTATCACCATTGTTCATGACGAAGATGATGAAGATAAGCTGAAAAATATTCTCAAGAATTTTTTACACATAATATGTTTCTAGTAAAAAAAATCTTTTTATTTTCTAAAATCACTTGACCATTTTATGTACCAATGTAAAATAATTTGCAGTAAAACAAACATCTGCCAATTACTAGAATATCTTATGTTCAAGAAGTTATACCTCTCACGAAGATAAAAGATCTCTTATGAATGGATGTGACGGTGTCGAACAACTTCTTTATCTCCAGTTTCGTCATCTCACACAATGGATTGTGAGAAAATGAAGAGTTGAGAGAAAAAAAAGAAAGAAAAAATAAAGACAATAAAAAAGAAAGTATAAGCACATGGGAGAGAATAAACTATTTAATTGAGTGTGAGTCCACTCTTAATTAAATGGTATTTAAAAAATAAGAAATGTCACATTACTTTAAATCAGGCAATTGAATAAAAAGTGATTTAATTATAAAACAATTGTGTTAAAAAAAAAATCATAGATCTTATCTTATCATAAAATTGTGACAATAAATTTTTTTATGCCATTGATCATGATATGCCATGTCATTTGTGAGTCATGCTTCCACTTTCTACATAACAAGTGCTATATCTACAGCCACTTGAAATGAAAACTCAAATTTCTTTGTCACCTAGCAACACTACATTATCTATGTGATTTTTTTGACACTAAATTTTTATCACAAATTTATTAGACATATTTTATCACAATTATGTAATAGTTATATTCTATCGTGCATATGTGAATAGACTTTAGTTGATGATTTATCACAAACCATACTTTGTGACAGAAATTTTTTGGCATGAAAAGCATGTTTTCTAGTAGTAGTAACATACTCAATTATTTCTCTTCAATTTCTTTCTGAATGAAGTTTAGTCACAAATTCTCGCTTACTTTTAGTTAAAAATTCAATGCAGTGTTCAAGTGGTTATCTGATAACCCCCAATTTGCCAAACGGCCAGTAATTCAAAAAGAGCAATCAGCTTTTTTGCTTTCAAAATCGCAGCTCCAAACTCAGATTGCTGCTGCAAAATCAGAAGAAGAAATTCTTATGCTGACCAAACAGTTTATTTCCAGCTCTCAATAACAAAATTTGCAACTCCAACTACCACGCATATAATTGCAGCGTACGATGCATATGCCACATCATTTGAAATAATAAAGCACTTGTGCATATGCTTCAGAAAAAGCTCGAACACTGATATGTTAAAAGAAATAAAAAAAACTAAAAGAATAAGCACTTCCAGTTTTCCACGTGTGGAATGTAAAGAAAATTAAAAATTTAATATTTGATGACTTTAGGTCAAAATTAAATATTATAATTTTTAATGGATTATAATTTAATTAAATTATACTTAAATTTAGATTCATATATTTATATTTTAATATTTTTTAAATTTTATTTATTATAAATAAATATGTACTTTTAATTTATTATCATTTAATTCAATTTTAATTAAGTGTTTTATATTCTATATTTTACATTCATATACAATTCATTTATCATACTTTCGTTTGTTCTTAAAACATTTAAATATATTAACATTTTTTTTGTCAAATATTAACTTGACATTAAAGTAAAAAATTTTAAAGGACATTGCTTTTCTCATAAATTAGACTAGCAATCGAAGACAAAAAGTTAATAATAGCGGTGTACAATAAATATGACAAAAATTAAAAGAATAAGCACTTCCAGTTTTCCACGCGTGGAATGTAAAGAATATTAAAATTTTAATATTTGGTGATTTAAGGCCATAATTGAATCCCTCGTCTTCACCGGATTAGAACATGCCAAGAAATAACGGAGTCTAAAAAATACCGTCGTCGAAAGCATATATATATATATATATAAATTCATTTGCAATGAGAGATGCAACCAAATATTGGTTTGTAGCATTAATTCTTAAAGAATAATCATGGCTTTCATATGCCATACTCAGATTTTGTGTCTCCTCATCATCTTCTTCTTCTTTTATGTCAATTGTTCGTCACCCACATCATCAAAAACGAAACAACTATGCCACCCGAAGCAAAGATTTTCTTTGCTGCAGTTTAAAAATAGCACTTCAGTTAGTTCTGCGCCTAACCCTTACTGCAACGACAATTCTTTTCGCCGGACCACCTCTTGGATGGAGAGTACCGATTGCTGCTCGTGGGATGGGGTAACCTGCGACGAGCTGACCGGTCACGTAATGGGTCTTGACCTTCAATGCGAGTGGCTTCAAGGCAGCATCAAAGAAAACAGCAGCCTCTTCAAGCTTCCACATCTCCAATCGCTCAACCTCGCTCACAACAAGTTCAGCGGCAAATTACCATCTTCGTTGTTCGCTTTGCCATCTCTGTTATCTCTAAACCTTCGTGATAACAATTTCACTGGTCCTATAGACCAATTCTGAAACAAGCTGCCCCAACCCAACCTTCGTATCAGGATGAATCTATGACCTTGAACCGTTAGTTATACGTTTGGTTTTTTAAAACTCGCTAAGCAATGATAATAAAAATATAAAAAATAAAAATAAATAATTATACATTTACATGACTTCATTAAATATCTCATAAATATACTAATATTTATAGAATGCCATAAGTGTCACACAGCTTAACGGGACTATAAATTCTGTAATATTTGAGGAGAAAGTTTTTTTAAAAAAATGGATAAGTCAAATAACTCCGTGAGTGATAAAAAGATAATTACATATATGCCCCATTTGTCTATTGATAAACTACCCATTTAAAAAAAATGTACCTTAAAAATAATATTAAAAAATTTCACGTGATAAATAAAACATAAACATGTACAAATATTATAAGTTGCCTTAAAACTTATAATATAAAATAATCGTAAAATCTTTATTAAAGTGTAAATATTTTTTTTTAACTAAGCATGGTAAAACATATAAATGATATAAAAATATCATGTATTATATTTATACTAAAAACTAAATTAAATTAGTAATTAGGGGGAAATCTTGTTGTACCCAGAATACTTCACGGGCAGAGAATTAGATGTACTATTTTTTATATCATCTCATATCCTCGTCTTACACATGCACAGAGTAAATTAATATCCTCGTCTTACACATGCACAGAGTAAATTAATATCCTCGTCTTATGCATGCGCAGAGCAAATTGGCTCTCAAAGAGTAAAACGCTTATACACATGGCCCAAAGCCTCTGTATGTGTACAGACGGGCCCCAAATACTTAAATCTCATATCTCTATCTGAAAGGGAAATGTACAGTCTAATGATTTCAAAATCATTTCTTTTATACAATACGTAAACTTATAATATTTATTTATATCATATCTCATACTTTATACTTTACACTTTAATCACATAAATCATTTAAGTATATTTGTAATACTATGTACTACCATGAATCATAAATTTTTAATTATAAAATCTCTACATTTAACATAATTATACAATAAATTATAATAAATTCTAAACAAAATCTATGTACATACATTGTACTGATCATAATAATGTTTCAATTAGCATAATCATAAACATATCATAACATATTTTAAAAGTATAATTAGTTAATCACAACATCTATTTATTTAGATTAAATTATGAAATAAGTAAGGACAATATATATAAAATTAAACAATGAAACTATTGTACTAAAAACATAACATGTATATTTATATAATATTCACTCACCATTCACTCTTAATTCTTATTTTCTTTAACCATATGTATATATACACACTCACTAATTTCATAAACTCTTCCTTAATTATTAGTCACATATAAATACTCATAAATTTCATTTTATGTCAACAATTAAAATAGACACACAACAACAAACTAATTTTATCAAATATTTATCATAATTATTATTAAGTCTCCTATATCCCTAATTTAATATTTCTATTTAGACCTTTATTCCAACAAATTACAATTACCCATAAGCCAAAACTATTACAAATAATTATAGAGAAAAAAACCTCCAATAAAATTTCATACATACATATATACTACATACAATAAATATACATACACACATCTCAATTTTCTGGCCAAAATACATACATACATACATGCACATACAATCATCCATAAATACATATCAATTTCATGGCAAATAAAAATATTATACATATACATACATACACATACATACATGCCCATATATCAATTACATGGCAAATCAAATATAATATAAATATATACATACCCATTAAATTCATGGCTAATACAATATAATATACACATGTACATACCCATCAAATCCATGGCTAATACAACATAATATACATACTACATACACACAAATACATACATGCCCATGTATCAATTTCATAACAAATTAAATATAATATAAATATATACATACCCATCAAATTCATGGCTAATACAACATAATATACATACTAAATACACACAAATACATACATGCCATATATCAATTCCATAACAAATTAAATATAATATAAATATATACATACCCATCAAATTCATGGCTAATACAACATAATATACATACTACATGCACACATACATACATGCATGCATATATTCATATATACTAGATACATGCATACATACATATCCATTCTATGACTTACACATACACATCATGAAAATATATATAGTATAAATACATAAACACATGTACATACATATATACATACCCATGAATATATACATAGGAATATATACATACCCACATATACATACATGCGTACATACTAATACATGCATATTTCTCACATTAATCAAATATAAAATTAAAAAATAAATATATTAAACAAATTTAAAAATAAAAGAAATCACTCACCTAATTATTCAACATCTTCTTCTCCTTCCTCTATTTTTCACTCTTTTTCTTTCTTTTTCTCATTTTCTCTCCTCTTTCTTTCATTCTTTTTCTTCTCCTTTTTTCTTCCCCTCGATTTCTTTCTCTCCATCTCTTTTTTTTTTTCTTCTTCTTCTCTCTTTCTTTCCTTTCCCTTTCCTTTCTTTTCTTTTCTCCCCCTATTCCCTTTCTCTCATTTCAACGAAACATCACCCAAAAACCAAGACAAAAATAAAAATAAAAATAAAAATAAAAACACCTTTTTATTTCTTGCACTCTTCTTTGACACATAAGTCCCACATATTTAAATAAAATATATATAAGTAATAATATATAATATATATAATAATTTTCTTCGCAAAAAATATATATAAAAATTGTACTATGAGCTCCATCTATTAAGGCCCACTTGTTTGAAAAAAGATAAATAAAATTCATAAAAAAAAAATGGTGTTACAAATTCAGTTTGCCTTCTAAGTCTCTGACAGTCCTTCGTTGGTGAGTAATAGGTTACATGGTCCAATTCCACGTTCCATCTATGAACTTTCCAAACTCACCGTTCTTGATATCTCCTCCAATAACTCGAGTGGCACCGTCAAATTCGATATGTTATCCAAGTTGAGAAATCTTGAAATCCTCGATCTTTCAAATAACAGCCGACTGTCATTTAGTTCTTCACAAATAACACATATTCCTTACCCAAACTTAACGGACTGAAATTCCATCATTGCAATGTAAGGGAGTTCCCTAGTTTCTTGAGGACTTCGGAAAAGCTTCAATGGTTAGACCTTTCCGACAATAAAATTCACGGTGGGATTACAAAATTCAAGTCAGAAGGATGGAAGAGTCTACTTGACCTGGATGTTTCCAACAATTTTCTAACATTTATAGAGGATCATCCATGGAAGAGTATTTGCTTTCTTCGTCTTTAGAACAACACGATACAAGGAGCAATTCCAATTCCGCCGCCTTCAACGCAGTTTTTCTTGGTTTCTTACAATAGATTGTCCGGCCAGATCCCTCCATCTATTTTCAATTTGAGTTCCCTTGCATATCTTGCAATGTCTCACAACAATTTGACCGGACAAATTCCACCATGTCTAGGAAACCTTAACCTCGTGCTGCTACGCTTGCAGGATAATAACCTCCAAGGTGGCATCCCAGATAAAATTGCAAATGGAAGTTGGTTATGGAGTCCTGACCTTAGTAACAACAATTTGGAAGGGCCATTACCAAGATCCCTAATTAATTGTAGTGATCTTGAAGCTATCAATGTTGGTAGCAACATGATAAGGGACACATTTCCGTGCTGGTTAGGTACACTTCCAAAAGTAAAATTGCTTGTATTGAGATCCAATAGATTTCATGGTCCTATATGTGATTCAAAGACCATATCTATGTTTCCTAAGTTGCAGATAATGGATCTCTCTGACAATGAACTCACAGGTTTTTTGCCAAGAAGATTTTTTAGCAGCATGCAGGCGATGACGGACAGGGATGGAGATGAACCTGGAAAGTTATATATGGGGCAAGCCTACTTCTCCGCGTACTCTGAATCTCTAGTTGCGAGAACGAAAGGACTGGAGTTGGAACTTAATAAAGTCTCATCATTTTTTAAATTCATTGATCTTTCAAGAAATCGGTTTCAAGGAGAGATTCCTGAAGTACTTGGAGACTTTAAAGGACTCAAGTAGCTCAATCTTTCTCACAATACCATAGCAGGTAAAATTCCATTGTCTTTGTGGAATTTGACAGAGCTTGAAGCTTTAGACCTCTCTTTTAACATACTTGATGGGTGGATCCCTGAGCAATTGAAAAGCATTACAGCCTTGGAAGTTTTAAATCTTTCATACAATAGGCTTTGGGAGCGCATTCCTAAAGGCAATCAATTTGATACATTTGACTGTGATTCCTTCATTGGGAACAAGAACTTGTAGGGAGAGCCTCTGCAAGTGAAATGCGGTGACTATGGTATTGGGAAAACAAACTCATTTGCTTCTATCTCTCGTGAAGATGATGCTACTGCGAGTAGATTTGATTGGAAAATCGTGATGATGGGTTATGGATCTGGAGTGGTGCTTGGACTTTCTATGGGATACATTGTATTCTCAACAGAAAAACGAAAGTGGTTTTGTAAGGATGGGCGAAGGAGATCAATACAAAAAATTAGAAAACTTGGTTAATTATAGCCTATGAAATATGTAAAGAGAACTAATTGAAAAGTATTATTACATATTTGTGAAAGAGTTGCTTTATTTTTATTTTTTTAAGGAAATTTGTGAAAGAGTTACCGATAATGAAATTAATGAATATGTCATTAAGAGTTGTAGTTATTAGCAGTTGTAGTTATTGATAATTATAGTGTTGGAATTATTTAGACAATTATTGTAATCCCTTGAGATGTAAATTTTATAATGTAATTATTGTTTAAAAAGGAAAAAAATAAATATACAATGCAGATAATTTGATTTGCAACGAGTAGTGGTAATTCCAATCGCTTCAAGTATGATAGTTTTTTTTTAAGAAAACATTCTCACAAACGTATCAAAAAAAAAATATGTCTCACCTTTTTAATAAAATTCTTACGGATACAATATTTATTTAATTTAAACTGTAAGTATAGATATGATTTGTCGTTAATTTTTTTTGTGACAGTACTTAATTACTTTAATTACTTTCTTCTTCTACTTTTGAACAAAGTGCTTTAGCTTTCATACCTTTACAACTATTGTCATAAGCATTTCCTTACTCGTCTAACAATTGCTAGATGATACATTTAAAATTAGAAGAGTTACCGCGGGCTTCCTAAAAGGTTCAAGAATCAATATCAAAATATGACCATGACCAATAAATTCAAGGATTTTAATTGGATTCTTTCTTTTATATGTTCACAAGTGAGGGTAATTTTAATGGTTAATTCTATTCACTATAAATATTATATTCAAATTTATTTAAATTAAAAAAGGTTCAAAAATAACTTTTTGTATGATAAGATTAATTTGTTATGTATTAATTTTCTAATTTCATCTCTACTGATACAACGTACATCTTTAAATATTAAAATTTATTAAAATAAATATTCTGTAAGAAAATAAAGATGAGTTTCTTACCGTCAGCATGTTTATTTATATTGAGACACTATTGGACACAACTTTATTATAAATTTTAAACCCTAAATATTGTATTTGTATTTCAATTTTATTTATTTTTATAGTTTTTGTTTAAATTTTATTTTAATTATATATTGTTTCTCCCTGAATTTCAATGAAACAAGGCCCGAGTTTTTTGACTCATGAGTTATAAAGACCTCAGCTCATATAGCCTAAAGAGGAGCTAAATTAATAAGACCTAAAATGAAAGTGTTTGCCCACGAAACTGTTGTGTGTACTAAAATAGGGTGCATATATGTAAATGTATTCAATGAATTTACAAAAAAAATACATGTCACTTATACAATAGCGCAACAAAATTGAAATTTAATTTTATATTCAACAAATACACATTTAATTTAAACTTATTACATAAACAGGCTTAGAGCAACTCACCTTTGAAGTGATTTGGTGAAGTTATCAAATTCTGATCTCACCTTAAAATGATTTATTGGGCAAGTCTAGACTCCAACTCTGGTGGGATTGAAGCTCTAGAATGGTAGCTCTATTCGAAGCATGATTTATTGCTTGAACCTTTTACTATAGATCTTAGTGGCCTTATCGAGCACCCCGACAGAAGTTCCTCAGACTTTAACTGCGTAAGTTGAGAAATTTCGCGAGGCGAACCCCTTTTTAGTTCTTACTATTACTGAGAAAATCCTGAAATATACATAAAAATGACTTTTTAAGGTTTTTTTAAAAACACGGCCAGAGTTTCCCTTATTTTTCTGAAAATTCAATACCAAACCTACAATAAAATTACAATTCTCTTTTAATATAGCTTCTCAATATCTCCAAATAGGATCTCCGGTCCTTTTCAAAATTAAATCCATCTCAACTCAACAATTTCATTTTTGATCATAAAACTGGCATATTAATAAAACGTGAAACGATAATCATAATATCGAAATCTCTTCTTGTTTGTTCAAAACATATGTACAATACATAAGCCTATAATTACTATGCTAAAAGCAGAAAGAGTGCTACTTAGCACATTTACATCTACAAAATGATCATTCGACTAGGCCACTAATCAGTAGTAGGAGAATCAGCAACTTGTGCATCGAGGCCTGCACTTGGAGGGCGATAAAAAATATAAAACACAAAATGAGTGAGCTAAAGGAGCTTAGTGAGTTTATTTAAGATTTAAAATAAAATAAATTTCTTTATAGATATTAAATTCTAAAAGACATGCATAAATCATGCTTCTAAAATTTGTATAAATCTATAAAATGATTTCTAACATCATATGGCGATAAAATCTTGCCAAACGGATTTTATTTACATGTTCGGAAAACAATATCCAAAATCTATAAGACATAATAACTAGCATGTACATATAAATACATAACATACGATCGGTAGATCAAAAACTATCAAAACCCTCACTTGGCCATTTTCTTTCTAAACTGTACCAGTGGTAACCCTAAAGCTCTATACTCACGTAACGACTCAACTAGCACCGCACACATGATTAGGTCACGGGGCATTTCAACTAGCAACACTTACTGTGACATCCTAAGACATCTCATTGGCTATGCATCGAAATCCTATATTGCATACATATAGTGAGACAAAACCCCGTACACATAGAGCGACTCACATGACTCGACTACCCGACTTTCCAGAGTTGGTGACATACCTCCCAATACCTATCTATGTGTACGGGATATACCAGCTGGGACTTAAATCATCACCACCACTATAATCTAAGGGTACCAATGGCCTTTGAAACTAATGTAGTAGTTTTCAAACTGTTTCTTAAACTGAACATATAAATGCATATCTATGAATATATATATATCAAAATCGTAAATCATGTTTATGCATTAAAAGCATATAAAACATAGAATTTTAATATGCGAAAACATAATAAACGAAAGATAAACAATGAAAGATTTTCACTCACAACTGCCTGAGCTCAATTTCGCTCCGAATTTCTGCTTCCGTTACCGATCTCGGATTTCTTCACCTATACGCCATAAATGATATTTAGAACCTTTACAAACGCTAAATTTTTATTTAAATAATAAGCGCCCTAATCAGCTTACAAAGCCTGGATGGATACTACTTTTTATTTTCATTTACGAAGTCATTTAATCTTATCTAATTCATCATCCGACACCTAGAAAATTGCTTAACACCCTATAACTTTGGTTGGACATAGTTGCCCTTCACTTTACCAAAAAGGACAATTATGTCATATTTTCTTTATTTTTGGTTTTTCATCAACCATATACATTGTATTGACACAAGAAATCATTCATACACAACAATTTAATCAAAAAACAACTCAAGCCCTAAAATCCCCCATGTGGTTAAATTTACATCCTCCACCCAACACATTTCTTATCATCAATTTCTTACTACAATGGCTTTAAAATCAAGCCAATTTCATTCTAATGCCCTAATTACATTCAATTGGAGTTTCTACATCAAATTCACACCAAACCCTAATTCTTACCTTACTAATTCCTTTACTTTGATGAGCCCTTTAAACTCCACACTTGAATTCAGCTCAACCTACATCAATAATTCCCACCAGAACATCAATTGAAGCAATCTTGAAAATTCACACATCATCATTACAAAACAATGTTTTTTTTACCTCTTTTTCTTGGATTTTCACTAATGGGAGTTTCAATTGATCTTAAGAACTTTTGTTTGGCTTGATCAAGCATGAAAACTTATAAGCAAACCTTGGGTTTTACTGTAGTAGCATCGCTCTTCACTTGGCTGAATTTTTGCTCAAATAGGTTTTGCTTTTAACTTAGCCAAAATTCTACACACTTTCTCCTTATATAGTGCTTTCTCAAAAGTCTAATTTACCCCTCAACTAACTTAAAATTTCTAAATTGCCATTAGTTCATAATGGAATGATTTAATTGGTTCCTTTCTAACTATTTAGTTAGAATAGTCAAAGGAACTAACTAAATCTCCAACTTGGCAATCCATGAATTTGTCTCCAATTGGTCCATTCTCTAACATATGGATTGTGTTTCTCAACAAAGGCTTGTTCCATGCATAACCCTTAAATGAAAATTCATGTAGTAAATTACAATTTTCTTTTCCAAGCCAATAGAGAAAAATTTTGAAAATATTCTATAGTCGTCCGATACTCCGACCAAGTGTGAAATTATCAATTTAGGTCTAATATCTCTCACACGCACCATAAAAAAAAATTCTAATAGGGTTAGAATCGGATAATCCTACGATGTCTTTATTGCTCTATATTGAAATTTAGGCACCAATACTACTAATAGAGATTGGATATTACATCTTGTTTAAACACTTTAACCCTTTTATCTCAAGATGATGGAAAAATAGATTTTGGAAAAATAAATTATGGAAAAATAAATTGTAACTTTTGCAATTTTTCTCTCTCACCGTTGCCATGGCTGAACCTTGTGTTTGGGAGAAGAAAATTACAACACTTTCTTTCTCTTTTTTAAATGGTCGAATTTCTCATCCTTTATTTGAAAAAAAAAAGACAAATGCAACATTGCACTTTTATATTTTTTCAAATGAGATGGCCCTTACAACATGCCCATTTGTCTTTAAATAATGCAAAAACATTTTTCATTATTTAATCCATCTTTTTTGTCTAACAAACAATCTAGTTTTTTTAGCAAAAAGTCAACAAATTAAAAGGCCATGATATTGCCACTTAGCACAATAAAATTGGTTAAAAAATTTTGTTAACTAGTTAAATAATGTATTTAACACTTAAGGTTTGACAAGTATGCATCCCAAGAAATCCTGAAATAAATCTCCAGCTTATTGAAATTTTTTGGATCGAACTGTTCAATCCAGTCCGCTACCCTAGTTCTTAATGAGCACACTTTATATTATGAGACTCCTTAGGTTCATGTCCAATGTTTCATATGAAACTCTTTCATAAGTTCGTGAACGATGCCCCATACACATATTACAAATATTATAAAGTAACGTGTTAAATCAGACAAGTTGAGGTTAACCATATACATATAATCCTTCCATTACCTATATCCTTAAAGAGGAGAGATATAATTCATCACCGTCAAATCTTTATCTACTCAACTGTGAACTTATCTTTAGAGTTAAATTTCTATAAACAATATCTATAAATACCTTTGCAATATCGTTTAACCTACGAAAAATTATTTTTCAAGGTTTATACTTGTGGCCTCAAGACTTCATGAAATACAATCTTGAAGAATTAAAATGTACATCTCACCTATATGAGCTGACGGATCTCATATCTACACATACCAGACCCTATGATCATCGGACTATACCCAAGAACACCCAAAGGTTAGATCATGAAAGATCTTTGATAAACGTAGAATCAAAGTATAATGGATCACTCACAAACCCACTGTGGCGCTCAGGTTAAAGGATCATAAATACTACTTAACTCAAAAACACCTTCCATTAACGGCTCTATGGGATGTCTATTGAAGGTTCTCATGAGTCTATTCATTATCTAGCCCTCACTAAATATCTGTATGCTTATATGAGCTTCCACTAATCTCTTAGTTTGCTAAGACAAAGTGTTTAGACATTCTAGAAATAAATATACACTGTTATTGAGGGTTCATCAATCGACCCATATTGGTAAAGATAGATCGAAAATAAGATCTTCAAGAACATATTGTATAACGACATTTCGTAGCACCATTTGTAACACCTCACACCTATATCATTACTAATATATTCACATAAGCACCAGCTCCAACAAAAACGTCCTCAAACATTGGACACTCTCTTTGAGCTAGTAAAAAAATGATCAAAACCTAAGCTATTGTATTTAGTCTAACTCCAAAAAGTGTACTATACTCTCTTTATGCTGGTTAGAGCAATAATCAAAGTCTAAGTACCTTGCTTGGTCAAACTCACAATTCTTATAGCTGGTTCGAATAATGGCTACCTTATTCAACCAGGCTCCAATGAGGTAAAACAACCACTGCTTTTCTAAAGCAGGGCAAGGTCCAAATACAACAACCTTAAGAGATTAAAAAAAGTTCTTAAAAGGGAATTAATTTATAAGTCAAGTTGTAGATAAATTCAAGTTGTAGATAAAGTCAAGCTTCCACTAATCTCTTAGTTTGCTAAGACAAAGTGTTTAGACATTCCAGAAATAAATATACACTGTTATGGAAGGTTCATCAATCGACCCATATTGATAAAGATAGATTGAAAATAAGATCTTCAAGAACATATTGTATAACGATATTTCGTAGCACCATTTGTAACTCCTTACATCTATATCATTACTAATATATTCACATAAGCACTAGCTCCAACAAAAACGTCCTCGAACATTGGGTACTCTATTTGAGCTAGTCAAAAAATGGTCAAAAACTAAGCTATCGTATTTAGTCTGACTCCAAAAAGAGTACTACACTCTCTTTATACTGGTTAGAGAAATAATCAAAGTCCAAGTACCTTACTTGGTCAAACTCATAATTCTTAGAGCTAGTTCGAATAATGACTACCTTATTTAACTAGGCTCCAACGACGTAAAACAACCTCTTCTTCTCTAAAGCAGGGCAAGGTCCAAATATAACAACCTTAAGAGATTAAAAGAAGTTCTTAAAAGGGAATTAACTTATAAAAAGCATAGAGAGTTATAGATAAAGTCAAGCTTATTAAAATCTCTAAAAAAGAAATAATCCTAAAAGCATGATATATATCCTATTAAGGCAAGCAAGATCTAGCGCAAATTTAGGAAAACTCTGATAGTAGAATTTTATAAAGGAATTTTCATAAGATGTTGGCATTAAAAAGAATTCTAAAAGCTACGAGTAAGACCTATATTCTTACGCTATAAATAGAGAAAGAAATTAGCACTATAGATTATCATGACAATTATCACAGTCATTGTTATCGCATAATCAATATTACCATCAAAATTGCTATTTGAGCAACCGTTTTCACGATCTCATACAATAGATCCATCTGGTTCTTTTTTATTTTCTTATCTAACTTTTCTATTTTTTTGAACCCCATTGTTAACTTAAGCATTGAAGTGCTTATGCCAGAAAACCTCTTATGCATATTTTTTCTAGTTGTAGGATTTTCATCAAAAGCGATACTTATGGGGAAAGAACGATCCATCCAATCCAATTTTTTATCATATCCTTACTGTCAAAGTTAATCTTCCCTAGACAAATAAATTAAACTTGTTAACTTTCGAGTTACCAAATTTTGAGGTCAATGGTTGGATGCATTGTAGGAAGCAAATGAAAAACCTATCAAAACCAAATGGAGAATATAAAAGACATATGACCAAATACTGTTACCACCTGCTCTATGGCTATAGGAAATAGCCAATAAACCTTTTTACTTAACGAGAACTATGAACCACAGAACAAGATAAATCTGTAGAAGTAAAACCTAATAATAATTCATACCAGCAAAAAAAGCCACAAGTTTAGTGGAAAACACTAGAAGAAGAGCTAAAGATGTCTTGGAAAGAACTAGAAGAATTAAAAAAGATAAAGAAAAAACTTATGGAGAGATGAAGTAAAAAAATATCATAAAAGTCTCATCTTGACTCAGAGTCACAACAATACTTCTTACCAATAAAGAGTTTTCTTCTAATAGCAAGGTAGTAAAAAAAGATCCTTATTGATTGATGCAAAAACAAAAGAGGAAGGGAATTATGAAAAAAACCTCTAAGAGGGAGAGTCATCAGCCAAGTCGACGATTACTTCAAGGCAATCATGAAAACTCCCCTAATCAGTCATAAGTTAAAGACTCAAACCTCCACAGACAAGCTAATGTCAATCATGATATAAAGGATAACAAAGCTCGAATAATCATTGACAGACTTAGAAAGAAGGAGATTTATCGAAAGGATCAGGGAGCACAAGCACAATGAGCATCACAGTTTAGCACTCACAAATAAAAATCCGTAAGCTGAGAAAGTTTATAACCTAAAACAGTGATTGCATTAACTCCCTGAAGATGAAGAAAAGTAGAAACGCCCATCAAAGAAGATAGAATGGGTGAGAAAATCGCCTCTCACTAATGAACTCAGTGATATTAAGCTACTAGATTGGTTTAAGATCCAAACCTCTTAAACTATAAGGATATGACAGATCCCCACCACTACGTTAATTAGGCGACTAACCTATTAATAATTCCCTAGCCTTAAATGAAAGTAGATATGCTGATTATTTCACGTTAACCTAGACGGATAAGGCTTTCTATAGTATAGGAGCCTAAGGCAAAGAAGTATCTTATCCTTTAGTGAATTGACCAAAAAGTTCATTCAACACTTTTAGGAAGCTTGTGAAAATGCTAAAGACCCTAAAAATTTATGACGCCTCAAGTAAGGTTATATTGAAAGTTGAAGGGACTTGATACAACAATACCATAAAAATATAATCCAACTTAGAACGTTTGACGTACCGATTGCATTAGAAGCTTTAAAGGAATGGCTCAGGATAAATCATAAAAGTCTCATCTTGACTCAGAGTCACAACAATACTTCTTACCAATAAAGAGTTTTCTTCTAATAGCAAGGTAGTAAAAAAAGATCCTTATTGATTGATGCAAAAACAAAAGAGGAAGGGAATTATGACAAAAACCTCTAAGAGGGAGAGTCATCAGCCAAGTCGACGATTACTTCAAGGCAATCATGAAAACTCCCCTAATCAGTCATAAGTTAAAGACTCAAACCTCCACAGACAAGCTAATGTCAATCATGATATAAAGGATAACAAAGCTCGAATAATCATTGACAGACTTAGGAAGAAGGAGATTTATCGAAAGGATCATGGAGCACAAGCACAATGAGCATCACAGTTTAGCACTCACAAATAAAAATCCGTAAGCTGAGAAAGTTTATAACCTAAAACAGTGATTGCACTAACTCCCTAAAGATGAAGAAAAGTAGAAACGCCCATCAAAGAAGATAGAATGGGTGAGAAAATCGCCTCTCACTAATGAACTCAGTGATATTAAGCTACTAGATTAGTTTAAGATCCAAACCTCTTAAACTATAAGGATATGACAGATCCCCACCACTACGTTAATTAGGCGACTAACCTATTAATAATTCCCTAGCCTTAAATGAAAGTAGATATGCTGACTATTTCACGTTAACCTAGACGGATAAGGCTTTCTATAGTACAGGAGCCTGAGGCAAAGAAGTATCTTATCCTTTAGTGAATTGACCAAAAAGTTCATTTAACACTTTTAGGAAGCTTGTGAAAATGCTAAAGACCCTAAAAATTTATGACGCCTCAAGTAAGGTTATATTGAAAGTTGAAGGGACTTGATACAACAATACCATAAAAATGTAATCCAACTTAGAACGTTTGACGTACCGATTGCATTAGAAGCTTTAAAGGAAGGGCTCAGGATAAATCAGTTCTTGTACTTTATATTAAAGAGTTGATCTAGTACTTATGTAATCACTCATAAATAGGCTCCTCAATATATCAAGATCAAAGAGGAGGAAGCCACAAAAAGGGCAAGCGAGGTAGATGCACGAGGAAAGATAAAAGGGAAAGAATTTAGAAAATCTCGTGAAAGAAAGACAGCCTGAGAATGAATAGAAGATCCTATAAAGAACTGCAAAGTTCCCACGAAGAGATCTACCTTAAGGAAACAATAAAAAGGGATAAATTAAAAAGTCTCTTCCTAGGGTGGCCAAAATTTAGGAGGACAAATGCATTCCAACAATAGTTCCATAAGCCGAAATATTTAAGGCCTAAAAGAGAACGGACTCTTTGGAGAACCCACACCTATTTAAGCACTGCGTAATAAAAGAAGCAAACAAAAAAGTGAGTTTTATTAAGACCACGACCACACAACAAATGAATATATACACCTGCGAGCTTAGATAGATCAACTAAAGAATAATAGGTACCTCAATAAATTCAAAGCTAATTTATAGTTGAGTGACAATTTCTATTCTACAAAATATGTGAAGATAACTAATTGAAAAGTATTATTAGATATTTATGAAAGAGTTACAAATAATGAAATTATTAGATATGTAATGGCGTATAATCTATTTGCAATGAGTGGTGGTAATTGCAATCGCTTAAGTATGGTAATTTAAAAAAAGAAAACCCCACAATTATACAAAAACTATTTCTCGCATTTTTAATAAAATTCATTCAAATGCAATATTTATTTAATTTAAACTGCGAGTATAGATATTATTTGTGTCTTTTTGTGACAGTACTTAATTATTTTAATTACTGTCTTTTTTTATTTTGAGCAAAATGCTTTAGCTAGCTTTTATACCTTTACAGCTCTTGTCATGAGCATACCTTACTCATCTGACAATTATATGTTTAAAATTAGAAGAGCCACCATAGGCTTCTTAAAAGGTTCAAGAATCAATATCAAAATATGACTTACGATAGATAAATTCAAGGATTTTGATCGATTTCAAATTTTTATATTTTTTTCAAGTGAAAGTAAATTTTAATATCTAATTCAATTCACTATAATTGTTATATTGAAATTTATTTAAAACAAAAAGGTTCAAAAATAAGTTTTTGTACAATAACTTTAATTTGTGTTGTATTAATTATTCTTATTTCAACTCTAATGATAAAATGTACATCTTGAGATATTAAAATAAATATTTTGTAAGAAAAGAAAGACGAATTTCTTATAGATTACACCATCAGACACAACTTTGTTGTAAATCTTACACCTAAACATTTTATTTATTATAGTTTTTTGTTTAAATTTTATTTTAATTATATGCTTTTTTTTGAAAAATATCTAAAAATAGCTCCTAATTTTATAGAGTATTCCTTTAGCCACACAAAAAAGTTTTTTTAATCTTTTATAGTAAACAATGTTAGATTTGGACATTTATATCTCAACCCTAAATATCTTTAATTTTCTTCTCTCTCATCCAAGTGCGTAAACTGTTGAAGCAGAAGCAATCAAACAAGAAAATATTTAAGTAATATTATGCAAAAACAAGCAATTAAGAATTTAAAGAGAGACAGATAGAAGAACAACATAAATAATTTATATGGTTCAGTAACTTGTCTCTGTCCACGACAGATTAAGATCATAAACTGTCATTATTGATCTCAAGGCACTCATAAAAGTATGCCTTTTATAAGAAAGACTCACAAAGAACTCAATCTCTCTTGCGAATAAGGGATTTCTCTTAGAATCATAAAGTAAGCTATAATAAAAAAAATTTGTGTTTGAGGACTAAGGTTTACAAGTCAATAGAGAGCCTTTATATAAGTTAACCATAAACGTGAGAGAGTCATTTTAGGGAGTCTTGAAATAAGTGGGAGATGAAACCTGTTTGGGAAACACTTTTCCGCACTAGGTGCTGTGGCGCTAGAACATCTCGCCTGGGTACCGTGACACTCAGGTGCTGTTTTGGGTTGCTGAGATGCCCATACAGTACTCAGGTGCTGTTTGGGGTGCTGCGACGCCTATGCCTGGGCACTGCCATTTGCATTTTTGCTTCAATTTGCATTCATCTTCAATCCTGCATACCCAACGCACTTGACTTGCTATCCAAATCATATCCCAATGATTTTTAATCAACTTTCTCACAAATCTCCTCATTGATTCAAAATCATTTACAAGGTATCTCGATCTCTCATCTCCGCATCTTCGACCACCCTCATAAAGCAGTGACTCCAGTTAAGTCCTTACATAGGATGAAATTTATTGAGGGCAATAGCTTAGTTAATATATCAGTAGGATTTTCAGACGATGCTATCTTTGTTAAACTAACTTCACCACTTCGGACAATTTGTCGAATGTAATGGAGCAGCACATCAATTTGTTTAGACCTCTTGTAAAATATTTGATACTATGGCACTCTTGCTGTCACAATACACACTGGTGTTCATATCTTCAGTAGCCATTATCTCTGCGCATATGCCTTTCAACCATACAGCCTCCTTAATAGCTTTACCGATAGCTATGTACTCCACCTCTATAGTTGATACGACAACCACATGTTGTAAAATAGATCTCCAACACATAATATACCCAAACACAGTGAATATATAACCCATCAATAATTTTCACTTATCTAGATTACGTATATAATTCGAGTCTAGATATCCTCTTATCATTACACTGCTGTCCTCATCTCTTTTATACACTAATCCGTGATTTGACGTCTCTTTGAGATATCCTCTTCGTTGCTCCCAAATCCTTCATCTCAAACTTGTCACTTAACTGCTTCTTGAGTTTCTATATCTCTTCTATGTTCTTACATGTGATCAATATATCATTCACATATAGAAGCAAACACATCATCTCATAACTTAAGCTCTTAAAGTACACGCATCCATCATACTTGTTTCTACTAAAGTCACAAGCCATCATAAACTCATCAAATCTCCTATACCACCATCTAGGTGATTGCTTTAACCAATATAATGACTTCTTTAGCAAACAAACATGATCCTCTTTTTTGGATTCTACAAACCTTTGCGGCTGTGCCATGTAAATCGTCTCTTCAAGCTCTTTATGCAAAAAAGCTATCTTGATATTCATTTGCTCTAGACCTAAATCAAGGTTTATATACATGGCTAATAAAATCCTAATAAATGTGTGCTTGATGATTAGAGAGAATATATTATGAATCTCAATTCCCTCTCTCTGAGTAAAAATTTGTACAACTACCTAGTCTTGAATCTCGTAGGCTCCATCCCCGGTATCTCCCCCTTTATCTTATACACCTACTTGCACCAAACTAGTTACTTTTGAGGTCTCTCCACCAAATTCTAGGTATTATTCTTCCTAAGAGAACTAATCTCTTCTTCCATGACCTGTTGCCATTCTTTCTTGTTTTTACTCTTCATGGCCTTACCATATGTTCTAAGCTCATCAAATTCAAGAGTGCAAGTAGAATTAAAAGCGTGAGCAACTAAGTATTCTTATGTATACTTGATTGTTAGGTTAATTATTCTCCTTAGCCTGTCTCTAGCTAGCTGGTACTCATTAAGTTCATCTCAAGAGTCATAGTATTTCCTTAGGTAGACTTAGAGGAACTCGCCGAAGTTCTTGGTTCAACTTCAAGGATCTCCCTCTTGAAATATTGATCTAGGAGCATCTCAAATCTACTCTCAGGCTCAACTTTAACTTTTATTGATTCAGGTACTGAGTCTTTCTTGGACATAGGTTATTCTTTCTCATCTTCTTGGGAGGTTTTCATCATGGTTGTCTCATCGAATATCACGTCATGTCTTATTATACTCTTTGGTGGTGTCAACTATTTACACCACACCTTGTATCATTTCACTAATTCAAGATATCCTATAAATACCTATTTGATAGTTCTAGATTCTAATTTTCCCTTCTTAACATGTATAAAGGCAGGGCAATCCAAATTTCTGAGGTGGTCATACTTAGAAGGGTTGCCAGACCAATTCTCGTCTAGCGTTTTGAAGTTAATTGCTAAGGAATGACTTTTATTGATCAAATAAGTTGCAGTCACTACAGCTTCTCCTTAAAATGCCTTGAACATCTTCACATTAGTAAGCATGCATCTAATCTTTTCAAGTAAAGTTCTATTCATCATCTCATCTATGTTATTCTACTGTGGTATTGATCTTACCATTTTATGCCTTGCAATCCTATGCTTGGCATAAAACCCATCAAACTCTCTATTGCAGAACTCGAGGCCATTGTCAATTTTTAGCCTCTTAACCCTTTTACCAGTCTGATTCTCAACAAGAATCTTTCAAGTCTTGAACATATCAAACACTTGATCCTTACTCTTTAACACATAGACCCACAACTTTATTTAATAGTCATTAATTAAATTGACAAAATACCTAGCACCACCACGAGTAGTTATCTGAATTGGTCCCCAAAGATTTGAGTGTATGTAGTCAAGAGTCTTTTTAGTCTTATGCTCGCCGGTACTAAACCTCACTATATGTGCTTTCTCAGTACAAAATGCTCAGAAAATTCTAGTAGCTGGAACCTATCCTCACCAAACACCTTTTGACTAAATTACTCCATCGGGTTTCTTTCACCTAGGTGTGCTAGTTTAAGATGCCCCAACTTAGTTTGCTTATTTGCATCATCTATAGAGAATAATGCAGAACCACTCACAACTTCAACCTTAAGCACATAGATATATTTGTGATTCTCTCATCTCATTATCACTATGGAATCCTTTAATACTCTCAAAACCCTTCCGCTGATCCTGATGGAACACCCATTTTGGTCTAAAGTCCCTAGTGAGATTAAGTTCCTCTTGAGGTCAGAAATATATCTAACTTTCGTCAACTCTCTCACTTGCCTATCATGCAACCAAAGTTTAATACTACCAATTCTCATCATCTAATAATCAATGTCATTACCCATTAATACCTTACCACTACTATTAGGCTTGAAATTTATAAACCAAGACTTATGCGGGTACATTTGAAATGTATAACTAGAATCTTCTTACTATCAGCAGTGACTAGAGTCTTTACGCTGTCGTAGCTATCATCATAGGCAAGGGCAGCATCTGCTTTCTTCTTGTCTAGTACATTATTCTATGGATAGTCATTTATAAAGTGTTCATCTTTTTTATAGCAATAGCACTTCTTAGAAGACCCTTGAACTTTGATCTTCAGCCCTTTTTTCTTCCATCTCTATGCGAAGGCCTTTCTCTTATATATAAACATTTTGCATTGCCCTCGATCTGCTTTCTTAATAGTTTTGAGTTTAATGATGATTTCACATCACTCATCATTAAACTCTCTTTGTCGTAGAGTAACGTATCAACAAAGCTATCAAAACTCTTGGGAAGTGAACTTAGTAGGATAATCGCCCTATCTTCATCTTCTATCTTGATGTTGATAGACTCAAGATCAAGAATGATCTTATTGAATGAGTTTATATGATCTTTCATCGACGTCCCCTCAAACATAGACAACTGATACAGCTTCTTCTGTATATGCAATTTATTGGCCAACAACTTCTGTATATAAAGGGAGGCAAGCTTTTTCTAAATAGCAATCTTCGTCATCTCACCTGCTACTTCCCTTAGTACTTCATCGCTCAATAATAGAACGATTGTACTATGAGCTCTTTTTTAAATGTCTTTTCTATCTGCTTCAGCTTTTGACAACTTTGGCATTTTCTACTCCTCATTAGGTCGAGCTGCAGTCTTTTCTAATGTCGAGCCTAACCATTGACTCACTAACAACGCCTTAACCTTTATCTTTTATAGATTAAAGTCATTTGTCCTGTTGAATTTTTCTATCTCATACTTAGATGTAGCCATGTCTGTTTACAATCAAGCTCTGATACCTCATAGGGAAGATCATAGGTATATAAGAAGTGAACTATATCTTCATTGGTATAAAGTCTTTTAAGTAGAGCCCAAGAGTAAAACCATAAGGATATAAGGACGTAGGCCCAAAGTGGACAATATTATACTAATATAGAAATATATGTGGTTCGTGGACTTCTTACAAGTAGTATCAGAGCCATGCCCCAAAGTTAGCCATGTAGAAGAAATCCTTGGTGCTGAACGAGAACGTGGTAAGCCTCGGTTTGCGATGGGATCCATGGTTAAGCTCTATAGATAGGTAGTGGTATGCTCTCGGACATCACATAAAGTGTCCTCTTAATGCAGTGATGTGGGCTTCGTGTAAGGCGTGCCTGTCAATACAGTAATAAGGAGTTGACCTGATAGAGTAAGCTCTCGAGGTAAACAGTACTTTGGGCTTCACATAAGGTGTGCTCCCATAACGCAGTAAAGATAAGTAGAATATAAGTACCAAAAAGAGAGCGACATCTTCCTATGTAGAGGAAAGACGGATGAAAAATATTGTTTGAGGGGAGGCTTAATGGTCATTTGTTCAAGGGGAGGATTGTTAAGGAAGCAAACAAAGTCCTACATTGACAAGAAATGGGAAAGATCATGAGTATATAAGTAGTGAACTATATCTCCATTAGTATGAGGTCTTTTGAGTAGAGCTCAAGAGTAAAATCATGAGGGTTTAGGCCCAAATGAGACAATATCATATCAATGTGGATATATATGTAGTTTATGGACTCCTTACATAAACTGTGTTAAATATTAATAGATTTGATAATAAATGAGTAGGTTTTATAAAATCAAAATGGATAGAAAAATGATTACTAATGCTAAAACAAATGGTTAAAATACCCTTTTTGGCTACCATACACAGCGTTGGCGCCCATGCCATGCACACAATTGTTCCACACAGTGTGCTATCGTGCCACCACATGGCACAACCTAATTTTTTTTTTTAAAACAATTTAAAGTAATTTTATTTTGATATAAAATTAAATTTATATTATTAATTAATTAATTAATATTATGTTATTTATATAATTTTAGTTGTTATTTTAAATTGGTATAAATTATTAAATAAAAAATAATTATTAATATATTTATTTATTAAATTATTAATGTGATAATATATTTTTAAACAAAATTCAATTACATTTATTTTCATTTGAAATTAAATCAATTTTAGTTATTAATTAAATTATTGAATTAATATATTTAATAATATTAGTTAAGGTATAGTCCTTAAACCCTAAACCCATGATTTTTAACCCTAAAACATAAACCTTAAACTTATGATCCTTAACCCTAAACCCTAAACTGCATACTTTAAAAATCCTAAACTCTAAACATTTAATTACGTACCTTATAAGCCATAAATCCTAAGACCTACATCCTCAACACTAAACCCTAAACTCTAAACTGCATATCCCATAAATCCTAAACCCTAAACACTTAATTATATTCCCCATAAACTATAAACACTATCCTAAACCCTTAACTATATGCCCTATAAACTATGAACTCTAAATCCTAAACTCATATTTTTATGAACTCTAAATCCTAAACTCATATTGTTAAAATATGTTAGAATGAATTTATATAGATAATTTGTATGTATGCAGGTCCTTAATGGTCTCTTCAGATCAAGATTTAATGTATACGAGGTCTGTAATGAGATTAATTGTAACGAATAATGGTTTTTAAAATTCATTAAAAAAGAAAATGAAGGGAAAAAAAAATGAGATTAGCTATTGATAAATCCTTTTTATAATGTTCTTTGCATTGATGATATCTAAAAATTAATTTAATACAATATTCAATGTTGTGTCTTCTACAGGGTTTAAATTTCCTTTCACAATATGAACAAGCTAGAGTTGTCTGAGAAAGAAAATAGTAATGTTGCCAGTTTAATAAACCGAGTGAAACATAGGGGAAGAATGGTATGCTTTATTCAAATGGTGAAGGTGTACTCATAGACAAGAGATAAAGGGATCTTGGGATGGATTATTCAGTAAACTTGTTGATAAAAAAAGTGAAAAATCGTAGAATGAGTGACACAAGGATATTACTTCCCACAACAAAGGCTTATTATGAAGGTATAAATCTTTGTAGGGGCTTCAAGAATTGTGTTGCTAGATGTTGTGTAGAGCCTATCAGTGGAAAGACAAGTAATAAGTCGATCAAGCTTGGTAAAAATATAATGGTGTATGTTTACCATCTTATTACATCAGGGACAATAAAAGATGATAAATTTTGTCAACGAGCTAATGCAAAAGCAGTATTATCTTTTTGAGATGACATTACAATATAATTCTTTAGACATCTATGATTATCAATAATTTTAATATGGACTTGAGACAATTCATATAAAATGGACAAGTAATGATTCATTAAAGTTTTGTAATTTATTCCTTTTGAACCGTTCAAAATAAATCTATTTTAGATAATCTCACGTCTCTTAACAAAATGATATAGCAACATTTATATGACAAGAAATATGGTCCTTGCAACTTGGAGAGAACTTGCTTAAATTTAGCCTTTTTATCATTAAGCTATTTTAGTTACTTCTTGTGAGCCTAATGCATAGACCGTATTTCTTAATTTTTTCCTCATATTCTTATAAGAATTGTAGCCCATGAAAAAAAAAATATATTAAATATTAAATTAACTTGAGCACTGTTGGAGTTTTAACAGTATGTTTCTAGACAAGGCGCTTTAATGCTACCTCAAAATCAGAATCATCAGGTTGCAACCAATGATATTTTATTCTTCGACTAGGCTTTATTGGGTGAGTATCAAACATTTTTACTTCGGTGGCACATGCCTTTACAAGCCTTGGCATTCCTGACATCATGTAAGGAAATATATTTATAAACAATCCACCTCACCTTGTCCTTAATTTTCGTTTTTCGAGAAACCTACAATATATTTTCCAATTGTATCAGAAATTGAAATGTCTATATCTCCTAAAATCATAGATTCAATCAAACTCATTAATGAATTAAGGTTAGAGTTAGATAAGATTATAATGTCAATGGAGAAACATAGTAAAGTCAGTGAGAAGGCTCTGAAGAAGCTTCATAAGACAAAAGGTGAAAATAACATGTTCATGAATGATCTCAAACTAATGCTCACAAACCTTTGTAACATTGAGAGATGGAAATAATATGATCATTTGTTTGTAATTAGCAATAGAGTTTAGGGTTCGGGGTTTTAGAGTTTATGGGGTATAAAGTTAATATAGTCGACCTAGATGGCCATCAAATACACACAAGAATAGTTGCAAAGCATGGTCTGTAGGAGACTTTACTATATCAAAACTTAGGCATATAGAAAGCTTACAAAAACTCATGAAGACATGATAGAAACTCGTACTTGTATAAAATATGGTGTTGTATCTCTACATAAAGGATAAAGAAAACCTATTTTCTCCTTAAATACAATATACTTAGCCTCAATAGTAAACTCTATATAGGATGAAGAATGTAAATCTAACAATATCTAGAAATTTAGGAGCCTACCAAATTATTTAATTTTATAAATTTAACCTACAATAAAATATAATGCACCTTTTGAAGAGTCAATTTTATGCTTGCTTTACATGCAACTACAACTATACTTGAAAATTCTATTGTTGGCAGATTTCTTCTTATTTTCCTTGGGGACATAAAGTTTATTATTAGGGTTTATAGTTTAGGTTAAAGATCATAGGTTTAGGGTTAACAATAACAAGTTTAGGGTTTAGGATCATGAGTTTAGGATTAAAGATCAAAGGTTTAGAGTTTAGAGTTAAGGATCATAGATTTAGGGTTAATAATCATAGATTTAAGGTTTAAGGTTAAGGATCATGGGTTAGAGTTTAGGATTGAGGGTCATGGGTTGAATATTTATGATTTAGGGTTAAAAATCATGGGTTTAGGGTTTTGAATTTAGGGTTTACTATATTTTTAATTGTTCAATTGTTATTGTAAATGATTATACAGAGAAAATATGTAAAATATATATTATGTTAATCTTAAAAATAAAAATAGTTCACTTATTAAATTATTATTAAAAAATAAATTAAATAACTAAATATATTCATTAATAATAAATATATTAATAACTATAATTTTATTTAAAAAATTATACCAATTTAAAATAACAACACTTTAAATTTTTGTTAAATTTATTAATTTAATTATTAACTAAAATTAATTTAATTTCCAATCAAATTAAAATTGATTAAAATTTTAACTTATAATAATTAAATAAATAGAGTGCATTAATAATTATTTTATTATTTTATAAATTAAACCAATTTAAAATAACAACTAAATTTGTATTAATAACATAATATTAATTAATTAAATTAATAACTAAGATTAATTTAATTTCAAATCAAATTAATTTTTTATAAGAAAATTAGATCAGGCCACATGGTAGCACGATAACGAATTATGTGGCGCAAGTATGCACTAAGCGTGTGCACTAAGTGCATGCTAAGCATAAGCATTGGCTTTATGAGTGGGTGGTGATTTGGTCTTTTTCTGTTTTGGATTTTCTAACTATTTTTCCAATTATTTTCTTTTAAATAAAATCTACCAATTTTTTTTTTTTACAAATTTGATACATTTGGATGAGAGAGAGAAGAAAATTAAATATATTTCAGGTTGGGGGCAAAAATTTTCAAATTTGATTTTTAGCCTCATAGTTGACTAAAAATGAATATTTTATAAAATTAGTGACCATTTTTGAAAATTTTCCTACCTTTTTTTGTGAGTGAAGCATATTATGTATAGCACATATAAAGTATGTTTTTTTTTTCAAAAGAAAATTTTATAAATAAAATACATCTTTTCTTTAATATAAATGAATTTTATACTTATAATTATGAAATGTCATACATTGATGATTTTATATTCTTTTCAATTTTGATCAAACTCTTCTTCTAAGCTAAAAGGCCAAAAAAAATCTTAAAAAAATAAGTAAGTTAGAATCTCCTAAATATTTTTTAATTTTACTTATATATTAGTTAATTTTTTAATAAATTACTATTATAGCTTTATATGCATTTTCTTTTATAGATTTTATTCTGTTAGTATCTACTGCAATTAGTGAACATTTATTTTTAGCTATATGTATTATCATGATAAGAATTCATAACAACATGAAGAATTACTTTCTAACAGACTCATCGATTACATATATTGAAAAGGAAATTACAAAAAAATTTAGCATAGAATCAACATAATTAGAGATTTGAAAGAACGGCAAACTATTTTTTAATATCAAATCATGCTCAAGTTTTCAACAACATATTTTGTTGTTGTTATTAACGTGAAATAAAATTGATTTTTTATATAATTTAATTTAAATATTATTTTATTTTATTTCTACTATATTTTAAAATTTATATTACCATTTGGTCTTCAAAGCTTAAATTCTAATTCTGCCACTGAGTATATGGGGCTCCCGTAGTCGATAAGTGAAAACATAGAATATTAGAAGGCATTTGCAATTTTTGCAAGGAAACCAAATCTCTTAGAGATCAAATTAATTAATTAATATGACTATATTTTATGGTTTTGTGAATGAATGATGATATATCTAGTCAAAAAGGCTCTATGCCTTAAAGGGTCTTCTCAAAATTAATCGATCAACAATTCAAGTGTGTCCCTTGCTTGAAACCAAAAGACCACCCAACTTTTTTTTTTTAAAAGAAACATAAAAATCTATTTCTTATCTAATCTTTATGTGAGTGGGTTTAATTGTCATACCTTTTAAACTATTTTTAAACATTTAGCAATAATTGAACTAAATAATACTTACTAAGTAATTTCTGCAAGGAAACCAAATCTCTTAGACGTCATATAAATTAATTGATATGACTATATTTTATGGCTTTGTGAATGAATGATGTTATATCTAGTCAAAAAGGCTCTGCGCCCTAAAGGATCTTTTCAAAATTAATCGATCAACAATTAAAGTGCGTCCCTTCCTTGCAACTAAAAGACAACCACCATTAGAAAAAAGTAATTTGATGATATTTATTATGTATCACAAATTGAGTTTTGTGATAGATTTTCTCTATCACCTAAAGATCCCTTACAAATTTGTGATAGATTTTTTTTTTCATAAACTTGTGATACTTCTAATTTATGATGGAATTATTCTATCACAAATTTGTTACTATAATTTAGATGTGTGACATATAAATGTCCACGTGGCAATTTATTGACATGTATCTTCTGACATGGCATCCGACGTGACGTATGACATGGCCATGATTTCATGATGACATCATACTGAGTAAGCATATGGACATCATATGCCATGTCAATAAATAGTTTATGACATGGATGTTTACATTGCAGATGAAGTGGCACATGATATCATGATGGAGTCAAATATGATGACGTCATAGCATAATATCTATTACAGTTTTGTGATTGATGTCTATTACAGTTTTGTGATAAATGTGTACAAAATTATCATATTTATTTAATTTCAATAAATACATTTTATTATTATTATTATTTTCTTTTTATTTATTTTATTATAATATTATAATAATAATTTACACAATATTTATTATAATAATAATATACCAATATTATGCTTCAACACATTTTTATAACATTAATAAATAAGTCACAGAAATATAGAACATTTGTATAACATTAAAAAAATTAGCAACAAATAACTTAAGAACTTTCATACTTTAGCAATATTTCTATCACATCTTGAAATAGTACATCTCTGTAGCACATTTTTGTTTCATATATTCATCATCAAATCCTTCGAACAACAATCAAGAAAACCTTCATATAAAACATACATCCTTCAACACATCAACAATTCCTTTAGCATAGTAACATGTATATATAATTCAAAAATCAACAAATACATCCTTCAACAGCATCAAGACGGTACAAATATTGAGAACAAATCCTTCAGCAATCAACATTCAACAATTCCCAACGTTCATCAACATTCAACAATTCCCAACATTCATCAACATTTAACAATTGCCAAAAAGTTTCATAAGTAGCAAGATGAACATACAAATATTCAGTAACATGTATGTACCCAACAAATACCCAAAGCAACAACTATAAGAGGTAACTTATAATTTTTTAAAAATAAATACATTGCTTAATTTTTTGAATATAGTTTCACAAATAAACACATAACCACAAACATATTAGTACATAATTCAAACTTTCACAATCATAAGGTACCAAACATATTACAACACTTATCAAAAATTCATTTGACACCCTTGATTTCACAAAGACCTTCCAATGGTCTAGCTTTATCCACTTGTAATCAAGTTGTGGCTTTCTCAAAGCCTTTTTGTTATTCTTGTTTGGAAGGATGTAAGTCCAATGTCAAACGATACCTATATGTCCGATGGGCCACTCTCATAGAATGTAAACATGGATCTTACTACGCAGATCCACCTCAAATCGAGACTATCACAAATTTTTATATGTTTGTTTATTTAAATTTCAATATGCAAAATTAAGGTAATGTGATAGAAGTTTATAGGCACCTACTTCCAAAGTGATTCCTTTAATGCAGATCTATCGGTGATGCATAATAAGTGGCTTATCATGAACATGCGTTTGAGAGGCCATATTCCTGATGTGGTTGGACACAATTCATTTGAAAAAATCTGGAAGACAGGGTATTTGCATGGTGGAAACTCAACAATCCGAATGTGACGAAGTATTGGAGGCAAAAGTTATTCCTGATTTAAATTTTTTTATCCTTTTTGATCTGTTATAATTTGCTGCCTGCATTAGATTCTTTAATTTATTGGATTATATTTTGAATGGTAAAATATGATATCCATATTATCCAGACTGCATGTTTGGAATTGCACCTTCTAGTTATATCTGTTTCTATGAAGTTTTGGTTGCTCCAGGCCTCTCTGATGCTTATACTTTTTGGTGGTAATTATGGCCATAGCAGATACCAAAGGGGGCTCAACCTGGACAACTTCTGGTACTAAGAGGGAAAGGTACATTGAATCATATATTATAATGCTTGAAGTTGCTCCCATCCCGTAAAATATATGCTTAAGCTTTAAGTTTCTGCAGGATTGCCAAAGCATGGTTTTATTCTAGACCATGGCGATCAATTTGTGCGGTTCCGTGTTAACTTCCCTATGTAAGCCTTTTTCTTGTTGCATTGCAGTTGTATCAATTAAATATTTTAACAATTTCTGTTTGGTTGTAAATTGTTAATAATTATTGCTCAATGTGTTCACTCTACAAGTTTAAGGATGAATGTGGCGTTTGGAATCATTGTCTGTTGAAGAACATCTTCTTTCCTTGTTTTCTTTTCTGCAATCTTATATATTTTGGATATATGGGCAGAAATTCTACTTTGCTAAAGGAGCATCGGTTAACTGACATTTCAATTTGGTACTTTTGGAACTTTAAATAGAGAAGTGAACTTATGACTTCTTTCTTTTCTGGTTAGTGAATTAAATGAATGCCAGCGTGCTATTTTAGAAGAATTCGCAAAGGAAGAAATTAGTAATGAAAACAAAACCTCTGTTGAAGAAAATTGGTAAGTACTTTTTCTTTCATAATGTATTTATTACCTAGTAGTTGTTGCAAACTTTGATTTCTACCTGATTAATTAATCCTTTTGAAAGTTTCAATTTAAATTAAAATCAAAGACTAAATAACAATGAACAATATAACAATTGTTATATTTTAGTATATACAGAAATAAGTTATATACTAATCCCAAATTGTTATTTTTGTTCAAAGACTAAATAACAATATTGTGTTTGGTATCTTATAATGGCTCAATTTATTATATCTTATGCCATCTGTTGATCCATTGGTTATGAATCAATAGACTATATAGTCCCAAAGCTTGTATATCAACGACTCAAATATAGTGAATGGGACTATAGACTATGAATACACATTTTTCTCATTTAGTTCCTACTTATTTCGGTCCCGTTCTAATTTTGATATGATTTGACTGTTGACTTTGACTTTGACCATTCTATTTTTTCCTCCATTTTCTTACAAACTAATATCTAATATTTTAAAATAAATTGAATTGAATTAAAATGCCACCAAAGTGACCTCTTTATGCAGATTTATTTATTTTGAAATATGTAAGTATTATTAAAGAAAATAAATAATTGTGTTTAAATTTATGCAAAAAATAATCGGCCCAAATGAAGATAATTTTTTGGCCAAATAATAAACATATGTGACAGTAAATATGTGATAAACTTTGGCAATTTCTATGCATGTAATATGTCGGTCCAAAGAAAGGCGTATTATTGGCAGGATCTATTATCAATGTTTATTGTCCAAGTTTTTTAGAATACCGTTTACAAATTGTTATTTCTGTTCAAAGACTAAATAACAATGTTGTGTTTGATATCTTATAATGGCTCAATTTATTATATCTTATGCCATCTGTTGATCCATTGATTATAAATCAATAGACTATATAGTCTCAAACTCTAAACTTTATTTAATAACCTAAACCCAAAATAGGCCTAAGTCCATCCTAACTCACTTGTTTTGATAAGTATGTTGGGTATAAAAAATTTAGACCCGATAAAATTTTTATAGGTCATATAAAATTAACATAATAAATTCTCAAAATTTATAGACATTAACTATCTAACGTGCACTACATTTAAAAAAGAATCTCATCAAATTTAATATTATCAATTTAACTTTAAATAAATTTTAACTTCTTCCCCTTCCACTTTTTTATTAAAAATTAATGCACGAAAGCATATTGAATTTGAAACTTGCAAGAATTTAAAAACGCAATCATCTTATTGATCGAGTGGAAGATGCATTCTAAATCCAACATGTTATACAATTTTCATTAATGCAGATTTAAAAAATAAAAAAATTGATGCCAAATATAATATAATAATAATGCATCAATGCAATTTTGTATTATGATTAAACTATGCATTGAAATAAACACCATTCACTTATTATTCAGCATAATATGCAATCAATTTGATCCGAAACGAAATAAACAATACTTTAATGCATTTATTGCATGGCAGTAAAAGAAAATCATGTAATCAAGAATGCTGCCGCCTAGTTGAATGCTAAATCCATGGAATAATAAAAAAAAAATATTGTATAGAATACAATCATCACATGCCAAATTCAACTCATATATTTATTCAGAGACAAAATCAATTGCGTATATACGTTGAGGCATATATTTATGTATAATATATTAATGTAAACATCAACGCTGGATTAAAGTTACCATGCCATTTTTTTTAATGCATATGCCGCATGGAGAATTAATATTTCATACGGCATAAATTTTTTTTTAAAAAATAATTATGCATGTAATTATAGTCTTAATTATAATTCAATCAATGCATAATTTATATCTCATAATTTAGTTTCAATGATTCAATATGAGGTTATTTTAATACCACTTGTTGGATAAAAATTTTTAATTAGTGAAAATTATCATAGTCATGATCTCATGCTAAATTATCAAGAAGAATAAAATCAGAAGCGTACTTGAATCTATAGAGATGTAAAAAAATTGGGGTTGATGTCTTCCATATCTAAACTTTTTCTTTATGAGAGAAAAGCTGCCGTCACTCACTGATGGGATGTGAATGAATAATACGTTAGGGTTTAGACTTAGAACCTCAACCTATTATTTATAGTATTTTATTTTATTTTAGTCTATCATAAAATAAAATAAAATAACTGGGTCTCTACACATTAAAGTCCATGTCATACGCGACGCCTTAAAAATTCAATAATAAATAAACTTTACTTGATCACTTTTAATGAATAACAAATTAGATAGTTAATAATATACAATTAATTAATATATGTAGGCCTACTTTAATATTTAATATCCAACAATTTATTTAATCAAATCAAAATTTAAAATAAAAAAGAAACTCAAAAAATAACACAATACAACCACTGTACTTTTACAACCCATATTTTTTTTTTTCATATAATTTTTACATGTTTGATTGTAATTCTTATTAAGTTTGTGTATATAAGGAAAGGTTTAATGTCACGTGTGCAAGATATTCCTTAATATTTATAAAAAATGACACAAAGATCTTAATAGTTTCAAATAAAATAAATAGCCCTTCATTTACTATCCATTTCCATTAATTTAGATTGTAAAAGAGTAAAAAGGTCAATTTATCTCTAAATTACATAATTTTTTATTAAAAATTATAATTGTAATCGTTGACCGAAAAATTTAGTTTTTTGAGTCAACAAATTTTAAATTTGTTTATGAAAAAATAAACTTGAACCTTCACTACAGTTACATTAAGAACATTTCTTCATTTGATAACTTTAGATAAGCCTTTGCTTGGGGAATGTAATTTCTCTGCAATAAAAGAATAAAACAATGTTAAAGCCATGCCGGTGATTATTCTGGTAAGGACCCTCTGATGCATAAGTCAATAGGGGATTTCAAGTATAAAAGGGTGGTTAATCTAAAGAGTTTACTAGGAAGGGTTTTCTCACCTTTTGCCGTTATGAGGTTACCTTTTTATAGTTGGTCTTTACCATTTCATCCTGAGAATCGTCGGTGAGAGATTTGATTATTTTTATTGTGATTAATGACGAATTCAAGGTAACTAGATTGATTATCAGTTCGAGACTTCTATGCTTACCTTATAGAATGAATATTAACTCTAATCCCATGATTCCTGGGGTTATCCTTACATAGTAAAAATTTAGAATTGTTAACCTAGCAGGTGCTCATGATCTTAGTCGTTATTTTCATTTGGGGAGATCTTAGTCACCTCATTGGGTTCCAAGCATGAGTATTGAAGAGCTTCTTGATTGTGGCTGTCATTCCTCGAGCCGTTTACTCAAGGCCTAGGCCTTGGCACTTAGTTTTGAGTGCATCCTAGATCCAGCCCATTCTAGTAGGTAATTTCTATCTTCTCAGCCCATCATGGGGTATGAATCTACACTTGGGTAGATTTTTCATCGAGAACAATAACTAAATTAAAAATAAAATAAAATCATAGCCGGGCACTATCATTATTCCAAGTTAAGAAAAATGGTCACTTGTCAACAACGAGGGTTGACTAATCAACTTCACTATTTATCGTTGCTAACGATAGATCCGATATCCAATCAACTCATGAGAGACACCTCAAATCTTCAATTTTTTCTATCTACACGATGGTAAGGTTGAGATATGTGAAGGCACGCATATACAACATCGGAAGACCTTGAATAAGAGAATATAGTTTATTTAATTGCCATTGGATTAACCTCCAATGATATATTGCTGGTTGATGGTGAGCAAGGTCTTCAATCAATTTATAGGTTTGATATATTTGAGTCTTCAATCAATTTAAAGGTTGTTGGATAAATAAAGAAAAAGCGAATATGATTTTTTGTCATTTGGATCAATTTTCCAAATTTAGTAATTTATATAGTTGAGTGATGATAATTTAATATACAAGAAGCTTGTACTCACATGCACAAGATGTTTAATAAATTAGTTAAGTGATGAAGAAAGAATAGTTACAAGTGATAGCAAAGGAAATGAAGTGGCTAAATTGCAGATGGTTTATCTTTTCTTAGCTCTAATGAAGTGGATAACAAACACTATAAGAGAGACAAGAAGGGCCGATCCAGCAACTACGAGAGGAGTACAAACCTTAGTCTTTTTCTGAACATGTTTCTTCATTTGAGCTGCATCCTTATTGAGACATTTCTGAATCTCAAATTCCTGAAATTCATGCTCATCAGCATTTTCTTCAGATGAGATTTCTTGATTAGTTTATTCTTCGATACTTGGATCTGGAGTTTTTTCTGGCTCAGGGACTTGAGAGGGTTCATTGATTTGGAGGGATCTAGGGATTGGGACTATATAAACCATTCTATATAGTCTATATGAATCAATAGACTATATAGTCTCCCTAGTAACAAAACCATCCTCCTAGAATTTGAATTTGTATAATGCTGTCCTTGATTTAAGCAGGAAACGAGAAGGTTATGAATATGTTGCTGGTTGATTTGAAGTCCACGCAGTATTTGCCATTTTGAAGGCTCTTATACTAAGTTAAAATGTTGTTTGTTTCTTTAGAAAATAGCTGAAAAAATATTTTGGAAACAGTTGAGAGGAAAATGTAGAATTCACTTTTAATATTGATTCTGAATAATGAAAATATTACAAAGAGAATGTTTATATACACGAAAATATTGAAGACTAAGTTTGTTACAACAAACTTGAAAAGAAAGGGAAAGGAAAAATTGAAATGCTTGCCACTCTATTATCTTCATAATGCTGTCTCATTAACAAACACCTTTTGAATTAATCATCACCATTTGATTCAGCTATTAGTACTTGATCAATGTCTTTAATAATATACAAATAATGTGGTATGCCAGTTGTATGCAAGACTCTCTCATCGGATCAGCACGTGGGTTCATGATTGAATGAATTGACTTAATGATCACAATTTTAACAAGAGGATAATCCTTCACTTGATGACACGTTACAGAAAGGCATCGCATTACAAATTTATAATAACTGTGCTATACAATATTACAATTGTTGCTAGGCATTTATTTGTATAAAGATAGATAAATGCCAAGTGTACATTTGTGGGCACATTTTAGAGCTTCACTCGTACCACAGCCACTATTTCACGTTTTAGTATCAGCAAAAATGCAGTTACTTGCCGCCAAGGAATTAAACAGTAAGAAGCAACCGCTTTCTTAACATTTAAACCGTCCGCTCAATTGTTGTATCGCCAAGCAATGAATATATGCTTTACTCTTGTATACACACCAACAAAAATGCCACCAAATCTTATGTTAACATGCCCTTTCACCACTATGCTTGTATAATCGTATTCCAATCCTCATTTTATTGTAAAGATAATATTTTTGAAAGAAGAACAAGAAGCAGCGTCTATGGAACTTGAATTGGGACTGAAGATCACGCATAACAGGGATGATTTGATTTCCACGGCTGACTTTCGGGTCACCAAAGATCCCTCCACTCCTATTTTCGTATCTAAAGAAACTGACACCAAGTTCGTCCTCGTTGGCCATCTGACAGGTCCCACAGCTAGCTTTGTTTCTCTTCTATTTTATCTGATTTTAATATACATTCTGTTGTGTTTCTGCAATTGGGGATTGTTTTATTTTTTTATTTTTTTAGTTTTATATATGTTCATTTTGGATACGAGCTAATGTAATCTAAGTGTAAGCAAATGCAGGTTTCAAAAAAGAGAGCATTGTTATTGAGATAAATGAAGCTGGGAACAGAATTGCAGTCAGTGGGAAGAAGCCGGTTCAGGAGCTGGTGTTCATGGGTTGGATAATGCAGAAAAAAGAAGTGGAGGTAAGGGCATTTAGGACGGTCTTTCAGATTCCGGATGAGGTGAATTTGGATAATATTAAAGCCAAGTTTAATGAAGAAATGCCAAATTTGACGATTATCATGCCAAAGAAGGTGAAGGGATTTGTTGGGGATGGCATTGAGGAAGTGAAGGAAGAGGACGTAGATAGAGGGACACCTGAAACGGTGGAAGCTGCAGCTGATAAGGTTCAAGAAAGTGAGAGTAAAAGCAAGAAAATTTGGCAAGAGTCTAATGAGCCCAAAAGAAAGGAAGAAATTCATCAGGTTGTGGAAACAAAGGTTTGTACAAATGAACCTGCAATGGAACAACTTGTAGCCGATAAGGTTGTTGGGAATGGTAGTGTTAAGGAGGCACCTAAGGAAGAAATTGTAGAGGAAAAGATGAAAGGAAATCAGGATTCTGGTCAGGTTGTGTTGAAGACAATTGATCAACGGCAACTTGAAGAAGCAAAAGCAATTCCTGAATTTCCTGAAAGAGACAAAAGTGGAGTGACAGAAAAGGAAAAACCTGAAGAATCCCAGGAAATGGATGGTGGACGAGAATCCAGGACATCGCAAAATGCAGCTGAGGCAGCTGCTGAAAGAGTTGAAGTGTCATCACTTCAAAAGGAATCCAGAGAGCCTGAAGTTAAAAATAGAGAAGAAAATGATCAGATTGTTGACAAATCACCAAGGACACCACAAGTCGAGCTTCAGGCAAGCGCTGACAATGTAGAACCTCTTCCAGAAACGTTTCGAGAAACTGCTACTTCAGAAACTAAGGAAGAAGCTGAGAGACTGATTGATCGTTCACAGACAAAGGAGAAACCAGAAACTGAAGAAACTCGGAAAAGAAAGCTTCCTGAGGATAAAGCACCAGAGCTAGTATCTGAAAAGCACGTTCCTGGCCCTGAGATCACTAAATCAACAGAATCTAGAGATGATGAAGTGCCAAAACAATCAGAATTTGCAACTGATGTTGAAGAGAAACACACTCTAAGTAAAGATGTTCAAGTGGCAAGTGCAAAGCAGGAAGAATTGTAGAAGCGAGAGCCGTCTACAAAATTTCAAGAGTTGGCAAAACCTGAAGAACCCTGTCAAGTCCCTGAGCCAGAAAAAACTCCAGATCCAAGTATCGAAGAAGAAACTAATCAAGAAATCTCATCTGAAGAAAATGCTGATGAGCATGAATTGCAGGAATTTGAGATTCAGAAATGTCTCAATAAGGATGCAGCTCAAATGAAGAAACATGTTCAGAAAAAGACTAAGGTTTGTACTCCTCTCGTAGTTGCTGGATCGGCCCTTCTTGTCTCTCTTATAGTGTTTGTTATCCACTTCATTAGAGCTAAGAAAAGATAAACCATCTGCAATTTAGCCACTTCATTTCCTTTGCTATCACTTGTAACTATTCTTTCTTCATCACTTAACTAATTTATTAAACATCTTGTGCATGTGAGTACAAGCTTCTTGTATATTAAATTATCATCACTCAACTATATAAATTACTAAATTTGGAAAATTGATCCAAATGACAAAAAATCTATCAGTGGTTATTATATTTTTCTTAGTGACAATTTAATTTTTTAGACTTCAAATAAGCAACAAGTTGTTGTTCAGGTTGATTTAGCAAATTTGAGCATTTGAACGCAAAACATTTGAGAGCAAAACAAAGGAGATAAAATAAAAGAAGCAAAAAAGGGAGGCCGAGAATGAGAAATAAATTATAAAAAGAAAATTCATGGGAAATGTGTGAGTATTTAAAATTAATTTAAGTGTTTATGTAGGAAGGATATCAAAAGTTGGTGACTTCATGTTTTAGAGTCAGCCTAGTATTAATGCAAGTTGAGTCTATATATATGTTTTATATGTTTTCATTACAATAATTTATGATTTAAATTACATATTATTAAAAAAAATGTATCTATAATTTACTTTTATATAGATAAATTTTTATGTTAATTATCTATATTAACTTATTATAGTATTTTTTTTAAACATCGATAAGTATTGATAAACTCTTTTAATTTGGCCTAAGTGCTGAAAATATCCTTTTATTTTTAAAAAAATACATTAAAGACCTCCGTCAATTTATTCTATTAGCTTTGATAGAATATTATCAAATTTAATGAAAGTTACGATTTTGTCCCTTATTGAAGAGTATGCATTAATTGACATGTGTCATTTAATAAAAGAACACGTGTCACAAAGTAATTAGTTGCTTTAGACAAGTGTTAGCTTGTCATTGAATTGTATTTAAATTATATAATTAATAATTATTTAAAGTAAATTTATCTATTAATTTAACAAGTGTCATTTAATAAAAGAACAAGTGTCGCAAAGTGATTAGTTATTTTAGATACATGTCAACGTATCATTAGTTATATTTAAAATAAATAAAAATTAAAAAAACTGCCACCATTGCCGAAAAATGGCAGTTGACCGTTTTTTGGTAACAAATTTTTTTCTATTTTACATTATTGGACTCTATTTTTCTTGATCTATACAATGATGGGGTCATTTCTTCAAAAAAAAAGACCAAATTTGGTAGTGAGGGGCAGCAACCACCACCGTCCACCATCAAACGGAGGGGCGGTGACTTGCACCGCCCTCACTTATGGACAGATTGATGGCCGGTATGTCCATAGGTGGGGGCGGTGACTTCATTTGACGAGGGGCGGCAACCTCACCACCCCATTTTGTTGTTTTCTTGTTGTTTTTTTGGTAGAAATAACTCGACCATTATGTAGATTAAGAAAAATGCAGTCCAATGATGTAAAATAAGAAAAATTTTGTTGCTGAAAAATGGTCGCTAGAAAATGGTTGACGGCTATTTTTCGACGACAGTGGTAGTTTTTTTTAATTTTTATTTATTATTGTATTTAATTTAAATATAGACCAGTGACATTTTTACACGCGACGTTTAAACGTTTGTTTTATTTCAACGTGATATAATGAAGTTAAGTTGGTGTTAAATACCATTTTACCCATTTCTCAATCAAAACTAACAAACTAAATTGATGGACAAGGGTCTCTAAGGTATTTTTAAAAATAAATAGGTATTTTAGGCACATAGACCAAACTAAGGGGGTCCAACATTACTTATCCCTAAAATAGAAGAAGTAAGAAAAGGAGGCCGAGAATGAGAAATAAATTATAAAAAGAAAATTTATGCGAAATGTGTTTAAGTATTTAGAATTAATTGAAGTGTTTATGTAGAAAGGATATCAAAAGTTGGTAGACTTCATGTTTTAGAGTCAGCCTAGTATTAATGCACGTTGAGTGGATATATATGTTTTATATGTTTTCAATATAGTAATTTATGATTTAAATTACATATTATTAAAAAAATTTATCTATGATTTACTTTTATATAAATAAATTTTTATGTTAGTTATCTATATTTAGAAATGCTTTCAGAACTTCTAATAGTATAATTTTTTTTTAAACATCGATATTATATCATTAATGAACATCAAAGATATTACATCAAAGGACCTTCGATACTGCAAACAGCGAATTACAGGGACAAAACATTATAATTGTACATTACCCAAACTAAAACTCTTACAAAGAAGAAAATCAATCATACCCTATATTGGGTAAGTCAACTCTAAAAAGGGAACGCACACCTTTTTGAGAAAAAGATGTGAGTGCCAATTATATTAAGGTGTATACATGTGGTTTCGGTTCATACAAACATACATATGCATCAAATACATACATGTACGCATTAATATATGCAACAGAAGTATTTAAACAATTATGAACACATGTAAAATATATTTTTTAATCAAATTAAAACAGAAATGAGAAATTTACCTTTGTAAGCCTTTGGATTAATTAACTGAGAATCTACCCGCAATGCAACCTGTAGGCAGTTCTAGTGATTAATAAGATAGGATTGATCAACTAGACAACAGCTTTATCCAACTTGATTTAACACTTTAAACCCCTTTAATTAACTCTTTAATCAAGTATTCAACTTTTGAACAAAAACTTATATCTTCTCTTTGATTAGCTTTTGATAAAAACAAAAGCTTCACTTGCTTTTATGGGCATATGCCTTAATGAAGAAGAAGATGAATAAGAGACAAAAAAAATTTTGTCTCTCTCAATTTCGCTTTTCAATGGCTGGCCACAACAAAGCAAAAAAAAAAGTTCAATTTGTTTTAATTCACACTTATATATGTATACTATTCATTTAACTTAACCATGGTAAAGTTAAAGATATTTTCACTAAAATACTTTGAATAAAATAATATATTATTAACCTAATTGTGGTCAATATTTAACCATGATTGGGTTAACAAACTTGTCCAACAAGCTTGGTTATATATCTTAGAAATTTATATTAATATAATATAATAATTAAATAATTATTAACTCAACTTTGGTTAATTTTTAACCATGGTTGAGTTATTCACATTATTTAATATATTATAATATTAAAATATCCTTATTATTTAACTCTTAAATAAATATATATATGAAATTATCAAAATACCCTCATTTAACCTAATATGGGTCCACTAAACCTATACTGGAATTAACTTAATCGATGACTCACAATGCGCAATATGTCACTATTTAATTGATCAACAATAATTGTTATCTAATTAATTATACTTAACACTTGAGTATTAATATGCACGCATCCCGAGAGTTCCTAAAACAAATATTTGATTTTGTTGAATTTTATTAGATTGAAGTATTCAATTCGGTACATCGCCCCAGTGCACAATGAGTACATTTCATATTACGGGACTCTCTAGGCTCATGCCTGATTCGTCAGATAGAACTATTTCATGAGTCTATGATCGATCCTTTATGCACACGTCATGGATATTACAAATCAGCATATAAGACCATACAATTTGATGTCAGAACGCATACTTATAATCCTTCTGTCACTTATACCCTAGATGAGCAGGGATATAGATCAACATTGTCAAATCCTCATATGCTCATCTAATCTTGTCTCTAGATTTGTGTCTTGATGAACAATATAAACAAACACTTTTGTTATATTATTCAACCCTTGTGGAAAACTCATTTTCTGGGTTTATTGCTCACGACCGTAAGACTTTTTGAGATACAATCTCCAAGCATTGAATATACAACCTACCTATGTGAGTTGACATATCCCATATTTACGTACACTAGACTCCATAAGTATTGGACTAAACTCAGCAACATGTAGCGATCAGATCATGAAAGGTCTCTAACATCCTTAGAACCAAAGTATGGTGGATCACCCACAAGTCCATTGTGGCGCTCAGGTTAAAGGACTATATATGCTATTCAACTCAAGAAGACCTACCATTAATAGTTTCATAGAATATCTATTGGGGTCATCATAAGTCTGTTCAGTATTCAGTCCTAATTGAATACCCATATGTCTAAATGAGCTTTAAGCTCATGGTCAGCTAAGAACAACCATTAGTACCATACAGATATAGACATACATTAATCTATATGAAATGGATTCACCGATAGACCTACATTAGTGAAAATAGACCAGGAACACAGTGTTTGAGAACACATTTACGTAATGTCATTTCTAGTACATATTACAGCTCTTTGCAATTATATCATTACTAGTATACCCTAAGTTATTTGTCTCATTATTGACAAGGTTTTAACTCTTTAAATCTTGCTGACTCTTATAATTTGCTATCTTTTAACAGTGCTAACTGTTAACATTTATAACCATCAGCTTTGCTAACTCTTAGCACTGGTCTAAACTCCTTTAGATCAGATCTGAACCTTTTCAAATCATACAGTGTCCGTAATGTAACAAGCATCATTACCATTTAATGGAAAGTATTAACGATTTAATTAAATACACATTGTCTAAATATTATCAAATAATTATTCATACAAATAGGCATGTCACGTAAGCACATACCCCTAACAAACTCCCCCTTACTCTAGTGTCATTCATATTAGTATCTAATACCCATAGACTCCAAAGTTGTTTGAAACTCCATGTGTTTCTCAAACAACTTTGGAATCAATGCCCTAGCCAAGATCTCTCTAATTATGTCGTATTTTTTCTCTACATATTTAGATCTCTGGTGCACTCTTTGCTCTTTTACTTGTGCTATGGCTTCATTATTATCGCAGAATAATAGGATAGGTACCATTAAAGTTGTGAATATTCTGCGTTTAGTGACAAATTTGCGTATCCACACTGCTTTCTTCGCTGCCTCTGATATGGCAATGTATTTCACTTCTGTTATGGAATCATCTGTGGACCTCTGCTTAGTGCTCTTCTAACTCACTACGGCACCGTTGAGAATAAACACATACTTGGATATAGACTTTCTATCATTCAAATCAAATTAGAATTCTGAGTCTGTATATCCTCTAACTTGTAAGTCACTGTCCTCATAATGAGAAACTTGTCCTTTGTACCCTTAAGGTATTCCAGAGCATGTTTGACTACCATCCAATGACTGTCACCTAGATCAGACTGGTACCGGCTAGTAATACTTACAGCCATACTGATGTCAGGTCTCATGCACATCATAACATATATCAAGCTTCCAACAGCTAATGCATATGATATGTTAGACATTCTAAATCTTTCATCTTTCATCTGATGAGATATTCTCCTCGAAAGATGAACACCCTGTCTAAAAGGTACACTAGTTGTCTTACAGTTAATGAAATTGTACCTTTCTAAGATACTATCAATGTATGATGATTGAAAGAGTCCTATCAACTCCCTAACTCTATCTCTATAAAGCTTTATAGAGATAGAGCTAATAGCGATAGAGTTAGGAAGCTGATAGGACTCTCCAAATCATCATACACTGATAGTATCTTAGAAGCTTTATATCCAGTATATAGGAAGTTTCTCCTAAATCCTTCATAGAGAAGTTTATGCTCAGATAGCACTTCACTGATTGTAACATACCAATATCATTCCCAATGATAAGTATGTCATCAACATAAAGAACTAAGAAAACTATCATACTCCTACTAACATTTCTGTACACACAAGCTTCCTCTTTATTTTTTATGAAACCAAACCTCTTGATAATATCATCAAAATGAAGATTTCAGCTTTGTGAAGCCTACTTTAGTCCATAAATTAACTTCTTTAGTCTGCACACTAAACTAGTTATTTGGCTGGATGTAAAATCTTTAAGTTGTTCCTTGTATATCTCTTCCTCGAGATATCCATTTAGAAACATCGTCTTTACATCCATCTGCCAGATTACAAATTCATAATATGCAGCAATAACGAGTAAAATCTTAATTGACTTTAACATCGCTACTAGTGCAAAGGTTTTCTCATAATCGATTCCACACCACTAAGCATAACCTTTAGCAACCTGTCGAGCTTTGAAGATCTCTACCTCTCCGTTCTGCCCACACTTCCTTTTGTAAATTCATTTACAACCGATAGGAACTATTCCTTTGGGAAGCTCAACTAAGTCCAAACTTGATTGTGATGTATTGAGTTAATTTTAGATTTCATGGCATCTTATTATTTTTCTGAGTCAATGTCTAACATCGCCTCTTTATAGGTCAAATGATCATTTTTTTCAAGTAAGAAAACTCCAAAGGCACCTTCAAGTATCTGACCATACTTGACAGATGGCCTGGACATCCTTTCAAATCTACGCGGAGGGTGTGTTAAAGTTGTTTTGCTCGATTAAGCCTACTATTCCATCATTGGTTCATTTTGGTTCCGATTGACTTCATCAAGTTTAATCTTTCTACAGTTACCATGATCTATGAGAAACACTGTCTCTAGGAAAGTGGTATAACAAGAAATGAACACGTTTCACTCCTCTAGATCATAGAATTGGTACCTTTAGAGTTCTTGGGATACCCAATGAATCGGTACTTGTACCTCCTGGATGCAAGTTTATCTTATTGCATAACTCTTATGTAAACAGAACAACCACAAATCTTAAAGTACTTAAGACTTGGTTTCCTCACTTTCTACCTCTCATGTGGAGTGGTTGGAATAGCTTTGGATGAAACTCTGTTCAATATGTGAGTAGCAGTTTGCAGAGCATAACCCCATAGGTATATAGGAAGATAGGTAAAACTCATCATCAATCGAGCGATATCCAATAAAGTTTGATTCCTCCTCTCCGAGTCACCGTTTTGTTGAAAAGTACATGAAGGACTATGTTGAGCAAGAATCTCATTCCTTTAAATAATCCGTGAATTCACTGCTCATGTACTCACCGCCTCGATATGATTAAATGTAGTTTTTGTACATGTTAGTTTGTTTCTCTACTTCAAGTTGATACTTTTTGAACTTTTCAAAGGTTTTTGACTTGTGTCATATTAGAAACACGTACCATATCATGACAAATCATCGATGAAGAGTACAAAGTATCAAAAATAACCCATTATAGGATGATTCATTGGATCGCATATATCACTATGTACCAATTTCAATAAATCAAGGTACGGTGTCAAACACCCAAAAATAAAGATTTTGTCATTTTTCTTTGAGTGCATGATTTATAAACTGGATAAAGTTTTATGATTAGATCAGGTATCAAATCATTTTTAACCAGACGGGATAAATGTCTCACATATATATGTCCTAATCTCATATGCCACAATTCCATTTTATTTAAAGTTTTCGAACTGCTACTAGTACTAGCTCGCATATTCATTATATTTTCTGTTGCATTCAATATATAATGACCATTCACTAATTGACACTCAGCTAATATTACATCATTCGCATCACATAAATATAGAAAAAAGTTTCAAATATATAAATGATACCCTTCACTGTCAAGTATAGGAAGTGAAACAATCTGTCTAATAATGTTAGGAACAAAATAATTATTATTTAATACAATAGTTCTATTACATGGAAGAAGTAAATCAAAATGTCCAACTACCTCTACGTTTAGGAAATCTTTATTTTCAACTCGAAGCAATACTTCTCCTGGTTGAAGTAATCTAACTTCCCTCAGACCCTGTAACACATTGCAGATGGAGAAGGAGATGCAGTATTTAATACCCAGCCTGAACTAGCATCAGATGCAATAGAAATGTCATAGATAGAAAAGCAAATACTTAAGAGAGAGAGGGGGGGTCTTCTTTTAAGAGGCAAGGTATTTAGGGCAATTACATTTTCAATGCTCATCCTCTCCGCAAAAGAAACATTTTTCTTTTACCTTGTCTTTATTCTTTTGAGGCTTGGATATCTGTCGTCTTTGAGGACCTATTCGAGGTGTCTACTTCTCTATTTTGTTTTCTTTCCCTTGAACTTTTCAGAAGCTCTAGAGCAGAAGAAGAAGTACCCTAAAGCAAGAGGGCCGAGCCCCTTTTACTTATGTCCTCATGTATTGTCTTTAGTATATTGTGAAAATCAACACAAGTAGAGGTCAATCCCTATATATTAAAATTCATGATGAACTATGCATATAACCTCGATAGTGACTAGAGAATCAAGTTATTCCCTAGGTTATTGTTTAGAGAAATGTCTATTGTCTCTAGTCTTTTGATGAATCCAATCATTTTCAGCACGTTGGGACTAACTGGACTGCTTTCCGAGCCCTAGCTTGAAAAAGTGCTTTGACGACTCTATAAATCTCAATCTAGGGTCGGTCACTAAAAAGCTCCTTTAGATGGAGCATAATGCTGCTAGCACTGTCCATACGGACATGCTCCTGATATAGGTCAGTGGACATCCAGGCAATGATGTATGATTTAATCTTTAAATTATCATCCAACTATTTTTGATACTTTACCCTTTCCTCTGGGGTGGCTATATTAGAAATACCTCTAGGCAGTTTCTGATCAATAATGTATCTTAACTTTTTTAAATCTAGAACGATTCGTAGATTTATGAGGCAGTCCGAGTAATTTTTTGCACCCTTAAATTGGTGTACATCAAGTATACGCACCAAAGGGTTGGCAGATGCCATAATAACTTTACAGAATAAAAAAAAAATCAAGATGTCAGTAGACATAAAATTATTAAATCGCTAATAAAATATTTTAAATCATGGATATAACAATTATACAATTTTTAATATAAATCACCCTCCTACTACTTTACGTAATTCCTTTAATCTCTCAAACAGGATAACGATAACCTAAACTCTTTTAAACTATACAGTTTTACTCAGGTCGTACACTGTAGCGATCTAGGTCTTTGTAAACCCAAAAGATAGACAACTCTTGTTAATTGTATCTCATGCAACTCTTAACCTTGATCCTAAATATACCTTATCTACACACTATAGCAATATAGGATAAGTGTATTCTAGATTAACTTATCAATTCACAAATATATGTTATCGATACTACCCACACATGGTAGCGATCTAGGATAATATTTTCGTATATATTTACCTCATCTCATGTTTTAACTGGTATAGACCAAATCACACCGACCAAGTCCCTCATACTGTAGCGATCTAGGATAATATTTTCGTATATATTTACCTCATCTCATGTTTTAACTGGTATAGACCAAATCACACCGACCAAGTCCCTCACACTGTAGCGATCTTGAGAAAAGACCGATTTGAACGGTTTAACACCGTATTGACAAGACAAACCAAATAAAACACTATCATATAATGTAATAAAATTCAATCTAATTAAGAGAGATTTTAATACACCCGCTCCCATTTTATAGGAAGGTGACTTCTCAATCAGTCACTTATTTCTGTATAAACACAACTAGCCCCCATCAATATAGCTCCTATTGTGGTTACCAATACAGAGAAAACTGATTCCAATTTATAATACAAACTAATAACTCTTATCCATGTATCTCATAAACCTTCACATGTATTATTTAATTTTTCAAACAATTTTAAAAAATTAATATTTGAGTGTACTGTTCCAAGGCTACGGTGCTAGGTTCCCAGAGTTGCGGCGTTAACCATTGGTGTATACATATGGTTTAGTGTTCATACAAACATACATACGCATTAAATACATATATGTATGCATTAATATAAGCACCAAACACATTTAAACAAATTATGAATATATTTAAAATATATTTTTTAATAAAATTAAAACAGAAATGGGAAATTCACCTTTGTAAGCCTTTGGACTAATTAACTGGGAATCTGCCCGAAATGCAACTCATAAACAGTTCTAGTGATCAACGGGATGAGATTGATCAACTAGACAGTAGCTTTGTCCAACTTGGTTTAACACTTTAAACTCTTTTGATTAACTCTTTAATCAAGTGTTCAACTTTTGAACAAAAGCTTTTGCCTTCTCTTTGATCAACTTTTGATTAAAAAAACAAAAGCTTGACTTGCTTTTATGGATATATGCCTTAATGAAGAAAAAGATGAATAAGAGACAAGAAAACCTTTTTCTCTCTCAATGGCCAACCACAACAAAGCAAAAACAATTAGTTCAATTTGATTCAATTCACACTTATATATATATACTATTCATTTAACTTAACCATAAGTTAAAGATATTTTCACTAAAATACCTTGAATGAAATAATGTATTACTAACTTAATCAAGATTAATATTTAATCATAGTTAGGTTAACCAAACTTGTCCAACAAGCTTGGTTAAATATCTTAGAAATTTATATTTTAATATAATATAATAATTAAATAATTGTTAACTCAACTTTGGTTAACTTTTAACCATGGTTGAGTTATTCACATTATTTAATATATTAAAATAACCTAAATATTTAACTCTTAAATAATCATATATGTAAAATTATTAAAATGCCCTCATTTAACCTAATGTGGATTCCACCAAACTCACACTGGAGTTAACTTAATCGAGAACTCATTATGTGCTATGTGTTACCATTTAATTTATCAACAATAATTGTTATCTAATTAATTATATTTAACACTTGAGTATTGAAACACACGCATCCCGAAGGTTCCTAAAATAAATATTTAATTTTGTTGAATTTTACTAAATTGAACTATTTAATTCGGTACGCTGCCCTAGTGCACAATAAGTACACGTTATATTGTAGGACTCCTTAGATCTACGCCCAATTTGTCAGATGAAACTATTTCATGAGTCTATAATCAATGTCCCACGCGCACGTCATGGATATTATAAATCAACGCATAAGACTATATAAGTTGAGGTTAGAACGCATACATATAATCCTTATATCACTTATACCCTGGATAAACGGAGATATAGATCAATGTCGTCAAATTTTCATGTGCTCATCCAATCTTGTCTCCAGATTCGTATTTCGATAAATAATATAAACAAAAAAAATTTGTTATAATGTTCAACCTTTGTAGGAAACTCCTTTCCCTGGTTTATTGCTTACGGCCGTAAGACTTTTTAAGATACAATCTTGAAACATCAGATATACAACCCACCTATGTGAGTTGACAAATCCTATATCTATACACGCCGAACTCTATGAGCATCGGACCAGACCAACCAACACGTAGCAGTCAGACCATGAAAGGTCTATGATATAAGTGGAATAAAAGTATGGTGGATCACCCATAAGTTCACTATGGCACTTAGGTCAAAGGACCACATATACTTCTCAACTCGAGAGGACCTACCATTGACGATTTTATAGGATATCTATTGGGGTCCTTATAAGTCTATTCAGTATTCGGTTCTTACTGAATATCCGTATGCCTATACGAGCTTTAAGCTCATGATCAGTTAAGAACAACCGTCTGTACCATATAGATATAGACATACACTAATCTATATGAAAGAGATTCACCGATAAACCTGTATTGGTGAAAATAGACCAAGAACATAATGCTTGAGAACACACTTATATAATGATATTTTCTAGCACCTATTGCAACTCTTTACAACTATGTCTTACTAATGTACCCTCAAGTCTTTGTCCCATTATAGATAAGGTTCTAACTCTTTAGATCTCGTTGACTCTTATAACATGCTAACTCTTGACAATGCTAACTGTTAGTATTTATAACATTTAGCTTTGCTAACTCTTAGTACCGGTCTAAACACCTTTAGACTGGATCTGAATCCTTTCATATTATACAGTGTTTGTTATGTGACAAGCATCATTATCATTTAATGGAGAGTATTAGCAATTTAAAAAAATACACATTGTATAAATATTATCAAATAAGTATTCATACAAATAGTGAGGCACATAAGTACATACTCTAACAATAGAAACACTAACTCTTTTAAAAAATCAAAACATAAACCCTTCCGAAGAAGTGGAACATAGTCTCTTCCAAATAAAGGGTATACAGACCCCTTGGAATGAGAAATATTATTTGACCCTAGACCGGAGGGATATTTTTCTAAATCAGAACATACATTAAATGTGCACAATATAAAAAATACCACCACATGATTTACATCCACAATAATTTTTAACATTAGCCTATTCAATACCTCAACCAAATACTAACAACAAAAGGTTTTGTTGGCCATAAAGAGGCTTGAACAGCACCAAAAATTACTTCCCATCAAGTTTTTCTCTATCATAGAGGGTAGCAGTGCTGGATTAAAGCTTGCAAGAGGAAAACCAAGGGCAATGGTGTATGATGGAGTTGTGGTGAAGAATGACAAGGTCTCGTCTAAGGTTAACCAAGTCTGAGAAAGGACAACAAAGCCAAAAATGTTCTGTGAAAGGCAATGATACTCGGTTAGGGCCCAAAGGCTCGGCCGAAAGTCAAGGAGACTTGTCGGAGGTCAAGAGTCGCAGTCGAAGTCGAGGAAAGCCGATGATGGCTAAAGCTTGACAAAGGTTGAAGATACTCAATAGGGACCGAGGAAGCTTAACGGGGGCTGAGACAACCCAACAAGGGTCTTGGCTGAGAGGCACCTTGGTTTTTAGATGGCCAGCACGTCAAACAAAAATAGAAAATGACCAAAAGAGACGAAAATAAATCGAGAAAACAAAACAAGAAAGAGATCGAAGAAGGCTATGGTAAAAACAAAAAGAGAAAAATCCCTCGGAGAGGGGCCAAAACCCCTCTTTAGAGAGGGTAGTGGCGGTGGGACACTAGGGTTACTTTTAGACTAAGGTTGCTTTTTGACATGCATATTATAGCATAGTTTATAGTTACGTTATGTGCAAAAATATTTATTTCAGAATAATTATATTTTCATGATATTGTATAGTAACAATTTTTGAATCACCAAATACATACCCTCCATTTAGTTTAGTTTCTCTGCGTATACGTTAGAGCAATATAGTTTTCTTAACCAGAGCGATGTAATAATTCCATCGGGTTAAACCAGATCAGACCCCTCACCTGCCTGTGCATGAGTTACTCTACCAAGTTAGATCAACTTTTTTTTGGGGTACCAATTTGGTGTTATTTTTGTATCTATGTAGTATACCTTTATTTCTAGTATTATATTATATATATTCAGTTTTAACAACAATTTCATGATAGTTTACGCTTCCAATACAAGTTTTATAATTTTTCATACAATATTTAATTATTACTTTAATTTCTAGATTTGTACATATATAATACATATAGTATTAATTATTACTATAGTATTATTAAAAAGCCATTATTAACAATACATATAATGTATATAATATTTTTAAATTATGTTTACTCACTGAATCACAAGCTCACTCATTTTTTTTTCTATGTTGTTGCAGGAACTTGTGCAATGTGGTACATCTTCACATTTTGAGGTTGGCTTACGAGATACTTAATTGTATAAGTTGTTATATTTTATATATTTGTGTACATATGTACATTTTTGTGAGGCATGCAACCTCGTTATATCATACATAACGAGTATAAAATATGATAGTCCATAGTTTTTGTTGGGATTTGTGCAGACATTCAATCTTATTTTGTATGAATATTTTATTTTAATATTTATACAATTGATATTTTATTAAATAGCTAATATATTTTATTAAATGTTAAATTACTTGTAACGTTGCAGATATTTTAGATCTGTTTATCTTGAGAAAAGTGAGTTTTTAGGAAAAACACGATCTCAAACCATAAGAGGTGTAGAATCTAGACTAATAAAGTAAATAATGGAAAAGCATGTATATTAAGGATGATATGGATATATTCGTGGTCAATGCAGACTGGTAAAAGTTATGTCCTATGCGAGGAAAGTCTAGTATTTTAGGTTGTAAGATCCCTAGTTTGGAAGCTTGGAGAGAACTTGTTGATTTTAATTGTATAAGTTGTTTTAGTGATTAAGTGTTATTTCTGTGATTAGTATATAACTTTAACAGTATTTAATACTGCGTCGACCGGCTCTTCTCAAAAATCTCATCTTTCTATTGGTTATTTTGTTTACAATTTATATGGAAAACGTAATTTGATAGATTCACATTTTGAACAAAACATATTGCAATAATAAAAATTCATCTTATTTTCTGTGCCCCCTTGCTGCACGTCTTAGAAGTGCCTGTTCTTCGGCTACGATTCAGATTTTAAGGATCAAGCAAAATGCCCGACGACACAACAAGAAAGTTGATATAAATAAGCATTATTACCAATTGATTTATTACTCGCAGTACTTTCAGAATTCAGAATTCGTCCAATTCATTTTCTTGTCTAATTCAGAATCCTTATCATAAAAAGGTACATACACTAAATACAAACAAGTGTGACCAAGAGCTGCTATCCAACGAGAACTGCTGTAACCTTACAAAAAAGAGTTGATATATACATGACAAGAAGTTTCTAAATTACAATATACTGTACAAAAATAATGTAACGCAAATTCCAGTGGCTTTTATAAAAACAAAATAAAGATGCAGTCAATAAACATAAATATTAAAGCCTCGTCTCAGTCTGTCTCAGTGGGTGTTTTCAGAGACCCAACCCGAGACCATACTTTCATCGACAGGCTTAAGACCTCCGCATGATCTGGAAACTGACTCAAAGAGTTTCTCAATCTCTGGTGCACACCTTATGAAAGATTGATTCCAGAAATTATATCTAGGATTCTGCATGTTCAACGGCTCATGTTACAAACACTTACTATGAACATAACACATTTTAACATTTAATTTTGAGAAAAAAGAACTTTACCTTGATCAGCTCAATGAAGGTTATAAGAAGACCCCAAGGATGTGGTCGATTAACGATGAGGCGTTCAAACAGTACTCTAATAATTTGCTCCTGGATGATTTCCTGCACAAAAGTATAAAAAAAGACGTGTTAACTATTATAAACAATAAAAAATTACAGAAAAAAAGTTCACATTAAAATCCTAAAAAAAAAAATTTACATATTACAAATGTTTCCCTAAGGACCTAAATACAAGATATAAGGAAACTATCAAGGAACCCTTATGATTTGAGCTGTCAAAGAAAAAGTCAAAAAATAAACTAAATCCCTCTTTATTTTCAAAATTCACTATCTATTCACATTTAAAAACCAGCTTAACTTGTTCCAAAAATTCACTCCAATCCTTTGAATGTAAATAGATAGTGAATGTGCTACAATATTGCCCCGATTGTCTGTTCCAAAAATTCACTCCACGTCCAACACACAAATTAAAGAAAATACAGTCATAAAATTACTACAAACAAGATAAGTTTAAAAAAAGAAAATACACAGCCACAAATTACTATAAACAAGAGAAGTTCTCACCTGGTTTGCTTCTGCGTACAGATAAAGTAAGACGAACGAAAAAAAATGCGTATGGTTGTTTGGATAGCGCAGTTGATTAGCCACCGCATTTAGGAAGAGATAGCGACCTTCAGTATCCAGATCTTGTATCAATGTCTGGAAAATATCCAAGGTAGCACTCACCAAGAACACAGTAAGCGAACTATTATTTCCAGTTGACTGTGCATGGGATGTTCTTGTCTGCAGCTGATGGATGGCCTGGAGAAAAAATTTTCATAGAGAACAACAATAAACATACCTTCAATTTCAAACTTTTAGTATCATTCTTGATTTCTTCCCTGCTACCATTTACCAACACAAACAAGAGTTCGAGATTGATAAAATTTGGAAATGAAGCAAGAAACCAATGACGAACAAAGTAAAAAAATAATAGTCTGATAAAATTTTGTCATGTTATTTTGGATGTAGAAAAATGAATTATTCTCTACATGGCAGGGTACAATATGGACAAAAGAGAATAGATATAAAAAAAAAAAACAGCTATATTCCAAACCCAAACTACAACAAAGCACATTGAGTGCAAAAGTCAGAGGCTACCTGCATTCCAACGTAAAGCACAAGAGAGTTGATCAATGGTACATTGTAACGGGTACCAGCAGAAGCAGCTTCACTAGGTAGAAGGAGCAATTTCTGCTTCAGTTCAGTCAGAAATGGGGATCCTGGTTGTGCTGTCTGTAAAAATGTCCATATGCAGTTAAATGGGATGTCGTTAACAGAAAAACTTGAGAAGTATTAACTCCAGAGAAGATGGAAGAATTAGTTGTGGAGGAAAGAAGCATACAACAGAGAAGCTATTAACACCCAGATTAAAAGGTAACTTATTTACAATTAGTGCAGAAAAACAAAGGTAAATGGAGTTCTTTGAATGTGCTATAATAGGCTAATTTATCAGGTGGAAGAGATAATCGGGGCAATATCAAGTACCTTGAGATACTCATCCACATCAGCCTTCATTTGTTTTGCTCGAAGAGCCGCATCAACCTCAGAGAGAATACGAGGAGGGTCTCTAATCTCAGGAAGCAAATCAATCTGAAAAGCACGTTACGAGATCAGTTTTCATCCTTAAGTAATTCAAATTATTAATAATGATTAATGGAAACCTTTAAGTTGGGAGTAGATGGATCGGGTAGCCTCATATTGCGTGGAAAAGCACTGAGGATAATATTGCGCATTTGTATGCAGCTTGGAGGAATCACATCACAGAAGGTAAAATGATAATCACATAGGAACTCGGGGAAATCATGAAGAAGCACCAGCAGCACTCTGAGCGTGCCTTTATATAAAAAGCGGACCTGCTTAGATAACCATAAAAAATAATAAGAAAAATTGTACTTCGGTTATAACAGAACAAACAAAACAACCCAGCAACTGAATGAGACTAACCGGCACTCCTAGTTCAGCATTCCTCAAAAATGACTCAAGGAATTGGAGCAGATCCACCAGCAAGCGTTGAACATAAGGCCAACCCTTTTGAGTATTTCCTATCAGCAATTTAGGCATGAAACTCCTGTGACTAACCAACTCAAGCCATGCAAAGCTGGACAAGATTTCAACCAAGTTAGTAGTGCATGAAGCAGAAGGTAAAGCAACAATACTTCTTTCAGAAAAATTTCAAAAATCTAGAATGTATGAAACAATAATAGCCCTTCCAGCTTTTGCTCATCAGCTTTAAACATGAATATAACTCAATTAGCCACTAACACATAGAAGTACCAGAAAATCTCACAACTTAGATGATATAGCAATGCACTTTATAAAACAGACTACAAGTTACCACTACCACTAGAAGTCCCTTTCTTGATAACCAGTCTAGAGCATGCAAAATCACGCCACATTGAAAAGGAAATAGCCTAGGACTTCAATTCTGATCAACATGGACATACTACTGATCTTATCTCAACTAAACAAACTTACAAAGTCAAATATCTTGGTGAAAACTATGATCTTAGCCAAATTCTTAAATAAAGAATCCTACAACATAACACTTGATTAGATGCTCAACTCTCAGAAATCTGAAAACTTAACCATTCTTCATTAATAAATGAGAAAGTACTAAAACTCAATCACTCTTCACTAATAAGTGAGACTGTACTATCTTCTGTTTGACAACAAGCTAATCATTTCTTCATTAACAAATGAGACAGTATCATCTTCCGTTTGACAACAATCTAATCATTTCTTCATTAATAAATGAGACAGTACTAAAACTCAATCACTCTTCATTAATAAGCGAGACAGTACCATCTTCTCTTTGACAACAATTTAATCATCTCTCACAATATTTTGTGCATACAAATTTCATGATGCTCACCTTAAGGCAGGTACTTTAAGGGGTTGCAAAGCGTGGAATGCATTTGCAAAGGCTGTCAATATCTGGTAAAGAAAAACAACCCAGATCAGATGATCACTTGAGATTATTAGGACAAAGTGAGTAAAAATGAACCATACCTGGAAGTTTGAACCATCAACAACAGGGTCCAGTGAACCTAGATCTAGCAGCCAGATTATAAACAATCTGAAATATGGTCTTGGATTAAAAGATGCTTTCTTCTCTTCTGCATCTTTTTGAATAAATTTTACAGTCACGCTCAAAATCTGTGAAATGCACTAAAATTAGTATCCAAATCAAGGTTTAAAAAAATGGAAAAGTTAGGAATAAATTACAATTAAGATTCACCTTTGACAGAAGAAAGATTTTACTAGATCCTTGCTCCACAGGACAGCACTAAAAATTTCAACAATAAAAGTTACAGCAACGTAAAACAGGATCAAATATGACCAGATCAACATAATTCCAGAACATTACAATCTTTATGAGATGTTTATTAGAGGTCTTCGTGAGTCTGTTTAGTACCCAGTACTTACTGAATACCCGTATACCCATACAATCTTTCACTATGCTTATATAACTTTTACAATACTAATCAACAAGTTATACAATTAAAATAACACTTAATTAATTGTATAACAGAAATAAGTTGTTTGGTATCTTATAATGGCAGAAATACTGTTAATTGTTTCTACCTGATATATACTAAAATGCAGCTGAGGCAGCTGCTGAAAGAGTTGAAGTGTCATCACTTCAAAAGGAATCCAGAGAGCCTGAAGTTAAAAATAGAGAAGAAAATGATCAGATTGTTGACAAATCACCAAGGACACCACAAGTCGAGCTTCAGGCAAGCGCTGACAATGTAGAACCTCTTCCAGAAACGTTTCGAGAAACTGCTACTTCAGAAACTAAGGAAGAAGCTGAGAGACTGATTGATCGTTCACAGACAAAGGAGAAACCAGAAACTGAAGAAACTCGGAAAAGAAAGCTTCCTGAGGATAAAGCACCAGAGCTAGTATCTGAAAAGCACGTTCCTGGCCCTGAGATCACTAAATCAACAGAATCTAGAGATGATGAAGTGCCAAAACAATCAGAATTTGCAACTGATGTTGAAGAGAAACACACTCTAAGTAAAGATGTTCAAGTGGCAAGTGCAAAGCAGGAAGAATTGCAGAAGCGGGAGCCGTCTACAAAAATTCAAGAGTTGGCAAAACCTGAAGAACCCTGTCAAGTCCCTGAGCCAGAATATAGTCTATTACTAATTATTTCATGAATAATCTTCTTCCATGCCATTGGATAAATTTGATTATTTTTATCTTTACAAACAATTAAAACATACAACTAAGATATGAGTCTTTTAAGAATATACCATCCACAACAATCGCCGGTTTGATGGATGTGTGAAAACCTTGAATACAAAGACCCAATGCCATAAAAAAGTATAAGAAGTGTCCACTATTATCAATCTTCAAATGAGTGGCAGCACTTGAATTCTTGTTTTCAACCATTTAACAATAAGATGGAAGTTGTTTGAATGAGTCCTCAAAAGAACTTATAAATACTGTTAATTGTTATATATTAAAATAACAGAAATAACACTTAATCACTAAAACAACTTATACAATTAAAATCAACAAGTTCTCTCCAAGCTTCAAAACTAGGGATCTTACAACCTAAAATACTAGACTTTCCTCGTATAGGACATAACTTTTACCAGTCTGCATTGACCACCAATATATCCATATCATCCTTAATATACATGCTTTTCCATTATTTACTTTATTAGTCTAGATTCTACACCTCTTATGGTTTGAGATCGTGTTTTTTCTAAAAACTCACTTTTCTCAAGATAGACAAAGCAAATTTGCAGTATCTAGTCTCCTAGACTCTAGAAATTTTTCAGAGGTTTGGTGGACCTTACTTCTAAACTCACAGGGATAAAGAGGGTGATGACTTGTTCTTTTGAGAACTCATTCAAACAACTTCCATCTTATTGTTAAATGGTTGAAAACAAGAATTCAAGTGCTGCCACTCATTTGAAGACTGATAATAGTGGACACTTTTTATACTTTTTTATGGCATTGGGTCTTTGTATTCAAGGTTTTCACACATCCATCAAACCGGCGATTGTTGTGGATGGTATATTCTTAAAAGACTCATATCTTAGTTGTATGTTTTAATTGTTTGTAAGGATAAAAATAATCAAATTTATCCAATGGCATGGAAGAAGATTATTCATGAAATAATTAGTAATAGACTATATTCTGGCTCAGGGACTTGACAGGGTTCTTAAGGTTTTGCCAACTCTTGAATTTTTGTAGACGGCTCCCGCTTCTGCAATTCTTCCTGCTTTGCACTTGCCACTTGAACATCTTTACTTAGAGTGTGTTTCTCTTCAACATCAGTTGCAAATTCTGATTGTTTTGGCACTTCATCATCTCTAGATTCTGTTGATTTAGTGATCTCAGGGCCAGGAACGTGCTTTTCAGATACTAGCTCTGGTGCTTTATCCTCAGGAAGCTTTCTTTTCCGAGTTTCTTCAGTTTCTGGTTTCTCCTTTGTCTGTGAACGATCAATCAGTCTCTCAGCTTCTTCCTTAGTTTCTGAAGTAGCAGTTTCTCGAAACGTTTCTGGAAGAGGTTCTACATTGTCAGCGCTTGCCTGAAGCTCGACTTGTGGTGTCCTTGGTGATTTGTCAACAACCTGATCATTTTCTTCTCTATTTTTAACTTCAGGCTCTCTGGATTCCTTTTGAAGTGATGACACTTCAACTCTTTCAGCAGCTGCCTCAGCTGCATTTTGCGATGTCCTGGATTCTCGTCCACCATCCATTTCCTGGGATTCTTCAGGTTTTTCCTTTTCTGTCACTCCACTTTTGTCTCTTTCAGGAAATTCAGGAATTGCTTTTGCTTCTTCAAGTTGCCGTTGATCAATTGTCTGCAACACAACCTGACCAGAATCCTGATTTCCTTTCATCTTTTCCTCTACAATTTCTTCCTTAGGTGCCTCCTTAACACTACCATTCCCAACAACCTTATCGGCTACAAGTTGTTCCATTGCAGGTTCATTTGTACAAACCTTTGTTTCCACAACCTGATGAATTTCTTCCTTTCTTTTGGGCTCATTAGACTCTTGCCAAATTTTCTTGCTTTTACTCTCACTTTCTTGAACCTTATCAGCTGCAGCTTCCACCGTTTCAGGTCTCCCTCTATCTACGTCCTCTTCCTTCACTTCCTCAATGCCATCCCCAACAAATCCCTTCACCTTCTTTGGCATGATAATCGTCAAATTTGGCATTTCTTCATTAAACTTGGCTTTAATATTATCCAAATTAACCTCATCCGGAATCTGAAAGACCGTCCTAAATGCCCTTACCTCCACTTCTTTTTTCTGCATTATCCAACCCATGAACACCAGCTCCTGAACCGGCTTCTTCCCACTGACTGCAATTCTGTTCCCAGCTTCATTTATCTCAATAACAATGCTCTCTTTTTTGAAACCTGCATTGGCTTACACTTAGATTACATTAGCTCGTATCCAAAATGAACATATATAAAACTAAAAAAATAAAAAAATAAAACAATCCCCAATTGCAGAAACACAACAGAATGTATATTAAAATCAGATAAAATAGAAGAGAAACAAAGCTAGCTGTGGGACCTGTCAGATGGCCAACGAGGACGAACTTGGTGTCAGTTTCTTTAGATACGAAAATAGGAGTGGAGGGATCTTTGGTGACCCGAAAGTCAGCCGTGGAAATCAAATCATCCCTGTTATGCGTGATCTTCAGTCCCAATTCAAGTTCCATAGACGCTGCTTCTTGTTCTTCTTTCAAAAATATTATCTTTACAATAAAATGAGGATTGGAATACGATTATACATGCATAGTGGTGAAAGGGCATGTTAACATAAGATTTGGTGGCATTTTTGTTGGTGTGTATACAAGAGTAAAGCATATATTCATTGCTTGGCGATACAACAATTGAGCGGACGGTTTAAATGTTAAGAAAGCGGTTGCTTCTTACTGTTTAATTCCTTGGCGGCAAGTAACTGCATTTTTGCTGATACTAAAACGTGAAATAGTGGCTGTGGTACGAGTGAAGCTCTAAAATGTGCCCACAAATGTACACTTGGCATTTATCTATCTTTATACAAATAAATGCCTAGCAACAATTGTAATATTGTATAGCACAGTTATTATAAATTTGTAATGCGATGCCTTTCTGTAACGTGTCATCAAGTGAAGGATTATCCTCTTGTTAAAATTGTGATCATTAAGTCAATTCATTCAATCATGAACCCACGTGCTGATCCGATGAGAGAGTCTTGCATACAACTTGCATACCACATTATTTTTATATTATTAAAGACATTGATCAAGTACTAATAGCTGAATCAAATGGTGATGATTAATTCAAAAGGTGTTTGTTAATGAGACAGCATTATGAAGATAATAGAGTGGCAAGCATTTCAATTTTTCCTTTCCCTTTCTTTTCAAGTTTGTTGTAACAAACTTTAGTCTTCAATATTTTCGTGTATATAAACATTCTCTTTGTAATATTTTCATTATTCAGAATCAATATTAAAAGTGAATTCTACATTTTCCTCTCAACTGTTTCCAAAATATTTTTTCAGCTATTTTCTAAAGAAACAAACAACATTTTAACTTAGTATAAGAGCCTTCAAAATGGCAAATACTGCGTGGACTTCAAATCAACCAGCAACATATTCATAACCTTCTCGTTTCCTGCTTAAATCAAGGGATTGAATGAACATTTTACTTTGGAAGTCTTAAACTCATACGTCATTTGTGGCCATGAACTTGAAGGCTACATTGATGGATCAGTTAAAGCTCCATTTGAATATCTCAATCGAAATGATTCACGTTTCACATCTTCAGGATAAGATCAGGAACTTAATCCTACATTTGTGAACTGGAAAAGGCAGGATCAAATCCTCCTTGGATGGCTTCAAGGATCGACCTTTGAATCTATGTTGAGCTTTGTTATTGGATGCAGAACTTCAATTGAATCTTAGAAAGCAATGGATCAACAATTTGGTAACCAATCAGAAGCTTTAACTATGACTATTAAAACACAAATAGCACACATTTCTAAAAGATCAAAGTCTATTACTAATTATTTCATGAAAATAAAGAAATTAGCTGACCGTTTAACAATTACTAGTTGTCTAATTGAGGGAATAAATTACTAAACCATTCTAGGAGGATGGTTTTGTTACTTTTATATAAACCATTTATTTAATAATGTATTTAATAATAACAAGATAAATCTGTAGAAGTAAAACCTAATAATAATTCATACCAGCAAAAAAAGCCACAAGTTTAGTAGAAAACACTAGAAGAAGAGCTAAAGATGTCTTGGAAAGAACTAGAAGAATTAAAAAAGATAAAGAAAAAACTTATGGAGAGATGAAGTAAAAAAAAAATCATAAAAGTCTCATCTTGACTCAGAGTCACAACAATACTTCTTACCAATAAAGAGTTTTCTTCTAATAGCAAGGTAGTAAAAAAAGATCCTTATTGATTGACGCAAAAACAAAAGAGGAAGGGAATTATGACAAAAACCTCTAAGAGGGAGAGTCATCAGCCAAGTCGACGATTACTTCAAGGCAATCATGAAAACTCCCCCAATCAGTCATAAGTTAAAGACTCAAACCTCCACAGACAAGTTAATGTCAATCATGATATAAAGGATAACAAAGCTCGAATAATCATTGACAGACTTAGGAAGAAGGAGATTTATCGAAAGGATCAGGGAGCACAAGCACAATGAGCATCACAGTTTAGCACTCACAAATAAATATCCGTAAGCTGAGAAAGTTTATAACCTAAAACAGTGATTGCACTAACTCCCTGAAGATGAAGAAAAGTAGAAACGCCCATCAAAGAAGATAGAATGGGTGAGAAAATTGCCTCTCACTAATGAACTCAGTGATATTAAGCTACTAGATTGGTTTAAGATCCAAACCTCTTAAACTATAAGGATATGACAGATCCCCACCATTACGTTAATCAGGCGACTAACCTATTAATAATTCCCTAGCCTTAAATGAAAGTAGATGTGCTGATTATTTCACGTTAACCTAGATGGATAGGGCTTTCTATAGTACAGGAGCCTGAGGTAAAGAAGTATCTTATCCTTTAGTGAATTGACCAAAAAGTTCATTCAACACTTTTAGGAAGCTTGTAAAAATGCTAAAGACCCTAAAAATTTATGACGCCTCAAGTAAGGTTATATTGAAAGTTGAAGGGACTTGATACAACAATACCATAAAAATGTAATCCAACTTAGAACGTTTGACGTACCGATTGCATTAAAAGCTTTAAAGGAAGGGCTCAGGATAAATCAGTTCTTGTACTTTATATTAAAGAGTTGATCTAGTACTTATGTAATCACTCATAAATAGGCTCCTCAATATATCAAGATCAAAGAGGAGGAAGCCACAAAAAGGGCAAGCGAGGTAGATGCACGAGGAAAGATAAAATGGAGAGAATGTAGAAAATCTCGTGAAAGAAAGACAGCCTGAGAATGAATAGAAGATCCTATAAAGAACTGCAAAGTTCCCACGAAGAGATCTACCTTAAGGAAACAATAAAAGGGGATAAATTAAAAAGTCTCTTCCTAGGGTAGCCAAAATTTAGGAGGACAAATGCATTCCAACAATAGTTCCATAAGCCGAAATATTTGAGGCCTAAAAGAGAACGGACTCTTTGGAGAACCCACACCTATTTAAGCACTACGTAATAAAAGAAGCAAACAAAAAAGTGAGTTTTATTAAGACCACGACCACACAACAAATGAATGTATACACCTGCGAGCTTAGATAGATCAACTAAAGAATAATAGGTACCTCAATAAATTCAGAGCTAATTTATAGTTGAGTGACAATTTCTATTCTACAAAATATGTGAAGATAACTAATTGAAAAGTATTATTAGATATTTATGAAAGAGTTACAAATAATGAAATTATTAGATATGTAATGGCGTATAATCTATTTGCAATGAGTGGTGGTAATTGCAATCGCTTAAGTATGGTAATTTAAAAAAAGAAAACCCCACAATTATACAAAAACTATTTCTCGCATTTTTAATAAAATTCATTCAAATGCAATATTTATTTAATTTAAACTGCGAGTATAGATATTATTTGTGTCTTTTTGTGACAGTACTTAATTATTTTAATTACTGTCTTTTTTTAATTTTGAGCAAAATGCTTTAGCTAGCTTTCATACCTTTACAGCTCTTGTCATGAGCATACCTTACTCATCTGACAATTATATGTTTAAGATTAGAAGAGCCACCATAGGCTTCTTAAAAGGTTCAAGAATCAATATCAAAATATGACTTATGATAGATAAATTCAAGGATTTTGATTGATTTCAAATTTTTATATTTTTTTCAAGTGAAAGTTAGTTTTAATATCTAATTCAATTCACTATAATTGTTATATTGAAATTTATTTAAAACAAAAAGGTTCAAAAATAAGTTTTTGTACAATAACTTTAATTTGTGTTGTATTAATTATTCTTATTTCAACTCTAATGATAAAATGTACATCTTGAGATATTAAAATAAATATTTTATAAGAAAAGAAAGACGAATTTCTTATAGATTACACCATCAGACACAACTTTGTTATAAATTTTACACCCTAAACATTTTATTTATTATAGTTTTTTGTTTAAATTTTATTTTAATTATATACTTTTTTTAGAAAAATATCTAAAAATGGCTCCTAATTTTATAAAGTATTCCTTTAGCCACACAGAAAGTTTTTTTAATCTTTTATAGTAAACAATGTTAGATTTGGACATTTTTATCTCAACCCTAAATATCTTTAATTTTCTTCTCTCTCATCCAAGTGCGAAAACTGTTGAAGCAGAAGCAATCAAACAAGAAAATATCTAAGTAATATTATGCAAAAACAAGCAATTAAGAATTTAAAGAGAGACAGATAGAAGAACAACACAAATAATTTATATGGTTCAGTAATTTGTCTCTGTCCACGACAGATTAAGATCACAAACTGTCATTATTGATCTCAAGGCACTCATAAAAGTATGCCTTTTATAAGAAAGACTCACAAAGAACTCAATCTCTCTTGCGAATAAGGGATTTCTCTTAGAATTATAAAGTAAGCTATAATAAAAAAAATTTGTGTTTGAGGACTAAGGTTTACAAGTCAATAGAGAGCCTTTATATAAGTTAACCATAAACGTGAGAGAGTCATTTTAGGGAGTCTTGAAATAAGTGGGAGATGAAACCTGTTTGGGAAACACTTTTCCGCACTAGGTGCTGTGGCGCTAGAACATCTCGCCTGGGTACCGTGACACTCAGGTGCTGTTTTGGGTTGCTGTGATGCCCATACAGTACTCAGGTGCTGTTTGGGGTGCTGCGACGCCTACGCCTGGGCACTGCCATTTGTGTTTTTGCTTCAATTTGCATTCATTTTCAATCCTGCATACCCAACGCACTTGACTTGCTATCCAAATCATATCCCAATGATTTTTAATCAACTTTCTCATAAATCTCCTCATTGATTCAAAATCATTTACAAGGTATCTCGATCTCTCATCTCCGCATCTTCGACCACCCTCATAAAGAGTGACTCCAGTTAAGTCCTTACATAGGATGAAATTTATTGAGGGCAATAGTTTAGTCAATATATTAGTAGGATTTTTAGATGATGCTATCTTTGTTAAACTAACTTCACCACTTCGGACAATTTGTCGAATGTAATGGAGCAGCATATCAATTTGTTTAGACCTCTTGTAAAATATTTGATACTATGGCACTCTTGCTGTCACAATACACACTGGTGTTCATATCTTCAGTAGCCATTATCTCTGCGCATATGCCTTTCAACCATACAACCTCTTTAATAGCTTTACCGATAGCTATATACTCCACCTCTATAGTAGATACGACAACCACATGTTGTAAAATAGATCTCCAACACATAATATACCCAAACACAGTGAATATATAACCCATCAATAATTTTCACTTATCTAGATTATATATATAATCCGAGTCTAGATATCCTCTTATCATTACACTGCTGTCCTCATCTCTTTTATACACTAATCCGTGATTTGACGTCTCTTTGAGATATCTCAAAATCTTTTTCACTGCAAGCTAGGATCCTTGTCCGGATTCATCATGTATCTACTCACCACTCTCATAGCCTGTGTTATGTCTAGTCTTGTACAAATCATCACATACATGATGCTCCCCACAACACTTGCATACGGTACTTTACTCATCTGCAGTTTCTCTTCTTCAGATGTCGACGACTGTGTTGCTGAAAGTTTAAAATGTATGGCTAAAGGAGTAGAGACAGATTTTGCATTAGACATACCAAACTTCTCTAAGATCTTAAGTATATATCGCTATTGAGACAAAAAAATATATATATATCTTCTTTCTCTCACCATATCTGTACCCAATATCCTCTTTGTTGCTCTCAAATCCTTCATCTCAAACTCGTCACTCAACTGCTTCTTGAGTTTCTGTATCTCTTCCATGTTCTTACATGTGATCAATATATCATCCATATATAGAAGCAAACACACCATCTCATAACTTAAGCTCTTAAAGTACACGCATCCATCATACTTGCTTCTACTAAAGTCACAAGCCATCATAAACTCATCAAATCTCCTATACCACCATCTAGGTGATTGCTTTAACCCATATAATGACTTCTTTAGCAAACAAACATGATCCTCTTTTTTGGATTCTACAAACCTTTGCGGCTGTGCCATGTAAATCGTCTCTTCAAGCTCTTTATGCAGAAAAGCTATCTTGATATTCATTTGCTCTAGACCTAAATCAAGGTTTATATACATGGCTAATAGAATCCTAATGAATGTGTGCTTGATGATTAGAGAGAATATATTATAAATGTCAATTCCCTCTCTCTGAGTAAAAATTTGTACAACTACCTAGTCTTGAATCTCGTAGGCTCCATCCCCGGTATCTCCCCCTTTATCTTATACACCTACTTGCACCAAACTAGTTACTTTTGAGGTCTCTCCACTAAATTCTAGGTATTATTCTTCCTAAGAGAACTAATCTCTTCTTCCATGACCTGTTGCCATTCTTTCTTGTTTTTACTGTTCATAACCTTACCATATGTTCTAAGCTCATCAAATTCAAGAGTGCAAGTAGAATTAAAAGCGTGAGCAACTAAGTATTATTGTGTATACCTAATTGTTAGGTTAATTATTCTCCTTAGCCTGTCTCTAGCTAGTTGGTACTCATTAAGTTCATCTCAAGAGTCATAGTCTTTCCTTAGGTAGACTTAGAGGAACTCGTCGAAGTTCTTGGTTCAACTTCAAGGATCTCCCTCTTGAAATATTAATCTAGGAGCATCTCAAATCTACTCTCAGGCTCAACTTTAACTTTTATTGATTCAGGTACTGAGTCTTTCTTGGACATAGGTTATTCTTTCTCATCTTCTTGGGAGGCTTTCATCATGGTTGTCTCATCGAATATCACGTCATGTCTTATTATACTCTTTGGTGGTGTCAACTATTTACACCACACCTTGTATCATTTCACTAATTCAAGATATCCTATGAATACCTATTTGATAGTTCTAGATTCTAATTTTCCCTTCTTAACATGTATAAAGGCAGGGCAATCCAAAATTCTGAGGTGGTCATACTTAGAAGGGTTGCTAGACCAATTCTCGTCTAGCGTTTTGAAGTTAATTGCTAAAGAGTGACTTTTATTGATCAAATAAGTTGCAGTCACTACAGCTTCTCCTTAAAATGCCTTGGACACCTTCACATTGGTAAGCATGCATCTAATCTTTTCAAGTAAAGTTCTATTCATCCTCTCATCTATGCTATTCTGTTGTGGTATTGATCTTACCATTTTATGCCTTGCAATCCTATGCTTGGCATAAAACCCATCAAACTCTCTATTGCAGAACTCGAGGCCATTGTCAATTTTAGCCTCTTAACCCTTTTGCCAGTCTGATTCTCAACAAGAATCTTTCAAGTCTTGAACATATCAAACACTTGATCCTTACTCTTTAACACAAAGACCCACAACTTTATTTAATAGTCATTAATTAAATTGACAAAAATACCTAGCACCACCACGAGTAGTTATCTGAATTGGTCCCCAAAGATTTGAGCGTATGTAGTCAAGAGTCCCTTTAGTCTTATGCTCGCCAGTACTAAACCTCACTATATGTGCTTTCTCAGCACAAAATGCTCAAAAAATTCTAGTAGCTGGAACCTATCCTCACCAAACACCTTTTGACTAAATTACTCCCTCGGGTTTCTTTCACCTAGGTGTGCTAGTTTAAGATGCCCCAACTTAGTTTGCTTATTTGCATCATCTATAGAGAATAATGCAGAACCACTCACAACTTCAACCTTAAGCACATAGATATATTTGTGATTCTCTCATCTCATTATCACTATGGAACCCTTTAATACTCTCAAAACCCTTCCGCTGATCCTGATGGAACACCCATTTTGGTCTAAAGTCCCTAGTGAGATTAAGTTCCTCTTGAGGTCAGAAATATATCTAACTTTCGTCAACTCTCTCACTTGCCTATCATGCAACCAAAGTTTAATACTACCAATTCTCATCATCTAATAATCAATGTCATTACCCATTAATACCTTACCACTACTATTAGGCTTGAAATTTATAAACCAAGACTTATGCGGGCACATTTGAAATGTATAACTAGAATCAAGACCTCATTATTCAATATTCTTACTATCAGCAGTGACTAGAGTCTTTACGCTGTCGTAGCTATCATCATAGGCAAGGGCAGCATCTGCTTTCTTCTTGTCTAATACATTCTTCTATGGATAGTCATTTATAAAGTGTCCATCTTTTTTATAGCAATAGCACTTCTTAAAAGACCCTTGAACTTTGATCTTTAGACCTTTTTTCTTCCATCTCTATGCGAAGGCCTTTCTATTATATATAAACATTTTGCATTACCCTCGATCTGCTTTCTTAATAGTTTTGAGTTTAATGATGATTTCACATCACTCATCATTAAACTCTCTTTGTCGTAGAGTAACGTATCAACAAAGCTATCAAAACTCTTGGGAAGTGAACTCAGCAGGATAATCGCCCTATCTTCATCTTCAATCTTGATGTTGATAGACTCAAGATCAAGAATGATCTTATTGAAGGAGTTTATATGATCTTTCATCGACGTCCCCTTAAACATAGACAACTGATACAGCTTCTTCTGTATATACAATTTATTGGCCAACAACTTCTGTATATAAAGGGAGGCAAGCTTTTTTTAAATAGCAATCGCCGTCATCTCACCTGCTACTTCCTTTAGTACTTCATTGCTCAATAATAGAACGATTGTACTATGAGCTCTTTTTTAAATGTCTTTTCTATCTGCTTCAGCTTTCGACAACTTTGGCATTTTCTACTCCTCATTAGGTCGAGCTGCAGTCTTTTCTAATGTCGAGCCTAACCATTGACTCACTAACAACGCCTTAACCTTTATCTTTCATAGATTAAAGTCATTTGTCCTGTTGAATTTCTCTATCTCATACTTAGATGTAGCCATGTCTGTTTACAATCAAGCTCTGATACCTCATAGGGAAGATCATAGGTATATAAGAAGTGAACTATATCTTCATTGGTATAAAGTCTTTTAAGTAGAGCCCAAGAGTAAAACCATAAGGACATAAGGACTTAGGCCCAAAGTGGACAATATTATACTAATATAGAAATATATGTGGTTCGTGGACTTCTTACAAGTAGTATCAGAGCCATGCCCCAAAGTTAGCCATGTAGAAGAAATCCTTGGTGCTGAATGAGAACGTGGTAAGCCTCGGTTTGTGATGGGATCCGTGGTTAAGCTTTATAGATAGGTAGTGGTATGCTCTCGGACATCACATAAAGTGTCTTCTTAATGCAGTGATGTGGGCTTCGTGTAAGGCGTGTCTGTCAATGCAGTAATAAGGAGTTGACCTGATAGAGTAAGCTCTCGAGGTAAACAGTAATTTGGGCTTCACATAAGGTGTGCTCCTACAACGCAGTAAAGATAAGTAGAATATAAGTACTAAAAAGAGAGCGACATCTTCCTATGTAGAGGATAGACGGATGAAAAATATCGTTTGAGGGGAGGCTTAATGGTCCTTTGTTCAAGGGGAGGATTGTTAAGGAAGCAAACAAAGTCCTACATTGACAAGAAATGGGAAAGATCATGAGTATATAAGTAGTGAACTATATCTCCATTAGTATGAGGTCATTTGAGTAGAGCTCAAGAGTAAAATCATGAGGGTTTAGGCCCAAAGGAGACAATATCATATCAATGTGGATATATATGTAGTTTATGGACTCCTTACATAAACTGTGTTAAAAATTAATAGATTTGATAATAAATGAGTAGATTTTATAAAATCAAAATGGATAGAAAAATGATTACGAATGCTAAAACAAATGGTTAAAATACCCTTTTTGGCTACCATACACAGCGTTGGCGCCCATGCCATGCACACAATTGTTCCACACAGTGTGCTATCGTGCCACCACATGGCACAACCTAATTGTTTTTTTAAAACAATTTAAAGTAATTTTATTTTGATATAAAATTAAATTTATATTATTAATTAATTAATTAATATTATGTTATTTATATAATTTTAGTTGTTATTTTAAATTGGTCTAAATTATTAAATAAAAAATAATTATTAATATATTTATTTATTAAATTATTAATGTGATAATATATTTTTAAACAAAATTCAATTACATTTATTTTCATTTGAAATTAAATCAATTTTAGTTATTAATTAAATTATTGAATTAATATATTTAATAATATTAGTTAAGGTATAGTCCTTAAACCCTAAACCCATGATTTTTAACCCTAAAACATAAACCTTAAACTTATGATCCTTAACCCTAAACCCTAAACTGCATACTTTAAAAATCCTAAACTCTAAACATTTAATTATGTACCCTATAAGCCATAAATCCTAAGACCTACATCCTCAACACTAAACCCTAAACTCTAAACTGCATATCCCATAAATCCTAAGACCTACATCTTCAACACTAAACCCTAAACTCTAAACTGCATATCCCATAAATCCTAAACCCTAAACACTTAATTATATTCCCCATAAACTATAAACACTATCCTAAACCCTTAACTATATGCCCTATAAACTATGAACTCTAAATCCTAAACTCATATTTTTATGAACTCTAAATCCTAAACTCATATTGTTAAAATATGTTAGAATGAATTTATATAGATAATTTGTATGTATACAGGTCCTTAATGGTCTCTTCAGATCAAGATTTAATGTATACGAGGTCTGTAATGAGATTAATTATAACAAATAATGGTTTTTAAAATTCATTAAAAAAGAAAATAAAGGGAAAAAAAATGAGATTAGCTATTGATAAATCCTTTTTATAATGTTCTTTGCATTGATGATATCTAAAAATTAATTTAATACAATATTCAATGTTGTGTCTTCTACAGGGTTTAAATTTCCTTTCACAATATGAACAAGCTAAAGTTGTCTGAGAAAGAAAATAGTAATGTTGCCAGTTTAATAAACCGAGTGAAACATAGGGGAAGAATGGTATGCTTTATTCAAATGGTGAAGGTGTACTCATAGACAAGAGATAAAGGGATCTTGGGATGGATTATTCAGTAAACTTGTTGATAAAAAAAGTGAAAAATCGTAGAATGAGTGACACAAGGATATTACTTCCCACAACAAAGGCTTATTATGAAGGTATAAATCTTTGTAGGGGTTTCAAGAGTTGTGTTGCTAGATGCTGTGTAGAGCCCATCAGTGGAAAGACAAGTAATAAGTCGATCAAGCTTGGTAAAAATATAATGGTGTATGTTTACCATCTTATTACATCAGGGACAATAAAAGATGATAAATTTTGTCAACGAGCTAATGCAAAAGCAGTATTATCTTTTTAAGATGACATTACAATATAATTCTTTAGACATCTATGATTATCAATAATTTTAATATGGACTTGAGACAATTCATATAAAATGGACAAGTAATGATTCATTAAAGTTTTGTAATTTATTCCTTTTGAACCATGCAAAATAAATCTATTTTAGATAATCTCACGTCTCTTAACAAAACGATATAGCAACATTTATATGACAAGAAATATGGTCCTTGCAACTTGGAGAGAACTTGCTTAAATTTAGCCTTTTTATCATTAAGCTATTTTAGTTACTTCTTGTGAGCCTAATGCATAGACCGTATTTCTTAATTTTTTCCTCATATTCTTATAAGAATTGTAGCCCATGAAAAAAAAATATATTAAATATTAAATTAACTTGAGCACTGTTGGAGTTTTAACAGTATGTTTCTAGACAAGGCGCTTTAATGCTACCTCAAAATCAGAATCATCAGGTTGCAACCAATGATATTTTATTCTTCGACTAGGCTTTATTGGGTGAGCATCAAACATTTTTACTTCGGTGGCACATGCCTTTACAAGCCTTGGCATTCCTGACATCATGTAAGGAAATATAGTTATAAACAATCCACCTCACCTTGTCCTTAATTTTCTTTTTCGAGAAACCTACAATATATTTTCCAATTCTATCAGAAATTGAAATGTCTATATCTCCTAAAATCATAGATTCAATTAAACTCATTAATTAATTAAGGTTAGAGTTAGATAAGATTATAATGTCAATGGAGAAACATAGTAAAGTCAGTGAAAAGGCTCTGAAGAAGCTTCATAAGACAAAAGGTGAAAATAACATGTTCATGAATGATCTCAAACTAATGCTCACAAACCTTTGTAACATTTAGAGATGGAAATAATAAGATCATTTGTTTGTAATTAGCAATAGAGTTTAGGGTTCGGGGTTTTAGAGTTTATGGGGTATAAAGTTAATATAGTCAACCTAGATGGCCATCAAATACACACAAGAATAGTTGCAAAGCATGGTCTGTAGGAGACTTTATTATATCAAAACTTAGGCATATAGAAAGCTTACAAAACTCATGAAGACATGATAGAAACTCGTACTTGTATAAAATATGGTGTTGTATCTCTACATAAAGGATAAAGAATACCCATTTTCTCCTTAAATACAATATACTTAGCCTCTATAGTTAACTCTATATAGGATGAAGAATGTAAATCTAACAATATCCAGAAATTTAGGAGCCTACCAAATTATTTAATTTTATAAATTTAACCTACAATAAAATATAATGCACCTTTTGAAGAGTCAATTTTATGCTTGCTTTACATGCAACTACAACTATACTTGAAAATTCTATTGTTGGCAGATTTCTTCTTATTTTCCTTGGGGACATAAAGTTTATTATTAGGGTTTATAGTTTAGGTTAAAGATCATAGATTTAGGGTTAACAATCACAAGTTTAGGGTTTAGGATCATGAGTTTAGGATTAAGGATCAAAGGTTTAGAGTTTAGAGTTAAGGATCATAGATTTAGGGTTAATAATCATAGATTTAAGGTTTAAGGTTAAGGATCATGGGTTAGAGTTTAGGATTGAGGGTCATGGGTTGAATATTTATGATTTAGGGTTAACAATCATGGGTTTAGGGTTTTGAATTTAGGGTTTACTATATTTTTAATTGTTCAATTGTTATTGTAAATGATTATACAGAGAAAATATGTAAAATATATATTATGTTACTCTTAAAAATAAAAATAGTTCACTTATTAAATTATTATTAAAAAATAAATTAAATAACTAAATATATTCATTAATAATAAATATATTAATAACTATAATTTTATTTAAAAAATTATACCAATTTAAAAAAACAACACTTTAAATTTTTGTTAAATTTATTAATTTAATTATTAACTAAAATTAATTTAATTTCAAATCAAATTAAAATTGATTAAAATTTTAACTTATAATAATTAAATAAATAGAGTGGATTAATAATTATTTTATTATTTTATAAATTAAACCAATTTAAAATAACAACTAAATTTGTATTAATAACATAATATTAATTAATTAAATTAATAACTAAGATTAATTTATTTTCAAATCAAATTAATTTTTTATAAGAAAATTAGATCAGGCCACATGGTAGCACGATAACGCACTATGTAGCGCAAGTATGCACTAAGCGTGTGCACTAAGTGCATGCTTAGCATAAGCATTGGCTTTTATGAGTGGGTGGTGTTTTGGTCTCTTTTTGTTTTGGATTTTCTAACTATTTTTCCAATTATTTTCTTTTAAATAAAATCTACCAATTTTTGTTTTTTACAAATTTGATACATTTGGATGAGAGAGAGAAGAAAATTAATATATTTCAGGTTGGGGGCAAAAATTTTCAAATTTGACTTTTAGCTTCATAGTTGACTAAAAATGAATATTTTATAAAATTAGTGACCATTTTTGAAAATTTTCCTACTTTTTTTTGTGAGTGAAGCATATTATGTATAGCACATATAAAGTATGTTTTTTTCTTTCAAAAGAAAATTTTATAAATAAAATACATCTTTTCTTTAATATAAATGAATTTTATACTTATAATTATGAAATGTCATACATTGATGATTTTATATTCTTTTCAATTTTGATCAAACTCTTCTTCTAAGCTAGAAAGCCAAAAAAAATCTTAAAAAAATAAGTAAGTTAGAATCTCCTAAATATTTTTTAATTTTACTTATATATTAGTTAATTTTTTAATAAATTACTATTATAGCTTTATATGCATTTTCTTTTATAGATTTTATTCTGTTAGTATCTACTGTAATTAGTGAACATTTATTTTTAGCTATATGTATTATCATGATAAGAATTCATAACAACATGAAGAATTACTTTCTAACAGACTCATCGATTACATATATTGAAAAGGAAATTACAAAAAAATTTAGCATAGAATCAACATAATTAGAGATTTGAAAGAACGGCAAACTATTTTTTAATATCAAATCATACTCAAGTTTTCAACAACATATTTTGTTGTTGTTATTAACATGAAATAAATTTGATTTTTTATATAATTTAATTTAAATATTATTTTATTTTATTTCTACTATATTTAAAAATTTATATTACCATTTGGTCTTCAAAGCTTAAATTCTAATTCTGCCACTGAGTATATGGGGCTCCCGTAGTTGATAAGTGAAAACATAGAATATTAGAAGGCGTTTGCAATTTTTGCAAGGAAACCAAATCTCTTAGAGATCAAATTAATTAATTAATATGACTATATTTTATGGTTTTGTGAATGAATGATGATATATCTAGTCAAAAAGGCTCTATGCCTTAAAGGGTCTTCTCAAAATTAATCGATCAACAATTCAAGTGTGTCCCTTGCTTGAAACCAAAAGACCACCCAACTTTTTTTTTCTTTAAAAGAAACATAAAAATCTATTTCTTATCTAATCTTTATGTGAGTGGGTTTAATTGTCATACCTTTTAAACTATTTTTAAACATTTAGCAATAATTGAACTAAATAATACTTACTAAGTAATTTCTGCAAGGAAACCAAATCTCTTAGAGGTCATATAAATTAATTGATATGACTATATTTTATGGCTTTGTGAATGAATGATGTTATATCTAGTCAAAAAGGCTCTGCGCCCTAAAGGATCTTTTCAAAATTAATCGATCAACAATTAAAGTGCGTCCCTTCCTTGCAACTAAAAGACAACCACCATTAGAAAAAAGTAATTTGATGATATTTATTATCTATCACAAATTGAGTTTTGTGATAGATTTTCTTTATCACCTAAAGACCCCTTACAAATTTGTGATAGATTTTTTTTTTCATAAACTTGTGATACTTCTAATTTATGATGGAATTATTCTATCACAAATTTGTTACTATAATTTAGATGTGTGACATATAAATGTCCACGTGGCAATTTATTGACATGTATCTTCTGACATGGCATTCGACGTGACGTATGACATGGCCATGATTTCATGATGACATCATACTGAGTAAGCATATGGACATCATATGACATGTCAATAAATAGTTTATGACATGGATGTTTACATTGCAGATGACGTGGCACATGATATCATGATGGAGTCAAATATGATGACGTCATAGCATAATATCTATTACAGTTTTGTGATTGATGTCTATTACAGTTTTGTGATAAATGTGTACAAAATTATCATATTTATTTAATTTCAATAAATACATTTTATTATTATTATTATTTTCTTTTATATTTATTTTATTATAATATTATAATAATAATTTACACAATATTTATTATAATAATAATATACCAATATTATGCTTCAACACATTTTTATAACATTAATAAATAAGTCACATAAATATAGAACATTTGTATAACATTAAAAAAATTAGCAACAAATAACTTAAGAACTTTCATACTTTAGCAATATTTCTATCACATCTTGAAATAGTACATCTCTATAGCACATTTTTGTTTCATATATTCATCATCAAATTCTTCGAACAACAATCAAGAAAACCTTCATATAAAACATACATCCTTCAACACATCAACAATTCCTTTAGCATAGTAACATGTATACATAATTCAAAAATCAACAAATACATCCTTCAACAACATCAAGACGGTACAAATATTGAGAACAATTCCTTCAGCAACTAGAAGTTTAAATATTGCGCAACATCCATCAACATTTAACAATTCCCAACATTCATCAACATTCAACAATTCCCAACATTCATCAACATTTAACAATTGCCAAAAAGTTTCATAAGTAGCAAGATGAACACACAAATATTCAGTAACATGTATGTACCCAACAAATACCCAAAGCAACAACTATAAGAGGTAACCTATAATTTTTTAAAAATAAATACATTGCTTAATTTTTTGAATACAGTTTCACAAATAAACACATAACCACAAACATATTAGTACATAATTCAAACTTTCACAATCATAAGGTACCAAACATATTACAACACTTATCAAAAATTCATTTGACACCTTTGATTTCACAAAGGCCTTCCAATGGTCTAGCTTTATCCACTTGTAATCAAGTTGTGGCTTTCTCAAAGCCTTTTTATTATTCTTGTTGGAAGGATGTAAGTCCAATGTCAAACGATATCTATATGTCTGATGGGCCACTCTCATAGAATGTAAACATGGATCTTACTACGCGGATCCACCTCAAATCGAGACTATCACAAATTTTTATATGTTTGTTTATTTAAATTTCAATATGCAAAATTAAGGTGATGTGATAGAAGTTTATAGGCACCTACTTCCAAAGTGATTCCTTTAATGCAGATGGTACGTTGTGCCAATCATTGTACATAATAGGGATTTATTGTCTAACTATCAAGCTGATGGTTGTGGTCAATGCAATACCATCTTTAGTAGTTCATAGGTTGGTCTTCTTAGTTAAGTTTTGGGTGTGAATGTCACTAACTTTAGTAGAACAATCAGATTTTGTATCGCTCATACTCTCTCCGCTCTTACTTTTTATCATCCTGCAAACAGTGGAGGAATAATTAAGGGATAAGGACATTTTTGTTCGATGAGTTTGACCTAATTCTCAATTTTATCCCACAAGTTTTAAAAACTCCAATTTGGTCATAATCCGTTAGTGAGATTCTATTAAATTTAACTAAAAATCTCTTTTAATTGTACGTTGATAAATTTGCCATCAATTAATATGTTAATTAGAAATGGTGATGTGAATACATTATACAATATACACGTGTTAGTTATTAATTGGCTATGAAAAATAAAATGACACGTGGCACATTTTAATAGGTTCAAAATTTAATATTTATTAAAAATTTATTTTATAATTAAAATAAATAAAAGTGAACTACCAAAATTAGCGACTGCCGTCACTGGCCACTACCAGTTGCCAGATTTTGATAATGAAAATAAGCCAAATTTATGTCATTGGATTCTATTTATTTTTATATCTACACAATGGTGAAATCATTTTTATCAAAAGAAAACAAGAAGATGGAAAAAAAATAGATCACAAATAGGGGGAGGGCGGCGGCCATTGCCGTTCGCCATTGAACGGTGAGGTAGTGGCTAGCATCGCCCCCACCGTTAGATAGATTGGCAGCCGCTCTATTCAATGGTGGTGGCGGTGCACGCCACCACCCCACCATTCGATGGAGAATGGTGGTGGTTGTAGTCAACACCCCTCACTACCGGTCACGCTTTGAACGGTGGGGCAGTGGTGTGCACCGCCCCCACCGTTAGACAAAATCGATGGTCGATCTGTCCAACGGTAGGGGCGGTGCTCGCCACTACCCTACAGTTCGACGTACGATCACCGGCCAGTGGTGGTAGGCGGCGACCACCATCATTCGCTGTTAAACGGGATGGTGGTGGCATGTACTGCCCCTACCGAGGACAAATTGGCTATCGATCTATCCAATGGTGGTGGCCGCCATTAACACCCCCACTGCCGGTCGCGCGTCGAATGGCAGAGTGGTGGCATGCACCTCCCCTACCATTGGTTAAATCGGTCGCCGTTTTGTCCAATGGTAGGGGCGTGCTCGCCATGGCCCCACCGTTCGACATATAACCGCCAGCCCGTAGTGGTAGGTGGTGGCCACCACCGTTCGCCATCGAACGAGATGGCGGTGGCATGCACCGTCGTTGATCTGTCCAATGGTGAGGGAGGTGGCTGCCGCCTCCCACAATGTTATTTTTGCACTTTTGGTACATCTACGATACTTTGTTGACAAAACAAATCTTACTATTGCATAGATCATAAAATTTGAGTCCAATGATGTCAATTTTGAGTCGAATCGCAATTTATTACCAGCGGCCGATCGACTACTAACGAGGGCAGTGGTTGCTCTCTTTTTATTTATTTATTTTATTTTATTATTTAAGTGAAAAATCAATGGTTGACACGTGGATAAATTTGTGTTGAGTGACTATTTTACCCATCAAGTGTTAAAATTAACAGAACCTTACTAACGGACTAGGACAAAATTGGGTTTTCTGAAACTTTTGGGATAAAATTGTGAATTAGGTCAAACTTGTGGGACAAAAAAGTCCTTGGCGAGGAATATAATCTAAATATAAAGAATATAAACTTTAATAAACTATAAGAGCAGCCAGGTAAAAGAATAACAAAATCTAGTTCATAGACAAGTAAAAGAATAATAGATTCTGGTTTACTTTGAATATAATTGGAATTTTAATTTTTTTTGGGTAATTTACAGCATTTAATACTTGCTGGTTCATAAAAAAAATACATAAAGAATTGTTTTTTAGTAATTTACAGCATTTAAACAAGTGAAAACTTATATTAAAAACAAAACATTTTTATGATAAAAAAATGAAGCTTTCTAACTAGTTCGTTCACATCCCAAGTATAACAAAATGAGACTAAATTGTCAGTTTTGTATGCTATGTTTCTTTTAATAAGATAACCAATTTAACATGATCCAGATTATTAACTAGCAGAAAAAACCATAATCACACGATGGAAGATTTTAATTCAGAAATATTACTATTGGAGATTGGTGATTCAACAATTTTGCATGGACAAGAATTGAGATGAATACCAAAGAGGAGAGTCATAAGAAGTTTAGAACGTGTGAGACACGTATCGAGAAGTCTATGACGTATGGGACATGAAGAGGGAAGTAAAATAGGACTCGAAGATATGAAGGAAGCGAAGAAAATGCACGAAAGAGGTACCGGGGCTAAGCATCGCAACGCTCAGATCAAAAGCTCGTGCTGCAATGCTGGCACGATAAAGCTTAGCATCGTGGCTTCAGAGCCAGAAAATTTCTGTTTTTGATCCATATTTTGAGTTTTGGGAAGTTTTGGACTTCCAAAACAAGTGGACTCTTACTTTAATAAGGAATAGGATTAATAGGCACGAAATAACCCCTATATAAATACTTGTAAACCCTTTAGTTGAGATTAAGCATTAAGAGAGACTCTAAGATAAGGGAAGGATTGGATAAACACTAGGTGCTTATGTGAGCTAGGGTGGAACCATCTCTTGAGTGTTCATTGCTCGTGGTAAAGTAAGGGTACACTAAACACTAGGTCTTTTTTAGGGTTCTTCATTGGATTTTCCTTATAAAATCTCTAGGGAGTTAATAAGAGAGGCTATGATCCTTGGATCCACTGTGGACGTAGGCAATTGGTCGGACCACGTAAGTTTATATTGTGCTATTTTATATTCTGCCTTAAATTCTTGCTATTTTACTTGATAAACAGTTTATTCTGTTGCACATAAAGGTTAGGGTTCAAAGTTGAACTTAGAGTTCTTCGCTTTAACCTAATCTCAAGAGAGAGAAGGGCGATTCTTCCCCCAACAAAAGTTCAAAATCAAACATTGCTCATCATACATACTTAGGTCCTATGGGTTCTAATATTACTATAGATTGCCTAAACTTGTAATATTAAACCATTTCGTTGATGAACCCAAAATCGAAAACAACTAGTCAAATAGTTAATAGAATCCAAGTGTTAAACCTAATTGTTGGACATATTTTATCGTTATATGCATATGTTAAGATTTTATGCCAAATGTTTACTGCAAAAATACATAAAAAGCATCTTATTTCTCATATTTATTTTCTTATTTTTTTAAAAAATATATAGAAATTCATTAATTAGAGGAAACCAACCGTACATCAATGACTATAGCCTGAACACATACTTTCTTGTTATATACATATATTGAGATTTTAAACCCTAATTTGTGGGTTGTGTAGGCAGGTGAGCCAGGACCAAAAAATATAAATGCACTAAAAGATTTGGACCACCTGTAAAAGGTGGCAATCTTTTTGTCCCAAAAGTTGCAAGATACATGCATGCACCCGACTTAAGCTTTATTTCACACAGCATACCCAAAACACCCACCAATCCTTTACATGGAAAACTTGCAAAAAAGTCCATGGAGGGACCACACACACCCAACAAACCAAACATATACAACTAACCCCACATGTCCAAAAAATACAAAATTGACATCAAGGCCTACATGCACAAATCAATGAAAACCCTTCCCTCTATTTTAATAACAAAGAAAGACCCACATGCTCACAAAATGCTAAATAAACAAAAAAATTCATATTAAATAAAGAATAAGCAATAAACTAACAAAAGATAAACAATTTACAAATTTATATTCTTAAATTAAACACAAACAATCAAAAAGTAAATAACTTAGTGTTTAAATAAAGTAATTGGCGATAATATAGTTAAAATATCCCTCAAATCTAAAAATATTTGCAAACCAGTATCTGGTTTTCACCTCAACAGACTAAATCCATAGTGATAGCTTAAGATAGAATAAAGATGAAGAGAGAAGTTGCAAAGAAAATAAGAAGACGAAAGAGATTAGGATTCAAAATATTTAAAACATTTTAGGCTGTAAATACTTGTTTTTATATTAGACAAAGATGATGTCGTTTTGAACTACCAAATTACACCCAAAATAAAATCGTTTAATAAATTATTTTTAAAAATAGACATAAACGATGTCGTTTCATAGCATTTTTAGCCCAAAAACATGCAAAGGAATGATGACGTCTGGTATTTAAATAAAAATAAAAAACTACCACGTTAGCCTTATGCCACATCATATAAATCTATTTTACATTTAAAAATGCCACATCAACATAAAAAATCCCAAATCAGATTTTTATAATTTTTTTCAATTAAATTTTTTTTATCTACCACATCCTATTTTTTATTTTAAAAATGACATGTCAATAAGAAAGTAAGAAAATAAGTAATGTCAATCTCTTTTTCAATTAATTAATAATTTCTGATCTACCACGAAATCCTTTTAACCACCATGTCAAATTATCTTAATTAAAAACATCTATGTCAACATAAAAAATACAACATAAGATTTCAATATCTTTTCTAAATTAAATAATATATTTATGACATGTCATATCATATATACAATCACCACGTCAGATTATTTTATTAAGACATTAAGCCACATAAGCAAAAAAATGCCATTTTAGTTTCCATTATCTCTTTTTTAATAAAATAATATTTTTTGACGTACCACATGATACTTATAAGTAACATGTCAGATTTTTTAATTTTAAAAAATTAACATATTTATCACTATTATATTACACTTTAATTATAATAGAATTTATCATATATTTTTTATAAAACCTATCACAAGACAATGATAAATTTGTTTTCTATCATAAAGTTTCCATTTTTATTGGTAGCTTCCATTTTTATAAAATTCTTAGTAAGTTATTTATTTATATATTATATTTTAATTTAGATAAATTATCTACTTATTTATTTAAGATTAAATGCTTACAATTTAAACTTTTCTATACCTATAATATTATTCTTGTAACAATTCTATGGAAATGAAACTTACACAGATGAAATGAACAGATCGATAATGTTTGCATGGTGTGGACAACCTTAATTTCTGCCAAGTATTTTCTGTTTTTTGAATTTGATTTATTAGTTAGTTGCCTTGAACTAGTTGTAATTATCTTGAACATTGTTGGTTGAGTTTGTGTTAAGTTGGATTGGTGGAGAAATATTAGTATAGACGAACAATTCTAGTTGGATACAATTATTTATAGTTTATTTATGTTATTATAAACATGTGATAGATTATAGATGTAATTATATTATTTTTAGTGGTTTTTTTAGTGCCCACTAATTTTAATTGAGTATATGATTGACGCGTACCTGTATATGCCATTACTTTCGAAATAATATAGCACTTATGCATATGCTTCACAAATGCTCGAACACTGATATGTTAAAAGAAATAAAAAAAAACTAAAAGAATAAGCACTTCCAGCTTAAAAACTAAAAGAATAAGCACTGACATGTTAAAATTTTAATACTGGGTAATTTAATGTCAAAATTAAATAGCACTTCCAGTTTTCCGCGTGCGGAATGTAAAGAATGTTAAAAATTTAATATTGGTTGATTCAATGTCAAAATTGAATTGATCATCCTCACCGGATTAGAACATGCCAAGAAATAATGGAGTTTAAAAAATACAAGTTTATTTGCAATGCGAGATGCAACCAAATACTGGTTTGTAGCATTATTTCTTAAAGAATAATCATGAGTTTCATAAGCCACACTCAGATTTTGTGTATCCTCATCTTCTTCTTCTTCTTTTATGTCAATTGTTCGTCACCCACATCATCAAAAACGAAACAACTATGCTATCCGAAGCAAAAATTTGCTTTGCTGCAGTTTAAAAATAGCACTTCAGTTAGTTCTGCGCCTAACCCTTACTGTAACGACAATTCTTCTCGCCCGACCACCTCTTGGACGGAGAGTACCGATTGCTGCTCGTGGGATGGGGTAACCTGCGACGAGCTGACCGGCAACGTAATGGACCTCGACCTTCAATGCGCTTGGCTTCAAGGCAGCATCCAAGAAAACAGCAGCCTCTTCGAGCTTCCATATCTGCAATCGCTCAACCTCGGTCACAACAAGTTCAGCGGCAAATTACCGTCTTCGTTGTTCGCTTCGCCGTCTGTCATCTCTAAACCTTCAGGATAACAATTTCACTGGTCCTATAGGCCAATTCAGTTTGCCTTCTAAGTCTCTGACAGTCCTTCGTTTGGTGAATAATAGGTTACATGGTCCAATTCCAAGTTCCATCTATGAACTTTACAACCTCACCGTTCTTGATATCTCCTCCAATAACTTGAGTGGCACCGTCAAATTCGACACGTTATCCAAGTTGAGAAATCTTGAAATCCTCGATCTTTCAAATAACAGCCGACTGTCATTTAGTTCTTCAACCAATAACACATATTCCTTACCCAAACTTAAGGGACTGAAATTCCATTATTGCAATGTAAGGGAGTTCCCTAGTTTCTTGAGAACTTCGGAAAAGCTTCAATGGTTATACCTTTCCAACAATAAAATTCACGGTGGGATTACAAAATTCAAGTCAGAAGGATGGAAGAGTCTACTTTTCCTGGATGTTTCCAACAATTTTCTAACATTTATAGAGGATCATCCATGGAAGTGTATTCACATTCTTTTTCTTCTCAACAATAAGATACAAGGAGCAATTCCAATTCCGCCCCCTTCAACGAAGTTTTTCTTCGTTTCTTACAACAGATTGTCCGGCGAGATCCGTCCATCTATTTGCAATTTGAGTTCCCTTGAATATCTTGCAATGTCTCACAACAATTTGACCGGAAATATTCCACCATGTCTAGGAAACATTAACCTCATTCTGCTTCACTTGCGGTCTAATAACCTCCAAGGTGGCATCCCAGATAAATTTGCGAATGGAAGTTGGTTAAAGAGTCTGGACCTTCGTAACAATAATTTGGAAGGGCCATTACCAAGATCCTTAATTAATTGTAGAGAGCTTGAAGTTATCAATGTTGGTAGCAACATGATAAGGGACACATTTCCGTGTTGGTTAGGTACACTTCCAAATATAAAATTGCTTGTATTGAGATCCAATAGATTTTATGGTCCTATATGTGATTCAAAGACCACATCTATGTTTCCTAAGTTGCAGATAATGGATCTCTATGACAATGAACTCACAGGTTTTTTGCCAAGAAGATTTTTTAGCAGCATGCAGGCGATGATGAACAGAGATGGAGATGAATATGGAGAGTTATATATGGGGCAAGCCTACTCCTCCTGGTACTATGAATCTCTAGTTGCGACAACGAAAGGACTGGAGTTGGAACTTAATAAAGTCTCATCATTTTTTAAATTCATTGATCTTTCAAGAAATCGGTTTCAAGGAGAGATTCCTGAAGTACTTGGAGACTTTATAGGACTCAAGTCGCTCAATCTTTCTCACAATACCCTAACAGGTAAAATTTCATTGTCTTTGGGGAATTTGACAGAGCTTGAATCTTTAGACCTTTCTTTTAACATACTTGATGGGAGGATCCCTGAGCAATTGAAAAGCATTACAGCCTTGGAAGTTTTAAATCTTTCATACAATAGGCTTTGGGGGCGCATTCCTAAAGGCAATCAATTTGATACATTTGACTGTGATTCCTTCATTGGGAACAAGAACTTGTGTGGAGAGCCTCTCCCAGTGAAATGCGGTGACTATGGTATTGGGAAAACAAACTCATTTGCTTCTGTCTCTCGTGAAGATGATGATACTGCGAGTGGATTTGATTGGAAAATCGTGATGATGGGTTATGGATCTGGAGTGGTGCTTGGACTTTCTATGGGATACATTGTATTCTCAACAGAAAAACCAAAGTGGTTTTGTAAGGATGGGCGAAGGAGATCAATACAAAAAATTAGAAAACTTAGTTAATTATAGCCTATGAAATATGTAAAGAGAACTAATTGAAAAGTTTTTTTACATATTTGTGAAAGAGTTACTTTATTTTTATTTTTTTTAAGGAAATTTGTGAAAGAGTTACTAATAATGAAATTAATGAATATGTTATTAAGAGTTGTAGTTATTAGCAGTTGTAGTTATTGATAATTATAGTGTTAGAAATTATTTAGACAATTATTGTAATCCGTTAGATGTAAATTTTATAATGTAATTCTTGTTTAAAAAGAAAAATAAATTAATATGCAATGCAGATAATTTGATTTGCAACGAGTAGTGGTAATTCTAATCGCTTGAAGTATGATAGTTTTTTTTAAGAAAACATTCTCACAAACATATTAAAATATATATATATCTCACCTTTTTAATAAAATTCTTACAGATGCAATATTTATTTAATTTAAACTGTAAGTATAGATATGATTTGTCGTTAATTCTTTTTATGACAGTACTTAATTACTTTAATTACTTTCTTCTTCTACTTTTGAACAAAGTGCTATAGCTTTCATACCTTTACAACTATTGTCATAAGCATTTCCTTACTCGTCCAACAATTGCTGGATGATACATTTAAAATTAGAAGAGCTACCACGGGCTTCCTAAAAGGTTCAAGAATCAATATCAAAATATGACCATGACCAATAAATTCAAGGATTTTAATTGGATTCATTCTTTTATATGTTTACAAGTGAGGGTAATTTTAATGGTTAATCTATTCAACTAAATATTATATTGAACTTTAGTTAAATTAAAAAAGGTTCAAAAATAACTTTTTGTATGATAAGATTAATTTGTTATGCATTAATTTTATAATTTCATCTCTAATGATACAATGTACATCTTTAAATATTAAAATTTATTAAAATAAATATTTTGTAAGAAAAAAAAGATGAGTTTCTTATAGTCAGCATGTTTATTTATATTGAGACACTATTGGACACAACTTTATTATAAATCTTAAACCCTAAATATTGTGTTTGTATTTCAATTTTATTTTACTATAGTTTTTGTTTAAATTTTATTTTAATTATATATTGTTTCTCCTTGAATCTCAACGAAACAAGGTCCAAGGTCTTCGACCCATAAGGCATAAAAACCTCAACCCTTATAGCCTAGAGAGGACCTCAATCAACAAGATCTAAAAAGAAAGTGTTTGCCCACGAAACTATTGTGTGTGCTAAAATAGGGTGCATATATGTGAATGTTTCAATAAATTAACAAAAAATGCATGCTACACATACAATAGTGCTGCAGAATTGAAATCTAATTTCATATTCAACAAATACATATTTAATTTAAACTTATTACAGCAATAGGTTTAGAGAAACTCACCCTTAAAGCAATTTGGTGAAATTTTCAAATTTGAATCTCGCCTTGAAATGATTTGTTAGGCAAGTTTAGACTCTAACTCCGATGGAATTGAAGCTCTAGAATGATAGCTCTATTTGAAGCATGATTTATTGCTTGAACCCTTTAAGCCTCCTTGCTTTTGTTTCTTGTTTAAACACTTTAACCCTTTTATTTCAAGATGATGGAAAATTAGATTTTGGAAAAAAGTTGCAACTTTTGCAATTTTTCTCTATAACCATTGCCATGGTCGAACCTTGTGTTTGGGAGAGGAAAAACATTGCAACACTTTGCTCTCTCCTCTTTAAATGGTCGAATTTCTCATCCTTTATTCAAAAAATAAGACAAATACAATATTGCACTTTTATATTTTGTCAAATAAGATGGCCCCCACAACTATGCCCCCATGTCTTTAAATAATGCAAAAACACTTTTTATTATTTTATCCATCTTCTTTGTCTAACAAATAATATATTTTTTTGGAAAAAAAGTCAATAAATCAAAAGGCCATGATATTGCCACTTGTCACAATAAAATTGGTTAAAAGTTTTTGTTAACTAGGCAAATAATATACTTAACACTTAAGGTTTGACAAGCATGCATCCCAAGAGATTTTGATACAAATCTCTAGCTTATTCAAATTTTTTGGATCAAACTGCTTAATCCAGTCTGCTACCTTAGTTCTTAACGAACACACTTCATATTTTAAAATGCCTTAAGTTTATGTCTAATTTGTCATATGAAACTCTTTTATAAATTGGTGAACGATGCCTTAAACATATGTTATAGATATTATAAAGTAGCGCATTAAACTATATAAGTTAAGGTTAACTATTAGGTGTATGGCACTTTTGCTGTCACAATACACATCGATATTCATATATTCAGTAGCCATTACCTCTGCTCATATGCCTTTCAACCACACGGCCTCCTTAATAGCTTTACCAATAACAATGTACTTAGCCTCTGTGGTAGATACGACAACTACATGTTGTAGAACAGATCTCTAATACACATTATACCCAAACACTATGAATATATATCCCGTCAATAATCTTCGCTTGTCTAGATCACCTATATAATATGAGTCTATGTATGCTCTTACCATTATACTACTGTCCTTATCCCTTTATACATCAACTAGTGATTTGACATCCCCTTGAGATATCTCAAAATTTACTTCACTGCAAGCTAGTGATCCTTGCTCGGATTCACTATGTATCTACTCACCACGCTCATAATCCGTGCTATGTCCAGTCTTGTACAAATCATCGCATACAAGATGCTTACTATAGCGATTGCATACGGTACTTTAGTCATCTATAGTTTCTCTTCTTCAGATGTCGGAGACTGTGCTGCTGAAAGTTTAAAATGCATGGCCAAAGGATTAGAGAAAGACTTTGCATTAGACATACCAAACTTCTCAAGGATCTTGAGTATATATTGCTATTGGTACAAAAAAAAATAACATATCTTCTTTCTCACACAATATCCATACCCAAAATCTTCTTCTCTGGTTCAAAATTCTTTATCTCAAACTCGTCACTCAATTGCTTCTTGAGTTTCTGTATCTCTTCCATATTCTTACATGCGACCAATATATTATTCGACATATAGAAGAAAATAAATCATCTCATAACTCAAGCTCTTTAATGAACACATGAAAATGCATATTTATTAAGAGATTCAGTCACCATTTAATGTCATTAATTTTAGCATTTTTTTACTTTTAGCTTGAAATAAAGTGTTCTCCTTAAATTACGATTAATGAATGTTATTTGCACAAGTTTGGGTAAAAAAGACATAACTCTCAATGTAGAAATCAAAATGAAGAAATTCTTGAACTTGGAGCAACATGACTCAATCTTACACAAACTTGAAGAATAGTTAAAAAGCAAAATCCAACATGTTATGGGACAAAAATTGAGATACAATAGAATCGGGCTACAACTTCTGCCGAGCTTGACCCAACTCATGTATTTGGACCGTATCTCACAAACCAAGTACTCATTTGGTATAATTCTTGAAGTTGTGATATACTGACTTAATTATCAACAACTCATATGTTGATGGTAAAGTCCAAATCAGCCATTATCATAGATCAAATTGTTTTGCAAGTGGGTAAAATGGTTGTTGGCCGAAATCTGATGTATTTTTGGAATTTTACCCATATCGCATTGGATACTCATCTAATTTGTATGAACTCGGTACCTATGAAAAGAAGAGACAAAATGATACAACTTTTATGTCAGCCACAGAGGCTATATCAGTCATTTACATGATCAAAAATGTGTTGCAAGTGGGTGAACAAGTTATTAGCTTAAAATTATTGAAGATTGATGTCACACATGACATATTTCCATTCATTGCCTATATAAGAAGACTCTTAGAACATTTTTTAAAAGGAGATAATTCTCTCTTCTTTTCTTCTCATTAACATGTATTGTAATTTAAGCTATAGTTCTTGTCAAGGCTAAGAGATGAACTTTTATGTATAATAAATATACTTCTATGCTTTGATTCGTTGTCAAGAGTTACAAATGTTTGTAAGTTTGGTTTTGATTAAACTCTTATCTATTTTATTTTCTATAATCCAGCGGTTATAATTCTCATGTCTCATATATGTTCAGTCATGCTTTTCTTATGTGATTCTTGTTTAATTATAATTATTACTAGTTATATTGTTTTATATATTAATCTTTTACTGCAATATTGTCAAATTGATTTATTGTCGATCTTGAATAACATGTAAGGGCAATAAATGTTTGATATTCAAGTTGATCTTTTACTGCAATATTGTCAAAATGATATATTGTCGATTTTAAATAACTTGTATAAATAGACATGATTTGTTTTAATATTTACAAAAGAGTTTAGTCATATCAAATGCATGTGTTATCAAATGTACTATATTTTACATATCTTCCAATTGATTGCTTAGATGTAAAACTGTCAATTGAGTAATAAACATTGAATCAAAGTGTAGAGTAAATTTATAAAGCATAATTGTGATTCTCAAAGCCTTGTTTAAATCATCATAAGACATTTTTCTAAATTCATAGACAATTCTATCTCATCCACTTAAATCAATTAATTAATTTTATCCTTTGCTACTGCTTTAATATTTTACTTCACCAACCTATTTTGTGAAGAGCTTTCTCATGGGATCGATACCTCAATCTATACTGCAATAGCCGCGTTATATTTTGAGCATAAAAAAAATTTGGGCCGTTGCCGATGAGGCATACTAAGCGAAAGTTGGTTGCGTTTATCAATACTAAAGCGGTAACTTTGTACATTTTCTTTTCTTTGTAAAATCTTAGTTTTATTTTCTTGTAATTCATTTTATTGTTCATGGTTGGTTTTACCACCTAATTTATTTTATGTTTTATAGTTAATTTGTTATAATTTATATTGTTTTAATGGCTAGTTCTACCACTTAACTTCGTTAATTTTTTTTTATTTATTTATTATACTTCGCACTTTATTTTCTTTTATTTATTTAGTTAATTTATTATTTTTTTAATGGCTGGTTCTACCGCCTAACTTAGTTTTTTTTATTGTACTTTATTTATTTATTACAATTTAGTTTATTTATTGTACTTTATTTTTTTATTTATTTATTGCACTTTTTTTCCTTGTACTTTTTTTTTATTTTCTTTTACTTATTTATTGCACTTTATTTTCTTTAGTTAATATGTTGTATTTTTTTTAATGGTCGATTCTACTGCCTAACTTTTTATTTATTTACTTATTGTACCTTTTTTTACTGTACTTTATTATTATTATTGTTATTTATTTATTGTACTTTATATTTTATTTTCCTTTATCAATTGTACTTTCTTTTTATTTATTTACTTATTGTACTTTTTATTTATTTATTTTTTGTACTTTACAGTTTATTATCTTTTGTTCATTTATTATATTTAAATTTCATGGTTGGTATTACCACCTAACTCATTTCTATTTCTTATTGTATTTTATTTCACTTTTTAATTTTTCTTGAGCATTTCTTTCATATATAAAAAAGAAAAGTAAACAAAAAAAAATTGTTAGGATGTATGCATCGACTTAAAGACAAACGAGGAAGATTCGTGAGAGAAGTAAAACTAGAACAATCACCACAATTTGTAAGGGAAGAGAATTCAGCATCTAGTTCATCTTTTAATTCCAACACATGAGCCAACATGAAGATAACCCCGTTAGGACTCTAAAAGATTACTTGCATCCTACTCGCACAGCCACACCATCATGCATTATATTTCCACCTAACACACCACATTCGGATTTTAAACCTGGAATGATACAACTTCTGCCTATTTTTCATGGTCTAGATAGTGAAAATCCTTATGTACATGTTAATGAATTTGAAGAGGTAATTGTCACATTCCATAGCTAACCTAAATCCATAGACATTGTTAGGCTTAAATGTTTTCCTTTTTCTTTGAAAGACAAAATAAAGAGTTGGCTATACTCTTTGAGGCCGAGGTCTATAAGAACTTGGGCAGAAATGACCCAAGCATTTTTTAATAAATATTTTTCACAACACAAAACTAGTGGCCTGAAAAGACAAATTTCTTCCTTCTCCCAAAAAGACAGTGAAACCTTATATCAAGTATAGGAAAGGTTTAAAGGTTAAATCTATGCCCTCAATATGGGTATGAAAATTGGCGCTTGGTTAGCTATTTTTATAAGGGACTCAAAATTAGAGAGCGCCAATTTGTTGAGATGATGTGTAATGGGGAGTTCCTTCACAAAGATCCAGAGGAAGCCATAGAATTCCTTATTGACTTAGCCGAAAAAGCCCATATATGGACTAGACCTAGCATGACTAAAAGTACAAATAGGTCACGACCTAGTACAGTTTTTCATCTTAGGGAAGAGGATAACCTCAAAGCCTAATTAGAAGTCTTAACTAGGGAGTTAGAGGCCTTGAAAATTAAAGATAGAATGGTCACCCACACGGTTGCTAAGATTAAGTAACACGATGTCTGTTTTGTCTTTGGAAGAGTGGAACACTTAGCTCAGGATTTCCCCACTTATAATGAGATGAGAGGGATATATGAGGAACCATATAACGCCCTAGGGATGTACAAGAAGGCTTATTCACCCTACTCTGAAACCTATAATCCTAGCTGGAGAAACTGATAAGGCGTAATTATATAAATTATTTTATCTTCCTAACTTGATATTTGTTCAATTTATCTCAATAATTGGGCTATTTATGCATATTAATGTTGTTTTATAGGTTGAGGCATTATCGGAGCAAAAATACCGGAAAACGGACGCCAAATGGAGCATTAGAGATAAAAATACGAATGGAGGCACTGTTGCTACAGTGGCACTGTTGCTACAGTACTGCTGTTTGCTACAGTGCAGCGCCGCGGCGCCAATTGCAGAAAGTGAGCGCCGCGGCGCTGAATTCTGGGCACTCCTTAAGGGTATTTTTGTCCTCTTTTTGCAACCCTACCTATATAAACACCCATTGTTTAGCCAAAGGAGGAAAGAGGGGTGTAGAGGCACGAAATTGAAAGGAGGAGAAGGCTTGAGCTCGAATTGAAGGAGAAGAAATGATGTCTCCAAGGTTTCATGTGCATCATTGAAGACAATTGAAGAATTGAAACCTTGGAGACATCCCAAATTCGGTTTTCCCTTTCCTTTTCTTTGTTTTTATCCTTTGTTGTCATTTCAATTATGAATATTAGTTTTAATGAGATGTATCTATGGATGGTTGGATAATTATAGTTATGGTTGGATTTTCATGTGATTAAACTTGATTCTAAGGATTGATGTAGTTTTATTAATATTATGTTTGGATGATTTAGTATAAATTCGTGTAATTCATTTATGTTTCTTTATGCTTAATGCTTCCAATTGATTGATAAATGAATTGGTTGTTGTGAATGTATGGATTTATGCTTGAAAGAGATTGATCCATTTATAGGATTTGGGAGAAACATAGCTTTAGGTTGCTATTGAGTTGAAAGGCCAATAACACCTAGGTAATCTTCATGATCTTCCTTAGGATTTGCATGAGGTGCACTCCAAGTGTTTGATTAAATGCGTGACAAGCGCAAACTCTTTGGGGTGTGCTATTATGCCTAGGGTTACATGTGGTGCTCTCCGTTTTAAAGTGTTTGATAAGCGTGACAGGCCAAACTCTTTAGGGTGTATCATTATGTCTAGATTTTCATTTGATGAAGTGACAGTGATAATGAAATTAATCCTTGGGGTAGTCATTTAAGGGTAGCTTAATGCGTGTATATATAACAGGTTAGATAGACATATCAACTTGACTATGTATGCATAGTATCTCATTCGAACTCGAAAGATGGAATGAGATTAGTCTTAAGCCCTTGATTAATGAATTGAACAAATTTGCTAAAGAAGAAGAACATAGGAAGAATAGAATGAAATCAATGTTTAGGATCCCATTTGTATAGAATTCGCCATATCGCAAGATTATCATTTTGTTGTAGATTGTAGGTTCTAGGCCTTAATGGAACTTTATTGAACTTTATGTGTTGAAGTTGTTATGTGATTAATAGTTATCTTGTGTTATTCGTTTATGCTTTTTATGCGCTTCATGCTTCTAATTGCATTGAAAAATGGATTGGATGAATTAAACATTTGAGTTATGTGCTTGACAAAGTTTAATCCATATGTCGATCTTAAAAAGCATAGCTTTGAGTTTGTTAAGTTGAGAGACTAATGAACTTAGGTAATCATCATGATCTTCCTTAGGATTTGTATGAGGTGCATTCCAAGTGTTTGATTAAATGCGTGACAGGCGCAAACTCTTTGGGGTGTGCTATTATGCCTAGGGTTACATGTGGTGCTCTCCATTTTAAAGTGTTTGATAAGCGTGACAGGCCAAACTCTTTAGGGTGTGTCATTATGTCTAGAATTTCATTTGATGAAGTGACAGTGATAATGAAATTAATCCTTGGGGTAGTCATTTATGGGTTGCGTAATGCATATCTATGTAAACAAGTTAGATAGACATATCAACTTGAATATATATGCATAGTATCTCATTCGCACTCGAAAGATGGAATGAGATTAATCATACACCCTGGATTAATGAATGCATAAATTGGTTGTTGATTACTAATGACAAAGACCATAGGAACAATATAGAGAAATCAAGTCTCTAGAGCCCCATTGCCATAGATATCTCTTTTCCTTTATTTATCTAGCTAATTAGTTTTTAGTTGCTTTTAATTCAATAACTCACCCTGCCATTTAGATTAGCCTAAATAAAGTTAGGTTGCCAACATCGTAGTACTTAGCATTAATTTAGGACACAATCCTCGTGGGAACGATACTCTACACATCACTTTATTACTTGTTGCGATACGTGCACTTGCGTTAGTTTGTGTTATAGAAATCACATAACAGAAACCACCCAAACTTCAGTTGGAAATCTGACCAACAAACCAACAGCTATTGGAAACAATAACAACAAGCACCTAAGTCTTATGTTACACTTCAATAAAATGCATGACCAACTAAGAGTCCTTTAAAGGATACATTACAAGCATTTATGGAGGCACAAAGTAAGACTAATCAAAAATTTGAAACAGTTCTTGCGTAGGTGATATATGAAAATAAAGAAATCAAGAGTCAAATCACAAAGTTGACAAGTGCCTTAACTGTACAAGAGCGAGGTAAGTTTCCGTCTCAACCTCAATCTAATCCGAAAGGACAACTCATGGCACAAGCTTCTACTTCTGGTGGTCAAAATCTCAAAGAAGTCAATGCCATGACTACTCAAAGTGGTAAGATTGTAAGTGAGCCTACTTCTCTAACTAACACATCAATAAGTAGTAAAGACACCCCCTTGAAAAGAGTCCATAGTGGAAAAAGAGCCTGAAAATAAGTTTTCAATCCCAATGCCTTTTCCTCAAGCTCTTCGACCGGTTGGAAAAAATTCAAAAACTCAAGGTGAGATTTTGGAACATTTAAAACAAGTTAAGATTAATCTTTTGATTAAGTAGATTCCAACTTATGCCAAAGTCATCAAGGATCTATGCACTATCAAAAGAAACACCATGTAAAGAAAATTGCATTTTTGGCAGAACAAGTTAGTGCAATGATTAAACAAAAGATACCACCCAAGTATAAAGACCCAGGATGTCCCACAATCTCCTACCAAATTAGGCCACATGAGTTTGATAAAACTTTGTTGAACTTAGGAGCAAGTGTAAATTTAATTCTTGTTCTATTTACTTACAATTGGGACTTTGTGAGATTAAATCTAAATCTGTAGTCCTATAATTAGCTAACCGATCAATCAAGAAACCATAGGGAATAATAGAAGATGTTTTGTTACAAATTGATAAATTTTACTACCCTGTCGATTTTCTTATTTTAGATACTCATTCTATTATTAACATGGAGTCAAAAAACCCTCTTATTTTGGGGAGACCTTTTCTTGCCACTGCTAATGCTCTTATTAATTGCAAAAATGGTCTAATGAAATTATCTTTTGGGAATATGACTCTTGAGGTGAACATTTTTAATATTAGCAAGCAACCACTAGAAGAAGACGAATGTTATCATTTATATATGATAGACACACTTGTAGTGAAGGAAGCTTATAAAAATTATGACTCTGATTCTTTAGAAAATCTCTTTGATTTTGATTTTAAAGAATTGTGTTATCCTGATGAAATAACTGATGTGTTTAATATTTTTGACTTACAGGATAAAGGGATTCGATTTTGGAAACTAGGAATTGAAGAATTTCCATGAGAGAGGGAGAAACCAAAACCATTAAACTTTGAGATATCATGTGCCATCATTAGTGACCAAGGAACACATTTCTGTAACTGTTCTTTTAAAGTTTTATGTGCTGCAGGTCTCTAGAGAAAGTTACAATTGTCATAAATAGAAGAGCTACGAAATGACGCATATGACAACTCCAAAATTTACAAAGGTAATATGAAAGCAGCTCATGACAAACAGATCTCAAGGAAACACTTTGAGCCAAAACAACAGGTCTACCTTTATGATTCTCGATTGCATTTACACCCTGAAAAGTTGAGATCTCGATGGACTGGTCCATTTATGGTAAGGCACGTTTTTTCTAATGGTGCTGTCAAAATTGAGGACCCCACTGATGGGTGAACTTTCAAAGTAAATAAACAGCGACTGAAAAGCTATATGAAAAAGGTAGACCACTCTATATACCTAAACGAGATCCCTCTTGTAGATCATGTTTATCATGCTTGATCAGGTTCAATCTATCTGTACTATATTTTATATTTTGTCTATATTTTTTTGATGTTTTATTTTTTCTTTTATTTTCTCACATTTTATTTTACTTTATTTTCTTCTTTTTCTTTTTTCTTTAGTGTGATTTTATTTCTTAGTCAAATGGTAGATACGATACTCCGTGACTATTAAAGTCAGTTTCTTAGTTCCCTAAAAATTGTCCCTCAAACTGTGCATTCATTTTTTTTCTTTCTTTCAAAATGGATTGCATTCTTGTCAACCTTAAAAAACATTTTCCTTCATTGCCTCAAAATGCTCTACTTAAGATTTACAAAGCACGGTGTAAAAGACTAAGGCTATTGATGTTGGGTAATATCCCTGTGGATCTTCGTTGGTTAATTGAAGCCAAGGTTCGATTATCTGGTGAATCTGCAAATGATTTTATTTCTCATATGCCTGGTCTTGGAAGAAGCTCTTATATCAAAAGGTGACGAGCAAAGAGGTTACAAGTTTGTCATAAATGTGCTTGATGGAATTGTAACTAGAGTTGTCGTTCTTTAGGATTTGCATCTAGAAATCGAGAAGACAAAATTCAGTTCATTAAGGATAGATTGAGTAAAGAGTTTTTAGATGATATCCTAATGACTCTTGAGACGCATCCCTGTGGGCTCGTGCAACGTGAACTTCTCGATTTATGGAACAAATTAAAAAATGAACATCAACGCTATAGTCTCGAAAATCTGACTCTAAAAGACCTTGTTTGCCAATTTATAAGAAAATTAGATGGGAAGCCTATCCCCGACCCATAGAGGACGTTTAAGCCATTACTGGACGTAAAACTAGAGGAAGATGTGAGCCACAATCATAACTACTTGTAAATACATATATTTTTCTTTGTTTTATTTATTTATCACCATCATCATTTTAGTTTATATTTGCTTAAGTGTCTCTCAGGTTTGTTTCTTTCGAATAACTGACGTTTCAGGTAATGTCTCCTATACTTTATCTTTATCTATTTAAACATTGAGGACAATGTTTCATCTAATTTGGGGGAGGATAGTAGACACAAGTTGTATTTTGCATTAAAAAAAAAATTTGTGATCCGACATTTGATTAAAATGGCAGAGTAAAGAGTTCATTCTTAAACTCTTGAGATGCATTCTAGGTCAAATTAGAATAGCAAAGTAAAGAGTTTTAGTTCTAACTTTTGAAAAGCATTTTAACTAACTTTTGTTGTTTTGTTTTATGTTTCATGTATTGTTGTTTATTACTTATAATCTTCATAATTCTTGTATAAAGAAATTTGCGTTTCTGCCTAGGTATGATTTCAAAATTTTTAGGTTGAGTCACTGTTTCTATTTAGGTTACTAAAGAATGACTTCCAAAACACTTTTAACCACAATGCTAAGCCTTGTGGTAAGATGAATGATTCAATTTATATAGCCAAGAGAATTTCTATGTTTAAGTATATATGTTTCTAATCTTACACATCTTTTGTGGGTAAGTTGAAAGGTTGAGAAAATAACGTATGAACCTTCATTGATCCTTTGAATTGGTTAATTTTTATTTAGATTGATATTATTTAAATTAAGAAATAAGTTGGTTGCATTTGTGTATAATATAATTTGGTGAGAAACCTTTGTAATGCTTCCTTGTATTCTTCAAAAATACAAAAAAAAAAACAAAAAGCAAAAAAAAAAACAAAAAGCAAAATACCAAAAAAAAAAATTGAAAGAAAGAAAAAATTGAGAATCAATTCACTTTAATAAAGTCTTCATTCAATTTTAGAAGACAAATTTTTTGTAAGGCAATTTTCTCACCAAGCTATATTGGTATTATTCTTACAAGACAATTGAAGTCCTAAAGCTAGTACATGTTAAGAATAATTGATTTCTAAACAATTAATTTTTCTATCTTTGGATCAATGTTAGTTTATATGTCTGTCCTTAAAATTGACTTTTTCTTGAGTGCTTAACTGTTTTTCAACTCTATGAGAAAAATCCTAACACTTTAAACAGTCATACACTTGTGAGCATATGGAATTGAGGCTTTTACTTAGTGAAATTTTTAAGGCTATATCTGTTATGGTTTGTGGTAAGATAGTTACGGCTTAGTTCACACACACAATATTTTGAAGTTATAATTGAAAAAAACTATAATAACAAAAGTGATCTTAAATTGACTTTTTGTTTGAAATGCTTAGGTAGTTTTACATATTCTATTTACGCTTGAATTGCTAGAGACTAGCAATAAGCTGGTTCGGGGCTGTGATGAACACATGAAAATGCATATTTATTAAGAGATTCAATCACCATTTAATGTCACTAATTTTAGCATTTTTGTACTTTTAGCTTGAAATAAAGTGTTCTCCTTAAATTGCGATTAATGAATGTTATATGCACAAGTTTAGGTAAAACGGACATAACTCTCAATGTAGAAATTAAAATAAAGAAATTCTTAAACCTGGAGCAACATGACTCAATCTTACACAAACTTAAAGAATAGTTGAAAAGCCAAATCTAACATATTATGGGCCAAAAATTGAGATACAATAGAATCGAGCTACAACTTCTGTCCAGCTTGACCCAACTCATGTATTTAGACCGTATCTCACAAAATACGTATTCAATTGGTATAATTCTTAAAGCTGTGAAATACTGACTTAATTATCAACAACTCTTATGTTGATGGTAAAGTCCAAATTAGCTATTATCATAGACCAAATTGTGTTGTAAGTGTATAAAATGGTTGTTGGCCAAAATCTAATGTATCTTTGGAATTTTGATTATATCTCATTGGATACTCATCCAATTTGCATGAACCTGGTGCCTATGGAAAGAAGAGATAAAATGATACAACTTTTATGTCGGCCAAAAAGGCTATATCGGTCATTTACATTATAAAAAATGTACTGCAAGTGGGTGAATGAGTTGTTGGCCAAAATTATTGAAGATTGATGTCACATTTAACATATTTTCATTCATTGCCTATATAAGGACACTCGTAGGACGTTTTTAACATTAGATAATTCTCTCTTATTTTCTTCTCATTAACATGTATTATAATCTAGGCTAGAGTTTTTGGCAAGGCTAAGAGATGAACTTTTATGTGTAATAAATCTACTTCTATACTTTGATTCGTTGTCAAGAGGTACAAATGTTTATAAGTTTGGTTTTGATTAAACTCTTATCTATTTTATTTTCTATAATCCAGAGGTTATAATTCTCATCTCTCATATATGTTCAGTCATGCTTTTCTTATGTGATTCTTATTGAATTATAATTGTTACTGCTTACATTGTTTTATATGTTAATCTTTTACTTCAATATTGTCAAATTGATATGTTGTCGATTTTGGATAACATGTAAGGGCAATAAATGTTTGATATTCAAGTTGATCTTTTACTACAATATTGTCAAAATGATATTTTGTCGATCTTAAATAACTTGTATAAATAAACATGATTTGTTTTAATTTTTACAAAAGAGTTTAGTTATATCATATGCATGTGTTATCAAATGTACTATATTTTACATATCTTCTGATTGATTGTTTAGATGTAAAACTGTCAATGAAGTTATAAACATTGAATCAAAGTGTAGAGTAGATTTATAAAGCATAATTGTGATTCTCAAAGCCTTTTTTAAATCATCATAAGACATTTTTCTCAATTCATAGACAATTCTATCTCATTCACTTAAATCAATTAATTAATTTTATCCTTTACTACTGCTTTAATATTTTACTTCACCAACCTATTTTGCCAAGACCTTTCTCATGGGATCGACACCTCAATCTATACTGTGATAGCCATGTTATAATTTGAGCGTAAACACTCTTAAAGTATATGCATTCGTCATAGTTGCTCCTACTAAAGCCATAAGCCATCATAAACTCATTAAATCTCCTATACCACTTTCTAGGTGATTGCTTTAACCCATATAACGACTTCTTTAGTAAATAAGCATGATCCTTTTTTTTTGGGTTCTATAAACCCTTGCGGCTATGCAATGTAATCGTCTTTTCAAGCTCCCCATGTAGAGAAGCTGTCTTTATATCTATCTGCTCTAGATATAAATCAAAGTTTACACTCATAGCTAATAGAATTCTAATTGATGTGTGCTTGTTGACTGGAGATAATATATCATAAAATTCAACTCCCTCTCTTTTAGTAAAACCTTTTGCAACTAACCTAACCTTGAATCTCGTACGCTCTATCTCGAGTGTCTCCTCCTTTACCTTATACACCCACTTGCACCACATTAGTTTCTTTTGAGGTCTCTCCACTAACTTTCAGGTATTATTCTTTCTCTATAGCTTGCTGCCACTCTTTCTTGCTTTTACTCTTCATAGCTTCACCATATGTTATAGGCTAATCAAATTCAAGAGTGTAAGCAGAATTAAAAGCGTGAGCAACTAAGTCTTCTTGTGTATACCTGATTGGTGGGTTAATTATTTTTTTAGCCTGTCTTTGGCTAGCTGATACTCTTTAAGTTCCATCTCAAGAGTCTTAGTCTTTTCTTGGGTAGACTTGAAGGAATTCACCGGTGTTCTTAGTTCAACTTCAAGGATTTTTCTATTGAAATATTAATTTGAGGGCATATTAGATCTATTCTTAGGCTCTACTTCAGCTGCTATTGACACGAGTTCTGAGTCTTTCTTGGATACAGGTTCTTCTTTCTCATCTTCTTGGGAGGCTTTCATCATAGCATCTCATCAAATGTCACGTCATGTCTTATAATACTCTTTGGTGGTGTCAACTCTTTACACCACACATTCTATCATTCACTCTTTCGGGATATCATATGAATACCTATTTGATAGCTCTAGGTTCCAATTTCCTATTCTTAACATGTACAAAGGTAGGGTAACATAAATTCTAAGGTGGTCACACTAAGGAGGGTTGCCAGACCATTTCTCTTCTGGCATCTTGAAGTTAATCATTAATGAAGGACTTTCATTGATCAAATAAGCTACAGTTACTACAGCTTCTCCCCAAAATTCCTTGGACATCATGCATTGGTAAGCATATATCTAACCCTTTCAAGTAAGGTCTTATTCATCTTCTTAGCTACGCCATTCTACTGTGGTATTGATCTCACCATTCTCTGTCTTGCAATCCCATACTTGGCACAAAAATCCATCAAACTCTCTATTACAGAACTCAAGGCCATTGTCAGTTCTTAGCCTCTTCACCTTTTTGCCAGTCTGATTCTCAACAAGAGCCATTGAAATCTTGAAGGTATTAAATACTTGATCCTTACTTTTCAACACATAAACCCACAGCTTTCTTGAATAATCATCAATTAAACTGAGAAAATACCTAACACCACCACGAGTCACTGTCTGAGTTGGTCTCCAAAGATCTGAATGTATATAATCAAAAGTCCCCTTAGTCTTGTTCTCGTCGATACTAAACCTCACTCTATATTCTTTCCCAAGCACACAATGTTCACAAAACTCTAATGGCTGAAACCTATCCTCACCAAATACCTTTTGACTAAATAACTCCTTCAGGTTTCTTCCGCCTAGGTATGCTAGTCTAAGAAAACACAACTTGGTTTGCATATTCACATCATCTACAAAGAATAATGCAGAATCACTCACAACTTCACCTTTAAGCACATAGATACATTTGTGCTTCTCTCATCTCATTACCACATTGGAACCCTTTAATACTCTCAAAACCCCTCCGTCAATCCTGATGGAACACCTATTCTGGTCTAAGGTCTCTAGTGGGATTAAATTCCTCTTAAAGACAAGAACATACTTAACTTTTGTTAACTCCCCCACTCGTCTATCATGCAACCTAAGTTTAATACTACCAATTTCTATCATCTAATAAGTAATGTCATTACCCATTAACACCTTATCACCACTAATGGGTTAGAAATTTATAAACCAGAACTTGTGTGGGCACATGTGAAATGTACAACTAAAATCAAGAGCCCATTGTTCGGTATTCTTACCATTAGTAGCAACTAGAGTCTTTGCGTTGTCGTAGCTAGCATCATAGGTTAACGCAGCATCTGTTTTCTTCTTATCTAGTGTTTTTTTTTCCAGACAGTCCTTTATGAAGTGCTCCTCTTTCTTGCAGTAATAGCACTTTTTAGAAGTCATGAACTTTGATCTTGAGCCCTTTGTCCTTCCATCTTTATGTGAGGGCCTTTCTTTTACAGATGAGCTTTTTATATTCCCTCAATATGCTCTCTTAATAGCTTTGAGTTTAATAATGATTTCACATTGCTCATCGTTAAACTTTCTCTGCCATAGAGTAACATATCAACACAGCTCTCATAACTCTAGGGAAGTGAACTCAATAGGATAATCGTCTTATCTTCATCTTCTATCTTCATGTTGATAGACTCATGATCAAGAATAATCTTATTGAACGAGTCTATATGATCTTTCATCTGCGTCCCCTCTAACATGGACAGTTGATACAACTTCTTCTGTATATGCAATCTATTGGTCAATGACTTCTATACTGTAATCTCTTTCTTAAATGTCCATTCTTTCTGCTTCAACAACTTTGGCATTTTCTACTCTTTATTGGATAGAGCTGCAGTCTCCTCTAGTGTCGAGCCTAGTCGTTGACTTACCAACAACGCCTTAACCTTTATCTTCCACAAATTAAAGTCATTTGTCCTGTTGCATTTCTCTACCTCATACTTGGGTATGGCCATGTCTACTTAGAACCAAGCTCTGATACCTTATGGGGAAGATCATAGGTATATAAGAAGTGAACTATATCTCTATTGGTATGAGACATTTTGAGTAGAGCCCAAAAGCAAAACCATGAGGGCTTAGGCCTGAAGTGGACAATATTGATGCGATATTTCTATATCATAAATTAAGTGCAAGTATACACTATCGTATGCAAGTAATAAAGAGACTAATTAGTTGGATGTCGAACCCACAGGGATAATTTCTTTTTATTAACCAATTACTAAAATTATATCTTCCTAATAATTATTCAGAAAAATAAAAATCTAAGAATGAATGTAAGAAATATAAAAGAAAAAACACAATGCAATGAAAATTAGGTGATAGCAATGTAGAGAAAACCTAGGATTAATATTATCCCTCAATATGTTTCTAATGATTAATCCTCTAATATTTAACTCACTTAGTCTTTATTATTGATCAAGACACTAATGTATTCACAAGCCTCTTCCAAGGTCATGCAAGTATATCTTAGTTTACCAAATACCTATATTCCTATGGCACTTGTAATAAATTAAGATTCATTAAGATTAGGTCTTATTGATCATACATGCCAATTAGGTATATTCCTATCCTAAATTGAAACTTGCATATGCAACATTGAATGTTACTCTACAATCATGCATCAAATCACCTAGGTCTAAATATTATGATTCCTCTTCCGAGTTTATCAAAATATTACCAATTCATTCACCATATATTGGTCAGATATATTGAAGCATTAAACACAAGTAATTTAAATAATAAATGACTAAGTTTATTAAATACTAAAAGATATGGCAATTTAAGCGCACATATTGAGTTCAAATATTAACCCTAGAAAATAAGTTAGCTCATGGCTACAAGAGAACAGCAGTAAAAATAATTATAAATCATGATACAATTATTAGCAAACCGATATAGACGTCGAATTGCTCTTAATTGCGCTGCCTAGAAACTCTTGATGCCGAAGGACGTCTTGTATCTCTCTCTAAAGTTGCTTCAATTAAGCTCCTATTGCTCTTCAAGACTTGTGCTCTATATTCTTGGTGCTCTTGGGTCGTCTTGGATTTCTTCTTGAAGGTTGGGATCGAGTGGCTTTATATAGGGATTGATATGAGCTTGAAAATCTCAATTCTCGTCGGACTAGGACTCGCACTACCGCTGGCGCGCTATGCATCTGTCGCTGGGACGACGCGTGAAAAAGCTATTACCGCTGGAGCGGTGGGATCTTGGCGCTGGCGCGCTGCATGAAAACGGCTTCACCGCTGGCGCGGTGACTGTCTGGCGCTGGGGCGCTGTATGCGACTTAAGCAGGTCGTTTTTCTTATTTCGATCACTAATTCAGCGCTGGGGCGAAAATCCTTGCGGCGCTGGGGCGATGGACAAATACTTTGAAAACTTTGCATTTTAGTCCCTGTTTTCGCTCCTTTTGCGTTCTTTCTTGGGTCGTCTTGGATTTCTTCTTGAAGGTTGGGATCGAGTGGCTTTATATAGGGATTGATATGAGCTTGAAAATCTCAATTCTCGTCGGACTAGGACTCGCACTACCGCTGGCGCGCTATGCATCTGTCGCTGGGGCGACGCGTGAAAAAGCTATTACCGCTGGAGCGGTGGGATCTTGGCGCTGGGGCGCTGCATGAAAACGGCTTCACCGATGGCGCGGTGACTGTCTGGCGCTGGGGCGCTGTATGCGACTTAAGCAAGTCGTTTTTCTTATTTCGATCACTAATTCAGCGCTGGGGCGAAAATCCTTGCGGCGCTGGGGCGATGGACACATACTTTGAAAACTTTGCATTTTAGTCCCTGTTTTCGCTCCTTTTGGGTTCTTTCTTGGGTCGTCTTGGATTTCTTCTTGAAGGTTGGGATCGAGTGGCTTTATATAGGGATTGATATGAGCTTGAAAATCTCAATTCTCGTCGGACTAGGACTCGCACTACCGCTGGCGCGCTATGCATCTGTCGCTGGGGCGACGCGTGAAAAAGCTATTACCGCCGGAGCGGTGGGATCTTGGCGCTGGGGCGCTGCATGAAAACGGCTTCACCGCTGGCGCGGTGACTGTCTGGCGCTGAGGCGCTGTATGCGACTTAAGCAGGTCGTTTTTCTTATTTCGATCACTAATTCAGCGCTGGGGCGAAAATCCTTGCGGCGCTGGGGCGATGGACACATACTTTGAAAACTTTGCATTTTAGTCCCTGTTTTCGCTCCTTTTGCGTTCTTTCTTTAAAGTATGGATTTCTTCTTGAAGGTTGGGATCGAGTGGCTTTATATAGGGATTGATATGAGCTTGAAAATCTCAATTCTCGTCGGACTAGGACTCGCACTACCGCTGGCGCGCTATGCATCTGTCGCTGGGGCGACGCGTGAAAAAGCTATTACCGCCGGAGCGGTGGGATCTTGGCGCTGGGGCGCTGCATGAAAACGGCTTCACCGCTGGCGCGGTGACTGTCTGGCGCTGGGGCGCTGTATGCGACTTAAGCAGGTCGTTTTTCTTATTTCGATCACTAATTCAGCGCTGGGGCGAAAATCCTTGCGGCGCTGGGGCGATGGACACATACTTTGAAAACTTTGCATTTTAGTCCCTGTTTTCGCTCCTTTTGGGTTCTTTCTTGGGTCGTCTTGGATTTCTTCTTGAAGGTTGGGATCGAGTGGCTTTATATAGGGATTGATATGAGCTTGAAAATCTCAATTCTCGTCGGACTAGGACTCGCACTACCGCTGGCGCGCTATGCATCTGTCGCTGGGGCGAGGCGTGAAAAAGCTATTACCGCTGGAGCGGTGGGATCTTGGCGCTGGGGCGCTGCATGAAAACGGCTTCACCGCTGGCGCGGTGACTGTCTGGCGCTGGGGCGCTGTATGCGACTTAAGCAGGTCGTTTTTCTTATTTCGATCACTAATTCAGCGCTGGGGCGAAAATCCTTGCGGCGCTGGGGCGATGGACACATACTTTGAAAACTTTGCATTTTAGTCCCTGTTTTCGCTCCTTTTGGGTTCTTTCTTGGGTCGTCTTGGATTTCTTCTTGAAGGTTGGGATCGAGTGGCTTTATATAGGGATTGATATGAGCTTGAAAATCTCAATTCTCGTCGGACTAGGACTCGCACTACCGCTGGCGCGCTATGCATCTGTCGCTGGGGCGACGCGTGAAAAAGCTATTACCGCTGGAGCGGTGGGATCTTGGCGCTGGGGCGCTGCATGAAAACGGCTTCACCGCTGGCGCGGTGACTGTCTGGCGCTGGGGCGCTGTATGCGACTTAAGCAGGTCGTTTTTCTTATTTCGATCACTAATTCAGCGCTGGGGCGAAAATCCTTGCGGCGCTGGGGCGATGGACACATACTTTGAAAACTTTGCATTTTAGTCCCTGTTTTCGCTCCTTTTGCGTTCTTTCTTTAAAGTATGGATTTCTTCTTGAAGGTTGGGATCGAGTGGCTTTATATAGGGATTGATATGAGCTTGAAAATCTCAATACTCGTCGGACTAGGACTCGCACTACCGCTGGCGCGCTATGCATCTGTCGCTGGGGCGACGCGTGAAAAAGCTATTACCGCCGGAGCGGTGGGATCTTGGCGCTGGGGCGCTGCATGAAAACGGCTTCACCGCTGGCGCGGTGACTGTCTGGCGCTGGGGCGCTGTATGCGACTTAAGCAGGTCGTTTTTCTTATTTCGATCACTAATTCAGCGCTGGGGCAAAAATCCTTGCGGCGCTGGGGCGATGGACACATACTTTGAAAACTTTGCATTTTAGTCCCTGTTTTCACTCCTTTTGGGTTCTTTCTTGGGTCGTCTTGGATTTCTTCTTGAAGGTTGGGATCGAGTGGCTTTATATAGGGATTGATATGAGCTTGAAAATCTCAATTCTCGTCGGACTAGGACTCGCACTACCGCTGGCGCGCTATGCATCTGTCGCTGGGGCGAGGCGTGAAAAAGCTATTACCGCTGGAGCGGTGGGATCTTGGCGCTGGGGCGCTGCATGAAAACGGCTTCACCGCTGGCGCGGTGACTGTCTGGCGCTGGGGCGCTGTATGCGACTTAAGCAGGTCGTTTTTCTTATTTCGATCACTAATTCAGCGCTGGGGCGAAAATCCTTGCGGCGCTGGGGCGATGGACACATACTTTGAAAACTTTGCATTTTAGTCCCTGTTTTCGCTCCTTTTGGGTTCTTTCTTGGGTCGTCTTGGATTTCTTCTTGAAGGTTGGGATCGAGTGGCTTTATATAGGGATTGATATGAGCTTGAAAATCTCAATTCTCGTCGGACTAGGACTCGCACTACCGCTGGCGCGCTATGCATCTGTCGCTGGGGCGACGCGTGAAAAAGCTATTACCGCTGGAGCGGTGGGATCTTGGCGCTGGGGCGCTGCATGAAAACGGCTTCACCGCTGGCGCGGTGACTGTCTGGCGCTGGGGCGCTGTATGCGACTTAAGCAGGTCGTTTTTCTTATTTCGATCACTAATTCAGCGCTGGGGCGAAAATCCTTGCGGCGCTGGGGCGATGGACACATACTTTGAAAACTTTGCATTTTAGTCCCTGTTTTCGCTCCTTTTGCGTTCTTTCTTTAAAGTATGGATTTCTTCTTGAAGGTTGGGATCGAGTGGCTTTATATAGGGATTGATATGAGCTTGAAAATCTCAATACTCGTCGGACTAGGACTCGCACTACCGCTGGCGCGCTATGCATCTGTCGCTGGGGCGACGCGTGAAAAAGCTATTACCGCTGGAGCGGTGGGATCTTGGCGCTGGGGCGCTGCATGAAAACGGCTTCACTGCTGGCGCGGTGACTGTCTGGCGCTGGGGCGCTGTATGCGACTTAAGCAGGTCGTTTTTCTTATTTCGATCACTAATTCAGCACTGGGGCGAAAATCCTTGCGGCGCTGGGGCGATGGACACATACTTTGAAAACTTTGCATTTTAGTCACTGTTTTCGCTCCTTTTGCGTTCTTTCTTTAAAGTATGGATTTCTTCTTGAAGGTTGGGATCGAGTGGCTTTATATAGGGATTGATATGAGCTTGAAAATCTCAATTCTCGTCGGACTAGGACTCGCACTACCGCTGGAGCGCTATGCATCTGTCGCTGGGGCGACGCGTGAAAAAGCTATTACCGCTGGAGCGGTAGGATCTTGGCGCTGGGGCGCTGTATGAAAACGGCTTCACCGCTGGCGCGGTGACTGTCTGGCGCTGGGGCGCTGTATGCGACTTAAGCAGGTCGTTTTTCTTATTTCGATCACTAATTCAGCGCTGGGGCGAAAATCCTTGCGGCGCTAGGGCGATGGACACATACTTTGAAAACTTTGCATTTTAGTCCCTGTTTTCGCTCCTTTTGCGTTCTTTCTTTAAAGTATGGATTTCTTCTTGAAGGTTGGGATCGAGTGGCTTTATATAGGGATTGATATGAGCTTGAAAATCTCAATTCTCGTCGGACTAGGACTCGCACTACCGCTGGAGCGCTATGCATCTGTCGCTGGGGCGACGCGTGAAAAAGCTATTACCGCTGGAGCGGTAGGATCTTGGCGCTGGGGCGCTGCATGAAAACGGCTTCACCGCTGGCGCGGTGACTGTCTGGCGCTGGGGCGCTGTATGCGACTTAAGCAGGTCGTTTTTCTTATTTCGATCACTAATTCAGCGCTGGGGCGAAAATCCTTGCGGCGCTGAGGCGATGGACACATACTTTGAAAACTTTGCATTTTAGTCCCTGTTTTCGCTCCTTTTGCTTTCTTTCTTTAAAGTATGGATTTCTTCTTGAAGGTTGGGATCGAGTGGCTTTGTATAGGGATTGATATGAGCTTGAAAATCTCAATTCTCGTCGGACTAGGACTCGCACTACCGCTGGCGCGCTATGCATCTGTCGCTGGGGCGACGCGTGAAAAAGCTATTACCGCCGGAGCGGTGGGATCTTGGCGCTGGGGCGCTGCATGAAAACGGCTTCACCGCTGGCGCGGTGACTGTCTGGCGCTGAGGCGCTGTATGCGACTTAAGCAGGTCGTTTTTCTTATTTCGATCACTAATTCAGCGCTGGGGCGAAAATCCTTGCGGCGCTGGGGCGATGGACACATACTTTGAAAACTTTGCATTTTAGTCCCTGTTTTCGCTCCTTTTGCGTTCTTTCTTTAAAGTATGGATTTCTTCTTGAAGGTTGGGATCGAGTGGCTTTATATAGGGATTGATATGAGCTTGAAAATCTCAATTCTCGTCGGACTAGGACTCGCACTACCGCTGGCGCGCTATGCATCTGTCGCTGGGGCGACGCGTGAAAAAGCTATTACCGCCAGAGCGGTGGGATCTTGGCGCTGGGGCGCTGCATGAAAACGGCTTCACCGCTGGCGCGGTGACTGTCTGGCGCTGGGGCGCTGTATGCGACTTAAGCAGGTCGTTTTTCTTATTTTGATAACTAATTCAGCGCTGGGGCAAAAATCCTTGCGGCGCTAGGGCGATGGACACATACTTTGAAAACTTTGCATTTTAGTCCCTGTTTTCGCTCCTTTTGCGTTCTTTCTTTAAAGTATGGATTTCTTCTTGAAGGTTGGGATCGAGTGGCTTTATATAGGGATTGATATGAGCTTGAAAATCTCAATTCTCGTCGGACTAGGACTCGCACTACCGCTGGCGCGCTATGCATCTGTCGCTGGGGCGACGCGTGAAAAAGCTATTACCGCCGGAGCGGTGGGATCTTGGCGCTGGGGCGCTGCATGAAAACGGCTTCACCGCTGGCGCGGTGACTGTCTGGCGCTGGGGCGCTGTATGCGACTTAAGCAGGTCATTTTTCTTATTTTGATCACTAATTCAGAGCTGGGGCGAAAATCCTTGCGGCGCTGGGGCGATGGACACATACTTTGAAAACTTTGCATTTTAGTCCCTGTTTTCGCTCCTTTTGCGTTCTTTCTTTAAAGTATGGATTTCTTCTTGAAGGTTGGGATCGAGTGGCTTTATATAGGGATTGATATGAGCTTGAAAATCTCAATTCTCGTCGGACTAGGACTCGCACTACCGCTGGAGCGCTATGCATCTGTTGCTGGGGCGACGCGTGAAAAAGCTATTACCGCTGGAGCGGTAGGATCTTGGCGCTGGGGCGCTGCATGAAAACGGCTTCACCGCTGGCGCGGTGACTGTCTGGCGCTGGGGCGCTGTATGCGACTTAAGCAGGTCGTTTTTCTTATTTCGATCACTAATTCAGCGCTGGGGCGAAAATCCTTGCGGCGCTGGGGCGATGGACACATACTTTGAAAACTTTGCATTTTAGTCCCTGTTTTCGCTCCTTTTGCGTTCTTTCTTTAAAGTATGGATTTCAAGTCTCTATAAATAACAATAATGCATATAAATAGCCATCTATTCTCATAAAACCATAAAATATCAATAATAAAAACATGAGAAAATATATGACAAATTTGCCCTTATCAAATATCATGCCCCAAAGTTAGCCATGTGGAAGAAATTCTTGGTGTTGAACGAGGAGGTGGTAAGCTTGGTAAGCCTCGATTTGCGATTAGATTTGTGGTTAAGCTTTATAGACAGGTGATGGTGTGCTTTCGGACATCACGTAAGGCGTGTCCTCTTAACGCAATAATGCAGGCTTCACGTAAGGCGTGTCCTCTCAACACAGTGATGCAGGCTTTACGTAAGGCATGTCCGCCAATACAGTGATAAGGAGTTGACCTGATAGAGTAGGCTCTTGAGGTAGACGGTACTCTAGGCTTTTACATAAGGTGTGCTGCTATAATGTAATGAAGATAAGTAGAAGATGAGTACCAAAAAGAAAGCGAGATCTTTCTATATGGAGGATAGAAGAATGAAAAATATTGTTTCAGGGGAGGTTTAATGGTTATTTGATCGAGGGTAGGATTGTTAAGGAAGCAAACAAAGTCCTACATTGACAAGAAATGGAAAAGATCATAGGTATATAAAGAGTGAACTATTTCTTAATTATTATGAGGCCTTTTGGGTAGAGCCCAAAAGTAAAATCATAAGAACTTAGGCCCAAAGTGGACAATATCATACCATTGTGGAGATGTGTGGTTCGTGGACTCCTTACATGAACTTTGTGAAAGATTAATAGATTTGATAATAAATGAGTAGATTTTATAAAAACAAAATGGATAGAAAAATAATCAAGAATGCTAAAAACATGGTCAAAATACTCTTTTTAACTACCACACACAATGTTGGCGCCCATGCTATGCATACAATTCTGCCAAACGGTGTGCTATCGTGCCACCATATGGCACAACCTAAATTTTTTTAAAAATATTAAAGTAATTTTATTTTGATTTAAAATTAAATTTATATTATTAATTAATTAATATTATGTTATTAATATAATTTTAGTTGTTATTTTAAATTTGTTTAAATTATTAAATAAAAAATAGTTATTAATATATTTTATTTATTTAATTATTAATGTATTAATAATATATTTTAAAACAATTCAATTAAATATATTTTCATTTGAAAATAAATCAATTTTAGTTATTAATTAAATTATTGAGTTAATGTATTTAATACTATTAGTTAAAGTATGGTCCTTAAACCCTAAACTCATAATTTTTAACCTTAAAATATAAACCTTAAACTTCTGATCCTTAACCCTAAACCCTAAACTGCATACTTTATAAATTATAAAATCTAAACATTTAACTGTGTACCCTATAAACCTTAAATCCTAATACCTATATCTTCAATACTAAACCCTAAACTCCAAACTGCATACCCTATAAATCATAAACCCTAAACTCTAAACCATAAACCCTTAATTATATACCCCATAAACTATGAACATTAAATCCTAGACCCTTAACTATATGCCCTATAAACTATGAACCTTAAATCCTAAACTCATATTTTTAAAATATGTTAGAATAAATTTGTATAGATAATTTGTAAGTATGTAAACCCTTAATGGTCTCTTTAGATCAAGATTTGATGTATACGTGGTCAGTAATGAGATTAATTATAATGAATGATGGTTTTTATGAATGATTTCTAAATGAATTTGTTTTATGATGAGATTATTATAATGAGATTAGCTACTGATAAATCCTTTTTATGAATGATTTCTAAATGAATCTTTTTTATGAGGTTCTTTACATTGATGCTATCTAAAAAGTAATTTAATACAATATTCAATGTTGTGTCTTCTACAGGGTTTAAATTTTCTTTCACAATATGAATAAGCTAGAGTTGTCTGAGAAAGAAAATAGTAATGTTGCCAGTTTAATAAACCGAGTGAAACATAGGGGAGGAATGGTATGCCCTATTCAAATGGTGAAGGTGTACTCATAGACAATAGATAAAGGGATCTTGGGACAGATTATTTAGTAAACTTGTTAATGAAAAAAGTAAAAAATCGTACAATGAGTTACGCAAGGATATTACTTTCCATAACAAAGACTTGTTATGAAGGCATAAATTTTGTTGTGGCTTCAAGAGTTGTGCTACTAGATGCTGTATAGAGCCCATCAGTGGAAAAATATGGTATAAGTCGATCAAGCTTGGTAAAAAAATAATGGTGTATGTTTACCATCTTATTACATCAGGGATAATAAAAGATGATAAATTTGTCAACGAGCTAATGCAAAAGCAGTATTATCTTTTTGAGATGACATTACAATATAATTCTCTAGACATCCATGATTATCACTAATTTTAATATGGACTTGAGACAATTCACATAAAATGGACAAGCAATGGTTCGTTGACGATTTGTAATTTATTCTTTTTGAACCCTACAAAATAAATCTGTTTTAGATAATCTCACGTCTCTTAACAAAATAATATAGTAGCACTTATATGACAAGAAATATGGTCTTTGCAACTTGGAGATGACGTGCTTAAGTTTGGCCTTCTTATCATTGAACTATTTTAGTTACTTTTTATGAGCCCAACGCATAGACCATATTTCTTAATTTTTCCCTCATATTCTTACAGGAATTGTAGCCCATGAAAAAAATAAAATATTAAATATTAAATTAACTTGAGCATTGTTGGAGTTTTAACAATATGTTTCTAGACAAGGCGCTTTAACGTTTATGCTACCTCAAAATTAGAATCATCAGGTTGCAACCAATGACATTTTATTCTTTGACTAGGCTTTATTGGGTGAGCATCAAACATTTTTACTTCGGTGGCACATGCCTTTACAAGCCTTGGCATTCCTGACATCATGTAAAGAAATATAGTCATAAACAATCTACCTCACCTTGTCCTTAATTTTATTTTTTTGAGAAACCTACAATATATTTTCCAATTGTATCAGAAATTGAAATGTCTATATCTCCTAAAATCATAGATTCAATTAAACTCATTAACGAATTGAAGTTGGAGTTAGATAAGATTATAGTGTCAATGGAGACACATAGTAAAGTCAGTGAGAAGGCTCTGAAGAAGCTTCGTAAGACAAAAGGTGAATATAACATGTTCATGAATGATCTCAAACTAATGCTCACAAACCTTTGTAACATTGAGAGACGGAAATAATATGATCATTTGTTTGTAATTGGCAATAGAGTTTAGGGTTCGGAGTTTTAGAGTTTATAGGGTATAAAGTTAATAAAGTTGACCTGGATGACCATCAAATACACACAAGAATAGTTGCAAAGCATGGTCTGTGAGAGACTTTATTATATCAAAACTTAGGCATATAGAAAGTTTACAAAACTCATGAAGACATGATAAAGACTCATACTTGTATAAAATATGGTGTTGTATCTCTACATGAAGGATAAAGAAAACCCATTTGCTCCTGAAATACAATATACTTAGCCTCCATAGTAAACTCTATGTAGGATGAAGAATGTAAATCTAACAATATCCAAAAATTTAGGAGCCTACCAAATTATTTAATTTTATAATTTTAACTTATAATAAAATATAATGCACCTTTTGAAGAGTCAATTTTATGTTTGCTTTATATGCAACTACAACTATACGTGAAAATTCTATTGTTGGCAAATTACTTCTTATTTGCCTTAGGGACATAAAGTTTATTATTAGAGTTTATTGTTTAGGTTAAAGATTATAGGTTTAGGGTTAACAATCACTAGTTTTGGGTTTAGGATCATGAGTTTAGAGTTAAGGATCAAAAGTTTAGGGTTTAGGGTTTAGAGTTAAGGATCATAGGTTTAGGGTTAATAATCATAGGTTTAAGATTTAAGGTTAATGATCATGGGTTAGAGTTTAGAGTTGAGGGTCATGGGTTTATTAGCATTTATGATTTGGGGTTAAAAATCATGGGTTTAGGGTTTAAGGTTAAGAATCATTAGTTTAGGATTTAGGATTTAGGGTTTACCATATTTGTAATTATTCAATTGTTATTGTAAATTATTATACAGAGACAGTATATAAAAAAATATATTATGTTACTCTTAAAAATAAAAATAGTTCACTTATTAAATTATTATTAAAAAAAATTAAATAACTAAATATATTCATTAATAATTGTTGGCCTGAAAAAGTGGTTCTTCAGATCAACGAGTCTTAAATTTATTGAGAGGGAATCAAACTTTGGGCCTCGTCTAGACCAGATCAATAAGTACAGATTTGGATTTTCTATTTCCTGCAAACTGTGGAGAGGGGGTTGCAATGACAATATACATACAAGCCTAAATGTGGTCTTGCCGGGGAGGGTTCCGGCAAAGATGCTCCGATGGTTAAGTCAAAAAAATGGAATTTTTTTTCTCTTAAAAAATATCACAAACGAGGATTTGAAAATGTTCTCCTAGCCACAAGAGGGGGGGTGGTACCATTTGTGTTCTATGGGGATTTTTCATTATCCTCCTCGAGTGTGTCTCTTTATTTTTTCTTTTATAATGATGGTCTTTCAGGAAATTTTTGGGGCTTTCTTCTGCAGTATTTTTGTCTTGCGCCGGATATTTCTTATTGTACTTCTAATACACCACAGATACTTTCATACTGCCCCCCTGACATACGCCAAATATCTTTTTATAGACTTTCTATCTCCATTCTTACCCATGTCAAATGTCACTTCTGATATGCTAAGCATATTTCTTGAGTTTGTCTCCGTCGGCGCTTTTGGTTCAAGTGGGTCTTATTTTGGTCGGCCCGGGTCGGTATCTGCTCGGTCATAGTCGTGGTAGGAGCAGTGTATGCAAAATAGGTTTCGTCATTAGTCGACCAAATTTCCCGCATCTGAACCGGTTCTATAGATCTCACGGGTTTAGGCACATTAGCCATTGTACCTGGGCTTGCCTTGGTTGAATTCTAAGCCCTTGGACCTGAGGGCCAGAAGAGGGGGATTTTCTGAGGGGGGAACAGGGGTCCGCCAGTTTCTAGTTTTGATTCATTAGAACCGAACACTTTTATCCTAGTCTGGTCAGTCTATATTGCTCCTCGGGTCCCCGACTTTATCTGTTGTCTTTTTCATTCAAGCCGACAAACTTTGTTGGCTTTAATCAGCTTCGTGATCAAGTCTGAATTTTGACAAGTTAAAGCAGGTGAAAGTGTTGTGGTGTCATTATGGCGACCTGAAAAGTCGTTGCCATGTAGTGACAGTTTCTCCCAAGATTTTTTAAATTTTAATGGTAGGTCTCTTCAAACATCGTGTCCGTCTCTTTTTTTTAGTGACGTTATCTGACTAGAGTCCCTCAAACCATCCGATCTGTTTGAATACAATGGCTTGGGTTGCAACCATCTGAAGAGACGTGCTTTTATTGCACCAAGGGACCCGAGGCATTGCGTCTCTGGTGCCAAACACCTTTTTACCTTTCCTGTCAATCTCATCCATTCATTTTCTTCTATTTTGAACGACCTAGATCACTTCACTATTCTTATAAATAGTCACCCTCTCCTCTATTCTGTTCCTTTTATTACACATTTTTTATTTCTTGCTTCCTTCCTGTTGTGTTACCGTTGCTTTCTTTGTTGAACATAAGTTCTTAATCCGGCGACTTCATTCTCCGTCGTTCTTCATTCTGGTCTCTCTAAATTTTTTTGGTACGTCCTTATATTCTTTTTTTTATGACTATTCTCTTGCTTTATGTTTGCCTGTATTTTTCCCTAGCTTGATTTTCTTCCTTTTCTTGTGGTTTTTTATCCTGACGACTGTCATCTATTTTGCCATTTTTGGGCGTGGTCAATTTGTTGCTGTCCTTGCCTAGTAAGTTGTAACCTCATTTAGGAAACACTTTCTATTAGTTGATGGCCTCCAGTGTCATACCGAACTTCCCAGTTATGGACATGGCGGTTGAGGAGGGGGAACAGTCCCCAGAACTCCCCTTGGTTAGGAGAGGGATGGGGGGTTGGAGTGAATGAGGGAGCATCCACCTTTGCGGGTAGAGTTCCCTCATCTGAAGATGTTCTATATGAGGCTGAATCGATCCAGAGCTTCAGAGAGGACGAAGGCAGCAACCCCGAAGACACCGCGTCAGATGAGGGCGTGGAGGTAGTGGAGTATGAGATGAATACCCGATACTGCCCATCTTGCCTTATTGAGGATTACTCAACCCTTATCAGGCATTCCTACAACATTCTTGAGATGGTCACTGATGAACACATGAAAATGCATATCTATTAAGAGATTCAATCACATTTAATGTCACTACTTTTAACATTTTTATATTTTTAGCTTGAAATAAAATGTTCTCCTTAAATTGTGATTAATGAATATTATTTGCACAAGTTTAGGTAAAACGGACATAACTCTCAATGTAGAAATCAAAATAAAGAAATTCTTGAACCTAGAGTAACATGACTCAATCTTACACAAACGTAAAGAGCAGTTGAAAAGCCAAATCCAACATGTTATGGGCCAAAAATTGAGATATAATAGAATTGGGCTACAACTTTCGCTTAACCCAACTCACATATTTAGACTGTATCTCACAAAATACATACCCAATTGGTATAATTCTTGAAGGTGTGAAATACTGACTTAATTATCAACAATGCTTATGTTGATGGTAAAGTCCAAATCAGTCGTTATTAGGGATCAAATTGTATTGCAAGTGGGTAAAAAGGTTGTTGGCCAAAATCTAATGTATCTTTGAAATTTTGATTATATCTCATTGGATACTTATCCAATTTGCATTAACCAAATTGTGAACCTTCATTGATCCTTTGAATTAGTTAATATTTGTTTAGATTGATATTATTTGAGTTAAGGGATAAGTTGGTTGCATTTGTGTATAATATATTTTGGTGAGAAACTTTTTTTTTTATTTTGTAATGCTTCCTTGTATACTTCAAATATATATATATATATATAAATGAAAAAAAGAAAAATATATATATATTAAAAAAAAAAGAATCATTTGAGTTTAATAAAGTCTTCATTCAATTTTAGAAGGAAAACATCTTGTAAATCAGTTTTCTCACCAAGCTATATTTGTATTATTCTCACAAAACAATTGAAGTCCTAAAGTTGGTACATGTCAAGAATGATTGATTTCTAAACGATTGCTTTTTTTATCTTTGGATCAACGTTAGTTTGTATATCTGTCCTTAAAATTGATTTTTTCTTGAGTGCTTAACTATTTTTCAACTCTATTAGAGAAATCCTAACATTTTAAACAGTCATACACTTGTAAGGATATGAAGTTGAGGCTTTTACTTGGAGAAACTCTCGAGGCTATATCTGTTGTGGTTGGTGGTAAGATAGTTACGGCTTAGTTCACACATACACAATTTTTGAAAGTTATAGTTGAAAAAATCATAATAGCAATAGTGATCTTGAACTGACTTTTTATTTGAAATACTTAGGTAGTTTTATATATTCTATTTACGCTTGAATTGCTATAGACTAGCAATAAGCTGGTTGAGGGCTGTGATGAACACTTAAAAATGCATACCTATTAAGAAATTCAATCACAATTTAATGTCACTAATTTTAGCATTTTTGTATTTTTATCTTGAAATAAAGTGTTATCCTTAAATTGTGATTAATGAATGTTATTTGCACACGTTTAGGTAAAATAGACATAACTCTTAATGTAGAAATTAAAATGAAGAAATTATTGAATCTATAATAACATGAATCAATCTTACACAAACTTGAAGAGCAGTTGAAAAGCCAAATCGAACATGTTATTGGCCAAAAATTGAGATACAATAGAATCGAGCTACAACATCCGCTCAACTCAACCCAACTCAGGTATTTGGACTGTATTTCATAAAATACATACCCAATTGGTATAATTCTTGAAGATGTGAAATACTGACGCACTTATCAACAACTCGTTTGTTGATGGTAAAGTTCAAATCAACCGTTATCATAGACCAAATTGTACTGCAAGTGGGTAAAAGGGTTGTTGGCCGAAATCTAATGTATCTTTGGAATTTTGATTATATCTCATTGGATACTCATCCATTTTCCATGAACCTGGTGGCTATGGAAAGAAGAGACAAAATGATACAACTTTTATGTCGGCCAAAAGGCTATATCAGTCATTTACGTTATAAAAAATATGCTGCAAGTGGGTGAATGAGTTGTTGGTCTAAATTATTGAAGATTGAGGTCACACTTAACATATTTTCATTCATTGCCTATATAAGGACACTCTTAGGACGTTTTCAACATTAGATAATTCTCTCTTATTTTCTTCTCATTAACATGCATTATAATCTAGGCTAGAGTTCTTGGCAAGGCTAAGAGATGAACTTTTATATGTAATAAATCTACTTCTAAGCTTTGATTCATTGTCAGGAGCTACAAATGTTTGTAAGTTTGATTTTGCTTAAACTCTTATATATTTTATTTTTTTTATAATCAAGAGTTTATAATTCTCATGTCTCATATATTTTCTGTGGTGCTTTTCTTATGTGATTCTTGTTGCATTATAATTGTTATTAGTAACATTGTTTTATATATTAATCGTTTGCTGCAATATTGTCAATTGATATATTGTCGTTGTTGGATAACATGTAAAGACAATAAATGTTTGATATTCAAGTTAATCTTTTACTGCAATATCGTCAAAATGATATATTATCGATCTTAGATAACTTTTATAAATGAACATAATTTGTGTTAATGTTTATAAAGAGTTTAGTCACATCAAATATAGGTGTTATTAAATGACTATATTTTACATATCTTTCGATTGATTGTTTGGAATGTCAAACTTTTAATTGTGTTATAAACATTGAATTAAAATGTAGAGTAGTTTTATAAAGCATAATTGTGATTCTCGAAGCCTTGCTTAAATCATCATAAGACATTTTCCTTAATTCATAGACAATTCTATCTCATCCACTTAAATCAATTAATTAATTTTGTCCTTTGCTACTGCTTTAATATTTTACTTCACCAACCTATTTTGCCAAAAGCTTCTTCGTAGGATTGACACCTCAATCTGTATTGCAATAGTCGCATTACATTTTGAGCTTAAACAATTACCCTCAGGCTGCCCTTCGATGGGGATTATCCGAGCAGCCCTCTTTATAGGGAGGTGGCCATTCATGTTGAGTTCTTGAGGCTGGGACTCAGGCCTCCCATGCAGCGATACTTTGCCAATATGCTGACACGCCTCTAAATAGCCCCTTCCCAACTAGGTCCGAACTCATGGAGAATGCTTGTGGATCTATTTATTTTGTGGTTGAAGGTAGGATAGCCCCCCCCCCCTCTCTATTTTCAAGAGTTATGCTACTTGTACCATTTCAGTAGCAATGCTAGAAACTATAGGATTTTTTATTACCTCTCATTTCACGACCTTTAGAACCCAATCCTGGGTCGATCAACCTCTGTAAACGACTGAAAGGGAGAATGGTTCTTTATCGGGGGAGAGTAGGGTCAAAAAGTCCCTAAGAGAGATGAGGGAGAGTGGGTCATCTCTGCTGTCTTTCTGCAGATGCCGGTTTTGATTCTTATGTAATGTGTTGGGCTTAAGTGATTTGCTCGGCTTAACTAACTTTTCTTTATTCACCACTTTTTACAGTTACTTGGCCGACTGACGTGGAAGTTTTTGAGCAGACCCTTACTTGGATCAATGCTACGCTTTAACATATCTGCCCAATTCATGAGCTACTATCCCAATATAGTCTTGTCGAATCGGGACTAGCTCCATCTGTTCTATCTCTGCCTCAAACCTGAAGTAAGTTTCCATCCTCCCTTTTTTTTTTTTGTTCCCCCTTTTTTGGTTCTCACGTTTGTGTGAAATGCAGGAATGTCTAAGGAAATAGGTGGTGAAAGGAGGAAGAGGAGCCGAACTGAAGGTTCTTCCTCTAGTGGTTGAGGGCCTTTAAGCCTCGACAATGTCATGGGAATGCTATTCGGTTCCGGGAGGAACCGGGGGAGAGGGCCTTCCCGGGGGAGGTCATCTTCTCCGTCTGCTGGTGATCAGGCCTGTGAGGATTGGGCTTCCCCGGGTCTGGCTGTCTAAGAAAGTGGTCTCGCTAAAATTCTGCCATAGGATTCTTCTCTCATCCAAATGCAGAGCAAAGGGCAGAGCCCCCTAGCTCTTCCCTCAACCTAGGCCGTACAAGTTGGATGGGCCGTGTCTTCGTCAAGCTTCTTAAGGCGAGAAGGCCGGTCTTCCCTCAAAGGGCCCTCTCGAGTGTTCTCCTCCGTGCTGGCCCTGAAGACTAGAGAGGACTTGGTCTTCTTGCTCCCAATTATAAGGGAGCTGGGGAGGTATGTGACCCCTACTTAGGCAGGTCAAGCTGTCCTTCCTGGACCTCACCATAGGGTTCAACGTCGCGCTGGGATCTACTCTCGATGTAAGTTACCCAATAACTGGATTGTTTCTCCTTTGTGCATTTGCTTGCTCTGACTTCGATTTCTTTTTTTTTTTTGGCAGTCTTTTTCCTCCTTTCTCAATTCCGAGCTGAGATCCTGGGTTTTGCAACCCGTGCTTAAAAATTGAAAGATGACCTTACTCGGTCTCGAACTGAGACTCAACATGCGAGGAGGATCACCGAGCATGAGAGAAAGATGGCCGACGAGGCGGGGGCTAAGCTTGAAAAGACGATGACTACCAGGGCCGAGGCAGAGAGCAAGTTGTCAGAGCTTGAGCACCAGAAATTGTTGGTCGAGCAGACGCTGACGAACAACTTGACGGTGGCGGGGGTCCGAATTGGTGAGCTGACGCGCCAGAATGAAGTACTTGAGACGCAGCTCTGTGCCGCTTAAAGGGAGAAAGAGTTGGTTGAGCAGAGCCGGTCCTCTCTAATTGACCAACTTGAACAGTAGCGCAATTAGTAGTCGGCTGGTCATAAAGAGGGTTTTTTTCAAGGCGTAATGGAAGGATTTCAGAGGTCCATTGCCATTTTTAAGGAGCATAACCCAGAGATTAACCTCCAATGGTTGTGGTCCTTGGCTACTGGAGGCTCTTTCCATGAAGGGGAGACTTCTAGGGCCTATGATGACGACGCGTCAATGCTTCCTAACGCTGATGGCAACGAGCTTCTTTTGGCTAGTGTGCCTACCCTTTCTGGGAGTGCTGCTATTGCGAGCGGTGGTGAGGTTACCTTCTTGCCGACCAGGGGGAAATTAGTGGCACTGCCACCGCTGAGCCACAGGAAATTGAAGATGTTCCTGCCGACCCTTCCGCTGCTGTAGCTCCTCAGGACGGCAGCGTTCCTGAGGCAGGTCCCGTCATGGGTTTGGATATGTATGATACCGATCTTGCTGCCTGAGTGAATCCATTCCTTCACAGCTACTTCTCCACAACCGTTTCTCCACAGTTGTTTTTTTTTTTTGTTTATCTGCCTTGTTTTGTCATTTGTTCATCTTGTTTGTTTGTTTTTTTTTTTGTGATTGACTAATGTACTCGAATCTTCAATGAATGGACTATTTGCTTTTTTTCAATGTGTGCTCGTTCTCCTTTACCTGCTTAGAGTAGATTCTTTTCTTCACAGTGCGGTTCACTAAGATAGTCAAACCGCTCATAAAACATACTTTTAAAACCAAGCCGTTAGTGGTAATTGTCATTTTCAACTGATATTTCATGAATGAGAACAGACTTATAATCAAAAATGGACTGACCGGTCTCCCGAACAGCTTTAGTCAAGACTGACTAACAGTCAATCGTTTTCAAATCATGGGTCAAACAGCTTTTCGTAATCGGCATAGTTGAGTGGGTGCTTTTATTTGGAATGTAATTTAGTAGTAGTTTGAAATATATGCTACTTGGGGTGTCTTGTAGCGGTGCCCTATTAAATTAAGTAGCTAGGTCGCCTCCGGTTCCTTATTAAATTAAGTAGTTGGGTCGTTAGTTCAGTCTAAAGTGGGTAGCCCGAACCGTGTCAGATGGGGACCCTTCAATACTCTCAGGAGATCGTCTCGGTTTAATAATGCTGAACAACGTGTGATGGGTGCTGTGGAAAGGCCACAGTGATAACGTAGAAAAACCACAGTCCAACCCTCTTCAATGGGCTCCACGGTGTAACCCGTGGGAATGCTGTGGAAAAAGCCACAGCCCTAGCCCCACCGAGCCATCCAGGTGCAATGCTGTAAAATGAAAGTCGAACCGATCACAGTGAATTACTTCGCGAGCATTGAGCCGGTGATGGTGAAACTAGAGTGAGAGTCAAATCGATCACGGTGAATCACTCTGCAAGCGTCGAGCTAGTAATGGTGAAAATAGAACAAAGGTCAAACCGATCATGTCAAATCGCTCCGTGAGCGTTGAGCCGGTGATGGTAAAAATAGAAGAAAGGTCGAACCGATCACGATAAATTACTCCATGAGTGTCGAGCCAATCACGGCAAAAATAGAACAAAGGTTGAACCGATCACGGCAAATTACTCCGCGAGTGTCGAGCCGATGATGGTAAAAATAGAACAAAGGTCAAACCGATCAAGGCGAATTGCTCCATGAGTGTCGAGCCGATGATGGTAAAAATAGAGCAAAGGTCAAACTGATGTGGCGAATTGCTCTGCGAGCGTCGAGCCAATGATGGTGAAAATAGAACAAAGGTCAAACCGATCACGGTGAATTGCTCTATGAGTGTTGAGCTGATGATGGTAAAAATAGAACAAAGGTCGAACTAATCGCGGAAAATTTCTCTGCGAGCGTCAATCCGGTGATGGTAAAAATAGAAGAAAGGTCGAACCGATCACGGCGCATTACTCCATGAGTGTCGAGCCGGTGATGGTGAGAATAGAACAAAGGTTGAACCGATCATGACGAATTACGCCACGAGCATCGAGTCGGTGATGGTAAAAATATTCCTTGAGACACGGTGATGCCTTGTTAAACAATGAGCATGTCTTTGCGATGACGACGTCGTGCGGATCCTAATATAGGACGTAGTATGCTATTTCAGGTGGTTCGATGTAAAACCTTTTATCAAATAATTCAAGTGCGCCTGCTTTTGCTGCTCATTTCGTGTTCTAGTCAATTTGCTTATCGCGAATGTCCATGCAACAAGAAGAAAAGAAACGAGAGTTTTTATTTAAGTACGATGTTCACACAAGGAGGGGTTATAAAAAAAGCATAGAGATAGTATTTTCTTAGCAATTCGACAATCCATGGTTTCCTGACAACTCGCTTGTCTATTCCTTCGAGTTCGTACACCCCTCCTATGCGCCCGAGGACCCTGTATGGCCCTTCCCAGGTAAGACTAGGACTCCGTCTATGGGGTTCTTGATGTTGAGCACCACTATTCGTAGCACTAGGTCTCCTTCTTCGAAACTTCAGGCTCTGACCTCCTGTTGTAGTATCTAGTCACTTTTTGCTAGTAGGCTTCTGTTCGGATCTGGGCTCGGTCCCGAACCTGTTTGATCGAGTCCAACCCCCCTTTTATCAGGTCGTTGTTGATTATTTTAAAAAAACTTAGTACTCGGTGGGTTGGGGTTCCAATCTCTGCAGGGATCACTGCTTCAGTTTCGAAGGTTAAGGAGAACGGCGTCTCACCGGTGACTGTTTTACTAATCGTTTGGAGCGCCTATAGTACTTCTGGTAGCTCTTCTACCCATATTCCCTTTCTTTTTGCTAGCTTCTTCTTGAGCAGCTTTTCGATTAACTTATTGGTGGATTCGACTTGGCCATTGGTTTTAGGGTGTGCTGGGGAGGCGAATGACAGTCTTACTCCCAATTGCTCACAGAATTGCTTAAAGTTATTGTTATCAAACTGTTTCCCATGGTTAGTGATGATGGTGTGGGGGATGTCGTACTGAATGATCATATTTTTTCATACAAAATCATGAATATTCTTCTCCGTGATCTTTGATAGTGGCTCAGCCTCGATCCATTTTGTGAAATAATCGACCGCCACGACCACATACTTGCATTATCCCTTACCTCGGAGGAGTGGCCCGATCAAGTAGAGCCCCCATTGGGTGAATGTCCACGACCCACTCATTGTGGTTAGCTCTTTTGCGGGTGCTTGAATCCTAGCTATGAATTTTCTGACAAGTGTCGCAGCGCTGAACCAGGTGTTTAGCCTCATGAAGGACCGTGGGCCAATAATAACTAGTGCAGAAGACTTTATGGGCTAAAGCTTCCATCCTCAAATGATTGCCGCATACCCCTTCATGGACTTCTGATGCGATATTTCTATATCATAAATTAAGTGCAAGTATACACTATCGTATGCAAGTAATAAAGAGACTAAATAAGTCGGATGTCGAACCCACAGGGATAATTCTTTCTTTTTAACCAATTACTAAAATTATATCTTCCTAATAATTATTCAGAAAAATAAAAATCTAAGAATGAATGTAAGAAATATAAAAGCAAAAACACAATGCAATGAGATTTAAAGATATAGCAACGTAGAGAGAACCTAGGATTAATATTATCCCTCAATATGTTTCTAATGATTAATCTTCTAATATTTAACTTACTTAGTCTTTATTATTGATCAAGACACTAATGTATTCACAAGCCTCTTCCAAGGTCATGCAAGTATATCTTAGTTTACCAAATACCTATATTCCTATGGTACTTGTAATAAATTAAGATTCATTAAGATTAGGTCTTATTGATCATACATGCCAATTAGGTATATTCCTATCCTAAATTGAAACTTGCATATGCAACATTGAATGTTACTCTACAATCATGCATCAAATTACCTAGGTCTAAATATATTGATTCCTCTTCCGAGTTTATCAAAATATTACCAATTCATTCACCATATATTGGCCAGATATATTGAAGCATTAAACACAAGTAATTTAAATAATAAAAGACTAAGTTTATTAAATACTAAAAAGATATGGCAATTAAGCACACATATTGAGTTCAAATATTAACCCTAGAAAATAAGTTAGCTCATGGCTACAAGAGAACAGCAGTAGAAATAATTATAAATCATGATACAATTATTAGCAAACCGATATAGACGTCGAATTGCTCTTAATTGCGCTGCCTAGGAACTCTTGATGCCGAAGAACGTCTTGTATCTCTCTCTAAAGTTGCTTCAATTACGCTCCTATTGCTCTCCAAGACTTGTGCTCTGTATTCTTGGTGCTCTTGGGTTGTCTTGGATTCTTTTTTGAAGGCTGGGAACGAGTGGCTTTATATAGGGATTGATATGAGCTTGAAAATCTCAATTCTCGTCGGACTAGGACTCGCACTACCGCTGGCGCGCTATGCATCTGTCGCTGGGGCGACGCGTGAAAAAGCTATCACCGCTGGAGCGGTGGGATCTTGGCGCTGGGGCGCTGCATGAAAATGGCTTCACCGCTGGCGCGGTATGTTGATAGCGCTGGGGCGCTATACGCGACTTAAGCAAGTCGTTTTTCTTATTTCGATCACTATTTCAGCGCTGGAGCTAAAATACTTGTGGCGCGGGGGCGCTGGACTCATAATTTGAAAACTTTGCATTTTAGTCCCTGTTTTCGCTCCTTTTGCGTTCTTTCTTTAAATTTCGTTCAAGTCCCTATAAATAACAATAATGCACATAAATAGCCATCTATTCTCATAAAATCATAAAATATCAATAATAAAAACATGAGAAAATATATGACAAATTTGCCCTTATCAACTTCCCTTAAGACCTGCTCTACTTTCGCGGGGTTTAGGCACCTCATATAAGGGTGAGAGAAACCCCTCGGTACAATACCCCCTCAATCACCGAGTATCTTGTGGCCTGGGATTTAATTCTTTAGGCTTCTTTTTTGTCACCCAGAACCATTCTGTTCAAAATATAGTCCTTGATAGGGTCCATCCAGCTCGGCATTGATTCTATTTGCACAATCTGATCGTCTTCCTGTGTACTTGGTCTCGACAAAAATTCCATGGGTATCGTACTGGGGATACTGGCGTCTTCTACCGACACCATTCGAGCTATGACATCCACTTGATGGTTCTTATTCCTCGGGATCAATTCTATTTTTATCTCTCTGAACTGTTTAGTTAACTTCCATACCATCGCGAGGTAAACAGCCATCCTTTCCTCTCTTGCTTCGAAATCGTCGTTGACCTGGTTTACCACAAGCTGAGAATTGCTCTTGACCAGTACCACCTTAGCGGCTAATGCTTGAGCCACTCTTAACCCGGCTAGGAGAGCTTCGTATTCTGCCTCGTTGTTCGAAACTTTAAACCCGAAGTGAACAGTGTACCTGATCTCGTCTCCCTTAGGGCTAACGAGGACGATCCCCACCTCGCTTCCATGCAAGTTGGATGCCCTGTCAATGTAAAGTACCTATGCTTTTGAATTTGTCTCAAGGATTTCTTGTCTCGTAGGTGCTTTCGGCTACAAAATCAACCAGGGGCTGCCCTTTAATGGCAGTTCGGGGCCGGTAATGAATGTTGAATTCGCTCAACTCCATGGACCATTTGACCAATCGGCCTGATAAGTCTGGCTTATACAAGATCTATCTAAGTTGTTGGTTAGTTAGCACCACGATGGTATGTGCTTGAAAATAGTATTGCAACTTCCTCTCGGTCACGATTAGCACAAAAGCCAGTTTTTTGAGGGGAGGGTATCGGGTTTTTGCCTCAGTGAGGACCCTACTTGTATAGTACACCGGTCACTGCACCCCCCTTTTTTCTCTGGCAAGGACTGAGCTGACCGCCCATTCTGAGATTCCTAAATATACTATGAATGACTCTCTTTGTATTGGAATCGCCAGGTGCATTGATTCGGAGAGGTAGTTCTTCAGCTGCTCAAAGGCTTGTTCGTATTCCTCAGTCTACCGATCCTTCCCCTTTTTCTTGATGGCTTGAAAAAAGGTAAAGTATTTATTGGTGCCTTTGGAGATGAATCTGTTTAGTGTTGTGATCCTGCCACTTAGTCGCTGAATCTCCTTCATTGTGCTTGGGAACTTTATTTCTATGATAGCTCACACTTTATCAGGGTTGGCCTCTATCCCCCGTTGGCTCACCATGAAGTGTAAGCATTTTCTGAATTTTACTTCGAAGATGCACTTCTTGGGGTTCAGTTTCATTCTATTCTCCATTAGCACCATGAAGGCTTATTTGAGGTCAGCCACGTGGTTGGCCGCTTTCACTGACTTGGCTATCATGTCATCCACGTACACTTCCATATTTTTACTGGTCAATTTTTTGAAAAGCTTGTTTACCAACCTTTAATAGGTGGCTCTTGGGTTTTTTTAACCGAACTGTATCACCTGGTAGCAATAGGTCCCTTAGTGGATGATGGAGGATATTTTTTCTTAGCAGAGGGAAACATCGAGATCTAATTATAGTTTGAAAAGGCATCCATAAAACTCAGTAGCTCGTGTCCTATTGTTGCATCCACTAGTTGGTCAATCTTAGGGAATGGAAAGCTATCTTTGGGGCACGCCTTATTCAGATCAGTAAAGTCAAGACACATACTTCATTTTTCACTTGCCTTTTTTACCATTACTACATTGGACAACCATTCTGGGTAGTGGACCTCCTTGATAAACCAGGCCGCTAGAAAGTTTTTCCACTTCTTCCGTTACAGCTCCGTTCCACTCTTGATTGAAGATTCTTCTATTTTGCTTGACTAGTCGAGATGTGGAACAGATAGTCAACTTCTGAGCAGCCAACCTTGGGTCAATTTCGAACATATCCTGGTGGGACCAGGCAAAGATGTCCAAGAACTCTTGAATCAAACAGGTCAGCTCTTGCTTGATTTCTGGCCCCAACTGGGTTCCCATCCTGACTACCTTCCTAGGTTCTCGGACCTTGACCTGAAGTTCTTTTATCTCCTCCGCTGGCTCTAGGGATTGAGGATTCCCTCTCTTGGATCAATGGCGAAAATACAAAATGCCATTTTTACCGTGATTGCGTAACAGCTCCTTGCCGCTTTTTGATCTCTCGATGCTACTCCGATTCCTTTTCTCGCGGGGAGTTTTAGCTTCAGGTAATAGATGGACAGGGTTGCATTAGTATTCACCATGAAAGGTCGCCCGATGAGGACTCTATACGAGAATGGACGGTCTACCACCATAAACACGGTCATCACTGTTTTCTCATAGAGCCTTCATCTGATGGTGAGGGGGAGGGTCACCACTCTGATCGGCATCACACAGCTTTCCCTGAATCCTTGTAGTGTTGTTTGGGTTTTCTCTATGTAGAGGTTCTTGATTTTTAGATTGTCCAGGGTTTCCTTGATAATTATATCGACCGAGCTGCTCGGGTCGACGAACACCCTGTTTTGTTCCCTCTCCAGCTACCACTACTTTGATTATGAGCGCATCGTCGTGGAGATAACTGACCCTTTGAGCATCTTCCTTCATGAACATGATTGGTACTTGTTGCAGTAGCCTCGGCTTTTTGGTTAAAGGGGTGTTGCACATGACTTAATGCGCCACTATTGAGTACTTGGAGTAGTTCTTTCGTTGTTTATTCGAGTCTTCTGCTAGTATGGGTCCCCCTGAAATATTTTCCATCGAGTTAGGTTCGAGGTACCGATCGGACTGGTGGTCATTGTCTTTCGATTTGCTCAAAATTCTTCCAAGTACCCAGTCCTCATCAGGTGGTCAACTTGTTTTCTTAGCTCGATGCATTCTCTAGTTGTGTGTCCAAGACCCTTATGCATATCGCATCATTTCTTAGGATTAGTTTGCTGTTCCGCTCCCTTCCCTTTGAAATGTCTCTACAATAATTCCCTATCTTGGATAGCCTCGTAGACATCTTCGAGCGGCATAGCCAAAGGGACAAAATCCTCAACCCATGGCACTCTTTTCCCCAAACTCGATGGTTCATTGTTTCTCAAATTCTGGGGTGCCCTTAAGGGGCTACTTATTCAGAAACGGTTTGACCCTTCCCCCTAGTCCCGGGGTCTGTTGCTTAGCATATTGTTTCTTCTATTATCTTTCGCATTGCGCTAGCTTGCAAAATTTCTTCCCTGCGGGGGGCGGTACTCGCCATCCATTTTTTGATATTTCAGTGAGGGAAGCTGGGCTTTCTCTCTCACCCTGTGTCTTGCTTCCCCATACAGTCGTGTCTTTCCTTGAGGTGGTTCAACCAGTGATATCTTAGCTTTCTCACCTTCCTATATTGACATGTATTTTGGGGCTTTATTGTATGCTGCCGTGTAGTACCATTTTCTACCAAGTGGTACCAAAATCGGTTCAGTCATAGCCTTGCCTTTAGGGCTTCCATGGCTATCGACTGGTCGAACGTCCCCAGTGCTATTACTTCCTTGTGGAACCTCCAAAAGTAGTCCCTTAAGCTCTCCTATTGACTATGACTGATCAGCTTTAGCTGTTTCAGGTCCTTAGCTACTTCGCACGAGCCCCAAAAATATTGGAAGAATTTTTCGGTCAGCTCACTATAGGAGGCAATGTTGCACTGTTTTAACTCCCTATACTAGAGTAACGCCGGTCCTTCCAAGTTCATATGGAAGAGCCGGCATATTTGGTCCTGCCTCAGTCCTGCTATGGATATGAGGTTAGTGACTTGATCTACGTAATGATTAGGGTCAGTGACCCCCTTGTAGATGAAAAAATTAGGGAGTTGGAACCCGCCTAGGAGATCCATATCTCTCACCTCATCCGTTAGTGGCGACCTTCTCTCCCTTTCCGTCCTCTTCTCAAGAAGCTGGTCCTTATCCTTTCTTTTGGCCAAAAGGCTCTCCAACTTTCCTTTCAAACTACGGACTTTGCTCTCAAGGCCCAATTTACTCCGTTGGCGCTATCGCGGCTTTGTTGGCGGTTCTTTCTTTGTCGATGGCTCTGGCCCTTCAAGCTTCGTCTCTTCCCTTTCGAGGGTCACCTGGCTTGGTCTATTTGTCCCAGTCAAATTGTACGGAGTCTCCGATTCTTCCCTTTGCTTTGCCTGTCTTTGAATCTCCTCCCAAGATTTCCTCCCACCATTTCTTTCTCTCAGTTGTTTGTCCCTAATTAACTCAGTCATGAGCTGCCTTAGTTCCTCTATTTCCTCTCTTAGGGTCCTCAACTCTGCCCTTATTTCTGGGTGCATAAAGCTTTTTGTTCGAGGGAGATGTCGATTTGAGTTTGGGTTTCACTCTCCGGCAATGTGGTTCCTGTTGGCGGATGATTATTTGGCCATTCTGGAACGTTGCTTCTCCCGACAAAGTGTTTTGCTCGTTTTCCACAGACGACACCAAAAATTGTTGACCTAAAAAATTGGTTCTTCAGATCAACGAGTCTTAAATTTGTTGAGAAGAAATCAAACTTTGGGACTAGTCTAAACCGGATCAATAAGTACAGACTTCGATTTCTTATTTTTCGCGAACTGTGGAGAGGGGCCTGCAATGACAATACACACATAAGCTAAAATGTGATCTATGGGGATTTTTTCATTATCCTCCACTGCGTGTCTCCTTCTTTTTCCTTTTATAATGATAGCCTTTCAGGGACTTTTTAGGGCTTTTCTCTATAGTATTTCTGTCTTGCATCGGATACTTTCTGCTGTACCTCTGACATACCCCAGATACTTTCGTACTTCCCCCCCTCTGACATACGCCGAATATCTTTTCACAGATTTTGTCTCCATTCTTACCCCATGTCAGATATCACTTATAATGTGTTAAGCATATTTCTTGGGTTTATCTCTGCCAACAGTTTTGGTTTAAGTGAGGCTTATTTTGATCGGGCCGGGTAGGTACCTACTCGGTCGTAGTCACAGTAGGGTCAGCGTATGCTAAACAGGTTTCGTCATCAGCCGACCAGATTCTCCGCATACGAACCGATTCTATTGTTCTCACGAGTTTAAGCCCATTGGCCATTGTTCCTAGGCCTGCCTTTGTTGGATTCTAAACCCTTTGCCTGAGGGTCGGAAGAGGGAAATTTTCTGGGGGAAACAGGAATAAATAAATTAAATATATTAATAACTATAATTTTATTTAAAAAAAATTATACCAATTCAAAATAACAACACTTTAAATTTTATTAATTCATTAATTTAATTATTAAATAAATTTAATTTAATTTCAAATTAAATTAAAATTGATTAAAAATTAAACATTATAATAATTAAATAAATAGAATGTATTAATATTATTTTATTATTTTATAAATTAAACCAATTTAAAATAACAACTAAAATTGTATTAATCACATAATATAAATTAATCAATTAATTAATTAAATTAACTTAATAACTAAGATTAATTTAATTTCAAATCAAAATAAAAAAAAGGTAAAAAAAATTAGATTAGGCCACATGGCTGCTAAAAACGATGTTTTGGTTTTTTTTTTTTTAATTTTCTAACTATGTTTCCATCCATTTTTTTTATAACAAAATCTACCTATTTTGTTTTTACAAATTTTATACATTTAGATGAGAAAGAGAATAAAATTAAATATATTTCAGGTTGGGGGCAAAATTTTTTAAATTTGACTTTTAATTTTATATTTGACTAAAAATGAATATTTTATAAAATTAACGATCATTTTTGAATTTTTTCTTACTTTTTTTTTTTTTGAGTGAAGCATATTATGTATAGCACATATAAAAGCGTGTTTTGTTTTAAAAGAAAATTTTATAAATAAAATTCTTTTCATCTTGATATGATTATATTAAATAAAAGAAGTATTTGCAACGGCGGACCTATTGTAAGGCCCAAGGAGGCTATGGCCCTCCCACAACTTGGTATTATATACATAATTGCTTTTCTTCTCTTAAATTTGTATTATATATACAATTGACCTCTCAAATTTCTTTTTCTTAATACAAATTTTTTTTTATATGAAATACATCTTTTATTTAATATAAATAAATTTTTATACTTATAATTATGAAGCGTCATACATTGATGATTTTATCTTCTTTTTCATTTAAGTTAAACTCTTCTTCTAAGCTAAAAAGCTAAAAACAATTCTTCAAAAAATAAGTAAGTTAGAATCTCTTAAATATTTTATAAGTTTATTTATATATCAATTACTTTTTTAATATATTACTATTATAGCTTTATATGCATTTTTTTTATAGATTTTATTCTTTCAGTATCTACTACAACTAGTGAATATTTATTTTTAGCTATATGTATTATCGTGATAAGACTTCATAACAACATGAAGAATTACTTTCTAATAGACTCATTGAATACATATATTGAATAGAAAATTATAAAAAAATTTAGCATAGAATCAACATAATTTGAGATATAGAAGAACGGCGAGCTGTTTTTTAATATCAAATTATAATCAAGTTTTCAACAACATATTTTTTTTGGTTATTATCATGAAATAAAATTGATTTTTTATATAATTTAATTTAAATATTAATTAATTTATTTTTATTATATTTAAAAATTTATATTACCACTTGGTCTTCAAAGCTTAAATTCTAATTCTGCCACTAAGTATATGGGGGCTCCCGTAGTCGATAAGTGAAAAGATAGAATATTAGAAGCGGTTTGCAATTTCTGCAAGGAAACCAAATCTCTTAGAGATCATATGAATTAATTAATATGACTATATTTTATAGTTTTGTGAATGAATGATGATATATCTATTCAAAAAGGTTTTTCACCCTAAAGGGTCTTCTCAAAATTAAAGTGCGTCCGTTGCTTGCAACCAAAAGACCACCCAACTTTTTTTTTCTTTAAAAGAAATATATAAATCTATTTCTTATCTAATCTTTTATGTGAGTGGGTTTAATTATCATACCTTCTAAACTGTTTTTAAAAATTTATCAATAATTGAACTAAATAATACTTACTAAGTAATTTCTGTAAGGAAACCAAATCTCTTAGAGATCATATGAATTAATTAATATGATTATATTTTATGGCTTCGTGAATGAATGATGCTATATCTAGTCAAAAAGGCTATGCACCCTAAAGGGTCTTCTCAAAATTAATCGATCAATAATTAAAGTGCGTCCCCTGCTTGCAACTAAAAGACAACCGCTACTAGTGAAAAGTAATTTGATGATATTTATTATCTATCACAAATTGAGTTTTGTGATACTTCTAATTTATGATGGAATTATTCTATCACAAATTTGTTACTATAATTTAGATGTGTGACATATAAATGTCCATGTGACAATTTATAAACATGTTCTGACATGGCATCCGACGTGGCGTATGACATGGCAATAATTTCATGATGACATCATTCAATGACATCACACTAAGTAAGCATATGGACATCATATGCCACATCAATAAATAGTTGATGACATAAGTGCGTACATTGTAGATGACGTGGCACATGATGTCATGATGAAGTCAAATATGATGACATCATAGCATAATATCTATCACTATTTTGTGATAGATGTCTATTACAGTTTTATCATATTTATTTAATTTCAATATATACGATTTATTATTATTATTTACTTTTATATATATTTTTTAATAATATTATAATAATAATTTACACAATATTTATAATAATAATAATAATAATTTACCAATATTATGCTTCAACACATTTTTATAATATTCATAAATAAGTCACAAAAATATAGAACATTTGTGTAACATCAAAAAAATTAGCAACAAATAACTTAAGAACTTTCATACTTCAGCAATGTTTCTATCACATCCTGAATAGTACATCTCTGTAGCACATTTCTGTTTCATATATTTATCATCAAATCTTTCAAATATTTATCCTTCAAACAATAATCAACAAATCCTTCATTTAAGACATACATCCTTCAAACATTAACAATTCCTTTAGCATAGCAACATATATACATAATTCAAACATCAACAAAAATATCCTTCAACAGCATCAAGACAGTACAAATATTGAGAACAAATCCTTCAGCAACTAGAAGTTTAAATATTAAGCAACATCCATCAACATTCAACAATTCCCAACATTCATCAACATTCAAAAATTGCCAACAAGTTTCATAATTAGCAAGATGAACATACAAACATTCAGTAACATTATGTACCCAATAAATACCCAAAGCAGCAACTACAAGAGGTAACCTATAATTTTTGAAAAATAAATACATTGCTTAATTTTTTTAATACAGTTTCACAAATAAACACATAATCACAAACATATTAATACATAATTCAGACTTTCACAATCATAAGGTACCAAACATGTTACAACACTTACCAAAAATTCATTTGACACCCTTGATTTCAAAAAGGCCTTCCAATGGTCTAGCTTTATCCACTTGTAATCAAGTAAGGAATGGAGGAATAATTAATCAAAATAAAAGAATAATTATTCAAAGTAAGGAATGTAATCTAAATATAAAGAATATAAACTTTAATAAACTATAAGAGCAGCCAGTTAAAAGAATAACAGAATCTAGTTCATGGACAAGTAAAAGAATAACATATTCTAGTTTACTTTGAATATAATCAGAATTTTAATATTTTTTTTTGGTAATTTACAATATTTCATATTTGCTGGTTCATAAACAAAATATTTTGGGTAATTTACAATATTTAGAAACAAAACATTTTTATGATAAGAAAATGAAGCTTTCTAACTAGTTCATTCACATCCCAAGTATAACAAAATGAGACTAGACTGTTAGTTTTGTATGCTATGCTTCTTTTAATAAGATAACCAATTTAACATGATTCAAATTGTTACCTAGCAGAAGAAACCATAATCACACGATGGAAAATTTTAATTAAGAAATATTACTGTTGAAGATTTGGTAATACAACAATCTTGTATGGACAAAAATTAAGATGAATACCAAAGAGAAGTCTAGAACGTGTGAGACACGTATGGAGAAGTCTAAGATGTATGGGACACAAAGGGAGAAGCGAAACGGGACTCAAAAACATGAAGAAAGTAAAGAAAATGGATGAAGGAGGTGCTAGGGCTGAGAGCCACAGTGCTCCAGAGCCAGGAAATTTCTGTTTTTGATCCAAATTTTGAGTTTTGGAAAGTTTTGGACTTCCAAAATAAGTGGACTCTTACTCCAACAAGGAATAGGGTTAGTAGACATGAAATAACCCTTATATAAATACTTGTAAACCCTTTAGTTGAGATTAAGCATTAAAAAAGACTCTAAGAGAAGTGAAGAACTGGGTAAACACTAAGTGCTTATGTGCGCTAGGGTAAAACTATCGTTTGGGTGTTTATTGCTTGTGGTACAGAAAGGGTACACTAAACACTAGGTCCTTTTAAGGGTTCTTTATTGGGTTTTTCTTGTAAAATCTCTAGGAAGTTAATAAGAGAGGCTAGGATCCTTAGATCCACCGTGGACATAGACAATCGGTCGAATCACGTAAGATTGTCTTGTACTATTTTATATTCTGGTTTAAATTCTTGCTATTTTGCTTGATAAACAGGTTATTCTGTTGCACATAAAAATTTGAGTTCAAAGTTGAACTTGGGGTTCTTCGCTTTAACCTAATCTCAAGAGGGAGAATGGCGATTCCTCCCTCAATAAAAGTTCAAAATCAAACATTGCTCATCATACATACTTAGGTCCCATGGGGTTCTAATATTACTATAGATTGTCTAAACTTGTAATATTAAACCATTTCGTTGATGAACCTAAAAGCGAAAACAACTAGTCAAATAGTTAATAGAATCCAAGTGTCAAACCTAAGCGTTGGACATATTTTATCATTATATGCATATGTTAAGATTTTATGCCAAATATTTACTGCAAAAATACATAAAGAGCATCTCATTTCTCATTTTTATTTCCTTAGTTCTTTTTTAAAAATATATAGAAATTCATTCATGAGAGGAAACTAATAGTGCATTATTAACTACAGCCCATAACATATACTTTCTCGCTATCTGCATGCGTTAATATTTTAAACCCTAATTTCTGGGTTGTGTAGGCAGGTCAACGGGGACTAAAAAAATATAAAGACACAAGAAAAGTTGGACCACCTGCAAAAAATGACAAATCATTTTGTCCCAAAAGTTGCAAGATACACACATGCACCAAACACGAAGCTTTATTTCACACGGCATACCCAAAAACCCACCAATCTAATACATGGAAAACTTACAAAAAAGTCCATTGAGGGACCACGCACACCCAATAAACCAAACACATACAACTAACCCCACATGCCCAAAAAATACAAAATTGACATCAAGGCCCACATGCATAAATCGATGAAAACCTTTCCCTCTATTTTAATAACAAAGAAATACCCACATGCTCACAAAATGCTAAATAAACAAAAAAATTCATATTAAATAAAGAACAAGCAATAAACTAACAAAAGACAAACAATTTACAAATTTTCATTCTTAAATTAAACACAAACAATCAAAAAGTAAATAACTTAGGGTTTAAATAAAGTAATTGGCGACAATGTAGTTAAAATAGCCCTCAAATCTAAAAATGTTTGCAAACCAGTATTTGGTTTTCACCTCAACAGACTAAATCCATAGTGATAGCTTAAGGCAGAACAAAGATGAAGAGAGAAGTTGCAGAGAAAATGAAAAGATGAAAGAGATTAGGGTTCAAAATATTTAGAAAATTTTGGGCTGCAAATACTTGTTTCTATATCAGATAAAAATGATGTCATTTCGAACTACTAAATTACACCTAAAATAAAGTCGTTAAATAAATTATTTAAAAAAAGACATAAACGATGTTGTTTCATAGCGTTTTTAGTCACAAAAAATGCAAAGAAATGATGACATCTAATATTTAAATAAAAATAAAAAAAACTACCACGTTAGCTTTATGCCATGTCATATAAATCTAGTTTACATTTAAAAATGCCACATCAACATAAAAAATCTCACATCTGATTTTATAATTTTTTTCAATTAAATTGTTTTACTTGTCACATCATATTTTTTATTTAAAAAATGACATATCAGCAAGAAAATAAGTAATGTCAATCTCTTTTTTAATTAATTAGTAATTTATGATCCGCCACGAAGTCCTTATAACCACCACATTAGATTATCTTATTTAAAAAAATCTATGTCAACATAAAAAATGCAACATAAGATTTAATTATCTTTTTTAAATTAAATAATACATTTATGACATGCCACATCATACATATAATCACCACGTTAGATTACTTTATTAAAAAATTAAGCCACATAAGAAAACAAAATACCATTTCAGTTTCTATTGTCTCTTTTTTAATAAAATAATATTTTTTAACTTATTACATCATACTTATAACCGACACGTCAAATTTTTTAATTTAAAAAAAATAACTTATCTATCACTAATATATTAAACTTTAATTGTGATAGAATTTATCATAAATGTTTGATAAAACCTATTACAAGACAATGATAAATTTGTTTTCTATCATAAAATTTTGATATAAATGATTTTATAAAAGAATCTATCACAAATTTATAATAGGGCTAGATTTTTTTCACAAAATTTTTATCATGTATTATTATTTTTTAGCAGCGCACCCAGCTTTTTTTTTGTTCTTTTTAGAAAAAATATAAATCTATTCCTTATCTAATCTTTATGTGAGTGGGTTTAATTATCATACCTTCTAATCTGTTTTTAAAACTATTATCAATAATTGAACTAAATAATACTTACAAATACCACTCAACCTAATTATTGTATTAATTATATAATGCAACATTGCAAGTGCCTAATTAATAAGTCTGATTTTATGATAAAAAAATCTTAGTGAGTCCTCTACGCTCTTCTATTATTGTGACGACGGAGTATTGCTTGGAATATTAACACTATCACCTTAGGAAGTTTACACAAATTATATTTTAATGGTGGCTTTCATTTTAATTAAATTGACACCCTTTTTATTTATTTTGAAGAACGAAAATATTTTCAGAATTTTATTTCTTTTATCATGACTAAAATTTCATTTGAACTCTCTTCATTTTCTTTTTAATTTTCTAGGCTGCTAAAGAGTCCTTTATTTGGAAGAGGTTTTTTGGCCTAAATTTGGTAGCACGGTTGAATGTAAATATAATTGATTAGTTCATTTTCTCTCGGTTTCTGATTTTTTTTATGTTTATCCTTAAATGTAATTAGAATTAAAATAAAATTTTAATTAGATTTGATTTAAAAAAATAACAATAACAACAACAGCAATAATAATAACAATTAGAGATAAATTGAAATTAAAGTTCATCAAACACTTTAAGTGTTGTGTTATAAATTAATAGCTAGTTAGGGAAACTCATATCCGATTTCATTGCCTCATTTAAAAAAAAAAAACAAAAAAAATCGACTCAAAAGCCACTTAAACGGTTAAACCCATAAATTGTTCTAATCCTAAAACCAAAGTCTAAAGCGAAAGGCAATTGCCAATAATAAATTCTTATCTAAACAATCGCTTTTAGTTAATTCTAATGAACAAATTGGTAACAACTTATTCTTATATTACTTAACTCCTTTATTGGACTAAGTGCATATGCTAAAGGAGTCTAAAATATATTTAAATATTTTTTAATAAAACATAGTTGCTATTATAAGAGAATTTTTGGAAATTGAAAAATTTTAATTTACTTCTTTTTGTAAAACTCAAAATTTAAGTTTTTAAAGTTGAATTTTTTGAACTTTTCTTCTTTTATATATTTGTGTATTAACACATATACCTTAATAATATTTTCTTAATTTTAAATCATAGCCTTAATAAAAATAAAAGATCTTTTTAACTAATATATATGTTTTTAACGTTTTGTTGAAGATCACCATATATTTATATTTTTTTTAACCATCATATTTCTACAAACTCTATAAAAAAAAACTTTTTGTCATAGATACATAGTATTTTATTTTATTTTTAATTTTTATGCCATTCACTATAATTTATTAATTCATTAATTATTATTTATTATTTTTACTTGAATTATTGTAAATTTGTATTTATTGATATTTAGAGTTCTAATTATTTTGGCCATTATTTCAACAATGACCGTAAAACTAATTTTTAGTATGAATAGCTTTTGTGTTGTTTATAAAAATACATTAATAAATTTTAAAGATTAAATTATAAATTTTATTTTATGTAAAAAAGATTGAACTGTATAGGATTTGAATGTAAACTTTATTAAATGTCATTTTTAGTAATTCAATAATAGATAAATACTTTTAATAATTTGTAACTAAGTGATATACTACTTTTAAATAACTTTTTTTAATTGATAATCAAATTATCAATGATTTTTTTTTTTATAAAAGAACTACTTTTAAAAACTCTATATGAAAAGCCAACCAAATGAGCCTTAAATATTCTCAAATTCAACTTTTAAATTACATTTAATTTGTCATTTAATTTGCTTGAACATGATAGAAAGTTTAGGTAGAGTTAAAGAAAAATGGAAGCACATAGCTCACTTGGAATCTTTGAAACATGTATGAAGTTATTTCTGTGAGAGAGCAGCTAAGTTTCTTTTATGAATTCCACATGCAGAGTCTGTTCAAAATGTTCCAATTGATAATGGCTAACAATACTCCCAGCGAGATACTTGTAATGCCTACTCTTGTCTAACAATGTTCCAAATGGTAATGGCTAACAAAATGTTCAAAATGTTGGATAAGTGGTTGTAAGGGATACAATTATTGTTTTGATGTCAAGGCATGCAAATTCATTATCTTTAAAATTATTTTTACTCCTACAATAATCTTAATCAAAGTGTAAAAAGGATTTGAATGGTATAATAATTTTGAGAATTCAATGACAATGTAATTATAATGTTGCACGCAAATGCAATTACTTGGACCACAAGTAAGATTTTAAAATGGAGATTAATGAATTAGAGAATAAATAATCAAAGAGAAAGAGAATTTTTCTATATATTAATCAATTGAGATGTGACTGCTATATATAGAGAATAGATGTTACTCAAAAGAGACAAAAAACTTATTCAAAAGTTATAATGTTTAGAAAACTTGGTGGCTTTTTGATAGGGTGTAATTTCATAAAATATTTTATCCTCCTAAACTTGATATTTGTTTAATTTATCCCAATAATTTAGTTATTTATGCATATTAATATTGTTTTATAGGTTTAAGCATTATTGGAGTAAAAATATCAAAAACCGGATGCAAATGAAGCTATTTGAGATGAGAATCCAAGAATGAATTAAAATGCAAAAAATATAAACAGTGCGGATGAACAGTATATAAGTCACTGTTTACCTGGTACAGTATGCTACAATGGAGCACCGGGGCATTGGTTGGGGCATGCATACCAGAAGCTCTATGCCACGGCATTGAATCCGAATGCCGCGGCGCTGGATACTGGGCATTTTTCAAGGGCATTTTTGTCATATGTTTGCAACCCTAAACCTATATAAACACCCATTATGGAGCCAACAGGAGTTGGGCAGTAGAGAGCACGAAAATTAACACTTCTTTTGGGTCTTGGAAGTAAGAATAAACAACAAGAGGCAAGAATTAAGAGGAATGAGAAGAATTTCTGTATTTTGGAGGAAGAACATCACCATTGCATCAATAAAAATTTCTTCTTTTCTATAATTTTGTATTTGTTGTTGATTCTAGCATGTCTAATTAGAGACTCTAAAATTTTGTTTTCAATTATGAACTAAGTTTTATTGCTAGGATTACAATGTGAACTCATATGTAGCTTGGATTGATTATTTTTCCTTATTTGTCATATTGGTATTGAATTGTTCAATTTGTTCCATGCTTAATGTTTCTAATTACGTGACAATGTATTAGATTGATTAAGAAACCTTAATGAACTTGGAAAAGAGAATTTTGTGTTGGCCATGAATAAATTGATGTATGATCATTGTGTAAAAGCATGAGTTTCATATGAGATAGGAATATACTCATATGGCATATATGACCATTTAGAGAACTTGAACTTAATGAATCTTATTTTAATTTGATTATCATAGGAATATTGATGATTAATTGAATGAGATATACTCACTTGACCATCGGAAGAGGCTTGTGAGGATATTAGGGTTCTTGGTTAACATTCATATTGATAGTTCTAAGGGAAGTAATTGGATTCGAGTGAAGTATTGACAGGACCCGACCCGAGACCCTCTACTATAGATCCCAACGGCCCTGCCGGGCACCCCGACGGAAGTTCCTCTGAACCTAACTGGGTATGTTGAGAAATTCCGCAAGGCGAAACCCTTTTGAATTCTTGTTACTACTAAGAAGATCTAGTAATATACATGAAAACGACATCTTAATTTTAAAAACAAACGGACAGAGTTTCCTCTATTTTTTGAAAAATCCATATAAACCTGCAAAGAAAGTTCACTTCTAATTCCAACACATCTCAATTTTACCAATTTGGACCTCCGGTCCTTTCCAAATCAAATCCAACACAACTCAATTATTTCGTGTAAATCACAAAATAAGCATAATCATAAAAAATAAAAACGATCATCATAAACTGGAAATCTCTTCTTCTTGATTTAGCACATACTTACAAATATACATGCCTACAACTATTATGCATAAAGTAAAGAGTGCTATTAGCACATTTACATGTACAAAAATTATCTTTGGATTCGGCCCACTACTCGACAATAGGAGAATCAGCAGCTTGCGTTCCGAGATCTGCACCTGGGAAAGGGGTTTAAAAATACAAAACATAAAATTGGTGAGCTAAAGGAGCTCAGTGAGTGTAAATGAGATTTCAATTACAAGAACATTATACAAAGATAGCAATTTCTAACGTTCATGCAGAAATTATGCTTCTAAAATGGATGTAAAACTGTAAAATGGTTTCTAATATCATATGCTAATGAAATCTTGCCGAGCGATTTTATCTACATCTTTGGAAAACTATATTCAGAATCTGCATAACATAATAACTGCTGTGTGCATATAAATGCATAAATGCTATCGATAAATCGAAAACTAGTAAATCCTCGCTAGGCTATTTTCTTTCTAAACTGTACCAATAGTAACCCTAAAGCTCTATACCCACGCAGCGACTCAACTAGCACTGCATACGTGAGTAGGTCACGAGGCACCTCAACTAGCAGCACCCACAGTGACATCTCAAGACATCTCACTGGCTATGCAGCGGAATCCTACATCGCATGCATATAGCGAGACAATATCCCGTACACATAGAGCGACTCACATGACTCGACATCCTGACTTCCCGGAGTTAGTGACACACCCCCAAGACCTGCCCATGTGCACGGGATATACCGGCCGGGTCTAATACAATCATCACCACTATAATCTGAGGGTACCAATGGCCTTAAAAACAAATGTAGAAATTTTAAAACTATTTCACAAATCGATCATGTAAAAGCATGTCTATGAATATATCAAGATCATAAATCATGTTTATGCATAGAAAGCTCATAAAACATACATAGTCATTGTGCGAAAACATAATAACCGAAAAGTAAAAGAAATGGCAGATTTCCACTCACAACCGCTCCGCGCTCAATTTCGCTCCCGATTCCTGCTCCCGTTAACGCTCTCGGTTATCTTCACCTACGCGCCATAAATGACATTTAGAACCAAATTAAACACTAGAATCTCATTTAACTACTAAATGCCTTAATCGGCATACCAAGCCCGGATGTAAACTACTTCCCGATTTTAGTTACGGAGCTATAATCGAAACTAACTCACCATCTGGCGCCCTGAAAATTATTGAACACCTTATAATTTGATTGGACATACTTGCCCTTCACCTTTCCAACATGGACAATTATGTCTCATTTTCTTCATTTTTGGGTTTTTCCATCAACCATATACATTCAATTCACAATATGAATCATTTACACACAATAATTCAATCAAAACACCACTCAATTCCTAACTTCCCTAAAGTGACAGAATTTCACCCTAGGTTCCAACACATTCCTTTTCTCAATTTCTTGTTCCAATTACAACAAAATCTTGCCAATTTCATTCTAAAGCCCTAATTACAACCAATTGAAATCTCTACAACAAAATCACCAAAAACCCTAATTCTCACTTTGCTAATTTCTTCAAATTGATGACTCCTTCAAGCTCCACACTAGAATTCAACTCAATCTAAGTCAAGAATACACATAAGAACATCAATTAACACATTCTTGAATTCTCACTTATCAAACTCATAAAAGATGCTTTTCTTACTTTTTTTTTCTTGAATTTCCACTAATAGAGACTTCAATTGAGCTTAGGGATTGGTTTGTAACCTTAATTTGGTTTGATTACACATGAAAAATTATGAAAAAAAAACTTGAATAGTCACTGTAGCAGCACCCCCATTTGAAGCTCGAATTTTTCTCTTTTTTTGGCTAAGTGTTAGTTTTGATTTCTCTTCAAATTTCTACACACTTCTAACATATATATAGTGCTTCCTCAATTGACCATTTTGCCCTTCAACTTACTTAAAACTTCTAATTTTCCATTAGTTAAAAACTAATTATGTAATTAGTTCATTTGTAACTATTTAGTTATAATAGTTCAAAGAACTAACTAGAACTTCCAACTTGGCAATCCATGAGATTTCTTCTAATTGGTCCATTCTCTAATATATGGATTATGTTTCTCAACAAAGGCTTGTTCCATACATAACCCTTAAATGAAAATTCATGTAGTAAATTAGAATTTTCTTTTCCAAGCCAATAGATAAAAATTCTAAAAATATTCTAGGGTCGTCCGACGCACCGATCGAGTGTGAAATTACCAAATTAGGTCTAATATCTCTCACGTGCACTATAAAGAAAATATTTCTAATAGGGTTAAAATTGAGCAACCCTATGGTGTCTTATTTGTTCTATACCGAAATCTAGGTGCCAATACTACTAATAGGGATTGGATATTACAAGTATTAAGGGATTATTGTAATCCTAGGCATTTGAGCATTTGTGCTATCATGTTTGCTCTCTTTGCTCAATTCTTTCAAATATTATTATTTTTTGTTTAGTTAATTTAGATATCAAAACCATTAAATTATCAATAGTTTGAATAAGAGTAGGAGGACACAATTTTAGTACTTAGCAAGTAGTAATAACAATTCCTCGTGGGATCAACACTTTATTCATCATATTGTTGCGATAACGTATACTTGCGTTAGTTTGTGTTATAGAAATCATAAAACAAGTTTTTGGTGCCATTGCTGGGAAATTATTTATTATTCTTGTTGATACTAATACCAATTCATCTTATTTTTAGTTCAAACATTTTTATGTCATTGTACATTTTGCTATCATTTGTTTCATTTTTCTGTTTTTCAATAATTGTTGATTGTTTATGATGGCTAGAACATCAAGTTTGTTGAGAGATTTTATAGTGCCAAGAGTAAGAAACTTCCACTCAAGCATTTAAAAACTGGCCATTGATGTCGATTATTTTGAAATTCAACCGGAGATGATTCAGTTATTGAAAGCATCAGTACAAATTGGTGGATTACCAAATGAAGATCCAACTGAGCATGTTATGAATTTTTTGGAAATTGATGACCTTTGTAAATACAATGGAGTCTCGGATGATGCAATTCGGCTTCGCCTATTCACATTTTTACTCCGAGATAGAGCAAAGAATTGGTTGAGGTTACTACCACTAGGGTCTATAGCAACACGGGATGAGTTAGCCCAAACGTTCCTTACCAAATTCTTTCCACCGGCAAAGACAACGATGATGAGGAACTCCATAACTTTATTTGTGCAGAGTGATGATGAATCCTTACATGAAACATGGGAGAGGTTTAAAGAAATGCAGAGGAAATGTCCACACTATGACATCGCAAAATGGTTACTTGTGCAAATTTTTTACAATGGTGTCGTTGACATATAATGATGATAATTGATGCTGCAGCAGGAGGTGCATTTATGAATTTGTTTGTTAATGTTGTATATGAATTGCTAGAAGTGATGGCCTTCAATAACTCTGAATGGATAGCTGATCGTGTTGCTCTATGCAAGATTATTGAGAGAGTTATACAAAACACTTGTGATTTCTATGGTGGCAACTATCTAAATGGAGAATGCCCAGAACCTATGCATGATTTCAAAATTTGTTACCAACAATAGCACAACTCTAATTGTGATGCTTATTGTCCAGAATTGGGGAATCAAGCACCACCAGAAATTCTGCAACAGCAACAACTTGAGATGGAATCCTCATTAGAAGATATGTTCCAATATGTAAGTAGGATAGCTGAGTTGTTACATAGCCAATCTTCATCTCTACATATGTTAGAAATACAAGTGGATCAATTGATAAATGCTAGCCATAATCATCCTGAAAATGCATTGCCAAGCAATACTGAAACTCTTTCAATGAAAAATGTTGAACACTACAAGGCAATCATTGTGGAGAGTGGGGTAGAGCAACTTGCAACCAATGAAATAACCAAAGTATGAGAGATTCATGACATGAATGAGGAGCAAATAGAAGTAGCCGAAAGAGTACAAGAAGAAGAATTACAGCAGCAAACATTTCTGAGCCATTGTACTCCATAATTTCCATTGTCTATGGAGCTTGAAAGGAAGAACCATGATCTGTATTTTTCCAAGGATTTTTTCCATTGCTTCAAGATTGATATGGTGATTTCAGATGATGCTCAACGACCTCCAAAATAGCAAGCACTAGAGGCCATCAAGGATCATGGACATAAAGAGGTATCGTTGCATATATTAAACACTAAAAGGCGGAGAAACAAGCTCATCAAGGAGCAGCCAATAAATACTAGCTAACGAGGTTCAATCGTCCGGTCTAAGATTAAAATCTTTTCGGTAAAGCTCAAAGTAAGGTGGTCGAGGGTGTTCTTTAAATATTTTCTCATGGAACTATGGAAGTTGAAGAAAAAGAATATCATTACTTATAGGCGTCGACTGAAGTTCCATAGGCGAGATGCTTCGGATATGCAATTTGATCCACCATGATCCAAAAATGAAGATGTCACGCTGACGATGTTAAATTAGGCGCTACTTGGGAGGCAACTCAACGTAAATTTTTATTTTATTTATTTAATAAATTTGATGTTTGTGTTATGTAAAAAAAAAAAAAAAAACAAAATAGGTCAAAAAGAAAATATGAAAAAAAAAGAAAAGGAGAAAGAAGGAAAGAAAAAGAAAGATGAATTAAAAAAAAAAGAAACAAACAAAACAAATAAAAAGCAAAGCAAAAAGAAAAAAAATGAAGAAGCAGCAAAAGCGATATACACCTCGGCGCCCATTCCAGAAAGGTAGCGTAGCAGTGTTGCAGTGCTGGCACCTTGGCACTAGAAGTCAACGCTGCGGCACTGGCTTACACAGCAGGAGTACCTTTTTTTCATATTTTCTTTTCGACCCATTTTGTTTCCCACTTTCTCTTTTGCCCCCTAATTAATTTTATTTTATTTTTCTTCTTTTCTCTTTTACCCCTATTTTTTGCATTTCTTTTCCATTTCAAAATCTTAATCCCTCTAAACCTCAACTCTTCATTTCATATAAATTTAACATTCTCAATTCAAATTCATCATAAAATAACCACCAAAACGCATGTCCATTCTTTATTAACTCTAATTTTAAAAAAAAATGGAGATTTCATCAAAAAAAAATTCAAGGGGCACTCTAAAGTGAGATTAATGGATTCAGTGTCCAAGGTACGTATTTTTATGTCCTTAAACTTAATTATTGATGAAATATTTATCATGGTAGTGTTTGAACCATATTTAGGAGTGGCAATAGTGGATTATGTTGTAGAGTGAATTGTTCGTTGAGACTTGTATTTGCAGATTAATTGAAAAGTGTTTGAATTTATTTACACGTGAATTATAATGCATTGTGGTTGTTTGAGCGAGATTAACATTATTATCATGGTGAGATTTAGAAAAGTTTAGAGATTTAAATTTGGTGGAAGGGTTACTGTTACATCGATGCATAAATGCAATGAGATAATGAACAACCCTTACTACTTCATCAAGCTCTGACAGAAGTTAATGACAACGATTTGGGGGATGATGCAGACATTATAGAGAACATGTGTGAGGCTTCAACACATCATTTAGGGAAGTGTTTCATTTTTCTATTTTTATTGATGCCATGTTGACATGTCATGAATTTAGTTTGGGGGAGGAAAACACTTCCACATTTTCAAATGGCTTCACTTATTTTTTCATAATTTTATTTTTGCTTATTTATCTGCAATTATTTTTAGTTTGCATTTTTTTGGGTGTGTTTTATATATTTTGTATTCTATTTTGGGTTTAACATGATTATTAGTCCATGATAAAACTAAGTGCAGAGACTATAACTTTTTGAAATCAATAGATACTATGTTTGTTTATATGTTTCATTTTGATTACAAGTTTTATCTTTTATGATTACTTAAAATACATTGAGCACATAGTTGGATTGTTAAATTAGTTGCTGACCTAGAGAAAGTTTATGCACAACAAGAACAGAAAATGTCTCAAACACACTCTAGAACTTGTTTGATTATCACTTGAGGCGAAATCCTATGACATACATGATTAAAGAAGTGATTTTAGGCCATGTTTGGATCGCTTGAGCCTTTCGAGCTTACCAATATATATTTATCCATAGTCACCTATTTTGAGTCTAATGACCATCTTTTTTTGTTAACTATAATAATACCCCTAAAACAAATACATATTCCATTATTATCATCCCTCACACCATAGGCATAGAAGTTATGGCTTGCATTTGTTCCACAAGATTGAAAAATTCTACGTTTTGGGGCATAGTGATTTGGAATGCTTTGTATAAAAACAATGAAAAAAAATAGCAAATATATATCCCTATATGCTTTTAAAAAAAAAATTGATAATAAGGAGCAACAAAGAAAGTTTCAAATTAAGTTTGGGGGTGTCCTTTGGAATGAGATGAAGGTTTGATGTTCAATAGCAATGTATGTTTATGGTGTGATTTGAACCAAAAATAAATCCATATTATCCTACCTTTACCCTAACCATACATTACAAGCTTAATAAAGTCATATTTGATCCTTAATGATGTTTGTTCCTACATTAGTGGAGAGTGACATAAAAAAACATGCCTATGGAGTGTATGTTTCAAAAAAAGAATTTTCATAGAGACCACATATATTCTTGTAGGCATAAACCATTTTCGGGTGCATTTAACTAACAATAATGACTACACACACACACACACACACACACCAAGTAATCACTTGTATGATGGAATAAGCATGATAATTAGACATATTGAATAGTCACGGTATTTAAAGATTTTTAATAGTTATAGACAATGCAATATTTGAGAATAACTATTAATCATTCGTTAGCCTGTAAATTTGTTTTTGTTTGTTTATTTTTATCTTTGCTCGAGGACGAGTAAACTCTTAAGTTTGTGAGTATTTGATAGGGCGTAATTTCATAAAATATTTTATCCTCTTAAACTTGATGTTTGTTCAATTTATCCCAATAATTTGGCTATTTATGCATATTAATGTTGTTTTATAGGTTTAAGCACTATCGGAGCAAAAATACCCGAATCCGGATGCAAACGGAGCTATTTGAGATGAGAATCTAATAAGGGACGAAAATGCAAAAAATGTAAACAGTGTGGATGAATAGTACCTAAGTTCACTGTTTACCCCGCTACAGTATGCTACAGGGGAGCGTTGGGGCATTGGTCGGGGTGTGCACACCAGAAGGTCCACGCCGCGGCATTGAATCCAAATGCTGCGGCGTTGGATACTAGGCATTTTTGTCCTATTTTTGCAACCCTAAGCCTATATAAATACCCATTGTTAAGCCAAGAGGAGTTAGGAAGTAGAGAGTACGAAAATTAACACTTTATTTTGGTCTTGGAAGTAAGAATCAACAACAAAAGGCAAGAATCAACAACAAGAGGCAAGAATCAAAAGGAATGAGAAGAATTTCTGCATTTTAGAGGAAGAACATCACCATTGCATCAAGGGAAATTTCTTCTTCTCTCCAGTCTCGTATTTGTTGTTGATTCTACCATATATAATGATGTTGTTAGATGCTCTAAACTTATATTTTCAATTATGAACTAAGTTGTATTGCTATGATTATAATGTGAACTCATATGTAGCTTGGATTGATTATTTTTCCTTATGTCATATTGGTATTGAATTATTCAATTTGTTCTATGCTTACTGTTTCTAGTTACATGACAATTTATTAGATTGATTAAAGAACCTTCATGAACTTGGAAAAGGGAATTTTGTGTTGGCCATGAATAAATTCTTATCTCATTAAATTCAAGTTCTCTAAATGGTCATATACCTTATATGAGTATATTCCTATCTCATATGAAACTTATGCTGTTACACAATGATCATACATCAATCTAGCTTTATTGTTAGATTATAATTTGAACTCATATGTAGCTTGGATTATTTTTTCTTATTTGTCATATTGGTATTAAATTATTCAATTTGTTCTATGCTTACTGCTTCTAGTTACATGATAATTTATTAGATTGATTAGAGAACCTTAATAAACTTGGAAAAGGGAATTTTGTGTTGGCCATGAATAAATTCTTATCTCATTAAGTTCAAGTTCTCTAAATGGTCATATACTCCATATGAGTATATTCCTATCTCATATGAAACTCATGCTGTTATGACCTATATGAGTATATTCTTATCTTATATGAAACTCATACTGTTACACAATGATCATACAACAATCTATTCATGGCCAACATAAAATTCATTTTTCCAAGTTCATTAAGGTTTCTAAATCAATCTAATACATTACCATATAATTAGAAGCATTAAGCATAGAATAAATTGAATAATTTAATACTAACATTATGAATAAGGGAAAATAATCAATCCAAGCTATATATTGAGTTCACATTGTAATCTTAACAATAAAACTTAGTTCATAATTGTAAACATAAGTTCAAAGCATCTAACAATATTATTATACATATTAGAATCAACAACAAGTACGAAATTGAAGAGAAGAGAAAATTTTCCCTAATACAATAGTGAAGTTCTTTTTTCAATATGCAGAATTTCTTTTTCTTGTTGTTGATTCTTGCTTCTAAGATCCAAATGATGTATTAATTTTGTATCCTCTACTGCCCAACATATTTTTGGCTCAATAGTGAGTGTTTATATAGGTTTAGTGTTGCAAAAATTGGATAACATTTCCCTTAAAAAGTGCCCAGCATCCAGTGCCATGGCATTGGGATTCAATACCGCGATGCTAGAGCTACTAATTTAAATGTCATAACCAATGCCTCAGCGTGCACTGTAGTGGATGAACAGTAACCCATATGCATTGTTCATATACTGTAGCAATATCATTGTTCATTTGCACTATTTGCATTTTGATACCACCTCGGATTCTCATTTCAAATAACTCTATTTGCATTCAATTTTCAGTTATTTTACATCAATAGTTCTTAGACCAATAAAACAACATTAATATGCATAAATGGCCAAATTATTGGGACAAATTGAATAAACCTTAAGTTTAGAAAGGTAAAAATTTTATATAATTATGCCCTATCAATCCTCGTGAGTCTGTTCAGTATCCAGTCCTAACTAAATACCTATATATCTATACGAGCTTCCACTAAGCTCATGGTTAGCTAAGAACAATCAACTGTACAATACGGATATAGACATACACTGGTCTATATAATGGTGATTCACCGATGGATCCGTATTGGTGAACATAGATCAGGAATGCTATGTTTTGAGAACATACTTATATAATGACATTTTCTATCACATATTACAACTCTTTAAAACTATGTCATTACAAGTAAACTCTTAAGTCTATGTCTCATTATAGACAAGGTTCTAACTCTTTAGAACTCGCTGACTCTTATAACTTACTAACTTTTAGCAGTGCTAACTCTTAGCATTTATAACTCTCAGCGTTGCTAACTCTTAGCCCTGGTCTAAACTCCTTTAAACCAGATCTGAACTCCTTCATATCATACAATGTTTATAGTGTTACAAGCTTTAGTACCATTTAATAAAGGTTATTAGCGATTCAATAAAATATTTATTGTATAAATATTACAAAATAAATATTCATACAAATAGGGATAGCATGTAAGCACAAACCCTAACATATATCTGAGATGAGATGTTGAGAGGTTATGTGAGAAGTGTATCATGTGTAGGCAAGCCAAATGTAGAGTTTTACCCCATGGCTTATATAGCTCCTTACCCATACCTAGTGAACATTGGGTTGATATTTTTATGAACTTTGTTTTGGGTTTACTTGGGTAAAAAAAAAAGGAAAGGATTTTATTTTTATTATTGTTGACAGGTTTTTGAAGATGACACATTTCATTCTTTGTTATAAAACCAACGATGCAATCAACATAGCAGATTTATTATTCAAAAGGATTATAAGATTGCATAGTATGCAAATAAGTATTGTTTTGGATTGAGATGCCAAGTACTTGAGCCACTTTTGAAAAACTTTATGTGAAAAGTTGGGAACTAAGATTTTGTTTTTGACTATATGTCACCCACAAACAGATAGACAAATTGAGGTAGTGAATACAACTTTATCTAATTTGTTATGTGCTATTGTTAAAAAACTTAATGAATTAGGAAGAGTGCTTGTCGCATATAGAGTTTACTTATAATAAAAGTGTATATTCAGCTACTTATTATTTGCCACTCAAGATTATTTATGGTTTTAATCCACTTACTCCATTGGATTTATCACATTTACTATTGATAAGCATGCTAGTTTGGATTGCAATAAGAAGGTTGAAATGGTGAAGTAATTATATGAGAAAGTGCGACAACATATTGAGAAGAGGATGAGCATTATGCAATTTAAGCTAATAAGGGGCGTAAGAAGCTTATTTTTTAACCTAATGATTGAATTTAGGTGCATATGAGGAGAGAAAGATTTCAAGCACAAAGGCATTCTAAGTTGCATCTAAAAGGAGATAGTTTATTTTAAATAATTGCAAGGAACAATAATGACATATAAATTAGATCTTCCAAGTGAGTATAATATTAGTGCTACTTTTAATGTTTTCGGTCTTTCTTCTTTTGATGTATGTAATGATTCGAGAATGAATCCTTTTGAGGAGAAGATGACTTATGGGAATCATTAAGAAGGCATGTGCAAAGCTTCATAGGATTTATTACATATCTATGGAGGCCTGATGAAAAGAGCTAAAGCCAAAAGGATGTGAGAAGCTCTAAATGAGTTGATTGAAGAAATATGGACTTCAAGGGCAACCAGTGGTGTGACTTATGGAGATATGAGCTCGAAAAGGAACTAAAAGCTTGTGAACCTTATTCAAATATATGAATAGTTTTTTTGATGAAGTTGGACCGTGTTCATGAAGATTATACAAGCATGTATGGAATTATAGAGATTTATGGGTCATACATGTTTGAATTATTTTTAATTAATAAAAGAAACCATAAATTTTCTTGCATTTTTTTCTTTTTGAAACTTTAATATAAGGAAGAAAAAAATGTTACAACAAGACAAAATCATGCTCCTTAATAAAGTAAAACATAAAAGTTTGTTGAAACAAAATAACTCTGTGATGAGCAAACTTTGTTAGATTAACATGTACAAACTTGATCTTTTAAAAAAAGAAGTTATTTTATTTTTTTCTTTTGTTGCTTCAAGAAAACCTAAAAAGATGGATTGAATGCTTGATTTATGGTTAAATTTGATCCAACTAACAAAGAAAACAACTGGCTTGTAAGTATTGAGCAAAGGCAACAAAGTGATCAAAGAATAAAATAGAGGCAAAGAAGAAAAGTTGCTTAAATAGACCATTGAATGGAGAAAAAGTAGAATCAGTCATCACTATTGTCCATGATGAAGATAAGCTGAAAACTTATTCTCTAGAATTTCTTACACATAATATATTTCTAGTAAAAAAAATCTTTTTATTTTCTAAAATCACTTGACCATTTTATGTACACATGGAAAATAATTTACAGTAAAACAAACATCTGCCAATTACTAGAATATCTTATGTTCAAGAAGTTATACCTCTTATGAAGATAAAAAATCTCTCGTGAATGGATGTGACGGTGTCGAACAAATTCTTTATCTCTAGTTTCGTCATCTCATACAATGGATTGTGAGAAAATAAAGAGTTAGAGAAAAAAAGAAAAAGAAAAATAAAGACAATAAAAAAGAAAGTATAAGCACATGGGAGATGTTAATAATTGGCACCATGTGCCAGCTATAATCGCTGGCACACAATGCCAACAATTACATAATGGTGGATAACCATTTCTTGGCTGTCCACCATGTTAAACTCTTCCTATAAATATGAGAGTTTAGCAATTCATTTCATATTGAATTTTGAGAGAGTTTTTGAGTGATTTGAGAGAATTGGGTGTATTGGGATTTTGGGTTGTAAAGCTAAAATACTACAATACTTGTATTCTCCATTTCTAATAGTAAAAGATTCTTTTGTCTTCGCCCGTGGACGTAGGCTAATAGCCGAACCACGTAAACTTGTGTTATGTCTTATTTTTATTTTTAATATTTTTCTCAATTTCGCTTTAGCTGCGACTCTGCATTACCCCTCAATGTTCTAACAAGTGGTATCAGAGCTTCTGGTTGAATGAGGTTACTATTTATGTGTATGGTTAGTATTCACTTATACAGTTACTGTTCACATAAACGGGTACTGTTTATACGTACAGTTACTATTTACATGAAACAGTGGGAGCCAATCCTAGCAAAAAATAGTTCGTGGTGAAAAGCAATGGCAGTAAAATACGAAGTTAAGAAGTTCAATGGAGGTAATTTTACATTATGGAAAATGAAAATAAAGGTAATTTTAAGGACAAGTACTTAGAAGCAATTGATGAAAAAGCCGCTAGTATCACTAATGATATCAAATGTAATGAGATTGACAGAAATGTAGTTGCTGATCTGCATCTAGCACTTGCTGATAATGTGCTATCTAGTGTGGCAGAAATGAAGACAGTAAAAGAGATTTGGGATACTCTCATAAAATTGTACGAGGCCAAATCTTTGCACAACAAGATCTTCTTAAAAAGGAGATTGTATACTCTTCGAATGATAGAATCGACTTCAGTGACAGAGCATATCAACATATTAAATACTCTATTTTCCCAACTCACTTCCTTGGGGTATAAAATAGAGGTAGGTGAACATGCGGAGATTCTGCTTCGAAGCTTACCAGATTCGTATGATCAACTCATCATCAACTTGATGAATAATATCCTAACAGATTTCTTAGTCTTCGATGATGTTACAACTGCTGTACTGGGAGAAGAACGAACACGGAAAAATAAAGAAGACAAACAAGAATGTTCGTAGCAAGCAAAAACTTTGACAATGATGAGAGGTAGATCAACAGAACATGGCTCCAGTAGGAGTCAAAATCATAGTAGACCAAAATCCAGAAGTAAGAAGAATGTCAAGTGCTACCATTGTGACAAGAAAGGCCATATAAAGAAAGATTGTTGGGGATTGAAGAAAAGTGCAGATGACAAACCTCAATGAATTATTGCAAGCACCTCAGATGATGGTGAAATTTTATACAGCGAGGCAGCAATAGTTTTTGAAAATAGAAAATGGTTCTCTGATGTATGGCTAATGGATTCTGGAGCTACATGGCACATGACCTCTAAGAGAGAATGGTTCCATCAATATGAACCTACCTCTGGAGGATCTGTATATATGGGGAATAATTACACTTTGGAAATCGCTGGAATAGGATTCATCAAGATGAAGATGTATGATGGTATTGTTAGTATTATCCAGGAAGTGTGACATGTGAAAGGCCTCAAGAAGAATCTTTTATCATTAGGACAATTAGATAACACTGGGTGTAATACCCAAATTGAAAATGGGACCATGAAAATTCTTAAAGACGTGCTTGTAGTAATGAAGGCAGAAAAGGTTGCTGCAAATTTATACATGCTTAATAGAGAAACACTGCAGGAAGGAGATGCATCTGTTGCATAAACTAGTTTAACAGAAGAGTCAACGATAATGTGGCGTCACAAACTGGGCCATATGTCGGAACGAGGTTTGAAGATTCTCTCTAATCAAAATTTACTTCCTAGGCTCAAATCGGTTCATTTACCTTTCTGTGAGCACTGTGTCACAAGTAAGCAGTACAGATTAAAGTTTAACACATCCAGTTCTAGAAGTAAAGAAATTCTAGAATTGATCCACTCTGATGTTTGGCAAGCACCGGTGATGTCTTTAGGGGGAGCAAGATATTTTGTATCGTTTATAAATGATTACTCCAAGAGATGTTGGGTGTATCCAATCAAGAAGAAGTCATGTGTGTTTGAAGCTTTTAGAATATTCAGAGCGTGTATAGAACTTGAATCAGAAAAGAAGATCAAGTGTTAAAGACAGATAATGGAAGAGAATATACTAGTGAAGAGTTTATTGCATTATGTCAATAAGAAGGCATTAAGTGGCAATTCAGTACAGCTTACATGCCTCAGCAGAATAGAGTAGCAGAGCGGATGAACAGAACCTTGTTTGAGAGAACAAGAGCTATGTTGAGAATTGCAGGTTTAGCCAAGGTATTTTGGGCAGAAGCAGTCAAAACTGCCTATTATGTGGTAAATTGGTCACTATCAACAACAATCGAGTTGAAAACACCGATGGAGATGTGGACTGGGAAACCAGTTGATTATTCTTACCTTCATACATTTAGAAGTCTTGTGTACGTGATGTACAATTGTTGTGTGATTTCTATAACACAAACTAACGCAAGTGCACGTTATCGCAACAAGTAATATATGATAAGTAGAATGTCGATCCCACGGGGAATTGTTATTACTTGCTAAGTACTAAAATTATGTTCTCCTATTCTTATTAAAGCTATTGGCAATTTAATGGTTTTAATATCTAAACTAACTAAAAAAGAAATAATAATAATTACAAGAATTGAGCAAGGAGAACAATTGTGATAGCACAAATACTCAGATGCCTAGGATTACAATAATCCCTCAATACTTCACTTGAATCCAACTACTCCCCTTAGAACTATCAATATGAATGTCAACCAAGAACTCTAATATCCTCACAAGCCTCTTTTGCAGGTCAAGTGAGTATATCTCATTCAATTAACTATCTATATGTCTATGATAATCAAATTGAAATAAGATTCATTAAGTTCAAATTCTTTAAATGGTCATATATGCCTATGAGTATATGTCTATCTCATATGAAACTCATGCTTTTACACCATGATCATACATCAATTTATCCATGGCCAACATAAAATTTCCTTTGTCAAGTTCATTAAAGTTCCCTAATCAATCTAATACATTTTCATGTAATTAGAAACATTTAGCATAGAACAAATTGAACAATTCCATACCAATATGATAAATAAGGAAAAATAATCAATCCAAGCTACATATTGAGTTCACATTGTAATCCTAGCAATAAAACTTAGTTCATAATTGAAAATATAGGTTTAGAGCATCTAACAACATCATTATACATGTTGGAATCAACAACAAATACGAATTTGAAGAGAAGAAGAAATTTCCCTTGATGCAATGGTGATGTTCTTCCTCCAAAATACAGAAATTCTTCTTCTTCCCCTTGATTTTTGCCTCTTGTTGTTGATTCTTGCTTCCAAGACCCAAATGAAGTGTTTATTTTCGTGCTCTCTACTGCCCCTTTCCTCCTTCTCTCTCTTTGGCTAAACAATGGGTGTTTATATAGGTAGGGTTGCAAAAAGAGGACAAAAATGCCCTTAAGGAGTGCCCAGAATTCAGCGCCGCGGCGCTCACTTTCTGCAATTGGCGCCGCGGCGCTGAAATCCAGTGCTGCGGCGCTGAACTGTAGCAACAGTGCCTCCGTTCGTATTTTTATCTCTAATGCTCCCATTTGCGTCCGTTTTCTGGTATTTTTGCTCCGATAATGCTTCAACCTATAAAACAACATTAATATGCATAAATAGCCCAATTATTGAGATAAATTGAACAAATATCAAGTTAGGAAGATAAAATAGTTTATACAATTACGCCTTATCAACAATCCCCAAGAAACAACGAAGTTGGATCCAAAATGCAAAAAATGCCTTTTCTTGGGATATGCTGATGAAGTTAAGAGGTATCGCCTATGGGATCCCATTACCCACAAGGTCGTCATCAGCAGAGATATGATATTTGCAGAAGATAAACTGCGAAGAAATAATAAAGATGATAGCATAGTAAAAGAAAATCCAGAGACTACAACAGTACAAATGGAAAATAATCAAGTATAAGAAAATTCAGATTTTTCTGAAGCAGCACCAGAGCGTGAAGAACAAGAACCAGCAGAGTCTGAGGCTACAGATGATTGTCGATCAACTCGTGAGAGATGACCACCAGCGTGGCACTCAGAGTATGTCATAGAGGCTCGTGTTGCATACTGCCTTCTAACAGAGGATTGAGAGCCAACAACTTTTCAGGAGGCTTCTAAAAGTCAAGATGCTTCTCTATGGATGACAGCAATGCAAGAAGAAATTGAAGCCTTGCATAAGAACAAAACATTGGAGCTGGTTGCATTACCATGTGGAAGAAAAAGCCATTGATAACAAATGAGTCTACAAGATCAAACGGGATGGCAATGACCAAATATAGCGGTATTGTACAAGATTGGTGGTGAAAGGTTATGCTAAAAAAGAAGGTATTGACTTTAATGAGATATTTTCCCCCGTGGTTCGACTTACAACAGTCAGAATAGTCCTGACAATATGTGCTACATTTAACTTACATCTAGAGTAGCTAGATGTGAAGACAGCTTTTCTTCATGGAGAACTTGAAGAACAAATTTATATGCTCAAACCAAAAGGTTTTAAATAAGAAGGAAAAGAGAACCTGGTTTGCAGGTTGAACAAATCTCTGTATGGTCTCAAACAGGCGCCGAGTGTTGGTACAAGAGATTTGATTCCTATTTTACCAGTATTGGATACAATAGACTTAGTTCAAACCATTATACATACTACAAAATGTTTGAAGATGATAATGATTTTATTATTTTGCTGTTGTACGTGGATGACATGTTGGTGGCAGGCCCCAACAAAGATCGAGTCTAAGAATTGAAGGCACGGTTGGCCAGGGAATTTGATATAAAGGACTTGGGACCAGCAAATAAGATTCTAGGGATGCAAATTCACTAAAATAGAAATAACAGGAAGATTTGGCTTTTTCAGAAGAACTACTTAAAGAAACTCTTGTGGCGCTTCAACATGCAAGATTGTAGCCAATTAGTACCCCACTCCCTATTAATTTCAAGTTATCTTCTAAGATGTGTCCTAGCAAAGAAGTAGAGAAGAAGGAGATGTCTCGAGTACCGTATGCATCAATAGTGGAAAATTTAATGTTCGCTATGATTTGTACCAGACTAGACATTGCATAAACAGTGGGAGCAGTTAGTAGATACATTGCGAATCCTGGTAGAGAGCATTGGGGATGTGTTAGGAGGATCCTTAGATACATTAAGAGTACCTCAGATGTTGCTTTATGATACGGAGGATCAGATTTTATTGTTAAGGGTTATATGGATTTAGATTTTGTAGGAGACCTTGATAAAAGAAAATCCACTACTGGCTATGTGTTTAAACTTGCAGAAGGAGCTATAAGCTGGGTTTTGAAAGTGCAAATTGTTATGGCATTATCTAGTATAGAAGTAGAATACATGGCAGCTATACAAGCTTGCAAGGAAGCAATTTGGATACAAAGATTACTAGAGGAGCTTGGGCACAAGTAAGAGAAAGTTCCTTTATTTTGTGACAGTCAGAGTGCCTTGCACATTGCAAGGAATCTAGCTTTTCATTCAAGAACGAAGCACATAGGTGTTCAATATCACTTTGTTCGAGAAGTGGTAGAAGATGGAAATATGGATATGAAAAACATTCATACAGATGATAACCTAGCAGATGTGTTGACCAAGCCCACCAATGCCAACAAGTTTGTATGATGCAAATCCTTACATGGCCTAGCATATACGTAGATAACATGACTTTGGCGAAGAAGAAAGAATGGTATGGAGACTTGATTGATTCTCAATCAACTCTCCAAATAAGAGAATTGTTAGTAGCTGGCACATGGTGCCAGCAATTACACAATAGTGGACAGCCAATTTTTAGGCTGTCCACCATGTTAAACTCTCCCTATAAATGAGAGAGTTTAGCAATTCATTCCATATTGCATTTTGAGAGAGTTTTTGAGTAATTTTGAGAGAATTGGGTGTATTGGAGTTTTGGGTTGTAAAGCGAAAATACTACAATACTTGTATTCTTTATTTCTAACAGTAAAAAATTCTTCTGTCTTCGTCCGTGAACGTAGACTAATAATTGAACCACGTAAATTTGTGTTATATCTTATTTTTATTTTTATTATTTTTTTCATATTTATTTTAACTGTGATCCTGTATCACTCCTTAATTTTTTAACAAGAAAAAATAAAACTATTTAATTGAGTGTGAGTCCACTCTTAATTAAATGGTATTTAAAAAATAAGAAATGTCACATTACCTTAAATCAAAGGCAATTGAATGAAAAGTGATTTAATTGTAAAAAAATTGTGTGAAAAAAAGTATTTTATCTTATCATAAAATTGTGACAGTAATTTCTTTTATGCCATTGGTCATGATACGCCATGTCATTTGTAAGTCATGCTTACACTTTCTACTTAACAAGTGCTATATCTACAGCCACTTGGAATAACAATTCAAATTTTTTTGTCACCTAATAACACTACATTATCTATCACGTGTGATTTTTTTGATATTAAATTTTTATCACAATTATGTAATAGTTATATTCTATCATACATATGCGAATCGATTTTAGTTAGTAGTGACATACAATTTCTTTCTGAATGAAGTCTAGTCACATATTCTCGCTTACTTTTAGTTAAAAATTCAATAACAAAATGTGCAACTCCAACTACCACGCATATAATTGCAGCGTACGATGCATATGCCACTTCATTTGAAATAATAAAGCACTTGTGCATATGCTTCAGAAAAAGCTCGAACACTGATATGTTAAAAGAAATAAAAAAACTAGAAGAATAAGCACTTCCAGTTTTCCACGCGTGGAATGTAAGAAAATATTATAATTTTTAATGGATTACAATTTAATTAAATTTACTTAAATTTAGATTCATATATTTATATTTTAATATATTTTAAATTTTATATATTATAAATAAATATGTACTTTTAATTAATTATCATTTAATTAAGTGTTTTATATTCTATATTTTACATTCATATATAATTCATTTATCATACTTTCGTTTGTTCTTAAAACATTTAAATATATTAACATTTTTTTTTGGTCAAATATTAACTTGACATTAAAGTAAAAAAATTTAAAGGACATTGCTTTTCTCATAAATTAGACTAGCAATCGAAGACAAAAAGTTAATAATAGCGGTGTACAATAAATATGACAAAAATTAAAAGAATAAGCACTTCCAGTTTTCCACGCGTGGAATGTAAAGAATATTAAAATTTTAATATTTGGTGATTTAAGGCCATAATTGAATCCCTCGTCTTCACCGGATTAGAACATGCCAAGAAATAACGGAGTCTAAAAAATACCGTCGTCGAAAGCATATATATATATATATATATATTCATTTGCAATGAGAGATGCAACCAAATATTGGTTTGTAGCATTATTTCTTAAAGAATAATCATGGCTTTCATATGCCATACTCAGATTTTGTGTCTCCTCATCTTCTTCTTCTTCTTCTTTTATGTCAATTGTTCGTCACCCACATCATCAAAAACGAAACAACTATGCCATCCGAAGCAAAGATTTGCTTTGCTGCAGTTTAAAAATAGCACTTCAGTTAGTTCTGCGCCTAACCCTTACTGCAACGACAATACTTCTCGCCGGACCATCTCTTGGATGGAGAGTACCGATTGCTGCTCGTGGGATGGGGTAACCTGCAACGAGCTGACCGGTCACGTAATGGGTGTTGACCTTCAATGCGAGTGGCTTCAAGGCAGCATCAAAGAAAACAGCAGCCTCTTCAAGCTTCCACATCTCCAATCGCTCAACCTCTCTCACAAGTTCAGCGGCAAATTACCATCTTCGTTGTTCGCTTAGCCGTCTCTGTTATCTCTAAACCTTCAGGATAACAATTTCACTGGTCCTATAGACCAATTCAGTTTGCCTTCTAAGTCTCTTGACAGTCCTTCGTTTGGTGAGTAATAGGTTACATGGTCCAATTCCAAGTTCCATCTATGAACTTTCCAAACTCACCGTTTTTGATATCTCCTCCAATAACTTGAGTGGCACCGTCAAATTCGACATGTTATCCAAGTTGAGAAATCTTGAAATCCTCGATCTTTCAAATAACAGCCGACTGTCATTTAGTTCTTCAACAAATAACACATATTCCTTACCCAAACTTAACGGACTGAAATTCCATCATTGCAATGTAAGGGAGTTCCCTAGTTTCTTGAGGACTTCGGAAAAGCTTCAATGGTTAGACCTTCCCGACAATAAAATTCACGGTGGGATTACAAAATTCAAGTCAGAAGGATGGAAGAGTCTACTTTACCTGCATGTTTCCAACAATTTTCTAACATTTATAGAGGATCATCCATGGAAGAGTATTTGCTTTCTTCGTCTTCAGAACAACACGATACAGGGAGCAATTCCAATTCCGCCACCTTCAACGCAGTTTTTCTTGGTTTCTTACAATAGATTGTCCGGCCAGATCCCTCCATCTATTTGCAATTTGAGTTCCCGTGCATATCTTGCCATGTCTCACAACAATTTGACCGGAAACATTCCACCATGTCTAGGAAACCTTAACCTCGTGCTGCTACGCTTGCGGGATAATTCCACCATGTCTAGGAAACATTCCACCTTAAACTCCAAGGTGACATCCCAGATAAAATTGCAAATGGAAGTTGGTTATGGAGTCTTGACCTTAGTAACAACAATTTGGAAGGGCCATTACCAAGATCCCTAATTAATTGTAGTGATCTTGAAGCTATCAATGTTGGTAGCAACATGATAAGGGACACATTTCCGTGCTGGTTAGGTACACTTCCAAAAGTAAAATTGCTTGTATTGAGATCCAATAGATTTCATGGTCCTATATGTGATTCAAAGACCATATCTATGTTTCCTAAGTTGCAGATAATGGTTCTCTCTGACAATGAACTCACAGGTTTTTTTCCAAGAAGAATTTTTAGCAGCATGCAGGCGATGACGAACAGGGATGGAGATGAACCTGGAAAGTTATATATGGGGCAAGCCTACTTCTCCGCGTACTCTGAATCTCTAGTTGCGAGAACGAAAGGACTGGAGTTGGAACTTAAATAAAGTCTCATCATTTTTTAAATTCATTGATCTTTCAAGAAATCGGTTTCACGGAGAGATTCCTGAAGTACTTGGAGACTTTAAAGGACTCAAGTTGCTCAATCTTTCTCACAAGACCCTAACAGGTAAAATTCCATTGTCTTTGGGGAATTTGACAGAGCTTGAATCTTTAGACCTCTCTTTTAACATACTTGATGGGAGGATCCCTGAGCAATTGAAAAGCATTACAGCCTTGGAAGTTTTAAATCTTTCATACAATAGGCTTTGGGAGCGCATTCCTAAAGGCAATCAATTTGATACATTTGACTATGATTCCTTCACTGGGAACAAGAACTTGTGGGGAGAGCCTCTGCCAGTGAAATGCGGTGACTATGGTATTGGGAAAACAAACTCATTTGCTTCTATCTCTCGTGAAGATGATGGTACTGCGAGTGGATTTGATTGGAAAATCGTGATGATGGGTTATGGATCTGGAGTGGTGCTTGGACTTTCTGTGGGATACGAAAAACCAAAGTGGTTTGTAAGGATGGGCGAAGGAGATCTATACAAAAAATTAGAAAACTTAGTTAATTATAGCCTATGAAATATGTAAAGAGAACTAATTGAAAAGTATTATTACATATGTGTGAAAGAGTTTTTTTTTTTTTTTTTTTGAGAAAATTTGTGAAAGAGTTACTAATAATGAAATTAATGAATATGTCATTAAGAGTTATAGTTATTAGCAGTTGTTATTGATAATTATAGTGTTGGAGTTCTCTAGACAATTATTGTAATCTTTTGAGATGTAAACGTTATAATATAATTCTTGTTTAAAAAGGAAAAAAATAGATATGCAATGCCAAATAATTTGTTTTGCAACGACTAGTGGTAATTCCAATCGCTTGAAGTATGATAGTTTTTTTTAAGAAAAAATTCTCACAAACATACCAAAAAACAAAATCTCACATTTTTAATAAAATTCTTACAGATGCAATATTTATTTAATTTAAACTATGAGTATAGATATGATTTGTCGTTAATTCTTTTTGTGACAGTACTTAATTACTTTAATTACTTTCTTCTTCTACTTTTGAACAAAGTGCTTTAGCTTTCATACCTTTACAGCTATTGTCATAAGCATTTCCTTACTAATCTAACAATTGCTAAATGATACATTTAAAATTAGAAGAGTTACCGCGGGCTTCCTAAAAGGTTCAATAATCAATATCAAAATATGACCATGACCAATAAATTCAAGGATTTTAATTGGATTCATTCTTTTATATGCTTACAAGTGAGGGTAATTTTAATGGTTAATTCTATTCACTATAAATATTATATTAAAATTTATTTAAAATTAAAAATAACTTTTTGTATGATAAGATTAATTTGTTATGTATTAATTTTCTAATTTCATCTCTAATGATACAATGTACATCTTTAAATATTAAAATTTATTAAAATAAATATTTTGTAAGAAAATAAAGATGAGTTTCTTACCGTCAGCATGTTTATTTATATTGAGACACTATTAGACACAACTTTACTATAAATCTTAACCCCTAAATATTGTATTTGTATTTCAATTTTATTTACTTTTATAGTTTTTGTTTAAATTTTATTTTAATTATATATTGTTTCTCCTTGAATTTCAACGAAACAAGGCCCGAGGTCTTTGACCCATGAGTCATAAAGACCTCAGCTCATAGCCTAAAGAGCACCTTAATTAACAGGACCTAAAAAGAAAGTGTTTGCCCATGAAACTATTGTGTGTGCTGAAATAGGGTGCATATATGTGAATGTGTTTAATGCATTTATCAAAAAAATACATATCGCTTATACAATAGCGCAACGAAATTGAAATCTAATTTTATATTCAACAAATACACATTTAATTAAAACTTATTACATAAACAGACTTAGAGAAACTCACCCTTGAAGAAATTTAGTGAAGTTCTCAAATCCGGATTTTACATTGAAATGATTTATTAGGCAAGTCTAGACTCCAACTCCGGTAGGATTGAAGCTCTAGAATGGTAGCTCTATTCGAAGCATGATTTATTGTTTGAACCCTCTACTATAGATCTCAGCGGCCCTGCCGGGTACTCCGACGAAAGTTCCTCAGAATTTAACTGCGTAAGTTGAGAAATTTTGCGAGGCGAACCCCTTTTTAGTTCTTACTATTACTGAGAAAATCCTGAAATATACATGAAAATAGCTTCTTAAGTTTTTTTTAAAAAACGGGCAGAGTTTCCTTTGTTTTTCTAAAAATTCAATACTAAACCTGCAATAAAATTACACTTCTATTTCAATACAGCTTCTCAATATCTCCAAATAAGATCTTCGGTTCTTTTCAAAATCAAATCCATCTCAACTCAACAATTTTATTTTTGATCATAAAACTGGCATATTAATAAAATGTGAAACAATCATCATAATATTAAAATCTCTTCTTGTTTGTTCAAAACATATGTACAATACACAAGCCTATAACTACTATGCTGAAAGCAGAAAGAGTGCTACTTAGCACATTTACATTTAGAAAATGATCGTTCGACCGGGCCACTAATCAGTTGTAAGAGAATTAACAACTTGCGAATCGAGGCCTGCACTTGGAGGGCAATAGAAAATATATAACACAAAATGAGTGAGCTAAAGGAGTTTAGTGAGCTCATTTAAGATTTCAAATAAAATAAATTTCTGCATAGATATTAAATTCTAAAAGACATACATAAATCATGCTTCTAAATTTTTTATAAAGCTATAAAATGGTTTCTAACATTATATGCCAATGAAATCTTGCCAAGCGGGTTTTATTTAGATCTTCGAAAAATAATATCCAAAATCTCTAAGACATAATAACTAACATGTACATATAAATGCATAATATACAATCGGTAGATCGAAAACTATCAAAACCCTCACTCGGCCATTTTCTTTCTAAACTGTACCAATGGTAACCCTAAAGCTCTATACTCACATAACAACTCAACTAGCACCGCACACGTGAGTAGGTCACGGGTTTCAACTAGCAACACCCACTGTGATATCTCAAGACATCTCATTGGCTATGCAGTAAAATCTTACATTGCATACATATAGCCAGATAATACCCCGTACACATAGAGCGACTCACATGACTCGATAACCTGACTTTCCGAAATTAGTGACATACCCTCTAATACCTATCCATGTGTACGGGATATACCAGCTGGGTCTTAAACTATCACCACCACTATAATCTAAGGGTACCAATGGCCTTTGAAACTAATGTAGTAGTTTTAAAACTGTTTCTTAAACCGAACATGTAAATGCCTATCTATGAATATATATATCAAAATCGTAAATCATGTTTATGCATTAAAAGCATATAAAACATACAATTTTAATATGCGAAAACATAATAAACGAAAGATAAACAATGAAAGATTTTCACTCACAACTACTCCGAACTCAATTTCGCTCCGGATTTCTGCTTCCGTTACCGATCTCAATTTTCTTCACCTACATGCCATAAATGACATTTAGAACCTTTACAAATGCTAAAATCTTATTTAAATAATAAGCACCCTAATCGGCTTACAAAGCTCGGATGGATACTACTTTTTTATTTTCATTTACGAAGTCATTCAATCTTATTTGATTCACCATCCGACACCTAGAAAATTGTTTAACACTCTATAACTTTGGTTGGACATAATTGCCCTTCACTTTACCAAAAGGATAATTATGTTATATTTTCTTTATTTTTGATTTTGCATCAACCATATACATTCTATTGACACAAAAAATCATCCATACACAATAATTTAACCAAAACACAACTCAAGCCCTAAAATCCCCCATATGGATGAATTTACATCACCCAACACATTTCTTATCATCAATTTCTTACTCCAATGGCATCAAAATCAAGCTAATTTCATTCTAATGCCCTAATAACATTCAATTAGAGTTTCTACATCACACCAAACCCTAATTCTTACCTTACTAATTCCTTTACTTTGATGAGCCCTTTAAACTCCACACTTGAATTCAGCTCAACCTACATCAATAATTTCCACCAAAATATCAATTGAAGTAATCTTGAAAATTCATACATCATCATTACAAAACAATGTTTTTCTTACCTCTTTTTCTTGGATTTTCACTAATTGAAGTTTCAATTGATCTTAAGAACTTTTGTTTGGCTTGATCAAGCATGAAAACTCATAAGGAAACCTTGGGTTTTACTATAGCAGCACCCCTCTTCACTTGGCCGAATTTTTGCTCATCTTTTAGTCAAATAGGTTTTGCTTTTAACTTAGCCAAAATTCTACACACTTTCTCCTTATATAGTGCTCTCCTAAAAGTTTAATTTACCCTTTAACTAACTCAAAATTTCTAAATTGCCATTGGGTCATAATGGAAGGATTTAATTGGTTCCTTTCTAACTATTTAGTTAGAATAATCAAAGGAACTAACTAAATATCCAACTTGGCAATTCATGAACTTGTCTCTAATTGGTCCATTCTCTAATATTGGATTGTGTTTCTCAACAAAGGCTTGTTCCATGCATAACCCTTAAATGAAAATTCATGTAGTAAATTAAAATTTTCTTTTCCAAGCCAATAGAGAAAAATTCTAAAAATATTCTATGGTCGTCCCGCTTCTTCTAGGTGTGAAATTATCAATTTAGGTCTAATATCTCTCACGCGTACCATAAAAAGACATTTCTAATAGGATTAGAATCAGGTAGCCCTACGATGTCTTTATTACTCTATACTGAAATATAGGCACCAATACTACTAATAGAGATTGGATATTACATCTTGTTTAAACACTTTAACCCTTTTATCTCAAGATGATGGAAAAATAAATTGCAACTTTTGTAATTTTTCTCTCTCACCGTTGCCATGGTTGAACCTTGTGTTTGGGAGAAGAAGAAAATTGCAACACTTTCTTTCTCTTCTTTAAATGGTCGAATTTCTCATCCTTTATCCAAAAAAAAGTCAAATGCAACATTGCACTTTTATATTTTTTAAAATGAGATGGTCCTTACAACATGCCCATTTGTCTTTAAATAATTCAAAAACACTTTTCATTATTTAATCCATCTTTTTTGTCTAACAAACAATCTAGTTTTTTGGCAAAAAGTCAACAAATTAAAAGGCCATGATATTGCCACTTGTCACAATAAAATTGTTCAAAACTTTTGTTAACTAGTTAAATAATGTATTTAACACTTAAGGTTTGACAAGCATGCATCCCAAGAGATCTTGAAATAAATCTCCAGCTTATTGAAAATTTTTGGATCGAACTGTTCAATCTAGTCCACTACCCCAGTTCTTAATGAGTACACTTAATATTGTGAGACTCTTTAGGTTCATGTCCAATTTTTTATATGAAACTCGTTCATAAGTCCGTGAACGATGTTCTATACACACATTACAAATATTATAAAGTAACGTGTTAAATCATACAAGTTGAGGTTAACCATATATATATAATCCTTCTATCACCTATATCCTTAAAGAGGAAAGATATAGATCATCACTGTCAAATCTTTATCTGCTTGACCATGAACTTGTCTTCAGAGTTAAATTTCTATAAACAATATCTACAAACACCTTTACAATATCGTTTAACCTACGAAAAAATCTTTTTCAGGGTTTATACTTATGGCCTCAAGACTTCATGAAATACAATCTTGAAGAATTAAAATATACATCTCACCCATATGAGCTGACGGATCCTATATCTACGCATACCAGACATTATGATCATCGGACCATACCTAAGGACACCCAAAGGTTAGATCATGAAAGGTCTTTGATAAACGTAGAATCAAAGTATAATGGATAACTCACAAACCAACCGTGGCGCTCAGGTTAAAGGACCATGAATACTACTCAACTCAAAAAGACCTTTAATTAACGGCTCTATGGGATGTCTATTGAAGGTTCTCATGAGTCTATTCATTGTCTTATCCTCACTAAATATCTGTATGCCTATATGAGCTTCCACTAATCTCTTGGTTTGCTAAGATAAAGTGTTTAGACATTCTAGATATAAATATACACTGTTATAGAAAGTTCATCAATCGACCCATATTGGTAAAGATAGATCGAAAATAAGATCTTCAAGAACATATTGTATAATGACATTTCCTAGCACCATTTGTAACTCCTTACACCTATGTCATTACTTATTTATTCACATAAGCACCAGCTCTAACAAACACATCCTCCAACATAAGGTACTTTCTTCGAGCTAGTCAAAAAATGGTCAAAAACTAAGCTATCTTATTTAGTCTGACTCTAAAAAGAGTACTACACTCTCTTTATGCTGGTTAGAGCAATAATCGAAGTCCAAGCACCTTGCTTGGTTAAACTCATAACTCCTAGAGCTAGTTCGAATAATGACTACCTTATTCAACTAGGCTCCAACAAGGTAAAACAACCTCTACTTCTCTAAAGCAGGGCAAGGTCCAAATACAACAACCTTAAGAGATTAAAAGAAGTTTTTAAAAGGGAATTAACTTATAAGAAGCATAGAGAGTTGTAGATAAAGTCAAGCTTATTATAAAAATCTCTAAAAAAGAAATAATCCTAAAAGCATGATATATATCCTATTAAGGCAAGCAAGATTTAGTGCAAATTTAGGAAAACTCTGATAGTAGAATTTTAAAAAGGAATTTTCATAAGGTGCTGACATTAAAAAGAATTCTAAAAGCTACGAGTAAGACCTATATTCTTACCTTATAAATAGAGAAAGAAATCAGCACTATAGATTATCATCACAATTATCACAGTCATTGTTATCGCATAATCAATATTACCATTAAAATTGCTATTTGAGCAACCGTTATCACGATCTCATACAATAGATTCATCTGGTTCTTTTTTATTTTCTTATCTAACTTTTCTATTTTTTTGAACCCCCTTGTTAACTTAAGCATTGAAATGCTTATGCCAGAAAAACCTATGGTGCATATTTTTTCTAGTTGTAGGATTTTCATCAAAAGCGATACTTATGGGGAAAGAACGATCCATCCAGTCCGATTTTTTATCATATCCTTACTGTCTAAATTAAGCTTCCCTAGAGAAAGAAATTGAACTCGTTAACTTTCGAGTTACCAACTTTTGAGGTCAATGGTTGGAGGCATTGTAGGAAGCAAACGAAAAACCTATCAAAACCAAATGGAGAATATGAAAGACACATGACCAAATACTGTTACCACCTGCTCTGTGGCTGTAGGAAAGAGCCAACAAACCTTTTTACTTGACGAGAACTATGAACCATAGAACAAGATAAATCTGTAAAAGTAAAACCTAATAATAACTCATACCAATAGAAAGAGCCACCAGTTTAGTAGAAAACACTAGAAGAAGAGCTAAAGACGTCTTGGAAAGAACTAGAAGAATTAAAAAAGATAATGAAAAAGCTTATGGAGAGATGCAGTAAAAAAAAAATCACAAGAGTCTCACATTGACTCAGAGTCACAACAATACTTCTTACCAGTAGGGAGTGTTCTTCTAATAGCAAGGTAGTAAAAAAAAACCCTTATTGATTGACTCAAAAACAAAAGAGGAAGGGAATTATAGCAAAAACCTCCAAGAGGGAGAGTCATCAGCCAAGTCGACGATTACGTCAAGGCAATCATGACAACTCCCCTAATCAGTCATAAGTTAAAGACTCAAACCTCCACAGACGAGCTAATGTCAATCATGATATAGAGGATAACAAAGCTCGAATAATCATTGACAAATTTAGGAAGAAGGAGATTTATCGAAAGGATCAGGGAGCACAAGCACAATGAGCATCACAGTTTAGCACTCACAAATAAATATCCGTAAGCTGAGAAAGTTTATAACCTAAAACAGTGATTGCACTAACTCCCTGAAGATGAAGAAAAGTAGAAACGCCCATCAAAGAAGATAGAATGGGTGAGAAAATCGCCCCTCACTGATGAACTCAGTGATATCAAGCTACTAGATTGGTTTAAGATCCAAACCTCTTAAACTATAAGGATATGACAGATCCCCACCACTACGTTAATCAGGCGACTAACCTATTAATCATTCACTAGCCTTAAATGAAAGTAGATGTGCTGACTATTTCACGTTAACCTATAGAGATATGCCTTTCTATAGTACAGGAGCCTGAGGCAAAGAAGTATCTTATCCTTTAATGAATTAACCAAAAAGTTCATTCAGCACTTTTAGGAAGCTTGTGAAAATGCTAAAGAGCCTAAACATTTATGACGCCTCAAGTAAGGTTATATTAAAAGTTGAAGGGACTTGATACAACGATACCATAAAAATGTAATCCAACTTAGAACGTTTAACGCACCGATTGCATTAAAAGCACTAAAGGAAGGGCTCAGGATAAATCAGTTCTTGTACTTTATATTAAAGAGTTGATCTGGTACTTATGTAATTACTCATAAACAGGCTCCTCAATATATTAAGATCGAAGAGGAGGAAGCCACAAAAAGGGCAAGCGAGGTAGATGCATGAGGAAAGATAAAAGGGCGAGAATTTAGAAAATCTCGTGAAAGAAAGACAGCCTGAGAATGAATAGAAGATCCCATAAAGAACAGCAAAGTTCCTACGAAGAGATCTACCTTAAGGAAACAATAAAAGGGGATAAATTAAAAAGTCTCCTTCTAGGGTGGCCAAAATTTAAGACAAATGCATTCCAACAATAGTTCCATAAGCCGAAATATTTGAGGCCTAAAAGAAAAGGGACTCCTTGGAGAACTCACACCTATTTAAGCACTACGTAATAAAAGAGACAAAAATAAAAAATGTGAGTTTTATTAAGACCACGACCACACAACAAATGAATGTATACACATGCGAGCTTAGATAAATCAACTAAAGAATAATAGGTACCTCAATAAATTCAGAGCTAATTTATAGTTGAGTGACAATTTCTATCCTACAAAATATGTAAAGAGAACTAATTGAAAAGTATTATTAGATATTTGTGAAAGAGTTACTAATAATGAAATTATTAGATATGTAATGGCGTATAATCTATTTGCAATGAGTGGTCATAATTTCAATCGCTTAAGTATGGTAATTTAAAAAAAGAACACTCCACAATTATACAAAAACAATATCTCACATTTTTAATAAAATTCATTCAAATGCAATATTTATTTAATTTAAACTGTAAGTATAGATATGATTTGTGATTAATTCTTTTTGTGACAGTACTTAATTATTTTAATTACTTTCTTCTTTTAATTTTTAGTAAAATGCTTTAGCTAGCTTTCATACCTTTACAGCTCTTGTCACGAGCATTCCTTACTCATCTGACAATTATACGTTCAAAATTAGAAGAGCCACCATAGGCTTCTTAAAAGGTTCAAGAATCAATATCAAAATATGACTATGATAGGTAAATTCAAGGATTTTAATCGATTTCAAATTTTTATATTTCTTTTTAAGTGAAAGTTAATTTTAATATCTAATTTAATTCACTCTAATTGTTATTTTGAAATTTATTTAAAACAAAAAGGTTCAAAAATAAGTTTTTGTACAATAACATTAATTTGTGTTGTATTAATTATTCTTATTTCAATTGTAATGATAAAATGTACATCTTGAGATATTAAAATAAATATTTTGTAAGAAAAGAAAGACGAACTTTTTATAGATTACACCATCGAACACAACTTTACTATAAATCTTACACCCTAAACATTTATTTATATTTAATTTTATTTATTGTAATTTTCTGTTTAAATTTTATTTTAATTATATAAGGTTTTTAGAAAAATATCTGAAAATGACTCCTAATTTTATAGAGTATTCTTTTCACCACACAAAACGTTTTTTAATCTTTTATAGTAAAAAACGTTAGATTTGGACATTTTTATCTCAACCCTAAATATCTTTAATTTTCTTCTCTCTCATCCAAGTGCATAAACTGTTGAAGTAGAAGCAATCAAATAAGAAAATATTTAAGTAATATTATGCAAAAACAAGAAATTAAGAATTTAGAGAGAGACAGATAAAAGAACAACACAAAGAATTTACATGATTCGGTAACTTGTCTCTGTATACGACGGATTAAGATCACAGATTGTCATTATTGAATCTCAAGGCACTCATAAAAGTATGCCTTTATAAGAAAGACTCACAAAGAACTCAATCTCTCTTGCGAATAAGGGATTTCTGTCACTAAGAATCACAAAAGTTTGTGTTTGAGCACTAATATGTGTTTACAAGCCAATAAAGAGCCTTTATATAGGTGAACCCTAAACTTGTGGGAGTCATTTTAGTGAGTTCTGAAATAAGTGGGAGATGAAACCTATTTGGGAAACACTTTTCCGCGCTGGGCGCCGTGGCGCTGGAACATCTCGCTGGGCGCCGTGACGCTCAAGTGCTGTTTGGGTTGCTGCGATGCCCATACAGCACTCAGGTGATGTTCGAGGTACTACGACGCCCACGCCTGGGCACCGCCTCTTGCGTTTTTGCTTTATTTTGCTTTCATCTTCAATCTTGCATACCCAACGCACTTGACTTGCTGTCCAAATCATATCCCAATGATTTTTAATCAACTTTCTCACAAATCCCCTCTTTGATTCAAAATCATTCATAAGGTATCTTGATCTCTCATCTCCGCATCTTTGATCACCTTTATAAAGTAGTGACTCCAGTTAAGTCCTTACATAGGATGAAATTTATCGATGACAATGGCTTAGTCAACATATCAGCAGGATTTTCAGACGATGCTATCTTTGTTAAACTAACTTCACTACTTTGGACAATTTGTCGAATGTAATGGAGCAGCACACCAATTTGTTTAGACCTCTCGTAAAACATTTGATACTATGGCACTCTTACTGTCACAATACATACTAGTGTTCATATCTTCAATAGTCATTATCTCTACACATATGCCTTTCAACCACACGGTCTCCTTAATAGCTTTACCAATAGCTATGTACTCTGCCTCTATGGTAGATACGACAACCACATGTTGTAGAATAGATCTCCAACACATACTATACCTAAACACTGTGAATATATAACCCATCAATGATTTTCACTTATCTAAATTACCTATATAATCTGAGTCTACATATCTTTTTATCATTACACTGCTGTCATCATCTCTTTTATACACCAATCTGTGATTTGACATCCCCTTAAGATATCTCAAAATCTATTTCACTGCAAGCTAGTGATCTTTGTCCGGATTCATCATGTATCTACTCACCACTCTCATAGGCTATGCTATGTCTAGTCTTTTACAAATCATTGCATACATGATGCTGCCTACAGTGCCTGTATACGGTACTTTACTCATCTACAGTTTCTCTTCTTCAGATGTCAACGACTGTGCTACTGAAAGTTTAAAATGCATGGCTAAAGGAGTAGAGAGAGACTTTGCATTAGACATACCAAACTTCTCTAAGATCATGAATATATATCGCTATTGAGACAAAAAAAAAATATCTTCTTTCTCTCACAATATCTGTACCCAATATCCTATTCATTGCTCCCAAATTCTTCATCTTAAACCCGTCACTCAACTATTTCTTGAGTTTTTGTATCTCTTCCATATTCTTACATGTGATCAATATATCATTCACGTATAGAAGTAAACACATCATCTCATAACTCAAGCTCTTAAAGTACACGCATCTGTTATACTTGCTTATACTAAAGTCATAAGCCATCATTAACTCATCAAATCTCTCATACGATTGTCTAGGTGATTACTTTAACCCATATAATGACTTCTTTAGCAAATGAGCATGATCTTTTTTTTTTGGGCTTTACAAACCCTTGCGGCTGTGCCATATAAATCGTCTCTTCAAGCTCTACATGCAGAAAAGCTATCTTGATATCCATTTGCTCAAGACGTAAATTAAGGTTTACATACATGGCTAATAGAATCCTAATGAATGTGTTCTTGATGATTAGAGAGAATATATTATGAATGTCAATTCCCTCTCTCTGAGTAAAACCTTGTACAACTACCATAGTCTTGAATCTTGTAGGTTCCATCCTCAGTATCTCATCATTTATCTTATACACCCACTTGCACTAAACTAGTTACTTTTGAGGTCTCTCCACTTTTAGGTATTATTCTTCCTAAGAAAACTAATCTCTTCTTCCATGGCCTACTGCCATTCTTTCTTGTTTATACTTTTCATAGCCTCACCATATGTTATAAGCTCATCAAATTCAAGAGTGCAAGCAGCATTAAAAGTATGAGCAACTAAGTCTTCTTGTGCATACCTGATTATTGGGTTAATTATTCTCTTTAGCCTGTCTTTAGCTAGCTGGTACTCTTTAAGTTCATCTCAAGAGTCCTAGTTTTTCTTTAGGTAGATTTGGAGGAACTCGTCGAAGTTCTTAGTTCAACTTCAAGGATCTTTCTATTGAAATATTGATCTGGGGGCATCTCAGATCTACTCTCAGGCTCAATTTTAACTTATATTGATTAGGGTGCTGAGTTTTCTTGGACACAGGTTATTCTTTCTCATCTTCTTAGAAGGCTTTCATTATGGTTGTCTCAGCGAATATCATGTCATGTCTTATTATACTCTTTGGTGGTGTCAACTCTTTACACCATACCTTATATTATTTCACTCATTCGGGATATTCTATGAATACCCATTTGATAGTTCTAGATTCTAATTCTCCCTTCTTAACATGTACAAACGCAGGGCAACCAAAAATTCTGAGGTGGTCATACTTAGAAGGGTTACCAGACCAATTCTCTTCTAGTGTCTTGAAGTTAATTGCTGAAGAGTGACTTTTATTGATCAAATAAGCTGCAGTCACTATAGCTTCTCCTTAAAATGCCTTGGACATCTTCACATTGGTAAGCATGCATCTAACTTTTTCAAGTAAAGTTCTATTCATCCTCTCAGCTATGCTATTCTGCTGTGGTATTGATCTTACCGTTTTATGCCTTACAATCCTATGCTTGGTACAAAACCTATTAAACTCTTTATTGCAGAACTCGAGGCCATTGTCAGTTTTTAGCCTCTTCACCCTTTTGGTAGTCTGATTCTCAACAAGAACCTTTCAAGTCTTGAACATAACAAACACTTGATCCTTACTCTTTAACACATAGACCCACAACTTTATTGAATAGTTATTAATTAAATTGACAAAATACCTAGCACCACCACGAGTAGTTGTCTGAGTTGGTCCCCAAAGATCTGAGTGTATGTAGTTAAGAGTCCCTTTAGTCTTGTGCTCGCCGATACTAAACCTTACCCTATGTGCTTTCTCAATCATAAAATGCTCACAAAATTCTAATGGCTAGAACCTATCCTCACCAAACACCTTTTGACTAAATTACTCCCTCGGGTTTCTTTCACCTAGGTGTGCTAGTTTAAGATGCCCCAACTTAGTTTGCATATTTGCATCATCTATAAAGAATAATGTAGAATCACTCACAACTTCAACCTTAAGAACATAGACATATTTGTGCTTCATTCCTCTCATTACTACCATAGAACCCTTCAATACTCTCAAAACCCTTCTGTCGATCCTGATGGAACACCCATTCTAGTCTAAAGTCCCTAGTGAGATTAAGTTCCTCTTGAGGTCAAAAATATACCTAGCTTCTATTAACTCCCTCGCTCGCCTATCATGTAACCTAAGTTTAATATTATCTATCCCAATAATCTAATAACCAATGTCATTACCCATTAATACCTTACCACTACTAAGAGGCTTGAAATTTATAAACCAAGACTTGTGCAAGCACATTTAAAATGTACAACTAGAATCAAGACCTCATTATTTCTTACTATCAGCAGTAACTAGAGTCTCTACGCTATCGTAGCTATCATCATAAGTAAGGCAGCATCTGCTTTCTTTTTGTCTAGTGCTTTCTTCTCCAGACAGTCTTTTATGAAGTGCCCATTTTTTTTACAACAATAGCACTTCCTAGAAGACCCTTGAACTTTGATCTTCAGCCCTTTTTTCTTCCATCTCTATACAAGGGCCTTTCTCTTATAAATAAATGTTCTGCATTGCCCTCGATCTGCTTTCTTAATAGCTTTGAGTTTAATGATGATTTCACATCACTCATCATTAAACTTTCTCTATTGTAGAGTAATGTATCAATAAAACTATTAAAACTCTTGGGAAGTGAACTCAGCAGGATAATCGTACTATCTTTATCTTCTATCTTGATGTTGATAGACTCAAGGTCAAGAATGATCTTATTGAAGGAGTTTATATGATCTTTCATCGACGTCCTCTCAAACATAGACGACTGATACAGCTTCTTCTGTATATGCAATTTATTGGCTAACGACTTCTATATATAAAGAGAGGCAAGCTTTTTCCAAATAGCAATCGCCGTCATCTCACCTGCTACTTCCCTTAGTACTTCATCGCTCAATAATAGAACGATTGTACTATGAGCTCTTTTTTAAATATCCTTTCTTTTTGCTTCAGCTTTGAACAACTTTGGCATTTTTTATTCTTCATTATATAGAGCTACAGTCTTCTCTAATGTCGAGCCTAACCATTAACTCACTAACAACGTCTTAACCTTCATCTTCCATAGATTAAAGTCATTCGTCTTATTAAATTTCTCTACCTCATACTTAGGTGTAGCCATATCTGTTTAGAATCAAGCTCTGATACCTCAATGGGAAGATCATAGGTATATAAGAAGTGAACTATATCTTTAGTAGTATGAAGTCTTTTAAGTAGAGCCCAAGAGTAAAACCATAAGTACTTAGGCCTAAAGTGGACAATATCATACTAATATGGAAATATATTTGGTTCGTGGACTTATTACAAATAGTATCAGAGCCATGCCCGAAAGTTAGCCATGTAGAAGAAATCCTTGGTGTTGAACGAGTAGTTGGTAAGCCTCAGTTTGTGATGGGATCCGTGGTTAAGCTTTATAGATAGCTGGTGGTGTGCTCTCAGACATCACATAAGGTGTGTCCTCTTAATGCAGTGATGTGGGCTTCACGTAAGGCGTGTCTGCCAATGCAGTAATAAGGAGTTGACCTGATAGAGTAAGCTCTCGAGGTAAACGGTACTTTGGGCTTCACATAAGGTGTGCTCCCACAACGCAGTGAAGATAAGTAGAATATAAGTACCAAAAAGAGAGCGAGATCTTCCTATGTGAAGGATAAACGGATGAAAAATATCATTTGAGGAGAGGCTCAGTGGTCCTTTATTCAAGAGGAGGATTGTTAAGGAAGCAAACAAAGTCCTACATTGACAAGAAATGGGAAAGATCATGAGTATATAAGTAGTGAACTATATCTCCATTAGTATGAGGTCTTTTGAGTAGAGCCCAAGAGTAAAACCATGAGGGTTTAGGCCTAAAATAGACAATATCATATCAATGTGGAGATATGTGTGATTTATGGACTCCTTACATAAACTGTGTGAAAAATTAATAGATTTGATAATAAATGAGTAAATTTTGTAAAAACAAAATGGATAGAAAAATGATAACGAATGCTAAAAAAAGGGTCAAAATACCCTTTTTGGCTACCATACACAGCAGTGGCGCCCATGCTATGCACACAATTGTGCCACACGGTGTGCTATCGTGCCACCACATGGCAAAACCTAAATTTTTAAAAAAAATTAAAGTAATTTTATTTTGATCTAAAATTAAATTTATATTATTAATTAATTAATATAATTTTAGTTGTTATTTTAAATTGGTTTAAATTATTAAATAAAAAATAATTATTAATATATTTATTTATTAAATTATTAATGTGATAATATATTTTTTTTAAAAATTCAATTAAATTTATTTTCATTTGAAATTAAATTAATTTTAGTTATTAATTAAATTATTGAGTTAATATATTTAATAATATTAGTTAAAGTATAGTCCTTAAACCGTAAACCCATGATTTTTAACCCTAAAACATAAACCTTAAACTTATGATCCTTAACCCTAAATCCTAAACTGCATACTTTAAAAACCCTAAACTCTAAACATTTAACTGCGTACCCTATAAGCCATAAATCCTAAGACCTACATCCTCAACACTAAACCCTAAACTCTAAATTGCATACCCCATAAATCCTAAACCCAAAACACCTAATTATATACCCCATAAACTATGAACACTATCCTAAACCCTTAACTATATGCCCTATAAACTTAAACTCATATTTTTATGAACTCTAAATCCTAAACTCATATTTTTATGAACTCTAAATCCTAAACTCATATTGTTAAAATATGTTAGAATGAATTTGTATAAATAATTTGTATGTATGCAAGTCCTTAATGGTCTCTTTAGATGAAGATTTAATGTATACGAGGTCTGTAATGAGATTAATTGTAACGAATGATGGTTTTTAAAATTTATTAAAAAGAAAATGAAGGGAAAAAATAATGAGATTAGCTACTGATAAATCCTTTTTATGATGTTCTTTACATTGATGATATCTAAAAATTAATTTAATACAATATTCAATGTTGTGTCTACTACAAGGTTTAAATTTCCTTTCACAATATGAACAAGCTAGAGTTGTTTGAGAAAGAAAATAGTAATGCTGCCAATTTAATAAACCAAGTGAAACATAGGGGAAGAATGGTATGCCTTATTCAAATGGTGAAGGTGTACTCATAGACAAGAGATGAAGTGATATTGGGACGGATTATTCAGCAAACTTGTTAATAAAAAAAGTGAAAAATTGTACAATAAGTGACACAAGGATATTACTTCCCACAACAAAGGCTTGTTATGAAGGTATAAATCTTGTAAGGGCTTCAAGAGTTGTGTTGCTAGATGCTGTGTAGAGCCCATAAGTAGAAAGACAAGTTATAAGTCGATCAAGCTTGGTAAAAATATAATGGTGTATGTTTACCATCTTATTACATCATGGACAATAAAAGATGATAAATTTTGTCAACGAGCTAATGCAAAAGTAGTATTATCGTTTTTAGATGACATTAGAATAGAATTTTTTAGACATCCATGATTATCACTAATTTTAATATGGACTTGGGATAATTCACATAAAATGGACAAGCAATGATTCGTTAAAGTTTTGTAATTTATTCCTTTGGAACCCTGCAAAATAAATCTATTTTAGATAATCTCACGTCTCTGAACAAAATGATATAGCAGCATTTATATGACAAGAAATATGGTCCTTGCAACTTGGAGAGAACTTGCTTAAATTTGGCCTTCTTATCATTAAGCTATTTTAGTTACTTCTTATGAGCCCAACACATAGACCATATTTCTTAATTTTTTCCTCATGTTCCTATAGGAATAGTAGCCTTAGGAAATAAAATAAAATATTAACTTAACTTGAGCACTCTTGGAGTTTTAGCAGCATGTTTTTGGATAAGGGGCTTCAACTTTTGTGCTACCTCAAAATCAGAATCATCGGGTTGCAACCAATGACTTTTAATTCTTCGATTAGGCTTTATTGGGTGAGCATCAAACATTTTTACTTTGGTGGCACATGCCCTTACAGGCTTTGGCATTCCTAACATCATGTAAGGAAACATAGTCATAAACAATCCACTTCACCTTGTCCTTAATTTTCTTTTTTTGAGAAACCTACAATATATTTTCCAATTTTATTAGAAATTGAAATGTCTATATCTCCTAAAATCATAGATTTAATTAAACTCATTAACTAATTGAAGTTAGAGTTAGATAAGATTATGGTGTCAATGGAGAAAGATAGTAAAGTCTGTGAGAAGGCTTTGAAGAAGCTTCTTAAGACAAAAGGTGAATATAACATGTTCATGGATGATCTCAAATTGATGCTTACAAACTTTGTAACACTCAGAGATGGAAATAATATGATCTTTTGTTTGTAATTAGCAATAGAGTTTAGGATTTGAGATTTTAGAGTTTATAGGGTATACAATTAATATGGTCGACCTGAATGACCATCAAATACATACAAGAATAGTTGCAAAGCATGGTCTATGGGAGACTTTATTATATCAAAACTTAGGCATACTAAAAGTTTACAAAACTCATGAAGACATGATAGAGACACGTATTTGTATAAAATATGGTATTGCATTTCAACATGAAGGATGAAGAATACCTACTTTCTCCTTAAATATGATATACTTAGCCTCCATAGTAAACTCTATGTAGGATGAAGAATGTAAATCTAACAATATCCAGAAATTTAGGAGCCTACCAAATTATTTAATTTTATAAATTTAACCTACAATAAAATATAATGCACCTTTTGAAGAGTCAATTTTATGCTTGTTCTACATATAACTACAACTATACTTGAAAATTCTATTATTGACAGATTTCTTTTATTTTCCTTGGGGACATAAAGTATATTATTAGGGTTTATGGTTTAGGTTAACAATCACAAGTTTAGGGTTTAGGATCATGAGTTTAGGGTTAAGGATCAAAGGTTTAGGGTTTAAAGTTAAGGATTATGGATTTAAGGTTTAAGGTTAAGGATTGTGGGTTAGAGTTTAGGGTTGAGGGTCATGGGTTTAACATTTATGATTTAGGGTTAAGAATCATGGGTTTAAGGTTTTGGATTTAGGGTTTACTATATTGTTAATTATTCAATTGTTATTGTAAATTATTATACAGAGAAAATATGTAAAATATATATTATGTTACTCATAAAAATAAAAAATAGTTCACTTATTAAATTATTATTAAAAATAAATTAAATAACTAAATATATTCATTAATAATAAATATATTAATAACTATAATTTTATTTAAAAAATTATACCAATTTAAAATAACAACACTTTAAATTTTTGTTAAATTTATTAATTTAATTATTAACTAAAATTAATTTAATTTCAAATCATATTAAAATTGATTAAAAATTTTAAATTATAATAATTAAATAAATAGAGTGCATTAATAATTATTTTATAAATTAAACCAATTTTAAATAACAAATAAATTTGTATTAATAACAAATAAAATTGTATTAATAACATAATATTAATTAATTAATTAATTAAATAAATTAATAACTAAGATTAATTTAATTTCAAATCAAAATAATTTTTTTTTAAGAAAATTAGATCAGGCCACACAGTAGCACGATAACACACTATATGACGCGAGTATGTACTAAGCGTGTGCACTAAGTGCATGCTAAGCATGTGCATTGGCTTTACGTGTGGCTGGTGTTTTGGTCTTTTTTCTTTTGGATTTTCTAACTATTTTTCCATCCATTTTCTTTTAAATAAAATCTAACTATTTATTTTTACAAATTTGATACATTTGGATGAGAGAGAGAAGAAAATTAAATATATTTCAAGTTGGGGGCAAAATTTTTCAAATTTGACTTTTAGTTTCATAGTTGACTAAAAATGAATATTTTATAAAATTAACGACTATTTTCGAAAATTTTCCTATTTTTTTTTGTGAGTGAAGCATATTATGTATAGCACATATAAAGTATGTTTTTTTTTCAAAAAAAAAATTTATAAATAAAATACATTTTTTCTTTAATATAAATGAATTTTATACTTATAATATGAAACGTCATATATTAATGATTTTATCTTCTTTTCAATTTGGGTCAAACTCTTCTTCTAAGCTAAAAAGCCAAAAACAAATCTTCAAAAAATAAGTAAGTTAAAATCTCTTAAATATTTTATAATTTTATTTATATATTAGTTCTTTTTTTAATATATTACTATTATAGCTTTATATGCATTTTTTTATAGATTTTATTCTTTTAGTATCTACTGCAACTAGTGAACATTTATTTTTAGCTATATGTATTATCATGATAAGAATTCATAACAACATGAAGAATTACTTTCTAACAGACTCATTGATACATATATTGAAAAGGAAATTACAAAAAAATTTAGCATGGAATCAACATAATTAGAGATTTGGAAGAATGGCGAGCTGGTTTTTAATATTAGATTATGCTCAAGTTTTCAACAACATATTTTGTTGTTGTTATTAACGTGAAATAAAATTGATTTTTTATATAATTTAATTTAAATATTAATTTATTTTATTTCTACTATATTTAAAAATTTATATTACCATTTGGTCTTTAAAGCTTAAATTCTAATTCTGCCATTGAGTATATGGGGGCTCCCGTAGTCGATAAGTGAAAACATAGAATATCATAAGCGGTTTGCAATTTTTGCAAGGAAACCAAATCTCTTAGAGATCATGTGAATTAATTAATATGACTATATTTTATGGTTTTGTGAATGAATGATGATATATCTAGTCAAGAAGGCTCTACGCCCTAAAGGGTCTTCTGAAAATTAATCGATCAACAATTAAAATGCATCCCTTGCTTGCAACCAAAAGACCACCCAACTTTTTTTTTTCTTTAAAAGAAATATAAAAATCTATTTCTTATCTAATCTTTATGTGAGTGGGTTTAATTGTCATACCTTCTAAACTATTTTTAAAAATTTATCAATAATTGAACTAAATAATACTTACTAAGTAATTTCCGCAAGGAAACCAAATCTGTTAGAGGTCATATAAATTAATTAATATGACTATATTTTATGGCTTTGTGAATGAATGATACTATATCTAGTCAAAAGGCTCTGCGCCCTAAAGGGTCTTCTCAAAATTAATCAATCAACAATTAAAGGGCATCCCTTGCTTGCAACCAAAAGACAACCACCATTAGAAAAAAGTAATTTGATGATATTCATTATCTATCACAAATTAAGTTTTGTGGTAGATTTTCTCTATCACCTAAAGACCCATTACAAATCTGTGATAGATTTTTTTTTCATAAACTTGTGATACTTTTAATTTGTGATGAAATTATTCTATCACAAATTTGTTACTATAATTTAGATGTGTGACATATAAATGTCCACATGACAATTTATTGACATGTATCTTCTGACATGGCATTCGACGTGGCATATGACATGGCAATGATTTCATGATGACATCACACTGAGTAAGCATATGGACATCATATGCCATGTTAATGAATGTTTACATTGCAGATGATGTGGCACATGATGTCATGATGAAGTTAAATATGATGATGTCATAGCATAATATCTATTACAATTTTGTGATAGATGTCTATTACAGTTTTGTGATAAATGTGTACAAAATTATCATATTTATTATAATAATAATATACCAATATTATGCTTCAACACATTTTTATAACATTAATAAATAAGGCACAGAAATATAGAACATTCGTATAACATCAAAAAAATAGTAACAAATAACTTAAGAACTTTCATACTTCAGCAATATTTCTATCACATCCTGAAATAGTACATTTCTATAGCACGTTTTTGTTTCATATATTCATCATCAAATCCTTCAAACAACAATCAACAAATCCTTCATATAAAACATACATCCTTCAAAAATCAATAATTCCTTTAGCATAGCAACATATATATATAATTCAAAAATCAACAAATATATCCTTCAACAGCATCAAGACGGTATAAATATTGAGAACAAATCCTTCAGCAACTAGAAGTTTAACTATTAAGGAACATCCATCAACATTCAAGAATTCCCAACATTCATAAACATTCAAAAATTGCCAAAAAGTTTCATAAGTAGCAAGATGAACATACAAACATTCAGTAACATGTATGTACCCAACAAATACCCAAAACAATAGCTATAAGAGGTAACCTATAATTTTTGAAACATAAATACATTGTTTAATTTTTTTAATACAATTTCACAAATAAACACATAACCATAAACATATTAGTACATAAATTCAAACTTTCACAATCATAAGGTACCAAACATATTACAACACTTATAAAAAATTCATTTGACACCCTTGATTTCACAAAGGCCTTCCAATGGTCTAGCTTTATCCACTTGTAATCAAGTGGTGGCTTTCTCAAAGCTTTTTTGTTATTCTTGTTTGGAAGGATGTAAGTCCAATGTCAAACAATATCTAAATATTCGATGGGCCACTCTCATGGAATGTAAAACATGGATCTTACTACATGGATCCACCTCAAATCGAGTCTATCACAAATTTTTATATGTTTGTTTATTTAAATTTCAGTATGCAAAATTGAGGTGATGTGATGGAAGTTTACAGGCACCCACTTCTAAAGTGATTCTTTTAATGCAGATGGTACGTTGTGCCAATCATTGTACACAATAGGAATTCATTGTCTAACTACCAAGCCAATGGTTGTGGTCAATGCAATACCATCTTTAGTAGTTCATAGGTTGGTCTTCTTAGTTAAGTTCTAGGTCTGTATGTCACTAACTTTAGTAGAACAATTAGATTTTGTATTGTTCATATTGATAAGGGCAAAATTATCATATATATTCTCATGTTTTATTTTGATATTTGATTGTTTTATGATAATAGATGGCTATTTATGTGATTTATTGTTATTTATAGGGACTTGAATGAAATGAGCAAAAACAGGGACTAAAATGCAAAGTTTTTAAAATATGAGTCCAGCACCCCAACGCCACAAGGATTTTCACCCCAGCTCTGGAACAGTGATCGAAAATAAGAAAACCCACCTGCTGAAGTTTCATCTGGCACCCCAGCGCCAAATAGTCATCGCGCTAGCGATATATAGCGCCCCAGCGCTAATATCCCACCGCTCCAACAATGATGCCTTTTTCACGTAGTGCCCCAGTGACAGCAGCATATCATCCCAGCGGTAATGCGAGTCCTAATCCGACGAGAATTGAGATTTTCAAGCTCATATCAATCCCTATAAAAGGCCACTCAACCCCAGACATTAAAGAGGAAGCTAGAGCACCTTAGAGCAATTCAAGAATCCAGAGCACAAGGCTTGAAGAGCAATAGAAGTTTAATTAAAGCAACCTTAGAGAGAGATTCAAGGCATTTTTCGGCATCAAGAGTTCCTAGGCAGCGCAATTAAGAGCAATTCGACATCTATGTCTGTTTGCTATTTATTGTATCATGATTTATTATTATTTGTATTGTTGTTCTCTTGTAGCCATGAACTAAACTTATTTTCTAGGGTTAATACTTGAACTCAATATGTGTGCTTAATTGCCATATCTTTAGAATATTTAATAAACTTAGTTCTTTATTATTTAAATTACTTGTTCGTAATGCTTCAATATATCTGGCCAATATATGGTGAATGAGTTGGTAATATTGTTGATAAACTTGGAAGAGGAATCATAATATTTAGACCTAGGTAATTTGATGCATGATTATAAAGTAATATTCAATGTTGCATATGCAAGTTTCAATTTAGGATAGGAATATACCTAATTGGCATGTATGATCGATAAAACCTAATCTTAATGAATCTTAGTTTATTACAAATACCATAGGAATATAGGTATTTGGTAAATTAAGGTATACTTGCATGACCTTGGAAGAGGCTTGTGGATACATTAGTGTCTTAATCAATAACAAAGACTAAGGGAGTTAAATATTAGAAGATTAATTATTAAAAATTATATTGAGGGATAGTATTAATCCTAGGTTTTCTCTATATTGCTATCACTTTAATCTCTTTGTATTGTGTTTTTGTTTTTATATTTTCTACATTCATTCTTAGATTTTTTTTTTCTGAATAATTATTAGGAAGACATAATTTTAGTAATTGGTTAAAAAGAAGAAATTATCTCTGTGGGTTCGACATCCGACTTATTTAGTCCCTTTATTATTTGCATACGATAATGTATACTTGCACTTAATTTTAAGATATAAAATTATCGCATCACATACTCTCTTCGCTCTTACTTTTTGTCATCCGACAAAAAATGAAGGAATAATTAAGGGATAAGGACATTTTTGTTCAATGAGTTTGACCTAATTCTTAATTTTATCTCACAAGTTTCAAAAACTCTAATTTTGTCCTAATCCGTTAGTAAGATTCTGTTAAATTTATCTAAAAATCTCTTTTAATTGTACATTGATAAATTTTCCCTCAATTATTATGTTAATTAAAAATAGTGATATGAATACATTATACAATATACACGTGTCAGTTATTAATTGGCTATGAAAAATAAAATGACGCGTGGCACATTTTAATAGGTTTAAAATTTAATATTTATTAAAATTTTATTTTATAATTAAAATAAATAAAAATGGACTACCAAAACCGGCGACAGCCGTCACCAGCCACCACCAGTTACCAAATTTCGGTAATGAAAATAAGCCAAATTTATGTTATTGAATTCTATTTTTTATATTTACACAATGGTGAAATCATTTTTATCAAACAAAAACAAGAAGGTGGCCAAAAAATAGATCGAAAATAAGAGGAAGGTGGCGGGCACTGCTGTTTGCCATTGAACGGTGAGGCAGTGGCTAGTACCACCTCCACCGTTGGATAGATTGGCAGTCGATCTATCTAATGGTGGTGGCAGTGCACACCACCGCCCCACCGTTAGATGGAGAATGGTGGTGGTTGCAGGCAACACCCCCCACTGCCAGTCGCGCGTTGAATGGTGGGGCAGTGGATAAATCGCGCGTTGGATAAATCGACGGCCAATCTGTCCAATAGTAGGGGCGGTGCTCGCCACCGCCCCACAGTTAAATGTGAGATCACCGGCCCGTAGTGGTAGGCAGCGGCCACCACCGTTCGTTGTCGAATGGGATAGCGGTGGCGTGCACTGCCCCTACCGTGAACAGATTAACTATTGATCTATCCATTGGTGGTGGCCACCGTCAACACCCCCTACCGTCGGTTGTGGGTTGAATACCGAGGTGGTGGCGTGCACCGCCCCTACCGTTGGACAAATCGGTCATAGATTTGTCCAACGGTAGGGGCGTGCTCACCACCGCCCCACCTGAGCACGCCCCTACGTTCGACGTACGACCGCCGACCTATGGTGGCAGGTGACGGCTACCATCGTTCACCGTTGAACGGAATGACAGTGGCATGCACTGCCGTCGATCTGTCTAATGGTGGGGGAGGTGACTGCCACCTCCTACATGTTGTTTTTTCACTTTTGGCACATCTACGGTACTCCGTTGACAAAAAATATTATATCATTGTGTAGATCACAAAATTTTAAGTCCAATGATGTCAATTTTAAGTTGAATCGCAATTTGTTACCGGCGGCTGGTCGGCTACTGACGAGCCTGGTGGTTGCTCTCTTTTTATTTATTTATTTTATTTTATTATTTAGGTGAAAAATCAATGGTTGACACGTGGATAAAATTGTGTAGAGTAACTATTTTTCCCATCAAGTGTTAAAATTAAAAAATTGCATTTTCTAACGAACTAGGACAAAATTGGATTTTTTAAAACTTGTGAGATAAAATTGAGGATTAAGTCAAACTTATGGGACAAAAAAGTCCTTGGTGAGAAATGTAATCTAAATATAAAGAATATAAACTTAAATAAACTATAAGAGCATCCAGGTAAAAGAATAACAAAATCTGGTTCATAGACAAGTAAAAGAACAACAGATTCTAGTTTACTTTGAATATAATTAGAATTTTAATTTTTTTTGTGGTAATTTACAGCATTTAATACTTGCTGGTTCATAAACAAAATACATAAACAATTTTTTTGGTAATTTACAGCATTTAAACAAGTGAAAATTCATATTAAAAACAAAACATTTTTATGATTAGAAAATGAAGCTTTCTAACTAGTTCGTTCACATCCCAAGTATAACAAAATGAGACCAAATTGTTAGTTTTGAATGCTATGCTTCTTTTAATAAGATAACCAATTTAACATGATCCAAATTATTAACTAGCAGAAAAAATTATAATTATACGATGGAAGATTTTAATTAAGAAATATTACTGTTGGAGATTTGGTGATTCAACAATCTTGTATGGACAAGAATTGAGATGAATATCAAAGCGGAGAGTCATAAGAAGTCTAGAACATGTGGGACACATATCAAGAAGTCTAGGACATATGGGACATAAAGGACGAAGTAAAACGGGACTGGAAGATGCGAAAGAAGCGAAGAAAATACACGAAGGAAGTACTGAGGCTGAGCGCTGCGACACTCAGATCAAAAGCTTGCGCCGCAATACTGGGCACGAAATAACCCCTATATAAACACTTGTAAACCCTTTAGTTGAGATTAAGCATTAAGAGAGACTCTTAAAGAAGGGAAGGACTGGGTAGACACTAAGTGCTTATGTGCTCTAGGGTAGAACCATCGTTTGGGTGTTCATTACTTGTGGTAGAGCAAGGGTTTTCCTTGTAAAATCTCTAGGGAGTTAATAAGAGAGGTTAGAATCCTTGGATCCACCATGGACTTAGGCAATTAGTTAAACCACGTAAGTTTATATTATGCTCTTTTATATTCTACTTTAAATTCTTGCTATTTTACTTGATAAACAGTTTATTCTGTTACACATAAAGGTTAGGGTTCAAAGTTGAACTTGGAGTTCTTCGCTTTAATATAATCTCAAGAGAGAGAAGAACGATTCCTCCATCAACAAAAGTTCAAAATCAAACATTGCTCATCAGACATACTTAGGTCCCATGGGGTTCTAATATTACTATAAATTGTCTAAACTTGTAACATTAAACCATTTCGTTTATGAACCCAAAACCGAAAACAACTAGTCAAAATAGTTGATAGAATCCAAGTGTTAAACCTAAGTGTTGGACATATTTTTTTGTTATATACATATGTTAGGATTTTATGCGAAATGTTTACTGCAAAATTACATAAAGAGCATCTCATTCTCATTTTTATTTTCTTATTTGTTTTAAAAAATATATAGAAATTCATTCATCAATGAAACCAACAGTACATTAATGACTACAGCCTAAAACACATACTTTCTTGTTATATGCATATGTTAAGATTTTAAACCCTAATTTGTGGGTTGTGTAGGCAGGTCAGCCAGGGCCAAAAAATATAAAGGCATTAGAAGATTTGGACCACCCATAAAAAGTGGCAATCTTTTTGTCCCAAAAGTTGCAAGATACATGCATGCACCCAACTTGAAGCTTTATTTCACACAGCATACCTAAAACACCTACCAATCCATTACACGAAAAACTTGCAAAAAGGTCCATGGAGGGACCACACACACCCAACAAACCAAACACATACAACTAACCCCACGTGTGTAAAAAACACAAAATTGACATCAAGGCCTACATGCACAAATCGATGAAAACCCTTCCCTCTATTTAATTAATAAAGAAAGACCACATATTCACAAAATGCTAAATAAACAAAAAAAATTCATATTAAATAAAGAACAAGCAATAAACTAACAAAAGACAAACAATTTACAAATTTGCATTCTTAAATTAAACACAAACAATCAAAAAGTAAATAACTTAGTGTTTAAACAAAGTAATTGGCGATAATATAGTTAAAATATCCCTCCAATCTAAATTTTTTGCAAACAAATATCTAGTTTTCACCTCAACAGACTAAATCCATAGTGATAGCTTAAGATAGAATAAAGATGAAGAGAAAAGTTGCAGAGAAAATGAGAAGATGAAAGAGATTAGGATTTAAAATATTTAGAAAATTTTGGGCTACAAATACTTGTTTTTATATTAGACAAAGATGACGTCGTTTTGAACTACCAAATTACACCCAAAATAAAGCCATTTAATAAATTATTTTTAAAATAGACATAAACGATGTCGTTTCATAGCGTTTTTAGCCAAAAAAAATGCAAAGGAACGATGACGTCTGGTATTTAAATGAAAACAAAAAAAACTACCACGTTAGCCTTATGCCACATCATATAAATCTATTTTACATTTAAAAATTCCACATCAGCATAAAAAATCCCACATCAGATTTTTATAATTGTTTTCAATTAAAACTTTTTTATCTACCACATCCTATTTTTTATTTTAAAAATGACATGTCAGTAAGAAAATAAGTAATGTCAGTCTCTTTTTCAATTAATTAATAATTTATGATCTACCACGGAATCCTTATAACCATCATGTCAGATTATCTTAATTAAAAAAAATCTATGTCAACATAAAAAAATACAACATAAGATTTCATTATCTTTTCTAAATTAAATGATATATTTATGACATGCCACTTCATACATACAATCATCACGTCAGATTATTTTATTAAAAAATTAAGCCACATAAGTAAAAAAATGCCATTTCAGTTTTCATTCTCTTTTTTAATAAAATAATATTTTTTGACCTACCACATCATACTTATAAACGACATGTCAGATTTTTTAATTTTAAAAAAATAACGTATCTATCACTAATATATTACACTGTAATTATAATAGAATGTATCGTAAATGTTTTATACAACTTATCACAAGACAATGATAAATTTGTTTTCTATCATAAAGTTCTAATATAAATGATTTCTAAAAGAATCTATCACAAATTTATAATAGGGCAAGATTTCTATCACAAAATTTATATCATGTATTATTATTTTTTAGTAGTGCACTCAACTTTTTTTTGTTCTTTTTAAAAAAATATAAATCTATTCCTTATCTAATCTTTATGTGAGTGGGTTTAATTATCATATCTTCTAAACTGTTTTTACAAATATTATCAATAATTGAACTAAGTAATACCTACAAATACCACTCAACCTAATTATTGTATTAATTATATAATGCAACATTGCAAGTGCCTAATTAATAAGTCTGATTTTATGATAAAAAAATTCTTAGTGAGTCCTCTATGCTCTTTTATTATTGTGACGACGGAGTATTGCTTGGAATATTAACACTATCACCTTAGGAAGTTTACACAAATTATATTTTAATGATGGCTTTCATTTTAATTAAATTGACACCCTTTTTATTTATTTTAAAGAACGAAAATATTTTCAGAATTTTATTTCTTTTATCATGACTAAAATTTCATTTGAACTCTCTTCATTTTCTTTTTAATTTTCTAGGCTGCTAAAGAGTCCTTTATTTTGGAAGAGGTTTTTTGGCCTAAATTTGGTTGCACGGTTGAATGTAAATATAATTGATTAGTTCATTATCTATCGGTTTCTGATTTTATATTATGTTTATCCTTAAATGTAATTAGAATTAAAATAAAATTTTAATTAGATTTGATTTAAAAATAATAACAATAACAACAATAATAATAACAATTAGAGATAAATGGAAATTAAAATTCATCAAACACTTAAGTGTTGTGTTATAAATTAATAGCTAGTTAGAGAAACTCATATCCGATTTCATTGCCTCATTTAAAAAAAACAAAAAACAAAAAAATCGACTCAAAAGCCACTTAAACGGTTAAACCCATAAATTGTTCTAATCCTTAAACCAAAGTCTAAAGCGAAAGGCAATTGCCAATAATAATTTCTTATCTAAACAATCGCTTTTAGTTAATTCTAATGAACAAATTGGTAACAACTTATTCTTATATTACTTAACTCCTTTATTGGACTAAGTGCATATGCTAAAAGAGTCCAAAATATTTTTTAAAATATTTTTTTATAAAATATAGTTGCTATTATAAAAGAGTTTTTGGAAATTGAAAATTTTTAATTTACTTCTTTTTGCAAAACTCAAAATTTAGGTTTTTAAAGCAGAATTTTTTGAGCTTTTTTTCTTTTATATATTTGTGTATTAACACATATACCTTAAAAATATTTTCTTAATTTCAAAGCGTAGCCTTAATAAAAAACAAATCTTTTTAACTAATATATATATTTTTAACGTTTGTTGAAGATCACCATTTTTTTTTAACCATCGTATTTCTACAAAACTCTAAAAAAACTTTTTGTCGTAGATACATAGTATTTTATTTTATTTTTAATTTTTATGCCATTCACTATAATTTATTAATTCATTGATTACTATTTATTATTTGTACTTGAATTATTGTAAATTTATATTTATTTTTATTTAGAGTTCTAATTATTTTGGCCATTATTTCAACAATGACTGTAAAACTAATTTTTAGTATGAATAGCTTTTGTGTTGTTTATAAAAATACATTAATAAATTTTAAAGATTAGATTGTAAATTTTATTTTATGTAAAAAAGATTGAACTGTATAAGATTTGAATGTAAACTTTATTAAATGTTCTTTTTAGTAATTTAATAATAGATAAATACTTTTAATAATTTGTAACTAAGTGATCTACTACTTTTAAATATCTTTTTTAATTGACAATCAAATTATTAATGATTGTTTTTAAAAAAAACTATTTTTAAAAACTCTATATGAAAAGCCAACCAAATGAGCCTTAAATATTCTCGAATCCAACTTTTAAATTACATTTAATTTGTCATTTAATTTGCTTGAACATGATAGAAAGTTTAGGTAGAGTTAAAGAAAAATGGAAGCACATAGCTCACTTGGAATCTTTGAAACATGTATTAAGTTATTTCTGTGAGAGGGCAGCTAAGTTTCTTTTATGAATTCTACATACAAAGTCTGTCCAAAATGTTCCAAATGATAATGGCTAACAATACTCCCAGCAAGATACTTGTAATGCCTACACTGTCTAACTATATACAGACACACTCAAATAGAGATTTGTCTATCTATTCATTCCCCCGTCGTTTGTAATTTTTTTTTAGTGATATCATCATTTTGGCCTGATGTTTTTGTTTGTGAGATGGTGCTATTCAAGCACTGAAACTGTCATGGGTCTAGGAATCATTTTGGAAATGATTTGTTTAAAAGCAATTCTTATTTTTGTTTTAGTATTCTTTTTTTTAATTGTTAAATGTGTTTAGCAGGATAATGCTAATGCTTTGAAAGCTCAACTTGATCGACAAAAGAATGTCATTGATAATCTTATCTCTATTTCACGGGTTATTTTATTTGATTTTTACATGCATATCCAGTGCCCTCTGTTGGATAAGTGGTTGTAAGGGATACAATTATTTTCTTGATGTCAAGGCGTGCAAATGCATTGTCCTTAAAATTATTTGTACTCTTACAATAATCTTAATCAAAGCGCAAAAAGAGTTTGAATGATATAATAATTTCGAGAATTTAATGACAGTGTAATTATAAAGTTGCACGCAAATGCAATCACTTGGACCACAAGTAAGATTTTAAAATGGAGATTAATGAATTAGAGAATGAGTAATTAAAGAGAAGGAGAATTTTTCTATATATTAATAAATTGAGATGTGCTTGCTATATAGAGAGGAAATGTCACTCAAGAGAGACACAAAACTTATTCAAAAGCCATAATGTTTAGAAAACTAGGTGGCTTTTCTTAAGGGTCACTTCCCTAGCAATTGGTGTCGCGGGACTCAACACTTACCAAATAAAAATCTGAGAAATCCGACTCAAAATTTTGAGCACTAAAGCACCCAAGCTTTTTTTTCAACAACTTAGTTTTCCCTTCTCTATTCTTCTTAATTATATTCTCCTACTTTTGTGTACTTGAAATACATATATTTATTTGAAATAAACTTGTAATATTCAACACCCTCACCTTGTTTTGGTTTATAGTGTCATTGGTACAAAACCCATTTTATGTAGCTTCTAGAGAGTAAGATATAAGAGGCAAAGTTAAAAAAAGACACTCTGAAAGCACAGGCTCTGTCTACAAAGTTTTTCTTTCCGCCTAATTTTATTGGTAGCTTCCTTTTTTATAAAATTGTTAGTAAGTTATTTATTTATATATTATATTTTAATTTAGATAAATTATCTACTTATTTATTTAAGATTAAATGCTTACAATTTAAACTTTTCTATACCTATAATATTATTCTTGTAACAATTCTATGGAAATGAAACTTACACAGATGAAATGAAGAGATCAATGATGTTTGCATGGTGTGGACAACCTTCATTTCTGCCAAGTATTTTCTGTTTGTTGAATTTGATTTATTAGTTAGTTGCCTTGAACTAGTTGTAATTATCTTGAACATTGTTGATTGAGTTTGTGTTAAGTTGGATTGGTGGAGAAATATTAGTATAGACGAACAATTCTAGTTGGATACAATTATTTATAATTTATTTATGTTATTATAAACATGTGATGGATTATAGATGTAATTATATTATTTTTAGTGGTGTTTTTAGTGCCCACTAATTTTAATTGAATATATGATTGACGCGTACCTGCATATGCCATTGCTTTCGAAATAATAAAGCACTTGTGCGTATGCTTCACAAATGCGCGAACACTGATATGTTAAAAGAAATAAAAAAAACTAAAAGAATAAGCACTTCCAGTTTAAAAACTAAAAGAATAAACACTGATATGTTAAAAATTTAATACTGGGTGATTTAATGTCAAAATTAAATAGCACTTCCCGTTTTCCACGTGTGGAATGTAAAGAATGTTAAAAATTTAATATTGGTTGATTCAATGTCAAAATTGAATTGCTCATCTTCACCAGATTAGAACATGCCAAGAAATAATGGAGTTTAAAAAATACTATGTCGTCGAAAGCATATATATATAAGTTCATTTGCAGTGCGAGATGCAACCAAATACTGGTTTGTAGCATTATTTCTTAAAGAATAATCATGAGTTTCATAAGCCACACTCAAATTTTGTGTATCCTCATCTTCTTCTTCTTTTATGTCAATTGTTCGTCACCCACATCATCAAAAACGAAACAACTATGCCATCCGAAGCAAAAATTTGCTTTGCTGCAGTTTAAAAATAGCACTTCAGTTAGTTCTGCGCCTAACCCTTACTGCAACGACAATTCTTCTCGCCGGACCACCTCTTGGACGGAGAGTACCGATTGCTGCTCGTGGGATGGGGTAACCTGCGACGAACTGACCGGTCACGTAATGGACCTCGACCTTCAATGCGCTTGGCTTCAAGGCAGCATCCAAGAAAACAGCAGCGTCTTCGAGCTTCCACATCTGCAATCGCTCAACCTCGATCACAACAAGTTCAGCGGCAAATTACCATCTTCGTTGTTCGCTTCGCCGTCTCTGTTATCTCTAAACCTTCAGGATAACAATTTCACTGGTCCTATAGACCAATTCAGTTTGCCTTCTAAGTCTCTGACAGTCCTTCGTTTGGTGAGTAATAGGTTACATGGTCCAATTCCAAGTTCCATCTATGAACTTTCCAACCTCACCGTTCTTGATATCTCCTCCAATAACTTGAGTGGCACCGTCAAATTCGACATGTTATCCAAGTTGAGAAATCTTGAAATCCTCGATCTTTCGAATAACAGCCGACTGTCATTTAGTTCTTCAACCAATAACACATATTCCTTACCCAAACTTAAGGGACTGAAATTCCATCATTGCAATGTAAGGCAGTTCCCAAGTTTCTTGAGGACTTCGGAAAAGCTTCAATGGTTATACCTTTCCAGCAATAAAATTCACGGCGGGATTACAAAATTCAAGTCAGAAGGATGGAAGAGTCTACGTTATCTGGATGTTTCCAACAATTTTCTAACATTTATAGAGGATCATCCATGGAAGAGTATTTTCTATCTTCAGCTTCAGAACAACACGATACAAGGAGTAATTCCAATTCCGCCACCTTCAACGCAGTTTTTCTTGGCTTCTTACAACAGATTTTCCGGCCAGATCCCTCCATCTATTTGCAATTTGAGTTCCCTTGCATATCTTGCAATGTCTCACAACAATTTGACGGGAAAAATTCCACCATGTCTAGGAAACCTTAACCTCATGCTGCTACACTTGCGGGATAATAACCTCCAAGGTGGCATCCCAGATAAAATTGCAAATGGAAGTTGGTTATGGAGTCTTGGCCTTAGTAACAACAATTTGGAAGGGCCATTACCAAGATCCCTAATTAATTATAGTGATCTTGTAGTTATCAATGTTGGTAGCAACATGATAAGGGACACATTTCCGTGTTGGTTAGGTACACTTCCAAAAGTAAAATTGCTTGTATTGAGATCCAATAGATTTCATGGTCCTATATGTGATTCAAAGACCATATCTATGTTTCCAAAGTTGCAGATAATGGATCTCTCTGACAATGAACTCACAGGTTTTTTGCCAAGAAGAATTTTTAGCAGCATGCAGGCGATGACGAACAGGGATGGAGATGAACCTGGAAAATTATATATTGGGCAAGCCTACTTCTCCGCGTACTCTGAATCTCTAGTTGCGAGAACGAAAGGACTGGAGTTGGAACTTAATAAAGTCTCATCATTTTTTAAATTCATTGATCTTTCAAGAAATCGGTTTCAAGGAGAGATTCCTGAAGTACTTGGAGACTTTAAAGGACTCAAGTCGCTCAATCTTTCTCACAATACCCTAACAGGTAAAATTCCATTGTCTTTAGGGAATTTGACAGAGCTTGAATCTTTAGACCTCTCTTTTAACATACTTGATGGGAGGATCCCTGAGCAATTGAAAAGCATTACAGCCTTGGAAGTTTTAAGTCTTTCATACAATAGGCTTTGGGGGCGCATTCCTAAAGGCAATCAATTTGATACATTTGACTGTGATTCCTTCATTGGGAACAAGAACTTGTGTGGAGAGCCTCTGCCAGTGAAATGCGGTGACTATGGTATTGGGAAAACAAACTCATTTGCTTCTATCTCTCGTGAAGATGATGGTACTGCGAGTGGATTTGATTGGAAGATCGTGATGATGGGTTATGGATCTGGAGTGGTGCTTGGACTTTCTATGGGATACATTGTATTCTCAGCAGAAAAACCAAAGTGGTTTTGTAAGGATGGGCGAAGGAGATCAGTACAAAAAATTAGAAAACTTGGTTAATTATAGCCTATGAAATATGTAAAAGAACTAATTGAAAAGTATTATTACATATTTGTGAAAGAGTTACTTTTTTTTTTTTAATGAAATTTGTGAAAGAATTACTAATAATGAAATCAATGAATATGTCATTAAGAGTTGTAGTTATTAGCAGTTGTAGTTATTGATAATTGTAGTGTTGGAGTTATCTAGATAATTATTGTAATCATTTGAGATGTAAACTTTATAATATGATTCTTGTTTAAAGAAAGAAAATAGATATGTAATGCCAGATAATTTGTTTTGCAACGTAATTCAATTGCTTGAAGCATGATAGTTTTTAATAAGAAAAAATTCTCACAAACATACCCATAAAAAAAAAATCTCACCTTTTTAATAAAATTCTTACAGATGCAATATTTATTTAATTTAAATTGTGAGTATAGATATGATTTGTCGTTAATTCTATTTGTGACAGTACTTAATTACCTTAATTACTTTCTTCTTCTACTTTTGAACAAAGTGCTTTAGCTTTCATACCTTTACAGCTATTGTCATAAGCATTTCCTTACTCGTCTAACCATTGCTAGATGATACATTTAAAATTAGAAGAGTTACTGCGGGGTTCCTAAAAGGTTAAAGGAATCAATATCAAAATATGACCATGACCAATAAATTCAAGGATTTTAATTGGATTCATTCTTTTATATGTTTACAAGTGAGGGTAATTTTAATGGTTAATTCTATTAACTATAAATATTATATTGAAATTTATTTAAATTAAAAAAGGTTCAAAAATAACTTTTTGTATGATAAGATTAATTTGTTATGTATTAACTTTTGTATTTCAATTTTATTTTATTATAGTTTTTATTTTAATTTTATTTTAAGTATATATTATTTTTCCTTGAATCTCAGCAAAACAAGGCCCAAGGTCTTTGACCCATAAGACATAAAGACCTTAACCTTGATAGTCTAAAGAGGACCTCAATCAACAAGACCTAAAAAGAAAGTGTTTGCCCACAAAACTATTGTGTGTGCTAAAATAGGGGGTGTATATGTGAATGTGTTCAATAAATTAACAAAAAATGCATGTTACACATACAATAGTGTTGCAGAATTGAAATCTAATTTCATATTCAACAAATACATATTTAATTTAAAGTTATTACAACAACAGGTTTAAAGAAACTCACCCTTAAAGCAATTTGGTGAAATTTTTAAATTTAGATCTCACCTTGAAATGATTTGTTAGGAAAGTCTAGACTCTAACTCCAGTGGAATTGAAGCTTTAGAATGATAGCTCTATTCGAAGCATGATTTATTGCTTGAACCCTTTAAGTCTCCTTGCTTGTGTTTCTTGTTTAAACACTTTAACCCTTTTTATTTCAAGATGATGGAAAATTAGATTTTGGAAAAATAAATTGCAATGTTTGCAATTTTTCTCTCTCACCATTGCCATGGTCGAACCTTGTGTTTGGGAGAAGAAGAAAATTGCAACACTTTGCTCTCTCTTCTTTAAATGGTCGAATTTCTCATCCTTTATCCAAAAAATAAGACAAATGCAATATTGCACTTTCATATTTTGTCAAATAAGATGGCCCCCACAACCATGCCCCGTTGTCTTTAAATATTGCAAAAATACTTTTCATTATTTAATCCATCTTCTTTGTCTAACAAATAATCTATTTTTTTTGGGCAAAAGGCCATGATATTGCCACTTGTCACAATAAAATTGGTTAAAAGCTTTTGTTAACTAGGTAAATAATATACTTAACACTTAAGGTTTGACAAGCGTGCATCCCAAGAGATTTTGATACAAATCGTTGGCTTATTGAAATTTTTTGGATTGAACTGCTCAATCCAGTCTGCTACCCTAGTTCTTAACGAATACACTTCATATTTTTAAATGCCTTAAGTTCATGTCTAATTTGTCATATGAAACTCTTTCATAAATTTGTGAATGATGCCTTAAACATACGTTATAGATATTATAAAGTAGCGCGTTAAACTATATAAGTTAAGGTTAACCATTAGGTGTATGGCACTTTTACTGTCACAATACACACTGGTATTCACAACTTCAGTAGTCATTACTTCTGCGCATACGCCTTTTAACCACACAGCCTCTTTAATAGCTTTACCAATAACTATGTACTTAGCCTCTGTGGTAGATACGACAACCACATGTTGTAGAATAGATTTCCAACACACACTATACCTAAACACTGTGAATACGTAACTCGTCAATGATTTTCGCTTGTCTAGATCACCTACATAATCTGAGTCTATATATCCTTTTACCATTACACTGTTGTCCTCATCCTTTTTATACATCAACTCGTGATAGTTGATTTAACGTCCCCTTGAGATATCTCAAAATCTACTTCACTGCAAGCTAGTGATCCTTGCTCAGATTTACCATGTATCTACTCACAGCGCTTATAGCCTGTGCTATGTCCAGTCTTGTATAAATCATCGCATACAAGATGCTCCCCATACCAATTGCATATGGTACTTTAGTCATCTATAATTTCTCTTCTTCACGTGTTTGAGACTGTGCTGCTAAAAGTTTGAAATGCATGGCCAAAGAATTTGAGAAAGACTTTGCATTAGACATACCAAATTTCTCAAAGATCTTGAGTATATATCACTATTGAGACAAAAAAAACATATCTTCTTTCTCACACAATATCCGTACCCAATATCTTCTTTGCTGCTCTGAAATCCTTTATCTCAAACTCGCTACTCAACTGCTTCTTGAGTTTCTGTATCTGTTCTATATTCTTACATGCGACGAATATATTATTCGCGTATAGAAAAAAATACATTATCTCATAACTCAAGCTCTTAAAGTACAAGCATTCGTCATACTTGCTCCTACTAAAGCCATAAGCCATCATAAACTCATCAAATCTCCTATACCACTGTCTAGGTAATTGCTTTAACCCATATAACAACTTTTTTAGTAAATAAGCATAATCTTCTTTTTTGGGTTCCATAAACAGTTGCGGTTGTACCTTGTAAATTGTCTCTTCAAGCTCCCCGTGTACAAAAGTTGTATTTATATCCATCTGCTCTAGATGTAAATCAAAGTTTACACATGGCTAATAGAATTCTAATGGATGTGTGCTTGACGACTGGAGAGAATATATCATAAAAGTCAACTCCCTCTCTTTGAGTAAAACCTTGTGCAACTAACCTAACCTTGAATCTCGTACACTCTATCCCCAGTATCTCTTTCTTCACCTTATACACCCACTTGTACCCAATTAGTTTCTTTTGAGGCCTCTCTACTAACTTCTAGTTATTATTCTTTCTCTATGGCTTGCTGCCACTCTTTCTTATTTTTACTCTTCATAGCCTCACCATATGTTATAGACTAATCAAATTCAAGAGTGTAAGCAGAATTAAAAGCGTGAATAACTAAGTCTTTTTGTGCATACCTGATTGGTGGGTTAATTATTTTTTTTAACCTATCTTTGGCTAGTTGGTACTTTTTAAGTTCCATCTCAAGAGTCCTGTCTTTTCTTGGATGGACTTGGAGGAACTCAAGGATTTTCCTATTAAAATGTTGATCTGGGGGCATATTAGATCTACTCTTAGGCTCTAATTTAACTGCTATTGACACGAGTGCTGAGTCTTTCTTGGATACAGGTTCTTTTTTCTCATATTCTTGGGAGACTTTCATCATGGTCATCTCATCGAACGTCACGTCATATCTTATAATACTCTTCAGTGGTGTCAACTCTTTATACCACACATTCTATCATTTCACTCCTTCGGGATATCCTATAAATACCTATTTGATAGCTCTAGGTTCTAATTTTCCCTTCTTAACATGTACAAAGGCAGGGCAACATAAATTCTGAGGTAGTCACACTAAGGAGGGTTGCCAGACTATTTTTCTTCTGGCATCTTGAAGTTAATCGTTGATGAGAGACTTTTATTGAAAAAATAAGCTGCAATCACTACAACTTCTCCCCAAAATTCCTTGGACATCTTCGCATTGGTAAACATACATCTAACTCTTTTAAGTAAGGTTTTATTCATTCTCTCAACTACATCATTCTGCTGTGCAATTGATCTCACCATTCTATGCCTTGCAATTCCATACTTGGCACAAGAGCCCATCAAACTGTCTATTGCAAAATTTGAGGCCATTGTCAGTTCTTAGCCTCTTCACCTTTTCCTAGTCTGATTCTTAATAAGAGCCATTCAAATCTTGAACGTATCAAACATTTCATTATTGCTCTTCAACACATAGACCCACAACTTTCTTGAATAATCATCAATTAAACTGAGAAAATACCTAGCACCACCACAAGTCGCTGTTAGAGTTAGTCCTCAAATATCTGAATGTATATAATCAAAAGTCCCTTTAGTCTTGTTCTCGCCGATACTAAACCTCACCCTATGTTCTTTCCCAAGCACACAATGTTTACAAAACTCTAATGGTTGGAACCTATCCTTACCAAATACCTTTTGACTAAGTAACTCATTTAGGTTTCTTCCGCCTAGGTGTGCTAGTCTAAGAAAACACAACTTGGTTTGCATATTCGGATCATCTATAGAGAATAATGCAGAACCATTCATAACTTCACCCTTAAGCACATAGATATATTTGTGCTTCTCTCCTCTCATTATTACCATGAAACCCTTTAATACTCTCAAAATCCCTCCCTCAATCTTGATGGAACACCTATTCTGGTCTAAAGTCCTCAGTGAGATTAAATTCCACTTAAAGACAAGAACATACCTAACTTCATGTGAACTATATCTCTATTAGTATGAGGCCTTTTGAGTAGAGCCCAAGAGTAAAACCATGAGGGCTTAGGCCCAAAGTAGACAATATCATGCCCTAAAGTTAGCCATGTGGAAGAAATTCTTAGTGCTAAACGAGAAGGTGGTAAGCTTGGTATTCCTCGATTTGCGATAGATCTGTGGTTAAGCTTTATAGACAGGTGCTGGTGTGCTCCCAGACATCACGTAAGAGGTGTCTTCTTAACACAATGATGCTTGCTTCACGTAAGGCGTGTCCTCTCAACGCAGTGATGCAGGCTTCACGTAAGGCGTGTCTGTCAATGCAACGATAAAGAGTTGTCCTGATAGAGTAGGCTCTCGAGGTAAACAGTACTCTGAGCTTCACATAAGGTGTGCTCCTACAACGCAATGAAGATAAGTAGAAGATAAATACCAAAAAGAGAGCGAGATCTTTCTATATGGAAGATAGACGGATGAAAAATATTGTTTGAGGGAATGTTTAATGGTCCTTTGTTTAAGGGGAGGATTGTTAAGGAAGTAAACAAAGTCCCACATTGGCAAGAAATGGAAAAGATCATAGGTATATAAAGAGTGACCTATTTCTTAATTAGTATGAGGCCTTTTGGGTAGAGCCCAAAAGTAAAATCATGAGAGTTTAAGCTCAAAGTGGACAATATCATACTATTGTGGAGATATGTATAGTTCGTGGACTCTTTACATAAACTTTATGAAAAATTAATGGATTTGATAATAAATGAGTTGATTTTATAAAAACAAAATGGATAGAATAATGATCAAGAATGCTAAAAAAATGGACAAAATACCCTTTTTAGCTACCACACATAGTGTTGGTGCCCATTCTATGCACACAATTGTGCCACACAGTGTGTTATTGTGCCACCATATTGTTGACGTATTTTAGGGTGTATGCATGTGATTGTGTACATATTGAAAAAATAAAATTATGCATCATATACATGAAATTGGCAGCGGAATTTATCAAGTAATCAATAAATACACATGTAGTTCAGTTCTTAACAATTTAAGAATACAGAAACATACATTTGAAGACCTTCGATGAAGATTTCCAATTTTGGATATCCTTACTCCAAGTTTGAGCTCACCTTGAAGTGCACTCTTGTCCAATTCTAGTTCACAACAATCCGGTGGGATTGTGAAGCTAGAATAGCAGCAGTATGATCTCCAGCAACAAGGTTTTAATTCTAGAAAGAAAAATATAAAGGATTTATTTTTCTTTCTCCTTTGGTTTTTCTCACAAGTCTTTGTACTTTGAAAAACTCTCTCAAAAACCAACTCTTCTTTTTCCTCTCAACCCTTGCACGAATTTTCATTTACTCTCATGTTAACACAATTGAAACTCAACTATTTTAGTGGTTACAACAACTTCACAAGTGCTCCACCAAAATTAGATTAAGTGGCTAACTACCAAAACTATTTTTGGTGGCCATTTTAATGGTCTAATAAAATTAACCATTAATTACAAAATAGTGCTCCACTAGATTTAGTTTATGTTTCTCAAATTAGGTATGTCTTCCATTTAGGAATAAAATAATAAATAAATAAATCATATTTTATTTATTTAAATAACATTTATTTAATTATTCAAAAAACTATTTGAATAATTAATATTTACCTTATTTGATTTTACTAACATGGTAAATGGTTGAATTCATGGTAAAACAATTCATACAATAAAATTGTGCCACTTGTTAATATCTAATTAGTTAACAACTCTTGTCAACTAATTAAATAATATACTTAACATTTATGGTTAAACAAGTGCACAACCCAAGGAACCCCGAAACATATTTTCGGTTTGCTGGAATTTCTAGGATGGAACTGTTCAATCCATTATGCTGCCCCAGTGCACAACGAGTACACTTCATATTGTGAGACTCTCTAGGTCAATGCCCGAATTATCATATAGAACTCCTCCATACGTCCGTGAACAATGCCCCACACACACGTTACGGATATTACAAAGCGCCGCATTAAACCATACAAGTTGAAGTTATAACATATTCATATAATCCCTCCATCATTTATATCCAAGTGGAGCAGAGATATAGATCAACACCGTCAAATCTCCATATGCCCGACTGAAAGCTTATCTCTTGAATTGTATTTCAATAAATAATATTCCCAAACACTTTTGTAATATTATTTATCCCTAGGGTTAAACTCTTTTCTCAGGAATTATTGTTTATGTCTATAAGACTTTCTGAAATACAATCTATAGAGTATTAGGATATAATACTCACCCAAATGAGCTGATGGATCCCATATCTATGTACACTGGACTCCATGAGCATCGGACCATACCCAGTGACACCAAGTGGTCAGACCATGAAAGATTTCTGACATGTGTGGAACCAAAGTATGGTGGATCACTCACAAGCCCATCGTGGCACTCAGGTCAAAGAACCACGAATACTACTCAACTCGAAAGATCCTCCATTGACGGCTTTATGGGATGTCTATTGGAGATCTTTGTGAGTCTGTTCAGTATTCAGTCCTTACTGAATACCTGTATTTCTATACGGCATTGACAGACCTGTTAAGACTAACCATCTGGACCATCCAGATATAAACATACACCAATCTATATTTGTTAAGACTAACCATCTGGACCATCCAGATATAGACATACACCAATCTATATATTTGTTAAGGTATTCACTGACAGACCTGCATCAGTGAAGATAGATCAGGAACATAATATTTAAGAACATATTTGCATAATGACATTTCCTAGCACTATTTGCAACTCTTTGCAATTATGTTATTACTAATACATTCTTAGGTCTTTGTCCCATTTCAGACAAGGCTCTAACTCTTTAGATATCACTGACTCTTATAACCTGGTAACTCTTATCAGTGCCAACTCTTAGCATTTATAACTCTCACCGTTGGTAATTCTTAGCGCTGATTTAAACTCATTTAGACCAGATCTGAACTCTTTCAAATCGTACAATGTCTGAAACATTACAAGTATCTTACCATATATAAATATAATTTGCGATTTATTGAAATAATAACACTAGTATAAATATGAAACAAATATTCATACATAATGGGATGGCACGTAAGCACAAATCCCAACACATATGGCACAACCTAAATTTTTTTAAAAAACATTTAAAGCAATTTTATTTTGATTTAAAATTAAATTTATATTATTAATTAATATTGTGTTATGAATATAATTTTAGTTGTTGTTATTTTAAATTTGTTTAAATTATTAAATAAAAAATAGTTATTAATATATTTTATTTATTTAATTATTAATGTATTAATAATATATTTTTTTAAAATTTCAATTAAATTTATTTTCATTTGAAATCAAATCAATTTTAGTTATTAATTAAATTATTGAGTTAATATATTTAATATTATTAGTTAAAGTATGGTCCTTAAACCCTAAACCCATAATTTTTAACCCTAAAACATAAACCTTAAACTTTTGATCCTTAACCCTAAACTGCATACTTTATAAATCATAAACTCTAAACATTTAACTGCGTACCCTATCAACCTTAAATCCTAAGACCTACATCTTCAATACTAAACCCTAAATTCTAAACTGCATACTCTATAAATCATAAACCCTAAACCCTAAACTCTAAACCTTTAATTATATACCCCATAAACTATGAACATTAAATCCTAAACCTTTAACTATATGCCCTATAAACTATGAACTTTAAATCCTAAACTCATATTTTTTGCAATATGTTAAAATAAATTTGTATAGATAATTTGTAAGTATGTAGGCCTTTAATGGTCTCTTTAGGTCAAGATTTGATGTATATGAAGTCAGTAATGAGATTAATTATAACAAATGATGGTTTTTTAAATTCATTAAAAAAGAAAATAAAGGGAAAAAATAATGAGATTAGCTACTGATATATCCTTTTTATGAATGATTTCTAAATTAATCTTTTTTATGATATTCTTTACATTGATGCTATCTAAAAATGACTTTAATACAACATTCAATGTTGCATCTTCTATAGGAGCGTCGAACGACCCTAAAATATTTTTGAGAATTTTTCTCTATTGGCTTGGAAAAGGAAATTCTAATTTACTACATGAATTTTTATTTAAGGGTTATGTATGGAACAAGCCTTTATTGAGAAGCATAATCTATATATTAGAAAATGGACCAATTAGAAGAAATCTCATGGATTGCCAAGTTGAAAATTCTAGTTAGTTCTTTGGACTATTTTAACTAGATAGTTACAAATGAACCAATTACATACTTAGTTTCCAACTAATGACAAATTAGTAATTTAAAATAAGTTGAGGGGCAAAATGGTTAATTGATGGATAACTATATATATGTTGGAAGTGTGTAGATTTTTCAAGAGAACAAAAAGCAAACACTTAGAGCAAAAAAGATAGCAAATTCGAGTTAGAAGAGTGGTGCTGCTACAGTGACCTTTCAAGTTGTTTTTCATGATTTTCCATGCTTAATCAAGCCAAAATAAGGTTACATACCAATTCCTAAGCTCAATTGAAGCCTCCATTAATGGAAATTCAAGAAAATGAGGTAAGAAAAGTATTATTTTGTGAGATTTATAAGTGAGCTTTTGCGATTGTTTTAATTGATGTTCTTGTGTGTATTCTTGGTTTAGATTGAGTTGAATTATAGTGTGGAGCTTGAAGGAGTCATCAATTTGAAGAAATTGGCAAGGTAAGAATTAGAGTTTTTAGTGATTTGAACATAGAGACTTCAATTGGTTGTAATTAGGGCATTATAATGAAATTGGCTTGATTTTGTGGTAATTGGAACAAGAAATTGAGAAAAGAAATGTGTTGGAACATAGGATGAAATTCTGCCACTTTAGGGAAGTTAGGGATTGAGTGGTGTTTTGATTGAGTTGTTGTGTGTAAATGGTGCCTTATGTATGTGGAATGTATATGGTTGATGGAAAAACCAAAAATGAAGAAAATGGGACATAATTGTCCATTTTGAAAAGGTGAAGGGCAATTATGTCCAACCAAGTTATAAGCATTTAATAATGTTTAAGGCACAGGGTGGTGAGTTAGATTAGAATAAATGACTCTAAAAATGAAAATCGAAAAGTAGTATGCATTCGGGCTTTGTATGTCGATTAGGGCATTTAGTAGTAAATGAGATTCTAGCATTCGATTTAGTTTTAAACGTCATTTATGGCGCGTAGGTGAAGAAAACCAAGAGCGGTAACGAGAGCAGAAATCTGGAGCGAAATTGAGCGCGGAGCAGTTATGAGTGAAAATCTGTCTTTTCTGTTATCTTTCGTTTATTATGTTTCCGCATAATGAAAATGTATGTTTTATGAGCTTTCAATGCATAAACATAATTTATGATCTTGATATATATCCATAGATATGCATTTACATGTTCAGTTTAAGAAATAATTTTAAAATTTCTGCATTCATTTTAAAGGCCATTGGTACCCTCAGATTATAGTGGTGGTGATTATATTAGACCCGGCCGGTATATCCCATGCCCATGGGCAGGTCATGGGGTGTGTCACTAACTCCAAGAAGTCGGGATGTCGAGTCATGTGAGTCGCTCTATGTGTACAGGGTATTGTCTCGCTATATGTATGCGATGTAGGATTCTGCTGCATATCTAGTGAGATGTCTTGATATGTCACTATGGGTGCTACTAGTTAAGGTGCCCCGTGACCTACTCATGTGTGCGGTACTAGCTGAGTCGCTGCATGAGTATAGAGCTTTAGGGTTACCATTGGTACAGTTTAGAAAGAAAATGGCTGAGCGAGGACTTTACTAGTTTTTGATTTACTGATAGCATTTATTCATTTATATGCACACGATAGTTATTGTGTTATACAGATTTTGGATATTGTTTTTCAAAGATGTAGATAAAACCCGCTCGGTAAGATTTCATCAGCATATGATATTAGAAACTGTTTTACAGCTTTACATCAGTTTTAGAAGCATGATTTATGCATGTACTTAGAATTTACTATCTATGCATAATGTTATTTTATTTGAAATCTTAATTGCATTCACTGAGGTCCTTTAACTCACGCGTTTTGTGTTTTATGTTTTCTAAACCCCCTTCCCAGGTGCAAGTATCGGTACGCCAGCTGCTGATTCTCCTATTGCTGAGTAGTGGGCCAAATCTGAAGATTATTTTTGTATATATAAATGTGCTAAATAGCACCCTTTGCTTTCTGCATAGTAGTTGTTAGCATGTATATTTGTATGTATGTTTTGAACCAACAAGAAGAGATTTCGATATTATGATGATCATTTTTACTTTTTATGAGTATGTTCATTTTGTGATTTAAATGAAACTATTTAGTTGTGTTGGATTTGGTTTGGAAAAGACCGGAGGTCCAAATTAGTAGTATTGAGAAGTATTTGAAATAGAAGTGAAATTTCTTTGTAGGTTTTATATGGATTTTTTGAAAAATATAGGAAACTCTGCCCGTTTGTTTTTAAAAATTAAGAGTTCATTTTTATGTATATTACAAGATTTTCTCAGTAATAGCAAGAACTAAAAAGGGGTTCACTTCGCGGAATTTCTCATCTTGCCCAGTTCTATTCTGAGAAATTTTTGTCGAGGTGCCCAGCAAGACCGCTAGAATCTACTGTAAATGGTCTCGAGTTGAATTCTGTCAAAAGGTGTTACCAATTAGGCAAGCACCCTAGGCGCTTCTTTTTAAAATGATTTTACTATTCCTAAATTCTTGGCATTTATTGTAGTACAGTTTGCTGAGATATGATATTCTTTTGATAGAATTTATTTTTGGCTATAAATTAATTTTAATGACAAAATCTTAATTTGTTTATAATAGTTAGCACGCTAAGATAGAAAATTCCCGCTCAACTATTGGTATTTAGGAGTTGGCACGGTTCAATGTAAATATAATTTGATTAGTTCAATTTGTTTTTCTATTTCTGATTCTTTTTATGTCCACCCATAAATGCAGTTAGAATTAAAATAAAATTTTAAATATTATAAATTTAATTAGATTTGATTTGAAAACAACAACAACAACAACAATAATAATAAATATATTTATAACAACAATAACAATAACAATAAAGTGTAAATGGATTTATAATTATAATTATAAGTACAATTAAATCCTACTAGTGATTAGAATTTTAACTTTTAAACACCTAGATATTGGAAACTTGAAGTAAAAACAAAATGGTTTTACCATTTAGTATGGTTCTTTAGAATTGTAATTTATTATACCATAATTTGATAATAATTAGAAATAGAGTGAAATTAGAGTTTATCAAACAGTTTAAATAGATTATTAAAGAATAAGTAATATTTATACTCTCATAATATTCTCCTAATATTCTTGTCATATATATTATTATTAATGTAAAATTATTCTTTGTTTTTACTTTTTTATGTTTCTTATTTTATATCTGTCCTAAGCATATATATAAAGGTCATCTCTCTATATTATTTTACAAAGTGAAATATACATTTACTTGTATTCCCAATGGCATAAAGAGTCTCTTTCTCAACTGATCTACGACCACTCTACTGTTTGTTCTGTCTGTTGGTAGTGGTTTCATAGAATTTCTAGACTCATTTTTCATCCTATTTGAAATGATTGAAAAGATTAGACTCATTGCTCCAGCCTAGCACGAGCCTCAAACAGAGCAGAGCTCGCCCGTAGCAATAGTAGCAGTATAGGAAGCATTTAATCCAATTGACACAAATGTGGCATTATGTATCAAAGCCTAAATTAAAGTCTTTTCACTGTCTCTCTGCTTAATCGGAGACTTGTCAGAATTTTTTTAAAAACTCGTGAAAAGTGTTAGGGTTAAAGCTTACGTGCTATCACTGAATGTACATATACTTAATTATTTATACAAGTGTACATTCTCATTAAATTGCTAATGCCTACTTCTATTATACTATGCAATGTAGCATTACAAACAATGTATGATATGCAAGAGTTCAGATTTGATCTAAAAGAGTTTAGATAAGAGTTCATAATTGGCCACACTGAGAGATATAAATGTTAAATGTTAGCACAACTAATTGTCAGCTGATTATAATACTCAGCGAAGATCCAAGAGTTGGAGCCTTGTCTGTAATGGGACATAGACTTGAAAATATAGTAGGAACTGCATAGTTACAACAATTGCAATCAGGTGCTAGGAAATGTCAGTTGCGCAAGTATGTTCTCGAATACTGTCACTAATCTATTTCTGCCAATGCAAGTCTATCGGTGGATAACTTTATATAGATCAACATATGTTGGATCTATAGGGTATAGATGGTCGTTCCTAGTCGACTGTAAGCCTGGAGTTCCTATTGACATATGGGTATCCAGTTAGGACTTGATATAAGACGGACTCACGAGGGCCTCCGATAGATACCCTACGTAGGCTATCAATAAAGGGTCCTCTTGAGTTGAGTAGTATACGTGATCCTTTAACTTGAGTGTCATGATGGGCTTGTAAGTAATCCACCATACTTTAGTTCCACGCATGTCATAAACCTTTTATTGTGTGACCACTGGGTGTCGTTGGGTATGGTCCGATACTTATAGAATCTGGTGTGTACAAATATAGGATCCGTCAACTCGCATAGGGAATTAGATATCCAGATGCTTGGAGACTGTATCTCTGAAAATCTTGTGGCCACAAGCATTAATCCTGAGAAAGAGTTTCTGCCAGAGTGTAACAATATGGCAAAAGAGTTTGCACATATTGTTCAGTGAGATACAAGTCTGGGGATATGCTATGAATGAGCACATGGGATTTGATGGTGATAATATATATCCCTAAACATCCAGGATATCATGACGGAAAGACTATACGTATGTGTTGTAACCTTAACTTGTATGGTTTAACACACTGATTTGTAATGTCCGTGATGTATGCATGGGGCAATGTTCACAGACTCATAGAATTGTTTCATTTGATGAATCGGGCATAGACCTAAAGAGTCCCGCGATATAGAGTGTATTCACAGTGCTTTAGGGCAGCGTACTAGTTTAAATTATTTAATCCAGTAATATCCAGCACTACTACGGGAATGTGTGCATGTTTGTATTTAAACGTTAAATATAATAATTAGTCAATAATTTTTATTTACTAATTGTATAATGACACGTGGCATATTGTGAACCCTCGGTTGAGTTTACCCAAGTGTGGAATTTAGTATGACCTACTAGGGGTAGACTTGATAACTATTTATGAGGGGTAAAATAATCATTTCACACAATAATTATTTAATTATTAAATAATAATAATATCTCATTATAATATATTATTATATTATATAATATTATCATATTATATAATGCAATATAGTTGTCATCCTTTTTCTTATATTATATTATTATTTATTATAATAATATTATTTTATCCAAAAAGTGGCCAAGTGTTTATTTTTATAATATATAATATTATTATTACTTATATATATATTGAGATGTTATGTGTGAAATAGGGTGGGAACGAATATGAATGAAAGTGAACGAATATGAAGAACTTCATTTTCAATTTTGGTCCTTTGCCTTTGACACAAAAATAGTTTGTTTTAAAATGGTAGCCATGCAATTTGGTGAAGAAATTAAGAGATTTGATCTCTTGTGAATTGGTGTCAAATGTTGAAATCAGTTTATAAATTATATTCATTATTGGCTACCAGTTACAGCAACATATAAATTTTTTTTTATTGATCAAAGGAAAAATAAATTCAAAAGATTTAAGAGTTAAACCCAGTGTTAGATATAGAGTTGTTGTTCTAGCTGATTAAGCCCACTGAGTTGGTGACTAGAACTGCCAATAAGTTGGTCTCCGGGTGGACTCTTAAGATACACGTGTATAACGTTATATGTTTCGGTGATTTCTCAATCCTTCAAATATATTAATATGATTAATATAATATCCATTATGTTTATTGTATGATTTAATTATTTTATAGCGTTAAATATGTATGAGATACGTATTTTATACAATAAATACTATTCCATATGCATACACCCACGTATATTAAATCCCCGATAAAAATGATATCAGAGCCAGATACGTGATATTTTGGTCTTTTTAAAGTGAATTGATGTAGAAGACCCAGTGTAAATAACACGTTTCAAGTGTTGGAATGGGTATGCCAAAGGGGAATGCATTGGGCGCCGCAGTGCCATAAGGCTAGCGCTGCGGCATTGGAGGTTTTATCTTTAGCGCCACAATGGTAGAGACCTAGCGCCGCTGCGTTGGTAGTTTTTTCTCCCAACGCTGCAGTACTGGGAGTTCAACCTCCCAACACTGCAGTACTGGTAATTCACACTATGGCGTGGGTACTGTTTACTTGAATAATAACAAATGAACAATATTTGTATTGTTCACAGGTACAGTAATTTTGAATATTATTTTGAACAATGTTACAAAATTAATTTTGCATGTGTAGGTTTATGAGATATAGTGATAAAGTTATTTGTCTACATTATAAATCGAAGTTTATGAGGTGCAGTGATAAGAGTTATCGGTCTGTATTATGAACCAGGATTAATTTTTGTGTTGGTAACCATAATGGGAGCACTACTAAGGGGGTTAGTTGTGTTTGCATAGAAAAATTGATTAATTGAGAATCATCTTCCCTCGTGAGTTGGAGACCTTGAATATTTGAGAAAAATCCTTCTTAATCAGATTAAAGAATATTACATTATGAGATAATATTTTATTTTGATCTATCTTGTCAATACGGTGTTAGACGAGTAACGTCGGTCTTTTCTCAATATTGCTACAGCGTGAGAGACTTGGTCAGTTGGACTTGGACTATACTGGTTAAACATGAGATAAGGCAAATATATGTGAACGTAATGCCCAATATTGCTACAACGTGATGGTAGTATCAATAACATATATTTGATTATTAATAAGTTAATCTGGAATACACTTACCTAATATTGCTACAGCACGAGAATAAGGTGTATTCAGGATCAAGTGGTAAGAGTCGCATGAGATGCAATTTACAAATGTTGTCTACCTGTAGGGTTTACAAAGTGCAATATTTCTATAGCGTGAGGCTCGAGTAAATTTTAATAGGTCTACTTCCCACTGTATAGTTTAAAAGAGTTTAAACTATCGTCTTCCAGTTCGAGAGTTTATCGGGATTATGTAAAGCGGTGAGAGGGTGTTTTAAATTAAAATATGTATAATTGTTATACCTATAATTTAAAACATTTCATTAGCGATATAATGACTATTCCGCTTACATCTCCTATTATTTTGGCATGTCAAGTATAATGGCCACTATGAATCAGATGGTGTGTATAGTTGATGTAGTCTAACTCAAGGGTACTAGGAATTACTCTGACTGCCAGATGAATCTCAAAAATATTTTAGATTCAGAAAATCTTGAATTTATTGTTGATCAAAGTTTGTCGTAAGGTATTTCTGATAATACCTCTCTAGAGGATATAAATATAGAGAGGGTGTGACTCTTTTTGTTTAGGGTGCTTTATATTTTACTCCAAGTATATCTGATGAGACCAGGTGTATGAGAAGAAGAAGATGAGGCATATACCTAAGATAAATTCTCAAAGGCAATATTTATCCAAAGATCAATAAGAGAGCAATGTAGATGGAAAGTGTTTCCATTACAGTAAGGTTGGGTATTGGAAATCCCACTACCTTAAAAGCCTTATAATTATAAATAAGACTCTCATATGTTTGTGTTTGACAGACATAAACATTTCTATAGTACATGATGCCAGTTTAAGCTGGGTATGAGATATTGTACGTCCCTCTCATATCTGCAATATAGTGCAGGGATTGAGAGATATTAGAATGCAACAGCTTGTAGAAGTAAGGTTAAGAGCAGAAAATGGTGATTTCTTGCAGGTTCAATTTGTTGGAAAACTTGACTTACTTCTCATATGCAATACAATAGTTGTATTGCATAATGGGTATGATATCCAAAACATTATTTGACATATTGTGTCCCTTCCTATACTTTATTGTGAAGGATATCATATGAATATTAGGAATAGTTCCTTATGTTCATATGATGTGAATGATATTTTATTAGCTAAATGTCAATTAATAAATGGACATAATATACAATTAGAAATGTCAGTAGATCAAAATCTTTAAATAATACAAAATGTATAATGCATTCACAGAGATCGAGGTAGTTAGTACATTAACAGCAAATTTTCTGTTTGTTTAAAGAAGAATGAGATTCTCACTCACTATAGTCCTTCGGGTACTCCACAACATAATAATGTTTCAGAGTAGAGGAACCAGACTTTATTAGATATGGTCCAATCGATAATGAGTGTTACCGATCTATATTTGTGAGAATCTGCTCCAAATACTGCACCTTATTAAGCAGAGTTCCATCAGAAACCTGTTCCTTCCATTCCGTATGAGATGCAAAAAAGGAAGAAAGCCGTATCTTAAATATGCTATTACTTGGGGCTGTCCTGCTGATGTAAGAGTTATGCAACAAGGTATCTTATTTTGTAAGAGTTATTCAATAGAATATAGCACCTAAAGGGTAAAAGTATAGGTTCATTAAGTATCCTGTGGATTCAATAGGATACTAATTTTGTGATTCTGAGAAGCGAAGTGTGGTCGTTTCTCAATTTACCACCATTCCAGAGAAAGAGTTTCTCATGGATCGTAGGAATCATAGAAAGATTGAACTTGGTGAAGTCAATCTAGAAATCAATGAACCAAGGATAGGAACTCAGGCTCAATTAAGCAATGACCTTTTGGCACAATTCTCCAGTAGGTTAAAAAGGATGTCTAGGTCATCTATTAAGTATGTTTGATGCCTGTAGGTGAACTTGGAGTTTTCTTGGTAGAAGAAAACAATCCTTTGACCTATAAGGAGATGATGTTATACATCGATTCAGGATGCTATAAGAAGCTATAGAAACAAAAATTGACTCTATGTATTAGAATCAAGTCTGGGAATTGGTTAAGCTACCTGTAGGAATTGATCTCATTGGTTGTAAAATGTTTACAAGAGCTAGTGGGAGCCAGATGGAAGATTGAGACCTTCTAGGCCCTATATTAGTTATAAAAAGGTAATCTTCAGTGATCTGAGATTAAGGAAGAGGAAACCTTTGGACCAGTATTAATGCTAAAGTTGATAAGAATTTTATTGGCTCTTACTATATATTATGACTTTGAGATTTGGAAGATGGATGTAAAGATGGCATTCCTGAATAGATACTTCAAGTAAGATATATTCATGGAATAGCCTAAAAGTTTTACATCCAGTTAGACTTTCGGTCTAGTGTGCAGGCTGAAGAAGTCCATTTATATGCTTAAATAAGCCTCCTGAAGCTGAAATCATTATTTTGATGAGATAATCAGATTATCTGGTTTCATAAAAAATGAGGACAAAGCTTGTGTGCATGAAAGGTCAGTGGGAGTATGATAGTCTTCTTGATGCTCTTTGTTAATGACATACTAGTCATTAGGAATGATGTTGGTATGTTTTAGTTGATCAAAACATAACTCGTAAGAATTTCTCCATGAAGAATTTTGGAAAGGCTTCCGATATACCAGGTATAAAGCTTTATAGAGATAGAGATAGGAAGCTAATAGGATTTTCCCAAATCATTTCACATCAATAACGTCTTGAAAAAGTACAATTTTGTTAATTGTTAGATAGTTAACATATCTTTTAGACTTTGTGTCTATCTTTCGAGGAGTGTGTCTCTTCAAATGAAAGATGAGAGAGTTAGAGTGTCTGACACACCAGAAACATTAGCTCTTGAGAGCTTGATGTATGTTATGATGTGTTTGGCTATAAGAGTTATAAGCCAATTTCAGTGTAATTCAGGTGACTTCCATTTGATGGTAGTAAAACATATCCTGAGATACCTTGAGGGTACAAATGATATGTTTCTCAAATATGAAGAAAGTGAATTAGAAGTGAGAAGATGCACAGAATTAGACTTTTTGTTTAACCTAGATAATAGAAAGTCTAGATCTGGGTATGTTCTAATTCTCTTTGATACTAGGTGAGTTGAAATTGCACCAAACTAGGATTCACTGCTGATTTATTTTAGGCGCAGCGAAAAAGGCAATGTAGATTCGTAGGTTTATCACTAGGCTTGGAAGAGTTCTAACACAGATGGACCTTATCCTATAGTTTTGCGACAAACCTAAGCTGTTGTATAGACTAAGGTGCCAAGAGGACACTAGTACTTTAACTATGTTGAAAGAAGTCTCACATGACTAGAGGGATCTTGGCTTAGGTAGATGTGATTATTTGTAGAAGTGTTCTATAAATAATTTAGCAGACCCATTTTCTAAGGTCATAACTCCAAAAGTGTTTATGAAACACGTAGAGTCGATGTGTATAAGATACCATCAGGAAACGCACTAGAGTAAGTGAGAGATTGTTAACGTTAGTGCTTACGTGCTATGCCTGAATATACATATACTTAATTATTTATACAAGTGCACATTCTCATTAAATTGGTAATGCCTACTTATATGGTAGTATGCAATGTAACATTATAAACATTGTATGATCTGAATGAGTTCAGATCTGATCTAAAGAAGTTTAGATAAGGGTCCACAGTTGGCCACGCTAAGAGATATAAATGCTAAATGTTAGCATAACTAATTATTAGCTAATTATAATACTCAGCGAAGATCCAAGAGTTGGAGCCTTATCTGTAATGGGACATAGACCTGAGAATATACTAGTAACTGCATAGTTGTAATTAGGTGCCAGAAAATGTAAGTTGCGCAAGTATGTTCTCAAATATTGTCCCTAATCTTTTTCTGCCGATACGGGTCTATCGGTGGATATCTTTATATAGATCAATATACGTCGTATCTATAGAATATAGATGGTCGTTCCTAGTAGACTATAAGCTTGGAGCTCATATTGACATATGGATATCTAGTTAGGATTGGATATGGGACGGACTCACGAGGGCCTCCGATAGACACCTTATATAAGCCGTCAATGGAAGGTCCTCTCTAGTTGAGTAGTATACATGGTCTTTTGACCTGAGTGCCACAGTGGGCTTGTAAGTGATCCATCATACTTTGGTTCCACATATGTCACAGACCTTTGGGATCCGTCAACTCACATAAGGAATTAGATATTTAGATGCTTCGAGATTGTATCTCAAAAAGTCTTCTAGCCACAAGCATTAATCTCGAAAAAAGAGTTTCCACTAGGGTATAACAATATGGCAAAGGTGTTTGCACATATTGTTCAGTGAGATAAAAGTCTGGGGATATGACATGGATAAGCACATGATGATTTGACGGTGATAATCTATATCTCTGTACATCCAGGATATCATGACGGAAGGACTATACGTATGCGTTGTAACCTCAACTTGTATGGTTCAACACATAGATTTGTAATGTCTGTGACGTGTGCGTAGGGCAATGTTCACGGACTCATCGAATAGTTTCATTTGACAGATTGAGTATGGACCTAGGGAGTCCTGCGATATAGAGTGTACATGTTGTAGACTGTGGCAGCGTACTAGATTAAATTGTTTAATCCAGTAATATCCAGCACTACCACGGGAATGAGTGCATGTTTGTATTTAAGCGTTAAATATAACAATTAGTCAGTAATTATTATTTACTAATTGTATAATGACATGTGGCGTATTGTAAACCCTCGATTGAGTTTATCCAAGTGTGGGATTTAGTGGGATCCATTAGAGATAGACTTAATAACTATTCATAAGAGGTAAAATGGTCATTTCACATAATAATTATTTAATTGTTAAATAATCATAATTTTTAATTATAATATATTATTATATTATAAAATATTATTATATTATGGAATGCAGTTGTCATCCTTTTTTATATTATATTATTATTTATTATAATAATATTATTTTATCTAAGTGTTTATTTTTATAATATATAATATTATTATTACTTATATATATATATATATATTGCAATGTTGTGTTTGAAATGGGGTGGGAAGAAAATGAAGAATTGGTTCATTTTCAATTTCGGTCATTTGCCTTTGAAACAAAAATAGTTTATTTCAAAATGGTAGCCATGCAATTTGGTGAAGAAATTAAGAGATTTGATCTCTTGTAAATTAGTTTCAAATATTGAAATTAGTTTATAAATTATATTCATTATTAGTTACCAGTTATAACAACACAAGAATTTATTTTATTGATTAAAGAGTTGATCAAAGGAAAATAAATTAAAAGGGTTTAAGAGTTAAATCTAGTGTTAGATATAGAGCTGTTGTTCTAGCTTATCAATCCCAGTGCTGGATATGTATTTATTTATATTATATATTTTATTTAATTTGACTACATTAGTTAATTATATTATTTATTTAATTTTTTTTAGTAATTATTACATGTGGTCTAACTAATTTTTTTAATTTAAAATTTTATTTATTACCTTTTTAATTAAATAATATGGTTAAATTAAATAATTAAAAAATAATATAACTAAATGAAAAATATATTTTTTATAAACAAAAACAAATTTAATTTTGCACAAATATAATTTTAATTTTAAATAAATAACATAAATTAATCATGCTATACATAACAAAATTTAAATTAATCTTTATAAAATAAAATTAGAAAATAAAATAATCAATTACTATAACAAATACAGTTCACTGTATTGGATGCCGCTGAAATAGAAAAAATGGTATTTTTGTCCACTTTTAGATAATTTAGCTACAAAAGTTAAAAATATTTTAAATTGGCTAAATAAGAAAATAACCCCAATATATTTGCTATTTATAAAAATTTCCCAAAGGTTAAAGAAGAGTAGAAGTAAACACAAAGCTTTACTTGTACTACATTAACTTTTATGAGCCTTGACATTACTAATAACATAAATATCAAGAAAAAAAAACATGTACAAGAATAAATAATTAGTAATAATTTAAGATTTACAATTACTAATACGTAATAGATTAGATTTGGACTAACATCTAGTAATGTGTGTGAACAAATTATAGATGAGCATTACTATGTCATTGCTACAAATTACAAAAGAATTATACTAAGTTTCAGTCACATCAAAAGACACTTGACATCCTCCAAATAAGATCTCTCGTGAGGATTGGGAGTATTATGCAATATTGATCTAAGAAAAAGTATTAGGTATTAGTTTGACGTTTTATCGGTTTTATTTTAATTGTATTGATATTTTAATTGACTACTATGATGATGGAAAGTTTGATGTCAATGATGTGTAATTATTAGTGGGACATGAGATTCTAATACTATTCTTGTGTGTTATGGATATCATGAAGTATTTTTATGTATTGCAGAGTGTTTATATATAAAGTATAAGGAAAATGTTATAGAAATTTTGGTGATTGATTTTATTTTTATGAATTTATTGAATATTGTCATTTTCTTTTATTTATATATAAAAACAAAATTTTAATATTTTTTATTTTAGGTAGGTGTAAATCATATAATTATCATGGTGGATATAAATAATTTTGTGAATCTAAATCATTTGTTTTTAACTTTCAATAATTTCTTAAGCTCTTTCTCTAGAGGGTCTCTCTAGAGTGGAAACTTAAATAAAAGTATCTTAAGTCTTAATAACTAAAGTATTCACTTCTATGTGAGTGTAGTAGCAGTTGTAGCAAGAGTAGGTGAAGGTTGGTGGAGATTGATTAAATGTAGTTATGGATACGAAAAATCTAATAAAGTTGTGTAGTTCCATGAGAATCTCTAAGAAGGAGAGCAAAGTCTTCAAAATTTCAGGCAAAATGAAGGAGACTGGAGAGTATTATCCAAGAGATCAGTCAACAGAGAAGCCTTCAAGATGACAATGCAGCAAATATGGCAATTGGTAGAAAAAGTGTAATTGATAGTTTGGGTAGCAACAAATTAATATGCTACTTCGATGCAGAGGAGGACAGAGGACAGAAGGAATGCGGTAGCGTCAGAACCATGGAACTTTAATAAGTCCCTTATTGTACTCATAGAGGTTCTAGGATTAGGAGAGGTAAGCAAGCTGAAATTCCAATATACTTTATTTTGGATGCAAGTTCATAATATCCCAGTTTCATGTATGTATAGGAGAATGGCTCGAGCTATGGAAAATAAAATTTGTAAGGTTAAATAAATAAAACTAGATAAATGAGGCGGTTGTATAAGGAAATATATCAGAATTAGAGTTAGGATTGATATCACAAAACCTTTACAAAGGTTTATGAAAGTAGTCAAGCATGGGTCATAGGAAGCAGCCATTACGCATATACTATATAGAAGTTACTTGAATTTTGTTATAGGTTTGAATGTATAGGACACAGTTATAAAGAATGTATGGAGCTTAAAGGGAATCAACAGGGAAAATGAGGATGAATTGGAGTTTGCATTTTGGCTATGGATGCAAGTAGGCAACATAGGTGAGAAACAAAGGCAAAAACAAGTAGAAGTTAAAAAAAAAAGTGCATAAGGAAGCTATGGTATAGAATCTTGAACTAGGCAGAAGTAACATTAGCCAAGGAAATAAAATGCATAGTCTAAATAAGCTAGAAAATCCCAGTAGAGAAGATGACTTATCAGGTCAGGATACCCAGAGTAAGAACCTGAACCCGATTACAGAAAATGGGTTAAATATAGAATATACAGTAGGCCCTAACGAAAATGGGGGATCTCTTAAAAACATTAATAAGATGGGATGGGAAATATGACGGTAAACCCTGATGTAGGAGACCTAGATAGCTATGACAAAAGCTCTAAGGAAAAAGATCACTCTTAGCTTTTTTGAAAGAGGGTAGCAAGGGGCTGGAAAATTGACTATCAAATTTGAAAATTTTGGCACTAAAGAAATTTAGTAAGAGAAACTCATTTCTGTGGATCAATTAGGACAGCCTCTAAAGGCCCAAAATACAGTATCTTAAAAGCCCAAAAGCTTAAGACCCAAATAAAAGAGAAAAAAGTTGAAGCATTTAACATAGGAAACAGTTATGGGATAGCCCAAAATACTAGGACCTAGGTTGGGTAAAAGACTTGAGCCTGAATTAGAAGAATCCATTGTAGTGTTAAGCCCAAAGAAGAAGAGAATTAGAAATGACAATGGCGGGAACCTAACAGCCATAACAAACTTTTCAAAAGTTCCACCATAAAGGAAACCAAAACTGATCCCAACGATGGAGACCATTAACCAGCCCTAATGAGAATTATAAAGATCCTCAACTAGAATGTCTGAGGATTTGGGTGTCTTCGAACATTCAAAAGTCTTTGCAATACTCTCTAAACCAATAAGCCTGAAGTATTTTTCCTTTATGAAACTAAGTTACTGGAAAAGTCATTGAGCAATGCAACAACAGAGTTAAAATTTAGTAGTTGTTTTGCAGTAGATAGAGAAAGCTTAGGTGGAGGAATGGCTTTGCTCTAGAATAATAATGTCAATGTGTGGGTTTCATCATTTAGCCAATATTATATAGATGTTGTAGTTAAGAAGGGTGTCAAAAAATTTAAGATATACTAGGGTTAATGGTTGCAGGACTCTAATAAATAAAATGCGTACTTTGGATATTCTCAAAAAGCTTGTAGCTCTATCCCCTCCCTTGGATTTACAGTGGTGATTTCAAAAAAATCATGAAGCTGGATGAAAAATGGAGGATCACCAAAGGATGCTAAGAAAATTAAAGACTTCAGAGAGATGCGGTCAGAGTGTGTAACCTACAAGACATAGGATGGTTAGGGTACCCATTTTATCTGGTTCAATAGAAGGGTTGGTTATCACTTCATTAAAGATTTGATAGATTTTTTACCTTTGATTCTTAAAGTAGTTTATATGGTAGATTTCAAGTGACTCACCTTATGGTAATAGGATCAGATCATTGTCCCATCTTGATGGAAGCTAAAGAAGTCCAAAAATCGATTATAAGAAGTAGTAATCCTGAATCTAGATTCCAATATAAAGACTTGTGGGACACTCATAAAGATTACAAAAAGATTGTTAGTAGTTATTAGGGAAAGAGTTCAAAAGATACTGTAAATATTATAGCTTCATTTATTAAAAATTTAAGATTTTTGAAAGCCAGCTTGAAGCAATAGAGCACACAGACTTTTAGGGGAAGGCATAAGAAGCTCAAGCAACTTAGAATTGACCTAAAACAAAAAAGAACATATTTTGGTCAAAATAGATCAAAATAAGAAATCGGGAATTTGAAAAGGAGTATTGATAAATTATTGCTAGAATAGGAGATTTATTATAAGCAGAGATCAAAAGCCACATGGCTCAAAGAATGGACATCAATATTAAGCTCTTCCATGCAATGGCTAGTAGCACCAAAAAAGGGAATCAAATCAAAGGCCTTTCTAGTTCTGATGGGCAATAGACTGAAGAAGCTTAGGATATCTAACAGATCCTTTGTGGTTATTTTGATGAACTGTTCACTTTATTTGCTCTCTCTAAGGTATAAATCAACAAAAAAAACTCACAGTTTGAATGCTCGGGTCACTAAGGAGATGAACTATGAGTTATGCAATGCTTTCACCAATGAAGAAGTGATAAGAGCAGTATGGTAAAGATATCCTAGGAAGGCACCAAGGCCTGATGGAATCTCAGCAAAATTCTATTAGTCCTACTGGCACACTATGATGGAGAGCATAATCAACACTTGTATTCTTATTCTCAATAACCAAGGTGAAATCATATCATTTAACTATACTCTAATTGCTTTGATTCCTAAAACCTCTAATCTTCAGCAACCTAAAGACTTTAGGCCTATTAGTTTATGCAGTGTATGTTATAGATTTATAGCCAAAGCTATAAGTAATAGGCTTTAAAATATTTTTAATATATCATTTCCCTAGTCAGAGTACCTTCTTGCCTAATAAACTTATTAGAGAAAATACTATTCTTGGATATGAATGTTTGCATAAAATTAGGAATTAAAAATAAAGGAAAGTAAGGTCTTTAGCTCTGAAGATGATATTAGAAAAACCTATGATATACTAGAATGAAACGTCTTCTATAAGGTCATAGAAAGACTTAGATTTGCAGCCTTATGGGTAAGACTAATTATTAGATGTATTGCTTCTTCCTCTTCCCAAGTGTTGATTGACAAGGAAACTAAGGGATTCATTTAACCTCAAAGAGGTTTAAGGTAAGGGTGCCCTCTTTCCCTTTACTTGTTCCTTATTAGTGTTAAAGCTTTCTCCATTTTGATCATTCAAGTAAAAACTCAAAGCCTTATCCAAGTTATCAAGTTCAATAAATCCATTTTATTGACTCATCTGCTATTTATAAATGATGGTCTCATATGCATTAAGGCCAAATAATCAAGATGTAGTAGCCTCAAACAACTATTTAACCATTACTCTAGGGCCTCAAGGCAAGTTTTAATTATGAGTGTTCAAATGTATATAAGGTATATGATATTTGTAAATAGATGGTTAATATTATATAATAGCATAACTTAGGTAGCCTTCTATTTAGAATTAATAACTTTCTAATTAGGGTTGATATATAATCTTGTATTTTTATAAATGTTGAATACACAATAATTTCTTTTTCTCTCTATTAGTTCACATGGTATCAGAGCTAACTCTTGGCATCTAATTTATCTTTTTTTATATGACATCACCTGTTGTTCTCTGGCCACTATGCTTTCATCTTTTCGGTGGTCATGACCTTAGTTTTTGTAATCCTCGATGACTTGTCAGCAAAACCCGAAGAGATCATCGTCAAACCTTAACGAACGCGCTTTCATACACCATTAATCTCTCTGGCAACTTTGTCACCGATTTCTTTCTTCGACAACCATGCTGCATTCTCGCCGCCTCTAGTGACCCCAAACAAAGCCGACAATCTATTTTATGGCAGCTTAATGCTCATCAACCATTGAACGTACCTCTACGTGCCGTCGAGAGATCTCTCGACCACTAGACTCTAATTTGCTTCTTCGACGTGTGTAAACTCTCACCACCAGTGCCACTGTCTTTAGATGACAACAGTGAGCAAAACCTTACAGTCGTATCACCAAATCATTGTCATTGTCACCAAAAAATCACCATCGCTGTTGCCGTAAAATTACCGTCGCCAAAATCTTGTGTTATTTCTTATCTCTGATCTGTGGTTCAATATTAGTAATGAAAACTTCAAAACAAGTTTTGACTTTTCCTTGAATTCGATTCCCATTATTTCTACTAAAACAATGGTAGGAAGCATTTATTATACTTTATGGGCCACGACCATGGAATTATGGTGTATGATACAAGGTTTGGAGGATCATTTAACTACAAGGGTTATAGATTTAAAAGATAAAGATACAACTGAGTGAAAAAAGATTGATGTCTTACTTATAATCAGTTATAGAAAACAATCGACCCTCAAATGTATCTGATTTATAAAACCTATCGAACTTGTTTTGATATCTGGAATTAGGCTAAGTTGTTATAAATTAATAACATCTAGAGACTATATTTTGTTGTTTCTACTATTGTCAATTTAAAATAAAAGAGTATAAACATGTCACAATTCCTTGACCATATGGCCTCAATTATGGCTGAATTCAATTCACTCATAACTATTAGTAAGACTGCTATAGAAAACCTTGAACAGAAGGATAAATTGTTTATAGTTCTAACCCTAGCCTTTATTAGTCCTGAACTTTCACTGATTTGCGATCAGATCCTTGCTAATGTTGTTGTTCTCTCTATGGGTGATGTATTTGCTCGGATTCTTCCTGTTTCTGCACCAAGTCATGTTTTTAGATCATCTATAGTTGACTCTTCATTCTTGGTCTCTCAGTCACAGAGTTATTTTAAAGGAGAATAAGAAGATCGTAAGGAAAATGCCCCTAGTGTACTTATTGTCATCAATGGGGACATAACTGGGAAAAATGTTATGAGTTACGTGAACGACCTCCTCGGGCTACCAATCTTACTCAAACTGATCACTTTGAAGCCACGGATAACCAACTTTCATCCTTGATTATTACTAGTGTCGACTATGAAGACTATCTTAAATATTAAGCAGCTAAGCAATCTACCTCCTTTGTTGCTTCTATTGCCCATATTGGTAATTCAGTAACTTGCCTTACTCAGTTCTTATCTCTAAAACTATGGATCCTTAATTCTAATGCTTCAGATTATATTTATGGTAAACTTTGATTGCTTTCTCGTATTTCTGAGTTTGGATCATTACCATCTCTCACTTTAGCTAATGGGTCCAAAACCATTACTGAAGCAATTGGTTGAGCACATCTTCTACCTTCATTACCTTTAGACTCTATCCTCTATATTCTATATCATCATTTTAATCTTATATCTATCAATAAATTCACTCGTTCTTTAAACTGTGCCATCACTTTATTAATGACTCTGTTCTTATATAGGATCGCAGTACAGGATAGATGATTGGCACAGGACGTGAAACATAGGGGCTCTATCATTTAAGCCTTCCTTAATTGTTCGTCGTATGTACTGTCATTAAATCTCCATCACTCTTTCATAATCGTCTAGGACATCTAATTGTGTTAAAACTTTGAAAGATGGTTTCAAGTCTTTCTAGTTTATTGCTCTTCAATTGTGAGTCATGTTAACTTTAACAATACTCGTGTGGGTCATTTTTAAAGCATGTCAATAATCGAGCTTCGTCTCTATTTGAATTACTTCATTCAGATATTTGGGGTCTTAGTCAAGTTTTTTTATTTTAGCGTTTAAGTACTTTGTTACATTTATTAATGATTATTCATTGCATTGGTCATTTTTAATGAAAGATTGATCTGAATTATTTTCAATCTTTAAATCATTTTGTGCTGAAATTAAGATACAATTCTCTACTACTCTTTGTATATTATGTAGTGATAATGCACGTGAATATTTTTCTGCTCCCTTTACTAAATTCATGCCTTCTCGGGGAATTTTACATGATTCTTCTTATGTCTACACTCTACAACAAAATGGAATTACCAAGCGTAAGAATAGACACCTCAGTGAAACTGCCCACACTTTATTTATACATAATCATGTTCCTCTCTATTTTTAAGTTGGCAATGTTCTTACTGCTTTTTTTTTGATAAATTGAATGCCCTACTCAGTCTTACAATTAAAGTCCATCATTCTACTATATATCCTAATAAGCCATTGTATTCTTTTTTGCCACGTGTCTTTGGCTGCACATGCGTTATCCATCTCTTCTCTCTTGGTCAGAACAAGTTATTTGCTTGGTCTATCAAAAGTATTTTTCTTAGCTACTCACATCTTCAAAAAGGGTATATGTTGTTCTCCTAACACACATTGATATTTCCTTTCTATTGATGTCATATTGTTTTTAGTCTTCCCCTTTCTTTTCTTTCTCTTTTCCAAAAAATAAGTCAATCACGGAGGTTCCTTCAGTTCTTTACATTGCTTCTCCTCTTAAGTCAATCATTGAACTTATACCTGTCTTACAGTATCATCTTCATATTGAAGAATCTCCCCCTTCGGCTCGTGATAGTCTTGTTCTTTTTGATCCTGCATGTGATAACTATGAACGACTTCTAAGGCTCTCATTAACTCACTTCATGCTCTAGATTCTTCTTCTACTAAGGTCTTGCCTCCGGCTAACCCATTTTCAATTGCTGTTCATAAAGGTATACGATCCACTCATAACCTTCATCTTATATAAAATTGTATTAGTTATTATTGACTAACTTCACCATACTATACTTTTGTGTCTACTTTTTCTTTTATCTCTATTCTTACTACTCTTCATAGGGCTCTTTTGTATCCCATGTGGTGCCAAGTAATTGTTGAGTAAATGACTGCTTTGCACAATATTATTCCATAAGAATTAGTCTAGTTATTATTAGGACACTCCACAGTTGGTTGTCGATGGGTTTATATTGTCAAGGTTAGACCCAACGGTTAGGTTGATAGGTTGAAAGCAAAGTTGGTTGCCAAAAGGTATACAGAAGCTTATGGCCTAGATTATTATGAGACCTTTTCTCTTGTGGCTAAAATAATGTTTGCCTGATTATTTTTATCTATGGTTGTTGTTCCTCAATAGCCTTTGCACCTGTTAGATATTAAAAATGTATTTCCTCATGGTGCACTTTAGGAAGAAATCTATATAGAGCAACCACGTGGTTTTATTGCTCATTAAAAGTTTAGTTTGGTATATAAACTTCGTCTCTCTTTGTATGGTTTTAAACAGTCTCCTTGTAGCTGGTTTGGTCTTTTCAGTACTGTTATCCATCCATGATTTAAAGTGAGTTAGATCACCCTATTTTATATAAGCATACATTACAAGCCAATGCATATATTTAGTAGACTATATTGATGATATTATCATTACAAGAAATGATCAGGATGGTATTAAGCAATTGAAAAATCACATGTTCGATCATTTTCAAACTAATTATTTGGAATTGCTCAGTTATTTTTTTAGTATAGAAGTAGCTTAATCTAAATCTAGGATTGCTACCTCTCAAATAAAATATGCTTTGAAAATTTAACAAGAAACAGAGATGTTAGACTATACCTCTTGTAGATCCTAGGAAATATCACAAACTAGTTGGTAAGCTTAATTATCTCACAATCATACGACCTGATATTTCCTTTTTGGTTCGTATTATCAATTAGTTTCTACAGTCTTTATATAATAATCATTAAGATACAGATATTTAAATCTTACGATATATCAAGGGTGCACTAGGTAAAGGTTTGTTATATGAGAATAAGAATCATACACAGGTTGTTGGATACTTAAATGCTAATTGGGCAGGTTCTCCATCAGATAGACATTCTACGACCGAGTATTGTGTTCTTGTTAGAGGAAACCTTGTATCTTGGAAAATTAAGTGGCAAGATGTTATTGCCAAGTCAAGTGCAGAAATAGAATATCATGCCATAACTTTAGCAACATGTGACCTTATATGGTTGAAATAGTTGATCCAAAAATTAAAATTTGCAAACATATCATAGATGAAGTTACTTTTTTATATTCAAGCTACACTTCACATTTCATCCAATCTGATGTTTCATGAAAGGACTAAGCAAAGAAAATTTGATTTTTACTTTATTCGATGGAAGATTTTGTCTAGTAGTACTTCCACCAGTTATGTTAGCTAAAACAACCAACTAGCAGATATCTTTACTAAATCTCTCAGGGGTACTCAAATTGATTTTATTTATAACAAGCTTAGTGTATATAATTTATATGCTCTAACTTGAAAGGGGGGGAGTTGAAATGTATATATGGTATATGATATTTGTATTAAAATGGTTAATATTATAGAATAGGAAAACCTAGGTAGTTTTTCATTTAGAATTAATAACCTTTCAATTAGGTTGATAGCTTCTCCTAAATAATCTTGTACTTTCTTCAATGTTGAATACATAAGAATTATCTTTTCCTCTTTATTAGTTCACCATGAGAAATCCTCTCTCTTTGCAGTTTTAATATCCCTACAGCCCAAGCTCAAAACATCTAACAAGTTTAATTAAGAAGCGTTTCCATGTATAAAAGAAACTTAGGTCTGCCTTTAATGGTAGAGAGAAACAAAAGAATATTTTTCAATAAAATTAAGCTTCAAATATCCAGCAAGATAAATCAATAAAATAAGAAGCTTTTTTCTAGTGAGGGGAATGAGATTCTAATAAAGGTAGTTGCCCAAGCCATCCCTACTTTATGCTATGAGTGTCCTTAAACTCTCTTAGTTCTTGTTTGTTGATATTTACAAGATATTCAATAAATTTTGGTGGGGGTTTAGAGAAGATCAGGAAAAGAAGATTCATTAGGCTAATTAAGGGAAGATGTGTTAGAGGAAATCTTAAAGAGAAATGGGGTTCAGGGATTTGGTTTGCTTCAACTAAGCTTTGCTAACTAAAAAAGGTTGAAGACTTTTATAAGATCCAGAATCTTTGACAATTAAGGTGTTAAAAGTTAGATATTTTAGGGACAGGTTTTTTCTAGAGGCTGACTTTGGTAGTAATCCCTCCTTCATTTGAAGGGGTATCCTATAGAAGAGACAACTGTTGCAAGAAGGGTTCAATACTCAAACCATTATCTTCTATAACCCTTCTTGAACACTCAACAATAGACCTTCTTATTAATAACCAGAATGAGTGGAATTATAAGCTTATCAAGCAAAGCTTCCGAGCTATTAATGAGGAATGCATCCTTAAAGGCAGATAAACTTTACTAGCATTATGGAAAAAATAGGCAATTATACTATAAAAAATGGCTACTTCTTGGCCCTTCAGCAGAAGTCTATTGAAAAGCCTGAGTCTTCTGGTGGAGCTTCTAGCCTATAGAATAAGCTTTGGAACTGCGATCTTTCTCAGAAAAGTCTTCTTATGGAGAGCTCTGAAAAACCTTCTACCTACAGCTCAAGCCTTAGTGTCCAAGAAAATTTTGGTATCAACTATATGCTGCAGATGTTCTAAAAAGACAGAAAGTGTGTTTCATGCTCTTATAACATGCAAGTTAGCCAAAGAAGTTTGGAGGTTAACATAAATTTTTAGTTTGATCAAAAGTACTTAGGAGACATAGTTAAGTGGCTTCCTAAATTCTGTGATTGCCAGCACTTTAGAAAAAGAATTAACTAAATTGTTAATTATGTTATGGATTATTTGAGGAGGCAGAAATGGTTTTGTCATGGAAAGAAGGAAAGAGTTCCCAATGAGAAATATAGCCAAAGCTAAAGTTGTCTTAGAGTCTCTGCAAAACCAATGGATGGTAAGATACTCAAGGGATTTAAAAAAAGATGACAATGTAAGTCTAGTTTAGAACCCTCCTCTACTAGGATGGTTTAAGCTAAATGTGGATGATGTAATAAGAATTCAAGAGCACAAAATAGGATTAAGTGCTATTTTCAGATATGACAAAAGGAATTTTCTAAAGATGAAAACCTTAAGTAAGGTCAGTGATAATGCTGTGGAGTATGTAGAAACTAAGAATTTGTTGCTTGGCTTGAATCTTGCAGTAAAGATTGGCTTTTGCCCTTTAATAGTTGAATTTGACTTGAGAAATGTTGTGGATCTAGTGAAGGGTAAGATTTGTTCAATGAAAGAAATTTTGTTGGATTATTAAGGATATCCAAGATCTTGGGAAGTTCATTAATCATTGTGTAATTTAATATGTCCCTCGTAAATGTAATGAGATAGCTCATCTCTTAACCAAAGAAGCTTTTAGCTTCTCAAGTCTGTTGTATTGGCAAAATTATGCCAATTTCCTTATTTAATGGAAGTTTCTTAGTTTAAAAAAAAAAATTATTGCTCATCGCGAGAACTCTTAGGTAATATACATTTTTATTTTTCATATTCAAATAATATTTCATGTATTTTTTAATGTATTATATATTTTGTTTAAATAACATAATAAGAGCAATGAAATACAAAGCTTTCTAGATATATATTTAATCACCAGTTATAGTTCTAGTAAGAGATGGATGAATTTTAAGTCTCAATCAAGACATGTAAGTTTGTTTTTTCCATTCCTATTATTTATTTATTTTTACATGCTTAACATTAATATTTTCTAATTTTAATTTATTTTTTAATGTAATAATATTATTATTTTTATTTATAGGAGAAGATGAAACATCTTCAAGAGAAAACTAATATTTTATTAATGGTTTATCTACTAGGCTTAAAAAGTTCATGTATTCTTCCAAGTGATGTATGTTCATCATTGCAGCAATACATGCAGCCATTCTAACCATGATTGGCTTACCCTATCTCTATTTTGAACTTATTTTACATTACTATTTATTGATTCAATTAACATACTAACGTTTGTAAGTTTTACATAGTTGAAATATATGTGTTTTATTATATTAGCTTTAAATAGTAGTTTGATGTATATATATATATATATATATGTATATATTTTAATCATATTACTAGATTTATAATATACATATATCAATTTAAATTATAAAATGAACATAAATATTTTAGTGACAAATATACTTGGTGGCAACAAATTTTGTTTCTAATAATAGTCGAAATCAGATATAAAATAGTGTTTGGGTATGAAATAATTTTGTCATTATTTAACTTTATCCACGAAATATGTATTTTGTGGCTAAATAGAAATTCACCACATACGATAAGTGACAAAATATGCCATAAAATTTTTTTGTGGCTAAATATATTTACCTAAAAAATCTTATGTTTAACTGTAAAATTTATAATGGTTAAAACGCCAATTTCTTATGGTGATAAGTATACCTACCCCACATTATCTAAGAAAGTGGTATGAGACATGTAAGGAGTGATACCTCTTATCCTGTAGTGAGATTTTATAAAGCATAATCAAGGCCTCATTAATGTATATTTCATAAATAAAGCAAAGGAAATACGACACCGTTTTGAAGGCCTTATTCAATTCAAACAGAAACAAATTTTCTCGCCCTTATAACTACCTCGTTTCTTCTTTATTAGTTGGTTGCAAATATTGAAGTTTGCGCAGAGAGAGAGAGAGAGAGAGAGAGCTTAAAATACTCTGGAAGAGGGATTTAACAATATAAAAAAGGGGTTTTAAAAAGTTGAGAGAGTAAATTACATTGCTTCCTTATTCTTAAATAATTTTAAAAACTTGCAGAAACTGTTAATGAAGTAATTGTTTTTGTTAGTATGACAAGTTACAGCCTCCACCCATTTTGATATATAGTCAACAGTTAAAATGATGTAAATGTAGCCAAAAGATGAAGAAAAATGACTCATAAAATCAATACCTTAACAATCAAATATCTCAATAACAATAATAGGGTTAAGAGGTATTATATGTCTTTGAGATATAGTACTTAACTTTTGACATCTTTCACAGATACAACAAAAATTATTAGTGTCTTTGAACAAAGTAGGCCAGTAAAGACCACACTATAAAATTTTTACAGCTTTCTTTTTCATAGAAAAATGACCGTCACAAGCAGTACTATGGCAAAGGTTTAAGACACTAGAAACTTCACTTTCAAGAATGCAACATCTCATAATTTGGTCATGGCAGTATTTGAAAAGATATAGATCATCCCAATAAAAATTACATGCCTCAACCAAGAACTTACGCTTATCTTATACACTCCAGTTAGATGGAAGTTCACCAGAAACTAAATAATTTACGATATATATGTACCAAGATATTTGGCTTATAGTGAAAAGATGTTCATCAGAAAATTCATCTTGAATGGGTAGGACATCAGTGGAGTCAGTAAACTCAAGGCGGGATAAATGATTAGCAACAATATTTACAATGCCCTTCTTATCTTTAATGGTTAGATCAAATTCTTATAAAAGAAGAATCCACCTAATTAAATGGGCTTTAGCATCCTTCTTAGAAAGAATGTACTTAAGGGCCTTATATATGGTTGTTGGCTTGTTGGTCAATTTTTTAACTAAAGTTTGGGTAGTTTCTTCAACTAGGATTATAGGTTTCAGAGTAGGGTGAATAAGGCTTCTTGTACATCTCTAGGGTATTACATTGTTCTTTATATATCCTTATCATCTCACTATAAGTGGGGCAATCCTGAGCTAAGTGTTCTACTCCTTCACAAACAAAACAGATATCGTGTGACTCAACTTTAGCAACCATATTGGTGACCTTTTTATCTTTAGTTTTCAAGGCCTTTAATTCCCTAGTTAAGACCTCTAACTGGGCTTTAAAACTATCCTCTTCCCTAAGATGGAAAACTCCATTAGGTCATGGCCTAATTATGCTTTCAGTAGCGCTAAGTCCAGTCCATGTATGGGTTTTTTCAGCTAAGTCATTAAGGAATTCTATGGCTTCCTCTGGATCTTTGTGAAGGAACTCCCCATTACATATCATCTCAACAAATTGGGGCTCTCTAATGGTGAGTCCCTCATAAAAATAGCTAACTAAGCACCAATTTTCATACCCATAGTGAGGGCACAGATTTAACAACTCTTTAAACCTTTTCCATGCTTGATATAAGGTTTCACTCTCTTTTTGAGAGAATGAAGAAATTTATCTTTCAGGCCATTAGTTTTGTGTTGTGGAAAGTATTTATTGAAAAATGCTTGGGTCATTTCTGGCCAAGTTCCTATAGACCTCAGCCTTAATAAGTATAGCCAACTCTTTGCTTTGTCTTTAAAACAAAAATGAAAAAACTTTAAGTCTAACAGTGTCTATGGCTTCATGTTGGCTATAAAAGGTGGCAATTACCTCTTCAAATTCCCTAACATGTACATAAGGATTTTCACTATCTAGACCATGAAAAGTGGGCAGAAGTTGTATCATTCCAAGTTTAAAATTCGAATGTGGTGTGTTAGGTAGAAATATAATGCATAATGGTGTGGCTGTACGAGTAGGATGCAAGTAATCATTTAGAGTCCTAACGTAGTTATCCTCGTGTTGACTCATTGTGATGGAATTACAAAATGAACTAAATGGTGAATTCTCGTCCATTACAAATTGTGGTTGTGGTTCTAGTTCTACTTCTCTCACAAATCTTCCTCATTTGTCTCTAAGTCTATACATACATCCTAACAAACTTTTTTTTAATGAAGAAAATTCTCAAAAAAAAATTAAAAAGTGAAATAAAACACAACACGAAATAAAAATGAGTTTGATGGTAAAACTAACTATGAAATATAAATATAAAATACAATAAATGAACAAAATATAATAAACTGTAAAGTACAATAAATAAATAAAAGAAAAAAGTGCAATAAATAAATAAAATAAAATAAAATGCAAAGTATAATAAATAAATAAAAGGAAAAAAATAAAATAAAGTGCAACAAATAAATAAAAAGGTTCAATAAATAAAATAAAATAAAATGCAAAGTACGATAAATAAATAAAAAAATAAAGTGCAATAAATAAATAAAAGAAAATGTAAAGTATAATAAATGAATAAAAGAAAATAAATTGCAAAGTACAATAAATAAATAAATAAAAGAAAATAAAGTACAATAACTAAATAAAAGAAAATAAATTACAAAGTACAATAAATAAATAAAAGAAAATAAATTTTAAAGTATAATAAATAAATAAATAAAAATAAATTGCAAAGTACAATAAATAAATATAAAAAAATAAAGTACAAAGCACAACAAATAAATAAAAGAAAATGAACTAAGTTAGACGGTAGAACTAGTCATTAACATAAAATACAATAAATTAACTAAAGAAATAAAGTGCAATAAAAAAAATTAAAGTGCAATGTATAATAAATAAATAAAAGAAAATGAACTAAGTTAAGTGGTAGAATCAGTTATTAAAATAAAATAAAATACAAAAAATTAACTAAAAACATGAACTAAGTTAGGTGGTAGAACCAACTATGAACAATAAAATAAATTACAACAAAGGAAATAAATTTAAAAACTAAAATTTTACAAAGAAAAAAAAATGTGCAAAGTTACCGCTTTAGTATTGATAAAACGTAACATACTTTCGCTTAGTGTGTCTCCCCGACAACGGCGCCAAATTTTGTTTACGCTTAAAATGTAATGTGGCTCTCGCAGTATAGATTGAGATGTCGATTCCACGAGAAAGCTTTTAGCAAAATAGGCTAGTGAAATAAAAATATTAAAGTAATAACAATGAGAAATTTTTCTATGAATTAAGAAAAAAGTCTTATGATGATTTAAGTAAGGCTTTGAGAATCATAATTATACTTTATAAATCTACTCGACACTTTGATTCAATGTTTATAACTCAATTGAAAGTTTCACATCCCAAACAATCAATTGGAAGATATTTAAAATATAGCACATTTGATAACACGTGTATTTGATATGACTAAATTCTTTGTAAACATTAACACAAACCATGTTCATTTATACAAGTTATCTAAGATTGAAAATATATTATTTTGACAATATTGCAGTAAAAGATCAACTTGAATATCAAACAATTATTGTCTTTACATGTTATCCAAAATCGACAATATATCAATTGACAATATTGCAGTAAAAGATTAACATGTAAAACAATATAACTAATAACAATTATAATTCAACAAGAATCACATAAAGAAAGCATGACTGAAAATATATGAAACATGAGAATTATAACCTCTGGATTATAGAAAAATACTAGATAAGAGTTTAGACACAAATAAACTTACAAACATTTGTAACTCTCGACAAAAAATCAAAATATAGAAGTAAATTTATTACACATAAAAGTTCATCTCTTAACTTTTCCAAGAATTCTAGCCTAGCTTACAATGCATGTTAAAGAGAAGAAAATATGAGAGAATTTTTAAGTGTTGAAAACGTCCTAAGAATGTCCTTATATAGGTAATGAATGAAAATATGTTTAGTGTGACTTTAATCTTCAATCTTTAATAAATATGCATTTCCATGTATTCATCAACCATCACAGACAACAACCTATGGTAGGGCTAGATATTTCCTCACATTTATTGATGACTATCCAAGTAAGCTATTAGTTTATGTGTTAAAGAGCAAAGAGCATGTGTTGATACGTTCAAGATTAGAAAACACTTGTTGAGAATCAAACTAGCAAAATGGTTAAGAGGCTAAAAACTGCCAATAGCCTTCAGTTTTGCAATAGAGAGTTTAATGAAATTTGTACTAAGTATGGGATTGCAAGACATATAACTATAAGATCAACAGTGCAACAGAATGGTGTAGCAAAAATAATGAATAGGACCCTACTTGAAATAGTTAAACGCATGCTTATCAATACAAAGATGTCCAAGGAATTTTGGGATGAGGCTATGATGACTGCAGCTTATTTGATCAATAAAAACTCCTCTTTGGTGATAGACTTAAAGACCCTAGAAGAAAAATGGTCTGGCAGCCCTCCAAATTATAACCACCTCATAATAGTTGGTTGTCCAGCCTTTATTCATGTGAATAAGGGAAAACTGAAACCTAGAGCTATGAAGGGGATATTCTTATAGTATCCCTAAAGAGTGAAATGATACAAATTATGGTGTAAAGATTTGATACCACCAAGAAGTATCATAAGCTATAATGTGGCGTTCGATGAGATGATGATGTTGAAAGCCTTCCAAGAAGATAAGAAAAAAAAACTTGTACTCAATGAAGATTCAACACTTGAATCAATTGATGTTAAAGTGAAGCCTAAATGTATATATGATATGCCTCCAAATCAGCATTTCGACAAAGAGATCCTTAATGATAAGCCAAAAATACTGACGAGTTCCTTCAAGTCTACCCAAAGAAAGACTATGACTCTTGAGATAGAACTTGAAGAGTACTAACTAACCAGAGACAGGCTAAGGAGAATGATTAACCCACCAATTAGGCATGCATAAGCAGATTTGGTTGCTCATGCTTTTAATCTGCTTACACTTTTGAGTATGAAGAGCTTAGGACATATGATGAAGATATGAAGAGTGAGAATAGTGATAAATGGCAACAGGACATGAAAGAAGAGATTAGTTCTCTTAAGAAGAACAATACTTGGGAGTTGGTAGAGAGACCTCAAAAAGAAACCAGTGAGGTGCACGTGAATGTATAAGGTTAAGGAGGGGATACGGGGAGTAGAGCCTATAACATTCAATACTAGGCTAGTAGCATAAGGTTTTACTCAGAGATAGGAGATAGACTTTCATGAAATATTCTCTCAAGTTGTCAAGCGCACATCTATTAGGATTCTTTTAACCATGTGTACAAACCTTGATTTACATCTAGAGTAAATGGATGTAAAGACTGTTTTTCTACATAGAGCTTAAAGAGAAGATTTACATGGCACAGCCGTAAGGTGTTTTGAGCCTAGGAAAGAAGAGCATGCTTGTTTGCTAAAGAAGTCATTATATAGGTTAAAGAAATCACTTAGACAGTGGTATATGAGATTCTATGAGTTTATGATGACTTGTGGGTTTAGTATGAGCAAGTATGACGGATGTATATACTTTAAGAGCTTGAGTAATGGGATAATGTATTTACTTCTGTATGTGGATGACATGTTGATTGCATGTAGAGATATTGAATAAATGCATAAACTCAAGAAGCAGTTGAGTGACGAGTATGAGATGAAGGATTTCGAAGCAGCAAAGAAGATATTATGAGGGAAAGAAGAGATATTATCTTCTTGTCACAATAGATATATATACTCAAGATCCTAGAGAAATTTAGTATGTCTAATGCGAAGGCTGTCTGTACTTCTTTGGCCATGCATTTCAAAGTTTTAGCAGCACAATCACCAAAATTTGAAAATGAGAAACTAGAGATGAGTAAAGTACCATATGCAAGCATTATTAAGAACATCATATATGTGATGGTTTGCACAAGACCGGACATAGCACAGGCTATAAGTATGGTGAGTAGATATATGGCAAATCTAGGGAAAGATCACTGGTTTGCAGTGAAATGAATTTTCAGATATCTCAAAGGAACATCAGATCATGAACTAATATATAAAAAGGATGAGAATGTGAATGAAATAGAAAGAGGATACGTTGATTCAGATTATGCAGGTGATTTAGACAAGAGAAGATCGTTGATGGGTTACGTATTTATGGTGTTTAAGTGTAGCATATGTTGAAAATCAATTCTACAGCATATGGTGGCACTATAAACCACAGAAGAAGAGTACATAGTTGTTGGATAAGCTATCAAGGAGGTTGATGAACACATGAAAATGCATATTTATTAAGAGATTCAGTCACCATTTAATGTCACTAATTTTAGCATTTTTGTACTTTTAGCTTGAAATAAAGTGTCTCTTTAAATTGCGATTAATGAATATTATTTGCATAAGTTTAGATAAAATGGACATAACTCTAAATGTAGAAATCAAAATGAAGAAATTCTTAAACCTGGAGCAACATGACTCAATCTTACACAAACTTGATGAATAGTTTAAAAGCCAAATCCAACATGATGGGCCAAATATTGAGATACAATAAAATCGGGCTACAACTTCCGCCCAACTTGACCCAACTCATGTATTTAGACCGTATCTCACAAAATACGTACTCAAATGGTATAATTCTTAAAGCTGTAAAATACGGACTTAATTATCAACAACTCTTATGTTAATGGTAAGTCCAAATCAGCCGTTATCATGGACCAAATTACATTGCAAGTGGGTAAAATGGTTGTTGGCTGAAATCTGATGTATCTTTAGAATTTTGCTAATATCTCATTGGATACTCATCCAATTTGCATGAACTCAGTGCCTATGGAAAGAAGAGACAAAATGCTACAACTTTTATGTCGGCCATAAAGACTACATAGGTAATTTACATTATAAAAAATGTGCTGCAAGTGGGTGAACGAGTTATTGGCCTAAAATTATTGAAAATTGATGTCACATATGACATATGTCCATTCATTGCCTATATAAGGAGACTCTTAGGACGTTTTTAACATTAAATAATTATCTCTTCTTTTCTTCTCATTAACATGTATTGTAATTTAGGATAGAGTTCTTAGCAAGGCTAAGAGATGAACTTTTATGTGTAATAAATCTACTTCAATGCTTTGATTCATTGTCAAGAGCTACAAATATTTGTAAGTTTGGTTTTGATTAAACTCTTATCTATTTTATTTTCTATAATCCAGAGGTTATAATTCTCATGTCTCATATATTTTCAGTCATGATTTTCTTTTGTGATTCTTGTTGAATTATAATTGTTATTGGTTACATTGTTTTATATGTTAATCTTTTACTGTAATATTGTCAAATTGATATATTGTCGATCTTGGGTAACATGTAAGGGTAATAAATATTTGATATTCAAGTTGATCTTTTACTATAATATTGTCAAAATGATATATTGTCGATCTTAGAAAGTTGTATAAATAAACATGATTTGTGTTAATATTTGCAAAAGAGTTTAGTCATATCAAATGCATGTGCTATCAAATGTGCTATATTTTACATATCTTCCGATTGATTGTTTAGATGTAAAACTATCAATTGAGTTATAAACATTGAATCAAAGAGTAGCGTAGATTTATAAAGCATAATTATGATTCTCGAAGCCTTACTTAAATCATCATAAGATATTTTCCTCAATTCATAGACAATTCTATCTCATCCACTTAAATCAATTAATTTTATCCTTTGCTACCGCTTTAATATTTTACTTCACCAACCTATTTTACCAAGAGCTTCCTCGTAGGATCGACACCTCAATCTATACTGCGATAGCCGCGTTATATTTTGAGCGTAAACAGAGGCGATGTGGTTGAAATGCATATATGCAAAAGTAATAGCTATCAAATGAGTTAACACCAGTGTATATTATGATAGCCAAAGTGACATGCACTTAAGCAATCATCAAGTGTGTCACGTGAGGTCTAAACACATTGATGTGAGGTTCCTTTACATTCGAGAGATTATCCAAAGTAGTAAGATTAGTCTAACAAAGATTGCGTCGTCTCTAAACCCTGTTAATATGTTGACTAAGCCACTACCATCGGTTAAGTTCGTCCTATGCAAAGATACTTCGTGGATGAAGGTGACCGAAGATGCAGAGATGAGAGGTCTTGGATACTTCGTGGATGATTTTGAATTAATTAAGAAATTTATGAAAAAGTTGATTAAAAATTATCAAAATATGATTTGTGGATCAAGCTAAGTGCATAAGGAACGCAAGTGAAATGGACGCGAAAGAAGGCAAGAAAATGAAGCGTTGCTACCCATGTCTGGACACTATAGCTCCCATAAATGGAGCGTCGTGGCACTCAAGATAGAATGTCTAGGGCTACGGCAATTATTGTGTGGCGCCAGTGCAAGAAACAGCCCCTCTGTTTTGGAAACTTGTCCTAAATACATTAGGACTTTCCTAAATCGAAACTCACTCGTTTTAGGGTCTTCCTATATCGTCCTAAACCTATATAAAAGCTATTTATTGGTTTGTAAACATATTTTAGTGGTCACAACAATTCTTACTGAGAGAAAAACTTTAGATTACAATAGATATTAATTGTGTTCTTTGTGAGAGCAATTGAGAGCATACTTTATGAAGCTTGAGTTTTTTTTATAAATGGCATACTTTATAAGTGCCTTGTAATTAATTAATAAAAGAAGTGAGATCTCGATCCATCATGTACATAAACAAGTTACTAACTATGTAAATCTTATGTGTTTTCTTCTACTCTTCTTTTTTGGTTTAATTTTTAATTGCTTAATTTTATATTATATTTGCTTGGATTTATTGCATCCGCTTCAACAAATTAGTAGATGCGTATAAAAGGTGTGCTGATATGTAGATGCGTATAAAAGGTGTGCTGATATGGGAGTGCCTTCAAGTTGTTTTCAAAAGTTTGCAATGAAAAATGGAATCTCCTGTAATACGATGATTGTTGGGTACTATGAGAATGGTAATGTTTCAGAAGCCAAGGAGCTATTTGACCAAGTGGCTATTGGGTGTAAAGAAAGATATAATTTCATGGAATTCTATGATTTTCGTGTACGTAGACAACTTCCTACATGATGAAGCTTTAAGTATGTTGCGAATTGCTGATGGAAGATGATATTGAATCTACTTCTTTTACTTTTGGGAGCGTCCTAATACTTGTGCTGATATGGCTTCTTTGAGAAAAGGGAGAGAAATACATGCACATGCCATCATTTTAGGTCTTCAATCTGATACCTTTGCCGGTGGCTTTGGTAGAAATGCACTGTAGATGTCAAGATTTAGTGGCTACTCAAATGGCTTTTGATGAAGTAATCGAAAGAGATACAGCAGCATGTAATTGTTTGATATCTGGTTATGCTCGTTGCAACCAGATCGAAAATATCGGAGATCTTCAAAAGATGAAAGAAGATGGCCTGGAGTCATCTTTATACGTGGAACGAATCATTGCTGGTCTTGTGGAAAACGGCCACCATGATAGAGGTATGCAGTTGTGCTCTGAAATGCAAGCTCTAAATTTGACCCCCGATATTTACACATTCGGAATAATTCTACCTGCTTGCTCAAGTTTGGCCACAATGGAGCATGGGAAGCAGGTATATGCGATTTCAACCAGATGTGGATACGACTCAGACAACATAGGAGCAGCCCTTGTGGACATGGATGCAAAATGTGGAAGTTTAAATCATGCCCTTCTGGCTTAGAATATCGAATCCTGATTTAGTTTCCCAGAATGCCATGCTTACAGCATACGCCTGCACGGACATGGAGAGGAAGGGATTGCTCATTTTCGAAGAATACTAGCTGCTGGTTTTACACCAGACCGTATCAGTTTCCTATCAGTGTTTTCCTCCCGTGTTCATACCGGATCCAGTGAGATAGGTCAGTGAATTCATTAATTTGATGGCATATTATCACGTGGAACCCTCATTAAAACAAGATACATGTATGGTTGATCTCAAGTCGAGCAGGGCAGCTTACTGAAGCTTATGAACTCATCAAGAAAACTCCCATGAAACCTGATTCGGTGATGTGGGGTGCTTTGCTTGGAGGTTGTCATTCATGGCAATGTGGAGTTGGGGCAAACTGCAGCAGAGAAGCCCATAGAGTTGGAACCATATAATACTGGAACTATGTTCTGCTGGTAAATTTATATGCATATGCAGGAATATGGTCTGATCTAGTAAAAACAAGACAGAAAATGAAGGATAAGGGAGTGCATAAGCGCCAGGATGCAGCTGGATTAAGGAAAAAGATGAGATTCATGCATTTCTTACCAGTGATAGGTCTCATGACAGAACAAAAGGTATCCAATACATGAAAGTGCAGTTTGACAATCACTTTGCAAATACAACATGATAGCAAGACATTTTCTCCTTAGTAATTTTGTTACAATATAAAGGATGCGATGAGGCCATTCTGTATTTTTGTACATTCTTTTCTGATAATTAGCATCACTGAGAAACATGAGAACTTTCTACATACAGAAAATATTTCCATAATCTAATTAAAAGTTTCACAATTAGATTTAGTAGAAGTCCAGAGACTCCAAAACCCTGCGAGCTTGAATGTGCAGAGCTGTCAGTCTCTCCTCTGGGTTAAGGGTAGAGCCAAATTGACTTGCTGCCCATATTAATGAAGCAGATTTTTCACCCAAAAGTCGCCTTATATCTTCATGTATGGATGCCATAGGAGACATTTGCCTCCTGTTTACATGCCCAATGAGTAGAAGCAACACATTTCAACCTAATTAGAAGACAGTACATTTCTTATATGAGAAATGTCAGATTAGCAAGATATGAAGCCAGTACAAAAAGGTCAAACAGCCTACGAGTCAATCCCAAAAGTCACTAAGCATATACCTACTTGATATCCTAATGGTTCCTAATCCATTTCTACTGGATTACCCCACGTACCTACATACATATAATTTTATTTGAAAGTCATCACGAAAGTTTTCCAAGATTTACTCTGTAGTAAACATAAGAAGCTTGTATGTGATGGGAACATCCTCTAAGCAAATGTTCCCTTCTATTCATTTTTAAGTTTCTACATTCACTGTTGAGTGAAACAACATTTTTTGGAAGTAATCGAAAGAGATAATGCTTTCATGTTCATAGCAATGACAGGTAGTCCAATCTTGATAAACATATGACATTCCAACAAACAGTATTGTCCATAGAAAAACCACATCAGACGGTAAAGGTACACTGTATAACTTTAAACCAATGTCAAAATATGTATTGGAAGTAATATACAAGCAGTGATTAAAACTAAAGATAAGAATAATGTGACCAAATTGATTCATCCACTTGCTTGTCTCTTACGAGCTCCGCAACTTCCTCAATACCATCATATGCCTCAAAATCCTAGTAAACAATTAGCCAAATTACATGCATATATCACAAAGATTAATCACTCATAAAGCAACTAAAAATGCCAGAAAAACTCTGTGTGGCTAGAAAGTCTAGGACAATCTATGCTAAGCTTCAAAGATATAGGGACCTCATTTCTTTAATTACATATGAAGTATTCTTTAAGTATTGCACGTCCCCTTCTTAATTTGTTTGTACTGCAACAACTTGATAATGGGAGCTAGTTAATGGCTTGAATTTGATAAAGTGAGAGGTCATGATCAAGCTTGAATGCTAAAGTGGTAAAGATTTTTATGATTTCAGAAACATGTCAAGCACAGCCAGGTAAAGATTTTTATGATTTCAGAAACATGTCAAGCACAGCCAGCTGAGGAAGTATTCCTTCCAATTCCAATCTTTCAGTCCACATAGCAACACTTCCAGAAACCATTCTGAAATACTCCCACAATGTTAAGCCAAGTGTAATGCCAAATGTATGACATATAACTACTACCCTTATAATGAACTTCCTCAAAAGTAGGACGTTTCATAAGATCGTCATTTTCCACAACAGAGATGCCATGGTACTAGTTCTATGAGACCCTAATGTCATACAAGGACACAAATTTATAGGAAAATAGACTAGAACAGTAAATAGTTTTGCAACCAATTGGAAGAAAAATGTAATTTTAATGGCCAACAAAATTCATTCAATAAAACCCAACAGTCGAAATTCAATATCAGTCAAACAATCAACAAACAACAAAAAATACCAATTGATTGGCTGATGAATCCAACATTATCGAAATCAAAGCATCCAAGCATGCTCCTTGCTCTAAAGCTCCTCGAGTTGATAATATATTCATCAAAACCTACACAAACGAACAACAAATATCAAATAACCATAGACATTAATCGCCAACATTTTCTCTTCTTTGTTTAAAATCGTTCTCTTAAAACGACATAAAATACCTGAATTGCCTTGTTTTTATGAGCCAAAATGGTGCTTTCTCTGTGTAACAAGCAACAACCTTCCAAAACTCGAAGCGCCAGAGCCACTTCGGCGTCAGTCGAAGGACTCGTTATCTTCATTGGATCCAAACTGAATATATGATCCAAACTCGTTACTCTCTCATCCACCGACTCTTCTTTTAACGAATGTTGAAACAAAACTGGAACAACTGAAGAACAAAATAAAATAATTAAAAATTACGGGGCATTTATTTTGTAGGAAATAAGCACGTGTTAATTTAATTAGGGTAAAATTGCGGGAGACCCTGGAGATCGGGGATGGATTGGGAGTGGCAGAAGAAGTTGATGGTGGAATCGGATTGGGCAACGGATCGGAGGATTTTGAGCAGAGAGCGGAGGCCGCGGACGCGGAGGAACGAGAACTCGGAGAGGGCGTCACGGAGGCCGGTGCGGAGGGCCAGTGTGATTTCTCGGTAGACTCGCTGCTTGTTAAGGGAGTTTACCAGCTCTTCTACAGCCGGTGTGGCGGCGGAGGATGCGGCTTCTGTTGCAGTCGACGACGTCGTATTATCGGATTTTGATTCCGGGGATGATTCGGTCTGTTGCTGCTGCTGCTTCTGCTTTGTCAGGCCCTCGCTCCATAATGGCTTCTTCAAGTACATCTCCGTGTTAGTGCCTATGTTTCTCTCGCTTTGTTGTAACTGTTAACGGAAATGAAAATGACGTTTATATTGCTAATTTTGTTTTGCTTGTTTGTTGCTTAAAACAACGTCGTTTTACTTTGGGATAGAAGCCGGCTAACTTAGAGAGTATTTGACACATATTGATATTTTAAATAATTATTTATTAAATAATTATTGAATAATAAAATTATATAATTTTTTAAAATTATTAATTATATTATTTCATTATCTAATAATTATTTGATATATTATTATTTAAAATATAATTTAGAATACAATTTAAAATAAGTAACATTATTCTTTGACTTATTTATTGGGCATTTATAAATAACATCTTATAATTTGATGTTTTTCAAAAGTTAAAAAAAAATAGAGGTAAAATCTTTTATTCGGAATGTTTTAATATACTACTTTTATTATTTTTTAAAGGAGTTGGAATGTTTAATAATACCATATAAATTTGAAAAACATATAAAAATACTTGTTTGATATTAAAATTTATAAAATTGGATTTGATAAGAACAATTTCATATCCCTTTCTTAAAAATTAATCTTATTAAAAGACAATTTTATTTAATAAATTTCCATTATAATTGTCTATGTGGTATATTTCTCCTAATATAGTGAAAGGTAAATTGAGATATTTTTAAGTGGAGAATTGGCTTAATTATGGATCAAAATTTAAGTTACATCCCAAAATATTTTATTAAATTAGTAGAATTTTAAATTTACTTAATAAAATTGTAATGTAATATTAAAAAAAGAAATTAAAACAAAATTCAATTTTGGATTTTTATAAGTTTGAAAAAAAATGCAACATAAGTCATGATTTAAGTACCAGGGAAAAAACAATGGCATTACCTTGACTAAAACGTCATTCTTGAGAATTTAGTTCGAATTCGAATCCGAAAAAATTTAAAAATTTGGACAAAATCTTATAAATAAAAACCCGAAAAAATTCAGGGTATTTTTTTTCTGGATCCAAGTTTTTTCTTTCTTTTGTGAAATTTGAATCCAGAAAAAAGAAAAACCTGAAATTCGGGCTTTGTACAATGGCTGTAGAATAGAATAATTTCGTATCATCTCAGTAAAACAATGCACCGTGTGAGTAATCGGATGCAGTTTGGTGGGTGGATTCTCAGCATTGATAGAACTGCCCCTTTTGCAATTCTGTTCTTAATTCATCGTGATGAAAATAGGGTATATGTTCTCAACAGAAAGCAGGTCAGAGGTCTTTCAGTCTGCAAGGATGTATAGGAACTGGTCACGACTCGAAACACTATAGAGATTCAATAATGCCAACTTCATCCATGGAAGAATTTTTCAACATTCCTGAGTTTCCAAAGCGCAAAGAGAGATCTATATGTGTTCATATATCACACAATCATAGCAAACATATTTCATCATAGCTTTACAATATCATTAGACGTGATCCCTGGATAAAAAGTCTTCTTTGATTTACGATGTCATGACAAAATTCTAACACAAAAAGTGCCTTTCAGTATTGCTATCAAACATGCGAAAAAACAAATATATTCCCCGTCATATTTAACCTCAGGATGTCAAACAGCTTTCTCTGTCTAGGTGTCGGCAGTCTTGCCTTACCTAACAGCATAAGCAGCAGCTGCAAGTCCCACTATTAATGGAGCAACCCAATACAAATCTTACATGAAAGCTTCATTAAGTGAGGCTTGACAATAGTAACAGAAATTAGCTTTCTCTGTATAGGTATCGGCAGTCTTGCCTTACCTAACAACACAAGCAGCAGCTGCAAGTCCCACTATTAATGGAGCAACCCAATGCAAATCTTACATGAAAGCTTCATTAAGTGAGGCTTGACGATAGTAACAGAAATTTAAAACTGAATTTGCAGTCCCTGCTGAACTTCCTCTAATATAGTCATATGAAAATGTCACAGAAGTGCAAAACGTATTAATCTCAAATTGTTGTTGTAACAACAAGCCAATAACCCACATTCAAGCAAACTTATTGTGAAGACCCCTTCTTCACTTACAACAGGAAAAGAAAAGGCGATAGAAAAATAAGCAAAGGTCCTCAATATCAGTTAATTCAAAGGCCATGCAAATAAGAATATTATGTTAAACAATCATGTGCTATAATTGTCATTATACATTAGTAACAGAACATAAAAGGGGTCCTCCACTATTATAAAGGGAAAAAAGAGAGCATATTGACATACTTTAGAATGCAATCAGAGTAAAATATAGAAAAGAGGAGCATCTAAAGTATTACCGTAACTGCTAGAGAAAAATTTGGATCAGGATGTCTAGAAACAAAAGAGCAAGTGGTTTACAGCACAATATAGCAGTAGAAGTTTATGTCAAGATAACAAACAAATACACAATGATATATACAATAAGCTAACCTAATGTGATATTTTCCCAATCCAAATTTTGATCCATGTATAGGTAAAAAAGAAGCGGAAACGACTAAATTTCCAAACATCCCAAATAATGCTTTCGCCAAGAGAACAAAGGAAAAGAAGTCCTCAATGGTTATAGCAAAAAAATTCCAACCACAAACATTGGAAGATTCTGAATTTATGCTGCAATTTTATTAACAGGAGAAATTTCTGAACCACTAATGATCATCAAGGCATAGTACTTGGCGAGAATGACCACTGACAAACAAAGACAAATTTTCATATGCATGAGAAGTTTCTGTACAAGATTAACCATCATGAAGCATTAATACACTTGCATCAACACACATGAATAAACAAATTAGGACCCTGACTATTGTTGAAGAGCTACCAATTATCCTTAACAATCTTCAACTTCTCAAAAATGAATTTCCCTTCCTTGTACTTCTGCGATGCCTCGAAAGCTCGCTCGTACTTCCAACCCAAAACTTCACGACAATCAGAACAATAGATATCGGCAACAGTGTGGAGGCCAGTCAAGAGATGCCTGTCTTCTTTTGGCCCTACAACAACATTCATCGCGTGGGAGAACAGAAAGGCTCTACCATTTCTCCCCTAAACAAAATTATGCAAAAGAATGTTGGACAAAAACCAAACATCTATCCAGAACCCCAATCAAAGTCAAAACTCAAGTTTATGCGATGGGGAAAATTCTATACAAACACATATATACTTATTATTTAAGACGATCATTCTTGCAAAACAAAGATTCAATCTAATCAATTCAATTCTTAGTGATATAAATTAACACAAAAATACTCTCAAACTTCAAAAGTGATATCATCTAACTATTCACAAAGCTGCAAATTTGCCACAGACTAGCAATAATTTCCTAATGATCAGATATCAAAACAATCAAGAAAAACATTTAAGGAAATTAAGGTGATGAACCTGAAAGGCCTTGGATATTATATCATCATGAAAGGCAACTTGATTTCGACAATTACAACAGCTGTATAATCTTGGACCCACCAATTCAGCAGCCATTAATCAGCCAATTTCAAGCTTCAATCCTCCCACAAAAAAAAAAAAATTAATACACACAAATCAAAATGGGTATTAACAAAACAAGAACTAGAAAGGAAATTGACAATTGAAAAAAAATAATTACCCACAAAAGATTCACTGATGTTGATGATGATGAAGCAAGTCAGTTAAGATAAGGGTATAAGGAAAAGAAACAACAGGAGGTTAGCGTGCAAGATTAGACCACAATGAATTACAAGAATGACTAAAGATTCTACATAATATTTTAAGAGAGTATTTTGAGTAAACAAAGGGTTTGAAAGTGACAGGATTATTGGTATTAATAGTAAACTATGAGAATTTAAATAAGAATAAAATTAAACAAAAACCCATTTGAAGCTAAGTGAACATAATGGAAATGGATGAGGATCTTAGCTGTAAAATTAAATTTTAAAAATTAAAATATATATATAAATTTGGAAAATTCAAGAAACCCAATATTCTTTTCTTGAGCTTGAGGAATGGAGATTAGTCCATTGTATTTGTAGATGAAATAATAAGGAAATTACATTTACATTAATGGAAAATTGAAGTGTTTTAATTAGGTTATTAATTTTAATTAATTAGATTGATTATTCATCAATCGATTTGACCTCTGTTAATTGAGGTTAATGATTGATAAACTAAAAAGAGAGAGTCGTGAGAGGATTTTTCTGCAGCATTTTAATCGACAGTCAAATGGAGTAGTTGGTTGAAGAAGATAAAAGGTTGACGCGCGGCTTTATTGACGAATGACACGCGCGTGTGTTTCAATGCGAGAGTATTTTTCTGCCTTATTTTTTTTAATTACATTGCCACCCGTATAATTGAATTTTTTTACTTGTTAAAAGAATTTTTTTAATGTTAAAATTTTTTTAAAATTTTTTAATAACATTTGATTTTAATTACAGAAAAAATTTTAAAGATTAAAAAAATTATTTTATCTCTACTTTTAAAAGTTTAAATTTTGAGATTTTAAGAATAGAATTTTTGAATTTTATTAATATTGGTGTAATATCACATATATTTTAATAATATTTTTTTATTTTCATATTGTACCCTTAACAAAAATAATCTTATTCAATTAACATATTTTAATTTCTTTTTTAAAGTCATTATACCTTTAATTTTATATATCTCTACAACTATTATATTTTTACAAGAATCTATCAAAATTTATTTTTTATTATTTTATTTTTTAAAATAAAAAATATTATTTTATTTTTAATTTTTATACAAAATATAATAATTTATATTGATTCGTTAATTATTATGTATTAATTTTATTTAATTATTATTTTTTAATAAATTAAATTTTAAAAAATACATGACAAATTTAAATTTATATATATAAAATATCAAATTATTTAAAATTTGAATATAAATTTTATTAAATATTTTTTTTAATATTTAATAACATATAAATACTTTTAATAATATATAATCAAACGATTTGATATTTTAAAAAAAATTTAATTGACACTTAAAATGATTAATAATATTTTTTTAAAAATCTACTTTAAACAAAAACTCTTCTTTTAAAAATTTTATTTAAAAAATTCAATCAAACAACTACATACAAATTTATATTTCATCGTGAGCCTGACAAGTATGCTTCGTCGTTTTAATCATCACTAGGTTGATTTTCTCTGTAAGTAATAATAATAGTTCATTCATGTTTTTATACATCAAATATGGTTAAACAAAGAAAAACAAATAATAAAAGTAAATATTTTTAGGTGGTTCCGCATTTTATGCCTATATTCGTAGGATGAGCACAAGAAGAATCTTCATTATTTTAACGGCTGGACTTTTAATATTTTAGTAAAGAAATATGTATATTTTAAAAAATTTATTAATATTCTTATCAAACAATTTAGTTTATTTTAATAAAAAATATTTAAAATTTAAAAATTTTTAAAAAAAGGATAAATAAATTAAAAATCATTATCTAATAAAAAATATTAAAATTTTCATATCTCTCATATAATATAAAGGCTTTCACTCCATAAAAAGGGAGTATGTTCACTCAAAACAATGAAGGATAAATGAATATATCTTTAAAAAGGAAGGCATCCCAATAACGAGAGCTAAGATGGAAATTGTGCCTTAAAAAATGGTGTCTGACGGTAAACTCTGTAAACGATGAAAAAGGATGATGTGGTCCCAAGGTTCCCCAAAAGTTCAATTCTTTATTTGGAGAAAAGTTACTTTAAATACTACAATGAACTCAGGTGGCAGTCTTTCATTTATGAGAAATTTCTAGAAATAACTTTGTAATTTTATAAATATTATTTATTTATTATTTATTAGTTAAATAAATTATAAATAAATATATTTATTTTTATATATAAAATATACTGTTAAATAAAATATATGAATTCTAAGACTAATAAATTTAAATTTAATTAAGCCAATCTATTTTTAAGAACACAATTAAATATTCATAATTTAAATAATTATTAAATTTGAAAAAAAAATGAGATTAAATGGAAAAAAATAGATAACGAGAGCCAGATGGCCAACAATCGCGAGTTCATGATTGTTGGCCATCTCGACCAATAAATTATTGGCCATCTCAATCAACAATCGTTGACCTGTAATAATTACCTGTGATGTAACTCGTTCTAATTTTCTTTTTATCATTTTATTTCTTTCTCATTCAATCTCGTTTCTCTTTCAAATTATATTATTATTCAAATTCTGAATATTGAACTATATTCTTAAGATTGATTAGCTCAAATGAAGTTTGAATTTGTTAGATTCAGTGGTCATATATTCTGTTTAACACTATAGTATGTATACACGAGAAAATATGTCAATTTATAATTTATTTGACTAATAAAAAATAGACAATTAAAATGTGACTAAAGAAAAATATTTGTAAAATTACAAGGTTATTTTAAAAACAAAATTCCTTCATTTATAAGCTTTATTCTTATTAAATTAAAACTACGGGTAGATGGAGAGTGCCCTCATGTACTTCTTATGACTATTCTTTCAAATAATAATAAGAGACAAGGATAATTTTATTTTTTAAATTTAGTTTAATACTCAAATTTATTTTTAAAATTATTTAATTTTATTTTTTTTATTAGACAACTGTTGTTAGATTGAAGGGTAAAATTATAGTTCAACGGAAAGATATTTATATACAATGACATATGTCAAATAATTATTAGTTATTAATTAAAAATAAAAATAAAAAAGTCTCTATCACCCGTTAGACAACGGTCATCGTGCAACGATAAAAATGATCAAAATTTATATTATTAGACTATATTTTTTCTGATTTATACACTAATGAGGTTATTTTTACCAAAAAAAAAAATCAAAAGATAGTCAAATAAAGTGGGAGAGCGACAGCCACGCCGCCTGCCACTGCCATCCCACAATGAAGGGTGGCACCCACCAACGCCCTCTTTTAAATAATAGGGCAGTGACGTGCACCACCACCATTTTTAGACAGATCAGCCAATATGTCCAATGGTAGTGCAGTATGTCACTATCCCACTGTTTGACGACCACCGTCATCCCACAATGGAAAGCAATGGCCACCACTGCTGATCGGTCCAATTGTGGTGGCAATGCATGTCATTGCCCCACCATTTGATGGAGATGGTGGTAGTCACTGCCTTCCCACTTTATTTAGCTGTCTTTTGATCTTTTTTTAAAATAAAAAATGACCTTATCATTAAGTAAATAAAAAAAATAAAGTTCAATAATATAAATTATCATTTTTGTCACCAAAAACTGACAAGGAGTCTTGCCACCGATAGAGACTTCTTTTATTTTTAAGTTTTATAGATATTAAAACTTTTTATAAATAAATATTAAAATTTAATTCTATTTTAGTGTGTTACATATCCTTTTTTTTTTTATCAATTTCTAATCATTGATTGACACATGAACATGATAGGCGCAATCAAATGGTCAGTAGTTGACACATGGATTCTAACAAGTGCAAAATTGTTATTGTATAACAAAATAAACTTCTTTGTCATATCTAGCAACAGCTACCTAACAAAGAGAGAGAAATTGGATAATTCGAAATAAGCGGAACAAATTTGACTAATTGGCCAAAATTGAGGGCCAAAATTGAATAATAGGCCAATTTCATGAGACAAAATTGTCCTTATACCTAATAATAAAGATATGTGGTGAATTCGTGTTTAATTAAGAGAAAGTATCTTTCTTGTTCTAAACAATTGATAATTTATTTTTTTTTCCAAAATACATTTATTGTTAAATAACCAGCTCTGCCTATATAAGGTAAGACTGATCCTTAATGCTTCAAGTAACTTGACTCAGTTGCTTTTGTCCTTTTGTTCCCATACACATCACTGTAGATCTTTTATGTCCTTATTAGAAGGAAGATTCGTAATAGCCCTGATAAATGTTAACCTCGGTCTATATGACATTTTTTCTTTCACAAATAATTATTTATTGATCTCCCAACTTCAGTTATTTTAAGGAAAAGTCAATCCTTAATCACTTGGATAACATAACACATAAGAATATATCTATTTCCCCCTTCCCCAAAAGCCTCAATCTAAGTCCAGTTGATCAAGGAAATGCCCAAAATGATCAATGGATTCTATGCTCAAACTTTTGAAGGATATCTCAACCAAGGCTTACAAACAAATGCCCTCCACATTATGGCACCTTAAGCCCAAGCCTTCTGATTAAAGAATGCCCAACATTAGTCAGAAGAACATCCTTAGGATCTATCCATAGTCCTCGGCTCCAAAAGTGCTCTCAACATTAACTAATATCCTTAGAAACTTGTTCAAATCGAGCTAACCATCCAATCCCTGACAATCAACCTAAAGAGGTATGTGTTATATCAAGACTTTAATTTGTCCCTATCCCTAAAATCGCATAGTATCTCAAGATTCCCGAATAAATCATACTACTACAATCTCGAAGTATATTCAATTCAAGAATATAAATATATGCCCCAGTTATGATTGAACTCATTAACCTAATATACCAAAGCCTATAATAAAAAGATTAAAGGATTGTATAAAGGATTTACTTTTAAAGAATTAAAACTTTCACAAAGCATAACATCTCTCTCTTTACTATCGCACAACCTTTATCCTCTCTATAGACCTATTGCTGAATTAAGCATTGAGGGTCATCATTAAAAGCAACTTCATGAGAAAGGAGAGATGGGAGTTAAAAAAGTTATTAGCAGTAGTATTAGAGAAACACAAAAGGTTAAAAGAGTAATAAGAGCTTTAAAGAGAAACTGGCTGACAAGTTTGCTCATTAAGCCTTTGAGAACCTCTCATACCGCTTGATGATAGGTTTCCTACTCAATTTAGCAAAAAACAAAAGGAAAAAAAGGATACACAAAAATAAATTATTAAAAGTAAAGAGCTGACTTCAAAGAAGAAGATCATAGCGAGATGATAGGGCACCCACATACTCAAATGTTCGAAATTTGAGGTGAATAAGAAGAAACTTAAATGAATTAAGGAACGAGGATGATTTGGATGAGCAAGTTGCTCAGAAGAATTGCTGAATAAGAAGAAAATTACAGAAGGCATAAGAGATAAGCAGAGGATTGTAACACCAAGAGAAATGTCTTTAAAAGAAAAGGCTAGAAGACTTAGAGGGACGACTACACAAGGTGATGGAGAGTAAAGAAAGGTGTGAAGTTCCTCCCTCAAAGGTGATTAAACAATAGTAAAAGTCCCTCCTATTGACAAACTTCGAGACATTAATTTGCCTGTGGCCTTTCAACTGCCTAGCCTCTCAATTTATAAGAGAACAACTGACTCGACTATTATATGGACCAGGTGACCGACCTGCCATCCATTGCAAGATTAAGACAGAACCAAATATGTCATCTGTTTCATATAAACTTGGAAGGACGTGCTTTTCTTTAATACCAAAGTTTGGAACAGAAGATCATACCATTCTACAATAAGCTAAAAGATAAGTTCGTCTAGCACTTTAAAGAAAATTGTTAGTTAGTCAAAGATCCAAGTAGCTTAAGAAGCACAAGTAAGGTCAACAAAGAACTTAAGAGATTTTATAGGTCGGTTTCATAAAAAAGTAAACCATATTGAGCCTCAGGACCTGTCAGTCACCCTAAAGGCCCTAGGTAAGAGGTATGGTTAAATTGATTCTAATATTATTTGACTAAAAACCACATTGCAACCTATACGGCCACAAATGATTGAGAACCTAAGTACACAATGATTGAGAAAGAGGAAGAAACCAAGAGGATGACAATAGAGATCCAAGAAACAGCTCAGGGATGAGGGAGAGAATTAAGAAGATCTCCCAAGAGAATGATGTTTAAAGAAAGAAGAGATTGAACATCTTAGAGAATTGCAAAGTACCCCTAAAGAGACTAACCAAGTAAGGAAGGGCGAGACGAAAGTGCAAGGAGCCGATCGTCATAAAAGCACATGCAACACGACAAGGAATTATGGAACCACGTACATGTAAAAACAAAAGTCTCAAAACATCTTTTTAAAGTGTACGTTTTTTCTTTTGAAAATATATGTTTTATGTAAATCTAATCGTCAATAGGATTAGGATAAAATAATATCTTATATAATTTTAAGTTAGATAATTAAAATTAATAAATTCTTATCTAATAATGATTAGAATAATATCTAATATTATTTTTAATTTAATTAGATAATTTAGTAGATAATCTAAAGTTATCCAATTATCTAAATAATATAAATTATTTATTTAATTCCAAAATAATTATGAATTGGATCAATAATTGATTAGGCCTAATGAGTTTAATCAAATTAAATTTGAGCCAACAAAATTATTAATTGAACCTAATAAGTTTAATCAAATTAAACATAAACCAATTAATATTTTAAATCCAACAATTAACTTATAGCTAATTTCAATGTTTTATGGAGCTAATATAAAAATTCGATGAATATACTAAATTAAACTCCAATAAATTAAATTATTTGATTAAAATTCTTTAATGAGTATGATTTTATTTATAATTAACTTTATATTACTCTATTAAAATTAAAAAGTTAAACTTTTAATTTATAGATAGATTTTAATATAGAAAACTGTCTTTGTGCATTGAATATTAATTTCATATGGATAATTAGAGTTAAGTTAAGTGTCCCTTAGTCTCTCTAATTACATATTTATCATTGATTTTCTTTTGAATATTTAATTTACGAAAATCATAATAAATTAATTATTTTCTATAACTTTTAAAGAAAACTAAACTCATTATATCCAAGATAAAAATCAATTATAAATAGAAAATCTTTTCTAATTTCTTATTAGAAGGAGTAAATTTCATTTCTATAAAAAAAATATTTCTAGTCATTTATTTTGTTATATTTATAAAATACTTAAATAATTAATTAAAAATATTTTATACTTTTTTCTTTATAGATTAATAAATATAACTCAATGAATAAGCTTTCATTAATTACTTAGGATTAAGATTAATTTATATATAAATATAATATAATAAAATAAATTTTCTTTATTAATAGAAATTAATAGAGAATTAATTTTATCATAATCCTATCTTATATAATCAACATTATATAAAATGTCTCCATTTTTTTTGTCAACACATATAATAATTTAAATGAGATTATTGAATATAATATACAAATAGATCGCACTTATAATTTATTAAACGAAATTTTCATCTTTATTCAGATTAAAGACTAGTTTAAACTATCATTCTTAGTTTTAATCCTTTTTTATATAACTATTATATACTAAATTTAAGGATATATAATAATTAAATTTTTTTATGAAATTTGAATAAAAATAATTAAAATTGTAAATATAAAATTAAATTAATAATCTCTATTATTTATTTTTAATAATAATAAATACAAAAAAACATGCTTTAAGGGCACTTACCCAGCATAAACACTATAAATTAAGCTAATTTCAGTTCAAAACAATCTATAAACTTGAAAAGGAAATAAAATAAAAAAGAAAGAAAAAAAGAGTAAAGGATGAGAGTGAATAGTCACCTTAAAATTTTTAGAAATAAGATCATCACGAAGGGCAAGAGGATTAGAGGATAAAGGCAATGTTTGCAGCTGTAAAAGGGATCACCACCAAACTGCGCCATTTAGTTTTAACTAAAAGCTAAGCACAAGAGGTTAACACAGAACGATCAACAAATATATGAAACCCAGAATTGCATAACAATCAAAATAGAAAAAATATACAGTAATTAGAGCAAGAAATTTACGTCTTCATACAAGAGAAGATGATCCACAAGTTTCCTCAACAACGAGAGGAAATTATTATTAAGGTATTTAAAAAACTGAGTTATGACAATGACTCTCAGTTAATTAATAATTTTTAAAAAAAAGAAAATTACAGATTGTGATGAAGTTGATAAAAAGTAGACGATAAGGTTGGAGGAATAAATGGCAACAAAAAGACTTTCGGTATCAACTGCGCTCAGCTGGCTTTTGACTAAGAATTTGCTCTTTACTTGGTTACTAAGAAAGAAGAGGAGTGGTTGTAAGAAGGAACTGTGCAAGGGTCGGTTGTGATTGATCTAGTCGTTTTTTTTTTAATTAATCATATTTTTTATTTGTATTATATTAATAAAATTATAATAAATACAAAATACTAAAGAAAGGGATGAAAAAGCAACCATGGACATAAATACTGAATCTTTTATGATTTGATTTTTTTTAAAAAATAGGTATTTTAAAATTTAATTAATTGTTTTGGGTAGAATTAATTGATAATTTTTTACCTTCACATGAATATGATGCAAAAAATATGAGTTATTATTAAAAGTTTTTAACTCAATTAATAACCTAAGTATTTGACCTATTAACTCATTTAATGATCTATTTATTTAAATGGGTCATATTTAGGTTGGCAGTTAAAATGATCAGTCAACCTTTAATGACCCGTCAATTTAATTATAATTTATTAATTCGTTTAATATTAGAAATAAAATTATAATTTTATAAAAAATTAAGAATAATTAAAAATTAATGTTTAAATTTTAATTTTTTTATATTTAATAAATAAATTGATGAGTTATAAATGAATTGACCAGTTGTAAATAGATTGACAAATCATAAATAAGTTAATAAGTCATGTTAAATTGTTTATTTAATATGATTCGTTTAATAAAACTGTTGTATGAATTTCATTTATTTATTAAATTGGATGTGTTGTATCAATTTCACTTATTTATTAAATTGGACGTATTTGAGAGACAATTCTAACTTACTTATTAAACAAGTTATGTTTAAATTTAGTCAAAAGTGAACGAGTTAGCGGATTACTCAACAGGAATCTAACCTGCAGATTCATTTTGCCAACTCTAATTTTATTACGTTTCAAATAAGGATTCTTGTTTTTGATATTGTTTTTGATAAGACTTCTGGCTGATATAAGAATTATGACAACAACATATTGTAATGTTATTTTAGGAAGGAATATATCTCTTTAGTGATTGTAGTCTATCTTAGACTCTTAAATCGTTCTATAATTTACCATGAGGTATTAGCCGATCAAAAGAAAATTTGTATATGATATTTTTCACATATAAATAAATGTAATTACGGAATTTAGAAATTCAAGTTCTAATAATTTCTTAATCGACTTTTATTTTTAGATTTTATTGTTTTACCTCTTTTGTTTTGCAAACTTTATTTTGGAACAACAATATCTAACAATATTGACAATTCATAAATCTTTAATCTACTATGAGTATTAAATTCAATTATGAAATAAGATTAGGAAAGTATATATAAAAAGATATTAAAATTGTTAATTTAAGAATATATTAAAATAAAATAATATAATTAATTATAAGTTTAGTCTTATTTGCTGATGTGTAAGATTAAAACTTAGTGACAATTTCAAAGCATACTTATAGGTTAAAAGTGGTGGCAAATAGGACATTTTGTAACAAAATAAATTTATTTAATTTAATATGTATATTTATGGCTTAATTGGGTCATGTAGGTTGAACCAAACCTAACCTATATAAATTAATTAATTATGAACCCCACACAAACTATGAAATTTTGGAATAGTATTTGAAAAGTATGATATTTTAATGTAATTTTTAATATTAATTTATTTAAGTTCACACAAATTAAATTTAATGAGAATTTTGATCTATATTTATATAATATTTATAAAAATTGAAAAAAAAAGCACACAAATAATTGATCTTTTAAATGATTGTTAGAAAACAGATAATCATTTAATACAACATTATAACAAAAAAAACAACTGAACATTACTTAAGCACTTTGCCTCCATAATTTAATTATTTTATTTTGATAACATTAAGAATGGACTAATTGTATTCCCCTATCATCTTCAATTTCTCAATTATGAAACTCCCTTCCTTCCATTTGCTTTTGGCATCAGGAGCTCTCAAATAATTCCACCCCAATTCCTCACCACAATTGCTGCAATAGATTGTGGCAATTGTGTAAACACCTGTTATCAATTGCTTCTCTTCCTTTCTTCCCAAAATCACATTCATTGCATGAGCAAACATGTAAGCTTGCCCTGTTTTTGCCTATTAATCAAACCCAAAAACAAAATAATTATTACAATCGCTGTAAAAACAATGAAGATCCGAATTAATCTTAGATCCACTTTACAATAAAAAGCAAGTGAGAGAACAGTACCAGGAAATTTTTGGAGATAAGATCATGGTTGAAGGCAAGAGGATTAAGGCAATTTCTGCAGCTGTAAAATGGATCACCACCGACCTCCGCCATTTAATTAATTTAACTGAAAATCTATTGACGAAAGAAATAAGAGAGAGACCAAAATGAAAGATCAACAAAGTATACGGAATTATTTTAAAAATAGTAGTAATAATAATAGTATTTAGAGAAAGAACTTATTATCAAATTTTCATACATGAATTGAGAGACGACCCAGAAAGCTTTTGCTTGGAGGATTGGAGTCAACACCAAACAATGCATGTGAGTGTGAGGAGGGAGGATTATGATGATGTATTTAAAGCTGAGTTCTTAAAGATAAGGTTGGAAGAATAAATTGCAAGAAGGATAAAGACTTTTTGGATATAAAGTACTATTTGGCTGACATGACTCATGGTTGTTTGTTTGTTTGTTTTTATTTTTACATTGGATTTGAACTGAGGATTTTTCTTGATGTTATATGTGCAATTTGTTTTTTTTATCATTGAGTTATTTAAGACAGAGAATTGATTTGTTATAAATTCATTTCTATTGTAATTAGTATATGAATTACAAATATTTGCAAAATTCAAAAGTGAAGTAAACACCACTGTTTTTTATTTGATAATTAGCACTTTCATTCATAATCGCTATGGCTATACAATTGAACTCTATGACAATTAGCATCTTATATTTTTTGTTACTTTAGTTTTTAAGAAAAAAAAAATTAAGAAGTATTTATTAAAACATGAAATGAAATGGCACTTAGTTGTTTGTCCTAATGATAGTCTTTGCATCTCTTAACCTAAAGTTAAGGATTCGAATTTTAAGAAAAGATTGGGGCATATTTTATTTTCTGTAATAATATTATTAAATAGTTGTAATTTTGAGATGTAATAAATTGTAATATAATACAATAAAAAAAAAAATGGCAGATTCAATAAAAAGTTTGTTTACATTTCCCCCTTTGATATTGAATGTTATAACTGAATTCATTTGTTTTTTTTAAATAGATCATAATTATTATGGCTCGATTTCAAGTTTAAGAAAGAATTGAATTGGTGAACAAAAGAATAGAATTTGTTAAAGTTAAAAATAAAAATTTCATTGTAGTCAATATGATAAATAAAAAGTAATATGTTAGTTTTTAATTATATTACTAATAACATCATAGTATTTCATTATGGTATTTTGTATTGGTTACAAATTGTTGGATGTGTAAAAGAGTTACTTTTTTTTCTCACTTGGACATGTATAAAAAAATATTGTGACATTCTTTTTCTATGTTTTTTTCTCACAATTTTTGTATTTTTTTTCTACACTGTATGCAAGGACTCACCTACCAATCACAACTAAAAAATAAAGGAATCACAAATGATGAATCCATTTACATTAAATTAAGGAAAGAAGTGCTTTGAAATTTCACCTTGACAGTTATACTAAGATGTACTTATAACTCCTACAATCATGACACATTTAAGTATCTGAATATAATTTTATTTCTTTTAAAGAAAGGGAATGATTAATTCCACAAAAATACATTTCAGTGTTAACATTCCATAAATTATTCATAGGTAATATTATCATTTATCATGGAGTAGCTTTACGATAGAGTCATTTTAAAATTGAGAATTGATTTGAAATCTTAAATAAGCTTGAGTTTTTAAATCTGAACAATATATACTGGTAATTTTTTTTTTCTAACACAACATCATAACAAAAAACAGCTGAATATTACTACATCCCCAAGGTTCTTATACAGTACTTAAGACCTTGCCTCAATAATTTATTTATTTTCTTTTAATAATATTAAGAATGGACTGTTTGAATTCCTTTTTCATCTTCAATTTCAACTAGGAAATCCCTTCCTTCCATTTGCTTTTGGCATTAGGAGCTCTCAAATAATTCCAACCCAATTCCTCACCACAATTGCTGCAATGTAACCTGTTAACATTTACTTCTTTTCCTTTGTTCCCAAAACTACATTCATATTGCATGAGCAAACATGTAACCCCGTCCTGTTTTTCTCTAATAATCAAACACCAAAATTTTTTATGGAAAATGTTAGACATAATTGTAAATAGGATTGATATCTTCGTAATACAATTTTAAATCTATCATGTCAAATTAGGATATTAAGAAAAGTGTATTTGAGGAATCTATAGTGATTAGAATGCGGGACTTGACAATTTTTAATGAAAACACAAGAATTTAACAGCTATTTATAGTTAAATCTATGTAATACTCAATGAGATTCTCTCTTTATAATAAGAAAAGGGAAAAAACACTACACATAGAATGATTTGACGTAAGGACCATAGCCTATAAGAGGTCTTTATACATTAAATTTACTATTTACTCCATTAATACTAATTAACTAGTATTATGTTTCTATACATAATCTATATACATTAAATGTCTCTAGAGTTTAATAAAAGATAATATAAATAGATTACTTAAATTGGCCCTTTAGTTTTAATAGCTCATAATATATAATTATTGTTAATATGTGAACTTATACAAAAAATAATAGAACCAACAATCTCCCACTCGGTCCACATATGTCGTATGAAAACAATTACATATTATAAATCTTAAGTATCCACAATAAATACTATTTTATCTTGAAACATATCCATAAATACAATCTAGTCTATTAACTATATCAATATGGGATCCAAACAACATTCGTTACATATATTTGCAATTATAATATAACCAATGAAATAGATCAAATATAAATTAGCATGAAAATTACATGAAATGTAATTTTAAATATGTAATGTGATCTTAAATATGCCTATTTCTAACTAGTCCTTTTTATAACTCCAACGAGTTAAACTAAATACTTTTTAAACGTTATGCAAAATTATAGTAGAGAGTGTAATTTTATTCAAAGTTTTCAACAAATAATCTATCAAACTTTATTCTATAAAAATAAAACATTAGTTGGTCTTAAACAAATGAACATCAAATAACAAACTCTCACTATTCATGCACATCATAAAATAGCACAATTGCCATATGAGCTACATACTCATAAAACACATTAGGTAGTAACCCTTTGGTGAGTGATCTGCAACTATGAAATTTTTACCAATATATTCTATCAACACTTATTAACTCTGAACTCTCTCTTTAACAACTAAAAACTTGATATCTATGTGTTTCGAATTTGAAGAGCTTATGTTATTATGGAAATACAACACGACAACTTTATTATCATAATAAATTCTCAATGGTCTTTCAATACCATTGACAACTCATAGCCCCATAATAAAATTTTGTAACTATATCCCATAATTTGATGTCTCAAAATAAGTTATAAACTCAACCTCTATAGTGGATAAAGCTATAAATGTATGCCTAGCACTTTTCAAGGAAATAGCTTCCCAAACCAAAGTGTATATATGCCTAACGTGGATCTCTTACTATCTAGGCATCCAATGAAATCGAAGTTGGAAGACCCTATGATCTCTAATATATATGATCTCTTGCATGTGAACATGTAGCCTTTTGTGCCCTATAAATATCACATAACTTGTCTAGTTGCTTTCCAGTAATCTATCCTAGGTTTACTTAAATATCCATCTAGCATTCCAACAATGTATGTAATATATAGAGGTGTACACACTTGAATATACATACTACTCTTAACTACTGACGTATAAAAAATTTTTTGCATCTCTTTTTGTTCAATCTCATTCTCAGGGCATTGACTGAGACTGAATTTATCACCTTTAGCAATGAATATATCTCTTATGGTATAGTCCTTTATGCCAAACCTACTAAGCACCTTATCGATATAGTATTTTTTTTGTGATAACCCGATGATATCTCAAGTGCAATCTCGAAGCATCTATATTCCTAATACAAAAGATGTGTCCCTAAGATATTTCATCTTAAAATTCCTTGATAGAAATCTCTTGATTTTGTGCAATAAGTCTGTATCGCTGCATGTTAGTAACATATTATTGACATATAAAACTAGGAAGATAAACTTACTCCTACTAAACGTTTAATACATACATTCACCAACTGTATTTTTTTTCAAATCCAAATGAGATAATCACTTTATGAAAGTTATGATATCATTGACAAGATGCTTGCTTGAGACCATAAATGGACTTCTTTAATTTGCTGACCACATTCTTTAGATCTCCAAACACAAAGTTTTTCAGCTGTACCATATATATCGTTTTATCAATATCACTAATGAGAAACACAATCTTTGTCCATTTAATGTAGCTCCAAATTAAAATGAGCTACAAGTGTCATGATGATTCTAAAATACCTTTTTTTAGACACTGAAGGGAAAGTCTATTTGTAATCAATGCCTTTCTTCCAAGTGAAACCTTTGCCAATGAGACATACTTTTATATCTTTCAATATTATCTTTTGAATCCTCTTAGTCTTAAATATCCATTTGCAACCAATAAGTTTCATACTTTTAGGCAACTTAATAAGATCTCAAACGTCGTTATCTCATGGATTTTAGTCCTACATCAAACTCATCTTCTTAGAGATAGATGACATATTCATTTGAAATCGCACTTCTTCTTTCTCTAATGGATCTTTTCAATGGCATTTATTCTTGGGGTTGCTATTTATAAATAAAAGCAAATTATTCATTTGGATTGAGGGCTCCTATATATTGTCTTGTATTTCCATTTATGCATCTTGAATAATACCAAAAATGAGTTTGAATATTTTTAATAGTAGTTGTAGAAAGAGAAATAAATTCCTTCTCAACAACAATATCCTTAACCTTATCCCACCAAACTCAGCATCCTAAAAAAACCTAGCATTGCTCTTCTAAAAAAAGGATCTACCTAAAGGATTATAAAACTTGAAATTCCTCGATCTTTCAAAGTATCCAACAAAATAGCAACTAACTATTCTTGAGTCCCATTTCTTTACATTAGGACTATATGGTCTACCCTCAGTTGGAAAACCCTAAATATTCAATGTCCAATACTAGGCTTCTTGCTAGTCTATAACTCGTAAGAAGTTTAGATACTGCTTTACTTGAAAATCTATTGAGGATACAGAGTCTTCTTCTTAGAGTGATTTGAGTAAAGAAGAATAACTAATCATACTCATTACCATATCTTTAAGTATTTGATTTCATCTCTGAACAATACTATTGATGATTAGTTTCTCAAGAATTGTGTATTACAGAAAGATGCCACATTCCTCTAATAATGTGATGACTAAAATTACAAATGAAGTATGACAATTTAAATGCCAAAGTTTAATAGAAACTATTAATTTTTGTAATTTTTAGATTTTAATTCATATTATTAATTTTAAAAATTAGTAGTTAAAGACTCGATGTAGTTTATATTTTTATGTGATGTTTACAATTTATTTTGGTATATTATGATTGTATGAGGTAAAAAACTATTTCACAAAATTAAATCAGTATAAATAAAAAAGTATTTAAGAAATTAAAATAATATTCGAGTATGGAGTACTCATGGAGATCTTCATCCCCATTTGAGGATCCCTAATCCTAAACCCAAATTACATATATTAGTTATGGGGTGGGTATGGGGATCAGGATTGTGATCTCTACCCAACCCGTTCCATTACTACTCCTAGTTCAACGCTAGGACTGTAGGTTAAATTTGACTTAATATTTAGGATTTTTTTATTTTTTTGACAAAAATGGATCAACCTAACTCAGGACTCTAGTAAGATTCTTCATAAACCTATAAAACAAAGTAATTTTTTTTTTAATTAGATGAGTGATGACTAAGAAATTAAGAATGATAATAAAATTATTTACATCTTTATTTTTTTCTCTTCATTTTTTTTTCAACAAATGAGTTCACTCCAATAAAAGCAAGTGCCTAATATTAAATATAATTTAATAAAAAAATAAAAAATAGGAATAAGGAACAAAAAGTTTAAAAATATAATGTAAGTAATTTTATATCTTTAGATTTAGAACGTAGTTAACTTTGATATAAATAAGTAATTTTTTTCTATACTAAGTGTTTTTTTTTAATTTTATTTTTAAATCGAGTATTTGGGGTAGGTTCGAAAAAATTAATTTATCTCCAAACTCAACCTGAATTTAATTCGAGTTTGGGTTACTATACCCAAATCTGCCACATCCCTTAAAACTTACTTAAAATACATTCCGAATTACTCCCCATTTGAGGCAGGTCTCCATAGGGCCCCAACTCTGTGGGAAATTCTATCACCCCTAGCTGCAATGCTAAAATATCTATACATATACATATATATATATATATATTTGTTTTTAAGCCTTTAAGGCCCGGTGTAACAATTGCTTGAGCGTTGCAGCGCAATGAAGTGGCATCTAGACACAACTTGAGTAGTGTTGCGACGCCATAAAATTGAGCTACGACATTGCATAAAAATCTAGAAATTTCATATTCGTTGAAACTAAATTTTTCTTTTTTTAATCATTAATTTTTTAAATCAATGACCCTTAATCAAATCTAAACCCAAATCACACTGAAAACTATAAACCTAATATTTTCTTCAACAAAATCATGTAAAATTCATGCATATAATATCTCTACCTTAACAATTTATACAAAAAAAATATATTCAAATATGAATATATGCATGAACAATCCTAATAATTTAATACAATTTCTACTCTGATACCATTTATTAGACATAATTGTAAACATAATTGATACCTACAGAATACAATCTAAGATATATCATGTCAATTATCATGATACATATTGAAAAAGTTTATCTAATGAATCCATAACAATTAGAACATAGATGTTAGTAGCTTTCAATGAGAAAACGAGAGTTTAGTGACATTTCATAGTTAAATCTATGTAACACTTAATGAGATTCTCTATTTATGATGGGAAGAGAAGAAGAGCACTACGTATAGATTTATTTGACCCGGGGACTACAACCCTATAAGAGGTATTTATATACTAGGTTAACTATCAACCCATCAATAATAGTTCTAGTATGGGTTTCTACACATAATAAACTTATACCCAATAAATGTCTCTAGAGTCCAATAAGAGATAGTCTAAATAGATCACTTAAATTGGTTATTTATTTATAATAAATCATAATATATAATTATTATTCATATGAGATCTTATATATAAAATAGTAAAACTCAACAAGAAAAAAAATTATACAACTTAATTTTGGACATAATGTCATGAAAAATTGTTTTATACATAATACACATATACTTGGATTATATAATATATATATATGTGTGTGTGTGAGGTATCAGGCTAGACTCTTCAATCCGATGCCACTTAGGCATTAACTTAGCCACAACTCTGATACCAATTTATTGTGAAAAATTAAGCTTAGCACTAATTCTATTTAGTAATTAACCTAACCACTAATTCTACACATTGAGATTTTTACATGCCTTAATACCTCTTAGCTCGGTATTTAGTATGATAAAAATCTATGCGCTTTGCAGAAGACTTCATTTAGAAGTAAAACAAGAATAAACAAGATCAATCACACAATAGAGAAAACAATCACACAACAAAGGCACAAGAATTATACATGATTTAGCAATAAATGCCTATATCTACAGCGGATCACCAGATCCTTGCTTCTTTATTCAGTTTTTTTATACACAAAGAACTCAAACAAGAGAAACCCAAGAAATATAAGAATAGATGAGCTCTTAAAGAAGATACCCAGTGTTTACTTATGTTTATGCCCAGCGCTCAAGCACTCCATGGCACTGTTTTGCGATTATGCCTTGCTCTAAAGCTTGCCCAACCCTCTATCCTCTCTCTTATTGATGCATTGTCAATTTTAATAAATTACAAGGGTTTATATAGACTCTATACCACCTCTAAAAATATTTCTTATTGGAATAAGATTCCATGTACTTAAGAAGTTCAAAACCAACTTAAACATGTAATTAGAGCAAAAATAGGATTTTTTTTACAAACAAGTAACACTGTAGCTTCTTGTTTTGCACCTCTTTTGTTTGACCATTGTGTTATTGACTACGTGTCAACTCTTCTTTGACCTTTAACTCAAAATTAAATTTATCCTTGATTTTGAATCATTAATTTTTAATAAACCCATTCTTGATTCAAAATCTCTTCAAGAAGCTTTACCATGCTCCATCCACCAATGATTAATTATCTAGCGTTATCCTTAAAGGCTTGTGTCTATAGTCTCCAAAGATTCTAAATGTATCTTTCTCTAGGTAGCTATTATATTATAATTTTCAATGTTACTCTTGATACAGTCATAATACCTTCATGGCTAGATCTTATCCTTGCCAACAACCTCCTTACTATAAATTCTTTTTTTACCATTGCCATTACAGTAAGATAATCCCCAATGTTGTCCCTAGTATGCATCATCTCAACAAATTTATGTTGAAACCCTACAAAATTTTAACAAGTACATAGCCTTAATTGTGCTTCTCACCTATAGACCCTTTTAATACCTTCCATATTCATTCTACAAGAAGCCTTCAAGGATTCTGCCACTCCAAATTTTATTCACATACTAATTATAGCACCTCCACCCTTTTTTGCTTTCTTCTTAGATTGCTCTTCAATCTCTATTATACAACCCTTTTTCTTGCAGTCAAGATGGTGCACTCATAGGCTCTTGATACTTTTCCCTATTCTTATATCTTTATACTTGTAAATCCCAATGGTTGAACAAACTATGCTTGGCCATTTACCTCAATCATAGATCTGATACCAGTTTGTCAAGGTATCAAGCTAGACTCTCTAATCTGACACCACTTAGGCATCAACTTAGCCACAGCTTTGATACCATTTTATTACGATAAATCAACCTTAATACTAATCTCACTTAGTAATTAACTAGTGATTCCACTCATTGAGATTTTTACGTGTTCTAATACCTCTTGGCCCAGTATTTAGTATCATAAAACCTTATACACTTTATGAAAAACTTCATTCACAAGTAAAACGAGAATGAACAATATCAATAACATAATAAAGAAAATAATCAATCACATAAGATACAAGAATATATTGGTTTGACAACAAATGCCTATATCTATGGTGGATCACCAGATCCTCACTTCTTTTATTCAGTTCTTTTATACATAGAGAACTCTCATTAGAGAAACCCAAGGAATTCAACAATGAACGAGTTCCTAAAGAATCTACTGAGTGCTTTTTTGTGCTTATGCCCAGTGATCAAGTACTTAATAACACTCTTCTGCGATTATGCTTAGCGCCAAAGCTGCCCCAACCCTCTATAGACTCTATTCTAATGAATTACAAGGGTTTATATAGGCTTTATACCATCCTTAGAAACCCTATTCCTTGTCAAAATAAAAGTTCACATGCTTAAGAAGTCCAATCGACTTAAACATGTAATTAGAACTAAAATAAGATTTTTTTTTTAACAGATATTGCTGCAGCAATCAAAATCCAATACTACAGTATTAATGAAACCAACCAACATTGCAATATTCTAAAGCCATCACTTAAATGTTAGGCTTCTTGGAATTGGCATTGCGGCATTGAGCACATTTAAGAATGTCCCACATGTATTTGTATACGCCTCATTACTTTTAGTTTCCTATTTCTCACCTTTTTTATCCTGTCATTGTGTTACTAACTTTGTGATAACTCTTCCTTGCACTCCAACTCAAAATTAAATTTATCCTTGATTTGAATAACCAACTTCCAACATTATATATATATATATATTAATTTGACAAAAAAACATAAAGATTAATAATTGTTGTACGAAAAAGCATTCATTATCTTTTACTATCTTATTGAAAAAAAAATGAATATGAAAAATGACAACACATTCATCGATGACGTAAAAGATGAAATATTGAAAATTCTCATCGATTTACAACTAAATGGCACCTAAAAGAAAACATTTTTTAGCTAACAAAAAAGCCATATCAAATAAATTTTGAGTCTATTATATATCATGCCATTTGTCCAACTCTCTTTCCAAAATTTTATATAAAAAAAACTTTTATAAAGTTACAAAAAAGAAAAATGGAATATTTGTGGCATGGTGAATTTGTTAGGGTTAGTGCTTACATTCCATCCTTAAATGTACATTTACTTATTATTTATACAAGTGTACATTCTTATTAAATCGCTAATGCCTATTTATATAGTATTATACAATGTAATATTATAGACATTATATGATATGAAGGAGTTTAGATCTAATATAAAAGAGTTTAGATAAGGGCCATCAGATGGCCATACTGAGAGATAAATATTAAATGTTAGAATAGCTAATTGTTAGCTGGTTATAATACTCAGCGAAAATCCAAGAGTTCCATTGTCTATAATGGGACATAGATTTAGGAATATACTTGCAACTGCATAGTTACAAGAGTTACAATCAAGTGCCAGGAAATGTCAGTTGTGCACGTATGTTCTTGAATATTGTCCTTGATCTATTTCTACCGATGCGAGTCTATTGGTGGATACCTTTAAATAGATTAGTATATATTATACCTATAAGGTGTAGATGTTCGTTCCTAGCCGACTGTGAGCTTGGAGCTCATATTGACATATGGGTAATCAATTAGGATTGGATATGGGACGAACTCACAAGGACCTCTGATAGACACCCTATGTAAGTCATCAACAGAGGGTCCTCTTGAGTTGAATAGTATATGTGGTCCTTTGACTTGAGTGCCACGGTGGACTTGTAAGTGATTCACCATACTTTGGTTCCACGCATGTCACAGACTTTTCACGGTGTGACCACTGGGTGTTGCTGGGTATGGTCTGATGCTTATGAAGTCTTATGTATATAGATATGAGATCCGTCAGCTCACATAGGGAGTCAGATATCTAGATGCTTCGAAACTATATCTAAAACAATATTGCAGCCATAAGCATTAATCCCGAAAAAGAGTTTCCACCAAGGTAGAACAATATGGAAAAGGGTTTTATACATATTGTTAAGTGAGATACAAGTCTAGAGATATGACATGGATGAGCACATGGGGATTTGACAGTGGTAATCTATATCATCGCACATCTAGGATATCATGAAGGAATGACTATACGTATGCGTTGTGACCTCAGCTTAGATGGTCGACTCGCTGATTTGTATTTTTGTGACATGTGTAGGGGCAATGTTCAAAGACTCATGGAATAATTCCATTTAACGAATCGGGCATAGACCTAGGGAGTCTTGCGATATGGAGTTTACTCGTTGTGCACTGGGGCAGCGTATCAGATTAAATTGTTTAATCCAGTAATATCCAGCACTACATCGAAAATGCGTACGTATCTGTATTTAAGCGTTAAATACAACAATTAGTCAATAATTACTATTTATTAATTGTATAATAACACGTGGCGCATTGTGGTCCCTTGGTTGAGTTTACGCAAGTGTAAAATTTAATAGGATCCGCTAAGGGTTAGACTTGATAACTATTTATGAAGGATAAAATAATCATTTCAAATATTAATTATTTAATTATTAAATAATTATAATATCTCATTATAATATATTATTATATTATATATTGGAATATAGTTATCAAGCATTATTCTTTTTATATTATTATTTATTTATATAATATTATTTGTTTAAATGGTGGCCAAGTGTTTTATTTATATAATCTTATATTATTATTTTAATATATATATATATATGAGATAAATGTGTGAAAAATGGGTGTGAATTCGGTAAGTGAGAGTAAATGAAATTATTTCATTTTTTTTAAGAGCTAGAGATGGAAGAGATGAGAATTGGTTTTCAATTATCATTTTAATGTTGTTAAGGAAAATATTTCAATAAGGGTGGCCAGGAAATAGGTGAAGATAAAGAAATTTGATCTCTTAAAAATTGGTTTCAAATATTGAAGTTAGTCTATAATTTATCTTCACTATTGGCTACCAGTTACAACAACACAGAAATTTATTTTATTGATCAAAGAGTTGATCAATGAAAAAATAAATTCAAAGGGTTTAAGAGTTCAGCTCAGTGTTGGATTTGGAGCTACTGTTCTAGCTTACGAAGCTCACTGAGTTGTTGACTAGAACTGCCAACGAGTTGGTCTTCAAGCAAACTCCTAGGATACACGTGTATAACGTTACACGTTTCGATAATTTCTCAACCCTTTAAATATATTAATATGATTAATATATTATTTATTATGTTTATTGTATGATTTAATTATTCTGCAGCGTTAAATATGTATGAGATGCATATTTTATGTAATAAATACTATTGCACATGTATACACCCACATATATTAGATCACCAACAAAAATGGTATCAGAGCCATATTTGAAATATTGGGTGTTGTTTGAGTGAATGGATGTAACAGGCCCGGTGTAAATGACACGTTTCAAGTGTTAAAATGGGTATACTAAAGGGGAATGCACTGGGCTTCGTAGCGCCAGAGGGCTAGCGCTGGAGACCTGGCTCAACAGCACTGGCCAACCCGCTTCGCGCCGCTGTACGTTCTAGATTTCAAGCTACAGCAGTAATGGATGAATACCGTAGCGCTGAGGGTTTGACCTCCCAACACTGCAGCGCTGGTAATCCGCACCATGTCGCAGGTACTACTCACTTGAAAAGTAACAAATAAACAGTATTTTTACTGTTCATAGCTACAATGATTTTGAATAGTATTTTAAATAGGGGTTTATGAGATGCAGTGATAAAAATTATCAATCTACATTATAAATTGAGTTTTATGAGATGCAGTGATAAGAGTTATCGGTCTGCATTATAAATCATGATTAATTTTTGTGTTGGTAACCATAATGGGAGCCCTACTGGTGGGGGTTAACTGTGTTTTGCATAGAAAAATTAATTAATTGAGAATCACTCTTCTATGAGATTGGGACTTTGAATATATGACAAAAAATCTCTCTTAATTAGATTGAATAATATTACATTATGAGATAATGTTTAATTATGATTCGTCTTATCAATACGATATTAGACGAGTCACGTTGGCCTTTTCCTAATATTGCTATAGCATGAGGGACTTGGTTTGTTGAGCTTGGACTATTCCAGTTAAATATGAGATGAGGCAAATATATGCGAACATATTGCCTAATATTGCTACAACGTGAGGGTAGTATCAGTAACATATATTTAATTATTGATAAGTTAATCTAGAATACACTTACCTAATATTGCTGCAGTGTGAGGATAAGGTGTATTCAGGATCAAGTGGTAAGAACTGAATGAGATGCAATTGACAGGCATTCTCTACGTGTTGGGTTTACAAAGGCCAATATTGCTACAACGTGAGGCCCGAGTAAATTTCAATGGGATCTACTTCCTACTGTATAGTTTAAAAGAGTTTAAACTATCGTCTTCCTGTTCTAGAGATTACAGAGATTATGTAAAGCAGTGGGAGAGAATTTTAAATTAAAATATGTATAATTATTATACCCATGATTTAAAATGTTTTATTAACGATTTAATGACTATTTCGCTTACATCTCCTGTTATATTGGCCTGTCAAGTATAATGGCTACTACGAATCAGTTGGTGTGCATAGTTGATGTAGTCCAACTCAAGGGTACTAGAAATTACTTCGACCAGCAAATGAATCTAAAAAATGTTATAGATTCAGAAAAATCTTGGATTTATTGTTGATCAAAGTTTGTTATAAGGTATTTCTGATAACACCTATTTAGATGATATAATAGATGAGGGTATAACCCTTTTTGTTCAGGGTGTTTCATCTTTTACTTTAAGTATATCTAGTGAGACCAGATGTGTGAGGAGAAGAAGATGAGGTAGATACTCAGGATAAATCCTCATAAACAATATTTATCCAAAGATCAACAAGACAACAATGTAGATAAAACGTGTTTCCACTACAATAAGGTTGGGTATTGAAAATTCCTCTACCTTAGAAGCTTTATAATTGTCAGAAAGACTCCCACAAGTTTGTGTTTAACAAATAAGATATTTTTAGGGCATAGAATGCCAGTTCACGCTGGATATGCTGCAGGGATTAAGAGATACTAGAATGCAACAGCTTGTAGAAGTAATGTTAAAAGTAGAAAATGATGATTTCTTGCAAATTCAATTTGTTGGATAGCTTGGCTTACTTCTTATTTACAATACAATAATTATATTGCATAATTGGTATGATATCCAAAACATCATTTAACATATTGTGTCCCTTCCTATACTTGACAATAAATGATATCATATGAATATTAGGAATAGTTCTTTATGTTCATGTGATGTGAATGATGTTTTATTAACTGAATGTCAGTTAATAAATAGATGTGATATACAATTAGAAATATCTGTAGATCGAAATTCTTAAATGATACGGAATTGTAACATATAAGTTTAGGTCATATAGGCGTGAGACGCCTAACCCGTCTGGTTAAGAATGGTTGGATACCTAATCTGACAATAAAAAGTTAACCAGTTTATGAATAATGTATTCACGGTGATGACCAAATATGCCAAAATGTACATCATATCTTTTCAATTAGATTAGATTGAGGTAGTGAGTACATCAATAGAAAATGTTCTATTTGTTTAAAGGAGAATGAGATTCTAACTCATTATAGTCCTTCGAGTACTCCACAACATAATGATGTTTCGGAGAGGAGGAATTGAACCTTATTAAATATTTTTTGATCAATAATGAGTGTTACCAATCTATGTCTATGAGAACATGCTCCTAATAGAGCTGCTTATTAAGCAGAGTTCCATCAGAAACTATTTCTTCCATTCCGTATGAGATACAGAGAGAAAGGAATGCGAATATTAAAATATGTTAAGACTTAGGGTTGTTCTATTGATGTAAGTGTTATGCAGCAGGGTATCTTGTTTTGTAAGAGTTACTCAGCGGGATAAACAAACACACAAGAGGTACAAGTATAGGTTCATTGAGTATCCTGTGAATTCAATAGGATACTGGTTCTGAATTCTGAGAAGCGAAGTATGTTTGTTTCTCGATTTATCAATATTCTAGAGAAAGAGTTTCTCATGAATCATGGGAATCATAGAAAGATTGAACTTGGTGAAGTCAATCTAGAAATCAATGAACCAAGGATGAGAACTCAGGCTCAATTAAGTAGTGACCTTTTAGCATACTTTCGAGAGGGTCGGAAAGGATTTCTATGTCATATTTTAGGTATGTTTGATGCTTGAAGGTGAACTTGAAATTTTTTTGGTAAAAGAAAATGATCATTTGACCTATAAGGAGACGATATTAAACATTGAGTCGGGAAACAACAAGATGCCATGTAAACAAAAATTGACTATATGCATCAGAATCAAGTTTGGAACTTGGTTAAGCTACCCATGGGAATTGTTTCCATTGGTTGTAAAAAGTTTACAAGAGGCAGTGGGAGCCAGATGGAAGGTAGAGACCTTCTAAGCCCTATATTGGTTCTAAAAAGGTAATCTTTAGTGATCTAGGATCAACTAATAGAAAATATTTGGACCAGTATTGATGTTAAAGTCGATTAAAATGTTATTGGCTCTTGCAGCATATGATGACTTTGAGGTTTGACAGATGGATGTAAAGACAGCATTCCTAAATGAATATCTCGAGTAAGAGATATTCATGGAATAGTATGAAGGTTTTATGTCTAGCCAGACTTCTGGTTTGGTGTGCAGGCTGAAGAAGTCCATTTTTTTTAGCTTAAATAAGCCTCCCGAAGCTAGAATCATTATTTTGATGAGATAATTAGATTGTCTGGTTTCATCAAAAATAAGGAGGAATGTTGTGTGCATGAAAGGTCAGTAAGAGTATGGTAGTCTTTTTGATGCTCTTTGTTATTGACATATTGGTAATTGAGAATGATGTCGGTATGTAATAGTTGGTCAAAATGTAACTCGTAAGAATTTCTCCATGAGGAATTTAGAAGAAGCTTCCTTTATATTAGGTATAAAGCTTTATAGAGATGGAGCTAGGAAGCTGATAGGACTTTTCCAAATCATTTAACATCAATAGCGTCTTGAAAAGGTACAATTTTCTTAACTATGAGATAGTTAACGTATCTTTTGGATATGGTGTTCATCTTTTGAGGAGAAAGTCTCTTCAGATGGAAGATGAGAAAGTTAGAGTATCTGACGCACCAAATACATCAGCTCTTGAGAGCTTGATGTATACTATAATAGGTTTGGGATCTGATATTAGTATGGCTGTAAGCGTTATAAGCTGATACCAGTCTGATTCAGGTGACTGCCATTTGATGGTAGTCAAACATATCTTAAGATACTTTTAGGGTACAAATGATAAGTTTATCAAATATACAGAAAGTGACTTACAAGTGAGAAGATGTACAGAGTCAGACTTTTAGTTTGACTTAGATGATAGAAAGTCTACATCTAGGTATGTGCTCATTCTCAATGGTACAAAGTGAGTTAAAATTGCACCAAATTAGGATTCACTGCTGATTTATTTTGGCTCAACAAAAAAAGTATTGTGGATTCGTAGGTTTATCGCTGGACTTGGAAGAGTTCTGAGATAGATAGATCCTATCCTATAGTTTTGCGATAAAATTAAGTCGTTGAATAGGCCAAAGTGCTAAGAAGACACCAACACTCTAATTATGTTGAGAGGAGTCTCACATGACTAGGAGGATCTTGGCCTAGAGAGATGTAATTATTTGTAGAAGTGTTCTCTAAATAACTTAGCGGACACACTCTGTAAGGCTATAACTCTAAATGTGTTTATGAAATAGATGGATTCAATGTGTATGAGATACCATCAGAAATGACACTAGAGCAAGTGGGAGATTGTTAAGGTTAGTGCTTACGTGCCATCCCTGAATATATATATATTTATTATTTATATAAGTGTACCTTCTTATTAAATCGTTAATGCCTATTTAACATTGTATGATCTGAGAGAGTTCAAATATGATCTAAAGGAGTTTAGATAAGGGCTCTCAGTTGGCCACACTGGAGATATAAATACTAAATATTAGTACAACTAATTGTTAGCTGGTTATAATACTCAATTAAGATCCAAAAGGTGGAGCCTTGTCTATAATGGGACACAAACCTGGGAATATACTAGCAACTGCATAGTGCAATCAGATGCCAGAAAATGTCAGTTGCGTAAATATGTTCTCGAATATTATCACTGATCTATTTCTACCAATGTGGGTCTGTGATGGATACCTTTAAATAGATCAACATATGTCGTACCTATAGGGTATAGATGGTCGTTCCTAGCCGACTGTGAGCTTGGAGCTCGTATTGACATATAGGTATCCAGTTAGGACTGGATATGGGACGGACTTACGAGGGCTTCCAGTAAACATCCTATGTAAGCCATCAATGGAGGGTCCTCTCGAGCTGAGTAGTATACATGGTCCTTTTACTTGAGTGCCACAGTGGGTTTGTAAGTGATCCATCGTAATTTGGTTCCATGCATGTCACAGACCTTTCACGGTGTGACCCGCTAGGTATGGTCCGATGCTTATGAAGTCCGGTGTGTACAGATATGGGATCCGTCAGCTCGCATAGGGAGTCAAATATCTAGATGCTTCGAGATTGTATCTTAGAAAGTCTTATGGCCATAAGCATTAATCTTGGGAAAGCGTTTCCACTAAGGTGGAGCAATATAGCAAATGAGTTTGCATATATTTTTCTATGAGATACAAGTCTGGAGACATGACATGGATGAACATATGGGGATTTAATGGTAATAATCTATATTCTCGCACATCCAGGATATCATGACGGAAGGACTATACGTATGTGTTGTGACCTCAGCTTGGATGGTCGATGCGCTGATTTTTATTTTCGTGACATGTGCAGAGGGCAATGTTCACGGACTCATAGAATAGTTCCATTTGACGAATCGGGCGTGGACCTAGGGAGTCCTGCGATATAAAGTGTACTCGTTGTGCACTGGGGCAGCGTATCAGATTAAATTGTTTAATTCAGTAATATCCAGCACTACCATGGAAATACACGTGTGTCTGTATTTAAGCGTTAAATATAATAATTAGTCAATAATTATTCTTTACTAATTGTATAATAATATGTGATCCATTGTGGTCACTCAGTTGAGTTTACCAAAGTGTGAAATTTTGTAGAACCCGTTAAGGGGTAGACTTTGTAACTATTCATAAAGAGAAAAATAGTCATTTCAAACATTGATTATTTATTTGTTAAATAATCATAATATCTCATTATAATATATTATTATATTATATAATATTATTATATTATATAATAGAATATAATTGTCATGCATTATTCTTTTTATATTATTATTTATTTATATAATATTATTTCTTGGTGGCCAAGTGGTTTATTTATATAACATTATATTATTATTTTAATATATATATATATATATTTGAGATAAATGGGTGAAAAATGGGTGTGAATTCGACAAGTGAGAGTAAATGAAATTGTTTCATTTTTTTGTAAGAGGCAGAGGTGGAAGAGATTAGAATTGGTTTTCAATTATCATTTTAGTGTTGTTAAGGAAAATATTTCAATAAGGGTGGCCAGGAAATAGGTAAAGATAAAGAAATTTGATCTCTTAAAAATTGGTTTCAAATATTAAAACTAGTTTATAATTTATCTTCACTATTGGCTACTAGTTACAACAACACAGGAATTTATTTTATTGATCAATGAAAAAATAAATTCAAAGGGTTTAAGAGTTAAGCTCAATGCTAGATTTGGAGCTATTGTTCTAGCTTACGAAGCTCACCGAGTTATTGACTAGAACTGCCAACGAGTTGGTCTTCAGACGGACTCTCAGGATACACGTGTATAACATTACACGTTTTGATAATTTCTCAACCCTTTAAATATACTAATATGATTAATATATTATTTATTATGTTTATTATATAATTTAATTATTCCGTAGCGTAAAATATGTATGAGATATGTATTTTATGCAATAAACAATATTGTACATGCATACACCCACATATATTAAATCCTCGACATAATTTACAATAGAATGACTACTAATATAAGCCATTTTCTTAAATGGTAAATTTTATAACGATCATGTGCCAAGATCATTGATTCATAAAGATATAAACAAGGGATTAAAATTCCAATTGATCTCATGTCAGGTCAAAACAAACAATAAACTAGAGAAGGAAAATAGTTAAAATGAATAAACAAGTAAATGATGTGAGTGAATAATGCCACGCCCCAAGTATTTTCAAGTATTTTCTAGAGCACTTAATGTGAGACTAAACCTCTTAGATACTACTTAGACCTATAGAGCTTTACGTGGATTGGTGCTTCTAGAAGGTTCGTTGATTGGTATGGAGATACAGGTCGAGCTTGTAAGTTGTAGGGGATGTATACCCCTATTTGAAAGGAGAATATTCCTTGGAATATTTGATAGCATCTTAGAATATTCTTTAGCATATAACCATATCTTTTATATACACTATTAAATCGATGGATAACACCTTAAATCCTAGTTATTGATTGTCTAGAGCTAGTAGTATATAAAGAGGACACCTTCAGTTATACAAAACCATTTTAGCTTGTATTCCCTTTCAGTTATATTAGAGAGCTTTTCTTCAAACACTTAGTGTTCATGTCTCTCATATCTTTCTTTGTGTGCTGTTTAGCACATAAATTATCTAAGGCCACATGGTTCTAAAAATGTCCGTGACATTTGGTATCAGAGCCAGTTCAAAGAAGATGGTGAAAGACACAGCGACATCATCAAAAGTGACTAAAGAGAGGGGAAAAGAACCTAAAGCTAAGAGGCACGGGAATGTACCATGTGAGAAGTGCTTTGATCCAAACCATAATCTAGGGACCATGGTGAAAAAACTTGGTGGCACTATAGAAAAGGCAATAGATCACATTGGGGAGTTGGAGCAACAAGTGGAGAAGCTCGAAGTGGACCTTAACTCTCAAGAAGATGAGGTTATGCTCTCTCATTAACACATTCATCGAGAGTTATGCTGAAAAATAGATGTGGAGGAGCTGTCTCGATGGTTTAAAGCTACCAAGGAGGAAGTGGTGTCATGCAAGTAAGCGTTGGTAAATGGATCTATTGCCACTAAAGTTTTGATGGTGGCACTAAGAGTTGAGCCTCATAAGCTGAAAGAGTTCAGCGATAAGTAAAATGCTAAGGAGCTCGACAACTACTTTTAGTAAATTGAGAGATACTTTAACGTCATAGCATGTGATACAAGGATAAGGTAAATACTGCGACCTTACATCTTTCTAATCATACAATTCTATAGTGTATAAAAAGCGAGGAGATACATAAGGATATTTACACCATCAAATCATAAGTGAAATTACAATGGAAGTTAAAGTGTCAGTTCTATTTGGAGAATGTAGTGCATGATGCTAGAAAGTAGTTGAAGAAATTGAAGCAAACCAAGTCCATTAGTGAGTACATAGAGAAGTGATCCTTATTGTTATTACAAATCCCTAATATGAGTAAAGAGGACTTGTTGTTCAATTTTCTTATATGGATTGCAAACATGAGCATCCAATAAGTTGAAGCAGTGTAGAGTAGCGAATATATTTGACACCCTTATATTGGCTAAAATGCTCACTGATTACCGCAAGGGTGATGTATAGAATTTCAATAATCTTAAGCTCAATCATAGTAAAGGTGGTGGAGTCAAGGAGTCTCACCATCCACAGGATAAGGAAGGAAAAGGCAAACCGCCCATGGGGAGAGACTAGAAGTACGATAGCAGAAGAAGGCTGAGATCTAATTTGTTCCTTTGTAATAAGTATTGTTGGGTGAAGGACCATCCAAATAAGAAGACTATTAATGCAATGTTGGAGACTTTAGAAACTAGTGAACATGGTCAACTAGGGTGTATGCATGCCCTTAATGCCAAGCAAGCAGCTCGTACACCAACGAAAAAAGTGTTTATGTATGTTGAAGCCAACATCAATGAAAAGAAGACTCATGCACTAATACATTCAAGAGCTACGAATAAATTCATCAAGTATCCAGAAGTAGAACGCTTGACCATTAAGGTGGACAAATAGATTGATTACCTTCAAATTGTGAGTGCTGTAATTAAACCACTAGATAGAGTCGTGATAAGCATATAAAAATGCACTCTAATTAATTGCTTTTTATCAAATAATTTAAGATTTAATTAAGTATTCTTATAATTTTAATTTAAAATATTTAATTTGAGAATATTTGATTTTAATTTTTTTTTATTTTTTTATTTAATAAATTACATGCAGAATATCAAAAGAAAAAAAAAGTCAAAAGTCCAATTTTGAAGTTCAAAATTTTGGCAGCTCAAGAAGTCAATTATTCTACTCAACCCCGTGTGTCTAATGCAATTATGAATCCTATCTTCAATTTTCATTACTTTTCCACGTGGCCTCATCTATCTTGATGCATTCATATTTCAGAGTCAATTATGCTATAGAAAGTAGCCATCATCCATATGTCTTGATGCATCTATATTTCATTTTCTCCACGTACTAGTCAGCACATAACAAAATATATCCACAATTCAACGCGTGACATGGAGCTTGGTCAATTATTGTAGTTGATGCACAACTCTTTTACAAATTGAAAAAAAAAATTTCGTGTCAAAATAAAATATTATTTAAGTTGAACTTTTGAATTTTGACTTCATTTATTACATTTCATTACAAACCCCAAGACTCTATAAATAAGAGGGTGAGCTAATTCCTTTTCCTTTTCCTTTTTCTTACACTTCCAAAAACCTCTTCTCATTTTATTTTAACCTTGTATTAATTTTCATAATTTCTTTTTAGAATTTATGAAAATGCTTTGTAATTTAGACTAAAATTTCTTTGGGTAAAGCTAAAGATGATCTTATGCGTTGAGTGATTCAATTTGAGTTTTGATTTTCATAGATTACAATGTTTATACAATTGAATGAATTAATTCCTCTTTACCTTTCATTTATTTCTTATCAAAATATTGTGTGCCATATTCTATATAAGTATTAGTCATATTTTATTTATGTAATTTTGTCATGCAATTATTTTGTTTGGATTGTTTTACAAATTAATTTTTTACTGCAAATTACTTAAAGTATTTTTTTCAACTTAAGATAATTTGTAATAACATATCATTTGTATTCAACGTGAAGAAGTAGTTTATTTAATTATTTTTTATAATTATTTTTGAATTTTAGATATTTATTTTTTAATTGTTTATTTGGAATGTGAAACATGTAATTGAGTCATTTTTATAAATTAAAACTTAGATTGATGAACAAAACATGTAAGAGATTCTTGATGCTTTACTCCTTTTATTATTGAAATATTATTTTTTTATCTTAATCCTTTGTTTTTATTCAAATCAAAATATTTGTCTTTATTTATTCCAATACCTATTTCTTAAGCATATTTTATTTATCCAGTATTTATGTTGGTAATTTTTGACATCTCCTTACCGCTATTCTGTGCTATAAGACCGTTATATTTTAACACTTTTGGGCATAATCAAATTTTGGCTTGTTGGAGAGGTGTAACAACAAGATTTGTTCTAGATATATTTATGCCAAAGAGGTAAGTAACTTTTATTTTATTTTATTTTTATTATTTGCTTTGGTTCCTTTTACCTTTCATCACAAGTAGACACTTATTGGCCATGTGAGTCCCACGTGAATGCGAATGATGATGTGAACACTTACCATGTATTGTTTAATCTTGCACAACAAATGGGAATTTCATGTGAAATTTGATGCCATCTGTTTAGTATTTAAATTTGGAATTTGGATGCTTTTGCAGTTTTATCTAATCTTCCACCATCTAGAGAATATAAAAAAAAGTAGTTAGAATAAATCAAATTTGAATTAGATTTGAATTTGTTTATATTATTTTATTTGGTTATTTTGATTAAATATTATTATTATTTTCTCGTTAGATTTAATAATTTAACTTCGGTTCATAATTTGTTTATATTAGGTGTTGACCATTACTATTTTCCTTTTTGATTTAACTGCATAATTTATAGAGAGAGATTATTAATTTATAACAAAGCATAGAATTTCGTACTTCTGCAAAATTTAGCATTAGGAACAGTGGTATTCTTATGTGAAAAATTACTATTAAGGAGTTCTGTCTAGGAAGTTGGTGTAAATAAGCTTTATAAGCTTATTACTGTTGGCCTTTCACTACTAATTAATTTCCTAGGAGCACTTTTAGTGGTGACTATTCACATTAGTGAAACGTTGTTATTTACCAAAGCTAGAAGTTCTTTAAAAAAAATTGTTTTTGAGTTAATGAACCAATATAGAGACGAACTAGGCCAATTCAGATGAAGACCAGAAAACCCTAGTGAAGCCTCTTCCAATTCTTTCTCTAACCCTTCTTTTCCAACCATATTAATTAGAATTGTATATCTGATACTAAAGGCGTAACATAAAATAAATTATTATTATAAAAATGATCTTTATTGACACTAAGTTAGCATCAATGAATAATTTTATTGACACTATTTTATAGTATCAGTGTTGTTCAAGCTAAAAATTTATTAACACTATATTTAGTGTCAGTGAATCACTAACACTATAATATTAAAAATTAAATTATATAATATTAATTTTAATTTAATTTTTTAATAATTTAAAATTTAAATTATTGAACCAAAATTTAAATTCATTTAAAATTTAAAATTCCATAAGTAAATACAAAATTTAAATAAATATCAAATTATTAATTATCATAAAATTATATTTAATAATCATGATGGTCAAAATATCACAAAATGACATAAAACTACAATTTACAAAGCATCCAAACTAAATTTCACAATCAGTCTAAAATATTTCAAACTAAATCTTTAAAAAAAACTACAATAGTTTCTAACACCGCTATTGGGATACCTAACAGATTAAATGGTCAAAACATCTCTTTTTAAAGTCCATACAACAATGTAACTCTTTAGATGTTTAATTACTTCAGCCTACTTAACAAAATATACTGCAATGAAATTAGTACTCTTTGCAATTCTGAAGTCCATATCTAGCCAGTACTGTAAAAACATTTAAGTCTTAGTACAACATGAAATAAAGGTATTGAGATAAATGATCGAGATGTACAACTACTGTTAACATTTACTGTTAAATTGGTTCACAAGTCAACATTTTTAATGAGGAAGATAGAAATATCTCAATCAATTACCAGCATTTAAAGGAACAAATCTTGAATCTTCAATTAACTCACTGGAACTCCTGTAACATGTAAAGAAAAATTTATATAAATTAAACTTTTATATTAAGTAATCTTAAATCTTCAATATGAGGAATTTGAAATAACAATAGTATATAATCAGTATCTGTAGTAGAACAGCAGTTGAAGACAATGCCAGATCATTTCCATTGACAATTGCAACAAGGCCAGCAATACTTAAAAAAACCAAGACTTAAAATCAAGATTTATGACTTTGAAGAAATATGAGAATAGAAAACATATCTTTTGCTCACTTGTTATAATGACATATAGAATTCAATCTTAAAACAAAAGGTAATGCCCCTTAGCACTGGTCAGTGAATATAACATAACAGTTCATGGAATCGTGAGGAGAAATTTAATAAAAAATAATTAATATCTAACCTAAACTTACAAATCAAGATAAGACCAAAAGTAACAGGAATGTTTTTACTAACCACACTCTTATTCTTATAACAATGCCAAAAAGAAAAAGGAAAAAAAAACAAATATAGACATGCTAAATCAACACGATATCTCCCTTGTGCAAAAACATTTGTACTAGAGTTGAAGTTGAATATCAACCCCACCTTACAAGAAGTGATTCTTTTATTTTTCTCTCTGTTATATACACAAATCCAATTGACTCACAGCTAGTTTTTTGAATGTCCTGTCAATTATGTACAAGGAAAATGATGCTTTTAACTGAGAAATGTCAATTATGTGAAAGGTTGTAGCTTCCAGAAATCTGGCTTCAATTTGCCATGTTCTTAAAGTGATTCATTGCAACTAAAAAAAATATAAACTTTATGAGTAACTTACTATATAACATGATGAGTCTTTGAGGCTTCCTAAGAATTTTCTTTGGTTCACACTTTACATCTTTTTGACAAAATCAAACAGGAAAAGGAAAAGAACACCCAACATGTTAACAATCTTATAAATATCAGGTAAAAGAGAAAAAGTGTTTAATTTCAAGTGCTTCAGTGAAGGTACCCTTCTCTCTTTGTTTTTATAACTTTGTGGGCAAGTGAAAATTAACTTAATTTTCCTAGATAATGGTGGCCTGGGAAAACCCAGATCATAAAATAACAGAGAACAATAATGCAAATGCCCCTAATCACCCACCTGTGAAGGGCCATAGAAAATGCACAATCATAAAAAAAAATTGCCTAGTAAAACAAATAGTCTGTGAGCAGGAGAATAAGCATTAAATGATCAAGTTCATTGCAAAATACATACACTATAGAGTAATTAAGAAATCAGCTCACACGGGCCTAAATGTCACTAGGTACCACTTTGAGCTAGATTTCTGTCTAGAAAATTCAAATTTTCACCCAAGCAAACTAGACCAATACTAGATTGGATACAAAAATATTTACAAGTATCATTCATCTCAAAAAGTAAAAAATATCCAATAAAATATTGCTTTGGAGGGAAAAAAGACTCCATTTAAAGAAATCTATTAGGTCTGATGAGATAAGCACAATAATTAAAATTGCCTCTTTTTAATCAGAAAAAAGATATCCCTGTATAATCCATAAAGTAACTACTAGAATTTACATAAAAATTAATTGAAAATTTAAACAAGCTAAAAGGAGACATAATTATCGGAGAAGAAACCTGTAACAATATATAATTGTAAGCCAACAAGAAATCCTTGCATTGATTGTTCTAATGAAGAGTGTAAAAGGAATTATAGCTTCCTACGACAGAAAGTTAGATTTTAATTTACTAATGAAGTTCAATATTCAATATTCAATAATCAATCATTTCATTTAATAAAAATTAGTTAAAATTATAGCCATTATTTGTTCAGATTATAAAACCCAGCAAATCTCATTAAATTATATTACTTCAAACTATATTAACTGAGTAGTAAAACCAAACAAATAGAAAAAAAAAAAGAAAAAAATCTATCAAATTCAACTAATTTACAAAATTACCTCTATGAGTGTAGCAAGAGTCATCTGGCAACATCAAGGACGGATTGTTTAGCGTCACTTAGTCACTCAACAACAACAGGCATAAAAGCATTGAAATGCAATTTGAAGAGCTCGGCGGAGAGCACGGCAGCGGAGGTAAGAGACTAAAGTGCGCCTTGAGAAACCCAAAAATTATTGTCCTGCAAAAGATCCAAGCAGCACTCGACGAGTGAGTGACATAACCTTGGTGCTAATAAGACACTTTCTAGAAGCTTCTAGAAGTTGGTGGAGGCGCTTCACTCCCGTCATCTGCTCCTTAGTATCCTTTGCGTGTGCTAACTCTAGCGCCTTATCCATTTGGCCTAGATTTGGTGTCGTCGTTGGTAAAAAGATGTGCATGTAATCTGAGAGAACAGAGTCAGAATAAGAGAAGAGAGAAGGTTGGGGCTTCCTTTTTAAGGTAATTGAACAAGTTGAAGAACATTTAACAAATCTTTAGAAAAATCTAGAGATGGAGTAAGACTAGTGAAGCCATTTTCGACATACGATTTTAGGATAAATGAAGAAGACGATCGAAGAAGCTTTTCTTCGGCGTGTGAATTTAGGGTATATGGAGAAGACGATTGAAGAAAACATAAGTTGTGCTAACCCAAAACGAGGTCGTTTTGCTGCTCCTTTTTTCTAAAAAATTAAAAAATAAAATTAACTCCCAAAACACGCACTTGGATTTCTTTCTTTCAATTTTTAATCCCAGTCGCTATAGGATTTTTCTTTTTTTCTGTTGTTTTAATATTTGTTCTTTAAAGAAAATTATGTAACTTTAATACTTCATTTAATCATTATTCTAAAATAATTATCCAAAAAAATTGTTATTCAATACTTCATTTTTTAAAATATTTATTATTAATTAATTAATCTTTTTCAAAATTATATTTTTATAAATTTAAATTATTTTCAATAATTAACTTTCTTAAATAAAACATAAAAATAATTATTTTTTTAATTAAAATGACGTCGTTTTGAGTATTATATTAATTTTTATATAATTTAAAATTTTTAAATAATAATATTTTTAAACAAAAATAAACTTTATTATTTTACTGACATTATAGTATCACTAATTTATTGATACTTCATATTTTTTATATTATGGTATTAGTAATTTATTGATACTTTATATTTTTTATACCGTGGTATCAACAATTCACTGACATTTCTTTTTATTGACACCATTTAAAAAATTGTCAGTAGTATGGTGTCAGTGAAACCTATTTTTTTAATAGTGAATTACCAAAAGACAGTGCATGATTACCTCCACCCAATGCACACAACTACCGCATCTTGCACCATGTTTCTACCGAATGCAGCTCAACTGGATTTCAAGCCTGTAATGATAAGTCTCTTTCCAAATTTTCACAGACTTGAAAATGAAAATCCTTACGTGCATGTTTAGGAATTTGAGAAGATGGTGGCTACTTTCTACAGGCAAGCTGATAGTGCCAATTACATTAGATTGAAGTTTTTCCCCTTCTCTCTAAAGGACAAGGCAAAAAGCTAGTTGTACTCTTTGAAACCTAGGTCTATTGGTTCGTGGGAATAGATGACGACAACTTTCTTTCACAAGTACTTCCCATACTATAAGACTAATGCACTTAAGCGACAAATCTCAACATTTTCCTAAAAAATTTTTGAAACTCTTTATAAAGTTTGGGAAAGGTTCAAGGAATTGTTGAATTTGTGTCCCCACCACGAGTACAACAATTGGCTTCTAGTCTGTTAATGTCTCCTTGCTATGGCTTTTTTTTAATATCCTTAGCTCTTCTGTTTTCTTCAATAGGACGATGCCTCCTGATGAAAGTTTTCAATTTATTGAAACTATGTGCAATGGAGATTTTCTTCAGAAGGACCCTAATGAGACTATTGCATACCTTGATGAGTTAGCCAAAAAAGCCCACACTTGGATTTGACCAAGTGCTACTGAGAGCACCAGTAGATCCCAACCAGCTGGAATCTATCAATTGCGAGAATACAGTAATCTCAAGGCTCAAATTGAAGCTTTAACAAAGCAAGTAAAAGCCCTTAAGACCAAAGATGCAAAAATAATCCATTCAGTTGCAAAGGTAGAGTCATATAAGCCATGTTTCACTTGTGGGGGAAAAGATCACCTAACTAAGAATTGCCCCACTTATAGTGAAATATGCGAGGTTAAAGAGGAGTAATGCAATGCCTTAGGCGGGTACGAAAAGAAAAATGCACCCATTCTCTAATACCTTCAATCAAGGCTAAAGAAACTACCCTAATTTCAATTGGAGAGACTCTAATCAGCTTGTACAACTGTTGGAAAGACAATAGAGACCTGAACAATAACCATTCCAATCAAAAAAGCACCAAGCACCTTAATTCAATGCAAAACCTTCAAGAAGTTCTCTTGAGAGCACTTTAGAAAATTTTATAAAGGAACAAGAAAAGAAGAATAAAAAATTTAAAAACTATTTTTTACAAATGATGGAGGAGAAAAAAGAGGTAAAAAGTCAAATGACGAAGCTGACTAACACATTGGCTTTTCAAGAGAGAGGGAAGTTTTATCTCAAATTCAGTCCAAGTTGAAGGGATAAAACATGGCTCACACCTTCAATTCTAAAGATAAAAACATTAAGGGGGTTAACGCCATCTCTACTCAAAGTAGTGGAATTCAAGATATAACTTCAACAAGCACCACTACTTCGAGTAGTTAAAAAGATACCTCAAAGAAAAAAGAGCGAACTAAACTTCTGGTTAAGGTGCCTTTCCCTCAAGCTCTCTGACCAATTGGGAAAATACTGGAAAGTTAAGGTGAGATCATGGAACACTTGACACAAGTAAAGATCAACCTTTTATTATTACATGTGATTAAATAAGTCCTGACTTATACCAAAGTCATTAAGGATCTATGCACAATGAAGAGCACCACGTCAAGAAAAAAACATTCTTAATAGAATAAGTAAGTGTGGTGATCGACCAGAAGGTATCGTTGAAATATAAAGATCCTAGGTATCCCACTATCTCTTGCACCATTAGGACACGTGAATTCAGCCAAGCGTTGTTAGATCTTGGAACAAGTGTTAACCTCATGCTTTACTCTATTTACTTTCAACTTGGTCTTGGTGAAATTAATCCCACGACTATGGTTTTGCAGCTAGCTTATTAATCCATCAAGAAACAACGTCGGATAATGAAAGATGTTCTACTGCAATTCAATAATTTTTACTACCTTGTGAATTTCTTTGTTTTAAATACTCAATTTGCAGTTAACATGAAGTCCAAAATTCCTATCATACTTGAAAGACCTTTCCTTGTTACAGCTAATGCCCTCATCAACTATAGGAATGGTCTTATGAAGATCACTTTTGGGAACATGACTCTTAGAAGTGATTATTTTCAACATTGTGAAACAACCACACAATGAAGACGATTATTATCAAACCTTCATGATAGACACACTTGTCGAGGAGGTTGTTCAGCTATAAAGCAAGTTTAATAACATCAAAAACCTCTTCTAAGATTCTGATTTTGAAAAATCTAGTTCTGTTAAGTTGAATAATGTTTATGCCATTTTAAAAGACTCACAACCCACTAAGTTCTGGCAACCTCATTTTGAGAAACTTTCACAAGGAAGAGAAAAGCCAAAGCCATCCATTGAGGAAACCCCTAAAATCAAACTTGCTCAATTGCTTGATGGTCTGAAACATGTTTTGTTAAGAGCTGGTGATACTTTTCCTATGATCATTTCTTCTAAGCTAAATGCATCACAAGAGCAATGGTTAACCAACATGCTGTGTGAACATAAAGTTGTATTAGGTTGTAAAATTACTAACGTTAAAGGTATCAACCCCTTAATTTGCTCTCAACATATTCATTTAAAAGAATAGACAAACACCCAAAGAGATCCTTAAAGATGAGTAAATCCAACAATGACAGAATTCATGAAGAATGAGGTCCTTAAGCTAGTAGATGCTAGCATCATTTACCTCGTAGTCGATAGTAAATGGGTTAGTCCAACTCATATAGTTCCAAAGAAATCAGAAGTTACGATAGTGGAGAAATAAATTTTGGTGTTTATACCAATATGGGTCATGACTAATTAGCACATGTGCATTGACTATCACAACCTTTATGCCGCCACTCGCAAGGACCATTACTCATTTTCATTCATCGACCAAATCCTAGAGCATATGACTGGTCATCTTTTCTCTATTACTTTCTTAATGGTTACTCGGGGTATTATCAGATAGAAATAGCATTAAAAGATCAAGAGAAGACCACATTCACATGTCTTTTTGGTACTTATGCCTTTTGGATTGTGTAATGCCCCAGCCCATTTTCCAAGGTACATGATGAGTATTTGTAGTGACACGGTCGAGAAAAGTATAGAAATGTTCATGGATGATTTAACAGTCTTCGATGATTCATTTGACACGTACCTTCTCAACTTGAAAGTTTTTCTACAAAGATGTAAAAAGAAAGGTCTTGTGCTTAATTAGGAGAAGTCTCATTTCATAATGTCATTTGGTATAGTTCTTGGGCACATTGTATCGATGAGTAGGATCGAAGTTGATCGATCTAAGGTTGAACTCATTTCCAATTTGCCTACCCTTAAGACTATTAATGATGTTTGCTCTTTCTTAGGGCATACCAAATTTTATAGGAGGTTCATTCATAATTTTTTAGCTATAGCAAGACCAATTAACAACTTCCTAGCAAAAGATGTTATGTTCAAATGGACATAAGAGTGTGAAGATGACTTCCGAATATTTATCAAAAAGTTAACTTCTGCCCTTATGATACAATCACTAGATTAAAGCTTACCTTTCGAAATCATGTGTGTTACAAGAAATTACGCTGTGAAGGCAGTCATTGGTCAATGAAAGAAAGGAAAGCCCTTCATAATTTATTATGCAAGAGTACTTTGAATAGTGCTCATATGAATTACTCAACTATAGAGAAAGAGTTGCTTTTTGTAGTATTTTCTCTAGACAAGTTCCATGCATATCTAATTGGTTCACCTATCACCATCTTCACAGATCATGCTGCCCTTAAGTAACTTCTTTCTAAAAAGGATGCTAAGGCACTTTTAATTAGGTGGATCTTACTTTTATAAGAATTTGACTTGATTGTCAAGAACAAGAAGGGAGTTAAAAATGTAGTGGCAGACCGTTATTTTTTACTTGAGTTAAATGATTCTAATGAAAGTCTTGCCATTAGAGATGACTTCCTTGATGATCTTTTTTTTATTGTCACTAAATTGCCTTAGCATGCTTATTTTGCTAACTACTTAGCAACAAGCAAGATTCCATCCATTTGGAGTGCACAAGACAAATGAAAATTCTTAGTCAAGGTTTGTAATTTTATTGGGACGATCCTTATCTTTTCAAATATTATCCCGACCAAATCATAAGAAGATGCATTCCGGATGAAGAAGTTTCAAGTGTCTTGAACATTTTCCATAATAATGCATATAGTGGTCATTTTTCAGTAAAGAAAACTACCGCAAAAAGCATACAGTGTGGTCTTTATTGGCCAACTTTGTTCAAATACACCAACCATTTTTGTCGTTCCTGCGAAAGTTGCCAAAGCTTGGTGCATTGTCTTACCGTCATATGATGCCCTTGAAACCAATTCTCATAATAAAAATATTAGATTGTTAAGGAATAGACTTTATAGGACCCTTTTCACCTTTATATGGATACCTCTACATTCTCCTCGTTGTGAACTATATGTCAAAATGGGTTGAAGCTGTAGCGTGCTGAAACAATAACAACACAACTGTTATGAAGTTCTTGAAGGGAAATGTGTTATCTTGGTTTCGAACTCTGAAATTTATTACTAGTGATCAAGGCATACATTTTTCCAATCATTTTTTTAGGCTCTCATACATAAGCACGGTGTTTCATAAAATTTTGATAGCCTAACACTCGCAAAAAATGGCCAAGCAGAGTTAGCAAACAGAAATTTTGGATAAAATGGTTAAACCCAATCATAAGGATTGGTCACTACGCCATCTGATACATTTTAGGCATACCGTACTGCATACAAGTCCCTTCTTAGGATGTCTCCTTACCGGTTTATTTTTGGAAAAGCCTGTCATATACGTGTAGAACTTAAACATAAGGCTTATTGGGCTATCAAAGCCTTTAATTTTTATCTCAATGCTGCAGGTATTCATCGAAAGCTCCAACTATTCAAAATTTAGAAATTGAAGAATGATGTTTATAACAACTCCAAGATCTATAAGGCTAAATTAAAAGTGGCTCATGACAAGCAAATCCTAAGAAAGAACTTTGAACCAAATCAGCGGGTGTATCTTTATGACTCCCGTCTGTATCTCTACCATGGTAAGTTAAAGTCACAATAGATTGTTCCATTTATGGTGAAATGCTTCTTCCCTAATGGTGTTGTCGAGATCAAGGATCCAAATGATGGGAGAATTTTTAAAGTTAATAGCCAAAGGTTGAATAATTACATAGGTCAATAAGATTATTCTCAAAGACTCGGTTTATGAACCTTGAGTAGCTTTCCCTAAATTGTCATTTATCATAATTGGTTTGTTTTCTTTTTCTTGTTTTTTTTTATTTTTATTTTTGCTTTTCTTTATTTGTATTTCATGTTTCTGTGTTTTTAGGATCATTACAGTTCGCTCAGGTTATGACTACATATGGCATGTTCATCAACTAGGTGTTTTGTTTCCTTACTCTATTTACATTGCACATATCTTAAGATATTAAGGATACGGTCTCATTTAGGTTGAGGGTAATGGCATATTCATGCAGTTTAATTAATTGATGAACAATAAATTGCTTGTCTTAGTAATTCATGCGTAAATATGTTAACATTGCATTTGAAAATTTGTGAAATAATTTGAGTATGATTTCAAAATTATTTTGGTGTAAGTCATAATTCTATCTTGATTACTCGAGAATAAGTTCTAAAACTTTTTTGTGCACATTATTAAGCCTAATGGTAATATGAATGTTCAATACATATAGCCAAGAGAATTGCCATGTTTAAGTTTGTTGTAAGTGAGTGGAAAGATTGAGAAAATAATTTATGAACTTTTATTAATCTTTTGAACTAGTTAAATGCTACTCAGAACGTCACTACTTGGTTTGTGGAATGATTAAGATGTTTAGCTGAAGGATGATATTAAATTGATGAGAGCATGCATCTTTTTTATTAGATTTTGGAGTATAAGTAGAATTTTTATTATATGTGGGAAGTTTATGGTGAGAAATTTGCTATATACTAATTTGTTTTGTATTATTTCAGTTCATGTATTCAAAACAAAACAAAAAACAAAAAAGAAGAAAAAAGAAAGATGATATTTCAGTTCAATTAAAGTATTCATTCATTATTTTAGCAGAACAAAATTTTCATTTTTTAGGAAATAGCTTTTCTCACCGAGTTCTATTTATATTACTCTCATACATTAATTGAGTCCTAAAGCTGGTATGTGGTAAGAATTGTTGAATTCTAAATAGTGATTTTTTTATCCTTGGATTAATGTTTGTTCTTAAATTTGTCCTTAAATATGACTTTATTTTAAGTGCTATCTATTTCCAACTTCATGAGAGAAATTCCTAACCCTTAAATAATTATTATTTGTGATGATATAGAGTTGAGGCTTTAACCTGAAAAATTCTCAAGATTATATATGTTGTGGTTTGTAGTAAGATGGTTTGGCTTAATACACATACACACACATACAAAAAGTTTGGAAGTTATAATCAAAATAGCAATTGTTTTGTTTGAAATGCCAAAGTTGTTTTGCCAATTTTTGTTCATAATTTTATATGATTTTATTTATACTTGAATTACTATGGACTAATAATAAGCTGGTAGAGGGTTGTAATAATTACACCAAAATGCATTATAGTTAATTACTTTTTATCAAATAATTTGAGATTTAATTAAGCATTCTCATGATTTTAATTAAAATATTTAATTTTAGAATATTTGATTTTAACTTATTTTTATTCACTTATTTTGTAAATTACTTGCAGAATTTAAAAAAAAAAAAAAAGCGAAAGTCCAAGTTTTAGCCTTTGAAGTTCGAAAAATTCAACAACTCAAGAAGTCAATTCTACATGACCCTATATGTTTGATGCAATTATAAATCCTATCTTCAAATTTTTTTTCTACATGACCCTATATGTTTGATGCAATTATGAATCCTATCTTCAATTTTTTTTTTACTTTTCCAATTGCCCCTTTCTATCTTGATGCATCCATATTTCAGAGTCAATTATGCTATAGAAAATAGCCACCATCTATATGTCTTGATGCATCTATATTTCATTTTCTCCACACACATGCTGGCACATAACAAAATATATCCATAACTCAATGTGTGACATGGAGCTTGGTCAATTATTGCAGCTAATGTGCAGCTTTTTACCAAATTAAAGAAAAGAAATTCCATATCAAAATAAAATATTATTTGAGTTAGGCTTTTGAATTTTGATTTCATTTATTTTATTTCATTACCAACCCCAAAACTCTATAAATAAAAGGCTGAACCAATGGTTTGAGATTCCTTTTTCCTTTTCATTTTTCTTACACTTCCGAAAACTCTTCTCATTTTATTTTAGCCTTGTATTAATTTTCATAATATCTTTCTAGAATTTATGAAAATGCTTTGTAATTTAGGCTAGAATTACTTTGGGTGAAGCTAAAGATGATCTTATGTGTTTAGTGATTCAATTTGAGTTTTGATTTTTATAGACTACAATGTTTATACAATTGAATGAACTCATTCCTCTTCATCGTTTATTTATTTCTTATCAAAATATTGAGTGCCATATTTTATATAAGTATTAGTCATACTTTATTTATGTAATTTTGTCATACAATTATTTTGTTTTGATTGTTTTACAAATTAATCTTTTGCTGTAAATTGCTTAAAGTATTTTTTTCAACCTAAGATAATTTGTAATAACCTACTGATTGCCTTCAACGTGTGGAATCAATTTATTTAATTACTTTTGGTAATTCTTTTTAAATTTTAAATCTTTATTTTTCAATTGTTTGTTCGGGACGAGAAACATACAATTGAGTTATTTTTATAAATCAAAATTTGGATTGATGATCGAAACACGTAAGAGATTCTTGATGCCTTTTCCCTTTTATCATTGAAATATTATTTTTATCTTTAATCCTTTACTTTTATTCAAATCAAAATGTTTGTCTTTATTTATTTCAATACTTATTTCTTAAGCATATTTTATTTATTGAGTATTTTTGTTGGTATTTTTGACATCTCCTTGTGGAGAAAATCGCCCTTCTATGCTATAAACGACCGCTATATTTGAACACTTTTAGGCATAATCAAGTCATACTTGAAGTTTAAAAGAACCTCAAAAAGTGACATTGTAAGGTAAACATTTTGGTAGCACTTATCGATGACTTTGATGTTGTTCTTGGTATAGATTTATTGCGGTAGTTTAATGTGGTGTCACTTCCTTGACATAATTACATCTACATCTTAGAAGGGGAATCATGCATGGTGCCAATGGTAGACAAGCCCAATTGTGGGCAATCAAAGCTAAACACCAACACCACTCTCTTTTTTGCTATGCGATTAATGAAAAGAGTTAAGCAAGAGAAAATACCTACCTTACCACAATTTAAAAGGTGGATAGTGAAGCAAATATAGGCTATGATGAGCTATCGATAGAGATTACGAGAGTGCTCAAGGAGCACAGTGTTGTAATACCTGCAGCATTACCACATAAACTACCACTAAAACGGGCAATTCATTATGAGATTGAGTTTGAGCCAAGGGCTAATCCTCTAGCCAAAGCTCCTTACTGAATGTCTCCACCGGAGTTAATGGAGTTACAGAGGTAGCTCAAAAAGTTATAGAATACAAGATTAATCCAATAATCCAGGGTTCCATATAGTGTATCGGTGCTTTTAAGCGTAAGCATGATGGGTCGTTATGACTGTGCGTAGATTGTTAGGTATTGAACAAGGTTAAGTCAAGAATAGGTATCTCATTCTTTTGATTGCTAACCTGTTTGATCAATTGGGGTAGGCAAAATACTTTTCAAAGCTAGACTTGAGATTGTGTTATTATTAAGAACGGATAGTCGATGGTGATGAGCCAAAGACTATATGTGTGACAAGCTATAGAGCATTTAAGTTTCCTATTATGCCATTTGACCTCACCAATATACCAGTCACATTCTGCACACTAATGAATAATATACGTAGCCCTTCCTCAATGAGTTCATTGTCGTGTACTTAGATGACATCGTAATCTATAACAACACTCTCGATGAGCATGTGGAGCATTTGTAAACTATTTTGAAGGTGCTTTACAAGTATAACCTCTATGTGAAGAAGGAGAAATGCTCGTTTGCTAAGCCAGGGATGGAATTTTTGGGCCAAAAGATTAAAGACAGCAAGTTGTTGATGGATAAGGTAAAGATTCGAGCTATAATGGATTAGGAGACTCCTATGACAATTATCGAACTGCAATTTTTCCTTGGGTTATTTAACTACTACACAAAAGTTATCAAGAGCTACTCTACTATTACTGTGCTTCTTACAGAAAGGCATGAGAGTTGACAAAGGAATGCTAGGGGTTTTTGATTTATTGAAGAATGCGGTGATTGAAAAGTAGGTTCTAGCATTGCCAAACTACTTATTACTATTTAAGGTACATACTGATGCATCTAATTTTGTCATTGGGGATGTTTTGATGTAATAGGGTCATTTGATCGCATGTGAGAGCTAGAAACTCAATGAGACGAGGAGGCGTTATACGATACGAAAGAATGAAATGATGGGTTTATCCATTGTTTGTATACCTAGTGACATTACTTGTTCGGGGTAAAATTTGTGATGATGATGAAAAATGTGTCAATAAGTTACTTTCAAATCCTATGGAGCGTTATGTAGATCAGAGCTTCTAGAAAGCCTGTTGATTGGGATGGAGATACGAACCAAGTTTGTGACTTGTAAGGGACGTACATCCCTATTTGGAAGGAGAATATTCACTTGAATATGTGATGGCATCTGGAAATATTATTAAGTGTATTATCTCATCTTGTATATACATAGTTAGATCGATATATATCATCTTATATCCTTGCCGTTAATTGTATAAAGTTAATAATATATAAGGCGGATGCCCTCAATTGTACAAAGCCATCTTAGCTTGTATTCTCCTTTAGTTATAATAGAGATATTTGTCTCCAAAACTTGGTGTATGTATCTCTCATCTCTTTCTTTGAGGGGTATTTTCTAGGTTCTTTAGCACATAAAGCACCTAAGGTCGCACGGTACTAAAAAGGTCCATGACATACCGCTTATCATGGGTTTGATGCTTTCCATTTATATAAAAGATTAACTTGTTAGGTAATGCTGCCTACCCATCCATATATACTCAAGATTCACCTAATTTTTATTTGACATAGGACGTGACACTAGTCATTCAAAATTTTTTGAAAATAAGATCATCATGAAAAGTAAGAGGATTAAAGCAATTTTTATAGCTGTAAAAGGGATGACCATTACACTCCCCCATTTAATTTAGCCAAAAATCTATAGAAAAGAGATAGAACAAAAGGATCAACAAATATATGAAACCTAGAAATGCATAATAATAATAATAATAATAATAAGATATAGTAATTTTGATAAAGAAATTTAAATCTTCGTACAATAGAGGACTACCTAAAAGTTTGTTCACAATGCTTGTGAATGTGAATGAGTGATAAATTGGTGCTTTAACTATTAAGAAAAAATAATGAAAATAAACCGGTGCTTCAAGAGACCAAACCTTCGAGTTTAAACATAATGTTTTAGTACAAAAATTAATTGTTGCCTCATTTCTTTATTGATGCCGGTTCATGTACAAAAATATTATTGACCATTCTACCTAAGACTTAGGATTCAAACTTGATTCAACAAAAATCGCTGATAAAAAAGGAAGTAAGAGATGAATAATAGTAATAAAGTGTCATGGTTATTAACCACTACTATATAAAAATATCTTTCAGTGACACTATGTTACTGACACTTTTTTAAATGGTGTCAATAAAGAGAAATGTCAATGAATTGTTGATACCATAGCATCAAAAAATATGAAGTGTCAATGAATTGTTAATATTATTGTATCAAAAATATAAAGTATCAGTGAAACAGTGATATCATAGTATTAAAAAGTTATTTTTTATTTTAAAAAAACTTAATTATTAAAAAATATTAAATTTATAAATTTTTTTTAGAACAAGAAAACAACGTTGTTTTTGGTTATTATTGGTATCCCAAATGACTACGTTTTACTTAATAGTGTGTAGACTATGATTCTGGGATTAAGACAGCTAAACAACTTGATCTAATCTCAAAAATCGAATACCCAGTCTCCTTCTTTTGCATAAAACCTAACCGTAATTCTTTAATTCTATAAAACAGTTTTTTAATCCATAAGGTCATGGCTTTATATGATACATTGTTTACGAGGTAGTTAAAATATTTTTTGTTTAGTTGTTTGCCAAAATTCTATCATGGCTCCTCGTGATAGAGGGTAATTAAGTATAAAAATTTTATATTCCAAACTTAATATTTATTTGTTAGCTTTTGATATGTTTTATTGTTATTTTATAGGTTTGATGTTAATGGGAGAAATAAAGATTAAAATCTAATGATTATGAGGCAAAAATATCAAATTTGCTACGGTAACTATGAACAATGACATGTGAACTATAATGGTACTACGGTAATATGCTACAATACTGTAGTTCTGGATCTAAGCACTGTGGCACCCAGTAGACTACCACCATCTTTTTCCAAGTATAAGTGCCGCAGCGCTTAACCCACAATACCACAGCGCCTGTCCAACAACTAAAACACCTCTTCAACACTCTTATTTCGACTTAGATTCAAAGCCCTTCAACCTTAGGGCTTTTAATATTGATAAAAACATTCTTTTCTAGGCTAAAACAGAGACTTTTAAGGGAAAAACTTAGGAAAATAATTCACAACATAAAATAAAATATCAAAGCCAAAAATTCAATATTAAAGCTCAAGTCAAGATAGAGAGAGATTTAAACCAAGACATCTTCTTGATTAGTTTTTATTCTCTTTTCTTATCATTATATTCTTGTTCTTGTTATTCTTCATGAATTATTTTTGTTGAGGGAGGAAATGCCCTTCTCACTCTTGAGGTTATGTTGAAGCGTAGAACCCAAGATTCAACCTAGAACCCTAACCTCTTTGCACAGTAGAATAACCTGTCAATCAAGCAAAAACAACAAGAATCCAAAGTAGAAAACAAAAGAGTACAATACAATCTTACATGGTTCGGCCAATTGCCTACGTCCACGGTGGATGCAAGGATCCTAGCCTCTCTTATTATAACTCCCTAGAGATTTTACAAGGAAAACTCAATAAAGAACCCTCAAAAGGACCTAAATATTTAGTGAACCCTTGCTCTACCACGAACAATGATCACCCAAACAATAGTTCCACCCTAGCGCACATAAGCACTTAGTGTCTACCCAGTTCTTTTCCTCTCTTAGAGTATCTCTTAATGCTTAATTTGAAATCAAGAATTTACAAGTGTTTATATAGGGTGTATTTCGTGCCTACTAACCCTATTCCTTGTTGGAGTAAGAGTCCACTTATTTTAGAAGTCTAAAACTTCTCAAAACTAGAAATCCAAAAAAAAAAAAATAGACTTTTAATGCATCTGGCGCCGCAACGCTCGTCCCTAGGCACTGCGATGCTGGGCATTATCACGCCCATCGGTGCGGTACTGGGTGCCTGTCCTAGGTGCCGCGGTGCTCAGCCCTGTAGCTCCTCCAGCATTTTCTTGCTTCCTTTGTGTCTTTAAGTCCCGTTTCGCTTCCCCCTTCGTGTACCACATGTCCTAGACTTCTCCATACGTGTCTCACACATTCTAGACTTCTTGTAACTCTTTACTTTAGTATTGATCTCAATTCTTGTCCAACCAAGATTGTTGAATTACTAATTTTCTAACAATTTTAATACTCTTAACTTTGTGATGAGCTAAACTTCTTAATCTGGGGTTAGACTTTTAAACATAGTATGTGGTTAGATTTTGTTAACACTTAGTTATGAACTTAATACACATAATTGATTCATTCTATCTTTTGTTTAATGCTTTCATTATACTTGATCAATATTTTGAATGATTAAGGAATCATGATGAACTCGACGAGATGAATCATGTGTTTAGCCTATGATAGTTTGATGCATAATCATAAGGTAATAACTATGAGTTTTATTTATGATCGAAATATAACTATATGGCATGTATGGTATAGTTTAAACTTGCTCTCAATAAATTACATTCTATTATGATTACCATAGACATATAGGTAGTTGTTAGAATATATAATATAGTCACACGAATATTGCATACATTAAGTTTTTAGCGCCGTTGCTGGAGACTAATTTTTCTATTCTTTAGATCAATACTAATACCAAACCACTTGCTTTAATTTAAATTTTATTTTATCTTTTTTTTTTCTTCTTTTTAGTTTGATTTTGTTTTTATTTTACTTTGATAGTTCATGCAAAGGGCAAAAAGTGCTAACTTGACTACTTTTAATCCTGAGATCGAAAAAACATTGCATAGACTTTGACATGAACAACGCTAGAGATCTTTAAACATAGAGGAGAATAATGATCACATTTACAATCTAATGTTTGAGCCTATGATACCACAGAGAGTGCTAAAAGAGTATGCAGTCTTTACTACAGATGGTGTTCAGTCTAATATTTGGTGACTAACTTTTAATGCCAATAATTTTGAGATCAAGCCGAGTATGATTCAAATACTAAAAAGATCTTAAATAGTTTACTAAAGCTCATAATTATGATCTTAACATTCACATCGTGAATTTCTTAAAGATTTGTGATACTTTTAAGTACAACGGAGTCTCAGATAATGCCATCCGACTAATATTATTCCCTTTCTCCTTGAGGGACAAATGTAAGAATTGGTTGATGTCATTGTCATCAGGTTCCATATTGACGTAGGATGATCTAGTGCAGAAGTTTCTAACCAAGCTTTTCCCACCAGCAAAGACAACAAAGATGAGGAATGACATTAACTCATTTTGTCAAATTGATGGTGAGTTGCTATATGAGGCATAGGAGTGCTTCAAGGACATGTTGAGAAAGTATCCTCACCATGGAGTCCATAAATGGATATTAGTTCAAACACTCTATAATGGACTAGTAGTCCATTTAAGGACCATTGTTGATGTCGCTATTGAATGAGCGTTGATGAATAAGTCTACACATAAGGGTTATAATTTACTAAATGAGATGGCGTCCAACAGTTACCAATGGTCAGTAGAGAAGGTTACACCTAAGAAAGTCATCGACGTGCATGAGATAAACACATTTAATGAATTTGTAATGCAAATCAACATGTTATCCAAGAAGTTTGATGCATTGAACGTAGTCAAAACCTAGCAAGTGACATGTATAACCACATGAATGAAAAGTCCATAGAGTCAGCAAGTAACATGGACAATTTTAACCTACATCATAATAACCCACAATCAAACTTCTATAATCTAGGGTGGAGAGATCATCTAAACTTTTATTAGCATAACAACTAAGGGGAGTCATCTAGACTATTGAATGCCTCAGGATTTTAACCACCACAAGAGAAGAAGCCTTCATTGAAAGACATATTCATGAACTATATGAAGTTAAAGAATGCTATTATGTAGAATCATTCAGCAACCTTAAAGAAATTGAAGGTTCAAATAGGCCAATTTACTGGTGTGATCAATAAGTGACCCTATGGTGCTCTACACAGTGACACTAAGATAAATCTAAGAGGAAATATGGACAAATGCCAGGCTATTAACTTGAGTGGTAAGATCTTATAAGATAAAATATCCAAACCACTACCATTAAGTAAGAAGGAGAAGGAGAAAGAGAATGTGGCATAACAAAAAGAGTATAACCATATAGTCTGCCTATACCTTTTCCTCAAAGCTACAAAGGCGTCAACTAAGTGTAGAAACTGAAAATCAGCAGCATCTTATCCATAAAAAAGTGTGAAAATATAAATAGTATAGAAAATTCAGCAATGGAGAATGCAGAAACTGGTATTGAAGTGCAAAAAAATTTTAAAGTATAGAAAAGTACAATTTCAATAGAAAATACCAGTCACAATATGTAGAGCCAGCTCATATAGTCAAGCATTCCACCTCCACCATTCCCTCAAAGGCTATAAAAGAAGAAATTAGATAAGTAATTCTCTAAGTTTCTTAAAAAATTTAAGAAGTTACATATAATCTTCCTTTTGCAGATGCACTTAAATAAATGCCTAACTATGTCAAGTTTATGAAGAACATCATTTTAAAGAAGACAAGACAAGACAAGAGGATTATGAGACATAGGATTAACAAAAGAGTGTAGCGTTATCCCACAAAAGAAGCTATCTTCTAAGCTCAAAAAGCCTTAGAGCTTTACCATTCCATACTCCATTAGCAATCATAACATTGGAAAGCTCTATGTGATCTTAGAGCGAGTATTAATCTCATGCCTCTCTTCATCGACAATAAATTAGATTTGAGATAAATAAAGCCCATTAATGTCACACTCATGCTTGCTAATCGATCTCTCACATATCCAAAAGGAATTATAGAGGATATACTTGTCAAAGTGGACAAGTTTATCTTCTCTGTTGATTTTAGCGTCTTAGATATGGAAGAAGACAAACAGATCCCTATCATACTGGGAAGACCTTTCCTAGCCATCGGACGAATGGTCATTGATGTTCAAAAAAGAAAGTTAACCATGAGGGTTCAAGATGACATCCTGACATTTAAATTCTTTAAGGACATCAAGTTGCCCTCTAAGAGTGAAGACTATTGTAGCATTAATGTGGTGCACCTAAATTCCAAGCAGCCTAAAGACATGGATACATCGAATTCTCACATTTAAAAAAAAGTGTTAAAGCATAGAAAGAAAAAAAAGAAGAATAGCAACTTGATAAGAGGATCAAAGAGAATGGCACAAGAGAATCACATCCCTTGTCTAAGATTAAAGTTTTTTTTGGAGAAGCTCAAAGAGAATCATGAGAAATCTACTTCCCAAGGATTAATTGCAAAGATATAAAAGCTGAAATAGAGGAAAGCTAGCAAAAGTACATACAAAGATGCTTCCACCATTACCTTTGATCTTTCATAAGAATAGAATAAGCCTCATCAAGCCGGCGACGTTAAATCAAGGGCTTCTTGGGAGGCAACCCAAGTAATTTATATTTTCATATTTTTTTAGTTTTAGTTTTAGTTATTTTAGTTTCTTTTTTTCTTTTAGGAATAAAACAGCAAGTTAAGCATTCAAAGAAGCAGCACAAGCATTTGCAAGCATTAGGAGAAAAGGAAACCGTAGTCACACCTAATGAAGACAACAACACTGCATTGCTTTAACTTTATTTACTAGAGAAGTATCTTACTCTCAATTTCTTACTTTTCAAAATTAGGAACAATGTCTAATTTAAGTTTAGGAATAGGAAACACAAAACCTGTGTTTATTTACTGTATGATTTGATTGGTTATCTTGTGTGGTAATTTTATTTTTAGTTGTTAGTTTTAGTTGAGATAATGATAATTAGTCTATGATAGAAACAGAATATTGGCTGAATTTATTTTTATAAGTCTCGAGGAAACAATAAACGCTTAAGATAACTCTTTATATTATGAATCTTGGATTTAGTTTAACTTTATTTTTTATCACTTTTTTTTAGAACATTGAGATAAGCATGTATTAGTTGAATATTTTTAACTTAGATATACTTATGCTTAAGTAGTATACCACAGTTTCAAAAATCAATACTCTAGAACTTACTTGACAACTACTTCAAGAAAAATTTTAGGAAACACATGAATAAGAAAATGATATTAGGCCATCTTTGGACTGCTCGAGCCTTTCTATCCTACTTAGATAATATTTATCCTTAGTTACCCGTTTTGAGCCTAAATACTCATTTATCTATTTAACCACATTACAAGCTGATAAAATTTAATCTTATTTATCCAAAAATAAACTGTAACACTATAAACCTTGAGTTTACTTCAAAATATTCTTACAAAGAAAGAGGTTGTGGTTGTGTAAGAAAAATGTACTAAAGTGGAAAGTAGTAAGTCTTGATGGTACATATAAATCTAAGTTTGGGGCTATATATATATAAAAAAAAAAAAGAGAAAAAAATGAAGGACAAGTCTTTAATGCATAATACCCTCGTCTTAAGAAAGAGAAGAATTTTTTGATAATTAGTAATTAAAAGAAATATGGAAATATAATAAGTTTATGGGATAAGATGAATTAAGGAGGAAAAAAAAAGATTTCTAGGTAAAGTCTAAGTGTTCATAGTGTGATTTGAACTTCACATATATTCTTTATATCCTACCTTGACCTTAGCCTTACATTACTGTCTAATTAAAGTCTTAAATAGATCCCTAGATATGTGTCTTTCTATATTAGTAGAGAGTAGTACGAAAAGAAAGCTTATGGTAGTGTTGTTAAATTGAAATATGTCGAGACATCAACTTCATGTACTTTCTTAAGTATTGAATAAATCTAAATTTTATTTGACTAATTACTTGCTTATTGTACACACACACACAAGAGATCAATTATAAGAAAAAATGAATGACTTGATAAATGGTATAATGATTTATTATGAGTTATGTATTAATTTTTGAAATGGCTTATGCTATTCAACAACCTTTAAGATAGTGATTTTGGTCATCTACTCAACCAAGTTTTGTTTTAGTTTTTTATTTTTTATTTAGAGTCAATAAATTATAATTGTTTCTTTTTGTTTTACTAGAAAACAAGTAAAGTCTTAAGTTTACAGGTATTTGATAGGGGTTAATTAGGTATAATATTTTCATATTCTAAACTTAATAATTACTCGTCTACACTAAGATTAGTTGACTTTTTATGTATTTTATTGTTATTTTTTATGGTTGGAGTTAATGGAGAAAATAAAGATGAAAATCTAATAATTACAAAGCAAAAAAATCAAATTTGCTACAGTAACTATGAAAGGTGATTTATGAACATTGATTGTGCTACAGTAATCGTGCTACAATAAGTGTTACAAAGTCGCGGTGCCCAGAACAAAAAGTTGAGTGTTACATTGCTCGCGCCTGAGAGCCGCGACAGTCATACATGGAAAACACAAGGTAGTGAAAGTCTTTCAGGCGCTGCCCCAGAAGATTTCTACCACCTTATGTTTTTCATGTATGATTGTCGCGGCTTTCACCCCCCAGCGCCGCCAACACCCGTGTGATATAAAACACCTCTTCAACACACCTATTTTGATTTGGATTCAAAGCCCCTCGACCCAAGGGCTTCCAAGACCTATAAAAGTATTCTTTTTTTCTGAGCCAAAATAGAGACTTTTAAAGAGCCAAAACTTAGGAAAATAATTCACAACATAAAACAAGATATCAAAGCTAAGAATTCAATATTCAAGCTCAAGTCAAGATTGAGATATATTCAAACTAAGGCATCTTCTTGATTAGTTTTTAATTCTCTTTTCTTATGATTATGTTCTTGTTCTTGCTGTTCTTCATGAATTATTTTAATACTCTTGACTTTGTGATGAGTTAAACTTCTTGATCTAAGGTTAGAATTTTTAACTTAATATGTGGTTAGATTTTGTTAACACTTAGTTATGAACTTAATACATATGAGTTATGTGTTTAGCCTAGATAGTTTGATTCATGATCATAGGGTAACAACGATGAGTTTCATATAGGATAAAAATATACCTAGATGGCATATATGGTATGATTTAAACTTGCTCTTAATGAATTACATTATATTTTGATTACTATAGCATATAGGTAGTTGTTAGAATACATAATACAGTCACTCGAACATCGATAAAGGGTTGTGGTGAGATTAGAGTCTAGCCAATCAATTTGTATTAAGGGATTAAATAAGAGATTGATGAATCCAATTAAATACTAAGGAATGAGTCAAAACCCTAGATTGTTCTTAATTAGTGAAGTCAACTCTTTGATTATTTTTTATTAATCTTAGATTTAATTTGATAGTATTAGGTTAATTAGATTCAATTAATCTTTATATTTTTCTGGATAAAAGTAACGTAGAACTAGTTTTAGTAATTGATTGTAAGAAATGGATTAATAGTCCCTGTGGGAACGATAATTTGGACTTTAGATCCTATATTACTTGATACAAAAACGTGAACCTGCGCTTCACTATTATTGCATACATCAAGTTTTTAGCGTCGTGGCCAGGGACTACTTTTTCTATTCTTTAGATCAACACTAATACTAAACTACTTACTTTAATTCAAATTTTATTTTATTTATTTTCTTCTTTTTACTTTGATTTTATTTTTATTTTGCTTTGACAGTTCATGCAAAAGGAAAAAAGTACTGACTTGACTACTTTTGATCTTGAGATCGAAAAAATATTGCATAGACTTCGACATGAACAATGCCAGCAATCTTTAAACATAGAGGAGAATAACTATCACATTAAAAATCCAATGTTTAAGCCTATGATACCATAGAGAGCGGTAAAAGAGTATGCAGTCTCTACTGCAGATAGTGTTTAGTCTAGTATTCAGCAGCCAACTTTTAATGCCAACAATTTTGAGATTAAGCCGAGTATGATTTAGACGCTAAAAAAGTCTTAAATAGTTTAACGAAGCTCTTAATGATGATCCTAACATGCAGATCGTTAATTTCTTAGAGATTTGCTATACTTTCAAGTACAATTGAGTCTCAAACGAAGCTATCCGAAGCTATACTTTCAAGCCTTTCACTCACAAGTAAAATAAGAATAAACAAGATCAACCACAATAATAAAGAAAATAATCACATACATAAAGTACAAGAATATACGTGGTTTAGTAATAATCACATACGCCTACAGTAAATCATAGATCTTCACTTCTTTTATTCAGTTCTTTTATTCACAAAAAAACCCCTACAAAAGAATATCAAAGAATACAATAATAGAGAAACTCTTAAAAAATCTACCTAATGCTATCTTGTGCTTATGCACTCAAACACTTTATAGTACTCTTTCGCACTTGCACAAGTGCCTTACAGCTACCCTGGCCCTTTATTCTCTCTCTTGTTGATGCATTGCTAATTCTAATGACTTATAATGGTTATATAGTTTTTATACTGACTCTATAAACATTATTCCTTATTAGAATGAAAGTCCACGTGCATAGGGAGTCCAAAACTGACTTAACCACGCACTGAGAACCAAAATAGAAAATTTTCCAAATATGCAACACTACAACGTTCAATGTCCAACGTTGAAGTGTTAATACAACTTGTCCAATGCTGCGGCATTCTCCAACCAAATCTGGGAAATTCTTATGACTTCGATCGAATGCTGGGGTATTAGATGAACAATGCTTTAACATTGAGCGTGCTGTCCACAACTCTCCCCTTGTGTTTTCACGCCTTCTCTTACTTTGAGCTTCCTGTTCTACACTTCTTTGTCCATCTATTGCATTCTTAACATTGTGTCCAACTCTCTCTTGATCTCCAACTCAAAATCAATTATTCTTATTTTTGAATCTCTAAAATTCCAACATAAGTTTATTGAATTATTTTAATTATTATATCTGTGATCTTACTTTTAAAAAAATAGATATTTCTTAAAAACAATAATAATTCAAAGTTGAAAAAGAAAAGGACAAAGATTTCAGTAGCATTTATTTTTTCTTATTTAAAATTTATATAAATTTAAATTAAAGTTGAATAATATATTTATATAATTTTAATAATATAAATACAAATTACATTTTTCACTTATAAATGTTTGAAGGAAAAAATGTATTTTTGCCAAAGTTTGAGTGAAAATTATAACTATCTCATTTTTTTTAAATCATCTGTTGTGCTTTTATTCTTTTACCTGGCATTAAATTATGGATAATCGCATAAAACATAAAATAACCGATTGATGGATTGTGTCAAATGTTAGCTTTAAGGGGATTTTTGTAACTCTTTCAAACTTTGAAGGCACGTTTGGTATAGGTATTAATTAGAAGGGAAATTTTTGTAAATGGCCTTAAATTTTATTAAATATTCTTTTTTAGTCACCTTATAATTTAGTTTTTTAATCTTTTTTAGCCAAAATCTCTAAAATTGGACACTTTTACCCTTGAACTATATTTTCTAAACATTAGAGGGGAAATACTCTTATTGCAAATACACTAAAGAAAAATTCCAAACAAACTCAAACGCTTTTGTTCAAAAGATTAGATTGAGTAGATGAAAAATCTTGCAAAACTCTCAAGATCTAGTAAGTTATTCAAGTTAATGATATCTTTTGCAAAATGTGTAGAAAATGATATATTATTACAATGTGTATGTTTGAAATGAGTATATTGGTTAAAAAGAAGTAAAAATGATATGAAATAGTGTAAAATGAGCGCAAAACAATGAATATGATGCGAAATCGAGAAGGTGGGGGAGGTTGACGGCACGATGCGGCTTAGCACATGCAAAGAGCCTGCGCAAAGCACCCAAAGGCACTCTGCGCAAGCAAAGTGCATGAACAGCGCTTTGGGTATGCAGAAAGCCCCTGCTCATGCCTTAAACTTTTTCCATTTTTTTATATTTTCATTCTAATCACATTTGTGACAAATTTTTAATGTTTCTTATAGGTATCACGGAACTTATTTTTTCCATTGTATACTTTGAAGGAAGGTATAAGAGTTTTAGTGATAGTGCTGAGAGATATATGAGATTTCAAAATGTTAGTATTTCAGTTTCAAAAAATATAAAGTAGTGTTGAGAAAATTTTGTTGTATAATTAGAGTTAACTAGGTGCAATATAAAGTGACTCTCAAAATATTTTTTCATTCAAGTATGATGAAGTTGAGACCAATTGCATTTCAAATTGATGATATTTTAATCTTTTGATTGGGCTTTCATAAAAAAAATATTGACACCTCTATGTGTAACAATGGATGTTCGACCTACCAAATGAAAATAATACAAGGGTACCCTTCGAGCAAAATAAAACTGCCCTAATCAATTCATGTCCGCAAGTGATAGCAACCAAGTAATTAGCATAGCCCCAGTAATTCTAACACTTACATTTTCGACAAACCCTTCAAATGATTATTATTATTCCCCTCCAACTTACATATATTATAATAGTCAGCCATGTGGAGATAATGGCAATGATGATGGTAGTGATGTGGTAATGATGTTTGTAATGATGTTGGTAATGATGATCGAAATGATAATAGAAATAATGATGATTATGAAATAAAAACTAATAGATTGAATAATATACTGAAGGACGGACCTTATTATATTTCTAATACTCATCTTTATATTTTTCATGATGCGTATGATTCACATGCAAGAGAGGATAGGGTTTAAGTAGAAAATTCATTTCAGTTCATGCCTCTTATATAACCATTAGACTAGAACATATTGATACGGTATGGTGTATTAGAATTAGAGATGTGTTTTTGAAAAAGTGTATAAGTACAAAGATGAAATTCATGAGGCTATAAGTATACTAGCACTTAAAAGGCAATTAGAGCTTTAAAGTTTATAGGTCCACCAAAGATTATTTTGAGACTTATTGCGATGATGAAAGATGAAAATGGAGATTATGTGCAGTTTCAACGAAAAAGCGACAGTTCTTCATCTGAGGAGAGTAAATGCATAGTACACTTGTATTTTAGACTGATTATGGGATAGTCACCGATAAGTCAAGAGTTGTATTATTAGTAAAGTAATTAAAAATAATTAAAAATAATTTTTCATTAGTCAATAGAAATTATAAACCGAAGAAAATTCAAGCAAACATACATGAACAATTTGGTGTTGAAATAACATATCCTACAACTTGGCGAGCTAAGGAATATGCATTAAGATTGATAAAAAGTGCCCCAGATGATTCATTTAAATTACTTCCTACAAACAGCTATGTGCTAGAATAGCAAAACTCATGTACATTTTCTCACTTGGAAATTGACGATGATAATCACTTTAAGTATTTTTTTTATGGAGCTGAAACCATATAGCAGAGTTTCCAGTCACCCATTCGACCAGTAATTACAGTTGATGGAATAAAATTTGAAAGGCGCCTATCTTGGTACAATGTTTGTAGTGATATATAACGATGAAAATAATTAAATATTTTTATTGGCATAAGGGATTGCTGACTCAAAAAATGATGCTTCTTGGATATAGTTTATAGTCAAATTGGGGTGTAATTGGTGACTGTTAGTATCTAGTTTTTGTTTATAATTGACACGCTAGTATTGAAAGAGCTATTCGAGGTGTGTTTTCTAATGCATATCATGAGTTTTATATTTATCACTTAAAAGAAAATTTAATGATAAAATACAAGTTACCAATGGAAAAGAAGAAAAATGGGGATACTTAGCTGCTTATTTTCTTTCTACCAAGGCATATCGCCTTTCTAACTTTTACACTAAATAAACAAGATGAGAGAGATGAGACCTTATGTAACTAAGTATTTAGAGAATGATGTTAGATGAAAAAATAGCCTCGATCAATTGGTACATTCAGAAGATACGACATCATGACCACTAATATTCGAGAAAACATTAATGCAATAACAAAAGATGCAAAATCTCTTTCCGTGACCAACTTGGTTAAGTGGATAGACAAGAGGCAAAAGATATGACCTCCGTGTTAACGACTTGGGCAAATTGCAAGGTAATGAAGCACAGGGATAAAGTTAGTCAAATGATTATTCACCCAATGGATAATTCACAATTTTTAGTGAAGGATCGAGGTAGAGATGGAATAGTAAACATCACTGCAAAGACATGCAACTGTCAAAAGTTTGACTTTCAGTAACTAACTTATCCCCATGCACTTGCCGTGTGCAGACATATGAGATTAACATACGAGAATCTTTGTTTGACTTATTACACGACCAAGTTCTTAGTTTGTGCTTATAATGAGTCAGTACTACTGGTTAGCCATCTGTCAAATTTGATAGTCCTAGACAAGTTGAGAAATATTAACATCGAGCCTCCAATAGCACGTCATCAGGCGAGCAAGCATAGGACAAAGCAAATTCATCTTAAGGGGAGAAACCATTGAAGAATGATTGTAATTGTTATAAATAACATAGACATAACTGATAAACATATCGAAACCTTATAGTTTTACATAGCAATTGATTTATGTTTGTTTGTAAAACTAAAATTTATATTTAATCTCGTTTATTTGGCTTATTGTGACATTTGTTGTTTGATTGTTAAATATAGTTAATTGTTGATAAGCGTAATTTATATTGAATATTTTTTTACTTCCGTACAGACTTAGCATTTGTTTAATTTTTTTTTTAATATTAGGCTTGTATATACTACATATTACATGTTAATACATGTGCCTTTCATTTTTATATTCATTTACAAAAATTTTGGCAGAATTTTTTCTATTTTATTGACATTCCTAAACTTGTAGATCATAAAATAAAATAAAAAAAGACACTTTTATATATAATTATACATCATCTCTACACATATTCACCAAATATAATAACAACATACAATTATATAACAAAAATGCACATATATATAAATAATATTTTGGATATCTATACACCATGTCGAGCATTAGTCCATAAATTAATAGCTATCTTTTCTCTAAAAAAAGATACCAATCTCGGGGTTATAATCAAATGGTCAACTTATTATTAGGAACTTAATAAACATATAAATTAATGCACCATAGTCCCCACTCCCAACCCTTTATTGAGGTATATATTCCTTTAAATGAATAACTAAGAAAGGTGATATATCTACATTTACTTCATTCCTAATATCATAAAATCTTCATTTGTAGAGATAAATGGCATGACAATATACAAAGGTGCAATAATATCTTGAATCATTTGGTTAGAGTATGCATTCACTTTGGAATTATATAGTGTAATCCTAATCTGAACAAAATCAACATCTACCGCAACCCAATGCTCTTATTTGTAGTTTACGAAAATATATACCTATATAAACTATTGTTGTTTTATTATGAACTAATTATAGTCTAAACGGTAAAAAATAATTATTTTGTGTCCATTATCTTATCTACATCAGCTCACATCTTACCATCAACTTAATCCTCATTTGTTCCATGTGCATATAACAACAACGTCACATCCCATTGAATATCATCTGGCATATATGCTTACACTTCATGCACATGTCTAATGTACTCCTAAAAAATAGATATATAACATTAAATTAAAATAAGTTAGCAAACAACAACAAAAAATTTGTGCCTAAAGTGAGCAACAATCAAAGAAGAAAACTTACAAAAAAATATACATCTGTAATTGTACAATGCTGTGAGTACACTTGCTAAAACTTGTCCTGTCTTAGATGAACCAACTTTATATACTCATTTATATATTGCAAAACTCCATATAATATTTACAAGTGTTGATATTGTTCATTCATTTTTTATAAAATAAATAAATAAATAAAATGTCCTCACATAAGCATCAAGCCAGTCATTTATGATCTTCTTAAACCACCTCTCATTAGCATCAAGCTCATGTAAAAAACCACACTGCTATTCATTATTATCTATCCAAGCTAGAAGTTTCACATGTTTTTCTTTATCTATAGGCTTCAGTCCCTTACACACGTCAACTGAAGTATGTACTTGCAATTCAACATCTCTTATTCTGACCTTCTTTTAAATGAAATTTGTATAAGTCGTATGTTTAATTTATGTATCCTTGTACTGAAGCCTATATCTGTTCATTCCTTGTCTAGCAATATAGAGTATAATTTTAACACTTATAGGGCTTTCAGCTACAAAATACATGTATAACTATCACTGATGTTGATACTCAATCGCAGAAGTCTATATACCAACGACATCAATCATGCATTCTCTCTTTTGAAATAAAACAACACTAATGAATATACTGAGTTGTTATGATGTATCAACACAATAAGTTTATATACCAAATATACCATTGACCGATCAATGTCCCGAAACATCCTGGATACCTTAAAGGACATCGTCATAAGCCTCATTCGATGTAAGATTTCTTTGTCTATATCCATCTTGGAAGTTATTTGCTCTTGCAGATCATCAACCTTCTTCTCAAGATGGTTATAATGTGATGACATACCCAGCTCAAATTATACATAATAAATTATAATCAATTTCACAATATAATACCCATCAAAATCACGTAGTGAATCAAAGAAAAAAATATTATATTATTATACTATTAATTTAGAGATTAGTGGGGGTTTAAAGGAGTAGCCACATTGAACGTCCATATCATCCCCAAATTGGTGAATTGCACGTTCAATTTCACAATATGCTTAAGTTTTAAAACCCTTACCCATGCTTTTAATGGAATATCCAATTTTGCTATCTTGTGAAAGTCCTCATTCTTCTCATATTTTTTAGGCACCAACTTCTCATATACCTCCAAAACCTACACAAAATTTCATAATTTTTAGCCATTAAAGAAAAAAATAATTTTCCAAAAAAATATAGATTTATTTATATTATGTAAAAAGTAACTAAATCTTCATCCTTTTTTGAGAGAATGTTTTCAATGTTTGCATACGTGGGGATGCCCTTACTATACAAATTAAGGAGAGGAAAACGGTCACCCTTCTTATGCACAAACACGAATCCATATATCGAGATTGCCTCATAAATTCAAACTTGAGATAACAAAAAATAACAATTTCAAATAACACTATTTTCTAATCTTCTTTAATGGAATAAAAAATAACTATGTTTTCTCCATTTTTCATTCAATTATAAATCTATAATGAATTGATAAAATTACTCACCAAGAATGCATAAGCAAAAGTCTACATGTTATATGCTTCTTTCTTTTGACTATCCTATTTTCTGATCTTCTTTAATTTTTTTTTACTGGCTGTGTTCTTTAGCTTTTGTAGAGTACATTCTATACAATCGTAGCCCATAGGAATGCTAGAAGGCTTTATTATTATGACATTCATAACGCAGCGGAATAGAAAAATAAAAATTCTTTAATTTTTGTTTTTATTAGATAAAAACACTTTTTATCTAAGGATCTTATGAATATATGAATTTGATGTTAAAGTAAATAAAATTTAACAAGAACATACCTTGAATTCACGCAGAGTTTTCTTCTACCAAAGGATTCCAAACCAAGTCTCTTATTCTATAGTGAGAGGAAGAGTGGGCTTCTTTCTTTGTTTTTCTTCTCTAAAGAAAAAAATACGTATCCTGCATTTTTCACATATGTGTGTTGTGTTTTATTTAGACTAGTCTTCTTATTTAAAAATAATAATTTAATTAATAACATTTACTAATTAAATTATTATCTCTTAAAAGGATACCTAATTCATGTAAACCACACAGAGTCCTACTATTTGTGGTTAACGTATAATATTTAACATTTGAACATTATTAGTCTTTTAATAAAAAAAACACTAAAATTAAAATTAAAATCTTTTTGATAATTTTAAAAATTATCCTTAAGATTTTATTTATTTAATTTCTTAAATTAAATATTTAATTATATTTGGATAAGATCTTATCTATATTAATTAAATCTTAATTAATTAATTTTATCCAAATATAAACTATACATATTTGAAAACTATTTTTGGACATAAACAATTTGTGTAATAATACAATCTTTTTTCTTGTTCACTGTAATAACGAAAGAGGTGATATTAGGGACTTATGGACCTACAATTTCAAGCTCCAATAAATTTTGAATAATAATTAAATTCTTTAATGAATTAATTTAAATTATTAATTCTAGTGTTATTCTACTTAAAACCTGAAATTGCACTCTTGAAATTGTAGATATAATTTACGTAGAAAACTTATAGCAGTCCATTGATTTAATCACTACATGCAATTTAACCCTCCATAAATGGTTTATAATTAGAGCTAGATTAATTTCCGTTTTACCCCTCTAATTATTTCTTTATCCTTAAGTACTATTAATTCACCAGTGAACAGTTAGTTTGTAACATTATTACAAATTAAGCGCTCTAACCGTTCAGTTCTAGAATTAACCCTTAAGAGAACCTTCTTTCTAACTTCCATTAGGAATGAATGGATTCCATATCTGTAAATCATATTCCCAACCGTTTATCTCACAATGCCACCTGAATACAAGTTTTTAGTCTGTTCTTTAAACAAATCGTAACGAGTATTTCAAATGACATAATGACACAAACAGGAGTTTATGATCACTCAGGATTAAGGTTAATCAGCATATGATCATCGGTTGACGTTATTTGAATTCTTAATTAACAACGATATTTTACATAAGAATTCAAACTATGTTTGGTCCAGTCCTATATGATCATATTATATGTAGTGCCTCCATCATAATATCACTACATTAGTGATCCGGATAAGATCACTACATTTTAAATGTTTATGAACCGCACTAGTAATATTTAATTAAAGATCCCAAACTTTAATTAATTTATTACGGACTTTTTCTGTTTATTATCCATAACTTTAATCCTTTTGTATATAACAATTATATACTAAAGTTATGATTACATAAATAAATAATGGATTTTCTGATATTTATGTCATAAAATTATGAACACTCATCAAGTATAAATTTGCAACTTTATTAATTTCATAAAAACAATACAAGTACATGCTTTTAGGGCGTTATCCCTAAAAATCTCCTACTTGCCTTAAAGCAGGTGAGACATATCTCTTAAACCCATGCCCTCTATATGACTCTCAAGCGACCTAGTCGGTAATATCTTGGTGAACGAGTCTGCAAGATTATTTTCAGATGCTATCTTCATGACTGTCACATCACCTCTATGCACTATTTTCCTGATCAAGTGATACTTTCTCTCTATATGCTTTGCTTTCTTATGGCTCCTGGGTTCCTTTGAATTTTCCATTACCCCACTATTGTCACAGTAAAGGGTCAATGGTTTATCTATGTCTGGAACACCTTCCAGATCAGTGGAGAACTTCCTAAGCCATACTGCTTCTTTAGCTGCTTCGAAAGTTGCTATGTATTCAGCCTCTATAGTTGAATCAGCAGTGCTGGATTATTTTATACTTCTCTATACTATGGCTTCGCATCAAGAGTAAACACTAACCCAGACATCGACTTTCGACTATCTTTATCTGATTAAAAATCAGAATTAGTATAACCAGTGAGGTTTAGGTCTCTACATGAATATACAAGCATATAGTTTCTCGTTCTCCGAAGATACTTGAGAATGTGCTTTACCACAATCCAGTGAGCCAATCCAGAGTTGCATTCATTAACGACTGATTATTTCCACTGCATAACAAATGTCATGCCTCGTGCACAACATAGCGTACATGAGGCTGTCAATTACCGAGGCATAGGAAACTCGTCTCATATCTTCTTCCTCCTGAGGTGTTTTAGGACATAGCTCTTTTGAAAGAACAATTTCATGTCGAGTCGGTAATTGACCCTTCTTGGAATTTTGCATCAAAAATCGCATAAGCACTTTATCACTGTACGATGCTTGAGACGGTGCTAATAATCTATTCTTGCGATCCCGAATAATTTGGATCCTAATGACATAACTTGCCTTTCCCAAATCCTTCATTTGAAAGTTCTCGACCAACCACTTCTTTATGTTGGATAATGTTTCCACATCATTCCCAATGAGCAAAATATCATTCACATAAAGTATTAGGAAATCACCTTGTTGTTCTTGATGTACTTGTATACACAAAGTTCATCAATATTTTGCTCGAAACCATAAGATTTAATTATCTCATCAAATCTTAAGTTCCAAGACCTTGAAGCTTGCTTAAGTTTATAAATGGACTTGAGCAATTTGTAAACTTTCTACTCTTGGCTTTTTTACACGAACCCCTCTGGTTGTACCATGTAGATGCTCTCTTCAAGATAGTCATTCAAAAAGACTATCTTGACATTCATTTGCCATATCTCATAATCGAGACATGCAACAATGGAAAAGAGAATGTGAATAAATTTGAGCATGGCTATTGGCGAGAAAGTTTCCTCATAGTCGACTCCCTCCTTTTGAGTATAACCATTTGCCACTAGTCTTGCTTTAAAAGCCTCTACTTTTCCATCCATGCCTCTTTTCTTCTTGAAGATCCATTTACATCCAATGGGCCTAACATCTTCAGGTGGATCTACAAGTTCACAGACTGAATTGGAGTACATAGACTCCATTTCTTAGTTCATGACTTCTTGCCATTTTTCTTTATCAGAATCTTCTATTGCATGTCTATATGTCAATAGATCATCTTGGCTTGTATCGAACACAACTATTTATACCTCTCCTTCCTCTGTGTAACGAGAAGGTAGTCTCACTATCCTCCCACTACGTCAAGGTTCCAAGGTGTTCTGATTTAAATTGGTGGTTACCTGACTTTGTCGTTCACTAACTGTCGGTGGTAAAGGTCTAATCTAATCAGTAAGCATTTCCTCCAGTACAATTTTACTGCGAGATTGTAGTTTAATATATAATCATTTTCAAGAAAAGTGGCATTTGTCGATACAATCACTTTCTTTTCTTGAGGACTATAAAATAAACCTCCTCTTATGCCTTTAAGTTAGCCTACAAACAGATAAACTTCTGTTCATCATTTTATCTTTCCAGTCTTTCCTTTCAGTACATGTGCCGAACACCCCATATGCGAAAATGGCATAAACTAGGTTTACTACCATTCCACATCTCCAAGGGTGTACTTTGGATAGATTTGAAAGGTACTACATTCAAAATGTAGACTGCGGTCTATAGTGCATAACCCCAAAATGAGGGCGGTAGTGAAGAGTAGCTCATCATAGACCTAACTATATCTAGTAAGGTTCTGTTTCTCCTTTCTGCAACACCATTTTGCTATGGTGTTCCAGGTGCTGTGAGTTGGGATAAAATCTCATGCTCCAATAGATGATCCTTGAACTCTGTGTCAAGGTATTCACCACCTCGACCAGATCGAAAGGTCTTAAGTGTTTTACCTAATTGCTTTTCATCTTCTGCTAAGAATTCTTTGAACTTTATAAAAGTCTCAGATTTGCTTTGCATTAGATAAACATAACCGTATCTTGAATAGTCATCAATAAATGAGACAAAATGTTCATAACCGCCTCTTACTTGTACATTTAATGGACCGCAAACGTCAGTATGTACAAGCTGAAGTGGTTCCTTGGCTCTTTCACCCTTAGCTGAAAATGATCTTTTAGTCATTTTACCCTCTAGACATGACTCACATATAAGAATAGTGCCAACCTTTAGCTTTCTTAAAGGATCATCCTTTACTAACCTGTTAATCCTATCTAGATTAATATGACCTAACTAAGATGCCAAAGATACGTGGCATCATTAAGAGAAACCTTTTGCCTTTTAATAGATTTAGAAAATTCTACTCTAAATAGTTCAGAATTATACAGTGAGGGCTCATTGAGCCTTAAAACATAAAGCCCATTTTCCAATTTCGCATAACAAATATCTAAACCATTTCTACCAATAATAATCTCATTATTATAAAAAGAAATATTAAGCAATTGTTCATACAACTTAAAATCAAAAATCAAATTCTTTCTGAATCCAGGAATAAAATAAACATTATTTAAAATTAAAAAATTGTTCCTAAAATTCAATCGAGCCCTTCCCACTGCTAAAACTGAAACGACTGCCCCATTGCCAACCCGCATGGTAAAGTCCCCATCAACAAGCTCCTTAAAAGAGTTAAGCATCTGCAAGGAAGAACAAACATGATTAGTGGCTCCTAAATCAATTATCCAAAGAGAAAGTTCATCCTCCATTAAACAGGCTTCTAAAACCAGTAAATCATATTTACATTTGTTCTTTTCCTTCAGCTCGAAGAGATACTTTTTACTGTTCCTCTTCCAATGCCCTTCAACTCCGCAATGAAAATATTTTTCTTTCTTTACTTTGGAGTCCTTCTTTTTACTCTTACTGCGGTTAAAGGCTTTCTTGGCCTTTCCTCTATAACCTGAACCATCACCAATGTTCTTCCTCTTTTTATTTTGCTTAGAGGAAGACTGCTTAGCTTCAACAATATTTGCCTCAGACTCTTTAGGCTTATCTAATATAGCCTCAAAAGTTTGCAGTTCATTAAGTAGCTGCGTCATACTATATGAGAGCTTATTCATAATATAATTTGTTTTGAACTGCGAAAAAGCTATAGTAAGAGACTCCAGAATGATGTTGACTTGAGTCTTATCATCTATGATAGCTCTATAAATCTCTGCCTAATGCATTAAATTGATCATGTTCAAAACATGCTGACGCACTAGAACTCTTTTCTTCATTTTAGCATTCATGTAGCTACGGGTAGCATCATGGCGGCTTTGTTCTAACTGCTGGCCAAACATCGCTTGGAGAGAATCCCATATCTCATGTACAGTCTCCAAGTGCTCGTGCTTCATTCTAAGCACATCGCTCATGCTGGCAAGCATATAGCAGCGGACCTTATTATTGGCCTGTATCTACTTCTTATATTGCTCCCATCCATTACGATGAGCATTGGCTGCAGGGTATGGAGGACACTCCTCCATAAGGACGAACGTTTGGTCTTCATAGATCAGCACAATATTCATATTGCTTTTTTATTTTACAAAGTTATCACCAGTCAATTTTTCATTTGCTAAGAGGGCTATGATTGGGTTTGTTCCAAACATGATGCTGAAATAAATAAAGAAAGCAATTTTAAGAATACTTGAATAAATATCATAACGGTTTTTGGAATGGTAAACATGATGCATGACTGCATTTATTTAAACACATAAATATATATACTAATCCATGATAGTTCAATTTAACAATTAATATGCCGTCGTAGGGTAGGTCACATTAAATTAAAATTAAAATTAAGACTATAGGAAAATTTCAAAATATCTCATATTTTCATTTACCTATTAACTACTGTTTATTTCGATTAAAACATGATTAACCTCTTAATTATATCTTTGTGCGTATAACTCATTATTTCAAATTAAGATGACTTAACTCAAAAAATGCTGCCGTAGGGTCAGTCAATTATGAAATACATTATTTAATCCTATCTCTAGGAAGTCAACCTTGCTATTGAAATAGGCGGACACCCTCCGTAGGAAGGACGAAATCAAAAGCGTCGCGAGGTGCCACCTATATCTCACGATGTTGTACTAATAATAGAGACTGGTGGGTTCATTGTCATGTACCCTCTCCCACTCACTATTTTTAACTATGTATTTTTATAATTTATAAAACATCTTTATGTTTTATAACTTTAGCAAATTATTATATCTCATATAACAAATTACTAAGTATAATTAATTAATCCTAATAAAGTCCAATCTTATTGGGCCTAAGTTCATTAGTCTAACTATTCCTATTAAATAGGCCTAACAATTTAAGTGAACCTAATTTTTCAAATACTAGATTAATTATTTATTTTTATAAATAATAAAATCAATAATTTTATTAATAATTTTCTAAGTAATCCTAAATTAAACTATTTAATTTAGGTTACCTAGAATAATATAAAATTACCAATTTAACTATTAAACCTAATTTCATATTATTTGATTAATTATACAAGTTCTGAACATGCTAATCAATCAATTAATTTAATCTTATTAATTATAATATGTCATAATAAAATAAAATTATTTAAATATTAATTATGGCATGTATACATGTCATATTATAATAATATGAGTGGGTACAAATTCATGACATGTAATTATACATGATCATGTTATAATTCATCACATAAATAAATAGTATAAATAAATATTTAATATAATTTTGACCGGGTTCCATAAGATTTTAAATTATAACCCATAAAATAAAAGTAAATTAATTACATAAAAAGTACAGACACACAAGCCTAGTTGCATATGGTTTTCTTAAGTCCATAACGAGCCCAATCCACTTTCTTTGTAATTTTATACATTTAGACTTAATAACTTTTCTTACGCTCGTAGTATATTTTACAAGATAATCTAACCATTAGACACATTTTGTTTTTCTTAAAAAAAATATACATAGCTCAAATAATTTGAACTTTTAAAAAGTTAAAATATATATATATATTTTCTTTTTGGCAAGGGATGCCAATATTTGGCTCCCTTGTCCCAAATAGTGAACGGTGGCAGTAAGTCACCAAAATATCTCTCCTTTTTTTTTATTACCGTTTTTCACTTTTCATTTTTTTTTCGTCTTCTTCTGCTCTCCTTTTTCTTTTTTTTTCTGTCTTTCACTTTTCTTCATCATTCAACGGCAATAAATCATGATTTAAATAAAATAAATCATAACATAAAATCATATATTCAAGAAACTTAGCTCTGATACTAGTTGTTAGAAGGTTTTATTGTTATTACATTCATAATGCAGCAGAATAGAAAAATAAAAATTCTTTAATTTTTGTTTTTATTAGATAAAAACACTTTTTATCTAAGGATCTTATGAATATATGAATTTGATGTTAAAGTAAATAAAATTTAACAAGAACATGCCTTGAATTCACGCAGAGTTTTCTTCTACCAAAGGATTCCAAACCAAGTCTCTTATTCTATAGTGAGAGGAAGAGTGGGCTTCTTTCTTTGTTTTTCTTCTCTAAAGAAAAAAATACGTATCCTGCATTTTTCACATATGTGTGTTGTGTTTTATTTAGACTAGTCTTCTTATTTAAAAATAATAATTTAATTAATAACATTTACTAATTAAATTATTATCTCTTAAAAGGATACCTAATTCATGTAAACCACACAGAGTCCTACTATTTGTGGTTAACGTATAATATTTAACATTTGAACATTATTAGTTTTTTAATAAAAAAACACTAAAATTAAAATTAAAATCTTTTTGATAATTTTAAAAATTATCCTTAAGATTTTATTTATTTAATTTCTTAAATTAAATATTTAATTATATTTGGATAAGATCTTATCTATATTAATTAATTTTTAATTAATTAATTTTATCCAACTATAAACTATACGTATTTGAAAACTATTTTTGGACACAAATAATTTGTGTAATAACACAATCCTTTTTATTTGTTTACTGTAATAACGAAAGAGGTGGCATTGGGGACCTATGGACCTACAATTTCAAGCTCCAATAAATTTTGGATAATTAATTAAACTCTTTAATTATTTAATTTAATTTATTAATTCTAGTATTATTCCACTAAAAATCTGAAATTGCACTCTTGAAATTATAGATATAATTTACTCAAAAAACTTAGAGCAGTCCATTGATTTAATCACTACATGCAATTTAACCATCCATAGATAGTTTATAATTAGAGCTAGATTAATTACCGTTTTACCCCTCTAATTATTTCTTTATCCTTAAATACCATTAATTCACCAGTGAACAGTTATTTGTAATATTATTACAAATTGAGCACTCTAACTGTTCAGTTCTAGAATTAACCCTTAAGAAAACCTTCTTTCTAACTTCTATTAGGAATAAATGGATTCCATATCTGTAAATCATATTCCCAACCGTTTATCTCACAATGCTACTAAAATACAAGTTTTTAGTCTGTTCTTTAAACAAACCGTAACGAGTATTTCAAATGACATAATGACACAAACAAGAGTTTATGATCACTCAGGATTAAGGTTAATCAGCATATGATCATCGGTTGACGTTATTTGAATTCTTAATTAACAACGGTATTTTACATAAGAATTCAAACTATGTTTGGTCCAGTCCTATATAATTATATTATATATAGTGCATCTACCATAATGTCACTACATTAGTGATCCAGATAAGATCACTACATTTTAAATGTTTATGAACCGCACTAGTAATATTTAATTAAAGATCTCAAACTTTAATTAATTTATTACGGACTTTTTCTGTTTATTATCCATAACTTTAATTCTCTTGTATATAACAATTATATACTAAAGTCATGATTACATAAATAAACAAGGGATTTTTTTATATTTATGTCATAAAATTATAAACACTTATCAAGTATAAACTTATAACTTTATTTATTTCATAAAAATAATATAAGTACATGCTTTTAGGGCTTTATCCCTAACAAGGAAAGCATTGAATGCATCCAAATTATTGACGAGGTGAAGCACAAAATATTGGCTACTCTACTCTAGTCACATGGCATCAACATTTTATGGAATAAATAAAATAAGCACATTTTTATGGTATCTATGCCATCATCATCACTAAACTTAACTGCAATGAATCACGTCTCTAACTCTTTATAGGTTAACTCCTTTCTATTTCTAAAATATTTATTCGATAGTCTATTTTTGAGTTTTTTATTTAACTTTTTTATTGAGAGATAATCTCTCATCCTCAAACCTGTAATCAATTAAAATTTTAAACGAAAAAATCTAATACACTTATGGCAAACAAAAACCACATTTCTTCATATAAATTTTGAGTACGCACTTGTCTTAATAAAATTTCATGTACTAATATACCTGAGAAAATAATAGTGTGCATCTAAAAAATGACCAAAATACATAATCCTAAATAATTTTGTCTGTCTAGGCATCAACTTTTTTCTGATGGAATCTAAAGCCCACATCTTGAAGTAAGCAGCGATTGATGATCAATAGAGCTTGTTTTGTGGAATTATATATGACCTCAACACGTTTTGCTACTTGAAAAAAAAAATTATTAATGCATGAGTAAATAATTAAATAAATTTCACTAAGTAATAACAAACAATTACCTATAGTAAATAATAATTCGGTATATAAAAAAAATTAAAAATTTAAATATGTGTAAGTATATTTTTTAGCCAAAAGTTTACTTAGACAAAAGTTAAACTATTTAATGTATTAATTTTTAATTAATTTTAATAATATCATTTAATTTTATTTATGATGTTAATAAAAATTAGTCAACTCAATATTAATTTTAAAAAAGAATTTAATTTAGACAAGTAGTTTTAATTTATTCATTAACTTAATTAATAATTACTATTTTAACTATAAAATTAAATAAAATTTAATAAAATATGATTAAATATGAAAATTAATTATATTTAAAAAATTTTAAATGCCACATGGCACCGCCCAATAGGGCAACGTGGCAGGAATTTGCGCGTGCCATGCTTGCTTGTGAAGTTGAAAGCTAAAGCAAGACCAATTTTGGCCAGATTTTCGGCCATTGTCACCATTTTTGACCATTTAACCCTATCTTTCACCATTTTTTACTATTTTTCATATTATTTCAGCCTTTTAACTCTAAATTTAACCGTTTAAGCTAATTGCATATAAAAATACAATAAAGCTAACACCAAAATTAAAAAGTCAATAGTAACACCTATTTGTAATTTTTCAACTTCACAATTTACTATTTAACTTTCAATCTTTTAAATATGATGATTTTTGACCCAATTTATAAGTTTCCGATTAGATTGAATAGATTTGAAAGAGTTTTGGAGCATTTTCTTTTGAGAGAGAATTTTGTTTTTCGATTTTTAGAGGTGAGGGAAAAAAGTGTCCGAAAATGGAGTATTTGGTCAAAAAAAAGATTGAAATTTTTTTGGGTGGTCAAAAAAATAATTTAATAACTTTTAAGGTCCATTTACAAAATTTTCCTAATTAGATTCGGACAAATTTTTGTCCTCATCTTGTGTTTGGAAACAAAAATGAAATTGGGATAACCAAATTTGATATAACTTATCCCATTAGCCTCCAACAGGATAAATTACGCATAAAGAAAAGTTAAATTTAATAATTACAAATTAACATATTTATTTTTAAAATGATAATTTAATATAAAAAAAAATAGAATTCATAAATAGAGGTGTCAATTTTTTACCTAACCGGCAAACTCAACAAAAACACGGATTAAAGTTGAAGTTTTTTAATCTAATTAATAATCGGGTTAGGAATCCTTAACCCACCGACTTGTTTAACAACTTATTTATTAAACATGTCATTTAAATTAACCAACTAATTTTTTTACAATCCATTTATTTGTTTATAACTTGTTAATCCGTTTAATATAAATAAAATTAAAATATTGTAAAAAATTAAGGATGATTAGAGAATAATGTTGTCAATTTTTTATTTTTTTAAAAAAAATTTAATAAATAAATTGAAGTATTGTAAATGAATTAGTGAATAAATTATAAAAAAATTGACGAATCATAAAACGAGTCAACAAATTAATCCGAATATGACTCGTTTAATAAATAGAACATGTTGTGCCACTTATTATATAGAACACTTTCAAATGGCAAGATTACAACATATTTATTAAATGAATCATGATTAGGTTGAAGCAAAATAAATTAATCAGCAATCAACTTGACAAAAACTCAACCCACTATCCGTGCTACCACCTCTATTTATAAATACAATAAAATATTCATGAATCAATTCTATTTTATTTTATTTAATTAATAATTAATATAAAAATTAGGAATACAAAGTTTTATTTAATAATAATATATTAACACATTTTAAAATTTATTATTGTAAATTTAAAATATTTTACTACTTAATAATTAACTTTAAATTATTATTTACATATTTAATTAGATGACCTTTTTTTAAAATAAAAATAAGTTTAAATTTAGTAAAATACTGAATATATTTAAATTCATGCCTAAATTGGACCCTTTTACGCCCTCTAAAAATAAATATCTAAATTAATATTTTGATATTTGTTATTTCAAATATAATATTTTGAGAATTTAGAAAATAAAGGATTATGTTTAAAAATAAAATAATTCGACGTTATACTATTTTGACTTGATTTTATTCATTAATAATTGATATGCTTTTAATTTTTAGTTATAAAAATAAAAATTTCATAACAAATAGATCACTAAATATATAAATAATTATTTATTTATTTTTTTAATTTATTGTTTCATTGGCTATAATAATAAAATTGTATTAACCAAATACAATATGACACTAATTATAATTCAATTCAATCTTATCTAATCATATTCAATACAATCCCAGTCAATCCGACATTGCCAAAGTTTCAAAGGAGAAATATGATTATCCATTCAAAGGTCTTAGAAAAAAAAGCTCCCTCAAAAAAATATAACCAATCTAATCGAGTTATGATTTTGAGTTATAATTAACTGATATCAAAACTATTTCAAAATATCATATGAAGAGAAATAATTCGTCCTAAAATTCTATATAATTTCCTTATCATAGTGTGATAACAAAGAGAGCTCAAAGAACCCCACGCACACAAAACTAGGCGAGGGCAAAACCATTTCGAGAAATAATTTTAGAACATTCAAATTGTCCGAACAACTATTGCCCAATAAATAAATGATCTCTTAGAGTAATTAGATATCAATTTTTTTTTCTCTTCTGCAATTGCTCTATCTTATTCTGCACTCTTTATATTAAAAACAAAACTTGTTGGTTATTGCTTATTGCATTTGAGTGTGCTTGCTATTTAATTCTATTCAGTAAATATTGGAAGTTATGTCATTCTACCCTTTTTATAAAAAATAATTGTTTTTGAGAGGACAGAAATAGTCTTGTTTTCCTTCCATGCTCCACGCAGATCCTCTACATGAAAAATAATATATATATATATATATATATATGACTCATCAAATAAATGACGGGTTACTGTTTTATATTATTTGATATTATGTAACACTATTATAAAAGTATCAAACAGTTTAAAACGGTGACTCGTCGCCCACTTGATTAATTTTATATAAATATATATATGAATTTCATCATGTGGGCGAATGATTATTATTTTATACTGTTTGACATTATGTGACACTATTTTAATAATACCAAATTATTTAAAAAAATGACTCATCACCCACCTAATTAAATCCCTATATATATATATATATCAATTGAAGTGGTATATAATTGAACATTCATTTAAGTAAAATCAAAATTTTTAAAGCTATTTATTCCACTATTTTGTCAAGCTCATTAAGAATACCATTTCATTTAAGATGCACTTTTCGGAATACATTTTAGAACGTCTATACAATTACACTTTCTTTAGCATTTCTTTCCATTCTAGTATTCACAGCTCACCAAATTTTAGCTCGGTCTATACGTTTAAGCAGCATAAGATTAAAATGTATGTCACTTCCAAAATCAAATTCAGATGAAACACCGAAAACCACAATGTATGTCTTTCATGCTTAAGATAACGTGAAGATTAATCAACATGTCATAATCGTATTCTAACTAGAAAAAGCCAACAAACATAAAAATACATGATATCTTACAGAAACACGTGACCAGTATCCAGATAGCAATATCCGTTTGCACACATCAGTGTGCAATGGTTCTTATCATGAAGCAACAGAAAATCAAAAAATAATGTCAATATTATATTATAACATAGATTAAAAGCTAATAAGGCCATCTACTTGTAAATCTATAAACTTCATTAGACAACACCAAGGCTTTAATGATTCTTAGGTCTACACAAACTACAATATTAAATTATTGTTATGATATTTATAATGCAACGGAATAAAAATATTTTTTATCTTAAGATCTTATGAATATATGAATTTGATATTTAAAATAAATAAAAATTAACAAAAACAAAAATATACTTTGAATCCACGTTAAATTTTCTTTTACTAAAGAATTTTAAATCAAGACTTTTGTTCTACAGTGAGAGAAAAAGTGGACTTCTTACCTTTTTTTTTTTCTTTAAAAAAAATACGTATTGTATTTTTACGTATGTCTGTCTATCCTATTTAGTAAATCTTCTCATTTTTAAGATAATAATTTAATTAATAACTTTGTGGTTAATATATAATACTCAACATTTGAGCATTATTAATCTTCTAATAAAAGATAAAAATTAAAATTAAAATTAAATCTTTTTGATAATTTAAAAAATTATCCTTAAGATTTTATTTATTTAATTTCTTAAATTAAATATTTAATTTATCTTTAGATAAGATATTATCTTTAAAATTAATTACTTCTCAATTAATTAATGTTTTTCAAATATAAAACATACGTATTTTTTAAAACTATTTTCTGGATAAATAATTTGTGTAATAACACAAATCATTTTTAATTAGTCACTGTAATAACTAAAGAGGCGATATTGGGGACCTATGGACCTACAATTTCAAGCTCTAAATTTTTATTGATAATTAATTAATCTAATTTATTAATTCCAGTGTTATTCCACTAAAAACCTGAAATTGAAATCTTGAAATTTTCGATATAATTTACTCAGAAAACTTAGAGCAATCCATTGATTTAATCACTACATGTAATTCAACCCTTCATAGATGGTTCATAATTAGAGCTAGATCAATTATTATTTTACCTCTCTAATTACTTCTTCATCCTTAAGTACTATTAATTTACCAGTGAATAGTTAATTTGTAACATTATTACAAATTGAAAGTTCTAACCATTCCGTTTTATAAATCATATTTCTAACCGCTTATCTCACTATGTCACCAAAATACAAGTTTTTAGCCTAATCTTTAGACAAACTGTAACTAGTATTTCAAATGACATAATGATATAAACAAGAGTTTATGATCACTCATAATTAAGCTTGATCTGCATATGATCATTAGTTCACATTATTTGAATTCTTAATTAACAATGGTATTTTACATAAGAATTCAAATTACGTCTGGTCCAGTCCAGTCCTATATAATTATATTATATAAAATACCTCCACCATAATATCACTACATTAATGATCCGGATAAAATCACTACATTATAAATGTAGGTGGGCTGTACTAGTAATATTTAATTAAAGATATTTAATTAAAGATCTCAGACTTTAATTAATTTATTACTAACTTTTTTTTATTTATAATCTATAACTTTAATCATCTTGTGTATAACAATTATATACTAAGGTTATAGTCACATAAATGAATAAGGGATTTTCTGATATTTATGTCATAAAATGATGAACACTTATCAAGTATAAAATTGTAACTTTATTAATTTCATAAAAATAGTACAAATACATACTTTTAGGGCATTATTCTTAACAATCTCCCACTTTTCTTAAAGCAGGTGAGACATGCCTTTTAAATCCATGCCCTCCATATGACTCTCAAACGTTTTAGCCAGTAAAGTCTTAGTGAACGGGTATGTAAGATTATTTTCAGATGCTATCTTCATGATAGTCACATCACCTCTATGCACGATTTTCCTGATCATGTGATACTTTCTCTCTATATGATTTGCTCTCTTCTAGTTCCTGAGTTCCTTTGAATTCGCTACTGCCCCACTGTTATCACAGTAAAGGGTTAATGGTTTATTCATGTCTGGAACAACTTCCAAATCAGTGAAGAACTTCCTAAGCTATATTGTTTCTTTAACTACTTCACAAGCTGCTATATATTCAGTCTCTATAGTTGAATCAGCAGTGCTGAATTGTTTTACACTTTTTTAGACTATGGCTCTGTCACTAAGAGTAAACACTGACCCAAACGTCGACTTTCGACTATTTTTATCTGATTGAAAATCAGAATCAGTATAACCAGTGGAGTTCAGGTCTCCACCTGAATACACAAGCATATAGTTTCTCATTCTCTGAAAATACTTGAGAATGTTCTTTACCACAATCTAGTGAACCAATCCAAGGTTGGATTGATAACGACTGATTATTCTCACTACATAGCAAATCTCAGGCCTTGTACACAACATAACGTATATAAGGCTGCCAATTGCTAAGGCATAGGGAATTTCTTCTGAGGTGTCTTAGAACACTGCTCTCTAGAAAGAACAATTCCAAGTTGAGTTGGTAGTTAACCCTTCTTGAAATTTTGCATTGAAAATCGAATAAGTACTTTATCAATATACGATGCCTGAAATAGTATCAATAGTTTGTTCTTGCGATCCTGAATAATTTGGATCTCAATGACATAACTTGCCTCTCTCAAATCATTTATTTAAAAGTGCTCAGCTAGCCACTTCTTTATGTTGAATAATATTCTACATCATTCTTAATAAGTAGAATGCCATCCAAATAAAGTACCAGAAAAACTACCTTTTTGTTCTTGATGTACCTGTATACACAAGGTTCATCTACATTTTGCTCGAAACCATAAGATTTAATTATCTCATCAAATATTAAGTTTCAAGACCTTAAAGCTTGCTTAAGTCCATAAATGGACTTGAGCAATTTACAGACTTTCTGCTCCTGGCCTTCTGCCACGAACCCCTCTAGTTGTACCATATAGATGCTCTCTTCAAGATAGTCATTCAAAAATGCTGACTTAACATCCATTTGTCATATCTCATAATCGAGACATGCAATAATGGACAAGAGAATGCGAATGGATTTAAGCATAGCTACTGGTCAAAAAGTCTCCTCATAGTCAACTTCTTCTTTTTTTGTATAACCCTTTGTTACTAATCTTCCTTTGAAAGTCTCTACTTTTTTATCCATGCCAATTTTCTTCTTGAAGATCCATTTGCACTTAATGGGCCTAACATCTTCAAGTGGATCTACAAGTTTTTAGAATAAATTGGAGTACGTAGACTCCATTTCTTGGTTCATGACTTCTTGCCATTTTTCTTTGTTAAAATCTTCCATTGCATGTCTATATATCAATTGACCATCTTAGCTTGTATTAGACATAACTACTATGCCTCTCCATCCTTTTTTTTAACAAGAAGGTAGTCTCACTGTCATCCCACTACGTCGAGGTTCTAAGGTGTTCTGATCAGAATTAGTGGTTACCTGACTTCGTCACTCACTAACTATCGATGGTAAAGGTCTGATCTGATCATAAAATATTTCCTCTAGTACAATCTACGAGGTTTGAAGTTTAATATATAATCACTCTCAAGAAAAATAGTGTTTGTCAATACAATTACTTTCTTTTCTTGATGACTATAAACAAACCTCCTCTTGTGCCTTTAGGGTAGCTTACTGACATGTCTAGAATATAGGAGTTTATTCCCCAAGTGCAAGATTGTCGAAGTAATAAATAACCCGATGAAAACGGGGTCGATTCACAGGGAAATGAAATTAAAATTAGAAATTAGAAATACTTTAAAGACAATTAATGCAGCATAAGATGTTTGCAAATATTAATTCAATTAACCAATTAAAATAAAAGTTAAGGTTATGAGGATCCACTTTTGGCATATGAAGTAAGAATATATTCAACTCTATTTATAACTCAATTGAAATTCTCACATGAAGGAGGTTTCAACTGGAAGATATAACAATTAAAGTTCATCACCATTAATATATTAACTAGTATTTATTTATTTCAACTATTATATACCAAATCTTATAAATGGATTCAAGTATTTATTATGCCAATCTTTATATTTATCTATAATAAATCAAAACTCCCACTTTACAAAAAAATGATATATACGCTAAATTTTATTAATGGTTTTAAGAATTTATTGTGCCAACTATAAAAATTGTCTATAATAAATCAAGATACACCACTTTAGAAGAAAGGGTATTAACATTACAAACAAAATAAATACATCATATATAAATTTGCATAACTTAATAATGAAACATTAAATTCATGAGTAAGAGTTAAGTATATCTTATTACCTTACCAAGAGTTTCACCATTTCACCTTAGCAAAAAAAAAAATTACTTAGACATAATAAAACTAATGGAAGAAGAGATAACATGACTTTAGAATAGTAAACAAGAAAAATAATATTACAAAGAGATAATACAAAAGATAAGTATTTTGTACTAAAATCTAACTCTCTAATTACATGCTTTTGGCATAAACAAGCCACCTATTTATAAAAAATATGAATAAATCAAGACAAATGAAGAATGAACTACATCGATGATAAAATTCAAGAAGGGTGGCAACTAATTTATATTGATTATCATTAATGCACCTACTTTATGATCTAATTTTAAATTGATGTGATCCGAATTAGCTGTCACTCAAAAAATTAAAGTTGTAGATAAGTTTTTTATCTTTTCAAATTAAGTTGTCTCATACGTATTATATACGTATTTTTATAATTATAGACCAAATACTGATGTTTGTTAGGACTAGGCCTATACTGCAGATCAGTTCTGTTTTAAGCCATTTTCACCCTCTAAACACTCGAATTTTGAATGCCATATAATATGTTAGCCCATTGAGTCAGCTCTTCACATGATCAAGAATCACTCCAATTGGATTCCTAGGTAGAATGTTATGCCCATTTTACCAAACCTACCACAAAACAGTTAAAAGCTAATTATGTACAATATTGTAAACATACTTAAGTTATAGGGGTTAAACAAACTAGTAATGCAAAACAATGATGTAAAACTCTTATTAAATGTGTAAATTTAAGTGCTCATCACTTACAAATAAACAAACTTCTGTTCGCGGTTCTGACTTTTCAGTCTTTCCTTTCAGTACATGTACCGGACACCGTATATGCAAAAATAGCGTAAACTAGGTTTACTACCATTTCACATCTCTAAGAGTGTACTTTCGATAGATTTGAAAGGTACTACATTCAAAATGTAGACCGTAGTTTGTAGTGTATAACCTCAAAATGAGGGCGGTAGTGAAGAGTAGCTCATCATAGACCTAACTATATCTAGCAAGGTTCTATTTCTCCTTTCTGCAACACCATTTTGCTATGGTGCTCCAGGTATTGTGAGTTGGGATAAAATCTCATGCTCTAATAGGTGATCCTTGAACTCTGTGTCAAGGTATTCACCACCTCGATTAGATCAAAAAGTTTTAAGTGTTTTACCTAATTACTTTTTAGCTTCTGTTAAGAATTCTTTGAACTTTTTAAAAGTCTCATATTTACTTTGTATAGGTAAATATAATCATATCTTGAATAGTCGTCAATAAATGTGACGAAGTATTCATAAACGCCTTTTACTTATACATTCAATGGACTGCAAACGTCAGTATGTACAAGTTGAAGTGGTTCCTTAGCTCTTTCACCCTTAGTTGAAAAGGGTCTTTTAGTCATTTTGCCCTCTAAATAGGACTCGCATACAGGAGTAATGCCAATGTTTAGCTCTCTTAAAGGACCTTTACTAATCTATTAATCCTATCTAGATTAATATGGCCTAACCTAAGATGCTAAAGATATGTATCATAATTTGGAGAAACTTTTTTTCTTTTAGTAGATTTAGGATGTTCTACTTTAAATAGTTCAGAATTAAGCAGTGAAGGCTCATCGGGCCTTAAAACATAAAGCTCATTTTTTTAATTTTGCATGACAAATATCTAAACTATTTCTACTAATAATAATCTCATTATTATAAAAAAAATATTAAAAAATTATTCATGCAACTTAGAAACTGAAATCAAATTCCTTTTAAATGTAGGAATAAAATAAACATTATTTAAAATTTAAAAAGTATTCCTAAAATTCAATCGTGTCACTCTCACTGCTAAAGTCGAAATGACAGCCCCATTATTAACCCGCATGGTAAAGTCTCCATCGGCGAGCTCCCTAGAAGAACTAAACATCTGCAAAGAAGAATAAATATGATTAGTTGCTCCTAAATCAATTATTCAAAGAGAAAATTCAAAAACCAATTATTCAAAGAGAAAATTCATCCTCCACTAAATAGACTTCTAAAACTAGTAAATTATATTTATCTTTATTCTTTTCCTTCAACTCAAAGAGATATTTTTTACAGTTCCTCTTCCAATGCTCTGCGACTTCGCAATGAAAACGCTTTCCTTTCTTTGCTTTGAAGTCCTTCTTTTTGCTCTTATTACTGTTAAAGGCTTTCTTGGCCTTTCTTCTAGAACCTGAATCACCACCAATATTCTTCCTCTTTTTATTTACTTAAAGGAAGAATGTTTAGCTTCAACAATATTTGCCTCAAACTCTTTAGGCTTATCTAATACAACCTCAAAAGTTTGCAGTTCATTAAGTAACTGAGTTATACTATATGAGAGCTTATTCATAATACAATTTATTTTGAACTGCGAAAATGCTAGAGTAAAAGACTCTAGAATGATGCTGACTTGAGTCTTATCATCTATGGTGGCTCCATGGATATCTACCTGATGCATTAAGTTTATCATGTTCAAAACATACTTAGGCACCGAAACTCTTTTTTTAATCTTAGCATTCATATAGCTACGAGTAGTTTCATGGTGGCTTTGTTCTGATTGCTGGCCAAACATCGCTTGGAGAGAATCTCATATCTCATGCGCGGTCTCTAAATGCTCATGCTTCATTATAAGTACATTGTTCATACTATGAAGCATATAGCAGTGGGCCTTATTATTGGCCTGTATCTATTTCTCATACCATATATTACAATGAGCATTAGCTACAGGTTCTAGAGGACACTCCCTTATAAGGACAAACTTTTGGTCCTCATATATCAACACAATATTCATATTGTTTTTTTATTTTACAAAGTTATCACCGGTCAATTTTTTATTTGCTAAAAGGGTTATAATAGGGTTTCTTCCAGCCATGATGCTGAAATAAATAAAGTAATTTTAAGAATACTTGAATAAATATCATAATACTTTTGAAATAGTAAACGTGATGCATGAGTGCATTTATTTAAACACATAAAATAATATTAATTTACAGTTCAATTTAACAACTAATATGCCGTCGTAGGATAGGTCACATTAAATTGAAATTGAAATTGAGACTATCTCAAATTAATAAACAAATTTCAAAATATCTCATATTTTCATTTACCTATTAACTACTGTTTATTTCGGTTAAGATATGATTAACCACTTAATTATATCTTTATGAGTGTAGTCTATTATTTCGGATCAAGATGACTTAAACTCAAAAATTGCGTCATAAGGTCAGTCAATAATGAAATACATCACTCAATCCTATCTTTAGGAAGTCAACCTTATTATTGACATAAGCGGACACCCTTCGTAGGGAGGATGAAATCAAAGCGTCGCGAGACTCTACTTATATCTCACGGTGTTAAACTAATAATGGAGACGGATAAGTTTATTGTCATGTGCCCTCTCCCGCTCACTAATTTGAACTATGTGTTTTTTTAATTTATAAATCATCTTATGTTTTATAACCTCAGCAAATTATTATATCTCATACAATAAATTATTAGGTATAATTAATTATCTTAAAATTCAATCTTATTGGGCCTAGACTTATTAGTCTAATTATTTCTTTCCTAATTTTTTAATTATATGATTTAATTAATTATTTTATAATTAATAAAATTAATAATTTTATTAATGATTTTCTAAGTAATCATAAATCAAACTATTTAATTTAAGTTACCTAGAATAATGTAAAATTACTAATTTAATTATTAAATATAATTTCACATTGTTTAATTAATTATGCAAGTTCTAAACATGCTAATTAATCCACTAATTTAATCTTATTAATAATAATATGTCATAATAAAATAAATTATTTAAATTCTAATTATGACATGTATGCATGTTATATTACAATAATATGAGTGAATACAAATATATAGCATGTGATTATGTATGATTATATTATAATTCATCACATAAATAAATAATATAAATTAATATTTTAATTTAATTTTAGTTGAATTCTCTTAAATTTTAAATTACAACTTATAAAATAAAACTAATCAAATTACATAAAAGATATAGGTATACAGACTTAATTGGATGTGATCTTCTCAAATTTATTTCTTTAAAATTTTATACATATAAATTTAAAAAATATTTTTAACCCATTATATATTTTATAAGGTAATCCGGTCTTTGAACAATTTTTTTTATAAGGATCAAACACAAAAAAAATTAATATTTTATTTTATTTAAATTTTTCAAAAAAAACAGTAATACATTTAGGACAGTAACATAAAAGCTACTGCCTATAGTGTCAGCCGTCACAGACACTAGCCCTGCCCACCATTTGGGCAATAGCTGAAAAACTGCTACCACCTATTACTAATGGCAGTGGCTTAAGGCCACTCGGCAGCGTTATGAAAGGCCATAAATAGTAAGACTACCAACAATTGGCACCTACCAGAACTAAAAGCAATTGCTTTTATTTGCATTACCAGGCTATTTATTTGCTCTTCTTCTTGTTCACGCTTTTCCTCTTTTTTTTTTCAATCACACTGCTTCAGACGTCAAATAAAAAAATGCTAATGGAAACTTTTTGCCTTTGACATTTCAATTTTTTTTTTATTTCCGTCTAAATTAAAAGGAATAGAAACTTTTGCCTTACAACAATTCCACCCACTTATGTTTGCGTTTCCTTCTTCTTGCGGCTCCCCAAAAAAATAACAAATAAAATTTAAACATTACAAAAGTTCTATATCCCTTTTATGAATTTACATAATTTTAATTTAATTAAAATAACATATATGTATAATCAATCTTAAAAAATTATATAATTAATGACGAAAAGATTTATACACAAAACAGTTATTCATCATATGAACAAAAATAAAAATACAAATATCTACTCTTACATACATACTTATAAATCAAGATTTAAATAAAATAAATATAACACTAAAAATATATATTCAAAAAATTATAACTCTAATACCAGTTGTTGGATTATTATTATGATATTCATAATGCAGCGAAATAGATAAAAATATTTTTTATCTTAAAATTTTGTGAATATATGAATTTGATGTTTAAAATAAATAAAAATTAATAAAAACAAAAATATACTTTTAATCTACGCTAGATTTTCTTTTACCAAAAAATTTTAAACCAAACTTTTTATTTTACAATGAGAGGAAGAGTAAACTTTCTACTCTTTTTTTCTCTCTTTAAAGAAAAATATGTATTATGTGTTTTTACGTATGTGTGTCTATCATATTTAAACTAACCTTCTCATTTTTAAGATAATAATTTAATTAATAACTTTGTGATTAATATATAATACTCAACATTTGAGTATTATTAATATTTTAATAAAAGGTAAACACTAAAATTAAAATAAAATCTTTTTAATAATTTTAAAAAATATTTTTAAGATTTTATTTATTTAATTTTTTAAATTAAATATTTAATTTGTATTCGGATAAGATATTATCTTTGAAATTAATTAATTCGTAATTAATTAATTTTATTTAAATATAAAACATACGTATTTTTAAAAACTATTTTCTAAACACAAATAATTTGTGTAATAATACAATTTATTTTTAATTGTTCATTGTAATAACTAAAGAGATATTGAAAAGATATGGACCTACAATTTCAAATTCTAAATTTTTTTTGGATAATTAATTAATCCATTTTATAAATTTCAGTGTTATTCCACTATAATTACACTCTTAAAATTGCAAATTTAATTTATTTAGAAAACTTAAAACAGTCAATTGATTTAATCGCTACATACAATTCAACCCTCCATATATAATTCATAATTAGAGTTAGATCAATTACCATTTTACCCTTCTAATTACTTCTTTATCCTTAAATACCATTAATTCACCAGTAAACAGTTAATTTATAACATTATTATAAATTAAACGCTCTAACCATTCAATTCTATAATTAACTTTAAAGAGAACCTTCTTTCGAACTTTCATTAAAAAAGAATTGAGTTTCATATCTGTAAATCATATTCCCAACAGCTTATTTCACTGTGCCATAAAAATACAAATTTTTAACTTGTTCTTTAAATAAACCGTAACAAATATTTCAAATGACATAATAATACAAATAAAAATTTATGATCAATCAAGATTAAAATTAATCTGTATATGATCATCAATTGATGTTATTTAAATTCTTAATTAACAGCAGTATTTTAAATAAGAATTCAAATTACGTATAATCCAGTCCTATATAATCATATTATATAAAGTACCTCCATTATAATATCACTACATTAGTGATCCGAATAAAATCACTACATTCTAAATGTAAGTGGACTACACTAATAATATTTAATTAAAGATTCTAAACTTTAATTAATTTATTATAAATTTTTTCTATTTATTATTCATAATTTTAATTTTCTTGTATATAATAATTATATACTAAAATTATGATCATATAAATAAATAAAGAATTTTTTTATATTTATATTATAAAATTATAATCACTTATCAAATATAAAATTACAATTTTATTAATTTTATAAAAAAAATACAAATATATACTTTGAAGACACTATTCTTAACATTCAATTCATTCCTTGCAGAACACTAGAATGGAACAGCATAATCAGAAACGGAGTAGCGTAATCAACTTGCAGTACTTGTGGAACCTCTACAACGCAGTCCATATATATGGCATGATGAATCATGTACTATTATCAAGACAGTGCGACGTAAACAAGGTCAAAATAATAATGAAAATAACATGGAAAGGAGTACACACCTGCATAAATTTATTTGTACATCCATGTGATGCATGTACAACGGCTTTGTGTATCATAAAAGTTTTTCAGCTACAATTTGAACATTTCAAGTTTTCCCAGAATGATGATAATTGAAAACAGTTTTAGATCAGCGTCCTAAATTTCATCAGAAAACCTTTTGTTTTCAAGTTAATTAAACCACAAGATCCAAAAATTTCAATGATCTCCATATATTCACCAACAAACAAAACAAGATAATGAACAGAAAAAGGTCGGACACTTTCAATATTCACGTTTTTGGAGAAATGTAACAAATAAAAGCATCTCTTATAGTTTAGCATCTGAATAGTAAATTCTCATTGCATCAGCATTTTAATTTATATACATGGGAGATTATAACCATGGGCCTTATAGCAGAATAAACATTCTATTTAACATGAGGATTGTTTCAAACAAATAAAATTCGATGATATATTGCTTTGGCAAAAGGCTTGACAGATGAGAAAAATGGCTTAAGATCTTAAGCAACTGGATGGTGTATCCGTCTTACCTTTATCTAGGATCTTAAGTTTCCTTTATCATTGAATCCAACTTCAATAAGATCAGGTCATCAGGTCTCCAGCATGACGCTGAGAGATGTGTATCTTGTTGACCCAGAGGAAGGATGGCCATAAAATATCTGCAATATAAGAGGAATTTTAAGTAGTTGCTTTGACCTTTTGACATGTATTCTGGAGATATTGACAAAATTATGCAGGAAGTACCAATGCAATACCTAGGAAGACGTATCTTTAGCCAAAATCACCACCTTTGTCGTCTAAGATTTAGTAACAGCTGCAACTTGTTCTCTGATTCAAAGTTTAATCATTTAGATATGTAGATAAGCCATTGCAATAAATCATAGTTTCACATAGTATTTCTCTGCGCAGATGCCAGGCAACTAGTCAGTAATTCCAAAATATTTGGTTTCTTCGAAATTGTTTTTTAACATATACTGCAATTAATTCGTTGTATGTCCATTTCCTCTGCCTCTTAAATTCCATAAAGGCCTCTGAGCTAGAGTGAAAATCCCCTTTACCCAAAATCTCAAACACAAATGGGTCTGTTAGTACTAGTGGTGAATCATCCAGGTTCATTTTACTAATAGCGAAGTCCAAGTTTCTTGCAAGTCTTTTATCTAGGTAAGCATCAACAATACAACCAAAAGTCACTAGATCAGGAACAACATTTTCATGTTTCATATGTTCAAGGCTAAGGTGCAGATCCCAAAACAAAGACATTCTTGAAAAGGCCACAGCTCGTATATTAAATGTACTGAGATCAGGACGGAAACCAGCTTCCAACATACTCAAAAATTCTCTTTGCAAGCTTTTCATTTTAAAATTGGCCACATAAGATAAAAGTAAAAGGTTCCACAGAAGATTTCCCACATCTTTCCTACCAAGACCAACATCCCTCAAAAACTCGCCTAATTTGTAAAACTTTCTTTCTTTCAGATAGGCAAATGACACTGCCCTGATTCCTTCTTTATTGATGAGATGTCTAGAGCTTTTAAGACGGCCATAAGCAGTTTCCATCTCAGTCAAGGAACCAAAAGTACTATAATATTTAACAAAGGCATTTCCAGTGGTAGAATCCACAAAGAAACCCCTTGAAATCATTTCCTTAAGTGCATCCTCCATTAATTCAAGCTGTCCATGTTTCCCAAAGCAAGAGATAGCTTGTGAGTATGCCTCTGGTAATAGCTTTGCATTCCTACAACTTACCTGATCCAGAATGTTAAATATTTCATTAAAAAGCCCCATCCTCCCATAAGCATCCATCAAATCTGATACTACTTGAATACTAAGCACAAAGGAACTATTTAATAACTCTTCCCAAATCGCCAGTGCCTGAGGGAAAAGACCATTATCTGCATAGCAGAGCATCAAGGCAGACAAGGTGGAGTTGTCAGGTAAAAGACCTTCAGATTTCATGTCAAGTCTACTTAAGGTTTGTACTAATGAAGCACAATCAACAAAGGTATCCTTGCCAGTGGCACTTCCTTGCTGTTTACGATGCCCAATTATCTGCAACATTTAAAAAAAGATAATATTCATTGTCCCTGCTTTAAGAAACTTGAACCATTAATCTGAAACAACCCATTTGGACAATTTCTCAGAATAAAACACTGTACTAAGCTCCAAAAATTAATAATAGTAACAATAAAAAGACAAGTCAGTTTCTAAAAGTAGGTTATTTCCATACTGCAACAAATTTCTAAGGTGCTTGATCTAGAAGATCCAACACTCTTATCCTATTGAAGTAGAATCTTAACTGAATCCTAACCATTAGGAAAACAAGATTCTGCACATTTCTAAGACAATTGTTAACCTAAAAGAAAACAAGATAAAACAATAGCCACACAAATCATCAGCTTAATCGAATGCTAGGTGTAAACAAAAGCAAAGAATATTGTTCGTAAAAGTAATAAAAGAAATACACATTAAAATTCCACTAAAAATCCTCAAAGTTTTATCATTTAGCAGCACAATAGACATAACATTAACATCAAAATAAATCTGCCCACAAAAAAACCCGTACTCATTTAAATGAATTAAGCATGCACCCTGCATACCAAATTCCCGAGTGAAGAAATATGACAAACCTTTCCAGATTGGGAATCATGGCTACGCTTCGCATGGAGAGCTCCACCACGTCTTTGGAAAGCATCATGATGAGCTTTTTGCTTCGAAAAGTTGATTCTATCCCTCACTACAAAGCTCAGAAATTCTTTATTCCATCCAACAAATAAACCCTTAAAATTAATAAAATTTGTGAGCAATTACCAGAACAAGAATCAATATTTTTTAAGTTCATCGAATTTATATAAACTCAGAGAGACTTACAGGAGTGGTAGCAGTAGCAGATTTGCACATAGTCACCAAGGCATTCAAGGTTTAACTCGGTGCCTATACAAACAAAAATACAATTTAATATAGCTAAAATGTTAGCTCAGTTGTAAGAAATTTGCAGAGACAAAATGGGAGAGAGAGAGAGAAAGAAAGAACTGAGTTCAGAGTAAAGACTATACAGAGGGGAGTGGGAGAAGTAATTGAAGATAGGCTCTATTTGGCTGACATGTGGCAACAAATACTCGAGAAAAAGAAAATGTAACCGGTTACTCAGTGAGTTGGAAAAAGGGTTCATATCATATCAGGAAATGTCCAACATAGCCCGTATTTTTATTAAAAATCTATTTTAACTCTACTTCAAAGTTTTAATCATTATTAATCAATCACCACATTTTCGGGTTACTTTACTCTCACCATTATTCATTATATTTTCTTAACCACTTTCAAAAAAATTTTAAAAAATCAACCTAAATACAAGTAGACTGATAACTTTTTTTTTTGGATTAAATTATGGAGATTGAAAGTTAAAATATTAATTTTATTAATAAAAAATAAAAAAAATATCCAAAAAAAAGTAAGTTTCTTATTTTTTTTTCAATTTATATATATTTTTGCTAGGAATAGGTGACAATGAATAGATTTTAAGTAATATAAATTAAAAATGTATAAATGTAACTTAAATCATTTGAAAAATTGAAAAAAAAATGGAACTTTTTGTCAAAATAGTTTGAAGAAAATAATAGAGACTAGTGGCTCCGCGATGCGTAACGCGCATAAATTTCTTGCACAAGACACTTGCGAGTCCATAGCTTGTGACTCACTGCATGTGCACAAGTCACAAGCTTCAAAAAAATATTTTTTATAAATTTTAAAAATTAATTATTAATTATTTAAAATAGAAAAACTTAATAATTATTATATAAAAACACCAAAAACTTATTATTATTATTATATAATTATTTAAGTTTTGAAAATGATTATTAAAATTTAAAATTTCAAAAACATTGATAATAAATATTTAAATTACATAAACAATAACTATTATTTGTAATGCCAAAAACTTATAATAATTATTTATAATTCCAAAAAAATATTTATCATTATTATTTGAAAATAGAAAAAATGATTATTATAATTATTTAAATTTCATAAAAATAATAATAAAATTATTATAAATATTTAAATTTCAGGAAAAATGATAATTATTATTTAACAATTTGAGAAAAAAATAATAATTTAAATTTCCAAAATAATAATGATAATAATTTTATATTCCAAAAACAATAATAAATATTATTTGAAAATGAAAAAATTTATTATTATTATTATTTAAAGTTCCAAAATAATTTAATATTTATAATATTTAAATTATGGAATAATTATTATTATTTAAAATTCTGAAAAAATTAATTTAAATACGAAATACAATAATTATTATTTACAATTCAAAAAAATTATAAGAATTATTTATAATTCTAAAAAATATTTATTATTTTTTGTATATAATAATATAAAATTCCAAAAAATTAAATAAAATTCCAAAATTAATAATTATTATTTCAAACTAAAATACAATCATTTAAATTCCAAATATAATAATTATTATTATAATTATATATATTTTGAAAAAAATTATTAGTATTTAAAATTTTGAGAAAATTGATAATAATTATTTATAATGCCAAAATATTATAATGATTATTTATAATTCTTAAAATATAATTATCATTATTTGACATACCAAATAATTATTATTATTTGTTGAAAATGCAAAACAAAAGTATATTATAATCATTTAAATTTCTGAAAAATAATAATAAAAATCCTAAAATGAATAATATTCATTATTAAAAATAGAAAAAATTAGTAAACATTATTAAAACCCATTATTCTCATTAGTATGATAATTATATAAATTCTGAAAAATGATAATTGTTATTTAACAATTCTAGAAACATTATTATTATTATTTAAATTTGAAAAACATTATAAAAATTATTTGTAATCCTAAAATAATAATAATTATTTTTTGGGTATAATAATTTTAAAATAAAAAATTAATAATAATTATTTCAAAATGAAAAACAATCATTTAAATTCTAAAAAAAATAATTATTATAATTATTTAGTATTTAAAATTTCTAGAAAATTAATAATAATTATTTAAATTCCCAAAATATTAGCAATAGTAATATATTTATTATTATTATTTTATGCTTTCTAATTAATTATTATAATATATTTTTTGCACTAAATTAAACTTTCATTAATTTTGCAAGAAGAAATATGTCTCTTAAAAATATAAAATTGTAAATGAGAAATTTTCTCTATAATTCTGTCAGTAGCTACGAGTTTGCAAGTGGTTAGTATTATAAAAAAATAAGTTGCATGCAAATCAAATGGTGATGTTCAAGGAAACTTGTATGGGGTAGTATTTTTTTCGGGCATGCTGGTGCATTAAGTTTTGTCAGAACATGTACATACTGTTAAGTTGCACGAAGAACTATAATTCTTAATTGGTGTTTAGTAAATTCGATTCTTCTGTAGGGAATTTGTACTAATTACGAGACTGCGAATGGGAGATTACCTGCCTATTTGAGATTTGGAGAGAAAATTACAAAACTAACTGTGAGAGTAATGTTGGCCAAATAGAGCACGTTTAACGTACGGGGAATTTATTAAATGGTATACTGATATGAACTTTGAGAACATTAACAGTGAAAATGTGATTAAGCTTAGTTTAGTGTATTTGATTCATAAATTTCTGTTACTGTATTTTATCCGTAGAGAGGTTCAATACTTTGTACTACGCATTGTGGGTAATTTGGAGGAGTTCAATAATTATCCATGGGGAACATAGTGTGGTTCACCCTCTAACATTCACTTAGCATAGTGGGCCTTGATAAGTTGAACAAAGTAAGAAGTGACCCTGCAAATGACAAAAAGAAATACATTGTGTTAAGTTTTTTATTGACTTTCCTGGTACATAAGTCCGGCTTTATTATTGATTATGGATGTAATGATTTACTTTTATCAAGTTTTATTTTTTGTTCTTAATTAATTATTATGTGTGGATATATTAGGCTATACCGGTCTGTGGGAAAGTATTTGCACGTTGAGTTGCTGACCGTTTTCTTCATATATTAAATTGGGTGAGTTGGGGAACTTCGCAATTGACAGATATTCAAGAAACATTTTTAAACTATGAGAATGTATAGTTTTCTTTACTTTATTTCATTAGCTATATAATTTTATAACTATTAACTACCTAGATTTCAATTATGATGCATAAATTCTTAACTTTTGGTTTTGCAAGCTGTTGTGGTACATCATAGACTAGTACCAATAGAACATAAATCACAAGAGGATGTTGTTCAAAGGCTCTGTAACTCAGGGATCCCATCAGGGATTTATGTCGGGGACTTGTCGTATGAGGGTCATATACAACCTTCAATATACTCCATTCCATCTAGTCACCCTCACAGTAATATAGATACAGATGTGGACGTGGACGAGGGCCCAAAAGTGTCTAGAGTAACAGTATAAACTTTTAACAATTTTACTTAATGTAATTTTTTAGTGGCCATAAAAGTAATCATTGAACTTATTTTATTACAAAATATGTTATATTTCTACTGTTTGAACATACTACCATAGCATCTAATAATATAGTCTAGAGAATTGATGAGCTATGCAAGCAGTTAAAATTGGACAAGACTAAGTTGTTGCAACGAATGAATGATGATCAAAAGTTCAAGTTACAAAGAGTGGATCAATTCAGGACGATATCATAAATGAGATTAAAATGATGATGTAAAGCTTTCAATCGACATCATTTCAACCTACCTCGTGTGAAACTATAGTAAGGCAACACACAAAAAGACTTATTTATAAGTTAATTGACTTGCAGATTTTAATTATTGTATTTTTTATTTCAATATCATTTGATATAACTAAGGATATGCATACTCCAAGCCCAGGCTCTAATCAACAACAATTTTACGCATTCCAACGTGACCCTTCTGATAGTATCCAAATTATATTACTTGATATAGCTCAAGGCATGAGTATGTTTGGGCGATAACACAAGCCCGTATGGGTTATGAACACACTATTTACAAATTCTACCTAAATGAGTTAATAATAAGAGGAAGCATGAACTTGAAGCCCAGCCTAACCCAGATGTGAAGGACGAAGAGGTCAATCTAATGTAAGATATAGACTCGATTGTCTGTGCAAAGTTTGGTGCCTAGCTCAAGATTCCCAATGTTCTTGCATGTCTATTAGGGATTAATGCTAACCCAAAGTTTTTAGGCAGATTTCACATGAATAGCTTGACGACTCTGTAAGTATATTAGTAATTAATTATGTTATTATTTATTATCTAAGACATGTAACTATTAGGTTCTGCAACATATCAACAAGTATTTAAACTTCATTCGCCTCTGCCAGTGCAATTATATATAGGTGTTGCTCCAACACTTAGGGATGAAAATTCGTGTAAATGAATCGTATTCGTATTATGTCAATATCGGTATTAACAAAATTTTATCATATTCGCATACGATTCATTTAATAAACGAACCAGATACTAAAACACATATTCAATTTGTTTAGTATATGAATAACACGATATGATACGATTAGAAACGTTTAAATAAATTGATCAAATTCAATTTGTTTATGATTCGATTCATTTATACGTTCATATAAAATTAGATTCGTTTACGATTATATTCGTTTGAAACCTAATTCAATTCATTTACACAAAATATTTGATTCGTTTAAAATACGTTTAAGTCACAATTAATAAAATTTATATGGAAAATTAAATATTTAATGCATCTAATAATAAAATTATTCTAATACAATTAAAAATAAATAAAATTCATTTAACATAATTGAAAAAATAATTCATCATACATCAAATCCACTAAAAATAAAACCAAACTAATATAACAAAATAAACATATCAAAAATAGGTGATCAATAATCTATAATTAAATAAATAGAGCCAACTACCAAGTCCAGTCAATTTAAAAGACATATTTTCAAGCCCCAACTCCAAACAATTGACCTATAAAATGAATTTTAAATTAGCACAAATATATAACTCTTTGAAAATTTTAATAAGATTATTGTTAGACTTTTATAATACTAAGACTATTATAATTTATGAAACATTACTCATAATTAAGAGTACTAGCACTTTCTGTAGATTTAATACTATTGTTGATACTTAAGTTTAAGATATCTTGAGAAAGATCATTCAATTTGTCATTATCAATTGATGTAACTGTAAACAAAAATAAAAACAAAATGAATATCATAATAATGTTAATATAGTATAAAATTTACAAATAAAAGTAATAAGCGAATTACCATGTTGTCCAAATAACCAATCCTTTGAGCAAAGCAATGCCTCAACAGTGTTAAGCTTAAGTGAACTTCAAAATTGATCAAGTAATTTACCATTGATACTATAAGTTGATTCAGATGCAATAGTAGATATGGGAATGCTCAAGATATCACGAGCTATAGAAGCAAGATTAGAATAACGAAATTCATTTCTTTCCAAAAGTTTAAAATATCCAAGTCAACACCTCTATCTACTCGTGGTTTGATGAACACTTGAAATTATATATTTGATAAGGGTTTTATATCATTGTTTTATATTACTAGTGTCTTTAACCCCCCTAACTTAAGTATGTTTACAATATTGTACCTAATTAGCTTTTAACTGTTTTCTGGTAGGTTCGGTAAAATGGGCATAACTTTCTACCTAGGAATTAAATTAGAGTATTTCTTGATCCTGAAAAAAGCTGACGTAATAGAATAACATATTATATTTCACAAGGCATTCAAAATTCTAGCATTTAGAGAGTGAACATGGCTTAAACCAGAACTGATCTGCAATACAGGCCCAATCCAAACAGTCATCAATATTTGGCCCATAACTATAGAAATACGTATCTAATACATATAGAATAACTCAATTTAGAAAAATAAGAGAATTATTTACAACTTTGATGTTTTGAGTGACAGCTAATTCGGACCACATCAATTTCAAATTGGATAAGCAATGGGTGCATTAATGATAATCAATGTAAAGTTTTGCCACCATTCTTGACTTTTATCATCCAAGTGGTTCTCTTTTCATTTGTCTCGATTTATCTATATTTTTCTATAAATAGGTAGTATGTTTATGCCTAAAATATATAATTAGAGAGCTAAATTTTAGTTCAAAACACTTGTCTTTTGTATTATCTATTTGTAATATTAATTCTCTTGTTTACTATTGTAAAGTCATGTTATCTCTTCTTTCATTTTTTTTTTAAGTTTTATTATGTTCAAGTAATTTTCTTTATGCTAAGGTGAAAGGGTGAAACTTTTGGCAAGATAATACTTAACTCTTATTCATGAATTTAATATTTTATTCTTAAGTTATGCAAATTTATATGTGATGTATTTATTTTGTTTGTTATATTAATACTCTTTCTTTTAAGTGGTGTATCTTGATTTATTATTGATAAACTTTATACTTGGCACAATAAATTCTTGAAACCATTTACAAGATTTAACGTGTATAACCTTTCTTGTAAAGTGGAAGTCTTGATTTATTGTAGACAAATATAAAGATTGTTATAATAAATATTTGAACCCATGTATAAGATTTGTTATATAATATTTGAAAAAAATAAATACTAATTAATATATAAATGATGATGAACTTTAATTGTTATATTTTTTGGTTGGAACCTGATTTGTGTGAGGATTCCAATTGAGTTATAAAAAGAGTTAAATATATTCTTGCTTCTTATGCCAATGGTGAATCTCCATAACTTTAGCTTTTATTTGAATTGGTTAATTGAATTAATATTTGCAAACGTCATATACTGCATTAATTGTCTTTAAAGTATTTATGGTTTATAATTTTAATTCTACTTCCCTGTGGATCGACTCTGTTCTTAACGGTTTATTTATTATTTTGACAATCCTGCACTTGGGAATAAACTTCTATTTTCTGGACATGTCATAGTTCATCCAAATAAAGCTCTAATCCAGTCTTTTTTTATTACAATAATTGTAATTCATTATTTGTTGATCATCAAACTCCTAAAACGGCAACAAAAATAACATTATAAGAGAAATTTAATAACCAAAATAGTAGTAAAAAAAAGAGAGAAGCAAAAGATTATATGGGTGTTGTCACAACGAACTCATCAAACAAAGAAAATAGCTTATCTTTAACCCTCTTTATCTCTACTGAATCTTGCCCATAAATATTTCTATAGCAAAACTCAACAAATTGCACCTTGTACTCCAACACTATAGCTATTACCAAAGTTACGCTAAAGTGTTGCCAATACTTTTCAAATTTAGTCAACATTCTTTTTGCCATATTTCTCATATAATCATCTTCACTTTCTAATAATTGATTCAAAGTTAACTTAGCCACAAACACCTTTAGAAAAAACAAATTTGAAGTGGTATACTTTGTTCTAAAAAATGTGCAAGTAATATCATAAAAAACTCTAAAAAATTTACTGATTTTTTCTACTTTCTCCTACTCATCTATTTTAGGGCAATACTTGTAATTAAAGTCACTTAATTGTAAGTGATAAAAAGCATCCTTAAAGTAAAGATCAATTTTAAGAATAATGTAAGTTGAATTTCATCTTGTGGGAACATTTTGTCTTAATCCTTTCTTATAATCGAGAGACACTTGCTTAACACATTCTAAAATTTTTTGTTTCCTCACTTAGGATCCTTTGAGATATTTTACACTCTCTTGAACCTTATGAACTTCATTTTTAATTTTCTTCAAGCTCTTTTGAACTATCAAATTATTAATATGAGTACAACAATAAATGTACATAAAATCTCTATTAGATAAAAGTGCACTCCTAAGCCTTAATTGATTTTTCAATAAATCAACACAAACATCATTACTAGAAGCATTATCCAAAGTCAAAGAAAAGATCTTTTTCTTGATACCTCAATCACATAGCAATGAAAATATTTTTTCAACCAATGAAATTCCATTATGTAAAATTCCATTATGTGAAGGTAATGGAATTGGCAGTTAAGCTAAAGTAAACCATCTGTGGTTATAGAAGTTTTCTTGATACCCCAATCACATGGCATATAAGTTTAAAGTCTTTATTGTAAAACTCAATATTTATCAATGAAATTGGCAGTTAAACTAAGGTAACCATCTGTGGTTATGGAAGTTCACAAATCAGAAGTTAAGAAAATCCTACCAAGAGTTACATATAAAATACTCCTTATATTTTCTTTTTCCTTCCTATACATCTTCAACACATCTACTTTTACAGTATTTCTAGAAATTACTCGCACTTCATCACATAAATATTCTTCTAACACCCTCATACTCAATAAATTAGAATGGTAAATCATGCAATACAAGAGCAACAAAGATTAACTCATGAAAAACATCAAAATCAAATTTTGGAACACGTACACCTAAAGATCTTTCATTATGATCTAAAAGCATTTGATGAAGATCAATAGGCATTAGCAACTTTGGGCAACTATCATATGTTTTTGCATATTACCTGTAATAGACCTGCTTAGACATTTATAGATTATTCCACAATTTCAACACTTACATCTTAGTTCTCCATTAGGAAATTGATCCAATGGCAACTTATAGTATAATAACCAAACCTTTGAAGTGAGTTTCCTTTTTTTATTTTTTCACTAACTACATTCTACAATGAATTTTTCTCTCCCTCTTCTATTTCAACCCTACCACCAACACCATTATCTATGTCACTGTCAACAACAGTACTTTTGAGTCTATCAAATGAAGTCTATTGAATCTATATGCTTTGTGTTGAATTGTACAAAAACAAATATCAATCCAATATATAATTTCAACGTAATGATATACTCAAACTTAATCAGCTGATTGAATAGATTGATTAAATTCTTTATGTAGATAGCTAGTGGACATAAGCTAGCATGTAAAATTTATTTTTTTCTTATTCAAGATTGACTTTAGTTTTCATTTGTGATTAGACAACACCCCATAAACTTACTATATTTTATTTTAAGGTTTAATCATAAAAAAGAAAAATAGCCAAACAAAAACTAACAAAACCTTTTAAACATTGAATTTTGGCTTATGTATTTCATAGCTGACTTGCTTCCACGCCTTCATTTTCTTCTTTTCAACATTTGAAACAATGGCCCACTTGATAAAAAAATCGTAGCTTATACTTCCAAGCTTTCATTTTCTTATTTCCAACAAATCACAACTTATAAAAATTATTTTTTAGGTACAAAAAGAATAACACTATATTACTAATTGAGCAGTGGCATCAAATTGCAAATTAACCTTTTAGGTAGTGTGTTGTAGACATTAAAATGGTCCATTGATATAAAAATCTAATATATTAGTAAATACAATAAAATCAAATAAAAAAAACATACAACGTAAACTAAAACCCTTCTCTTTCAACATAATCACAAGTCGCAACAAGCAAGAGTATATAAAAAAAAACATTCGTATATTTATCAAGATACCATGAGCCATTAAAGTAGCAAAAGATGCAACCACTATAAAAAAAGTTTCAGATTTTTAACTAAAAAACTTAATAATAGATAAATAAAGAACAAAAAGAAAAATACATTAGGTTAATAAGAAGATTGAAAGATGATTAACCCAGCAAAAATCGATGAAGGCAAAAAGAAGAAGATTTGCAAGGATTAATAAAAGAAAAATCGTCAAGTTTCACTCATGAGCAGCTACGACGTGCAGTAGATAGTAGTAAAGAAGTTGAAGAAGAATGAAAGGGGCAAAGACATGTTGGCCAATTTTAGTTTTTTAAATAAATGTAAAAGAAAAAGTAAAAGGAAATGTGGTGAGCCGTCACTATAAACAAGGTTGAGATCATTATATTATTTTAAATATATAACTTTTTACATAAAAAGTTAAAAATATTATTAATACAAAAGTAAACAGTAAAAGTGAATAGTGAAAATGAACAATAACGTGTCTTAAACGAATTAGTGAATCACAAAACTCAAACACATATTCGACATGATTAATAAATGGGTAACGCGAATTCGACTCGTTTATTAAATGTGTCAAATTTCTTTACCCATATTCGCTTAAAGCATATCAAATTTGTGTCGAATAATCGTGTCGTGACCCATTTTGCCACCCCTACCAACACTATATGGTTATAGACATATACTTCTTCGTAAGTTTGTTCATTCTCTTTATATTAAACTTTTAACCTTAACATTTACTTATATTTTAGTATTCCTGTAAATGTAAGAGTCTTGCAGATTCATGAATGAACAATACTAAGGTTCATTCGCCAATGTTACCTGGGACCCTTCATTTTTCACATATGGATGGGGACAAAAAGAAGGTAACTTGACGGGAAACCTTGGGCGTTTGTTAACAAGGTAATATTTACAAAACATTAAATACAATTTTTTTTCTTCTAAATGTTACTTTACACTGACATAACAATATTCTTTCATATATAAATTTACATCCCAGTTAATTATAAACAACAATATTAGGTTACGACAGAGGTGAACTTAGTACAGAAGAAGGTGACAATATATGATTTTAACATAAAAGGATACGCTAAAGAGGTGTTGGAAGTACACATAGCACTTTTGTGCATGAGGCTCATATATTATGTGGCAATATGTAGAATCAATGACTTTAGACCTGATTTAAAGGGTGATGATATGTCATACTTTAATGTAGTTATAGTAAGGAAGGGTGTGCCACAGTAGAGAGTCGGGAATAGAGATTGCGAGGTCTACACATATATGTTTATTGAATTTTTAATGTTAGGTTTATCTTTAGAATTTGAACCCGACCATGGCCCATTTTGTTTTAGAGAAGATGGTTGTATCTTTGTGGACACATGTGCATAAGAAGTAAACCTTATTTTGGTATCATTTTTATTACGTATTAAATTATTTATATATATATTTCATATAGCAAATTCAAGCACATTAAAATTAACATAAATAGTTAGAAATTGACAATAGGCATATATAATATAATATGTCAAATATTGAGATCATATATAAGATTCAAATTTAACTTGTAGAAACAAAATGACAATAGACACTATTAATTGCTATACAACGCAACGGGGTTTCGACACATTGTGCGGTTATGTTCATGCTGCTTACACCGCTGCACATATTCTTTGTTGGTTCCTCCCCTTGTGATGAAATCTATCTAGTCCTATACCTCCCTGATTGTTGACGTGCGATCAGAGATTAGATGTCAGCATCTTTCAACTCATTAGAAACAATCCAATCTGACATATGACCAAACAAATTTACTGGTTCACTATATATACACAATAAACTCTCTGATGTGTAATAGGCTGAACACAAACTCTAATAATTTAAATTAGATTGTATGTATATTGCGAGAGCGTGAGCATAAGGTAGTTGGTGAAACTCAAACTTTCAACAACTACATGACTTTTGAAGGATGTCCACTATTCCATTTCGAAGTCCATCATTCACAGCAAATTGTGCATTATTCACATGATGAATTATCATACGACTGGACTTATCATTATATTTCTAAACCGTATTGTACGCCTAACTCGTTAGGCCAAATGTCATAACTTTTGTTGCCTCCTTCTACTGACGAAACCAGTTCTGCATTAACTCCGGAATCCATTCAACTAGTTCTGTAATGTTGGTAGTCATGATGTCATATCTTCTGAAAGCTACTATTGATCTCACATATTTGAAAAATTAACGTTCTCCTCCGAGTACTTGCATCCTCGATTTTCATCTCTCGCATCTTATTTATTTGCTCTCAAAAGTCAGTGATGCGATATGCCTTTGCAACAACAATATAAGAAGCCAGAAGTCCTCATTTTTTACTCTTATTTGATGATATCTTGTATATACTGACCAAATTTCCTTTCAAGTGTTAAATACAAATCCCATGATAAGCATTTAGAAGCACCTCTTGAATGGCCTTCTAAATACTTATATGTTAATCGGATACAAAACAAGATCATCAACACCACCAAAAATAACTCGGAGTTTGGCCATAAACCATGTCCAAAAAATATCATTCTCTAAATCAATAATCCTCTATGCTAAGGAAAATATTTGATTGTCTTCATCTTTTCATATAGCCACAAACATTATTTCTAGATATGGACCTTTCAAAATATTTCATCAACTATAATCACTAGCCTGATGAATGATAGAAACCCCCTTATATATAGACCCAATGTTAGAAATTTTTTTTTAAGTGATTGTAATTATCAACTTCTATATGAGTAACCGTAACTAGGTTTTATTTTTTCAACACATAGAAATATACTGGGAGTAATCTGAACGAAGCCTTTGAAAAATCAGCTATCAACCTGTATGCATGTTTCTTAGATCGCCGAGTAGTGGGATACATTATCTCAACCCCAAACTCTTTCTACATGTCAGCTTGGATCTCTTTGGGTCTATAAACTTTATTGACTAATGCAAATTTATTTTTTATATAATTGCCAATAGTTTGACTCTTTGCTTGCTGACAACCATCACACAACTGATTTAACTGATATGTGTGAACCGCATTAGTCCTACGCATGATGAAATGTTGCCTCTCTTCTGTCAACACTACAGGTACTCGTCATTTATATCTCTCATCATTGCATTTTGCCTCAAATCGATCTTTAGTAAACCTTGACACTTTGAAACTCCAATTACCTTTTAATCCCAGCATGCTAATAGCCTGATGAAGTTCACTTTTGCTATCATACAACTTTTCAACAAATACATCCCCAATTCAGAAACTAAATACCTTATTCGATACCATTAAACCTAATGATGGTATTGGAGGAAGAAACTGAAAAAGATTTTCTACTTCAACTTTATTTCCTCTTTTATTTGAAGCATATGCGTGTGCATCCTCATTAAGGGAGGTATTAAAAATATAACAATGCTCCCCATCTTAAACTTCATTGATCCTTCATCTTCTTCCACATCATCAGCAATTCCAATACTATCGACATCATTTTTTATTTCACTATCAAAATGAGTATATGTTAGGTCTTTATTAAACATAGGTAGGACATAATCATGATAGTCATTGATGGTATTTGTGGGATGCATAAAAGTTGGCATTGTTGGAGTTGTGTAATCTATTGCTGGCATTATTGGAGCTATGCACGGTGGTTGGTTCTGAACGAGCATCTGTGAATTTTCTTCATATACAGGAGCTGTAGGTTCTAATGTTACATATATAGGATATAGTGATCTTCTATTGATCCTTATAAAGAATAGAACATCATTGTCATCTCTAACAATTCATAGTGCAAAACACACCTTATTTAACAACTCTTAATAATTGACATTTTTTTGGAACCACAACACCCAAGTTATAAAATTCAATATATCTATTTTTCCCATCACTAGAGCTCTCTTGTCTTTCCATAAAAAGTACATAGATTGACCTATACTCCATATCACCTATAGCAAAAGAAAAATTATAAAAATAACATTTAATTAATTAAAATTTTTAAATTTTGGAAAATTGCGAGGCGTGCATGAGGCGGGCTATAACATTATCGGCCTCGCACGTAAGTATCTATTCGGGTGACCTAGTCCTACGTCGGGCATGTGAGGTGCAAGGGAAGGCCTTGTGCATGGCCTTGCGCCACACATCCTAGGTTTGTGTGAAGGACGAGCGGCACAAGGCCATGCACGAGGCTCTTCCTCATGCCTTACATGCACAGAACGAGAATTTTTGGTTTTCTTGTCGTTCTTTCATTGGATTCAACGTTTATTCACTGTTTTCTAATTTTCTACCACCATTTTCAACCAAATCTACTTATTTTCAACTCATACTACCAAAATCTACTCATTTTTCATTATTTCTTACAAAAATACCAACAAAATAAATAAAGAAATGAGTTTTTTTTAAAAAGTACATTTCTCTAAATTTCACTTCTCAAATTGTATTTTTGAGTTTCAAATCTTCAAATATCCCAATGCAAATACTCGATCTATTACTTTTGAAGATAAGGTTTAAGTAAATGATGATACTTTTTAAAACATGGTGGTTTGAGAGTGTTGAGTGAGTTTAAGGGTAATATAATCTTAAAACTTTCTTTGTGGTTGATAAAGTTCAAGTTTTAAATTGTTGGCTATAAAAGTATATCTATTTAAAAAATGGGCTATTTTGGGACATTTTCTTATGATATCAAAGAAACCTTGTAAGATTTTAAAAGTTATTAATATAATTTATTTAATTTTATTTAGGATGAGGTTATTTGAACTGTAAAATATACTTTTTTATTTTTCTCACCCATTTAGTAAATTTTAGAATATATATATTTTTAATTTGCACGTTCTTTCAAATTTTAAAATAGTCATTGTTAAACTTTATTTTTCTGTTTTTCTTTATTACCTCTTTATATTGATAAAAATGATAATTACAATTAATATATCTCTTTTTTTTAAACATCATTGATTTTTTTCTTCATTAGATGATAATTTCTTTATTTTATTTCTTACAACTTTTAGTTTTTTTTCAAGTGCGTCTAATAATATATATATTTTTATATATGCTAAAAGAGCCTTATAAGTTGATAACCATCTTGCAAATAATCTATTAACCCCCAAAATTTGATAATCTGTGAGTCAACGAGTTAAATTTATTGATTGTTGGGAAGCTGAGCTATGATGTCAAAGATGAAACGGTATTAAAGTGATTTGATCACTCTTCCCTCACAGATAAGTAGTCTGATAAGAACCCTTCAACTAAAGAAAAATGTGAGATCACGTCAAATATTTTTCTAGCATAAGCACTCCAATGATTAAGTTAGCAATCGTTCGAAAAAAATAAGGAATATTGCAAGATTATAAAGGGTTCACTGATGAATAACTCTATATGTGTATTCTTGGGATCTTGAGGATGGCAATTATGAAAATTTAGACCCCTAAAGAGTGTTATTAGCTACTTTTTAGGATAGTAAGATATCAATGTGTCTTTGATCCCTTTTGGAATCATGTTTCCTCCTTATTTATAGGGTGGAGATATAGGTTTAACATGTAGCCTTTGGAATCATTTTAGAATTCAGAAGCTTTGTAGACATTCGCTTTCAAGATTTTGTTATATGAGTCTTACCAAAATTGGTTTAGATATTTTCTTAGACTAATAGGAGTTGTGCCATGATTTAGAGATGTCCCATGGATTTATTGATCTTTCTCTTATAAGTTAGACCTTGTCTACAACTCTCTATGACTCTCAAAAGTTAAGTCATTTGAAGAATTTTTCTTAAACTTTTAAGGTGGTCGAATTTAGACTTGTCTTCTAATTGATATAGGCAGCAATTAAAACCCTTGTTTAAAGTTTGATCGAACAAGGTAACTAGGTTACGACTAATATTCTATCCAACTCTAAAAATAGTGAGTCTAATCAAGTAGGGTAATCAAGTTGTGACTAATGCTCTAACCAGCTTAATGAGAGTGTAAGTCCTTATTTTGTAGTCTAATTGAATAGAGTGAGTTACGACTAATGTTTTGACCAGCTCATAGATTGTCATTTTTTCTCTTTTGGAGTCTGAATGAACATAGTAGTTAAGTTATGACCATTGTTCTAACCAGATCGGGAAGTATGTCTATGGCTCGAGCACATTGCTAGTCTGATGTTATCTTTTTGGACCTTTGTGGACCAAGACCTTTTGGGCCATGTAGACTGCAGTCTTTTGGGTTTGATAGGCTAGAGTCTTTGGGCATTATAAGCCAAAATCTAGGCTAAAGTCTTTTGAGGTTCTCATTGGAGTGCCTTTGATTATATTCGACCAATGTCCTTTATCTATCACTGGGTCTTTAAATTTACTCATTTGTTTGGTGAAAATTCTCTTTGAGTATATGCTCTTTGGGTGTATGTTCCGTGGATATATAATTTATAGTGGTGATTGGACTTCTGTTTTGAGTTGACGCTTTTTAATGCACTAAAAATTTGTAATCTCTTGAGAAATTTGCCATTGTTTAATAGTTTTAATCAGTAGTTACTTCCATTTTCAAAGTGTGGTGACGTGTCATCATCTTGGGAGTTTGATTATTGATTACACATTTGAGGTGTGTTGGTTGAGAAGATGTGTCTTTAACAGTGTATTCATCTCTCAAATTTTGAATCAAAGGCTATGAACTCTCTTTCTTTGACTGTATTTATAATCTTGTGGCCCTTTTAATTATCCACATCTTGATTTCTATTGCCATTTTCTGAAGAAAGATAATTTTCGTGATTCAAACCTTTACTTTTCTTGCAACTTGGTTACTTTGCTTTTTCCAATCTCTTCTTCGGTAATTGTCTTTTTTTTTGTGTTTATCCTTTTGTTACTATTTTCTTGAATTTTTCCTAGCTTGGTGCTTGTTGTGAGTTTTTGTCCCTTGAGTGTCTGTTAATGTATTTTTTTGGAAAGTTTCTAATAGGTTGAACTTTAAACCTTGTTTAAGTATAAAGTTATGTCTTCAATGGATAATTCCCATAATATATCTGGTTAAGTTCTAGATCATCTTAAGGACAACTCTAGTGTTAGGAGTAGCTTAACCCAAGATGTAGTGAGTGATTAAGAGAGTTGAGGACTCAGTTTATAAGTTGAGAGACCTACTTAAAGAGATGATGCAATGAGGCTAGATGATCTTGATGATCATAAGCAAATTTTTAACTACAGGTTATCACCAATAGTCCTTCAAAAGCATAAAAAAGTGTCTGGCTAGTCTAGTAAGCTTAAGAAGAAGAAAAAAGAACTTTATTGCTTGAAGCTATAAGGATGCTTCATTTGAGTTGGTTTGTTCTCCTCAACATCCCTTTGTGAGGGAAGAAATCCTCATTGATTTAAGGAAGGGATAAGATATCCTTAACTATGTCACTTTGAGGGTTCTCCAAGAGGATAAGTAAGCTAGTGCACCACTGGATGGGAAAGTGGCTTTGAATTTTTTATTTTTTTTATTAGGGTTAAGGTTGCCCCCTCAATCATTTTTTGTGAATATGTTACCCTACTTAAATCTCCTTCCATACTAGTTAAATTTAAATAGTTATATGTTTTTAGTAAGACTCTATGTAATGCAGAGCAAGGCTAATCTTAAGGGTCCTTATTTTCTTAAGCTCTAGAGTCTATATCAAATTAGGACGATCGTTGGTAAATAGGAAGGTTTATACTACTTTACTATTTATGATAAGGAAAAAGGTATTACTCTTGTGAAAGACTTGCTCTTAAGAAATGTTGGGTGGATACTGTTATGATATGGTATGTGATGTGTATAGATGCATATAATTTTAAAAAATAAATATGCAACGGAAGTATTCATACATGTTATACACTATATAACAAACTCAAGCATGTATTCACATGTATGATCATTCAAGCACATATATATCTCATATATATTTTCATGCATGATATAAAATCAATTGTAAATAAATAACCTACCCGGTTATGAAGGTAGCTTTATAATTCTTCAAGAACTCCAAGCTTCAATTTGTTGAGCTCACCATGAAGTGTTCCTTTGCACAATTCTAGTTCACAACTAAATCCGGTGGGATTGTGAAGTTAGAATGGCAGCCTTGAATTTCCAGCAAAAAATTATTTTAACACTTAAAACAATTTGTCCTTATGAATGATTACTACCAAGAGATGAGAAGAGTTAGGTGTTTTCTTTAGTTCTTTACAACTCTTTATGTTGAACCTTGGTAAGAATTTGTATTTTCTCTCAACACTTTGAGAAAAACACTTAGGAAATGCTCTCATTTCTTCTTGAACGAAATTCATTCTCACTTACACAAATTGAACTCTTTCAATTCTTAAGTAAGTGCAAAGAATGATTACTTCTCTTAGTGCTCCACCACCACTTATCCATGTTTGCCATTTCAAACATTAAGCAATCATATTTTCCACTCAACAAATTGATTCAACCATTTGAATAAATTTCTAAAGAGTAAATGGCATTTAAACAATGCTAAGTGGTTTCACCACTTCCTAAGTGGCCAACATTCCTTATTATTAATAACAACTGCATTCTCCATTAGTAAATGGTGTTTGCCACTTATTCCAATTAATAATAATAATTTGATTAATATATAAAATATTAATAATTCAAAATCATTTTGAATATTTACAATTACCATATACATATTTACCAAGCAAGGTAAATAGGTAAATACATGGTAAATTATTTATGGAGCAAGATTATATCACTTGTCAATTTCTTATTGGTTAACAACTCTTGTAAACCAATAATATATTTTACATTCAATTATTGACAAGTGAATAATAAAAGGAACCTTGAAACATTTTCATTTTGCTGGAAATTGTTGGATCAATTGTTCAATCCAATTCGCTGCCCTAGTGCACAACGAGTGCACTTCATATTGTGAGACTCTCTAGGTCCATGCCCGATTTGTTATATAAAACTATTTCATACGTCTTTGAACAATATCCCACACACATGTTACAGATATTACAAAACGGCGCATTAGACCATACAAGTTGAGGTTATAACATATTCGTATAATCCTTCCATCATAAATATCCTAGAAGAGCGGAGATATAGATCAACACCGTCAAGTCTCCATGTGCTCAACCATAAACTTATCTCTAGATTTGTATTTCAATAAATAATATCTGTAAACACTTTTACTATATTATTTTCCTGAGGATAAAATTAATTCTCGGATATGTCTGCTTATGGCCATAAGACTAATACAATCTTGGAGTTGCAGGATATTTTACTCACCCAATTGAGTTGATGGATGCCATATCTGTACACACCGGACTCCATGAGCATCGGACCATACCCAGCGACACCCAGCGGTCAGACCATGAAAGGTATCTGACATGTGTGGAACCAAAGTATGATGGATTACTCACAAGTCCACCGTGGCACTCAGGTCTAAGGACCACGAATACTACTCAACTCGAAAGATCCTCCATTGACGGCTTTATGGGATGTCTATTGGAGATCTTTGTGAGTCTGTTCAATATTCAGTCCTTACTGAATACTTGTATCTCTATACGAGTTTTCACTAAACTCATGGTCTGCTAAGACTAACCATCTAGACTATCCAGATATAGACATACACTGATCTATATATATTAAGGTCTTTACTAACAGACCCGCATTAGTGAAGATAGATTAGGAACATTAAATTTAAGAACATTTGCATAACAAAATTTCCTAGCACCATTTGCAACTATGTTATTATTAATATATTCTTAGGTCTTTGGCCCATTTCAGACAAGGCTCTAACTCTTTAGATTTTACTAACTCTTAGTTCTGATCTAAACTCCTTTAGATTAGATCTGAACTCTTTCAGATCATACAATGTCTAAAACGTTACAAGCATCTTACCATATTTGTATATAATATAATTAGTGATATAATGAAATCATAAATGTATAAATATAAAGCAAATATTTATACATAAAAGAGATGGCACGTAAGCACAAATCCCAATAGATACACCTCTAGTTTTTTCGCTGAAGGATAGTGGAGGTAAGTTTATGAGGGTCTGTATGGCACTCAGTTATGTCTTTGCATTTTTGCTAGGAAAGGTTACCCATTTGTTCTCTCTTTTGCGTAAATAGATTTATTTCTTTTGTTTTGCCCATTGATGTTTTCTTTTTTTTTTTCTTGCGGTTACCTTTTGGTCTTTGAAACGTTATCTTTTTTAGGCGGAGAAAAAAGTGTTAAAGTAGCTTGTGCTTATTGTGGTCCCTGTGAAGAGTTGCTCTCTTGAGATAATTTAGTATCTTTTGGGTTGATCAAAGACTTTACTAGCTCATCAAGCTCGTTTAACTATTGGACCAAAAGTAGTTATTTTTTTCACAGCTTTTAAATACTTTTATTTGATTATCTTGGTGGATAATTATTGTCATTCTCTTTTTACAACTTTAGTTAAAGAGAAAAAATGTCATCTTTATGATACTAGCCCTAACCTTGTGAAGGCAAAGAAGTACGACTTCTTTTCAACTTGCTCCACATGAAGAATTTGAGCAAGGGTCCTTAAGGGAAGTCTTTGGCGGGGTCCTCTCATATTGAGAAGAGGTTGAACGAGGCCTTGAACACTTTTCAAGGGAAGGAATCAATTGAAGCTTTAACCCTGCTTATGATGGTCCTCTACGTCCAAGCAACGAACACTCCTCCTCCTCTCTCTCTTTCTCCTTCTCCTCATCTTTTTTAGACTGGTAAAGAAGTTGTTGCTACATATGCCTTGAGAAAATTTTCAATTTTGAGGCCCTAATCGAGGCATGGACCAAAGATACTTCATTTTTCTGACCTCTCCACCACGAAAAGGGAGAGGTACTACCACCTAATGCTTTTTATAAAAAAGGTTGAGCAGTTGGTTTCCAAGGAGCACATTACTCCATTGTTGATATGCAGTGCATCCTAATCTCTCGCCTATGGTATTAGGTGCTTTTTTAAGGTAATCTTTGATTTTTGAGTTTCTTTGTCATTATATTCCTTTTTCTTTCGTGCATTGGTGCTTTATTAATTTATTTTACTTTTTTTAAACAGGGGATGGTTTCCCTCACCAATCATCGTGACGCTCTCTTCAAGGCGATAACTGATATTCAAAGAATAATAGCTATTGATGCTAAAGCTACAAAGGAAAAGGAGGCCTTGAAAGAGGTCATAATGAAGATGAAGGCCTTTAAGTGCGGTCTTAATGTTTATTCTTTCAAGGTCAAGCATGTTGAAGAGAAAAGTAGATGCTAAAGAAATGATACCGAGACTAAAGCTATAATGGCTAAAAGCAGGGTCCATTGATAGGCGTTAATTAGGTTTAATATTTATATCTTTCAAATTTAATATTTGTTCGTTTAAATTATTATTATTTATATTTTATTGTTATTTTGTAGTTTTGGAGTCAATGAAGCGAATGGAGATGAAAATTCAAAGAAAATAAGGCAAAAATATCACATTTGCTACAGTTGATTTTCTACCATAAACAAGCTACAATAATTTTGCTATTGTGCCCAATGCCCGTAACGGCGCTAAAAAATGGTATGTACAATGCCTTAGTACCTCAAATCCAGCGCCATGGCACTACGTGAACAATAAATATGGTAAATAGTACCCCCCCCTCCCGTAAACAATAATCCTAATATGATTTGTATTTGGTGTTTTATCCTAATTTAAAAACATAAACGTATAAATAGAAGATCAAAAGTCCTAATTTAGAAAAATCAAGTAGAGAGGCAAAAACTTAGAGAAAGAATTCACAACACAAAATTAAATATCAAAGCCAAGAAATTAAGATTCAAGATTAAGATTTAAGCTTCAAGTCAAGATTGAGAGAGAAGCAATCCAATATATCTTTTTGATTAGTTTTTCTTCTTCTTTTTTTCTTATTATTATGTTCTTATTCTTACTGTTATTCATGGAATGGTTTGATACTCTTGGTTTTGTGATGAGCCAAACTTTTTAATTCTAGGGTGGGACTATGTGAATCTAGTATGTAGTTGGATTTCATTGATTCTTAATATATGAACTTAATTATTATAATTGATTTATTTTATCTTGATCTTAATGCTTTCATTATATCTGGCCAATATTTTGAATGATTGAGTAACCATGATGAACTTGACAAAATGATTCATATGTTTAGCCTATGATAATTTAATGTATGATCATACGGTAACAACTATCAGTTCCATATAGGATAGACATATACCTAGATAGTATGTATGGTATAATTTAGACTTGATTTTAATGAATTATATTCTAATTTGATTACCATAGACATGTAGGTAATTATTAGAATGCGTAATATAGTCACTTAACCATCGACAGAGACTTGTGATGAGATTAGTGTCTAAGTTAATAATTTATATTAAGGGATGAACTAAGTGATTAATGAATCCAATGAAATAATAGGGGATGAGTGTATACCCTAGATTATTATTCTTTGGTGAATTTATTTCTTTGTTTGTTTGCTATTTAGGTTTAGTTTAATTTGATAGAATTAGGTTAATTAATTAAATTTTAAATTTGAATTTTTCTGAATAAAGTTAAGTAGATATAATTTTATTAATTGATTGAAGAATTAGATCACGCAGTTTATGTGGAAACGATATTCGGACTTAAATCCTATATTACTTGATATAATAGCGTGCGCTTACACTTAGCTACTTTAGCATCAATCATCCATGTCCTCGAGTCTGAGGTCAAAGAGTTTGAAGGACAGATAAGGATACTTCAAGAGAAGAACATTTCCCTTCAACTAGCCAATTAATGAGGTTTCTAATGCTTTGACCAAATTGATAAAGCTCTTCAAGAGGTGCTATATAGACTTTGATCTCTCTTGGGTAGATGAGCTATTTTCTAATCCAAGGAGAGTAGATGAAGAGGTCGAGGTTCCCCATAATGAGACTACTAGTCCTTAGGCATCGAGGGATGTTCCTTCTAAAACTCTTGATGAGTCTGCTTCGATTCCTCTAGATGATCCTCATGTTGATGACCCTTCTACTATTGATGTTGCTGTAGATGATCCTTCATCTACTTGATTTTAGAATTTTTCTTCTTTCTTTTTTAGCCTTATAACAAACTTAATTAGATTAATGAAAAGATTTGTTCTCTTCTGTCTTTGTGTTCCTTTAGTTTAATTTTTTGCATTTTGCTACTTACCGAGCGCTTTAAATATTCATCATGCTTGTTATCTTGCTTGAGTATGCTAAATATGTTTGACTCTTGGATTATGGCTTAATTTTAAAGATTGTTGGGAATTGGCCTTGAAGGCGATCATATTACCTTTCAAACAAGGTGTTCTTATTAATGAATGATTTTTGAACAGTGTGTTTGTTATGGTGTGGTCAACACTTTTCTTGCGTTACTATATCGAGAAGCCCATACAGTAGGTCCTTTAGATTCTTTCATTAGATCACTTTGCTTTTAATACACCATCCTTTGTGTTTTGGGTTTTTTTCTATCAATTGTGTATTTCGAAGGCGACCCTATTGATGTGGTCTTTTCAAGATTTCTTGGGGCTCTAACAATTTATAAGCTAGTTTTCTATTTTAGTATAGGAAAGTATTTTTGAGCGAGATTTTTCAAGGACCGTTAGATTTGACTTGTAGTTAGGCTTTAAAAAGCTTAGAGATCTTCTTTTATTTGAGGTACTAGTTAAGCTCATTATAGTCCATATTTTCTTTTGCCTCATTCTTAAGAGAGAAAATGCCAGATTTTCATGTTTTCTTAGAAATTCTCTTTGTCTGAATAAGACTTTTAGCTCAGGTAATGCTTTTGTTGTTGAAATTTTCTCTATTCTTTCTTTTCTTTTAAGGGAGTCCTCCTAGGTTTTCATAGGGTTTTAGTGACTCTTCCTTTCAAAACTTATATTAAACAATGATGATCTTCAGTGTTCTTATCGCCATTCTTGATCTTTAATTGATAGAACTCTAATAGTATAATAATATATCTATAGATAATATTTTTTTTAAAAGTTTAAGATTCCATGGTTTTCTAACAAATCTTTTATTACTATACTTAAGCTCATATGTCCCTGGTCATATTCTCCAAAGTACCTTATAGAGACATTCCTAGTTTGGTTTGAGGACTCTATTTTTTGGGTCCTATGTATTTGGAAAAATATTTCTTTGGACCAGATCTCCTTTTATTGATAGGCAATTGTTCAAACTTTAGCCGCATCCCTTTTTTGTTCAATAAGGTCCAAGTTCTTTTGCACGAGTTCTTTATTTTTCTCGTTAAAATTTAACTTTGAGAGTAGGTACTCTTATTTTTGCTAGGATCACAGCTTCCAACCAAAAGTTAGGGAAAAGAATGTTTCTTTAGTTGTTGTTTTATTGGTAGTTCAGATAGCCCATATGACCTTGAGTAGCTCTTAGACCCAAGCTCCTTTGTTTTTGGTTTTTTTTAACAACTTTTTGATAACTTTATTGGAAGATTTGAATTATCCATTTGTCTTTGGATGAGTAGTAAACAAGTGATGTAAAAAAAAGTTGGAAGCTATGAGTAGAAATATTTAAAACCTTCATTGTCGAATTATTTTCCATAGTCTGTGATGTTGGTATGAGGTATCTCGAATCTGCAAACCAAGTGTTTTTCATACAAAGTCTGAGTTTTCCTTTTTGTAATGTTTACTAAGGATTTGGTCTCTATCCACTTAGTGAAATGATCTATTACAACGATTGCGTACTTGGCTGATCCTTTACTTCGAGGTAGAGGGCTGATCAGGTCGAGCCCTTATTTTACGAAAGCTCATGGGCTGTCCATTATCTTCAAACTTTCTAGTGGTGTATGGATGTTGTTGGCATATTTTTAGCATGCAATACACTTTTTGACTAGCTCCATTGTGTCATTAAATGTGGTATGTGAGTATTACCCCATTCTAAAAGTTTTATGAGCTAAGGCATTTGCTCCGAAATTGTTTTTGTATATTCTTTCATGTATTTCTTTTAGGAAAAATTGACTTTTGTTTTCCTTCGATCCTTAACAAGCTTAAGTTAAGTTCTTGGTTGTGGTATGAGCCTCGACAAGCAGATAAATTTTTTTTAAGAATGATTAACTTCCTTCACTTAAGTCTCTTAAGGTCTTTGCAGAGATCATTTTTACGTTCGCAAATTTTGGTTAGGTTGTGCCAGTGGTTACTTCGATAATAACACTCTAATACTTAAGTTAGACTTTTGTATGGGTGTTTCTTTTGTAGACATATTTTTCTAAGAGAATCTTTATTCTTGCCTTATTTTTCCTTTTTAATTTTTGAAAAATTATCTTATCATCCCCTCCTCACACGTGACTACTTAGCCCCCTTTTATAGGTTTCACAGTTAGTTGATTATTCCTCTACATTGAACCCACATTACAGAATGCATAAGAGGCCAATAAGTTAGGGCAATGCATTGTAGCGTCTCATGTGTCCATATTCTTTGGAGGAGTATGGGCTTAATGGCACCACTCCTACGTTCTTCATGTATCGTGAATTTTTTCTCGAATTTTAAATGACTCTTGGACTGTAAGTGGCATGTTCTATCCATCTTTTGTCTCATAACCTCTAATGCTAGTTGTTTGAGTTCTTGATTTCATGGTATCGACTACATGTAGTCAGGTTAGGTTCTAAAACTAATGGCCTCCACATTCCCTTAGTAATGGCTTTTGGCCTTCAATCATTCTCTAGGTCTTGAGGCCTTGTGAGTAATTAGGCCCTTTTAGATTGGGCCTAAGGCCTTGTTAGAATCTAAGGGCAACAATACTAATTTTAATATTATTCTTCAAACTCAAATGGAAAAATCTTAAGTTTGCAAATCTCGCGAGTTTTGAAGATCCTGAAGAGTGGGAATAAGTCTAGAAATTGAATAGACTAATAAAATATATCTCTAGTGGCATACTTGAAAGACACTATTATCAAAGAGAGGTAACCATTATCAAGAGAAAATCATTATCGAGAGATAATCATTATTAAGAGACAATCATTATTATTATCAAATAATGATAATCGCGTTGAGAAAGACAAATATAAAATGTAAAGTTAATGTAGATAGATGCTATAAAGAAGTCAAATAAGTGGAGTACTGTCAAAGTAAATAATAAGATAATATCCGACCCAAGAACATAACAAGAAAACCCATTTATAATACGTGTATTTTAATTAATTATAATTTAATATTTGTTAAGATTTAAATCCTCAACTATTATATTTAAAAAGTAAACACTTAATTATTGGGTTTAGACTGTTACTTGAAAATATTTTATTTTATTTTTTTCTAAAAATATTATTTTTAGTTACTATTATAATTAGCTATGAAGTGTTAATTTCAATAAATAAAGTGACAATAACATAACTAATCCGCATATTAGCTATGATTTCCTATGACTTAATTTATATATGTAATATTATTCTAAAAATAATAAAACTTTTCGCAACTCTATGTAACAAGGGCGTAGAGATTTAAAAGTGATATTTTAAAAAAATGAAGGATTAAAATATAATTATGTTAATTGTAAAATAAAAAAAAAATTGTAGTACTACATATCTCATCATATTATTATTCTCATCTTAAATCAGGTCAGGTGTCAATAATTTAAATATTTATGATTTTTAATAAATTATATTTTCTCCCGATTTAATATGGGAGTTAAAAAAAAAAGAAAAAAATTTATTTTAAAAATTTGGCAAAATTGTACGCTACGTTAATTTAATTAATTAATCAATCAATTAATTTTTATTTTTATTTTCCAAACAAAAATCGAGCCACCTGATCTGCTGCCGCCACGAGTTCTTCTTTCTTTTCTCCGGAGAGAAGAAGAATTGAGTTAAATCAAATCAAATTCAAATCTCATATTTTATTGAAGCTGCATTTTGCTTTTTTAATTTATAAAAAAATTAATTTATTTTCATTTGCTTTCTCTCTCGCTCTCGCCCCTAGTTAAACAAACAAACAAACAAACAAATGGCCGAAGCTTATTGGAGGTACAGCGACTCACGGCAGCCGCCGCCGTCGTCGATACCTCCTTTCCCTTCCAAACGCCCTCGCTCCGACTATGGTATTTAACTTCAATTTCCCGCTTTTGTAGATCATTTAGTTACTGCTCCATCAAAGCTCATAGCGCGTAATTTACTTTTTTTTGCCCAAGTTATCGAAATAATTATTTTTTCTTAATTTTATTTATTTTGGTTTCGATTCTGTATGAATTTACCATCTGTTTGGTTTGTTAAAGAACTGTTTGGAAAAGAAACATTAGATGAAGCTTCCGTGTCTACAAAGCCCTAATTTTTGTTTAATGTGTTCTTTAATTCAATTCACTTATTTGAAAACGAAAATTTTACTCAGCATTCAAACAGAGTGAGTAGGTTTATTTTAATCTTGAAATTAAGTTTAAATTCAATTCTCCAATTTTAGTTACTATTAGCTTATCTCAGCTTTTGAATATTTGTAAATTGTAATTGCTGTTTGACTCAATCTTTCATTGGAAAACGTGATTTTGATTAAGAGGGAGCTTTTACTTTTTCAAGCTGTATGATGTAGGGTAATGTTTCATTTGTGTGCCTTGTGTTGAGTGTGTAAAGAATTAAGTAGTTGATTCAAATACGGAATTATTTTATCAGAGCATGATAAGCCACATGAATGTTTTGGTTTGTATTAATTGGAGAATGTGAGAACACATTTCTATATTGGATATATCCACTTTGAGAAGAGACGAATTTGTTGTGAATATCTTATTTTAGTAATTGGTCAATCAACTCTCATGTAATTGTAGGCCACTTGTTGGTTGAACTTGATTGCTATATCATCTTTGTTGTTGTTTTTTATGGTTCAATGACCTCGCGGAGATCTGTTTAGTCTTACACTATCTATTTGCTGCTATCAACCATTCATCATCTGTATTGTCAGTTTCTTGACTTAAAAACCAAGGATTGTATTTCACTTGTTCTTTGAGTCACTTTTAGGTTCTTGATCTGTTATCTGTTGGAGTTTTTAATCGGTTTTATGAGCATTTATGTGGTGAGTATTGGAAATTTGATAGAGTAGCAAGTGACAATCTCTATTGTTGAGATAAAATGAGTGCTTGTCTTCAAGAAATATATATATTTTTTGGTTTTGTTCTATGAATCCTTCAGCCTATGTGGAAGGTTATTTATATTGAAGTTAAGTGGAGATATGCTCTTATGTTGGAAATAGAGTTATCATTATCTTCAAGGTGCTATAGGGGCTTGCCTTTTAGATCTTGTCGCACATTTTTCTTTTTGCTAAGTTATAAGTGAATGAGTACTTGCAAGTTGGCTTCTTTGTTATTTACCTTTAGAGAATACATATTGAATCTCATGCTCTATTTAATTTTGTGATTAGGCTTCTTTTTGTGTGGATGGATTAATTTTTGTATTGTCCATGTACATGCCAAAACAAGATAAAATTGCTTTAGTTTGTCTCTTTCCAAATAGGTCATATTTCCATGAAAAGACCTTAATGTAAAGGTAAAAATTCAAGAAGACATGGAAGTGGTGAACGAATAAATCAAGGGAGTATGTTTCTTACTGAAAGTGTGATTTGGTCACTAATGAGTTTTTAATCCTATTATAATGGGAAACCATTTAAGACATAGTGGGATTGTTTCAATATAAATTGGTTTGAGATAAACTCAATCACAAGCAATATTATATTTAAAAAAGGGAGAAAGAATAATATGAGATAAAGCCTAGCTACTATATATTGAGCTTCTGCAGTTGCACATAAAAGCTATATGGTAATGTTTTGAGTAATTCAAGAAGCCTTTCAGTCTCTTAAATGTTTACCAGAAGTAGGTTTGCATTTTTTCATTATCTAATCATGGTAGGTAATTATACTTAAGTTTTTCCTCTTGGATCTGATAGAAAGGATGAAGCAAATTAATGGTGCATCTATGCATTGAAGGGGCAACACAGATGTCCGTCGTTCACGATGGAATTCATATGGGCTAGGGGGCTGTCATGGACCTTGCAATGGGTAAAATAGCTATTTGTTGACCACCAATTCATTTAACTAAACTGAATCTCAAATCCAAACTAGTGGAGTTTGATGCCATAAATTGTCTCTCCATCCCACCTTATTTGAGACCATAGTTTCTTGAAATGGATAAAATCCTAAGGACTGTGGACACTTAATTTGGCATAAATACGAGTTTATAATTCACCAAGAGATCCCTTTTCTCCATATTAGATATTACTTCTCTATCTACTTTTAGCTGAATATTTAGTTTTTCTTTTACTACTTGAGGAGTAACTTTTACAGCCTAATAGGATTAATTAACCATTATATTTTCCTGGATACAATTGGTCGAGCCTGGGTGTATGTATTAGCCATCTCTTCTAGTTTTAACCGAATGCATGTTTTCCTTATAGAAATATCTCCACTGTATGATGAGGTTCTGTAAGTTACTACCATTGGCATGGAACCAAACTCAGGGTATTAAAAATTTTCTCTGGTTTGTTGGTGTTGCTTGCAGTGACAGTAAAAGTGAGTGGCCCTTTCTTATTACTCGTTACTAAGCACAATCCAATGGAAACACTGTTCCATTATTTGTGAAATTTTTTTATAACTGTTCACATGTTGGAAACTGAATTTTTAAAGTTAAATTGTCTAAGGTCTGAATAATTATATACCCATAATTGGCATTAGATCTAAATGAATATATTCTATTGGAATGTTAGTCATCTCAATTATGCCGCCATTGGAATGTTAGCACATAATTTAGATCTTTAAGTTTGTCCTGTGATTATTTAATTTTGCAAATGGTTTTTTTAATTTCTGAAATGCTGTAGAGGCCTCAACTAGTCTTTAATTTGTGTTTTGAGATCATGCATTACAACAGTAGAAGTTCCCCGAATATATTTTCTATTCTTCACAAATTTTTAAATGGCTCATTATTGACTAAGTTTGTGATTACCATATATGGACTAGCATAAGTATAATAAAAATAAATACCAGGATAAGATTACAATTTTGATTAGTTATAAAGTGTGCACACATTAATTGTCTTATCATTGTGGATTTGGCTTGTCTTGAAAGCATTTGCTCTATCTGTATGTCTTTGTTTCTGCCCGATATAAAAAGCAAGAGATTTGGTGCAGTGATGCTGGGCTATCTCACCCAAAGCTGTTGAAAGTTATTATCAAAACATTTGGATTGATTATTAACCATTATATCTAGTATTTAGCCACATTGCTGTAGTGTCCTTTAATGGTTTATTTGCTCACGTATCTGCTTAATCTTGTAGATATCCCCAGTAGCCATGAACTGCCCAGTTATTACCATCGTGATGATGACAGAATATCTCACCGGATGAGAGATACTGACTCCCTTGGAGCATCCTATGATCATTACCTTCGTAGTGCAGTACGTAGTTTACCTTTAGTGTAATGAGACATTTGCTCTATTTCATTAAATGTTTAGGTCTAATGAATTAAAAAAAAAAAATTGGCAGCAAATTTCATCGTATGGAGGGGGACAGTCAGCTAGACACATGAGTGGAGGAATACCTAGCCGTGCTGTTGATGATCCACATATTATGGGTACTGGAAGTGTGGACCCAGGGACAACTGCAAAAGAAAGGGCCTTGGAATTAGGAGGTGGAAGGTCTGAGGTTTCTCTTCCTCCTGATGCTTCTAGTACACTATTTGTGGAGGGCTTGCCGTCTGATTGTATACGACGGGAAGTAGCTCGTATCCTTTCATTGGCCACCAAGTCAATGCTTGTATTTATTGCATTCTTCCTCTATTTCAATTGTTCCTTCACTTGGGTTGGCAGATATCTTTCGCCCTTTTGTTGGCTATAAAGAGGTCAGACTTGTTAGCAAGGAATCAAGACATGTAAGAACATGCGTTTTTTTTTTTTGTGTGAGAGGGAGAGAGAGGGATTGTGGTTTTTTTTTAATCTTTCTTGACTACAGAGTCAATATTCTGTACATTGATATATTTATACCACTGCAGCCTGGTGGAGATCCATTAATTCTATGTTTTGTTGATTTTGTAAGTCCTGCTCATGCAGCCACAGCCATGGACGCTTTACAAGGTGAGTTTAATTTCACTTTCATTTACCTCAACGTCTAGTAACTTTTATCTTATGTACCTCTATTTAACAAAATTCTTTCTACTTTTGATTCTCTAGCATTTACCGAGTGATATCCTTATAACATAAATACATATGTGCACATTCTGGCGCTTGCATAGTATGTAAATGAGTACACACAGGATATGGCGGCTGGCTAGATACTTTGCTTCCTTTTGTTATTATGAATTTTCATTTGATTTACAATCCTGAGCTGCTTATGTGTCTTCCAGGAGGGATGCGTGCATCTATCTCTTTGAATGTCTTTTATCTCCTTGATAGTATGTTTGTACTCACCAAATGCATATGTGCATGTTTCTTGTGTGGGGATACATTGGTAATTCATGTGTTTGTGGTGATTGATATTATATGTATATGCAACGTAGCTGTGTTCTATTAGTGTGCATGTAACAAATTTTTGTGTATGCTTAACTCAACTTACATATATCACAGGTAAAGAGAAGCGCATAAACTGGTTATATTTTGACTTTGTAATTATCAATAGTTGTTGGTCTTAGTATTGGTTTTTATGTAACTTGGTTTCAAACAAGATAATGCAATTGGCACAGTATAGTTAGAAATTCAACAAATGGAAAATTTAGAAATCATAAGAAATGATAGTCATAGTCTTTTTTTGTCTAATACACGTGTGCAATCAAAGAATTATGGTGTATCGGATGGACGTTTTAAATAAGGTAGGTTCGTTACTGATGTTGACAAATGAATGTAAGGCTAAATTTGATAATCTTCTTTATCATGCATTATATACATCTATACTCTCATTTCAGACTGTCTGTGAGGATGAGGTCAAAACTTATGAATGCCGGAAGAAATTGAAAGCTACTAATACTCTGCTAAAACTAACTTAGCATGCAAAATAGGCCCTTTTCGATGTTTTGCGGGAAACTTTAAATTGTTGGTATTGTTTTCATTGTCTTATCTGATACTAGTTCTACAAGTGAAAATCTTGAACCCTATGGTTAGGTCTTGTAAATATTTTTCAATGAATGGAATGGACTCACTTTTTCAGTTAATTTGACTTGCTAAAATTTAATGAGGTCCTTGAAGTCTTCTTTCCTTATTAGGTGTCGACAATTTTAAAGTTAATAAGCCAAATTGGCTAGCTACTTGTAGGCCTTCCTAGTTGTTTGTTTGACTATGTTAGGCAGTCTGGTACTACTGTCTTGTTAATAAGGCTGTAATATTTTGATAATAGTAGCCCCCTCCTCTTTTCCTCTGCCATTTTGAAGCCACAGACAAGCTGAAGCAACTAACTTTTGGGGGCAAGATATTTCCCATTTTCCTCTATGTAGAGAAAAAGCTCTATTGCATGACTCTTTTCTTGAGGAGGTAGCAGGTCCTTCTGGTTCTTCCCTTAGTGAGCCATTTTGTACCCACAGAACTGCTGAAGCGGAAAAATTTTGGGGGCAACATATTCTACCTAGTCTCCAATACATAAGGTAGAGAAGAAAAAGACTGGCTAACGACCCTTTTCTTGGGAAGGTAGCAGGTCAAGTTCCTGTTCCTCCCTTGAGGTACCTTGATGAGTATGTGATGTAGTGTGTGGTGGTAAGTGATGAAATTTTTGTTAGGTTTAATTTTGAGTTTATGCTCTTGGGTTGAGGTAATAATTGCACGTTGTGGTACCTCGATGAGTATGTGATGTAGTGTGTGGTGGTAAATGATGAAATTTTTGTTAGGTTTAGTTTTGAGTTTATGCTCTTGGGTTGAGGTAATAATTGCACATGTATCTACTGATGGCCTAATTGGCCATGTGTAGTCGATTATACTGTGTAAAATAGTTAAGCTCGATTTTGCAGGTTATAGATTCGATGAGCATGACCGTGACTCGGTCAAATTAAGGTTGCAATTTGCTCGCTATCCTGGTGCAAGGTCAGGTGGCGGGCATCGTGGGAAGCGTTGAATATGTGATCTTGCAGGTGATTGATGCTTACTCTTTTATGCGCTCGACATTTTACTAATAATTGCCGTTAGATGCTGTCTACTGCCGTCTACGAAACTTCATTACGAAACGATAGATCAAGCTAAATCGTGGAAACAACACTTGTCTGTAGGATTCGCGGAAACTGGGGAGGTTATGATAACGAGGGAGGATACGACAGCTTTGTGATTTCAAGGATACACAAATCTCTCGATGCGTGGTTATATTCGGGTGAACTTAAATTGTGTGGTGTTTCCTTAATTGCTGGGAACTTGCTTGAATTGGATGGTGTTTTCCTGTTAGAAAACTGAAAACTGTATACGCTCTTAATTACTTAGAATTATCCGCCACGTGCATGTCTAGATATGCTTAACTTATTTGTGGCTGAACAGTTGAAAACTGACTTATTAGGAATCACTCGTGGTAGGTTGCGGACATAGAAATGTTTTTTTTTTAACATTTTAATAAATTAAGTTGCAGTTTCATCTTTGGTAAAAGGCAGAAAAGGTTCCTGTCTGGTCTGCTTAATAATTTGATTTTTCTTCATATAATTTATATATAATTTCATCTGTGGCACCTTGCGTAGTTTGTTTTATTTGGGGCACCTTGCATAGTTTGATGCACCAACTTTATTATTGTGAAAAATTTTCTTCAAGGTATGAAGAAAACATAGCACAAATAATTTTCATCTTGTTTATCAAGTTGATTCTGCATTTACCTTCTATCCTGTGTTTACCTTCTGGCATCCAAAGTTTTGTACAGATTGAGATTTTTGAATATCCGTTTGCACGATGAGAGATATGTGTGATACTAGTTTTGCCAATTGTCATCTTATAGAGGATTTTGCAGATTTTGAGGTCAAAACATAGGAAATTTGGGTTGGTCTTCTCATTAAATATTTTTGGCCTTGTATGAAGCTTGTCAATGGTGGGTTCAGCAGTGAGTACATTGGTCATCATTATCATCATTATCATCATTACTCATTGTAAGAACCATCTTCAGATTCTTCAATGTGAAGATATGATGAATTAACATAATATTAGGTTTTATATAAGTTAATTATTGATTATGCTACTGCATTTATATAAAAATTTAATGTGCAGGCTCCTTGCTTTTATCTTCCTAGCATGGGAGATAAATATTTGTCCCACAGTTACTTCCGCGTTGGAGCCTTAAGTTCTCCTAGATGGATATATTTTCGTGTTAAATAACAATTTTATTTTCTTATGGCATAGGATCTCTAATTGAATAGTTAAGTAGTTCTTTGTCTTAAACCTGCAATAAAATTTCATGGTTCAAATGAGAACGAATATTTGCAGGATACAGAGTTTGAGATGACTGTTGTTCTTTTGGTTGGTTAAAAGGATGTGTTACTCCACAGTATTAATTTATGTTAAGGATTGGGCTCATGAATTATTCTTTATTTATCTATTTATTATCTCTTTAATCATCCTTTGATGGTTGTACTATGAATATATGCAAGGATTGCTCTCGAAATGCAGATAATTTTACTTCTCATAACCTTTACATGAACACTCGAATTATTTCATAAATGTGTTTGTAATTCGGAAAGATTGGAATTTCCGTGGTTTTGCTTCTGCTGAGTAATAAGGATACTGCACCTTTTTTTTTCCCCGTAAACTACTAGTTGCCTCTCCCATTTTTTTGAAATTGCCCATTATTTCCTTTGTGATATCATTTCCGTTTTGAAAAATGATAGTGGGTAATTGGAATTTTTTTATAAAAAAATATGGGGAAAAGTGTTAATTGTAATCAAAGTAAGAGGGAAAGTGTTTATTATAATAAATTTCATCTCTACTATATAATATTATTAAAAAAAGTGTTGATTTTCGTTAATAATAATATGTGGTAGGGATGAGAGTGAAGGAGAGTTTGAAAATGGAGAGGCATGCTTGGAGTAAGAGTGCTTTCGGTTCTGGTATTTATATTGATGTATTAAAATAGAAAGATAATAATAATAAAAAAAAAACAAGCGAAAATTCGGTAAATTTTTTCTTTCAAAAAAAATAAAAAATAAAAACAAGCGAAAATTCGGTAAGTTTTCTGTTTGGATCAGAATTGGATCCACTTACATCAAAGTCTAATAAAGCTCCTTGTTATTGGTCAAAGATTAAAAAGAAAACTTTTAGTATAGTGATCATGTCATATCATTCAGTTAAGTCAAAGAGGAAGGGGAAGAGGAAGTTGATTGAAACTTGGAACTGAAGATGATAATGCCTGTCAATTGAAATAATAATTACAGAAAGTTCACTCATAATAGCTGTAGCTTTCTTTTAGTAGCTGCTTTTGCTCGGCTGTCTTTGTCAATTGATTTTTCTTGCGAAACGTAAAAGACAAAACGATGACGTGTTGATATAATCAGCCTTGGGCTAAGGTATAATTTTAATTTGCCAGAGCGAACATGCTGCCGTTTTGAGAACCAATCCTACTTTCAGTACCATAAAAAGTTGCCCGTTTTCCAAAGTTTTCCGATTTTGTACTACAGGCGGACGGTCGGCCAAAGTAACCCAGATCCAAAAAGTTAAAAGAAGAACCCACTTAAGGTGGGTAAGGGCTTTTGAACTTTGACTTAACGTTGACTGTAATACATCTTATCTCCTTTTTAGAAAATGTAACACATCTTATCTTAATATTATCACGTCTATTAAGTCATTAATTAAGGCTTTAGTGGGTGTCTTGTTTTTTATATGAATTTTGTCTCATGTTGTGGAAAGATACAAGATTAGAAGAGAAGTGTTAGCAAATCCCATATGAAGTGTTATGTTACCTCCCCCAACTTGGCATTATTATTAGGTTGGTAGTACGAGAAATAGGTGGGAGAATGACTTTCAGATCAATGAAAAAGAAGACATACTAGTGTTAGTAGTATAGCACGTGAAGTCCATATAAAGCCTTTGTTATGAATACAATGTTTCAATGAAACTATATCACTTTTTCCGAGATTTTTCTAAATTCTGATATTCGTTTCATGCTTAGCTGGATTTCCCATTTTCTTTTACCACTATGATTAGTTATCCCACATGTCTTTCAGGAAAATGGAATCTCTGATAGTTATTAATTCTATTCAGTTTCAAACTCTTCAAGAATCAAACACCCTGTCTCTTATCCTTCATATGCATTTCTTTTGAACGTGTATCAGCTCACAAAATTACGATGTTATACAACTCTCTGAGGTTCTTGCTGCTGCTTATATGATACTAGTGGTAGCATCATCATATAAGAGCAAGAACATTAAAGGGTTGCATTAATGGCTGCTGCTGAGACATCTGAAGTTGAGGCCATGGAGGTGGTGGGGGATGCTGATGATGAAGAGTGTGTGATTAAGCAAGTGGACTTAACAGTTCCCAAAACTGATGATCCAACGTTGCCGGCAGTGACTTTCAGAATGCGGGTTCTGGGTGTTTTGTCGTGTGTTATATTGCATTTGTGAACCAGTTCTTTTGGTACAGGACACAGCCGTTGTCAATCAGTTCAATCTCCGCACAGCTTGCTGTGGTGCCCCTTGGCCATCTCCTGGCTCGGACGCTGCCGGATCGCGTATTCTTTAAGGGTACCATATTCGAGTCTTCAATGAACCCGGGTCCCTTCAATATGAAGGAACATGTTTTGATCACTATCTTTGCCAACTCTGGTGCTGGAACGGTCTATGCCACTCATATTTTGACTGCGGTTAAGCTCTTGTATAAGAAAAAGCTTACGTTTCTTCCGGCTTTTCTTGTTATGCTTACCACTCAGGTACTCCTCTTATTTCTCATTTTTAATTTATTTAGAAGCAGTAAATTGAAAGTTTGTTGACTCTGCATAGTCCATGTCATAGCATACTACTTCAGATAAGAGATATTATAAGTTCTGCATATTTTAAGCTATGGAAACTGAAATTCGTGGTCTTTTTTTTTCTATAGACTGTTTTGAAGAGAGAGAAAAAGATTGAATTAGAATGTAGGATTGATTCACGTTCATGAAATGAAGAGTGATTGTTGACAATTTATTATGCTGGAATTATTATGGATTTGTTTGTATTGTTGACAATTTCTCATGCAGTAAGTATTAATGGATTGGGGCAATAATTTGATTATTCCAAACATTTTTTAGTAGCTTTGTTACTGCTGTGTTTATTTGTGAGTGGAAGTTTGTTGGGCTGAAATGTTTCTTTGACTACTCGAAATGTAACCTTTGTTCTTGTCTCCTGTGATGAAGAAAACAGATTATCTGTTAATGGTTTTGAATTGCTTAATTTTAAATTCTACTTTTATTCCAGTATTATGTCAATTTCAGCTGGTGTGGTAATTGAGCTGAAGATTTCTCTCTATGTATTTCATGTACCTGTTATGTTTGTTGTTTGAAATTAGGTGTTAGGCTTTGGTTGGGCCGGGCTCTTCCGGAAATATCTGGTTGAGCCAGGGGAAATGTGGTGGCCGAGTAATCTGGTTCAGGTTTCCCTGTTTGGGTATTAATCTTTCATTAGCCAATAGAGATTCATAATGTGTGTTTTCTGATATTGCTGTACAATTAATTGCAGGGCTCTACACGAGAAAGAAAAAAGACCCAGAGGTGGTTTTACTTGTAACCAGTTTTTCCTCATGGTTCTGCTCAGCAGATTTGCTTATTATGTCTTACCCGGATGTTTATTTAGTATGTTGACAACAACATCATGGGTCTGTTGGCTTGCTCCCAAGTTGGTTCTAGTCCAACAACTAGGCTCAGGCATGCAAGGCCTCGGAATTGGTTCCATTGGATTTGACTGGTCTACGATTTCATCATACCTTGGGAGTCCGCTTGCTAGCCCATGGTTTGCCACGGCCAATGTTGCTGTTGGATTCTTCCTTGTCATGTATGTGATGACGCCCCTCTGTTACTGGCTTGACACCTACAAAGCTAAGAACTTCCCATTATATTCAAAAGATCTCTTCAAGTTGAATGGTGAAGAGTATGACATCTTGAGCATTGTGAATTCCAACTTTCACCTTGATCGGGATACTTATGCAAAGAATGGGCCCATACATCTTAGCACCTTCTTTGCCATGACTTATGGTCTTGGCTTTGCTACACTCTCTGCTACGGTCGTCCACATCCTCCTTTTCAGCAGAAGGTAAACTTCACTATGCTGGTTATGTTGGGTTTTTTGTAACTTGGTTGATTATCTCACTGCTGGTGAAATATAAACAAATGGAAAAGCATGAAGACGTGTTTATGGTCATGGTTTATGTCTCATTTGTCCATGCTACTTGCAGAGACCTATGGAAGCAAACGAGAAGGGCCTTTGGAGGGAATAAGAAGATTGATATACACACAAAACTTATGAAGAAGTACAAGTCAGTGTCCATGTGGTGGTTTTGGGTCATCCTTGTGGTCAACATTGCTGCTATAATCTTTGCTTGTGAGTATTACAACGAGTCACTTCAATTGCCTTGGTGGGGTGTGTTGCTAGCTTGTGGCATTGCTGTTTTCTTCACCCTTCCGATTGGTATCATCAGTGCCACTACAAATCAGGTCAACAGTGCTAGTGCAGCATCTGAAAAATTAAAATCTTTTTATAGATTTAATCTAAAATTTTAGGACAAAAGTTATGTAAGTTTTTATCGTTAATTCAAATAGTTTGATGAACAGTGTAATGAAAGACGTTTTCTTTAGTTGGAAAATCTAGAACTGATCACGCAATAACAGAAAGACAGAACTGTATGAATCAAGACTTTGTTTACAAGTAGTAAAAAGGTTCGAGATAAAAGATATATTTAGAAAATAACTCAAGCATAGAACATTGGGAACTTGTAAATTATATAAGCATAAGTCCATATTTTGGGTACATATTTAAACAATTCTGCATCTATTATAGGTAGGTCTGCACACCTTGAACCATATCAAATTCCTAACTTTTCACTTTGAGAGTTCTAGAACAGCAAATTCCTGTCATACACATTGTATTTGTATAAGGTGAATGAATTGGATTATCGGTGATGTCTATTTATAATTTTCTAAAGCTTTACTTGACGTATAAATGTGTTCTTTTGGTGGTGAACAGCAACCAGGTTTAAACATCATTACAGAATACGTGATTGGTTATATGTATCCAGAGCGCCCAGTTGCTAATATGTGCTTCAAGGTTTATGGATATATTAGCATGGTTCAAGCATTAAATTTTGTAGGTGACTTTAAGCTTGGCCACTACATGAAGATTCCACCAAGAGCAATGTTCATGGCTCAGGTCAGTTTTCTCTTTTGTCTTAAATCAATGTCTAGTAGAATATTGTGGAACTTCAACAATTCAAATCTAACCAAGATGGCATTACAGGTGGTGGGAACTATCATAGCAGTAATGGTATACACATTGACTGCGTGGTGGCTGATGGGATCGATCCCCAATCTTTGTGATACCACCATGCTGCCCCATGACAGCCCGTGGACTTGTCCAATGGATCGGGTGTTCTATGATGCCTCTGTGATATGGGGTCTTGTTGGGCCCCAAAGAAGTTTTGGGGATCTTGGTGAGTATGGGAATGTCAACTGGTTCTTTTTAGGCAGAGCTATTGCCCATCTTCTAGTATAGCTTGCCCATAAGGTATTGTCTAGTATCACGCTCCAAGTGTTTTCAAGTATTTTATCGAATATTTGGTGCGTGACAAAGCCTCCTAGAGGCCTTAAGGGCTGCTGGAATGGATTGCAGGCCGGAGCTTTTAGAAGATCTGTTGACATGGGTGAAAAATCGAGCCAAGCTCGCAACTTATTAGGGTTGTTAACCTTAATTAGGAAAGGAATATTCCAAGGAATATGTGATGGCATTTAGAAATATTTTAAGGAATATTATTCCATCTTGTATGTACACCGTTAGATCATTTAGATCTCAGTCATCGATTGTACAGGGCTACTAGTATATAAAGGGGAGACCCTCACTTATATGTTTCATCTTATAGCTTTGTTTTCTCTTCAGCAATATAGAGAGCATTTGTGCAAACACTTGGTGTACTTGTTTTTCTTCTTTTTGTGTAGTTTTCTCGGCTGGTTAGCACGCAACGCGTGTAAGGCCACACGGTTCAAAAATAGTTCATGACACTAGGCAGAAATGGATACGGCTCATCCACATGCCAGTTCTCTTAGGCTTCATAGCATTAATGCCTCCAGCTTCTGCTGTAAACTATACGAGTTGGATCTTCATTGGTTTCCTCTCTGGTTTTGTAGTCTTTAGGTATCAACCTGAATTGTGGAAGCGTTACAATTACGTGCTCTCCGGTGGCCTTGATGCCGTGATAGCTTTTATGATAGTGCTATTGTTTATTGCTCTGGGATTCTGGAACATTGCCATCGACTGGTGGGGAAACAGCGGCGAAGGGTGCCCATTGGCTTCTTGTCCAACTTCAAGAGGGATTGTGATTGATGGCTGCCCAATTGTTTCTTGATCCTTAACATTCCAGCTTGTTTGGATTCACTTTCCTTTTGTAAATAGTTTTCATAAGATTCTTTTTTGATAATTAATGCTTAGTTAAGAGTAAAGATGTTTCTGATTCAATTTTTATTTTTGTTATCTTTCTCTTAGCTAAATTGTAGTGATTGCTTGTGCAAAAAGCAAATAGATTTAGAAAAAGTTATTTTATTTCTTGTGCACATTTTTGGTAAATTATGTTTATTTATTTAGATAACCAATCAAAGCTGTAAATATAATCTCTTGATTACACGCTATAAACCTTGCTTTACTCAATAAATGAAAATTACAATTGTGTAATTTCAAAAGTGTCATTTTAAAATCAGTTATTGAATCCTCTGCCTAAGCCTTCTCTGCAAGCAAGCTCATAAAAGTAATGAAGAGAAGCACAACAAATAGAAATTTCCAATTGCAATGAATTTTGGTTTGATGGTGTCTGTTATAACGGTTAATGATTAATGGAGGGAAAGATCTTGATGTTATTATCATGTTGATCTAAGTTTAATTTCTAAGATTATAGCCTTGACCTTAATATGATGGATTGATATATTGAAGACGATTATTGTGAACTCAATTATTGTTCAATTTGTTTCATCTTAATGTCTTTGATATACTGGCCATATATTGAATGAATTGGTAATGATTAAATGAACTTGAAAAAGAAATTTAATTGTTAAGCCCGAGATAAATTGATACATGACCACAAAGTGGCATTTATGAGTTTCGATCTAGGATAGGAATATACCTAGATAACATGTATGGTTAATACAACTAGTGCTTAATGAATCTTGATCTCTTTAATTACCATAAGAATATAGGAAATTAATAGATCTTGGTATAATCACTTGATCATTGGAAGAGGTTCGTGGTGAGATTAGTGTTGTAACAAAAACTAAATTAAATTGAGGGAATAATAATCGAAGCGCCATTGTTTGGAAAATCATATTAAGTGATAGCTATAATCTTAGATCTTCATCATATATTGTCAGCTTTGTTGTCGAATTTGATTGTTAATTATAGTTGATAACATAGATAATTTTTAGTTTAAAGTTTTATCAAGCAATTTAAAATAATCAATCTTTTGGATAAAAGAGAGAAGATACAATTTTAGTAATTGGTTAGAAATACAACAAATTTCCCGTGGGATCGACACTCTATTCATTCTATATTATGTGTTTCTGATAGTGTGCACTTGCGCTTAATATAGAAATCACACAACAAGTCACTAAGGCATGACAAACTAGGCCTCAAGGATAATGAGATTAGATCTAGTTCGAACCGCTTAAATACCAGTCATAACCATATCGATCAGAACTCTAAATATCTACATGACCAACACCGACAAAACACAAGGATAATGGGTCAAATAAAGTACCAAACTCACTCAAAGGCCGAAAAGGTCAATGGACCGAATAACTAATTTCATAATTGGGCATCACCATATATGGACACTTGCTTAGCTTACCAAATCAAGACTCAAAGCTAGATATTATTAAGTTCATTATGAGGAAGACTGGCTCAGTAAAAATATTAAAACTGTTCTCAAATAGCAAGACCATGCATTACAAAGTGCAGAGCCAAACAGTAGCCAACGACTTGAAAATGAAATTTTAAATAAAAATAAAACTTAAGAAGGAAACCAGTACTATTTAGGAGATAGAGTCATAGAAGAATAAGAATTATAGTGCTTTTTGGAAGGAATCTTCTAAGGCATGCCAAAAGATTAGAGAATTTTTCAAAAACATTCAGAGTTTATTCAAACCCCAAAAAGATTACCTAAACAAACACAAATACCAGCGAAGATAAGCATAATGAATATTTCAAGAAGATTGATGCTATAAAAAGGTGAGAAAAGTAGACATAAAAGAGAGAGACAACTTTGGTATTCTATTCTTTCATCTCATTCTTCAATTTCAATCTTTTTTGCTCGCACAACCTTACAAAAAAACCTCATACCTGACTTAAGTATCGTAGAGCCTTTATCGGAACCTACCCCAACGTGGTCTTAATGATAGCCTCAGTATGTTTTGTCGGTGTTTTTATCCATTATATCAAAAGAGAAGCCCAACGAGATTGAAGCCTCAAGTTCAATCAAGCAAAACCCAAGTGCTGGTTCTTTTAACAAAATAAATTCAAAGCTCGTTGGTCTAAAATTTTATTTTTTCTAATCAACAATTTTTTTGGCACCATTTGTGGGGATTAGGACATAAATCTTTGTCAAAGGCATGCCATCGTGCCATGGTAAAATAGTCATCTAATAGTCAAAATCCACTTATATGAGAGCAAGTAATAAACATCGATAAGAAAGGGACGTATGGAACTTAACTGACAAATCTATTTAAAAGTTCATTGTCGGTGGAGATCCAAGAGGAGTTACCAATGTTAAGGGAGGAAAAAGAAGAACTAAGACAGCTTATAGTTGAGTTGATCAGAAATAGAGGGAGAGAAAGATGAGAAGTAAGAAATAATGGAAAAAGAGAACCACGAACCGTAGAGGTGTAGATTCAAAACCAGTTAGATTGGAGAGACGGGTCAGAAACCCTACAGAACCCAGTCGGGGTTGTAACGCATAACCAGGTGCCTCCTGAGTGAGAGATGTTATAGGTTGGAGACTCAGACCAAATGATAAAATGGGAACCGTAAACTAAACAACTCAATACTAAGCTACCACCAAAAGATAAAGTTTGTAATTTGAAGAATATGTTAAAGAATTTCTTAGAAGAAAAAGAGAAGAAATAGTAGCCTCCCCCAAAGAAGACTGAAAGGGAGAGGAGATCTCCACTGATAGATGAGTTGAGAGATACAGAACTCCCGAATGGGTTTAGACTATTGAGCCTTCTAACTTATCAAGGGGTTACAGACCCCAATCACTACGTGGATTAGGTGACTGACCAACTCTTAATTGCAAGACTGACGTAAAATAGATATGTAGACTTTTTCACATGATTCTAAAAGGACCGGCTCTTCTCTAATATAGAGGATTAAAGCAGCAAAGTATTTTCTTTTACCACGAGCTCACTAAAAACTTCTCTTAACACTTCCAGGGTTCCTGTGAAGTAGCCAAGGATCCGAGAAAACTAAAGAAGTTAAACAAGGGAAGAATGAGAGTTTAAAGGATTATGTTTGGAGATTTCATAAAAATGTGATATCATTGAGAGCTTTTTACCAGCCCATCGCCTTAGAGGTTGTTAAATTATGGTTGAAATTGAACAGGTTCTGATTGTAGTAATCACTTATCCACAACCAGAAAGAATAAATATTTATACATATATAATATTCATATTTTATTTGTATGTAGGTGATACTTAATTTATGTATTGTTATTAGTATGGTTTGTATATATTAAGAACCTACTATTAGGATTGGGTTTATTTGCAAGACTTTAGATTTATTTTAGGGACCAAATTATAATAATTTAAAAGTTTTTGGGGTTAATTTATAAATACTAAAAGTTACACTCTTAGTATAAAAATACACATTTTAAACTCTAATTTGCTCATTTTTGGTCGAGCCACCTCTTTTAGAGTGAGAAAAGAGAGAAAGAGAAGAGGAAGAAGAGAAAGAAGAAGAAATTTGGAATTTTAAACTTTAAGAGGTATATTATAATCATTTCTTAGTTTCTTGGTGTTAATTAAGTTAATTCCTTTAAGTTTTAATTTCTGTAAATATTTACAATTGAGGACTTGATGTGAATTTTGTAAGGTATATTAAGAATTGATGATGATTATGTAGATAACTTGACAAATCATGATGAATTTATAGAATTTAAATTTGATAAATTATTGATCCAAGAATTTGTACAATTGTCTCTTGATCCAAGAATTTGATAAATTTTTGTACTTTGATTCTGATTTTGGATTTTGAGAACATAAAATTAGACATGTCTAGAATCATTTGAGATGTTGAATCAATTAAAAATTTCAAAAATTGAATTTTTAGTGAATTTACCAAAATGATCCTGAAATTTTGCAAATTTCTTGTATTAACAGTTAAATACAGTGACAAATAATTTTCGATCAACTGAATGATCTTAAAAAATTACAAATTTTTGAAATATGATAAATTTATATGTCTAATATGATATATTCAAAATTGAAAATTTATATCAATGTGGTTAAATTGTTATGATTTATTATATTATATCAGCTCATTGTAGTATTTGATTAACAGACTTTTAAAGTTATATAATAAAATAGTTTTAAAATACTTTTGGCAGGGATTTTGAAGTGATATTTATCATGGATTGACATATGTGTCAAGATTAATTTTGTGGTAGTTTTATACTTTTTGAGTTAGTATATGAATTTATAAAATTGGGAGATTGAATACTGTTCAGCAAATATCTTGATCTTATCAGGATAATAATTTGGATTCAATAGTGTTTATGAAATGGATTGTGTAGGAATTATGATATAATATTTATATATAAGAATGATGTATGATTCAAGAATGACATATTCAGATTTTGGAGTAATTAGATATCATTTTATATATAAGAAAATTTTATTAAGTGTAAGTGGTCAGAATGACAAGTTTTGAGAAACCAAGTCATTAGACCAATTCAATGAGATAAGTACAATATGTGTAATTTTGTAAGCTATTTAAATTATTTTGTATGAATGGTGAGGCTTATGAAAGAATTAATCCCCATTGATAGGTTAAGGAGAATTAAGCCTTGTACTCGAAAGTAATTAAGAGGTAAGTATACTAAACTTTTATTGAAATTACAATAAACATAGTAATTGTCTATGTATGATTTTGTAAATGTGCTTAAAAATACATTTATATTATGCCAAAGTATATTTTGATATAAAATATGAAAGACATATGTTTATAAATGTGAGCATTGACATTGAGAATGAGTATATATGACATACATGTGTTTATAAATGTGAGCGTTTTAAAATAAAATGTGTTTAACAAAGAAAGCTTTTGAAGTGGAATATGTCCATGAGAAACATTTTGTGTTTTGAGGATGCTTGAACTCACTATTTACTTAGTAGGCGTCTTATATAATTTGTGGAGCCGTTATATGTGGCATTTTCTTCAAGATTGGTATATGTTATATGTTCTGTATGTAGGGAGGATCCTATTGGTACCTCAAGGAATAGTGAGTCATCACATTCGTGTGGTGGTGTATTGGTGCATCAGAGAAGACTCACTGATGATCAGGGTGAGGGTTTGGCTCTTACCTTCGGGCATGAGCATTATATATATGTAATTTAAACCTCACTTGTACTATTCCTCTTATACGGCTTTGTCATCGATGGGTGACATTTGGCTTATTATATGATATGTGATTTGAAAGTCCTATTAAGTAGTAGTTGAGTAATGGTATTCCTATTATATATTTTAAAAGAATGTGTAAGCGCTTACTTGACATGTGATTTGATAAGATTATGATTCTAATTTATCATGGCATATCATACATATGCATTGTGTGTATATATATATGTATTTATATTTTGATATATGAAAAACTAGTATGCTTATAGAGTTTTATACTCATTATAGTTTATAGTGATTTCAGGTAAATAAGATACAGATGTGCTTAGCAGATTTGGCAAGGCTTCTATTGTCCTTTAGGTTCCCTAAGTTTTTAGGTTGCTAAGTGTTTCATTTGTGGACACATAGTTTAAGATATTTGATTTGTCCCTATTGAATAAATACTTATGTGTTATTTTATTAGGTGTGGTTGTATTTGATTCATATTTCACCAAGTATGGTCATGGGTGGTCAAATTTCGTCCTTTACCTATTCTAGTATCTGTTGGATCTATATATTATTGCAATAGAGCATCCATTACAAAATACTCTAGACTGGATACAGCAACATGATGAAGAAACTCCTGTATACATTTTCCTTCAATGGTTTTATCCAAAATCTTAGTGGAATGGCAAGCTACAACATATGTTGTATAGGCACGTAAACAGTTCAGTCAATCCCAGATATCTGCACACAGTTCTATTACTAAAAAAAAAAAAGGAATAATAGTCTCAAACTATGAGATTCATTACTACCTTAGTATTAAAGATTATTTCACATTCCCATACTCTTTGCAGTTATTCCAAGAAGAATACAAAATGGAGCTCAGAGCATTTGAAAAGGCCTTGGCGAAAGAAAACCAAATTATTCCACCTTCGATAAGGATCTCTTCCAATGACCAAGCACTTTGGCATAATGTTCCATTAGACTTTTCTGAAAGAATGAATAATGCAAATTCTATTTTTAATAGAAACCAGATCCGTGCTGCTCTATTACATCAAAGAGAGACTGACTACTCTAGACACTACCACTACTTTCCAAATCCAAATGAACTTCCTCTAAACCTGGACAACTTTCCACAACCCAGTATGTCAGATGACCACATGCAAATTGATGAAACATCTCAACAACCCAACTTGACTTTATCATTATTCCAAGATTCTCAACCTTATCCAAATGACAACGAAGTCTAAAGAGAATTAACTGCATTGATGAGAACCAGCTCAATGGATACCACATCACTAGACACGAGAGGTTTTTAGGCCCAATGCAATGACTTTACTAAAGGATACGATAGTGATAATTCAGGCTACTCATCATTTAGCAGTTAATCATGACATTAGTGCTTTTACTTTATCTTTATGTCAAGTGTACTCTATCTTTATGTCATGTCTATTTTTAATCTATCGACCAAAAAGTCTATGTTAGGACCATAAAAATCCTTATAATTATTAAATTTAATTTGGCCTCAAGGCCAAAAGTTCAAATGTTAGCCCAAAAGTCTTCAAGTTATAAATGCATTGTCAGCCGTTAGTGCCAAGACGACAAGGTCCCTAAGTCTATAAAATGGGTCTTTATTTGACTTTTCTTAATGATCTTACTTAATTCATTACGCTTCTGATACAACTTTATCACACTTAAATATCAACAAATATTTATTCAAAATTTTATAGCCTATTGTCCCTTATAAATGATAAAATAAAACCATTATTTTCTTTCTACCTAATAAGAATAGAGGAAAATATATACTTGAAAATACTTACACATATGCTCCACAGTTGTTATTAATTTATTTTTTGGTAAATTCATTGTTTTTGCATCTTTATAAAAACTCGAAAACATTCAAAGATTAGGATGAGCATAACAACAGAGGAAACCTCAACTCATTGATTCACAAAAATTTGTGTTTTTGTGGATCCAACCTTGGAAAAATTGAAGAGTTTGTAAAAGCTGCAAAAAATCTTAGTAAGGTATTAACTGAGTGAAATATACATTTAGTATATGAAGGAGGTAACCGTGGGTTAATGGGGTCTGTGGTAAAAGCTGCACACAATAAAGGTAGTCGAGTTTTTGGTATCATTCTAAAATCTCTAGCTATTGAAAATATTGTAGAAAAAATAGTTGGGGATGAGTCTCATTTATGCACGAACGAATGGCTCAAATGCTTAGGCATACAGATGCCTTCATAGCTATACCAGGAGGTCTCGGGACTTCAGAGGAAATTTTTCAAATTGCCTTATGAGTACAATTACAAATCCACCAAAAACCCATTGGTTTGTTAAATGTTAATTGTTTTTATAACGGGTTGTTATCTTTTCTTGACTATGCAGTGGGAAAACAATTCATCCCACTTCTAGCATGACGAATTCTTATTTCTGCTCTAACTGTTAATCAACTGATTGATCAATTGCAGTCTTTTATTCCTCTATCTAATCCAACATTGTATCAGTTAGATTGGTTTGTTGGGATTTGTGCTTATGTGCCATCCCTTTTGTGTATAAATATTTGCTTTATGTTTATACATTTATGATTTCAATATATCACTAATTATTTTATATACAAATATGGTAAGATGCTTGTAATGTTTTAGACATTGTATGATCTGAAAAAGTTCAGATATAATCTAAAGGAGTTTAGATCAGAACTAAGAGTTAGTAAAATCTAAAGAGTTAGAGCCTTGTCTGAAATGGGACAAAGACCTAAGAATATATTAGTAATGACATAGTTGCAACGAGTTGCAAATAGTGCTAGGAAATATTATTATGCAAATATGTTCTTAAATTTAATGTTTCTGATCTATCTTCACTAATGCGTGTCTGTTAGTGAAGACCTTAATATATATAGATCAGTGTATGTCTATATCTGGATAGTCCAGATGGTTAGTCTTAGCAGACCATGAGTTTAGTGGAAACTTGTATAGAGATACAAGTATTCAGTAAGGACTGAATATTGAACTGACTCACAAAGATCTCCAATAGACATCCCATAAAGCCGTCAATGGAGGATCTTTCGAGTTGAGTAGTATTCGTGGTCCTTAGACCTGAGTGCCATGGTGGACTTGTGAGTGATCCATCATACTTTAATATCACATATGTCAGATACCTTTTATGGTCTGACCGCTAGGTGTTGCTGGGTATGGTTCGATGCTCATGGAGTCCGGTGTGTACAGATATGGGATCCATCAACTCAATTGGGTGAGTAAAATATCCTGAAACTCTAAGGTTGTATTTCAGAAAGTCTTATAGCTATAAGCAGACATATCCGAGAATTAATTTTATTCTCGGGAAAATAATATCGTAAAAGTGTTTATGGATATTATTTATTGAAATACAAATCTAGAGATAAGTTTATGATTGAGCACATGGAGACTTGACGGTGTTGATCTATATCTCCGCTCTTCTATGATATTTATGATGGAAAGATTATACGAATATGTTATAACCTCAACTTGTATGGTCTAATGCACCGTTTTGTAATATCCGTAACATGTGTGTAGGACATTGTTCACGGACGTGTGAAATAGTTTCATATGACAAATCGGGCATGGGCCTAGAGAGTCTTATAATATGAAGTGTACTCGTTGTGCACTGGGACAGCGAATTGGATTGAACAATTAATCCAATAATTTCCAGCAAAATGAAAAATGTTTCAAGGTTCCTTTTATTATTCACTTGTCAATAATTGAATGTAAAATACATTATTGGTTTACAAGAGTTGTTAACCAATAAGAAATTAACAAGTGGCACAATCTTGCTCCATAAATAATTTACCATGTATTTACCTATTTACCTTGCTTGGTAAATACATATAAGGTAAATATAAATATTCAAAATAGTTTTGAATTATTAATATTTTATATATTAATCAAATTATTATTATTAATTGGAATAAGTGGCAAACACCATTTAGTAATGGAGTAAGCACTTGTTCTTAATAATAAGCAATGTTGGCCACTTAGAATTTGTTAAATGGTGCATTTGTGAAGTGGTGTGACCACTCAACATTGATTAAAAGCCATTTGTGCACTAACAATTGATTCATATGGATGAACCAATTTGTTGAGTGAAAAATATGATTGATTAATGTTTGAAATGGCAAACATGGATAAGTGGTGGTGGAGCACTAATAGGAGTAATCATTCTTTGCACTTAATTAAGAATTGAAAGAGTTCAATTTGAATAAGTGAAGAGTAAAATTCGTTCTAAGAGAGAATAAAGAGAATTGAGAACATTTCCTGTGTTTTTCTCAAAGTGTTGAGAGAAAATTCAAAGGCTTACCAAGGTTCAACATAAAGAGTTGTAAAGAACTAAAGAAAACCCTTAATTCTTGCTAAGTATGTTAGTCACAACTTAAAAATAATCCTAAATGGTAACATTAAGATCTACAAAAGTACCATTATCTATAATATCAACAATCTTAGTAGCTCTTGGATAATGTGTCATCTTCACAAAATCATACAAAAATTTAAGCAAGATGTTCAACATTTACACCATAAAGTTACAAATACAATCCTAAAGATTTGGCATCTGTTCGGTTCCAATGTGTAAGTTATGTAACTTTGTTGTGTAAATGTTTAACATCTTGCTTAATTTTTATATGATTTTGAGAAGATGACACATTATCTAAGAGTTGCTAAGATTATTTATATTGTAGATAATGGTACTTTTGTGGATCTTAATATTACCATCTAGGTTTTTTTTTTAAGTTGTGACTAATATGCTTAGAGAAGTAGAGTATTCAAGACATCATTTGAAACAACTTTTATTGAAACAAAAATCTTGCTAAAAAAAAAGGAAAACAACAACAACAACAATGACAGCAACAAAATAACAGTATAGGCTACAAGCTGAGATTTAAATCTATTTTGCGCTTTTTTTTACTGTCATGAGTAGACCAATTTAACTGATATAATGTTGCATTAGATAGAGGGATAAAAGACTGTAACAATCAGTTGATCAACAGTTGGAGCAGAAATAAAAATTCATCATACTAGAAGTGGGATGAATTGTTTTTCCACTTCATGGTCAAGAAAAGATAACAAACCGTTATAAAACCATTAACATTTAACAAACCAATAAATTTTTGGTGGATTTGCAATTGTTTCCATGAGGTAATTTGAAAATTTTCCTTTAAAGTCCCGAGACCTCTTGACAGAGCTATGAAGGTATCTGCATACTTAAGCATTTGAGCCATTCGCTCGTGCATAGATAAGACTTATAACTCATCCCTAACTGTTTTTTCTATAATATTTTCAATAGCTAGAGGTTTTATAATGATGCCCAAAACTCGACTACATTTATTGTGTGCAATTTTTGCACATACCCTATTAACCCATGGCTACCTCCTCCATATACTAAATGTGTCTTTCGCTCAGCTAATACCTTACCAAGATTTTATGCAACTTTTACAAACACTTCAGTATTTCCAGGGTTGGATCTACAAAAGACACAAATTTTTGTGAATCTACGAGCTGAGGTTTCCTCCATTATTATGCTCACCCTAATCTTTGAATATTTTTGAGTTTGTATAAGGATGCAAAAATAATGTATTTATAGAAAACAAATTGATAACAGTTGTGGAACATATGTGTAAATATGTTCAAGTATATATTTTTCTCGGTTCTTGTGAGGCAAAAAAAAATTAATAAGTTTTATTTTATCATTTGTAAGGGATATGATGAACACATGAAAATGCATGTTGTTAAAAGATTCAATCACCATTTAATGTCACCAATTTTAGTATTTTCTGTATTTTTAGCTTGAAATAAAGTGTTCTCCTTAAATTGTGATTAATGAATGTTATTTGGACAGGTTTAGGTAAATTGGACATAACTCTCAATGTAGAAATCGAAATGAAGAAATTCTTGAACCTGGTGCAACATGACTCAATCTTACACAAATTTGAAGAATAGTGGAAAAGCCAAATCCAACATGTTATGGGCCAAAAATTGAGATACAACAGAATCGGACTACAACTCTTACCCAGCTTGACCCAATTTACGTATTTGGACCGTATCTCCCAAAATACGTACTCAATTGGTATAATTCTTGAAGCTTTGAATTTATGACTTAACTATCAACAACTCGTATGTTTATGGTAAAGTCCAAATCAGCCGTTATCATGGACCAAATCGCATTACAAGTGGGTAAAATGGTTGTTGGCCGAATTCTGGTGTATCTTTGGAATTTTGCTCATATCTCATTGGATACTCATCCAATTTGCATGAAATCAGTGCCTATGGAAAGAAGAGTCAAAATTCTACAACTTTCATGTCGGCCGTAGAAGCTGAATTGATCATTTACATTATCAAAAACGTGCTGCAAGTGGATACACGAGTTATTGACTTAAAATTATTGAAGATTGATGTCATCCATGACATATGTCCATTCATTGCCTATATAAGGAGACCCTTAGGACGTTTTTAATAGATAATTTCTCTCTTCTTTTATTCTCATTAACATGTATTGTAATTTAGGCTAGAGTTCCTAGCAAGGCTAAGAGATGAACTTTTATGTGTAGTAAATCTACTTCCATGCTTTGATTCGGTGTCAAGAGCTATAAATGTTGTAAGTTTGGTTTTGATTAAACTCTTATCTATTTTATTTTCTATAATCCAGAGGTTATAATTCTCATGTTTCATATATGTTCAGTCATGCTTTTCTTATGTGATTCATGTTGATTTATAATTGTTACTGGTTATATTGTTTTATATGTTAATCTTTTACTGCAGTATTGTCAATTTGATATATTGTCGATCTTGGATAACATGTAAGGGCAATAAATGTTTGATATTCAAGTTAATCTTTTACTGCAATATTGTCAAAATGATATATTGTCGATCTTAGATAACTTGTATAAATAACATGATGTGTGTTAATGCTTGCAAAGAGTTTAACTAAATCAAATACATGTGTTATCAAATGTGCTATATATTACATACCTTCCGATTGATTGTTTGGGATGTGAAACTTTCAGTTGAGTTATAAATATCGAATCAAAGTATAGAGTAGATTTATAAAGCATAATTGTGATTCTCAAAGCCTTGCTTAAATCATCATAAGACATTTTTCTCAATTCATAGACAATTCTATCTCATCCGTTTAAATCAATTAACCCTTTGCTACTGCTTTAATATTTTACTTCACTAACCTATTTTGCCAAGAGCTTCCTCGTGGGATCGACACCTCAATCTATACTGCGATAGCCGCGTTATATTTTGAGCGTAAACAGGACAATAGGCCGCAAAATTTTGAATAAATATTTGTTGATATTTAAGTGTGATAAAGTTGTATCAGAAGCGTAATGAGTTAAGTAAGATCATTAAGAAAAGTCAAATAAAGACCCATTTTATAGACTTAAGGACCTTGTCGTCTTGGCACTAACGGCTGACAATGCATTTATAACTTGAAGACTTTTGGGCTAACATTTGAACTTTTGGCCTTGAGGCCAAATTAAATTTAATAATTATAAGGATTTTTGTGGTCTTAACATAGACTTTTTGGTCGATAGATTAAAAATAGACATGACATAAAGATAGAGTACACTTGACATAAAGATAAAGTAAAAGCACTAATGTCATGATTAACTGCTAAATGATGAGTAGCTTGAATTATCACTATCGTATCCTTTAGTAAAGTCATTGAATTGGGCCCAGAAACCTCTCGTGTCTAGTGATGTGGTATCCATTGAGCTGGTTCTCATCAATGCAGTTAATTCTCTTTAGACTTCGTTGTTATTTGGATAAGGTTGGGAATCTTGGAATAATAATAAAGTCAAGTTGGGTTGGTGAGATGTTTCATCAATTTGCATGTGGTCACCTGGCATACTGGGTTGTGGAAAGTTGTCCAGAGTTAGAGGAAGTTCATTTGGATTTAGAAAGTAGTGGTAGTGTCTAGAGTAGTCAGTCTCTCTTTAATGTGATAGAGCAGCACGGATCTGGTTTTTATTAAAAATAGAATTTGCATTATTCATTCTTTCAGAAAAGTCTAGTGGAACATTATGCCAAAGTGCTTGGTCATTGGGAAAATTCCATATCGAAGGTGGAATAATTTGGTTTTGTTTCACCAAGACCTTTTCAAATGCTCTGAGCTCCATTTTGTATTCTTCTTGGAATAACTGCAAAGAGTATGGGAAGGTGAAATAATCTTTAATACTATGGTAGTAATGAATCTCATGGTTTGAGACTATTATTCCTTTTGTTTTTAGTAATAGAACTGTGTGCAGATGTTTAGGATTGATTGAACTGTTTATATGCATATACAACATGTGTTGCAGCTTGCTATTCCACCAAGATTTTGGATAAAATCATTGGAGGAAAATGTATACAGGATTTTCGTCATCATGTTGCTGTATCCAGTCTAGAGTATTTTGTAATGGATGCTCTATTGCAATAATATATAGATCCAACAGATACTAGAATAGGTAAAGGACGGAATTTGACCATTTTTAGAGAGGAGTGATTCGATGGAGATGGAAAAAGGGGTAATCTATATTAAAAATAGGACCGCTAATTACAGAGTAACCATGCTCTTGAACTGCCTCTATTGCATAATGTTGGATTAATTCTTTAGCTGTTGAGTGAAGTGTTTTTGTTCCGATGAGCTCTGGGAATTCAGGAGGAGTAAAAGGTACTAAGAGAGTGACTGTGAAGTTACTTATCATGAATATAGTAAGAGGGTTTGTTTTCTTTGTTGCTAGAAATTTGATTGTGAGGTTTAGGCTATTTATAGTGTTTCGTGAAAGAAAATTAGCTATCGTTTTGTCCTTTCTTTTACGTGGATGACGTTAAAGGAATAGTTAAAAAACTATCTTTACCATTGCAGTAATTGTGCTAGTGGAATTTCTTCTATTTAAAACTGAGCATATTAGAAAAAGCAGACATGTCAATCTCAATGAGAAAATGATGTCCAATAAGATAGACTATTTTTAAAGAGGTAAAGTAAGAGATATAATCCTGAGATCTATGGTTTAAGAATCAATTGAACTAAAAGTCTTTTTATTTAAATTGATTTCTAATCATTTAAGGTAATGCCTTCAACATTCTGATTTGAATGACAACTTAATTGCGTAGAAATGATAAATTATTTTCATTTTGAAAATGACATTAAGGTAATGAATGATATTATGACATACGAGTACATGTTAAAGGGATTAAAATTTTCAAAGGAGTTAAGAATTATATTTAAAAGGCTAGTATGAGTATTCTACATCTATGCCATTTTTTAATGAATAAAAGGTAAAGTGTATAAATGCCCATTAACTATTGAACGAACTGGTGAAAAGAATAAAAATATGTGTATAAATTTTATAATTAAACTCAATATTTATTGGTCCATTTGAGATCTTTGAAGACACAGATGATGTGGTTGATCAACTTTTCCTTTCACGTTATTATTATAAGATCATAATGTGTGCCATGTGTTTATTATTTAGATATGTTATGTACTCCTTTCATATACTAAGCTACGATTTACTTAAACCTAGAGATAATCTAACATATGAATGAGTATTTATCATGATTTTGAACAAAAAAATGAGCAAATTCTATTTACCAAGAAGATTACTTTGTAAAGGTTTTATGAATAAACTATACAATAGAAAAGGCAACTTAGGAATGAGAAGAGGAAATGAGATCTAAGTATCCTCATATGTTTGCTTAAGTTATGGATTTCGATGATGAAATTCTTATAAGGAAGAGAGAATTATAGTAACCATTTATCTAACACCGAAAAGAATAAATATTTATATATATGTATAATATCTATTTTTTATTTGTATGTGGATGATACTTAATTAATGTATTATTATTAGTATTATTTGTATAGATTAAGGGCATATTATTAGTATTGGGTTTATTTGCAAGACTTTAGATTTATTTTAGGAACCAAATTATAATACTTTAAAAGTTTTGAGGGTTAATTTATAAATACTAAAATTTATCCTCTTAGTATAAAAATACACATTTTAAACCATAATTTACTTATTTTTGGGTCGAGCCACTTCTGTAGAGAGAGAAATAGAGGCGAGAAAAGGAGAAAAAGAAGAAGAAGAAATTGGAATTGAGTTTTAAGAGGTATATCATAACTATTTCTCAATTTATTAGTATTAATTAAGTTAATTTCCTTAATTTTTAATTTTTAAAAATATATACAATTGAGGACTTGATGTGAATTTTGTAAGAAATATTGAGAATTGATGATGATTATATAGATAACTTGAAAACTTATGATGAATTTGAAAAAATTCTATTTGATAGTCTCTTGATCTGAGAATTTTATAAATTCTTGTACTTGTATTTTAGTTTTTTATTTTATCAATATGAAATTAGATATGTCTAGAATCATTTAAAAATTTTAAAAATTGAATTTGTAGTAAATTTATCAAAATGACCCTAAAAGTTTAGAAATGTTTTGTGTTAACAGTATATTACAGTGACAAACAATTTTCTTTCTATTGAATGATCTTGAAAAATTATGAATTTCTGGAAAATGACAAATATATATGTCTAATATGATATATTCAAAATTGAGAATTTATATTAATGTGGTTAAATTGTTATGATTTTCTAACATGTATCAGCTCATTGCAGTATTTGATTAACAGATTTTTAAAACTATGAAATAAAATAGTTTTACAATACTTTTGGTAGGGATTATGAAGTGAAATATTTATCATAAATTAGGATATGTGTCAAGAGTAATTATGTGATAGTTTTATAATTTTTGAGTTATTATATGATTTTATAAAATTAGGAGATTGAATATTGTTCAGTAAATATGTTGATCTTGTCAGGATAATAGTTTGGATTTGATGGTAGTTATGAAATGAATTGTGTAGGAATTATAATATAATATTCATATATAAGAAGGCTATATGAGTCAATAATGATATATTCTAATTTTAAAGTAATTGGACATCATTTGATGTATAAAATTTTTTTATTAAGTGTAAGTGGTCAGAATGACAGGTTTTAAGAAACTAAGTAATTAGACCAATTCGATGTGATAAGTGCAATATGTATAATTTTGTAAGCTATTTAAAGTGTTTTGTGTAAATGGCGAGGCTTATAAAAAGATTAATCTCCATTGATAGGTTAAGGAGAATTAAGCCTTATACCCAAAATTCTAAGAGGTAAGTATACTAGACTTTTATTGAAGTCACAATAAACATAGTAATTGTTTATGTATGATTTTGTAAATGTGCATAGAAATATATTTATGTTATGCTAAAGTATATTTGATATGAAATATGAAAGACATATGTTTATAAATGTGAGCATTGACATTGAGCATAGACATACATGTGTTTATGAAAGTGAGCTTTCAAAATGAAATGTGTTTAACAAAGAAAGCTTTTGAAGTGAAAGATGTGCATGAGATACGTTTTGTGTTTTAAAAATGTTTGAACTCACTATTTACTTGTATGCACCTTATGTGATTTTTGAAGCCTTTATATGAGGCATTTCCTTCAAAATTGGTATATGTTATATGTTCTGTATGTAGGGAGGATCTTATTGGTACCTAAAAGAACAGTGAGTCATCACATTTATGTAGTGGTTTTCAATCGATTCAAAGTCTTAAATGATTATAGACATGTCTAGTTTCATATTCCTAAAAGCTAAAATCAGAATCGAAGTAAAAAATTTATAAAATTCTCAGATTAAGAGACTATCAAGTAGAAATTCTGTAAATTCATCATGATTTATCAAGTTATCTATATAATCATCGTCAATTCTCAATATATCTTACAAAATCTACATCAAGTCCTCAATTTTACATATTTTTAGAAATAAAAAAATAAAAAAATTAAGTTAATTAACACCAATAAATTGAGAAAGAGTTATAATATACCTCTTAAAGCTTAAAATTCCAAATTTCTTCTTGGTACATAGAATTTGCTCATTTAATCCAAAATCCTAATAAATACTCATTTATATGTTAGATTGTTTCTAAGTTTAAATGACTCATATTTTATTATATGAGAGGAGTACGAAACAAATATCTATAAAATAGACACATGACACACATTATGAACTTATAATAATAATGCGAAAGAAAAAGTTGATCAACCATATCATCTGTGCCTTCAAGTATCTCAAATTGATAAATAAATATTTAGTTTAATTATAATCTTTATACACATATATTTTTATTCTTTTTACTTGTTCGTTCAATATTTAATAGGCATCTATACACTTTATCTTTTATTCATTAAAGAATGACATAAATGTAGAATACTCATACTAATTTCTTAAATATAATTCTTAACTCCTCTGAAAATTTTAATCCCTTCAACATGTACTCGTATGTCATAATATCATTCATTACCTTGATATCATTCTCAAAATAAAAATAATTTAGCATCTCTATACAACTACATTGTCATTCAAATTAGAATATTGAAGGCATTATCTTAAATGATCAGAAATCAACTTCAATGAAAAGACCTTTAGTTCAATTGATTCTTAAACCATAAATCTCAACATTATATCTCTTACTTTAACTCTTTAAAATATAGTCCATCTTATTGGATATCATTTTCTCATTGAGATTGACATGTCTTCTTTTCTAAATATGTTCAATTTCAAACAGAAAAATATTCCACTAGAACAATTATTGCAATGACAAAGATGATTTTTTAACTATTCCTTTAACGCAATCCACATAAAAAGAAACGACAAAACGATTGCTGATTTTCTTTCACGAAACCTTATAAATAGCATAAACCTCACAACCACTTTTCTAGCAACAAAAAAAATCAACCCTCTTACAATATTCATGATGAGTAACTTCACAATCACTCATTTTGTACCTTTCACTTCTCCTCAACTTCCAGAGCTCATCCGAGCCAGAACACTTCACTCACTTTCATAAACACATGTATGTCCATAATCAATATCAATGCTCACATTCATAAATATATATTTTTCACATTTCATGTCAAATATACTTTGGCATAACATAAACATATTTCTAAGCACATTTACAAAATTATACACAAACAATTACTATGTTTATTGTGATTTCAATAAAATTCTAGTATACTTACCTGTTAACACTTTCGAGTCCAAGGTTTAATTCTCCTTAACCTATCAATGGAGATTAATCCTTTTATAAGCCTCATCATTCACACAAAAAGCTTTAAATAGCTTTAAAAAGTACACATATTGCACTTATCACATCGAATTGGTCTAATTACTTGGTTTTTCAAAACTTGTCATTCTGACCACTTATACTTAACAAAATTTTCTTATACATCAAATAATGTCCAATTACTCCAAAATAAAAATATATCTTTCTCGACTCATATACTTCTTATACATGAATATTATATCATAATTCATACATAATCCATTTCATAAGCACCATTAAATCCAAACTATTATCCTAACAAGATCAAGATATTTACTAAACAGTATTCAGTCTTCCTATTTTATAAAATCATATACTAACTTAAGAATTATAAAACTACCACAGAATTACTCTTGGCACATTTTTCAATTCATGATAAATATTTTACTTCAAAATCCTTGCCAAACGTATTTTAAAACTATTTTATTCAATAGCTTTAAAAATTTGTTAATAAAATATTATAATGAGCTAATACACTTTAGAAAATCATAACAATTTAACCACATTGATATAAATTCTCAATTATGAGTATATCATATTAGACATATAAATTTATCATATTTCAAAAATTCATAATTTGTGAAGATCATTCAGCAGATCAAATATTTTTTTTTTATTATACCATACTGTTAACACAGGAAATTTTTAGAATTTTAGGTCATTTTTGTAAATTCATTAAAATTTCAATTTTTGAAATTTTCAATCAATTCAAAGTCTCAAATAATTCTTGACATGTCTAGTTTCATATGCCAAAAATCCAAAACCAGTATCCAGGTACAAAAATTTATAAAATTCATCATGATTTATCAAGTTATCTATATAATTATCATTAATTCTCAATATATCTTATAAAATCCACATCAAGTCCTCAATTTTACATATTTCCAGAAATCAAAATTTAAAGAAATTAACTTAATTAACACCTATAAGTATATTAGTTTTTTATATATCAAAATACAAATACATATATATACACAATATATATATATGATATGCTGTGATAAATCAAAATCATAATCTTATCAAATCACATGTCAGGTAAGCGCTTACACATTATTTCAAAACATATAATAGGAATGCCATCACTCAACTACTACTTAGTAGGACTTTCATATCACATATCACATAATGAGCCAAATGTCACCCGTTAATGACATACCGTATGAGAGGAATAGTACAAGTGAGATTTAAATTACACATATTTAACGCTCATGCCCGAAGTAAGAAGCCACACCCTCACCTTGATCATTGGTGAGCCCTCTCACATGCACCAATATGCCACCACATGAATGTGATGACTCACTTTTTCTTTAGGTATCAATAAGATCCTCTCTATATACAAAACACATAACATAACCATTCTCGAAGGAAATGCCACACATAAAGGCACCACAAATCATATAAGGTGCATACTAAGTAAATAGTGAGTTCAAGCATCCTTAAAACACAAAATGTATCTCATGGACATTTTTCACTTCAAAAGCTTTCTTTGTTAAACACATTTTATTTTGAAAGCTCACTTTCATAAACATATGTATGTCCATGCTCAATTTCAATGCTCACATTCATAAACATATGTCTTTTACATTTCATATTAAATATACTTTGGTATAACATAAACATATTTCTAAGCACATTTACAAAATCATACACAAACAATTACTATGTTTATTGTGATTTTAGTAAAATTCTAGTATACTTACCTGTTAACACTTTCGAGTCCAAGGTTTAATTCTCCTTAACCTATCAATGGAGATTAATCCTTTTATAAGCCTCATCATTCACACAAAAAGCTTTAAATAGCTTTAAAAAGTACACATATTGCACTTATCACATCGAATTGGTCTAATTACTTGGTTTTTCAAAACTTGTCATTCTGACCACTTATACTTAACAAAATTTTCTTATACATCAAATAATGTCCAATTACTCCAAAATAAAAATATATCTTTCTCGACTCATATACTTCTTATACATGAATATTATATCATAATTCATACATAATCCATTTCATAAGCACCAATATGCCACCACATGAATGTGATGACTCACTTTTTCTTTAGGTATCAATAGGATCCTCTCTATATACAAAACACATAACATAACCATTCTCGAAGGAAATGTCACACATAAAGGCACCACAAATCATATAAGGTGCCTACTAAGTAAATAGTGAGTTCAAGCATCCTTAAAACACAAAACGTATCTCATGGACATTTTTCACTTCAAAAGCTTTCTTTGTTAAACACATTTTATTTTGAAAGCTCACTTTCATAAACATATGTATGTCCATGCTCAATTTCAATGCTCACATTCATAAACATATGTCTTTTACATTTCATATTAAATATACTTTGGTATAACATAAACATATTTCTAAGCACATTTACAAAATCATACATAAACAATTACTATATTTATTGTGATTTCAGTAAAAGTCTAGTATACTTACCTCTTAATACTTTTGAGTACAAGGTTTAATTCTCCTTAACCTACCAATGGACATTAATCCTTTCATAAGCCTCACAATTCACACAAAATACTTTAAAATAGTTTACAAAATTACACATATTGAACTTATCACATTAAATTGGTCTAATAACTTCGTTTCTCAAAATCTGTTATTCTGACCACTTACATTTAACAAAATTTTCTTATATATCAAATGATGTCCAATTGCTCTAAAATCAAAATATATATTTCTTGACTTATATATCTTTCTTATATATGAATATTATATCGTAATTCCTACACAATCCATTTCATAAACACCAACAAATCCAAACTATTATCCTGACAGGATCAAGATATTTACTGAATAGTATTCAGTCTCCCAATTTTATAAAATCATATGGTAACTTAAAAATTATAAAACTACCACATAGTTACTCTTGACACATATCTAAATCTATAATAAATGTTTTACTTGAAAATCACTGCTAAATTATTTTCATTTTGAGAATGATATGAAGGTAATGAATGATATTATGACATATAAGTACATGTTGAAGGGATTAAAATTTTCAGAGGAGTTAAAAATTATATTTAAGAGGTTAGTATGGATATTCTACATTTATATTATTCTTTAATGAATAACAGGTAAAGTGTATAGATGCCCATTAAATATTGAACAAATGGGTGAAAAAAGTAAAAATATGTGTATAAATATTATAATTAATCTCAATATTTATTAGTCCATTTGAGATCTTTAAAGGCACAGATGATGTGGTTGATCACTTTAGAGGATGAAGAGGGTAATATGGTTCAGCAAAAGGTGACTTATGAGTGAAAGCCTATTGTCTGCCCCAAATGTAAACGGATTGGTCATGATGGGAAAGATTGTAAGACAGTGATAAAACATATGTGAAAAGTAAAAGAACTAGATTAGAACAATCAAGACAAAAATGAAGCACCTATTATCCATCCTAAATCAGAAATAAAAGAATCTAAATGAAGGCAACACAAAGATGGATATACAGACTCCAGAGCGCAATGGAGAGACTGTCCCTACAGATAAGGCAATGAAATAAGCTTCAGGAATCGATGGATCAGAGGTAATTCAGGCAGTGGACAGATTCAACTTAAGGAAGACTATTGATCTGACGCATGATGTGGGAATTATAAGAAAGGGTCGATGTGTTACAAGGAGCTCTAAATCCCCTAATAGGGGATAATTATCGCAAGCTGAAATATTCGGGGTCTCTATGACCCTTGTAAACAATCAGAGGTAAGATCTCTGATTAAATCTCATCAATTATGTATTTTGGGATTGTTATAAACAAAAGTCAAACTAGTTAATCTAGATACCATTTGGAAGAAATTATCATTACGGGATTGGAAGCTAGAAAATAATTCAAAGCTTCTAGATATATAGAGAATTTGGATTGTCTTTAATCCTATTAGATGTAATGTTACGATCTTACAAAAGCACCGTCAATTTATACATAGTAGAGTTCTTATTAATGGCATTGTATTTTACTGGACTCTTGTTTATAATACCTCAACTACTATTGATAGAAAGAGTCTGTAGAATGACCTTAGTGATGACTTGACTCTCAACACTACACCTTGGTTGATCCAAGGGGACTTCAACATCATCCTCAGCAACAATGATAGAATTTGTGGTCAATGGGTAAATGATACCATGGTAGAATAGTTTAAAAGTTGGATCTTGAGACTTGCGTTATTCAAGTTAAAGAACCATGGTTGTCACTATACATGGTGCAATAATCAAACAGGAGGACAACGAATTTAGAGAAAAATTAACTTGGCATTTGTTAATGGAAACTAGTTGGATGCAGTGGAGTTTTCTGAGTGTGAAGTTTTACCAGCAGGCATTTCAAATCACTCTCTTCTTGTGGTTTCCATCTCCAGAGCTTTCTATAATGGTAATGTTCCTTTCAAGTTCTTCAATGCCTGATGTTTCTACTCTAAGTTGCTCCCTACAGTAGATCAAGTTTGGCGACAGGACTGCTATGGCTCTCCAATGGCCAGGGTTTAGTTAAAACTCAATGTTTTAAAACCCAAGATAAAAGAGCTCAACAAAGATTTTTTCTCTAATGTCTAGCAAAAGATTGAAGACTACAAAATGATGTTGGCTTCTTTACAGAGTAGACTGATCCATGATCCATTCAACCAAATTCTACAAGATGAGGAAATGTGCATTTATTAGCATTTAAGAGAACTTATTTTTGTTGAAGAAAGCTATTTAGTCAACCCTAGTCAATCAGCTTTTATTCCTCAACGAAAGATAGCAGATAATGTTTTACTGACACATGAACTAGTGAGGGGTTATGATCGTAATAGTGGCAGCCTAATATATGCACTTAAGATAGATCTCCGTAAGGCTTACGATTCGGTCTCCTGGGATTTCCTAGAAGAGGTATTGATGGGGCTTAACTTTCCTTACCATTTTATCAATCTTATCATGAAATGTGTCAGAACTAGCATGTACTCAGTTGTGGTAAATGGAAGATTAAAGGGTTTTTTTCCAGGGAAGAAAGGATTGAGGCAGGGGGATCTCATGTCCCCTCTGTTTTTTATCTTGGCCATGGAATACTTTAGTAGGAGTTTAAGCTGTATTCCTCAGAATCAGTTTATATATCACAGGAAGTGTAAGAGACTGAATCTAAATCACTTGATGTTTGCAGATGATTTATTCTTGTTTTCTTATAGGGATGGCAGGTCTGTGGGCCACTTTAAGCAAGTGCTTGATGAATTTTCAATAGTTTCAAGTCTGCACCTTAACGTTAGTAAGAGCTTCATTTTCTTTAGGAATGTTCCTCAGCTTACCAAGGAGACAATTCTGCAGATCACCAAGTTTCAACAAGGTGTGTTGCCTATCAAATACTTAGGTATTCCCCTAATATTAGGTGGACTAAAGAAAGACCATTGTCAAAAGCTTATTAATAGGATAACCGCTAGAATATTAAGCTAGACTGTGAAATATTTGAGTTACACGTGGTGGTTATAATTAATAAAATCCGTCATAATGAGTATGCATGTCTATTGATGTTCTATGTTCACCCTTCTTAAGTCAGTCATCAAAGAAATTGAAAACAAATGCTATAATTTCTTATGGAATGGAAGTAACCAATAGGGAAAAAGAGGATTAGTGGGTTGGAATGAGGTATGCAAAGGCAAAAAAGAAGGAGGACTTGGCATTAAATCTATAAGCTTATGGAACTTATCGGCAGTTACCAAGCATATCTGGGGGCTGATTGCTGTGAAATCCTCTTTATGGGCAAAATAGGTAACTGATAACAAACTTCGGAGGATTATTTTTTGGGGTATCATAAAGCCAATAGATTGTAGTTGGACATAGAGAAAAATCCTTGGAGTAAGAAGTCAAATAAAAAAAATTGTTCTTATATGATTTAGGCAACGGCAAGTTTTTCTATTTTAGGTAGGACCCATGGCTGAATGGGGAATCAATAGTTAATAAATTTCCCTGCATTGATATGTGATGCGGATATTCTACGGGATGCAAAGGTTAATGATCAATGGCAGCATGGTCATTGGACTTTCCTTGACACTTTGGACGAGTACACTGCTCAAATATGGGATCACATCTGTAAAAAAATTTCAATTACTGAAAGAGAGGATAGAATCTCATGGACATCAAGCTCCAATGCAAAGTTTTCTATTGTGAGTACTTTGAGGTGTCTCAAGAATAATGATGCTAAGGTGGGATAGTATAAACGAATATGGGGATCTCAACATATTCCTAAACACAACTTTATTACTTGGTTGGCTTTAAAGAATAAATTATCTACCAAAGAGAGACTCAAAAAATGGGGGCTTATTCCATCAGATGTTGCCCTTTTTGTAGTAGTGACAGGGAGACAATTCAACACTTATTTTTCCAATATAGTTTTTGTAGTGAAATATGGCACAAGGTCCTTATGACGTGTCAAATGAATCAATGCCCGAACATATGGCAATGTGTGATCTCTTTTCTTTGTAGAAAATCTAAAGGCAAATCTATTCTCAATAAGATCAAAAGAGTCTCGTTCTGTGATGTAATCTATTTTATTTGGAGAGAGCGAAATCAGGTAGTCTTCCATCAGAAAACTCCTTCTACTAGCAACGTCTTTCAAAATATTAAGGATATTATCTCGATTAGATGTATAAGTGTTGTTAATGGCCAAGGGATAGATCACATTGCAGTTGGGTGGTGAATGCCTCTAGACTTCTAGGAGTTGTAATGTATTAATTTTTGTCCCTTAATTCTACTCTATATATGTCTGCTAGATTTAACATTAATATCAATTTCTTTTACTTACAAAAAAAAAACATATTACAAGGGACATTCATAAATTCATGCATAAACAATTACTATATTTATTGTGATTTCAATAAAAGTCTAGTATACTTACCTCTTAACACTTTCGGTTACAAGGCTTAATTCTCCTTAACCTATCAATAGAGATTAATCCTTTCATAAGCCTCACCATTCACATAAAATACTTTAAATAGCTTACAAAATTACACATATTTCACTTAACACATCGAATTAGTCTGATGACTTGGTTTCTCAAAATCTGTCATTCTTACCACTTACACTTAAACATCAAATGATGTCCAATTACTCCAAAATTAGAATATATCATTCTTTACTCGTATATCCTTCTTATATATAAATATTATACCATAATTCATACACAATCCATTTCATAAACACTATCAAATCCAAACTATTATCCTAACATAATCAAGATATTTACTGAACAGTATTCAGTCTCTCAATTTTATAAAATCATATACTAACTCAAAAATTATAAAACTATTGCAGAATTACTCTTAACACATATCTAAATCCATGACAAATGTTTTACTTCAAAATCCCTGCTAAAAGTAGTTTAGAATTATTTTATTCCATAACTTTAAAATATTTGTTTATCAAATAGTACAGTGAGCTGATACATTTTAGAAACTCAGAACAATTTGATCGCATTTACATAAATTCTAAATTTTGAATATATCATAGTAGACATGTAAAAGAATCGTATTCTAAAACTTTGTAATTTTTTAATATCATATAGTAGATTGAAAATTGTTTACCACTTCAGCATACTGTTAACGCAGGAAATTTCTAGAATTTTAAGGCCATCTTTATAAATTCACTAAACATTCAATTTATGGACTTTTCAATCGATTCAAAGTTTCAAATGATTCTAGATATGTGTAATTTTATATTCTCAAAATCAAAATCAGAAACAAAGCACAATAATTTATAAAATTCTCATATCAAGAGACTATCAAATAGAAATTTTGTAAATTCATTATGATTTATCAAGTTATCTACATAATCATCATCAATTCTCAATATACCTTACAAAATACACATTAAGTCCTCAATTGTACATATTTATAGAAATCAAAACTTAAAGGAATTAACTTAATTAACACAAAAAAATTAAGAAAGGATTATAATATATCTCTTAAAGCTTAAAATTCCAAATTTCTTCTTTTTCTTCTTCCTCTTTTCTTTCTCTACCCTCTCTTTCTCTCTTTTCTCTCTCTAAAGGGTGGCTCGACCCAAAAATGAGTAAATTATGGTTTAAAATGTGTATTTTTATACTAAGAGGCTAACTTTTAGTATTTACAAATTAATCCCTAAAACTTTTAAAGTATTACAATTTGATCCTTAAAATAAATCTAAAGTCTTGCAAATAAATCCAATACTAATAGTATGTCCTTAATCTATATAAACAATACTAATAAAAATACATAAATTAAGTATCATCCACATGCAAATAAAATATTAATATTATACATATATATAATTATTTATTCTTTTCAGTGTTTGATAAGTGGTTACTACAATTCTCCCCTCTTTATAAGAATTTCGTCCTTGAAATTCACAACTTAAGCAAACATATTAGGATAATTAGATTTCATTTTCTCTTCTCGTTCCCAAGTTGCCTTTTCAACTGTATGGTTTATTCATAAAACCTTTACAAAACAATCTTCTTGGTATATAGAATTTGCTCATTTTGGTCCAAAATCTTGATAAATATGTTAGATTATCTCTAAGTTAAAGTGAATCATAGCTTAGTATATGAGAGGAGTATGGAACATATATCCGTAAAATAAACACATGACATATATTATGAACTTATAATAATAATGCAAAAGAAAAAAAAATCGATCAACCACATTAACTGTGCCTTCAAGGATCTTAAATAGACCAACAAATATAGAGTTTAATTATAATATTGATACACACATGTTTTTATTCTTTTCATCCATTTGTTTAATATTTAATCGGCATCAAAACACTTTACCTTTTATTCATTAAAGAATGACACAGATGTAGAACACACATACTAATCTCTTAAATAAAATTCTTAACTACTCTGAAAATTTTAATCCCTTCAACATATACTCATATGTCATAATATTATTCACTACCTTGATATCATTCTCAAAATAAAAATAATTTAGTATTTCTATGCAACTAAGTTGTCATTCAAATCTAAAGTTTCAAATCAGAATATTGAAGGCATTATCTTAAATGATTAGAAATCAACTTCATTGGAAAGACCTTTAGTTCAATGAAATCTTAAATCATAGATCTCAGCATTATATCTCTTACTTTAAATCTTTAAAACATAGTCCATCTTATTGGACATCATTTTCTCATTGAGATTGACATGTCTGCTTTTTCTAATATGCTCAGTTTCAAATAGAAAAAGATTCTACTAGCAAAATTACTGCGATGGCAAATATGATTTTAAAACTATTTCTTTAATGCCATCCACGTAAAAAGAAAAGGACAAAACGATTGCTAACTCTTTTCCACAAAACTCTATAAATAGCCTAAACCTCACAATCACTTTTCTAGCAACAAAAAAAATCACCCCTCTTACCATATTCATGATGAGTAACTTTACTGTCACTCCTCTAGTACCTTTCACTCCTCTTGAACTCCCAGAGCTCATCCGAACCAGAACACTTCACTCAGCAGTTAAAGAATTAATCCAACATTATGCAATAAAGGTAGTTTAAGAACATGGTTACTTTGTAATCGGCGGTCCTCTTTTTAATCTGGATTATCCATTTTTCCATCTCCATTATATCACTCCTCTCCAAAAATGGTCAAAATCCATCCTTTACCTACTCTAGTATCTGTTGGATCTACATATCATTGCAATAGAGCTTCCATTACAAAATACTCTGGACTGGATCCAACAACATGATGAAGAAAATCCTGTATGCATTTTTCTCCCATGATTTTATCCAAAATCTTGGTGGAATAGCAAGCTACAACACATGCTATGTAGGCACATAAATAGTTCAGTCAATGCCAGACATTTACATACAGTTCTATTACTTTAAAGAAAATGGATGATAATCTCAAACCATGAGATTCATTACTACCCTACTGTTGAAGACTATTTCACCTTCTCATACTCTTGATAGTTATTCCAAGAAGAACACAAAATAGAGCTCAGAGCACTTGAAAAGGTCTTGGCAGAAGAAAATCAAATTATTCCACCTTCAATATAGATCTCTCCCTAAGACCAAGCACCTTGGGAAAAAGTGCCACCAGACTTTTCAGAAAGAATGAATAATGCAAACTCTATTTTCCACAGAAACCAGATCTGGGCCGCTCTGACTACTTTAAGACACTGCCACTACTTTCTAAATCCAAATGAATTTCTTCTAAACCTAGACAACTTTTCACAGCCCAGTGTGCTAGGCGACCACATGCAGATTGATGAAATATCTCATCGACCCAACTTAGCTTTATCATTATTTCAAGATTTCTAACTTTATCCAACTAACAGCGAAGTCTAAAAAGAAGCAAATGCATTGATGAGAACCAGTTCAATAGATACCACATCACCAGACATGAGAAGATTCTGGGCCCAATTCAATGACTTTACCTAAGGATACGATAGTGATAATTCAAGTTATTCATTATTTAGCAGTTAATTATGACGGGAATGCTTTTGCTTTATCTTTATGCCAAGTGTACTTTATCTTTATGTCAAGTCTATTTTTAATCTATCGGCCAAAAGGTCCATGTTAGGACCACAAAAATTCTTATAATTATTAAAGTTAATTTTGCCTCAAGTTCAAAAGTCCAGATGTTAGCCCAAAAGTCTTCAAGTCATAAATGTATTGTCGGCCATTAGTGCCAAGATAGTAAGGTCCCTAAGTTTATAAAATGGACTTTTATCTGACTTTTTCTAATCATCTTACCTAACTCATCATGCTTCCGACACAACTTTATCACATTTACATATCAACAAATATTTATTCAAAATTTTACGGCCTATTATCCCTTATAAATGATAAAATAATAAATTTTCTTTGGGCCTCACAAGAACATAGGAAAATATATATTTGAATATCCTTACACATATGCTCCACAGCCGTTATCAATTTTTTTTTTTAAAATTTCATTTAAACCACAAACTTCTTTTCTAACAACAACCAGCACCCATAGTCGTAATTATTTGTGTTTGAAAATTTTGCATTTAAAACTCATTCTCTTTCTCCAATAATAAATAATAATAAAAAATCTAACGACTCATATAGACTTTACATTATAGCAAACCCTATTTTTTTCATAAATACATTAGTTTTGCATCCTTATACAAACTCGAAAACATTCAAAGATTAGGGTGAGTGTAACAATGGAGGAAACTTCAGCTCATAAATTCACAAAAATTTGTGTCTTTTGTGGATCTAACCCTGAAAATATTGAAGAGTTTGTAAAAGCTGCAGAGAATTTTAGTAAGGTATTAGCTAAGCGAAAGATAAATTTAGTATATGGAGGAGGTAACCGTAGGTTAATAGGGTCTATGGCAAAAGCTATATACGATAAAGATAGTCGAGTTTTGGGTATCATTCCAAAACCTCTAGCTATTGAAAATATTATAGGAAAAATAGTTGGGCATGAGTTACAAGTCACATCTATGCACGAGAGAATAGCTCAAATGCTTAGGCATGCAGATACCTTTATAGCTCTACTAGGAGGTCTCGGGACTTTAGAGAAAATTTTTCAAATTACCTTATGGGCATAATTACAAATCCACCAAAAATCTATTAGTTTGTTAAATGTTAATAGTTTTTATAATAGGTTGTTATCTTTTCTTGACTGTGTAGTAGGAAGACAATTCATCCCACTTCTAGCACGACGTATTCTTATTTCTGCTCTAACTGTTGATCAACTGATTGATCAATTACAGTCTTTTATCCCTCTGTTTAATCCAACATTTTATCAGTTATATTGGTCTACTTATGATAGCAAGAAGAAGCAAAATTAACTTTTAAATCTCTCTCCATAGCCTCTACTGTAATTTTGTTGCTGCTATTGTTGTTGTTGTTATTTTCCTTTTCAATAAAAGTTGTTTCAATTGATGTCTTCAATACTCTACTTATCTATATTTTGACATTGAGCAAATTATCTAATTTTTCTCCACTACATGAAAATTATCTAGATGTTCGGCATCATTCTTGCTAAGTATATTAGTCACAACTTAAAAAAAAATCCTAAATGGCAATATTAAGATCCACAAAAGTACTATTATCTACAATATCAACAATTTTAGCAGTTCTTGGATAATGTGTCATCTTCTCAAAATTATACAAAAAATTTAAGCAATATGTCAAATATTTATACCACAAAGCTACAAATACAATCTTAAAGGTCCTTTCATTGAAGTTGATTTCTGATCATTTAATATAATGCCTTCAACATTCTGATTTGAATGACAACTTAGTTGTATAGAAATGTTAAATTATTTTCATTTTGAGAATGATATCAAGGTAGTGAATGATATTATAACATATGAGTACATGTTGAAGGGATTAAAATTTTCAAAGGAGTTAAGGATTATATTTAAGAGGATAATATAGGTATTCTACATTTATGTCACTCTTTAATGAATAACAGGTAAAGTGTATAGATGCTCATTAAATACTGAATGAATGGGTGAAAAGAGTAAACAATATTTATTAGTCCATTTAAGATCCTTGAAGGTTTAGTTGATGTGGTTGATCAATTTTTTTTTCTTTTGCATTATTATTATAAGTTCATAATATGTGTCATATGTTTATTTTACGAATATATGTTCTATACTCTTCTTATATGCTAAGCTATGAGTCAACTTAAAGATAATCTAATATATGAATGAGTATTTATTAGAATTTTTGACCAAAATAAGCAAAATCTAATATGGGTATTCTACATTTATGTCACTCTTTAATGAATAACAGGTAAAGTGTATAGATGCTCATTAAATACTGAATGAATGGGTGAAAAGAGTAAACAATATTTATTAGTCCATTTAAGATCCTTGAAGGTTTAGTTGATGTGATTGATCAATTTTTTTTTTCTTTTGCATTATTATTATAAGTTCATAATATGTGTCATATGTTTATTTTACGAATATATGTTCTATACTCTTCTTATATGCTAAGCTATGAGTCAACTTAAAGATAATCTAATATATGAATGAGTATTTATTAGAATTTTTGACCAAAATAAGCAAATTCTATGTGCCAAAAAGATTACTTTGTAAAGGTTTTAAGGAAAACAATATACAGTGTAAAAGGCAACTTGAAAACAAGAGAAGAAATTAGATTTAACTATCTTCATTTAATTACTTAAGTCATGAATTTCCAGGATAAAATTCTTATAAGGAGGGGACAATTGTAGTAATCACTTATCCACAATCAATAAGAATAAGTATTTATATATATATAATATTTATATTTTATTTATATGTGGATGATACTTAATTTATGTATTGTAATTAGTAATTTTGTATAGATTAAGGATATACTATTAGTATTAGGTTTATCCGCAAGACTTTAGATTTATTTTAGAGACCAAATTATAATACTTTGAAAGTTTTTGGGTTAATTTGTAAATGCTAAAAGTTAACCTCTTAGTATAAAAATACATATTTTAAACCCTAATTTACTCATTTTTAGGTCGAGCCACCCCTTTAGGGAGAGAAAAGAAAGAAATAGAGGGGAGAGAAAGAGAAGAAGAAGAAGAAGAAGAAGAAGAAGAAAAGGAAGAAGAAATTAAAATTTTGAGTTTTAAGAAGTATATCATAACTATTTCTCAATTTATTAGTATTAATTGAGTTAATTTCTTTCAGTTTTAATTTATAAAAATATGTACAATTGAGGAATTGATGTAGATTTTATATGAAATATTGAGAATTGATAATGATTATGTAGATAACTTGATAAATCATAATGAATTTGCAAAACTTCTACTTGATAGTCTCTTAATCCGAGACTTTTATAAATTCTTGTACTTCAATTCTGTTTTTGGATTTTTGTAATATAAAATTTGACATGTATAGAATCTTGTGAGACTTGTAATCGATCAAAAACTCTAGAGACCAAATTTTTAATGAATTTACAAAAATGACCCTGAAGTTCTGGAAATTTTGTTTTAACAGTATGCTACAGTGAAAAATAATTTTTGATCTACTAAGTGATCTTCAAAAATTACGATTTTATGGAATATGATAAATTGTTATGTCTAATATGATATACTACAAATTTAGAATTAAGATCAATGTGGTTAAATTGTTATGACTTTTTAAAATATATTAGCTCATTGCACTATTTGATTAGTAGATTTTTAAAGCTATGGAATAAAATAGTTTTAAAATACTTTTGGCAGGGATTTTGAAGTGAAACATTTATCATGGATTGAGATATATGTCAATAGTAATTCTATGATAGTTTTATAATTTTTGAGTTAATATATGATTTTATAAAATTATGAGATTGAATACTGTTCGGTAAATATCTTGATCTTGTTAGGATAATGTTTGGATTCGATAGTGTTTATGAAATAGAATGTGTAGGAATTATGATATAATATTCATATATAAGAAATATATATGAGTCAAGAATAATATATTCTGATTTTAGAAAAATTTGACATTATTTGATGTATAAGAAAATTTTATTAATTATAAGTGGTCAAAATGACAAGTTTTGAGAAACCAAATCATTAGACCAATTCAATGAGATAAGTGCAATATGTGTAATTTTGTAAGCTATTTAAAGTATGGTGTGTGAATGGTGAGGCTTAAGAAAGGATTAATCTTCATTGATAGGTTAAGGAGAATTAAGTCTTGTACTCGAAAGTAGTTAAGAGGTAAGTATACTAGATTCTTACTGAAATCACAATAAACATAGTAATTGTCTATGTATGATTTTATAAATGTGCTTAAAAATACGTTTATGTTATGTCAAAGTATATTTTGATATAAAATATGAAAGACTTATGTTTATAAATGTGAACATTGACATTGAGCATGGGCATATATGACATACATGTATTTATAAAAGTGAGCATTTCAAAATAAAATGTGTTTAACAAATAAAGCTTTTGAAGTGGAATATGTCCATGAGAAACGTTTTATTTTTTTAGGATGCTTGAACTCACTATTTACTTAGTAGGCATCTTGTGTGATTTGTGGAGCCTTTATATATGGCATTTCCTTCGGGATTGGTATATATTATATGTTCTGTATGTAGAGAGGATCCTATTGGTACCTAAAGGAAGAGTGAGTCATCACATTCATGTGGTGGCGTATTAGTGCATGTGAGAGGACTCATCGATGATCAGGGTGAGGGTTTAGCCCTTACTTCAGGCATGAGCATTATATATGGGTAATTTAAACCTCACTTATACTATTCCTCTCATATAGTATGTCATCGACGGGTGACATTTGGCTCATTATGTGATATGTGATATAAAAGTCCTACTAAGTAGTAGTTGAGTGATGGTATTCCTATTATATATTTTGAAAGAATATGTAAGCGCTTACTTGACATGTGATTTGATAATATTATGATTTTAATTTATCACGGCATAGCATACATATGCATTGTATATATATATATATATATATATATATATGTATTTGTATTTTGATATATGAAAAACTAGTATGCTTACTTAGTTTTATACTCATTATAGTTTATGGTGATTTCAGGTAAATAATGTACATGTGTACTTAGAAGATTTGGCAAGGCTTCTGTTGTCCCTTGGGTTCCCTAAGTTGCTAGGTTGCTAAGTGTTTCATTTGTGCACACATAGTTTAAGATATTTGATTTGTCCCTATTGAATAAATACTTATGTATTATTTGATTAGGTGTGGTTGTATTTGGTTTATGTTTCACCAAGTGTGGTTATTGGTTGATCTTTGTGTTGAGCTTACTAGCAACCTGCTAAGGATTCCTATGTTAAATTTAAGTTTGAAATTTTATGCAATATTAATTATGAGTCCACATTATTGAATAAGTGTAAGTTATGTCATGTTTCAGATCTTTTGAGTCTGGAGCATGAAATTTTTCAGTGGTATCAGAGCTAAGATATGATTCTGTAGACTTTTAGGTGTCAAGTCAAGGGAACCCAATAGATGCTAAATCCTTAGGATTGTATTTGTAGCTTTGTTGTGTAAATGTTTAACATCTTGCTTAAATTTTGTATGATTTTGAGAAAATGACATATTATCCAAGAGCTGCTAAAATTGTTGATATTGTAGATAATGATATTTTTATGGATCTTAATGTTACCATTTAATTTTTTTTTTAAGTTGTAACTAATATACTTAGCAAGAATGATGTGAAACATCTAGATAATTTGTAGGTAGTGGAGCAAAATTAGATAATTTGCCCAATGTCAAAATATAGAGAAGTAGAGTATTGAAGACATAAGTTGAAACAACTTTTATTGAAAAGGAAAACAACAATAACAACAACAACAATAGCATCAACAAAATTACAGTAAAGGCTATAGAGTGAGATTTAAATCTATTTTGTGCTTTTTCTCGCTGTCATAAGTAGACCAATCTAATTGATACAATGTTGGATCAGACAGATGGGTAAAAGACTGTAATTGATGAATCAATTGATCAACAGTGGGATGACTTGTCTTTCCGCTGCATAGTCAAGAAAAGATAACAACCCGTATAAAAAATCATTAACATTTAACAAACTAATGAATTTTTGGTAGATTTGTAATTGTACCTATGAGACAATTTGAAAAATTTTCTCTAAAGTCCCGAGATCGCCTGGTAGAGCTATAAAGGCATCTGCATACCTAAGCATTTGAGCCATTCGCTCGTGCATAGATGAGACATGTAACTCATCCCTAACTGTTTTTCCTACAATATTTTCAATAGCTAGAGGTTTTGGAATGATACCCAAAACTTGACTACCTTTATTGTGTGCTGCTTTTGCCACAGACCCCATTAACCCACGGTTACTTCTTCCATATACTAATTGTATATTTCGCTCAGCTAACACCTTAGCAAGATTTTCTACAGCTTTTATAAACTCTTCAGTATTTTCAAGGTTGGATCCATAAAAGACAAAAAAATTTGTGAATCTACGAGCTGAAGTTTCCTCCATTGTTACGCTCACCCCAATATTTGAATATTTTTGAGTTTATCTAAGGATACAAAAATAATATATTTATAGAAAAAAAGGGTCGCTGCAATGTAAAGTCTATATGAGCTGTTATAATTTTTTATTTATTATTGAAAAAATAGATTAAGTTTTAAATGCAAAATTTTCAAACACAAATAATAACGGCTATGGTTGTTAGTTGTCATGAGAAAAGAAGTTTGTGGTTTAAATGAATTTTTTTTAAAAGAAAATGATAACAACTGTGGAGCATATGTGTAAGTATGTTCAAATATATTTTCCTCTGTTCTTGTGAGGTAAAAAGAAAATAATAGTTTTACTTTATCATTTATAAGAGAAAATAGGCCGCAAAATTTTGAATAAATATTTGTTGATATGTAAATGTGATAAAGTTGTGTAGGAAGCGTGATGAGTTAGGTAAGATGATTAAGAAAATTCAAATAAAAGCTCATTTTATAAACTTAGGGACCTTGTCATCTTGGCACCAATGGCCGACAATACATTTATGACTTGAAGACTTTTGGGCTAACCTCTGGACTTTTGAATTTAAGGCCAAATTAACTTTTTTAATTATAAGGATTTTTGTGGTCCTAACATGGACTTTTTGACCGATAGATTAAAAACAGACTTGACCTAAAGATAAAGTACATTTTACATAAAGATAAAAGCAAAAGCATTCTCGTTATGATTAATTGCTACATGATGAGTAGCTTGTATTATCATTATCGTATCTTTGGGTAAAGTCATTGAATTAGACATAGAAACTTCTCGTGTCTGGTGTTATAGTATTCATTGAGCTGGTTCTCATCAATGCATTTGCTTCTCTTTGGACTTCGCTATCAATTGGATAAGGTTGGGAATCTTGAAATAATATTAAAGTCGAGTTGGGTTGGCGAGATTTTTCATCAATCTGCATGTGGTCACCTAGCACACTGGGCTATGGAAAGTTGTCTAAGTTTAGAGGAAATTCATTTGGATTTGGAAAGTAGTGGTGGTGTCTAGAGTAATCAATCTCTCTTTAATGTCATAGAGTGACACGAATCTAGTTTCTGTGAAAAATAGAGTTTGCATTATTCATTCTTTCTGAAAAGTCTAGTGGCACATTCTCCCAAGGTGCTTGGTCATAAGGAGAGATCCATATCGAAGATGGAATAATTTGGTTTTCTTCTGCCAAGAACTTTTCAAGTGCTCTAAGCTCTATTTTGTGTTCTTCTTGGAATAACTGCAAAAAGTATGGGAAGGTGAAATAGTCTTTAACAATATGGTAGTAATGAATTTCATAGTTTGAGACTATCATCCATTTTCTTTGAAGTAATAGAACTGTGTGCGACTATCTGGGATTGACTAAACTATTTACGTGCCTACATAGCATGTGTTATAGCTTGCTATTCCACCAAGATTTTGGATAAAATCATTGGAGGAAAATACACACAGGATTTTCTTCATCATGTTATTGGATCCAGTCCAGAGTATTTTGTAATAAAAGCTCCATTGCAATGATATATAGATCCAACAGATACCAAAGTAGGTAAAGGACGGATTTTGACCATTTTTAGAGATGAGTGATTCGATGGAGATGGAAAAATGGATAATCCAGATTAAAAAGAGGACCGTTGATTATAGAGTAACTATGTTCTTGAACTGCCTCTATTGTATAATGTTGGATTAATTCTTTAGCTGCTGAGTGAAGTGTTCTAGTTCGGATGAGCTCTGGGAGTTCAGGAGGAGTGAAAGGTACTGGAGGAGTGAGTGTAAAGTTACTCATCATGAATATGGTAAGGGGTGGTTTTCTTTATTGCTAGAAAAGTAATTTTGAGGTTTTGGCTATTTATAGAGTTTCGTGAAAGAAAGTCAGCAATTATTTTGTCCTTTTCTTTTTATGTGGATTGCATAAAAGGAATAGTTAAAAAATCATATTTGTTGTCGCATTAATTATGCTCGTAGAATCTTTTTCTGTTTGAAACTGAGCATATTAGAAAAAGTAGACATGTCAATCTCTATGATTTAAGAATTTATTGAACTAAAGGTCTTTCCAATGAAGTTAATTTCTGATCATTTAAGATAATTCTTTTAACATTTTGATTTGAAACTTTAGATTTGAATGACAACTTAGTTGTGTAGAAATGTTAAATTATTCTCATTTTGAGAATGATATCAAGGTAATAAATGATATTTTGACATATGAGTACATGTTGAAGGGATTAAAATTTTCAGAGGAGTTAAGAATTTTATTTAAGATATTAGTATGGGTATTCTATATCTATGTCATTCTTTAATTAAAAAGGTAAAGTATGCCGATTAAATATTGAATGAACAAGTGAAAAGAATAAAAATATATGTGTATAAATATTATAATTAAACGCAATATTTATTGGTCCATTTGAGATCCTTGAAGGCACAGTCAATTTGTTTTTTCAATTATTATTATAAGTTCATAATATGTATCATGTGTTTATTTTACGGATATATTTTATGTACTCCTCTCATATGCTAAACTATGAGTTAACTTAGAGATAATCTAACATATGAATAAGTATTTAGTAGGATTTTGGATCAAAATGAGCTAATTCTATGTGCCAAAAAGATTGCAACAGCTTCAATGTAAACACCAACTTTAATTTAAACATTGGTAAACTACAGTGAAATACAAACAATGAAACTAATAAAGTATGCTAAATTTGCTTCAAACACAAAGACACTGTTATAGAGTGTTGGCATATATTCAAGAAAGATTTTGCTCCAAGATTAACTTAAAACATCAAGATGAAGAAGGCATATGCAATCACAGCTAATACTTAAAAAGACACTTCCTAGTACCTTGGCATTGGTGCAACAAACCATGTCACCAACAACATGGCAAATCTCTCTCAGCAGTCCATATAAGGGAAATAAAAAGCTTTTTGTAGGTAATGGTCACAACTTGTCTATCACTCACACTTGCACCACAAAACTCATAGCACATAACACTTCACACACCAAATTTATGCACTTTAATGAAATTTTACTTGTTCTTGAAATCATATTTATATTAATATAGATTATCTATAATGTCACTTACAAATATTTGATGAGTTAAATCATAATATGAACGGTTTTTTCATAACATAAAATAAATACTTGAATTAAATATGTCAAAAAAAATTAATTAATTACATAAAACAAATAATTTAACTAAAAATTAAATATTCATTATATTTCATAAACTTTATAAAATGATATATAATAAATGAAAACTTTAATGTGAGAAATAAATTATACATGTACTTATATAATATAAATCTCACTTACAAAAGGTAATGACGCTAATAAAAAAATGCATTATCGGGACACATCACGTACGAAAACCCTCCTAAATAAAATAAAGTGCATAATTATTTACCGTGATGGAAACTAATACCCGAATTGATATTTTAATATGAAAATCTATTAAATAAAGTGGTAACACAATGAGGCATTCCCAAGATCTTTCATTTCAAATTTATTTGAAAGAAATATCTTAGTTTCATGCAACAAACCTATATCGCTGCTTGCTAGTAGAATGTCATCCACATATAAGACAAGAAGAATAAATGTGTTCCCACTGATCTTTGTGATAAATGCATTGATCAACAGTGTTTTCCTTAAAACCAAAAGAGGTAATCACTTGATCAAATTTTTCATACCATTGACGGGATACTTACTTTAAAACATAGATGGACTTTTTTAATTTGCACACCAAATGTTTTGAATCTTTTGATTCAAAGTTCTCTAGTTACAACATGTATATGGTTTCTTCAATGTCGCCATTGAGAAACGTAGTCTTTACGTCCATCTGATGTAGCTCTAAGTCATAATGAGCTACAAGTGCCATAATAATTCTAAAAGAGTCTTTTGATGAAACTGGAGAGAAAGTCTACTTATAATCAATGCCTTCCTTTTGAGTGAAACCTTTTATGACTAGCCGTGCTTTATATCTTTCGACATTACCTTTTGAAACCTGTTTGGTTTTGAAAATCCATTTACAACCAATTGGTTTCGCTCCTTTAGGCAATTCGACAAGATCTTAAACGTTATTGTCTTACATTGATTTCATCTCATCTTTCATGGCATTTATTCATTTTTTAGAGTTCACACTTTGTTTGACTTGACTGAAAATTATTAGATCATCTTTCAGTCCTATATCAAACTCATGTTCTTGGAGATACACGACATAATCATTTGAAATCGATGATCTCCTCTCCATGATGGATCTCCTTAATGGCACTTCCAATTGAGGCTGTTGTTGTTGCCCCTCTACATGAGTAAGAGTGGGTTCTTCAATATTAGTGGGAGGTATCTCAGGAATGTCTTGATTATTTATATTTGCATCTAGCATAATGACAAGTGCAATTATCTGGTCATTATCAATTACAATATTTGGAATAGTTACATATTCTTCTTCAAAGACAATGTTACTGAGTTTAGCACTCCCACTATATTCAACATCCTCAATGAACTTAGCATTCCCTGTCTCGAAAAAGGATCTGCTCGAGGGATCATAAAACTTGAAACCCCTCGATCTCTCCGAGTATCCAACAAAGTAGCAGCTTACTGTCCTTGAGTCCAACTTTCTTTCATTAGGCCTGTATGGCCTAGCCTCAGCTAGACAACCCCAGACATGCAAATGCCTAATACTAGGATTTTTTCAGTCCATAACTCATATTGGGTTTAAGGATATATACTGCAGTCTTTAAGGCTTCACCCCAAAGAGATTTTGGTAAAGAAGAATGATTTATCATACTTCTAACCATATCCTTTAGGGTTCGATTTCGTCTCTCAGCTACAACATTTTAACTTGGAGTTCCCGGTATAGTGTATTGAGGAACGATGCCACATTCTTACAAATATCTTGCAAAAGGGCCTAGACATTGTTCACCTAATCCATCATATCTACTGTAGAACTCACCACTACGATCAGATTTGACGGCTTTAATTTTCTTGCCAAGCTGATTTTCAACTTCAGCTTTATAGGCTTTGAAAACATCCAATGATTGAGACTTCTTATGAATCAAGTATAGATACCCATAACGAGAACAATCATCTATGAAAGTACTAAAATATTATTGACCATTCCAAGAAGTTGTAGGGAATGGACCACAAATATCAGTATGAATTAATTCTAAGACGTTTGAACTTCTATTGGCACCAACTTTTCTAATATTTATTTGTTTTCCCTTAATGCATTCAATACATATTTTAAAATCTGAAAAATCAAGGGAATTTAGAATTCCTTCTAACACAAGCCTTTGAATTCTTTGTTTGGAAATATGTCCTAAACGCTTATGTCATAACATATAAGAATTCTCATTAATTAATTTACGCTTTATACCATAATTGCTTACATGCAAGGTTTCATTAATTTGTGAGGCATGAAGATCCAATTGATATAAATTATCAACTAAAGAACTAGTACTAATAATATTTGAATTCTGAAAGAGACTAAACTTTCCATTTCCAAAAGAATAAGAGTAACCGAATTTGTCTAAATAAGAAATAAAAACTAAATTTCGTCTAAATGACAGTACATAAAATGTCTCATGTAAATTCAAATAATAACCAAATTCTAATAGTAATCTAAATAATCTAATTGCCTCAACAAAAGCCTTATTGTCATCACCCACATAGATGAATCTTTCAGCATCAGTTGGCGATCGGCTCCTTAAACAACTCTGTATAGTCACACTTATGTGAGTAGTTGCACCCGTATCTATCCACTAAGTATGACTTGGTACTAAAGCCAAATTAACTTCTGAACAAACAAAGTTGAGAAGTTTACCCTTTTTGTCAAGCCATTTTGCATACTTGGAACAATCCTTCTTCACATGTCCAACTTTCTTGCAAAAGTAACAAAAGATTTCAGTATTCTGTTTCTTTTGCACCTTAGGCTGTGAAGTTCCAATGTCTGCAACTCTTTTTCCTTTATTATTCCATTTCCTTTTCTTGTTGGCAGCACTGTCATTGGAAGAAGTTGCTAAATGAGCACTCTTTATCTTTTCTTGTTTCAATATCTCTTCCTCTTACACACATTGAGCAATGAGCTCATTAAGAGTCCATTTCTTTGAGTATTATAACTAATCTTAAAAGGACTGTATTGTATTGGAAGAGAGATCAAGACCAGGTGTACGAGAATGTCATCAGACAACTCTAACTTTAGTGTCTTTAATCTTGTAACAAGATTAGATATTTCCATAATGTACTCCCTTATATTTCCTTTGCCTTTATACCACATTGAAACAAGCTTAGACAAAATGGTGCTTGTTTCAACCTTTTCATTACCAGCGAATCGATCTGCTATTTGGCTCAGAAAATTTTTAACATTTTCTTCCTCAGGCACTGCGCCCCTAATAGTATCTGGAATAGAGTGCTTCCTGATCATCAGACTCATACGGTTAGAACGCTCCCATTTTTCATAAAGTGCCCTTTGTTCAGCAGTACTGCTATCAGTAGGGGCGGGAGATTCTTCTATCCGAATTGCATAGTCTAGATCTATACACCCAATCACAATGGTAATGTGCTCCTTCCATTTCCTGAAGTTAGTGCCGTTAAGCACTAAAATGTTGTTCAAATTGGCAAATATAGAAGAAGTATTTACTGTATAGAACAAACAAAAAAAACTCACAATCAATAATCATGTCATTTAATCATGCATTCATATAAAGACATGGCATAAGATATAATGAATTGGGTCATTATAAGATACCAAACACAACATTGTTATTTAGTCTTTGGACAAAAATAACAATTTGTAAATGGTACTAAAAAAAAAACTTAGACAATAAACATTGATAATAGATCCTGTCAATAATACGCCTTTCTTTGGACCGACATATTATATGCATAGAAAGTGTCAAAGTTTATCATATATTTACTGTCACATGTGTTTATTATTTGACCAAAAAATAATCTTTCTTTTGGCCGATTATTTTTCGCATAAATTTAAACACAAATATTAATTTTCTTTAATAATACCCATATATTTCAAAATAAATAAATCTGCATAAAAGATGTCACTTTGGTGGCATTTTAATTCAATTTAATTTATTTTAAAATACTAGATATTAGTTTATAAAGAAAAGGGAAAAAAATAGAATGATCAAGGTCAAAGTCAACTATTAAAAGTCAACAGTCAAATCATTCAAATTAAGATGGGACGAAAATAGGTAGGGACCAAAGTGGTTGGGTCAGGTCAAACCTAACCTTTTTGAATTACCCATACCCTAAACTTTATCTAATAACCTAAACTCAAATTGGGCCTAAATCCATCTTAACTCACTTGCTTTATTAAATATATTGGGTACAAAAAATTTAGGTCCGATAAAATTTTTATAGACCATATAAATTTGACTTAATAAACTCTCAAAAATTTGTGGATATTAACTATATGATGTATACTACAATTAAGAGAAATCTCATCAAAATTAACATTATTAATTTGATTTTAAATAAATTTCAACTTTTACCCTTTTATTTATTTATTATCTTTATTTACGCATTCAATTTTTTTTTTTATTCATCAAAAACGAATAACGGAATGAACTTAATATTAATTATATCAATCTGAATTCATAGCAAGCAATCCGTATAAAAAAAAGGAAAAGTTATATACATTCAATCATTGCATCATAATAATTGATATAAAATAAAAATATTGTTAGATAGGAATCCGACACATGCATTGAATTTGACATATTAATATAATATATATAATGGCAAATCAATACTGCACATATGATATATGTTAAAGGCTTATATATAAAGTTGAATTCAACTTGCCCTTTTCTTCCTTTTTTTTTTTTTTTGGTTGTTGCCGCGTAGAGAAATAATATATTACGCGGTATGTAATTTTTTTTTTTTGATAATCAAGAATTAAAACCACATACCGCATAATGATTATGATGAACTGAATTTAACAATATGTTAAATCAAAGATAATTAATTCGATATGTAAAACTCTTTTTTAATGATTCAATATGAAGCTGTTTTGATATTATTTGTTAAATAAAAAATTTTAATTGATAAAAAAATTACTATAATCAAGATCTCACGTTAAACCATCAAAAAGAATAAAATTAGAAGCGTACCTGAATTTATAGAGATGCAGAAAAATTAAAGTTGATGTCTTTTACGTTTAAATTTTTTCTTTATAAAAGAAAAATTATCGTCACTCACTGATGAAATGTGAATAAATAATATGTTAGAGTTTAGAGTGGAGACCTCAACCTATTATTTATAGTATTTTATTTTATTTTAACTCATTATAAAATAAAATAAAATAATTGAATCTCTACACATTAAAACTCATGCCATAAGAAATGTCCTAAAAGCCTAATATTAAATAAATTTTATTTGATTATTTTAATAAACAATAAAATAAATAACTAATAATACACAATTAATTAATATATATAAGTTTACCTTATTAAATAATACCCAATAAAATCTAAAATCTTGACCACATTCTTCAAGTTGCTGAGTTCCTTGAATTTCAAATAGTATAAAGTCTGTCGAAACAAGAAAGGAGCAAAAGTAATTTTCTTTAATTATCACTTTACTAAAAAGATGAAGGTATAAACTAACCAATAATTATTCAACTGAAAATCAATATTATTAAGTGTACAATTAGTCTTACTTTGATCCCTTTCCAGAATTCTTTGATACTACTGCCACATTTATTAAGTGCAACTATCTTATCCATCAGCAAACTTGATGGAAAGTATTTTAAAGGAAATCCGTGCCACTCGAGTAAACATAACTTCTCTGAGAGATATCGAAGGCCTTCTGGAAGTTGCACATTATGTACATGAAGTAGTCTTAGGTTTGTCATATTCTCAAAGGCTTTTGCACTTACACTCAAATGCACCTCAGGGTACTCAAGTTTTATGGCTTCAACTACTTCAGTTCCCTAAAAATTATAAGCAATGGGATAAAGTGTAGAAAAGCGAATGAGGAGGTTGATATTGATAAACAATCATGAACTGAAGAAGACATGCTCCTTATTTAGTCACTTACCGTACATTTTTGTAATACATGATGTACATATGATTTCTCCCACAATCTGCTGCATCTTCCAGGCTCCTCAGGGGATTGTCTCTTAACAATTTGTTGGCCCCATTTGTTGTAACAAATCATGTATCCACAACGCATTACTATCTAAAACATTTATTAGAGATTTTTCAATAAGAACATTTATTCCGATAACTGGGTCAACACCATAGCCCTCCAGAATACTTGTTACATAATCTCTATTCTCCCCTTTAAAGAAACAAGCTATATCAAGAAATATTTTCTTCTCTGTTTCTTTTAGGCCCTCAAAACTTATTTGCAGTGTATTTAGAATTTCATCTTCAAAATCTCTATTTAATCTTTTGATGGCACTTGTCCATTCATCTTGGGTTCTACCAGACAAAAAAGAACCCAAAACTTTGAGAGCTAATGGAAGACCATTAGCATACTGTACAAAACAATCGGTGACATCCACATAGTCTGGAGAAGGATGATCATTGTTAAAGGCCTTCAAACAAAAGAGTTCAAGAGCCTCATCATGATTTAGTGCCTCAATTTCATAAATTTGATCCACTCTATGAGCTGTGAGCAAATCTTTATCTCTTGTTGTAATTATTATTCTGCTACCTAAACCAAACCAAGAATGCTTGCTAGCTAATTTATTCAATTGGCTTATATGAATAACATCATCAATAACAAGAAGAACCTTTCTATGTTGCAACCTGCTTTTAATCATATGGATACCATCAAGGTCATTGTAATTTCAATATGCCTTTGTAATAAGATTTCAGAATGAAGCTGCTTTTGTAAAGGAATCAGACCACCTTTTTTCTGAAATTTCTCTAACGTTAGTAAGAAAGCTGCTTCCTTCAAAATCACATAAGATCAAATCATAAACAAATTTAGCCATTGTTGTTTTACCTGTGCCACCCATCCCATAAATTCCAATCATGCGTACATCATTACAATTTGATCCTAAAAACAATCTAAATTTCTCCAAACGTGAATTCATTCCTACTAGGTCATCAAGAGTCGATCTTAATGTTGTAGGCCTTAATTTTCTTGAGATATCCTTGACAATTTCCTGAATGAATTCTACCTCATGCCTGGAAAGTAAAAAAGAACAAAAAAAAAAAAAACAGTTGATTTAGCATTAGCTAGAACTGAATGTTTATTATAAAATGGTAAGTTTTCGTGGAGAATTTCTATTTGGTGTTTCTCTTAACTTATGGCCTAGTGGCTTTGCCTAATCTTTTGATTCCTCTCACCTATCTAATGGCTTTTTCTTCTTACTGTAATCTTTTTTTTTTCTTTTCAACGTTCAACTACTGCTTTTATACTCATAATCTAGCTTATCCTCTTCCTAATGTGATTGATAGAATGCTAGTAATTACAAATAAAGATGGTTAATTTACCTGTCTTTCAATTCCCATCCAGAGATATTAGCCACTTCTTTCAAAGCATCTTTCCACTTTTGCACCCTATCTTTATTCTTCCTAAAAACTTCTTCATGCTTAGCAAAAGCTTCTTGAAAATTTCCTCTCTGTTTCCTTACTACAGTTGGTTCCACATTATAGAAAATAGGAAAGACCATCTGCTGATCACTTGAAGTGTTCTTGCATTCAACAATTTTAACAAGTTCATCCAAGCACCAAGACGAATAAGCATAGTTTCTTGAGAAAACAATAATATAACATCTCGATGTTTCAATTGCTTCAAACAGTCCTGGGGAAATAGATTTTCCTCTCTCATGTTCTTTGTCATACTTCCATTGAGAGAAAGAAGGAACATCTAAAGAGACCCTCTTAAAGCTCTCTAAAAATTTGGAGAAAAAAAATAAATCACTTCCCATTAAACTACCTATAAATGGGATATTAACATGTCAACCCCCTGAGTTTGGTATAAATTATACTTTAATAGCAACTTTTGTTTTAATTATACTATTAGTTTTATACTTAATCAAAAGATGAAAATACACTCATTTTTTAAGAATGTTTTAATATTTTATGTTACAAAAAAAATATATAATTATAGGGATACTTTCACCCTACCAAATAGGGAAAATTTATACTATCTCAAAAGGAAGAAAAAAAAAATTTGTTCACAGGAGTGACTAAGGGATTATTTGCTCAAGAACTAACAATTAAGACTAATTAACAAGCAGCAACCACTAATAATTAAGACTAGTAACTTCAAGAAATTTACTCCAGCACAATTTGATTGTTTGCTCTTAAAAACAAACCCGGCAGGCAGCAGTAGCAGAACCATTATCTTCTTAAAGCTTATAATAAAATGAAACAGAAAGAAACAAAAGGTAATATTTTAAAAGAAATCCCAAAAGCACACTTAATTTCAGATGCTTGGAGAATAGATCTAATAAAATTAATTTTAAAAAAAGAGAGAGAGAGAGAGAGAGAAGTAATTAAGAATATGTATAAAAATACTTGTTGCAGCGACTGATCTACTGAATAAAACTTTCACTTGAATTTTCACTATTTACTTATAATTTGTTTCAGAGAAAAGAATGAATTGTCCGAACTCCAAAGGTGGAGAAATCACATAATTTCTTAGATGCCAATTGCTAAGATGGCGCTGCTAATAATAATAACAATAAATAATGACTAAGACGACGCTGGTGATAGAATCTAAGTCAATGGTTAATAGTCAATAGTCAATTTTTTATTTATGTATATATTTTTTTGAAGAAGAAGGAGAATAGTCAATTAAATACAAAAGTTTAAACAGAAAATAATTGTTCTTGACAAAAAAAAAAAAAAACCGTGTGGGCACCGTGCAAGGTTTGTTCAATTGGCGCACGTTAGCTCAGCGCTAACGTAAGCTGACTTCCAGGGAAAAGAAGAAAGCTAGCCAGTCTTCCCTAGCCACTCCACGACCTCGGTCGACGATTGATCCCGATGAAGCGGTTCTGCCACTGTCGCCCATTGATGCTCAATCGAAGGATGATGAACAGGCAGTTGACGCAGTAGAAACTTCCCCCGTGAAGTTATCCGATCCGTCGATCACTGAAAAACTTTTGCATGTTCTGGGTTCTGGTGGGTTGGTTTCCACCTCTCTTGATGTGTTAGTTGCTTGTTGAGCCTATAGCCCTATTTCCAGTCAAAACCCAACGCTTGAGGTCGGCGACGGCAGCTCGGGGAAGCCTTCTGTGGTGGCCAACTCTGGGAAGAGGGATCGCTCAGCTGCTGCAGTGGATGCTTCTTGGGGTGTTGCTGTTCTGGATGGCCTGCCAGAAGTTGCTCCGAAGTCTAAGCTTTCTGTTTCCAGTCAGGGAGCTACCAAAAATGATAGGGAGGATGTGCCTTCCAAACCAACTCCACTTGGCCGACTGCAGACCTCGCTATTTTCTGGCAATCGGAATAGATGCTCTTGGAGTGAGCTAAAATTTGTTCCCAACAATATTGAATGATAAGAAAATTGTTAAATTTCTGTGATGAGTTAATTGAGGGAAAAAAAAAAGATGGCAATATACATTTCTGTGATGGTTCCGAGATTTCAATAATTTTAAGTCTCTATATTAAATCGGTGGAAATAATTTGATTTAATTTTAGTTCATGCCAAGAAAAATTGCCCTTTTCTATTTAATTTTGAGAATGAAATTGGGCAATCAAGAAAAATTGTCTTTTTCTGTTTAATTTTAAGAATAAAATTGGGTAACTAAAAGTTTTTTTAGGATAGTTCTCTTTCCTTTGATAAACACTTACTAATTGTCAAAATTTTAAAACCTTGAATGGTTTTGGACGTGGTTAATATTAAAACTTTGCCTATTATAGTGCAATTTTAAGAATTGTTTTGAAAATTTTAGAGTTTCTCTCTCTTGAGTCGAATTATTAGTTTTTTAGGTACTCACTAATATTGTAACTAATGCATGTTGAATAGAACAAGGTTGTCATATGTTAGAATTTTGGTGGAGATAAATTTGGAAAGTGATTTTCCTTTTATAATTATCTTAAAATGTGAAAAAGGTAAATTCATATTGCAGGAGGTAACTTATGAATGAAAACCCACTATATGTCTCAAATGCAAAAAGCTTGGCCATAATGAGAAATTATGTCGGAAAAAGATTAAACAAGTGTAGAAAGCAAAAGGCATTGCCCAAAACAATTAACAAGGAAATAAAGCTCCCAAAATTCATTCTGAAAATTAAGAACATACCATATATAAGGAAGGCTAGATTGGAATGGGTGAACAAAAATCAAATGAGAATAGGATGCAAGATTCAACGGCAATGGAAAAAGCACTAGAGACTTAAGGCTTAAATATCCAGGCAATTGATAGATTCAACTTAAGAAAGACTATTGCTCTAACGCATGAGGTAGAAATTATTGACGGGGGCCGACGCATCAAAAGAAACTCTAAATCCCTTATTAGGGGGTGATGATTGTAAGTTGGAATATTTGGGGTCTTCATGACCCCTGTAAACAATGAAAGCCCTAATTAAATTGAGAAATTTATGTATTTTGGGTTTATTAGAAACAATAGTTAAACTGGCTAATATGGAGACTGTTTGAAGAAAGTTAGCATTAAGGGATTGAAAGCTGAAAAGTAACTCGAATTGTCTTGACATGGAAAGAATTTGAATTGTTTTTAATCCTGTTAAATGCAATGTGGTGATCTTGAAAAAGCATTGGTAATTTATTTCTTGTAAAGTTCTTGTCGACGACAACAAGTTTTTCTAAACTATTGTTCATGAGGCTTCTTCTGTAAGAGATAAGGAAAGTCTCTAAACGAATTTTTAGAAGAGGAACTGATCCAAGGTGATTTCAATAATGTTCTTAGCAACAATGACAGAATTTGTGGTCAATAGGTTAATGATATCATGATGGACCCTGTTAGGATTAGTGTTTACGTGCTATCCCTGAACGTACAAATACTTGTGTATTTACACAAGTGTATATTCCCATTAAATCATTGGTACTCATTTATATGGTATTATGCATGTAATGTTATAGATATTGTACAATCTGAAGGAGTTCAGATCAGATCTAAAAGTGTTTAGTTAAAGGCCTACAGTTAGCTACGTTGAGAGATATAAATGCTAAATATTAGCACAACTAAGTGTTAGCTGGTTATAATACTCAACATATCCAAAAGTTGGAGCCTTATCTGTAATAGGATATAGACCCGGGAATATACTAGTAACTGCATAGTTGTAAGATTTGCAATTGGGTGCCAGGAAATGCTAGTTGCGCAAGTATGTTCTCAAATAATTGTCCCTGATCTATTTTTGCCGATATAGGTCTATTGATGGATACCTTTATACATAGATCAGCATATGTTGTACCTATAGGGTATAGATGGTCATTTCTAGCCGACTGTGAACTTAGAGCTCGTATCGATATATGGGTAGCCAGTTAGGACTGGATATGGGACAGACTCACGAGAGCCTCTGATAGACACCCTATGTAAACCGTCAACAGAAGGTCTTTTCGAGTTGAGTAGTATATGTGGTCCTTTAACCTGAGTGCTCCGGTGGGCTTGTAAGTGATCTACCATAATTTAGTTCCACGCATGTCACAGACCTTTCATAGTGTGATCGCTGAGTGTCGTTAGGTATGGTCTGATGCTTATGAAGTTTAGTGTGTACAGATATGGGATCCGTTAGCTTCCATAGGAAGTTAGATATCCAGATGCTTCGAGATTATATCTCAGAAAGTCTTGTGGCCACAAGTAATCATCCCAGGAAAGAGTTCTGCCAGGGTGGAACAATATGACAAAAGAGTTTGTGCATATTGTTCAGCGAGATACAAGTCTAGAGATAAGATATGGATGAGCATAAGGGGATTTGACGGTGATAATCTATATCATTACACATCTGGGATATTATAAAGGAGGGACTATACGTATGCATTGTAACCCCAGCTTGTATGGTTCAACGCGCTGATTTGTATATCCGTGACGTGTGCGTGTGGGGCATTGCTCATGGATTCATGAAATAGTTCTATCTGACAAATCGGGCGTAGGACTTAGGGAGTCCCGCAATATGGAGTGTACTCGTTATACACTGGGGCAGCATACCAGATTAAAGTGTTTAATCTAACAATATTCAGCACTATCACGAGAATGCGTGCGTGTCTGTATTTAAATGTTAAATACAACAATTAGTTAATAATTATTATTTACTAATTGTATAATGACACGTGGTGCATTGTGGACCCTCGATTGAGTTTACCTAAGTGCGAATTTAGTGGGACCCACTAGGGTTTAAACTTGGTAACTATTTATGAAGGGAAAAATGGTCATTTCATACTTTGATTATTTAATGGTTAAATAATTAAAATGTCTCTCTTATTTTATTTTATTTTATTATATTTTATTTTATTATAAGATATTATATATACAATAATATTATATTTTGGGCGTCAATTGGCACCTATTAGTATTATTTTAATATTTTTTTTTTTAACATATATATTAGATATATATAAAGAGAGAGATGAGAAAAGAAAAGAAATTTGGTGGGTGTTTTTGGTGTTTGTTGAGAAAGGAAGAAAGAATGGAGAAAGAAAAGAAAAAAGGAAAAAAAACCGAAGAAGGAAAAAAGTGAGAAAAATGAAACTGTTTCATTTTTCTTTATGCTTTCAATGGAAGCAATTGTGGATTACTTCAAATTCTCCATTTCTTATTCTTTTGAGAAAAATAATGAAAAACACACACCCAACCATTTTAGGGTTTAAGAGTTAAACCCGGTGTTGCGTATAGGACTACTGTTCTAGCTCACCAAGCCCACCGTGTTAGTGACTAGAACTGTTCGCGAGTTGATCTCCATGCGGACTCTAAGAAAATACATGTATAATGTTACACATTGAGGTGAGTTCTTTATCCTATTAATATATTAATGTGATTAATATATTTTATTTATTGTGTTTATTGCAATTTTTATACTTCCGCCCCGTAGAATATGTATAAGATACGTATTTTAGGCAATAGACACAATAGCATATGCATACACCCACATATATTAGATTCCCGACAACAAATGGTATCAGAACCATTTAGGCTGTATTTGGGTGTGGTTTGAGTGAACGGATGTAAAAGACCTAAATTGTTGAATAGGTATGCTTATGGGTGTGCACTAGGCGCTGCGGTGCCAGTTGGAGGTTCGACCTTTCAATGCTGTAGCGATGTGAGTTGGCGCCGCTGGGGGTACTATTCACTTAAACAGTAGCATATGAACAGTAATTTGTACTGTTCATTGCTACAATAATTTTGAACAATGTTTCAAAATTAATTTTGCATGTTTAGATTTATAAAATGTAGTGATAAGAGTTATCGGTTTACATTATAAATTCGGGTTTATAAGATGCAGTGATAAGAGTTATCGGTCTGCATTATAAACCAGAATTAATTTTTTTCTATGTTGTAACCATAATAGGAGTCCTACTGGTGGGGGTTCGTTGTGTTTACATAGAAAAATTAATTAATTGAGAATCACCATTCCTATAAGTATGGAGACCATAGGATATAAAAATCTCTCTTAATCAGATTAAAGAATATTACATGATGAGATAATATTTTATTCTGATCCGTCTTGTCAATACGGTGTTAGAGGAGTCATGTGGCCTTTTTCCAATATTGCTACAACAAGAAGGACTTAGTCGGTTGGGCTTGGACTTTACCAGTTAAACATGTGATGAGGCAAATATATGCGAAAGTATTGCCTAATATTGCTATAGCGTGAGGGTAGTATCGATAGCATATATTTGATCATTGACAAGTTAATCTGGAATACACTTATCCAATATTGCTACAGTGTGAGAATAAGGTGTATTTAGGATCAAGTGGTAAGAGTTGCATGAGATGCAATTGACAAGTGTTGTCTACTTGTTGGGTTTACAAAGGTCAATATTGCTACAGTGTGAGGCCTGAGTAAATTTCAATGGGATCTACTTCCCGCTATATAGTTTAAAAGAGTTTAAACTTTCATTTTTCGTTTGAGAGATTACCGAGATTATGTAAAGCAGTGGGAGAGCGTTCTAAATCGAAAATGTATAATTAGTATACCCATGATTTAATGTTCCATTAGCGATTTAATGAATATTCCGTTTACATCTCCCATAAGTTTGGCCTGTCAAGAATAATGGCCACTACGAACCAGTTGATGTGCATAGTTGATGTAGTCCAACTCTAAAGTGCTAGGAATTACTTTGACCAATGGATGAATCTCAGAAGTGTTCTGGATTCAAAAATTTTTTGATTTATTGTTGATCAGAGTTTGTCGTAAAGTAATTCTGATAACACCTCTCTAGAGGATTGAATAAAGAGAGTGTGACCCTCTTTGCTTATGGTGTTTTATCTTTTACTCCAAGTATATCTGATGAGATCAAATGTGTCAAGAAAAAAAGATGAGGCGGATACCCAGCATCAATCCTTAGAGGCAACATTTATCCAAAGATCAATAAGAGAGCGTGTAGATGAAAAGTGTTTCTACTACAATAAGGTTAGGTATTGAAAATTCCACAACCCTAGAAGCCTTATAATTGTCAGAAAGACTCCCATAAGTTTATGCTTGACAAACATAGACATTTCTAGGGCATTTGATGCTAGTTCAAGCTGGGTATGAGATACTATATGTCCCTCTCATATCTGGAATATATTGCAGGGATTAAGATGATTAGAATGCAATAGCTTGAATAAGTAAAGTTGAGAGTAAGAAATGGTGATTTCTTGCAGGTCCAAGTTATTGGGCAGCTTAACTTACTTCTTATATACAATACAATAGTTATGTTGCACAATTAATATGATATTTTATTAACTAAATGTCAGTAAATAATTGGATATTAAATACAATTAGAAATGTCTGAATATTGGAATCCTTAAATAATACGGAGCTGTGGTATATAAGTTTAGGTCATATATACGTCAGACGCTTATCCACTAGTTAAGGATGGTTGAATTTTTGATCTGACCATAAAAACTTAACCAATTTATGAATAATATATTCACGAAGATGACCAAATATATCAGAATATGCATCACATTCCTTCGATTAGATCTAGGAAATGAATACATCAACAGCAAAGTTTTTCGTTTGTTTAAGGAAGAATGAGATTCTCACTCATTATAGTCCTCCGCGTTATCCACAACATAATGATGTTTTGAAAAAGAGAAATTAGACTTTATTAGATATTGTTTAATTGATAATGAATGTTATCGATTTATATCTGTGAAAATATGCTCCAAATACAGCTGCTTATTTAGCAAAGTTCCATCAGAAGTTGTTCCTTCCATTCCGTATGTGATACAGAAAGGAAAAAAGTTGTATCTTAAATTAATTAAGACTTGGGGTTGTCTTGTTTACGTAAGAGTTATGCAGCAGGGTATCTTATTTTGTAAGCGTTACTTAGCAGGATAAACAGCACCCAATAAGTATAAGTATAGGTTCATTATGTATCCTATAATTCAATAGGATACTAGTTTTATGATTTAGAGAAGCGAAGTGTGTTCGTTTCTTGGTATAACACTATTCTAAAGAAAGAGTTTCTCGTAGATTGTGGGAATTATAGAAAGATTGAACTTGATGAAGTCAATCTACAAATCAATGAACTAAGGATAGGAACTCAGACTTAATTAAGCAATGACCTTTTAGCACACCTCTAAATGGATTGGAAAGGATTTTTAGGTCAACTTTTAGGTATGGTTGATGCCTGAAAGTGAACTTAGAATTTTCTTGGTAGAAGAAAATCATTGTTGACCTATAGGGAGTTTATGTTGGACATCGATTCGAGAAGCAGCAAGAAGCCATGAAAACAATATTGACTATATGCATCAGAATCAAGTCTGGAACTTAGTTAAGCTACCCATGGGAATTGTTCTCATTGGTTGTAAAGAGTTTACAAAGAGATAATAGGAGCCAGATGGAAGGTAAAGGCCTTCTAGGCTTTATATTGGTTCTAGAAGGATAATCCTTAGTGATCTGGGATCAAATAAGAGGAAACATTTGGATCAATGTTGATGCTAAAGTCGATTAGTATATTATTGGCTCTTGCAACATATTATGACTTTGAAGTTTGGCAGATAGATGTAAGGAAGGCATTCCGGAATGGATATCTCAAGTAAGAGATATTCATGGAACAGCCTAAAGATTTTACATCTAACTAAACTTCTGCTCCACTATGCATGAAAGGTTAGTGGGAGCATGATACTCTTCTTGATGCTCTTTGTTGATGACATACTGAATGATGTCAGTATGTTATAATTGGTCAGAAGTAACTCGTAAGAATATTTTCATAAAGAATTTAGAAAGATATAAAAGTATGTTATAATTTATATCTCTCTTATTTTATTATATAATATATTTTTATTTTATTATATTATATATAATAATATTATATTTTGGGTGCCAAATAGTTGGCACCCCTTAGTATTATTTTTTATTATTATATAATGAATTATATTTTTTTAATATATATATTAAATATATATAAAGGGAGAGAGATGAGAAAAGAAAAGAAATTTGGTAGGTGTTTTTGGTATTTGCCGAGAAAGGAAGAAAGAAATGGAGAAAGAAAAGAAAGAAGAGAAAAGAAGAAAAGAAAAGAAACTGAAGAAGAAAAAAAAATGGGGGGATGAAACTGTTTCATTTTTCTCTATGCTTCCAATTGAAGTAATGGTGGATTGCTTCAAATTCTCAATTTCTTATCCTTTTAGAGAAAAAGATAAAAAACACACATCCAACCATTTTGGGGTTTAAGAGTTAAACCCGGTGCTATGTATAGGGCTGTTGTTCTAAGTCACCAAGCACACCGTGTTGGTGACTAAAATTGTCCGCGAGTTGGTCTCCATGCAGACTCCGAAAAAATATGTGTATAATGTTTCATGTTGAGGTGAGTTCTCTACCCTATTAATATATTAATGTGATTAATATATTTTATTTATTGTGTTTATTGTAATTTTCACGCTTCCGCCGCATAGAATATATATAAGATACGTATTTTAGGCAATAGACACAATAATACATGCATACATCTATATATATTAGATCTCCGGCAATAGACCTATTTAAGGAATGGATCTTAAGACTTGAGTTGTTTGAGTTAAAAAAAACTACAAATGTAGATTCACTTTGTGCAATAACCAGATATGAGATCAACGTCTTTTGAGGAAAATTAATTAGGCCTTCATAAATGGGAATTGGCTGGATACGTGGGAGTCTTTTGAGTGTGGAGTAATGTTAGTTGGTATTTCTGATCACTTTCTTCTTATTGTCTATATTTTTTCCTTTCAAGTTCTTCAATACCCGGTGCTCCTATTCTGATTTCCTCAATATAGTTGATCAGGTTTGGCAAAGAATATGTTATGGCCTTCCAATGCTCTGTATTATATCCTTCTGATGTTTCTTAGAAGATTGGAGACTATAAGAAGATGTTGTTTTCTCTACAAAATAACATAGTTCATGACCCCTTTAATAAAACTCTTCAGAAAGATGAACAATGTATTTATCATCATTTGAGGAAGCTTATTTACGTGAGAAGAGCATCGTCAGACAAAAATCAAGAATTAGATGAATCCAACTGGGGGATTCAAACACTAGATATTTTTATAACTCAGTTAAACAGAGAAAAGCCATAAATAAAATTACTTCAATAGAATACCAGAACAGGTAAACCACTTATGATCTAGAGGTTGTAAAAAATGCTATCGTGAGTTATTACAAAGATTTGTTAGGGACCAACACAGCTACCAGGAAAACCATCCAAAAGAGGATCACAGATGCAGGCCCTAAACTGAAGGCAGATGATAGAGATATATTAACTGCCCATCTCTATACAAGAAGTTGAAAATGCTATGTTTAGCATTAATGGGGATAAAGCTCCAAGACCTGATGGATATAACAGCTTCTTCTTCTTAAAATGTAGGCACATCGTGGGTCGAGATATAACTAAAGTTATATAGCAGTTCTTCTCTTCAGGTCAGTTTTATAATCCTATTAATGCCATTGTCATTTCTCTTGTATCTAAGTTACCTAACCCTCACGGCCTAGGAGACTATAGACCAATTGCATATTGTACTGTCATTTATAAATGCATTACAAAAATAATCACCTTCAGGCTAAGGAAAGTGGTGGACTATTTGGTTAGTCTTAATCAGTCAGCTTTTATCCCTCATAGGAAGGTAACAGATAATGTCTTACTGGCTCATGAATTGGTGAGGTACTATAATTGTAATTGTGGTATGCCAAGATGCGCCCTCAAGATAGATCTTCATAAAGCCTATAACTCGGTCTCTTGGGATTTTATTGAAGAAGTTTTGATGGGGCATAGCTTTTTATACTCTTTTTTTTTTTTTTTTTTGGCTAATCATGGTATGAGTTAGAACTTGCATGTTCTCAATTGTGGTAAATGAGAATCTAGAGGGTATTGCTTTTAGGGAAAAAAGATTTGCACCAAGGAGATCTCATGTCCCCCTAACTTTTGTGTTAACTATGGAGTACCTAACTAGAAGTTTAAGCTGTATTCATCAGAATCAATTCACCTTTCATAAGAGGTGTAAGAGACTAAGGTTAAATTATTTAATATTTACCGATGATGTATTTTTATTTTCTTATAGTGATGTGAGCTCAGTTGGCCATTTTAAGAAAGTATTGGATGACTTCTTCATGGTTTCTGGTCTGCAGGTAAACGCAAGTAAATGCTTCATTTTTTTTAGGAATGTCCCTACTCCTGCCAAATAGGCTATTTTGCAGCTTACTCCATTTCAAGTTAGTACTTTACCTGTCAAATACTTAGATGTTTCTTTGATTTCTAGAAGACTTAAGAAACACTTTTGTTAGGAGCTAATTAGTAAGATAATTGCTAGAATATTTAGTTAGACTGTAAAATTTTTGAGTTATGCAGGGCGGTTACAATTGATTAATTCTATCTTAATAAGTATGCATATATACTGGTGTTCAATGTTTGTCTTCCCTAAGTCTATCATCAAAGAAATTGAAAACAAATATCATAAGTTTTTATGGCATAGACTTGACTAACGGAGGAATGGATGATTAGTAGCTTGGGATAAAGTTTGTAAAAGTAAAAAAGAATTAGGCCTCAGTATGTATAAAACCAATTATCCCTTAGAATTTGGTAGTAGCTAGCAAACATATTTAATATCTGATTGCAGTAAAATCTTCATTATGGGCTAAATGGTTGCCTGATAATAAGCTCTGTAGGCTTAGTTTTTGGGATAATATATTTCCAATGGATTATAACTAAACATAGAGGAAAATGTTATACTTAAGGAGCCAAACAAAAAAGTTATTCAGTTATGAATTAGGGAATGAAAAGTCTTTTTATTTCTGATGGGATCCATGGGTGTATGGGAGTCCATTGTTGATTAATTCCCTAATGTGAACATTAACGATACTGATATTCCACAGGATGCCAAGGTTTCTGATCTTTGGTATGGTAGACATTGGACCTTACCAGACCCTTTAGACAATTATACATATTATATTTGGAATCACATATGCAATAATTTTTCTATTTCTTCAAAAGCAGATGCGATCTCCTAGAAGGGAAGTTCAAATAGGAAAATTTCAATTGCGAGTACATAGAGATACTTTACTAACTCCAATACTAAGGCTGAATGGTATAAACTAGTATAAGCTCTCAACATATCCCTAAACACAGTTTTATTACTTGGTTGGCTTTGAGGAACAAATTATCTACTAGAGAGAAGCTTGAAAAATAGGGACTCGTATCTTCAACTATTTGACCTTTTGTGGTCATTATAGAGAGACGGTCCAACATTTATTCTTTTAGTGCAGTTTTTCTTATGAAATCTGGCACAAGGTCCTTTTGGCTTGCCACATCAACCGTCACCCAATCAACTGTCGATAGGAGGTCTCTTTACTCTACAGAAAAATCCAAGGAAAATCTCTCCTCATCAAGGTTAAAAGAATCTCTTTCTGCACCTCAATTTACTTCATTTGGAGGGAGCATAACCAGTTCATGTTCTAGATCAAAAACCCTTCTACCTCTGATGTACTCCATAATATTAAAGATGTTGTCTGGATTATATGTTTAAGTATTATAAACGGCTAAAACATAGATCACTTGGTGGTTAAGTGGTGATTTTGTGTTTCTAGTTCCTATTATAGTGTAATGTCTTTGATCTAGTACTTTTGACTTCTATACTTGGTTATTTGTTAGTTTTAGCAATAATATTCATTATTGTTTACCCAAAAAAAAGTTTAAACAAAAAATAAAATAAGAAAAAAATTCCATGTCTCTATTGTGAGATTTACTTTTCTCCGTTTTGTTATGGGCTTGGCTAGCTTTCTATAAAAGTTCAAGCCTATGATGAATTTGGCCCACGTTCCAAACAAGCTAGCCCGATTCACATCATCAATTAGTTGAGCTGATTTATAAGTTTGACAAACAATATTCAGTCTAAACTTCAAGATCGTTAAACTCGATAAACATTATAAAATAATTATAATTTATTTTAAATATAAACTATTAGAATAAATTTAATATTTTTTATTTGAAAAAAATGAGCTAATCTAATAAATAATTTAACATGATTTTCTTGAACTAGGTAAGTAACACAATAAATAAATTTGGCCCAACAACTAATTTATGTTAATCATTATCTAAACCATTGTAACAATCAACTACAATTTTAATGAGACTAGTATTAAAGGCTTCAAATGGTTGTTATTTGAATTATATTAATTTTAGACAATTTAAATATTTTTACAATTGTCAAACAACTAGTTAATAAAAAAAAATGCTATACTTATAAGTTTGGAAATAAAATTTGTATCCTAATTTATATGATATTTAATATATCAATTATTGATGGGTATTATATAACTACCATATTAATAAGGGATAAAAAGTCAACAACTGTCGGATAAGAGATAGTCACTAATTGATAATACATTAGTTAAAAATACAAAGCTTTTATCTTTACATGTAAGTGTAACACTACTCAATTAATAAATAGCATATGATCAAAATATTATTTTGTAAAATCTAAAAATATGATGAACTTAACTAATGATTTAAATATGTCTTTGTAATCTTTGCAATTATAGCTAGAGCATTACAAATGATTGGTATTTTAGTGGGTGTGAACCTAGTTGAAATATACTAAAACTCTAGTTATGCGATTCTCACTTTTTTTTTTTTTACCACATGAAATTTTTTTATTTTTTAATTATTAAATTAAATTCAATGATTTTTTTATCTAGTTATCACAATATTAATAAAAAAAATAACAATTGAAAAACTTTTTTAACTTTTTTGCTATATATTACCAAATAAATTAAGTGAGTTTCATAGACCGATTTAAAAAAAAAGCCTCCCCAACCCATATTAAGTTGGGTCTCACAAATAAGTTAAGAATATCTAATAAATTTTTTCGTTCTAATACTCCATCCTAGAGTTATCAATATTTATCAAACATATTCATATCTAATGGTATAATAAAAATTAATAAGTTTTGGCTCGACCCGATTCATAAACTTGCTTAGGCTTAAATCAATTTGACTATTATGTCACTTACTCTGTCCCACAACACAATCCTCTCTCAACCTATAAACCACACAAAAAGAACATACAACCACCACTGACATGCAAACCGAAACACTAGTCATCAAAACTTTTAAACTCTATTCCATAAATCTGTATGTTCTCGCCCACAGACTTTCCTCTATTAACCCCCAACATATCCCTGAAGAAAACACTGTCCAACAATGAAAGGTAAAATAGCCAAACACTAGGCAGGCAGACGGCAACTTTGAACAGACAAGTCCTACAGATGCAGTGCTCAACTGGCAGTCACAGAATGCTATAGCCCAAAATAACGTTCTTAAAAGGATTGAAGAATCTCAGATAAGAATAGAAGCCAAAATTGACAATAGCTTCACAACCCATCAGATGTTGATAGACAAGCTCAAACTTGAGATTAAAGTGCTATATGAACATATGCTAGATTTGGTTCAACACGGCCTTCCCTTCCACGAGTAAGAAAAGAGAATCAATCATTTGAAAACCCAACTATGAAGCCTCGAACAAGACATTTTTCAGCCATGGCGACCGGTAGATACCTTGCCTAAGGCATCATAACCTCTACCATATGCCAAACCTCCTTCTATCTTTGGTGACAGTTCTACACTCATCCCAAAAAAGAGGAACAAAAAGAAAAAGCCTGCCTCTGAACCATTAACTACATCCACGATTTTAGTCCCGAATACAAGCACAGAACCCATTTTCAAAAAATTACTAACCCCACCACCAGAATTCTACCGGAACCTGAACCCTACGACATCCATTTTTCCTCCAACCACTATGAATCAGCTATTCACCCTCACCAAGATGCCAACACCACAAACAGCCTCAAAACTTGAATCCATCTCTAGGTCAACGTCATGGTCAACGACCTCCTTGATTCCACCTTAATACATGAACACTACACCCCCAGACCTACAGACATCAAGACCACAAACAGAAGTTCATGCACCAGATTCCTCTATGGATGAGGCAGAGACTCCCATGCGGAGACGAGTTCTATCATCGCCACCAGAATACACAGAGAAAAAATATTGGCTAACTCTCGATGACGTCAGCTCTCATAAATAGGTTGATCGCATTTTTGAGTTCCAAGCATGGTGCTTAGCTGAACGACAAAAAGCTGGGACTACTATCCATGAAGTCATCCAAAAGGCCATTGCTCAATTTCAAGAAATACTAAAATATTGGTACCTCTATCTGGGAGAATATAAACAGCGCATGTTACAACAAAATGATTCAATTGAATAATTTATTGGCATCTTATTTAATGAATTTGTCGAAAAAGAAGGCCAGATAACAGAGAAAGCTCACGAAGAATTCTTTAAGATAAAGTGTTGTTCGTATAAACGAAAAGATCTTGAATTACATTTCAAAAAAGCTACAGCGAGATACTATATTCTGGGAATTGATGACTCTAATCTGAAACAAGCTTATCTTAATTCAGTCCCAGAACCATTGGGACAAGAGGCTCTAAGAATCCTTAATTCAAAGAAAAAAAATCTGCAGAATTCTTCTATAGAGATAATCCAACAGGCAATCTTATCAGCCCTAGATAAGTTATGTACACGCCACAAATTCTTTAAAGATTTTGATCTCACGGGTAAAAGAATTCAAAAGGCTTGTGAACGGCGTGATTTGTAGATTAAATGTCCAGAAAAATAGTGCTCTTACAGGACTCAGAAAAAGCACAACCACCGAAAGTTCAAAATCCGATAACCATTCTCCTGGCCACCCAGATCCAGGAAAAGATTCTTTCTAAGAAAATCAGCTTTGTTAAATAAAAGGAACATATGTTTTATTTGTGGGCAAAAAGGACATTTTGCAAAACAGTGTCCTGAGAAAGACAAAAGAAAAAAAATACTGTCGGCCATTAGTGCCATTATAAAAGACGAGCCCATCAACTCAGACCTTGAATAACTTTTGTTTGAACAAAACTGTGAGGACAGTGACATTATCCTTGTTTACTCAGACTCCAAATCAGAATCCACTTCAAACTCTATCTCAGAGTCACAAAAAATTCAAATAGAACCATCACAGTAGCCTATACCATTCAAACCACTACACACAATATCCGTCCCGATGCTAAAACTCCAACTATACCTATCCAAATACAACAACCCAATCAAAGTAATCGGACTACTTGACACTGGCGCTGCAGCGCCAATCCTTAACCCAATCATCTTTCCTGAGTCCTACTAAAAACCCTATCATCAAACCTTCCGAGCAGCCAATGACGAATTATTTATTGTATCCATGACCAATAAGATAATTTATCTACAGTTCTTCCCAAACGTCAAAACCTGCTATAAACTATTAGATTCGGATCTCCCAGGAAAAGACCAGATCATAGGTTTTGATTTGATCCAAAAACTCTTCGAAAAGAAAGTTTTTTACCAAGCCCAATGGATTAAAATTTAAAGCCTATTTTTTACCTTGATCAACAATTCCAAACTATTTTTCCATCACCCCTCTCAATGCTGTCTTTGAACAAATCAGAACCCACTCTGTGTCAAACAGTCACTCTGAATTCCTCCCCATATATCCCCACCCGCTATGAAAAAATCATGAATATTTTGTCCGATTACCTTTTCACATGAATGAAAACATCAACACAACTAAAACCAGCCACTCTGGCATGCAATCATACGATGTTGAAGTAGCCAATGCAGAACTCATACAACTGTTACAAGAGGGACTTATTGAACCCACGTCCTTACAATGGGCCTGTCAAGCCTTCTACGTCAATAAACACAACGAACAAATTAGGAAAAAATTAAGATTGGTCATTAATTATCAACCTTTAAACTCCTTTTTGCCGGATGATAAGTTTCCTCTACCCAACAAGCAGGCGCTATTTTCAAGGATTGCACAGGCAAATGTATTTTTAAAATTTGACTTAAAGACAGGATTTTGGCAATTAAGAGTCCACCCTGATGATCGACACAAAACAGAATTTTGCTGTCACGCCCCAGACCCAAAAGATCCGACACACGACATCACTTACATTCATTCACTGCATGTGCACTCATAAATAATATTACACAAAATTTTTAACTTTCATTTAACACGGGAATCCTTAGCAAGTTGCTAGTAAGTTCAACACTAAAATCAACCCATAACCTAACATATAAATATAAACTTCTCTTGACAATATTTAAACATTCATTTCAATTTCTTTCAAAATTATAACAATTGAATTATAACTGGGACAATTAATAAACCAAAGATACGCAGAGTTTTCTCAGAGATTAACACTCTACTACGTCACCAGTAGCAACTTTGTTACTGAAAGCCCAGAATATATTCATTGCAAATTCTTACTTAAAATCAACTAATAACCACACTTTGAAAACTTAAATCAAATCCAGCCACACATAATGAAATAATACATAAGTATTTATTTAATAAGGACAAACCAAATATCATATCCCACCTGTCCCCAAATGAAACACACAGCAACCTAGCAACTTAGGGAACCCAAGGAACAGCAGAAGTCTTGCCAAATTCGCTAAGCACACGTGCACCTTATTTACCTGAAATCACCATAAACTATAATGAGTATAAAACTCAGTAACCATACTAGCTTTTCATATATCAAATACAAATACATATATGTACACAATGCATATGTATGATATGCTGTGATCAATCAAAATCAGAATCTTATCAAATCACATATTATGTAAGTACTTACACATTCTTTCAAAATATATTACAGGAATACCATCACTCAACTACTACTTAGTAGGACTTACATATCACATATCACATAATGAGCCAAATGTCACTCGTAGGTGACATACCGTATGAGAAGAATAGTACAAGTGAAGCCTTTAAATTACACATATATAATGCTCATGCCCAAAAATAAAAGCCAAACCCTCACCCTGATCATCGATGAGTCCTCTCACATGCACCAATACGCCACCACACGAATGTGATGACTCACTCTTTCTTTAGATACCAATATGATCCTCTCTACATACGGAACACATAACATACCAATCCCGAAGGAAAGGCCACACATAAAGGCTCCACAAATCACATAAAATGCCTACTAAGTTAACAGTGAGTTCAAGTACCCTCAAAACACAAAATATTTCTCATGGACATATTACACTTTAAAAGCTTTCTTTATTAAACACATCTTATTTTGAAAGCTCACTTTCAAAAACACATGTATGTCCATGCTCAATGTCAATGCTCACATTCATAAACATATATTCACATTTCATATCAAAATATACTTTGACATAACATAAACATATTCTTAACCCCATTTACAAAATCATACAAAACAATTACTATGTTTATTGTGATTTCAGTAAAAAGTCTAGTATACTTTCCTCTTAACACTTTCAGCTACAAGGCTTAAATCTCTTTAACCTATCAATGGAGATTAATCCTTTCATAAGCCTCACAATTCACACAAAATACTTTAAATAGCTTACAAAATTATACACAATGCATTTATCACATCAAATTGGTCTAAATACTTGGTTTCTCAAAACTTGTCATTCTAACCACTTACACTTAACAAAATATAATCTAATTACTCCAAAATCAAAATATACCATTCTTGACTCATATATCCTTCTTATATATGAATATTATATCATAATTCCTACACAATCCATTCCATACACACCATCGAATCCAAACTACTAACCTGACAGGATCAAGATACTTACTGAACAGTATTCAATCTCCCAATTTTATAAAATCATATAATAACTCAAAAATTATAAAACTACCACATAATTACTCTTGACATATATCTCAGTCCATGATAAATATTTCACTTTCAAATCACTGCCAAAAGTATTTTAAAACTATTTTATTTCATAACTTTAAAAATCTGTTAATCAAATACTGCAATGAGCTAATACATTCTAAAAAATCATAACACTTCAACCACATTGATCTAAATTCTCAACTCTGAGTATATCATATTAGACATATAAACTTATCATATTCCCAAAATCCATAATTTTTAAAGATCGTTCAAAAGGTCAAAAATTATTTTCCACTGTAATATACTGTTTACACAGGAAATTTCTAGAATTTCAGGGTCATTTTGGTAAATTTACTAAAAATTTCATTTCCAGAATTTTGCAATCGATTCAAAGTTTCAGATGATCCTAAACATGTCTAATTTTATATACTCAAAATTCAAAATCATAATCGAATCACAATAATTTATAAAATTCCTGGATCAAGAGACTATCAAGCAGAAACTCCACAATTCATCATGATTTATCAAGCTATCTTATAGATCATCATCAATTCTCACAATATCATACGAAATACACATCAAATCCTCAATTATACATATTTCAAAAAATAAAAACTTAAATAAATTAACTTAATTAACACCAATAAATTGAGAAATAGTTGTGATATACCTCTTAAGATCCGAAATTCCAATTTATTCTTCTTTTTCTTCTTCTTCTTCTCTTTCTCTTTCTTCTATTTCTCTCTTCTCTCTCTCAAAAGGGGTAGCTCGACCTAAAAATGGGTAAATTAGGGTTCAAAAGTGTATTTTTATACTAAGAGGCTAATTTTTTGGTATTTACGAATTTGCCCCTAAAACTTTCAAAGTATAACAATTTGGTCCCTAAAATAAATCTAAAGTCTTACAAATAAACCCAATACTAATAGTATATCCTTGACCTATAAAAATACTACTAATAACAATATATAATTCAAGGATCACCCACATACAATTAAAATATATATATATATATATATATATATATATATACATATTCTTACCGGTTATGGATACTGGTTACTACATTTGCACACCTCACCACCATTACCAATGGACCGTCCTACCTTTCGGGTTAAAGATTTTTCCATCTCTTTTTCAGAAAACAATGATGAAAATCTTTGAATCGATCCAGGATCAGGCCCTCATCTATATAGATGATATTCTGCTCTTCTCGAAAAATGTTGATGAACACTATGATCTCCTTTTGAGATTTGGCAGCATTCTACAAGAAAAGGGCATCATGATCTCACCCACCAAGTGCCATATGGGTCTCGAAGAAATAGATTTTTTAGGGATGCGAATAAAGAATGGACAATACGAGCTCCAACCCCACATTGCTAAACAGCTGACCAGATCTCAAGCCACGTGATAAAAGCAATCCTAAAAAATAGAGCCTTAGTGCTCATAATTATCACGTGGCCCAACATTATGTTTCCTTTTTACGCTTGTCCAGTTAATAAGCAACCCATTTGCCAAGTCAAAAGTTTATTTCTTTATTTGTATCTGGAGTCCCGGGCTATATAAAGCCACTCCCTCATTTTGTAATGGACAGACTGGAATGAAATAAAAGCTTTATTGCTCCTTATCCATGAGTTTCTAAATCTCCCTCCGGCGATTCTCTAAGGCAAGAGGCCGCAGGGACTTAGAGAATTGCTGGAGGGAGATTTAGAAACTCATAGATAGGGAGAAATGAAGCTTTTATTTCATTCCAATCTGTCCATTATAAAATGAGGGAGTGGCTTTTTATAGCCTGGGACTCCGAATACAAACAAAGAAATAAACTTTTGATGTGGCACACAAGCCACTTATTAACTAGACACACATAAAAATGAAACATAATGTTGGGCCACGTGATAATTATGAGCACTAAGGCTCTGCTTTTTAGGATTGCTTTTATCACGTGGCTTGAGATCTGAAGCTTGATTAGCTGGACTCGCTGGGGCTTCCATTATCATTGAACTATTTCCAAGCACACTTGGCTAGTCTGCTTTTATGTTCTTTCATGAATTCTTTCAATATTTTGATGTCGTCAACGCTTTCATCACGAATTTTAACTTCTTGTGGGGCTAGCTCACGGGATAACAGTCTTGCTTTCTGTTGGGCTTGTGACTCGGTAGGTGGGGGTTGAGCATCTTGGTATAAGGAGAGGGATAAGTCTGTCGATCCTGGAGGGGTAGGTAGGACATCATGCATCTGTGTGCCTGTTTCATGGGGTTCTGATGGGATGATTATGGGAGGAGATTTTTTGTGATTAATCCTGGTTCGGTTGTACTGGTAGTACTGTTGGAAGTAGTATTGGTGTTGTTCACTTTGTCTGTGTTTGCGGATGTTGGATGCTTGTTAGAGTCTGTATAAGAAGTCTTCATCTATGGTTTTTCAAGGGGCACAGTCTTCAGGGTCTATTCATATGGCTGGCGGGATGATCTGTTTTTTTTTTGCAAGGACTCTTTCTAGTTCTCTCATTTCTGCTCTGTGGTTATCTCGAAACAGATGAAGGGGGTATGAAAACATAAAGTAGTCCTCGACGATAGGATACTAATGCACCTCATGATAGAATATAATCATTCCCTTACGTTGGAAGAGAATGATGATGTGAAATCTTCTGGGTAGCATTTTTGATTGACTGTGTTGATGTATTAGCCTTTTGAACTTGACTAGCCATTGTTCACGGGGGAAGAACCATTGTAAAAATGTGATTGCATCATGGATAGATGAGACTGTTTCGAGCCATTTTTTCATCTTTAAGATAGGGAATTCTATTGCAATGGTGTATGAGTCCAACAGGTATCATAACAAGTAAAGAACACTTTTAGACCAAGCTTCGAAAGGGGTGATAGTGAATAGGTAAAAGAATGGGTAAGTTAGGTTGAACAACGGGATGCCTAGAGTGCCCTATTCGTTTTCTTCAACAACTTTAATGGCATACTGTCTTATGAGTTCATTGGAGTTTGACCAGATGGTTATAGTCCTGATTCTTTCTTCAAATTCTGGAGGAGAAAACGGAGCAGGTAGATGGATAATGAAAGATTTTGGAGGAACAGCGGGGAATAAGGCAGAGGATGAGGAGACCGCCATTATGAGGATAATGGAATAGGATCTGCGTTTTGGTTTTTTGACCATGTGTTTGGTAGTGATGTGATTGGTGAGTGGCTTATCGGTATTTATAGGGTTGCAGGAGAGGAAGTCTGCCACTATGTTATCCTTGCCTTTGATGTGTTTTACTTCAAAAGAGAAATTAGAGAACCACTGTTGCCACCTTAGTAGTTGCTGGTTTGGGATGCATTTTTGTTTGAATTTCAGCATGTGAGAGAATGTTGACATGTCTAGTTTGACCATGAATTTATGTCCAATCAAGTGAAATTCAAAATTTTTAATTGCCTGTTTTACTGCCAATATTTCTTTGAAGGTGCTGTGATAGTGGAGTTCTGAGTTTGAAAACGCCCCATTTTTTTACCCGCATATCTATTTTTTTTCATTGATTTCTTCTAGGAGGATGGCCCCCCCAATGGTAGTCGCTTGCATCTGTCTGTAGTATTCTCTTTTCTGTGTGATGGGATCTGTAAGGGTGGCAAACTTATTGCTTTCTCTTTAAGCAATTTTACAGCTAATGTCTGTTGCTGTTGCCATTGTGGATGATTCTTTTTAAGCATGTGAAACAAAGGCGTCATAATCTGTGAAAGATGTTGTATGAAGTCTGACATGTAATTTACAAAGCCGAGAAATTATTGGATTTGGGTTTTTGTCAAGTTGTTATTAGGGAATCTGGTCAGCTGTTCAGCAATGTGGGGTTGGAGCTTGTATTGTCTATTCTTTATTCGCATCCCTAAAAAATCTATTTCTTCGAGACCCATATGACACTTGGTGGGTGAGATCATAATGCCCTTTTCTTGTAGAACGTTGCCAAATCTCAAAAGGAGATCATAGTGTTCATCAACATTTTTCGAGAAGAGCAGAATATCATCTATATAGATGAGGGCCTGATCCTGGATCGATTTAAAGATTTTCATTATTGTTTTTTGAAAAAGAAATGGAGCAGTCTTTAACCCGAAAGGTAAGACGGTCCATTGGTAATGGTGGTGAGGTGTGTAGAATCCTATTTTATGTCGATCATCAGGGTGGACTCCTAATTACCAAAATCCCGTCTTTAAGTCAAATTTTGAAAATACCTTTGCCTGTGCAATCCTTGAAAATAGCGTTTGCTTGTTGGGTAGAGGAAACTTGTCATCCGGCAAAAAGGAGTTTAGAGGTTGATAATTAATAACCAATCTTAATTTTTCCCTAATTTGTTCGCTGCGTTTATTGACGTAGAAGGCTTGACAGGCCCACTGTGAGGACGTGGGTTCAATAAGTCCCTCTTGTAATAGTTGTATGAGTTTTGCATTGGCTACTTCAACATAGTACAATTGCATGCCAGGGTAGCTGGCATTGGTTGGGTTGGTGTTTTCATTCATGTGAAAAGATAGTCGGACAAAATATTTTTGGTTTTTTCACATCGAGTGGGGACATTTGAGGAGAAATTCAGAGTGACTATTTGACGCACAGTGGATTCTGATTAGTTCAAAGACAGTATTGAGAGGGGTGATGGACAAATAGTTTGGAATGGTTGACCAGGGTAAAAAATGGGCTTTAAATTTTCATCCATTGAGCTTGGTAAAAACTTTCTTTTCTAAGAGTTTTTGGATCAAATCAAAACCTATGATCCGGTCTTTTCCTAGGAGATCCGAACCTAATAGTTTATAGTGGGTTTGAGGTTTGGGAAGAACTTTAGATAAATTATCTTACTGATCATGGATACAGTAAATAATTCGTCATTGGCTGCTCAGAAGGTTTGATAATAGGGTTTTCAGTAGGACTCGGGAAGGATGATTGGGTTGAAGATTGACACTGCAGCGCCAATGTCAAGTAGTTCGATTACTTTAATTGGGTTGTTGTATTTGGATAGGTATAGTTGGAGTTCTAGCATCGGGACGAATATTGTGTGTAGTGGTTTGGATGGTATAAGGGACTGTGATGGTTCTGTTTGAATTTTTTATGACTCTGAGATAGAGCTTGAAGTGGACTCTGAGTAAACAAGGATAGTGTCACTGTCCTCACAGCTTTGTTTAAACAAAAGTGATTCAAGGTCTGAGTTGATGGGCTCGTCTTTTGAATTAAGGATTCTTAGAGCCTCTTGTCCCAATGGTTTTGGGACTGAATTAAGATAAGCTTGTTTCAAATTAGAGTCATCAATTCCCAGAATATAGTATCTCGCTGTAGCTTTTTTAAAATATAATTCAAGATTTTTTCGTTTATACGAACAACACTTCATCTTAAAGAATTCTTCGTGAGCTTTCTCTATTATCTAGCCTTCTTCTCCGACAAATTCATTATCATTTTGTTGTAACATGCGCTGTCTATATTCTTCTAAATAGAGGTACCAATATTTTAGTATTTTTTGAAATCTGGCAATGGTCTTTTGGATGACTTCATGGATGGTAGTCCTAACTTTTTATAATTCAACTAAACACCATGCTTGGAACTCGAAAATGCGATCAACCCATTTATGAGGGCTGACGTCATCGAGAGTTAGTCAATATTTTTTCTGTGTTGTCTGGTGGCGATGATGGAACTCGTCTCCACATGGGAGTCTCTGCCTCATCCATAGAGGAATCTGGTTCATGAACTTTTGTTTGTGGTCTTGATGTCTATGGGTCTGGAGGTGTAGTATTCATGTATTAAGGTGGAATCAGAGAGGTCGTTGACCACGACGTTGTCCCAGATATGGATTCAGGTTCCGAGACTGTTTGTGGTGTTGGCGTCTTAGTGAGGGTGAATTGCTGATTCATAGTGGGTGAAGGAAAAATAAATGTCATAGGGTTCAGGTTCTGGTAGAATTCTAGTGGTGGGTTGGTAATTTTTTAAAGATGGGTTCTGTGCTAGTATTCGGGACTGAAATCGTGGATGTAGTTGATGGCTCGTAGGTAGGCTTTTTCTTTTTGTCCCTCTTTTTTGGGATGAATGTAGAACTGTCACCAAAGATAGAAGGAGGTTTGGCACATAGTAAAAGTTGTAATGCTTTGGGCAAGATATCTACCTGTCACCATGGCTGAAAAATATCTTGTTCAAAGCTCCGTAATTAGGTTTTTAAATGATTGATTCTCTTTTCTTGCTCGTAGAAGGGAAGGCAATGTTGAACCAGATTTAATACATGTTCATGTAGCACTTTAATCTTAAGTTTAAGCTTGTCTATTAACATTTGATAGGTTGTGAAGCCATTATCAATTTTAACTTATATTCTTATCTGAGATTCTTCAATTCTTTTAAGAGCGTTATTTCGTCAAACGGAACATTAATATACCATCCTTTACTTCCTTCTGTTTATATCATCTTTACCTATTTATCTTATTTTTATATTTATAACAATCTCAATCACTTTTGTAAGTGAAGAATGCCTAAAATATTTTGTAATAAATATTCTCAAAAAAAATTATTTGTTTTAAAAAAATTATCACATTTACCTTTATAGTTTTTATTATATTTATTACTTACCGCGATATTTTTTTTTTTTTATTACTCAATTACCCACTTTCGTGATAATACTTACATGGAAGATGCACTTTTTGTCAGGATATACTAATCTTTTTACATGATTATTTATATTTTTAAACATAAATTCAATAAAATACTTTATTGGCTTTAAATATTTTATAATTTGTTTAAATCTACAAAAACTTGAAACCTAAATACTATTTAAAAAAAACAAATACTTAAAAAGCCTAAATTTTGTTTAGATTTAAAAAACTAAACCAAGTATATAATCTAGTAATTTTAGTATGTTTTAATACATATATCATATAAAATAATTAATTTAATAACTTAACACATCTTAGATAGATATTGAAACTCACAAATTCTGAATAATATTGAGCTATTAGTTCTCTAATTAATACTAAATTCAAATAAACAAAATAAAAATAATGGTAAAAACATATTATGAGTATGAATTTTTTATATATTAATTTAGAAAGTGATTAAAAATATATCAAATTCATATAAAGATTATTTTTATATCTAATATAATTATTAAATTATGAAAAATTATATATTTTATGTTTGCAATAATATTTAAATTATTTTTATTTAAAATTTTAAGTTATTAAATTTTTATTAAACACTTTGAAAGTTTTAGATCTTATATATTAAGATAATGACGATAAAATTTTTTTTTTTAAAAAAAGCCAATAGTTTTTGGTTTCATACAAATTAATTAGTTTTCTTCAAATAATATATGTATTTTAAAAATATAAATATTAAAATTAAAATTATAACTGTTTTAATCCATAATAGTTAAAACAGGGGGGTTGAGGATGGTGAAAGAGTGAAAATCATAGACTGAATTTTTAACCTGCAGCATAGGTCCTAATAAATTACCTTAAATTTGATATTATATTAGAAAAACACAAATACCTCTATATTTGCATTTTAAATAATAATTACAAAAGGTAGTTTTTGTATAGGCATTAAATTCCTTATCAATATGGAGAGAATTAATATAAAAAATTATAACTATAATATCATATTTAACAAAAAGAGAAATATTATAATTCTAAAAGAATTAAAAAAGAAATCCTTAGTACTATAATTAATTTTAACAGTTCAAAAATTGTGGTGTGATTGATATTTTAATTGGGTCATTTTATTTGAGATTGATGGGTTTGTGGAAATGATGATTGTAATAGCAAAAATGGCAAGGCAATGGAACTTGGAGATTTTGAATATATTGGTGGACAAGAGTACTCTTGATGAAACTCGATAGCTAAATGGATCAAATTGTTAAATGGGTCAAATTAAAGTGTAAGGGAGAATTGGAAGGATAAATTGGATACAAGTTAGAGCTAATATTAAGTGTTTAGATTAAAAAGGTCCATTCGTCTTTTATTTCATTTATAAGAGTAATGGAAGTTTTATATATCCATTTTAACATATTCTTTAATGGAGTTGATAATTTTGTAGCTGAATAGTAATTTTGAAATCTGTTAGCAGTTATTTGAGACGTTTCAATGCCTTCTCTTTTCCCAGTATTTTTATTTATTTTATTTTATATTTTCTCAATGTCTTCCGGTAAGAATCTCCTTCTCGCTCTTTCTCTTTTCATCTCTTCCAAATAAAAATATATGGAGAAAACTCTAAAAATACTTAGAAAAGACAACTCGACACTCAATAAAAATTTAATAATAAAATAATGAAAGGAAAAGGGTTTAGAATTTAAAGACTAGTAAGAGAAAGATGAAAAGTAGAGTTTCGCAATTATTAAAAATTTGTGATTCAATAATTATGTATAATTATAAATTGAGATGAATATTAGAAGGAGAATCATTAAAAAATCTAGTACAAAAAGGTGCGATGAGAGAGCAAAACGAAATGCTAAAAGAATAGGTATTATTAGGCGATGAATACTGTTCACGCAACAATGTTACTGTTTATCAAATATTATTCACATGAATACTATTCACGCAACAATTTATAGGTATTTTTATTTTAACTCAATTGACTTTTTTAAGTAGGATTAGGATTCCTACAAATAATAATTCTTATTCTAACTAAATTTGAGATTTTTAAAGACTTTACAAGTACTATTTAAACTCTTGTAAGCCCTTAGAAATAGTTAAGCATTTAAAATATCAAGATATAAACATAAGAGAAAATAGATGAATTAGATAAGCATTAAGAGCAGGATGTATTAGAATGTAACCTTTGAGGGTGTCTTTATTCTTGAGTGAACAAAAGGAGCGTCAAAGATCCTTTTAAGAGTGCTTAGACTGTTTTTGTATTCCTCGAATTAAATCTCTTACCGAATATGATAGATATTAAGAAATCTTGTAAATGTTATAGTGATTTAAGAGATATTTAGAGGTCTACATTAGAAAATATTAAGAGATCTGTAAGATCACGATGATGTAAGGAAATACTTAATAATTTAATTAATAAAAAAAATTAGATCATAAATTTTTTATGGACATAAATATTTTGGTTGAACCACTTATATATTGTGTCTTATGATTTGTTCTTTTATCTTTATTAGTATATTAATCTTATGTGTTCCTCATTATTTATGAGTTAAATCTTCTACATGCACATGAAGTTTCTTTAAAGAACACGTTAAAAGAAATCTTATCAAAAAGGGTATTAGCAGTAAAACTAATTTCATGTAAAAATTAGTGTTAAGGTTGATTTTCCCTCAACAACAATAATGAATTGAACCAATTGAATTAAGTCGAATTGAGTTGGTTCAACTTCACCTTTAATTCAAGGTCGGTTGTTATTTCAAAGAAAAGAAAACTGATGGGTTTGGTGCTATTTCAATTCAGTTCAATTCGCTTCAAAAAAAAAAAGTTTCAATAGACAAAAAGTAAAAATTAACAAAAGCTTAAAACCAAACTAAATTGGTTTAGTTCAATTAAGTTCTTTATATAGAAACTAATTTGTTTGGTTCAAGATTTGTTTGTAACTAAACCAACCTTTAACTAAAGATGTCCATTCCCAAATAAAAAAGATTCTTTGTACACGTATTCTATCATCTAAAGTGAAAGAAAGTCTTATATGATATTACCTCCATAAGAGGCAATATCCACTCCGATATTGCCTCTGATGGTATCTCACTATTTAATGAATCAACTGATCATAGATGTGCATGAGAAATATGAGAGAAAACTTAAAATAGGTGACATGATTTTATTGGATAGTCTTGTTGGGACCCCGCCATGAATAACGAGAAAAGTCACTATTTATAGACAAAGTTTGGAAGGAAATAATGGTTTCTCCTAAACTTTGCATTTTAGTTGTTGGATGTCCTTATATTTTTCTCATCCATCATTTTATCATCTTGGACAAGTAGATAACCCACCTTTTTTGATTTGGTGACAGGATGAGAATTGTTGACTTAAGTAATGTTCCTGCACTATCTTCTTTTCAATACAAATTGATTTTTTTTTATGATATTAAATTCTATGTTAGTTGTAAGATATTAGTCTATTAGTCATTGAAAGGTTTAAGTGCATAAGTGAAATAATTATGAGTAAATGAAATTTTTGTGCAGATCGAAAAATTACCCAAAAAGTCTTTTTTACAAAACAAAAGAATATTTTTAGAATTATACTAGTATTGATCGTATATAATTTGAGCATAATCTTTATGTTAACAAAAATATAATTATATCATATTTTCAAAAAAATTTATGAAAGTCAATTAAAATTTTTTTATAATAAATTATGACCACATCAACATGTGCAACATGAAAAGTGCTATAGTGATTACGCGAGTTAGTCAAATTGATTGTGCAATTTTAAAGTGACAAAATTGGTTTCATTACGATTTCAAAACTAGTTTGAGGCAAAATGCATTTCACCTAAAGCAATTTTATTGTTTACAAAGTGCACCAACCGATTTACAAAGCGTTGGTGTAGTTTTTTTACACTATTGGTCATATTTTTTAAATTTGGCAAAGGGGCAATACGGTTTGGTATTATTTTTGAATTTTTTCAATAAGCTTTGATAGTTAGTTTCCTCATTTCTTTATAAATACCTCATTCAAAGAAATTTAAAACACATCAAGACTTCATGTTTCAACATTTTTTATCCTAATATTCTTAAACATTCATGTTAACTTATTTAAAAGTTTGAATCATTTGTATATATATAATTTTCTATATTGGGTTTATTTAAATGTTTATAAGAATTTTGAAAGTAGAGTGGTTTAATAATTTATAAGAATTTAATTAGTATCTTAAAAATTAATTTATTGTAAAAAAAATTGACACTTTAAAATTCAAATTTATTTCTTCTTGACCTTAAATTAAGACAGCATTAAGAGAATTTCAAAACAAATTACTTGAGGCATCGAAATAATTATATAGAGTATTAAACCACATAAACATTGGTGATACATTTCATTATCCCTTACACTTTTATTTCTACTCTTTTTTTTATTAAAATTACATTGTGTTATTTAATTAATTTATATTCCATACATTGCATAATTTTTTCCATACATTAATAAGTAGGAGGTTGTAACCAACTTACAAAATTTTTGTAATTTTTGTATGACTTGTAGGAACTAAAAAATTAATAGGGGCAAAAACACAAAATCTCTTGTACAACGGATTAAAATAATAATTACAATTTTATTAACTTTAAAATTTTTGTAGGACCTAATGGGTCTAACTCCTTCGAGCCTAAACACAATTCCACTCCTAAGAAAAACTTAAAGCTTAAAACTTACAAATAACTTTCTTTTTTTTTTTTTGTCTATTTGCATCACAGTTTCAACACCAATTTTTTTAAAAAAAAATGCAAAATATTTGAAGAATAGATGATATTCATCTTTCATATCTGAAAAAAGAAAAAAGAAAGAAAAAGAAAACAATAAACAATGACTAACAATTAAGATTTAATTTCTTCAAGGCAAACAATGAATGGTTCTTTATTTTTTCTAGTGAAAGTAGTGATGCGAAGAAAGAAATTACATCATTAATTTATCTTCTTAATTTCATATGCTAATAGAAATTAATTTCTTGCCCTAAATCGTCGGCCAAAAAATTAATAATACTAATAATAAAGAATGATTAAGATGGTGCGGATCATTCAATCGAACACTTAGTCATATTATTAAAAACAAATTAATGTTTGATTTTGCAGAAATTTTAATATTAAAAAAAAAAAAAAGACAACAGATTCTCAATCACGACACTTTCCTTCAAGTGAGAATAAATTTTAAAAAACAATTACTAAAAATAAGTATTTTTTCTAGGGCACATCATCTTGTATAATAATTAGGATCATATTAAATTACTCACTGTCTAGACTAAATAATTTCTACAAATGAACTCTCCTAACAAAAAATAAAATATAAATAATAGCCTCACACATGAAAAATAATTGTCCCACAAAATAAGAAAATAAAATAAATCATTCTAATATCTACTAAAGCTTAAATCAGGATACCTTTTTTAAGTGAGAAATTTTTTTTAACAAATAACTAAAAATAAGTCTTTTTTTAAGGTACATAGACTTATATAATAACGGGGATCATATCATATTATACGCTGACAAATGCTCATATCAAATAACCTTAACAAATGAAAGAATAATAACCCTACATGAAGGGAATAATTGCCCCCACAGAAAAATAAATAATAGTTATACACATAAGGAATAATTATCCCATAAGAAAATAAAATACAACCTCCTAATATTTATTAAAATTTGAACCATTGACCTGAAGGTGCATAATACTTATCACTTAGGTAAGCGTCTAAAATTGACTAAAAGTAAGTCTTAACTTTTTAAATAATATTTTAAAATTTATTTTATAACAAAAAGAAAAAATTAGTTTTTTAATTTAATATTCTTGTTATAAAACTGTAGTTTAAAAATGAAAACAGTAAAACGTGTTCTATTTTTGTACGTGAAAAAACATAAATATTATTTTATTTTAATTTATTCTTATTTAAAATATATTTTTATAATAAAAATTTATATCTATCATTTTCTTCGAAAACATAAAATTAATTTATTTATTATCACATATTTAATTTTATTAAGTGAATTTATAAACAATAGAGTAACTAATTTGAAAGAAAAAAAGTACTTTGTTATAAAAGAAAAAAAATTCAAGTGTAATTAGGGTCAAAAAGAATTTGGAAGAAAAAAAAAAGGAAGAAAAAGAGGTATGGTCAAAAAAATCCTTATAGAATTAACATTATATTATAAAATTTATTTTTAAAAAGTTAAGAGTGAAGCCAATTAAATAGTATTTTTAAAATTAAATTAAATTAAATTTATATAATTGACATTGATTATATATTAATAATGTACTTTTTATTTTATTATTGTAGAATTAGAATGCGTCTCAATAATATATAAATGAATTTTTTACTCACGTCATTCATGATGATTTTTTTTATTAGAGAACAAAGTAATAATAAAAAAAAAATAACATTAACATTATATATCAATTATTCTCCACCCAACCAGATTGAGATATTGTCCTCAATGTCAAAATATAAAAAAAGTAAAGTTTAGAAAATATCATCTGAGACATCTTTTATTAAAAATAAAACTTGCAACAAAATAAAATAAGTCACATAAAATATTTAAAATTACATAAAAGTAGATAGACTACAGATGAAGTGTCAAATCTATTTTGTGTTTCTTTTCACCGTCATCAATATATCAATTTATCTGACACGTTATTGAATAGGATAGAGGTATAAAAACTTGTAGTTCATCGAGTAATTGATCAACAGTTGAAGCATAAATAAAGATCTGTCGTACTGCAGATGAGACGAATTATATTTCCACCACATAGTCAAGAAAATATAACAACTCATTATAAAAACCATCAACATTTAACAAACCAATAGATTTTTTGTGGATTTACAATTGTGCCTATGAGACAATTTGAAATTTTTCCTCAAAAGTTCCAAAATCTCCAAGTAGAGCTATGAAGACATCTACATTCCAAAGCATAAAAGATATTCATTCATGCATTGATGATACTTGTAACTTATCTCTAATTATTTTTTCTATAATATTCCCAATAGTTAGAGCTTTGGGTATGATACCCAAAACTCGACTGTCTTTATTTTGTGCAGCTATTGTCACACATTCCATTAATTCAAGACTATCTCCCCCATATACTAAATGAATTTTTCGCTCAGCTAACACCTTACCCAAGGTTTCTACTGCTTTTATAAACTCTCTAATTTTTTTAGGGTTAGATCCACAAAAGATATAAATTTTTATGAATTTACGAGTTGATGTTCCTTTCATTATTACACTCATCCTCTCTCTTGAATGTTTTTAAATTTGTATGAAAATGCAAAAGTAATGCAATGTATTTATAGAGCCAGAAGATGTTGTAAAGTTAAGTCACATGGGTTGTTGGTTTTAAATGCAAAATTTTCAAAATTAACTATAGGTGGTTGGTTATTGGAAAAGACGTTTGAGTTTGAAATGAAACATTTAAAAATAATAGCTACAGTAAATATATACAAGTAGTTGTGATTGTGGTTCACATCTTCCTCTAATTTTACGTTCAGTAACGGCTTAAACGCCCTCTATGGGTCGGGGATAGGCTTCCCATCCAATTTTCTTATAAATTGGCAAACAGGGTCTTTTAAAGTCAGATTTTCGATACTATACCGCTCATGTTCTTTTAGGAATATGTCCAATAATTCACGAATTACAATATGCACATATCCACTAGGACGTGTCTCAAGAGTCAATAAGATATCATCTAAAGACTCATTACTCAGACCATCTTTAATGAACTTAATTTTATCTTCGCGATTTATAGACACAATTCTTAAAGTGCGGCAACGTGTATTGCAAGTCATGTGTGCATACTTGTAACAAACGCTTAATCGTTTTGCTCTTCGTTTTTTTTTTGCAAAAGAGTTTTTACTTAAACCAAGCATGTAAAAAATTAATGAGTCTGAAAATTCACATGTCAATCGAACTTTGGCTTCAATTAACCAACGTACATTAACAAGTATATTCATAATTATTAATAACCTTAATCTTTCACATCTTGCTTGGTAAATCTTCTTTAAGGTATTTTGAGGCAATGCGAAAAAATACTTTTTAAATTCTTTAAAATGTCATCTATTTTTCTTTTAGAAAAAGGGAAGAAGAAAAGGTATATGTAATTATGAGAAATTGACAAAGCTGACTTAAAATATCACGGAGTACCGTTATTCGCCACTTAACCGAGATGCAAAATAAAACTTTAATAAAATACTAAATTAACTTGCAAGTAAAAATAAAAAAGTTAGAAAAAGAATAAATATATAAATATGTAAAACAAAGATTAATTGCTCTCGTAACAAGGGTCAGATAGGGACACAAATTCTTCATGAAAAGTTTGGTTTTCTAGAAATAGCTTGAGTCTTTACCTATTTACCTTAAACACATTATCATTCCTAGAATTTTCAATGTCAATTGTTCCATAAGAGTACACATGTTTCACAATAAAATAGCTACTCCATCTTAATCTTAATTTTCCAAGGAATAAGTGAAGTCAAGAATTATAAAGCGAAATCTTCTGATCAACATCAAATATTTTTCTTTGAATTTTTTTATTATAAAAAGTTTTGATTTTACTTTTATGAAATTTTGAATTCTCATATATATCATTTCACAATTCTTAAAGTTTATTTATTTGTAATTTATGTATCTATCCAGTAGAATTAAGATTTGCGTTGAAGGTTTTAATGGCCCAGTAGGCTTTATGCTTAAGTTCCATAGGTAAGTAACAAGGTTTTTCATAAACTATCCTATAAGGAGACATACCCAATAAAGTTTTAAAAGCAATTCTATAAGCCCACAGTACATCTTTAAGTCTTAAAGACAATCTTTGTGATTTGGGGTTACAGTTTTTTTCTAAAATTTGTTTTATCTTCTTATTTGCTAATTCAACTTGTCCACTTGTCTGAGGATAATAAAGGATGGTAACTTTATGAATAATACCATATTTTTTCATTAATGTTTTAAATGGCCTATTACAAAAATGCTTATCCCTATCACTTATAATGGCTCGATGGATTTCAAATCGACTTAAGATATTTTCTTTTAAAAAATTTATGACTATTTTATGGTCATTATTTCGAAATTGAATAACTTCAATCTATTTTAAGACATACTCTACTGCGACTAAGATATAAGTAAATACAAATAATAGCGAAAATTGTCCTATAAAATCTATCCCTCAACAATTAAAGATTTTCATAACAAGAATGGAGTTTAAAGGCATCATATTTATAAATGGATTTCAATTTTTGACAATTTTCATACGTTATATAAAATGCATGTGGATCTTTAAATAAAGTGGACCAATAAAATTCATATTGCAAGATTTTTATAGCTGTTTTCTTTGATGAGAAATATCTCCCACATACTTCAAAATTACAAAATTCAACAACTCTATTTACCTCATTGTTGGGTATACATCTTTGAAATATTTGATCGGGATAATATTTGAAGAGATAAGGATCATTCCAATAAAACTTTCTTATCTCAGTCAAAAAATTTCTTTTTTCTTAAGCATTCCATTATGGTGGCATTTCTCATGTTACAAGAAAATTAACAATATTAGCATACTAAAGTATTGTAACAGTAGAAAATAAAAATTCATCGGAAAAATAATCATTAATATGTGTTATTTCTATTGATGAATCTGGTGCGAGTCTTGATAAGTGATATGCAACAACATTCTCAGCCCTCTTCTCATCCTTGATAGTGATATTAAATTCTTGAAGCAATAGAATCCATCAAATCAGTCTTGGTTTTGCATCCTATTTTGACATTAAGTACCTTACAGTAGCATGATCAGTAAACACAACAGTTGAAGAACCAATTAAGTAGGAATGAAATTTGTCTAATGCAAATATTATAACAAGTAGTTATTTTTCATTTGTTGTGTAATTCATTTGTGCACTGTTTAAAGTTCTACTTACGTAATAAATTACATAGGATTTACCTTCATTTCTTTGTCCCAATACAGCACCAACAATGTAGTCATTAGCATCACACATGAGCTCAAAAGGTAAAGACTAGTAAGGATAGTATATGATAAGAGCAGATGTTAAAAAGTCAATTAATTTTTCAAACAAATTTTGACACTCTTGAATCCACTCAAATGATACATCTTTTGCTAAGAGGTTACAAAGAGGTTTAGATATAACACAAAAAAAATTTATGAACCTCCTATAAAATTCAGCATATCCTAAAAAAGATCGAACTTCTTTGACAGTTTTTGGCGAAGACAAATGTGTAATGAGTTCGACTTTTGCCTTATCCACTTCAATTCCTTTAGAAGACACTATATGTCTTAAAATAATTTCAAAAACAACCATGTAATGACATTTTTTTCAATTCAACATAAAACTCTTTTTTTTTTTCACATCTTTTTGAAACATTTTTTAAGTTTTCAAGATAATTATCAAAAGAATTGTCAAACACAGTTGAATCATCCATGAAAACTTCTAAATAATGCTTAACCATATCACTAAAAATGCTTAACATACATATTTGAAATGTTGCTGGAATATTACAAAGTCTAATAGGCATTTTTTTAAAAGCAAATGTTCCAAAAAAGTATGTAAATATAGTCTTTTCTTGATTCTCTAATGCTATAAAAATTTGATAATAGTCAGAATAACTATTTAGAAAGTAATCGTAAGGATGTCATGCTACTCTTTCTACAATTTGGTCAAGGAATAATAAGAAAAAATAATTTTTTCTAGTAGTCGAGTTCAACTTCTTATAATTTATACTTATCCTCCAACTAGATGAGACTCGAGTTGGTATTAATTCATCTTTTTTATTTTCAATGACTGTGATTTCGAATTTTTTTGTTACTACCTGAGTAAAACTTACCTACTTACTATTTGAGATAAAATAGATGATTCCTATTTTAAATAATTTGAAAACTTCAGCTCTCACTATCTCTTTCATATGTGAATTTAATGTGAAAATTTTTGACATTATCCTTTAAATGTATTTTATGTGTACTAATAATTTTATTTTTTATTTATTATTTCACACACAATTGTTAAAAAAATAAATTACTATACATATTCACTCATATTATTTAATATAGAATGAATATTAATTGTCTTAACTGATAATTATTATAAATATTGTAAAAAGATATTTATATTTAATAAGTAAAAGAAATTTGCGTATTTATATTTTAAGTTTTATAATAAATGATTGGCAGTACGTTAACCTTCGCTTTAATAAAAATTTTAAATTCAAAATCTCCTTTGCAAATAATTAAAAAAAAAAAAAAAATTCATAAAATGATAAAATTACTATAATGCCCTTTAACCAGGCCCACAAGAAACTACCGAAAATCCCAAGCAAGTTGGTCACTCCATCTTGATTTAGCAACCTATAAATTATAGACCTGTTCACACGAGATTAGAATGAGCAAAATCAATCCAAGTCTTCCGGTGGGACCAATTTCAATTCCCCGCCAATCACGCCACCAATCAAATTGCAAGAAAATATGGGAAAATTTCTACTGTTGACCTCTTTTTGATTTGTTATTATTTTATTATCACTCAAAGGCACCGTGTTATCAAAACTTCAAATTTCCATCCCGATCATTGGCCCAACCACGACGTGGGGACCAATAAAAAATGATATTTAATAACTCAATAAAATGTGATTGGGAAATTGAATTATTTGGGGTCCAGAGCAGTACGACGGTTCAATCACATCGCTTGATTTGTCATGACGAAGCTGACGAAAGATGAAAGTTTATTGAGGGTGATGGACGTGCGCGGCGCATGGAGGAAAAGCTGGGTTATTGAAGACTTCGAAGTGGAATGATAACGTCACCTGCTTTTTTATTGCCGAGTTACAACACCACTAATGCAGGAGTGACTGTGATCAAAGGCTACCCACTCGCTTGCCAAGATAGTGTAACTCACGCTTGCATTAACTTTTAATAACAAACAAATTTTCAAATTTGGCATCATAAGAAAAATGAATTACTTGAAGCTGCAACTTTGGACTTGTTGAAGGAAAAAGGAAAAACAAGCAGGGAGATGATGGGAATAAGAGTGAGAAGAAAATTGATTTTGCGGAAGAAGAAGGAAGAATATTTTTTTTTTGGAGAAAAAAAGAAAGAAAATTTACGATTTTTCATTTTTCTTAAGAAGAAGAAAAGTTGCGACATGTGGCATTGACATAATATTAGGCAATAATCTACTATTTATTTTCTTTGTGAAAATACAATTTTATCCTTTTTAATGTTAACTTTAACAAAATATATCATTCAATAAAATTTTATATAAACTTTTCCTATAATTTGGAGTATATATGTTCTTTTCCTATATCTAAATTAATAGTTGAAATTTAAAACGAGTACAAATATACAAAAAAATAATGTTAAATAATTTTATATCTTAAGTAATGTGTCATCATTTAATAATTATTATATGTTAAAAATTATTTATTTTTTTATATTTAAATTAATGTGATGATTATAAAACATTAATTAAATTATCGTTTCGTTAAATATTATTTTATAAACTAAATTTATAACTAAAACAATTCCTTCTTATTTCGAGATTTATCATAAGTTAGACCTTTTATTGATTTTATTATCACAAATTAATTATTTTTTTGAGTTTAAATATAATTAAATCAAATGCACTAACATAATACTCTCTAAAAAAATTACTATTTCATCTCTCTACTCAAAATATAATTTTCGTTATTAAATTCTACCCATTTTTATTAGAGAAAAGGCCTTTAGACCCTTTTTTAGTGGAGATATTTTCTCATCTTTTTTTTTTTAATTTCCTTGCTCTTTCTTCTATTGTTTTTGCATTTTTTGTTAGAATCAAATTTTATAATTGACTAATTAGTATTAGTATTGATCTTTTTTATTAAAAAAAATCCTTCTCAAATTTAATTTTTGATTTTTATTTTTATTTTTCATTTTACTTTTCTTTTATGTTTTCGTTTTTTTATATATATTTTTAGTTGAGCAACAGATAGCCATTGCCAGTGTTGTCCTTTGACTAGTCTTTAAATTTGCCGTTGCTAACCACTGTTGGGCATATGGCCTCTACATTTTGAGTAAACACCTTCATAAGCATCTAACGCCTAGCTTAATTTGGCGGGAAGCAATTTTTGGCACCCTTTCTAGTCCCTCGCTGCCACATAGAATAACCTCGTCGCCTAGAATAACCTTGTCGCCACCCTTGCACAAATTTACTCCGACAATTTGCCAGTGGTCCAATAGCCTCAGTCTCAGTGGATTGGTGAGCAAGCTTAAACTATTATTTACTTTATTTATTGTTTTAAGTTAGTTGTGTCGTTGACGAATGAGTTTCATTGTTTGAAATTGATAGAGGATATTACATATAATGTGGTAATAAATTATGTTAGAGTTGTTTTATCTCTCTTGTGTGATTTTAGTTTTGTTTATTTTATATGAATGTAATTTTGTCTTTTTTATGTGAGGGATGAATTCTTTATATAGAGATAGTGATTTTTAATTATGGAAATGATCCTTTAATACAAGATTTTAATTTAAGTTTCTTATCAATTTTAATTTAAGTCTCTTTTGATAAGAGATTAGGTTCATGCATATTTAATAGGTCATTGTATGTAGCATAATTTTGTAATTATTATATTAATATTTTTTTAATATAATATTAATAATTTTATTAATAAAATTATATTTGCTAATTAAAAAAAGTCAAATGCTAGAATTTTATTATAATTTATCCATAACAGGTCAGAACTCTCACATATCGAAAGGTTAAAGAAAGATTAATAAGATTATTAAATAATTAAAAATTAAAGGACAATTGCACGAACAAGCAACTAAGCTAAAATTCAATCTCGAAACTTGGCCACCACAAAACAAGCACTAAAGGCAAAAAGCAAAGCAAGACCCCATAAATTAAAGAGGAAGAAAATGAAGTGTTTGCTTGTCACTTTGCCAGACAACATAAAATAATTTTTAGCTCCTTGGTCCATCAAATTCTGTTTGGCAGAGTAGGACCCTTATCACCTCACCTAATATTAAAAAAAATTGAAATGGTGGGTCCAATCAAAGTGCTTCAAATGATAGCACAAAAATGGGGTTCCAAATTTCCAATTCCATTATATAAACTAAAAAAAAAAAGAAAAAAGAAAAAAAAACCAAAAAACCAAACTCAAACCTGTTCGTTTGTTTTAGTTTCCAAAAACATTAAGACTTTAGCTCTCTCTCAATAACCAAAAAATAAAAAATTCTCCGTGATTTGCTGTCTTAGATAAACGTGCTAGCCTCAATCATGGCCCATGTTTGTTAATCGTTCCTCCTCTTCTTCTTCTTTTCATTTCACTTCTTCAACAACTAACACTTCGTTTTTTTTTTTTTACTTTGTTTCTCTTTATTACTATTAGCCCTTGCTTATTTATATGGTCATTATGTTGTTATGCATCTTCTTAACTGTAGTTACAGACTTACTGTTAGTTTTGTCACTTTCTCTTGTTTAGACAAAACTCTTTTACACCAAACCTTATTTGGCCTTGTTCAAATTCAATCTTTTCGGCCTATTTATATCCATTCTGGCCTTCTTCTCCATCTGGGTTTCACTTGTTGTGATTGTTGAACTTGAATGCCAAGTGGGTTTTGGCTTGTAGCTTCAGTTTCATAAATTTGAATAAAAGCCAGGTTGGTGCATTTGATTTTGTTTGCAAAGTACTAGCCCAGTTCACTTTTTTTTTATTAACTTAGCTTGATTGCCAGCAAAATTGATTCTTTTTGTTGAAGTATTTCATCTTTTGATGTTTTTAAGGATTAGGTTTCATTCTGCCTTTTTTATTTTGTGGGTTTGTTAATTTATCTTTAATATATCTTATTCTGCTACTAGAGTATTGTAGAAGATTGAGACCAAATGGACTTTTTTTCTTTCTTTTTTCCTGTGACAGTTGCAGTTGTAAAAAATTTCTGTTTGTGTAGTTTATTAATCTGTAACTGTTGTTTTCTGGTTAGTTGCAGAGGCATGACAACCGGCAATGTACTGTTTGGCTTATTGTATTTTGATTTTCAGATTGTAAAGCTTAAAAACACCATAATTTTATTAATCAGAATATATGCTTTTGGTATCTTGTCAGTTGTAACTTGTTATTCAAGAGTGTCTTTTTCTAGCTCTCTTTATATATCATATGCTTGCTGTTGCTGATGTCGTTGCTGTTGGTGGCACATCCTTGTTGATTCTTTAAGGGCTATATTTATAAATTCAAAGTGTTCAATTTGGGATTGGAGTTTTAAGTCTAAACTCCCTCTCTTGTCTCTCTCAACCAACAACTTATGCTTACATACATAGGGCAGATGTTGTTAATGAGTTTTAGTTCAATAACATTTGGTTGAGGATAAAATCTAGTTAGTCTTCATTTTGCTTTTTTTGCTTGCTTGCATATTAGATTATGTTTTTGATCTGGTCATCATAATTGTTGCAGAATAAGGCTTGCTGAGTGTCCTATTATGCTCCATGGGTACAATGACTGCATCTTCTGCTATTCCGATGACTAGGGATGTGTCCAATTATGATGAGATCTCTATGCAGCAGAGCTTGCTGTTCTCTGATAGTCTTAAGGTACTATTGTTTCTTCACTTAATTTTATCTGTTGGTTGTAATGCTATACCAGCTTTCCCGTTGGGATTGTTTTCTCGTGCAATCTTATTTTATGCTACTAATTACTTTTAACTAAAAATTACACATCAAATTTTGATTTTGAAGTCAAATCAACTTTAACATAAGAAACAGAAAAAAAAAGTTGCAAAATAAGGCTACTTCTGAAGGTAATTCTTGTTTAACCATCTGGTACTTGTTTTTCTGATTTAAATGGTGGAAAGTATATGACTCTCAACTCATTTACTCAGTTCTCCATGAGCCTTGTACTAGATAGTCATTGATCCGCACATGAATTCAATGGAAGTGCACCAATTTGAAATATATTTAATGTGTTATGAAAATATTTATTTTGGGTTTTTCAACATCATTTATAAGTTGCATCTCTAATTTCAGGATTTGAAAAACCTGAGAAGCCAGTTGTACTCAGCAGCCGAGTACTTTGAACTATCTTACACCAATGATGACCAAAAACAAATGTGAGTTAGTCTTATAACTGCTTATATTTTCATATGCTCAGAAAGTGAAGCCATATCATATGTTTCAGAGTGGTAGAAACATTGAAAGATTATGCCATCAAAGCTCTCGTGAATACTGTGGACCATTTGGGTTCTGTGACATATAAGGTCAATGATCTCTTAGATGACAAGGTTGACGAAGTTTTGGGTACAGAGCTTCGCGTATCTTGCATTGAGCAGGTATGCTGAGATTCTGCTATAGGTTGTTGGGTTGTCAGTTCTGCTGTGATTGGAGTCAATTAAAAAAGAAATGCATAATATGATTCTGAATTGATCTACTGTTTCTACTCTAAAATTTTTATATGAATTTGAACAAGGTTCGTATCATTGCCTAAGAGATTTGAAGGATGAGTACAGTGGTTTGTTTCTCTAACATTCAGTATTTTGCTTGCATAGAAAAAATGCAACTCTTGCTTATTAAGGCTGATCTCTGAAAGTTTTACCTTCTTTGCATTAGTTTTGAACTTATGAACTGATATGTTCCGGAACCTTATTAAAATTATGGAATCAAACTCACCTGGACTAAATGAACACAACTGAACTGAATACGCTGACATTTAAATTTAAAAGTTCTGCTGTTTTATCTGCTATGGTTGTGCGAATGTTCTAATTTGATGGGGATTCCTTAAATTTTGAAACTTGAGATGACTTGAACATAGATACTTTAATTGCTAGATGGAACATGTATACACTTGGATGGTAAATGGTTCTTTCTATCACGATTTTCATTCTTATGATATAGATAGGTATTTCTCTGATTTGTCCTTTGCTCAAGGCAAGCCAAATTAATGCCAAACACTGTCTGCTTTAATTTGGCATGTTAGAGACTGCGGACTTGCCAAGAATATATTGATCATGAAGGCATCTCCCAACAGTCACTAACGATAAATACTCCAAAGTATCATAAGCGGTACATCCTGCCAGGTATAGATACCTCTCTGTTTTGTTCCTTTTCTTTTCCCCCTTAAGTTATTCTGCTGTCTTTTTATTAATTTTATCCTTCATATGAACTATGGAGCCAAAGATAGTTTGTTATGATGTCTCAAATTTGTGCTCAGCTGGAGAGACCATGCATGGTGCTATGTGCACCAAGTCGAAGTACGTAGGATGCAGCCTAGATGATGAAGACAACTGGCATCAATTTAGAAATGGTAGTACGCATTATCTCCCTGTTTACTCATTTTATTATGTTCCAAGATATCTTGTAACTCGACTTGATCTTGATAAATTGTTTGCTTTCTCTAAGCTGTTCGAACTACAATTAGAGAAACCCCTAGGGAAAGCCCAAGAGAAACCCCAGCATCTTCAGTCAGGTAAAGCTATTATTATATTTTATTTTACTGTGCATGAAAGAAGTGGCATCTTCATGACTAATGTGGAGCAAATAATACCCTTTGCAGGAAAGGGCGTTCTCCCTCCCCTTCACCACGACCTCCTCCACAACGATCTGCAACCTTTTCCTTTACTTCGACCATGCCCAAAAAAGTTGTAGGTCTGTCTGTATGTTGAACTGTATCATATCTTTACTTGAATTTTGCTCTATGCTTAGTTTCTCCTTGTCGATGTTCTACTGATGATTTTTCCATATGAAGCAGATAAGCGAACAGTATCACCACACCGCTTTCCCCTTTTGCGTTCTGGTTCTATCTCAAGTAGGCCAACTACTCCGAATGCTAGAAGGCCTATGACCCCAAGTGCAAATAGACCAACCACTCCAAATGCTTCTGATGCAAAACCACGGGTGAGCACAGAAACAGTTTAAGTTATTATACTATTAAGTTCAATGAGAAATGCAAGTTAATCTGGCAATAAATTATTGTTGTGCCCCTTTTTGAAGTTAACAGAAATGCATCATCATTTCTTGGTTTCATTTTTTTATTTTAAAACGTCCAAACTAAGCTTAAAATTTTCATTTTATTCTGCAGTACCCTTCAGAGCCTCGAAAATCATATTCAATGCGCATGCCTGCTGAAAGGGAAAACTCAAAAGAGATTGAACAATACCCCAGCAAAAGCAAACGTCTTCTCAAGGCATTACTTAGTAGGCGCAAATCAAAGAAAGATGACATGCTATACACTTACCTGGATGAATACTGATGAAATACATATGACTTGCATAAAGAAAAAGGCACGCAATCAGGGAAAGACAGAGGTCAAGGAAACAGGAAGGACAGTGAGCTTGCACTTTCTGTTTTCCCCTTGTTTGATTTTTTTTCCTTTTCCCATTAATAGCATAATTTTTATGCGTTAATAGCCAAGATAAATTGATATCATCTGTTATTATTATTTTTCAGTCATCAGGTACTGGTACTTCTCCATGCAATTTTTTATTATTCCTACCTCTATATATCTTGTAAGGTTACTTGCACAAAATGTTGATGATATATCACTTCTTATGAAATGGTTATAGATCTCAGCTTCGCCTTTTGTTTTCACGTAAAGCTTGTTCTCCCCAGACAGCAAAATCCTGATCTAAACCGGCATGCACTTCTCTGATCAATTAATTCTTCTGTGTCTCAGCCGATATAGGTTAAGATACATGTTGATATACATGCATTTGTCAGAAAATTGGGTACTAGTTATATGGTTACATTTTAAGCTAGTTATATTTTCGATTTGATTTTACTCAAATGTGAGCGCAGACTTTCACACAAATATTGGGGGGTAGATTGATTCTATTTAGTTTCAGATATCCAGATTGTGTTATAACACAGTTATGACAATTCTAGATTTAAAAATGTTAGGGTTTAGTAACTTACATATAGAACATGTTTCAAGTTTATGTCAAATGTTTTAATTTCGTGTTACACTTTCAAATTACGATTTGAAATTTTTGTCAGAATTTATGAAGCACGTTTTAGTTTTTTTGGTTACAAGTGTCAAATGTTGTGTTTGGTGTCACTTTGGTATGTATCTAATGAATTCACCAAAGCTTCAAGTAAGGCCATCAGAGTTATTTTGCAAAAATGGAACCGCAACCTCTTGAAAATAGAGAATGCATAAGATGAAATTGCAATTTAATAGAGAATGCATAAGATGAAATTGCAATTTCCATTAAGGGGAAAAGTTTTGTTGCTCTTTTTGTAGCTGTGGTTTGATAAAATTACAAGCAGACCTTAATTTTGAAATTCATGAAATCTCTTATGAAAATCTGAAAATCATCAGACACTTCTGCAAGTCTAAAATTTTATAAAAATCCAACATAAGGGCTTCCTTACAGAGATTTTATCAACATACTCTTAAATCGAGTTGAAACTTAAAAAGGAAAATTTACTCTATATACTTGCAATTGTTCATTGCTGACTAAAAGCTTAACAACGAATGTCCAGAGTTCTAAACTCTTCTTTTTTAGTTAAATAATCCAATATAAATCAAATATCAGCAGACTTTTAACCCCATATATTCTTGTACAGAACCCACAATTTAAAATTGGAATTGCATATCGCTGAAGATATGAAAGTTCAATATACTGCTACAAGTTTTTACCGTCTCTCATACATAAATTAAGAACTTGACTTGGCTTTCCAGTGATTCATTGTTAACATTGTAAAAAAATAAATAAATAACACTACAAACATCATGTTACAGAAAATGTCCATTGGATCGATTATCCATCAATAATTCCCTGGCTACCAATTGCCAATTTAAATTACAGCTCGATCAACTGATAAACAAGCATAAACTGTTATCCAAATATAATTTAATGTTACAATTCCATTCCTTGACCAAACTGTTCGATAGTTTTTGTTGCGAGTGTAAGTACATCCACAAAAGATGAGAATGATGCTCGAAGAAACCTGGCCTCAACTGCCTCAAAGTGCCTATATCAGACGAGAAAATAACAAAATGTTGAAATTCCTAAACTGAAGGTTCAGGCAAAGTTGATATACTAAACAAAATGGTTCTCCGAGGACTTTTCTATAATAAAACATAAAAAATTTGACAGGATATTCGGAAAAGAATCATTTACTGAACTGCCCAAAATTTTCTTTTTGGAATGAATAACGTTGCATGGGATAATCCTCCAATTGAATAATATAGAACAAGAATATAAAAATAACTTTTTTAACGAGTACTCCAACCAAAATTGCCAAGAAAAGAAGCTCACACTGAGAGCTTCCCGTTAAAAACTGACATCTGCCTTTTTACTTTGTCTGGTTGCAACTGCATTTGCAAAAGGAATCGAATGTGAATTTAGTTGAATAATGATTACAATTAATAAAGCAAGAGCAGGTCTGGGCAACATGCACATCACCTCTTTATCAACGGCTAAAGCTGCATAGACAATTGAAGCATTCTCCTCTGACTCAAAATCTACTTCAAAATCACTGTATATGAAAAACAAGCAAACATTTCTAACCCAGTTCTTCTAAAACTAATTCTCAAAGGTGGATAATGAGTTTGCAAATCCTAGGAAAGAGAAAAAGAAATACATATTAAAATAACAAATGAAGCTCAGATGCTCTCATATTCCTCGGCTACAAAATCCTGGAAGTTAAAAACAGTTTGCCCATTCGAGTTCTGATATTAAAGTCTTCCTTCATGCCACTTTATTCCTTAAAACTTTCAGAACTATCCCAACCTTTTGATGATATTACGAATGACTTCATACATGTTGAGTATGGCAATATGGGGAAATAAATGAAACAAGGAAATCATTATGAACACCAAGAATTTAATCGATTCAACTACTAACCTACGTCTACAGACTAAAAAATATAACCATGGAGAAAATAGGATATTACAAGAATATCATTGGCTTACACTCTCATTCTTTTCCCATAGCCCCTTGTTTTTAATTTTTTTTAACTAAAGTCTAAGATATATGCTTATAAACTTTTAGAAAATTAAAACTCAAAGAGTGAGTAGTTGGTGCGCTTTGAACAAATAGCTAACGACCTTATTTATAGATTGTTGGTGGCATTTGATTTAATTCTGAAAGGTCTTGCCACTATTTCGTCCAATCACAAGCCATTGTTTTCACCAACTCTCCCACTATTCAACTTCCCCATGCAATTTGTTTTTTCTTCATATCATTGTCATTCATTACATTAAACCTCTTTAACTAATCTAAAACCATCCATTAGAAATCTCCAACTTGACTAAGATTTTTCATAATGTCTCTTTCATACCTCATATTTGGCATGTTTAACAAAATCCAGGCAATACCTAAAATTGTTTGCAAGAATTGAGTTGCTTTGTATCTTCAATCTTGAGATCAGAAGTCAAGAGTGAATTTATTAACTCAAATCAGAGTTTTCTTTTTTCTTTTTTCAATGAATTTTCCTTCCTGTATTTAAGGAGTACACAATCATCTCTTCAAATACAGTATGTTGAAAAGTGATTTCATCATGTACAAGCTTTCTAGCTTCAAGCACAACCCAGCAGTAGTATATTCTATAGAAACTTCTTGCACAACAAAATTGCACTGCGTGCTTTTCCATAATTTCATCTTTTTCACTATCTAAAATAGATCCTGAAATTGCATCTTTACCCTTCAATGCTTTGCCGAACCCTATTGCACTAATAGGGCCCCAGATTTTTACTGGTTGTAAACTAAAATCCTTTTTTCTCCATTGAATTTTGATGTTTCCATACCTCTATTTCACAACCTTGAAGAGTTATATGGGTGTCTGAATGTATTCAAAAGTACACCAGGTAAGTTCCCATGAAATTCCATTTCATGAATTATCTGAACTTAACTAGTGTGCATAAGAGATAAGAGGCATTAAAGAAAGCAACGGAAGAGAAATTGTGAGAAATCTAAGCCAAGTGTCATGGACTTTCTCGAACCCATGCGCCTTAGACACTTTTGAGTGCTAAGCAACTTAAAAACTAACACACAAAGAAAAAGAAGATGTATAAAGAAAATAATTGAGAGAATGCTCTTTATATTAGAACTCAAGAGATTTACGAGCTAGGAGATGGTTTACTCCAAATGAGAGCTCACTTATTTATAACAAAAGTTATGTACAATAGACGGCTAAAATTGAAAACATATAACGGTCTACAATTAAAGCCACCTACCACAAATAATATTTTTTGAAATATTCTTATTCTAGATTACTTTACCCCTTACCACATTAAAAGTGGGCTTGGCCCATATGTACAACAAACTTAATTGGGCCTTTTAGATAATTTGATTCATATAGTACTCCAATGGCCTAAGTAGCCTCTTAGGGATTTTGGCGTGTACCAATTGTTCAATGAATTGCCTGAAAACATTTAGGGCGTGACATTCTCCCACACCAAATTCACGTGACACCCTCGTCGCATCTTTGCTAGAACTTGCACACCTTGTCTTCAAACTACCATAATGCATTTTCGGGTTCCTAGCTTTCTTCACTATCAGGCAACCCTTTTCACTTGATGAAATACTCATGACTCGAAGGATAGTTCTTCTTCCATATTGTCTTTACATCAAGGATAAGTTCTGTCTCTTTCTCATAAGATGTGAAAACCGCCAAAGATTCCGGGGATTGTAGCCCATGCTCCGTGTCTTCTGCATCTCCATGATATGGCTTCAAAAAGTTTGCGTGAAACACTGGATGTAGCCTTAGTCTCGAAGGTAACTCCACCTTGTACGAGACTTTTCCAACTCTCTTGGCAATAAGAAATAGCCCCTCATCTTTTCGAACAAGGCCTTTGTGAAGTGGACGGGTAGACTTGTGCTGCATCGGAAGTATCTTTACCCTCACCAAGTCTCCCACATTGAACTTGACATGCCTTCGCTTGTCATCAGCCAATTTCTTTATCCGCCTTGTTGCCTTGTCGAGATACACCTGCGCCATGTTTGACTGCTCATGCCAGGTGTCAAGCCCCAAATGTTCTCAAGCAATTTATCGAACAATTGATACGTGCCAAGATCCTTAAGAGGCTACTTGAGTCATTAGAGAATTACATGGACCAAATCATTTAGAAGGCCTAATTGAGTTTATTGTACATATAAGCCAAGCCCACTTTTAATGTGTTGGGTGGTAGAGTAATCTAAAATAAGAATATTTCAAGGAGTATTACTTGTAATAAATGGCTTTAATTGTAGACCATTAGATGTTTTCAATTTTAACCGTTTATTGTACATAACTTTTGCTATAAATAGGTGAGTTCTCATTTGGAGCAAACCACCTCTGAGCTTGAAAATTTCTTGAGTCTAATACTGAGAGAATTCTCTCAATTATCTTCTTTGTGCATCTTCTTCATCTCTTTCTTTGTGTGTTGGTGGTATCACGAGTTCAAGAAAGTCTGTGATAGATGGTATCAAAGCAGGTTCAAAGAAGATGATGAAAGATGTTACTGGATTATCCATTGTGACTAAGGAGAGGGGAAGAGACCCTAAAGCTAAGAGGCATGAAAGCGTTCCTCGTAACAAGTCTGTGGATCCAAACCATGATTTGGGGAACATGGTGAAGCAACTTGGTAGAGCTGTTAGCAAGGCAACGGACCGCCTTGGGGAGTTAGAGGAGCAAGTCGAGAAGCTCGAGGTTGGCCTCGATACTTAAAGGGATAAGCTGCGCTCCCTCATCAAATAGCTCCATTGACACGTATGCCAACAAGCAACTTGATTGGATCAAGGCTTTCCAAGAGAAAGTCTATTCCACCATTGACAAGGTTTGAGACTATCAAAGAGGATGTGACATTGTACAAGCGTGCAATCGCTAATAGGGTTACTACCGCTCAAGTTACGATAGCCGAGCTAAGGGTTGAAGCTCTTAAATCAAAGGAGTTTAGCGGCAAACGGAATGCCAAAGAGCTTGACAACTTCTTTTGGCAAATGAAAAGGTACTTCGAGGCCACGGGCGTGCAGGATGAACAAAATGTAAGCACTGCGACTGTGTACCTTTCCGATCATGCAATTCTATAGTGGCATAGGAAAAGCGAGGAGATTTGCAAAGGTACTTGCACCATCAACACATGGGAGGAATTACAGCAGGAGTTAAAGCGCTAATTCTACCCAAAAACTGTGGCGTACGATGCTTGTAAAAGGTTGAAGGAGTTGAAACAAACAAAGTGTCCATTAGTATGTAGAGTACTCGATGTTGATGCTACAAATCCCCAACATGAACAAATGAAGACTTATTATTCAACTTCCTAGACGAGTTACAAACATGGGCATCCAATGAGTTGAAGCAGGCGGAGTGCAGAATCTATCCAACGCTATTACAATGGCGGAAACGCTTATGGACTACTGCAAGGGAGAAACAGGTAAGTCTAAGCATCCTAAACCCAATCATGGCAAAGGTAGGGGAGCCAAGTGTTGAATTTTGTGCTTACGTATCATCACTTTTATGTATGAATCTTTGTTTAATATTTATACTAACATTATCATTTCATTAAATTACTAATTATATTTAATATATAGTAAGATGATTGTAACGTTTCAAACATTATATGATCCGAAAGATTTTAGATCTAATCTAAAAAAGTTTGAATCAATGCTAAAAATTAACAACGCTGAGAGTTATAAATGTTAAGAGATATCACTAATAAGAGTTAGTATATTATAAGAATCAACGAAATTTAAGGAGTTAGAGCCTTGTCTGAAATAAGATAAGGACTTAAGAATATATTAGTAATGACGTAATTGCAAAGAGTGCTAGAAAAAGTTATTATGCAAATAGGTTCTCAAATACTATATTTATAATCTATCTTCACTGATACAGGTCTGTCAGTGAAGACCTTATTATATATAGATCAGTGTATGTTTATATCTGGATGGTCCAGATTGTTAGTCATAGCAGACCATGAGTTTAATGGAAGCTCATAGAGATACAGGTATTCAGTAAGAACTCGGTACTGAACAAACTCACAAAGACCTCTAATTGACATTCCTTAAAGTCATCATTTGAGGGTCTACTCAAGTTGAGTAGTAATCGTAATCTTTTAACCTGAGCGTCATAGTGGGCTTGTGAGTATACTTTGATTTCACACATATCAGAAACCTTTCATGATCTAACCGTTGAATGTCGCTGGGTATGGTTCGATGCTCATGGAGTCTGGTGTGTATAGATATGGGATCTATTGACTCCTTTGGGTAAGTAATATATCCTGATGCTCCAAAATTATGTTTAAAAAAGTCTTATAGCCATAAGCAGTAATACTTAGAAAAAAAGTTTTACCCTAGGAATAAATAATATCGCAAAAGTGTTTGTAAATATTATTTATTAAAATACGAATTCAGAGATAAATTTACAGTCGAGCATATGGAGATTTAACGGTGTTGATCTGTCTTCGCTTTTTCAGGATATAAATGATGGAAGGATTAGACAAATACATTATAACCTAAACTTGTATGGTCTAACGCGCTGCTTTGTAATATTCGTAACGTGTGTGTGTGGGGTATCGTTCACGAATGTATGGAGGAGTTCCATATAACAAACCTGACGTGAACCTAGAGAGTCTCACAATATGAAGTGTACTCGTGTCGGTCTTAAAAATTTCAGCAAATCAAAAAATTATTTCAGGATCTCTTAGAATGTAAACTTGTCAAAACTTAAGTATTAAGTATATCACTTAATGTGGTAACAAAAGTTGTTGACCAATAATATCATGACAAGTTGTAAAAATAAGCCAACCATTGTCTTAATATTATTTAATAAATAAATATCTAATTAATGTTATGCTCTGATACTACTTGTTAACGTGTTTTAAAGTGCATGCATGTAATTGTGTAAATGTTAAAAAATAACTAAATACATGTATATGTTGAATATATGTTTAATTCTGCTGCAAATCGTTAATATGATACATGAATTTTGTTTTTTTTTTTTCCAACATATATACAATCACATGTATACACCATAAAATACGTTAACACCAAAAAATCTCCCTCTCCGTGGAACAAGGATGAGAGAGGCAAATCACCCACAAGAAAAGAGTAGAAACGTGATGGCAAGAACAAGTCAAAGTCGAGTTGCTTCCTTTGGGACGGGGATCATTGGGTAAAGGACTGTCCAAAGAAGAAAGCTTTCAACGCCATGTTTGAAACACAAGAGGCGAGTATGCAGAGTCAAATAGGATGTTTGCAATTGCTTAATACCCCTAAAGCCAAGAGGGCTCCTAGCGCGCCAACAGGGACGACGTTCATATATGTGGAAGCCCACATAAATGGTAAGAAAACTCGAGTGCTAGTTGATATTGAAGCTACAAAGAACTTCATCAAGCGTGCGAAAGCGGAGCACTTGGATCTTAAGGTGGAGAGAGGGGTTGGTTATCTCAAGACCGTCAACACCGAAGCCAAACCACTAGATGGGTCATTCGAGAAGTCCATACATGTCTACCGTTGGCAAGATACTTTTTGGTGGCATCTTTAGATGATTTTGATGCTGTTCTTGGTATAGATTTCTTGCGACAGTTTGATGTGGTACCACTTCCACGACACAATTATGTGTGCAATTTTGGAGAGAGGATCATGTATGATCCAACGGTAGACAAGCCCGATAGTGGGCAATCCGCACTATATGCCAACAACACCGTTCTTTCCCCTATGCAAGTGAAGAAAAGAGCCAAACGGGAAGAAGAAATGTATCTTGCCACAATATGGGAGGCAGATGATAAGGCAAAAACATATGAAGATGATCTACTAAAGGAGATCGCGAGAGTGCTTGAGGAGCACAAAGATGTCATGCCAGTAGAACTTCCGCAAAAGCTACCACCAAGACGGGCGATTGATCATGTGATTGAGTTGGAGCCGAAACCTAAGCCTCCAGCCAAAACACCCTACGGATGTCTCCACCAAAGCTAGCGGAGTTGCGGAGGCAACTTAAGGAGTTGTTGGATGCAGGGTTCATCTGACCATCCAAGGCACCATATGGTGCACCGGTACTTTTTTAGCGCAAGCATGACAGTTCACTGCAACTATACAGACTACTGGGCGTTGAACAAGGTCACCGTCAAGAATAGGCATCCCATTCCTTTAATTGCAGATTTGTTTGATCAATTGGGGCAGACAAAATACTTCTCAAAGCTGGACATGAGATCAGATTATCATCAAGTGCGGATAGCCGAAGGTGACAAGCCAAAGACTATATGTGTGACGCGTTATGGTGCATTGGAGTTTCTTGTCATGCCATTTGGTCTCACCAATGCACCAGTCACGTTTTGCACATTGATGAACAACATACTCCAACCCTTCCTCGATAAATTCGTCGTCGTATACTTAGACGACATTGTAATCTATAGCAACATTCTCAAGGAGCATGCGGAACATTTGCGAACTGTTTTGAGAGTGCTATGAGAGATGGAGCTTGATGTAAAGAGGGAAAAGTGCTCTTTTACCAAGCCGGAGGTAGACTTTTTAGGCCACAAAATCAAAGACAGCAAGTTGTTAATGGATAGGGCGAAGATTCGAACCAGTCACGTTTTGCACATTGATGAACAACATACTCCAACCCTTCCTCGATAAATTCGTCGTCGTATACTTAGACGACATTGTAATCTATAGCAACATTCTCAAGGAGCATGCGGAACATTTGCGAACTGTTTTGAGAGTGCTATGAGAGATGGAGCTTGATGTAAAGAGGGAAAAGTGCTCTTTTACCAAGCCGGAGGTAGACTTTTTAGGCCACAAAATCAAAGACAGCAAGTTGTTAATGGATAGGGCGAAGATTCGCTATAATAGATTGGGAGGCGCCCATGAAAGTCGTTGAGTTGCGGCCTTTTTCTCGGGTTAGTCAATTATTACTGGAGATTCATCAAAAGTTATTCCACCATTGTTGCACCCCTTACCGACTTACTGAAGAAAACCAAAGGTTGGGAGTGGACTGAGGAGTGTCAGCGGACTTTTGATCAGTCGAAGAAGGCGGTGATCGAGGAATTGGTTCTTGCATTAGTGAACCATTTGCTACCATATGAGGTACACACCGATGCATCTAACTTTGCCATTTGAGGTGTTTTGATGCAGCAAGGCCATCGATCACATTTAAGAGCCGGAAGCTCAACGAGACAAAAAGGCGTTATACAGTGCAAAAAAAGGAGATGACAACAGTCATTCATTGTCTGCACATTTAGCGACATTATTTGCTTGAGGCAAAGTTCATGGTAATGATAGACAATGTGGCAACAAGCTACTTTCAAGAGTCAAAAGAAGGTCAGTCTAAAGCAAGCTCGGTGGAAAGACTTCTTAGCAGAGTTTGGTTATGAGCTTAAGTACAAACTGTGTAAGGTGAACATGGCGATGGATGCCTTAAGCCGAAAGGTCGAGTTAGCAACTATATGCAAGCTGGAAGGTAAATTACTCAGCCTATTTTGAGAGGATATGAAGTATGATCCATTAGCTAAGCAACTCACCGCTCAAGCGCATGAGAGAAAAACACAACAATTTTAGATAAAAGATGAGCTTCTTTACACCAAGGACCGTCAGGTGTATATGCCAAGTGGGGAAACTTGCGGAGGAACTTAATTAAGGAATGTCACGACACCAAATGGGCATGACACTCAGGACAAAGGCGTACACGTGCTCTATTAGAGACGGTGTACTATTGGCCATACATACAGGAAGAGATAGAACAGTTCATGAAGACTTATCTACTATGCTAACAAGACAAGGACGAGCAGCGGAGTCCTGCAAGCTTCCTTGATCCATTGCCCATATCAAATAGACCTTAGGAAAGCATCTCTATGGACTTCGTTGTAAGTTTACCAAGATCCGAGGGATGTAGGACTATCATTGTGGCGGTAGATCGATTCTCAAAATATGCTACTTTCATACGACACCTAAGGAGTGTAGGGTTGAAGAGATCGTAAGGCTTTCCTTCAAGCATGTGGTCAAGTATTAGAGAGTGCCGAGGGTGATAGTAAGTGATCATGACACAAGGTTCATGAGGAGGTTTGGACGAGATTGTTCAACCTCATGGGATCGAAGCTTTACTTTTCCACTAGTTTTCACCCATAAACGGATGGGCAAACTGAACGGGTGAATGCATTTTTGGAGTTTATTTACAGCACTTTATGAGTGCAAATCAGCAAGATTGGGCTAAACTACTCGACATTGCTCAATTCTCGTATAACTTGCAACAAAGTGAGTCGACAAATTGAAGCCCATTCAAGTTAGCTACTGGCCAGAAACCTCTTACACCACATGTGCTCGTATCTAGCGATACGGGGATGAGTCCCGTAACGTATAAAGCCGCAAAGTCCTGTGTCATGGACTTTCTTGAACCCGTGTAGCCTTAGACACTTTTGAGTGCTAAGCAGCCTAAAAACCAACACACAAAGAAAGAGATGAAGAAGATGCACAAAAAATATAATTGAGAGAATGATCTCTATTTTAGAATCAAAAGATTTATAATCTAAGAGGTGGTTTGCTCCAAATGAAAGCTCACCTATTTATAACAAAAGCTATGTCAATGGACGACAAAGATTGAAAACATCCAATAGTCTACAATTAAAGCCACCTACCACAAGTAATATTCCTTATAATATTCTTACTCATCCTTGTTCGATAAATTGCATGAGACCATTTGGGGCATGACACAAGGTAGAGATCTATAGTGGATGGCTTAGATCAATTTAAAAAGGTTTGGTACAATGAATGACTATAATATAGAGAAAAAATAAGTTGCATGGAGTAGTTGAAATGTTGATAAGAATCAATAGCCATAGTTTAAAGAAAATGCAATAAGAGATTTGGCGAAAATAGTGGCTTGTGAGTGGAAGAAAGAGTGACAAGACCTTTCAAAATAACAAAATAACATCCAACAAAATCTATATCTAAGGTCCTTGCCCATTTGTTCAAAACGCACCAAAAACCAAGGATTTTGAGTTGTTGGTGTTTGAACATTGGTATCAAAGCTTAGATTAGTGGTGTGGATGACGAACTTTTATAGTTATGTACATGCCTAGGGAAGTTCCACCAAAGTGCCAGATATCTTGACTAAAAATCAGACGTCATATGAATGGACCAAAGATATTAATGTTAGGATGCTCTTTAACAGAGATGTGGCATCAGTCAATGCCCTCACGACTATGTCAAACAGCATTTTCACAGTACCAATATCAATTACCTTACAAACCGTATTTTGTATGACTTTGCCTCCATCTATAGATTGCTAAGTAATAAACTAGTCTTTACGAGACACATGTAGACTGAACAACCAGAGTTGAGAACCCACTCATTGCTTGAGCTACTCATGGAGACAGAAAAAAAAATTTTGCATTTTCGTAGCCATCTGCTATAATGCATGTTCTGAGACAAATTATAACTAGATAAAACAAATTACTTTGCAAGCTCGGTAAAATGCCTAATCTGGAGCTTGACAAGACGAGCCACAATGCATTAGATAGAAATTACAGCAAATGCCCAAAAAAAAAAGATTGGGGAAGAATTATCTCACCTTCAAATTTCTTCTAAGTTACAGTACTAGAATTAATAAGAGATCTCCTTGGTCTAGTCTAGATTTACCTATCCAAAATTTCTAGAGCCAACCCTAAAAAGACCAACATTAGCTTCCCCCAACCCTCACACAAGCATGTGATATTATAATTGACATGATAACAATATCAAAACCTAGAAGCAATCTTTTTCCATTTTTTCCATATACCGCAACCCAATTGACCAACTCAGGTTCAGTCTAGAAAAAACATTAGAAAATTCACCCTAATCTTAGACCTTCAACAATGCATTAAAAGAACACATGCAAAGAATTTGCAGAAATTTTTATTAATTCTACCCTTAAAAAATCAAACTTTTATGACATATACAAACATAAACGAACAAAATGAATCAAACCCACATTAAATTATCATCCAAAGCCTAAAGTTTGTGTAAACAAACAGAAGCAAGAGTAGAATACAACATAAATCAAAAGCTATGATGGTTTAAAATTAAGAGAAATAAAAAGAGTCAGTGTAGAGAGGATTAGAACCAGCTAAATTCCCATTGGGATTCGTTAGAAGCTTCGACAGCAGCCATAAGTTCCCTCCTCGGAAGCCCAAATCAAAATTACACAACTAAAAAGAGAACAGCGTGTAGGGTTTAAGAGCGGCAAAAACGACGTCGTACTTTTGCTTAGACCGCCATTCAAAGGAGTGGCTGGACTTCAATTGGTATTGAAACAATGAAGAAAGGGAAATTTTCATTAAGAGCCGAAAATTTTATGTACTTTTTAATTTAACTCTAAAAGAAATTGTTAAACTTTTGTAGCCAAATAGTGAGTAAATGAACAAAAATACCCTTAACGAATTTAATTTCATAATATTTTTACTCAACCCATTTTACACTCGAAATTTTTTCGAACATTCTAACCAAAATTCAACCATTTTTCATCACAAAAAAATTCAAAACGACAATTAGCATGGAGGGCGGTTGCATTACTTTGAAGTTTGCAAGTTGAAGAAAAAATATGCAGGGAATTTAAATTTATAGTTATAAATTGCAAATTATGGATGTGAGAAAGTTAGGATTTGTGAAAAAAAAAATGATTTTTTTTAAAATGGGAATAGTGGTAGTGATTTTTTAGTGTACTTCAATGGAAAAACTGAAAAACAAATTGTATCAATAATAATTAAAAAATGGATTTTTTTTAATGGATATTTATGAATATTTATCAATAAAAATCGTGATTGTTTACTACGAGATTTGATATTTATGGATTTGTACCTCGTTTGGTACTCATAAATGTCACTATTTAATTCACATCACACGGTGCATTTGTTTGAGAGACTTATAAACATTATATATACATTTTCTAGTCATACATTTATTAAAAAAATAAACAAATTTCATCTAAATAATTTTAAATTGACATGATTTTATTTAAATAATACAAAAAATAAACAACAAATTCAAATAACAAGAAAGATATAATAATCTCACAATTGTTTTAAAAGATTGATATATTTTTGTTGAAATATTAAATTCCATTCTCTCTAAAGTATGTACTTTTTTTTAATTACAAAATGAAATTTTAAAATAAATAAAAAATCGTAAGGGTGAGATTGTATATATAAGAGAGGGGCATTTTGGTTTGTTAATAGGGGGTTTTTGTTACAAAAGTTAAAAAAGTGCATATTCGGTTAAATTAAAAAATTGACCAAATTTTTTTGCTATTTTCAAAAAAATTTCAAACAGAAACTAGTAAAGCTTTTTATTTATGTCCATGAGGTTCTGTGTAAGAAAATTTTTAATTAAGAAAAATAATATGGATTGTTTGCTTGTTAATTAAAAATATTCTGAATTTTTAATTTTTTTTTACATAAAGTATAAACTATACCCTCTCTATCCTTAGGAAAATGTTCCAAAATAGACCCTTATTTAATTAAAAAGCTATTTTAACCCTTTTTTATTTTTTATATGTTTATTAGTCAAATTTAAAATTTCATATGTTATTACTCTTGACATTTTTTCTAAACGTTCTTAACATTTTTTAAAAAAAAAATTTAAACAATCAACCGAAAAATAAATAAATCGGTAGTTCTTTTGGTGATATTGTGAAGATTGAAAGTTACAACGATGATTTGAGGATGAAATTTTTTTAAAAAAAGACCTAAAATTGGTAAGTTTTTCTATTTTTTTAATTTATGTAATATTTTAATTAGAAATATGTGAAAATGAGTAGATTTTTAGTTAAATAGGTTGAAAATATGTAAATGTGACTTAAATCAACCGAAAAATTTAAGAAAAATATGAAAAATCCAATGAAAATAATTGAAAAATGAAGAAGAATTGTGTATCCATTGCGCGTGACGCTAGGAACGTCTCGCATGGGATGCACGGGCATCTACGACTTACAACTCGTGCACGAGTTGCAAGCCAAAAAATATATGTGCAACTCGCGCACGTGCTGCACGTGCGCAGCACATAGTATATATGTGCGACTTGTAGCACATGCCACGAGTTACAATATTATATAATTTTTTAATTCAACTATTAATTAAAAATTCAAAATTAATATTTTATAAAATTCAAAATAAATAATTAAAATTTTAAAAATAATAATAATTATTATTTTTAAATTCAATAAAAACTAATAAAAGTGATTATAATAATTATTAATTTGTGGAAAAATAAATAGTAATATTTAAAATTTTAAAAATTGATAATAATTATTTAATATAATTTATTTATAATGCAGAAATATTATAATTATTAACAATTCCAAAACATAATTATCATTATTATTTGAAAATGGAAATAAGATTATTATAATTATTTAAATTTCAGGAATTATTATTTAACAATTCAAGAAAAATAATAATAAATATTTAAAATCCCCATAATAATTATTTTAAATTCCAAAAATAATCATAAATATTATTTGAAAATGCAATAAATAATAATTAATTTTTAAAATCCAAAATAATTTATTTTTATAAAACTTAAATTATGGAACAATAATAGTAATAATTAAATATATTAATATTATTTAAAATTTGAAAAATAATTTAAAATTCCAAAATAAAATTATTATTATTTACAATTAAAAAAATTATAATAATTATTTACAATTCTAAAAAAATTATAATAATTAGTTTTGGGATATAATAATAATTTAAAATTCTATAAAAAATAATCCTTTAAATTTCAAAAACAGTAATAATTATTAATATAATTATTTAAAATTTTGAAAAATAATTATTAGTATTTAAAATTTATAAAAAAGTAACAATAAATATTTTAATTCCCAAAACAATATTGACAATCATAATAAATTTATTTTTATTTTTATTATTTTATTATATGTTATAATATGATTATTCATTTTCAATTAAATTTTTATTAATTTTACAAGAAGAAATATGTCTAAAAAATACAAAATTACGAAAGAGAAATTTTGCTCTGTCAACAGCTGTGAGTTTGAAGGCGGTTACTACTATAAAAAATAAGTTGAATGAAAATTAATTTATGATGTTTAAGAAAATTTGTATAGGGCACTTTTTGGATTTATGACCTACCTTTTTTTGGGCATGTTGGTATATCAAGTTTTGTTACAACCTATACATACTTTTAAGTTACACGAGGAACTGTAATTCCTGATTGGTGGTAGGCGGATTGGTTCACTTGTAGGGAATTTGTACTAATTACGGGATTGCGGACAAGAGATTACTCGTTTACTCGAGATTTGAAAAGAAAATTACAGTGCCACCTGTAAGAGTAATACTGGCCAAATAGAAGATGTTTGACATATGGAGAATTTAGTCAATGATACAGTATGATGAACTTTGAGAACATCAATAATGAAGACGTGATTAAGCTTAATTTTGTGTATTTAATTCATAAATTGTTGTTACCGCGTGACACTTGAAGAAAGGTTCAATACTTTGTACTACGCATTGTGGATAATTTGGATGAGTTCAATAATTATCCATGAGAGAACATAGTGTGGTCCACCCTCTAACACTCACTTAGCACAATGTGCCTTGAAAAATTGAATAAAGTAAGAACTGACCATGTAAATAACAAAGAGAAATACAATGTGTTAGATTTTTTATTGGCTTTCCTAGTACGTAAGTTCGGGCTTATTATTGATTATGAATGTAGTTATATACTATTATCAAGTTTCATTTCTTATTCTTAACTAATTATTAGGTGTGAATATAGGGAAGCATTTGCACATCGAGTTGTTGACCACTTCCCTCGTATATTAAACTGGGTGAGTCAAAAAACTCCACAACTAACAGATATTGAAGAAATATTTTTGAACCATGAGCATGTATATTTTGTTTCACTTTATTTCATTATCTATATAATTTTTTAATTATTAACAATATAGATTTCAATTGTGATACATAAATTTTTAACTTTTGATTTTGAAGGCTGTTGTGGTACATCATAGGCTAGTACTAATAGAGTATGAATCACAGCAAGATGTTGTCTAGAGGCTTTTTAACTTGGGGATCCCATTGGGGACTTGTGCTGGGGACCTGCCATATACGGGTTATGTACAACCCTCAATCTGCTTTATTCCATCTAGTTACCTCCGCATAGATGAGGATGTGGATATAAACCTGGACGAAGTCACAAAAGTGCCTAGAGCAACAATAAACTCTTAACAATTTAACTTAATGTAATTTCTTAGCAACCATAAAAGTAATCACTGAACTTATTTTATAACAAAATATGATTATCTTTCCATAACCTGAACATACTATCATAAGTTTAATGGCGTAGTACAAAGGATTAATGAGCTACAAAAGCAGTTACAAGCAGTTAAGATTGAGTTGCTGCAATGAATGGACGATGATTGAAAGTTTATATTACAAAGAGTGGATGGGGTTCGGGACGATATCATGAATGAGATTAAAATGATGATGCAATACTTTTAATCAACATCATTTCAATCGACCTCGTATGAAACTATGGTAAGGCAATACACATAAAGATTCAAATTTATAAGTTAATTGACTTGCAAATTTTAACTGTTGCATTTTTTTTTTGTTTCAGAATCAATATGATATGACTAAAGATGTGCATACTCCAGGCTCAGGCTCTAATCAACAGCAATATTGTTACGCATTCCAGCCTAACTCTCTCGATAGTATTCAAATTATACCACTTGATGTAGCTTAAGGCATGAGTAGGTTTGGGTGACAATACAAGCCCACATCGATTTTGAACACACCATTTAAAAACTCCCCTACCTAAACGAGACAATAATAAGAGGGAACTTGAAGATGAAGCCCAGCCTAATACAAATGTGAAGGATGAAGAGGTTAATCCAACGCAAGACATAGACTCGACTGTCCATGCACAATTTGATGCTTAGCTCAAGACTCCTAATGTTCTTGCATGTTTACCAGGGATTGATGCTGACCTAAAGTTCTTTATGCAGATTGTAAGTACATTAGTAATTAATTATATTGTTATTTATTATTTGAGACATGTAACCAAATCATTTTGCAGTATATCAACGAGTATTTAAACTTCATTCATCAGTGTCAGTGTAGCAATAAAGAGGCATTGCCCCAACGCTGTATGGTTATGGACACGTACTTCTTTGTAAGTTTATTTATTTCTCTTTACGTTGCACTTCCAACCTTAACCATTATTTATATTTTCGTGTTCCTATAAATGTAGGAGTCATGTAAATTCATAGATGAAATATCCGATTGTTTATTTGTGAACGTTACTTGGAACTCTTCATTTCTTGCATATGGATGGGGACAAAGACAAGGCCTACAGATAGTAAACCATTGATGTGTCTTGACAAGGTAATATTTACAAAATATTAAATATAATCATTTTTTTTCTAAATATTACCTTGTACTAACATAACAATATTCTTTTATATGTAGATTTACATCCCAATTAATTACAAACAACAACATTGGGTTGCGATGAAGGTTGACTCAGTACAAAGGAATGTGACAATATATGATTCTAATATAAAAGGATATGTTGAATGGGTGTTGGAAGCGCACATAGCATCTTTGTGATATTACTCCTATATTATTTGGAAGCATGTAGAATCTTTAATTCTAGACCTGATTTAAAAGGTGATGATCTGTCATTCTTTGATGTAGTTACAGTAAGGGAGGGTGTGTCACAACAAAGATTCGGGAGTAAAGATTGCGGGGTCTATACATGTATGTTTATTGAGTTTTTAATACTAGGTATGCTCTTAAAATTTGGACCCAATCATGGCCTATTTTTTAGAGAAAAAATAGCTATATCTTTGTAGACAAATGCACGTAAATAAGAAGTATAATTTATTTTTGTATCATTTATATTGTGTATTAACTTATTTTTATATATATTTATATAGCAAATTCCATCACATTAAAATTAATCTTCCACAATTAAAAACTAACAATAAGCACATATAATATACATGTCAAATATCAAAATCACATATAAGATTCAAATTTAACTTGCAGGATTTTAACACATTGCATGATTATGTTTATGTTGCTTATATTGACTGCACACATTCTTTGTCGGTTTCTCTCCTTACGATGGAATCCGTATGGTTCCTATGCCTCCTTGATTGTTGACATGCGGTGGGAGGTTGAATGTCGGTATCTTTCAACTCATCAAGAATAATCCAATCTGACTTATGGCCAACCGAATTTATTTATTCACTATATGCACACAATAAGCTCTCTCACGTGTAATAGGTTGAACACAAACTTTGATAATTTAATTTACTTTGCCTACATACTGCAAGAGCATAAGCACATGGTAGCTGGCAAAACTCAAACTTTTGAAACTACATGACTTCTGGACAATGTCCACTATTTAATTTTAAAGTCCATCATTGACAACAAATCGTGCATTATCTACAGGATGAACTGTCATGTGACTAGACTTATTATTATGTTTCAAAACCTTATTGTGCGCCTAGCTCGTCGGGCTGGATGTCATAACTTTTGTTGCCTCCCTCCGCTAACAAAACCAGTTCTACATTAACTCTTGAATCCACTCAACCAAGGTGGTCACATTAAGTTTATATGCATCTTTTGCAACTGCATTTATACTATCTATAATATTAGTAGTCATGATGTCATATCTTCTAAGAGCTCTCATTGATCTCACCCATTTTAGAAAATCAACGTTCTCCAAGCACTTTACAGCCATGAGTTTCATCTTTCACATTTTATTCTTTAGCTCTTGAAAGTCCGCGATGTGATATGCTTTTGTAGCAATCAAATTTTCTTTCAAGTGGTAAATACAGATCCCATAATAAGCATTGGAAAACACCAATTGAATAGCCTTCTCAATACTCAGGTGTCGATTGAATACGAAAATAAGATCATCACCAACAACACCACGGAGTTTGGCCATAAACTATGTCCAAGAAGAATCATTCTCTAAATTAACAATCCCCCATGCTAAGGGAAATATTTGATTGTTTCCATTTTTGCATACAACAACAAAGATTGTTCCTAGATATAAACCTTTTAAAAATGCTTCATTGACTGTAATAACTAGCCTAATGGATGACTGAATTCCCTTGATGTATAGACCTAATGTTAGAAAAAAATAAATATTTAAAGTGATTGCAGTCATCAACTACTATATGAGTAACAGTACCGAGGTTTTGTTGTTCTAACACATAGCAATATACTAGGAGTAATCTGAACAAAACCTATGGAGAGCCAGTTATCAACCTGTATGCGTGCTCCTTAGATCGCTGAGCAATGTGATATGTTATCTGAACTCTAAACTCTTCCCGTATGTCAGCTTGGATCTCATTGGGTCTGTAAACTCTATTGTTTGATGCAAACTTATTTTTAATAGAATTGCTAATAATCCGACTCTTAACTTATCGGTGACTATCACGCAACCGATATAGCTCATATGTGTGAACCTTATCAATCTTACGCACAATAAAATGTTGCCTCGCCTTCATTGACACTGTATGTACTCACCATTTACATCTCTCATCATCGTATTTTGCCTCAAATCGATCTTTAGTAGACCTTAACACTTTAAAACTCCAATTTTCCTTTAATGCCAGCATGCTAATAGCCTCATGAAGTTCATGTTTACTATCATACAACTTTCTAACAAACACAGTCTCAATTTTAAAACTAAATACTTATTTGATACTATAAAATTCGATGGTGGTATTGGAGGAAGAAAATGAAAATGGTTTTCTGCTTCATCTTCATTTCCTTTTCTAGTTGAAGTATATGCCTGTGAATTCTTATTAAGGGAGGTATTAAAAACACAACAATACTCGCTATTCTGAACCTAATTCGGTCTTTCATCTTCCTTCACATTATCGACAATTTTAATACCATCGACGTCATTCTCTATTTCACTATCGAAGTGATTATATATTGGGTCTTCATTAAATATATGCAAGAAATAATCATATAGTCACTGATGGTATTTGTGGGATGTATAAAAGTTAGCATTGTTGGAGCTATGCAATCTATTACTAGCATTGTTGAAGCTGTGCAAGGTGGTTAATTCTGAATGGACATCTGTGGATTTTCTTCACATATAGGAGCTTTAGGTTCTAATGTTACATATATAGGACATAACGATCTTCCATTGATTCTCATAAAGAACAGAACATTGTTGTCATCTCTAATCTCAATTGGTCTTAACTTATACATATGTGTATCTATAAAAAATTTCATTGACACTCTATGCGCCACATTATCAACTCTTAGTGCAAAACACACCTTACTTAATAGCTCTTCATAATTGACATTTTTTAGAACCACAATACCTAAGTTACCAAATTCAGTATACCTCTCTTCTCCATCACTAAAGCTCTCTCATCTTCCTACGAAAAGTATATAGATTGACTCATATTTCATATCAACTATAAAAAAAGAAAATTTGTTAAAATAATATTTAATTGATAAATATTTTTTAAATTCTGTAAATTCCCGAGGCACGGGTGATAGGGCATAATTGTATAAAATATTTTACTCTTTTTAACTTGATGTTTGTTCAATTTATCCTAATGATTTGGCTATTTATACATATTAATATTATTTATAGGTTTAAGCACTATCGAAGTAAAAATATCGAAAACCGGATGCAAATGGAGTTATTTGAGATGAAAATCTGAGAGGAGACTAAAATATAAAAAATGTAAACAATGCCACTGACACAGTACCTAGTTACTATTCATCCACTACAGTGAAGCGTTGGGGCATTCGATGGAGCGCTATAACCAGTGACTACAAAACACCACAATGCTGCGCCATTGAATTCGAATGCCACGACATTGGATTCTAGGCACTTTTTAAGGGCATTTGTGTCATCTTTTTGAAACCCTAAACCTATATAAACACTCATTATTGAGCCAAGGAGAAGTTGGGCAGCAAGAGGCACAAAATTTGCAAAGGGAGAGAAGGCTTAAACTCAAATTTGAAGAGAATAATGATGTCTCCAAGGTTTCTTGAGCATCATTGAAGACATTTGGAGGATTGAAACCTTGGAGACATCCCAAATTCAATTTTCTCTATCTTTTCTTTATTTTTTTTCTCTTTTGTTTAAATTTTCAATTATGAATATTGCTTAAATAAGTTGTATCTATGAATTTCTAGATAATTTTAGTTATGGTTGGATTTTTAAGTGATTAAACTTGATTCTAAGGTTTGATGTAGTTTTTTTTATATTATGTTTGGATGATTTAGTATATTTTCATGTAATCCATTTATATTTCTCTATGCTTAATGCTTCCAATTGATTGAAAAATAAATTGGTTGTTGTGAATTTATGGATTAATGATTGGAAGAGATTGAACAATTTTTTGGATTTAGGAGAAACATAACCTTATGTTGTTATTGAGTTAGAAGACCAATAACACTTAAGTAATCACCATAGTTTTTTTAAGGATTGCATGTGGTGCACTCCAAGTGTTTGATAAAATGTGTGAGAACATTTTGGGTGTGTCATTATACCTAGGATTTCATTTAATGCTCGGAAGAGGTAATGAAATTAATCATTGAGTAATCAATTTAAGGATTGCGTAATGCATGTCTATGTAAACAAGTTAGATAGGGATATCAACTTGAATATGTATGCATAGTATCTCATTTGGCACTCGGAAAGAGGAAATGAGATTAGTCTTAAGCCATTGATTAATGAATTGAACGAATTTGCTAAATAAGAAGATTATAGAAAGAATAGAATGAAATCAATACTGTACGATCTCGTTTGTATAGAATTCACCATATCGCAAAATTGTCATTTTGTTGTTAGATTATATGTTCTAGGCCTTATTAGAACTCTATTGAATAATATGTGTTGATGTTATGTGATTAATGGCTATCTTGTGTTATTCATTTATGCTTTTTATATGCTTCATGCTTCTAATTGCGTTGAGAAATGTATTGGATGATTTAAACATTTAGGTTATGTGCTTGAAAAAGTTTAATCCATATGTTGGTTGTAAAAAGCATAACTTTGAGTTTGTTGAGTTAGGAGACTAATGAACTTAGGGTCATTGCTTAAGGGTAGCTTAATGTGTATATATATAACGGGTTAGATAGGAATATCAACTTAGTTATATATGAATAGTGTCTCATTCGACACTCGAGAGAGGAAATGAGATTAATCATACACCATGGACTAATGAATGCATAAAATTAGTTGTTGATCACTAATGACAAAGACCATAGGAACAATAAAGGGAAATCAAGTCCTTAGAACCCCATTGTCATAGATCTCTCTTTTTCTTAATTTATCAAGTTAATTAGTTTTAAGTTACTTTTAATTCAATAATTCATCATACCCTTTAGACTAGTTTAAATAAAGTTAGGTTGCCAATATTATAGTACTTAACATTAATTTATGACACAATTTTTGTGGGAACGATACTCACTCATCACTTTATTACTTACTCATGACCCGTGCATTTGCGGTTACAATTCGTGTTTGTATAATTTCGAGAACAACGCACAAGGCAGGAAAAAATATTACCCACCTCGCGCACGAGTAACAGTCGCGCGATGGCCTCTGCGACAAGGCCATCCGCAAGGCTCTCCCCCACACTTTGCATGCGCGGTGCGAGAATTTCTAATTTTTTCATCGTTGTTTCGCTAGATTTAATGTTTTTTTCGCTGTTTTCTAAATTTTTACGACTATTTTCAACCAAATCTATTTATCCTCAACTCATACTACCAAAATCTATTATTTTCTTCCTTTTTTTCTTACAAAAATACTAATATAAAAAAGAAATAAGTTAAAAATATACCTTTCCCTAAAGTTCACCTCTCAAATACTATTTTTAAGCTTAAAATCGTCTAAAATCACAACCAAAACATTTTGATTTATTACTTTTGAAAATAATATTTGAGTAGTTTTGAAAAAAGAAAAAAACGATTTGAGAGTGTTGAGGGAGTTTAAGAATAATGTAGTCCAAAAATATTTTTTTTAGTTAATAAAGTTTAAGTTTTAAGCTTTTGACTATAAAAGTATATTTATTTAAAAAATAAGCTATTTTGGGACATTTCTCCTCTATTCTTATCTAATTATAATTGTTGACCCAACTAACATTTATAAAATAATATTTCTTTGTTTAATAGAACATGCAATAAAATAATTATAAAAGTAATTTTATAAATAAAAATTTTCCAAAAAAATATAAATTATCAGTAATTATATCACAACAAGACTATTTTTTGTTTAAAACTTAAATGATTCTTTTTTGTATTTATATTTATTTTGATTTGGTGAAATAGGTTAAATTATGTTAATTGTATTTTGCTGAATAAAATCGGTTATGTCATAGGAAAGGTTATAGCAGTAATTATAAAAATCAAGAAAAAATGTTTTAAATAATTTAAAATTTTGAGGGAAATAACTCGAAAAAATTATCACATAAGCTGGAAATTTCAGCAACATTTTGTTTTATCATTTTCCAAAGGTCATTTGTTTTGGTTAATTATTTAAAATATATATAAATATATTTGCTTTGGTTTTTACTAAAAAGGACTGAACATGGTGTGTTTCAATTTATGTTATTAAACATATTTTCTTTAATTTTATTTCTCAATTTCACTATTTTAAAAATAAACTATCAAAAACAATTTCATTGTAAAATAAACCAAAACACCATCTTTATCTAAAAAGAAAATAAATTCAAATGCATCCTTTAAAAAATAATAACCGAAGCACCTTTCTTTTTCACTTTATGGTCTTGGTAGGTGTGAACACTTCTAATTTAAAATATTTCAGAGTCAAGTTAGAATTCTTTTATAAAGGATTAATGAATAACGATTTTTTTTTTTAATTAGCAATATATAATATCATTGATAGAATCAGCAATATTACATCATAGGACTTCTGATATAAAAATTAAAAGATTACTAAGATGCTATAAAGATATTAAATAAGTCTATTTTGACTCGCCCATGTCTATTGTCCTTTTAAGATGAAAAACCTACCATCGCATAAGAGGTATTATTTACTCTCGCATAAGATGGACTAAACTATCATTGCGTAGAAGGGACTAACTACTCTCGCACGTAAGAGGACCTAAAACTCTCAAGCAAAGGACAAAAGATTACACCACTATCTTAATCCCAACTTTCTTAGCCATTTAAAGTTTACCCTAACAAACTTTAACCAACCACTAACTTCATTTAACAGAATATAACACTATAACTAATATAATAAAACAGATAAAGCTTCGCCCACTATATATGGTGCTGTAACTGTTGAACATGGACGAATACTGATCGGAGAAGCTTGAAAGCAATTGATAGTTGCTTTACACCAGGGAGGGACTGGGTTTTATTGTTAATAAGTTATGGATCCTCAAACAAATACACTTCGCCTGGTGGTGGTCGGCTCAGCAGTAGGTTCAAAAGTATACTAGAGAAAAGCAGGACCCACAACGGTGCTAGTGTCTCTGACAAGGCTCTCGGCCACACCAGAAAAAGGTCAGCATTATATAAAGGTCAACCCTCTAAACTTAACCAGAGGTCAAAAGAAATTCGGTGGTCATGGCAGTAGCCAGGCGGGGCTTATGACAGCCACAAAATTTGGCAGTGGCTATAGAACTCAACAAAGGCTAAAAAAATGTTTAACACAGATTGAACGACTTGGCTTAGGCCAAGGAGTATAGCACAGGCCATGGGATGGTGGCAGTTGAGGTCTCACAAGAGAGGCATAGAAGCTAATGGTGGTAGACAACAGTGTAGGAGCTGGGAAGAGGCTAGTTAAAATAGATAAAGAAAATAAATTAAAGCACGAAATAAAAACAAAAAAAACAAGATTAAGAGGCCTTATTTTCAACGGTGATATATAGGTGAAACTGTGGGCAATTAGGGTTACTTATAAGTTGAGAGAAAAAATTACTTTTTTTTTTGGACTTAAGAAAATTTGGCTTAATTAATAATGGATATGAGTATTATAAGTTTAATAATTTGATAAATATTATATTAAGAATAGTGAATTTGAATATTACACGAGTAATTGTACATCGTAATTATTTTTCAATGATAATAATTTTTATACGACTTAATCTTATAAATTTTGGTATAATTGAATTAAACTTAGGATAATTTCCACGTACATATCAATCACATTTCAACTTAAACTTCTAAGCTATGCTACAATTAGACACGATGGCATGCTACCATCAATCACAACATACATGATGTAATATTAGTATTTCCACAATATACATATATACATGTAGAACAAGATTCGTGATATTATATTTTAACATAATATCTTACATAACTTTTTAACCTTACATCAATTCACATCAAATGGCTCAAATTAAAATTTAAATATGTATTAATTATAGTACACTAATTACATATGTCTAGTTGCAGTTAAGTCATTATATTTGTATTAATTTAATGATTTAAAAATTATGTTAGATATTGTGATAATGCCATAAATAAATAAATATATATATATATATATATTCAAAATATGCATTAATTGTAATGCATTAGTTATTCATATATAGTTATAGCTAAGTTATTAAATATTAATTAATCTAACGATTTAAAAATTGTTTAAGATATTACAATCAAAATATAATACTCATGTTTTTTATAAGGAAAAATCTTTATTAAATTTTCTAAAATCCATTTTAGCTTATGACATCTTATGGATTGTTTGGCAAGTAGTTAAATAAATAAAGAAAAAAAATATTTAGACTCTTAAAATTTAATTTAAATAACAATTTCATCACTTTATTTTTAGAATTACACAAAAACACACATTTTCATTAATATTTTTGATTTTTTTCACTAATTTTGTTCTATTTTGATTCTCTTTTAGGTAAAAGAAATACTATTATTATGGAGAATATTAAATTTTGAATAAAATAATATTAATAATAAGTTAAAATTTTATTGTCATCATTATCAAAAAAGACATTTTAAAGTAATTTTAAAAATAAAAAAAAAACTGTCATTTAAATCAAAATTTAAAAATTTAAATGTGTTTATCCAACAATAAACATGACAAATGGAAGAGTAAAGTGGTAACTTGCTTCTTAGTGTGAGAGCATAGTAAAGAATATTCCATTTCAAGGGTATATGTGATAATTTACATTATGAAATAAGAAAAAGCATCATTCTTATTGGTACCCGGTATATTACTTGGCACCCACCTAGAATTTCTCTCTCTTCTCATTTTTTTTCCATTCATCTCTTGGCTTCCAAGTTTCAAATCATTCACTTTCTTCTCAAAATCTCAAGCAATAATGGACGAGCGATGGCTGGCTGCTCCATCTTTCACAAAACAAACAAGTTCCAGGCACGTTTCTTCTCATTCTCCCTCTCACTTACTATTCGTTTTCATTTACTTATTTATTTATTTTTTGTTTTTGTTTGTTTTTCAAATTCCCTCTGTATTATATGCTTTTTGCATGATCGCTTATTCATTTAAAGTAGCTTCTTCTTAAATTACAGAAGCCGTTTGAATTGGTTGTTTAACGATCAATTTTGGGGCCATTAGCCTCTTCAAATGGACTTTTGAGTGCTTAAGAGTTGTAAGATTTCACTGGCTAATAGCATCTAGAAATTAGGTCTAAGTTTCGAATTACTTCTCATTTCAGTAGTTACAGCTCTTTGTCTCTAAATTTTTAGACAACAACACTGCTTAATAAAAACTCTTAAAAAGTCGTTCTCAAAAAAAAAAAAAAAAAAAAACTCTTAAAAAGTTTTTAAAAATGCTTCAAATCTCAAATCTTTCTTTTTTTTAAAAAAATTTGTTTATGTTTCTTTTGTTATATATTTTTAAGTTTTTTTTTTTGGTTATATATCTTAATTTATGCATATGTTTTAATTTTTTTGTCACATTTTTTAAGTTTTATTGGTTATATATCTTAATTTTTAATATAAAATTTGAGACATATAACCAAAAAAATTTGGGATATATAATGGAACGTAAAACTAAACTATATAATGTATATATAATAAATTTTTTTGGTTTGTTCCTCTGTTATATGTTTCAAAGTTTTTCGGTTATATATCTTAATTTATGTGTTGTATTTATTTAAAAACATAAAATGAGACATAATAAAAAAAATTTGAGATGTGTAACGAAAAATTTGAGACATTTAGCAAAAAATAAAAATTAAATTATATAATGTATGTATAATAAAAATTCTCAGTTAGTTCTTCTTGTATATTTTTATAATCTTTAAGTTGTTAATAATTTAAATTACACATGTATATGTTAATTATATACTTAATTTTTCAGTTAGTTCTTCTGTTATATGTTTCACATTTTTTTGTTACATGTTTTTAATTTTTTTTTTGGGTTAAATATCTTAATTTACATGTTATATTTAATTAATAACATAAAATTTGAGACATATAACTAAAAGCTTAGGATATGTAATATAAAATTTGGGACAGAACAAAAAGTAAAATTGAACTATGCAATGAATGTGGGGTAAACAACCATTACCCTTATGGTATCAACTAATGTCCGCTTATTTCTTACAGTTTCGAAAAGGACTAAAATCCTTTGTCGTTAGAAATTTTTTTGTTATTATTTAATTTTTTGTATGATTTGATAATTTTATATTGATAATAAATGACTTGACAGTTTTGCCTTCTAAGCAAAAATGACCAAAATTTTCAGCCATTAAGAATTTTCTCTTATCTTTTAAATTTTTTGCGTAATTTAATAATTTTATCTTTGATAGTAAATGACTTGACAATTTTACTCTATAAGAATTGAGAGCAAAAGAAAAAATAGAGTTTAAAGGGATTTGAACCAAAATCTCTATGTTAGGAAGTTTCTATTATCTTTTAATTTTTTTTTGTATGATTTGACATTTATTTTTGATAATAAATGGCTTGACAATTTTGTCCCCTAAGAATTTAGAGCAAAAGAGAAAAAATGAGTTTAAAAGGATTTAAACGAAAATATCTAGTCGTTAAAAAATTTCTATTATCTTTTAATTCTTTTCATGATTTGATAATTTTATTTTTCATAATAAATAATTTGACAGAACAAAAGGAGTTTAAAGGGATTTAGCTTGATAGAAAAAAAAGAGTTTAAAGGGATTTCAACCTTTAACTCAAAGAAAAAACCTATGAATCTTTACCACTTGGACAAATTTATGTTTAATGAACATTTTATGAAGACTAATATATATAACATATAAATAAATTAGATTAGATGAATTATAATTATAAATTAAATAAATTTTGGTACTAAAAAGTCATAAACAATAATAAGTGTAAAATATTTTAATAAATAATAAATTCAATTTAGTATGATAGTATGTACAACAAAAGACGTAAATATTAAATTTTAAAATCTTATTATAAAATGAATTATTTTATAATTTTTTAAAATTAATCTAAAATAAATAAAAATATTAAAATATAATAAATAATAAAAATAAAGTTATTTTCAAGTGCACAAGTAAATTTTTTTTATTTAATATTAAATAACAAAATAAATTTGGATAAAGAATTCTAAATTTAAATTATAGCTTATAAGAATTCAATTTTTTTTTGTAAATAGTAAATATTCATTTTAAATGATAATTGATGACTACATATGAAAAATAATTTTTGACTTCTGTTGAAATTTTTTTTTTATAATTAACGTAATTATTAATACATTTTTATTTCTTTTCCATTAATTTTTTAAGAGTAATTAAAAATAAGAATATGTTTATAATGGGTTTCTAAAAAAGCTCATTTTTTTAAGCTTATTTGAATTAAACATTATTTAAAATACTTTTCAACTTATTATTATTTATGATTTTGGTATCAACGTCTTTTTAACTTATAACTATTAATTCATCTAATTACTTTATAAGGTATATATATTAGTCTTCATAAAATATCAAGTAAACTTAAGTTTGATCAAATGGTAAAAATTGATGAATTTTGTCTTTTGAGATCAAGGGTACAAATCTCTTTGGACTCATTTCTTTTTTCTATTAAAAGATAATGTAATATACTTCTTTTTTTTTTTTTGCTTTCAATTTTTCAGGGGTAAAACTATCAAGCCATGTATTATTAAGGATAAAATTATTAAATAATGCAAAATATTAAAAGATAACGAAATATACTTAATGGCAAAAGGGGTTTTGGTCCCTTTTTAAATCACATGGCTAAGTGGGCATTGGTTGATAATATAAGAGGGTAATGGTCGTTTTCCCAATGAATTCATAATAAAATTTCTTAGTTAGATTTTTCGTTATATGTTTGAAGTTTTTCATTACATGTTTCAAGTTTTTTAATTATATTTTATATTTAACTAGTTACATAAAATTTAAGACATGTAACCAAAAAATTTGGAATGTGTAACAAAAGTTTTAATACATCTAACTAAAAGGCAAAACTATACTACAAAATGAATGCACAATAAAATGACTCAGACAATTATATGGTAGCATATAGTTTGATGCGTATTTCATGATCTTGGATTAAAGTGTTAATGCATATTTAACCATTTAATTTGTGGAGATTCTATTAATTAGTATTGAGGGTCTATTTGAGATTGAAATGTTAATAGTTGAGTACATTTGGGATTGAAATGTTAATAGTTGAGTACATTTGGGATTGAAATGTTGGAGATTCTATTAATTATATACTATCATTGTAAAATAGTCATTAGTTTTCAAAGTGTAAATGGGTATCTAATTGATAGACATTAGTTGTCAAGTGAATATGGGTATTTACCAAACGCTTTAACCGTGAAATAGAAAATGAAAAATGAATTACAAGTACAATAGTTACCCAATTGATACATTTAGCAATATGTATTTACTGCCTAGAGATACAAAATAGTATGATCTTTTTTTTTTTGCAAGTTCTGTTTTAGTGTTTGTCCTGAGATATATGTAATTAAATGTAAGGGGAGTTAAATGTGATCCAAGGGCAAGGGAGGAGAGGCAATAATTTTTGCTTCTCCATTTTAATTTTTTCCCTTTTAAGCATAAATATTTATATGCTTTTGTATTTGTATTGGTATTCTGATCCCTCCCACAACAAATTGTGGTTTATTTGTCCTCTGCATTCTTTGGTAAATATACTTGAAAGTCCTGTAAGAAAAAAGAACTGCTTGAATATGCAAAGCGCTGCACCATTAGGGTGAGAAATCAGTGAAACCCTGCAAAAAGACAGGATATAAATAGTAAGCAAGAGAATCTCAAGAGTAGATAATAATCTGAGATTGGGAAAAGACAAAAATTACCGGAACAAAAGAGGGTTCACTGGCTGCTGGCTTTAAGTTAGGGAAGCTCCCACTCTAACTGGTTTTAGACTCTGTAGAAGCCTTCTAGCATACTCGAATACTAACACTAGGAGACCGAAGAGGAATAATAGGCAAATATGTAGCTTCTCCACTGCATCCGAGATACAGCTTCTTCGCTCTGTACTTTTTCTGCTAAATGACATCCCTGTCCCCAAAATCCCTGACAAAGAACTGAATATATGAGGAAATGATGTCAAAAACACAAAATAGAGCGTTGAAGTAGAAATATCATTATTGGTAATCTTTTTCCTCCCAAAGGGGCCAAACCTGACATGACCTTCAACTTGACGTTCTGCCTGGAGGAAAGAGAGACAGAAAGATAGTCTAGCTAACAACTTGACACTGATGATTTTGTGTTTGAAAAAAATTGCAATGGCAATTTGAGCTCCTTCTAGTACTAATATGACATGGTTATATCTTGGACATTATTCTGTGTCTTACAGATAAGGACAAAGGATTTTTTGGAAAAGAAAAAAGAACAGAAGGGATATTTAAGCAGTAGAGTCCCTTTGGAACTATTAAGGTTTCTATATTTGTGAGTGCATTACTGGAACAAAATTATCTTCATAGAAAACAAAGTAGGAAGCTTCACAGCATACCTGCCTTCGGCAATTTATGCTGTAACACATTTTCCATAATAACGCAAATTGAAAACAGAAAAAGACTCTTGGTGAGACATGCTTACCAGCACTTCTCTGGGACAAATTAGTCCACTCATGTGGGCTTATCTTCATTTGAGATGCTTTGATTAAGTCAATGAGAGCTTGATTGACCTGAAATTTGAAAAATGAGTTAAAAAATATAAGGTTTCATTTGCTCCCAATCAAATCTAAACATAAATTAGTAATTGACAGAAAATACACTAAGCATTGTCATCTGTTTCCAATATATTCATACTTTATTCACACTAGCCCCAAGGTTAATCCTCAGTATTCCATGTTAAGTTACTACTTAACCTAAAAGCTTAAGTGAACCTTTTAGGTCAAGTGATAACTTAACATGGCATCAGGGTAGGTTTGATCCTATGGTCTTGTGTTTGAATTTTCACACCCTTAATTTGTCAATATTTTGATCAATGACTGTGATACTAGCCTTGCATGTAAGGAGTGTTAAAGCTTAAGTACTATTGTTTGGGCCCTTTTCTTCCGGTTTAAGTTTTTAGGTCAAGTGATAATTTAATATTTTGAAGATTAAGAAAGGACTTTTCTATCTGAAACAAATTCGATTTCATTTTTTTTACTGACTGTAATAAGAAAACTTTTCCAACATGTTGCAAGTGTACTTTTATTCCCTTCATATGATAGTAAACAAAAATTGCAGATTTGTCACAGTAACAAACCCCTTGGTCAACTTGAGTACGGACTGAATCTATTAGGCAAAAGAAATACCTCTTCTGTCCTCTCATGACTCACAAGATGTCCTCCATGAAAATCTATCATTTTAGCAACAGGGTAGAGCTTCTCTGCTAGTCTTCTTGCATAACAGATTTGTGCAATGATATCTTCCCTACACATTCAGTGAACCTCATATTAGTTTTGCTCAAATTCAAAATCCAAGGACTTAGTTATTCCAAGTTTCTGCAAACTGCATGAATTTAGAAGTACTTAACCTATTTTTAAATTTGCATGAGCTTACATTTGTTTTGTATGTGTGTGCATATGCATTTGTAAACAATAACTCTCTTACTTGTTTGAGGTTAAATATTCAAAATCTGGAAAAGATATTATGATATGAAACTCCTAACTCTAACCTGCCACATTCACACCATACATTACTGTCATCTTCCACATAAATGATTGTTTGACACTTAAGCACATTGAAGAATTTCCAAATTTTTTAATTTTTTTGCATTTAAATTTGCTGTGTTTGGAGAAAATGTTATAACATTATGTCTATTGAATCCAAATCTGAAGTTACACTATATATATATATTTTGGTGGGTATATGGTGAGTACCTAAACACATAGTATGATTTATAATGTATCCCTTTGAAGTTGCAAATTAACCACAATGCCATATGAAAATTCGCTCAGTATAACATGAGCGACATTATTTATTGGATCATCGCTCTCTCTTTATCTCTCTTTATATATTTATGCACTTACAGTGGGTGGTAAAACCTCTTGGAATAAAATAAGAGGTCAACAATAGTTCTGGGGTTACTCACATTAGGGTGGGGAGGGGTTGGATGGTTTTGATTTATATTTAGCGTATTTTTTTTAATTATAACTATATATAGTATTCAACATTCCTAAACCATTTTTAAACAATGAAATAAAAAATCACTAAATGTTCATAACCTTATATCATACATGTACTCTACAAGCATGTTAACAAATAATCGAGCTGTAAAACACAGGATTAAAAATGTCAAATTTGGGACACAATTTGACAGCTTCATTCATGTGCAATAAGAGATGTACTAGTAAATTCGAGGTTAGTCAACTACCTGCCATGAATAACTGACACGAGAAATCCAGCAGATCGAATGGTTTCAATTTCTTTTCTTGACATTTTATGCATCCAGCAGGCATGGATTTGACCATCAAAACCATAATTAGACTGCATACCGGTCGCTGATATCCCTTTGACATATTCCTATGAGTAACATATTTGAAGTTAAGCTAGTGATATCTTTATGTGAAACTTAATAAAATTGAAAATGAAAAAAGAACCCCCAGCTGAAATGTGTAAGGAGTTAATGGAATTTTAACATTACCCCTTAAAAGAAAATCTACTATCATTCTGCCAACATCAGTACTGCCATGTAATTTGACGAAAGGCAAAACTTGAAAGGGAGTCTCAAAACACCTCTAATAAAATACTTGGGATCTAAGTGCAAATTCTTGACACTATATCTCCTAGAACTTCTGCATATAATTGGGTAAAAGAACAAGCTAAATTGATTGTTTCTCATGACGTAAGCATACAGATGAACTTTTGGTTACCATTGATATGTAACTATGTAGCCTTTTTACTTTCTTAAGATGCTCGACTACAACCAATAAGACACCAAAATTGAACACTTAAAAGATATGAAGACTAGCAATATCTTACTGCAACATCAATGGTCAAAAGGTATAACTAGAATTCCATTTTACCAATAAGATAATTAAGACAACAGGAGTTCTTACTTGATATAAGATTGCTCTTCTAGTTGTGGATCCAACACATTCCTCAAGATATTCCTGCAAACCATGCAACAATGATTAAAATGCCTGACAACCACATTGAAACCGTAACTGTGTTTGTAAGGTCTGAACAACTTTTTACTGCCTGAGAACAATATGAAAAGCATGATGAGACTTTCTTCAGAAAAACGTAGAATTAAACAATTAGAGCCAAGGAAAGTTGAAAACCAGGCGCAGGAGGTTGGTAGTTATATTCTACCAATATTTTCCTGTAATAGATCTTAATCCCAATGTAATCATCTGGACGCCATTCCCATCCCTTAAATAATGACAAATGGGGTGATAGATTGATTGGTAAAACAAGAATCTTGATTACCTTTGTATAGTGAGTGTCCAAGTCCACAGCTGCCCTTTGCTCAGGAGTTTTTGCCCTAAAGAAACGGATTGCAATCGATAATGTTTGGCGGTCAAGCTGTACAATGCAAGACAAATTGATCAGCGACAGCATTTTTAGGTGTTGTCCACTGACCGTTGATTAGAGTTAACAAATAAATAGAAGAATTCTTTTGTTTCTTGGGAAAAAAAATTTAATGGATACAGGAAGAGAATATTAATAATTAGAATGAAGCAAGTACAAGGTTGGACTAGGTACTCACAAATGAAATGATAACTATACAAAAACATTCTGAAAACTTCTTTACCTATCTGATTAATTACTATATAACCTAATGTTTCCAGAAGCAGAACTTGACCAGATTGGTCCTCAGAACTTGCATTAAACAAGAAGCCCTTGGAAACTAGCTAACCTAGCAATTTTACCACAATGCCACTCATCTAGTCAGAGTCCTTGAAACCAAGTGATATTTCAGGTCTTCAAAAGGGCCATCTACTTGGGATATCGTGCCCCACGGGTTTGTTAATTCCAGAGGCTTTATTGGTTCCTGACAGTAGCATTGATTACAAACACACAACCTATCCCGACGGATTTCCAGATTACCAACAACAGAAAACAAAATGTTGAAGAAAACAAGCTAAGCACCAAAAGATGCACATAAAATTGGATATTTCTAACTAATTGTTGAATCTGATTTGAAGGAAGCCTCCCTGCCTATTTTGTACACAAATTCCGAAGGTTTGGGCAACAAGAAATTTATGCACTTCTGTTGAAGAGTGGCTATAACTGGTAGATAGTGCCTTATTTTTTTAAATGCCGTTGTTTAATGAGGGTGCATATTATTCTCTATGACAATCATTAGAATGTCATTAATTTCCAAAATCAGATGTTCCTCTGTAGGCTAAAGACAACCCTACTTCAAACCTGAGGATTGAGCAGTTAGATTCCAGCTAGACAACATAACCTACCCTGTAATTGCAAAGAATTTTTTTTTTTTTTTTGGGTCTTGTTGACCACAAAAAGAAATATAAAATCTTTTCACTCTTTCCCCCCTTTTCTCTGCATTTTTATTGGCACTTAGCTTGCTCCATCCTTACCCACCAAACACCAAAGTCTGAACTTTGGTCCTAGCCCTTTTACAGTGGAGCTGAATCATGAAGCACATGATCTAGACATAAACATATAATCTGCCACCACACATTAAAGATGAAATTCTTTTAAAAGGAATGGCCGCTACCCAAATTACAAAATTTGTTAGATGGTTTGACCATAAGCATGATGAACCCAGATACGGATCCTGGCAGGAATATCTCTCAAAGAATAGAAATCTCTTATTAGTCATAGTTCTCATATCTATTGAAATATTGTTCCCAAATCTCTGGGTTCTTCATATATCAAGAACATATTAAGGATATTAAATTTGAACCTACAAGAGTTTCAACCAACTCAATACCACTCAACCCATACTATTCTTGTTCAATTGCACTTCACCATGCATTATTTTTTAAATTTCCTATTTTTCATGGCTTTTGCTTCATGTTTGCAGGAAACAAGATAATCTATGCTACCTATCAAGACTTAGAAGATTAAGCAGTCCTCTCATCCTGCATTCTAAATAGTATCAAATCAGAAACTTCATCAACTGAAAAAGCAATGATGCTTAACATATAGCAATTATTGAATTGTGTATTTCCAGTTTATGCCCTTCAAAATTGTATCCATTTACCTTGCCCTACTCAATTATTCAAACCGAACAAATCTAAAAGAAAAAAAAAAACATAAATATTATATAAACTCAATCAGATATCAAGCATTGAAGTAACACATTCAGAAACATTTGTTTTCTTGAGACACTATCATGTAATGCATTCTGTGAACATTCACTCTCATTCATCAAATCCTATGGTTGCATTATGTCAAAAATTCAACAGCCTAAAAATATACTTCTTTTTTGCTTTGATGATTCAAAACAAAATTCAACGGTGGAGTTGCTTGGCAATAGAGAAAATATGATGATACCTTTGGCCAACATTGAAATCCTCCGCCTGTTACATTTAGTAACGCCAAGGACAGAACTCTATCTGGCACCATTGCTGCTAATTTACAGGCTATCATTGCCCCTAATTTGATCATAACAAAATTAAGCTCGCTCAAATCAGAACCGACACCTCTTCTGAATTAAAATAGTAAAATTTAATTATGGTGTAATTAAATTCCTAAAAATTGAGAAAATGAAGAGACAGTAACTCACCCATTGAGTGCCCAAAAACGTGTGCTCGCTTCCAGCCCAAATGATCCATCACAGCAATTGCATCTTTCGCCATTATTCTAGTTCTACAATCAACCAAAATTTTAAATTCCATTAAAAAAAAAAATACAATAGGAAACAAATAGATATTTAAAAAAAGAAGGAAAAAACTCACGTGTATTCGGTTTTTTTAACGGGCACGGAGCTCCGACCCATGCCCCGATTATCAAACGCACAGACCTCGATCCCTCCACCACCACCGTTCTTAACTGAATTATGTTTCATTTCATCATCACCATAATAATCGTCGTCGTTGGGCTTATTCGTGCCGGTCAATCCCTTTATCTGTGGGCCCCACGAATCATGTGTCCCAGCCAATCCTGTACCGTTCGATCAGAGAGCAAACACAGAAAAAAGATCAACCAAAAAAAAAAACACAATTCAATTCTGATTGAATTTCTGAAGATGCATGAATTGGTTTTAATTTTTTTTTACCGATGATGAGGAGGACTTTGGTGGGGCCTCGGCCGTACGTTCGGTAGAAAATCTTGATCCCATTGTTGAACGCCGCGTCGTCCAGGGCGGGGCCCTGCTCTTTCGCCACCTCGCAAAACGGCATCTGTTTTCAGGTAATGGCTCTGTGCTTGCGTTGTTGAGTTTCTTACTGTTTTTGCTGAGGAGAACAGAAATTGTTTTTTTTTTTTGTTTTTTTAATTTTCCTGATTTTGGTATATTACTGGAGGTTGAATGATTGGCGCGTGGAAGGTGATGAGTGGCTGTTGCCACGTCGGATGGTCGGCTGGGCCCGCACTTTTGTTTTTGGTCAAAGTCAAAACTTTAACATTTCGCACACTTTTTGTTTTTTAAATGTTTAATTAACACTTACTTAAATAGTTTAAGATCTTAAATTCAATTTTTTCCTTTCCTAAATAAAAAAATAATTAAAATATTAACGTACATTAATTAAACGTTAAACACGTTTCATTCGAGATTAAGAATATGCTTCATAATTTTTTCTACGAACATATGCCTTGATTAGCAAATGTTAAAATCTTTTTCACTTTATTTATCTTTTAAAATCTCTTATCTTCATATTTCAAATGTCAACGCATAAAAGGGTTTCATCAATGTGCCTTAAAATAAAAGTTTCTTAATATAAATATATAAAAATGATGCTGGTTTAGGCGTATATATTGCTCAAAAATATATTGTAAATTCTCCTTTGCACATATATATATTTTAAAATAAATATTACATTTTCGTTATTTGAAAGAATATAAAATAATAAAAAAGTAAATGACGTGGAGGCAAACTTCAGTTCTAGTTTTAAGATTAAAAATAATTGTCATTTAAATAAGATTAGAAGTGATTTTATTTATGTTTAAATATGATTTGAAACAAAAAAAAAAGGGATCAAAATAAATAATGATATGTAAGATCTCGCATATTCTTTTTTTTTTTAATAAGTATTATATATGGTGTATGAACGTGATGCCATGGTTCGTGTGATAGTGCTTTTGCTTTTGAAAGCACTTTTGTGTTCTTTTAGCACTAAGCACAATTTATTGATAAAAAGCTTGTTATCTTTTGTGAAATGTCATATTTTTAGGCAAAATATTATTTTAACTTATAATTTTATAAATATATATTAATTTAGTCTTTTTTTTTGTTTAATATATATAATATTAATTCTTGTAAAGACAAAAATAATAATTGTTCAGGAAAAAAATAGTAATAAAAAATTATAAAAAAGACTTTATAATATTTAACATATTATATATTAAAAAATAAAGATTAAATTAATATGACAATTAAAGGCATTGTGGTTAACGTGCTTGTAGCTTGATGCTTTAGTGTGTGGTTTTATTTTTGTCTCTATAAGATTTTGTTGCGTTGCATGATTCATGTGTTTGTTTTCTAGCTCTCGTGTGGTCTCTAATCTATTTTGTGGATAAATAGATAAGATTCAATACTTTGTTTTATTTGTCTTCTATTAAAGATTTAGGTGAAAATTAATTCACATTCATATATTTGGTGGAATTATTTTTATCTTCATAATTATTTATTATATTTTTTTTAAAGGGGTAATTGATCATTTTTTTAGTTTTAATTTTTTACTTGAAAAATTCTCAAAATGGGTAAGAATTAATATTAAAAATCTTAAATAAAAGAGTGATATATAATTAATTAAGAGAATAACAACAATTTTCTCATATTAAGAGTTAAATATGAATGGTGTTCCCAAAGATGAAACTTCGTGAAAATTACTTAATTATATTTTTTTTTTGAAATTACGTGAATACACCGTTCTCCTAAAAGAAAAAATAATTCAATATTTAAGGTAGTATTTATTCAAAAAAAATATGCTTTTATGTATAAGGAGTGTTACAAAGACAAGTAAGAGAACGATGAATACTTTGAACTCAATTGAATAAGTTGAATTGAATCAATTGAAATGAATGACAAATCAAAATTTGTATGTATTTATAGTACATAAACCAAGTTTGAATCCAAATATGCATGTATAATTTGTACATTAATAGAAAATTTTTCTAAATCGTCGTTAAAAAATAATAGGAAAAATTAAATTATGAAAAATATTTATTAAACAATATTAGGATGAAAATAAAAAAAACTTTGTGCTATTTAATGCTTTTGTTTTCAACAGCCAAACTTCCGTTATGTGATGTAGAATCTTGAATGTGTGGTTTTTTAAATAAATTTTATGTGTTTTTATGTGTTTAAAATCTTTTATAATATATCTCAATTTTTTTTAAAAATATCATATAAATAAAAAAAAACAGCTGTCTGTGACATAGTTTTGCACTTAAAGACATCGATATAAATGTCTTAAGAATTATTTAAAGAATAATATTATAGGTGCAAACTAAGTTATACACACTCATTCATATTATTTGATGTGTCATAGTAGGATTGGTTAAGATATTATAACATTACCTATTTAATTTATTGTTTTATTGTCTTATATTTATCCTCCCAACCAAATTATGTCGTATAAAACAGTATAAATGAGTATGTAAAATTAGTTTAGACATTGAGTACGATTGTTTTCTAATTTTTTTTTTTAATAGTAAACTATAAGTTCTTAATATGAATGTACTGAAAATTCGATGCCATTGTTATAAATTTACAATTCAACCTACAACTTAAAAAGTTAGAACCAATAGGCAGTAAAATTAAAGTGGAAAGATAAAATATCAAAGATTTATAGTGACTTGGCTATCATTAATTTATATCCACTCATTGAGTTGAACATGTTCAATATTGTATTATATCTCAAAATATTATAAAAATAAATTTATAGAAATGTTCTAACACATTCTCTCATTTTCTCTCTCTAATTTTTTTTTTCTTTTTAGTACAATTTCTCTCTTTAGAATTATTTTCTTTCTAAAATTACCCACCAATTTTTTTTATCTCTCTAAAAAGAATGAAAAATAATTGATAATGAGAGACTTCAACCCTAAACTCCTTATATAAGGTTTAGTTTAAACTTATTAGGATTTTGTCTTCTTTGAATTGGATTCAAATTTCGTTTAGGAAATATGAGAAATATGCTTTGTTTCATGCAAAGAAAAAGAGAACTAATTTGTTCTTAATTGGGAAACCTTGCAATTTAAAAACAAACCTTGCAAAATGTTAATAAAATGCTTTTTAATTGCCCCCCCTCCCAAAAAAAAAAAAAAAAGCTTTACAGAATGATGAATATGATGTGGGTGTTAACTGGTTCAACCAGTAAAATGTTTGAAATGGTACATAAATTTTGAAATTCGAATTTCGCTTGCAAGAAATTTTTTTTGTTGACATTTGTAATAAAAATAATTGAATCTCGAAAAATATTTAGTTTCCACTTATAATAAAAATGAAAAGGAGAGAGAGTAAATGGTGTATTCACAATAGGGGTGAAGAAGTACCACTTCCTAAAATTTTGGAGAAAGTAAATTTTCTCGTTTTATGAGTTTTTCTTTGATTTTTGAGTAACCATAATGTGTAAGATTAAGAAGGTCCATTAGGTTTTTGTATTTTTGTATTATAATTTGTTTGCTTTTTTGAGTGATAAAAATATTTTAATTATTATTTTATCATATAACATGTTTTGTCTAACCTCACTCACAAATACAAATTGGACTCGGTTTAAGGTGAGTGAGGTCATATATTATAGTTATAAATTATATTGGATTAAGATTTAATTACATAGGAGTTTTAGTATTAGATTTGAAATTTTAAGGGTCAAATCACAAAAAAATTATTTTAAAGGGTAAAAATTACAAAAATATATTATTGAATTAAAAAATGTTATATGGCCCGCCAAGTCCTAATGGAACTCCGCCCTTAGGTACAGTAACTTTGAAATTGTTATTATTATCAATGACCTAGTAAAAAGAACTAACATGCTCTCTTAAATAAAGTATATCAATGACTTACTAAAAAAAGCTAACATGATAAATTACAAAGGAAGCTTCACAACTATACTAGGATCAAATTAACCAATCTTGATGGTAAAAAAAGCTTCACAAATGGAATATTTTATAGAAGAATCATTGAAAGTTTACAATATGTTACTTTTTACAAGACTAAAATTGATATTTACTGTCAATAAATTAAGTCAATTTATGAGCAATCTCTGGACACTCATTGGATAGCTTGCAAAAAGGTATTGGGGTACTTAAAATAAACCTCTCACAATGGCTTGGAACTCAAGAAACTAACAAGCCTTGAGTTGATTACCTTCTCAGATGCAAATTAGGGCTATTATACAGATGATAGAAGGTCAATTGGAGTGAATTTTATATTTTTGGGAGAAAGCTTGGTGTTATAGAGCTAAAAATGCAACAAGTAGTTACAAGATCAAGTGCTGAATCGGAATATAGAGCACTTGCTCACATTAGTGTTGAAATTAGTTTGATATCTTCACTCTTGCAAGAACTCAGACTGATCATGGCAAAGGCACTTACTTCTAGACAAAAACATCAATGCAAAATCACTGGCTGCAAATCTAATTTATCAGTCTAGGACCAAACATATAGAGATAGTCATTCACTTCATCAGGGACAAGGTCATCAGTTGGCATACATACTCACAAAATCTCTCAGATTTATTAGATTTAATTACTTAAAAACCAAGCTAAATGTTCTTCTAAGAGCATTGAGCTTGAGGGAGAATGTCAAAAAATTGGTGCTGTAAAGGAGCAAGGCCTGGGTTGCTCAAATAAAGAATTATGTACATCAGTGAGAAATAATCAAGATAAAAGGTTGCTGTTGATTTGTGGCTCGAGTAGGAATGACAAAGATGGTATGATCGACTTACGCTCTTACTTGAAAGTGCTATCAATTAGTGAAATAAAAATCAATGTTGAAGATGGAATAGGTTCAATTTCTCTTTATCCAAAAGTAGAGAATCCCCAATTCAATGGACATTTAACAAGATAACCTCAAAACGAGGTAACCCCATTCACTCCAACAAGAAAAGTATCAAGTTTGAAAGCTAATAGACAAAATTAGTTATTGTAGTAACAGGCATGACCTAAGAGATAAGAGATCAATAAGCAGAGATTGGAGGACTTGAATTGATTATGGTACACATTAAGGCTATAAGATTAGGAAACATAATTTGCTTATTACTAGGGAAGAATGTAACTTGGGAATATTACATAGGAAATAGATATATGAACAATGCATATTCTGTGTATATATGACCTATCTATTGTTGGATTGAATGTAACTAAGAATATATTGAATATTGAAGAGCTTTCAGCTTTAGCATACACAAAATTGTGTTAAATTTTTTTACTTCATGCATGATAGAACTTTATTAGTTTATTATACAGATGATGTGGTAACTCTGATGTATTTTAGACTTTCTCCTTCATCAAGTACATAGTCTTTCTCTAACATTTCTTTTATCAGTTTGGGAAGTATTCAATCCTTTTTCTTTTTCATTTTTTCTACATGTATTTGAATTATTAACATTCATATAAACAGAGTTGATAATCTTACATAATTTCACTTATTTGAGAATAATGAATCGAGGACTTCAATATCTAGACAATCAAACATCTTCAGCATATCTTAACAAATTAATGATGTTTTACCATATTTGAATATTCACTTCTTACACAAAGAATATGAGATCTGAAGTTTCCGGTTTTGAGAATCTTGAAAATTTACTTCTATATCTTTGAGTCTTTAAAATATTATGAGAATGGCTTATCTTCTACCTTCGAATAGTTTTTGAAGCGTTTTTAGAACAAAATCATCTTCTTGCAAGAAAAAATACTCTGACGCTTAAGTCAATAATGAGAGAAAATTTGAGTGCAGTGTGTGTGTGGAAAGTGTTTAACAAACAAGCAGGAGATTATTGCTTTTTTTTTTGTTGTATTAAATGCTCTTAGAGATTATTCAAAGATTTCAAGAGTGCTTTTAAAGTTCTTTGTTATATTTTCTTTGATGATTTCAAGTTATAAAATCCGTACATTTATATGTATAATTGCCCACTTAATGAATCACACTTCTTTTATAAAAGTTGAATAAGGATTCTTTTAGTGCATCAGATCAGTAAATCATGAGATAAAGAATAATTATAAAGATAATGAAATTTAAATTTTACTCAAGTTTTTCGTGTGTTTTTTTTCTTAACTGGGAAAATACAAGAAAAGTTTGAGTTCGAATCAAACTTTTTTCTTGCATTTAGATTCAAATTCTTTCTTCTTAAAGGATATCTTAATAATTGTGACTTTCGTGGGCCCTTGTCTCAATATGACAATTCACTAACATTTGTCAAATCCAATTTCTTAGTTTAGGCTTTTTCCCTCTAATGACTCTTTTAATTGAGCTTTATAGGTTATGCTGAGCTTGTCAATTCCAATTCAACAAGAACTCACAAAGTTTTTTTAATCAAATTTATTCTATTTTTTTTTCTAAAATGAAGAAAAGAGAAAATGAATTTATAAGGGCCAAATATTAAAGTTGAAAAATTAAAGGAGTCAAAGATTATAATAATATAGAAATGGCAATATGGGTTACGATTCATTTATTTGACAAAAATTTGATTCAAAGTTAGCGAATATGAATAAAAAATTTTATTTGAATAATAAGTAAGTTGACTTTGAATCTATGACTAATTAAGTGAACTATTCAGATTTGGGCATCTTAATTCGTCAATTCATTTATAATTGGTAGTGAACGAATTCTTGTAAAATTTAGTTCTGAAAAATTATTTAGTAATTTTATAATAACTAAATATAAGATAATTAATATTTACAAAATAAAAATGAAATAAATAAAATTTCATTTTTTAAATTAACTTTTACATCAAATAAAAAATGGATCAAATTTAGATTGTATTGTATCAAAGTGAATAAGACGAATTGAATTCAAATTTGAATACAAACCGAATACAAATTTATTCAAATCTTGTTATCTTCTACTTAAGACTCAACATGAGATTGATTTGTTTATTTGTATTGTCACCCCTAAATAACACGGATTATATTGTTAAGTTTGAGAATTTATAGAGGCTAAAACCTAAAATTTTATAAACTAAGAGGTAAAAAGATTATATATATTTATGTACTTAGTGAAAAACTGAAATTTCAAAAGTTTGTAGGGGCTGAACCATTTCTAGTCCCTGTGAGTTGAGCTTCTTATGGAACTTTCCAGGATTAAAGAAGAGATGGGTAGGTGGTGGCGTGGAAAAGAGAAAGATAGTATTGTATGATTAGATAATTAAGAAGTTGGAAATAATTTTTAAATTTTGATAATGGGTATAAGAAGAAAGTAGGTATTTGCAAATTATATATTTCAAATCTTAATATTATAAAGTTATAAATTAATATGATATTAATTCTTTAGAAAAATAAATAATTAAAATTTTACGATCGAAGAAAAATAAATAATTAATCTTGAAAAAAAATAAAAACTTCTACAATTAAAAATAATAATAATCCTTTTAAACAATTAAAGAAATTTCACCAGACTCAAATCCAAACACCTCAATAATTAAAATGCCACTAAGAATATGATATAACTCATAATAATAATAATAATAAGAAATAAATAAATAAATAAATAAGATGTTTGATTTATTTAGAGCATAATGTAATGAACTATAAATGATACTACTACCCTTTTCAAATTTTTTTTTTTATCCAACTACAAACTAAAGAACACAATTGCAACATTTAAAAACAATGTCTTCTATATATAAATGTGTTCTAATAAAAATATTTGATTATGTAATCATATTATTTATTTAATCACTGAGAAAATTAACCATAAAGTCTTCAATTTTCTTTCTCCATCTAACTGAAAATAAAGATAAAAAAATCCTTTTAATCAGAAGAAACCAGAAAGAAGAGAAAAAAAAAAGAAAGAAAATTGGCCAGGAAGCTAATAAGAAACTGGGAGGTATAGGAAGCATCTTAATGGTGCTAAATAAAAACAAAAGGCTAGCAGTTAGAATAAAAATTTAAGAATACAATTAATAGGATGTAAATTTCTTTTTTATAATTTTTTTTAAAAAATAACAATTACATTTGTGGTTGAAACAAACAGGATGTGCTGCAACTTGTAAACAGGAAAAGCAATAAACTAATTCACAAGGGCAATTTGAGCGTTGTCATCTGAACATAATTAATATATTGAAAAACTGTATTTCAAAAAAAAAAAGAAAAAAGAATGACCTATTGCCAATCATAGTCATTTTCTTATTAGGAGCAATGGCTTGTTGGAGAAAGAAAGCAATTAAATTTTTTAGCATTGCTGGTTAATGCTATCCCAATTATAATTATATAGTAGATATATTGATTGGTTAATTATAGGCAAACAATTTTGATTGGTTATTTTTTTTTAAAAACAAATTATAGGCAAATTACTTTTTTTTGTTTAACAAATTAAGAAGAAGGTGGGCTTATTACTCTTGCCGATTAAACCCTTAATAGCCTATAAACAACAGCAGTTTTTTTTTTTTAAAAAAAAAGTAAAGTAAAGTAAAAAAAATAGTTCACCCTTAACTTAGACTTAGTCAATTGTTATTGCAGTTTATTACTATAATGGGTAAAAAAAATTACCAAATACAATATTTGCTTTCATATCACTCTTTATATCTTGGAACTAATAGAGAGGAAAAGATAATTTTTGTATATTTAATATTGAAAAAAAATATAAGATTATATAGGAGAAGTTATCAATCCTAATTAGAAGGTTATTAATTTTAAATGGAAGATTACCTTAATTTTTTTTATTCTATTATATTAACCATTTATATACAAATACCATACACCATATATATATTTTAATATTCTAAATGGAAGGCTACCTAAGTTTTTCCGTTCTATAATATTAACAAAATACCATATATCATATATATATATTTCAACAATCCCCTTAAGTTAGAGCATATAAATCATATATGTCAAACTTGTTACACATAAAATCAATTTGAAAACTCTTGAGAGATTTATTAAAGATATCTGCTAGCTGATCGTTTGAGCTGACATAACAGATAAAAATATAGTCAGACAAAACATTCTCTTGAATAAAGTGACAATAAATTTTTATATGCTCAATTATTTCATTAAATACCAAGTTGGATAAAATATGAAGTGTAACTTGTGTGTCATAAAGTAACTTTATCTGTGATATGTTTACAAACTTAAATTCTTGGATCAGCTATTTCAATTATATAAGTTCATATGTTTCTAAGGCTATGGCATGATATTCTGCTTCTACATTTGATCTGGCAACAGCGTCTTGCTTCTTACTTTTTCAGGATATAAGGTTTCCTCTAACAAGAACATAATACTTATGGACACTCTGAAATCACGAACAAATAATCTCCATAATTGATTATTACTAGTGTCGACTAGAGAACTATCTTAAATATCAAGCAGCTAAGCAGTCTACCTGTCACGCCCTAGACCCAAAAGATCTACTTCTCTGTAGATCAAGGACAGAGAGTAACCTTCTCACTTCTGGTTTAAGACCCATCTGAAACCTCTTGGCCTTACGTGCTTCTGTGTCTACTAAGTGGGGAGCAAACCTAGACAACTCCTCAAACTTCCTCTCATATTCTGTTACTGACATTTTTCCCTGAGTAAGGTGGATAAATTTTGCCTCTTTCTCATCTCTTAGGGACTGGAGAAAGTATTTTTCAATAAATACTTCCTTGAATCTTTCCCATGTTATCTTGTTCTTATCAATATTCAGTGTCCGCATAGTCATCTCCCACCAATGACTAGCTCCCTCCTTAAGCATGTAAGTGGCACAACTTACTTTATGTGAATCTGAACATTCGAGGAGGCTGAATATCTTTTCCAACTCACGGATCTACTCCTCAGCAACCAGCGGGTCTTTTGAGCCTTCAAATGATGGTGGTTGCAATTTTCTGAATTGCTCAATAACATGGAATTTATCATTATGGTCTGCTTTGGGTCGTTGTTGTTGAAGCACATTATTCACTGCTTGAACAATATTTTGGATGGTAGCAGGGTTTTCTCCTGAAGTACTCTCATTCACAGTATCAGCACTTCTAGTAAATCTTGGATTACGCCCCATCTGTTCAAAATCACAAAGATAAGTAAGTAAGATATCAAATAAATCAATATATATAAATAAGCACACATACAATCTTAAAGATTTGGCATCGGCTGGGTTCCCTTGACTAGACACATAAAGTCTACAGAATCATATCTTAGCTCTGATACCAATAAAAGCTGTCACGCCCCAGACCCAAAAGATCTGACACACGACATCACTTACATTCATTCACTGCATGTGCACTCATAAATAATATTACACAAAATTTTCAAATTTCATTCAACACAAGAATCCTTAGCAAGTTGCTAGTAAGTTCAACACTAAACTCAACCCATAACCTAACATATGAATATAAACTTCTCTTGACAATATTTAAACATTCATTTTAATTTCTTTCAGAATTATAGCAATTGAATTATGACTGGGACAATTATTAAACCGGAGATACGCAGAGTTTTCTCAGAGATTAACACTCTACTACGTCACCAGTAGCAACTTTGTTACCGGGAGCCCAGAATATATCCATTGCAAATTCTTACTTAAAATTATCCAATAACCACACTTTATAAAACTTAAACCAAATCCAATCCACACACAATGAAAATAATACATAAGTATTTATTCAATAGGGACAAATCAAATATCATATCCCACGTGTCCCCAAATAAAACACTCGGTAACCTAGCAACTTAGGGAACCCAAGGAACAGCAGAAGCCTTGCCAAATCCGCTAAGCACACATGTACCTTATTTACCTGAAATCACCATAAATTATAATGAGTATAAAACTCAGTAAGCATACTAGTTTTTCATATATCAAATACAAATACATATATGTACACAATGCATATGTATGATATGCTGTGATCAATCAAAATCATAATCTTATCAAATCACATATCATGTAAGCGCTTACACATTCTTTCAAAACACATAATAGGAATACCATCACTCAACTACTACTTAGTAGGACTTACATATCACATATCACATAATGAGCCAAATGTCACTCGTAGGTGACATACCGTATGAGAGGAATAGTACAAGTGAGGCCTTTAAATTACACATATATAATGCTCATGCCCGAAGGTAAAAGCCAAACCCTCACCCTGATCATCGGTGAGTCCTCTCACATGCACCAATACGCCACCACACGAATGTGATGACTCACTCTTCCTTTAGGTACCAATAGGATCCTCTTTACATACGAAACACATAACATATACCAATCCCGAAGGAAAGGCCACACATAAAGGCTCCACAAATCACATAAAATGCCTACTAAGTTAACAGTGAGTTCAAGTACCCTCAAAACACAAAATATTTCTCATGGACATATTACACTTCAAAAGCTTTCTTTGTTAAACATATCTTATTTTGAAAGCTCACTTTCAAAAATACATGTATGTCATGTATGTCCATGCTCACATTCATAAATACATATCTTTACATTTCATATCAAAATATACTTTGACATAACATAAACATATTCCTAACCACATTTACAAAATCATACAAAACAATTACTACGTTTATTGTGATTTCAGTAAAAAATCTAGTATACTTACCTCTTAACACTTTCAGCTACAAGGCTTAAATCTCCTTAACCTATCAATGGAGATTAATCCTTTCATAAGCCTCACAATTCACACAAAATACTTTAAATACCTTACAAAATTATACACAATGCATTTATCACATCAAATTGGTCTAAATACTTGGTTTCTCAAAACCTGTCATTCTGACCACTTACACTTAACAAAATTTTCTAATACATCAAATGATGTCCAATTACTCCAAAATCAGAATATACCATTCTTGACTCATATATCCTTCTTATATATGAATATTTTATCACAATTCCTACACAATCCATTCCATACACATCATCAAATCCAAACTACTAACCTGACAGGATCAAGATACTTACTGAACAGTATTAAATCTCCTAATTTTATAAAATCATATACTAACTCAAAATTTGTAAAACTACCACAGAAATACTCTTGACACATATCCTAATTCATAATAAATATTTTACTTCAAAATAACTGCCAAAAGTATTTTAAAACTATTTTATTCTCTAGCTTTAAAAACTGGTTAATCAAATACTGCAATGAGCTGATATACTTTAGAAAATCATAACACTTCAACCACATTGATCTAAATTCTCATTTCTGAGTATATCACATTAGACATATAAAATTATCAAATTCCATAAATTCGTAATTTTTAAAGATCATTCAGTAGGTCAAAAATTATTTTCCACTATATTATACTGTTTACACAGGAAATTTCAAGAATTTCAGGGTCATTTTGGTAAATTCACAAAAAATTCAATTTCCAGAATTTTGAATCGATTCAAAGTCTCAGATGATCCTAAACTTGTCTAATTTCATATACTCAAAATTCAAAACCAGAATCGAATTAAAAAAATTTATAAAATTCCTGGATCAAGAGACTATCAAGCAGAAATTCCACAATTCATCATGATTTATCAAGCTATCTTATAGATCATCGTCAATTCTCACAATATCAAACGAAATACACATCAAATTCTCAATTATACATATTTTCAGAAATCAAAACTTAAGGAAATTAATTTAATTAACACCAATAAATTGATAATTAGTTGTGATATACCTCTAAAGATCCAGAATTCCAATTTCTTCTTCTTTTTCTTCTTCTCTTTCTCTCTCCTCTATTTCTCTCTTCTCTCTCTTAAAATGGGTAGCTCGACCTAAAAATGGTAAATTAGGGTTCAAAAGTGTATTTTTATACTAAGAGGCTAATTTTTGGTATTTATGAATTTGCCCCCAAAACTTTCAAAGTATAACAATTTGGTCCCTAAAATAAATCTAAAGTCATACAAATAAACCCAATACTAATCGTATATCCTTAACCTATAAAAACATTACTAATAACAATATATAATTCAAGTATCACCAACATACAAATAAAATACGTATATTTATACATATATAAATACTTATTCTTACCAGTCGTGGATATTAGTTACTACACTACCTCTTTAGTTGCTTCTGTTATACATACTGGTAATTTAGTCGTCTGCCTCACTCAATCCTTAACTTTTTAACCATATAAGCTCACATGTTTCTAAGGCCATCGCATAATAGTTTGCTTTTGCAATTGACTTGGAAATAATGTCTTGCTTCTTACTTTTTCAAGATATAAGGTTTCCTCTAATAAGAACATAATACTTGGTAGTAGAACATTTATCTGATGAAGATCCTACTCAATCAGCATCTGAGTGCCCAACAACCTCTGTATGACCCCTATTCTCATATAGCAAACATTTACATGGTTCAACCTTAATATATTGTAAGATTTGGATAACTGCATCATAATGAATATCACATGGAGATAGTAGAAACTGACTGATAACACTAATCAAAAAAGAGATATTAGGTCATGTGATGGTGAGATAAATGAAGCTTACCAACAAGTCTTCAATATCTCTCAAGATCTGCAAGAGGTTCCCCTTGTCCAAGTAAGAGTTTACTGTTAGAATCTATGAGAGAGTCTATGAGTCTGCAGTCCAACATCCCTATTTCTTGTAGAATATTCAAAGCATATTTTCTTTGAGAGATAACAATCCCAGAGTTAGGCTGAGCTACCTCTATACTAAAGAAGTATATAAGCAATCCAAAATCTTGTAATGCATGCTTATAAAAAACAGAGTAATCTGACTCATTTTGAATCGTGCCAAACTCCTAGATAACAATATAAAATGATAAACTAAACACGAAGAGACTATTTTAAACCATACAAGAAGTGACAGAGTTTGCATACTAAACTAGACTCCCTTTGAGCAATAAAACTAGGGTTGTTGTTCTATATAGATTTCTTCTTAAAGTTACCCATGAAAAAAAATGCATTTTTGATGTCTAACTCGTGCAAAAGCCATTGGCGAATAAAAACCATAAATAAGAATAACTGGATAGATGACATTTTGGCAACATGAGAAAAAGTCTTATAATAATTCAGGCCACAAGTCTGTGTGTACACCTTGATAACCAATCTTACTTTCAATCTATCAATCTGACCATTGGGTCCAATATTGACAGCATAAACCCATCGACAACCAATAGTAGATTGTCCTGGTAGAAACTAGACTACTTTCAATGTACCGTTATTGTGCAAAGTAATTATTTTCTTAACTATTATTTGACACCACATGGGATATGAAAGAGCCTCATAAAGAGTAGTAGGAATAAAGATAGAAAATAAAGTAGACATAAAAGTATAGTATAGTAAAGATAGTCGATGATAACTAAAAAAATTATATATAGGATGAGGGTTGTGTGTAGATCATATACCTTTATGAACAAAAATTGAAAATTGGTCAATAAGAGGCAAGACCTAATTAGAAGAGGATCTTGGAGCAGGAAGTAAGTCAATTAGAGCCTCAGGAGCAGTATCACTATTATCACCTGTAAGATCAAAAGGAATAAAGCTATTATGAGCCATAGATGGAGATTATTTGTTAGGAAGATGATACTTTAGGATATGTATAGATTCAACGAGTGACTCAAGAGGAGAAGCAATGTAAGGAACTAGCAGAACCTTTATGAATGACTTATTTTCTGAAAGAGAAGAAGAAAAGAAAGGGGGAGATTAAAAAAATGTGACATAAGTAGAAAGGAAATATCGATGTGTGTAAGGAGAATAACACTTATACAATTTCTAAAGATGTAAAAAGCCAAGAAAAGTACATTTGATGGACTGAGCGGATAACTTATCCTGACCAGGAAAGAAGACATTGATAAAACATGTGTAGCCAAAGACATGAGGCGAAAGAGGATACAATGCCTAATTAGGATACAAAGTAGAATGAGAGACTTTATTTCTCGAGATTAAGGGCATTTGATTTATAAAAAATCGAGTAGTAAGAATAGCATTAGCCCAAAAATGGAGAGGAATATGATTGTGTATAAGTGGCGACAATTTTAATGAGGTGTCTATTCTTATGCTTAGCAATTGTATTTTATTATGGAGTGTAAACACAGGAAGACTGATGTAAAATTTCTTGAGAAGACATGAATTTAGTAAAGGGAGCAGAAAAATATTCATAAGTATTATCACTATGCAATATACGAAGAGTAGTAGAGAATTATATCTTAATTTCAGAATAAAAGGATTTAAAGATTGAAAATAATTCAAATCTATCTTTTATTAAAAGCAACCAAGTGCAACGAAATAATCATTAATAAATATAACAAAGTACTTAAACCCTAAAACAGAAAAAACTCAACTAGGAACTTAGACATTTGAATGAGCTAATTCAAAAGAGCACACAGCTCCATTATTGACATGTTTTGAAAATAACCCACGAGAATGTTTTCTAAGTTAACATGAATCACAATTAAAGAACAATAAACTAAAAAGACTTTGAACTATCTTTCGAAGTTTTAACAGACTTGGATGACTCAGACGATTATGAAAGAGTATTGAAGATTCAGTGACAGTGTATACAAAAAGTGATTGAGGAAAACTTAGATGATAAAGCCCTTGTGACTTAAGTCCTATACTGATCATCTGTTATATACTGTGGTCTTGTATATGAACAGAGCCATTAACAACAGTGATAGTACAGTTTAAAAAGTGAGTGAGTTTACTAATAGATATAAGATTAAAAGGATAATGCAGAATATAGAGGACAGAGTCTAAACGTAATAAAGGAAAATGATGTGCTTGACCAATTGCTTTAACAATGATTTAAAACCCATTAGCTAAAGTGACAGATGGTAATGACCCAGACTCAAAAATATAAGAAAGCAATCAAATGATACCAGAAATATGATTTGAGGCACTAGCATTAAGGACCCATGGTCCTAGAGATGAGGACTGAATAAGGCAGGCAATTGAATTATCAACATTGGCAATAGAAGCAACTGAGGAGGTAGACTACTTAGCTACTTGATATTTAAGATAGTCTTCATAATCAATACTAGTAATAGTCAAAGATAGAGGTTGGTTGTTCATGGTTTTAGAGTGACCAGTTTGAGCAAGATTGGTAGCCCGAGGAAGTCATCTATGTAACTTGTAACATTTTTCCCGGGTATGTCCCCATCGATGACAATAACTACATTTGGGGAATTTTTTCTCACGATCACCTTGTTCTTCTTTTAAATAACTCTAGGACTGAGAGGTCAAGACCGAGAAGTCAATTGCGAATTATCCGAAAACATGACCTGAAACAAAAACACAAAGATGCCAAGCAAATATATCATTCATAGAGGGAACAATATCACTAGTAAGGATTTGACCGCAGTCTGGTGAAAGCTCAAGACTAATAGAAACTAGAGTCAGAACTAAACAAATTTATCCTTCTGTGCAAGGTCTTTTACGGTAGTCCTACCAATGGGCAAGAGTGAATTGAATTTAGCTTTGAGTTAGGCCATTTGGCTAAGAAATTTTGACATGTTCATACCTTATTGTTTCAAATTGACAAGAGTAGAAAAAATAGAATATAGTCTTTGAATGTTATTAGTGTATAACAATTTAACCTGATTCCATATCAAAACAAGTTATGTAGGTTTTATATATGGGATGTAGTTGAGGGTCAATTTTTTATCATAAGTGATTACAGAGTAAGGCATCAATCTTCATCCACTCAATCATATCTTTGTCTTTTAAATATGTAACATTTGTAGTTAAATAATCCTCTAGGCCTTGTCCCATGTATTATAATTCAATGGACGTGACCCATGAGGTATATTAATGCTTCATACTAATTTTTTAGTAGAAACAACGAGAACTAAATTAAAGGAAAAGGTAGAACGTATTTTAAAATTTTCAGTACTTATATTGAATCACAGATAAAAGAGAAGAAATAACACAGGATTTTGACGAGAAGGCACTTGAGGTGGCAAGAAGGCAACATGGTCACCAGAGAGAGAGATCGATGATGGAGTGGCCGGAGAGATCAATGGAGCGTGACAGCACGTCCAGTGAGGTTTGACTAAAATCTCTTAGGGTTTTATTCGCGAGTCACTGATGATTACAAAACTAAGGTTATGACCATCGTAAAGAGGAGTGCACAATGGCCAAAAAATGACAGATGATGTGCGGAAAAGAGAAAAATTAGATGCCAAGAGTTGGCTTTGATACAATGTGAACTAATAGAGAGGAAAAGATAACTCTTGTGTATTCAACATTGAAGAAAATATAAGATTATATAGGGTAAGTTATTAACCTTAATTGGAAGGTTATTAATCCTGAATAGAAGGCTACCTAGGTTTTTATTGTCACACCCCAGACCCAAAAGATCGACACACGACATCACTTATATTCATTCAATAATATGCACTTATAAATAATATTACATAAAATTTCAAACTTTAATTTAACATAGGAATCTTTAGCAAGTTACTAGTAAGTTCAACACTAAAATCAACCCATAACCTAACATATAAACATAAACTTCTATTGACAATATTTAAACATTCATTTTAATTTCTTTCAGAATTATAACCATTAAATTATAACTAGGACAATTAGTAAACCGGAGATACGCAGAGTTTTCTCAGAGATTAACACTCTACTACGTCACCAGTAATAACTTTGTTACAAGAAGCCCAGAATATATTTATTACAAATTCTTACTTAAAATCAACCAATAACCACACTTAATGAAACTTAAACCAAATTCAACCATACACAATAAAATAATACATAAGTATTTATTCAATAGGGACAAATTAAATATCTTATTCCACGTGTCTCCAAATGAAACACTCAGCAACCTAGCAACTTAGGGAACCCAAGGAATAGCAGAAGCCTTGCCAAATTCGCTAAGCACACATGTACCTTATTTACCTGAAATCACCATAAACTATAATGAGTATAAATCTCAGTAAACATACAAGTTTTTCATATATCAAATACAAATACATATATGTACACAATGCATATGTATGATATACTATAATAAATCAAAATCATAATCTTATCAAATCACATGTCATGTAAGCGCTTACACATTCTTTCAAAATATATTATAAGAATACTATCATTCAACTACTACTTAGTAGGACTTACATATCACATATCACATAATGAGTCAAATGTCACTCGTAGGTGACATACTGTATGAAAGGAATAGTACAAGTGAGGTTTTTTTTTAAGTATACATATATAATGCTCATGCTCGATGGTAAAAGCCAAACCCTCACCCTGATTATCGGTGAGTCCTCTTACATGCACCAATACGCCACCACATGAATGTGATGACTCACTCTTCCTTTAGGTACTAATAGGATCCTCCCTATATACGGAACACATAACATATACTAATCCCGAAGGAAAGGCCATACATAAAGGCTCCAAAAATCACATAAAATGCCTACTAAGTTAACAGTGAGTTCAAGCATTCTCAAAACATAAAATATTTCTCATGGACATATTACACTTCAAAAGCTCTCTTTGTTAAACACATTTCACTTTGAAAACTCACTTTCAAAAACATATATATGTTATGTATGTCCATGCTCACATTCATAAACACATGTCTTCATATTTCATATCAAAATATACTTTGACATAATTTAAATATATTTTAATCACATTTACAAAATCATACATAAAATTTACTATGTTTATTATGATTTCAGTAAAAAGTCTAGTGTACTTACCTCTTAGCACTTTCAGCTACAAGGTTAAATCTCCTTAACCTATCAATGGAGATTAATCCTTTCATGAGCCTCAACATTCATACAAAATACTTAAAATAGCTTACAGAATTACACATTTTGCACTTAACATATCGAATTGGTTTAATTACTTGGTTTCTCAAAACCTGTCATTCTGATCACTTACACTTAACAAATTTTTTTATACATCAAATGATGTCCAATTACTTCAAAATCAGAATATATCATTCTTAAATTATACATCCTTCTTATATATGAATACTATATCATAATTCATACACAATCCATTCCATAAACACTATTGAATCTAAACTACTAACCTGACAGGATCAAGATATTTACTGAACAATATTCAATCTCCTAATTTTATAAAATCATATACTAACTCAAAAATTATAAAACTATCACAGCATTACTCTTAACACATATCGCAATCAATAATAAAGATTTCACTTCAAAATCACTTTTAAAAGTATTTTAAAACTATTTTATTCTATAACTTTAAAAATCTATTAATCAAATACTGTAATGAGCTGACACTCTTTCGAAAATCATAATAATTTAACCACATTGATCTAAATTCTCAATTCTGAGTATATAATGTTAGACATATAAACTTATCATATTCCATAAATGCGTAATTTTTAAAGATCATTCAGTGGATCAAAATTTTATTTGTCTCTGTATCATACTGTTAACATAGAAAATTTCTAGAATTTCAGGGTCATTTTGGTAAATTCACTACAAATTCAATTTCTGGAATTTTCAATGGATTCAAAGTCTCAAATGATTCTAAACATGTCTAATTTTATATACTCAAAAATTAAAAATCAAAATCGAATCACAACAATTTATAAAATTCCTGGATCAAGAGTCTATTAAGTAGAAATTCTACAATTCATCATGATTTATCGAGCTATCTACATAGATCATCATCAATTTCTCACAATATCTTACGAAATTCATATCAAATCTTCAATTGTACATATTTTCAAAAATCAAAACTTAAAAGAATTAACTAAATTAACATTAAAAAACTAAGAAAGGGTTATAATATACCTCTTAAAGCTTAAATTCCAACTTTCATCTTCTTTTTCTTCTTCTTCTTCTCTTTCTCTCCGCTTCCTTGCTCTCTTTCTCACTCGAAAAGAGGTGGCTCAACCAAAATGAGTGAATTAGGATTTCAAATGTGTATTTTTATACTAAAAGGCTAATTTTTAGTATTTACAAATTAGCCCCTAAAACTTTCAAAGTATTACAATTTAGTTCTTAAAATAAATCTAAAGTCTTACAAATAAACTCAATGCTAATAGTATGTTCTTAACTTATACAAACACTACTAATAACAATACCTAAATCAAGTATCACCGACATACAAATAAAAAATATATATATATTTATATATATATATATAAATACATATTCTTACTCGTTGTGGATACTGGTTACTACATTCATATTCTATAATATTAACCATCTATATACAAATACCATATACCATATATACATTTCAACATTCTAAATGAAAGGTTATCTAAGTTTTTCTATTCTATAATATTAACCAAATATCATATATCATATATACATTTTAACAATATATAGGTATACAAACAATCAGCTAAAATCCTATAACTTTTAAAAAATAAATTAAGGTATTATCTTTTTACTAGTAGGAAATAGATTATGGTATAATATCCTTTTACTAGTAAGAAATAGATTGTATAACTTCTTTTACAAGTAGGAAACAAACTAACACTAGTATAAATAGGACAATTAATTAAGCTATAAATATCCAATAATCTCCTACTTGGAGACTAATTTGTCATTAATTATCTCTGGTGTCCACACTTCATGTGCTAAGACTCCATCTTGCAAAGCTAATATTATGAAATGGTAAACAACATATATTTTCTTTGTCCTAGCTTGATAAAAAGGATTCTTTACTTAGTGACTACCATTCTACTTGTTGCAATATAACATACTATTTTCATGATTTTTACCAATTTCTCCATAAAGATTTGTAACCATGTCATCTTTTTACTAGTTTTTATCACTACAACATATCTGTTTCAGTAGTTGAAAGAGCAACAATATTCTGTAACTTTAAAACTCAATTGATTATTGTACCATTTAATGTGAAAATATAACTAGTAGTACTCTTTCTATCGTTCATATCACCAGTCATGTCAGCATTAGCATATCTTTGTAGTCTTAAGTCTAATTTTTTGAAGACAAAGTTGAGTTTGTAATTTCTTTTATATACTTGAAAATTTACTTCACAGCTTACCATTATTATTTTCTTAGATTACTCATATATCTACTCATTACTTCTACTGCATCTGTTATTACTGATCTTATGCTTACCATAGCCTATATAAGTCTACTAATAGTATGGCACTGTTGGAAATTTGGTGATTCAACAATCTTGGTTGGACAAAAATTGAGATGAATACCAAAGTGGAGAGTCACAAGAAGTCTAGAACGTGTAGGACACGTATGGAGAAATCTAGGACGTGTGGGACATGAAGAGGGAAGCGAAACGAGACTCGAAGACGCGAAGGAAGCGAAGAAAACGCGGATAGGCGTTGCCAGAGCTGAGCGCTGCGGCGCCCAGGGATGAGCGCTGCGGCACCCAGACGCTTCAGAATGTCTGTTGTGGTTCAGGATTTTGAGTTTTGGAAAGTTTTAGACTTTCAAAACAAGTCGACTTTTACTCCAACAAGGAATAGAGTTAGTAGGCACAAAATACACCCTATATTAACACTTGTAAACCCTTTAGTTGAGATTAAACATTAAGAGAGACTCTAAGAGAGGGGAAGAACTGGGTAGATACTAAGTGCTTATGTGTGCTAGGGTAGAGCCGTCGTTTGGGTGATCATTGTTCGTGGTAGAGCAAGGGTTCACTAAACATTAGGTCCTTTTGAGGGTTCTTCAAATTGGGTTTTCCTTGTAAAATCTCTAGGGAGTTAATAAGAGAGGTAGGATCTTTGGATCCACCGTGGACATAGGCAATTGGCCAAACCACGTAAGATTGTGTTGTACTCATTTATTTTCTGCTTTGGATTCTTGTTGTTTTTTGCTTGATTAATAGGTTATTCTGCTGCGTAAGGAGGTTAAGGTTCTAGGTTGAACTTGAGGTTCTTCGCTTCACATAACATCGAGAGGGAGAAGAACGTTTCCTCCATTGACAAACTGGTATCAGAGCTAGAGGTTCGACAATACATACCTGGGGTATTTAAACCATGGCTGCAATCAAGGAAGAAATAAAGAAGTTCAATGGGATAAATAACATCAATCTTTGAAGGAAGAAGGTTAGGGCTCTACTAGTGAAGGAAGGACTAGACTCAACCTTGGAGGAAGCCAGCTCCTCAACTAACGATGAGACGACAACCTCAAAGTTTGGGCAGAAAGATTGGGACATGATTCAAAAAAAGGCTCACAGCACCTTATTCCTTGCGTTGAGCGACGAAGTATTAAGGGAAGTTGGTGATGAAGAAACTGCTTTGGGGCTATGGAAGAGACTTGAGGCATTGTACATGAAGAAGTCTATTGGAAATAGACTTCTTGTGAAAAAGAAACTACATCAGTTAACAATGCACGAGGGAGCTTCATTGAGAACTCACATTGATGAGTTCAACAAGATCATCATAAGTTTTGAGCAACTAGGCATCAAGACTAAGGATGAAGACAAGACCATTATCCTGTTAAGTTCGTTGCCAAAGAGGTATGAGAGTTTTGTGGATACGCTGCTATATGGTAATGAGTGTTTAACGATGAATGACGTCAAGGCATCATTGAACTCAAAAAAATTGACAAAGAGATCCGAGTCCGAGAGTGGAACAACATTGCTTGCACAAGAAAGAAAGAGCAACCAATCAAGGAGGAGATCCAAGAAGTATTTCCTTTGTAATAAGGAAGGACACTTTGTGAAGGATTTTTTGAAATCAAAAGACCAAGGAGGGTGGGCTGTAATCAGTACTGAGAAAGATACTAAAGTTGTAGACACATTAGTAGCCTCAAGGGAAAAGTACGCTGCCAAATGGATACTAGATTTGGGGTGCAGCGTCTACATGTGTCCCGACAGATTGAAGTTTACCAATTATAAAGTCAAAAGAGGTAAAGCTCTAATGGGGAATGACATGACTTGTGAGATCATGAGAGTTGGTGATATAAGGCTGAGGATGCAAGGTGGAGAAGCTAGGGACGTACATGGTGTAAGGCATGTTCCTAAAGTGAAGAGAAACTTGATATCCCTAGGCAAGCTCGATGAGGAAGGGTATTCGATTAGAGCAAAAAAAGGAAACCCAAGGGTAGAGAAAGAACCTATAAGGTTTAAGGGTGAGAAGCACAATGAGGGGCTCTATGTGCTTACTAGGATGGCCATGAGTGGACCAACACGGGGTGTTGGGGTAATGTAGACTATTATGCGACATCCAAACCGTGCTCACTGAGGTGATGAGGGTCGAAAAGGAGTGCAACGCATCCATACCCTATGCAAGGTGCACGAATGCCTTTGGAGACCAAAGTCACTAGCCCAGGGAAAGTTAATTCTTGATGGAGACTTAACTGGACTCAACTCTAGGTGATAGAGTATTGGTGTAGATAAGATCTCGAAGCCTTATTATTTGGAAGATTTTGAATCAAGGAAGGGTTTGTTGGAAAATTGGTGATTCAACAATCTTGGTTGGATAAGAACTGAGATGAATACCAAAGTGGAGAGTCACAAGAAGTCTAAAATATGTGGGACACATATGGAGAAGTCTAGAACGTGTGGGACACATATGGAGAAGTTTAGGACGTGTGGGACACGAAGAAGGAAGCGAAATGGAACTCGAATAGGCGCTGCCAAGGCTGAGTGTGGCGGCGCTCAGGACAGCCCCCTAGCCTTGGGCGCGATTTTGGCCAGCGCTGCAGTGCCCAGGGATAAGCGCTGTGGTGCTAGGCGCGTCTAAATGTCCATTGTGGTTCAGAATTTCGAGTTTTGAAAAGTTTTAGACTTCCAAAACAAGTAAACTCTTACTCCAATAAGGAATAGGGTTAGTAGGCACGAAATACACCATATATAAACATTTGTAAACTATTTAATTGAGATTAAGCATTAAGAGAGACTCTAAAAGAGGAGAAGAACTCGGTAGACACTAAGTGCTTGTGTGCGCTAGGATGCAACCGTCGTTTGGGTGATCATTGTTCGTGGTAGAGTAAGGGTTCACTAAACATTAGGTCCTTTTGAGGGTTCTTCAAATTGAGTTTTTCTTATAAAATCTCTAGGGAGTTAATAAGAGAGGTTACGATCCTTAGATCCACCGTAGACGTAAGCAATTGGCTGAATCACGTAAGATTGTATTGTGCTATTTTATTTTCTATTTTAAATTCTTGTTGTTTTTTGCATAATTAACAGGATGTTTCACTACGCAAGGAAGTTAGGGCTGTAAGTTGAACTTGAAATTCTTCGCTTTAATATAACCTTAAGAGGGAGAAAAACGCTTCCTCCCCTAACAAATACATTGGCCATATATATTTGCTCCTACTTTGTTAAAGTTAATTGCTTCTTGGATAGTTTAAAGCGAGGGATCAAAGGAATTTTCATGGACTTTTATTTATTCATATTAAATATATTGAAAAATTTCTTCGTATGTTCTTCCTGAGATGGCTCCAAGACTTCATTAATCTTATCCTAATTATTTTGAACAGTACCAAATAGGTTGATTGGTTTGCAACACGTCAAACTAATTTGGTTAATTTTAAATTTTTTAAAACCTCTCTTAGCAGTTACTTCGTCGGAATATCTATAACTATAATCATATTTTCACTCAAACTAATCATAGTTTTACTCATTTGTTTTTAGACTTTCGACATTGTGTATAATCACTCAACTTGTTGGTAATAAGGGTTCACTATTATATGGATCTTTTGACACCCTTTAATGTCTAATTTATAAGAACTTCTGTTGATTTAACTTTTTTTTTTTATTTTAAATTTAATGAATAATTAATTTTGTAGTATATAAATTAATGTTTAGATTAAGAGCTATAACTCAATCTTTTGGTTCTCTTGATCAACAATATCCTATAGCCTCACTTACCACAAGGTCAGATTCGTTTTGACGCCAAATACTTTCTTTGAATGCTATTAATTGATAAGCACTGAGGAAAGAGTTTTGCTTATTAAAATTACTTTACAAAATCACATCTTTCTACAATAAATTTTAAAAGTAAGGAGAGGATTGATTTTTCAAATTTTGATTTTGAAAATCAGTTTATCTTTAAATATAATTTTAATTTTATTTTCATATAAACAAAAAAATTAAAAATTATCATGTTACAAATTAAGCAATTATAATTCTACTTAAAAAATAAAATATAAAGTTTAACCTAAATTTAAGTTTGTTTTACATCTCATCTCAATTCTTTTCTAATAATAATAATAATGACGACGACGAATACGATAACGATGATAATAAAATCATAAATTATTATTATATATATTAAATTATTATTATTATTATTATTATTATTCATTTCAGTCATATTAATTTTAACAGTATTACAATAACAAAATTTATCAAATGCATATAAACTATTTTTGAATCTTACAACACTTTTAAGTACATAATTTACTCAATGTCCATTTCACTCATATTAATTTCAACAGTATTATAATAACAAAATTTATCAAATGCATATAAACTGTTTTTGAATCTTACAACACTTTTAAGAATATAATTTACCAAACATCTAACTATTTTATTTGTTAGATAATTATTTCTCTAGCACAACTAATAATAACTATTTTAAAAGTTACAGCAATCCCAAACTAGCCCTAAGCATATATATTTATAATTTTTCCTCTTAAAATCTAAAAATTTTAGATTTGAGCCTCCATAAAAATCTAAACTTAGCAATTTGGTCCTTGTTATTTTAAGCTTTCACTCGTCCAAATTTTCATAAATTTGATTCAGGCTCCCCCCTTGCTTCCCATATGTACATATAGAACTATTTAATGTCTGTTTGGTACAATAATGTTTCTGCTTAAATTTAAAAGTATATCAGCTAAACTCTTTGGTAAATACTTCACATCTAGGTGTTCACCTTAAGTATGAACATAGAACTAGTATTTCTAAATTAACATTTGCACACTATTTCTTTTTTTACCTAACATTTGCACACTAAATTAGAATTTTGAAAAATTAATACATTTGAGATCAAAAAATATATACTAATTAAAAAATATTATTTAATAAATTAAATAATAAGTTATTAAGTTATGAAAATATCCTTTAATTTTTCAAAATATTCTAACTAATATTCTTCGTATCGCATAAAAAAAATACTCAAAACGATAATAATATTAAATAATTTTTTATAATAAAAAATTAGAGTTAAGGTATAAATCAACATTAATTTCAATAAAAAACAAATAACATTAAACACATTTTAGGATGACCTTTTAAATATAATATATAAATTTCTGTAATGTATTATTTTATAAATTTATTGAATTGGTGATCCAAGTTGAGATAGTAAAAGAACATTATCTAATTAAAGTTATCAATTATTAATTTATCAAAATTTTATTATGCATATTAGTTCAATTAAATTGTACTTGTGGTTTGGTAGGTAAAGTGCAAGAGCAGGTAGCATCGATGTAGTCTATAATATAGAGTCATATGCTTTTTCTTCCTTTTGATTTTCTCTTTTCTTAATATATTTTATAATAAAAGATTTAATTAAATTGACATGCTGTTGTGTTGCCTCCTTGGAGATTTTGGCATTACAGTGTCACGCTGAAGGGTCCTTAATTTCTACTTGTCTTTTTTAAAAAACAAATAATTACAGGAGATATGGACGTCCATCTCCGGCTATTTTCAGAGCGATTGAGAAGGCTGTTAGCAGGTGACGAAGGAACGTTGCCTGATGCTGTAAAGAAACACATTCACAACCTTCACACCGAGACTGACATCATTACGTCTATGCTTGCGAACTTTGAAGCCGAGCTGCTTTGGCTTCTTCTTCAACTAACGGGACAAATGGAGAATATAATTGATCGCCCAGATCTTTTGGCGATTGTGAAGGAAATCAACTACTTCGTCCGTGAATCCGAGAAGGTCATTGAGAAGTCTGAAATCTGTTCCAAGGAGCTATGTGATGCTCTTCTACAAGCCCAAAATAAAATCTTTGACATCAAACAATCGATCCAACTACTTCAACCCAGATACATCAATCGCATGTTCATTGACTTCCTGAAATCAACAGTGGAGAGTTACTCTTCTTCATCATCTTCAAGGGTTAAGAAGAGTGACCAAGTGGGTGGAAAGGAAGAGATGGAGGAGTTGTTAGATCTATTGATAGAGGGACAACCTTCCCTTTCAGTAATTGCAATTCCTCGTGATAGTATCTCCGAAAACACTGCTTTTGCTGCAGAGGCTTACAGCAGCAATTACGTGAAAAGTTATTTCGATTGTTGTGCTTGGGTGTCTCAGGGACACCTTCCCATGGAGTTGTTTGATGAAATAATGAAGTGTGCGATGCCTCCATCTGCGTTGAGTCAAATTCTGGGTAAAGATTATGAACTTAAGAAAACTACTCTTCGAAACTCTGCCTTCTCTATTTCTCTGTCTTTCCCACTAACTCTGAGATCTCCACAAGGCAATTGTATCAGTTGTGGATTGCTGAGGGTTTCATTCCGGACCACAGTGAGACATCTGCTGAGAAGTACTTGAAAGAACTGATAGATCGTGGCTTCATTCAAGCCAACAAGAGAAGACCTGCTGAAGGTACAGTCGAAGCATGCTCTCTTCATAGTATTACAGGAGTTGTGTTAATTCCAATTGTCATATTCACCGAATTTATCGACAACTGTGCAAAACTAGAAGACAAATCATGGGAAAATTTTAAACGGCTCACGTTTTATGCTGACCTGAGTAAGTTCGTTAGTTTGAAGCATTCTAAAACATACCTTCACTCTTTTTTGTGTCTCGCAGTAAGGAAGCATCCCTCCCGAAGAGATATCAAGAAATTTTGTGAAAGATTTAAATTCCTCAGAGTATTGGACATGGGACCTCTAGTTCTCAGCAGATATCCTGCTGGACTTAAAAATTTGTTTTATTTGAGATATTTGAAGTTGAATATTCCTTCAGTCACAACCCTACCTGTATCATTATGCAACCTTCTCAATCTGTTGTTGTAGCTAGCACACGGTGTATCAGCTACCTAATTGTTGGCACACGGTGTTAGTAATGGATTCAATAATGGTGGATAACCATTTTTTGGTTATTCAACATGTTAAACTCTCCCTATAAATAGGAGAGTTTAGCAATTCATTATTTCATTCCAATATAGACAATTTTGAGAGATTTTAAAAATTTGAGAGAATTGAGTGTATTGAGGTTTTGGGTTGTAAGGTTAAAATACTACAATACTTGTATTCTCCATTTCTAATAGTAAGAGATTCTTCTGTCTTCGCCCGTGGACGTAGGCTAAAAGCCGAACCACGTAAACTCTTGTGTTTGTCTTATTTTTATTTTTATTATTTTTTTCAATTTTGCTTTAGCTGTAACCCTACATCACCCCTCAATTTCCTAACAAGTGGTATCAGAGCTTCTAGTTGAAGGAGGTCACTATTCATACATACGGTTACTGTTTATATGTATGGTTACTATTCACATGAAACAGTGGGAGCCAATCCTAGCAGAAAGCAGTTCGTGGTGAAAAGCAATGGCGGCAAAATACGAAGTTGAGAAGTTCAATGGAGGTAATTTTACATTGTGGAAAATGAAAATAAAAGCAATTTTAAGGAAAAACAAGTGCTTAGAAGCAATTGATGAAAGGCCCGCTGGTATCACTGATGATATCAAGTCGAATGAGAATGATGGTAATGCAGTTGCTGATTTGCATCTAGCACTTGCTGATAATGTGCTATCTAGTGTGGCAAAAAAGAACACAATAAAAGAGATTTGAGATACTCTCATTAAATTGTATGAGGCTAAATCTCTGCACAATAAGATCTTCTTAAAAAGTAGATTGTACACCCTTCGAATGGCAGAATCCACTTCAGTGACGGAGCACATCAACACATTAAATACTTTATTTTCCCAACTCACTTCCTTGGGGCATAAAATAGAGGCAGGTGAACGTGCGGAGATTTTACTTCAAAGCCTACCAGATTCGTATGATCAACTCATCATCAACTTGACGAATAATATCCTAATGGAATTCTTAGTCTTCGATGATGTTACAGTTGCTGTATTGGGAGAAGAACGAAGACGGAAAAATAAAGAAGATAAATAGGAATGTTCGCAGCAAGCAGAAGCTTTGACAATGATGAGAGGTAAATCAACAGAATGTGGCTCCAGTGGGAGTCAAAATCATGGTAGACCAAAATCTAGAAGTAAGAAGAACGTTAAATGTTACCATTGTGGCAAAAAAGGCCATCTGAAGAAGGATTGTTGAGGATTGAAGAAAAGTGCAGAGGACAAACCTTAAGGGAATATTGCAAGCACCTCAGATGATGGTGAAATTTTATACAGCGAGGCAGCAACAATTGTTGAAAGCAGAAAATGGTTCTCTGATGTATGGCTCATGGATTTTGGAGCTACATGGCACATGACTTCTAAAAGAGAATGGTTCCATCAATATGAACCTACCTCTGGAGGATCTGTATATATGGGGAACGATCATACTTTGGAAATCGCTAGAATAGGATCCATCAAGATGAAGATGTACGATGGTACTGTTCGTATTATCCAGGAGGTGTGACATGTGAAAGGCCTCAAGAAGAATCTTTTGTCATTGGGACAATTAGATAACACTGGGTGTAAGACCCAAATTGAAAATAGGATAATGAAAATTCTTAAAGGCGCGCTTGTAGTAATGAAGGCAGAAAAGGTTGTTGCAAATTTGTACATGCTTAATGGAGAAACACTGCAGGAAGGAGATGCATCTGTTGCATCAACTAGTTCAGCAGAAGAGTCAACGATAATGTGGCATCGCAAACTGGGCCATATGTCAGAATGAGGTTTGAAAATTTTCTCTGATCAAAATTTATTTCCTGGGCTCAAATCGGTTCATTTATCTTTCTGTGAGCACTGTGTCACAAGTAAGCAGCACAAATTAAAGTTCAGCACATCCAGTTCTAGAAGTAAAGAAATTCTAGAATTAATTCACTCTGATGTTTGGCAAGCACCGGTGATGTCCTTAGGAGGAGCAAGATACTTTGTATCATTTATAGATGATTACTCCAAGAGATGTTGGGTGTATCCAATCAAGAAGAAGTCATATGTGTTTGAAGCTTTCAGAATATTCATAGCGCGTGTAGAACTTGAATCAGAAAAGAAGATCAAGTGTTTAAGGACAGATAATGGAGGAGAATATATTGGTGAGAATTTTATTACATTCTGTCAACAAGAAGGCATCAAGCGGCAATTCAGCACAGCTTACACGCCTCAACAGAATGGAGTAGTAGAGCGGATGAACAGAACCTTGTTGGAGAGAACAAGAGCTATGTTGAGAATTGTAGGTTTAGCCAAGACATTTTGGGCAGAAGCAGTCAAAATCGCTTGTTATGTGGTAAATCGGTCACCATCAACAGCATTCGAGTTGAAGACACCGATAGAGATGTGGGCTGGAAAACCAGTTGATTATTCTCGCCTTCATACATTTGGAAGTCCTGTGTACGTGATATATAATCCCCAAGAAACAACAAAGCTGGATCCAAAATTCAGAAAATGCATTTTCTTGGGATATGCTGATGGAGTCAAGAGGTATCGCCTGTGGGATCCCACTACCCACAAGGTCGTCATTAGCAGAAATGTGATATTTGTAGAAGATAAACTGCAAAAGAATGATAAAGATGATAGCACAGTGAAGGAAAATCCAGAGACTACAACAGTACAAATGGAAAATAATTAAGTACAAGAATATTCAGATTCTTCTAAAGCAGCACCAGAGCATGAAGAACAAGAACCAGTAGAGTCTGAGGCTACAGATGATCGTCGATCAACTCGTGAAAGACGACCACCAGTGTGGCGCTCGGAGTATGTCATGGAGGCTCATGTTGCATACTGCCTTCTAACAGAGGATGAAGAGCCAACAATTTTTTATGAGGCTTTTAAAAGTCAAGATGTTTCTCTATGGATGACAGCAATGCAAGAAGAAATTGAAGCCTTGCATAAGAACAAAACATGGGGGCTGGTTGCACTACCACGTGGAAGAAAAGCCATTAGAAACAAATGGGTCTACAAGATCAAACGGGATGGTAATGACCAAGTGAAGTGGTATCGTACGAGATTGGTGGTGAAAGGTTATGTTCAGAAAGAAGGTATTGACTTTAATGAGATATTTTCTCCTGTGGTTCGACTCACGATAGTCAGAATAGTCCTGACAATATGTGTTACATTTGACTTACATCTAGAGCAGCTAGATGTGAAGACAGCTTTTTTTCATGGAGAACTTGAAGAAGAAATTTATATGCTTCAACCAGAAGGTTTTAAAGAAGAAGGAAAAGAGAACTTGGTTTGCAGGTTGAACAAATCTCTGTACGGTCTCAAACAAGCGCCGAGGTGTTGGTACAAGAGATTTGATTTCTATATCATCAGCCTTGGATACAACAGACTTAGTTCAAACCATTGTACATACTACAAAAGGTTTGAAGATGATAATGATTTCATTATTTTACTATTGTACGTGGATGACATGTTGGTGGCAGGCCTCAACAAAGATCGAGTCCAAGAATTGAAGGCATAGTTGGCTAGGGAATTTGATATGAAGACTTCGGACCAGCAAACAAGATTCTAAGGATGCAAATTTACAGAGACAGAAATAACAGGAAGATTTGACTTTCTCAAAAGAACTACTTAAAGAAAATCTTGTGGCACTTCAACATGGAAGATTGTAAGCCAATTAGTACCCCACTCCCTGTTAATTTAAAGTTATCCTCTAAGATGTGTCCTAACAAAGAAGCAGAGAGGAAGGAGATGTCTCGAGTACTGTATGCATCAGCAGTGAGAAGTTTAATGTTCGCTATGATTTGTACCAGACCAGACATTGCACAAGCAGTGGGAGCAATTAGTAGATACATGGCGAATCCTGGTAGAGAGCATTGGGGTTGTGTCAGGAGGATCCTTAGATACATTAAGGGCACCTCAGATGTTGCTTTATGTTACAGAGGATCAGGTTTTATTGTTCAGGGCTATGTGGATTCAGATTTTGCAGGAGACCTTGATAAAAGAAAATTCATTACTGGCTATGTGTTTAAACTTGCAGAAGGAGCTGTAAGCTGAGTTTCGAAACTGTAAACTGTTGTGGCATTATCTACTACGGAAGCAGAATACATGGCAGCTACACAAGCTTGCAAGGAAGTAATTTATACAAAGATTACTGGAGGAGCTCGGGCACAAGCAAGAGAAAGTTGAATTATTTTGTGACAGTCAGAGTGCCTTGCGCATTGCAAGGAATCCAGCTTTTCATTCAAGAACGAAGCACATAGGTGTTCAATATCACTTTGTTCGTGAAGTGATAGAAGATGAAAGTGTGGATATGAAACAAATTCATACAGATAATAACCTAGCAGATGTGTTGACCAAGCCCATTAATTCCAACAAGTTTGTATGGTATAGATCCTTACATGGCTTAACAGACACGTAGGCAACATGGCTTTGGCAAAGAAGAAAGAATGGTGTGGAGACTTGATTGATTCTCAATCAAATCTCCAAGTGGGAGAAATGTTATGGTAGCTGGCACCGTGTGCCAGCAATGGATTCAACAATGGTGGACAACCATTTCTTGGCTGTCCACCATGCTAAACTCTCCCTATAAATGGGAGAGTTTAGCAATTCATTATTTCATTCCAATATAGACAATTTTGAGAGATTTTAGAAATTTGAGAGAATTGGGTGTATTGGGGTTTTGGGTTGTAAGGCTAAAATATTACAATACTTGTATTCTCTATTTCTAATAGTAAGAGATTCTTCTGTCTTCGCCCGTGGACGTAAGCTAAAAGCCGAACCACGTAAACTCTTGTGTTTGTATTAGTTTTATTTTTATTATTTTTTTCAATTTTACTTTAACTGCGACCCTGCATCACCCCTCAATTTCCTAACACAATCTTCATTCACTTGATATGCCGTCTAGCTACATAGATCATACACCGGACGATTTTTGGAAGATGCACAAACTTAGACATCTAAATTTTGGTTACATCACTTTGCCTGCACATCCTGGAAAATATTTCAATTCTCTTGAAAATCTTAAATTTTTATCAGCCTTACACCATAGTTGTCATACAGAGGATATATTAAGTAGACTACCTAGCCTTCAAGATCTTCGAATATATGGAGATTTGAGTTCCTATCAATCTGTGTTGTTCCACAGCTTTTGCAAATTGGGCTGCATTGTATCCTTGAAGTTGGTGAACAAAAGCACACAACCGTTAGCAATGGTCCTGGGTAAAGAATTCAAATTTCTCAAAGACATTTACCCACTTGAGTTTCTCAAATACAGCACTTAAGCAAGACCCCATGCCAACACTGGAAGAACTACCAAATCTTCAAGTTCTCAAGTTTAAACAGAACTCATATTCAGGAAGAAGGCTGACTTGTAGCTCAAGTGGTTTTAAGCAGCTCAAGGTTTTACATCTGAAATCAATGTTATGGCTAGAGGAGTGGACTTTGGGGACTGAAGCCATGACAAAACTTGAAAGCTTGATTATCAACCCTTGTGCTTACTTGAGAAGGCTTCCTGAAGAGCTCTGGCGCATAAGGACCTTGTGCAAATTGGAGTTGCGATGCCTCAACCAGAGTTGAGACAAAAACTACGGGATTTTAAAGATTTGGAGCGGTATAAAATCCAAATATATCCTTATGGAATCTGATTAGCATGAAATGAATTTAGTAACCTTCACATTTAAGGTAAGTTGCGTCTCATTCCATTCCTTAACGAGTTTTCATTTAACTAGCCTTTTATGGGTTTTTTTTTTCTCTTTTTTTTCTTTTCTTCCTATGCAAGAGATAGTAAGTGCATACTTTTAACTCAAAAGGTTTCTTGGAAGAAAAATCAGATGATCACATAATCTAATTTTTATCTCAATACCATTTCAAATCTTAAAATCTCCTTTTCAATAGTTAATATTCATCTTTTCCCACTTTGACACTGTGCCTATATTAATGAAGATATTAATAATGATGGTTACGGATCAAAGTGCCCTCCAGGCAAATAGAACTAAGCTTCTCAAAATTCTAAGAGTTTATTACAAATTGTTTACTTGTTGGGCTAATGTAACTAGGAAGTTAACATAATGAATTATAGATTTTCTTTATGATTATATTTTTCACTGTATTCAGTAACTTTAGTAGCACAGTTAACGTTCTTGGAAGCTCAGGATTTCAGTCAGTAATGGTCAGCTTTGTTACAACTGGCTTTTCTTTTTAAAATAAGAGCCTAATAATAACCATTGGAATTCGTTGATATATTGTGAAGAAATTTTTTAAATTATGATTGTTATCTTCGAATTCTCATTCTGAACTTTTACTTTTGCAGGTACAATCAGAGAGGGTATGTCGAATATGAAACCAGAATTACTTGATGTGTGTTTATTTGAGCTCTGTACTCATCAATAAGGGGTTAAAAGTGTAGAAGATGTTTGATTAATTTCATAGATTTGAAGCAGTTGCTGAATTTGTACCATATTGGTGGAATTGTTGTGTTCTAATAATAATTTGTGTTGGTATACTTTCTAGTTTTGGTTTTGGATTATTCGGTATGTATTTTGTGTCTTTAGTAAGTTGTTTTTGCTTGCTTTTGATATCCTGTTTAAGGCAAGAAAATGTTAATTTGGTTTGATATTGGATGTGATGAGAACATACGGTTTGTTTATCCAATAATATGCTGTTGAATTTGCCTTCAACATGTTATCAAATTCATGTCCTCTGTTTCTGTAACATATCAATTTCAGCTCTGATCCCCTCCTTTATATCAACTTTTTAGCATTATGTTCATTATTCTCCGACTTGGTAATGCCTTTCTTCAAACTTTCCAGTATCTTCTATTTTTTCTTTTTCTTCAGGAAAAAGAAAAAAACTCAAATAAAATTTAGATACCGATGAGTTAGTTTAGAAAAGAAAATTACATTCAAGTTAAAGCATTGCAGAAGATGTTATAATGGTAAGTTATCAATATTATTTCTTATTTTTCTATATGCATTTATATAAAATGAGATGAAATTTCAATTAAACTCCGGACTAGTGAACTGATTATCTCACTCGATTCCGAAGAAGGTATCAGAGACTTTAAATGTCTATGAGCTCAAACATTTTTGAATTTTTTCAACAAATCTAATTTTTTTCCTATTACCATATTTGATCCTGCAACTTCTTACAATTCAAAAGAAAGTAATGCAATTCATATTACAACACAGCAAACAATTCCCACCAATATGCGACCAAATTTAGCAACTGCTTCAAGTCCATGAAATTAATCAAACATCTTGTGCATTTTTAACCCCTTATTCATTAGTAGAAAGCTGAAATAAAGACAAACAGTAAATTCTGGGTTTCAATTAACATGGTTTCTCTGATTGTAGCTATGAGGTACCTTCTCCGATTTTACCTGCACAAGAAAAGGTGATAATGAGAACCTAAATTTTCCTTCCTCTCTCTCAGTTTTGTAAAAGAAAAAGGAAGAAATTAGTATAGGCTGGAGCCTTATTCACACATGCATGCGTAATGACTTGGCTCCATCAAAAGGTGATAATGAGAGCCTAAATTTTCCTTCCTCTCTCTCAGTTTTGTAAAAGAAAAAGAAAGAAATTAGTATAGGCTGGAGCCTTATCCATGTGACTTGGCTCCAGCAATGAGTCTTTACTGGCTCTAGTAATGAATCTTTATTGACGACATGATAGAAGCATCTAAAATATGATGCTTCTATCATGTTTCATGGGTTTTTCAAAGTTGCAATAACTTTAAAATCTGTAAATTTATACTCCTCTTAATCTTTCGTGGTGGTGCATGACAGTTAGAAAGTAGGCTCCTTCGTCAGATCTAGTAAATACGGCATTTGGTTCCTACCGTGGCTTTGCTATTTGTTTATCCATATTTTTATTTTAAAAAATATATTTTAAAATATTTTAAATATTGTATGTTTTATGTTGTGTTACTCAAATCTAATCTAAAGTGGCTCTTTTTTAAATTTGTTAGTTTTATTTTAGGATATGTATATGCTCTATAAAGTATGATAAGTCTATTAGAGTTTACTTTATTGTGGTAGACAATTGTTTTTGTTATAGTTTCTTATGATTTGCTTAATATATTCTTGTCCGGAAAGTCGACTGTTAAGGCAAATGATTGAAAAGAGTAAAAAAATGAAGTACTAAAAGTATGTATATATATGTGATATTCTTTATATAGATCGCTGTGTACAGAAAGTACTTGTGTAAGATTAATTTGATGAATTTGATTATGATAAAAACAGATAATTGTAGTTGCAAATACATTAACTTTTGTATCAATTAATTCTACTAATGAAAAAAAATTATCAAAAAAGAAATGATAGTTAAAAATGAGATCAATTTTACATATTTTCTAATCAAAATTATCAATCAATTCCGGCTACAACCTTCCTCTGTCCAAGAAGGAGCTTTGATTCAGAAGAGCTATTAGTATGTTTGTTTGATGTGCCTTTTATTTCACTCGCTAAGGCTCTTTTTACACCAAAGCTGCTATGTAATGAAAGTATTAGCTATTACGATAAAAAAAAATATAGGGATTTTTAGACATGATTTTTGAAAAAGATAAACGTAACTTTGAATGTTCTTATATAGATTTTTTTAATTAAATTAAGTTGGGGTAAAATGAGTAGAAGTTTGAAAGTAAAATTATAAATGTTTTTCAAATTTACTCCAAGTGTCGTGCTTCTAAACTTAAGCAGAGCACAACAATTCCAAATAGAGCCTAAATTAGAAGTAACCTCATGGATGCTATGGAAGAAAAAAAAAGGGAGAAGAAATATCATTGTTATTGATCATCTAAATGCAATAGGAGTGCTAAATCATATAGAGAGAGAAAATTCAGGGCTAGAGGCTATAGGCTAATCAATAAAAACAAGTGAAACAATAAATCAGAACTTAGCAATAAGTGGCTTTCCTTGAATGAAAACCAAAACGGTACCTGTGCTACTAAAACATTATTGAACTAATACCAAATTGAATCCATGTAAATCAGAGTTCATAAGGATATATCTGGATGTCATGCTGCACCACATCCTCAAAATCCTGTAGTTTTTGTCTCAAGTCTGGCTGGGGCCATCGCAACTCCAATTTACACAAGGTCTTTACGCACTATAGCTCTTCAGGAAGCGTTCCCAAGTAACCACAAAGGTTTATGATTAGGCATTCAAGCTATGGCATGGCTCTAAGGCAGTCCCCAAAGTCCACTCCTCTAGCCATAACACTGATTTCAAATGTAGAATCTTGAGTTCAACCACCTAAGCCATAAGTTTGCTTTCTTCCCAAGTAACAGTTGTGCTTCAATTTCAACACTTGAAGATATGGAAGCTTTTTCAATGTTTTAAGTAAGAGTTGCACAGTGATGCAGGTAGAATTTTGAATGACGGGATATTTAGCTTTAAATATCTCAAATAAAATACATATTTAAGTTTAGCTGGGCATCGGCTAAGAACTAGAGTTCCCAAGTCCAATATCTTAAAGGAGTTAAAATCTTTTACAAAATATCTTGATATCTATCCAGTTGAGATGCTCTTTTCTTGTTAAACATAGAAAAGAGTAGAGGTATATCTCAGAATGATTTTGATGAATAAACTTGTAAAATCTTGCAAAAGAGGCGAGCTGTTTAAATTTATTCCATGGTTTGTTTTTGTTAGAGGATTGGGCCTAGAGTTCAACATTCAATTTAAAAGACTAGCTTATTAAGTAGTGTAGCTCATTTTCTTATAAATAATTATATCTTCTCACTCCTTTTTTATATGGGACAATAACTCAACAATCTCCCCTTGAATGAAACCTCCTCTGGTGAGGGAGCAACATCGGAGTTTTGTTCGATACACTGAATATCCACCACACTTTTGGACCTTGAAACCTAGCTTTGATACCACTATCTAGGTATTGTTTTAACATATATAATGACTTTTTTAGTAAACAAGCATGCTCCTCTTTTTTGAACTCTATAAACATTTGCGGCTGTACCATGTAAATCGTCTTTTCAAGCTCTTTATGCAGAAAAGTTATTTTTATATCCATCTGCTTTAGATGTAAATCAAAGTTTGCACATATGATTAACAGAATCTTAATGAATGTGTGCTTGACGACTGAAGAGAATATCTTATGAAAGCTAACTCTTTTTCTCTGAGTAAAATCTTATGCAACTAGTCTAGCCTTACATCTTGTAAGCTTTACCCTTGATATCCCTTCCTTAACTTTGTACACCCACTTGCACCTTACTAGTTTCTTTTGAGGTCTCTTCATCAACTTCTGGGTATTATTCTTCATCAACTTCTGGGTATTATTCTTCATCAGAGAACTAATCTCTTCTTCAATGACCTATTGCCATTGATTTATATTTTCACTCTTTATAGCCTCACTATATATTTTAGGCTCATCAAATTTAAGAGTGTAAACAGAGTTAAAGGCATAAACAACTAAATTTGCTTATGCATACCTGATTGGCGGGGTAATCGTTCTCCTTAACCTATCTTTGGTTAGCTGGTACTCTTCATGTTTCATTTCAGGAGTCCTAGTTTTTCTTTAGGTAGACTTGAAGGAATTTACTAGTGTTTTTGGCTCATGTTCAAGGATCTTCTTGTTGAAGTGCTGACCTGGGAGTATGTCAGATCTATACTCAGGTTTCACTTCAACTTCTATTGACTCGGGTGCTAAGTATTTCTTAGACACAAGTTCTTCTTTCTCATCTTCTTAGGAGGCTTTCAATATTGTCGTCTCATCGAACGTCATATCATAGCTTATGATACTTCTTAGTGGTGTCAACTTTCTACACCATACCTTATATCCTTTTACACGTTCGGGATACCCTATCAATACCTATTTGATAGCTCTAGGTTCTAATTTTTCCTTCTTAATATGAACAAAGGCAAGGCAACAAAAAATTTCGAGGTGGTTATACTTGGGAGGGCTGTTAGACTATCTTTCTTCTAGTGTCTTGAAGTCTATCACTGAGGAAGGACTTCTATTAATCAAATTAGTTACCGTTACCACAGCTTTTCTTCAGAATGCCTTGGACATATTTGCATTGGTAAGCATGCATTTAACCCTTTTGAGTAAGCTCTTATTCATTCTCTCAGTTACACCATTCTGTTATGGTGTTGATATCACAATTTTATGCCTTGTAATCCCATGTTTAGCATAAAACCCATCAAACTCTCTATTACAAAACTCAAGGCCATTGTCAGTTCTCAGCCTTTTAACCCCTTTACTAGTCTGATTCTCAATAAGAGCCTTCCAAGTCTTGAACGTATCAAGCACTTGATCCTTGCTCTTCAACATATAGACCTATAACTTTCTTGAATAGTCATCAATAAACCTGAGAAAATATCTAGCCCTACCATAAGTAGCTGTTTGAGCTGGTTCCCAAAGATCTAAGTGTATGTAGTCAAGAATCCCCTTAGTTTGTGCTCACCAGTACTAAACCTCACTCTATGTGCTTTCCCAAGTACATAATGGTCACAAAACTCTAATGGCTGGAACTTATCTTCACCAAATGCCTTTTGACTAAATAACTCCTTCAGGTTTCTCTCACCTAGGTGTACTAGTCTAAGATGTCACAACTTGGTTTGTATATTCTCATCATCTATAGAGAATAATGTAGAACCACTTACAACCTCTCATTTTAGCACATAAACGCCAGTGCACTTTTCACCTCTCATTACCACCATGAAACTTTTTAACACTCTCAAAACCCTTTCGTCGATCCTAATGGAACACCTATTCTAGTCCAAAGTTTATAGTGAGATCAAGTTTCTCTTGAGGTTGGGAACATACCTAACTTCAATAAATTTTTTTACTCACCCATCATGCAATCTAAGTTTAATACTACCAATTCACATCATCTGATAAGCAACGTCATTATCCATTAATACCTTACCACCACTAATGGTGAAAATTTATAAACTAAGACTTGTGTGAGCACATGTGAAAAGTGCAACCAGAATCAAGAACCCATTGTTCAGTACTCTTACCATCAGTAGTGACTATAGTCTTTGCGCTGTCGTAACTATCCTCATAGGCAAATGTAGTATCCATTTTCTTCTAGTCTTGTTGTAGTAACCAGTATCCACAACTGGTAAGAATAAGTATTTATATATGTATAAATATACGTATTTTATTTGTATGTTGGTGATACTTGAATTATATATTGTTATTAGTAATATTTTTATAGGTTAAGGATATACGATTAGTATTGGGTTTATTTGTATGACTTTAGATTTATTTTAGGGACCAAATTGTTATACTTTGAAAGTTTTGGGGGCAAATTTGTAAATACCAAAAATTAACCTCTTAGTATAAAAATACACTTTTGAACCCTAATTTACCATTTTTAGGTCAAGCTACCCATTTTAAGAGAGAGAAGAGAGAAATAGAGGAGAGAGAAAGAGGAGAAGAAGAAGAAAAAGAAGAAGAAATTGGAATTTTGAATTTCAAGAGGTATATCATACGTATTTCTCAATTTATTGGTATTAATTAAGTTAATTCCTTTAAGTTTTGATTTCTGAAAATATGTATAATTGAGGATTTGTTGTGTATTTCGTAAGATCATATGAGAATTGATGATGATCTATAAGATAGTTTGATAAATCATGATGAATTGTGGAATTTCTGCTGGATAACCTCTTGATCTAGGAATTTTATAAATTGTTGTGATTCGATTCTGGTTTTGAATTTTGAGTATATGAAATTAGACATGTTAAGGATCATCTGAGACTTTGAATCGATTGAAAATTCTGGAAATTGCATTTATAGTGAATTTACCAAAATAACCCTGAAATTCTGGAAATTTCCTGTGTAAACAGTATAGTACAGTGAAAGATAATTTTTGTCCTACTGAATGATCTTCAAAAATTATGAATTTGTGGAATATGATAATTTTATATGTCTAATATGATATACTCGTAATTGATAATTTAGATCAATGTGGTTGAAGTGTTATGAATTTCTAAAGTGTATCAGCTCATTGCAATATTTGATTAACAGAATTTTAAAGTTATAGAATAAAATAGTTTTAAAATACTTTTGGCAGTGATTTGGAAGTGAAATATTTATCATGGACTGAGATATGTGTTAAGAGTAATTATGTGGTAGTTTTATAATTTTTGAGTTAGTATATGATTTTATAAAATTGGGAGATTGAATACTGTTCAGTAAGTATCTTGATCCTGTCAGGTTTGTAGTTTGGATTCGATGGTGTGTATGGAATGGATTGTGTAGGAAATTTGATATAATATTCATATATAAGAAGGCTATATGAGTCAAGAATGGTATATTCTGATTTTGGAGTAATTGGACATCATTTGATGTATTAAATTTTTTTGTTAAGTGTAAGTGGTCAGAATGACAGGTTTTGAGAAACCAAATATTTAGACCAATTTGATGTGATAAATGCATTGTGTATAATTTTGTAAGCTATTTAAAGTATTTTGTGTGAATTGTGAGGCTTATGAAAGGATTAATCTCCTTTGATAGGTTAAGGAGATTTAAGCCTTGTAGCTGAAAGTGTTAAGAGGTAAGTATACTAGACTTTTTACTGAAATCACAATAAACATAGTAATTGTTTTGTATGATTTTGCAAATGGGTTAAGAATATGTTTATGTTATGTCAAAGTATATTTTGATATGAAATGTGAATATATGTTTCTGAATGTGAGCATTGACATTGAGCATGGACATACATGTGTTTTTGTAAGTGAGCTTTCAAAATAAGATGTGTTTAATAAAGAAAGCTTTTGAAGTGTAATATGTCCATGAGAAATATTTTGTATTTTGAGGGTACTTGAACTCACTGTTAACTTAGTAGGCATTTTATGTAATTTGTGGAGCCTTTATGTGTGGCCTTTCTTTTGGGATGGGTATATGTTATGTGTTTCGTATGTAGGGAGGATCCTATTGGTACCTAAAGGAAGAGTGAGTCATCACATTCGTGTGGTGGCGTATTGGTGCATGTGAGAGGACTCACCGATGATCAGAGTGAGGGTTTGGCTTTTACCTTCGGGCATAAGCATTATATATGTGTTATTCAAGACCTCACTTGTACTATTCCTCTCATACGGTATGTCACCTACGAGTGACATTTGGCTCATTATGTGATATGTGATATGTAAGTCCTACTAAGTAGTAGTTGAGTGATGGTATTCCTATTATGTGTTTTGAAAGAATGTGTAAGCGCTTACATGATATGTGATTTGATAAGATTATGATTTTGATTGATCACAGCATATCATACATATGCATTGTGTACATATATGTATTTGTATTTGATATATGAAAAACTAATATGCTTACTGAGTTTTATACTCATTATAGTTTATGGTGATTTCAGGTAAATAAGGTGCATGTGTGCTTAGCGGATTTGGCAAGGCTTTTGCTGTTCCTTGAGTTCCCTAAGTTGCTAGGTTGTTGTGTGTTTCATTTGGGGACACGTGGGATAGGATATTTGGTTTGTCCCTATTGAATAAATACTTATGTATTATTTCATTGTGTGTGGCTGGATTTGATTTAAGTTTTCAAAGTGTGGTTACTAGTTGATTTCAAGTAAGAATTTGCAATGAATATATTCTGGGCTTCCGGTAACAAAGTTACTACTGGTGTTATAGTAGAGTGTTAATCTCTGAGAAAACTCTGCGTATCTCCGGTTTATTAATTGTCCCAGTCATAATTCAATTGTTATAATTCTGAAAGAAATTGAAATGAATGTTTAAATATGGTCAAGAGAAGTTTATATTTATATGTTAAGTTAGGGGTTGATTTTAGTGTTGAACTTACTAGCAACTTGCTAAGGATTTCTGTGTTGAAGGAAAGTTGAAACTTTTGTGTAATATTATTTATGAGTGCACATGCAGTGAATGAATGTAAGTGATGTCGTGTGTTGGATCTTTTGGGTCTGGGGCGTGACACTTGTACTTTCTTCTTGTCTTGTACTTTCTTCTTCGGACAATCCTTTATAAAGCGCCTATTTGTCTTGTAGTAATAGCACTTTTTAGGGGTCTTGAACTTCGACCTTGAGCCATTTTTCTTTCCATCTCTATGTAAGGGCATTCCTCTTACAGATAAACTTTATGCATTGCCCTAAATTTACTTTCCTAATAGCTTTGAGTTTAATGATGATTTCACATCACTTATCGTTAAACTCTCTCTATAGTAGAGTAACGTATCAATAAAGCTCTCATAACTCTTGGGACGTAAACTTAGCAGAATGATTGTCTTATCTTTATCCTTTATCTTGGTGTTGATAGATTCAAGATCAATAATAATCTTGTTAAAGGCGTCTCATGGTCTTTCATTGGTGTTCCCTCTGACATAGACAACTAATATAGCTTCTTCTTTATATGCAATCTGTTGGCTAATGACTTCCGTATATAAAGAGAGTCAAACTTCTTTCAAAGACCAATTGCTATCATCTCACCTACTACTTGCCTTAGTACTTCATCGCTCAATGACAAAACGATTGTACTCTAAGCTCTTTCTTGAATGTCTTCTGCTTCAGCCTTAGATAATTTTGACATATTCTTTTCTTCACTAGATGGAGCTACAGTCTCTTCTAATGCCAACCTTAACTGTTGGCTCATTAACAATGCCGTAACCTTCATCTTTCACAAAGTGAAGTCATTCTTCCCGTTGAATTTTTCTATCTTATACTTAGGTGTGGTCATGTTTGCTTAAAGCATAAAACCTGTCTCTGATACCAATTTGTTAGGGTATTGGATTTAGGGTCCAACATCCAACCCAAAAGACTATCGTATTAGGTATTGTGGCCCTTCTCCTTATAAACAATTATATATTTCCACTAATTTTCTATGTGGGGAAATAACTCAACAGTCTTCATAATTTTCACAATGGTCGATAAATACTGCAAATATTGTCATTACATAGATCACATTCCATGTAATATTTTGAAGAGAGCATGTTTTGATTGTGCCTCTAGGTTTTCTTGTTTACTTGAATGAATCTTCGATCTTTTAGTTCTTTCAAATACTTCTCAACAGTTATCTTATTGTCATTTGGAATGAAGCCTTCAACTAGATAGAGAAGGCAGCGTTTCAAGTGAAAATGTGATTCCAACATAGACAACGTTTGACCATGACGTACCTTTATAGAAAATGTTATAATTTAGTGATTCAAAATCAAAGATAAATTGATTTTGAGTTGGAAAACAAACGAAGAATTAACATGTGGTGAAGAACGCAATGGATGAACAAAAATGTGCAAATGAGAAGCTAGAAGCAAAGAGGGGCAAATGTCACGATGCTAGGAACTTAATGTCACGGTGCTAATTCCTAAATACCCAATGCTCTGACGCTGGTTTGGAATGCTCCAGTATTAGGAACAAGTCACAAGAACACCCCAGTGTTGGCTTCAGATTGCCCTAGCATTGGACAACTCGTATTAATGCCCCAATGTTAATTATAGAATGCTGCAACGTTTCTTATTTGAGAAAAATCATATTTTGGTTCAACTTGCATGGTTAAGTTGGTTTTAGACTTATCAAGATTATGGACTCTTATTCCAACTAGATTTAGAGTTTTTAAGGTTAGTATTAGTACTATATAAACTCTTGCAACCCCTTGTAATTCATAAGAGCATCAAATTTGCACAAGAGAGAGAATAGTGAGCTTAGGTCACACTTGAGTGTTTTGAACATACAAAATAGTATAGTATTGATCCGTGGTAGCTCTTGGGTATTTAAGTATTCTTTGCATCCCTTGTAGGGCTTTCATTGTATACAAAAGAAAGGAATAACGAAGGTAAGATCCTTAGATCCACCATGTTACGTAGGTGAACCACATAAAGTGGTGTATTTTGCATTGCTTTTCTTGGTTGCTTATCTCCTTAGTGGATTGATCTTTAATTTTCTTGGTTATTTATGAGTGAAAACTTTCGCGTGTATTAAGGGTATTTTAGAGTGCACGCTAGAATTTTCGCAACAAATTAGTATTAGAGCTTAAATTGGTTTAACCATGGCAACTCACAAATATGAAGTAGAGATATTTAATAGGCATAATGATTTTAATCTATAGAAGGTGAAGGTGAAGGTGAAGGCTCTATTAGTGAGTCAATGGTTGGACTCAACCCTGAAGGAAACTTAAGTAACAACCAGCAATGAAAAGAAACTGACAAAACTTGGTGATTGAGATGAGAAAACCATTCAAAAAAAAAAAAGCCTATAGTATAATAGTTTTATCATTGAGTGATGAAGTTCTGAAGGAGGTGGTTGGAGAGAATACGACAATGGATCTCTGGAAGAAACTTGACACATTATACATGACGAAGTCCTTGGTGAATCGTCAGTATATAAAGATAAGTTATATCAATTAGTTATGACTGAGAAAACTTTCACTAGCGACCATATTGACGATTATCATTGATCTTGAGATGATAAACATCAAAATTCAGGATGAAGACAAAGCTATTATCTTGTTGTGTTATATTCCTCCAAGTTATAAGCACTTTGTGGATATACTCATGTATGGTAGGAGAACTTTAACAATAAGTGATATAAAGCTTCATAAAACTCTAAAGAAAAAGGAAAAATATAAGAATCTGAGAGTGTTAGTTGTGAGAGGAGGAGATAGTAAAAGGAATTAATGAGGCAGATTCAAGAAGTGCTATAATTGTAATAAAGATTGACATTTGAGCTATAATTGTAATAAGGATTGACATTTGAGGAGGGATTACCCGACAAAAAAAGGCAAAAAAATGAAGGAATGACTAAAATAGTCTGTAAAGAAGACTTGAAGATTACAGAATCCTTAATAATTTTTGGCGAGAAGTATGCTGATAGATGGATATTTAATTTTGGCTATAATTATCATATGTATCTGAAAAAAATATTTATTTATTAATTATAAGTCTATTAAGGGAAAGAAAATTCTAATGAAGAATTATATAACTTGCAAAGTTATGGGGATTGGTAATATTAGGATGATGATCTCAAAGTTTGCAAGTAAAGAAGTAACGATCTCAGTCTCGGTGTGAAGGTTGTGAATGTGTTTTTTTACAGCATCAGACTGTTGGATGGTTTTATTGTTATGACATTCATAACGCAGCGGAATAGAAAACAAAAATTCTTTAATCTTTATTTTCATTATCTTATGAATATATGAATTTGATTTTAAAGTAAATAAAATTTAATAAGAATATACCTTAAATCTACGCAGAGGTTTTTTTCACCAAAGAATTTCAAATCAAGCCTCTTGTTTTTTAGTGAGGGGAAGAGTGGGCTTCTTGTTTTTTCTTCTATAAAGAAAAATACATATCCTGCATTTTTTCACGTATGTGTGTTGTGCTTTATTTAGATTAGTCTTCTTATTTTAAAATAATAATTTAATTAATAATATTTATTAATTAAATTATTATCTCTTAAAAGGAGACATAATTCATGTAAACCACATAAACTTATACTCTTTGTGGTTAACATATAATACCCAACATTTGAGCACTTTAGTCTTTTAATAAAAGAAAAACACTAAAAATTAAAATTAAAATCTTTTTGATAATTTCAAAAAATTATCTTTAAGATTTTATTTTTTTAATTTTTTAAATTAAATATTTAATTATATTTAGATAAGATCTTATCTATATTAATTAATTTTATTCAAAAATATAAAATATACGTATTTAAAAACTATTTTCCGGACACAAACAATTTGTGTAATAACACAATCTTTTTTATTTGTTCACTGTAATAACGAAAGAGGTGGTATTGGGGACCTATAGACCTATAATTTCAAGTTCTAATAAATTTTGAATAATTAATTAAAATATTTAATTAATTAATTCAATTTATTAATTCTAATGTTATTCCACTAAAAACCTGAACTTGCACTCTTGAAATTGTAGATATAATTTACTTAGAAAACTTAGAGTAATCCATTGATTTAATCACTACATGCAATTTAACTCTCTATAGATGGTTCATAATTAGAGCTAGGTTAATTACCGTTTTATCCTTCTAATTATTTCTTTATCCTCAAGTACCATTAATTCACTAGTGAACAGTAAATTTGTAACATTATTACAAATTGAGCGTTCTAACTGTTCAGTTCTAGAATTAACCCTTAAGAGAACCTTCTTTCTAACTTCCATTAGGAATGAATGGATTCCATATCTGTAAATCATATTCCCAACCGTTTATCTCATAATGCCATAAAAATACAAGTTTTTAGTCTGTTCTTTAAACAAACCGTAACGAGTATTTCAAACGACATAATGACATAAACTGGAGTTTATAATCACTCAGGATTAAGGTTAATCAGCATATGATCATCGGTTGACGTTATTTGAATTCTGAATTAACAACAGTATTTTACATAAGAATTCAAACTACGTCTGGTCCAGTCCTATATAATCATATTATATATAGTGCCTCCACCATAATGTCACTATATTAGTGATTCAGATAAGACTACTATATTTTAAATGTTTGTGGATCGCACTAGTAATATTTAATTAAAGAACTCAAATTTTAATTAATTTATTACGAACTTTTTCTGTTTATTATCCATAACTTTAATCCTCTTGTATATAATAATTATATACTAAAGTTATGATTACATAAATAAATAAGGAATTTTCTTATATTTATGTCATAAAACTATGAACACTCATTAAGTATAAAATTGCAACTTTATTAATTTCATAAAAATAGTACAAGTACATACTTTTAGGGCATTATCCCTAACAATCTCTCACTTGCCCTAAAATAGGCGAGACATGTCTCTTAAACCCATGCCATCTATATGACTCTCAAACGACCTAGTCGGTAATGTTTTGGTGAACGAGTCTACAAGATTATTTTCAGACGCTATCTCCATGGCTGCCACATCACCTCTATGCATTATTTCTCTGATCAAGTGATACTTTCTCTCTAATGCTTTGTTTTCTTGTGGCTCCTAGGTTCCTTTGAATTTGCCACTGCCCCTACTATTGTCACAGTAAAGGGTCAATGGTTTATCCATGTCTGGAATAACTTTCAGATCAGTGAAGAACTTCCTAAGCCATATTGTTTCTTTAACTGCTTCACAAGCTGCTATGTATTCAGCCTCCATGATTGAATTAATAGTACTGGATTATTTTACACTTCTCCAGACTATGGTTCTGCCACCAAGAGTAAACACTGACCCAGACGTCGACTATCTTTATCTAATTGAAAATCAGAATCAGTATAACCAGTGGGGTTCAAGTCTCCACTCGAATACACAAGCATATAGTTTCTCGTTCTCCGAAGATACTTGAGAATGTGCTTTACCGTAATTCAGTGAGCCAATCCAGGGTTAGATTAATAACGACTGACTATTCCCACTACATAGCAAACGTCAAGCCTCGTGCACAACATAGCGTACATAAGGCAGCCAACTGCTGAGGCATAAGGAACCCATCTCATATCTTCTTCCTCCTGAGGTGTCTTAGGACACTGCTCTTTAGACAGAACAATTTCATGATGAGTCGGTAATTGACCCTTTTTAGAATTTTGCATTGAAAATCACATAAGCACTTTATCAATATACGATGCCTGAGACAGTACCAATAGTCTGTTCTTGCGATCCTAAATAATTTGGATCTCAAGGACATAACTTGCTTCTCCCAAATCCTTCATTTGGAAGTTCTTGGCCAGCCACTTCTTTATGTTGGATAATGTTTCCACATCATTCCCAATGAGTAAAATGTCATTCACATAAAATACTAAGAAAACCACTTTTTTGTTCTTGATATACTTGTATAAACAAGGTTCATCAATATTTTGTTCGAAACCATAAGATTTAATTGTCTCACAAAATCTTAAGTTCCAAGACCTTGAAGCTTACTTAAGTCCATAAATAGACTTGGGCAATTAAACTTTCTACTCTTGGTCTTCTACCACGAATCCCTCTGGTTACACTATGTAGATGCTCTCTTCAAGATAGTCATTCAAAAAGGCTGTCTTGACGTCCATTTGCCATATCTCATAATCGAGACATGCAGCAATGGACAAGAGAATATGAATGGATTTAAGAATGGCTACTGGTGAGAAAGTCTCCTCATAGTCGATTCCCTCTTTTTGGGTATAACCCTTTGCCACTAGTCTTGCTTTGAAAGTCTCTACTTTTCCATCCATGCCTCTTTTTTTTCTTGAAGATCCATTTACATCTAATGGGCCTGACATCTTCAGGTGGATCTACAAGTTCCCAGACTGAATTGGAGTACATAGACTCTATTTCTTGGTTCATGGCTTTTTGCCATTTTTCTTTATTAGAATCTTCCATTGCATGTTTATATGTCAATGGATCGTCTTGTCTTGTGTTGGACACAACTACTTATGCCTCTCCCTCCTCTCTGTAATGAGAAGGTAGTCTCACTATCCTCTCACTACGTCGAGGTTCCAAGGTATTTTGATCACAATTGATGGTTACCTGACTTTGTTGTTCACTAACTATCGGTGGTAAAGGTCTGATCTGATCAGAAAGCATTTCCTCCAGTACAATTTTACTGCGAGGTTTGTAGTTTAATATATAATCATTCTCAAGAAAAGTGGCATTTGTGGATACAATCACTTTCTTTTCTTGAGGACTATAAAACAAACGTTATCTTGTGCCTTTAGGGTAGCCTAAAAACATATAAAATTTTGTTCGCCGTTCTAACTTTCCAGTCTTTCCTTTCAGTATATGTGCCAGACACCCCATATGCGAAAAAGGTTTACTATCATTCTACATCTCTAAGGGTGTACTTTGAATATATTTAGAAGGTACTACATTCAAAATGTAGACCGCGGTCTGTAGTACATAACCCCAAAATGAAGGCAGTAGTGAAGAGTAACTCATCATAGACCTAACCATATCTAGCAAGGTTTTGTTTCTTCTTTCTGCAACACCATTTTGCCGTGGTGTTCCAGGTGTTGTGAGTTAAGATAAAATTTCATGCTCTAATAGGTGATCCTTGAACTTTGTGTCAAGGTATTTACCACCTCGATCGGATCGAAGAGTCTTAAGAGTTTTACCTAATTGCTTTTCAGATTCTGCTAATAATTCTTTAAACTTTATAAAAGTCTCATATTTTCTTTACATTAGGTAAACATAACCGTATCTTGAATAGTCATCAATAAATGAGACAAAGTATTCATAATTGCCTCTTGCTTGTACATTTAATAGACCGCAAACGTCAGTATGTACAAGTTGAAGTTGTTCCTTGACTCTTTCACCCTTAGCTGAAAAGGGTCTTTTAGTTATTTTACCCTTTAGACAAGACTCACATACAGGAAGAGTGCCAACATTTAGCTTTCTTAAAGGACCATCATTTACTAATCTGTTTATCCTATTTAGATTAATATGACTTAACCTAAGATTCCAAAGATACGTGTCATCATTAGGAGAAACCTTTTGCCTTTTAGTAGATTTAGGATATTTTACTTTAAATAGTTCAGAATTATATAGTGAGGACTCATCGGGCCTTAAAACATTAAGCCCATTTTTTAATTTCACATAACAAATATCTAAACCATTTCTACTAATAATAATCTCATTATTATAAAAAGAAATATTAAACAATTGTTCATGCAACTTAGAAACAGAAATCAAATTCCGTATGAATCCAAGAATAAAATAAATAATTAATTCAATAATTAAAAAATTAGGTTCACCTAAATTGTTAGGCCTATTTAATAGGAATAGTTAGACTAATGAACTTAGACCCAATAAAATTGGACTTTATTAGGATTAATTAACTATACTTAGTAATTTGTTATATGAGATATAATAATTTGTTTTAGTTATAAAACATAAAGATGTTTTATAAATTATAAAAACACATAGTTAAAAATAGTGAGTGGGAGATGGTATATGACAATGAACCCACTGGTCTCCATTATTAATACAACATTGTGAGATATAGGTGGTGCTTCGCGACGCTTTGATTTCGTCCTTCCTACGGAGGGTACCCGCCTATTTCAATAACAAGGTTGACTTACTAGAGATAGGATTAAGTGATGTATTTCATAATTGACCAATCCTATAGCAGCATGTTTTGAGTTAAGTCATTTTAATTTGAAATAATGGGTTACACTCACAAAGATATAATTAAGAGGTTAATCATGTCTTAACTGAAATTAACAGTAGTTAATAGGTAAATAAAAATATGAGATATTTTAAAAATTTTCTATTAATTTGAAATAGTCTCGTTTTTAATTTAAATTTAATGTAACCTACTCTATGGCGGCACATTAATTGTTAAATTGAACTATCGTGGATTAGTATATATATTTATGTGTTTAAATAAATGCACTCTTGCATTATATTTACTATTCCAAAAAGCGTGATGATATTTATTTAAGTATTCTTAAAATTGCTTATTTCAGCATCATGTTTGGAACAAACCCAATCATAGCCCTCTTAGCAAATGAAAAATTGATCGGTGATAACTTTGTAAAATGAAAAAGCAATATGAATGTTGTGCTGATCTATGAGGACCAAAAGTTCGTCCTTATGGAGAAGTGTCCTCTAGAACCTGCAGCCAATGCTCATCATAATGTACGAGAGCAATATTAGAAGTGGATACAGGCCAATAATAAGGTCTGTTGATATATGCTTGCCAACATGAGCGATGTGCTTAAAATGAAGCACGAGCACGTGGAGACTGCACATGAGATATGAGATTCTCTCCAAGTGATGTTTGGCCAGCAGTCGGAACAAAGCTGCCATGAAGCTACTCATAACTACATGAATGCTAAAATAAAGAAAAGAGTTTCGGTGCGTGAGCATATTTTAAATATGATCAATTTAATGCATCAGGCAGAGATTCATGGAGTCACCATAGATGATAAGACTCAAGTCAGCATCATTCAGGAGTCTCTTACTCTAGCATTTTCGCAGTTCAAAACAAATTATATCATGAACAAGTTCTCATATAATATGACTCAGCTATTTAATGAACTGCAAACTTTTGAGGCTATATCAAGTAAACCTAAAGAGTCTAAGGCAAATGTTGCTGAAGTTAAGTAGTCTTCCTCTAAGCAAAATAAAAAGAGGAAGAACATTGGTGGTAATTCAATTTATAGAGAAAAGGCTAAGAAAACCTTTAACTGCAGTAAGAGTAAAAAGAATGACTCCAAAATAAAAAAAAGAAAATATTTTCATTATAGAGTCAAAAGACATTAAAAGAGAAACTGTAAAAAATATCTTTTCGAGCTAAAAAAAAAAAGTAAATATGATTTATTAATTTTAGAAGCCTATTTAATGAAGGATAAATTTTCTCTTTAAATAATTAATTCAAAGCCACTAATCATATTTATTCTTTCACGTAAATGTTTGTTCTTATAGCATTAGACAACGTTCCTTCTTCACCTGCTAAAGGCCTTCTCAACCACTCAAAATAATCGAAGATTGACATCCATGGCTCCTGTTCTCTCTCTGAGCAGTGATCAGTTAATTAGCATTCAAAGAAAGTAAATCAAATCATGTTTTGTACGTCAAAACCGATAAGAAATGGTAAAGAAAACCAAAATATTGCAGTAAAACTCTCAATTTTAATATTAATTAATGATTTAAAAAATAAATAATAATAAATTACCAGTTAACCGAAATTATTTTTTTTAGAAAAAGAAAAAAATTAAAAATAGTATTTGTAGAAAATAAGTGAAAATATTAAATATAATTGTAAACTATTTTTATTTATATTTATACTTTACATTTTAGTCTAAAATAAAATTTTAAATTAAAATATAAAATATAAATATAAGAAAAAACACTTTACAAATATATTTAATATATTTATTTATTTTTCACATGTACCAATAGAAAGCATACAACTCATATTTATAGGATGAATAATAGGGAAGAGATGGTTTTTCTCTTGGGATTTTGATAAAAGAAACTGTTTATAATACTATTTATTTATACGGTATTATTTATATATATGGTTGTTTTATATGTTACTGTTTATTATTATATTTATAACAATTTGAATATAAAAATTAAGGAGTCTTCAGGCTAACAATTTGAATGTAAAAATTAAAGAGTCTTCAGGCTTTAGCAATGATAAAGGTGATGCAAAAGTCACCAATATGAAAATTATATTCGGCGCGAGTTGAAGAATTCAAGTAAAAAGCAGTTATCAATTTATTTAAACCCTTAACTTTTAAAGGAAAAAAGAAAGTTTTAAATCAATATGAAAAGGGGACAAAACGCAGACACTACTTTCTTTTATACATTACCTTCCGAAATAGTGTAGAACTGCTTGTATCTCTATAAAACTTGAACCCTTAATAGGTTTGGAAAAATTTAAATGGTGGGTCAAAATGTCAAAGTAAAAAATAATATAAGGTTAGAGTTTAATTATTCGAATCTTAGTGTTAATCTCGAAATCTTATTAAGATTAGATCATAAAATATCTAGTCTCTAATGTGATACTTAAGGAGTTATCAAAGTATACAACAACCGTTGTTACCCGAATTTGAGTAATAGGTGAGGGTAGATATTGATTATGGGGTATCTAAATCCCCACCAAACTTTGTTTTTCTTAAAAAAAATATAATAAAATATCTACTTTTAAAACCGTTTAGCCTTGTTTTTATGTTAGGCTGGCACAAACATAAATAGTATTCTTGTCATGTTGGCCCAAACAAAAAAGCTGGAAGAAATTTTGGCTGGATCCACAAATTTTTTATTTATGTGTTTTATATTTATTAATATTATTTTTGTTTACTAATATTATTTTTATTTATTAAATATTATTTTATAAATTAAAATTTTAATGTTTTATAATAATTGAGTAGACCTTATGTTAAAAAAATAAATAATTTAACTACTCAACTAACTCACATTTCTATTTAGTTTAAGAAAAAAACTCAAATTTCTATAAACTATTTACAACTTTATATATATATATATATATATATATATATGTCATAAACTCAATGTCAAGTATTACTAATACTGATAAAAAGTTGGTTAATCTATATGAAAAAAATAATTTTATAAATTTGATTTTCTTTAATTTAATCAATTTACACATGATGTGCAATTTTATAATTAATAAATAATAAAAATATTATAAATTCATAAACAGCTCATTCAATATAAATAACTAGTTATGTAAATAAAATATTAAAATAATTTTAATTTAGTTGTGTAAATAAAATATTAAAATGACTTTAATTAAGGCATATATAAATTGGTAAATATAAATAACGAAATAATACATAATTTAGTTATTGAAACATAACATTAAAATAATTAAAGTTAAATCTATAAATAAAAATAGCATAATTTAATTATTAAACTTAAAAATAGAATTTTTCTCTAACCATGCTCTCTTCATAGTTCAAACTATAGTTCTACAACACATGCTCTCTTCATAGTCTACATGGGATATGATAAATGCAGTTGTCAGGACAAAATATAAAACGTCTTGCTTCTTTTATAACCTTTTCAGATGTAGTTCACTCCCAGCATCCAGAGACATACCTCCACTCTTTCCTGTGTTTTCTAATAAAGGAACATCTCTCCCAGAGAAAAAATAAAGAAATTTTGTGCAATGTTTAAACTTCTCAGGGTATTGGATTTGGGAGCTCCAGTCACTTCACATGATGTCTAGCTACATAAATCTTACACCGAATGATTTTTGAAAGGTGAACAACTTAGGCATCTAAATTTTGGTTACTTCACTCTGCCTGCTCATCTAGGAAAATATTGCAGTTCTCTAGAAAATCTCAACTTCATATCAGCATTACATCCTAGTTGTTGTACCAATGATATTGTGAAGTTGTTGGCCTTAATTGCATTTTTGATAAAAAGAAGGGGTCCAAATGAAATGTCAAATCAAACAATCCAAAGTGAAGTAACCAAACGGCGCCGTTTTAGCAAGGATTTAAAATTTGCCTCCTTAGTCCCTTTCTTCTTCCTCGGGCAAGGCTTGTTTCTCTCTACAAAATCTTCCATTCTCACACGGATTTCTGCATATAATATGGACTGAGATTCTCCTCGTTTGATATGGAAACAATCCTCAAATCAGAGCTTTTGTCTGTGCTTCACTAGGTCTCTAAAATAGCTTCAAATATCCTTCTCCATGAATGATATCAAATCAAGAAAAGTCGGAAAAGCTTGAATTAAAGCTCTATAAAAGAATTTCGGCTCTAGGTCTCCACACATCACTTCTTCTCTATTTTTTTTCCGGATAGAAAGAGAGAGATATATAGAGAAAAAAATGAGTAATAGTTTAGAGAGAGAAATAATTCTAGAGAGGAAATAGCGTGTACATAAAAAATACATGTCCATGTGATTTTTATCTCTATATTATATTAGGATATAATACAGTATTGAATTTGTTGTTTAGTTTAACAGTAGATATACATTCGTGAGAACCAAATTACTATAAATTTTTATTTTTTTTATTTTTAATTTTATTTATTCACTAATTTATTGTTTATTTTTTAATTTTGAGTTATGGTTTGAGTGTAAATTTTCAATGTAGTATTAGATCTAAATATTTAAAAGATTAAAGGAAGATTTAAAGACAATTTATCAAGAATTTAAAGAATAAAAATTACTAAATTTAAGGTGGATAAGTTTAATTTTTGGCTCAAGAAAATAAAAACTTTGTTAGTTCAATAAAAAGATTGCTAAAGTTTGTTAGAGCTAAAAGAGGAAAGGACTTCATTAAGTAATGAAAAAATGGATGAAATTACATTTAACATTATTATCTTGTAGTTATCTGATAATAGACGATGGCAAATCAGTAAAAAAATTACAATAAGAGAGATTTTGGGTGAGCTTAAAAGTTTGCTTATTTTTAAATCTTTATCTAGTACGAATCTTTTGAAAAAAAGGTTATTTTGTTATTGAATGAATTCTTCTAAAGGTTTTAAAAAGAATCTTGATAAATTTATGAGAATTTGTATAGATTTGACAAATATTGGTGAAGTAATTAATGAAAAGAATTAAGTCGTTATTCTTTTAATTTTATTGTCAAGTTTTTTAAAGAAGTAAAATTAGTAATTAAATATGATAGAGAAAGTCTTATTCTATAAAATTGCATGATTACATTAAGATTAAGAGAACAATAAATAAAATTGAGAAGAAAAATAATGAAAAATACCAATTTACTATAAGCAAATTAGAGCAAAAAAGGGAAAGAGTATCTAGAAAATCTAGTTGTAAATTAAAGATTAATGAAAAAAACGTGCTTAATCTATGAAAATGAGGGACACTTAAAAGGTAATTGTCATGAAAAAATTAAGAAATTAAAAGAAAATGGTTTACATCATGCAGATGCAATAATAATTCTATAAATTTTTGTCTTGTAAATTTAAATTAAAAGAAATTAACTTTTGTCTTGTAAATTTAAGTTCAAAATCTATGAACATCAGGTACCTAGCCTTCAAAAAGAGCTAGCAAAGTGAAGGCTACCTTCAAAATTTAAGTTTATATCAGGCTACCTAGTCTTCAAAATCTTTGAACATTTGGAGATTTAAATTCCTATCAATCATAATTTTTAGTTAAAGGATCCATCAAATTATCTTAGAAGACTTTTTTTTTCTCTCTTACATAAAACCTAACTCAAGTGTCGCCGCTGCCCTAAACCAACAACTCTACCAAAAAAAGGGGCCTTTGCCACCTCTCAGGTGGACAAGAATCCATATTCTCATTCCTTTCATGATTTTCTCTTTTTTTTTTCTCATTTTATTTTATTTTATTTTATTTTATTTTATTTTTTGTTCATCTGCATTTTAATTTTTTCATTGTTCTCCTTTTTAGGGATGAACAATTATCCTCAATTTTAAGAATGATCACCCATTTTGAGATTAATTTGTTTCTTTTTAGAAACAGTTTTAAATTTAAATATTCGTTGACAGGCATGTATTGTATAGTTATGATAATTCTCTGCTTACATAACACTAGACCCTATATTATCTTTGATTTAATCAAGGACAATGAAAGCTTAAAAAAATCCTATCAATTTATGTTGTACAATAACTTTTGCAAAATGAGTTGCTTAGAATCCTTGAAACTAGTGAATAAAAGCTCATAACCATTTTCTTTGTTCTTGGGGACGGAATACAAATTTCTCAAAATATTGACCCACCTATGTTTTAAACACAGAATTAAAGCAAGATTCCATGTGAATATTCGAAGAGCCGCCAAATATTTAGGTGCTTAAATTGAAACAGTATTTATATTCGGGAAGAAAGCTGACCTGTAGCTTAGAAAGTTTTAAGCAGCTTAAGATTTTATATAGGAGTGGACTATGCGGATTAGAGCCATCCCAAAACTTGAAAGCTTGATAACTAACCCTTGTGCTTACTTGAGAAGGCATCTTGGAGAGCTTTAGCATATAAAGACCTTTTGCAAATAGGAGTTAGTGTTGAGTTATGCAGTTGAGTTATTGTTGGAGATCTAATATACGTAGGTGTATGTATGTGTAATTGTGTTAATTACTTAAAATACGTATCATATATATATATTATATGCGGCAGAAGCGTAAAAAATATATAATAAATATAATAAATAAATATATTAATCACATTAATATATTAGAAAGGTTGAGAACTCACCTCAACGTGTAACGTTATACACGTATATTTTCAGAGTCTACATGAAGACCAACTTGCGGGCAGTTCTAGTCACTAACACAGTAGGCTTGGTGAGCTAGAACAACAGTCCTATATCTAGTACGGGATTAACTCTTAATCTCTAAAATAGTCGGGTATGTGTTTTGATCTTTTTCTTTAAAAGGATAAAAAATGGAGATTGAAGCATTCTCAATTGCTTCTTATAGTACCATAAGAAAATGAAATAATTTTATTTTTTCTTCTAATTTTCTTTATTCTTTTTTCTTGGGTTATTTTCTTTCTTTCTCTCTTTCTCCATTTCTCATTCTTGGCAAAACACACACCTCTTCACAAATTCACACACATCTCACTATTTATATTAAATAAGAATAAAATAATAATAATATAATATATTATATAATATTAATAATAATATAATAATGGGTGCCAACTATATGGCACCCAAATAAAATAATATTATATAATATAATAATATATAATAAAGAGATTTTAATTATTTAGCAATTAAATAATCAAAGTATGAAATGACTATTTTACCCCTCATAAGTAGTTACCTAGTATACCTCTTAGTGGGTTTCACCAAACTCGCACTTAAGTAAACTCAACCGAAGATCCACAATACACCACGTGTCATTATATAATTAATAAATAATAATTATTGATTAATTATTCTATTTAACACTTAAATACAGATACGCACGCATTCCCGTGGTAATGCTAGATATTGTTGGATTAAACAATTTAATCCGGCACGTTGCCCCAATGCATAACGAGTACACTCCATATCGTGGGACTCCCTAGGTCTACGCCCGATTTGTCAAATAGAACTATTCCATGAGTTCGTGAGCATTGCTCCATGCACACGTCACAGATATACAAATCAGCGCGTTGAACTATACAAGCTGAGATTACAACGCATACATATAGTTATTCTATCTTGATATCCTGAATGTGTTGAGGATATAGATTATCACTGTCAAATTCTCAAATGCTCATCCATGTCTTATCTCCAGACTTATATCTTACTGAATAATATGTACAAACTCATTTGCTATATTATTCTACCTGACGGACCTCTTTCCCAGGATTAATACTTGTGGCCACAGGATTTTTTAAGATAGAGTCTCGAAGCATCTGAATATCAAACTCCCTATATAAGTTGCGGATCCCATATCTGTACATAGCGAACTCTATAAATATCGGACCATACCCAACGACACCCAGCGGTCACACTATAAAAGGTCTATGACATGCGTGGAACCAAAGTATGGTGGATCACTTACAAGCCCACTGTGGCACTCAGGTCAAAAGACCACATATACTAAACTCGAGAAGACCCTCAATTGACGACTTACATAAGGTGTCTATCGGAGGCCCTCGTGAGTTTGTCCTATATACAGTCTTAACTAGATACCCATATGTCAATACGAGCTCCAAGCTCACAATCGGCTAGGAACGACCATCTATATCTTATAGGTACGACATATGCTAATCTATATTAAACGTATCCACTGACAGACCCGCATCGGCAGAAATAGATCAATGATAATTATTTGAGAACATACTTGCGCAACTAGTATTTCCTGGAACCCGACTGCAACTCTTGCAACTATGCAGTTACTAGTATATTCTCAAGTTTATGTCTCATTACAAACAAGGCTCTAACTCTTGGATCTGAGGAGCATTATAAATAGCTAACATTTAGCATTTATATGTTTCAGTGCAGCTAACTATGCGCCTTCATCTAAACTCCTTTAAATCTAATCTAAACTCCTTCAGATCATACAATGTCTGTAATGTTATATTGTATAGTACCATATTAATAGGTATTAGCGATTTAATGAGAATGTACACTAATATAAAATACACAAGTATATGTACATTCAGGGATGACACGTAAGCACCGACCCTAACAATCTCTCACTTGCTCTAGTACTATTCCTGATGGTATCTCATATATAACGACTCCACATATTTCATAAATACTTTTGAAGTCATAACCTTAGATAGTGAGTCTGCTAAATTATTTATAGAACACTTCTACGAATAATCATATCTTCCTAAGCCAAGATCCCTCTAGTCATATGAGACTCCTCTCAATATAATTAGAGTACTAGTGTCTTATTGGCACTTTGGCCTATTTAACGGCCTAGTTTTGTCGCAAAATTTATGGGATATGATCCATATTGTCTCTTCCGCTACGCCTTAAATAAATTAGCAATGAATCCCAGTTTGATGCAATTTTAACTCACCTAGTATTAATGAGAATGAGCATATTCGCAGATATAGACTCTCAATCATCTATGTCAAACTAGAAGTTTGATTCCGTGCACTTTCTCACTTGTAAGCCACTTTCTCCATATTTGAGAAACTTATCCTTTATACGCTCAAGGTATCTAATTATATGTTTGACTACCATCAAATGGCGATCACCTGAATCAGACTAGTATTAGCTCTTAACTCTTACAGCCAAGCTGATATCAGGTCTCAAATACATCATAACATATATCTAGCTCTGAAGAGTTAATGTATCTGGTGTGTTAGACACTTTAACTTTATCATCTTCCATCTGAAAAGACATTCTCCTCAAAAGATTAGCACCAGGTCCAAAAGATACGTTAACTACTTTTAGTTAACAAAATTGTACCTTATAAGACGCTATTGATATGAAATGAGTTGGGAGAGTCCTATCAGCTTTCTAACTCTATCTCTATAAAGCTTTATACCTAATATAAAGGAAACCTCTGAGTTACTCTTGACTGACTATAACATACTGACATCATTCCCAATGACCAATATGGTATCAACAAAGAGTATCAAGAAGACTATCATGCTCTTACTGACCTTTCATGCACACAAGCTTCCTTATAGTTTTGATGAAACCAGACAATCTGATTATCTCATCAAAATAATGATTCCAGCTTCAGGAAGCTTATTTAAGCCCATAAATAGACATCTTCAGCTTACATACTAGACTAGAAGTCTGGCTGAATATAAAACCTTCAGGTTGTTCTATGAATATCTCTTATTCGAGGTATTCATTCAGGAATGCCGTCTTTATATCCATCTGCAAAACCTCAAAGTCATAATATGCTATAAGAGCCAATAACATACTAATTGACTTTAGCATCAATATTGGTCCATAAGTTTCCTCTTAATTGATCCTAGATCATTGAGGATTATTTTTCTAGAACCAATATAGGGCCTAGAAGGTCTCTACCTTTCATCTGGCTCCCACTACCTCTTTGTAAACCTTTTACAACCAATGAAAACAATTCCCACTTGTAGTTTTACCAAGTACAAGACTTGATTTTGATGCACATAATCAATATTTATTTTTATGGCTTCTTGCTGCTTCTAGAATCGATGTCTGCCATCGTCTCCTTATAGGTTAAAGGATAATTTTCTTCTACCAAGAAAACTCCAAGTTCACCTTCAGGCATCAACCATACCTAAAAGTGACATAGAAATCCTTTCTGACCCATTTGGAGAGTATGCTAAAAGGTCACTGCTTAATTGAGCCTAAGTTCCCATCCTTGGTTAATTGATTTCTAAATTGACTATACAAAGTTAAATCTTTCTATAATTCTCACGATCCATGAGAAACGCTTTCTCTAAAATAGTGGTATAGCGAGAAACGAACACACTTTACTTCTCTGAATCATAGAACAAGTATCCTATTAAATTCATAGGATACACAATAAACCTATACTTATAACTCTTGAGTGCTTGTTTTTCTTGTTGAGTAATTCTTACAAAATAGGATACCTTACTACATAACTCTTACATAAGCAGGACAGCCCCAAGTCTTAACATATTTAGGATTCATCTCATTTCCTCTCTGTATCACATACGGAATGGAATGAACAACTTCTAATGGAACTGTGCTTAATAAGCAGCTGTCTTTGGAGCATATTCTCATAGATATAGAGTGGTAACACTCATTATCAATTGGGCCATATCTAATAAAGTCTGATTCCTCACTAAAATATCATTATGCTTAGATTACTCGTAAGACTGTAATGAGTGAGAATCTCATTCTTCCTTAAACAAACGAAAAATTTGCTATTAATGTACTCACTACCTCGATCTAATCGAAGGGATATGATGCACATTTTAGTATGTTTGGTCATCTCTGTGAATACATTATTCATAAACTAATTAAGTCTTCATGGTTAGATTAGAAATCCAACCATCCTTAACCAGACAGATAAGTATCTCACACTTATATGACCTAACTTACATGCCACAGTTTTGTATCATTTAAGGATTCCAATCTACAGACATTTCTCATTATATATAATGTCCATTTATTAACCGATATTCAACTAATAAAACATCATACTAATTATGCAATACAACTATTGTATTGCATACAAGAAGTAAGTCAAGCTGTCCGACAACTTGGACCTGTAAAAAATCACCATTTCTTACTTTCAACTTTACTTTTACAAGCTGTTGCATTCTAGTCGCTTTAAATTCCTGCAACATATTGCAGATATAAAAGGGACATGCAGTATCTCATACCCAGTTTGAACTGACATCAAATGCCCTAGAAATGTCTATGTTTGTCAAGATCAAACTTGTGGGAGTTTTCCTAACAATTATAAGGTTTCTAGGGTAATTGAATTTCTAATACCTAACCTTACTGTAGTTGAAATACTTCTTATCTACACGTTCTCTTATTTTTCTTTGGATAAATGTTGCTTCTAAGGATTTATCCTAGTTATCTACCTCATCTTCTTTTCCTCACATATCTGGTCTCAACATATATACTTAGAGTAGAAGATGAAGCACCCTAAACAAAGAGGGTCACACTCTCTTTATTTAATCCTCTAGAGAGGTGTTATCAGAAATGCCTTACGGTAAACTCTGATCAACAATAAATCCAAAAACTTATTTAATCCAGAATACGTCTGAGATTCATCCATCAATCAAAGTAATTCCTAGTACCCTAGAGTTGGACTGCATCAACTATGCACACCAACTGGTTCGAAGTGGCCATTATTCTTGACAGGCTAAAATAACAGAAAATGTAAGCGGAATGGTCATTAAAGCGCTAAATGTTTTAAATCATCGGCATACTAATTATACATTTTCAATTTAAAACGCCCTCTCACTACTTTACATAATCTCAAAAATCTCTCGATCGGGAAGACGATAATTTAAACTCTTTTAAACTATACAGCGGGAAGTAGATCCCATTGAAATTTACTCGACCCTCACGCTGTAGCAATATTAACCTTTGTAAACATAATAGGTAGACAACATTTGTCAATTGCATCTCATGCAACTCTTACCACTTAATCTTGCATACACCGTATTCTTACGCTGTAGCAATATTGGGTAAGTGTATTCCAAATTAACTTGTCAATGATCAAATATATATTGCCGATACAACCCTCACCCTGTAGCAATATTGGGCAATACTTTCGCATATATTTTTCTCATTTCATGTTTAACCAGTATAGTCCAAGCCCAACCGACCAAATCCTTCACGATGTAGTAATATTAGAAAAAGGCCGACGTGACTCGTAACACCGTATTAACAAGATGGATCAGAATAAAATATTATCTCATAACATATTATTCTTCAATCTGATTAAGAGAGATTTTTTTTTCTAACCTTGGTCTTCATTCTCCTAGGAAGGGTGATTCTCACTTAATTAATTTTTCTATGCAAGCACAACTAACCCCCACCAGTAGGGCTCCCATTGAAGTTACTAGCACAAAAAAATTAATCCTGGTTTATAATGCAGATTGATAACTTTTTATCACTGCATCTCATAAACCCAGGTTTATAATGTAGCTTGATAATTTTTATCACTACATCTCATAAACCTACACATGTAAAATTAATTTTGAAACACTTTTCAAAATTACTATAGCTATAAACAATAAACAATATTATTCATGTGCTACTGTTCGAGTGAACAGTACATCGCCATAGCGCCGAATTGTATCGCTGCAGCACTGGAAGGTTGAACCTCCAGCACTACGGCACTCATGCTTCATCGCTGCAGCGCGATTTCCAGAACCTCAGTGCTCCAACATGGGCTAGCCAGCACCCCTGCGCTGGGAGAAAGAACTCTCAGCGCCGCGGCGCCAAGCCTTCAATGTTGTAGTGCTGAGAGGCTGAACCCCCAGCGCTGCGGTGCCAACCCCCTTGCGTTGCAGCTCCCAGTGCACTCCCTTTGGTATACATGTTTCAACACTTGAAACGTGCCATTTGCACTGGGCCTTTTACATTCATTCACGCAAACTACACCAAAATATTCCCTAAATGGCTCTGATACCATTCTTGTTAGAGATCTAATATACATGGGTGTATACATGTACAATTGTGTCTATTACCTAAAATATGTACCATATACATATTATACGCGGTGGAAGCATAAAAAACATGCAATAAACACAATAAATAAATATATTAATCACATTAATATATTAGAAAGGTTAAGAACTCACCTCAACGTGTAACGTTATACACGTATATCCTCAAAGTCCGCATGGAGACCAACTCGCGAGCAGTTCTAATCACTAACACGGTGGGCTTGGTGAGCTAGAACAACAGCCCTATATCTAGTACATGATTAACTCTTAATCTTTAAAATGGTTAGGTATGTGTTTTGATCATTTTCTTTAAAAGGATAGAAAATGAAGATTGAAGCAATTCTCAATTGCTTCTAATGGTACTATAAGGAAAATGAAACAATTTTATTTTTCTTTTATTTTTCTTTCTTCTTCTTCTTTCTCGGCTCATTTTCTTTCTTTCTCTCTTTTTCTATTTCTCATTCTTGACAAAACACACACCTCTTCACAAATTCACACACATCTCACTATTTATATCAAATAAGAATAAAATAATAAAATAAAATATTATATAATATTAATAATAATAATGGGTGCCAAACAAATAAAATAATATTATATAATATAATAAAATATAATAAAGAGATATTTTGATTATTTAGTAATTAAATAATTAAATAATTAAAGTGTGAAATGACTATTGATTGTACATAAATAATTACCAAGTATACTCTTTAGTGGGTTCCACAAAACCTGCACTTAGGTAAACTCAACTGAGAATCCATAATGCGCCATGTGTCATTATACAATTAATAAATAATAATTATTGATTAATTGTTGTATTTAACACTTAATTACAGATATACACGTATTTCCGTGGTACTGCTAGATATTGTTCGATTAAACAATTTAATCTGGCACGTTGCCCCAGTGCACAATGAGTACACTTCATATCGCAGGACTTCCTAGGTTCACGCCTGATTTATCAAATGGAACTATTCCATGAGTCCGTGAGCATTGCTCCACGCATACATCATGGATATACAAATCAGCGTGTTGAACCATGCAAGCTGAGGTTATAACGCATACGTATAGTTATTCTGTCATGATATTCTGGATGTGCTGGCGATATAAATTATCACTGTCAAATCCCAAAGTATTCATCCATGTCTTATCTCTAGACTTGTATCTCATTGAACAATATGTACAAACTCATTTGCCATATTGTTTTACCCTGACGGACTTCTTTTCCAGGATTAATACTTGTGACCACAAGATTTTTTGAGATAGAGTCTCGAAGCATTTGGATATTAAACTCCCTATATAAGCTAACCATATTTGTACACAATAGACTTCATAAGGATCAGACCATATCCAACGACACCCAGCGGTCACACCATGAAAAGTTTGTGACATGCATGGAACCAAAGTATAGTGCATCACTTACAAGCCTACCGTGGCACTCAGGTCAAAGGACCATATATATTAAACTTGAGAGGACCCTCCATTGATGGCTTACATAGGGTGTCTATCGGAGGTCCTCGTGAGTTTGTCTATATCTAGTCTTAACTGGATACTCATATATTAATACGAGCTTCAAGCTCACAATCGGTTAGGAACGACCATCTATACCCTATAGGTACGACATATGCTGATCTGTATTAAACGTATCCACTGACAGATCCGCATCGGCAGAAATAGATCATAGACAATTATTTGAGAACATATTTGCGCAATTAGCATTTTCAGGCACTCGACTGCAACTCTTGCAACTATGCAGTTACTAGTATATCCTCAAGTCTATATCCTATTACAAACAAGGCTTCAACTCTTGAATCTGCTGAGTATTATAAATAGCTAACATTTAGCTGTGTTAACATTTAACATTTATTGGTCTCAGCATGGCTAACTATGAGCCCTCATCTAAACTTCTTTAGATCTGATCTGAACTCCTTCAGATCATACAATGTCTGTAATGTTACATTGCATAATACCATATTAATAGGTATTAGCGAATGAGAATGTACACTTGTATAAATACACCAGTATATGTATATTCAAAGATAACATGTAAGCACTGACCCTAACAGTTATCACACCAAAGTATAAAGTAATGGCCAAGAACAGCATAAGATCTAACAAAATACAATTAAGAAAATGCAGAAATCTTACATTCCAAGACACAAAATTATGTGGTTCGGCAATATACTTATATTCATAGTGGATGAAGGACCCAAGCCTTTCTTATTGATGTTTGATTATAAGACATGATCTTGGTAGATTAATTAATACGCAATAGCAGTATTATAGCTCAAAGTTTTGTTGTGCAGTGTATATTTATGTTCTCATAACCCTAAAAAATATAAGGGGCATTATATATAAAACAGTCCACTACAGCAGCGCTAAAAATTGAACCAGCACTTCAGCAAAAATTACTAACACTACTATAGGCCCAGCACTGTACGGTAAGAGCTTTTACTAAGACGACTTGAAAAACCCTCAAATTTTCAAGAATTCTCATCCTAGCGATGGCAAGACCACCACTGTAGCAAAAATTTCTAGTGCAGCGGTGCCTAAAAACTAGTGCCATGACATTCAGATATAGGTTTGTCTCCCCTGTTTTGTAGTTACTATTCCATTGGAATTCTATCCTTTCCAAGCTTATTTTTGGCTCTATCTTGACTCTGATTTGTCACTAAATTTGTCTTAAATATAACCAGCAGGATTCTTCGATGTCAAAATTTTCTTCAGACTAATAATGCCACTCTGCGCAGTATCTCAAATAAAATGTATCCTACCATTAATGTATTTCAATATTTCATAAAACATGTGATTTTGCTTATATGCATGATACTTCAACTATCATAACGCATATATGTATCAACTTCATTCATATCCAAAAGTTCAACAAATATACCTTTCAATTGAATGACCTCATTGATAGTCTCACTTAAGGCTATGTACTCATCCTTCATGGTTGACAATGCTACTATATGATGTAATATAGATTTTAAACATATGCTACATCCAAAAACCATGAAGATATACCCAGATAAAGACTCTTGTTGTCCAAGTTATCCGCATAATCTGAGTCCACATAGCCTTTCATTATTTTACTACTAGTGCCAACCTTTTTGAATAACAAATCATGATTTGACATTCCTTTCACATACCTCAGTATCTATTTTATAGCCATCTAATGCTTATTTCCATGATTAACCATGTATCTATTTATCACACTCACCACTTGTAATATATCTTACAAATTATAGCATATATAATAGAACTCACAGCACTTGCATACAGTACTTTAAGCATCTACAGTCTCTCATCTTTAGGTTTTGGTGATTTACAAATAGACAGTTTGAAATGCATTACCAATAGAGTTGAAACAGCTTTAGCATTAGACATCCTAAACTTATCAAGTACCTTGAGTATATACTGCTATTAATATTAGAATATAACACTATACATATCCCTTACTATATTCATACCTAAAATCTTCTTAGCTAATCCCAAATTCTTCATTTCAAACTCACCACTCAACTAATGTTTCAGCTTATATATCTCTTCTATATCCTCACATGTAACCAACATATCATCAACATATAGAATAAGATATATATATATATATATATATATATATGCATACTATTTTTAATGATTTGAAGTACATACATCGTACTTGCTCTTTATAAAGCCACAATATAAAATAGTTAAATCTTTTACACCATTACTTAGGAGATTGCTTTAGTCAATATACATACTGCTTTAGCAAACACAAATGATCTTTCTTACCCAATTCTTCAAAACTTTTTAGTTGTACCATGTATATTTCTTTTTCAAGCTCACTATAAAAAAAATGTTATTTTTACATCCATTTATTCAAGATGTAAATTCATATTTATAAACATGGATAATAAAATCCTAGTGGATGAGTGCTTAACTATGAGAGAAAAGATTTCATAAAAATCAACCCTTTCCTTTTGAGTAAAGCATTATGAAACTAGCCTAGCTTTAAACTTTGTAGACTCAACACTTGAAACCCCCTCCTTAACTTTGTAAACCCATTTGCAACCCATTAGCCTCTCATTCTTTGGTTTAGCAACAAATTTCCAAGTTTGATTTTTCTTAAAAAAATGATCTCTTCTTTCGCAGCTTGCTGTCATTTAACAGAGTTTACTCTTTCAATGGCTTTAACATTGAGTTTATCATATTTCATTGTTAACATGTATTCAAGGTGTATGTATGTGAATTGTGTACAAGTTGATTAAGAACTTAAATGCATGTCTAACAAGCAATTACGTAGTAGAATTAAGATTTTAATCAATAAACACATTTAATAATTGAATCAAAGATAGTATGTATAACAGAAACATACCTATAAAGACATTTCAACGAAGAAATTGATTCAGAGCTCACTCGAAGCGATTCCGTTGAACAATTCTATTCTGCAACAATTCGGTCGGATTACAGAGCTAGAATGACAACATTAATTTGAATTTCCAACATCAATTTCGTCCAAGGCATTTCAAACACTTTGAACTTTGCTTTCATTTGGAAAATATGAAAAAGGGATTTTTTTTTTGAAAAACTTTCAAAGTTTAACTTATATATGGTTTGAAAATGGGGACCTAAATGAATAATTTATAAAGTTTGTAAAGTTTACCCAATATGCATTTGACACTTGTCCTTCATATATCCTATGCATAAGGACAAGTGTCACACAACACTTGCCACTTATTACCTATTCATGCCATATATATGACTGATAGTTGCCACTTGTCACCCATTCATGCCATGCGACATATATCACTCATGCATGGAGCCATTATGCCACGTGTTAATTTTTTATTAGTTAACTTATTTAACTAATAAATAATTGGTTTAACACTTAAACTTTAACACATCTTAAGAGATATGTAATAAATCCCACTTTTCAAAATTCTCCCATATCAAACTATTCGACCCCGTCCGCTATCCTAGTGCTCAACGAGTATACTTTGTTTTGTGAGACTCCCTAGCTTCACACTTGTTTGTCTTCTAGAACACTTTCTCAAGTTCGTGAATGATGCCCTACACACACATTATGGATATTATAGATCGAAACATTGAACCATACAAACGGAGGTCAACCATATCCATATAATTATTCGTCACCTATATCATGGAAGAGCATAGATATAGATCATTACCATCAAATCTCTGTATGCTTGACTGTGAATTTATTATCAGATTTATATTTTCATAAAATAATATCCGTAAACTCCTTTATGATATTGTTTAATTTACGGATATTATTTAACCCTACAAAAAACCCTTTTTTGGGGTTTATACTTTTGGCTAAAAAAATTCTTGAAATATAATTCTTAGAGCATTAGGATGTACAACTCACCCATATGAGATGACGGTTCCCATATCTATGTATATCAGACTCTATAAGCATCATACCATACCCAGTGATATCTAGTAATTAGACTATGAAAGGTCTCTGACATGTGTGAAACCAAAGCATAGAGGATTACTCACAAGCCCACGTGGCGCTCAGGTCAAAGGACCACAGATACTACTAAACTCAAGAAGACCCTCAATTGAATACTTTATAGGGATGTCTATTGGAGGTCCCCGTGAGTCTGTTTAATACACAGTCCTTACTGAGTACTTGTATGCGTATACGAGCTTCCGCTAAGTCTATGGTTTGCTAAGACTAACCATTCAAAAAATTCACATATGGACATACACTGATTCAGAAAAAATATCAATCGACCTATGTCGACAACGATAGATCAAAAATGATGTTTTCGAGAACATACTGCATAATAAAATTTCTTAACACTATTTACAACTCATTGCAACTATTCATTACTAATATATTCCCAAGTATTTGTCCCTATTTCAAACAAGGCTCTAACTTTTAGATATGCTAATCTCTTAGCGTTTATCCAAATTCATTTGAATTAGATCTAAACTCTTTTAGATCTATAATGTCTGAAAAAGTTACAAGCTTCTTACTATATAATTATATATTAACAACCATTATTAAAATGATTACTATTTATTGAAATGGCATGTAAGCATTATCTTCAACATCCATAGTGTAAGCAGTTTTAAATGCATAAGGTATCAAATTTGCATGTGCATACCTGCTTAATGATCGAATAACTCTCATTTGCCTATTTCTAGTTAGTTAATACTTTTCAAGTTTAACTTTAAGAATGTTTTACTATGGTTAGGCTATTTTAGAGGAACTCGCTAGTTCTTCATCTTCATGTGTTGTTTTAATGAAATGCTTATATGTGTGCACATCAAGTCTCATATCATTATTCATTTCATAATGTTCAGTTTCAGATTTAGAAATTGAACTTGGCACATCTTTTGGCTTCTTTAAAACTGAATCCAAATTTGTTTTCAACAATGTAGATTCATTGAATGTCACATCCATACAAATGATACTCTTATGTGTGTTAAGATTAGTACTATTAATGTGTTTTAGGGTACATGTATGTGATTGTACATATTAAAAATTACGCAGTGAAATAAAACAATACGATCAATATATACACCTATAACTGAATTAAAAACAATACAAGAATCAAATACATACCCTTGTAGATGATTCGGTAAAGATTGTTGAACTTTAAAGCTTGTTGAGCTCATAATGAAGTCCTATCTTGAACAATTCTAAACTCCAACGTTCGGTGGGATTAGAATAGCTAGAATGGTAGCCTCCGATGTATATTTTGTGTAGGAATCAAAACAAATTCAACACTTAAACTTATTAAAGCATTAAATGCTTAACATGGTGTTTTGGGACATAAATGTAACTTTACAAAGTTTGCTTTTCTTCTTCTTTTTTGCACAAATTTTTTATTCTACAGTTGAAATCAACATAAATGAAACTAAATAGCTTAATACATTTTATGGAGACATATCTAATATGTATCTATGTTTAGCTATGTAAGGCCATGAATGAGTGACAAATGTCACTAATGTTATCAATGCAAACACTTTGTATGGATGATATTTGTCACATGCATGTCTATGCATACTACCATTTGTCACACAAATGGCCATGCATGAATGCCATGTGTGTATTTGCATTTTTCCATGCAATAGGGATCTATTTGCAACATTTATAAACTATGATTCTCACTTTTTAAATAGGTCTTAAAACGTATCTTGCCTTTTGAAACCTTTCTAGATCGATCCGTATGATCCGCACTGCTACCCCAATGCTTAACGAATACACTTCATATTATAAGACTCTTTAAGTTTACCTTCATTTGTCACATGGAACATTTCTGAAAGTTCATGAATAATGTCTCACACACATGTTACAAATATTACAAAATAGAGCGTTGAACCATACAAGTTGAGATCAACCATATCCGTAAATCCTTCCATCACCTATATCATAGAAGGGCAGAGATATAGATATAGATCATCACCATAAAATCTCCATTTGCTCATCCATAAAATTATCTCTAGATATATATTTTCGTAAACAATATTTGCAAACTCATTTGCGATATTATTTAACCTTAATGAAAAACTCTTTTTCTGGGGTTAACGTTTATGGCCATAAGACTTTTTGAAATACGTTTTTAGAGCATCGAGATATATAACTCATCCATATGAACTGACGAATATCATATCTATGCACATCAAACTCCATGAGCCTAGGACCATACTTAGCGATACTTAGCGGTCAAACTATATAAGGTCTCTGACATGCGTAGAACCAAAGTATAATAGATCACTCACAAGCCCACCATGACACTTAGGTCAAAAGATCACAAATAATACTCAACTTGAGAATACCTTTCATTGATGGTTTCATAAGATGTCTATTGAAGGTCCTCGTGAGTCTGTTCAGTATTCAGTTCTAACTGAATACCTGCATGCCCATACGGACTTCCACTATGCCCATGGTCTGCTAAGACTAACCATCTGGACAATCCATATATGGACTTACACTGATCCAAAAGAAATACTGATTAACCCGTATCGGTAACCATGAATCAAAAACGATAATTTTTAAAACATATTGCACAATAACATTTCTTAGCACCATTGTAAACTCTTTGTAACTACGTCATTACTATAATATTTTCGGGTCTTTATCCCTATTTCAGACAAAGTTTTAACTCTTTAGAATTATTAACTCTTAATTCTGGCCTAAACTCTTTTAGATATATAATGTCCGGAAAGTTAAAAGCTTCTTACCATATAAATAATAATAATTGACGAATAAAAGAAATATTTATTGTAAAAATATTAAATAAATAAACATTTATACAACAATTTGAATGGAACGTAAGCATCATTCTCAACAAGTACACCATACCTTTGTATCGTTTATTATCTTTTGGATATCTAATGAATATCCCTTCCAAAGCTCTTAGTTCTAGTTTGCCTTGTTTGATGTGTACAAATGCAAGGATCTAAATAACTTTAGGTGATCATACTTTGGAGTGATGTTGTCAAAATTTTAATTTTTTGCATTTTAATTCATTTTCTGAAATTTTTAAAATTTTGTACTTTGATCCAATTTCAGTATATTTGAATGATTTGGTTATAACTTTCTATGGACAACTCCAAATTTATTTCTATAAAATTCTTTAGAAAGCGAGCACAATTATCTTTCTATTATCATCAAGTTTATGCACATTTTCTATCTCATACAATACCAATATAATTTCAAAATGTGTTCTTCTATTTTCTTTGCTCTTAATTACCTTATTTATGCATTTATTCTTTCAATGCCTAAACATGAGATTTGTTATCATCAAAATATTAATTTGTATGGTTAGAGAGTTAATAATCTCACTCTTTTTAATGATAACAAATACCTCAAATATTTTGATGTCTTTAGTAGAGATTTTACAAAGAAATTTTTATATCATCAAAATACATCAAAACATATCAACTTTAAATGTGCAACCGGATTGATCTAGCATGCCAAGAGAAATCAAATTCCTCTTAAGTTGACATATATGCATAACATGTAGAAAATCTTTTACACTCTCATCATGTAATTTTAGCCTAATACTATCCATCTCAATGACTTAACAAGTCATATTATTACTCATTAAAAATTTTAAATCCATTAATAGACTGATAGCTAATGAACAAAGCTTTATTAGGCATTTATAAAATGTTCTTCTAGAGTTTAGAATCCACTCACCAGTGTTCTGTTCATTTCAAAGCATCTAAAGTTTTTGTAACTTCATAGTCTTCTTCATTGACTATAATTGCATTTGCTTCAGGTTCATTCCCTTGAAATTTGGCTATCCTTTCTGGATAAACCCTCCTGAAATGGGCTTCTTTCTTGCAGAATTAATACTTTTTAAATCTACCTCTTGACTTTGATCTTCATTAATTTCTCGCTTTAGTTTCTCTACTTTCAGCTCTTTCCTCTGCAATAAGTACCACTGCAGAATTTTGTTATGTTTTCTTGGCAACTCTTTTGAATTTAGTGCGACTTTAACATCTTTCATTGTTAATGACTCCTTTCCATACAAGAGAGTATTAATAAAATGTTCATAGATTGGTGGAAGTGAACTCAACAACATTATAGCCTTGTCTTCATCACTAATTTTAATATCAGCAGTCTCTAATTCAATGATAATTTTATTGAAGAAATTAATATGTTCATTAAGTAAACCACCTTCAACCAAAGACAATTGGTATGATTTTTTTTCTTGAGATACAACTGGTTTGCAAGAGACTTAGTTATATATATAACTCATCAAGTTTTTTTTTTCACAAACCTAATTTGGTTTTCTCTGTTAGCCACTTTCCTCAAAATTGCATCACCTAAATTCAAAATAATATCACCACAAGCTTTTTTATTAATGGTTTCAAGGTCTAGGTTAGATTTCGATGTTGTAGACTTATAACTACTAGTAGAGCTTCCTTAAGTGCTGATTTTAGTCATTAACTCTCTAACAAAGCTAACATCTTAACCTTCCATAAATTGAAATCATTATGACCTATAGATTTCTCTACTTTATGTTTATGGGGTGCCATAATCAACTAAGACAACAAATAATCAAATAGTTATGATACCAGTTTGTGAGTTATGCAGCGGAGTTATCACACAACAAGAATGAAGTAATGTCCAAGAACAACACGAGAGCTAACAAAATAAAATAGAGAAAATGCAGAAATCATACATACCAATACACAAAATTATGCGGTTTAACAATGTACTTACATCCATGGTAGATCAAGAATTCGAGTATCTTTTATTGATGTTTGATTACAAGAAATGATCTTGAGAGATCAAGGAATACATAACAGTAGTATTGGAGCTCAAAGAGTTTGTTGTACACTGTATTTTCGTATTCTCATAACCCTAAAAAACATAAGGGATATTATATATAAAACAGTTCATCGTTGCAATGCTCTGCTTGTACCGTTGTAGTGCTGAAAATCAAACCAGTGCTACAGCAAAAATCGCGTGCACTGCTATAGTGGTAAGAGCTTTTATTGGAGCGATTTGAAAAACCCTAAACTTTTGGGAATTCCCCACACAGCGATGGAAAGACTACCACAACAGTGAAAATTCCCAGCGTAGTGATGCTACCTTTTTCGAGCTTGTTTTTGACTCTGTCTTGGCTTCGATTTGTCCCCGAATTTGTCCTATATATAACCATTACAATGTACATGATTTTAGATCATAAATTCTACAATTAAAATGGCCTCGGCCTCAACTGAGACAAAAGCTACAAGAGTTTGAAGATATGAAGCCATATGAAATCCGAATGCATCGTTATGGAATATGATTAGCGTGGATTGAGATCATATGTGCATAGTTTTAACTTGAAAGGTTATTTAAAGAAAAATTAGATGGCCACATAACAGAACTTCCTGGATCAGGGGAACGCCCTTCTATATTTCAAATTAGAACATAATTACAGCCATTCAGATTCATTTAAAAATTTATCTAGAAAATTGAAAAATAGGATCTTCACTTCTCATCACCACCTTTCTTGTGCAGTTTAAATTAAAAGAAAAAGGCATGTTATAGCTGCAATCAGAGAATCCATGTCAACTGAAACCCAGGACTTACAAAATTGTGTCTTCGTTTCAGATTTCTGCTCATGAATAAGAGGTTAAAATTGCAGAAGATTGTTTTCTTCTTTATTTCATAGACTTGAAGAAGTTGCTAAATTGGTTCCTTATTAGTGGGATTGTTTGCTGTGTTCTAATAACAGCTGCTTGCTTTCGATATCCAGTTAAAAGCATGAAATGTTTGAAGCATTAGTATTGCTTCTTTGCTGCTCTGTCAAAAGCATCAGTTAATGCAGGTCCTGTTTATAATTATCTTGAGCAGTTTAATTTCAACTTCTCTTGGTTGGTAATTTCTTTTAATCATTGTTTATTTTTACAGAAGATCTAGTTATCCGATCTTGTGATCAAAATGAATAACCAAATGCCTTTTGTTCTTGGTTTTGGTGTGAGAAAACAGAAAATGACAGAAGAAAATTAAAGACAATATATTGTTAAAACTGCTATGAGATAAATTCGCATCAAAATAATATCCTAACTTTTTTTTTTGAAATTTTTGTAAACAGCCAAAAATTTAGGTAACTTAATTAATTTAGTCACAATTTAAAATTTTTAATTTACTTAGCCAAACACAATAAATTTAAATAAAAATACCTTGATACTATTTCCATAATATCAACTACAATAAACAGTATTCACTATAGTAAACAATGTCTACTTAGTACCTTTTGTTTATTCAAAATTAAAATTTTTATTTGTTTATTAAAATTATATTTATTTTATTTATTTATATTATTTTTTAATTATTTAATTATATTACTACAAAATTATTTAATGTAGTTAAATTTAAATAAATAATATAAATTTAAATTTAAATAAAAAATCTAATTTTTAATAAATAATATAAATTTATTATATTATACATAATAAAATATATATTAAAACTAAATAAAATATTTATTTATTTAATTATAAATAAATAATAAATAATTTAATTATAAATTAATTAATTATAATAAAAATAATAAAATATATTTTTATTGTGCCTAAATATGAGTGTGATAAGTATTTAGGTGCGATAAATTCTTATCACACCTTTAATGTAGGTGTAATATTTTTTTGCCTCAATATTTTAATTAATTTTTATTTTTATTTATAATTTTATTTTATTATATATGGCATGATTAATTATATTATTCATAAATAAATTAAATATTTTTATTTAAATTTTATTTGTTTTATTTAATTATCAATAAATATAATTTTAATAAAAATACAAATTATGTTTGTATTTGTTTATGAAAATTAATTAATTATTTATTTTAATTTAACTACATTAAATAATTTAATTATTTATGTAAATTTTGTAGTAATGTGATTAAAATAAATAAATAAATAATATAAAATAAATATAATTTTAATAAACAAAAATATTTAATTTTGAATTAAAAGTTACTGTAGTAAAATACTATTCACTGTAACAATATTATTACTGTAGCATATACTGTTTAAATAATAAATAAATATTTTTGTCTAATAATTAAATCTTGGACAACAAAAATTAGAAAATGAAATAAGTGGCTAAATTAGTTATGTGTCCTAAAAAATTGATTATTTACAAAAATTAACATTTTTTTATTTTAAAATGATGTGTCAAACATTTATTAAATAATTAATTTTTTTGTAAGTTCAATAATATTCAGTTTCATATTCTAGTTTGTACATGTATATGCATGGTTAATTTAGTTGTAATAGGCAATCAAAAATTGCTTTCAAACACCAATCATCCCAACTGTTTTCAAACACAAATCACCTTAGACTGTTTTCAAACGCTAATCATCTTTGTGGCTTAGTATTTAGTACCAGTACTTCAATTGTTAAATAAATTTTGAATCAATCATTGATATTATATTAATTTATAATATTTTAATATTAAAATTTGAGATATATAATACATGTATCATTTTTATTTTAAAAAAATAAAAACTGCTTTCAAACTAATTTACATCAAATTTCAGGAGTCTTTTCTTTAACATGGGCCTTTGTTGAAGCTGCTCATTCTCATATGCTTTGCTGACTTGGGTTGATAAATTCATAATTGACTTGGAAATCTTTCCCATAGATCAACAAATATGACTAGAAAGTCTTAGATAGAGCTCGGTCCATTCAATAATATTTTATTATATATTATTTATTTTAATAGAAAAATTACCATTATTTTTTTTTATATTTTTTTATATATACAATTTTTCCTTCTAAGTTTTTTTTAATACTATTCATTACTCCTTTTGCGGAGTTTTCACTTTTCAAATGGGATAATAGTATTAACAAAATGATCAATTATCCCCTTTTAGCAATTTAAAGAAATTGAAGGGAGAAAGTAGCACATATAAAAAAAATTTAAAGAAGTAATGGTGATTTTCACTATTTTAAAATTAATCAATGAAAAGCAAAATACTATTTACCCTTTGTTGTATAGTCTAATTATTTGCTTCTTTGTATTTTGTTGTTTTTTAAACTACCTTTTATTAACTCTCGACGCTGTAACATTATCAATTCAAATTCACCTTTTAAAATTATAACCATCTTTTAGTATGCTTTTTTTTTTTGAGTTGAATTTTTTTTAATTTAAAATTGTGACACAAATTTTCATTCATTGATATAATACAAACAAATGATAAAAATTGATAAAAAGAAATTGCAGTTATTGTTGCCAATTTGTCTATCCTCTACCATTGGATTGAGTGGCATGATCAATAATAAATAAATTTTTTTTCTCACTATATTAACTCAAAATTAATTTTTAAATATTGATGTGATATAGAGTTTATTATAATGTGTTTTTTTAACATATAGGAATTTAGTTAACATAAAAATACACTAATAAAAATATTACTAGCAAAATCACACGCTCACCCTATTTTATAACTTTTTTCTTCTAAGTTGAACTAAATAATATTAATTTCAGTAAAGTCAGGCACACTATGCTGCAAAGGTTACTTACATTTTTTTTAAATACTTATTTAACCTTAGGGTAAGTTTAGGAGGGCCGTGGGCCCCTTAACCCTTTTTAAAATTTAATAATATTATTTTATATTTTTTATTTTTTTATATATAAATATTTATATTTCATATTTATATTTTATTATTTTATTAAATTACTAATTATATTTTATATATGGTAAAATTCTTATAACATTTTTAGACATTGTATGATTTGAAAGAGTTCAAATCTAATTTAAAGAAGTATAGATTAGTATTAAGAATTAACAACTTAAGAACTATAAATGCTAAGAGTTAACACCGATAAGAGTTAGCAAGTTATAAGAGCCAATGAATTTAAAGAGTTAGAGTCTTATCTAAATGGGACGAAGACTAGAGAATATGTTAGTAATGATATAATTGTAAGAAAGTTACAAATAGTGTTAAAAAATGTTATTATGAAAATATGTTTTTAAATATTATGTTCATAATCTATTTTTACTGATGCGGGTTTATCGTTGAAGACCTTAATATATATATATATATATAAATAGATCAGTGTATGCATATATTTGAATGGTTCAGATAGTCAGTCTTAGTAGACCATGAACTTATTGAAAACTCGTATAGAGATACAGGCATTCAGTAAGGATTGAGTATTGAACAGACTTACGATGACCTCCAGTAGACATTCTATAAAGCCGTCAATAGAGTGTCTTTCGAGTTGAGTAGTATTCGTGATCCTTTGACTTGAGCATCATAGTGGGCTTGTGAGTGATCCACCATACTTTGGTTCTACACATGTCAGAAACCTTTTATGGTTTGACCACTGGGTGTTGCTGGGCATGGTTCAATGCTCATGAGTTTGGTGGGTATAGATATGAGATTCATAAGCTCATTTAGATGAGTAATATATCATAATCCTCCAAAAATATTTTAGAAAGTCTTATGACCATAAGTAATAATACCCAGAAAAAAAGTTTTATCCTATGGATAAATAATATTGCAAAAGTATTTTCAGATATTATTTATTGAAATACAAATCTGAAAATAACTTTACGGTCAATCATATGGAGATTTGACGGTGTTTATCTATATATCTGTTCTACCTAAATATAATTGATGGAGGGATTATATGGATATGTTATAACCTCAACTTGTATGATCTAACTGTTATAGTTTGTACTTATGTGTCATCCTTATTTGTATGAATCTTTACTTTTTAATATTTATACAATGAATACTTTATTAAATTGATAATAACCTTTATTAAATAGTAATAAAACTTATAACACTATAGATATTGTATAATCTGAAGGAGTTCAGATTTTGTTTAAAGGAGTTTAGACCAGGGCTAAAAGTTAGCAACGCTGAGAGTTATAAATGCTAAGAGTTAGTACTACTAAGAGTTAGTTGGTTATAAGAGTCAGTGAGTTCTAAAAAGTTATAACCTTATCTATAATAGGACAAAGACCTGAGAGTCTACTTGTAATGATATAATTATAAAGAGTTGCAATAGTCACTAGAAAATATCATTATGTAAATATATTCTCAAATATAGTGTTCCTGATCTATGTTTGCCAATGCGGGTCTATCAGTGTATCATTATTATATAAATTAGTATATTTCTATATTTGTATTATATAGATAATTATTCTTAGTTGACCATGAGCTTAGTGGAAGCTCGTATAGATATGCAGGTATTCAGTCAGGACTAGATACTGAATAGACTCACAAGTACCCCAATAGATATCCTATGAATCCGTCAAAGGAATGACCTCTCGAGTTGAGTAGTATTTGTGATCCTTTAATCTAAGCGCCACGATGAACTTGTGGGTAATCCACCATACTTTGGTTCCACGTATGTCATTTTATGGTCTGACTGTTATGTGTCACTGGGTATGGTTTGATACTCATGAAGTTTGGTGTGCGTAGATACAAGATCTGCCAACTCACATAAGTGGGTTATATATCTGATGCTTCAAGATTGTATCTTATGAAGTCTTATGGTCGTAAGCAATGAACCCGAGAAAAGAGTGTTTGTGTATATTGTTCATTAAGATACAAATCTGGGGCTAAGTTAATAGATGAGATTATCGGGATTTGACGGTGATAATCTATTCCTACTCATCTAGGATATAATGACAAAAGGATTATACGAATATATTCTGACCTCAACTTGTATGGTCTGATGCGTTGATTTGTAATATTCATGACATGTGCGTGAGGTATTGTTCACGAATTCATGAAATAGTTCCATTTGACGAATCGAATGTAGACCTAGAGAGTTCCAATATAAAATTTACTTGTTGTGCACTTTGACAGTATACCGTATTGAATAGTTCAATACAGTATAAAATACAACAAATTACTAAGGTTGAGTTAACTAAATTATATAGTTATAGTGGAACCCACTTTAAGTTAACTTGGTAACCTAGTAAGGTTATAATGGTAAATTCACTTTATTAATTATTTAATTGTTAAATAATTAAGATATTTATTTAAATAATAGTTGAACGAAAATTTAACTTAACCATGGTTAATTGTAAATCAAAGGATTAGGTTAAAAGATATTTTATGCTTAACTTAACTATGATTAATTGTTAACTATGATTAGGTTAAATAAATATCTAAATATTTTTTTATTATTATTAAATAAATGTTAACCTAACTAGGATTAATAGTTAACTCTAGGGTTAGATTAGTTGAATATTTATTAACTTAAGGGTTAAGTTAATTTAACTCAATTAAGGTTAACCTTGGTTAAGTGAATAGTTAAATTAAATGATGGTAACCTAGTAAGGTTAGAATGGTAAATTCACTTTATTGATTATTTATATTTATTTAAATAATAATTAAATAAAAATCTATTAACCATGTTAATTGTTAACCAAAGGGTTAGGTTAGTTAGATATTTGTTAACTTAAGGGTTAAGTTAATTTACCTCAACTAAGGTTAAATGTTAACGTTGATTAAGTGAATAATTAAATTAAATACAAATAAAATTCAAATTAGTTTGAAATTTGTGCATTAGTATATAAAGTGAAATAAAATTCCAAATTAATGAGGGTTTTAGATTTTACAATTTTGGTGGCCATTTCAATTTGAGAAATTAGAATTCTTTATTGTTGTGTTTAAGTGTTAGAACAATAAAACAAATACAATTGGCTTCTAAATGTAATAACTAAAATAAATTTGTTTTAATTGTTCAAGAGTTGAACAAAAGATAAAACAAATTAATTTAATTAGATTAAGAGTTAATCTAATTAGTTTAAGTATTAAACAATTGTTAGATTATATTATTATTCTAGCTAATCAAACCGACCCAAAAATTTGATTACTAGAATTGTCAAAATGTTTATTTCATGTAAACTCCAAAAATTTAATCCAAAAGCTTTAAAGGTGATATTTCTCAATTTCATTTATGTTAATTTGATTAATATAAAATAATTGTACTTACTGAAAATTTTTAATGCTTCCACTGTGATTATATATGTATGAGATATGTATATTTTATTGTTAAACACACATTCCACATGTATACACCATAGAATAATCAACACATAACACTAACGCGTCGCTTTTAATATTCGTAATATGTGTAGGACATTGTTCACGGACGTATGGATGAGTGTTATATAACAAAACGAGCGTAGTTCTAGAGAGTTTCACAATATGAAATATACTCGTTGTGTACTGGGGCAGCATATTGTATTGAACAGTTACATCCTAAAATTTTTAGCAAATCGAAGATATATTTCAAGGTTTCTTAGATTGTGTATTTGTCTAGACTTAAATGTTAAGTACATCACTTAATTAGTTGACTGTTAACTAATAAGATATTGATAAATGGTACAATTTTAGTCCATGAATTCACCTATTAACCATGTTAGTAAAATCAAATAAGGTAAGATTAATTATTCAAAAAGTTTTTGAATAATTGAATAAATATTATTTAAATAAATAGTATATATTTTTATTTGTTTGTTATTTTAATGTTAAATGAAAGACATACCTAATTTAAAAAATATATATTAATATGGTGAAGCACTATTTATAAAATAAATAATGGTGCATAATTATGGCTATTGAAAGTGGCCAATAAAACTTGTTTTACTTAGTTGGCCACTTAATAATTTATTTATTTATTTATTTTTGTGGGGCACTTGTGAAGTGAAAAAATCACTAAAATTGATAAAAATTTAATTTTCATGTTGTGGTGACAAGAGAGGGAGATACGGAGGGATTGATTGCAATATAAAAAAAAAAGGAAGTTTTAGTTTTCTCTTTTGAAAGTTAATTCCAAGCAAGGGGTTGTTAGGAAAACATAAGAGAAAATAATTCAATTTATCTCTTTTTCTCTTAAGAAATAAAAATTTGTAAAATAAAAGTGTTTAAAGGTTAAATACTTGTTGTTGAAAATTTGATACTTGTCATACTAGATTCACAATTCTACTGGATTGTTGTGAACTAATATTATACAAGGATTCACTCCAAGGTGAGCTATGAAATTAAAATCCATCAAAGTTCTTTAAAGGTAAGTTTCTGTAATTTTAAACTGTTATTGATTCAAACTACATGTGTATATATTAAATATATATTTAACTCCGTTAAAATCATGTATATGATACATGTATTTAATTTTTTTAACATGCATACAATCACATGTATGTACCTTAAAACACATTAATAGTCATTTGGCCGCTGAACCAAACGTCCAAAGTGACTGCTAGTTCAAATGGCCATTTTGGTCGCTTGGACAGGCGACCACATTTTGACAATTTGTGCAAGCGGCCATTATAGCCGCTGAAATTAAGAGACCAAAATAACTGCGGATAGAAGGCCATTTGGCCATCGATGCATTCGGTCATGATCGGCTATATTACTTTTATTTTTAAATTTTATAATATTATTATATTATATTATATTTTATAATATTAAATATTTATAAATGAAAAGACGTTATTACCTTTGGATCTGTTAATTTTAATAATAAATTACTGATGTTTGGGCATTCGTGACTATTTTGATAAAAAATTAGGCACAAATGTCAATTTTTTAAACTTGTGAGTATTGTTGTAATTAAATCATACCTTAAAAGTATTGATAATAATATCCTTATAATTAAACTCTACTTAATATAATTTTAAAATTTAAAATTTATCCTTATTTTGTCACCTTAAATTCTGATTCTACCATTTGTTGAGGTATTGATAATAATATCCCTATAATTAAACTCTACTTAATATTAATTTTAATTTTAAAATTTATCCTGATCTTCTCACCTTAAATTCTGATTCTACCATTTCTTATGGCCAAACCACATAGACTTAAAGAGCCTTAACACTTCAAACCCCAATAAAAATTATAAATAAATAAATTGTATTTCCAATTTTTTCCTTAAAATGTTTTTTATACATATATTTTGATACATGTATATTTTCAATATTGATTTGTTAACTCTCTATAAAAGAAACTTTGACTCCTTCAATTTTTTATATCTAACATTTTGATCCCCTAGAATATGAACTTAATTTGGGTCTACCTAATTATTTAGCCTTATCTAGATTTATAGTTGTTGAAGACTTGACTGAGGGATTTTTGTTCTACAGTCCTTATTGAAACAATAAAATATTTTATTGGTATTATTTTCCTAGATATGATTGGATGGAATGAAATTTGAAGATTGCTTTTGTGTTATAGTTATTCCACGCATGATTTCCAACCAATTTGTAGAGAGTTTAATTAGGTTTAGGTCATAATAGATCAAAATTATATTTTTTGTTAATTTTTTTATTACATTAAATGTAAATCAAAATTTACCCAACTTTAATGTGAGCGAAGTTTAAATTAAATACTTTAGCGTTTAAATTAAGTGATACCCACAAATTAAAATTATTGATAATAAAAAATGAAGCCCATTCCATGTATCAATAGTTGAGATTCAATTATATCTCATTTGAGGTTTGTTGAGGGGGAAAATAAGAAAAACAATAACATGCTTTGAAGAACTCCACCCTCATACATAGGATGATTTGAATGCTGCAATTTTTTTTTTCTTTTGGAAAGGGATTTGATTTCTACTTTTGCATCATAAGATTGGCAATTCGTCCACCTGAGAAAAAAATATATTTAAGTTTGGGGTTTTCTTAATTTAAATTTTTTAACTTAAAATGATAGCATTTAATGTTAAAAACTCTAAGTATTGAATTGCATAACATCAATAGATAGAATTTAAGTCCTTATTTTATGACAAAATTTAAGTTAAAGGAAATCCAGCTGTATATGGCACCAACCAATTACCCTTTTGTGAATTTTAAATTACTAAAAAAAAAAAAAATTGTTTCATATTCTCCAAAAAAAAAATAAAAGTCTCTAGTGATATCAGAATTCGATTTTATAAGTAATTTGAACATATTGATATTACAACTAAAAAGAATTTTTTTTAGTTAATATAAAACAATAAAAGTTTTTATTTTTTTTTATTTCATAAAAATATATCGAATTCAACAGAATGGTAACATATAATTTCCCTATATATATAATTTAACCCTGTACAAAAAGTTCAAGAGGGGGAGAAATTCAGGGTGCATTTGGAGCAGAGCAAACGATGGGCATTAATGAAATGAATTAGGAAGAGCCCATCTTTCTCAATTTCCCTTGCCTATGTCGATTCCATGGGACCATCTGTTTAAAGCTTTCATGGATGCTTGTCTGCAGTTGAGAGCAAAGCATATTAACATCAGAAGACTTTGGGGAAAAACATAAATCACTTCGTTAGAAGAAAAACATAAATTCCCAACCGAGAAATTTCCACAATGTTTAATATTTCCTTTAGCAATAGAAATAATTAACTATAAATTTGATCCCATCCTAATTACTTTGAATTACAGAACATAATGAGGTCTAAACCTTTGAAAAAAAAAAAACCTACCAACTGATAAAACCTTGAATGGACGTTTATTTTGAAATTTTTTATGATCTTCCAACTTTTCATGCAAATAACTTGACCAATAATGAAAAGAAAAAAAGGATACAGAAATGGCGATTGATAAAACCTAGTTAGTTTGGTTACTTACCAAAAAGTGTGACCTTGATTTTGATTGAGAAAGATTCAAAAAACTCACTGATCTCTTACTAACCCTAGTGATCTTCACTTTGGTGCCATCACTAGATTCACTACCACTGCTGCCGGTGCCGGAAAATAAGAAGTCAAAGCCACCTCCAACAACCTCCTTATTCTTTTTGACACTTCCCCATCTACTTGATCCAAACAAAACCCTCTCCTTATTCACCTTATCCCTCTTCGTCCCCAAACTCTCTGGCGCCGGAACCCTAAACGACCCTCCTTTTCTAAACGACAAACCATGCCCCAGAGACCGTCCGGCATAAGGCCCGTTGAGCACGGTCGTCGGAGACGGCATGTTGGAGACTTTTGCCTGATCAGTCAACAACCTAGGGGGAAGCTCCAAGCACCTTGCAGCTTTTGGTTTACAATCACCACCGTCCCCGGCACAGGCGCCGTGTCTAGGTTTGCCCGGAGCTTCTTCCCATTGAAATGGAACCGAGGCTAGGGTTTGGATTGGCGGCGTTAACATTCCTGGTGACTCATGTGCCTTGCTTGGAAATGAATACAAAGCAAGCTTTGGCGTTGACCTTGGATCAGAACCCATTTTTCTCTCTTTTTGAATTCCCATGCAGAACTTCTTTCTTTTTTTCTTATTTTCTCGGGAAAATGAAATAAACCTAGTTTGTTTTTTTTCTTATTTTAAGGTGATTACGCCTTTATAGACAGAGAGAATTAATTTATTGTGAGAAGAGGGAAGGTGGTGAATGTGAATTGTGATGAAGGGGTCGGTTTTAATTTTCTTACAAACGCTCCTGGCGCTTCTTCTTCACGAGAAAATGCCAATTTTTCGTACTAGTTTTTTAGAAGATTCATTAAAAACTTTGCTTCTAGTTAGGGTCCCACATTAGAAAGGTCTTGGATTTTGATTGGTTTATCACAATTTTTTTCTTCATTCGGTTATGTTTCTTCCCCCTTCTAGAAGGTCTTTGACAAATAATTTTGCCTTTTTCTTTTTTAATAATTTGAGATTTAGAATTAGAGACTAAAATGTGGACAAGTCTCGCTCTAATTGAATGGTAATAAAATGAGTATTTCTTCCATTTTAAAATGGGGGTTTAATTTTGGTAATAATATTTTCCCTTTTAAAAAATATAATATTATTGCAAAAAAATATCATTTTAATTTTTAATTTTATTGATACATATTAATTTAATTCTCATTTTTTGATATATACCACATTAATATCTGTAGATATATTTTTAGTTATTATTTTTATTTTTGAATAATAATAATAATAATAATAATAATAATTTTTATATTAAAAAATGAGAATTAAATTAACATATATTAATAAAATTAAAAGATGAAATTGATTGTTTTTCCTATTAATGTTGCACGGTGGGGGGAGAAGTGTGCTTCACCCCTCAGTAGGAATGGGTAGTTCTTCTCGAGATAAATTTGTATGTTTGCATTTGCAACTAAATATAAAATAAATTGTATAACAGAAAATATATCCTTTCTGGACGGTGAATAATTTTTTTGGGGGAAGAGTTTTTGGACGGTTAAGTTAATGTCACGATAGCAATAGCAGGCCAAAAGATACTGTAACTGCTGTGAAACTATAAAGTCTAAAAAAGCTGGCTGATTAATTTATTTAAAATTTCCTTTTTATTGAAAAAAATAAAATATTCTTAAATTCAATATTAATAAAACTAAAGAAAATATTAAATATGAACTGAATGAGAGAAAAGACCTGCCCATCCTCTATCTCTTTTAGAGTAATTTTGCTACACAAAGTTTGTATTTTAATTAATATAATATTTAATATATTTATTATTTATTAATATTATATAATTATTATATAACAAAAAATAAAAAGTTAATAATTACTTTATAAATAGTAGTTATTAATTAATAACGAAAGTTTTAAATTTAAAACCTTTACGTTAATTATTAACTTATTGTGAAGTGTGAATTTATATATGGTGCATGTATATAGTATATGTGTTTATCATTCAAAATATATATATTTTATACAATAAATATAATTATTATATATTAATTAAATTAATAAAAAAAAATAAGATTTAAATATTTGAAGCCTTTAAATTAAAAATACTTAAGTCTACTTAAAATGTAAAATTTGTCAATCCTATTAATTAATAAAGAGAGATTGATTGTCTAAAATAATAGTATATTAATCCAACAAATTATTTAACAAATTAAATCTAAGTATTTGATTTTTTTAAATTAATAATTAATCAATAATCAAATATTTAATTAAGCTTAACGGCCTAAACTGAATAAAGAAAAAAATTAATCTATAATTCAACATTTGAATTCTAAATTAAGAAGAACAACTTTTTCTCTTTCTTTTCCTCTTTTATGATCGGTCAATTTGTTTTTGTTAAAGCTTAACTTAATTTTATGTCATTTTGCATATATATATATATATATAAATAAACTTAATTTCATTTAAATTGAATTTATATTTAACTTAACCTAATTAGGTTTACTTAAATTTACAGTTAACATTTAACCTTAATAAAGTTAATTTAACTTAATCCTTAAGTTTTATCTTAATTAATTAATTTAACTATAGTTAAATTAACTATCACTTAACTATTAAGTAAGGTAAATATTAACTTAATTATATGGTTAATTTTTAATCATAGTTAAGTTAAATTATTTATTTAATTATTAAATAATTAATATTTATTTTAATTATTTAATAATTAAATAATCATTAAGTAAAATTATTTTTATATCCTTACAAAATTACCAAGTTAACCCAAAGTGGGTTCTATTATTTAACTATACTTTAGTTAACTTAACTATAATAAATTACTAGATTTTACTATATTAAACTATTTAAAATGGTACACTGTCCAAGTGCACAACAAGTATATTTCATATTGGGACTCCTTAGATCTACTCCTTGAAACACCCTCCTCACTCGCCTCTCATCGTGATACGAGATCAAGGGGTACTACGATAGCATCGAATAGAAACAACTATAATGATTATTCAAACTTCAAAAATATATATATTTTTTTGTTTTATAAACATTTACGGAGAAAAACTGACAGAATCTCCCCTAAAAATTAGATTTTTACACTACCTATAACAAAAGAAATACTCCTAAAATTTCAATATCCATTCTTAACCAACTTTCATATTTGTCTTTCAGCAAATATTCACCACTCATATTGCAATATAAATATATCAAATCTTTACAGAACTATTTCACATCTCGTATATTATCAAAATATATATATATATATATCATATATCATGGTTTTAAAAGAGACAGTTCTAAATAATACATATATACATGCACATACACTTAATGTCCATAATATAATATACAATAGTCTATAGACAACAAAATATCTACAAAAAATAATTATATATAGAGAGAGGATGTGAGCGACTCTGAGCAGTTGCAGAAAGATTTACTCTTCAGTCTTTAGCGATGGCAACTCTACTACCTGCGCATGATAAATCCAACGCGCTAAGCACAACAGTTTAGTGAGTGTACATAAAAGATGAAACAATATAATATAATTTTATTACCTTTTTGCAATAAACTATATATATAAACAATGAAATTTTTTGTAATAATCAATTTTTCTCCGTATATCATAATAAATCAAAATTTATCAATTCATTAAACCAAAATATTATTCCATTTCTCATTTCAATTAATCAAATATATATATATATATACAAATATCATATTTATAATTAATCCAAGTAGGCACCCAAAATAAACACTGATACGATACCATGGATTGGCTAATGGACTAACAAATATCAGATAATGATCCGGCATCGGCCACTCGGTGACTACCCACTGGATTCAGAACAGATCAGAATAGATAACAGATCGGATACACAGAGTAGTGTCATCGGACAAGCAAACGACGCAGTACTTCTATAATACCCTATTGGCATGCCAACTACCAATCCTCCCTTACCAATGTTCAGGTTTACTTAAGGCGTCTCAATAGTATTATTAATACATTATTTTTCTTTTAAAAGAATAATTTAACACAAATTTATTATTATTAAACTAAATTATTATACAAATTCATGTTTACTCAAAATTTTTTGACTATTCATATTTAGACAAAAATATTTTTTTATTATTACAAATAGGCCCAAAATTTTTTACTATTCACCTTTATGTCTAAAACTTTCAAAATTTTTATACATAAGCCCAAATGTTCCACAATTTTTTATATAGGTCCAGAATATTTAAAAATACCCAAATAAGTTTCAGATTTATTAATTCAGCCCAAAATTTTTCAATTTTTCAATTTTTCACTTATAGGCCCATTTGTTCCAAAATTTGCCATTAGGCCCCAATTTCTTCAATAAGTCATATATAAGTTCTAATTCCATACTAATACACATAAAGACATAAACTTTTTAAATATTTACAATTTAGTCTAGAATTTTTCATATAAGTCCAATTTTTCTCAAAATTCATATTTATGCCCAAATTTTCTTTTCTTTTCAATTTTGACCACCAATTAATATCCAATACTCAAAACATATTTAATACATTTAGAAAAAATATAATTATCAATTCAATGCCATAGTTCAACATACTCATCCATCATATTAATAAAATACATAAATATACGCTAAATTTCCTAAGGTAGGAATTTAAGTTTCAAACTAATGTGTACACCAACCTTATAAGTTTAATTCTTCCACTTGACTCACATCTTCTCCTCTCATTCCCTTGGCTATCCTTGGTCAAGCTTTCACCTTCATTTGCCAAAATACACAAATAATGAATAAATTTCTAATTTACCAAATTAAAAGCATAATTCACTAATTCTACATGGCTACTTAATCTATTTACCCTTGAAACCCCAAATTCATATTCAATAGAATTTTTAGCATCAACTCACCTTAAATAACACCTTATACCTTAAAATTGATCCATGAAACTTGATGAAGAAGGCTTTAATTAAGGATTTGGAGGCTTAATTTACTAATGGAAGTATTGAGAATTGTTGAATTTAAAGGGAGATAAAAGAAAAATGGAGAGAAAATGAAAAAGGGAGGGGACGGGCAAAGGTGTTGTTTTCTCTAAATTTTTCAATACTATTCCCTCTTTTATAGCCTTTATTTTTCTTTCCAAAAATACCCCCAACTAAATTCAAAATTACAAAAATGCCATTGGTTAGAAATGGTGGCATTTGATTGGTCTAAAAATTTTAAACACTATTCATAACTAAAAATAAATAAAAAATCTAGTTTAAATCTAACTAATTCTAGTAAATTCCATTTAACAATGTTGGCAAAATTCTATTGGTCCAAATGTTAGAAAAGTTTTAATAGCATAGGTTTTAATTCCATGCAAACACTTATACCACACTACACTTATACCACACTACACTTATTCAACCAATCAAATTCTTCCATTTCTTTTGACTAATAAATTCAATCAAAATAAATAAAAGTTTTGGAGTATTATAATGTCACGGCCCGTGTTTTGTTCTACCTGGGGGAAGGCCCCAGCGTAGACTTAAGTTTGCACGCGACCGGACACCAAACGGACACCCCCAAGGAATCGAACCTGGCTCGCTGAGCTTAAATTGCCTAACGAATCCGTCCTTGTACCACTTAAGCTGGCCTTGGTGTTCGGTCGCGTGCAAACTTGAGTCTACGCTGGGGCCTTCCCCCAGGTGGAACAAAACACGGGTCATGACATTTAACAGGTGCCTTTTAATGTCACGGCCCATGTTTTGCGCCACCTGAGGGAAGGCCCCAGCGTAGACTCAAGTTTGCACGCGACCGGACACCAAACGGACACCCCCAAGGAATCGAACCCGGCTCGCTGAGCTTAAATTGCCTAACGAATTCGTCCTTATACCACTTGAGTTAGCCTGTGTTTTGCGCCACCTGGGGGAAGGTCCCAGCGTAGCCTCACGTTTGCATGCGACTGGACAACAAACTGCACCCCCAAGGAATCGAACCCGGCTCGCTTAGTGACACGTCCAGAATATAGAAGTTATTCCCAAGTGCAGGATTGTCGAAGTAATAAATAACCCGATGAGAACGGGGTCGATCCACAGGGAAGTAGAATTAAAATTACAAATTATAAACACTTTAAAGATAATTAATGCAGTATAAGATGTTTGTAAATATTATTTCAATTAACTAATTCAAATAAAAAGCTAAGATTACGGGGATTCACTCTTGGCATAAGAAGTAAGAATATATTTAACTTTTTATTTTTTTATAACTCAATTGGAATCCTCACACAAAGGAGGTTCTAACCGGAAAATATAGCAATTAAAGTTCATTATCATTTATATATTGATTAGTATTTATTTCTTTCAATTATTATACACCAAATCTTATAAATAGGTTCAAGTATTTATTATGCCAATCTTTATATTTGTCTACAATAAATCAAGACTCCCACTTTACAAGAAAGGTTATATAAACCAAATCTTGTAAATGGTTTCAAGAATTTATTGTGCCAAGTTTTAAGTTTGTCAATAATAAATCAAGAATCACCACTTTAGAAGAAATAGTATTAATTCTACAAACAAAATAAATACATCATATATAAATTTGCATAACTTAAAAATGAAGCATTAAATTCATGAATAAATATTAAACATATCTTATTACCTTGCCAAGAGCTTCACCCTTTCACCTTAGCTTAAACAAAATTATTTGGACATAATAAAACTAAATGAAAAGAAAAGAAATGGAAGAAGAAATAACATGACTTAATAGTAAACAAGAGAAATAATAGTACAAGGAAATGGATACAAAGGAAAAGTATTTTGAACTAAATTCTAACTTTCTAATTACCTTCTTTAGGCATAAACAAGCCACCTATTTATAGAAAAATATGGATAAATCGAGACAAATTTGGAGGGAACCACTTGGTTGATGAAAGTCAAGAATGGTGGCAAAATAATTTGCATTCATTATCACTTGGGCACCCACTTGATTATCCAATTTGGAATTGATGTGATCCGAATTAGCTGTCACTCAAAACATAAAAGTTGTAGATAAGTCTCTTATATTTCCAAATTGAGTGATCTAATACGTATTAGATACGTATTTCTATAGTTATGGGCCAAATACTGATAACTGTTCAAACTGGGCCTGTACTGCAGATTAATTCTGTTCTAGGCCAATTTTCACCCTCTAAACACTCGAATTTCCAATGCTTTGTGAAATACAATATGTTAGCCCATTGAGTTAGTTCTGCACAGGATTAAGAATCACCTCAATTGGATCTTTAGGTAGAAAGTTATGCCCATTTTACCGAACCTGCCACAAAACAGTTATAAGATAATTAAGTACAATATTGTAAACATACTTAAGTTAAGAAAATTAAATACACTAGTAATACAAAAAAATCATGTAAAACTCTTATTAAATGTGTAATTTCAAGTGTTCATCACTGAGCTTATCATGCCTAACGAATCCATCCTTGTACCACTTGAGCTGGCCAGCTCAAGTGGTACAAGGACGAATTCGTTAGGAAATTTAAGCTCAGCGAGCCGGGTTCGATTCCCAGCTCAAGTGGTACAAGGATGGATGCGTTAGGCAATTTAAGCTTAGCGAGCCGAGTTCGATTCATTGGGGGTGTCCGTTTGGTGTCCGGTCGCGTGCTAACTTGTGTCTACGCTGGGGCCTTCCCCCAGGTGGAACAAAACACGGGCCGTGACATTAAAAGGTGCCTTTTAATGTCACGGCCCGTGTTTTGCGCTACTTGGGGGAAAGTCGCAGCGTAGACTCAAGTTTGCACGCGACCGGACACCAAATGGACACCCCCAAGGAATCGAACCCGGCTCGCTGAGCTTAAATTGCCTAACAAATCCGTCCTTATACCACTTGAGCTGGGAATCGAACCCGACTCGCTGAGCTTAAATTGCCTAACAAATCTGTCCTTGTACCACTTAAGCTAGCCAGCTCAAGTGGTACAAGGACAGATTCGTTAGTTAATTTAAGCTTAGCGAGCCGGGTTCGATTCCTTGGGGGTACAGTTTGGTGTTCGGTCGCGTGCAAACTTGAGGCTACGCTAGGGCCTTCCCCCAGGTGGCGCAAAACACGGGCCATGACACGTCTGATTCGTCAAATAGAACTATTTCATAAGTTCGTAATCGATGCTTTACGCACACGTCACGGATATTACAAATCATCGCGTTTGACCATACATGTTAAGGTCACTACATATTTGTATAATCATTCCGTTATTATACCCTAGATGGGAGAGGATATAGATCATCACCATCAAATCCCCATAAACTCATCTGTGAACTTATCTCCAGATTCATATCTTAATGGATAATATACACAAATACTTTTACTATATTGTTCAACCATGTGGGAAGCTTTTTCTTCGAGTTCATTGCTTATGGTCATAAGACTTTGTAAGATATAATTTCGAAGCATCAGATATACAACCCATCTATGTGAGCTGGCGGATCCCGTATCTACGCACACTGAACTCCATTAATATCAGACCCTATCCAGCAACACTTAATGATCAGATTATGAAAGGTCTTTAACATACGTGGAACTAAAATATAATGGATCACTTATAAGCCTACCGTGACACTTAGGTCAAAGGACCACGAATATTACTCAACTCGAGAGGATCGTTTTTTAATGGATTCATAGGATACCTATTGGGGTCCTCGTAAGTCTGTTCAATATCCAATCTGACTAAATACCTACATTTTTATACGAGTTTTTACTAAACTCATGGTCAATTAAGAATAATTATTTGTATCATATAGATATAGACATAAACTAATCTATATAATAGTGATTCACCAATAGACTTGCATTGTTGAACATAGATCAAGAATACTAAATTTGAGAACATATTTACAAAATGACATTTCCTAAAACCTATTGCAACTCTTTATAACTATGTCACTACTAGTAGACTCTCAAGTCTTTGTCCCATTATAAACAAGGTTTTAACTCTTTAGATTCTGCTGACGTTTATAACCTACTAACTCTTAATAGTGCTAAATGTTAGCATTTATAACTTCTAGCGTTGCTAACTCTTAGCCATAGTCTAAACTCTTTTAAATTAGATCTGAACTCCTTCAAATCATACAATGTTTATAGTGTTACAAGCTTTAGTACCATTTAATAAATATTATTAGTGATTTAATAAAATATACATTGTATAATTATTAAAAAATTAATATTCATACAAATAAGGATGACACGTAAGCACAAACCCTAACACTTGTATCCTTGCATACTCGTTCAATTAAAGAAAATACACCATCCTCTTGCACAAGGTTCTCCTACAAGAACCTTGTGCAAGAGGATGGTATTTTTTTAATAATTATATGTATTTTTCTTTAATTGAACGAGTTGTATTTTTTTAATAAACCCTAACACTTTAATACACCATCCTCTTGCACAAGGTTCTCCTAAAAAAAATACTCCAACACTCAAGTTGGTATTTTTTTTAAAAAAGGGGTGTTAATATGTAAAAAAAGTATTTACAAATAAGATTGTAATATGTGTTGTATAAATGGTAAATTATTAATCACTTGATGAATTCTTGATTCGTTCATTTATACCCTATGACCAAATAATTGTCCTAAGGAAAAAATCCCATTTCTTTTACTATTTAGTAAAAATTTAAGTTCGTTCACGTATTTTCAATTAAAGAGACGGATTTATGTAAGATTTATTTACTTGTAAAAAAAATTTCTTTAAGCAAAACAATAATTAATCAATTAAAATTAGAATAAATTTAAAATTTAATATGTTCTCGCCTTCTCATGATATACATATCCCAATTTTCGAATCCATAAGCCAATAGGGCAATCATATTTGGGTTGGGCTTTCAATTTTAATGTAGGCTAACTCTTTTTAAAGGCTAGTCTGTGCATAGGATAGTTGGACCTTTGGAAACTAAACCCAACAATGACACATTGTTAGGATACAATGTAAGTGTATTATTACTCTTTTTTTTATTATTTATTGAAGGTTGTGTCTTTTTTATTCAAGGTCAAAAAAAATGAACAATGTATTACTGTTTGTGAAAATATATTTTGAATCAGTATATACTTTGTGTCCAACTAAACAAATATCGCCTCAGATTCGAGAGAAGCCGAGATTAGAGGTTTTTACCAATAAATGAGGTTTATAACTAAACCTAAGTTGGGATACAACAAACGAGATTTATAGTTATATTTGGGCTGCGATGCAGCAAGCATATCATAGAGTTGGGTTCTTCACAGAGAAGAACAAGTGAAACTCTAACTACAAGGTTGTGGAATTTTTAACAGGTAAAGATGCAGAGCCTTGGGTTGAATGACAAAAATGAGAGAATATGGATAAAAGCTAAAAAGTTTGTATAAATTATGTGTATTTAATAATTTGTGATATAAATAATGAGAAATCAAATTTATTTATAGACAGTAAAACTCTATATAAAACTTAACTTTATAAGGAAAGTAATTTAATATAATACAACTTTGTTTTTTTTGTTTAAATTCTTAAATAGGCTACAAACACTCAATTTGGACTTAAAATTTTAAAACGAAAAAGTCCTCACGACACTTTTTAACCCGACATCAACAATTACAAATGATTTAACTAATAGAAATTTTTAAGATTGTATTAGAGATTTTTAATATGTTTAAAGGGGTCGATTTAAACTACATTTATTCGGATTATATTTGTGTGCTATTTAAAGAATATGTAATGTTTGATTATAACCATGGTAATCATTGGTTGAACCTCATTTTCCATTTCTTGAACAATATACATTTTAAAATTCAAATATATTTAATTTTTATTTTTAAACTACATTGTCATTATCCTTCAAAAAAAAAACCTAGATTATCTCAAACAATAACCTGCATTATCATTAAAAAAAAAAATGTAACAGCGTTTAACCTTAGAAATGTGTAGTGAAAAAAAGTTATATTTATAAAGAAGATACAGCTAAATCAACATACTAAAACCGAGAATCTTATTTATTTATTTATTATCATTGAGAATTCAATTCAAGTTCCCAATTTAATGGTAAGTTTTGTGAAGTAAATAGTAAAAGGAAAATAAATGAGATAAACATTACAATTAATAATACTTATAATTTTTTTTTTCAGAATTTACTAATTTACCCCGATATCAGCAATTACTATTTTTCTTCTAATAAATTCTTAACAGGCACACATCTCCTTTTAATGGTGTAATTGATAAACTTTTAATGAAAAAATAGTAGTAAAAAGGGTTTTTGTTTTTACTATTTTGAATTTATTAAGGAAACAGTGGTGATGTCGATTTTGTTAAGAAGCAAATAAGTAATTTTGCTCTCTTCTCTCTCTTTTTTTAATAAAAATACTTCAATACTCTACAAGAATTCACACCTAGTATTTTAAAAAAGAAAAAAAAAAGTTATAGTATCTATCACAAGTATGTCCGTGGCTGGTTTTATACCAGTAAGGTATTTTCATATTTACTAATATTTTCTCATAGAAAATTTCAAAAGCCCAACTTCTAAAAGCCTATAGGGTTAGCCATAGGACTAAAATTTTGGGGGTCTCAAATGGCTGGACAAGTAGCCTAAGTATCTTTAAAAGAATAGGGATTAGAGGCATGAACCTGCTCAATCACTCAATTAATTAATAAAGTTAAGATCAATCGGTTCAAGTTTTACTCAGGCTGTCCAAAGTCGTGTAGTTCAATACCTGGCAATATACTCAAAGAGTGATAAGAAGATTGGCATGACAAATGTACCTAGCTGCCTATATACAGAGGCTCCCAAATACTGCACAAGACCACACATTAAAAAGGCGGAGCAGTACTCAACAACTTAAAAGAAAAATAGAAAAAACTAAAAAAAGACAAGTTCTTTAAAGAGGCAATTAACATTATTTTGGAGAAAGAATCGTGTTATTTTAGGAAGCTATTGTTGTGTATTTTGTATGCATATACTTTTAACACAAGTACATGCTATCACAATAAGTAATATACAATGAATAGAGTATCGTTCCCATAAGAAATTGTTATTATTTCTATCTAACTACTAAAATTTTGTTCTCTTACTCTTATTCAAATTAGTGGTAATTCAATGTGTTGATATTTAAATTAACTAAATAATTAAACTAATGACAGAGACAGTAAGAAAATGATCTTAAATACTCTAATTATCAAATATTTAGGATTATAACTATCCCTCAATATTACACTTGAATTTACTTGCTACTCTTAATCTATCAGTATGAATTGTTAATCGAAAACTCAAATGTATTCATAAGCCTCTTTCGATGGTCAAATGATTATATCTCAATCAATCAATTATCTATATTCCTATGATAATTATACTGAATTGAGATTCATTAAAAGTAAGTTCCATAATGGTTATCTATGCCATGTTTAATATTGGATTGTTTCTATCTCATATAGAACTTATGTTTTTACACAACATTCATACATTAATCTATTAATGTCCAACATAAAAATGCATTTTCTAAATTCATTAAGGTTTTCAAATGAATCCAATACATTTGTCATGTAATTAAAAACATTAAGTACTCAATAGATTGAATAATCTAATATTGACATGATGAATAAGGAAAAACAATGAATCCAAGCTATATATTGAGTTCAAATCATATTCCTAATTATATGAAATTAATCCATGATAATAACAAGAGTTGTTGAACGAAAATCAATCAACAAACTTAAGGAAATCATCATACAACAAATATAAAGACAAAGAAAAGAAAGTTCATTGTTCTATTGCTTTATTTTGATCATTGCTATTGAATTCTCTCTTCTTTGATGTTTGATCTGATTTAAGGCTTTTTATTGTTGTTTTTTTTTTATCTCTCCTCATGCTACACTTCATTATTTTGGCTTAATAATTACCATTTTATAATCTTAAGGCACAAAATTTGTGTACATATATATATATATATTTGTATTTGATATATGAAAAATTAGTATGCTTACTGAGTTTTATACTCATTATAGTTTATGGTGATTTCAGGTAAATAAGGTATATGTGTGCTTAGCGGATTTGGCAAGGCTTCTGCTGTTCCTTGGGTTCCCTAAGTTGCTAGGTTGCTGAGTGTTTCATTTGGGGGCACGTGGGATAAGATATTTGATTTGTCCCTATTGAATAAATACTTATGTATTATTTATTGTGTGTGGTTGGATTTAGTTTAAGTTTCACCAAATGTGGTTATGGATTGATTTTAAGTAAGAATTTGCAATGAATATATTCTAGGCTTCCGGTAACAAAGTTATTACTGGTGACGTAGTAGAGTGTTAATCTCTGAGAAAACTCTGCGTATCTCCGGTTTACTAATTGTCCCAGTCATAATTCAATTACTATAATTCTGAAAGAAAATTAAAATGAATGTTTAAATATTATTGAATGAGTGTAAGTTATGTCATGTATCAAATCTTTTGAGTCTAGGGCGTGACAATATGCCACTACCTTTCCATCATGCATTAATACACACCCAAGCCCTTTCTTGAAAGTATCACAATAAATCACAAATCCAGCAGAAGTAGAAGGGATGGTTAGTATAGGAGCAGATACTAACCGATGCTTGAGTTCTTGAAAACTTTTCTCACATTCTTCTGACCACTGAAACTTGACATTCTTTCTTGTTAATTGAGTTAAAGGTAAAGCTATCTTAGAGAATCCTTCAACAAACCGTCTATAATATCCTGCCAGTCCAAGGAAACTCCGAACTTCCCCTACATTAGTTGGTCTGGACCAATTTACCACTGTTTCAATTTTGCTTGGATCCACTGAAATTCACTTTGAGGAAACAACATGTCTCAAAAATACCATTCGATCTAGCCAGAATTCACATTTCTTGAATTTTGCATAAAGTTGCTTCTCCCTTAACACTTGTAGGACTTTTCTTAAGTGTTCTTCATGTTCTCCCTTACTCTTAGAATACACTAAGATGTCATCAATGAACACAATAACAAACATATCCAAATAATCCTTGAATACTCTAATCATTAGATCCATAAAGGCAGCAGGTGTATTTGTCAACCCAAATGGCATAACAATAAACTCATAATGCCCATATCTGGTACGAAATACAGTCTTTGGAATGTCTTCTTTTTTGATCTTCAATTGATGATAGCCAGAACGAAGATCAATTTTTGAGAATACACAAGCTCCTTGCAACTGATCGAATAAATCATCGATTCTTGAAAGTGGATATTTATTCTTCACAGTCACACGGTTCAACTCTCGATAGTCAATACATAATCTCATTGAACCATCATTCTTCTTAACAAAAAGAACTGGAGCACCTCAAGGTGAAACACTCGGGTGAATAAACCCATTCTCAAGTAATTCATGTAGCTGTTCTTTTAACTCTTTAAGCTCTACTGGTGCCATACGATAAGGTGCTTTAGATATAGAACTGGTTCTTGGCAAAGGTTCTATAGTGAATTCAATCTCTCGGTTTGGTGGAACTCCAGGTAAATCTTCAGGGAATACATTTATAAACTCATTCACCACTGGAACATCTTGTATTTTCACTTCTTCTTTCTTTGTATCCACTACAGTCGCTAAGAAACACTGACAGCCATTCTTAAGACTTTTCAAAGCTTGTAAAGTATATATTACTTTTGGTAAAGAGCATAACTTAGAATCAATAAAACTAAATTCAGGCTCCTCGAGTGGTTGAAAAATAACTTCTTTCTCAAAGCTCTTAATATTAGCATGGTACATAGACAACCAATCCATGCCAAATATAACATCAAAATCATACATATTCAAGATAATCAAATAGACTTGTAGCACCTTATTTCCTATTTCAATTTTACATGATTTTACCATATTTGTAGCACACATCAAATCTCCTGAAGGAGTTGCAACACATAAATCTATACCCAAAGGTTCTGGCACAACACTCATATTACTAACAAATGCATGTGACATAAATGAATGGGTAGAACCCGAATCAAAAAGAGCTAAACCATGCTGACCGGATATGGAAATTGTACCTGTCACTACAGAAGGTGAATCATCTGCTTCTTTCCTAGTAAAAGCATGGACTCTTGCTTGAGCTTTCTGATCCTTCCTAAATCCTCTATGATCATTCTTCATCTCTGGACAATTCTGAATAAAATATCCAGTCTTTCAACACTAAAATCAAGCCCTACTCTTCCTGAAACACACGCCTCCATGTTGTTTCCTACATGTATCGCATAATGGAAAATCCTTCTTTTCAAAGTCATCATTCCTTTACCTCTTCTTTCCTTTCCACCTGTCAAACCTTTTCTGATTATTTTTAACCCAGGGTCTCTTTTCTGATCGATGCTGACCCACATGTTTGGACTCAGATGGAGCTGCTAATTTTTCATCCCTTGCTAATATTTCAGCTCTATATAGTACTGCACTGTATGTCTATCGATCAAGTACAGAGAGTAATCTTCTCACTTCTGGTTTAAGACCCATCTGAAACTGCTTAACCTTACGTGCTTCTGTATCTACTAAGTAGGGAGCAAACCTGGACAACTCCTCAAACTTCCTCTCATATTCTGTCACTGACATTTTACTCTGAGTAAGATGGATAAATTTTGCTTCTTTATCATCTCTTAGGGACTGGAGAAAGTTTTTTTCATTAAATACTTCCTTGAATCTTTCCCATATCATCTGGTTCTTATCAACATTCAGTGGTCGCATGGTCATCTCCCACCAATGACTGGCTCTCTCTTTGAGCATGTAAGTGGCATAACTCACTTTATGTGAATATGAACAATCGAGGAGACTGAATATCTTTTCCAACTCACAGATCCACTCCTCAGCAACCAGAGGGTCTTTTGAGCCTTCAAATGATGGTGATTGTAATTTTTTGAATTGCTCAATAACATGGAATTTATCATTATGGTATGTTTTGGGTCGTTGTTATTGAAGCACATTAGTCACTGCTTGAACAATATTTTGGATGGTAGCAAGGTTTTCTCCTGAAGTACTCTCATTCACAGTATCAGCACTTCTAGTAATTCTTGAATTACGCCCCATCTTTGCAAAATAAAAAAAATAAGTAAGTAAGATATCAAATAAATCAATATATATAAATAAGCACACATACAATCGTAAGGATTTGGTATTGGCTGGGTTCCCTTGACTAGACACATAAAGTCTACAGAATCCTATTCTTAGCTCTGATACCACTAAAAGCTGTTACGTCCCAGACCCAAAAGATCTGACACACGATGTCACTTACATTCATTCAATAATGTGCACTCATAAATAATATTACAAAAATTTCAAACTTTAATTCAACATAGGAATCCTTAGCAAGTTGCTAGTAAGTTAAACACTAAAATCAGCCCATAAACTAACATATAAACATAAACTTTTATTGACAATATTTAAACATTCATTTCAATTTCTTTTAGAATTATAACAATTGAATTATAACTGGGACAATTAGTAAATCGGAGATACGCAGAGTTTTCTCAGAGATTAATACTCTATTACGTCACCAGTAGCAACTTTATTATCGAAAACCCATAAAATATTCATTACAAATTCTTACTTAAAATCAACGAATAGCCACACTTGATGAAACTTAAACCAAATCTAACCACACACAATAAAATAATACATAAGTATTTATTCAATAGGGACAAATCAAATATCATATCCCACGTGTCTCCAAATAAAACACTCAGCAACCTAGCAACTTAGGGAACCCAAGAAACAACAGAAGCTTTGCCAAATCCGTTAACCACACATGTACCTTATTTACCTGAAATCACCATAAACTATAATAAGTATAAAACTCAGTAAGCATACAAAATTTTCATATATCAAATACAAATACATATATGTACACAATGCATATGTATGATATGCTATGATTAATCAAAATCATAATCTTATTAAATCACATGTTATGTAAGTGCTTACACATTTTTTCAAAATATAAAATAGGAATACCATCCCTCAACTACTACTTAGTAGGACTTACATATCACATAATGAGCCAAATGTCACTCGTAGGTGACATATCGTATGAGAGGAATAGTATAAGTGAGGTTTTAAATTACACATATATAATGCTCATGCTCGAAGGTAAAAGCCAAACCCTCATCCTGATCATCGGTGAGTCCTCTCACTTGCACCAATATGCCACCACATGAACGTGATGACTCACTCTTCCTTTAGGTACCAATAGGATCCTCCCTACATATGGAACACATAACATATACCAATCCCGAAAGAAATGGCACAAATAAAGGCTCCACAAATCACATAAAATGCATACTAAGTTAACAGTGAGTTAAAGCATCCTCAAAACACAAAATATTTCTCATGGACATATTACACTTCAAAAGTTCTCTTTGTTAAACACATTTCACTTTGAAAGCTCACTTTCAAAAACACATATATGTTATGTACGTCCATGCTCACATTCATAAACACATTTCTTCACATTTTATATCAAAATATACTTGGCATAACATAAACATATTCCTAAAAAAATTTACAAAATCATACATAACAATCACTATATTTATTGTAATTTCAGTAAAAAGTCTAGTATACTTACCTCTTAGAACTATCAGCTACAAGGTTTAAATCTCCTTAACCTATCAATGGAGATTAATCCGTTCATGAGCCTCACAATTCATACAAAATACTTTAAATAGCTTACAAAATTACACATTGCACTTATCACATCGAATTGGCCTAATTACTTAGTTTCTCAAAACCTGTCATTCTGACCACTTACACTTAACAAACTTTTCTAATACATCAAATGATGTCCAATTACTCCAAAATCAAAATATATCATTCTTGACTCATATACCCTTCTTATGTATGAATATTATATCATAATTCTAATACAATCCATTCCATAAACAACATCGAATCTAAACTACTAACCTGACAGGATCAAGATACTTACTGAACAGTATTCAATCTCCTAATTTTATAAAATCATATACTGACTCAAAAATTATAAAACTACCACAAAATTACTTCTAACACATATCTCAATCTATGATAAATATTTTACTTTAAAATCACTACCAAAAGTATTTTACAATTATTTTATTCTATAGTTTTAAAAATCTGTTAATCAAATACTGCAATGAGTTGACACTCTTTAGAAAATCATAATACTTTAACCACATTGATCTAAATTTTCAATTCTAAGTATATCATATTAGACATATGTCTTAGCGTATTACATAAGTTTGTACTTTTAAAGATCATTCAGCAGATCAAAAAGTATTTTTCATTGTATCATACTGTTAACACAGGAAAGTTCTAAAATTTTAAGGTTATTTGATAAATTCACTACAAATTCAATTTCTGAAATTTTCAATCGATTCAAAATCTCAGATGATCCTAAACATGTCTAATTTAATATACTCAAAATTCAAAATCAGAATTGAATCACAACAATTTATAAAATTCCTGGATCAAGAGACTATCAAATAGAAATTCTGCAATTCATCATGATTTATCAAGCTATCTACATAGATCATCATCAATTCTCACAATATCTTACGAAATACACATCAAATCCTCAATTATACATATTTTCAGAAATCAAAATTTAAATAAATTAACTAATTTAACACCAAGAAACTAAGAAAGGGTTATAATATACCTCTTAAGCTTAAATTCCAATTTGTTTTTTCTTCTTCTTCTTCTCTTTCCCTCCCCTTTCTTTCTCTCTTTTCTCACTCTAAAAGAGGTAACTCGACCAAAATGAGTGAATTAGAGTTTCAAAAGTGTAATTTTATACTAAGAGGCTAATTTTTGATATTTATGAATTTACCCCCAAAACTATCAAAGTATTACAATTTGGTCCCTAAAATAAATCTAACGTCTTGCAATTAAACCCAATACTAATAGCATGTCCTTAACCTATACAAACACTACTAATAACAATACATAAATCAAGTATCACCCACATACAAATAAAATATGTATATTTATATATATATATATATATACATATTCTTACCAGTTGTGGATATTGGTTATTATAATTCTCCCATCCTTATAAGAATTTCATCCTTAAAATTTATAACTTAAGCAAATAGATGAGGATACTTAAGCAAATTGTTACCACCAGATCATTTCTCATCGCTGGGACTTGATAAGAGCGTAACAATACTAAATATAACTAGTATCGTAACTTTTATATTTTACTCCAATTCATGAATATTTAGCTATGTATTTATGTTTTTGATCATAAATAGATGTACGAAAAAAAATATGAGACATATAGGATTAAACAGGAGGCGAATAAGATGTAAAATGAAGAAGTTGCGCTTAAAATACGAGAACAACTAAACGGGGCTAAGTACCACAGCACCCAGGTCAATAGCTAAGCATTGTAGCCTCTACACCCAGTGACGTGGTGCCTAGTGATGCTCTCTAAAGTCGCATTTTTAGGTTTTGGTGTTGCAGTGCCAAGCCCTTAACGCCGCGGCGCCCGTCCGATATATAAAATCACTTTTTGACTATTATATTTCGATTTGGATTCAAAGCCCCTCACCTTAGGGTTTATCATACCTATAGAAATAATCTTTTGAGGGCTAAAACACAGACTTTAGGAAACTTAGAGAAAGAATTAAGAACACAAAATCAAATATTAAAGCCAAGAAATCAAGATTCAAGGTCAAGATTCATGCTTACAGTCAAGGTTGAGAGAGAAGCAACCCAAGACGTCTTATTGATTAGTTTCTCTTCTTTTTTCTTATTATTATGTTCTTGTTTTTGATATTATTCATGGATTGATTTGATACTCTTGGTTTTGTGATGAGTTAAACTTGTCATTCTATGGTTAGACTATGTGAACTTAGTATGTAATTGAATTTCATTGATTCTTAGTTTATGAACTTAATTATTATAATTGATTAATTCTATCTTGATCTTAATGCTTTCATTATATCTGTTTAATATTATGAATGATTGAAGAACCATGTTGAACTTGACAAATGGATTAATATGTTTAGCCTAGTGTCACGGACTATTTTCGTACCGTGCGGCCTTAGACGCGTTACGTGCTAAGCAGCCAAGAAAGGCACACCAAGTGTTTGCACGAATGCTCTCTTATATTGCTGAAGAGAATACAAAGCTATGAGATGAATTATACAAGTGAGAGTCTCCCCTTTTTATAGTAGCAGCCCTATATAATCAATGGCTGAGATCTAAACAATCTAACGGTGTACATACAAGATGGATAAATATGCTCTAGAATATTCCTAGATGCCATTCTATCTCTTATAGATGGATAAGTATGCTCTAGAATATTCCTAGATGTCATTCTACCTTAATTAGAGTTCTAATTAAGGTGAACTACTCTAATAAGTCATGGGCTTGGCCCGATTCTTCACCCATGTCAGCGGGTCTTTTAGAAGCTCCGGCCCGTGATCCATTCCAGCAGCCCATATAACCTCTAGAAGGCTTTGTCACGCACCAAGTGTTCGAGAAAATGCTTGAGAACACTTGGGGCATGACACTAGAATAGTTTGATGCATGATCATAAGGTAATAACTATGAGTTACATCTAGAATAGACATATACTTAAGTTGCATGTGTGGTATTATTTAGACTTGATCTTAATGAATTACAATCTAATTTGATTACTATAAACATATAGAAAATTGTTAACATGCGTAATATAGTCACTTAACCATCGACGAAGGGCTTGTGATAAGATTAGTGTCTAAGCCAAAGATTATTATTAAGGGATTAACTAAATAGTTAATAAATCTAATTAAATACTAAGTGATGAGTTTATACTCTAAATTATTATCTTTTTGTAAATTTATCTCTTATCTGTTGGTATTTAGGTTGATTTAATTGATAGAATTAGGTTAGTTAAATAAATTTTAGATTTTAGTTTTCTGAATAAAAGTTAAGTAGTTATAATTTTAGTACTTAATTGAAAAACTTAAATCACATAATCCCTATAGGATTGATACTTAGACTTTAAATTTTATATTACTTGATGCAATAGAGTGCTTTTATACTTAACTAGTATAGCATCAACCAGGACTAGCATAGTTAAAAAACTGTTATGAGAGGTCATTCCCTTATGAAGCGCTCCTTCGGGCCCCCTAAGCTTAATGCCCTTATTTACTAAGTAGATAGGGAGTTTAACTTGGGGTAGAGCATGAAGCTACTTAGCCTCCGCCCTGAGGATTGGCTTAAGAAGAATGAATAGATTACCCCATACCCTAAAGAATGATTTAGGCATGTATGAGACTTGTACCTTTTCCTTCTTGGGGGCTCCTTTGACCCTTTTCTATTTGGCTGATCAACCTGTGACCATAAATGCTGGCTCTGCCTTGGCTCTTTCCTTCTAGGCTAAAGAAAAGATCTATAAAATTATTGAGGTTAAGATTCCCCCAACCTCTAAAAGATGAATTGGGGCCCTCAGTGTGACTCCTCTTTCTATTATTGCTACCTTCCTACTCAGCTATTCCTATATAGAATATAAGAAAAGTTAAGAAAAAAATCTCGGGTTACAAAAAAATTAATTCTTGATTTACTTATTGTGCACAGGAGGTTCTCTTAGTAGTGAAGGGACTAAGCCTGATTGAATAAAGTTAGATGGTGACAATAAATCTGGAATATGAGAGATATGGGCAAGTGCAGCTTCAATCTGAGCACGTCTGGTCTTAAACACGTCATAATCAATGGCCCAGGTTTGAAATTCATAAAGTATTAATACAATAGAAGGAAAACAAAAAGCTTCACACAAAAATTCAAGGAAAGAATCAAGAAAAACCTGCATTCATGGCTAAATTAGAGGGGACGACCCAGTTTTTCCCACTCTTTTTAGGGACTACCTGGCCCCACCCCCCCAACCAAAAATCAATTCCTTTTCTAACTCTTGATAGAAGAAAGATAGCTAGGATAGGGTTTTGAAGGCTATGAAAAGACAAGTAATAGAGCCCTTCAACCCTTCAGTACTGCTCTTAAAGTGGTAGAGGTGACGCAGTTCTTCGTAATAAGGTGAGGACAGCCCTGCCCTTACCCAAAAGACCAACAGACCCGTTAATACCCTTTAAAAGTTGGGAAATAACTGAGAGGGAGCCACCCTTAAACAAGCTAACATCCTAGCAAAATATGGATACATACAAAGCCTAAGGCCTAACCCAAGAAATTCTACATGGATGGCCATCTCCCCATCTATAGGACTACTCAAAAAATCATCAGGGGAGGGCAGCCTAAGAGTTACGGTCTTAGCGATATTATATATGACCCTTAGTGAGTCTAGGTCATCTTAGTTGCATCCTGGACATCTTATACCTCTTGTCAAGCTTAAGCTCTTTTACCTTTACTAACTCTTGAGCAGGGTCCTCAAGATCGACCACTGCTTCATCCTCACCAATGACCTAGACCAGCTCAACATTAATAAGCATAAGGGATGTAGAGGCTATGCCACTTCCACTGGCTCTACTCATCTTTCTGACATGTGAGATCTCATGATTGTCATCCTCTTCCTCAGCACCTATGTTTATGGCATGGAACCCTAAGTCTAGGTTGTTTCTTTGTCCTGATGCCATAAAAATGAAGTTTTTTCCTAGAACAAATAAGATACAAAAGGTAAAGACACATATAACTACCAAAAAAGGGGAAAACAACAACAAAGAACAAGCAATATTTAGCTTTATGAACATAATAGTTTATGGTTATCTACTAGAAAATAAAATTCCATACCACAGGAACAGTCCTAAGAAACCATTTTTACAAAAAAAAAAAAAAGATAGGATGAATAAAAACAACTTAAGAGGAGAAAATGGGACAAAAACTTACCAATTGAAATAGATAAATCAATAAACAGCACCGGTCGTCAGAGTGTGTTTAGACAAAAAATATTGTTGTTGAAAAGTGTACATAAAAGCTATGAGTATATTGACGCTGAAGAAAGATGAAGATGATGAAGTAAAGAAAAGAAGGCAATCCAAAATAGGATTTTTATAGTATTTGGGCTGGAAAGATTGTGATCATTCAGATAAAATGAATGGTCACGATCTTTAAGGTATTCCAAGAAACATCCCTTCAAAGGATTGACTTGTTGTTTCGCATTCACAAGCAACATTAATGCATGTCTCTTTAGTAACACCTGATCTGGACAGTTTAATTCAAAAATCAATTTATCATATTTTTCTAGCTGCCTACACGTCACTTGGGTATTGAACAGATGTGACGTTCTATTTTCAAATGCCCCTAACTACATGATACTAAGTAAATCAATGGCTGAGGTTAGTTTCTATATCCTAAATGCCTCTTTTCAGCTATGCTAGTCGTGTGACATTTCAAAATCCTTTTCATCATGACTAATAAATACCCAAGATACGAGAAAAATATCAAGTACAACAAAAAAGCACTCTGGTCAGCATTATCCTGATCTTCTAAAAAGACCGAGCAACTACAGTATATGACCCAAGGTAACATCTTCAACACCGAGCTATAGTAACACGTTCAAGAATAAAATAACTCGTTTAGGTATTTATATTATAGTATGCATCGAGTAGGAAAGCTTGAGAAAAATAGAGTTTCTAATTTTGATTAATCAAAACTAGAAACTGGCAATCCCTTATTCCCTCTGAAAATCTTTAATGGCCCACTCTCAAAATCTTATATATTAGCCCATAAAAACACCAAATAAAGGGCCGGCTCAAAGGCCTAAAATATTGGGGGGACTTAAATGGCAAGGTAGGTCACCCAAGTATCATCAAAAGAATAAAGACCAGAGGTATGGAACTTGCTCGACCACTTAAACTAATTAACAAGGTTAAAACCAACCAACTTAGGTCTTACCCAAGCTATCTAAAGTCACGTAGTCCAATACTCGACAACATACCCAACAAGCGTGATACTGAAATCATAAGAAAACCGATATGGAAAATGTAACGGGCTGCTTGTATACAGAGGCTCCTAAATACCGCAAAGGACACGCACTAAAAAGGCCGAGTAGTACTCAACAACTTAAAAGAGAAATACAAAACAACCTAAAAAAAGTAAGTTCTTTAAAGAGGCAATCATACTTATTTTTGAGAGAGAATCGTGTTATTTTGGGAAGCTATTCCCCAAATCACGCCAAAATATTAGATGATTACCTAAAACAACTTCAAATCTAGTGAAGCTAAGCACTAAAGCCCAAAATATTCTAAGAAAATCAATGTTATATAAAGAAAAGAAAATAGCTTAAAATAGGTTGCATCTTCAATCTACCACCTTGATCTCGAACCCTTTTGTCATTTTTCTCAATTTTTTCATTCCTTTCTCAAACAAATATTTGACTTAAGCATTAGAGAGTCTTCACCGAAACTACTTCCGATGAAATCTTAATGATAATTTTTATTGTATTTGCAGACATGACAACAATTACAAACCAGAGCAGGCTCGCCATTTCAGGACAAATGGGCAAGACTTAAAATTTTTATTCTTATAACTAAACGAATTTTAGACAACAATTACAAATTAGAGTAGGCTCACCATTTCAGCACAAATGGGCAAGACTTGAAATTTTTATTCTTATAACTATACAAATTTAAAATTCGTTGATCTAAAAACTATTTTTTTAATCAACAATTATAATTTTAATTAGCAAATTATAAAAAAGAAAATTAATTAGTTTAAAAGTAGCAAGTGCATATGCAGCAACTAACTTTGACACTTTAAAAAAAAAAAATTGGTCCAATCAGTTTTACAAACTTACTACTCATTTCAATAACAAGGGTACTCATTTCAATAACAAGGGTAACAAATTTCATCGTCACTTAAATAAAAAAAGAAAGAAATGAAACTAAGGTTTTTGCATATTCGTTAGAGAAAATATTGATTTAAAAAGAGAGACAGAGATGACACAAAATCATAAATTTTGGTGTTTTACAAGCGAAAATTTGTAAAAAAGGAAAAAAAAAAAAGCGAAAAAAGAGGAAACGAAAGAGAAGATAAAATGTATAGTTTTTTATTTCACAAATTAAGAGAAGAGTGAAAAAAAGTATTTTTTTAATAAAAAAAGCATTAAATGAAATTTAAAAAATAAAAATTAATGATGTTGCATATCTTATACTAGTAGTTATAACAATTTTCATAAAAGGTTTAGGAGATGGGGCGGCAACAATAAATGATGTTGCATACCTTTTTCCAGTCCATATTTTACAAAAGCTCTTCCATTTCTCCGTTTAATATCTAATACTAGGCTCCATTTACTCTTGAAAGAGAAATTAAAAAAGAAAAAAAGTTAAAAAGAGCAATTTATTAACAAGCTGTAGGGTCTTAATAAAACAAAGTTATAAAAATATTGTGAGAGATAATGATTAAAAATTATATAAAAATTAATTTTGAGTCAAGTAAATGAAAAGAAGATATATGACAGGAAAGGAAGTCTCGTTGAAGTGCTAAAATAACTGAAATTTCACCGCAGCGTTAACTTTTTGTCAAAATGGGCATAATCATCTCACCGCGGCACAAAAGGATTGGTGTTGTAGCGAGGGCATTTGGGTTTATTCTCGCAACAACGCTAATGTTGTTTCCTGGTTAAATTATTTTTAAAATTTTCTTTTGGTAGAACTTGTACTATGTTCTAAATACAAGTTGATGTAGGATTTATTAAGATTGTCTAGAGCATTACATATGCCATGTATTGACTTTGAGAAATGTAATCATTAAACTAAGAGTTTTTTATTTATAATGAGATTTGTTTGTTATTAATTCATCAATAAAAAAGTTAGGATTTTAATTTGAACATAAATAATTATTAAATTACGTAAATATTTATGTTTATTTATAATTTTTATGTTTATTTTTCTTTTATTTGACTTTTTATTCTACTTTCTCAATTATTTATAATTAAAGAATCCTAACAAATATATTTACCGACTTTTCTTACTTTGGTACTTGAATTTTCATATTTCACACTATATTTCATAAATGAGAGGTTTGATTAATATTGTCGTATTGTGAATACGAAGCTATAATTGTTGTTGGATGAAAGCACTAATCACCAAATAAAAATGAGATGAGATTTGGTAAACATTGACTAACAAGAGCAATATTAACGTTAATCGCGACTAACGCGCTCATTATTATTTGTTTTAACCATTCACGTATTCTTTTTTTTACGTTTTGTCATAAACAAAAATAAAATTGTGATAAGCACTCCTCTTTTAAGATATGCATTTTCAAAATCAAGCAAATATATAACAATCCATAAAAATATCATATTAGAGTTTCTAAATTCACGTTGCGAATGTATTAAGGAAAAGTGTAGGTACTTGACCCCACTAAAATTTAATTTCTCTAAATTAAATTTAAGTTTTTTTAAATTATTTTATAAATTTGCATAATTGCCTCTTATTAAATTTTTACTTTCTCAACTTGCCTATGCGCCCGATTAACAAATTTTTTAGCTCTATCTCTGATAATAGAAGATGAGTAGTGTTATATTTTTATATTATATTTTAAATTAATATGTTATGTTATTATTTGATGGTAAAATAATATAATTTTATATATTATTTATTATATTATTTTATGATTAAATAATTATTTGATATATTGTTTGTAATAAAAAATTTTAAAATGTTATTTAAAAAAATATAAAATTATTCATAGAAGATAACTTCAATTCACATGTACCACGAACCAAACCCTATGAATAAAACTGCTTGCTCTTTTTCAGAGGTTGAAAGGTCTTCTATGTCCAATTTCATGTCCCATCATTAATTAAATTTTCATGGGTTAAGATCTACCAAGATCCGAAAGATGCGGTGGAATGTATTGTGAAAAGTTCATTTTATTAATAAATGATATATTAAATTTGTCATAATCATTCTAGGAAAATTTTCAGATTTGACTTTTTTTAAAATATTAATTTTTATTTGACCATAGTTAAAGTTTTTATTTTTTTAATAATTAAATAAATATATTCTTTTCTTTTTTTTTCCTCTCCCAATTGAGCCAAAGCAACTTTTTTCTTTTTTTCTTTTTTGTTTAATTTTTAGTTTTATAAAATGTAGTTTTTTACATTTTAGTTTTTTAAACAGTTAATAATTTTAATTTAATTTTGTTTATAATTTTTTTAATTTTACTTTTTATTTTTAAATTTTAATTAATTATTTAAAATTTAAGGAGTGTGTCACTTTTTTTTAAATAATATTATAAAATTAATAATAAATTAATTTGAAATTTTAATTAATTAAAAATTTAATTAAGGCAATTGCATAATACGCAAAAAATAATAATAATTATAATTATAATGCAGCAATACTGATCTTTGAATTTTTTTTAGGATTTTTTTTTGAAATTATAATAAGTGCGAGAAAAATAATTGAAAAAAAATGTAAGAGAGTAATTGTGTTTATTTTTATAAAATTTTGACTAATGAAAATGGAGAGTTAATTTATGATTAAAAAAAATAACTCTAAAATTCTTCTTAATAAAAAAATTTCAACAATGTGTAACAAAAAAAAATAAAATAAACAATGACAAATTTGGACAACTTCACCATGCAACTACATCATGGTGGTTGTACCCTAACTTGTCAATGATATTTGCCAAAGAAAATGTTTAACCTCAAGCAAATCCTCTCCCAACAACCATATACCAATATTTGATCCCATATTATCTGTAATCAACACATTATGAGACCAGAGTCTCATTCTAGTATTGTGTTTTTAATCTATAATTATTATGGAGCAGAAATATTACTTTCCAGAAATAATAAATATGGGTAGTTGATATACATTCACTGCGAAATATAAGTGAGTAGGGCCAAGTTCCTCAATTGTTTTTTTTTTAATTTTTTGATTTCAAAATTAAGAATAAGTACAATACTTACAAACATCCTCCTGATCTAACAATTGGTTATAATAAATTTATCGTAATGAATGTTGGTATAAAATTATTTATTTAAAAAGTATTATCTTATTTAAATCGTATTTTTATATAAAATATATTATTTATATAAGATATATTTTTAGTGTAAAATATATTTATTTATTTACTTTTTTTGTAATAGTACCAAGCCTATATAAAAGTGTTCATATTTATTTATTATAGTAAATAGTTATATTTTTCTATAATTCTAACATAATATCAAAGTGAGTTTAAATCTCTTTGTATTTTATATTTTGAATAACGTATTTTAAATCTTTGTTGTCAGTTTTATGGTGAATGAATAGTGAAATTTTATAAAAAAAAATCGCAAAAAAATATTACAAAAAAAACTATGATAGCATCACAAAAGAGAAGTAGGCACAATGACCAATGGTGCCCATCTATGTACATTCAATAAAATCTCTTCATTTTTTTGCTACATTTAAGAATAGTTTGTAGATTATTGATACATGAACATTTAACCACATGCTTATGGACCCTTGGTCAATTAAATATTTTCTCCATTTCTCCTAATCAGCTATTTTTATAGTCAATGATAGTAACTTTTCTATTACTAAAGAAGGTTTTATTATCTTATTAGATACTCTCACCTTAGATATTACACTTGTAGTTCTATCTTTTGAATATAATATTATTTTTGTTAGCCGAATCACCTTTATTCTTACCTGTGTTATAATGTTTTGGCCTTTTTTTGTGTGCATTTTTTAGGACTTATTAACTATAAAGATTCTTGATTATGGTGTTAAACGAGGCAAACTCTATTACTTGGAGTTAATAGAAAAAGAGGATCAAAGTTTAGTCATGGTGAGTATAAAGATCAAATGTCCATGAAGTTGTGGCACCGAAGGTTTGGACATCTTTCTTTTGACTATCTTAGAAAACTACAACCACATTTGTTTTCTAGTTTGAATGATTTCAAGTTTCATTATGAGACATATGAACTAACTATAAGTGATCATATTTCTTATTTACCAATGAATAAAAGTTCAAAGCCTTTGACGATTATTCATTCATATGTATGGAGTCCTAGAAAAACTTCGCCCCTTTCTAAATCCTATTATTTTGTTATAATTATTGATGAATGTACTAGAATAACTTGGATTGTCTCTTTTTCAAAATAAAAGTGATGTGTATGATTTTTTTAGGAAATTTATGGTATAGTGAAACTTTAATTCTAAAGGCAAATTTGTGCTTGGCAATAGGATGCCTCTATAGTTTCTTTTTTGAGATAACATAGAATTTAACTTCAAAGTAAAAGATAGAGATATGGTTTTAAGCCTAGACCTAATGCAACGACCTGAAGGAAAGAAGACAATTGGATATAGATGGGTATTTATGGTTAAACTTAAAGCTGATGGTAGTGTTGATATAAAATAAGGTTAGTTGCAAAAGGATATATGTAAAAGTATGGAATCGATTATCAATATACCCTTATGCTAGTAGCTAAGGTTAAAATAATTTATATTCTTATTTACATTGCAGCAAACTGAGATTGAGCTTGCAATAATTTGATGTCAGGAATGCTTTTTTCAAAGGAAACGTAGAGGAGGAAATTTACATAAAGCTACCACTTATTGCTAAAAGAAAATTTTCAAGAACAACTGACGTATGTAAATTGAAAAATGTATTATATGGGTTAAAATGGTCATCCCACTTGGTTCAGAAGGTTCTTGACACATTCAGAATATATGAGTTTATTTTCAAGTATAAGATTGTCAAAGTAATAAATAACTCGGTGAGAACGAGAACGATCCACTTGGAAGTGGAATTAAAAATTACAAACTATAAATACTCCAAAGACAAATAAAGTAATATAAGAAATTTGTAAATAATAATTCAAATAACCAATTAAAATGAATACTAAAGTTAGGGGAATCTACTCTTAGCATATGAAATAAGAATATATTCAACTCTTTTTATAACTCAATTAAAATTCTTACAGAAAGTAGGTTCCAATTGGAATATATAGCAATTAAAGTTCATCGTCATTTATATATTAATTTGTATTTATTTCTTTCAATTATTATACTCCAAATCTTGTTAATGGGTTCAAGTATTTATTATGCTAACATTTATATTTGTCTACAATAAATTAAAACTCTCACTTTACAAGAAATGATATATACGCCAAATCTTATAAATATTTTTAAGAATTTATTGTACTAGCTATAAAAATTATTTATAATAAATTAGAATACACAACTTTTACAAGGATGGGTATCAATATTGTAAACAAAATAAATACATCATATATAAATTCGCATAACTTAAGAATATAACATTAAATTCTAGAATAAGAGTTTAAGTATATTTTATTATCTTGTCAAGAATTTAACCCTTTCACCTTAGCAAAAAAGAATGTTACTTGGAGATAATAAAATTAAAGGAAAATGAAAGAGATGGGAGAAGAGATAACATGAAGTTTAGAATATTAAATGTAATAATTAATACTATAAAGAGATAATACAAAAGATAATATTTTGAACAAAGATCTAGCTTTCTAATTATATACTTTAGGTATAAACATAACACCTATTTATAAAAAAATATGAATAAATCAAGACAAATAAAGAGGGAACTACTTGAATGACAAAATTAAAAAATGGTGATAACTAATTTGCATTGCGCACTTGATTATCCAATTTGAAATTGATATGGTCCGAATTAGCTTTCATTCAAAAAATAAAAGTTATAGATAAGTCTATTATTTTTCTAAATTGAGTTTTCTTATACATATTCAATATGTATTTCTCTAGTTATGGGTCAAATACTGATGACTATTTGGACTAAGCCTATACTACAGATCGATTTTGTTGTAGGCCATTTTTCACCTCCTACAAACTCAAATTACAAATTTCTTTTAAAATACAATATTTTTGCCCATTAAGTTAACTATTCACAGGATCACAAATCACTATAATTGGATTTATAAGTAGAAAGTTATGCCTATTTTACTGAACCTATCACAAAACAGCTAAAAGCTAATTAGGTATAATATTATAAATATGCTTAAGTTAGGGAGGTTAATAACACTAGTAATACAAAAAAAAAATGATATAAAACCCTTATTAAATGTGTAATTTCAAGTGTTCACCACATCCCCAAACTAGTTTATTACTAGTCCTTAGCAATTCAAGCATAAATAAAATTTGAATATTACCTAAGTATTTCAAACAAAACGTCAGTTCAAGATCACAATCACTATTAAGGTTATTTCATTCACAACTTCCAAAAAATTGTGTGTGTTAATTAAGCCGAAGCCTTCTTACCACAAACTATAACATATATAGTCTTGAAAATTTTCTCTAAGTAAAAGCCTTAACTCTATATTCTCATAAGTGAATAACTGTTTAAAGGGCTATGATTTCATAGAAAATGTACATTTAAGGATAAACAGACAAACTAACATTGATCTAAAGATAGAAAAATCAATTATTTGGAGTCAATCCATTCTGGCCACATACTAGCTTTAGGACTTTATCTTATACGAATCTTACGAATAGAGTCTGGTGATAAAACTGTTTCCTAATAATTTTTATCTTTTAAAATCAAACGAAAATTTTATGGAACTGAATTAACTTCTTTTCTTTTCTTTTTTAATACTTTTTTTTAGTCTTTTTTAAAACATAAGGAATAATTACAAAATAAGAGTAATTTCTCACCACAATACTTTTTCACAATTTTTTATCATCCTTCAGCTAGTAACTAAATCATTCATCATCCCAAATAATGTTATTTCAAATAAAAATTAACCATTTCAAAATATTAGTGAAAGTTCATAAACTGTTATCTCAAACCTTTTTATTTACTCATAAAAAATGTGTGAGTTTAAAAAAGAATATGTATACTTAAACATGTATCTTACTACAATGCTTAATATTTGGTTCAAAAAATAATTTCAGAAGTTATTCTTTGGCAACCTAGATAGAAAAAGTGACTTAAACTAAACAATTTTAAAATCATACATCGATAGTAAAGCAAACTTATTTACACAAGAGTTACTAAGAACATAAACAAAAAATAAATATATATGAAATACATTAAAAATAAATCAATTAGAATGTATTTCAAAAGTTTAGTAACATATTATTTACTCTACCACTCTAAAACTAGAATGCGCCTCAAGACTATATAAATGAACTTTTTACTCACGTCATTTATGATGAAATTTTTTTTAAAGAACAAAGTAATAACAAAAATTAACACTAACATTATATATCAACTATCTGCCAGCCCAGACTGAGACATTGTCCTTAATTTTAAAATATAGAAAGAGTAGAGTATAGAAGATATCACCTGAAATATCTTTTATTGAAAATAAAACCTACAACAAAATAAAATAAGTCACATAAAATACTTAAAAATACTTAAAAGTAGAGAGGCTATAGATGGAGAGTCAAATCTATCTTGCATTTCTTTTCACTTTCATCAGTATATCAATCTATCTGACACATTGTTGGATCAAATATAGGTATGAAAACATATAATTTATTGAGTAATTAATTAACAGTTGAAGCAAAAATAAGGAATCGTCATGCTGTAGATGAGATAGATTATTTTTCCACCGCATAGTCAAGAAAAGATAACAACTCATTGTAAAAATCATCAACATTTAACAAAACAATGAGTTTTTGATGGATTTACAATTATGCCTATGAGACAATTTGAAACTTTTTCTCCAAAGTTTCGAATCCTCCAGGTAGAGTTATAAAGGAATCAGCATTTCAAAGTATAAGAGACATTCACTTATGCATTGATGATACCTATAATGCATCCCCAATTATTTTTCCTACAATATTCCCAATAGCTAGAACTTTTGGTATAATACCCAAAACCCAACTGCTTTTATTTTATGCAGCTGATGCCATACACCCTATTAATCCACGACTACCTCTCCTATATACTAAATGAATTTTTTGCTCAGCTAACACCTTACCAAGGGTTTCTGTTACTTCTACAAACTCTCTAATTTTTTCAGGGTTGGATCCACAAACCACACAAATGTGTGTGAATTTACAAGTTGATGTTTCTTTCATTGTTATACTTACCATTTTTCCTTAAATGATTTTGAGTTTGTATAAAGATGTAGAAATAATGCATGTATTTATAAAGCCAAAGGTGTTGCAATTTAAAGTTATATGGGTAGTTGGTTGTTAATAGATAAGATTAAGCTTTAAATGCAAAATATTAAAAATCGACTTTAGCTGGTTAATTGTTGTTGGAGAAGACGTTTGAGATTAAAATGAAACATTTAAAAATAACAACTTCAGTAAATATATACAAGTAGTTGTGATTGTGGCTCACATTTTCATCTAGTTTTACGTCCAAAAACTGCTTAAACTCCCTCTATAGGTCGGGGATAAATTTTCTATCCAAATTTTTTATATTAGCAAACAGGGTCTTTTAAAAGTCAAATTCTTGAGACTGTACCACTCATGTTCCTTTAAGAATATGTCTCATAATTCACAAATTGCAATATGCACATATCCATTAGGATGTATCTCAAGAGTCAATAAGATATCATTTAAAGACTTATTACTCAAGCCATCTTTTATGAACCTAATTTTATCTTCGTGATTTATAGATACTATTCTTAAAGTGTAGCAACATATGTTATAAGTTGTGCATGCACACTTGTAATAAGCACTTAATCTTTTTGCCCTTCGTTTTTTTGTAAAAGAATTTTTACTTAAGGCAGGCATGTAGAAAATTAATGAGTCTAAAAACTTACTTGTCAATCAAACTTTGACTTCAATTAACCAATGTACATCAACAAGTATATTAATAATCATTAATAACTTTAATCTTTCACATCTTGCTTAATAAATTTTCTTTAAGGTATTATAAGAAAATGAGGGAAGATATTTTTTTCAAATTTATTAGAATTTCGTCTATTTTTTTTAGAAAGAAAAAAAAAAAGAGAAAGTATCACTAATTATGAAAAATTGACAAAACCAACTTGAAATGTAACAGAGTATCACTATTCACCACTTAACCGAGGTGCAAAATAAAACTTAATACAAAAATATTAAATTAACCTGCAAGTACGAAAAGTAAATAAAGTTAGAAGAAGAATAAATAAATATATACAACAAATATCAATTGGTCTTGTAACAAGGGTCAAACAGGGACACAAATTCTTCTTAAAAAGCTTGATTTTCTATAAATAACTTGAGTCTTTGCCTATTTACCTTAAACACATTACCATTTTTAGGATTTTCAATGTCAATTGCTCTATAAAGGTACACATATTTCACAATAAAAGGGTCACTCTATCTTGATCTTAATTTTTTTAAAAATATGTGAAGTCAATAATTATAAAGTAAAATATTTTTACCAACATCAAATATTTTTCTTTGAATTTTTATATCATGAAAAGTTTTGATTTTAGCGTTATAAATTTTTTGAATTCTTATATGAATCATTTTTCAATTCTTTAAGTTAATTTATTTGTAATTTATGTATCTGTCCAGAGGAATTAAGATTTGTGTTGAAAGTTTTAATAGCCAAATAGGTTTTATGCTCAAGTTTCACAGTAAGTGATAAGATTTTTTATAAACTAGCCTATAAAGAGATATACCCAATGAAGTTTAAAAGTAATTCTATAAGCCCAAAATGCATCATTAAGTCTTAAAGACCAGTTTTTGCAACTTAGGTTTACAGTTTTTTTAAAATTTATTTTGTCTCCCTATTAGCTACTTTAACTTGTCTATTTGTCTGGGGGTGATAAGGGGTGACAACTTTATGAGTAATACAATATTTTTTCATTAATGTTTCAAATAGCCTATTATAAAAGTGTTTACCCTCATCACTTATAATGACTTAAGGGATTCTAAATCAACTCAATATGTTTTGCTTCAAAAATTTCATAATTATTTTATAGTTATTGTTTCAACATGGAATAACCCCAATCCATTTTAAGACATAATCTACTACGACTAAAATATACATAAATCTAAATGATGGTGGAAATGTTCCCATTAAATCTATTTTCCAACAATCAAAAGTTTCAATAACAAGAATAAGGTTCAAAGACATCATGTTTTATTTTGAAATAGATCCCAATTTTTGAAACTTTTCACATGTTTTACAAAATGCATGTGTATCTTTAAATAAAGTGAGTCAATAAAGTTCATACTGCAAGATTTTTGTAACTGTTTTCTTCGATGAAAAATGTCCCCCACATGCTTCAGAATGAAAGAATTCAATAACTCTACTTACCTCATTGTTAGGTATGCATCTTCAAAATATTTGGTTACAATAATATTTAAAGAGATAAGCATCATCTCAATAAAACTATTTCATCTCAGTTAGAAATTTTTTTTGCCTTAGGCATTCCATTGAGGTGGCATTTCTTCTATTACAAGAAAATTAACATTATTAGTAGTTAAGGCATTGTAACAGTAGAAAATAAAAAATTAATCAGGAAAAGAGTCATTAATAGGTGTTATTTTTGTTGATGAAGCTAGGACAAGTCTTGATAAGTAATTTGTAATTATATTTTTAGCTTCCTTCTTATCCTTGATAATGATATTAAATTCTTGAAGCAATGGAATCTATCGAATCAATCTTGGTTTTACATCTTGTTTTGACATTAAGTATCTTACAGCAGCATGGTCAGTAAACACAACAGTTGAAAAACCAATTAAGAACAAAATTTGTCTAATGCAAATATTACAGCAAGTAGTTTTTTTTCAGTTGTTATGTAATTCATTTGTGTACTATTTAAAGTTCTACTTGCATAATAAATTGCATAGGGTTTATCTTCTTTTTTTTTTGGTCCCAATACAGCACCAACAGCGTAATCATTGGCATTACACATGAGCTCAAAAGTCAAAGACCAGTCAAGAGATTATATAACAAGAGCGGATGTTAAGAGGCTAATTAATTTTTTCAAAGAATTTTGACACTTTTGAGTCCGTTCAAATGATACATCGTTTGCTAAAAGGTTACAAAGAGGTCTATATATATCATTAAATATTTTGATGAACCTCCTATAAAATTCAGCATATCTTAAAAGGATTGAACTTCTCTGACTGTTGTTTGTAAAGGTAAATAAGCAATAAGTTCGACTTTTGCCTTATCCACTTTAATTCCTTTAGAAGACAGAACATGTCCCAAAATAATTCTAGAAATGACTATATAATAAAATTTTTTCTAATTCAATACAAGACCTTTTTCTTCATATCTTTTTAAGACATTTCCTAAGTTTTCAAGATAATTATCAAAAGAATTTCCAACACAGTTAAATCGTCCATGAAAACTTCTAAATAAAGCTTAACCATATCACTAAAAATACTTAACATACATTTTTAAAATGTTGCTGAAGCATTACAAAGTTCAAAGGACATCATTCTAAAAGCAAAGATCCTAAAAATGTATGTGAAGGTAATTTTTTCTTGATTCTCTAGTGTTATGAGAATTTAATAATAACTAGAATAGCCGTCTAGAAAGCAATAATAGGGACGTCTCGCTACTCTTTGTAAAATTTGGTCAATGAATTATAAAGAAAAATGATCTTTTCTAGTAGCAAAGTTCAACTTCCTATAATTTATGCACATCCTCCAACTAGATGAGACTCGAGTTGGTATTAACTTACATTTTTCATTTTTAACAACTATGATTCTAGATGTTTTTGGCACTATCTGAGTAGGAGTTACCCACTTACTATCTAAGATAGGATAAATGATTCCTACTTCAAGTACTTTAAAAACTTCAACTCTCACTACCTCTTTTATATATGGATTTATAATCTCCTTTGGGGTTGTTAGAAATTTTTGACATTATTCCCTAGGTGTATTCTATGTGTGCAAATAAAATGATTAATGCCTTTTTATGTCTTTTGAAGTCCACTTTACTGCATTTTTATGTATTTTCAATACTTTAATTAACTTATCTTCTTATTCACTTATAACTGTAGAAGTGATTACCACTGGGTAAGTTTGTTTTCTTTAAGAAATGCATATTTTAAACCTTCAGGTAACGGTTTCAACTTTAACTTTAGAATTTCGTTCTGGTTATCTTCATTTCCTCCTAATGCTTCAAACTTTTTCCATCCTTTATTTTTTATCACTTGTGCACAGTCAAGTAAATAACATATATTAGAGATTTTAAGATTTAATTACATGTTTGACTTAAATAAATTCATTAAATACATTTCTAAGAGATCAGTAGAATTGCCCTTTTTGAATATGATCCTCCACAATCATTTTAATCATATTGGCTTCTTCACTTTCATTCTCCTCTTCATATGGTTGCTTACACATATTGAAAACACTGAGCTCAAGTGTCATATTTTCAAATGAAAGCTTCATTACTCTATTCTTACAATTAATTAAAGTTTTAGAAGTTGCTAAAAATAGATGACCTAAAAAAATAAGTATCGAATTACATCCTTTAATATATTCTATGTCCTAGACAATACAATTCACAATATATATGATTTATTAACTTGAATTAAAACATCTTCCACTATCCCTCTTGGCACTTTTATTAATTTATTGGCAAATGAAAGAGTTACAGAAGTTGGTTTTAACTCACTAAGATTGAGATGTTGATAAACTGAATATGGTAGAAAATTATAAGACAACCAAGGTCTTTGTATTTCAAAGCATTGTTGATCTAAAGAATGAAACTTACTTGTTCAGCTAAAAATGCTTTCTTTTCACATTCAGGTTTCTTTTTACTGTGCATAAATCCTTCACAAATTTTGCATAAGAAAGAACTTGTTTAATAGCATCCAATAAAGGAATATTAATTTTTACCTGTTTGTAGGTTTCAAAAATTTCAAGATTGTGATTCAACTTTCTAACATTACGTAATGCATGAGGAAATAAGGGTACAAGGGAAGGTTCGGTATTTTCTACACTAGGTATAGGTTCAATGCTTTTCTTATCTTTAAAAATTGATTCATCATTCTCATAAGGTTCAGGAATGTGTTTCTCAACAACCTTATTATTCTTAAGAGTGATAACTGCTTTAACTTGATCTATATGTTGACTTCTTGATCTACATGTATTTGAGTTATATTGTTCTTTGGAGTTTGGTTGTGGTTGAAAAAATTTTTGTTTCTCATAAATGTTCAATGCAGATGCAAATTTAGCAAGAGTATCTTTTAAATCAGCAAATGTTTGAACATTTTGAGAATTAATAGAATCTTGGATTTCAATGAATACATGCAAAGTTTTTTCAAGATTTTTCTTAAAAGGTGGAAAATATGGTGCATAACCTTGAGAGTTTTGAAATTTTGGAGTAATTGAAAATGTGGTTGTGAAGTCTGTGCTTGAGTTTTATTCCTCAAATTGAAATTTGGGTGATTTCTCCAACTAAGATTGTAGTTTTATAAATATGGGTTATGGTTTAATCACTTGAATGTGTTTCAAAAATATTAGCTTGTTCATGAAGACATTCCCTAAATGCAGGTAAAGTTAGACAATTATTAGTAGTGTGATCATGGATTTCACATATATGACAGATAATTTCTTAAACAGATTTTAATTTACCACTCTTTTTTATTTCTAAAGTTTCAACTTTTCTAACTAGAGATGCTAATTTAGCTTGAAAGTCATAGTCTTCCCTAAGATGATAAATACCCCCACTAGATGTAGTGGTTTGAGTTTTGTTAGGTGCTTTACAAGTACCAATAGTGTCCCAATTTTGAGCATTTTTCACTAGTAAGTCAAGATAGTTTATTGCTTATTCTGAGTCTTTATCCTAAATGTTCCATTATATATCATTTTTACTATTTGCCTAACTTAGGGTGTTAAAGCCTTTTAGAAATTTAAAACTAATCTCCAAGTTCCAAAGCCATTATGGGAACATATATTAAGCAATTCTTTATACCTTTCTCAATATTGGTAAAGGGTCTTTCTTGATTTTGAAAAAAATTGGTAATTTGTTTTTCGAAATAATTTGTTCTATGGGGAGAAAAAAAATTTTTTTAAAGAAATTATTGTTGCATCTCATCCCATAAAAAAATATATTATGGCTTAAGGTTTTGTAGTCATGTTTTAGTTTTATCTTTTAAAGAAAAAGGAAAAATCTTAAGTTAAATTGTGTTCATTCTACAATTTAGGTTATTATACGTGTTACATATTTCTTCAAATTCTTAGACGTAGGTAAGGGTTCTATGTATTTAAGCCATAAAAGTGAGTAAAAATTAGATAATGATCGGCTTAAAATTAAAATGTGTTGCATCTGGAGGAAAAATTAATCAAGATAATGCATCAGTTCGTTTGGGGTTCATATAGTCTCTAAGTCTCCTAGATTGTTATAGTCATTATATTGGGATTGATTGTCCTCTGATTCTATGAGTTTCTCGATTTGATTATCAATCATGGTGTTAATTTGTGAAGAATGAGAAGATGAAGGAGAATCCAACAAATTATCAAAGAAAGTTTCGAAATTACCTTTCACCAAATGATGAGAATTAATATCTTAAAACTAATCATTCATGCAAAAGAAATAAAACAAAATACGATAACAATAAATATTACAAATAAGAGAAAAAAGAAAATAAAATATTAAATAAAGGCAAATTAATTAAATAAGGTTAACAATAAAATAAAAGTTAGAGAAATAGTTAGAAGTTAGATTAGTTAATATTAGATTACAATAATTAAAAATTAGTAAATAAAGAGTATGAGGCTTAACCTTTCATAAAAATAACAAAAGAAGAATAATTTAAGTAAAGTAAGTTAGGAGGCTTAGCTTTGTATGAAAATAAAACAAAAAAAAAACTTAATTAATTTCACTTCTCTTGTAACAGCATTAAAAACTTGACACGTCCAGGATACAGGAGTTTGTTTTCAAGTGCAAGATTGTTGAAGTAATAAATAACTCTGTGAGAATGGAGTCGATCCACATGAAAGTGGAATTAAAACTACAAACTATAAATATTTTAAAAACAAATAAAGTAATATAAGACGTTTGTAAATAATAATTCAAATAATTAATTAAAATGAATGCTAAGATTAGGGGGATCTACTCTTGGCATATAAAATAAGAATATATTCAATTTTTTTTATAACTTAATTGGAATCCTCACATAAATGAGGTTCCAATCAAAATTTATAACAATTAAAGTTCATCACCATTTATATATTAATTTGTATTTATTTCTTTTAATTATTATACACAAAATCTTATTAATAAGTTCAAGTATTTATTATCTTAATTTCTATATTTGTCTATAATAAATCAAGACTCTCACTTTACAAGAAATTGTATCTACACCAAATTTTGTAAATGGTTTTAAGAATTTATTGTGCCAACTATAAAAATTGTCCATAATAAAGCAAAATACATCATTTTACAAGAAATGGTACCAATATTGCAAACAAAATAAATATATCATATATAAATTTGTAAAACTTAAGAATGCAATATTAAATTCTAGAATAAGAGTTTAAGTATATCTTATTACTTTGTCAAGAGTTTCACTTTTTTACCTTAGCAAAAAAGAAAGTTATTTGAACATAATAAAATTAAAGGAAAAGGAAAGAGATGGAAGAAGAGATAACATGAAGTTTAGAATATTAAATAAAATAAATAATACTATAAAGAGATAATATAAAAGAGAAGTGTTTTGAACTAAGATCTAGCTCTCTAACTACATCTTTTGAGCATAAAAAAGTCACATATTTATAGAAAAATATAGATAAATTAAGACAAATGAAGAGGGAACCACTTGGATGATAAAATTCAAGAAGGGTAACAACTAATTTGCATTAATTATCATTAATACACCTACTTAAATAACCAAATTGAAATTCATGTGGTTCGAATTAGCTTTTACTCAAAAAATAAAAGTTATATATAAGTCTCTTATATTTCTAAATTGAGTTATCTTATATGTATTAGATACATATTTCTCTAGGTATAGGCAAAATACTTGTGATTGTTCATACTAGGCCTGTACTGCAAATCGATTCTCTTCTATGCTTTTTTTATTCTCTAAACGCTCGAATTTTAAATTCTTTGTGAAGTAAAATATTTTAACCTATTGATTTATATCTTTATAGGATCAAGAATCACTCTAATTAGATTCTTAGGTAAAAATTTATGCCCATTTTATCGAACCTACTACAAAACAGTCAAAAGCTAATTATATATAATATTGTAAATATGCTTAAGTTAGGAAGGTTAATGACACTAGTAATGCAATTTCAAGTGTTCATTAGTTCTCATCCACAATAAAGGAATTTAGTTATAAGTAAAGTAATTCAAACCATACTTTATTTACAAAACACAAAGAAGGAAAGAGAATGCTTTTGATTGTGTATATAGACAATAGGGTTCTGATAACAAATGACTTGAACAAAAGAAAGGCTTTACAAAACTGGAATACTAGCTTGTAAACTAGTTGAGACAGCTATAGAGATGGATCACTAGCTTACAAAATTTGTAAGTCAAATTCCAACCGACAAAGGACTCTATTAGAGTTTTGTTGAAAGACTAATCTATTTACCTTACACTAGCTAGGTAAACTTATAGAGTGAGTGTCGTAAGTCAATTTTTGCATGCATTTAGTAAATAACATATGAATGCAGTATATCGAATCTTAAGGTACTTGAAGAGTGTGCCTGGAAGAGGTTTGCTATTCTTGAAAAATATAGTATCAAGCCTAACCGAAAAGGTAATAATCATCCCATTCTATTAAAGGAAAAGAAAAATGCTATTCTTATTCCTATGTGGCTGACCTATAACGCCTTTGAAGGATATTATACAAATTTTGATTGAGCGGGCAATAAAATCGATAAGAGATTTATATCTAGTTACTTCACTTTTTGAAAGATAATTTAGTTACATTGAAAAGCAAAAAAGCAAAAGATTGTAGCTAGATCCAATGCAGAAATTAAATTTCAAGGTACAACTCACAGTGTATGCAAGTTATTATGGGTTTAAAATATGTTACGAGATTTAGGGATTGAAAATGAGGAATCAGTGAGTTTACATAATGATAATAACGCAACTATTGAAATTACACACAACTTAGTTCACATGATTGTGTGAAATTTAATTTTCACTTTATCAAAGAGAAACTTAATAAAAAAATCACATAACTTTTATTTGTTAAGTCTAAAGATCAACTAGCTGGTAGTCTTAACAAATGATCTTAGGACATGTGTTTCATGATGTGATTAACAAATTGGGTATGTTGAAGTATGTTGTACGTAAGGTTGCGTATGTACATTTTATTTAATTATTAACATGTCACACTTGCAAAATGTATGCAGTAAAGTATTAATACATATTCTATTATAGTAATAAGATAAAAGGGATCTCACCCTTGAAGTGAGCTTTATGCAATTTTAATCGAGGATGGAGTTGGGATTTCTCAAGTTAGAATGGTAGCTTTCTTTTTTTAATAGAAATTTATACTAAAGCAATTATTGCTTCCAATAATCTCTTAGCTTATAAGCTATATATTTTCCTTCACTTTACTTGTACAGCAAATAAAATATAGCCTCATTTATTTAGGAAAAGTTGCCTCCTTACTTAATTAATTAAAAAACAATTAGTGTCAAGTGTTTTAAGCACAAGGTACTATTTAAATTTGCACCTCATACTTATAAAAAGAAAGTGGTAAGATTAGTCTTTTAACTGGCCAAAAATGAATGAGATTTGTGGCCATTTTGAATTAAAGAAAATAAATTGGATAGATGCCTCATACTTATTATTAAGCATGACAAATGAATTATTTTTTTATTAGTAAGCCAAATGTTCCTTAATAAATGCCACCTCTTGCTAATTGATTAATATGGCCAATTAATTGATTAGCAGCACATGCTTATGACAAAATCATGCCCTTAGCCACCTTTTTCCTTAATGAAATAATTTGGCCAAATTTTATATATTATGTTCATTTGATAAAATTAACTATTAACACTTGATAATTAAATAGGTTAATTAAAACATGCTATGTGTTATGCAATTATAAATTAATGGCATGACATGTGATATCTAATAAAAAGATAAAGTAGTAAGTTTCAAATAATACCCCACACACACGTTATAAAAATAATAAAGTTGTGTGTTGAACCATATAAGTTGATGTTGAAACATATTTGTATAATCTATCCTTCATTTATATCCTAGAAGAGTGGAGACATAGATCATCACGGTCAAATTTTCATACGCTCAACTAAGAACTTATCTCCAAATTCGTATTTCTATAAAAAAAAAATTATCCGTAAACAGTTTTGCGATATTATTTATCCTACGAAAAACTGTTTCTGAGATTTATTACATATGACTATAAGAATTTCTGAAGTACAATCTCAAAGCATCAGGATATACAACTCACTCATATGAGTTAACAAATCTCATATCTACATACACTAAATTTCATGAGCATCAGAATATACACAGCGACACCCAGCGGTTAGACCATGAAAGGTTTCTGATATGTGTGGAACCTAAATATGATAAATCACTCACAAGTCACCATAGTGCTCAAGTCAAGAGACCATGAATACTACTTAACTCGAGAGGACCTTCCATTGATGGCTTTATGAAATGTCTATTGGAGGTCCTCATCGAGTCTGTTCAGTATCCAGTTCTTATTGAATACCCATATATCTATACGAGCTTCAATTAAACTCATGGTCTGCTAAGATATGCACTGATCTATACATGATAAGGTCTCCATCGATAAATCCACATTAGTAAAAATAGATCAAGAACATAAAATTTGAGAACATACTTACACAATAGCACTATTTTCAACCCTTTGTAACCATGTCATTACTAATATACATATAGATCTTTGTCTTATTTCAGATAAGGCTCTCTAAGTCTTTACATTCTGTTGATTCTTATAATTTGTTAACTCTTAACAATTATAACTGTTAATGTAACTAACTCTTAACATTGGTTCAAAATCTTTTGAACTAGATATGAACTACTTTAGATCATACAATAAAATGTTATAAACATCTTATCATATATCCTTAATATTAATGATTTTATTCGAATTGTTTATTATATAAATATTAAATAATTAATATTTATATAATATTATATTGGTATATAAGTACCATTTTTAACAGTATAATAGATATCTATGAACCAACTTGAGTGAAAATATTAGCATAAAATTTGTTATTTAAAAAATATTATTTTATTTAGATCGTACATTTTATTTAAGACATATTACTTATATAAAACCTTTTTTGTTTTTGTAGATTTTTGTTTTTATAATAGCACTAAATTTATATAAATATCATCTCTTGTACAAATTCATTTATTATAGTAAAAGATTCATATTTTCTCAACAATGAAGTTGACCTAAAATTTAATTTTTAATTAAAAAATCTAATTTAAACTTGAGAAATTAATATCTAATCTATAACTTAAAATATTTTACGAAAGAATTTAAAATTTTATTTAAAAGTTTAGGAAGCCTCGATAATTGTGTTATCACTATTAAATGATGATCGAAAGGTTCAGTCTACAATAGAATTGTGAAATCACATCAAATTTTTCGTTACATAAATCAATTTTTTTTTGTTAAATGATTTATTGTTTTGTTATATGTCTCTAACTTACGTATTGGATTTTAATTTCGAAGAACTTTAAAATTTTTTCCTTAAATTTGAGAAATTTAATAAAAATCTTGAAATATACAACAAAAAAATTCGGTGGATTGTAAAAATGTAATTGTTACATTGCAGCTTTTTTCTAAAATCAAAACGTGTTATAGGTTATTTTTTTTTAAAAAAAATCTCGACGAAATGAGAGAAAATTTATTAGTAAGAAAAACTAGTTTTAAGAAAGTAAATCTATTTATATAATAATTGAGATAATATACACACTAACAAATTCTTATATAAAATAATTTTTGTAAACGAGAGAAGAACAATCCTACAAATAGAAAATAAAAGCCTTCGATAACTACCTCCTTATACACTAACGAATTCATGAATCAAATAATCCTCAAATTCAAGAATACTTACTCCATATATGAAGAATAAAAGACTCTGCCCCACACACAAAAAAATAAAATATGCTACCTTAATATTTGTTAGAGTTCAAATCTTTAATTAAGATAAAAAAAAAAAAAGGTGCCAAAGTATGCCACTAAAGCTAGCAATCAAGTGAATTAATAAGTGAAACTATTAAGAATCTATTAATATAGAAATGCTTCTAGATAATTTTTGAAAAAACTGCAATTTAAGTGTTTTGTAAACAATACTTCTCGTTGACAGTTAAAGAGTTTATCGAACACCCAGTCAACTTCAATCTACAACCTAATACTTTTATTTCATAACAGCGCCGTGACTGCAAAGTTCTAGATTAAACAGACCCATAATTATACGATGTCAAAGAAAGAGGGAACATGTGCAAATGTTACCATTGAAGTGATTAAGACTTGCAAGACCAATCCCAGCCATATAAGCTTCACCCTCAAACAACCACTGCTTCTGCATAAATAGTTACAAATCTTGTTTGTTTTTTCAGGTTCATTCATTCCTACGTACCGGCATTAATTTCTCATCCCAACATGTACTGATTGATGAATTAGTGTATGAACTACCTCTTTGTTCTTGATATTATTTGCTCCACATAAAAACAAAAGGCACCGAAGGCAGCATGGCAGCTAGCAAACGTTGTGAATGGGTCCTTGGAGGGAAAAAAGTCATGGATCAAACCAATCGATTAACATATTTCCAGATTCAATATTGATGCCCAAATAATTATTCCATGAACCAGAATTTGTTAGACACATTGAATTATCTGATGACTATTAGGTTTTCTTTATTACTATTGATATGTCATGTGTCAATCCTAGCAACAAAGTTGCTATTTTGTCTTTTTTTCTTTCTTTCTCTAAGAATAGAATTTGTGTTTCAATAAACTTAAGTGCATAAATTTTAATGACCAAGTTGATGAAATGTCTGTATATAAAAATTTAAAATATTTTATCAATAATTAGGGTTGGATTTTAATTTTTAAAAAAGGTGAACGCCTGCAGTTAAAAATAATTTAAAAATTAATAGCAATTATAAAACTCTATACGTTTAAGAATCCTATACATCTTGTGAAAGACACAAATAACAAATAATATAAAAGATCATATATATCAATAAAGAGAAAAAAATAATCACCACAAAACATTAAGATATACGTAGTTCAACAACAATTGTCTATATTACGGTGGATCAATAATCCACATTTTTTCATTAATCATTCACAAAAAACTTTTAGATCACTCAGATCTCCTTGATCACTAAGCACGTTAGGGCTGTTTAAACTCTCTATTCTCTTTTATATTTATATCTTTGATAATTTTAATGCTTAATCGATTCTAATAAGTAAAAATTGTTTATATAGTATTAATACCGACCTTAAAAATTTTAAATCTAATTGAAATAAGAATCTACATATTGTAGGAGTTTAAAAATCGATTTTAGGACGTTATTCTACCCAAAAATAGAGTTTTTTCAAATAGATAATGTTGCGACATTTAATGTCTATTGCTGAGGCAATAACGCAACTTTGGGCCAACATCGCAGCATTCAGTGTCCAACATTGTGATGTTGAGTATACTGAAATTACCACTGCGACGTTGAGATCCCATAATTGTGATATTCATATGTGTCAAGTCCCTTTTTGTGATTTTCGTTTTTTCTCGTATTTGGCTTCCGTTTTGAATTCTTATTCGTTCATTTAATGTGTTCTTAATCACATGTTAATTCCTCTCTAATTTTTTAACTCAAAATTATGTTTAAATACGATTTTAAATTATTAATTTTAACATTAATCTTACTTTTTGTTTTCTAAAAGTGCTGCTACCCATTTTGCGACATGTTTTTTTTTTTAACAACTTCAAGTTGTTGAATGTATGGAGTTTAACTATCGGCTAACAAAAATTTGACACACAAATCGCAGTAGGGTTGACTTGGGGCTTAAAGAAGTGGAAACCCGCCCCCAAGGACTGCGGGAATGAATACCCTAATCTAAAATAGTATTAGGAGTACATTAAAAAATTAGTTCATGAATTAGGTTGTCCTAGTTTTCTCCTACTATATAACGGATACTATGAGGGTTGTTTTTTTTTTTTTGTGTGTATAAAAAGGAGAGGCATGAGCTTGAAAAACCTACTCTGGTATGTTGTAATCCGTTATTCAGTAAAGAATTGTAACGACAAAGCAAGTGAATGTAGCTCTCAGACTTAAGAGTGGATCACTATAAATTTGTGTGTACTTGTGTTTTATTGCTCTCGGTAGTGACAAATTTGGATTTAATCTATAACACTATTGCTCTAACTCACACTTGAAAGGATGCATGTATAACTATGCTTTCACATCCCCAGGATCATCAATATTTAAGGCTTTGCTTTTTGAACTTTGTCATTGGAAGTGTTGAAAGCGGCAGCTTGCTCAATCTTTGGTTTGATAGCTTGTTATGTAGCATCAAAAAATTCTCAGCTTTCAGAAAAAAAAAAAAACATCGACTCGAATTGGAGTTGCATTGGCATAATGGCCTCTTCTTTGTTTCCCAATATCCATTCTGTGTAGTAAGCCTCAAAATAAAGTTGCATTCTTGCCATATCCCATCTGCAATTTGATGAATATATAACAACTTTACTACACAAATACCATTCTAAAGTAGAAGAGTAAGGTTCTTGATGATTATACAGACATTACAGCAGTCAAGTTATTGCTAATAAATAAAGTAGAAAGAGGATGATAAGGAAATGGATATTGACATTTCACTAAGTGAGGATTATTTCCCAGAGGCATTTGATCAAATGACAACTTTGACAGAGGGAGCAATTTGTACTTTTCCTTATTCCATCGAAATTGTGTGTGTTGGTGGACTGTTCTGTCACAATTTAGTTCATTTTATTGAAACAAGAACATATTGATTCCAAGCAAATCCATTGCATTAGAATCACTTGACTAACTTCCTGTACAGAATTAACTACAGAATCAGCAGGAACTGTGAATTGTGTGACAACCTTTTTAACTGTTATTCAGCCTCTTTTCATTCTTGTAACTTTCATTGCTACCTCCTCAAGTTTATCATCCCCTCACAAGCCAGGGTGTTTTCAAGATCTCCTATAATTCGAGCAATCCGAACTTCAAGACCTCGTTGAATTTCCTGAAAGTGAATTCTTAGACCATCAGCAAAGCGCTTCTTGTCAAAGCTAGAAAACTGGTCAAGCTCTTCTTTGAACTCAACAAAACAAGAAGCAATCTTGGATTGTACTTCAGTCAATTTCTGTCCTGTTGTAACCATGTAACGCTGCAGCTGAAACGTTTCCTCGAGGAAATGCTCTAGTGTTTTAGTATTTCCTTTCCTCTTTGCTTTACTGGAATCTTCAGAACTCGTTTCTAGATCAGTCTCGTGCTGAAACCATGAAAGAAACAATAGCATAAATGATCAAACTTTAGATAGATGAAATTGTCAGGTACTAATTTTAGGAGCAACTGTTTGGTTTTCAAGCTCTTGGCCTGGTTGATTTGGAAATTTTCTGAAGCATTTCTAGAATTTATTGAGATAAATGACAAAAAAATGATTATAAGTTTGTGTACGAAAACTTGCAATTAACAAATTCCAAAACTTTGCCTTGATTTTAACTTAAAGAAAATGTTTCGAGTCTTGAAATTTCGAACTTACCATCCTCTTGCAAAGATCATCAATCTTCCCTTGGAGGGATTGATATCTGCTGACTTGTTTATTAAGCAACAATAGCAGCAACAGGAAACCCTTTGTCCCATCGTCATCGCTTTCTGTTTCTTCCCCACTCTTCCCTGTAAACCTCTCAAGCATAAGAAGTTGCTGCTTTAGCCTCTTGACCTTGTAAGAAATTCCAAGAGCATGAAGATCCATCCTCCACGGAGAATTGTTTGTCTTGATCAGAGATTGGTTTGATGATGCTAACTTTTCATCTGCATTGACCTCCACTGGACTACTTTTTTCCTCTTGTATAGGTCCATCAATGACAATATCCTTGTCTTCTTCAAACTCTTTTTCAGGAGATTGGACTATGATTACGTTTTTGGACTCAATATGAGTTGGACTCTCTTCTTCTATATCTGTTCCTTTTCCATGAGACCTTTCCTCTGAACTTGTTTCTGTTTCTTTCTCTTTCGTCTTTCTCTTTGTTGTCTTGTCTTTGGACCAAATGGCATCACGGATTAATGCTGGATCACGTAGAGATGAGGTTAGATTATTCTTTTGGCAACTAAACGGTTTTACTTGCAACACAAATTGTTCTTTCAGGGAATGCAATTCTTCTTCTCGCTCGAACAATAAGGCTTCCAATTTCATATTTTCATGTCTCAGCTGTGACACATCCTGGTTTAGTCCTTGAACATGAGACTGCAGCCGCTTTGATTCTATTTCCATGCTCATCAACCGCCAGCGGTAGTCTTCTAATTTCTCATCTTTCAATCTCATTTGTTCTGCAAAAGCCTCTAGTTCTAAGTGATGCCTCTTCTCAATAACAGCTGCATACTTCTCTGCTTCCAAGCGAACCCAACCTTCCAGCCTTTTGACATCATCTGCCAAATACAAGAATGAGGAAGCAATTAAGAGACAAGAGAAAAAAAAATCTGGTATGATCGAACAATCCTAATCTTAAGCATTAAGACTTATTTTGTAAACAAAAGGTGAATAAAGAATATATATTACAATCGACTCTGATGTTGGCTATGTAGAGAAATCAGGAATTTGCCTCACCTCGTTCCTCTTTTCCTTCTGCCGAGTAGTAATCAGAGAGTGGAGAAAAAACATCAGGGTCATTCTTTAACTCAAGATGCTCACACTCAAGAATAAAATCAGTTGCCTGTGATCTGCTCTTTCTTCTTGTACCAGAAGAAGCAGCTAATCTTGAATTGGCTTGATCAATGAACATACTTTTTAATGAATGTCTCTCATGTCTAGACTGAGATGCAGCCTTCCATCTTTCTGTTTCCAGTTCAGCTTGCTTCCTCTTAGCCTTTGATAATTTAACCTCCTTTAAAAGCATTTGCTTCTCAGCCGTATCCAACTTGGATTTCCTCAGCATTGCTGACAAAACCTTGTCTTTCTGATCCAAATCCTTGCGCATCTTTACAATTTCTATGGATAGTTTCTGAGCCAACAAGACAGACTCCTCCTTTTGCTCCAAGACTAAATCAAGCTCTTCTTTTGTGGCTTCAACTTGTCTAAGTGCTCGACCCATCTCAGCTTCAAGCTGCCGTTGGCTTGACACAATCTCAACAAAAGCAGTTTTGTGCTTCCGAATCTCATTGGAATGCTCTTGAGCTTCTTGCTTTGCATTTTCTCTCAATTCCTCAGCAATCTTTTCAGAATTTGTTAGCTTTCCTTCCAATTCTTTCCTCTTCATTTCAGCTTCCTCCAATACTCTATCCTTAGACTGCACCAAAAGCTCCATATCCTTCAATTTTTCATTCAATTCAGAAATAGATTCATCCTTCTTTTTCTCTACAAGCCTCACTTCATTAATAAGACCTCCAATATGTTGCCGTAGCTTCTTTCTTTCACTCAACCAGTTCTGCTCTTGTGCTGCAAAGATGCTAACAACTTTCTCATTGGCTTTGGCATCTTCATGTCTCAGTTTCTTCAATTCCTGAATCCCCCTTTCAGCAGTCTCAAGCTTTTGGAGCAGCTTACATTTCTCCTCATTAGCCTCTTCTCTTTGTATTCTCCACACTAGCAAGCCCAATAGTTGGGCACTTCCTTGAAGCATTGTACTATGAAATTCCCACCATTTCTCGCCTTCCCTTTCGGGTTCTGACAAGAGCCTTATAGCAAAAAGAGCACAAGAAACACCAAAATACATTGGATACAAGCCATCACTCTTCTCTTCGGAGACAACCAAATATGAACTGGAGACCCCTTTCTCTTCCATTTCTCGGGATTTTGTTTCCTCTCCTGCACCATATGCCAAGAACAAAAGCACAAAAACTCAGAATTGAGTCAAAATAATTAAAATTTTAGGCATTCTTTTGTCAATGCTTGAGCAATTCTTAAATGTACAAGAAAACTCGCTGATTACATTAAGAATAAATGATCCGGAGTTAAATCAGAGACATAAATACCTAGTAATCCAGTACAAAATAATTGCTGGTCTAAAGCATGTCAATAATTGAGAAGCAATTAATACACAGAACAGTGAAATTGTACACAGTAACAATGACATTTTCATTTTCAACATCATGGTAGTCCCAAAAACTTACAGAAACAAAATAGCTGCAAGGGTTCTTCAAATGAAACCCAAAGCCACACAACCCACAATTTGAGAAAAAACGATTGCAGACTTAGCAAAAGCAGTGTTGTTTTTCGTGAAGATAAAAGGCACCACCAGCTACACATAACAGCAAGAAACTTGTACTGTGTTTTCAATCCAATATAAAAAGTCCAGAGAATGCCAAAAGCATGAGAATTTACACATTTATAAAGCTGCAAAAACAGTTAAAAAGTGATTCTGTACTGTGACAGAACAGAAGAAAAAAGCTACATGAAAATTGCTTCCTGGTTTTCAGTGAAAGACTGACCCAGTTAACCCCACTTGCTTCTTAACTTCTGTTTCTTCAACAAACTTTTTCTTTTCTTCTTCAGCTCAGGGCCATTACTGTTATGGGAAGCAAAAACACTAGATTCCTGATGACTTTGTTGACATTACAAAACAAGAGAAAGGAGTTGAAACAACATAAAATATGAATCAATCCTTAGAGTATTATATTATTTCCAGAGTGTCTTACCCGTCTAAAAGTATATAAAAAGTATAAAATTATGTTAAAAAGATATTGTTTCTTTTATCACAAAAGTATGGATTTTTTCCTTTTTCTTTTGCCCTTTTATGTTTTGTCATTGAGCTCACTATGAAAATTATCTAAATGCTAAACTGATTACACCCTCTTACCCAAAACTCTAAAATATCAGTAGACAGAATCACAAGAGCTCAAAAACTATATTAAATTTTTTTTAACAAAAAAAAAAAGGGAGCCCACTTGCAAAAACCAAAAGAAGGTTTCATTCATGCAAGAAAAATCACATACAAATATCAACAATTGAAGGGAAAATCGAAATAGAAAAAAGAGAGAGAGAGAGAGAAAGAGAAAGCCATGAATATACTAGTGAATGGTCCCTGGAAGCTATAAATGGCAATGAGAATATTGTAAAAGTAAAAAAAGAGAATAATTAACAGTGTCACTTTCAGTACAGAGTCATCATAATGATGGAAGCACTCATTAAAAAGCCAGGTCTTCATGGGTCCTGATGAAATATTGGCTTCTCTTCAAATTGCTTTTGCTTCCTTGGCTGAGACCTGTAAAGCAGGAACTTGCTAAGCAAAGACTTGGCAGAATCCATTGAATTAAATTTGTTTATATAATAAAGTACTAAGTTTATATATAAATAAATAATGACAGTGATCACCCGCTATTTGTTCATATTTTCATATGGTATGTGCACGTCTACCATGTATGATACAGCTCTTTTTTTATATTCTAAATTTTTGTTACAAGTTTCAAATTTTTTTCAATATTTTTTAACTTATAAATTATATTTATAAAATTTTTAAATATATAATAAAAAAATTGTACAAAAAAATTTGAGATATTAAAATTTATCTTTAATATTAATATTAAATATTTACTTCATAAATTAAGTTTTTAAATTATGCGACAATTTCTTTAATATAATATTAGAGTTGTATATAAATTTAGGGTACTAACATTGCCACTTCTTGAAGTTTACACAAATTACATTTTGATAGCAATTTAATTTTAATTACACTATCAACTCTTTTATTTAATTTAAAAGATGAAAATATTTTCATCTTTTAAAATTATATTAGTTATTTATATTATAAAAAAATTGTAATTTTAAAAATATTTTTGTCTCACAAATTAAATAATAATATAATTAAAATTAAAATTGATATTAAAATATAATTTACATAAATCTCAAAGAGTGACGGTGTTAATATCCCTATAAATCCTCGAACATTTGTTTTTAATTTAACTTTAAATCGTAGAAATTGAATCCATGAATTATATGATGGAACCTTTTAAGATTATTTTTATTTTGAGTCTTTATCTAACAAATTAAATTTTGAATTAAAATGCAAAAAGTTGATGCTATGTATAATTTATCAAGATCTGCCCTTGGAATCTGGACTTTGTAGTGATGGATTCATTTCATTTGATTTGATTATATATCCAAAGCAAATCACTCGTCATTATCATTATCTCTCATGAATTATTACTGAAATAGAGAGCAAAAAAATTGAATTAAATTAGGGTCTTAATCAAATGTGGTCACGTGTGGTCACAACCATGGATCCCACCTTCGATTTATAATAAATGCTGAAGCTTCAATGGTTGCCTAATGAGGCGACTTGTGCTATCTCATTTGCTTTATCACCGATTATTGAAAGGCTAGCCGCCCATCCTTTTCAATCACATACCGTTATTGGAGAGGAGGCTTTCGATGACTAAAGAAATAATCGGTCTCTAGGCCCTAATTTAAAGATTTGTTAATATTTTTTAGAGTTATATTTTTAAAGTTTTTTTTTTGGTGTTGTTTTGTGGCCGGTCTCTTTCTCTGTTCGACTTCTGCATCTCCGTCCAATATTGTCAGCCGCTGCTCTTCGATTTTTGCAAGAACTCGACCATTGCTAAGCCCACGGTTTACGCCATGCTCCTTGGCCCATGCCAAGCCACTCGGTCTGAGTAAAACGCTTTTTCCGCCGATCACTGTAAAGGTTCACCAAAGAGTTACAAACCTTGATTCACAATCGGCAAGTTCCTTGGCCATACGCCGTAGCTCCGCTGTAGGGTTAGCAGCCACTAAACTTTCTAGCAATGGTGACACTATTCCAGCAGCACCAAACCCCAAATAGTCAGTTTTGTAGAATGTGTTTTACTTTGTGCGTGTTCTGTTGGAACTTGTAGGTTGTTCATGGTCTATATTTTGTGTGATATTCAGTTGTTTTGTAATGGTATTTGTATTCCCCTCTTGTGTGAGGGTTATTTATTTTGCGCCATAATTATTGGGGTGTGTTTTCTCCTTTCTTTCAAAGGGTTTTCTCAATTAAGAATATCTCGTTTCCCTTGGCTTTGAAGAATTAGGATTGAGTATTCGTTATTGTGAAAGTGTATTATTATATCTTGTTAAACTCTCTAATGTCTTATCAGAAGGCCATATTCTTGAATCTTTACTGGTTTTTTTTAATAGAATTTAGTATATTTAAAAAAATTTCTTTTGCTTTAGTATCAACATATGATTTTTACATTGTGAATAATGAGAAATGATTTAAAGGGGTAAATAATTCGCTATATGGTGAATGTTATTGTTACATAATACTATTTAATTAATTTATAATTTTAATATAATTTACGATATAATCTTAACATATATTTAAGAATTATTCATATAATGAACTAAGTAGCCTATGAATAATAGTTCAAATTTGTAATTTTTATAGTAAAATTTATACTAAACATAAAATTTGTGAATTGAAATATTAGAATAATATTACACATTTTGAGTTTGTATCTAAAGTTATATCTCAAGTAATGATGTATTAAATAATTATTATAGGTAATGGATAATTTTAAAATTTATTCTGTTTTACCACCTAATAATTACTTGACACATCATTATTTGAGATTTAACTTAAAATGTACAACCTTACTCAAAAGATTATAAATATTGTCTTGAAAATGAAAAAAATTTATATTGAAATTACAAGTTTTATATTTATCATTTATAAATTATATGTACTATAGAATTGTTTTTTTTTTATATGAGTTCATTTGTTATAATATAAATCTCTAATAACACCATCTCATATACACATATACATTTTATTTATAGTAAATTATCAAAATACTATACATAATTCTTCTCTGAGGTTAACATTGTGAACATACGTTTTATTCTTCATTATTTAGGGTCAGTTTATTATGTTGTAACTTTTACTTGTGTTAAAGAAATAATCGATTTTAAAGAGAATGAGTTGGATGTTTGATAAATTATAATATTAAGTGTATAGAAATTTTAAAAGAGTAAATTTTATGGTTAATGTCTTGCAAAAGTAGGTAGAATTAAATAAATTTGCGTAGGAATATTTTCCAATTATTATGATTTACGATATAAATAAATAAATACCTAAAATTTGCTATCAAAATCTGATTTTAAAAAATAACTCAATTTTTATTTTCAAAACTTGTCGTGAAAATTATAATTTTCTCTGATATAACTTCTTAGAGTCAATTTGCAATCTCTTGGAGGTGACGCCATGAAATATGGCAATCTCGTATATATATAAAATAAATCTTGGAAATGATAGTAAGATATGATTGAAAAAGAAACATATGTATGTTGATTTTGCTTATAGCAAAGATTGGGACCATGCTTTGAAAAAATACGAAAGGGGGTGAACTCATTTTCTTTTATTATTGAAGGTTGGAACCTCGTAAAGTCTTTTTTTTTTTTTTGCCTTAGAGCTTTCTTGATTTTCATGAGAATAAAATTGTCTTTCTCTCTTTTGCCCTTGATTTTTCTTAGAATTTACAGGATTAATACTATTCTTCTATAAAAGAAAATACGGTAACACTCAAGTTAGTGTTTAATCGAAAAGAGGATACTAATGTGTTGGGAGTGTGTTTAAAGCAAGTAGGAGGATAATTAGATGTTTAGTGATGCTCTCAAATAATGCTCCAAGAATCATTGTAGTTGAATCTCATTGAATGAATAATGGATTAAAAATAGCATATTTATATAATGATAGAATTAAATCTGAAACAGAATTTGACTATACATAAAATCATGCATGATAGAATGCATCTAGAGGAAGTAAAGATAATTCAAGACTCACAATCATACTTAAACTTAGAAATAATAATAGAAAATGAGTTGAATTCATAATTCAATCATGTTTTCTTATCCCTGCGTATTTCCTAACTTGTTTGGAAAATACTCGTGAGTTATTAGGAGTTATTAGGTCAGATTTACTTATTTACAAGCAAAAAATTTAAATTTTAAGCCTTCTAATTTTATTGGACCATGTGTGAGGATGTGTCAAGTTCAGTTTTATTATAACTTAGGCATGCATCCTTAAAAGACCTATTATCATTTTTAAGTAGCGTAGGCTGGTTAAATTGTATAAATAATAAGTTCCACAGATACCTTATAAGTGAAGGAATGTGTTTCTTACACACGAAGTGTACAAGACACTTTTTCACTATCTAACCAATGATTATCATATGTCCAATCTAAAAGTCTTGTTTCTTTTAAATGACCTCTATTCTAAATTAAAAAAAACATTCAATCATGGTAGTGCTTGTGGTTGATTGGCTTTTTTGTTGTTAAGCAAATCAACCACAAAGCACCTCCACATTTTTACGAAGCTTTTTTTTACCTCTAAGTATCTAGTTTTTGCATCTAATAAGACTTTTTTTTATATAGAAGACGGGTTTCTATTGCTTCCTTCTTAAATAATATTGCACTTACTACTACTAAGAAAACTGTTAGATATAGGAATAGAGTTACATTAAGAAGTGACATAGATAAAATAAGGGTTGCCTCAAGTATTCCTTAAGCTTTTGTAAAGCTTCTGTTTGTTCGAGCCCCCAAAGTTTCATGTTTGTGGCCTTGATAGCTTAGAAGAAAGGCCAACATTTATCTAACATCTTTGATATGAATCATCTTAAAGCTGTTACTCTTCTAGTTAAAGTTTAAACTTCCTTCGGTAGGTATTGTGATACTCTTGAGGGCTTGAACTCTTATAGAGTCTATTTCTCTCCATCTTGTACTGACAATGTATCTGAGGAAGGTTCCAAAGGATATACCAAAGATGCATTGGGTTAGATTCACTACATCTAATATTTCTACAAAATGTTGAAGACTTTTTGTAGATCAATGATATAGTCTTCAACCTTCTTATTTTTTACCACAATATCATTTATAGATGCTTCTATTATTTTGCCTAAGATTCCCAAAGACCTTACTTACTTGTCTTTGAAAGGTAGCTCATGCATTCTTCGATCCGAAAGGCATTACCCTATAGTAATAAATGCCACGTTTAATAATGAAGCTTTTTTCTCTTCGTCTTATTTGGCCATTCGCATCTAGTTGTATATGTTGTACACATCTAGGAATGAAAGTCTCTCATATCATATTATAGCTTTACCATTTTGTTGATCTTCGAAAGTTGAAAGCATCTTTTGGGTGTGTCCTTGTTTAGATTAGAGTAATCTATATAGTCTTGCCACTTCCCATTCCTTTTTTAAAAAAAAAGTCATTTGTATCCTCCGTGTTATAGCAAAAGTGATAGTTTACTCACATTGTTTAAAAAATTATCTATTTTCACTCTTTTTTTATAATTTTTTCTGTTAAATTTGATGAAATTATCATTTTTTTCTTATTGCCAATTAGTATTATTGACAACTTTTACTTTCATCCAATTTAACCAAAACAATTGTTAAAAATGAGTGAAAATGGATAATTTTAAAAATAGGGTGAGTAAACTACATTTTTACTGTAACATAGGGTCCAAATATCTTTTACCCTTCTTTTTTTTCCACTACAACTATATTGGAGAGCCAGTCCAAGTAGTTTACTTCCCATATGCATCTAATCTTTAATAATCTGTCAATTTTATTGCTTATAATTTGGTTTGATTCGAGAGTGAACCATCTTTGTCTTTATCAGACCGGCTTGCAATCTTCTCAAATATTTAACTTGTGACTCGTGACTTTTGGATTGAATCCTATCATATCTTTATAGGACCAAGTAAAGACATCTTTGTTCCTGAATAGTAGCTTTGTCATCATTTTTATTTCTCCACCAACTCAGTGGGGTCAAGAAGAACTTTGTGATCGAGGGTCGCAGGGTCCAGGATTACTTCTTTAGTCTTCTCGATGTTGGCTGGTAAGTATTATTTCTCTAGAAGAAGTCCCTTTCGATCTTGTAATTGTTATTCAAAAAGAGGTTCCACACTTTCAGGTAGTGGAAGTTATTCTTTGAATTTTTCGTTGATTTTCCTAGAGTTCTCTGCTATCTCTTTGTTTTCAGGTGTATTTGTTATTAATTTTAAGGAACTAGCATAACAGTTTTTCGCCTGGACTTGTTTTCCCTTAATATCGACTATTTTCTTTCTAGTAACAAAACACATATGATTACTTGGTAGAGGGTTGATGGGACAGCTTCCAGATAATGAATTCAGAAACATCTTGTTATCGCGTTATATGTAATGGGTGCCTTGACAACTAGGTAGTCAACTTCTAATCAATTCCCAACTATAATGACATGTAAGGTTATAATCCATTTCACTTATACTTTGCCTTCTCCAAAGGCTATTAGTTTTGTGTTACAGCATCTGAGATCATTTTTATTAAGTTAGCTTTTTCAAGGCTTCCTAGAATAGTATGTCAATGTTGAGCTTCCATCTATCAAAACCCTTCAAACAATACTTCCACTGATGTTTAGGCTGACTACTAACGAATCTTAGTGTGGCATCATTAGGTCAGTTAAATCTTCTTAGTTAAATTTAATTTCCTCTAGTTCTTGTGTGATGGAAAAAGCTACGAAAATTTCTCCAATTTCATATCTCTATACTCTAGTTGCTCTCCTGAATAGTGACCTCCACCTTTCATCTTTCCTTTCCTTCACTGGTAGTCAGCTGTGTATGACGTTCACAAAAAACTTATTGATTGCTATCACAGATGATCTTTCATAGAGTCTTCAATAGGCTAATCATTTTTCCTCTGACTCTCTAATATTGAAAGCTTTCCTACGTCAATCTCCTTTTTATTTTAACAAAATCAAAAGAAGACCTCGTGGATTAAGTTTAGAATTAGAATCTCCTCCTCAAACTCATTATCTTTCTTCATTGTGCTCTATGGCTCCCTTTTTGGTTTCATACTCTATTTAAGGTTAATTTTATGCTCATATTCAGATAAATGTCCATTCTTCATTAGGTTTTGGATTTGGAACCTTAGAGGTCAACATCTGTGGATTGTGTATCCATAGTCATTGTGGAACAAATAGTATGTTAAATTGTCCCTTTGCTCCATTGGTGTCTTTATGGGCTTAGATTTTTAAAAAATTTCAAACTCCTTATGTTTTACTTATATCTTCTTTACTGAGGTATTTATGTAAATCAATTGTTCAAATAGTCTCCTCAATCGCTTATCTTCATTACCTCTTTTCTACTTGGAAGGTCTTTTTTCGATCTTTTTTTTTTAATTGCTTCTCATAGTTTGATTTTTGGTTAATTAGTTTAAAGGAAGTAAAATTCTTTCGAACCAAATACTTGTAGTACGAAGTGGAAGGTTTGACTACTTTTTTGTAGGCTTGGGTGGCTATCTCAGAATCGTAGCTCCCTAAGTCATTGAGTTCTCTATAGAACTAATTGAGGAGGCTTGGAATTTATTCATTGTCTCCCTGTTTCATAGAGAAAAGATCTAAAGTTGTCTTCTTTATTTATTTATTTTTGTTTTTTGGTTTCAAATGTAGTGTGCAATAAATTGCACAGTTAATTTCTAAAATGAGGAAACTAAATCTTCTTTGAGTTTTTAGAACCAAACTTCAGTTGGACCTTTTAGGTTAAAAGCGAAAGTGATACACTTCAAGTGTTCGTTGTATGCATGCATGATCATTATGAATTTGAAGTGAAATATATGCTCTTCAGGATCATAATCTTGTTGAACATGTGGAAGTTTGGTATGTTAAATTTATTTAGCCTTTTGACCATTATGATTGCTTTGGTGAAAGGATCTTGGTTGACCTTACTTGCCAAGGCCATTGCATCCTCGAAAGATTCAAATTTGTGAATTCTCGCCCATATCTTACTTTTTTTAGGATGTAAGCTTTTATGTCTTTATCTTTTAATTTCATGGATACTTTGGGGATAGACTCTCTAGTTTTATTCTAAATAGAGTCTTTTTCAAGAGTTTTGTCAAGAACCTCTACTTGTAAGAATTGCTTGTGTTAGATATCTTAAGGCGGTTCATCTTCAAGACCATCATTTTAATCCACTCCTCTTTTCAATATCATTACCTTATCTCGTGGTTCAAGATTTTCTCTTTGACAATCATCTATTTGATTGTCCAATTTTGAAAATAGGTTATCAAGGCTAACGAGAAATTCATTCCTGATGGGAGCTAATTCGGAAGCACTAGAGCCTTTGTTCTCGGTGTTATCTAGGTCAAAGGAGCAGCGTTTAGCTAGTTTGCCATGTTTCTTGATGGGGTTTGTATCGTCGGGGATCTAATATATGTGAGTGTATGCATGTGCAATTGTGTCTATTGCCTAAAATACATATCATATACATATTATACGCGACAGAAGCATTTAAATTATGCAATAAACACAATAAATAATATATTAATCATTTTAATATATTAGAATAGTTTAGAAGTCACCTGAACGTGTAACGTTATACACGTATTTTCTCGGAGTTTGCACTGAGACTAACTCGTGGGCAATTCTAGTCACCAACTTGGCGGGCTTGATGAGCTAAAACAGCAACCTTATATCCAGTACAGGATTAACTCTTTAATCTCCAAAATAGCCGGGTGTGTGTATTTCTCATTTTCTCTAAAAGGATAAGAAAATAGAGAATTTGAAGCAATTCACAATTGCTTCAATTGGAACCATAGAGTTTTCTTTTTTTTTCTTTCTTTCTTCTTCTCCTCGGCACCATTTCTTCTCCATTTCCATTTGCTTTTCTCGACCAAAATCACACACCTTCACCAATTCACATATCTCTCTCTTTATATATATATATATATATATATATATATATAATAATACAATATTATATAATATAAAATAAAGATAATGTGTGCCAACTATTTGGCACCCAAATATAATATAATATAATATAATAATGAGAGATATTTTGATTATTTAATCAATATATAATTAAATTATGAAATGACCATTTTACCACTCATAAATAGTTACCAAGTTTACCCCTTAGTAGGTCCTACTAAATTTCACACTCGGGTAAACTCAACTGAGGGTCCACAATGTGCCACGTGTCATTATACAATTTATAAATAACAATTATTGACTAATTATTGTATTTAACACTTAAATACAGACACGCACATATTCCTGTGGTAATGCTGAATATTGCTGGATTAAACACTTTAATTCGACACGTTGCCCAATGCATAAGGAGTACACTCTATATCACAAGACTCCCTATGTCCTACGCCTGATTCATCAAATAGAACTATTTCATAAGTTGGTGAGCAATGCCCTACGCACACATCACGGATATTATAAATCAGCATGTTGAACCATACAAGCTGAGGTTATAACGTATACGTATAGTCTTTTCGTCATGATATCCTAGATGTGCGGAGATATAGATCATCACCATCAAATCCCCTTGTACTCATTCATGTCTTATCTCTAGACTCATATCTTACTGAATAATATGTGCAAACTCCTTTGCCATATTGTTCTACCCTGACGGAACTCTTTCCTAGGATTAATACTTATGATCACAAGATTTTTCGAGATACAGTCTCGAAGCATATGGATATCTAACTCCTTATGCGAGCTGACAGATCTCGTATCTGTACACACCGGACTCCATAAGCATCAGACTATACCCAGCAGTCACACCATAAAAGGTCTGTGATATACGTGGAACCAAAGTATGGTGGATTACTTACAAGCCCACAGTGGCACTCGAGTCAAAGGACCACGTATACTACTCAACTCGAGATGACCCTTTATTTACGGCTTATATAGGTTGTCCATCGAAGGCTCTCGTGAGTTTGTCCCATATCCAATCCTGACTGGATACTCATATGTCAATACGAGCTCTAAGCTCACGGTCGGCTAGGAACGACCATTTATACCCTATAGATACGACATATGTTGATCTATATATAAAGGTATCCACCGATAGACCTGCATCGGCAGAAATAGATCTGGGACAATTATTCGAGAATATACTTGCGTAACTAGTATTTCCTAGTACCCGATTGTAACTCTTACAACTATGCAGTTACTAGTACATTCCCAAATCTATATCTCATTACAGACAAGGTTCAAACTCTTGGATCTTCGCTGAGTATTATAACTAGCTAACACTTATCTGTACTAATATTTAGTATTTATATCTCTTAGCGTGGCTAACTATGAGTCCTTATCTAAACCTATTTAGATCTGATCTGGATTCCTTCAAATCGTACAATGTCTATAACATTATATTGCATAGTACCATATAAATTGGTATTAGCGATTTAATGAGAATGTACACTTGTATAAATATACAAGTATATGTACATTCAGGGATAGTACGTAAGCACCGACCCTAACAATTTGAACTAAAAATTTTGTTTATTCTTTTGAGATTTTTTCCAACAGACGCATCACTGAAGTTCTCAAGTTTTGGAACCTCGTAAAATTACTTTCTTATCTTTTAGTTTTCTTGATTTTTATAAGCACAATATTGTCTTTCTCTTTCTTTTCTTTGAAATCTCTTGAAATTTGTAGGAACAACACTGTCCTCCTGCAAAAGAAAATATTTCAACACTCAAATTAGTATTTGATTAAAAAGATGGGTGCTAATGTATGGGAAGTTTTTTAAGGCAAGCATGAGGGTTATTAAATTATTAGGGATGCTCTCAAAGAATACTCTAGGAAATCAAATGTAGTTGAATCTCATTGAATTTGAATAATAAACTAAAAATAGCATGCTTATATAGTGATAGAACCAAATTTAAAACATGATTTATATATACGTGAAAACATGCATGAAGCAATGCATCCAGTGAAAGTAAAGATAAATTAAGCCCCATAATCATGCTTAAACTCAAAAATAATAATTAAGAAAAGAGTTGAAATCATAATTTAATCTTGTTTTCTCGTCTTTGTGTATTTCTTAACCTATTTAAGAAATACTCACGAGTTATTGGGTCAAATTTTACCTATTTATAGGTTAAAAATCTATTTTCTAAGCTTTCTAACGCTATTAGACCACATATGAGGATGTGTCAAGACCAATTTATTATAATCTAGCCCTGCATTCTAAAAAGGCCCCACTATCGTTTTAAGGTTTTGGCCTTCAGATGTCATTAAGCCTTATGCGAGGATCTGTGAGGTCCCATTTTTTTGTAACCTAACCCTGCAACCTTAAAAAAGTCCCTATCATTTTTAGTAGCACAGGCTAATTATATCATATTAATAATAAGTTTAACAAAAGACAACAATATAAAAAAATGTTCCTTATTCTAAAAAAAAAATGCTTCCTTAAGTTATAGAAATTTTCCAAGTGGTGTACGATGCTAATCAGAATCAAATTAAGGGATTTGATTTAATATTTAATCTATCATAAAATCACAAATTTAACCTAATCTAAATTATCATAAAAAAATAACTTTAACTCAATTAGCATGGAAACCACTTGATAGAGCTCCTCAGCAATCAGCACTGGCCCTACCAGCCTATTCAGTACAGAGCATATTGATCTCCTTTTCCATTCTCATTAGATCGCTTTTGAAGACGAGGTTTTGATAGCAGAACATTGTTCTCATGTTCAAATTCCAAACACATCTTCAAATCACTCACTTCACGCCGAGCCACTTTCGATTTATCTTTTTAAGTTTTGAGTGTCAACACGTTGTCCTAAATAGCCTACAAAAGGAGAAAACAACTAGAATTGATTCAAATTTGGATTAGCTTAATTATGAATTTGCATGGACAAAATTTTTTCATGTGTGTGGATGAATCCCATTAAAATTTTTTTTCTTAATTGTTGCATTCTAAATTACAAAATGACTTAACCTCTAATTAAATTTAGAACAACTATATTATGTGTATCATACATACTTTAAGTATAATTTGAATTTACCTACTATAAATAAGTCGATTCAATTATAATAGGAGAGATATATCATTCATATTTTAATAGAGAGTTAATCAATTAAGTTCTGAACAATCGAGCATAATATCATACTTGTTTTTAAAATACTCTACATATATAGCTCTTTTTGTCTAAAACATTCATGTCTAAAGTGTTATGGTACTTTTTTTTTTTAAAACAAAAGACGGTACTCACTTATAAATTTGATGAGTTCTAAAGCACAAGAGGGTAAATTTAATTTTTTATAATTTATGTTAAAATAATCATAAATATACATAAATAAATAAATATTTTTATTAAAATTTAATTTTAAAAAGTCAATCTTTACTTTTCAAAATTTGTCGTGATTACAATTTTCTCTAATATAACTTCTTAGAGTCAGTTTGCAATTTCTTGGAGGTGACGCCATGATAGATGGCAATCTCATATGTGCGTGTATACATAGAAAATAAATGTTGGAAACGAGAGTAAGATATGATTGAAAAAGAAACATTTATATGTTGATTTTGCTTATAACAAAGATTGGGACGATGATTTGAAAAAAAAAGATACAAAAAGGAGTGAACTCGTCTTCTTTGAATATTGCAGACATAAATTAAAAAAAAAAAGAAAAAAATTTTCCTTTTCCCAAAAAAAAAAAAAGAAAAATCCACTTCCGCAAGTCATAGGAATTTCTAAGTGGGGTATGATGTTAATCGGAATCGAATCTAAAAGATTTGATTTAATATTCAATCAATCATAAAATTACAAAATTAACCAAATCTAATCATCATAAAAAAATAATTTCAATTTGATTTGATTGAAAAAAATTATAAAATTCATTTTGTTTATGCAAATTACAAGTTAACAATAAACATACTAAATACTCTTTGAATGATTGATAACAAAGTATTATCGTGAAGGCCAACTTTAATTGACTAGTTCAAGAGCAATTGTCGATTGACATTATACAGAAGAATAATATTATATATACAAATTAAGTTATATAAATCTACTTATATCATCTGATATATTGTGATAGGATTGATTAAATTTTATCATATTATCTGTTTAATTTATTATTTATAATTTTTTATATTTATCCTTCCAACTATATTATATTATGTCAAACAACGGTATGAATGAGTGAGTATAATTAGTTTCTATATATAGTACTATTGTATAGAAAAAATCCTTTATAAAGGGGATTCATTACATTTATTTATATATGAAAAAGGGACTTATAAATATTAAAAAAATTGAGTGTAAATAAAATTAATTAGAATATTTTTAAATTTTATTATGTAAGTGATATAAGGATTATGGAAAAATTATTTGAATTCAAAAGCTATTTGTTTTGTGCCATATGTACAAAATTTTAATTGAGCTATAAATTTTATTTTAAAAATATATTCATTCTTGGTATTAAATTAGAGTTTTGAGAAATTATGAGAAAGAATTTACAAACAAATTTACTAAGCAATTTTTAATTGCTGAGAATATAATTAAAAATTATGTTGAAAACAAGTTGGGATGCAAAGTGAAAGTGTGAAGACACTTGAATCGAGTGAACGCCGCGACATTTAAAGAGAGAACACTATTGCGTAAATTCTAATAAATGGCGTAAGAGAGCTGTCGAGAGAACACCCAATATTCTAAGTAAATGTCCCAGTATTAAGAAGCAATACCCCAGCATTACTGTGACTTGGAACAATGCTCCAGTGTTTAGAAATTAATACTCCATCGTTAATACGACCTATTTCAAAAATAAGAAAACTCCTAAGTTGGTTAAAACATCATATTTTGTTCTAACTTGTATTAAGGTTAACTTAAGACGTGTAAACTATATAAGAGCCTTATTTTTGGCTTGAGAAAGTATCATAATGTGATCACAGACACAATACACAATTGAGAAAGTAATTATTATAATCCCCTCTAGAGAAAAAAAAGTATTCTTTATGAGTTCTCTCTAAGAGTTCTTTATGAATTATTATTTGATTCAATAAAAAAAATTAGATCTTAATCCATTATAAACGTAGGTAATTGTTAAGCCACATAAATGTGTGTACTTTCTTATGATTCCTTTCTATATTCTCTTTTGTTTTGTTTATTACATTATCACACTTGTGTGTAAGTGCTTCCACCTACAAACTGGTATTAGAACTTGGTTTAGCAACCATGACAGCACCCAAATATGAAATAGAAAAATTCAACAATGAGAATAATTTTAATCTGTGAAAGGTTAAAGTTATAGTGCTACTAATGAGACAGATTAGACTCAACTTTAGAGGAGACTGCAGCTCTGTCTAATAAAGATAAAAGTTAGGGTCACCTAAATCTGAAGCACAAAGAAATGACATTCAAGACAGAGCTCATAGTAAAATTGTTCTGTCTTTGAGCGATGAGGTATTGAAGGAGGTTGTTGGTGAGAAAACAGTTATTAGTCTTTGGAAGAGGTTAAATGATCTTTATACGACGAAGTCATTAGACAACGATTTGTATATAAAGAAAAAACTCTATCAATTGTTCATATTAAAAGAGACACCGATTAAAGACCATATAGATGCCTTCAATAAGATCATAATCGATTTAGAGACAATCAATGTGAAGATAAAGGATGAGGATAAGGCGATCATCCTTTTAAGTTCCCTCTCCTAGAGTTATGAGCACTTTGTTGATACATTACTCTAAGGTAGAGATAGTTTAACCATAAAAATATCAAATCGTCATTAAACTAAAAACAATTAGGAAAGAAGATAGAGGCTAATATAGAAAGGTTAACTACAAAAGGAAGGCCTGTGTAAAGAGAAGGAAAGTCAAAGAAAGGTTCGAGATTAAAGTCTAAAGGCTATATTAGAAAGTGATATTGCTACAAGAAATAAGAGCACTTCATGAAGAATTGTCCCGAGAAGAAAGCCAGAGGGATAAGAGAAAAAAGGCAGATGCTATTATAACTTATAAGGATAACTATGTTAGCACAGAGAACCTCATCATTTTTTATAGTAAGAGTTCTGGTGAATGAATTTTAGATTGTGATTGTACATTTCACATATGCCTGTATAAGTCCTTCATTGCTAATTTTTAACCTATTAATGATGGTAAAGTATTAATGGGGAATAATATGGCTTGTCAAATATTAAGGATTGGTAATGTTAGACTTAGGTTATATGATAGAAACATGAAAGAGTTGCTAGAAGTTAAGTAGTTCCTGCCTCAAGAGGAATTTGATTTCTTTATGGATGTTAGACTAGAGTTGGTGTTCTGATAGGGGTGTAAAAGTACTATTATTATTTGTATCCAACATTCATATTTTGCTCCAAATCATAACTATTTGGCTATTTAATTATGGTTTTTGATCATAAATAGATGCACGATGGAAAATGTGATGCATAGGAACAAACGGGAGGCCAATCGAACATCAAACGAAGAAGTTACGCTCAAAATACGAAAAGGGCACCAGGCTAGTGACTGAGCGCCGCGGCGCCCACATCCTAGCGCCACGGCGCTCGAGGTGGTGAACAGTGTCAAAAAATAGTATTTTGCTACAGTAACTCATAAACAGTATTTAGAAGATAAAAACCTATAAATAGAAAGCCAAAAAACCCTAAGAAAAAAGGGGAGGAGAAAAAGAGAGAAAAAAGGCAAAAATTTAGAAAGATAATTCACAACTCAAATCAAAGATCAAAGCCAAAGATTGAAGAACCAAGATCAAGATTCAAACTTCAAGCCAAGATTGAGGGAGAAGCACATCAAGGAGTCACTTTGATTAGTTTTTCTTCTCTTTCTTTATCATTATGTTCTTATTCTTGTTAATCTTCATGGATTGGTTTGATACTTTTGGTTTTGTGATGGGCTAAATTGTTATTCTAGGGTTAGACTATGTAAACCTAGTATGTAGTTAGATTTTATTAATTCTTAGTTTATGAACTTGATAAATTCAATTGATTCATTCTATCTTGTGTTTAATGCTTTCATTATACCTGATCAATATTTTGAATGATTGAGGAACCATAATGAACTCGACAGATGGATTCATGTGTTTTGCCTAAGATAGTTTGATGCAGGATCATAGGGTAACAACTATGAGTTCCATCTAGGATAGACATATACCTAAGTGGCATGTATGGTATAATTCAGACTTGATCTTAATGAATTACATTCTGATTTGATTACTATAGACATATAGGTGATTGTTAGAATGCGTAATATAGTCACTTGACCATCGACAGAGGCTTGTGATGAGATTAGTGTCTAAACTAATCAATTGGTATTAAGGGATTAACTAAGTGGTTAATGAATCCGATGAAATACTAGGGGACAAGTCAAAACCCTAGATTATCTTTATTTGTAAATTCTACTCTTTACTTTTGTTTAATTAATTGAGAGAATTAGATTAGTTATATAAATTCCAAATTTTAGTTTTCTCAATAAAAGTTAAGTAGGTATAATTTTAGTACTTGATTTATAGAAGTAGATTACATAGTCCCTGTGGGATCGATATCTGGACTTAAAATCCTATATTACTTGATACGATAGCGTGCACTTGCGCTTAGCTACTATAGTGCACCAATCATGTTCTAACAGAGTTTAGTGTGGGATTCTGAAAGTCTTGAAAGGTTCCTAGTTGTGATAAAAAGTGATAGGCATAACGGTTTGTATGTGCTGAGAAGAGATGTAGTAAGTTGTTCTGCATCATTATTTATAGAAAATGAGAATATGCAAACCAAGTTATAGCATCTAAGGTTAGCTCCCCTAAGTGAAAGAAACTTGAAGGTGATATATGATCAAAAGGCATTTATTAAGGATACGTTCTAGCTATTAAAGTTTTGTTGGCATTTTGTGCTTGGGAAAGCACATAAGATAAGGTTTAGTACTAAAGAGCACAAACAAAATGGACTTTTGATTACATATACTCGAATGTTTGGGGCCAACTGATTAATGTTATAGTAGCTAAGCATAAGCGCATACTATTGTATCAAGTAATATAGAATTTTAAGTCTAAGTATCGATCTCAGATGGACTATACAATCTAATTCTTTCAAAAACACATGTATGTCCATGTTCAATGTCAATGCTCACATTCATAAACATATGTCTTTCACATTTCATATCAAATAAACTTTGGCATAACATAAACATATTTTTAAGCACATTTACAAAATCATACATAGACAATTACTATGCTTATAGTGATTTCAGTAAAAGTCTAGTATACTTACCTCTTAACACTTTCAGCTATAAGGCTTAAATCTCCTTAACCTATCAATGGAGATTAATCCTTTCATAAGCCTCACAATTCACACAAAATACTTTAAATAGCTTACAAAATTATACACAATGCATTTATCACATCAAATTGGTCTAAATATTTGGTTTCTCAAAACCTGTCATTCTGACCACTTACACTTAACAAAAATTTCTAATACATCAACTGATGTCCAATTACTCCAAAATCAGAATATACCATTCTTGACTCATATATCCTTCTTATATATGAATATTATATCAAATTTCCTACACAATCCATTCCATACACACCATCGAATCCAAACTACAAACCTGACAGGATCAAGATACTTACTGACCAGTATTCAATCTCCCAATTTTATAAAATCATATACTAACTCAAAAATTATAAAACTACCACATAATTACTCTTAACACATATCTCAGTCCATGATAAATATTTCACTTCCAAATTACTGCCAAAAGTATTTTAAAACTATTTTATTCTATAACTTTAAAAATCTGTTAATCAAATATTGCAATGAGCTGATACACTTTAGAAATTCATAACACTTCAACCACATTGATCTAAATTCTCAATTCCGAGTATATCATATTAGACATATAAAATTATCATATTCCACAAATTCATAATTTTTGAAGATCATTCAGTAGGACAAAAATTATTTTTCACTGTACTATACTATTTACACAGGAAATTTTCAGAATTTCAGGGTCATTTTGGTAAATTCACTATAAATTCAATTTCCAGAATTTTCAATCGATTCAGAGTCTCAGATGATCCTTAACATGTCTAATTTCATATACTCAAAGTTAAAAACCAGAATCGAATCACAACAATTTATAAAATACCTAGATCAAGAGGTTATCCAGCAGAAATTTCACAATTCATCATGATTTATCAAACTATCTTATAGATCATCATCAATTCTCATATGATCTTACGAAATACACAACAAATCCTCAATTATACATATTTTTAGAAATCAAAACTTAAAGGAATTAACTTAATTAATACCAATAAATTGAGAAATACGTATGATATAGCTCTTGAAATTCAAAATTCCAATTTCTTCTTCTTTTTCTTTTCTTCTCCTCTTTCTCTCTCCTCTATTTCTCTCTTCTCTCTCTTAAAATGGGTAGCTCGACCTAAAAATGGTAAATTAGGGTTCAAAAGTATATTTTTATACTAAGAGGCTAATTTTTGGTATTTACGAATTTGCCCCCAAAACTTTCAAAGTATAACAATTTGGTCCCTAAAATAAATCTAAAGTCATACAAATAAACCCAATACTAATCGTATATCCTTAACCTATAAAAATATTACTAATAACAATATATAATTCAAGTATCACCAACATACAAATAAAATACGTATATTTATACATATAAATACTTATTCTTACTAGTCGTGGATACTGATTACTACAAGTAAACTAACGCAAACTAAGGAATTAACAAAACAACAAAATGATAATCTTGCAAAATGATGAATTCTATAAAAATAGGATCCTAGAGTATTGATTTCATTCTATTCTTCCTATGTTCTTTCTATTTAGCAATTTTGTTCAATTCATTAATCAAGAGATTAAGATTAATCTCATTACCTTCTCTTGAGCATCAAATGAGATACTATGCATACATATTCAAGTTGATATCCCTATCTAACTTGTTTAACTATACATGCATTATGCAACCCTTAAATTGATTACCCAATGATTAATCTCATTACCTCTCCCGAGCATCAAATAAAATCCTAAACATAATGTCACACCCCAAGTATTCTTACACATATTTTTAAACATTTGGTGTGCACCACATGCAATCATTAAGCAAACCATGGTCATTACCTAAGTGCTATTAACCTCCTGACTCAATAACAACATAAGGCTATGTTTTCAAATTCGATAAATAGGTCAATCTATCGCAAGAATCAATCCATAAATCCATAACAACCAATTCATTTCTCAATCAATTGAATCATTAAGCATAAAGAACATAAATGAATTAAACGAAAATATACTAAATCATCCAAACATAATATAAATAAAACTACATCAAGTCTTAAAATTCAAGTTTAATCACACACAAATTCAACCATAACTAGAATTATTAAGAAATTCGTAGATACAAACATGTATAAACAATATTCATACATACACATTTAAACAAAAGAGAAAATATAAAGAAAAGAAAGATAAAACTAAAATTGGGGATGTCTCAAAGGTTTCAATCCTTCAAATGTCTTCAATGATGCTCAAGAAACCTTGGAGACATTTTTTTTTCTCTTTAAATTTGAGCTCAAGTCTTGGTCTCCTTTGTGTATTTCATGCCTTTTTTTTTATAGCCGTGAGAAGTGGCTAAACGGTTATATTTATAAACTTTAAATTAAGGTAAGATATGGCTAACAAAATAGGTAGTGGCACTTAGGCGCCACTTTTTGGTGCCTAGGCGCCAAGCATTCTGTCCAATTTGGCACTTGGGTGCCCAATCTTGGGTAATTTGGCGCCTGGGTGCCGAGCACTGTAGCATGTTACTGCAGCACCTTTACTATTCATCGGCACTATAGCATGTTTATTTTTTGTTTTTTTTCTTTGAATTTTCATTCCAAATAGCTCCATTAACTTAAAACCTACAAAATGAAATTAATGCACATAAAAGTCATATATTCTTATTTAAATTAAGCAATTATCAAGTTTAGAAAAGAGATATTATTATGTATAAAATGCGCTTATTAAACTCTCCCAAACTTAAATACTTGCTTGTCCACGAGTAAGGACGCATACTCATGATAAAAAATAATGACAATAAACTATAAAAGATATAAAACATTGGGTTGGCAAATGATTAGTAATTTATCTCAAAAATTTCTTATATCTACTATCCTCAAGGAAAGTCTAACCATCATAACCATTTGACATGCTAATCCAACACTTATTCTAACCTATAAGTGACCTATTTGGTGTTTATGTGAATAGCTAAAATCATCAATCATATGCACTCGGATTAGTTTATGCACATAAGACAATGAAATAGTTTCTATGAGTTTTTTTTTTTAATTAACACTCCATATGTTTGCTTTTCACATCACTCTCAACTAATATAGGCACACACATAATAAAGGATCAAATAGGACTTTAGTTAGCTTGTAATGTATGGCTAGGTTGAGGGTAGAATAAAATAAATCAATTTCGACTCAACTCACACCATAGACACACATTCCTTTAGATATTACACAAACCGAATTAATTACTTTTAACCCGATTTCCCTTGAACTTATTTCTTTGATTCCTTTGCTATTTTGTTGTTCTTCCTTTTCTTTTTTTTAAGTTAGGGGTATAGTAAACTCAATTTATACTTTTTTCAATTATTTTTAGTGAATTTTTTTGAATTTTTTTTTTATATATATACAAGTCACTATATCTCTAAACTTAAGCTTTTTATAATAGAACAACTAAAATTCATAATTAAACTTATAACCCTTTTTTAATCCACCCTTTTATTTTTAAAAATTCACACAACTCTCTAAAATGAGTGTTATGCCTATGGCGTAATGGGTACTATAAAAGATAATAAAAACAAAAGTTTAGGTAGTGATATGGTTAGTAAGGAAAAGCGATAATTAGGCTCAACGAGAGTGACTAAGGATAAAACTATACAAAGGTTGCCTTAAAGGCTTAATCGGTCTGAAGATAGCCTAAAATCACATCCTCAATTATATACCTTAGAATTTCACCTTAAGTGGTGCTCAAACAAGTTCTAGCATGTTTTAAGACCCTAATTATTCTTGTTGTGCATAAAAGGCTTCTAAGTAAGCATAAACTAAATGATTCTAACTACGTGCTCAAAATATCAAGTGGTTACAAAGTAAAGCCTCCTAGATTATCAAACAAATAATCATATCATTTATTGTTTTCAAAAGAATGTAGCATTTAAAATCATATTTCTATTTCATATCATTGACTACGAATTATTCAACCGACCCACAACTAAAGATAAAAATAAATAAAAAAATTGCATGTAAAACAAACAACTAAAAAACAACAATTGTAATAAGTAAGCATGATCAACATAGAAAAAAATTTTCTCCCCCAAACTTAAAGTTTACATTGTCCACAATGACAAAAATAAAAGTGAGAAAAAGAAATTCCCCTTGTAAACAATGGTTTGATGCTTGAATCACAAGGAGGAAGTTGTTGCTTGAGTTGGTGCTAGAAGTCATTGAGTGATTGTTTCCAAGATATGAAGTTTGAGGCTCCTTGTTGCTTGAAGGTGTTTGAGGTAAAATTTGGTGATAATTTGGAGTGCAGAGGATGTAAGGATGATTAGGGGAAGTGAGGGGGTGTTTAAGGTAGCTTGTAGGTAGTTTGAAGGTGATTTTAGAGGAGGGGAAGTGGTTTAAGTAACGTTGCATCCTCAAGCATGTAGCGTTGCAATGCCATAACCTAGGTTAAAAAATGCTAAATTTCCAGGTGTTGAGGCCGCATCCTCAACTTTCTGAGGCTGCGGCTTCAAGTTGTTACTACATTTATGGTTGTCCTCGCTTATGAGCTCTTTTTTGCTACATCTTGTTGGCTTTGTTTCCCATTCTTTTTTCATACTTTTATAAGGTTCCAAATTATTGTTTTAACATATGATAAGAAAGAAAAACAAACGTTAAAAAATTGAAATTAAAAATTAAAATGCATTTGAATTACCTCCCAAAAAGCGCTTGATTTATTGTCTTTAGCTAGACTTCTTCTGAGGTTATGGTGAATAGAATTACATGTTTGAGGCATCTTGCCTAAGGAACAATCCTCTCATATTGTGTTTCAATGTTCACCTAATGGTCTTGCCAAGAACTAAATTTTTGTTTGAAAGTGTGAACCTTGTTGATCTTCAACATAATGATCTCTTTTTATGCATCTTCAAAACAATCACACCAACCTAAATATAACAAAATTTAAAAAAACATAAATGCCTAAATTAAGATCAAGTTACTTAACCATAATATTAGCACAATTCAAAATCTACAATCGCTAACAACGACGTCAAAAACCTATTCGTAAAATTATGCACACGTAAATTGTAACTGCAAGTGCACGGGTCGTAAGCAAGTAATAAAGTGATGAGTGAGTATCGTTCCCACAAGGATTGTGTCCTAAATTAAAGCTAAGTACTATTGTGTTGATAACCTCAATTTTATATAAGAAAGTTGATTTAAATGCATTGACTAAGGACAATTAAACTAACTCAAACTAAAGGATTAACAAAGCAACAAAATGATAATCTTGCAAAATGATGAATTCTATAAAAATGGGATCCTAGAGTATCGATTTATTCTATTCTTCCTATGTTCTTCCTATTTAGCAATTTTGTTTAATTCATTAATCAAGGGATTAAGACTAATCTCATTATCTCTCCTGAGCATACATATTCAAGTTGATATCTCTATCTAACTTATTTACCTATACATGCATTACGCAACCCTTAAATTGATTACCTAAGGATTAATCTCATTACCTCTCCCGAGCATTAAATAAGATCATAGGCATAATATCAAACGCCAAGTATTCTTACACATTTTCTCAAATACTTAGTGTGCACCACATACAATCATTGAGCAAACCATAGTGATTACCTAAATGTTATTAGCCTTCCGACTCAATAACAACCTAAGCCTGTGTTTTCCTAATCTAATAAATAGGTCAACCTCTCCCAAGCATTAATCTATAAATTTAGAACAACCAATTCATTTTCTAATCAATTAGAAGATTAGCATAGAGAAAATTAAATGAATTAAATGAAAATATACTAAATTATCCAAACAGAATATAAACAAAACTACATAAAGCCTTAAAATTCAAGTTTAATCACACACAAATCAAACCATAACTAGAATTATCAAGAAATTCATAAATACAAACATGTATAAACAATATTCATAAATAAAAATTTAAACAAAAGAGAAAATATAAAGATAAGAAAGATAAAACTAAAATTGGGGATGTCTCCAAGGTTTCAATCCTTCAAATGTCTTCAATGATGCTCAATAAACCTTGGAGACATTCTTTCTTCTCTTCAAATTTGAACTCAAGCTTTGGTCTCCTTTGTGTATTTCATGCCTCCTTTTTTATAACTGTGTAAAGTAGTTAAAGGGTAGTATTTTTATAGGTTTCAAATTAGGACAAGATATGGCTAACAAAACAGATGGTAGCGCCAGGGCGCTCGAGCACCAAGCAAGGCACCACTTTTCGGTACGTAGGTGCTAAATCCTGGGTTATTTGGCTCTTAGGTACTGAACACTATAGCACCTACACTGTTCATCGGCCCTGTAGCACATTTGGTTTTTTTGCTTGTTTTCTTTGAATTTTTCATTCCAAATAGCTCCAACAACTTGAATCTTATAAAATAAAATTAATACACATAAAAGTCATATATTCTTATTTAAATTAAGCAAATATCAAGTTTAGAATAGATATATTATGATGTATAAAATGCGTTTATCACATGCCACCTAGGTATATGTCTATCTTAAATGAAACTCATAGTTGTTATCCTATAACCATGCATCAAACTTTTTTATGTTAAACACATGAATCCATTTGTCAAATTCATCATAGTTCCTCAATCATTCATAATATTAGCCAGATATAATAAAACCATTAAGATTAAAATAGAATGAATCAATTACAATAATTAAGTTCATAACTAAGAATCAATAAAATTCAACTACATATTAGGTTCATAAGTCTAACCCTAGATAAACATTGTTTAGCTCATCACAAAATCAAAAATATCAAGTCAATCCATGAAGAATAACAAAAACAAGAACATAATAATAAGAAAACAGAAGAAAAACTAATCAAAAAGACATATTAGGTTGCTTTTCTCTCAATCTTGAATTGAATCTTGATTTCTTGGTTTTGATCTTTGATTTTGTATTGTGAATTCTTCTCTAAGTTTTTGCCTCTCTAAAGTCTATGTTTTGGCTTTTAAAAGAGTGCTTTTATAAGTATTAAAAACCCTAGGGTCATCATTGAGGAGTCCAAATTGAGTTAAGAAACCAAAAATTAAAAAAAAATGAACTTTTCTGCATGAGGGTTGTGGCTCTAGCTTCTGGGCACTACGGCCCTGAAATTTTGTCTATACAGCCACAACCCCAGGTTCTGGGCGACATGGCCTCAAGCCTGATCAGGTGCTCTCATATTTTGAGCACAACGTATTCGTTTTATATTCGATTCGTCTCTCGTTTGTTTCTATACATCACATGTTTCATCGTGCATCTATTTTTTATTGCAAACACAAATAAATAGCCAAATATTCATGATTTAGAGCAAAATACGAAAGTTATGGACTAAATATACTAATGCATGTATACCTCTATCAAATACTCTCAAACTTAAGACTTTGCTCATTTTTTAGCAAAATAAAGACAAACAATCACAACTTATTCTTGACTCTACATAAAAACTACAAACTACAAACAAGTTTTGATTGATTAGATTATTATCCTCATTGTTTAGCTGCGAAAATAGCACAAGACTTTTTAGAAATTGATAAACAACTATCATACTATTTATCAAGTACTTCATTCTTATAAATGATCACCTGTGCATGTGTGTAATAAGCAAGTAGTTAGTCAAATAAAACATAGATTTACTCAATACTTAAGAAAGTACATAAAGATGATGTCTCAACTTTTTTTTAATTTATAACACTACCATAAACTTCCTATTCATATTACGTTTTACTAATGTAGAAATACATATGTTTAGGGATCTATTTAAGACATTTATTAGCATGTAACATAAGGCTAAAGTCAATGTAAGATATAAGGATATATATATATATATATATAAAGTGCAAATCACACCATGAACACTTTACTTTACTTTACTTAGAAACCTCTTGATCCTTTCTCCTTGATTTATCTCTTCCCAAACTTATGATATTCTCGTCTTTCTTTTAATCACTTTTACAACGAATTCCTTCTTTTTCTCAAGTTAGGGCTATTTATGCATTTAAAAACTTTTTTCTCTCTTTTTTTATATGTAACCCCAAACTTAGACTGGTATACATCCTTAAGATTTATTGCTTCTCATTGCATTACCTTTTTCACATATGCAACTTTTTTTTCTTTTAAGAAATTTTTAAGTAAAATTAAAGTTTATGGTGCTACCAGTAGATTTTAGGATAAATAAGTAAAAAAATCTTGCAACTTGTAATGTGGTTAAACAGAAAAAAAAACAAAAAAGGTAATTAGGATCAAGCAAGGTGACTATGGATAATTATATATATATATATAAGGTAGTCTAGAAAATGCTCAATCAGTCCAAAGATAGCCTAATGTCATTCTCTTATTCATATGTTTTTTAGAATTTTATCTCAAGTAGTAATCAAACAAGTTATAAAGTGTTGGTCCTCGAGATTGTGTTGTACTACTTAAGTATAAAGTATTTCTAAGAAGAAACAAAAATCAACTAATACATACTTATTACCAATGTGCTAAAAAATAAGTGATCAAAAATAAGATTAATTTTAGTCCAAGATTCATGATATAAGAATTATCTCAAGCGTCTATTGTTTCCTAGAGACTTATGAAAATAAATTCAGTCAATATTCTAATTCTTATCATAGACTAATGATCATTATCTCAACCAAAACTTAATAACTAAAAAAAATTTACCCACAAGACAACCAATAAATAAAAGCAGCAAAATAAATATAAGAAAGTATGTTTCCCTACTACCTAAACATAAATTAGATATTTTCCTCAATATATAAAAATAAACTTAAGAGTAAGAAAACTCCCTGGTAAATAAAGTTGAAGCATCGCAGCATTGTGTTCTATTGTTAGACTGCAGTGTTCCTTTGTTCCTAACGCTTGCAATTGCTTGTGCTACTTCCTTGAATGTTTGACTTGCTAATTTATTTATACAAAGAAAAGAAACTAACATAACTAATATTGAAAATAAGCTCATAAAAATAACAATTACTTGGGTTGCCTATCAATAAGCACTTGATTTAGCATTGTCGGCTTGATAGAGTTTTCTTCCATTCTTATGGAGGATCAAAGTCAATAGTGGAAGCATCTTAGTATGCAAGCTTGCTAGGCTTCCTTTCTTTTGGCTTCTACATCTTATTGATTAAACCAAGGGCAGCAACTTGTTTTTCTTTCTTGTGCTTTTAAAAAAAACTTGAATCTTAGACTGGTGAAATAAGTCTCTTGTGCCTTTCTCTTTGATCCTCTCTTTTTTATGCTTCTCTTTCTTCTTCTTTCTTTTTTTTTTATGCCTTAACACCTTCTTTTTTCTATAAAGATTCATTATCTCCATGTCTTTGAGCTCTTGGACATTTTGTGGCACCATATTAATGCTGCAATAGTCAATGTGCATAGGTTGATTCTATTCTTTGTTACTGGTATTTTCTATTGTATTGTTACTTTTTTACACCTTAGAATGTTGCTGCACTTTAATACTAGTTTTTGCACTTGTTTAACATCTCTGTAGCCTTTGGGAAAAAGAATTAGGCAGTCTATATGGCTACACTTCATTTTTCTGCACTTCATTCTCCTTTATACTTGATGGTAGTGGTATGGATGTGTTCTCTTGTAAATTCTTACCACTCTTCAATGTGATAGCTTGGGATTTCTCTACACTGCCTTTTGAATGTGTCTCAGTATCACTTGCTAGAGTTCCTTGAGGTCTCCCATTATTTGTAGCAGCAGGTTATCCCATTTGGCATTGTTAGACTTTATATATTATATCAACATATCTTCCAAAGCCGACTTCCTCTCTTGTGATGGCTGGAATCCTGAGGGATTCATTGATCTCGATAACTCCTCTTATTTGTATGCTAAGAAAAGTAAGGATGATCTCTCCACCCTAGATTGTAAAAATTTAATTGTGGATTAGATTGTTGATGATTGAAATTGCTTACATAATTCACTGCTTCTATACACTGCCCATTCATGTGGTTATCACCATAAAAGTCATATGTCACTTGTTGGGTTTTGACAGAGTTCAATGCATTAAACTTATTGGATAAGGTATTAATTTGTGCTGTCAATGTGCTAAATGCATCAGTCTCACATATACTAGCGACTCTCCTGGGTGTAACTCTCTCTATTGGCTATTGGTAACTGTTTGACGCATCTCTTCTAATAGATCATAAGCGTCATCTGTTGACTTATACATGAAGTTCTTCCAACATTTGCATCTATAATGATCCTCAAATGGCCTACTCATCTATTATAGAACGTTTGGACTAATAGCCATTTAGGGACTCCATGATGAGGACACTTCTTTAACATATCCTGTAGCGTTCCCATGCCTCATACAATGACTCTCTATTAAGACTAAATGATGTGATGTCATTCCTCATCTTTGTTGTCTTCATTAGTGGGAATAACTTGGCTAAGAACTTCTATGCTAATTCTTTTTATATTGATATAGATCCTGACGGCAATGATATCAACGAACTTTTAGCTCTGTCCCTTAAGGAGAAATGGTGTAGTCTCAATCTGATAGCATCATCGGAGACTCCACTGTACTTGAAGGTATCATAATTTTTTTTTAAAAAATTATGATATGTATATTCGGATCATCATTAGGAGCTCCGCTGAACTATACAAACTCTTTCAACATCTGAATAATATTCTGCTTGATCTTAAAGTTATTGGCAATGACGGTCGGTCACCAAATACTAGATTGCAAACCATCGGTAGTTGGGACATCATACTTTTCTCAATGCTCTATGTGGTATCATGGGCTCAAATACTAGATTATTGGTGTGATCGTTGTTTCTCTCTATATTTAAGGTTGTTCATGTCAAAGTCTATGCAATGGTCTTTCAATCTCTGGATCAAAAGAAGTTAAATCAGCACTCTTTGCCCTTCTCATAAACTGTCAAAGCAAAGAAAATTAAAAAGAAATCAAAGTAAAAAGAAGAAGATAAAAACAAAAACAAAAATCTGAATTAAGAGTAAAGAATATTAGTATTGATCTAAGAATAGAAAGAAATAGTCATCGGCAACAGTGCCACAAACTTAATTGATGCTATAGTAGCTAAGCCAAATGCACGTTATCATATCAAGTAATACAGGATTTTAAGTCCAAGTATCAATCCCACAAGGACTATGCAATCTACTTCATTCAATCAAGTACTAAAATTATAACTACTTAACTTTTATTCAAAAAACTAAAACCTGAAATTTATTTAACTAACCTAATTCTATCAATTAAATCAACCTAAACAGTAATAAACAAGAAATAAATTCACCAAAAGATAATAATCTATAGTATAAACGCATCCCCTAATATTTCATTAGATTTATTAACCACTTAATTAATCCCTTAATACTAATTATTAAATTAGATATTAATCTCATCACAAGCCTCTGTCGATGGTCGAGTGACTATATTATGCATTTTAACAATCACCTATATATCTGTGATAATCAAATTAGAATGTAATTCATTAAGATCATGTCTAAATAATACTATACATGCCACTTAGGTATATGTCTATCCCAGATAGAACTCATAGTTATTACCCTATGATCATGCATCAAACTATCCTAGACTAAACACATGAATCCCTTTGTCAAGTTCATCATAGTTCCTTAATCATTCATAATATTAGTCAAATATAATGAAAGCATTAAGATCAAGATAGAATAAATCAATTATAATAATTAAGTTCATAAACTAATAATCAATGAAATCCAATTACATACTAAGTTCATAAGTCTAACCTTAGATAAATAATGTTTAGCTCATCACAAAACCAAAAGTATCAAACCAATCTATCAAGAACAGTAAGAATAAGAATATAATAGTAAGAAAATAGAAGAAAACTAAGAAGACGTCTTGGATTGCTTATCTCTCAATCTTGACTTGAAGCTTGATCTTGAATCTTGATGTCTTGTCTTTGATCTTTGATTTTGTGTTGTGAATTCTTTCTCTAAGTTTTTGCCTCTCTAAAATCTATGTTTTGGCTCTTAAAAGAGTGCTTTTATAGGTATTAAAAACCCTAGAGTCGTCATTGAGGATTTCCAATCGTGTTAGGAGACTAAAAATAAAGAACACTGAACTTTTTCGCATAAAGACTGCAACCCTAACTTCTAAGCGCTGCGACTCTGAGATTCTATCCCTACGGTCGCGGCCTCAAGTTCTAGGCGCCGCGGCTTCAAGTCTAACCAGGAGCTCTTATATTTTGAGCACAATTTTTTTTTTACGTCCGATTTACCTCCCTTTTATTCCTATACATCACATTTTTCCATCGTGCATCTATTTATGATCAAAAACACAAATAAATAGTCAAATATTCATAATTTAGAGTAAAATACAAAAGTTTGGGACTAAATATACTAGTGCATGTACACCTCTATCACCAGCATAGACAGTCACACATGGTGAGATATGGTACTTCCTCATATTTATTAATAATTGTTCTAAGAAACTGTTGGTATATATGTTGAAGAGTAAAGAGTAAGTGTATGAGTTATTCAAAACATGGAAGGTCCTTGTTGAGAATCACACTAGTAAGACATTAATGGTCTAAGGATAAATAATGGTCTCAAGTATTGCAACAAAGAGTTTTATAGCTTTTATGACAAGCATGGGATTGTAAGGCATAAAACTATAAAATCAACACCGTAGCAGAATGGTCTGGTATATTGGATGAATAAGAAGTTACTTGAGAAAGGTAAATGCATGTTGACTAATACAAATGTGTTTAAGGCATTTTAGGGAGAGGCTATAATGACAACAGCCTACTTAATAAATAGAAGTCTTTCTTCAGCAATAGACTTCAAGACACTATAAGAGATACAGTCAAAAAGCCCTCCTAAGTATGATCACCTTTGGATATTTGGTTGCCAAATTTCGTACATTTGAAGCAAAACAAGTTAGAATTTAGAGCCTTAAAATGGATATTCATAAGATATCTAAAAGGTGTGAAAAAGATATAAGGTATGGTGTAATGAGTTGAAGCCACCTAGAAGTATCATCAGTAGAGATGTGACATTGATTCAATGACTATGTTGAAAGTTCCTTCAGAAGAAGTAAAGAAAGAGTTTGTGCTTAAAGGAGTTTCAACACTAAAAATAGTTAAAGTTGAAGTTGAGTTTAAGAGTATACTCGAGATGCCTCTAGATCAACACTTCAGAAGTCAACCCTTAAAGTCAAACAAAAGACACCGAACAGTTTCTTAAAATTCACCTAAAAGCATACTAGGACTCTTAAGATGAAACTTGAAAAGTACCAACTAGTCAGAGATAGGCTAAAGAGAATGATAAAGCAACCAATAAGGTATGCCTAAGTTGGCTTAATTGCTCATGCCTTTAATTCTGCTTTCACTCTTGAGTTTGATGAGCCTAAGACATATAGAAATGCTATAAAGAATAAGAATAGTGAAAAATGGCAGCAGTACATAAAGGAAGAGATTAGTTCTCTCCTCAATAATAATACCTGGTTTTGGTGGAGAGACCTCAAAATAAGAAATTAATTGGGTGCAAGTGGGTGTATAAGGTTAAGGAGGAAATATCAGGAGTAGAGCTTACGAGCTTTAAATCTAGACTTGTGGCACAAGATTTCACTCAGCGTAAAGGGATAGACTTTTATGAATATTCTCAACAATAGTCAAGTACACATATATTAGGATTTATTAGCCCTCTATGTATGACCCTTAATTTATATATAGAGTAAATTGATATAAAGATAACTTTTCTGCATAGAGAGCTAGAGGAAACAATATATGTCACAACCACAAGGGTTTGAAGAACCTAGCATAGAAAATCATGCTTGTTTGTTGAAAAAGTTATTATATGAATTAAAGTAATCTCCTAAATAGTGGTATAGAAGATTTGATAACTTCTGGACTCAATACGAGCAAGTATAATAGGTGTGTATACTTTAAGAACCTAAGTAGTAGGTTGAGTATGTATTTATTTCTATATATGGATGATATGCTAATTACACGTAAGGATATGAATGAAATGCAGAAATTAAAAAAGTAGCTGAATAGCGAGCTTGAGATGAAGGATTTGGAAGTAGCAAAGAGAATCTTGGATATGAATATTGTAAGAGAAATAATAGATGTTATCTTTTTATCACAACAGAGATGTATACCTAATTTATTTGATAGATTTGGTATGTCTAATCGAAGGCTGTCTCCACTCATTTGGCTATGCATTTCAAACTTTCAGTAATACAATCATCAGAATCCGAGGAGGATAAACTGCGAATGAGTAAAGTACCATTTGTGAGTGCTGTTAGGAGCATCATGTATATTATGTCTTGCATGAGACCAGACATAGCATAAGATGTAGGTGTTGTAAATTGATACATGATAAATTCGGGCAAAGTCACTTTGCAATAAAATAAATTTTAAAATATCTCAAGGGAATGTCAGAGCAAGGTTTTCTATTCATAAGAATAAGGGTAAAATGATAAGTGGATACGTCAACTCAAATTATGCGGGTGACCTTAATAAGAGAAAGTTATTAACTAGGTACGTATTTATAGTGTTCAGGTGTAATATATGTTGAAGGTTGATTTTACAACACATGGTGGCATTATCAACTACGACAGCAGAATATATAGTTATAGGTGAGGATACAAATGAGACCATGTAGTTAAAAGGAATTTGTATAGAGATGATGACTATTGAAAACATTAACACCGAAGTGTATTGTGATAGCCAGAATCATATATATCTAAGCAAGCATCAAGTATTTTATGAAAAATTGAAATACATTGATGTGTAATTTTATTTTATTAAAGAGATAATTCAAAGTGGTGAGATTAGTCTAACAAAAATTCAATCATATAAAAATTTTGCTAGCATATTGACTAAATCACTGCCTCTGGTTAAATTTGTTCTATGCAAAGATTTAACTGAAGTCACTACTATGTGAAGGTAACGATGATATAAAGATGAAATATCTTAGAAGCTTTTATGGATGATTTTGAATCAATGAAGAGATTTATAAAAATGTTATTAAAAATTATTTTGGAAATGAGTTGGAATCGAGCCAATATGAAAGGGACGTAAAGTGAAAGTGTGAAGATACTTGAATCGAGTGAACACTACAGCATTAAAAGAAAGAATGCCATTGCGCAAATTCTAGTAAATGGCATATGATAGCTATTGAGAGAACGCCCCAACATTCTAAGTGAATGCCTCAGCATTCTGGCCAACACCCCAATGTGAAGAAGCAATATGCCAATGTTACTATAACTTGGCACAACATCCTAGCATTTAGAAATTAATGCCCTAGCGTTAATGTGATTTATTTCAAAAATAAGAAGACTCTTAAGTTAATTAAGACACCTTTTTTTTTTTCAACTTGTATTAAAGTTAACTTAAGATATGTAGACTATATAAGAGTCTTATTTTTTGGCTTGAGAAAGTATCACAATATGATCACTAACACAACACATAATTGAGAGTGCAATTATTATTATCCCCTCTAGAGAGAAAGTATTCTTTATGAGTTCTTTATAAGATTTCTTTGTGAATTCTTGTTGATTCAATAAAAAAAAGTGAGATCTTGATCTGCCGAATATAAGCAATTACTCAACCACATAAATTGTTGTGTATTCTTTTTTTTGATTCAGTTGTTTATTCTCTTTTATTTTATTTGCTACATTGTCATGCTTGTGTGTGTAAGTGCTTTCACCAATACAATTTTTTTAATTTAACCAAATCGATCATTCCACCAAATCCAATTATATTGGACAAGTTTAGACCCAATTGATAAAAGATCAAATTCTAAATGCTTTAAAGGTAATAATGTGTCGATATATATATTTTAGGATGCATCTGATATTATTTTTAACACATTATACCCTTTGAGATGCTAATCGGGTAACTTATACATTAGTAAAGTTTGTTATTTTTGTCCGTAAATTTAGTTTGAATGGGTTCAATTTCATCTCAGTTTGAACATCTTGTTTTGGAAGATGTTAATCCCCTTTCTTTTGCTTGAATAATAATATTCTAGTTTTAAAAACACCATGTTTATGAAACAATAATATAAAGATAACCGTATCTCTAAAAATAATAATCATAATTGCAAAAGTGATAAAGAATTGGCATACACCTCCTCTGTTGTGAAAGGATTCGATTTTGATTACTTCAAGATTTCGACCCAAATTCAATTTTTCAAAAAAATCACTGTAGCTCACCAAAAGATCGCATCTAAAATGTTAACCAACAAAAGCATGTCTTCAATCATGCAAACTCTCCATAAGGTAGACTACTCAAACAGACAAGAAAGTACTTATTTATCATTGATCGAGAATTCATATTGTCGAACCCAAAGTTATAAAGATAAGGTTTAATATCAACAAAATTCTATTGTCTCAATTTTAAAATGCTCTACATAACTTAATCCCAACATAAATCTATAACCTAAACTTATAGAAAGAGGGTAATTTTTAGACTACTTATTACCTCAAAAGGTCACTTCAACTTTTTCTTCAATATCAGCTCTCTTCAAGTAGAATTACCACCCCAGAAGTCGCGTGTAACAAAACTCTATTACAACCTTAAGATTCCATTAAAATCCTTAAGATATTATTTAATAGTGTATTTGAGTAAGATGTAAATTTACATTGAATCGGTTTATTATAATTTTAAAAAGTGATTATCTTAACCTAATCATGATTCAATCATTATTTTCAAAAACAAATAAATTCCGACTCTTGAAATCAACATCCAAAATCCAAGATCAGCATATTCTTAACATAAATAATGTTAAAAAGAAAAAACCAATAATCACGATTATGATTGTATAATTTCCAATTGAATAGACGTGCAACACGAGCAAATTATAGACTGAAAATAGTTTAATTATAGAAATTTATCTATTCTCATTTAGGCCGCCCGTGTTGCTTTTTTTCTACAGCAAAAGAATTGTACTCAAAATTCCAAAAATTTATGTGGAGGAAATGGATCTAGATGTCTATTTCTAACAAGTAACATCATATTAAATAAACTTTGTTAGTATTGCCATCAAAATCTTATTTCAATATGGTCAGAATAATTTTTTGATTATAAATATCGGGAATATTAACACTGAAGTTTACATAAATTACATTTTGACCACGATTTTAGTGTTAATTATACTATTACTCTCTTTTACTTAATTTAAAAAATAAAAATACCTTTATTTTTAATAATACTTTAGTCACGTAATAAAAAAAATATATATATATATATAACAATGATAGTATTTTTATTAGTTAAATTAAATAGAAAAGATGATAATATAATTAAAATTAAAACTATTATCAAAATCTAATTTATGTAAACCTCGGGGGTGACAGTGTTAATTTTCCATAAATATAGTGTTGAAAAAAAAAACAGACATACAAAACTCATGACCTAATCCAAAAAAATGACATGTAAATGCCAGTTCAACAGCATATTATTGGATTGTTGAAAATACAAACTTGCAAGTGTCCTGCAACAACCAAACCATGCATTACATGTTCAGGCTTAATAGGATTGGTAAGCACAAACAGAAGCACAAGTGAAACCAAAACTGGAAAAGCAATGAAATTGTTATTCAATGCAACAATCAAACATGGTACCACTTTAGCAACTGCTTGAAGGCTGTGAAATCAAACCTCTTATTCATGAGTAGAATGAATAGAATTTGTAAATGCTGGGTTTCAATTGAAAATGAGTCTCTAGCTGAAGCTATGATATATCTTCTCTGATTTTATCTACATAAGAAAAGGTGACAAGGACAATTCAAAGATCTGTCTTTTCAGTTTTTCTTACACTATTCATACCATTGAATCACATTGCCTATAAGGACAAATCAAAGATCTATCTTTTCAGTTTTTCCTACACTATTCATACTATTGAATCACATTGCTTATTATTATTTGAATATAAAAAGGTCTTCCTCTGCTTTAAGGAGAAGTTTGGTTCAAAGAATGTAAACTTATTCAATTTTTATTTGATGTGCGATGTGACATAATAAGATTAAACCAATTTAAAACAAATTATAAGCGGCCACATACATGAATGCATTCTTTGGAGGAAAATATGAGAAAAATTATCATTGCTATTGATTCTCTACATGCAATTGGACTGATAAAGAATATAGAGATCTCAGTGGCTATAGGCTACTAATAAATCAACACATGTGAAAGACTAAGCCAGTTGAGACAAAGCAAATCGACATATTTCTATCTGAAAGCTCAAAGGCATCAACTGTACTACTGACATCATTCAATACAGTGAGACTATAATCTTCAGAAAGACCTAACAAATGTTTTTGCAACAAATATGTAAACTAAGCAAGAAAACCTCCAGAGCCACAAGCCAACTTTCTTCCCAAGTATGAGTTTTGCTTCAGTTTGAGAACTTGAAGATGTGGAAGCTTTTCCAATACTGGGATGGGATCATCCTTTTGCTCTGTATTTGACAAGCTCATATTGGGAAAGTTTAATAGGGAACTGGTTTTCACCCAGGATGATTGATGAGAGCTGTGACATCTTACTTCCATTAACAATCTTCAAGGAACAAGACACAGTAGTCTGCAAATGTTGCTGGACAATGTAGATTGATAAGAACTGAAATTTCCATATATTCGAAGATTTTGAAGATTAGGTAGTCTTTCCATTATGTCCTCAGTACAACTACTAGGGTGAAAGGCTGAAATGAAATTGAGATTTTTAAAAGAGCTGCAATATTTTCCTGGATGTACAGTTAGATTAATGTAACCAAAATTTAGATGTCGAAGCTTGTGCATCTTCCAAATATAATCTGGTGTGTGACATATGTAGCTAGAGGGCATTCCTAGAGTATAAAGGTTCAGAAGTTTTCATGTTGATGAAGGAATGCTTGTGAAGGGAAGGGATATTCAACTTCAAGTGCCTCAAAAGATAGAAATTTTTATATTCCACTGGGGCATTGTGCGAGTACTAGATTTGCCAAGTGTAATACCCAGAGGAGCTTGACGTTTTCAGAAATATAATTGAAAATTTTGAGGCAAGGAGATAACTATTTGAAGGGAGGCAGAGCAAAGAATGAAGGTAAGGAATAGAATGCTTTAATAATCTCAAAAATTTATAGGAAGTCTTTTATATGTTAAACATGATGGATCATCTGGATGTTCATAGATATATTCAATAAAATTCATTCTGAAAGCCATTATCTTTTATAAGTAGTGTGTAATAGTGGGAAGGCAGTGAGTTTTGATTCCTCCCTCACTTGAAGGAAGCCCTTATCCACAGTCATTGCTTTTGTTGTGTCTTGAATAAAACCTTCTGTTATCCACAACTGATACATATATGGCTGATGGATATCTCAGCGCCTGACGGAAAAAATGTAAACTAAAGAAAGTAGGCTTTAAAATAGAATGGCCAATTTTGAGTAAGAATCGAATAGATACCTAGCATATGACAAAACATCTTGATTGCGTTCCTCAAATGGGTTGCCTTTAAAGTCTAAGATGATGAAATTTTTAAGCTCACTCTCAATGATCTTCCCCCGTCTTTAGAGCAGTACTCATAAGTGTTCATGTTGCAAGGATAAAAATCTGACAGTACTCTACTTCAATTCTAATCATCAGGCGGGGCATCTCTTGTTCCTTAGACTATCATGAAGCCTTATTTTCTGCATTTCATAATCTTGCCCTGCTATTTTCACCATACATGGAAGAAGGCAGCACACACTTCATTATGCCGTACAGAATCCTGCCGTGATTGAAGTTTCGAGACACCGTAACCCAAGCATAACAATCAAAGTAATTCTTCACATAATTGCTGTTATAAGCCTCTGCAGCACTAAAAGAGTTCTTGAGCTGTTTGGTTGTAAAGAAAAACAAGCAAAAATAGAGAAAAAAAAAAAGATAAATTGCTAATGCTTTCTTGATTCTGAAAACTGTATCAATGCAACACTTTTATTTATACTTGCAGCATTACAATGAAATGTACACATGGCCTTTGATCCGTAAATTAGGGAAATTTAACAGAAAATGAAACAGTAAAGAAATAGGCGGGAAAATCTGTTGTAACAGAAATGTGAAACCCTTCGGCACACTTTCTCTTTAAGCTCAATGCTTTCTGCCTTCGCATTTCTCTGTAACATCATGACACGTCAGCATATAGTAGTATATTATAATCTAACATCCCTCTGCAAACTCAATGGTGTGAAACAGCCTTGAGTTTGGACAGAAGAATAGCAAATCTAAAAAATGAGAGAGGGTTAGTCAGAATGTCAGCTACTTGATCAACACTTAGGACATAACAAACCTCCACTTGATTAGTTGCAATTTTTTCTCGAAATTTTTTCTCGAATGAAATGCACGTCTAACTCAATATGTTTCATTCTTGAATGAAAAATTGGGTTGAGTGCAAGAGCTTGTGCACTCTGATTGCATACCACAAAATAGGTGTATCAGTTAGCTTATCATGAAGTTCTTTAAGCAGTGAAGTTAACCACAGCAATTCTGCACAACTTGAGGCCAAGGTTGGATATTCAGCCTTGATGCTAGATCAAGATACTACATTTTGCTTCTTACTTGACTAAGAGACTAAGTTATTTCCAAGAAATATACAAAATCCACCAACTGATCTCCTGTCATTGGAGTCATTACCCCAATCTACATCAGTATACCTAGTAGGCTTTTGCTTCCTAAATCAGTAAACTCAACCCCAAAATCTAAGGTGCCTTGAAGATCCTTTAAAACTTTCTTGCAGGCCTTTCAATGATGAACCAATGGGCTTGATAAAAACTAATTCAACTAGTGCACAAAAAATAAAATTTCTGGTCTAGTTTATATAGCATACTGAAGAGCATCTACAATGCTTCTGTAAAGGAAAGGATTATCAAAGAGATCGCCATTGGACTTAAGGAGCTTTTGACCTAGATTGATGGGAACATCACAGCTATTACAATTTGACACGTTTGCTCTCTTTAGAAAATCTTAAATATACTTTGATTGATTCGAATGCAACCCTAATTTTGTAGAAGTGACTTTAATGCCTAGAAAATAATTAAAGTACCTAAGTCTTTGAAAGCAAATGCAGTATCAAAACATTTGATGAATTCTTCTAATAAGACTGAATAACAAACAGTGACTAAAATGTCATCAACATAGACCAACACTAGAATGAGTTTTCCATCAAGCTTCTTGATAAACAAAGATGTATTTGATTTGCAATTCTTGAATCCCCACTATAATAATGCTATTTTGAGCTTATCAAATCAAGCTCTTGGAGCTTGTTTCAAGCCATATAAGGCTTTGTGAAGCTTACATACATATGTTGGCTTGTTTGAATCAACAAAATCCTCTGGTTGTCTCATATACATTGTCTTAATTAAAGAGCTATTAAGAAATGCATTGTTTACATTGATTTGTCGAATCTTCCAATAATACATCACTGCAAGGCTCAAAACTACCCTTTTTGTGGAAGCTTTTATCATTGGATTGAAAGTTTTCATGTAATCTATGTCTGTTGTTTGAGAGAAACCCTTAGTAACTAGCCTAGCTTTATGCTTTGATATTAAACCATTTGGGTTATATTTAGTTCTGAAAATCTACATATTGTCAACTATTTTAATTGCTTCTGATACTGGTACTAAAGATTAAGTGCCATTCTTCATGAAAGCTGAGTATTCTTCCTACATTGCCAAAAATTAATTTTTGTCTTGCATAGCTTCCTTTACTGTTATATGTTCTGAATTACTACTATTGGTTTGACTAAAGTACAATTTAGGCTTGTAAATACCAAATTTTAATCAGCTATAGATTGAACGTAAAGAATGGGTGTGTGGTTTTTGATTGGTTTAAGTGTTTTTGGATGTGTTGAATGAGTTGTGTGATTGTCTAAAGACATATAACCTGGTGTATCAGTAAAGGCTTTACGTTGTGCATTTGAGAAATTTGTATGTGATGTGGAGGTAAGGTAGAAAGAACGTTTACCTAGTTTTGTACCCCTAGATATATTACTAAATCAGATGTTGCTGTTGAAGAAGTTATAGTGTCAGACCTCTATTTTGAGTATGTGATGAGAAAAAGAAAGGATTTGTTGTTGAAAGACAAGTGTTTAAATTATGGTCATGATCTTTTTTTTGAGTTATTAGAATGTTGATTTATTTCTATAAAGCAAAAATATTCCTCATTAAAGGTTACATGTGTAGTAATAAACCTTGCCAGAAGTATACAAACATTTGTAACCTTTGTTTGATGGGCTATATCCAATAAAGGTACATTTATCTAAGTGAAAGCTTAATTGTTTTTGTTGGTATGGCCTTAAAAGGGAAAAACATGCACAACCAAAAGTTTTAAGGAAGGAATAATAAGGTTTATAAGAATGTATGAGGTCAAATGGTGATTTGTTATTGAGTATAATGGTTGAGAGTCTATTTATAAGATAAGTAGCAATGTGAAATGCCTTCCATCAGAAGATAAATGGCATAGATGCTTGAGTAAGACAAGTGAGACCCATTTTTGATATATGCCTATGTTTTATTTCCAACACTTCATTATGATAGTATGTGTGAGTATATGAATGTCTAAATGTTATCCTCTCTTATTCAAGATATGATTTAAAGACCCCAAACTCTTCGCCCCAATCTGATTGCAATATCATTATTTTTCTATTAAACTGTCTTTCAACTTGAGTTTTGAACTATTTGAATATGTTCATAGATTCAGACTTTAGTTTCATAGGAAAAATCCAAGTGTATCTTGAATAATTATCTACAAAACTTATGTAGTATTTGAAGTCTTCTCTGGTTTTAGTAGATGAGGGACCCCATACATCTGAATATATAAGATTCAAAGGTTGTTTTGATTTAATTATAGTGTAAAGGAAGTAAAGTCTATGTAGTTTACCAAGTTGACATGAATCACAGAACACTGGCTTGAATTTCTTATTATTGTCTAAAAAGGGATTACAAGTATGCATTACATTCTTAAAGGTGTGAGGACTTAGGTGACCAAGTCTATTATACGACAAATTGTAATCACTCTCTTTTTTACTTGCGTAAGTCAGAAAATAGGCTATACAAAGACCAACATTTGACAATTTTTGCATACAACTAAGAGAATTAGTAGCATAAGGTTGATCTTATTTATATTACATTGTAAATTCACAACACAAAAAGAAAATATAAAGGTGGGATGAGTATTTAACTAAGTGTCTAATGTGGTGAAGTTTAGAAACCAATCGTTTTGGGAAGAACTCAGGGTAAGCTTATAAATGCCCTTCTAAGCAGAACCCTTAAGTCAATACAATTCATGTTCTCTTGTCCTTTATGAAACATAAGTTAGGAAAAAATTCAATCAATATATTATTATCATTTACTAGTTTTGAGAAATTAATTAGGTTCTTGGTAATTGATGGTACAAACAATAGATTATTGAGTAATAAAGTATTTTTTGTGTTATATATCCACGCAACACTAGTGCTTTTGATCAGTAAGCCTAAACCATTATCAAAGAGTAGTCGTTCATTACCTATAAATTCATATTTGTTTGACAAGTTAGCTTCATTGTTTGTTAAGCGATGAGTGGCATCTGAGTCTAAATACTAACCGTGATCTGTAATTTCTTCCTGCACCTATTGAGAGACTATACAAACAGCTCTTTGTCTTGAATTGCCATCTAAACCATGTCCTCCAAAAATTTGGTTTCCTGTTTTTCCAAAACCAAATAGCTGCCTAGGTACATAGTCTTTGTTGTACCTATAATAGCATTTTGCAGCAATATGCCCTTATTTCTCATAGATCTAATAGATTAACTTGCTGAAATTTCCATTTCTTCCACCAAATCTTCCTGTCATAGATTGTTGACCTCTTGCCCCATAGCTTTGAGTTCTTCTGTTATACTAAAACTTCCATTGTTAGTATTTGCACTAGTAGCATTATTGTTTGCACTACTGTTATACTTTAAATTATTGCTATAGAGTGCACCATTAAAGCCTCATTTCTTTTGAGTTTTCTAAACATAGTTGGTTGAATAGTCTTGATTTCCATTTGTGCTCCTAGAATTATGCATAATTCTTCTTTCTTGAGTCAACAACATTAAGCAAGCCTCATTCAAGCTAATAGAACCTAACTTGTTTATAATCAAGACTATTGTTGAATCATATTCAAGTTCTATTCTAGAAATTATGTATTCAATAAACTCATCATCTTCAATTGGACATCCAGCAAGAGCAAGTTCATCAACAAGATTCTTTACCTTTAAAAAGTAATCTAACATCGTCATAGTTCTTTTGTTTATCATTGTTAATTGTTATTTGATTTGTAGAGATCGAGCTTTAAATTCACTTTCAAACTACTTCTCTATTAAGATCCATAGCTTTCGAGAAGTTATGCTATCAATTACCAAACACAGTATTGTATTATTGATTGTTGAGAATAACTAGCTTAATAGCAGTTGGTCTTGACGAATCCATGCTTCATATTTTGAATTCTCAATCAAGCTAGTTCCTTGATTGCCTCTGACCGCATTTAACACTTGCGATTTTCAAATTGAATAATTTATTCTGATAAGTTTTACTGTTGATAAAAATGAATTCAATGTGTGTTGTAATCATGTTTAGGTTTACATAAGTCATATTTGCATTTGAAATTTTTGCGTGAACCATGACTTTGATATCATAAAAGAGTTCTTGAGCTATTGGTTGTAAAGAAAAACAAGCAAAAACAGATAGAACAAAGATAAACTGTGAATGCTTTCTTGATTCTGAAAACTGTATCAATGCAACGCTTCTATTTATACATGCAGCATTACAATGAATATACACGTGGCCTTTAATCCGTAAATTAAGGGAATTAAACAGAAAAAGAAATAGGCGGGAAATTTTGTTGTAACAGAAATTTGAAACTCTTCTGAACACTTTCTCTCTTTAAGCTCAATGCTTGCTGCCTTCACATTTTCCTGCAACATCATGACACATCAGCAGCATAGCAGTATATTGTAATCTAACAAGCACAAACATTCAGTAAGCTATTAAATGTAAAAGCTGAAATTAAAGAGAGTAGAAGTTGCCCGTCTATTAGCACATCTAATAATTCCTCCATCTGCTGATAGAGTGTCTTGTCCTTGAGCTTCCCATGCCTCTTTGTTTGTCATGTCTCTTATTGGAGAGCATGGTTTTCTCAAATAATCGTTATATAATTTCTTTGTTCCCTAATTTTGTATTTATCACTTACAATTATCATTATCGATTAAACCTTAATCCATCAATGCACTTACTAGAATAACTCGAACTTGTAGTGCATTATTTATTTATTAAAGTAGAGAATTTAAGTTCGAATTCATGTTTTAAAAAAAAAACTTAATTCATCAATATTGAGAGCAATAAAACAAAAATATAAAATACGAGCACACGCAAATTTATAATGATTCACTCAATTACATCCATTCGTTGTCTTTCTTATGCAATAAGAAATAAAAAGAAACTAAGGCATTTTTTTATATATATCCCTAATATAAGGGGAGATAATTAACAAAATAAAAACTAAATTGTTCTTGCCCTGAGAACTGCTCTAAGTCTAAATCAACTCAAAGAAGTGACAATGGTTAATTGCAATTAAATCAAATGGACAGAATCATTACTGTATCACATACTTATCCCTGTATCTGTTGAATACATTTGATGTACTTTTAAGCTGAATAAGAACATAACTGTGTTGTTTAAAGAAAATCAATGATTACATTTGCTTCATCTTGAGTGGCATGTTGTATTTATTAAACAAAAATAGTTTATTAAGATATATTCAGTGAATCAAAATGGAAAAAACAATACCCTAATGTTTCAAGAGCAATTTATATAGAACTCCAATGAAACTATTGTTTCATGGAGTTACAAGCATTGAGATTGGAACAGACTCAGCTAGAGGGTAAAGAGTAAACAGGTGCTAGTTGCAATAGGTTCATGTCTAAAGCAGTGATTTAATAGAACAAGTAAAGAAAGATTCAATAATGATAGGGAGAAAGACGGTTGAATCCTTTTAATTTGGTCTAATTATCTTAAAATTCCTTTTAAATTTAAAATTATTTAAAAGATTCTTGTTAGAGGGTATTTTATGCCTTAAACATTCCTCCCTAAAAAAGAATCTTTCGAAGTAATTTTTTATAATTAAAGAGGTGTTTAAGGCAATTAAGTTAAATTAACAAGGTCTAACAATCCTTTTCTCATAATTATAATAATTAAGGCCAAGTAAAGTTGGTTCTACTTTTAAAATCAAACTTCAAACTTAAATTGAATTGATCAATTTTACTTTAATAAAACTGACTCTAACAAAAATTGGTTCTATTTAGTTCTATTTTTTTTTTTTCAAAATTTTCTTTTATTTTAAACTAAATTGAATCAAATCAAAATAGAAAGAATTCAATTCAGGTTAAAAATAATAAATTAATATTTAATCATATATGCAGATCTAACCTAATCAAACCGACTCAATTCAATTCCATCAATTTAAGCTCCCCTAATAATAACACTAAAATTGCCATAATCTAGTATAAAAATAAGATTTAATCACAAAGGTTAATATGATTAAAAACTTGTTCAAAAAAGTCTTCAACCACAAACATACACGTTCATCCACAGCTAATTTCTAGTAATAATTTTTTTAAAAAAAATTAAATTAGGTTTAAAATTCATTTGACACAGAGATGATATTATTTTAAAACTATAATTATTGTAGAATAGAAACATTGGTTACAAAATAAACTTGATTATAATTATAAAACGGACATAATATTTATTATAGCACTTTTAACTTTTCTGAGTAAAAGAACCTTAATTCATTACAGATTAAAATCTTGTAGATAACATCTATTGGCAATAAGTAATGCTTAAGGTCTGTAATAAAAATAAATAATTAATTTAAAAAATTGCTTAATGGGCGGGTCAAAGACATTAATAGAAGGAAAAAGATATCTCAACCTTTAGGTTTCAATAAATGTAACGATTTTTATATATTTTAACTTAAATAAATGTAAAAATAGTAAAAAAATTAATTATACTCCTATTTTAACTTTTAAAAAATATTAAAATTCAAGTAAATATTAAAAAAAAAACTTGAACTTCTGACCTTGTAGTTAATAGACACACAATTCAACCGTTAAACTATTTTAACGTTATCTTTATTTATATATTTGTAAATATATTAATATATTATTCTTAAGGTTATATATTAATAATTTTAAAAATATCATTAATAAAAATTGACCTACATGATAAGTAAGAGTACTCACTATTATATTATAATAAATTTTATTAAAATAATACTAAAATAGAAAACATAAAACAAAAGAACCCTAATCACCACCCGTTAGTGTCGACATTGTCGGCGCTAATCAACACCCGCCACCACCAATCACTAATCAACATTTTAATTGATTCAGAAATCATCAATCAATTAATGGCTAACAATGGTTGGTGATTGCCAATTATGGCAAATGGTGGTTGGCAACAATAGACAATGTTGATGGTGGTGGGCAATTCTAGGATTTGTAAAATCTAGGCTCAAGTTTGAAATTTACTTAATTTATATTTGAATTATAATTTTTTAAGACTCTCCAAAATTTGGATTGCATGCAAATTTTTTTAGGTGTAGATAGAGATATAATGACTCGAACCCAATTGTTTTTTTTCAATTTGTGGATCAGGATGATTTTGCTATGTAAAAAGATAAGAAACAACTTGAACGAGTCTTTCAAGAATGATCAATATAAGGTCTAAACATAAACTTCTTGCTTCTTTTTTTTTTTCTAAATTTTTCTTGTTTATTATCATTATAGTCAATGACAAGTTGCCAATACACAATATTGTTTTCGTCGCTTAATTGTCATATACCCATATTATATTCATTGATCTTTATGATAAACTCAATACATTTTATAGTTTCTCTCTTGATGATAATAAGTAAGAAGCTCTTAAAATCAATTTAAATCATGATGAAAATCAAAACAAGCAATAAAATTAGATCATATATAATTGAAATCATGATGAAAACATACTAAAATTTGACAAGAATGCTCACTTATGGTATTGGTGTGTGCAAGATTAAAAGATTGTAATTCAATAAAGCTACGTGGATATAAGCGGACAGGGAAACAAAACTCCAACGATTAGATCAAACAAAATTTTTATATATATAGCTTAAAGTCAAGCTAGGAGTATTTGTCTGCCAAATGGGATTTTTAACTAGTGTTTATAAATATTTTAATTTAAATTATTATTAGCCAAAAGAAGGGATAAAACCAATAAATAAATTAATATAAAATATTTAAGTCGCTCAGAAAGAGAACTGAAAACACAAACAAAAAAAACAGAAGTAAGAAAGTGAAATTGACTTTAGGAATTAGAGAAATTTTCGGATTTCGGACTGAGTTTTTTTGGGTATAAAAAATTTGAATTTGACTTGAAAAATAAAAATAAATTAAAACCTACACCCAACAAATAAATCCGAATTTTTAGAGTTTTTTTTTAGTTTTTGAATTTTTTGTTTTAGTATTATTTTAATAAAATTTATTATATTATAATGATGAATTTTTTTATTTATTATGTGCGTGATTAGAGTTTAATCTCTATCAATAATAATTTTTTTTCAATTTAAAATTTGAGTTTAGACTAAATTTTTTATTTGTCCTTTTTTGTTAAAATTAATGGTCGCTTAACAAAAATCTAGATAAAATATTTTAAAATACTAGAATTTGTATATTCAAATCTTGTCAATCGTATTTTTTTTAATTTTAAATATAAATTTAGATAAAAAAATTTATTTTTATTTTTTTCTAATTAAAATTAATAAAAACTGTCGACAAAAATTTTAATAAAAATTTTTAAAATACTTTATATATCACTTTCTTAAAATTTTAGAGGGAGATATACTTTTTCTCGAATAAAATCAAGACGGGTCGTTAATATCGGGTCAAGACTAGACCTTACTAGAGTCAAGATGATGTCACCGTATGGTATGCTAATCGAACGGTTTATAATCCACTTAATCCGGTCCTACGTATTCATTTCTTACGTGGCGCAAGCTCATGACTCCGGCATTGATGCGGCCCTAGGCTCCTACCCTCTATATAACTGTCGCCACTCCATGAAAATCGTTTTACCTGAAATTCTTTTGTTATTCCAAATCTACCCTTAAACATTTTTTGTATTTTCAATCACAACTCGATCTCGAATCTCTCTGTATTTCTAGGCTTTTGACACAGTGACTGACCGATGGGCGAACTCACGATGGACGAGCTGCCGCTACCCGCGCTTTTCGCACAAGCTCGGAAGATCCATCACACGGCGACGGAATCTTGCTGCGATCAGGTAAGGCAAAGTGCGCGTAGAAACACGCATTTGATTTTGATTGGTTTAAATTTTCAAATTTGGATATGATTGTGATTAGGGTTTTGAATTTTTTTAAATATTTTTTTAGGATGCGTTGAGGAAAGGATGTGAGATTTTGGGGAAGTGCGAGGACATGGTCAGTAAGTTAGGGTTGTTCTCAAGGAACGAGACCAAAGATGATATTAGCACCACCAATCTCAAGTATCTTCTGGTAAAAAAAAACGATTTTCTTAATTTTTTGAGATATTTATTTGCTTTTTTATGGGGATATATTTTAATTTAATTAGTGCTCTATTTGGTTGTTGAGTATAAGTTAGAAATGGAAATAAGTTGTTGTAATTTTTATGTTTTTTAATTGTTACTAAGAAGTAAAAAAGAGAGTTTTTAATATAATAAGAAAATGCTTTGCAAAAAATATATATATAATAAGAAAATGGGTCAATAGAAGATCAATAACATATGGAGTACACTGATTTTGATAAGATGAAGTGTGGGTTTTGATCAGAATAGTTGTGGCTGGTGTGATTATAAGAAACTTTGAATTTTGGTAGTGGCAGTTTCTGATGGTTCTTTCTTACAGGTGCCGTATTATCTCAGCGAGTTGATTGAAAAAATTGCACAGGATGACAGGTTACAGATTCTGAAGGCATCCCAGGCTAAGTTAAAGGTATGTGATGTTTTGTTACTTGAGGTGTTTGGAAGTTTGTTAACCTGCTAAGTGTTAACAATTTGCGTGAGATTAGTATTCTTGATGGTTCTTTTCATACTTTTGGCTTTTTGTCGATTGTATCAATTGAAATCTTTATTGAAAGTTGGTATTTTATAGGAGTTCATTTCCTTTTGTGAGGCAATGGAACTGGTACCACAAGAGGAGTTGGAAACCTCTGCACAAGCAGGTCCAAATGCTTTTGCAGATCGACGGGCCAGGAAGGTAGCTTCTATACAATTTGATGTTTAAAGCTTGAATTCTGATTTTATGACTTATTATCATTAGGATTTTATTGTGCATGATTCTGTGGTTAGCCATTCTTTGTTTTTGTGAATTCAAGGTAATGCATTGTACGAAGTAGCATGTTTGCTTACTATATTTGTGTACATATCCAGATTGCTCGGTTCAATCGCCAAAGAGGAGCAGAATCAAAACTTCAGGAGATAAAGGAGCGGAAGGAGAGGCGTGGGCGTTCAACTAGAGCAGCTGCCTTGTCTGCTCCTGTCGAGGCAGGAGAGGAAGATTTGCTGGATGACGATAGTGAAGAAGAAAGGGAGGTAAGTTTTCATTTAGTTTGAGCGCTTGGAATGGGAGTTAACTTGACAATATGCTTTCCAAATATACTCCTATCTTAGTATACCCAACATATATAAATGTTAAAGAAAATATTGGGTTTTCTGAATTAAATGAAGCTCATTATGCCCATTGTATGTAATCAAATAATAAAAAATCCTACGTTTATAAGTTAGGTTCTTTGATTTTTTGAAAGCTTGTGATTTCATTGATTCTGAGTCTTTTTTTCCTTTTTAAAACTTTTTCAGGCTTGGCTTATCACCATCTCATTGGCTATTTGTAAGGTTGTCTTTTGTTTTGATATGATTTTCCATTTACAAGCTTCCAAATTCCATTGAAGGTAATACTCATGTTTTTCCACTACTTCCTCGCATGTGACTACATTACAGGCTTTCGATCTGCTAGAGATGCTAAAGATAGAGGAAGAAATGCTTTCTGCTGTAAAAGAAAGACAATTAAAGGTTTGTTTGTTAAATGATGACATTGAAACTCATTTTACTAGAAGAGGTTTTTATCTTGATTTCTATGAGTTGAAATTTTTGTAATGGTAAGTGCTGGAAGAGGACATGTTATGTTTACAATGTCAATATCCACCGTTGTATGTTGAACTCAAGAGAGTACATATTGATAATTTCTTCAGATTTTATTATTTTAAATAATTTATTTCTCAGTTTTTCTGAAACATCCTCAGGGTAAATTTTAAATTCCATACTAAATGTACTGTTAAGAAGTTTTTGATGAAGAGTTGTTTGACCCATTGTCCTTTAAATTCCCATCTTTTTCTTACGAACAACTGTGTGGGAATCTTAAGATGGCAGTTAGGTCCTGTCATTGGGTGGTTAATGACAATGAACACTTAAATGTCTCATCCTGTTTGCCAATTTATTGTTACCTAGATTTCTTTTCCTTTTTTTTCCCTATTTTGGTATCATACCATAAAAACCATAGTAATTTTATCAAAACAATAATAAATTTTTCACATGCCATATATTTTGTCTGGGTGCAAATTTTTATTTTCAGCAGTTTGTCCTTCACTTTCACCATTACTTCGTTCCAAGTTGCAACGCTCCTGTATGTCCATAGATGTGTGCGTTAAGTTGGCTTTCCATTTTATTCATGCGGAGTTTGATAAGGCTTGAAATTGCTGTTGTTCTACTTTGTGCTATTTGTGCTCAAAATTATTGCTTTTATTGTGCCTGCCAATTGATAGCCAGTGCCATGTGCAAGTCGATTATTTTTTTTTTAACACAGATTTAGTAGCTGTTTCCTTGTATTTCAGGAGGGGGAGAAGGGATTCACTCAGGCTGTTCTTGATGAGCGCATGAAGAAAGCCGAAGCTTGGCATCGTGACGCTGCAGTTCGAGCACAATATACAAAACCAGCACAGCCCATCACATGTGCTACTTTTGCACAAGATGTTTTAGAAGGAAGAGCAATGGTTTCACAGGCACACGAGCACAAACACCAGCCAATGATATTTGGACCAGCAAGTCTTGTGGGTGGAAGCCTTACAAGTGAGAGGGAAAGGATGGCAGCTCACGTCTTCCAACCTCAGCATAGGTAATCTTTGCATGTCTGATAAAAAATTACAAACATCTAATGATGATGTTTCTTTAATGGCTTTTCCTTGCTCCCTGTTTTGTTGTCCAAACAGGAGGATTGTTTTACTTCCAAACATCTCTTGGTAAATAGTTTGTTTTGTAACTTTTATTGCTAATTTTGGTATTTATTCCTATGGAAGGTTGCCAACCATGAGTATAGAGGAAGCTGGGCTAAAGGAGATGGAAATGATGAACAAGTGGCAGGAGAGGAATGCTAAACTCATGGAAGAAGCCAATTCTGCATGGTACAAGGACAATAGGAAGCCGAAACCAAATGAAGAGGATGATGAAGATGACGATGCTTCTGTAGAGAAGGCAAGAGCATGGGATGATTGGAAAGACGATAATCCTCGGGGTGCAGGCAATAAGAAGCTTACTCCCTGTGGGTAAAAATGGCAAATGCTTTCCACATTTCTCATGTATTCTCTCAAGCACACTGGTTTTGAGAAATAATTTTTGCGTTCTCTGAATTTATAGCTGCTGATCTTAAAATTTTTGTCGTTGATATGACTTGAAATATTAATGTCATAGAATGTGTTATATGTCAATACGAGGATTAGAGTATTATTTTTCTGTATATCATGTTCTGTTTCGAATCAGCTGTTTTATTAATTGGGGTTAGTCGGCTAATCCATTTTAAACTTTTTTTTTTAAACATGATTAATGTAATATTATTGATAGGAATGGTAATATTACATTATAAGACTCCTTATATGAAATTAGAAGATTATGGAACACTATAAAGGGATTAGATGGTTTTATTATGACTTGTTTAGATTTATTGCTCTCCCGTGAAGAGAGATAACCAAATTCTATAGTGGGGTTCACTACCTCATTTAAGGTGAGGAGACTTACTCTTACTCTTATGCAGGAGGACTAAAACAAACAAAGAATTATTACTCTAATTAGAGCCGGAAGATTTACTCACACAAGACAAAATTATGGGGGACAAAAAACCTACAGATAATCCATTTTAAACTTTGATGATCATTTTCGTTTGGTTTATTTGTGAAGTCCAGCACATATTCTCACTTGAAACGTTCTTATCAGGTTGACATAGGATCTGTGCAAATTCAATAATTTAAAATCCTCCACTTTTCTTGGATCTTCAACCAAGTTGTCTAAGAGGAGGAAGATTTACAAATATCATATTCTATTTCGCAAATTAACAAAAACTTGACAGTCTGTTTACTAACTCATCAGTGGCTTTTCCACAAGATGGCATTATTTTTTGGGTGGTGACATCTTTGGCACTATGATCCACGTTTGGATAAGATTAAGGAGTGTTTTTGGTAATATGTTAGTTAATTAATATTATCATTTTTTTTAAAAAATTAATTGGATTAAATTTTAGCAAATTTTTAAAAGTAAATTCATGAATCAATCTATCAGATGCAAATTTTAATCAAATCAAACAAATTGGGCGGATTGAATTGAATTCTAAACACCCAAAGTACTATTACAAAAGCACTGCTACTCTTACAAAATTTAAAGTTCAAATTATATATTTCAATTAATGTGGCGACATTTTTAAAATTCATAAAGTACATGTAAAGATAACTACTAAACCTAATGACACTTTTGACTGATAGCATTCAAGCTTAATATACTATCTTTGTAAAGCATAACATTATTCTTGAAGCTAATACCTTACGTATATGATATAGTGCAACAGTTCTAACTATTTTGTTTGTGTAAGTTTTGTGGTACAGGATCTTGAAAATGTCATTGTAATTGTGAACAATTTTACCGTACTGGGTACTGCTTGTTTGTCAATTATTGACATGCTTTATATCTGCAATTAAACTTTATATCCCAAAATGAACAACCTTAAAGCCGATACCCTACATTACATGACTTGTGCAAGAATTCTACTTAATATGCTTAAATACAGCTCTGCAAGCCCATATATAACGATTTCGGGAGGGTTCAGGTAAATGAGTAATAGAGGTCTCAAAGCCAAGATCGACAGAAGCTTTTCACGCAAGGATAAAGCTTTTGGAATTAATGGAGGATACATGCCAATACGCCATCCATCCAAAAAGGGCAATTTCCAGAGTAATAAAATTGGTATAGCTATTAATTACACAGAGCTTCAACAATTTGATATACAGAAGAGAGAGAAATTCTCATTACCTAACAATGCATTTGGCAAAGCTGCATTATTGTATCATTTATTTCCAGTTAATGTCACAGTCTTCATCTAGACGGGCGCAATTTCAATTCTGGCACAAGCAACGTCTCTCATGAGTTCTTTTTGCTATCACAAGGCTGCCAGAGCAATTTTGTCCGCAAAATCTAACGATATCCAAATAATAAACCCCCTTGAATACATCATAAACATAGAAAGGGAATAATAGAACTTAGAGCCTACAATTCTCTCAATGCATAGCTAAGAGTTGTTAAACATTGAATGCAATAGCCAGTAGCTGTGCGAAACCCTAAAATGATTGAAACTTTCAGACTTTCAAGTATCTACATATATAACAATAAAATTCTAGACTAGAGATTTTTATTTGACTTTGATGGCAGAGCTTCCATGTGCTATCTAAAATCATACCCAGGTATTAACAGCTTTTCCTCCTACGCATTCACACGAATTGGCATCGACATACAGTGCCATATGAAATCCCTCCTAGCAAACAAGCCAAACTTTTGTAGGCCATTAAGAATCAATGAAAGATACCTATCCAAGATGATACAAGTGGATCATAACTTGAGGCTGATCAACAGTTTTGGAGCTCATCAACAGTTTTGGAGCTCTTGGGCTGACTACTAAAAAAATGGATAATGAGAAACCTTTTTTTTGCAATGAATGCCTTCATGCCAGATTAAGTTTCAACAACAATGCTAAATCAATTAATTATAGTAACAAGAAATGAATCTTCTTGTAACAACTAAAAACATAAAACAAGAGACGACATCAGAGGAATACCTCCACAGGATTTATCTTGAGCCAGCAGATATACACAGTTTTAACTCATTACAAATGTGCAAGTCAAGAATTGTTAAAACAGTAGCTATATGGCTTGTCCTGATATTGATACAGCAAAGCATTGATTGAAGAAACTAAGAAAAGTACCAGTAGAATCTGAAAACACACCCCAAGAATTCATCAACAACATTAGCTCCTGACAGCACCAAAAAAGTATACTCTTCTCATCATCATATGTATCTTCTTTGTTACAGATGTAGAATCCTCAACCAACTTCAAATCAACTAACTCATGTACAAGAAAACAGACTCAAGAAAACAAACGAAACACACTCAACCATCGATGCACTGGAAACCCCTGCAAACCCACAACCAAATCCCAAATAGAACAGCACATACAAACAAGTCCAGCCCCAAGACGATCCAAACATGTTTTTTCCATATCTGCTTCGCCTTGTGTCGATCACCCATGTGCAATGCGTTCTTCTGCATTGTCACATCATCACATACATCAACCTTCTTCTCTGCACTAACATCATTTATATCCCTACTAACAACCTCCCTCTCACCACCCGATCTCTTCTTCTTCTTCAACCCTTTAATCGGCTTCCCAAGCAGCGGGGCCAACACAAGCCTCCTGCCCTTCGTCGAATCAACACTCGAATTCCTCCTCCCATCTTTCAACCCACTCCTCGAAGAACTTGAGAAATCCAAATCCAAACCCATAATCTCACTAATAATTGCATCGAATTGAGCTTGACAATAATGAGGACTCAGATTATCCAAACTCAAGATCGATCCACGTTCAGAAACCTCCTCAAAGGAAGCCTTAAGACGGTTCAGTAACCCAAGAGATTCCGATTTGCCAAAAGCTTCATCAAATATAGCAAAATAGGTAAAAGGGTCATCGCATAAAAAGGTGTAGGTCTTATTACGAACTGTGTGAGAGAACATTGAATGATGAGGTGGGGTTTTGTCAATGCATTCTTGAGCTAAAGTTTCTGATATTCCAGGTTCCTTTGATAAGAACTCCCCTAAAATCACAGACCCTTTTGCAGTGCATGCATAATATATCAGATTTGGATTCGAAATCATTGAAAATTTTTAATTTCTTTACCAACAAATCAGAAACAATTCAATGGTTTTGCTCATATACATCAAACACTTCACAAAGAAAGAATCATTATGAGAAGCAGAAAAAAAAAAAAAGCTTCGATGGGTTGTCAATGGACTTGAATTCAAGAAAGAACATACCTTTCCTCTCTCTCTTTCTTTACTTTTATTTTTCTATTTTTCAATCATGGGATTTTTCCATTTTCTTGTTATTTAGGGTCAAGATTCTTTAACGAAACGTAGAGTTGGGTCCGTTGCAGAAATGGAAAAGTAAAACTAACCGCTCTCGCTCTCGCTCTCTATCTCTCTCTGTACGAACTTGCCCTTGTGGGAATATTTAAATTATGGAAATGCCCTTGAAGCCCCTAAATTTTTATAATATGATTGTGTCACTCTCATTCGTTGACGTGGAGAGTTATTATTGGTATGATGTCGTTATTACGGTACTTACAGGAATATGTAATGACGGAATTACCCTTTGAAATATTTATGACTTGCATCGTTTTCATGTGGAGATTTATGATTGGTTTGATGTTGAGTTTTCTGTTTTTGGTCCAACACTGTATAATTGCACTAATATTACTGTATGAGTTAATTCTTTTTTTCGCATTTTTTAAAAGTAAAATAAAAATGTTTTTTTTGTTAAATTATTTTAATTCTGGAAAAAGTTAATACAGCCTATTAACAGGACATAAATTTGGAAAATAAAAAATAATTTTAGGCTTAATTATTTTTTTATTTGAGAAGAATTTCAGATTTAAATTTTAATAAATTGAATTGTCAACAGGTCAACTCGTTAAAAAAAACGCCAGATAAGAAATCTAAGTTTAGGCTTTTAATCTTTATAATTGGTTTTGCCTGATTAAACTTGTTAAATATTCACATTTTTTTTAGTAATTTAAATACTTAAATATTTTTTTTTAAAAAATAAATATTGACTTTTATTAAACTTATTATTAAATGAGTCCAATTAATCCGCGCCACCGTATATTTTAATTGAAGCCCATTCCAGGAATAGACTCAAATCAACTATTTAAATTCGCCATTGTGTATTTGAATTGAAACTCATTCAAGGAATAGACTAAAATCAACTATTTAAATAATTTCAACTCAATTCAGGATTCAATTACATTAAGTAACTTGATATTTTGGCCCGTGGACTTTAGAAATAAGTCGTGTAAGATATGACGAAACGAAAAATAATTAAAATTATTATTTTATTTAAATTTAAATTTAATTAATCATATTATGCATAGACAAAGATTTTTTATATAAGTGAATAAATTTTACTTAAATTTTTTTATTTATTTATTACATTATAAATTGTAAATAAATTTAATCACTAATATAACTTAAAATAATCATGTTATATATATTTGTGCAAGTATAATTTAGATTCATATATTATAAATATAGTCGATTTATCTAATGTTGATGATTCAGTATTAATCATTGAGTTTTAAGTAATTGAGTATAATATTTTATTTATCTTTGAAGTATTTTACATACTAAATATTCTTTGTCTTATAAAAATACTAATTTAAACATGAAAATATTTTTTTGTATAGAAAAATAATGTAGTATTAATCATTGAGTTCTAAGTAATTGAGTATAATATTTTACTTATCTTCGAAGCATATTACATACTAAATATTTTTTTTTTTATAAAAATACTAATTTAAACATGAAAATATTTTTTCGTGTAAAAAGATAATGTTCGCCTACAAATTTAAGGAGGTAGGAAGGTAAATACGTAAAATTCACATGGGAAGCTTTCAACTTTAAAATTTACTACTTCATGTTGTACAACTCATAATCTCTATGTCCCTAATTTTTACCAAAAAAATTAAGTTATTATTTATAATATCAGTTACTCTTTTCCATTGATCTTCTTTACTTATTCATGCAAGTTAGCAATTTTATATCAAATTGTTATTTTTTAAAAAAAAATAATAATAACATAACAAATGGGTCAAACAAATTAGTGTAATTAACACCCAACATAAATCAAATTTAAATTAACAAAATTGACCACTACACAAACTTGTTTAGAGCCGGTCGGGGTATTAACACTATCACCTTATGAGGTTTAGATAAATTACATTTTAATAGCGATTTTGATTTTAATTATACTGTCACTCCTTAATTTAAGTTAAAAGACAAAAATACACTCACTCTTAAAGATATTTTAATTATGTGATAAAAAATATAACCCTAAAAATACTTTTGTCCTTCAAATTAAGTGGAGGGATGACGGTGTAATTAAAATTAAGTTGTCATTAAAATGTAATTTGTGTAAGTCTTAAGGTGTGACAGTGTTAATACCCTGAGCCGGTTTGCTAATACAATGAATTTTAAAATAATTAATTATAAAAATTAAATTAGTTAAGTAATTAATATTTTTTATTTTAAAAAGTAATGTAAATTCTAAAATAAGTTGTACAAATATTAATTTTATTAAAACTTTTTACCAATTAATACATTTAAAATGAACATAATATTACACTTAGTGTGCGTAATACTAACAACAACAATAATGATATAGATTATACAATATATTTTATGTGAATAAGTATAATATGTATACCTTTTTTAATAATAATAATTTTGAATTTGTCTGATCTAGTAAATATATTTTAAAAAATTAAAATAAAAAATTTGAAAGATAATCGATTCCTTTTCCTTTTAAAACATGCTATAAATATATCGAATTTTTATAAAGATTGATCTTAAAAAAATATTTTAGCAAATATTTAAATTTGACTTTTTAATCGTTCAAAATCATTTTCAACCTTATAATAACAATTTCAAATTAGCTTTAACCTTGAGAGTCTTGTGTCACGAGCTGAATGGCTCGTTATCAATTTAAAATATTATTTTATTAAGTAATGTTGTCCACTCTTATTTTTATTTAATATAAGATGTCATATTTTTACTAACCTAATTACAGTTTATTGCCTGTCACTAATTTTGAAAGATCTACATAAAATTTTAAAAATTCACATGTACATAGGACTTAAATTTGCTTTGATAATGTTTATTACAAATCGAATACTTATCATTAACTTAAAAACTAACCTATTAAATAATTTTATCTATTTTTATAAATTTAAAATTCATCTAATTTTTATTTAATATAATATTATAATTATTGAGCCTAATTATTATTTAGTCATCTATTTTTTTAATCATAGATTTTAACAAATCTTGTATTCCTCGTCCCCCTTTTATACAAAAAAGACAATACACAATATAATGGTGGGTGTTTAATTTTAAAACTTAATAATTTAAGTTCAAATAGCAATAACCTATTTAGATTGAAATTCAGGAAGAATATTAATTCTTGGAATTATTATTATTATTTTTTCCTAATTTTTTAAGTATTTCTTATTGTAATTGATATTTATTAATTTAATATTATAATGTGAATTATTAAATGACATGACAAGTAATATAAAATTATTATATCAACTACCACATTATTAGAATTGCTTATGACATCGATTATGATAAAAAATTTGTATAAATTAATATATATATATATATATATATATCATATTGCTTCTCTCTTCCAAATGATTTAAAAAAAAATGCTAAATGATTTTTTAAAAAAATGAACTTTTCTTACTGGGGGTAATAACAACTCGATCCCTAATTTTTATGTTTTCTCAAGTGAGGACGTAGTTTGTCATTCATATCAAATAAGTCCCTAACTATTAACTCCAACTGAAATGACCTAAACACCCAGCTTTGAGTTAAACGCTCATTGCTATAAGGAACACTTTGGTCAGTGTAGTAGAGTTCAGGGACCTATTGATACAAGTAGACAAACTACATACTGATTTAAACAATATGAAATCACAGGGATCCAGATGTTAATATCCCCCCTTTTCTTTTCCTTTCTTATCAATTATACAATATGGCAAATATCATCCAAGGAAACAACTACTTTGAAAGCAGTTTCATTTCTCGTGTCCTTTGCATTTCTGAAATATCTCATGACAACAAAATTATGACAGACAAAGTCATTCTTTTTCCAATGACCAAGCAAAATCAAATTATAGAAAAAGAGAATGGATGCTTATGATCACACTCAATATGACATCAAAACAAAACATCCCCACAGAAACCAGCAAATTTGCTCACTCAATAAGATGACATTTACAAGACAGGTGGAGGCAAAATGGCTTATGCTGGTACCTTGTTGATTACAACATGATTTTTATACTATAGGATATCATTTGCCATAATAATACAAATTGTTTTGCTTGTTTAAAAAGAAAATGCATATTACAACAGGACTGTCCTGGTGTATAGATGATCGAAAAAGAACAGGGCCACTTGTGCAAATTTGTAAACTATGCCAGCTCAAACAAATAAGACCAAAATGATTAAAAAAATCTCATATCGCCGAGAGTTTTGACAGGAATAATTGTTTCCTGAGTGATTTTCAACCTGCTGATATGTGACCAGGACAAAAGCAACCGTCGTGTATGAAGACTAAAACCTTGAGGAAGTTTGAGAATAATACTTTTTCCTTTTCTTTGTTACACATTTCTTCACCATTTGCCGTTGGCTCTGTTTCCCATCAGCTGACATAAGGTGGATCGATGAAGGCCCATTCGAAAACTTGCTCATATTGTATTGCAGCATTTTCCCAAGTGAAATCTTTCTCCATACATCTCCTTATCAATCCTTCCCAAGATGACTTGTGTTCTCTGTATGTCGTTATTGCAAATCTCAATGCCTATCAAAGGACTCATTGCTAGTTAGATATGACCAAGAAAAGCCACAAAACAATAAAAAAAAAAAAGGTCAGGAAAAAAGTCATATTAGATACGCTGGTAGAATATTAAAGAGTCATTACATCATTTCCAAATTCTAACTAAAGCAATCAGTAATGACAAAGAAACAAATGGGTTGCAACCCTTAACAGGATAATGAGTTAATGCATTTTCCAAAACAACAGCTCCAATTTTCTTCTTTTTTTTTTTATTCTCTCTGGCATACTGTTGCTGACTTAAATGTAAGGGTGGCACTTGGAAATCATAGACTTAAGCCTATACATTTCATTTGCATATATCTTAAAAGTTTTGACAATACCCTAATGATCAGTATATCCATGATATATTGTCAGCACTACTAATCAACTTGTCACCTGTTAAATCTGAAAGATACCGTAACACCATTTTCTAGCTGATCATACACATAATTCACTACATTGGGTTAAATTGTTTGTTGTGGGATTAAAAAGATTGTAAATGGAGACTGAGGTCATGCTCGCTTGGTGAATTAACTTACCACCAACATGCTTTCTTTTGACAGTGGCGAAAAAGTCCACCTGCCAGCATAACAGCAATGTAAGGAACAATATTTCAGTAACACAATTAATTTATCTACATTGACAAGATAACATGCAGCTGACAAAATCACCAAATCACCATGCATGTCACTGTAATAGAACCATAACCATCCAGTTTTTGCTTTACAAGTGATTATATGAAAAAATTCACAAAAGTCAAAAAGCTTAACAGCAAATACATACCCTGTACCTTCCCCTCTGCCTCTTTGAGCATATGGGTTGAAGTTTTCTACCGTATCCTAGATTACAGCGAGTTTCATTAAATACACATATAAACCGCTAAAATATATATAAACACTTTATTTCTTAGATGATTGAACTCACTCTAAGTCCTCCTGTTGCATGGACTACTGGTATAGTTCCATATCTCATTGCATACAATTGATTTAGTCCACAAGGCTCAAATCTTGAAGGCATCAACAGTATGTCACAGCTGCCCACTCAAAAACATCAGTGTTACTAACATTCTTAAGACACATAAACTAGCAAGGAAAAAGTTTCAATTACCCAGCAGTGATCCTATGAGAAATTGGAACATTAAATCCAACCCAACCACGAAACTTGTCTCTGTAAGCTATCTCTGTCACTTTCATCCAGCTCTCACACTGAGAATCTCCAGAACCTAGCATAACCTGAACCATCTCGAAGGTGTAAATTGGCTTAAAGAAAAATATAATTCTGATCAAACCCCGATAAAACAGGAGAAATGCATGTGTGCACATCACAGTTCTCTCTACATAGGCCCCAGGAATTAATTATTTTTATCTTAAGGAAAATTTATTTAGTTTTATATGGTTTCATATTAAAGCAAACAGTTATATATGTATTCTACAGAAATGAGGTTTAGGTGAAGGCCAAAAAAATTGATTTACAACAACTTAAATTGCAAGATTCAGTGATGATAGAAAAACTTACAACTAATAATTCTACTAACAAACTATATTGAACATTTTCTTAAGTTAGTGGGATGGTTTTTACAAAAGAAAATCTTACTTACAAACTGAACATCATCTTCCAATATCTCTGGTGCTGCTGAGCGAATCAGGTCAATGCCTTTCTGGTAGTCCAGTCTTCCAATGAATCCAATCTACAAATTCAAACTAAAATTACAATTGAAGGAATTTATAGATTTTGGTTACAAAGTTCAAGCAAAAAGTGATATTAACATCTTACCAGTGGACAATCAGGCCTAATGGGAAGGCCTAGTTCTTTCTGTAGAGCTATTTTGCACTGAACCTACACTTTTGTAAACACCCAGGTTAAAGAAGGATGCTACAGAAAAACTAAATCTAGAAACATGAGAATAAACCACCTTTCCAGACAGATCATCAATGGAGTAATGAGAAGCAATATGCTCATCTGAAGATGGGTCCCATTCAGTCACATCAATACCATTTATGATTCCTGACCATAATCACATGTTAGTTAAAGAAAATGCAAGCACCAATAGAGATATATTTATGTAGAGAGCACATAATTTATTCCAGCCAGACAAGCAGAAAGATCCTGCATTTGGCCAATAGCTTAATAGTGTCCTAGTTATGATTTATTCTTATTCTCAAGGAAGTTATTCATAAAGATGAGATCTTGTATAAGGGTCATTCACAAGGATTGGTTCAATCTATGTGGAGTCCAAGGAGGAGTGGTCTGACATGCTAGTAAGTCTTTTTTGTCTACTCCTGGCTATCTGAAACAATACTTTGTACTAGACTAGAGCCCTTAGGGTAATCTCGTAGCCAGAGATTCGAAATACATACCATTCAGAATGCTCTTTCGGGAGGTTAACAGCTCATGTAAGCCATATCCTCCTTCAACAGTGGTTATTTCCCATGAATAACCCTGCAATTAATAAAAATAACATTGGCGCAGAATACACAAAATATAAAAGCACTTTGACTGGTATCTTGGGACAATTGTTAAGACATGAACAGTGAACAATATCATAATACAGAAGGCCATATTGTCATAATGTTCTCCTTTCAAATTGGAATTGTCTCCCAAGTGAACCCATTAAATAGAACTTCGTAATTTAAACTTGCAAATGATACAAGCACTAAAATTTCAGAAATAGACACTGATTGGAAAATTAGCCAAAAGAAACAAATATCTGGTCAAATTATAAACCACAAAAAGTAGGGGGAAGATATTGAACTGCAAGAAGATTGGCCACCTTGCTCACTGTTAGTATTCGGTCAGATGTCACAATTGCACCCTTCAGAACATTGACAGCTTCACCAGTGTCAAGAGCATGTGTCCTTGCCCAGGTAGGAAACACCCATTCCAGTGCTCCATACCATTCTGAAGGAATTCCCAAATCCTTGAAAGTTGCAGCAGGTTCGACACCCTTATAAACCGAACAACAATATTTGAGATTGGTATTCTAGGCATTTGAACTTTCAAATTTCATAGGAATTTGAAATATATCTGAACGACGAGCATGGTTGGAAGTAGCATTTCGTTTGTTGTTGAAAAAATTAAATAGCGTGCACAGAGTTAATCACGAAAAGAACCTGATGTGAAAGATTATGTATTACAAGAATACACCGAGCATCCTTATAAACTCCATACGCACGATACTTTGATGCCAAAAGCCTGAACCCAAAGAGAGGTAAAATCAGGATTCGAAATATAGCCAACTTGACCAGATATTTTAGCATGCCAATAAAGCATAATTTGCAGTAGAAAGAAGTTACAAAAATAAGGTATCCATGAGATGACATAATTTTGAAGAAGGATTGATTGATGCATGGCCCAGACAAGAGGGAATCTTTCATTTCTAAAATTTTAATTGTTTTTGCAGTGACAAGCACATAACAACTGAATTCCTTGTCTGAGAGAACAACCTCCTACTTCAATTGATGAGGGGGGAAGAGAAGGCAGGCATAGATAAGTATTAAAAGTTTGCTAACGGGAAAACGAGAGAGAGCTATACACAACGGTGCAGGTTGAGAGAGAGACGGATACAAGAATGGGGCACTAACTTGATAAAAAAAAAAAGGTTTGACTCTTTTCCCAATATTTACAGATAAATTAATAAAGAAGCAACTAATGGATCAGGAAATGCTTGAAGTGAAAGAGGAAAAAAAGGGGAATTGTCTAGAAGAGAAACACTTACAGTGGCACAAGGCCAGCATGCCAGTCATTGACAAGGAAAAGGCATTTCTCACCATATGTAAACCCTCCCAATGGAAGCACCAATGGAGCTTCACATGCTGCATAGCAGAGTAAAGTGTACCGGAACTGTAAATCCAGATGAGAAAACAGCTTGTCATTGTTTGAGAATAAAAGTTCCTATTGCCTCAATCTCAACACTGCAACTTCATTACTAACCATACCTGGTTATCACTAAAACCACCATTACTATCACCATATGGATTTCCAGGTCTGTGATATGAGTGGTGATCTACAAAAACCTACAAAAAGGTATAGAATTCATCAGTCATCATAAACAGAAAAGCTTCTCCAACTCCAAGATAAATGAATAAGGCTCTATATGTTATAAATGAGAGCCTGCATAAATTCTTACCCAATCAACACCTTGTCTGTATTCATGGAAGAAAGCAACCTCTTGTTCCCCTCCAAAACAACATATCTTTATGCGACAAACTAAATCTTTAGCACCAGCCAAATTCTTGTCTGCAGCAGTGCCATTCAGGTATCTAGGAGAGACAACCATCACACGATGACCATGGGCAGCTAATGCTACAGGCAAAGAACCACAGACATCTCCTAATCCACCCGTTTTTGAATAAGGTGCTGCCTCAGCAGTGACAAAGACAATATTGTAGTTTACTCGAGTTTGAGCTTTCTTTTCTCCTTCAATGTCCTCAGTTTTCTCCACCCCATAACTAGCTACATCTTCTTGAGATTCAATGACTTCATGGTCTCCTGTAGTTCAAGTTCATTTTTCAATCAAAATTGGCCAGTTCTATAGCATCCACAACAATTAGTAATAAAATGCTGATAGATAACACTCATCAGAAGAAAATCAAATGCAGAAGGTAAGGAATTGCAAAAATTCAGCACAAAGTTCAGATTAAAATATATTTCATTCAACGACTTTTCTTTGAAGAATTTTTATTCAAATATATTAAACCAATAAACTGGGATGTCTTTGCCTATCAAAGAAAAACATAGATTCTCACATATTTGAAATAACTAAATTAATTTGGAATTATAATGCTATGAGAAGCACAGGGGAGTGAAGACTAAGATTTGAATGTTTGTCTTTTTGGAGATTTCCAGCTGCAAGCATTAGCAGGTGAAGTCATTGAATAATGCAATCTGATATATTTCTAGCAAACGAGATAGCATTGAGAGTAGGGACAATATATGTGACCAGATCCAGATGTACATTATCACCTTGCCTAAGTCTAGACCATCCTGGCAATACACAAAGTCCATCTGATACACAACGATTTACCGAACGTCATATGCTTTGTGTGTAACCTTCTAATAAAAGATCTCCTATTTACACAGTCTATGTATAATCATTATTATCAAGCTTCCTAAATTGAAAACCAGTCTCATGGTAAATTCCCAAACAACTTAATAGAAACTTGATAGAAACTTAAAAAGAAATCAGAAACCTCATTTGTGCAGGGATTTGTAGCAAATTTTCCTCGAATTATTGACTGACCACTTTATTTCTGGATGTCTAGAATAATATTCAAATGTGGCTAAAATTAGGCAAACTCCATTAAGGGCATGTGAGCACAGGACTTTTCCCGGCTATGTAATTGCTGGTAATTAAGCTCCTCAAAGTTACAAGCTCAATGGAAAAGCTACAGTTATTGTCAGCATTATCGAGAGTCAAGATTCTGTTTTACAAACTTCAGATTTAGCAATAATTTTCAAAACAGAAAATTTTGATCCCTACATCTCCTACATAGACGATTTCAGTCAAATAAAGTGAATATAAAAAGGAAAAATAAAATAAAAAGAAAAAAGAAAGCAGAAAAGCAGAAAAGCAACCATTAAATAATGACAAAATGATTAGCAAATCAACTTTAAAACAACCAAAAAGAAAAGGTACCAGAAGGATGAATCAAGTGAAAGCCAACAACAGAACCGGACCCGTCCTTCTCCGGATCCAATAAAAAACCGGGTTTTTTCTTCTCATCTCCATCAACTCTTTCATCATGATCAAGAGCAGAAGAATCCGCCTGGGAATCAGCACGGCCACCACCAAACCCGAGTTCACTGCCGCCATTGAGAACCGAGCATCTGATCATCAAGCAGCCATTTTTAGTTCCTCTTCCCGGCAAAAAGCGAAACCCCACTGGCGTCACAGGTCTAGAATTCCCGCCGACATCGGGTTTTGATGAAGCGCTGAGAAATGATCTGCATGAAGACGAGAATAGACGTGTGACTTGCAGAGACTCCATTGAGAAAACGGAGTCTTCAAGAGAGAGAGCAACTAAAAGAAAGTAGGGAGACCCAAATGAAGAAGCAAAGAATCCGTTAGATCATTTACCAGTTTAAATTTAAGAGTGGCAACAAAATCTTCACTTACACAAATCATAAAGAAAAATAAACATTCAATTAAAGTGAAAGTGGCGAGAGTTAAGACAGTTGTAAGTTGTGAAAAAAAGAAACATTGAATATCAGGTTTTTTTGTTTCGAGTAACTCAAAGATAGATTCTCCGTGATCAATCCTACTATTGGAAATTTGTACAACCAATCATGTTTTGCCACGCTGACAAACTGAGTCTGCTGCTTGACGTGGCGGTATTTGAGTGGATTTTATAGTATATTAATTTGTTTTTGAGAATTTTTCTGAAATGTCTTATTATATTAAACGATTTTCCTTTTTATCTATAAATTGGTAAGCTCGTCGTTATTAGTCAAATTAATTTAATATGGACACAATTATTTTTGTTGATAAAATATACTGAAAAATATAATATATAAAAACAAAAATACAAAATCAACTCAAATTTTTGTAAATTCATTTTTAAAAAATATATTTCAATATTTAAAATAACTATATTTTAAGTTTTAAATTATAAAAAAATATAGTACTAGTGTAATGTAATTCGTTTCTTTGATTCTCTAGCCCAGGAGTTTTGAATTTAATATCAATATTTTAACAATAAATCTGAGTATAATATTTAGTGTATTGATTTTTTTAGAAAAGGAATATATGAAATCAAAATTTACCCAATAAATACAATTCGCTTATCGTAAAATTATAGATGGGTTGGATTAACTTTTATTTTTAATAAATAGTCTAACATTCAATGTAAATCGAAGCATTTAGTTGATTTGATTAGTAAAATATTATTAATGAGAATAATAATTCTCTAATCTTAACAACTAATTCCATTAAATATGAAACTAATTCATTACATTATGTAAAAACAAAAAAGAAAAATTATTTTTACATCAGCAATAAAGTGTTTATAGTATTTGTCCATATTAACGAGTTCAAATTTTTCTTTTTCTTTTATAAAAAAATGTGAAGTAAAAATAATAATTTAAAATATCAAATTAAATAATAAATTTTTGTGAGCTAATTTTTTTTTCTAATAAATTAATATTTCTAAACTTGAGCCTTTATAAAATTTCAAATCTAAAAATAAAAATGTAATATCTCTTTATAATTAAACTTTAACCTTATTTCTATTTTTTTTTTAAGTAAGCAATAGCGATGCCAATGGTGGATCCATACTCATACATGACGATAAAATAACAATCGATAGGTTATAATGCAAGTGTGTGTGTGTGGTAAGAGAATACGTATATCTTTTAGTAGATATTTTCCATCTGGCTAGAGGTATTGATTTTGATTTTGATTTTGACGATACAAAATTCCCATACCACATGAATCATTTTCAGATGTTCGTATTCTCTTACCCAAAAATAGTATTTAAAATGAAATATATATATATATATATATATATATCAAGTTAAAATGAGTAAAACAAAACAAACTGCCAAAAAAAAAAAATAAAAAAACACAAATAACTACATGTGTACTAAGATAACGCCTCTAATTACATGTGTGATCGGCATTGAACCACACTTAGCATGAAAACAAAAGAGCATATAATATATATGCTCCTAAGGGTGTGGTTCGGTGATTGTTAAGTTTTTTGTGTTACGTGATTATTCAAATTTAATTTTAAAAAAAGTAAAAAGATGAAAAAAAATTTGTTATACTTAATATTTTATTTGTTAATAAAATTGTAAGACGTCTGAGGGGCATGATCTAGTAATTATTAAGTTTTTGTGTCGTGTTGTCACTCAAATTCGACTATAAAAAAAGTAAGGGATAAAAAATATTTTGTACTTCAACACACTCCTTACTTTAAAAAAAATAAATTGTAAGACAACAATTTACATGTTTATAATTAAACTTTAATTTTATTTTTTTTATAGTCTATAAATTAATTGTTGTACTTAATATTTTTAAAATTTTTCTGCTTTGGTATCGCTATTGGTTACCAAAAGAAAAACCTTTTTTTTTTCTCTCAAAAAACAAAAACAAATGTAATTCTATGATTGAATATGTGGATCTTTTTCATTTTTATTTTTTTTCCCTATAAACATTGATGCTATTTTTTATACTCACATTAATACCATTTTAAGTAGCATACTTATTGTGAAAATATGTTATATATGATTCTTTATTACTATAAATCTGTGCTACAATTTTAATTATTAATAAAAATGGTATGAATTCTTCCCACAAAAGTCATGTGTTGCCATGATTTACAAATTTACAATTCTCGTACTTAATACAAATTAATCCTCTTTATAAGATGAGGTTGGCCTAATTTTAACTCTTAACATTTTTTTTATAAGTGCTGGCACTAAATCACTAAGTTATTGAAGTCGTTGGCATGAAATCACTAGGCCAGTGAAATCGTTGGCCATGATTTACAAATTTTTATTTACTAATTAAGCATAAAGTTTTTGATGTAGTTAACCATACAAATTCTAAGAAAAAAATTATCATGTTCCAAAGCATAAGTGCTTTTGCATTTCCTCTTTCTTCTTTCTCACCTTTAATTGTCTTAAATATTCATTAAGAATATAAACTATTTAAGATTGTAAAATATATAATTAATTTATTTTAGTCGTTTTAAAATATTAGAGGAAATTAATTTAAAAAAATTATTTAAAAAAATATGTTTAATTCTTATACTGTTATGCATACGAGAGCCACATGTGATTATAAAAGAAGTTCCTCATTTCACTTACCATCACAAATTGAAGTTGTCACTAAGAGGTGCTTTATAACAAAAACTAATTTATTTTCTAAAGTTTTTTTTCTGTCACTTTTTGAAATTTAATTGATGTCATTTTCTAATAACTCTGGCCTCTCCTACTAACATTTCTCCCTATCTCTTTTTGTCTGAACATCAATGGCTTGTGACTCCTATCCTCAACTCTAGTCCATTATTAATTACTAGTAATTTCCTTACTTAGAGGTTGACAGGAGCAGCGCTTAAGCAAAAATCAACAACAAAGGCTGAACAATCAACAGAATCAACATTAGTATGATGATGAGTCAAATGATGAGGTGGTATCTAAAAAAAAAGAGTTTTATTTGACAGAACTAATAATACAATTAATCATAAGTAATTTAATCACTTTTAGATTTTGTAAGAAAGTTGGTATTTTTCAACCAAAAACATCCCCTTGCTTATTTTAAAATTTTCTAAAAGTTGCCTAAAAATAGCAGACAATCTTCTGAGGTTACCTAAATAACTATTAGTGTTTGTTTAGTTGAATTTTTTTGAAAAAGCATAAAATCTTTTTCATAAAGTTTTTAATTTCTTAGATTTGTTCTTAGTATCAAAATTATGTCAAGTTTGCTAACTCATATCATACTCAAACTTCGAGTTTGAGTAATCAGATGAATTCTCTTTCAATCATCCAGAGCAACAACAACTTCACTATCACAAATCTAGTGAAACTTTATAACAATAATTTTCAACTCTAGCAATTATAGATCCTTGTATCAACTAGAGGAAAAGACTTGAGGAACTACTGATTGATGAGAAGCCTTATCCAAATCAATTTCTATTCTCTTCAAGCTTAGATCTGAAGTTTTAGCAATTGTCAATTCTCAATATCACATATGTCGGAAGCAAGACTTGATTTTCATAAGCTGGTTATTTTTAACGATGTTAAAACTAGTTCTTAGCTAGGTAATACAATGTAAATCTTCATATAAGATCTAAAAACACTTAAAGCAACTATTCAGGAGTCGATCACTAGCAAGAATGACTCAGTTGTGATCTCACTTATAAATAATTAGAAAAGGCAGCATGAGCATGAATAAGTATTACATGAAGTTGAAAGGATTAGGAGATAGTCTAGCCATGGTTGGTAATCCAATACAATATCACGATCTTATTTGTTAAATGGTTTAGGATTATATTATGATCCAGTAGCCTTGTTTATGTCAATTAAAGCCAATGAGTAAACTCTGGCTAACATTTATTTGAGCTTTCTCAATCAAGAGAGTATAATTGAGCTCTCTAATGTTGTGACTGAAAATAGTATGTTAGCTAATACTATTTCTAAGCAAAAATACAAAAGAAATTTTGATAATATAAGCAACTATAATCATAACAAGAGTGCTAGTATGCATAATTTTCAAGGAAAATTTCAAAGGGAAAGGAAAAGGGAGACAAAACTATTAACAATAAAGGTAAAAACAACTCTAACATAGTATGTCATATTTGTTTCAAGATTAGTCGCGAGGCTTTAAATATCTAGAATATGTTCAATAAAGAGTTTGAGCCTTCAAGCATAAGTGAACAATTAGAATCAAGCAGTAGTTTATAGTAGTTCAGCTCTAAAAACTGTGAATGAAGTGTTAGAGATGATACTTACGTGTCATTCTAATAAACAGTAAATATTTCAATATAATCGTTAATACTTAAATAATATGGTTCTAAACTTGTTACACTTTCAGATATTGTAAATCTAAAAGAGTTTAAATTAGTGCTAAGAGATTAAAATTTCAAGAGTTAGAACTTTATCTGAAATGAGACAAAGATCTGAAAATATATTAGTAATGATATATTGCAAGAAGTTGTAAATGGTGCTAAAAAATACTATTATGCAGTATATTATTGAATACATTATTCCTAATCCATGGTTATTGAAATAGATTGATTGGTATTCCTTTTGGATTAGTGTGTGTTTATATCTGAATTATCCAGATGGTTAGTTTCAATAGGCTACAAGCTTAGCGGAAGCTCATATATGAATGTAAGTATTCAATGAGGACTGGGTACTAAACAAACTTATAAGGACCTCCAATAGACATCCCCTAGAGCTTTCAATAGAGTGTCTTCTTAAGTCAAGTAGTATTCATGGTCCTTCAATTTCAGTGCCACAATGGGCTTGTGAATGATCTACTATACTTTGATTTCATGTATGTCAGAGACCTTTCATTGTTAGACTTTAGGTATCATTGGGTATGATTTAGTGCTTATAAGATTAAATATGTATAGATATAGGATTTGTCAGCTTATATGAGTAAGTTATATATCTTGATGCTACAGAAATTGTATTTCAAGAAGTTTTTTGACCAAAAGCAGAAACTACAAAAAAGGTTTTATGTAAGATTAAACAATATCGTAAAGAAATCTACGGATATTGTTTATAAAAATATAAATCTGGAGTTCACGATCGAGCATATAGAGATTTACGGTAATGATATATATATTTGCTCTTCCAAGTTATAGATGGTGGAAGGATTATACGGATATGGTTAACCTCAACTTTTATGGTTCAATGTGCTGTTCTGTAACATCTATAACGTGTGTATGAATATTATTCATGGACTTACGAAAGTATTCTATAAGACAAATGGGTGTGAACCTAGGGAGTCTTACAATATAAATTGTACTCGTTGAGCACTTAGGTAGCTGATCAAGTCAAACAGTTCAATTTGAAAAAATTTCGAAAAACATGATTTATTTCAGGATCTCTATAAAAACTCACTTGTCAAAGTTTAAGTATTAAACATATATTTTATTAGTTAAAGTAGTTAACTAATAAAATGCTGACAAGTGGCATGCATAGCAATATGCATGATTGACGAGTGGCGCTAAAGGTAGTTTAATGTAATACATTTGGCTAATGTATAGCTTGTAATTAGTTCAAATATTGACAAGTGTCAAGCATTCAATGGCTAAGGAAAATAAACTTTGTAAATGTTGCAAAGAGATCCTCATTTGGCTATTTATAAAGAAAAGTTTACAAAAGTTATATTTTAATCCATATGGCACATTTTGACAAAATGAGAGAATCCAAGTACAAGTGTTGCAAAAATCTAATCCTGTTGGAATTCAAGCTACTACTAGCTTCGTAATCCCACTGAATTGTTATGAACTAAATTTGTTCACGGGATCATTTCAATGTACGCTTCAAAATTTTAAATCTTAATTGAATCATATTCAAGGATATATTTTTCTCATACTATAATTGATTCAGTTTTATATGTGTTTGTTGATTAATTATTTTAATTCCACTACATAATGTGTGTTGGACATGCATTTTGAATTAATTAATATGTACACAATCACATGCATACACCTTAAATACACATTAACACGAAGATATGAATTGATACATAGATAAAGTAGTAACAAACCATGTGACTAATAATAACAATAATATGGCTAATATATATGACTATAAAGGTACTATGCATATAACTGATGGAAATGGTAATGTTTTAAAGATTTTGCATATTAGTACTTGTATTTTGCATACACGCACCTCACAAAACTTGACACTAAAATAAGTTTTGCATGTACCAAACATGACAAAAAAAATTAATAAGCATGTCTAAATTTGAAGCAGTTCATAACTTAAAATTTGAGTTTAATAAAAAATATTCATGTTGTTAAGGAAATGAAGGGAGATGTTCTACTTTAGGGAATTACTAGAGGGAGCCTATATCAACTGGTTACTCTTGATAACATCAAAACCTTTTCAATTTTTAGAAATAACAAATCTCGTTTATTGCAATGTTCAAAGATTTCTTTATTTGTTTATTGTAGCATAAATAAGTCAGAGTCTATTGTAAGAGATGATGTTGTCAGCCCTATTTTCAAATGTTGTAATAAAGAAAAGAGTGAAGTTGATGTAATGCATAGAAAATTTAGTCATCGTAATATTGAGGTGCCTAAAATGAATATATTAAGTTGTAATATGCTTACTTCAATGAATGACAATCTTTCTCTTATCTTTCTGCTTAGCCTATCAATTAGGTGAAAACTATAAGATGTATTTTGAAATTTCAAAACAAAAACTTTTTAGCTTTTGAGAAGTCATACATATTGATGAATGAGGCTCAACAACTATTGAGTTTGGTGAAGAATACAAGTATTACATAAGTTTGTTGATGATCTCACAAGATTTACATGGACTTATCCTTTACAACAAAAGTCCCAGGTGCTCAATACTTTTAACCATTTCCAGATATATATTGAGAGATTGTCAGATAAGAAGATCAAAGTGATATAATCTGATTTTTAGGGAAGATTTAGGAGTCTATTTGAAGTGTTAGCACAAAAAGGAATCACTTATAAGTTCTCTTGTCCATATACTCATCATCAAAATGGGAGAGTGAAAAGAAAACATAAACGTATAATGGAGATTGAAATAGCCTTGTTAGCACAATAATTTTCTAATTAATAGGATGCCTTTGTTTATGTTAAAGTTTAACTCTCCTAATGAATTTCTTTTCATCAGAAACTTGATTATAAATTTATGAAAACATTTGGATATGGATGTTTTCTGCATTTGAAACCTTACCAACATCATAAACTGAGTTTTCATAAAAAAAGCATAAGTGTATTTGTAGGTTATAGTTCTTAGCATAAGAGTTACAGATGCATGACTTCAAAAGGCAAGAAAAATGTGTATTTTCATGTGGGATGTAGGTAGGGGTGGCAAAATGGGCCATGACATGATTATTCGATATAGATTCAACACGTTTTAAGCGAATATGGGTAAAGAAAATTGACACAATTAATAAACGGGTCGAATATATGTTTAAGATCCACGATTCGCTAATTTGTTTAAGTTACGTTTAATAAACGAAATGTATTCATATCCATTCGTGGGCCTATTAATTTAAGTCACATTTAATTAAATTATAAAATAAAATAAAATTATAAAATTATAAATATATATAATTAAAAATCAAAATCCTAATGTATCTAACCTCTAAAAACTTTTCTTCTTCAATTATGTTGGACGAATTCTATTTTTTAATTTGTGTTAGAATAATTTTATTATTAGATGCATTAAATACTTAATTTTTTGATGTAATTTAAATTTTATTAATTATAACTTAAATATATTTTAAACAAATCGAATATTTCGTGTAAACGAATTGAATTAGGTCTTACTATTTATTTACACGAATATAATTGTAAAAGACTTGAATCGTGTATAATCGTATAAATGAATTGGATTTGATCATTTTATTTAAACATATTTAATTGTGTTGTATCGTGTAATTCATTTATTAAATGAATTAAATTTGTGTTTGAGTGTCTGATTTGTTTAGTAAACGAATCATAAACACAATAAAAATTTGTTAATACATATATTGACAAGACACGAATACGATTCGTTTACATGAATTACCGCTCTTAGATATAGGTCCCTATGATTAGTATGTATTGACAATACGGGTCAGTTTAGTTTTTGAGTTTGAGTCAGACGCGATGAGAGTGTCATGTAATTAAGTAGGTAAGATTGTTATGTTCTATGATAGATAGAAATTAGGTAAATTTTGAGTATATATGAGCGGGTATATAATATTACCTAACATGTCAATATTTTAGGTTAATGACAAACAATTGACCTATAATAATTGGTAAAGACAAAAGAAAATGAGTTTTATTCAAAATTTTAGTGAAAATAATTTTTTTTTCATGAAATCAATATTGAAATAAATAAGACCATAAATTTCTAAGAGAACATTGCGTTAAGGAATTACTTTTTTTTTGTGTTAATAATAGAAAGTGGACGTTACTTTTTGTTTTAAATGGGTCACATTATTTACAGTAAATAAATTAAACATTGTTCATATATATTTATATTTTTTTTATAAAATGTATTGTATTTTTTTAATAAATAAATATAATGAGACAAAAATTCAGGTTGTAGATTCGAGTCACCCACCCCTTCTCCCTTATTTATAATATAAAATTAAAAATAAATAAACAAAAATTTATATTTAAATATTTTAAATAAAATTATTTTAAAAAATATAGATGCATAATATATATATTTAAAATGATATAATTGAGACGCAATTGTACGAATTTATAAGTAATAAGAAATTGTTTAAACAAATGTCCGAGATTACAATGCGGCAATAGGTGATAAAGTGGCAATAGCTCTTCCACTAAATCTAGTGTCATATTTTACATTAAATAAAAGTTGGGTGGATCTTGAGTATATATAAACGAGTATGCAATATTATCTAATAGGTTAATATTTTAGGTCAATAATTATATAATATATTATGAATGTAATTATGTCAATTTATATTGGTTTATTTTGATCCTACAAATTTGAATGAAGTATTTATATTGATGAATTCATTCTTTCAATTTATTATATTATGTGATTTTATTAGAGATAATTAAACAAAACTATTAATATATATAGAAAATATAAATACGTATAAGGAAAAAAATATTCATTTATAGCTACAGATTATTGATGTCAAATGTAAAAAATTTATGTTATTTTTTGTCATAAAATTGTGACATTAAATATCATAAATTTAATTTACTTTCTGTCATAAAGTTGTGATATCTAATGTCACATATTATGTTAGATTCTGTCATAAAATTGTGACAACTAATTTTGCCAAGTCATCAATCAAGATTTGCCACATCACTTGACAACAAGGCTTTTACTTTACATGTTGCATTGCTAATTCAGCCACTACATCAAATCAAATGACAACTCAATTTTTCCTAGCCACTTAACAGGTAACATCAATTGCCACGTAGGATGGTTTATGATAAAAATTTTCTATTACAAATTAATCAAACACGGTTTATTATAATCATAGGATAAATACATTCTGTCATACACATGTGAATGACATAAGATGACAAAATGATTTTGTCACAAACCATAGTTTGTAACAAAAAATAATCGTCACCATATCCCATTTTTCTAGTAGTGAAGTCAATAATATTTTTCCTTAACCCACCGTGCTGTAACAATCACTAACATTAGCATATCTGAATTTGAACAACAAATCCCTTACCTAACCTAATAAGTTGGCAATATTCCTGTAGTAACCAGTATCCACGACTGGTAAGAATAAGTATTTATATATGTATAAATATACGTATTTTATTTGTATGTTGGTGATACTTGAATTATATATTGTTATTAGTAATATTTTTATAGGTTAAGGATATACGATTAGTATTGGGTTTATTTGTATGACTTTAGATTTATTTTAGGGACCAAATTGTTATACTTTGAAAGTTTTGGGGGCAAATTCGTAAATATCAAAAATTAGCCTCTTAGTATAAAAATACACTTTTAAACCCTAATTTACCATTTTTAGGTTGAGATACCCATTTTAAGAGAGAGAAGAGAGAAATAGAGGAGAGAGAAAGAGGAGAAGAAGAAGAAAAAGAAGAAGAAATTGGAATTTTGAATTTCAAGAGGTATATCATACGTATTTCTCAATTTATTGGTATTAATTAAGTTAATTCCTTTAAGCTTTGATTTCTGAAAATATGTATAATTGAGGATTTGTTGTGTATTTCGTAAGATCATATGAGAATTGATGATGATCTATAAGATAGTTTGATAAATCATGATGAATTGTGAAATTTCTGCTGGATAACCTCTTGATCTAGGAATTTTATAAATTGTTGTAATTCGATTCTGGTTTTGAATTTTGAGTATATGAAATTAGACATGTTTAGGATTATCTGAGACTTTGAATCGACTGAAAATCTCGGAAATTGAATTTTTAGTGAATTTACCAAAATGACCCTGGAATTCTGGAAATTTCCTGTGTAAACAGTATGATACAGTGGAAAATAATTTTTGACCTGCTGAATGATCTTTAAAAATTACGAATTTGTGGAATACGATAATTTTATATGTCTAATATGATATACTCGGAATTGAGAATTTGGATCAATGTGGTTGAAGTGTTATGAATTTCTAAAGTGTATCAGCTCATTGTAGTATTTGATTAACAGATTTTTAAAGTTATGAAATAAAATAGTTTTAAAATACTTTTGGCAGTTATTTGGAAGCCAAATATTTATCATGGACTGAGATATGTGTCAAGAGTAATTATGTGATAGTTTTATAATTTTTGAGTTAGTATATGATTTCATAAAATTGGGAGATTAAATACTGTTCAGTAAGTATCTTGATCCTGTCAGGTTTGTAGTTTGGATTCGATGGTGTGTATGGAATAGATTGTGTAGGAATTTTGATATAATGTTCATATATAAGAAGGATATATGAGTCAAGAATGGTATATTCTGATTTTGGAGTAATTGGACATCATTTGATGTATTAGAAATTTTTGTTAAGTGTAAGTGGTCAGAATGACAGGTTTTGAGAAACCAAATATTTAGACCAATTTGATGTGATAAATGCATTGTGTATAATTTTGTAAGCTATTTAAAGTATTTTGTGTGAATTGTGAGGCTTATGAAAGGATTAATCTCCATTGATAGGTTAAGGAGATTTAAGCCTTGTAGCTGAAAGTGTTAAGAGGTAAGTATACTAGACTTTTTACTGAAATCACAATAAACATAGTAATTGTTTTGTATGATTTTGCAAATGAGGTTAAGAATATGTTTATGTTATGTCAAAGTATATTTTGATATGAAATGTGAATATATGTTTATGAATATGAGCATTGACATTGAGTATGTACATACATGTATTTTTGAAAGTGAGCTTTCAAAATAAGATATGTTTAACAAAGAAATCTTTTGAAGTGTAATATGTTCATGAGAAATATTTTGTGTTTTAAGCGTACTTGAACTCACTGTTAACTTAGTAGGCATTTTATGTGGTTTGTGGAGCCTTTATGTGTGGCCTTTCCTTTGGGATTGGTATATGTTATGTGTTCCGTATGTAGGGAGGATCCTATTGGTACCTAAAGAAAGTGCGAGTCATCACATTCGTGTGGTGGCGTATTGGTGCATGTGAGAGGACTCACCGATGATCAGGGTGAGGGTTTGGCTTTTACCTTTGGGCATGAGCATTATATATGTGTAATTTGAAGACCTTACTTGTACTATTCCTCTCATACGGTATGTCACCTACGAGTGACATTTGGCTCATTATGTGATATGTGATATGTAAGTCCTACTAAGTAGTAGTTGAGTGATGGTATTCCTATTATGTGTTTTGAAAGAATGTGTAAGCGCTTACATGATATGTGATTTGATAAGATTATGATTTTGATTGATCACAACATATCATACACATGCATTGTGTACATATATGTATTTGTATTTGATATATGAAAAACTAATATACTTACTGAGTTTTATACTCATTATAGTTTATGGTGATTTCAGGTAAATAAGGTGCATGTGTGCTTAGCGGATTTGGCAAGGCTTCTGCTGTTCCTTGGGTTCCCTAAGTTGCTAGGTTGTTGTGTGTTTCATTTGGGGACACGTGGGATAGGATATTTGGTTTGTCCCTATTGAATAAATACTTATGTATTATTTCATTGTGTGTGGATTGGATTTGGTTTAAGTTTTATAAAGTGTGGTTATTGGATGATTTTAAGTAAGAATTTGCAATGGATATATTCTGGGCTCCCGGTAACAAAGTTGCTACTGGTGACGTAGTAGAGTGTTAATCTCTGAGAAAACTCTGCGTATCTCCGGTTTAATAATTGTCCCAGTCATAATTCAATTGCTATAATTCTGAAAGAAATTGAAATGAATGTTTAAATATTATCAAGAGAAGTTTATATTTATATGTTAGGTTATGGTTGATTTTAGTGTTGAACTTACTAGCAACTTGCTAAGGATTTCTGTGTTGAATGAAAGTTGAAAATTTTATGTAATATTATTTATGAGTGCACATGCAGTGAATGAATGTAAGTGATGTCGTGTGTCGGATCTTTTGGGTCTGGGGCGTGACAATTCCTCTTCAACCTGCCATTCAAGACGATGTTTTGATTATGTCATAAAGCTACCGCTTAAATAATATGCTTCATTAAGGCTCTCTTGAGAAAATGGTACATGATGTCACCAAAGACCTACTCTTAGCTTGATCCCTATCCACGACAATCACAATAAGGTTTGCTTGTCTCTAGAAATATTTAGCAAGCTTACAATTCTAAAAACATTGAGACATTAACTCCTTTTGCCTTTTACAAATAGGATAATAATCAGCCACCTGTACTTTCTTCGATGTTGTCTTCAAAAATGTTTAGCAAACTTATAATTCCACAGAACGTGCGACATCGACTTATTTCACCTCCTTCAAATGGGATGACAAACAACCACTTGCACTTTTCTTTGGGGAAGCTCAAAAGAGGTTTGACACTTATGCAACTTTTCTATTTGACAAGCTATGAAAAAATTATGTCTTAATTTTCCATTGATAACAGACCAAGGGTTACACAATTTGAGTACATTTTTCAAAGCAAGAGGATTATGGTGTTTTAACTCAAATGACACAGATTAATACTCCTATAGTTTTGATCAACAGATAGTTGAAAAGACTCTAAGACTTGAATGTTACAATGATTATTTGTACATGAATCAGTGGTATAGTTCTGTCTCTTATTTATAGAACATAATGCCTGAGGAAGAAAACAAGAAACCACATAAACAAGTAACCAAGACTGAGTAAAATCATTTTATGATGAGTTAAGCACCAATTTGTATAAACCCTTCATAGCAACACCCCTCAGTAGAGCAATTTACATATTCTTGTCCTTAATAACACAGAAATCACCATGAAATTTAATGAAGACATAGTTATCAGAAGTTAGTTTAGAAATACTTATAAGGTTCTTTGTTATTTTGGGAACATATAACATATGGTTCAGGTTAAGCTTTGCAATATTTGATTTAAAACTAGAGTTGCCAATGTATAAAAATTTTAAACCAAGACCATTACCAATAACAAGTTTGTCATTACTTGAAAAAACTTGTTTTGTTCGAAGATTATTAATGTCATATGTAAGATGGTGTGTAGAACCTAAATCTAAATACCAGTTTGAATCAAATGCACACTCTTCTGAATTTCCAGTGTTGTACCAAGTATCTTCTGCTGAAGTACCTTATCTTGCCATATAAGCACTTTTAATCCTAGCTACTAAACCAGTGGTTTGACTTCCATTGCTAACAATCATTCTAATGCCACTAGAACTGTTATCTGGTCTATTCCCAAAACCATTGGAACATTGCCTAAACTGAAATTGCCACTATAGTTACTGCCTTCAAAACCAAAATTCTCTTTTGTTACAAAATCTTTATTGAACCTATAGTAGTATTTTGAAACTGTATGACCCTGTCTTTCACATATTTGACAAATAATTTTGTTATTGCCGTTAAAGAAACCAAATCTGCCTTCTTAAGTAAAACCTCTTCCTGAATTACCAATTCTCTGAAATTGATTATTATTACCAAGAAAACCTCTGCTCCTTCCAACAATTGTCTACCTCTAAAATCAGAAAAGTTTCCTAGATAATCACTAATTCTTCCTCCTCCTCTGAAGGCATAATATGCTTCAAAGTTAGCATAATCTACACTTACAGCACTTAAAATTTTTATGTTTCTCTTTTCTTTAAGCCAATAGCATTGCATATGCTTTACTAAGTGAAATAAATCCAGCTTTACTTATGATTATAGCCATTATTGGATCATAATCAGTACCTAAACCAGCATCAAGATATCTAATAAAATCATCATTCTCAATTTGATATCTTGTTATTGAAAGTTCATCAACAATGGCTTTGATCTTAAGAAAATAATCTGTTGAGGGAGGAACCACCCTTCTCCCTCTTGAGACTAGGTTAAAGCGAAGAGTCCCAAGTTTAACCTTGAACCCTAACCTCTTTATATAGCAGAATAACTTATTTATCAAGAAAAATAGAAAAAATCCAAAGCAGAATATAAAAGTGCACAACACAATCTTACGTGGTTCGACCAATTGCTTACGTTCATGGTAAATCCAAGAATCCTAGCATCTTTTATTAACTCCCTAGAGATTTTACAAGGAAAACCCAATGAAGAACCCTCAAAATGACCTAATGTTTAGTGAACCCTTACTCTACCATGAGAAATGAACACCCAAACGATGGTTCCACCCTAGCGCACACAAACACTTAGTGTCTACCCAGTTCTTCCCCTCTTTTAGAGTCTCTTTTAATACTTAATTTCAATAAAAGGGTTTACAAGTATTTATATAAGGGTTATTTCGTGCATACTAACCATATTCCTTATTGGAGTAAGAGTCCACTTGTTTTGAAATTCTACAACTTTCCAAAACTCGAAATTCGGATAAAAAATGAACTCCATGTTGCTCCTGGCACTGCGACGCTAAGGTTCTAGTCTAGGCACCGCGGCTCTCAGCCCTAATAGCTCTTCCGCGCATTTTCTTCTCTTCCTTAACATCTTCAAGTCTCATTTCGCTTTCCCTTTCGTGTTCCACACGTCCTAGAATTCTCTATACCCTTCCTACACATTTTAGACTTCTTGTGACTCTTCTATTTGGTAATCATCTCAATTCTTGTCTATACAAGATTGTTGAATCAGATAATCTGATATTGATAATGATCCTTTTTGAACAGTTGAGATCTACATCTTGAGTTGAGTTAGTTTTGCTTTAGAATGTGATCCAAATTGCTTCTCAATTGTTGACCACAACTCATAACTAGATTTGCTACTAATCACTAAACTGAGAGTTGCTTCATTTATAGTTAAAAATAACCAACCTAATAAGGTTTGATCTTGCCTGAGCCATAAATCAAATTTTAGATTTATTGTAGCAATAACAGATCAATCTTGATTTATAGTTTTTAGGTGCTATTGAGGACAGATCCTTGTACATGTGAGAAGATCTACAAGTTTCCTCTTGTTATTATCAAAACCTGTGACATTCATATTATAAAATTAATTCAATCAAACTTGACAATTGAAGGGAAATTGTAGTTAAAAGAAAGTGTAATAGTGTTTAAATTTGTTGTGTGAGTTGATGTTGAACTGTTATTAGCCATTATTATGGCTTTGATACCATGTAATAGTTTGTAATTTTCTATTTGGTAACTCAGAAAGTGATAGAAAATGCTCAAAAAATAAACTGAAAAACTGATACTTTTATTAAGAACCATTTATAAAGATTACAACATTCTCATCAATTCAAAAAATGACTAGAAAACCACACTATAAAGGACTAAATGTATATTGTATCTTGGCGAGAAAATAAAAGATTTGTAACAAAATTGTAACTAATTCTGCCACTTTGTTTTTGCTGTGGCAATACTTACATTTAGGGGTAGGCAATTTCGGGTTTGGGTCGGGTTTGAGAATTTTTGACCCCTACCCGAACTCGATCAGGATGCCGAAATGTGTCCCGATCGGGACATATTTCGAGTCGGGAAATTTCGATTTTTTTTTAAAAACATTATTTTGAAACGAGATTGTTTTGATTCGGGTTCGGGATGGGTCGGGTTCAGGATAGGTTTGGGATGGTTCGGGTCGGGATGGTTTGGGTTTGGGACAATTCGGGACGGTTCAGGTTCGGGACAATTCTGAATAATACGAGACTGTTCGGGTCGGGTCGGGACAGGTCAGGTTCGGGTCGGGCCAGGTTCGGGACTATTCAGGTTCAGGACAGGTCGGGAATTTCCGTTTAGGTTCGAGAAATTTCCGAACCTAACCCATCCTGTTTGGGATAGAATTTTCTGTCCCAAACGAGTCTCGAACCTATTCCCGTTTCCGTCTCGACCCAAAATTTTAGGATGGGTCGGGTTCGGGAATAATGCCCACCCTTACTTACATTTTACAAATTGATCAAACATCCACCAATAACATGGCAATACAAGGATCATAAAACACAATTTATCTTCTTTGTTTCTTAGGTCGATCTTGCTACTTGTGAGTAGCAATAACCAATGGCCATTCTACAATCTCTACAACCTTGTGAATTAAACCAAACCAGCATACAAGCAAAAGCTTTTGCCACCTATTCTTGACAGTTTTAAAGCAATAACAACACGGTATCCACTATTAAGAGAATAATGACTTTTTCAGTCATAGTGCCAGCATAACTAGCTTGAACATGAAAAATTTATACATGGTTATAATATAAGAAACAGAATACAGGCCGGCATCTTTATAATAGCTCACTCCTTGATCTTTACTTCAAATGTGGAAGGGTCAATTCAACTGAAAATGTCTTTGAGAAGTTGGCCAAAACAAATGTTGTTTCTTATAATGTTATGATTTCAAGATATATGATGGTTGGTGATTATTTTAAAGCCCTGGCGATCCATGGTGAAATAAAAAGAAGTAGTGTAAAACTAGAAGCTGTAACTGTCACGTCCCAGACCCAAAAGATCTGAAATATGACATAATTTACATTCATTTCAATTTCTTTCAGAATTATAACAATTGAATTATGATTTGGACAATTAGTAAATCGGAGATACGCAGAGTTTTCTCAGAGATTAACACTCTACTATGTCACCAGTAGCAACTTTGTTACCGGAAGCCCATAATATATTCATTGCAAATTCTTACTTAAAATCAACCAATAACCACACTTGGTGAAACTTAAACCAAATCTAACCACACACAATAAACTAATACATAAGTATTTATTCAATAGGGACAAATCAAATATCTTATCCCACGTGTCCCCAAATAAAACACTCAGCAACCTAGCAACTTAAGGAACCCAAGGAACAGAAGAAGCCTTGCCAAATCCGTTAAGCACACATGTACCTTATTTACCTAAAATCACCATAAACTATAATGAGTATAAAATTCAGTAAGCATACTAGTTTTTCATATATCAAATACAAATACATATATGTACACAATGCATGTGTATGATATGTTGTGATCAATCAAAATCATAATCTTAATAAATCACATGTCATGTAAGCGCTTACACATTCTTTCAAAATATATTACAGGAATACTATCACTCAACTACTACTTAGTAGGACTTACACATCACATATCACATAATGAGCCAAATGTCACTCGTATGTGACATACCGTATGAGAAGAATAGTACAAGTGAGGTTTAAATTACACATATATAATGCTCAAGCTTGAAGGTAAGAGCCAAACCCTCACCCTGATCATCGGTGAGTCCTCTCACATGCACCAATATGCCACCACATGAATGTGATGACTCAATCTTCCTTTAGGTACCAATAGGATCCTCCCTACATACGGAACATATAACATATACCAATCTCGAAAGAAAGGCCACACATAAAGGCTCCACAAATCACATAAGATGCCTACTAAGTCAACAGTGAGTTTAAGCATCCTCAAAGTACAAAATGTTTCTCATGGACATATTACACTTCAAAGCTTTCTTTGTTAAACACATTTCATTTTGAAAGCTCACTTTCAAAAACTTATATATGTCATATATGTCCATGTTCACATTCATAAAAACATGTCTTTCACATTTTATATCAAAATATACTTTGACATAACATAAAAATATTCTTAAGCACATTTATAAAATCATACATAACCATTACTATTTTTATTGTGATTTCAGTAAAACGTCTAGTATACTTACCTCTTAGCACTTTCAGCTACAAGACTTAAATCTCCTTAACCTATCAATGGAGATTAATCCTTTCATGAACCTCGACATTCATACAAACACTTTAAGTAGCTTACAAAATTATACATATTGCACTTATCACATCGAATTAGTCTAATTACTTGATTTCTCAAAACCTTTCATTTTAACCACTTACACTTAACAAAAATTTTCTTATACATCAAATGATGTCTAATTACTCCAAAATCAGAATATATCATTCTTGACTCACATATCCTTCTTATATATGAATATTATATCCTAATTCCTACACAATCCATTCCATAAACACCATCGAATCCAAACTACTAACCTGACAGGATCAAAATATTTACTGAACAGTATTCAATTTCCCAAATTTATAAAATCATATACTAACTCAAAAATTATAAAACTATCACAGAATTACTTTTAACATATATCTCAATTCATGATAAATATTTTACTTCAAAATCACTGTCAAAAGTATTTTAAAACTATTTTATTCTATAGCTTTAAAAATCTGTTAATCAAATACTACAATGAGCTGACACTCTTTAGAAAATCATAACAATTTAACCATATTGATATAAATTCTCAATTCTGAGTATATCATATTAGACATATAAAATTATCATATTCCATAAATTTGTAATTTTTAAAGATCATTCAGCAGATCAAAAATTATTTGTCTTTGTATCATACTGTTAACACAAGAAATTTTCAGAATTTCAAAGTTATTTTGATAAATTCACTACAAATTCAATTTCTGAAATTTTCAATCAATTCAAAGTCTCAAATGATTATAAACATGTCTAATTTCATATACTCAAAATTTAAAACCAGAATCGAATCACAACAATTTATAAAATTCCTAGATCAAGAGACTATCAAGTAGAAATTCTGTAATTCATTAAGATTTATCAAGCAATCTACATAGATCATTATCACTTCTCACAATATCTTACGAAATACACATCAAATCTTTAATTGCACATATTTTCAGAAATCAAAATTTAAAGGAATTAACTTAATTAACACCAATAAATTGAGAAATAGTTGTGATATACCTCTTAAAATTCAAAATTCTAATTTTTCTTCTTCTTCTTCTTCTTCTTCTCTTTCTCTCCTCTCTATTTCTCTCTTTTCTCTCTCTAAAGGGGTAGCTCGACCCAAAAATGAGTAAATTAGGGTTTAAAAATATATTTTTATACTAAGAGGCTAATTCTTAGCATTTACAAATTAACCCCCAAAACTTTTAAAGTATTATAATTTGATCCCTAAAATAAATCTATAATCTTGCAAATAAACTCAATACTAATAATATGTCCTTAACCTATACAAACACTACTAATAACAATACATAAATTAAGTATCATTTACATATAAATAAAATATGTATATTTATATATATATATATATATATAAATACTTATTTTTATCGGTTGTGAATATTAGTTATTACAGTAACATTCATTAGTATCTTACCAGCTTGTTCACAATTAGCAGCCTTCGAAAAGGGAAAAGAGATTCACAATTATATTTTAGAGAATGAGCTAGAAACCAATGAGATAGTCGTGGCGGCTCTCCTCGATATGTATGCTAAATGTGGTGCTGTGGATGCCGCATCCAAAGTTTTTAATCATTTACCTCAGAGGAATCTTGTGTCATGGACTTCTTATGGGTCTCATGGCCAAGCCTTCAAAGCTTTGAAGCTTTTCAGCGAAATGCAGAAATCGAGCGAAAAACCAGATAATGTTACTTTCCTTGTGATTTTATCAGCTTGTAGTCGTGCCGGATTGGTTGATCAAGATTAATATTATTTTAATCAAATGATCTCTGAGTATAATATTAAGCCCAGAAATGAACATTACTCATGCCTGATTGATCTTCTTGGTCGCGCTGGAAGATTACAGTGAACCTATGAAATTCTAGAGAGCACCCCAAAAATGAGAGAAGATGCTGAGTTGTTAAGCACACTATTTTAAGGTATTTTCTGCATGCAGCATGCACCGACATACAGAACTGGGGGAAATAATTGGAAGATTGCTTATTGAGAAGGATCCTGATGATTTATCTACTTATATTCCATTATCTAATATGTATGCATCTGCCAAGAAATGGGATGAAGTACGGAAGGTGAGATAAAAGATGAAAGAGCTTGGATTGAGAAGAACCCTGGTTGTAGCTGGATTGAGATTGGAGAGAGGATACATCCTTCCTTTGCTGAAGATTGGACGCGCCCACAGGGGGATAAGGTGTATGAATGTCTTATGCTTCTTGCTAGTCATGGAGAAAGATGAATTGCTTCCGTCTTAGAAGTGAGACAGAAAATGTGTTATGTATAGCATAATGCGGTTCTGAAATCAGAACTGCAGTCCTCGTGGAAAGAAATTTATATGAGAAGTGCATCCAGAATTCTTTTTTGATGATTAAAAGGGTCAACTTTAGTATCCTTTAGAGGGCTAGAAGGGGTACTCAGTTACTCTTAGAGCATTTGATCCGCCTCTTTGTCATCAAGGATCCTGAAGAAGAGACCATGAACACCTGAAATTTTTATGTTGCCGGCTGAGACTTTGCACTTCAATAAGATAAGCATCAGAAATGCCGAAACATATTGTATCCTTTAAAAGCTTGGAGGATTCCAAGAACTCGTAGGCAGCAGGTACTTGTGAAAACCACTGATTACTTAGAAGCATTTGATTTCTTTTCCGAAGTCTTATCATGTCACTAGTCAAGCATATTCATTAACTCAGTTTTCGGAATTAATTAAATAATTCAATAGTAAAAGGTTTTTAATACATTTTTTTAAAATTAAAATAGATGTTTCAAGTTTAATTTCTCTCCCCAAAGTTAAAAAATATATAATTAAACTCAGTTTTCCCATACGAAAAGTTGTACAGCATTCTTTGTGAAATAAGCTGCAAATCATAAAACATATTTTGTGCTAGAATTTTCACTCGCATGTTTGTATACAGCTTCATTCTGGCAAATATTGTAAGAATTTCAACTCAGTTGTGCAATTTAAATTGGTTTTGCCAGTATTCAAACGTGAGAAATTATGATAATAGTAGATGTAGGAATCACTAGCATTTCCTTGAAACATTCTCTTGTTCTATTTGGCTTAGCTATAACTCTTATGTTCTCCGTATTCTTAATATAAATTCAGAAATGTTTTCAGTTTCAGCCAATTCAAGTTCCTACTAAATGTTAAAGTAGGCAATGAACCAAAGACTCCCTTCATTCTGCACTACAATTTTTATTTTCTTTTGCAGCTATACAATTACTCACATCAATTATAAATATTAAATCTACTCTTAGTATAAATGGACTCCGACTTGAACTTAGTACATTAACATTGAAAGTGTTAACACCAGTCATATAATGAAGTATTAACACTGTTGCTTTCTGAGATTTACACAAATTACTCTTTAACGGCGGCTTTGGTTTTAATTATACTTTCACCCCTTCATTTAATATGAAAGATGGAAATACCCATATGTTTATTTATTTATATTAAAATAATTAAACTATCCTTAAAAGATGAAGATATTTTCGTCATTCACATTAAGTAGAGGGAGTGATAATATAATTATCACCAAAGTCTTCATTATAGTGTAATTTGTGTCTTGTACTATTTTTATAAAATTAATAAAGTTGTAATTTTTTTTTACTTAAAAAGTGTTTATAATTTTATGACATAAATATCATAAAATTTTTATTTATTTATGTGACCATAACTTTAGTATATAATTATTATATATAAGAGGATTAAAGTTATGAATAATAACAAAAAAGTCCGTAATAAATTAATTAAAGTATGAGATCTTTAATTAAATATTAGTAGTGCAGTCTACAGACATTTAGAATGCAGTAATTTTATCTGGATCACTAATGTAATGACATTACGTTGAATGTACTTTTATATAATATGATTATATAGGACTGAATTAGACGTAATTTGAATTCTTATATAAAATACCATTGTTAATTAAGAATTCAAATAATGTCAACTACTAATCATATGCAGATCAACCTTAATTCTAAGTGATCATAAACTTCTATTTGTATCACTATGTCATTTGAAATACTCGTTACAGTTTATCTGAAGAACAGATTAAAAATTTGTATTTTTGTGGCATAGAGAGATACGTAGTTAGGAATATGATTTACAAATATGGAATCTTTCCATTCCTAATGGAAGTTAAAAAGAATGTTCTCTTAAGGGTTAATTTTAGAATTGAACAGTTAGAGCGCTCAATTCGTAATAATGTTACAAATTAACTATTCACTGGTGAATTAATGGTACTTAAGGATAAAGAAGTAATTAGAGGGTAAAACGATAATTGACCTAGCCCAAATTATGAACCATCTATGGAGGGTTGAATTACATGTAGTGATTAAATCAATAGACTACTTTAAGTTTTCTGAGTAAATTATATCTGCAATTTCAAGAGTGCAATAATAGATTTTTAGTGAAATAACACTGAAATTAATAAATTAGATTAATTAATTAAAGAGTTTAATTAATTATCTAAAATTTATTAGAACTTGAAATTGTAGGTTCATAGGTCTCCAATACCACATCTTTAATTATAGATAGTGAACAATTAAAAAGAATAATTGTATTATTACAGATATTGTTTGTGTTCAAAAAATAGTTTTCAAAATACATATGTTTTATATTTGAATAAAATTAATTAATATAGATAATATCTTATCTAAATATAATTAAATATTTAATTTAAGAAATTAAATAAATAAAATCTTAAAGATAATTTTTGAAATTATCAAAAGGATTTTATTTTAATTTAGTATTTTCCTTTTATTAAAAGACTATTAGTCCATTTCTTTTGAAAGTCTAATAATGCTCAATTGTTGGACATTATACGTTAACCATAAAGAATAGAACTCTATGTGATTTACATGAATTAAGTCTTTTTTAAGAGACAATAATTTAATTAATAAATGTTATTAATTAAATTATTAAACTAAGATAATAATTCTTTATTATTTTAAAAAGGATAATATTGGTCTAAAAAGGAGACACACACAAATATGTAAAAAGACTCTAAAAAAAGAATACATATTTTTCTTTAGAAGAAAAAATTGGAAGCCCATTCTTTCTTTTATTGTAGAATAAGAAACTTGGTTTAGAATGTTTTGGTAGAATAATACCTAGTATTGATTCAAGTTATATTTTAATTTTTTTTGTTAATTTTTATTTACTTGAAATATCAAATTCATATGTTCATAAGATTCTGTGATAAAAAGTATTTTTATCTTATGAAAATAAAAATTAAAGATTTTTTATTTTTCATTCCACTGCGTTATGAATGTCATAACACTCTAATAACAGGTATCAGACTAATGGTTTCTTAAATATATACTTCTGATGTTATGATTTATTTTATTTAAATCATGATTTACTTATATGTGTGTAGGGTAGGTATTTGTATTTTTTATTTTGTTCATATGATGAATGGCTATTTTGTATTTGGATCTTTTGGTCGTTAATTATATGGTCTTCTAATATTGAATGTAATTTTATTTTATTTTAATAAAATTAAAATTGTGTAAACTCATAAAGGGGTTTAGGATTTTTTTATAACATTTAAATTTTATTACTATTTCTTTTTCTTGGCCGCTAGAACAAGAAATAGGTGAATAGGAGCACACTGCAAATTTGCTCTTTCCTATGGCCGTTAAAAAACAAGAAGACAATCCCACATTTTCTTCTTTTTGGCCGCATGCAAAAAAGATCTAATAAAAAAAATGTTAAAGGAATGGATTTGGCAATGGGTCTACCCATCGCCAGGTGACAAGTGCCTTAGGCACTCGGCCATGCAAAGTGTGTGGCCAGGACACCAATTGTTGGCAGCCTTGTCTATGCAAATAATGGCATCATATATTGGTGTCCATGGCCATGTAATTTAATGGCATAAGGCCCTGTGTGATTGTTGGCTTAGGTGGTCGCTGGTACCACGGGGTAGCAGTTTTCATGTTGTTGTCCCAAGTACATTCGGGTAAGACAAGGCACTTATTTTGGGACTTGAAAAGCTCAAATAAAATTGATTTGATTTTTTATTGTATTTGGGATTTAAATGGACGAAATTCTTTTTGAGAACAAATATTCAAGAGTTGGACTATTTTGCAAAATATACAGTGAGCTTAAGAAAAGTTCTTAAATTTATACTTATAAAATTATATTAAAAAAAAAGAATTGAACTCTTTATAAACTTGAGAAGATTACTTACAACTAAGCATGCGTGCCTATATCTTTTATGTAATTTGATTAATTTTATTTTATGGGTTATAATTAAAAATATTAGGGGATTTGGCCAAAGTTTAATTAAAATATTAATTTATATGATGAATTATAATATGATCTTACATAATCACGTGCCATGTATTTGTACCCACTCATATTATTGTAATATGACATGCATACATACCATAATTAAATTTAAATAATTTTTTATTATGACATTTATAATTAATAAGATTAAATTAGTGGATTAATTAACATGTTTTGAACTTGCATAATTAATCAAATAATGTAAAATAAGATTTAATAGTTAAATTTGGTAATTTCACATTATTCAAAGTAACTTATATTAAATAATTTGATTACTTAGAAAATTATTAATAAAATTATTAATTTTATCATTTATAAAATAGTTAATTAAATCCTAAATTGAAAAACTAGGTTTACCTAAATTGTTAAGCTTATTTAGAAGGAATAATTAGACTAATAAATGTAGGCCCCATAAGATTAGACTTTACGATGATTAATTAATTATACCTATTAATTTACTATAAGAGATATAATAATTTGCTGAGCTTATAAAACATAAGATGTTTTATAAATTAGAAAAATACATAGTTAAAAACAATGAGTGGGAGAAGGTATATTACAATGAACCTATCGGTCTCTATTGTTAGTACAATATAGTGAGATATAGGTGACACCTCGCGACACTTTGATTTCGTACTCCCTATGAAGGGTATCCGTCCATGTCAATAACAAGGTTGACTTCTTAGAGATAGGATTAAGTGATGTATTTCATAATTGACAGACCCTACGACGGTAAGTTTTGAGTTAAGTCATCTTGATCTGAAATTATGGGTTACACTCACAAAGATATAATTAAGCGGTTTTTCATATATTAACCGAAATAAATGGTAGTTAATAGGTAAATAAAAATATGAGATATTTTAAAATTTGCTTATTAATTTGAGATAGTCTTAATTTCAATTTAAATTTAATGTGACTTACCCTACGGCGGCATATTAATTCTTAAATTAAAATATCGTGGATTAGTATTAATTTATGTGTTTAAATATATTGCATTCATTCATCAAGTTTCCAATTTTAAAAAATACTATGATATTTATTCAAGTATTCTTAAAATTATTTTATTTATCTCAGCATCATTTTTGGAGCAAACCCTATCATAACTCTCTTAGCAAATGAAAAATTGATCGATGATAACTTTGTAAAATAAAAAAACAATATAAATATTGTGCTGATTTGTGGAGACTAGAAGTTCGTCTTTATAAAGAAGTGTCCTCCAGAACCAGTAGCCAATGCTCTTCGTAATGTACAAGAGCAGTATGAGAAATTGATACTGGTCAATAATAAGGCCTGCTGCTATATGCTTGCCAGCATGAGCGACGTGCTTAAGATGAAGCATGAGCACTTAGAGACCGCACATGAGATATGAGATTCTCTCTAAGCGATGTTTGGCCAACAGTCGGAATAAAGCCGCCATGAAACTACTCGTAACTATATGAATGCTAAAATGAATAAAGAGTTGTGATGTGTAAGTATGTTTTAAACATGATCAACCTTATGCATCAGGCAGAAATCCATGAAGCCATCATAGATGAAAAATATCTTCCTGGGCTAAAAGAAAAGAAGAACAAAAGTAAATGTGATTTATCAATTTTAGAAGCATATTTAGTGGAAGATGAATTATCTCATTGGATAATTAATTCATGAGCCACTAATCATGTTTGTTCTTCCTTACTGATGCTTAGTTCTTCCAAAGAACTCGTCGATGGGGACTTTATTATGCAATTGGTAATGGGACAGAGTTTTTGGCTTTAGTAGTGGGAGTGGCTCGATTGAATTTTAGAAATTTTTATTTATTTTGAATCATGTTTATTTTATTCCTAGATTTAGAAAGAATTTGATTTCTGTTTCTAAGTTGCATGAACAATTATTTACTATTTCTTTTTATAATAATGAGATTATTATTGGAAGAAATGGTTTAAATAGTTTTCATGCAAAATTGAAAAATAAGCTTTACGTTTTAAGGCCCGATGAGCCCTCACTGCTTAATTCTGAACTATTTAGAGTAAAATATCCTAAATATATTAAAAGAAAAAAGGTTTCTCCTAATGATGACACATATCTTTGGCATCTTAGGTTAGGTCATTGATAGAGGCGTAAAAGAACTAGTATGATTTGTACCTAACTTTTGTATTTTGCTCAAAATCATAAGTATTTGACTATTTAATTGTGTTTTCTAATCATAAATAGATGGACAATAGAAAATATGATGAATAGGAATAAACAGGATACAATTCGAGTGAGAAACGAGCGAGATGTGCTCGAAATACGAAAGAAGCACAGCAAATGACTGGGCGCCCAGGGCCCAGATCAGTGAGTGAGCGTTGTGGCGCTCATTGATGTCTTGACAGACCTAGTGCTTGTGCCCAGCACTGTAGCGCTGAGCCCCCAGCGTCACAGCGCCCATGCGGATACTTAAGTACCCCTCTCAACTCTCCTATTTTGGAGGGATTGGAAGCTCTTCGCGCCTAGAGTTTCTCATAGCAACAAAAATACTATTTTGAGGCAAAAATAGGGAGACTTAGCAAGGAGAAAAATGCAAGCAACGAATACACATTCAAGTTAAGAGATCAAAGTGAATTTATTGAAGATTGAAGAATCAACTCTTAGACAATCAAGACAAGAGGAAGAAGAACAACTGAGGGCATCACTTGTGTTATTTTCTTCCTTAATTTTAAAAGATGATCTTGTTCATGATATTTTCATATTTTTTTCTTTGATATTCTTGTTGTGAACATGAGCTAAATACTTTTGATCTATGGTTAGACGTTCTTGAACCTAGTATGTAATTGACTCTTTTAAACTCTTAGTTGTGAACTTTTATTCCTTAATTGATTCAATCTATCTATGCTTAATGCTTTCATTATACTTGATCACTATTTTGATTGTTTAGGAACCATGATAACTTTGACAAAAGGATGCACGTGTTTAACCTATGGTAGATTAATACATGATCATAGAGTAATATTTATGAGTTTCATCTAGGATAGACATATACCTAAGTGGCATGTATTGTTTGATTAGACTTGTTCTTAATGAGTTGCATCTTATTTAGATTACCATAGACATATTGGTAATTGTTAGGGTGTGATATTATCATTCGACTATCGATAGAAGCTTATGATGAAATCAGTGTCTAGCTAATCAATTGATAATAAGGGAATAACTAAAGGGTTAAAGGATTCAATAAACTACTAGGGGATACGTTAAACCCTAGATTACTTATCAAATTAGTGAATTCTATCTCCGAGTACTTGCGATATTTTAATTATGTTTAATTTGATAGCAGTAATCAGTTAGTTAACTCCATTGCAGAAGTTAGTTTGGATAAAGGTAAAATATAGTAATTTTAGAAATCGAGTGAAGAAATAGAAACAACTGTGGGATCGATAATCTGGACTTAGTCCTATATTATTTGGTATGATAGCATGCACTTGTGCTAGGTTATTAAAGCATACATCAGTCATATTAATCTAGATAAGATTAACATATTAGTAAATGATGGTCATTTAAGAAAGCTAAATGTTGGCACTCTTTCTGTATGTGAGTCTTGTTAGAGGGTAAAATGATTGAAAGACCAATTTCAACTAATGGTGAAAGAGCCAAGGAACCACTTTATCTTGTACATACTGATGTTTGCGGTCCATTAAACGTACAAGTAAGTGGCGATTATGAATACTTTGTTACATTTATTGATGACTATTCAAGATACGGTTATGTTTACCTAATGTAAAGAAAATCTGAAACTTTTATAAAGTTCAAAAAATTCTTAGCAGAAGCTGACAAGCAATTAGGTAAAATACTTAAAACCCTTCCATCTAATTGAGGTGGTGAATACCTTGATACAGAGTTTAAGGATCACCTATTGGAGTATGGGATTTTATCCCAACTCACAGCACCTAGAACACTATAACAGAATGGTGTTACAGCGATGAGAAATAGAACCTAACTAGATATAGTTAGGTCTATGATGAGCTACTCTTTACTGCCGCCCTTATTTTGGGGTTATGCACTACAGACCATGGTCTATATTTTAAATGTAGTTCATTCCAAATATATCCAAAGTACACCCTTAGAGAAGTGGAATGGTAGTAAACCTAGTACTATTTTCGCATATAGGGGTGTCTGACACATGTGTTAAAAGGAAATATTGGAAAGTTAGAACCGCGAACAGAAGTTTATTTGTTTTTAGGCTATCCTAAAGGCACAAGATGAGGTTTATTTTATAAACCTCAAGAAAAAAAAATTGATTGTATTAACGAATACCACTTTTTTTTAGAATGATTATATATTAAACTTCAAATCTCGTAGTAAGATTGTACTGGAGGAAATGCTTTTTGATCAGATCAAACCTTTACCACTGACAGTTAATGAAAGACAAAGTCAAGTAATTACCAATTCTGATTAGACCACCTTGGAACCTCAACATAGTAGGAGGATAATGAAACTACATTTTCTTTACAAAAAGGAGGAAGATGCACAAGTAGTTGTGTCTGACACAAGCCAAGACGATCCATTGACATATAGATATGCAAGAGAAGATTCAGATAAAGTAAAATGGCAAGAACCATTAACCAAGAAATAGAATCTATGTACTCTAATTCAATTTGGGAACTTGTAGATCTACATAAAGATGTTAGACCTATTAGATGCAAATGGATCTTTAAGAAGAAAAGAGGCGTGGATGAAAAAGTAGAGACTTTCAAAGTAAGACTAGTGGCAAAGGGTTATACCCAAAAAGATGGAGTTGACTATAGGGAGACTTTTTCGCTAGTAGCCATGCTCAAATCCATTCATATTCTCTTATTTATTGTTGTATGGCTTGATTATGAGATATGACAAATAGACGTCAAGACAGCCTTTTTGAATGGGTATCTTAAAGAGAGCATCTATATAGTGCAACCAGAGAGGTTCGTGGCAGAAGGCAAGGAGTAGAAAGTCTACAAATTACTTAAGTTCATTTATTGACTTAAGCAAGCTTTAAGGCCTTGGAACTTAAGATTTGATGAGATAATTAAATCTTATGGTTTCGAGCAAAATGTTGATGAACCTTGTATATACAAGTACATCAAGAACAAAAATGTAATTTTTCTAGTAATTTATATGGATGACATTTTACTCATTGAGAATGATGTAGAAATATTATCAAATATAAAGAAGTAGTTGGTCGAGCACTTTCAAATGAAAGATTTGGGAGAGACAGGTTATGTCATTGAGATCCAAATTATTCGAGATCATAAGAACAGACTATTGGCACTGTCTTAGACATTATATATTGATAAAGTGCTTATGTGATTTTTAATACAAAATTTCAAGAAGGGTCAACTACCGACTCGATATAGAATTGTTCTTTTTAGAGAGCAGTGTCCTAAGACACCTCAAGAGGAGGAAGATATGAGACAAGCTCCCTATGCCTCAGTAGTTGGCAGCCTTATATATTTTATGTTTTGCACAAGGCCTAAAATTTACTATGTAGTGAGAATAGTCAGTCGTTATTAATCCAACTCTGGATTGTCTCATTAGATTAGAGTAAAACACATTCTCAAGTATCTTTAGATAACGAGAAACTATATGCTTGTGTATTCAGGTGAAGACCTGAACCTCATTAGTTATACTGATTCTAATTTTCAATCAGACAAAGATAGTCGAAAGTTGACGTTTGGGTCAGTGTTTACTCTTGGTGGCAGAGCCATAATTTGGAGAAGTGTAAAACAATCTAGCACTGATAATTCAACTATGGAGGTTGAATACATAGCAGTTTATGAAGCAGTTAAAGAAGCAGTATAGCTTAGGAAGTTCTTCACTGATCTAAAAGTTATTCCAGACATGGATAAACCACTGACCCTTTACCGTGACAACAGTGGAGTAGTTACAAATTCAAAGGAACTAAAGAGCCACAAAAGAGCAAAGCATATAGAGAGCAAGTATCACTTGATCACAGAAATAGTGCATAAATGTGATGTAACGGTCATGAAGATACCATCTAAAAATAATCTTGCAGACTTGTTCATCAAAACATTACCAACTAGGATGTTTAAGGGTCATATAGAGGGCATGGGTTTAAAAGATATGTCTTACTTGTTTTAGGGCAAGTGAGATATTGTTAGACACAGTGCCCTAAAAGCATGTACTTATACTATTTTTATGAAATTAATAAAGTTGCAAACTTTTTTTTACTTGAAAAGTGTTCATAATTTTATAATATAAATATTAAAAAACCTCTTGTTTATTTATGTGATCATAACTTTAATATATAATTGCTATATACAAGAGGATTAAAATTATGAATAATAAATAGAAAAGTTTGTAATAAATTAATTAAAGTTTGAGATCTTTAATTAAATATTAGTAGTGCGGTCCACAGACATTTAGAATGTAGTGATTTTATCCGGATCACTAATGTAGTAACATTATGGTGGAGCCATTTTATATAATATGATTATATAGAACTAGACCAAACTTAATTTGAATTCTTATATAAAATATTGTTGTTAATTAAGAATTCAAATAACGTTAACTAATGATCATATGCAGATCAACTTTAATCATGAGTGATCATAAACTCTTATTTGTGTCATTATGTCATTTGAAATACTCGTTACAATTTATCTAAAGAACAGGCAAAAAACTTGTATTTTGGTGGCATAGTGAGATAAGCAGCTGGAAATATGATTTACAGATATGGAATCCATTCCTTCTTAATGGAAGTTAAAAAGAATGTTATCTTAAGGGTCAATTTTATAACCGAACGGTTAGAGCGCTCAATTTATAATAATGTTAAAAAATAACAATTCATTAGTAAATTAATAGTATTTAAGGATAAAGAAGTAATTAGAGAGGTAAATCGGTAATTGACCTAGCTATAATTATGAACTATCTGTAGAGGGTTGAAATGCATGTAGTGATAAAATTGATGGACTACTCTAAGTTTTCTGAGTAAATTATATTTGTAATTTCAAAAGTGCAATTATAGATTTTTAGTGGAGTAACACTGAAATTAATAAATTAGATTAATTAATTAAAGAATTTAGTTAATTATCTAAAATTTATTGAAACTTATAATTGTAGGTCCATAGGTTTCAATACCACATCTTTAGTTATATACAGTGAACAATTAAAAAAAAGTATTATTACACAAATTGTTTGTGTCTAGAAATAGTTTTCAAAATACGTATGTTTTATATTTGGATAAATTTAATTAATATAGATAATATCTTAATCAAATATAATTAACTATTTAATTTAAGAAATTAAATAAATAAAATCTAAAGATAATTTTTAAAATTATCAAAAAGATTTTATTTTAATTTAGTGTTTTCCTTTTATTAAAAGACTATTAGTCCATTTCTTTTGAAAGTCTAATAATGTTCAATTATTGTGTATTATACGTTAACTACGAAAAGTAGGACTCTATGTGATTTATATAAATTAAGTCTCTTTTTAAGAGATAATAATAGTTTAGTATTTTAAAAAGGATAACATTAGTCTAAAAAAGGAGACACACAAATACGTAAAAAGACTCTAAACAAATTATGTATTTTTCTTTTAAAAAAAAATTAAAAGCCCACACTTCCTCTCATTGTAGAATAAAAGGTTTGATTTGAAATTCTTTAATAAAAGAATACCTAACGTTGATTCAAAGTATATTTTAGTTTCTTATTAATTTTTATTTTCTTTAAATATTAAATTCATATATTTATAAGATTCTCGGATAAAAAGTATTTTTATTTTATTAAAACAAAGATTAAAGAATTTTTATTTTATATTACGTTGAGTTATGAATGTCATAACACTCCAACATTAATATCCCACCACATAATGAGATATAATTTATGACTCTTCTCAATAGAGGTAGGCAATTTCGGGTTTGGAAATTTTCGAACTTATTTCGGACGATGGAAAGTGTCCCATTCGGGACACTTTTTGAGTCGGGTTAGGAATTTTTTTCATTTTCTTTTACTTTGAAATGGCATAGTTTTGATTCAGAAACGGGTTGGGACAAGTTGAAAATTCCAGAATTAATTTTTAAAAACATGACAATAAAATCAAATTCAATTATATTAAATGTCATTATTCCAATTTTAATTTGAATTTAAATTATGTAAAATATTATAATTTGATTAATTTTAAAATCGATTCGCTCCAAATCTAATTACGTTAAATGTTGTAATTATAAATCTAATTTTGAATTTAAATACGTTAACTATTATAATTTAAAATCTTATTTCGATTTTAATTACATTAAAATAATTTGTATATGATTTGTAATAGGGACTTAAGATTATTGATTTGTAATATTAGTAATTTAAAAAAATATATATGTTATTTCTTTTATGTATTAATTTTTTTTTCGAAAAACAAATATGACAATTATTTCTTCATTTGTTGTTTGGTTTAGTTTAGATGATGATTTTTCACAAAAAAAACAAACATGCTTTGAGAAGAATTTTCGATTCAGATTTTTAAAACCACATCTGTTTTTTTTTCTTTTAAAAAACCTTGACTGCAAAATTTTAACATTGATGTTGATAATCAATTTTTTTTTTTTAAATTTTTAGATTATTTTTATAATAGTTTGTGCGAATAAAAAAAAATTAATTATGTACCAACATTTACTTATATTAGTTGTTTAATCTTATTTTTATAATTGTTGTTTAACATCTTTTTCCTAGAAATCTTTAAATGCTCAATTCCCAAAAGTTTAAATATTCAACCCATAAGTGTATCGAATGAAGGTCAGGCTCAAAAGTTTAGGATACTTAAGACCTCAAATGATAGGGCTAATCACCCAAGTACTTTTAATGAAATAGGTGCCGATAGTTTAGAACTAGCTTGGCTACTCAGATAAATTTATAAGATTAAGATCGACCAATTCAGGTCCTACCCAGACTTTATAAAGCCACGCAATCCGATACTTAGCAACATACTCAAAGAGCCCCAAGATAGTAGTATAGAAACTATAAGAAGATCGACACGGTAAATGTATTGAGTCACCTGTGTACATAATCTCCCAAAGACCGCATAGGTCCATGCACTGAAAAAGCCAAGCAGCACTCAACAACTTAAAAAATATATATATATAACAACTCAAACAAGACAAGCCATTAAAAGAGGCAATCAACACTGCTTTTGAGAAGCTATCTCCTAAATCATGCTAGGAAAATAGAGGATTATCCAAAACAAACTCAAATTTGGCGAAGATAAGAATCAAAGCTCATAATTTTTCTCAGAAGACTGATGCTATATAAAGAAGAGAAAACGGCTCAAAATATGTGCCATCTTTCATCTTCATCTTCAACCTCTTGCACTCACTCTTAAATCCTTTCAACATTCTATTTCCTCTTTCACACAAATACTTGACTTAAGTATTAAAGAGTTTTCGCTAGAATCACTATCGATGAGATTTTAATGATAGTTTTTCTTTATGTTTACAGACGTCATAGCAATTAGAAGCCCAAGCAATCCCGCAATTTAGACTCACACAAGTAAGGCCAAGTGTTTTAATTTCTGCAACCAAACAAATTTAAATCTTGTTGGCTCGAAGACTATTTTTTATGGTCAACAACATCATTTTCCTTTTCAAATATAATTGTCATAAATAATATTTTCAAACTAATACCAAATACTTATAGCGGATAATGATATAATTTTCTAATGGTGTGGCTACATGCACCCAAGAAATAATTTTGAATATCTTTTTTTATTATTAGAATATTAATCATAAAATCAAGAGGAAAAAACTTATCTTTTTCCTTAATATAACGTAGCAGCAATAATATCACCTGTGTAAATTTTCTTTTTTAAAAAAATTGAAATAGTTTGGTTGGGGTTTATTAGAAGTTGGTGCATTCTTAATTAGCTATAAGGTAATTGATGGCAACTTAAAAAAATGTAAAGAATGAAAATTTAATTTTAAATTTAATAAATGAATATGTAATAAAATTCAAAATTATATTCTGGGTGCTTATATCCCCACCTTATTCTATCCATTATTAATTAAGTGTTATTTTTAATAAATAATTATTCTTATCAATTCAAATTCACAATACAAATTAAACTCATTATCAAATCAAACTCATTATAAATCACTATCAAATCAAACTTATTATAAATTATTATCAAATTCATAATACAAATCAATCATCTTTTAAGAAAAAAATGGTTTCATCCCATTTGAACCCAACACTTTAATATTAGAATAGTTGGCACCAAACCATTGAATCATTTATGTGGTTGGCATTCACAAGTGTTTTTGTTAATTGATTATTAACTATATAATACTATGTGGTTTATTATGTTATTATGTATGATGTACCACCTCTTGACAAAGTAAAGTTATGATCATATCATATTAAAGGTATGACAATATTTTAAGCTAACTCGAATCTAACTTATTTATTAATCGTATTAAGAATCTTAATTCTAACACAATGACACAGTTATTAAACAAATTATGATTGTAAATTCCCCCATGCTATAGTATGACTGAAATTCACATATTCTCTTTAAACATTGCCTACTACATTGCAACCCCAAATAGTGATGAACATTCTTTCAGCCCTTTTCATACTTGAAAGACATTGAGATAAGCGAAGTTGATCTCATCTTCAGTTCAGTGTTTGCTGATTCTGAGAATATGATTTAAAAACTGAGAATTGTAATCAGCAATCCGTTGTCGTCCAGCGGTTAGGATATCTGGCTTTCACCCAGGAGACCCGGGTTCGATTCCCGGCAACGGAATTATTTTTTCCCTTTTTTTTCCGACTTCCGTGGGCTGCTCAAGAACAACTGCATTATTGCTACGAGGAAGAGAAACGAGTATCAACTTTTACAATCACTACAAGTCATGATCTTTGTGGTTAGTTTATCGACTTCAACTAGAAGATTTAATTAGTAACACCCGATACTTTCAAGGCACAGTTTTCTGATTTTCTTGTCCCAAATGTACAGCACTAGGTATCTGTATCCATTGAAACCAACTGCATTTATAGCTCATTTTGCTCTCTCTCCATCTACATATAGAGAAGGACCAGCCTTGGCTTTTAAAAATGGAGAAAGGAAAGAACTACTAACTGTCAAGGGCTTTCCATCATTACTACTCCATCCTCTTCCATCTTTGTTAGTCACCTCCTTTGGCGATTTTCGCCATCCTATTTGCAGCCAAGCTATCAACCTTCTCATCACCAATGGAAGGGCCAACATAGTAACTCCTATGAAAAGATATCAAACACCGATCATCATCATCGTACTATGTTTTCTCTTGCCTTGCCCTTGTTATTGTTGTAGAAACATTTTTTAAGAAATTTTATGTTTATTTTAATTTAGAAAAAAAAAAGATTAAAAACATATTTTAATTACGAATTTTTTACAAATATTTTTTATTAACATGAGCAAATCTTTAATATTGTATCTCTCATTAATCTCACAAATAAACTATTCGTGTGAACGAGTTCATAAATTGCAAAAGATCTAATTCTTTTTATTTTTAATTTTTTTTTATAAAATATTAATCCAAAAGAAACACTACAGAAGAATATATAAAAATAATTTTAATAATCTTTTTTACAGTATAAGAATCTTTATTTTATTTAAATTCCTAATCTTAATAGGATCATATCAAAATAGTATTTTTATATTATTTTAATTTAGATAATTAAAAAAATAAATATAATATCTAATATTATATTTAATTAAATAATTTAGATAATTCATATTATCTAATTATCAAATTTAATTATTTAATTTAATTAAATAATATAATTATTTATTTAATTCCATAACTATAATGGATTGGGCCAATAATTGTTTGAGCCCAATGAATTTAATTAAATTAAATATGGGCCAACAATATTAATTCGTTTATCTTAATAAATTTAATCAAATTAAATTTAGACTAATTAATATTTTAGATCAAATAATTAATCAATAGTTCATTTCAGTGTTTTATAAAGCCAGCCTGAGGATTTAATGGACCTGCAAAATTAAGTTCTAATAAATTAAATTATTTAATTAAACTCTTTAATTAATATAATTTTATTTATTAAATTTATATTATTCTACTAAAAATATAAAGTTGAACTCTTAATTTTACAGATAAATTATAAATATAAAACTATCTTTGTACATTTAATAATATTTTCGTTTAGATTAATTATCCACAAGTGTTCAAAATTAGAAATAGGTCGAGTGTCCGTTAACCTCTCTAATTACATCTTTATCCTTAATTTACATCGATTTTCTTTTGAACATTTAATTTGTGAAATTCATAAATTTATTATCTTCTTTAACTTTGAAAGAAAAATAAGCGCTCGTTATGTTTAAGACCAAAATCAATTATTAAATAAACAGCTTATCTAACTTCTAAGAAGGAGTTGATTCTATATTTATAAGAAATGTTCTCTACCATCCATTTTGTTATATTTATAAAATACTTAGTAATTGACTGAATATATTTTATAATATTTCTCTTATAAATTAATAAACATAACTCAATAAATAAGAGTTCATTAATTACTCATGATTAAGATTAATTCATATATGATTATATTATAATAAAATAAATTTCTTTTACTAACAAAAATTAACAGAGAATTAGTTTTATCATAGTTTAGTCCTATATATTCAACATTATATAAAGTGTCTCTATTTTTTAGGTTATCACATTGAATGATTCGAATAAAACTATTGTATACAATGTACAAATGAACAACATCTATAATTTATCAAAATAAAGTTTTTGTCTTCATTCAAATTAAGACAAATTTAGATTATTATACTTAAATTTAATTTTTTTATATATAATTATTATATACTAAATTTAAAATTACATATAATAATTAAGAAATTTCATAATATTTAAATAAAAATAATTAAAATTGTAAACTTAATATTAAATGAATAACTTCAATTATTTATTTTCAATAATATTTAAATACAAATAATTATACTATTAGAACACACTTCCAATAATGTTGACCATCATCCCAGCAACGCTCTCTAGCTGAAACTTGCCGCTGCACAAATCCATCAGCTCCCTCTGCTTCTGCTCATCTCTGAACATCGTAGAATGAGAAAATAAAATATGATAAATTCGGTTCTCATTTACTTCAAAAACTTTGTTACAATTCAAGTTCCCTCCAAAGTTTTCAACAGCGTCTTGCTAAAAACTGTTTGTGAAATCTCAACCACTTGGTCTAGTGTCATGTTGAGTTCAGGTCCCATGTACAAGCACTGAGCATCAACATCTTCTCTATCAGTCACCAGAGCATTTGAATTGAACCGACCTTGAACCCAAAATGCCCACCCCTACTTAAAGCACTGAGGGCAGCTTCCACTTTTTCTATATGCTCGATTAATTGATTGCACAAAGTAACTGCTGCTCAGTGATTCCAAATTTGAATGGGCCCATCATTTCCCAGCATTGAAATTAATTGAATGAAATGATAAATGACCTGGATACAAATCCTTCAAGTGTTTCTTACACAATCCAATTCACCTTTTATTCAGACTGGGATGAATGCAACTTGAGAACCCCGTCTTCCAGCCTGGAAATTTCTGTCTTCCTATCACATGAAGAGTGTAAACACTGGGTGCTGCAGCTGAGCACCCCGAAACAAAACAATTGCAAGGCCGGGACTGGCTCACCATTCTTGCCAGAGACATCGAGCACAAGCCACTATAAGGAATTCCATACATCAATGCCTCATTCATGCTCTATTTCCTCAGTAGAGGGAATTCTGCTCAGCTCTGAATCAAACCCTTTTTCTATTTCACTTTCATGAATTCTATATTTTGCTGCTAGAGTACGAACACATGATTTTCTAACCTCATTAGAAATTATCAGCTTTATCTCACTGAAGTTGTCACACTCTCTATACCACCTAGGCCAACGGCGAACTATTCCTGCAAACCAGTCAATGATTTGGGTGTCATCTTGTAAGATGAGCAAAGTATTTGTACGAGGGTATCCTTCAGATGTAATCAACCCAAACCGTAAGAGATGCTTTTTTATAGCATTAACAGGAGCAAAACATTTTGTGACTGAAAGATTTGGTGGAAGAACATGAATTTGGCAAAAGAGAAAGGGTAGCAGCTGTCTCAGAAGAAACATATTCTTCTGCACGCTTCTGAAATTCATAAAAAGATTCTCTTAGTTCTTGAGGAAAGACTGGTTCTGCAACATACTTAGATAAGAGTAATTCCTCGCTCTCTGCTGCTTTTGCTTTAATGTCTTGCATCCATACTTTTAATAAGAACTTATACCAGTGGTCGGTTTCCATCCCAGCTTTTCGAAAGCTAGAAATTTGCACAAAATAGAACTACTATCAGCTAAATGCTTGATCTCCGACTCTTTTACCTTCTTCAAACCATGAGCCAACCATTTCTTCCCAATTCTTATTGTACCAGCATCCCAAGCCTCTTGTTTCTGTAAAGCAAACAACTTGACCTTTCCTTTAACTTGTTAACAGGCTTTACAGCAGGACTCTCTTCCACTTGTCTTCTAACAAAAGTGCCTAAAAAGCGAACCCCATCAGGCCCCTAAGATGGCAATATTTGTGTTCGATTATCAACACTCAGGTACAAAGAATTTTGCAAGTAATTTACAATGTCAGACTTGAAAGCTTGGGCAATCTCTTTAGAACCAGAAACAGCAAAAAACATCTCATCCATGAAGCGGCAACAGTAAACTCTTGGACCTGAATTCTCGTCAGCCACATGATTAAGATCATTGTCTTTTAACTGTCACCTGAACCAACTGCGTAGCTTGGAATCGGATCCATCTCCACCTACGAGAAAATTTGGATTGATGGCTTCATATCTCATTAACAATCTGTAAAATTCAAGATCAAAAAGATCAAGATATATATTCATTAGTACAGGGGACAATACTCCTTGTGGAAGACCATGGCCTTTTGGGAAACAAAACAAACTCCAGATTGAGTACCTGGGCGTCAAACATTGTTTGCATCATATCACATAACATGGGATCTTCTATCTTTTCCTCCATCGCTGAGATGAGTTTGGCAAGCACACAAGTATCTAATTTTTTATCTAAGAGTAATGTAAACAACCAATCAGGATTCAATACCTCTTTCCTGATGTACTTCAATGCTGTGAGGTGCTCCCTCCCACTATAGTTGAGGCAAACAATCTCCAAAACTGTCCTGATGGCTTCTTGAACTACTTTTAACTTAAGATTAGGAAGTAGCCATTATAGAGCTCTTCTGATAGTGATTTAAAAGATATACTGTTATTATTTACACTTAAATCAATGTTTGAATTGAGCAAAATGTTATTGTAGGCATCCTCAAGAGTTTCTGGATTGGCAATCACTTTTTCCATTAGGTCTTTAAACTTACCATTAATATGTTGCTCCTTCACTCTTCTTCGTGTGAATTTCGTAAAACCTCTTGAGTTCCATTCGACTCTTGCGTGGTTTCTCATCAAATGTAGAAGACTCTTCAACAAGGCAAGCTAAGTCTTTTGCCAGTGTCATTTTCCCAGTTCCCTTATCCTCAACATCATCAGGCGCTGCAAGAGTAGAATAACCAACAGAACTTTGCCCTCCTTTCACATCTCTGCCTGTTATCATAAATAATTATTCCCATTTAGTTGAGGCAAAAAGGGACAGTTCCATATTAAAATGTAATTATGGAACTACATATTGTAATTTTACTAGAACTTAAGAATAGTCCAGTCAATCTACCAAACAATTCTCAGAATAAGTCACTAAAAAGGAAAAAGAAAAATAATTGAGTTTATAAAAACATGATGTGAATTTCAACTCAACTCAACAGAGCTTTATCTTAACCACTTAAGGCCAACCACTTTGGAAGATATATAGTTACACAAGAAAGTTTACACAAGCTTATACTAAGCCGAAACTGCTGTGGGGCAAAAATACTAGCACTTGGAGTGGAAGTAGGTAGGTATTCAGTAAACGACTAGGTGTTGAGTGTAAGTAGTGTTTACCAAACACTTTAACCGTTGTGCTTCCGAAGTTATGCGGAAATGCCTCTATACCAAACAGATCCTTGTTCTTTAATCTCCTTGAGACTCTTCAGATGTAAAAGACAAAACCCATTTGGAAAACTATGATACACAAGATATTTACATTGTTCAATACTTCATACTGCCATCCGTTTTAGTACATACACAGCAATGCAAAAAATAATAAGCATGTAAAATCTTACCTATCAAATTCACAAACAAAGAATTTGCTGGAAGGAGGTTCTCATTTTCCAGTAAGACCAAGTTTCTTTTGCAAAATCTCGACAAACTCAGAAAGCACATTATCTTTTTTTTTTTTATCTTCAACTTTCATATGCTGCAGAATAGCTTCAACAAGAAATGCAAACCCATGAGTGCAAAACTTTGTGTCTTCTATCATATGTGCATAAAAATCACAAGCAAAACAATATTCTATCCAAATTCCAAAATGCAGCAAGAAGCAAACCAAGCTAATTGCTTCAATGGTTGGATAATGAACCACTCACAGAACTTGTAGCTGTTGAACCACCATCAAGCCAAACAAAAAGCTAGCACTCTTGTGAGAAGCGCGCAAAAAATCTCCTCTAAAATTATTGAGAGTGTCTATAATTAATAATAGAGGTTATTTATGTAATTTTATATATTAATTACATTTATTTAAATATTATAAAAAATTTTAATTATTACATATAACTTTAAATTAAGTTTAGGTATAATGACTTAAACTAGTCCTTAATTTGAATGAAGATGAAACTTTGTTTAATAGACTATAAGTGTAGTCTATTTGTATATTATATATAATAGTCTCAATCGAATCATTTATATATTGACATAGAAAATATATGCATTTTATATAATATTGATTATATAAAATTAAACTATGATAAAATTAATTTTCTGCTAATCTTCGTTAATAAAGATAATTTATTTTATTATAATATAATCATATATAAATCAATCTTAATTCTGAGTGATTAATAAATTTATATTCATTAAGTTACATTTATTAATCTATAAGAAAAAAACTATAAAATAGTTTTAGTCAATTATTATGTATTTTATAGATGTAACAAAAGGAATTGTTGAGAATATTTCTCATAAAAATAGAATGAACTACTTTTAAAAAGAAGTTAGATAAATTGTTCCATTGATAATTGATTCTAGTTTTAAATATAATGAGTTTAGTTTCTTTAAAAGTTAAAAATAATAATTGATTTGTGATTTTTATAAATTAAATATTTAAAAGACGATTAATGTAGATCAAGGATAAAAATTTAATTAGAGAGGTTAACGAACAATCGATCTAGTTTTACTTATGAACACTTGCGAATGATTGATCTATATGAAATGATTATTGAATGGACAAATACAATTTTCTGTTTTATAATTTATTAGAAAAAAATTAAGAATTCAAATTTATATTTTTAGTAGAGTAATATAAAGTTAATAAATAAAATCATATTAATTAAAGAGTGTTAATCAAATAATTTAATTTATTAGAGCTTAATTTTATAGGTTCATCAGATCTCTATACTAACTTCGTAAAACACATAAATGTACTACAGATTAATTTTTAGATCTAAAATATTACTTAGTCCAACTTAATTTGATTAAACCCAATAGGTCCAATTAATTATTTTTCTCGATTGGCCCAAACTATAATAATTATAAAAATTGATAAATAATAATTATTTAATTGTATTATTTGTATTATTATTTATTAGATAAATATATGAATAAATAATTATTATTTAATTGTATTATTTGTATTATTATTTATTAGATAAATATATGAATAAATAATAATTATTTAATTGTATTATTTGTATTATTATTTATCAGATAAATATATGAATAAATAATAATAATTTAATTAGATTATTTGTATTATTATTTATCAAATAAATATATTGATAATATGATTATCCATTGATTATTTAAATTTAGAAAATATGATTATCTAAATTAAATAAAATATTTTATCAAATAATTTGAGGATGAATGTGAGTAATCAAATAATTAGATTTATTTGTATTATTATTTATAAAATAAATACATGGACTATGATTATTCATTGATTATTTAGTTTTGGATAATATGATTATCTAAATTAAATAAAATATTTTATCAGATAGTTTAGGAATGAGCATGAATATTATTTGCTATATTATCTAATTAGTAAAAATAATACTATATATTATTTTTTTATCCTTATCCTATAATACATTAGATGTATAAATATAGTAAGATGGAATAGATTCATAAACAATTTTGCAAGTACCTCTATATTTTCCTTAAGCGAATATTTTCTAAACAGAAAGTAAGTGTGAATTAGAACTCTCATGAGATCCCAAGGACGAATTAAGAAAACATAAATAAAATCCTTCCCAATTAATAAATTTATTCATGAGTTGTTTATTCGTGAGAGATACAATATGGAAGTCTATTTATAAAATTTGCGTATAGATATAATTTTTAAATTAATATAATTTTTAAATTAGTATAATTGTTAAATTAATATAATTGGACGATCTATTAAAAAGAATTTTTATAAAAAAAATTAAAATTCACATATTTGCTATGTTGGATTTTTGTTAAAATAGTTTTCCAAAAACCACAAAAATAACTTGGCAACCCAAGTAGGTGGCATAGGCAAAACACCAATTAGACACATTTGTAATTTCCTTAAGCACAGCACCACAATATATAAATTGTTTAAGATTAGATTTCAAATAATATAACGGCCTGTTTCTATATAGTATGATATTGTTCACTTTGGACCTGAGCTCGTACGATTTTGTTCCTCATATTGATTGAGAAAGGACTCTACATATATAGATCAGAAACTTTCACTAACCAAACGATGTAGGATTCTAGCACCTCACCTCATCCATCTTGGTCCTATTATCTATGGTCTCAAGCATTTTAGATCTTAGGTGTTACAATTTACCCAACACCCTCCCTCTGAGGTTCTAAGGGACAAACAGTCTCGTATGCGTTAAGCCTCTAGGGACATATGTTTGACCAGTTAGACCCCAAGAGTGCACAGTATATATGCACTATTTGTAGCCCAGACTGTGGGCTAACTGGCCCACACCATGAGATAGGTTTGGCTTTGATACCATTTGTAACAACCTGCTCCCACACAATATGATATTATCTGCTTTGGGCCTAGGCCTGTACGACTTTATTCTTGGGTCTTTCCAAAAGCCCTCATACTGATTGAGAAGGGGCTCTACATATGTAGCCTAAAACTTTTCTCTAATCAAGTGATATAGAATTCTCACACATCACCTTCACCTCATTCATCTTGGCCTTACTATCTATATCCTCAAGAGTCTTAGATCTCGAGTGTTATAGATAGTACACAGAACAAATTCACTAAATCTCTTAGTTTGATCGAACGGTCTTAGTTTAATATCTATTTCCTCATTTATTCAGGGAAGAGAGGTGAGGAAATTGCACAGGACATGCTTCAGTTATTAAAAAAAGAAAGTAGATGCTCAATCATAAAAATATTACAACTCTACTTCCATTTTTTCAAAATACCATTGTATGAAATAAATCTTGAAAACAATGTTTTTAAACTTCTTAATTGAGATAGTCTAAAATTTAAAGTTTAATCCCTGTCTCTTGTCCATTGTTTAGTCTCAATTTTAAGGTTCATATCTGATTTAAATTCTCGCTCATATAAATATATCTTTAAAAATACTTTTTCAATTTTTTAGTCCAAATAGTCTAGAAATTATAATTCAATCCTCTCTCTTGTCCATTGATTGATCTCAATTCTAAAGTTCACATTTGATTGAACTTGCTTATGGGTTATATATGTGAGCAAGGATTATTAGAGAAAAATTAAGGTAGGTTAAAGAACAAGAAATAGTATAAAGATCATAATAAAGAGTAAAATAGAGAAGGGAAATTTTGGCCAAGAAAAAAATTTCATAATAAGAGATGGGAATGACTTCTAAACATATTAGAGAAGGTAATAACTCGACTTCAAATACCAAAACCAAGGCAGAAGTTGGCCCAAATTAAACCCCAAGTACGAGGAAGGAGATACTTTCAATAAACAAACAAAGGGATTGTAGAAATATCTAAAAGCATTAATAAGACACTACAAGGAACATTGATGGACCTTGATTTATGGGAAAGCTAAGCGAGAAAAGTTGAAAGAAACCATTACATTAATGGTGACTTGAGAGGGTAAAAAAAAAGGCAGGAAAACATTTGACTCAAGTTAGTGAATTTAGCGCCAAAGAGAAGCAAGCTAAGACTTACCTCACCTTGGGCCAAAAAGTGCTACAAAAGCAGGCATCCTATAAAGATGTAACAAATGGGCCTAACTCAAATCTATTAAGACATAGGAAGAAAAAAAAATGAAAAGGTATGGCAAGAGAGCCCAGGATGAAGGGTCAATGTATGAAAAGGCCTAAATTAAGGAAAAAAAATAAGACGAAGTCTGAAATGGAAGACTTAAAAGGAAATAGGATTAAAGTTGAAGTTTCTATGCAATCTTCAAAATTATGGTATGACCAAGATAGAAAAACTAAGAGAGATGATTATGTTCAAATGTCATCTGCGGTAGCTAAAACTCAGCCTCGCTTGAGAAAATCATAACCTAGAATGTCTGAGGTTTGGGGAACCTACAGACATTTAGGCCTCAAAGTTGAAGACCTACTAAGAGCCTTTATAGTGGCTCCTCTCTACTAGATCGAGGTGGTAGAGGAGGAGGAGGAATATGAGTCCCACTAGAATTATGAGGAAAATGAGTCTTACTCTTCTGAACATGGGAAGAAGTAATCTCAAGCCCTTTTTTAGGAGCTATTGTAGTATCAACATAAGGAACGCCAACAGAAGAATCCCTTAAGCCTTTCATCCTTAAATGGAGAATATTGCAGACTAGTATCTTTATCTTCTCTATAGATGAAAGAGGATGATTGACATTAGAGAGGGGTCTGTTATTACTCTTCTAAATAGATACAACGACAAAACCAAAAGTAAGCACTTGCCAATTTAAAATGAAACCATCTAAGGCCAGAACAGCAAAAAATAATTTACCCTGGCTCTAAGAATTAGAGGAGCCTGTAAATGTGGGAACATCCTTGATAAGACCTAAGAAGACAAGGTTATCCTAGAAAAGTAACTCCTCGTAAAAAACACTAAATACAAGGGTAACTCGAACACTACATTCGTCCTCTTTAAAGAGCTCCGACTTCAAAGACCAAGGCCACAACACAAATATTAGAAGACATAAATATAGGAGTAGCTCCACTGAATAATCAAATAATTCAAGATATAGATAACTTTTCTTAGAAAAGATACAGACACGAACGAGGACTATAAGGACTCTTATAAACTTGTCCCCAATCATCTCCATGAAAAAACCATAGGTACTTCTACACAGCATTCCTAGATGGCAGATCCCTTACTGGAGTAGCCATTCTTCTTATCATATATAGCTAAGTAATAAAAACCCTTCTGTGATTTCTCTATTGGCCTTTGTTTGGTAAAGCTTTGGAGCTCATAGAAGTATGAACCTTTTAGTCATTCAAGTTTAATTGATATGGGGCCAGGTCCAAGCAATATAACATATCTATAAAATAGAATTGAAGCAGTAGCCTCAACCCAAACTAAAAAACTCCTAAATTTAAAGCCACCTACCCCTTTGGTGGAGAGCTAGCATATTCATCCCCTCAAGAGACCCTCAAAGTGACAGAATCAAAAATCTCCATCATCTTCCTTAATTAAAGAAGGACCACCTTAGTCACACCAAAAGGATTATTCATAAGACAACTTAATTCATAAGAAGCATTACCCGTACTCTAAATAATAGACTTTCTCTTTGACCTAATTGGTTGGCCAGATGTTTCCCTAGGTTTATTGGAGGTCTTAGAAACCAGTTTCTTCCTAGAATATTAGTTAGAACCCTTTCTCCTGATAATACTCCCCTTAGGGAAAGAGCGCTCAACTTGTACGCCAAGCTCTCAAACATTCTCACAAACTATATCTTGGGCTGAGTTACTTCTAGCACTAGATACCTCCCTAAGGCGATCTGAATCTTGATCGAAGACATTCTAAGGTTCATGTTGGGTGTTTATCATAGAGTGTGTGATTATACGAGTGTGTGCGTAATTTCAAAAAATTACTATATGCGAAGCGGAAGCATGTTACAAAATACACCCATTTTAACAAATTCAACATATATCACATATATGCATAAGTATAACAATTATACAATTATGAACATGATGAACAACATATATCACATATATGAACAAGTATAACAATTATACAAATATAAACATGTTGAACAATATTGTATTATAACACATAATGTAAAATACTCACTTAATGAAGGTAGCTTTACAAAATCTTCAAGTTCTTCAATAATCCATGTGAAGAGCTCACCTTGAAGTATATGTTGAACAATTCTAGTCCATAACTTTTGGTGGGATTAAGGAGCTAGAATGGTAGCTTAGTGTTTAAAATTTTCAGCACTTGTATTCAAACTCTTTTGAATACAATTTTTGTTTCTTAAATGGAGATAGTAAATATTTTTTATACAACTCTTGTATAAATTAAAAATCTTTAACATACAACTCTTGTATATTAATCTTAGAAACAATTTCTACATGATAATTATTTTGAACAACTCTTTGTAAAATAATTATCTTTTTCTCCATTTACATATCATTCATTTTGGCCATCCATTAAAGAAGGAGATGAAGAGAAGTTTGTTTATTTTTCAACACTTGAAAGAATAAAACTCAAAGAACTCTCTCTTACCTCTCTTCCTTGCCATTGCCAAATTCTTCTCCCAAAATTGAATGAATGAATTGAATTCAATTGTTTTGCCAAAAATCATTTTGTTTATTCAACACTTTGATTAAACAAAATAAACAAAATGAAGTGCTCCACCAATTTTATTGTTGGTCTCCCATTTAGAATTAATTAAACCAAGCACTAGAATAATGGCCACCAAAATTAATCTTTACCTAACAATTATAATTACTTTAATTATAATGGGTAATTAAATGGCCAACATCTAGGCCACTCATTGTATTAAAATACAATGCCATGATCTATATATATTATAATATTATCTAATAATATATGATTTAATTATTCAAAACAATTTTGAATAATTACTTTTTACCTTACTAATTTTTACTACCATGGTTAAATAGTAAAAAGGTAAAATCAAATCATGGAACAAATTTTGTCATTTGTCAATATTCTATTAATTAACAACCCTTGTTAATTAATTAAGTGATGTACTTAACAATTAAGTCTTGACAAATGTACAATCCGAGGGATCCCTAAACAATCGTTCTCTTTTGCTGAAATTTATTGGATCGAACTATTCAATCCAATCCGCTACCCCAGTGCACAACGAGTATACTTCATATTGTGAGACTCTCTAGGTCCACACCTAATTTGTCATATAGAGCTCCTCCATACGTCCGTGAACAATGTCCCACACACACGTTACGGATATTACAAATTAGCATGTTAGACCATACAAGTTGAGGTTATTACATATTCGTATAATCCTTCCACCATTTATATCCTTGAAGAGCAGAGATATAGATCATCACCGTCAAATCTCTATTTGCTCAACCACGAACTTATCTCCAGATTTATATTTCATAAAATAATATCCACAAACACTTTTGTGATATTGTTTATTCCTCCGAAATATCTTTTCCGAGGTTTATGTTTGCGGCCACAAGACTTTCTGAAATACAATCTCAGAGCATTAGGATATACAACCTACTCATATGAGCTGATGGATCCCATATCTACGCACACCGAACTCCATGAGCATCGGACCATACCCAGCGACACCCAGCGGTCAGACCATGAAAGATTTCTGACATGTGTGGAACCAAAGCATGGTGGATCACTCACAAGCCCACCGTGGCGCTCAGGTCAAAGGACCACAAATACTACTCAACTCGGAAGACCTTCCATTGACGGCTTTATGAGATGTCTATTGGATGTCTTCGTGAGTCTGTTCAATATCCAGTCCTTACTGAATACCTGCATCTCTATACGAGCTTCCTACTAAGCTCATGGTTTGCTAAGACTAACCATCTGGACCATCCAGATATAGACATACACTAATCTATAATAATGGGTTTCACCGATAGACCCGCATCGATGAAATTAGATTAGGAACATTATGTTTGAGAACATACTGGCATAATGACATTTCTTAGCACCATCTGCAACTCATTGCACCAATATCATTACTAATATATTCTCAGGTCATTGTCCCATTTCAGACAAGGCTCTAACTCATTAGATTTTGCTAACTCTTAGTACCACTAACTCTTAGTGTTTATAACTATTAGCGTTGCTAACTCTTAGCCCTGGTCTAAACTCTTTTAGACTAAATCTGAACTCCTATAGATCATACAATGTCTAAAACGTTACAAACATCTTACCATTTAATAAAAATAATATTAACGATTTTATTAGAAATAATAATTGTATAAATACAATCACTATGTATTTATACATTATGGGATGGCACGTAAGCACAAATCCCAACAGTTCATTCATAGAAGACATGATTCTACACCTAGACAAAATTAAGGAACAAGAAAATCTTTAAAGAAAATGTGTTTATAGATGCCAAATGGGCCAAAAAGAAAACTTTCAATAAACCAACAAAATACTACTAATATAAAGAGGGAAAGTAAACAGAATAAAGCCAAAGAAAAATTCATTTACCAAAAAAAAGGCCGATGATCAAAGTGTTGGAGAATCAGGGTCTTACACATGAATATAATGACTTGGGCCTATTTTCTACAGTGTAGGCATATGATATGTGTCCATTCACATAAATACGCATCATATATATATTTATAAGTAGCGAAAACATAAAATTACAATGAACACATATTTAAATATATATTAATTATTTTAATACATATATGAACTGAATGAAAATTTACCAACTGTAACTTTTGATGCGATATTTCTATATCTTAAAATTGAGTGCAAGTATATACTATCGTATGCAAGTAATAAAGGAAAAAAAAAGAGTTGAATGTCGAACCCACAGAGATAATTTTTACTTTTTAACCAAGTACTAAAATTATGTCTAGGGTTATTCAGAAAAATAAAAATCTAAGAATGAATTTAAAAAAATATAAAAGTAATGACACAATATAAAGAGATTTGGATGATAATTGTCACGTCCCAGACCCAAAAGATCTGACACACGACATCACTTACATTCATTCAATAATACTTAAGCATTTATTTTAATTTCTTTCAGAATTATAGCAATTGAATTATGACTGGGACAATTAGTAAACCGGAGATACGCAGAGTTTTCTCAGAGATTAACACTCTACTACGTCACCAGTAGCAACTTTGTTACCGGAAGCCCAGAATATATTCATTGTAAATTCTTACTTAAAATCAATCCATTACTACACTTGGTGAAACTTAAACTAAATCCAATCACACAATAAAATAATACATAGGTATTTATTCACTAGGGACAAATCAAATATCTTATCCCACGTGTCCCCAAATAAAACACTTAGCAACCTAACAACTTAGGGAACCCAAGGAACAGCAAAAGCCTTGCCAAATCCGCTATGCACACATGTACCTTATTTACCTGAAATCACCATAAATTATAATGAGTATAAAACTCAGTAAGCATACTAGTTTTTCATATATCAAATACAAATACATATATGTACACGATGCATATGTATGATATGCTGTGACCAATCAAAATCATAATCTTATCAAATCACATATTATGTAAGCGCTTACACATTCTTTCAAAACACATAATAGGAATACCATCACTCAACTACTACTTAGTAGGACTTACATATCACATATCACATAATGAGCCAAATGTCACTCGTAGGTGACATACCGTATGAGAGGAATAGTACAAGTGAGGTCTTGAATAACACATATATAATGCTTATGCCCGAAGGTAAAAGCCAAACCCTCACCCTGATCATCGGTGAGTCCTCTCACATGCACCAATACGCCACCACACGAATGTGATGGCTCACTCTTCCTTTAGGTACCAATAGGATCCTCCCTACATACGGAACACATAACATATACCAATCCCAAAGGAAAGGCCACACATAAAGGCTCCACAAATCACATAAAATGCCTACTAAGTTAACAGTGAGTTCAAGTACCCTCAAAATACAAAATATTTCTCATGGACATATTACACTTCAAAAGCTTTCTTTATTAAACACATCTTATTTTGAAAGCTCACTTACAAAAACACATGTATGTCCATGCTTGATGTCAATGCTCACATTCAGAAACATATATTCACATTTCATATCAAAATATACTTTGACATAACATAAACATATTCTTAACCCCATTTGCAAAATCATACAAAATAATTACTATGTTTATTGTGATTTCAGTAAAAAGTCTAGTATACTTACCTCTTAACACTTTCAGCTACAAGGCTTAAATCTCCTTAACCTATCAATGGAGATTAATCCTTTCATAAGCCTCACAATTCACACAAAATACTTTAAATAGCTTACAAAATTATACACAATGCATTTATCACATCAAATTGGTCTAAAAACTTGGTTTCTCAAAACCTGTCATTCTGACCACTTACACTTAACAAAATTTTCTAATACATCAAATGATGTCCAATTACTCCAAAATCAGAATATACCATTCTTGACTCATATATCCTTCTTATATATGAATATTATATCAAATTGCCTACACAATCCATTCCATACACACTATCGAATCCAAACTACAAACCTGACAGGATCAAGATACTTACTGAATAGTATTCAATCTCCCAATTTTATAAAATCATATACTAACTCAAAAATTATAAAACTACCACATAATTACTCATAACACATATCTCAGTCCATGATAAATATTTCACTTCCAAATCACTGCCAAAAGTATTTTAAAACTATTTTATTCTATAACTTTAAAAGTCTGTTAATCAAATATTGCAATGAGCTGATACACTTTAGAAATTCATAACACTTCAACCACATTGATCTAAATTCTCAATTCCGAGTATATCATATTATACATATAAACTTATCATATTCCATAAATTCATAATTTTTGAAGATCATTCAGTAGGGCAAAAATTATTTTTCACTGTACTATACTGTTTACACAGGAAATTTCCAGAATTTCAGGGTCATTTTGGTAAATTCACTATAAATTCAATTTCCGGAATTTTTAATCGATTCAAAGTCTCAGATGATCCTTAACATGTCTAATTTCATATACTCAAAATTCAAAACCAGAATCGAATCAAAAAAATTTATAAAATTCCTAGATCAAGAGGTTATCCAGCAGAAATTCCATAATTCATCATGATTTATCAAACTATCTTATAGATCATCATCAATTCTCATATGATCTTACGAAATACACAAAAAATCCTCAATTATACCTATTTTCAGAAATCAAAACTTAAAGGAATTAACTTAATTAATACCAATAAATTGAGAAATACGTATGATATACCTCTTGAAATTCAAAATTCCAATTTCTTCTTCTTTTTCTTCTTCTTTTTCTTCTTCTTCTCCTCTTTCTCTCTCCTCTATTTCTCTCTTCTCTCTCTTAAAATGGGTAGCTCGACCTAAAAATGGTAAATTAGGGTTTAAAAGTATATTTTTATACTAAGAGACTAATTTTTGGTATTTACGAATTTGCCCCCAAAACTTTCAAAGTATAACAATTTGGTCCCTAAAATAAATCTAAAGTCATACAAATATTTGTATGAGCTTACAGATCATATATTTGTACACACCGAACTCTATAAGCATCGTATCATACCCAGCGACACCTAGTGGTCACACTATGAAAGGTCTGTGACATGCATGGAACCAAAGTATAATGGATCACTTACAAGTCCACCATGGCACTTAGGTCTAAAGACCACATATACTACTCAACTCGAGAGGACCCTCTGTTGACGGCTTATATAGAATGTCTATCGGATGTCCTTATGAGTCAGTCCTATATCCAGTCTTTACTGGATACCCATATGTTAATACAAGCGCCAAGCTCACAGTCGATTAAGAACGACCATCTATACCCTATAGGTACGACATATGCTAATCTATATAAAAATATCCATCGACAAATCCGCATCGACAGAAAATAAATTAGGGACAATATTCAAGAATATACTTATGTAACTAGCATTTTTCAGCACCTAATTCCAACTTTTTGTAATCATGTAGTTACTAGTATATTCCCGGGTTATGTCCTATTATGGATAAGGCTCTAACTCTTGAATATTCACTGAGTATTATAATCCGCTAACACTTAGTTATGCTAACACTTAGCATTTATATCTATCAGCGTGACCCAATTCTGGGCCTTAATCTAAACTTATTTAAACCAAATCTAAACTTTTTCAGATCATACAATGTCTGTAACGTTATATTATATTATACCATATAAAATAAGCATTAGCGATTTAATTAAAACTATACACTTTTATTAATAATAATAAAATATATATACAAGAATGGATGGCACGTAAGCGCCAATCTTAACACAAAGTTACCTAAGAAATTAAAAAAATGAGGAGAAATATTTCTTTCAAAGTGACAAGGACAAAAGTACTCTTTTGAGAAATGACAGTAAAAGTGAGAAATTGAAAGAACCAATAACTATGCTACCAGACAAAAAAAATCTTAGCCGTTGATTCAAGATTCCAAAGTCAAGAATAAAGTTAAAATAAAGATCTTTACCTAAACTATACAATCAATACTTAAAATCATTAGATGACAACACGACACCCCTTTAAAGGAATAAATACTCATTGTCAGGCTCTGGTGAATTGAACAAGGTGTTACAAAGAGTTTAATGCAATAAAAAGCAAAACGACTAAAAATGTGAAGCCCAACTAATGCCATATTATAAAATCACTAAATTCAATCTACTCAAAATCCACATAATAGAATGAGTAACTTCAAACAGAGCCTAAGAAACGAGGACATTAGACAAACTGTAGTAACCAGTATCTACAACCGGTAATAATAAATATTTATATATGTATAAATATACGTATTTTATTTGTATGTGGGGGATATTTGATTTATATATTGTTATTAGTAGTGTTTGTATATGTTAAGGTCATACTATTAACATTGGGTTTAATTGCAAGACTTTAGATTTATTTTAGGGACCAAATTGTAATACTTTGAAAGTTTTGGGGGTAAATTTGTAAATACTAAAAATTAACCACTTAGTATAAAAATACACTTTTAAAAACCCTAATTCTCTCATTTTGGTCGAGCTACCCATTTTTAGAGAGAGAAGAGAGAAATAAAGGAGAGAGAAAGAGAACAAGAAGAAGAAATTGGAATTTTGGATCTTTAGAGGTATATCACAACTAATTATCAATTTATTAGTGTTAATTAAGTTAATTTATTTAAGTTTTGATTTCTGGAAATATGTATAATTAAGGATTTGATGTATATTTCGTTTGATGTTGTGAGAATTGATGATGATCTATAAGATAGCTTGATAAATTATGATGAATTGTGGAATTTCTGCTTGATAGTCTCTTAATCCAGGAATTTTATAAATTTTTGTAATTCGATTCTGGTTTTGAATTTTGAGTATATAAAATTATACATGTTAAGGATCATCTGAGACTTTGAATCGATTGACAATTCTGGAAATTGAATTTATAGTGAATTTACCAAAATGACCCTGAAATTCTGGAAATTTCCTGTGTAAACAGTATGGTACAGTGAAAAATACTTTTTGTCCTACTGAATGATCTTCAAAAATTATAAATTTGTGGAATATGATAAGTTTATATGTCTAATATGATATACTCGTAATTGAGAATTTAGATCAATGTGGTTGAAGTGTTATGAATTTCTAAAGTGTATCAGCTCATTGCAATATTTGATTAACAGAGTTTTAAAGTTATAGAATAAAATAGTTTTAAAATACTTTTGACAGTGATTTAGAAGTGAAATATTTATCATGGACTGAGATATGTGTTAAGAGTAATTATGTGGTAGTTTTATAATTTTTGAGTTAGTATATGATTTTATAAAATTGGGAGATTGAATACTGTTCAGTAAGTATCTTGATCCTGTCAGATTTGTAGTTTAGATTCGATGGTGTGTATGGAATGAATTGTGTAGGAAATTTGATATAATGTTCATATATAAGAAGGATATATGAGTCAAGAATGGTATATCCTGATTTTGGAGTAATTGGACATCATTTGATGTATTAGAAATTTTTGTTAAGTGTAAGTGGTCAGAATGACAGGTTTTGAGAAACCAAATATTTAGACCAATTTGATGTGATAAATGCATTGTGTATAATTTTGTAAGTTATTTAAAGTATTTTGTGTGAATTGTGAGGCTTATGAAAGGATTAATCTCCATTGATAGGTTAAGGAGATTTAAGCCTTGTAGCTGAAAGTGTTAAGAGGTAAGTATACTAGACTTTTACTGAAATCACTATAAGCATAGTAATTGTCTATGTATGATTTTGTAAATGTGCTTAAAAATATGTTTATGTTATGCCAAAGTGTATTTGATATGAAATGTGAAAGACATATATTTATGAATGTGAGCATTGACATTGAACATGGACATACATGTGTTTTTGAAAGCGAGCTTTCAAAATGAAATGTGTTTGACAAAGAAAGCTTTGAAGTGCAATATGTCCATGAGAAAGATTTTGTGTTTTGAGGATGCTTGAACTCACTGTTGACTTAGTAGGCATCTTATGTGATTTGTGGAGCCTTTATGTGTGGCCATTCCTTCGGGATTGGTATATGTTATGTGTTCCGTATGTAGGGAGGATCCTATTGGTACCTAAAGGAAGTGTGAGTCATCACATTCATGTGGTGGCGTATTGGTGCATGTGAGAGGACTCACCGATGATCAGGGTGAGGGTTTGGCTTTTACCTTCGGGCATGAGCATTATATGTGTAATTTCAGGACCTCACTTGTACTATTCCTCTCATACGGTATGTCACCTACGAGTGACATTTGGCTCATTATGTGATATGTGATGTGTAAGTCCTACTAAGTAGTAGTTGAGTGATGGTATTCCTGTAATATGTTTTGAAAGAATGTGTAAGCGCTTACATGATATGTGATTTGATAAGATTATAATTTTGATTGATAACAACATATCATACATATGCATTGTGTACATATATATATTTGTATTTGATATATGAAAAACTAGTATGCTTACTGAGTTTTATACTCATTATAGTTTATGGTGATTTCAGGTAAATAAGGTACATGTGTGCTTAGCGGATTTGGCAAGGCTTTTGCTGTTCCTTGGGTTCCCTAAGTTGCTAGGTTGTTGTGTGTTTCATTTGGGGACACGTGGGATAGGATATTTGGTTTGTCCCTATTGAATAAATACTTATGTATTATTTCATTGTGTGTGGCTGGATTTGATTTAAGTTTTCAAAGTGTAGTTACTAGTTGATTTCAAGTAAGAATTTGCAATGAATATATTCTGGGCTTCCGGTAACAAAGTTGCTACTGGTGACGTAGTAGAGTGTTAATCTCTTAGAAAACTCTGCGTATCTCTGGTTTATTAATTGTCCCAGTTATAATTTAATTGTTATAATTCTGAAAGAAATTGAAATGAATGTTTAAATATGGTCAAGAGAAGTTTATATTTATATGTTAAGTTATGGGTTGATTTTAGTGTTGAACTTACTAGCAACTTGCTAAGGATTTCTGTGTTGAAGGAAAGTTGAAAATTTTGTGTAATATTATTTATGAGCGCACATGCAGTGAATGAATGTAAGTGATGTCGTGTGTCGGATCTTTTGGGTCTGGGGCGTGACACAAACACTAGGCAAAATACAAGTACCTCAATCTAGGAACAATACTTATAAAGTTTCAAGTGTTAAACAAGATAGCATTGAAAATTGAGGGACTTCTATTCCCCCTTAGATTTCAGCTAACTAGGCCCAAGGTCTTAGGCCCATTGAGACCCAAAAGATCTCATGCCAAAAGAGTCTACTGAAAACCTCAGATAAGTAAGACCCAAAAATAAGTGTTAGCCCATCAAATGTCCTTATGTACTTTCCCTTAGATGATAAAAACATTAGCCTATAGGCTACCGTATTCAATTGGTCTCATAAAGGAGAGTAGACTGTATCTACATCTTCTGAGCTGATCAGAATACTAGTTTATTAGCTACCTTATTCGGTTAGTCTCATAATGAAAGCACTACGATCTTTTTGGCTAGCCAAAGAATTAGCCTATAGTCTACTTGCTCGGTCAGATCCACCATATACAAGGTGAATGAGAACAACAATCGACCACTGACTATTCTATTCAAATGAGCCTTATTCGAGGAAAGAAAACCCTTACTTAAATCGAGCAAGGGGAGGTCCAAAAAAAGACCACCTCGAATAAATAAAAAAGTTCTTAAAAAAGACTCAACTTATAAAAGACGTAGTTAGATGTGTATAAAATTAAGCTTATCAAGGAAAGAATCTCTAAAAAATGATATCCCCACAAAGAAAAAAAAGATCAAGTGTAATTTCAAGAAAACTCTAAAATGCAAAGTTTAAAAAGGGCAAGTCTATAAAGATACCCTTGATAAAAAGCACTAAAAAAAGGCTAAAAGTAGATCCCATATCCTTACCCTATAAATAGAGGATGAAATCAGCACCAAAGGCATACCTACATAGGCTTAAGAATACATTAAAAGCAAATAGTAAGACGATATCAAGCACTAGTTATATCAAATAATTGCCCCCCTCTTTTATTTTCTTCCTTATTTTATTTTTTTCCTGTATTTTACTAACTTATGTATCGGAGTATCCACACTAAAAAACCTTAGGCACAACCTCACATTTTCTCTTTGATTTTAAGATCCTCATCAGACATTATTCTTGTGGGAAAGGAGTAACTAATTTTTGGTCTCATCCTAGCCGTCCAAATCAAACTTCCCAAAAAAGAAAATAAATCTAACTCGTCAACTTCAGGTTACTAAATTTTAGGATTAACATCATTTAATTTCCACAACTTCGGATCATTGCCCTATCATGTTAGAGGGTTAGGAATTAAATAAATGGAAAAAGAAAAGGTAGATTGCAGATTCAAGATTTCATTATGAAGAAATATAAAATTCCCACGAAGGATGTATTGAGATTGTAAAGGAGTGTCAGAGGGTTAATAATGGTGATGAGAATGACCCAATTAAAAGTTTCATTGAGAAGATAGAAAACGCAAAAATAATGTTGAAAGATTAGAGTAAAAAGAAATTTAGAGGGAGGAAAAGAAAGCTGAAGCAGCTTTTCAGCAAGCTAAACCAATGTAAAATCTCTAACCAGTAGTATGAATCTAATAATGATATAAGGTTGCTAGAGAAATAAATTGATTTCTATTGAAAAAGAAGAAATTTATTAGAGGCAAAGGTCGAGGGTTACATGGTTCAAAGAGAGAGATAGGAACATTAAGTTCTTCCGTGCAATGGCTACCAACAGTAGGATTAAAAAAATGAAATAAAGGGTTAGATTGATGAAGATGAGATGTGGATAAAGGATGAACAACGAATGGAACAAATTATTTGTGGATACTTTTTTTGAGTTATTTGCTTCAATAAAGCCTTTTATAGACCAAAGAAATGATACTCCTTAAAGGTTGAAGTCAGAGTAACATGGGAAATAAATAAGGAGCTAAGTAACTCTTTTACATAAGAGAAAGTGATGAATGCAGTCTAGTAATCAAATGCCTCTAAAGCACCTGGACCAGATTATTTATCTATAAGCAATTTATATGGGAAGATACTATTAGCACCTATTTTCATATCTTAAATCAGAAAGGTAATGTAGCAACCTTAAATCATACTTTGAGAGCTATGATTCCCAAAAAATCTAACTCACAACAAATAATTGACTTTACATCAGTTAGCTTATGCAATTTTGTTTACAATTTTATAGTTAAGACAATTGCAAATAGACTTAATAGAGTCCTTGATCACATTATCTCTCCTAACTAGAGTGAATTTCAATTAAATTAGTTGATCAGTGATAATGTTTACACAAAGTAAGGAGCAAGAAGAAAGGAAATGATAGTTTTGTTGCTTTAAATTTTGATATCAACAAAACATACAACAGGGTAGAGTAGAGCTTTTTAGAGGATATGATGGTAAGACTTAGTTTTGTAAATAGTTAGGTGGAATTTGGTTATGAGGTGTATCTTACTTCCTCTTTCTTAGTACTGATAAATGGGGAAGTCAAGGGCCATTTTTTAGCTTACAAAGACTTAAGACAAGGTTATCCCTTATTTCCATACTTGTTTATAATCTATGTTAAAATCTTCTACTTGTTACTCTATAAGCTTGTAGTCGAAAAATGAATTTATGGGATCAAATTCAGTAGCAATTTATTAGTTTCCAATCTTTTATTTGTGAATCACGGTCTAATATTTGCTAAAGCAATAACTTAGGGGTGCAACATGCTGAAGCAAATTTTTGAAACCTATTTAAAAGCATCTGGTTAAATCTTTAATTATGAAAAATCATTTGTATTCGTTAGCTAAATGTCCTCTAAAGACCAAGTTCAGGCTCTCCAAAGTGTTTTTCAACTAAAATAAGTCTTTATGCATGGGAAGTACCGAGAACTATCTTCTATGGTAGGGAAAAAAACATGAGGCATTTCTTTAATGAAGTAAAATTGAGAACATCCAGCAAGGTGAATGGATTGTAAAAAGAAACTATTCTCCAGTGGAGGTAAAAATGTGCTAATTAAGGCAGTTGTTTAAGTTATACCAACCTATGTTACGAGTGTATTCAAATTCCCATGGGCCTATGTGATGGATATTCAGATGCTACTAACAGACTTTTGGTGAGGATTAAAAGACACATAGTAAAGAAAAATTCACTACACAAGTTAAAAGAGATTATGCCAAAGAAAGCAATAGAACTTAGGTTCAAAGACTTCTTTTGCTTAAACTAAGCTCTGCTAGCTAAATAGGGCGGGAGGATAATTCAATTTCCTGAATCTTTATCAACTAGAATTCTCAAAGTAAGGTATATCAAATATGGCAATTCTTGGAAGCTGGCTTGAGGAACAATCCATATTATATCTAAAGAAGAATTTTATAACAGAGGCAAATATTACAAAAAAATATCTAGATTGTTAATTGGCAATGGAAATAAGGTTGAAACTTACAAGAGCAACTAAATCCCAAGGGCTTCCATTCTAAAACCAGTATCCCCTTAATTACTCTCTATTGATAGTAAAGTTGAAATGTTGATTGATAAGGAGAAAAAAGGGTAATAGAATGGTACTTCTGAGATGAAGATATGGAAAAAAAAATTGAACATCCCATTACCCTTACCAAAGATGAAAGATAGAATTTGTTGGCGTTGTGATAGAAGGGGTATGTATTCGACCAAAAGTGGTTACTATACAACTCTGAAAGAGAAGTTCTATACCATTCTAGAATCCTTGTAAGGATGGAGAAGTGATGGAAGCATATTTGGGCCATCTCAATTCTGCAGAAAGCAAAAATCTTTTTATGAAGAACACTATCTAACCTGCTTCCCATAACTTATACATTGGTGGCAAAGAAAATTATAGATTATCTGATCTGCCAAAGATATTTTTAGGAGGACGAAACCATATTTCATGTGCTAGTCACATGTAAAGCTGCTAAAAGCTTATGGAAATGCTATCAATTTATAGGTTTTGATTAGTGGAGTACAGAAAAAGGATCTATAGAATTTCCTACAGTATGTGGCTTTAGCTACTATCAGAGAAGTATTTGTCAGAGTGATGATACTATTGTGAGCTAGTTGGCAAGCTAGAAATAAGTTCATAATAAATGGAAAACAAGGGAACCCAGTTAAAATAGTTGCTTGTGTAGAAGTTTATTTTGATTTTTGCCTATTGAGAGCTTCAAGTCAACCACTAATGAATCTTTATTCTAAGTTTAGAAAGCTTTAGTTATGAAAGCTCCCTTATATGGCTGGTCTAAGCTGAATGTAGATGCAGTCATTGACTCTATAGTGAAAAGAGTTGGCTTGGCGCAATAATTAAGAATGAAGCTGGATCTACTATGGCAATGGTAATCCACAGGTGCATATTGTAGGGATGTTGAATTAGCTAGAGCAGAGGCTATTTAATTCGGGCTACAGATTGCACAAGACTTAGGTTTTAATCCTTTGCATGTCGAACTAGATGCAAAAAAAAAAAACTGAGATTAGTTTGGTGCTAAAGATAATTAGGTCTTTAAAGAAAATTAGTTGAGTGGTTGAAGAAAAAGACAATGAAAGATGAAGATTAGTTTAAAATTAGATACATCCTAAAATCTCGTAACATGTTGGTTCATAATGTTAGAAATCGAGTATGTAACACACGAGTGTATACGTAATTTTAAAAATTACTACATGCAGTGGAAACATGTTAACATATACACTTAATTTAACAAATTTAACCACATATATCACATATATGTTCAAATATAACTATTATACAACAATTTATACATGATGAACAATTGTGTACATAAAATTAAAATGTAAAGAACACTTACCTAATGAAAGTAACTTTACAAAATCTTCAAGTCCTCCAACAATTCAATTGAAGAGCTCACCTTGAAGTATATTGTCGAACAATTCTAGTCCATAACGGTTTGATAGGATTATGAAGTTAAAATGGTACCTTAGTTTTAGAATTTTAAGCAACTTGTATTCAAACTCTTTGAATACAATTGTTTAATTCTTAAAATAGAGATGATAAATATTTACATTCATACAACTCTTGTATAATTGTTGAAAATAATTTCAATAGAAAAATTATATAGAACAACTCTTGTCTTAAATTAATATTTCTTTCTTTATTTTTCTTTTATTCATTAAGGGTCATCCATTAGAGAAAGAGATGAAGAGAATCTTACTTGTTTTCAACACTTGAAAAGAACAAAACCCAAATTCTCTCTTACCTCTTTTAACCAAAAAAATTTTCTTCCAAAAATAAATGAATCACAAAATCAAGTGTTAGCCAAAATTTATTTTTGTTATTCAATATTTTGATTAAACAAAAACAAGTGCTCCACCATTATTATTATTGATCTCCCACTTAAGATTAATTTATCAAGCACTAGATTAATAATGGCCACCTAAATTAATCTTTACCTAACAAATATAATTACTTTAATTATATTAGGTAAATAAATGGTCAACATCTAAACTCCTCTTTGTATTAAAATACAATGCCATGATTAATATATATTATAATATTATCTAATAATATAATAATAATATATAATTTAATTATTCAAAATCATTTTGAATAATTACTTTTTACCTTATTAGTTTTTATTACCAATGTTAAATGGTAAAATTAAGATAAAATCAAATCATGGACCAAATTGTGCCATTTTTCGACATCCTATTGATTAACAACTCTTATTAATTAATTCAATGATGTACTTAATAATTAAATCTTGATAAATGCACATCTCGAAGGATCCCGAAATATTATTCTATTTTCCTGAAATTTACTAGATCGATTTATTCAATTCAATGTGCTACCACAGTGTGCAACAAGTACACTTTATATTGTGAGACTCTCTAGGTCCACACCTAATTTATCATATGGAGCTCCTTTATACGTCCGTGAACGATGCCCTACACACACATTACGAATATTACAAATTAGTGCGTTAGACCATGCAAGTTGAGGTTATTGCATATTTGTATAATCCCTCTATCATATATATCATAGAAGAGCAGAGATATAGATCATAACCATCAAATCTCTATTTGCTCAACCATCAACTTATCTCCAGATTTATATTTCCTTAAACAATTTCCTTATTCATTCGGAATATATTTTCTGAAGTTTATGCTTGTGACCACAAGACTTTCTGAAATACAATCTCGGAGCATAAGGATATACAACCTGCTCATACGAGCTGACGAATCTCATATCTACGCACACCAGACTCCATGAGCATCAAATCATACCCAGCGATCAGACCATAAAAGGTTTCTGACATATGTGAAACCAAAGTATGGTGGATCACTCACAAGCCTACTGTGGCGCTCAGGTCAAAGGACCACAAATATTACTCAACTCAGAAGACCTTCCATTAACGGCTTTATGAGTTGTCTATTGGAGGTCCTCATGAGTCTGTTCAATATTCAATCCTCACTGAATATATGCATCTCTATACGAGTTTCCATTAAGCTCATGGTTTACTAAGACTAACCATCTGAACCATCCAGATATAAAAATACACTAATTTATATTAATGGGTTTCACCGATAGACCTGCATCGATGGAATTAGATCATGAACATAATATTTGAGAATATACTTACATAATGACATTTCTTAGCACCATCTACAACTATTTGCAGTTATGTCATTACTAATATATTCTCAAGTTATTGTCCCATTTAAGGTAAAGCTCTAACTCCTTAGATTTCTTTAACTCTATTAATCTGTTAACTCTTACCACCACTAACTCTTAGTAATTTTAACTATTAGCGTTACTAACTCTTAGTACTTATCTAAACTCTTTTAGACCAGATCTGAACTCCTTTAGATCATATTATGTCTGAAACGTTACAAGTATCTTACTATTTAATAATAAATAATAATTAATGATTTTATTAGAAATGATAATTGTATAAATATTATCGTTAAATATTTATACATAATGAGATGGCACGTAAGCACAAATTTTAATACATAAGTTAACCAAAGTTGCTTTTAATTTCTTAGATATCAAAATTTGATTGGATGATTTTCTAGTTTAGTGGTTTAATGAATTGATTTTTTTTTTTAAAAAAATAAGCTATGTGCTTTAGACTTTTTTTTAAAGAAAAACTTAGTGCTATTTGATTTAGGTTTTTTTTAATTAGGATTATTTGATTTAGGGCTTTTTTATTTTTAGTTATTTGATTTGGGTTTTGCTAAATTTTATTTTAAATTATAAAACTATTTATTTATTTGTGTAACGGTGGTTGTGCATGAGTTTGGAAAATATTCAAAAATAGTCTTTTTTTTAAGTAAAGATCTATTTTAGCCCTTTAATATATTTATGAAATTTATTGGTTAAATACCTAAATTTAGGATCATTTTATTCTCGAAGTATTTTTTCATCTCTCTCTCACAATTAATTTAAAATTTTGATCCAAAACACACTTTAAAATTAGTTAAAATTAATAAATTTGGAGTAATATAAATTAAAAATTAATAAATTTAATTGAAAATGGTAAAAACAAAATAGTGAAAAATGGGCAAGTCCAACAAACGATGCCGGAAAGAAGGTTGAAACCGCGTCCAAGTAACAAAGTCACACGCCTTACCTTGGAACATGAAAATGATGCGTAGGGGGCACGAGTTCTAATTTTCTTATTAACAAAGGAAATTTCGTCAATTCATTGTATTCTTAGCTAATAAAAAATGGTCAAATAAATTTTTATTATAATAAATTTATGACCTTTAAATAATGGCTATTTTTGAACATTTTCTAATATGTTTTGATTTATTTGTGAGAAAATTTTGATTGTTGGATTGAATTTTAATTTGTTAAAGATAATTTTTATATATAATTTATTTGGAGTGGAAAAAGTGTCTTAGAGCAGTGTAGCGTCAAGACCAACACATTTATTATTTTTAAACCATTCACATTGTTTACTGATTGCATAGGGATTTTGGAAATTGGAATTATGAAAGCTTGTATAATGAAAATTTTAATTAAAAAAAAAATTTAACCACTAACGGGGTTTAGAGAATATTTTATTCAGTTCTTATAAATATTATGTATAACACAGTACAAAAACATAGGAGTACTCGTTCTTGCAAAACCCAAATTATAAAATATTTCAATAATTTAATTATGTTTTTAAAATAATACTAATAAAATTATTAATAATATATATAAAAAGGGTAAGTCATCTTTTGATGCCAATATCTTAAAAAAGAGTAATGTTATATTTTTAAATAATATTTTATATTTTACATTTTAAATTAAAATATAAAATAATTATTATATAATAAAATAATATAAATTTTAAAATCATCTATTATATTATTTTATTATTTGATGATTGTTTAATAGCATTATTTGTTAACAAAGAGTAAAGTTCAAAATTAAATCTTAATTAATATAATTTTTATTTTAAAAAATATATCAAACTATTAAATTTTAGTTAAAAAAAACAAACATTACGAACGTCCACATTTGAGAATTATTATATTAAATATCAACAAAATAACTTTGAAATACATAATCACACAATGAAAATTTTATATTACAACTGCAAAAACAAAAAAAATATTAAAAAGAAAAAGAAATTTGGTCCGGTTTACAATAAATAATAACAAGTGAGTTGTTTCTCACACACATACACACAAATTAAATTACAAAATCAAATAAAACCATGTCCCCAACCATGACCTGCAAGAGGCTTTCTCCAATCTTCCCCGGCACTCAAATCCGGGCTAAGTCCGGTAACCCGTCCGACCCGGCTGCCTCTATTATTATTATTATTATAATAGTACCCTTGGCTCGGGCTCCTTGGAGCATGAAACGTCGCCGTTGTTCCGCCGCCAGAGCTTGAAGAATCACAGCCTGAACCCCCAAGTACTGAACCTGAGCCTAGTTTCTTTGTTGAAGAGTTCCATTGTGGCGCCGCATTGGGACTCCTCTGCTGCTGGAGCTGCTGCCCGACAATGTCTTGGCTTCTCACTTTGGCCTTCGCTGACTTCGTCGGCGCCATGTAGCTCGGAACAGCGTTATGTGAGGGGTGCTGTAGTAATTCTCGATTGAACATTCCCGTTCTGGTGTTGCTGCTTGAGCCTGCAGGCGGTGTGACCGCGTCCATTTCGACGGTCTTTTCGGACAACATGTCGTCGGTGGTGGTGCTGGTGGTGGTGCAGGCGGCGGTGAGTGCAGTGTAAGAAGGTTCATTTGGGGATAAGTGACGGCCGTGGTGGTAAGGTTGTGTTGACATCCAACGCTCCAGCCAGTTCCAGCCCCATCGCCCGCTTTCGTTCTCGTGGGCGTAAATTTCTACAATGTCTTTGCCATTTGGGTGATCAGATCGTGAAAGCTGTTGCTGATGATGCTGATGCTGATGCTGATGCTGATGCTGTTGCTGTTGCTGTTACAAGTGAATTATGGCATCAAATATGTGAAACAAACCATCTAAAATTGGCAGCTTGGTTAAGGGATCGATATTTTTAGGTCCAAAAAAAATTATTTTTAAAATGAAAATTATCAATTTAGTATTTAAAATTTAGTGGAATTAGTTCTTATATTTTCTCAAATACCTCGTGTAATCTTGGTTATTGAAAATAACATCTGAATAAAGTAATTTATTATGATTAAACATATCAATAAAAATACTAATTTAACCAAATACGAGACTGTTTATTATAATTAAATTTATCATTTTATTTATGGCTTTCAAAAATTACATAATATTACCCTTACATACTTTATATCTCTATATTTTTTTCAAATATCTCAGGTTGTTTGTTATCGAAAAATAACATCTAGATAACACCTAATTATAAAATAATTTGATCAAATATAAGATTATTTATTATAATTAAATATTAATTTATTTTATCGTTCTAAAAATTACATAATGTTACATACTTTCTATCTCTATTGATGTGACACCAATTAGAGGAAGGGGGCGTGTTATTATTTATTATTTTTTAGTTACATAATTAATGTATTAATTATATTGCACCTATCAATAAATGTGTGTTTAGGGCAACAAAAAGAAGTCTTATATGAGATGTAAAATATATAAATATATTATTACTCTAAATTTAGTTAAGTGCTTAAAGACTAATTATTTGAGTCCGTTTTATATTAATTGTGTTTAGGACAACAAAAAGAAGTCTTATATGAGACTACTCATACAATATTATCAAGTGATATAGTGTGTAAATAGTATTCAATTAATCAAAATTTGACAAGTATTGCCAATTGTTAATCAACTTTTGAAATCCTAAATTGATAAACAAAACAATTATACGAATCTCAAAGTAACATCATTTAAAAATATTTCATATGTGAAAATTTAATTTGCAACACTTATGGAGTATTAATTGATTGGTCACATTATATAAGCAAGTAAAATAACATATAGTTTGTGATCATTCTAAATACAAAAATTTTCATGCATTAGATGAGACTAAAACAATGTTTAGTATGAATTAAAACATTATAGAATTGATTTTTGTAATTTAGGAGATTTAAGTGCTTAGTTTTTTAAACTTCTAATTTATGTCACATTTTTGTAAACAACAACTATTTTGGTAAAAATCCCCATTATTTTTTTTTTAAAGAAAATCACCACTATCTCCTTGGCTAACTGAATTTTAATACCATTTTCTTCCTAGAAACTCTAAAAGAAAGTAATGGATAATTTTTAAAAAATATAAGAGAAAATTGGGACATATGAAAAAAAAGAAAAATTGTCAATTTAATTTCTAAAATTTAATTGAATTATTAATCAGTTCCTATATTTTTTTTAAATACCTCACTCTGTCACCAATTGAAAAAAAATAACCTCTGAGTAGACTTTTCAAATAGTAATAAGATAAATTTGATCAAATATAAAATTAATTTTTTTTATAATTATACATATCAATTTACTTTACAGCCTTCAGAAAGTGTATTTCGAACTTTATTTTATCAATTGTAGTGATTAAATGAGGTATTTAAAATAGATATATATAGAGAGAGAAACTAATTAAATTTTATAGACTAAATTAGTAATTTCCCATGCAAAAATTTAGGAGAGTAACAAAATTTTCTTTTTCTTTTTCAATTAATTTTGAGAGCCTGCAGTATCTTAAATGAATTAGAAAGGGAAAGGAAAATAGTGACTAGTAAATTGTATAGCAAAACTAACCTGGTAAGCATAAGCATAAGCAAGGGCTCTTTCTCTTGTCACCAAGGCGTCGCGTTTTCTCGAAGCAATATTTTCTTTAAGCCTCTCTGAGCTCTGATGGCGGCCATTATCCCAACTTCCCGAAGCATACTGCTTCAATGATGGGCTCCTTCTCTGCTTTTGCAATTCCGCCACTACTTGTTCTTCTTCTTCATCTTCGTCTTCGTGTTCTTCTTCTTTTACTTTCTTCTGAAGCTTCTCGTGAGCCAGTTCAAGCCTGCGAGCACGTACTCTTGCCTGCACACGAACCAGCGCTTGCATGCACCGCATTGTCATTTGCGCTTGCTTCCTCACGTTATGCCCTCTCACTAATGCTTGTAGCCTCACCAGTCCCTTCAATGCCCGCAACGCTCGCCGAGCCTGCATTATCAACCATATAATTTCAATTAAGTTATTAAGTTTTAGTAAATTAAGAATCTGGGGCGAAGCCAGAGTTGATATTATGAGAGGAAAAATGTTAAAATTGAAGAATTTTGGGTACCAAAGTCTATAACATAGGGGACTAAAATGCCAAAACTGAATAATAATAAGGGCCAAAGAATTTATTATGAGGGATCAAAATGTAAATATCAGCTGAGATTTGTTATATAGCAAATTAATTATTAAGCATGCCCAATATAACATATGGGCTATCAAAAGAAAAAGGGGTTAAGTGAACATTACTAAGTAGCCTCTATAATGTGATTGTATGAGAGTTGCTGCTCTATCTTCCTTGGAGTGGCGCCCATAACCAGCCAATCTAACAACTTTAGCTGCTGCTTGAGCGGCCACAACGGCTGCTTCGGCCGCGGCGGCCGTGGCTACAGCAACAGCAATAGCATGGTTCCTATCTTCGGTCGCCGGAGTTGATCCTGCGCTCCCATCGTTCGTTACATCCGGTGAACTCTCCGCCGGAAAATGTTCAAATGACACCACCTCCGGGGCCTCATGTTTCCATTTTTCTGCATTATTTTCTTTCTGAAGATCATGTGAATTTGCTTAGTGACAGCATTTATCAATAATACTCACATTGTTACACTATTGATGACTACTACTACTATGGCAACCAATAACACCCATTTAAATAAACATCATTTTAATTCATATACCTAATCTTTAAAAAAAAATTATATACATATACTAAAATTTATACAAAGTTATTTAATATAAATTAATATAATATAATATGGTTATAGAGTGAAAATGAAAAAGTCAAGCCCCTAAAAATTTAAAACTCAATTAAATTTTTTATGATTTTACATTTTTACTTTTCTAAAATAAATATTTGATTTGGTTCCTCAATATGTTAAGTAGACACTAAATCTCCATATAATTGAACTCTAACTCATATTATTTTAGAAATTATATTAGTTTATGGGGAGGAGTTTGTAAAAATAATTTGTATATATACATAACATTACCTTTTAAAAAAATAATAAAATACCTTTGAAAATAATCTAAAACCCTACAATTGAATTCCCTTAGCCTTGTTCATTTTTCTTTAATTAATATCTCTTATTGATTGTTTTGCTAGCACACTAATACAGTCTTTTATTCATTAAATTGGAGCATAAAATTTCTTCCTAATATGTGGCAGAAATATCCCTAGGATAGTACTAAGTTCTAAATTTGATATGATTACACAAATCAAATACATGAATCATCAAATAATATGTAAGAAAACATAAGATAGGTGGATGAAATTTTCCTCATAGCTTCAAAACAAAACCATAGAAGAAAAAGAAATTACAATTTTGGCATGATGGTGATCTAACACATCAAGCACATGATGATCGGAATAAATGAAATGATGGGGATGGTCTTAGGTGGCCTTGATAACAATGTGTCAAAGAGTTTGCAAAATTGGGTCATTTTGATAGGGGACCATATATATATATATATATATAATTGATTTGATGTGTTAAATGGTCCTAGCTAGCTAGCTGCAAGATAGAATAAAGGTTAGTGCCTTGGTGGTTGAGAAAGGTCAATGTGATCATCCAACCCTTCAATAATGGTTAGTTATAAGCTTATCTTTATTGAAGTTCTATTATTTTTTCTTTCATTTACTATAATTTTTACAAAACAAGGGATTTTATTAAATATAAAAAGAAAATTCATTTAATAATAAGCATCTAAAATATCTCTTTATCCAAAAAAAAAAATATTACACATTTTAAGTTGTATCCTAAGTAATGATATATTAAATAATTATTAAGTAGTGAAATGATATAAAATTTAAAATTATTCATCACATCCAATAATTAATTAACATATTATTATTTAAAATACAAACTTAAAATCTGTAATATTATTTTTTTTTTTAAAAAGCTCAATAAGAACAATAAATTCAAATATAAATTCCCATAATCAACTCTTCATAGGCCCCTTTTATTTGTATATTATACAATAAATTATCTTTGCCCACAAAAAAATATCACAGATTTTAGTTACAATCTTTTTGAAATAGAAATATCTCATTAATTTATTTTGTGAATTTACATGTGGCGACACATGTATACAAGAGAATTGCATATGTAGTGTATATGTAGTGGTTGTTAGAATGAAATTAATTGAAGTAAGGCCAAATTAGTAGTATTGTATTATTGCATTTACCTAAAACAAAAGTATGTTATAGAAAGAAATGTAACCATTAAAGTTTTATTTGATATGTTTGGAAATTAGGTGTAGGGTGAAAATGAAAGTTAAGATGGAGACATATATATATATATATATATATATAAGGTTAATAAAGGACTAAAAATGAAGAATATCACATCAAGAAAATAGTACATGTACATCAAATTGCTTCCTAATAAAGCATGACACAACTGCAAATCTTTGCTTAAAAGTATAAAGCAAACTTAAATAAATTAAAAATTAAAAATTATGAGAGGGCTTACCTTTTTCTCTTGCAAGTCCTTGTTGTTAGAAGATGACTGAAAAACTCTCTTCACCGTCGAGAACCAACCGCCGCCACCTTTCTTCCCCATCTCCGGCGAACCGATTATAAGCTACAATATATCTAAGATCATGTAGTAATTAACTAAAAATGGCCATTAAAATGCTATGAGAAACAATCAAAATAATGAAGAGAGAGCACACAAAACAAAATGAAAATTGTAGTTTTAAAAGATGTAAAAGTCTCTTTTAAGAAAAGGAAAAAAGGTTTAGATTTCAAATCCCCTTTGCATCAAGTAAAATAATATATCTATGATCATGTAATAATTAACTAAAAATGGCCATTAAAATGTTGAGAGAAACATTCAAAATAATGAAGGGAGAGCATAAAATAAAAAGTTGATAAAAAAAGGCATAAAAATTATGGTTTCAAAGATGTAAATAATACAAGAATTTAGACATGTAAAAGCATCCAAATTGATCTGTAAAAATGAACTCTAAAAAGAGAAAAAAAAAACCCAGAAAAAGTGAATGAGATAAAGAAAATTTATACAATAAGAAAAAGAAAAAGAGTAAACAGAAACCTGAGATGATGATGATGAGTTGAGTTAGGAAGAATCAGAACGTGGGCTTGAGCATTTGTCATAATGGGATCTTCTTCTCATTCTCATTTTTTTGCATGCATTATTTATTTTTTATTTTTTATTTTTTGTCGGGGTGGTGGGTGGGGGAGCAAATGAAACTAAATTTTCCTGGAAAAAGTGGGGGAAAGTGGGAGAGAAAATGAAGAGCTAGATCATAAAGAAAATGGAGAGAGTCTTGAGAGAGAGAGGGAGAGAGTGAATGTGAGTGTTAACTGCAAATGCAATCCCCGCGCTTCCGCCGTTAGTATTTATCAAATTCACAGGGGGGTTGCTTGTTGTAGCAAATTAGTAATAAAAAAAAAAATTAGGCATGGTGGCCAATGAGATTATGCCACGTCACCAAAATTAGCTAATTTTCACTTACTTAATAAAAAGTTTAAGAATCAATTTCAGATATTTAGAGATGAGCAGTGCTAGCATAAGTTGTGGTTGTATAAAATCATTTTGTTTTGATATTTTATATTTGTTGCAATTTTATTAGTATAATATAAATAATAAAACAAACTGGTATAAAAGTATTATTTTTTTTTCAGTAATATTTTTCTGCTTAAAAATGATCATTTATCTTCGTGAAAGATGGATGATAATACTTCTTAAAAAATGAAGAGAAAACCAGTAAAAATATTAAAAAATTATGGAGTAATTGAGTGCATTGAGTAATAGAATTATTATTTTACAAATTAATATTAATTATTTGAAATATTCTAAAATTTAAATTAAACAACTCACTTCCATATTTAAACATGTATAAAAATACCTTATTAATATATATTAAAGATATTTTATTAATATTACATCAGCAAAATTATTAGTACAATAACTAAAAAATAATTGAGACAATATATTATTTTTATATTTAAACACGCTCGAAAATATTCTCTACAATAAAAGAAATTATTATACTACCTTAACATCTCACAGAACTTAAGCCCTAACTTTATATATTAAGGAAATGTACAAATTGAATACTTACCAAAGTGAATGCTCAGGTGCAAACTCAAACAAGCTTCACTTTCTTGTTTATTTATAGCGACAACCAAACAAATGAATAAAAAGATTTCGTCAAAAATATGAAGCTGTAAAAGGGATTCTTGTGAAGCAAAGATCACATGAAGTCCATCTCGATTATTGATCGGTGACCCCTTTTTTCTCTTTTTCTCTTTTTATTTTTTTCCTTCTCTCCTTTTTTTTTAAAAAAAATTATTATTTTTGTCCTTATTTTTGTCTTAATTTATCTATTAAATTTTTAATTTTAAAATAGTTATTTATTTTTTATTACTATTTTTATATCTAAAAATGGCTAATTACCCCTCTAAAAGAAAATAATTAATCATTTCAAAAAAACAGAAATCTAAAAATAAATTAAAATTAATACAAAAACAAAAAGTAACAATTTCTTTTTTTTTTAAAGGTGTACATATCACTATTGCTTTGCAAATAACTTTTCACCCCTTTGTAGTATTTATGAAAAATGTCATCTTGGTTCTTAATTTTATGAATATATACTAATTTAGTTCTCACTTTTTTAATATATACAATATTAGTTCATGTAAGGATGTTTTTAGTAATTTTTTATTACTATTTTTGTCCCTGAACAACTATCATTTTTGTTTCTATAAAGACTAATATGATATATAATGAATAAGTAAGGACTAAGTTAATATATATCTATAAAATTAAGGATCAAAATAATATTTTTTATAATATTGACAATTAATATCATATTCCTACTATAAAAAATTTATAAAAAAAAAAATTCATCAAAACTTAGATGTATTACATTGATAATGGTTACTTCATTAAGTTCGTGTGCCAATTTATGGTTACATATCTAGCTTACATACAAGATAAAACGTGATAAACACCTTGTTATTATATCATTATAGAATTTATATAATTTCTACATTATGATAATTTCCTTTGAATTTCAACTTTTATTTTAACAAATAGAAAAATTGCCAATTATCTCTTTATGGTTTTCTAATTTTATTATTTTTCTCTAATTTTTAGTAAATAGTACATCCTCTTTTTTATGCATATCAATACTCACTAAAAAATTAGAGGAAAAAAAATAGTAACAATACAAACTTATTTAGAGATCTTTGATACTAAAAAAAATTATTTTACTTGCCTAATAAACGTAGTTCTGTTAATTGTGAATGTCTACAAAAATCCGAATTCAAATAAAAATAAAGAGTAAAGTTGATCCTTCGTAAATGAAAGATTTTTCATTTCTATCCAAACATTCTAAAAGTAAAAATTTACTTTGCCCATTACTAATGCTAAAAGGGTTTTTTTTAAGACATAATTAAAAAAATATTTCCCTCCTTGGGTTGTCTATTTCATGGAACCCATGTTGTCACCATGACAAACACTTTGTTATCGTCCCAAGTATATTAAATGCTCATATCACAACCAAGTGAATGCATAAACCAAAATCAACTCTGTCTCGCAACAAGCACTTAAATACTTTGAGAGCATAACTAAAAAATATAAATGAATATTTATTAAAAATTTAAGAAATATATATATATATATATATATAAACCAAAAAACAAAAAAACAATTCAGTTACCCTATGTGGTTTTGTATTTTTATTATTTTTCTCCTTAATTTTTTAATATGCATCAATATTCCTCTTTTGAGAAGGTAATTGATCAATTTTAAAAGAGAAATGGTACCGAAAAAAGGGATATTATTACTTACTAAAAAATTGGAGACAAGTTGTAAGAACACAAACTATAAAAAAGTAACCAAAAACTTTGATGAGTATTTACTATATACAAATCATTGTAGTGAAATTATTGCACCCACATAACTATTAATATTGGGTTATTCTATGATACCAGGATTACAAATATAGTATAATATCAAAATTAATTTCGATCATTAGATCAAATCAAAAAGTTAAGTTCAAAGAATATAAATGATCCCTTATTAATATCGTTAAAAACTTCCAAATATTGTAGAGTAATCCATTAATATTTCTTTGCTAGGTGAGATATATGGTTGGGGTGGGGTTTAAAAGATAAAATTGAAAGAGCTTTAACAAAGTTAGATGGGTTGTTGCTCTTGCATAGTTGTTGAAGGAAAATAATTACCAAGTAAGAAGTAAAGAAGAGTTAGGGCTGTGGTTGAAAGGAGAGGAGTCTTAGTTTTTGTACCTTTTTCTTTTTCTTTTAGATGGCAAATGACAAAACCCTTTAACCAAATTTATGATACTGTTCAAATTCTTGATAATACGAGGACCTAACTCATTATGTGCCCCCCCTATTTAAGAGCTATATAGTACTCATTTAATGATTCAATGGACCACTTATGTTTAGACATTTGTGTAGCCAGTGCTTTTGTCTCTTAATATCAACTATCAAGCCAGAAAGAGTTTGCCCATGCGTGTGTAATTCACTTTGATTGCTCATTTAGAACATTTCTTTTCAGATGATAACATTATTAATAATCTATAAGAACTTTTTTTTTTCTTTTCTTTTTAGGTATTTGGCATCATTTGAATTTGAGAGAAATATGTACTTACATTACTAGAAAGACTTGAATCTCATATCGTAGAGAAGGTGAGAACTACCCGATATTTAAAGACTAATTTTCGGTAAAGTGTTATATATATATAGAGAGAGAGAGAGAGAGTATTTCAAATTACTCAATTCCATATGAGATAGATATAATGGGTTTAAAGAGTTTATGTAGAGAATCATATCTTTATAATAGTAACAAGCTAAGCTTAAAAAACTTCACATACATGAGAGCAAGCCAGTCCTATTCCAGAAATTTGATTTGAAAATTAGTTGGTGTATTTTTGCATGCCTTGATGAACTACTTTGTTGTTTCTGCTTTGCTGCTTTTGTGTTGTTCTATTGTTGTCAAACCCTTTTATATTATATTATTGTTCTAGTATGAAATTAAATTGCTTTTCTTATTTTTTATTGCATCTTGTTGTTATTTCTACTTTGCTGCTTTTGCACCGTTCTGCTGCTGTCAAACCCTTTATCACCTCTTGTTGTTAGGACTATGTATTTTTGCATGCCCTATTTAACTACTTTGTTGTTTCTGCTTTGCTGCTGTTATTACTTCGTTGCTATTGCTGCTTTTATGCCGTTCTATTGCTGTCTCTAAACAGTTTTTGTTACTGTTGCTGCAATTTCTTCCTCTATTGTTGTACTGTTGTTAATTTCTCTTATTGTATTTTGTCTACTCAATTCCATTGTTATATCTTCTTGTTACATTCATCTCCTCAATTTCCAACATTAAACTCACGAGAACTTGAATATTAAGAAAAAGAAATGACATAACATTAAATATTATGAGAATGGTAGATATAATACTAGTTACATACTTGTATTAGAATTTTTTTCTTTTTTGAGTGTAAATTATAACTATTACAACATAGGAAAGGGAGCACTCAAATCTCTAATCTCTGGTTAAGGGGGTGCACCTACAAAGAAGGCTTGTCACTTTGATTAAACCCCATGTACACATACTTGTATTGGAATTAAATGTTTCAAGTTAGTATACAATTATTTTTTATTTTTTTATTAAAAAAAAGAGAAATAATAGACGCCTTAATAGTAAAAAAGAGTGCATCTTAGTATATATACTATAATCACTACTAACATTGAACAATGTAGATAATTAAAAATATTTAACAACAAAGTAATGCCATAGAAAGCCTGAAAAGTAACATAGTATAACTATCTTTTGTTCACCATATTACCAAGATGATCATGTAATATGTTATAATTTTGACATATTGAATTATTAGTTTTACACCTGATTGTAATATGTTAAAATCTTAAAGTGTGATAATTAACTATCAATATTAGAAAGTAGTGGCACGAGTTTATTTTTTTGTTTAAGTAATGGGAGATTAACTCTTTACGTGTGTATAAAAGAGTAGATTTTCCTTCTTCGTAAGAATTGGCCCCTTGGTATGAAAGTAGATATCTAACATAAATTATAGGTGGACTTAATTTAAATAGGTCCTAATAAATTCTTTTACCATATATGTAAGTATTTAAATAGGTCCTAATAAATTCTTTCCAACCTATAACTCTTTGTACGAGGCGCGATTTATTATGGGTTGTTGAGTTTTTGCACTCTCATAACTTATAAATGATGAATAATACCAAATGATAAATAATACTTTCTTTTCTATAGATGTTGAATGTATTACCATCACGAGATTAGGACAAGAGTTTAATATTCAATCTAAAAAATTAGTATATTAGATGATATGGCCATTTTTTTAATAAATTCTTTTATATTTTCACTTCTTTTTTATGTGAGACAACAACTTAATAATCTCTCCTCCCCCTTCGAACAAAATCTCCATTGATAGGGGAGCAACATCAAGATTTTGTTCGACACACTGAGTGTCCATCCACACTTTCGAACCTTAGAATCTAACTTTGATATCAATGTTAAGGGATTGAGTCAAGAGTCTAACATCTAACTCAAAAGACTAACTTATTATGTGGTGTAGCTCTTTTTCTTATATACTCTTCCCACTCTTTTCTTATGTGGGACAACAACTCAACAATTACTTCCATTCTAATTGGTGTTTCTTTTGTTTTAGATGCTTCATTATGCCACTTTACTACGAATGATAACTATTCTGTTAAACTCAAACACTTCGTTTGCCAAACTAGATCATTATGCCAGCACCTCGAGTTCTGATTATTCTTTTTGTTCTTGGTAAAAATTTCTTTAAAAGTTGTCTATTCCTTTCAAAATGAAATTTTTTTTATTTGGCGCTATTTTATGGGCATTATTCCACATGGGTAAATGCAATTTACCCTCTTATTAAATTTATTAACTACCAAAAATTTTATAGTGTTTGATAATTTTACAAAATTTCGCTATTATTATAATTGTAATAGTATAAATTAACTTTAGAAGAATATAAAAATCTTTTTATTTAAAAGTAAATAATTGCATCTGTACAATATCAACAGTAAAAATATATTGTACAATAATAAAATTAGTATATTTATAGTATCAAATAATTAATAAAAATAATACGAGACTTTATTATATTACAAATTATTATTTAATACGGATGCTTGTATTTTTATTAAAATATAGATATTCAATATCAATCATCGTATTAATCTAACAAACAGTGAAAAGTTATTAATTGTAATATAATATATATTTTTTGTTTACACAATATTATTTACCTATTTAGAACTCTATTATATCGTGTTAATTTTATTGTTTATACAGTATATTGTTATTAATTAATACTGTACAAACGTAATTATTGACTTTTTAAATAAAAAAATTATTATACTCTTTTAAAGTTAATTTATATCATTACATTTATAATGGCGGAAGGTTTTAAATATTATGTGTTGAAAAATTGGTGATTCAACAATCTTGGCTAGATAAGAATTGAGATGAATACCAAAGTGGAGAGTCACAAGAAGTCTAGAATGTGTGGGACACGTATGGAGAAGTTTAGGACGTGTGGGACACGAAGGGGGAAGTGAAACGGAACTCAAAGACGCGAAGGAAAAGAAGGAATCGCGGGCAGCTTTCAGCTCCGTGGTGCCCAGGGCTGAGCGTCGCGGCGCTCAAAACAGAAGACCAGTGCCGCAGCGCTGGGTCCTCAGCGCTGGACGCGAGAAGGGCTAGTGCTGCGGTGCCCAGGGACGAGCGCCGCAGCGCCAGAACGCGTGGAAAAGTCCGTTTTGACTCGGGATTTCAAGTTTTGGAAAGTTTTGGACTTCCAAAACAAGTGGACTCTTACTCCAACAAGGAATAGGGTTTGTAGGCACGAAATATACCCTATATAAACACTTGTAAATCCTTAATTAAGATTAAGTATCTAAGATTTCAAGATGTAACCATAAGAGAGAATAGAGGAGCTAGGTAGGCACTAAGTGCGTGATGCACTAGGGTGTAACCTTGGGGGGTGTTTTCTTCTTTAGGTTCTTTGAGTGAATAAAAGAGAAACACCATAGATCCTTTAGGCTTAGATGCTCGGGCTATTCTTGTGTTTCTTGTAAAAATCTCTTATGAGGAGATACGAAGAGGTCTTAGGGAGTCATAATGATCAAGGGTAGATGCTTAGAGGTCTCTATGGGAGATACTAAGGAGTCTTGTGGGATCATTGATGATGTAAGAAGATACTTTGTGATCTATTTCAATGGAAAGAAGCTGGATCATGGATCCTCTGTGGACGTAGGCAATTTGGGCCGAACCACGTATATCTTGTGTCTTGTGATTGATTTATTTTCTTTATCTTTATTGGTGTGTTAATCTTATGTACTCTTGCTTGTGGTGTGAATTATGATTTTCCGCTGCGTATAAGATATCAAGGTTGTGGCTTAGTTGATGCCATAGGAGTGTCAAATTAAAGTGCACAACTTGATATCCCTCAACATTATGAAATATTAGAGAAATTTTTTATAGTTAAAAGAAGGGATAATAAATTCTTTTGTGTGACTTCCAAGAACTTCAAAAGTAGCATGCTTCTTCGCCCCTAGCTATTCCTCCTCTACCTAAGATTTGGAAGTCCAAATTCAAGTATATTCTCAAACTTAATGTTGATACAGTTCTTAAATCTAGTATATATAGCTCATTTTAGAATTAGTGCAGCTAATCGAGATGAGTTTGAAACTATTTTACTAGTTTTCTAAATTGAGTAATATTAAAATTTTAAATTATATTTTAAATTTTATATGTTAAATTAAATTGTTAAATAATTATTTGATAATAAAACAATATAAATTTTAAAATTATTTATTATATTATTTTAATATTTAATAATTATTTAATATATAATTATTTTCAAATAAAAATTTAGGATATTAGTTGAGGTATTTAGTATTATTTTAAATTATAAGAACATGGGACCCCGGATCATCTATTCATGTGTGTAATAATTAATTGACTTTAAATTATTTTATTAGAAAACACGTGTTATTTTTGGGACGAAGACCAACAAACGTTTGTTAGTAGTAGTCACAATGGGTCCATTCGACCACGGGACTCATTGGTGTTAACTCCAAGCGAAAGTTTTGGCGTAGCTTAGTATTAATCATACATCTCGATTTATGTACAAATTTTGAGTTCTAATTTTTTTAAAAATCAAAATTCTCAAAAAAGTTAGAACACAACAAAAAATGGCAGGTCATCTTTAAAAAAATTTACTAAAATTAGGCTATATATAATATTAATATTAAGATAAAATTAAAACTAGCAAACAAGTAAATAGTTACAAGACTTTATAAGAATAGATACCTCTTATCTTTACAGCCGTATTTTAAATTGTAAAATTTAAGATTAAATTTGTTATAAATTCCGTGCTCAAGGTAGATAATATTTATAAAGAGAGGCGGTTGTAAAATCAAACCCTCAAATTAATACAAATCATAATTAACATTATTAAATAATTAATTTATACTACTTATGATGAATTATAAATTTCTTTAATTACAATTAAATTTTGAGGGAAAAAAAAAAAGATGTTCTATAAGTGTGGATTACAAGCAACAAAGCAATTCTATTTATATATGTATATATGCATTAAAAAAAAAAGTAATGATTTGGAGTCAACTTATACTTAAAATGAAAGATTTCAACAACTTAATGCAATTATGAGACATGAACTTTTCTTTACATCTCATTATGGTAGTTTGGTACAACAAATCTCATGTCATTTTTTTTTTTTGTTTGTGATTGATGAACAGAAATTTTTTGTATGTTCATGATTTTAACAAATGAATTTCCTTTTAGCAAAAAAAATTTGAATATGGTTTAAGTTATTGGATTGTGATATTTTAATTGTTGGAGCAGAGAAAGGTTAAATTAGAAAGAAGATCCTCGCATCTAGATAAATTATTTAATAAAAAAAGTGAATAATCAATTAAAATGAGCTCTAATTTAAATATTTTTTATACCACCTCAAAAAAATTTACTAATTAATTATTTATTTAGTACTTATAATCTCTCATAAATATTTTATTATATTAGTTAAACAGTATTTAACGAATATATATATTTATATTTTATCTCTTATTTTTATGCAAGTCTTTAAGGCCCGGCAAAGTTTCTCAAACGGTTAGTCCAAATAGGATTAATAGAAAGAGATTTTGTGATTTTTTAGATTTTGAAGTGAATATAGAGATGAGTTATTACCCTAAACTATATTCTAAACAGGATAGGTTATCACTTGAAACCTGCACTGAAACCCTGAATCGTAAAAAATAATTAAAAAATATTTTTTTAATTAAAGTGCATTATTATAATTATAAAAATTATTTTTAAAATGTAAAAAGTAAATAAATTTGGGTATGGGTACCTCAAAACCCCAATTTGAAAAAATAATTATTTTTAAATTTTTTTTAATTAAAATATATTATTATAATTTTTAAAAAATATTGTTTTAAATATAAAAATAAATAAATTTGGATAAAGGTCCCATCCCTATTTAGAGATCTCCATCCTTAAACTCACACTATTTAATTCAAGTAGGAAAATTCATTTGAATATGGAGATGAGAATTACCATCCCTCACTTAACCCGCTCCATTGTTAATCCTAAAGTCTTTTAATATTTAAGTCTTCAAGATTCTCACAATTTAAATATAATAAAGTTTTCTTGAAGCACTTATAATTTAAAATATGATAAGAAAAATAGAACTTTCAGCATAATTTATATTTATAATTATATTCCATTATTCCATGTTGTAGGAATGATGATAAATGGATCATTGGCCTAGTGATGAGGATCCAGAAGTTAGAATATTATTTAGTTGCAATTCTGATAATAAATTTAGATGAATTATTATTTTCGATTTTCTTTTTGTTTCTTATAAAAATATTTTTTTCAATTTGAGAAATTTTATTTTATTTTCTTTTTTAAGTCGAGTCTAAATCTTAAGTTTTCTTAAGGATAAAGACATCTAAACCCCTAAATTTTAATTTAACGGATAATTTTACCCTTTCATTTTCAAAATTACCCAAAAGACTCTTTTCAATAACAGTGACAATGAGATTTTGACTCACTATTGATACTATTATATTCAAAATTTTATAATTTATGTAATAATAATATTATTGTTTCATTAAAAGAAGTACTAGAGAATAGCAAAAACTAGTAAAGAAGATAAAAAAAAAATTAATAAAAATAAGTATTTTTTAGTAATTCTAAAAACAAAGAGATAAAACTCTCATTTAGATCAAATTTTAAAGGCTAAGATATCCTTCTCCCTTTTCTTATGAATTTAAGTCTGAGATAAGATGGACTTGATCGAGACTCATTCATTTGCCATCCTTATTTAAAATTACTCATGATGATACTTTTTTGCCATTTGTGCTTTTATTTTAGTTGATGCTTACACTAAATGTTAATGTTTATTTAATAAGATAATTCCTTGTAAACTCTTTGGAGTAAAAGCAAAATTTGTTGCAAAGTTAATGTTGGAATTTATGCTCACGTGCTATTTTATTATTATATGAATATTTTATTTTATAATATTTATATAATACATTATTTGTTAAATCACTAATTACTATTATTAAATTATTTAATACTTGTGACGCTACAGACATTATATGATCTGAAAGAGTTTAGATTTGGTCTAAAAAAATTTAGATCAATACTAAAAGTTAATATCACTGAAAACTATAAATGCCAAAGAGTTAGTATGTTATATTAATTAGTGAAGTCTAAGAGTTAGAATCTTCTATGTAATGGTACAAAGACCTGAGAATAAATTAGTAATAACATAGTTGCAAGAGTTGAAATAGGTGCTAAGAAATATTATTATGTAAGTCTATTATCAAATTATATATTCCTGGTCTTAATTCATCAATATAGGTCTATCAGTGGAATCTTTTTACATAGATCGGTGTATACTATACTTAGATGGTCTAAATAGTTATTCTTAGCTAACCATGGACTTACTGGAAGTACGTATAGCATACAGGTGTTCAGTAAGGACTAAATACGGAACAGACTTAACGAGGACCCCAATAGACATCCCATAAAGCCGTCAATGGAAGGTCTTCTCGAGTTGAGTAGTATACGTAGTCCTTTGACCTGAGTACCACGGTGGGCTTGTAAGTGATCCATCATATTTTGGTTTCACGTATGTCACAGACTTTTTACGGTGTGACCGTTGGGTGTCGCTGGGTATGGTTCGATGCTTATGGAGTCCGGTGTGTACAGATATGGGATCCGTCAGCTCACATGAATGAGTTATATATCTGAATACTCAGAGATTATATCTTAAAAACTTTTATGGTCATAAGCAACAAACTCAAGAAAAAAATTTCCTACAGGGTTAAATAATTTTGTAAAAGTGTTTGTAATATTGTTTATTAAGATACGTGTCTAGAGATAAGTTCACGGATGAGCATATAGGGATTTAACGGTAGTGATCTATATCCTTACTCTTCCAGGATATGATTAGAGAAAGGATTATACGTATGCGCTATAACCTCAACTTGTATGGTCTATTGCACTGGTTTGTAATATCCGTGACGTGTACGTGGGGCATCGATCTCAGACTCACAAAATAATTATGTTTGACAAATCAGAAGTGGACCTAGAGAGTCTTGCAATATGAAGTGTACTTGTTGTGCACTGAGGCAGTGTACCGAATTAAATAGTTTGATTTAGAAAATTTTAGCAGACCGGACATTTACTTCGGTCTCCCTTCAATCATGCACATATCAAGACTTAAGAGTTAAGTACATCAGTTAGTTAACAATTAATTGTTGACTGATGGGATATTGACACATGGCACATTGTAGGCCAATTATTGTTTGATTTAAAAATTACCACAATGACCTTATTTGTTGGACAAATAATATCATTATTTTATTCATTAAAATGTTATTGAAGAAAATAATAATAATAATAATATATGATATTATTATTTAAATTGAAATCAAACAATTTATTTTTTTAACTTAAATTGGCATTTGTTTCTACCATAATTTAATATGATTAAATCATTTATTTGATATTAATTAAATGATATAATAAGAATAAATTGGTGGCACTTGTTAATGGTAGGCCTTAAAATATTTCTTAATAATGAAAAAGTGTTTTCTCATTTGGCCTAAATTTAGGACAAGTTCATTTAAATAATTTTTTATTTTGTTTTATTATAAACAATAATAAACAAAACACTAATGGCAAACATTGACCTAGATAATGGATGCCATTAGGTGAGAAAATGAAAAAAAATAATAAATAAATAAAAGAGCAATATGTTGCTCAATTAATCAAGAGAAATTCGACCAAAGAGAGTGGAGAGAGAAGTGAATTTTGCTAAGTGCTAGAAAATTCTCTCAAGTGTTTGAGAGCACAAAAACACATTCTCTTTATTTTTCCTCTTCCATTTTGGTCATCCATACTATAAGGTAGAAACAAAGATTTAAAAGTTGAATCATTTGCTGAAAAAGCTACTATTCTAGATTCCCCAAGCTCACTGTGTTGAGGAACTAGAATTGTGAACAGGTTACTTCAAGGAGGGTATTCCGGTTCGACTATATACCAAAGGATTGACAATGTATTATTTCTCAATCTTGAAGTATTTTACATTTATGAGATAACATGTAAAAGTTCATTTGTGTTTATCATTGAGTAATTTGTATTCCGCTCATCCGTTACGCATGTATGTATGTGATACATATGTTATATATTAAATGATAAACACAACCCACATGCATGCACCTTAGGTTTAAAATCATTCATAATTAATACAACAAAGAAAATACATACTACAAAAAGCTCGCAAGTAAACAAATTAGATGCAGAGAAAAGTATTTGTTCTGCCTTATATTGCTTCATCAACCAATGGTTTTTATATAGCAAGTACATCAACGGTTAAAATGCTAAAAATCAACTAACATGAAATGTGCAGAGACCATTAAGCCTAATACAGTAGTTTCATGGTCATCAAAGAAGTAGCCAAACATTACCTTATTAACTACTAAAGTTGAATTCATTGCTGCAACATCATGTGTTTATATAAGATTTAATTGAGAAAGATTCTTGAAGAGTTTTATTTCAAGTAACAATTACCCACTCTAATTTTTTTGATAATATGTCAGCAATCAAACTCTCCAAAAATTATGTTTTACATAGAAGAAACAAGCATATTGATGTAAAGTGCCATTTTTTAAAAAAGGTCACAAAAAAAAGGTACAATTGATCTCATTTATTGTAAAAGTGAAGACCATATTATTGATATACTCATCAAGTCCTTCAAGTTGGCATCATCTGTGAAGCTCAAAAAGTTGTTTAGTGTTTACACTTTAGAAGGTCTAATTTTAGAAAAGGTGCCTTATAACTAGAGTATTAAATTGGGTGTTTAAAAATATCAGTTTAAGGGAGAGATTATTGAAAATGTCTTCACATAAGCTTATTATTTTTGTCATACTCTTAATCCCTGAGCCTCGCATAAAGACATCCCGATATGCTTAACCAATCATCTATTTCTCTAGCATAATTATTGTCTGTAAAGCTAATTAAATCTGTCTTTCCTCTCTTCCTATAGAACAATCCATAACCAATTGTACCTTGCAAGTAGCAAAATATTCTTTTTGCAACAAGAAGATGCATCTTTCTTGGACATTCTATGTACTTGCTAATAAGACTCACAACATGCATTATATAATGTTTTGTACTATGAAATACATGAAGCTCTCTACATTCTGCTTGTAAATAATGCTATTAATCTTTCTTTTTTAGGATCTTTAGTAAGCTTCAACCCAAGCTTAGTTGGGTATTGACATATTACAATTCTTTATCTTAAATCTGTTTAAAATTTTCTTGCACATATTGCTTTTGAGAAATAAAATTATAATAGCAGATTATACCACTTTAATACCAAAAACTAATTTATCACTCTAAGACCTGACAAATCAAAGTCAACCATCATGAACTCTTTAAAATTTTCAAACATGGCACAATCAATTCTAGTGTAAATTAAATCATCTATATATAAGCAAACCATGAGCATTTTCCCTCCATTTTCAATCTTTGTAAAAAGTGTATACTCGTATTGATATTTTTTTTAAAGGGCTAAGGACAACTAGACCCTAAAGTTTCTTTAAAATGATAGTTTAATCACCATATTTTTAAAAATATCCGAATACATCCCCTCCGTTAAATTTTTCTGTTAAGTTAGATTGTAATTTATTCAATTACAATACTCTTGTTTACTGTCATTGACCGATAGTTGACCAACGTTAATCTGTATTGATTGGTATTAACTGATAGTTGACTGATACGAGACTATCTCACTATAGACACCACCAGACTCCAAATTTCGTGATTCATGCAAAGATGAGATTATTTTTTACCAATAGAATATCATAAGAGCTTGAAATTAGTAATAAAAAAAAAGCAATAGCCCACTATTTTTCTTACTAATTTTGGTACTCCTCTAATGCTTCATTAGTGAAATGACCTTATTATTATGTAGATCACAAAATTTGGAGTCTAATGGCGCTCATGGTGAATCGATCTGGTGTCGGTTAACAGTCAATCAATACCAGTCAATGCCAATCAATGTTGGTCAATGTTGGTGAACGCTGGTCAGTACTCACCAAATAGTGTCATGTTTCTTTTATGAGTAAAATATTATATTACCCTTATTACTTTATAAACTAACAAAAAAATTAATAAAGGGAGTGTATTTGGATTTTTTTTTATAACAAATATGGTAATTAAACTGTCATTTTAAAGAAATTTTAGGGATCCAATTATCCTTTCCGTCCTTAGAAAAATAAGTATCGATACAACAATACCAAGCTCTTAGAGCTTGTTTTAATATATAGTGTTTTTTTTTTTAATTTATACACTTTATTCACATTTTCAATTGGAAGATAGGCCAATAATGTAGTAACCAGTATCTATAACCAGTAAGAATATGTATATTTATATATATAAATATACGTATTTTATTTGTATGTGGGTGATCCTTGATTTATATATTGTTAATAGTAGTGTTTTTATAGGTTAAGGATATACTATTAGTATTGGGTTTATTTGCAAGACTTTGGAATTATTTTAGGGACCAAATTGTTATACTTTGAAAGTTTTAGGGGTGAATTCGTAAATACCAAAAATTAACCACTTAGTATAAAAATACACTTTTAAAAACCCTAATTCTCTCATTTTTGTCGAGCTACCCATTTTTAGAGAGAGAAGAGAGAAATAAAGGAGAGAGAAAGAGAAGAAGAAGAAGAAAAAGAAGAAGAAATTGGAATTTTGGATCTTTAGAGGTATATCACAACTAATTATCAATTTATTGGTGTTAATTAAGTTAATTTCTTTAAGTTTTGATTTCTGAAAATATGTATAATTAAGGATTTGATGTGTATTTCGTTTGATGTTGTGAGAATTGATGATGATCTATAAGATAGTTTGATAAATCATGATGAATTATGAAATTTCTGCTGGATAACCTCTTGATCTAGGAATTTTATAAATTGTTGTGATTCGATTCTGGTTTTGAATTTTGAGTATATAAAAATAGACATGTTTAGGATCATCTGAGACTTTGAATCGACTGAAAATCTCAGAAATTGAATTTGTAGTGAATTTACCAAAATGACCCTGGAATTCTGGAAATTTCCTGTGTAAACAGTATGATACAGTGGAAAATAATTTTTGAGCTGCTGAATGATCTTTAAAAATTATGAATTTGTGGAATATGATAATTTTATATGTCTAATATGATATACTCGGAATTGAGAATTTGGATCAATGTGGTTGAAGTGTTATGAATTTCTAAAGTGTATCAGCTCATTGTAGTATTTGATTAACAGATTTTTAAAGTTATGAAATAAAATAGTTTTAAAATACTTTTGGCAGTTATTTGGAAGCCAAATATTTATCATGGACTGAGATATGTGTCAAGAGTAATTATGTGGTAGTTTTATAATTTTTGAGTTAGTATATGATTTTATAAATTTGGGAGATTGAATACTGTTCAGTAAGTATCTTGATCCTGTCAGGTTTGTAGTTTGGATTCGATGGTGTGTATGGAATGGATTGTGTAGGAATTTTGATATAATATTCATATATAAGAAGTATATATGAGTCAAGAATGATATATTCTGATTTCGGAGTAATTGGACATCATTTGATGTATTAGAAATTTTTGTTAAGTGTAAGTGGTCAGAATGACAGGTTTTGAGAAACCAAATATTTAGACCAATTTGATGTGATAAATGCATTGTGTATAATTTTGTAAGCTATTTAAAGTATTTTGTGTGAATTGTGAGGCTTATGAAAAGATTAATCTCCATTGATAGGTTAAGGAGATTTAAGCCTTGTAGCTGAAAGTGTTAAGAGGTAAGTATACTAGACTTACTACTGGAATCACAATAAACATAATAATTGTTTTGTATGATTTTGTAAATGGGGTTAAGAATATGTTTATGATATGTCAAAGTATATTTTGATATGAAATGTGAATATATGTTTATGAATGTGAGCATTGACATTGAGCATGGACATACATGTGTTTTTTGAAAGTGAGCTTTCCAAAATAAGATGCGTTTAATAAAGAAAGCTTTTGAAGTGTAATATGTCCATGAGAAATATTTTGTGATTTGAGGGTACTTGAACTCACTGTTAACTTAGTAGGCATTTTATGTGATTTGTGGAGCCTTTATGTGTGGCCTTTCCTTCAGGATTGGTATATGTTATGTGTTCCGTATGTAGGGAGGATCCTATTGGTACCTAAAGGAAGTGTGAGTCATCACATTCGTGTGGTGGCGTATAGGTACATGTGAGAGGACTCACCGATGATCAGGGTGAGGGTTTGGCTTTTACCTTCGGGCATAAGCGTTATATATGTGTGATTTAAAGACCTCACTTGTACTATTCCTCTCATACGGTATGTCACCTACGAGTGACATTTGGCTCATTATGTGATATGTGATATGTAAGTCCTACTAAGTAGTAGTCGAGTAATGGTATTCCTATTATGTGTTTTGAAAGAATGTGTAAGCGCTTACATGATATGTGATTTGATAAGATTATGATTTTGATTGATCACAGCATATCATACATATGCATTGTGTACATATATGTATTTGTATTTGATATATGAAAAACTAGTATGCTTACTGAGTTTTATACCCATTATAGTTTATGGTGATTTCAGGTAAATAAGGTACATGTGTACTTAGCGGATTTGGCAAGGCTTCTGTTGTTCATTGGGTTCCCTAAGTTGCTAGGTTGTTGTGTGTTTCATTTGGGGACACGTGGGATATGATATTTGGTTTGTCCCTATTGAATAAATACTTATGTATTATTTCATTGTGTGTGGATTGGATTTGGTTTAAGTTTTATAAAGTGTGGTTATTGGATGATTTTAAGTAAGAATTTGCAATGGATATATTCTGGGCTCCCGGTAACAAAGTTGCTACTGGTGACGTAGTAGAGTGTTAATCTCTGAGAAAACTCTGCGTATCTCCGGTTTAATAATTGTCCCATTCATAATTCAATTGCTATAATTCTGAAAGAAATTGAAATGAAAGTTGAAAATTTTGTGTAATATTATTTATGAGTGCACATGCAGTGAATGAATGTAAGTGATGTCGTGTGTCAGATCTTTTGGGTCTGGGGCGTGACAGCTTTTATTGGTATCAGAGCTAAGATATGATTCTGTAGACTTTTAAGTGTCGAGTCAAGGGAACCGAGCAGATGCCAAATCCTTAGGATTATATTTGTAGCTTTGTTGTATAAAAGTTTGACATATTCCTTAAATTTTGTATGATTTTGTGAAGATGACACAGTATCCAAGAGCTGCTAAGATTGTTGTTGTTGTGGATAATGGTACCTTGTGGATCTTAATGTTACCATTTAGATTTTCTTTTAAGTTATGACTAATATGCTTAGTAAGAGTGATGTTGAATATCTTATAATGATAATTTGCATGTGATAGAGCAAATTGAGATAATTTTCTCAATGACAAAATATAGAGAAGTAGAGTATTGAAGACATCAATTGAAACAACTTTTATTGAAAAGGAAAACAACACAATAGCAGCAACAAAAATACAGTAGAGGCTACGGAGTGAGATTTAAGTCTATTTTGCGCTTCTTCTGACTGTCATGAGTAGACCAATCTAACTGATGCAATGTTGGATTAGACAGAGGAATAAAAGACTGCAATTGATCAATCAGTTGATCAACAGTTGGAGCTGAAATAAGAATCCGTCGTGCTAGAAGTGGGATGAATTGTGTTCCCGCTGCATAGTCAAGAAAAGATATCAATCCGTCGTAAAAACCATTAACATTTAACAAACCAATGGGTTTTTGATGGATTTGTAATTGTGCCCATGAGACAATTTGAAAAATTTCCTCCAAGGTCCCGAAACCTCCTGGTAGAGCTATGAAAGCATCTGCATGCCCAAGCATTTGAGCCATTCGTTCGTGCATAGATGAGACTTGTAACTCATCCCCAACTGTTTTTCCTACAATATTTTCAATAGCTAGAGGTTTTGGAATGATACCCAAAACTCGACTACCTTTATTGTATGCAGCTTTTGCCACAGACCCCATTAACCCTCGGTTACCTCCTCCATATACTAAATGTATATTTCGCTCAGCTAATACCTTACCAAGATTTTCTGCAACTTTTGTAAACTCTTCAGTATTCCCAGGGTTGGATCCACAAAAGACACAAATTTTTGTGAATCGACGAGCTGAGGTTTCCTCCATTGTTACGCTTACCCTAATCTTTAAATATTTTCGAGTTTGTATAAGGATGCAAAACAATGTATTTATAGAGAAACAAATTGATAATAGCTGTGGAGCATATGTGTAAGTATGTTCAAGTATATATTTTTCTCGATTCTTGTGAGGTAAAAAAAAAAAAAAGAATGAGTTTTACTTTATCATTTTATAAGGGACAATAGGCCGCAAAATCTTGAATAAATATATGTTGATATGTAAGTGTGATAAAAATTGTGTCAGAAGCGTGATAAGTTAGGTAAGATAATTAAGAAAAGTCAATAAAGGCCTATTTCATGGATTTAGGGACTTAGCCGTTTTGGCACTAATGGCCGACAGTGCATTAATTACTTGGAGATTTTTTGAGCTAACAATTGGACTTTGGACATGAGGCCAAATTAACTTTATTAATTACAAAGATTTTTGTGATCTTAACATTGATTTTTGGATAGATTAAAAGCAGATATCAAGAAAGATAAAGCACACTTGACATAAAGATAAAGCAGTAGTCAGTCTCTCTTTGATGTGATAGAGCAACACGGATTTAGTTTCTGTGAAAGTAAAAACAGCAATGTAGGTCAAAATGAGTCTCCTTGGTCACTTTCATCTGTGTCGTATCCGTGAGAGAAGAACTTATGGAGTTGTTGTTCCCATGCATTGAATGAGGGCTCTGGCTGAGTGGAATGTGGGTCTACCATATCTTGATCTTCTCCAAGTGAGCTGGTCTGGATGAAGGATGTGCTGGCTTCCTCTTGGATTTGGGTGTCGGTTGGATAAGGTTGGGAGTCTTGAAAGAGGGATAAGTCAAGATTGGGTTGGTGTTGGTCAGGTTCTGTTGGGACAACTGGCTGAGATTGGGTAGGTTCTGTCGGGACAGGTGGCTGAGGCCATTGATGAAGGTTATCCATTTCTTGTCTGTATCTGGCATAATAAGTCATGTTTGGGATATGGTGATGGTGGGTTGAGTAATTTGTATTTCTATGATGTGAAAGATGATGTTTTTGTCTTTGTTGGAATTTGAGTATATTGGCAAAATTCAGTTCTTCTGCAAAGTCATCTTCAACCTGTTCCCAAGGTGCAGCATCTTCTGGGGAGATCCAAACGGATGGAGGAATTATCTGGTTTTCTTGAGCAAGAATTCTTTCAAGTTCTCTCTTTTGCTGAATTACTTCTTCAGGCCAGAGCTTAATTGATCCCTTTAGTGAAAGGGTAAATGTGAAGTAATCCTTAACAGTGGGGTAATAATGAATCTCGTGATCTGAAATAATCATACCCTTCCGTTGGAGAAGTAAGACTGACCAAAGATGTTGTCTGGGGACTGCAGCATTTGTGTTGTTTGCAATCATGTATTGAAATTTAGTTATCCACCATGTCTTTGGGTAAAACCATTGGAGAAAAATCAGGGCTGGATGATCTTCATCACATTTTTCTAATTTTTGGAGGGTTCTAAGTAATGGGAATTCCATGGCGATTGTATACAGATCCAACAGGTACCATAACAAGTAAATGACAGGTTTGGACCATTGGGAAAATGGGAAAAAAGAGTGCAGGTGAAAGAAAGGGTATTCTAAGTTGAACAAAGGGCCACCAAGAACTGTGAGGCCGTGTTCTTGGACTGCTAAGATGGCGTAGTGTCTGATGAATTCTTTGGCACGGGAATGGAGTGTTCTGGTTTTGATTAGGTCTGGAAATTGTGGTGGAGAAAAAGGAACAGGAGGAGTTATGATAATGGGATTCATTATGAAGATGGTAAGAAGGTTGGTTTTATTTATTGCTAGAAAAGTGATTATGAGGTTTAGGCTATTTATAGAGTTTTATGAAAGAAAATCAATAATCGTTTTGTCCTTTCCTTTTACGTGGATGACGTTAAAGGAATAGTTAAAATAATCATATTTGCCATCGCAGTAATTGTGCTAGTAGAATCTTTTCTATTTGAAATCAAGCATATTAGAAAAAGCAGACATGTCAATCTCAATGAGAAAATGATGTCCAATAAGGTGGACTATTTTTTTTTTTTAAGAGTTAAAGTAAGAGATATAATGTTAAGATCTATAGTTTAAGAATCAGTTGAACTAAAGGTCTTTTTATTGAAGTTGATTTTTGATCGTTTAAGATAATGCTTTCAATATTCTGATTTGAATGACAACTTAGTTGCGTAGAAATACTACATTTTTTTTTTGAATGATATCAAGGTAGTGAATGATATTATGACGTATGAGTATATGTTGAAGGGATTAAAATTTTTAAAGGAGTTAAGAATTTTATGTAAGAGATTAGTATGGGTATTCTACATCTATGTTATTCTTTAATGAATGAAAGGTGAAGTGTATAGATACCCATTAAATATTGAACGAATGGAAAAAAAAAAGAATAAAAATATGTGTGTATAATTTTATAAGTCCATAATGTGTGTCATATGTTTATTTTATGGATATATGTTTCGTACTCCTCTCGTGTACTCAGCTATGAGCCAACTTAGAGATAATCTAACATATGAATGAGTATTGATTAGGATTTTGGACCACAATGAGAAAATCCTATATACAAGGAAGATTGCTTTGTAAATGTTTTATGAATAAACCATACAGTTGAAAAGGAAAATTGAGAATGAGAAGAAGAAATGAGATCTAAGTATCCTCATCTATGTGCTTAAGTTATGAATTTCGAGGACGAAATTCTTATAAGGAGGGGAGAATTGTAGTAACCAGTATCTATAACCAGTAAGAATATGTATATTTATATATATAAATATACGTATTTTATTTGTATGTGGGTGATCCTTGATTTATATATTGTTAATAGTAGTGTTTTTATAGGTTAAGGATATACTATTAGTATTGGGTTTATTTGCAAGACTTTGGAATTATTTTAGGGACCAAATTGTTATACTTTGAAAGTTTTAGGGGTGAATTCGTAAATACCAAAAATTAACCACTTAGTATAAAAATACACTTTTAAAAACCCTAATTCTCTCATTTTTGTCGAGCTACCCATTTTTAGAGAGAGAAGAGAGAAATAAAGGAGAGAGAAAGAGAAGAAGAAGAAGAAAAAGAAGAAGAAATTGGAATTTTGGATCTTTAGAGGTATATCACAACTAATTATCAATTTATTGGTGTTAATTAAGTTAATTTCTTTAAGTTTTGATTTCTGAAAATATGTATAATTAAGGATTTGATGTGTATTTCGTTTGATGTTGTGAGAATTGATGATGATCTATAAGATAGTTTGATAAATCATGATGAATTATGAAATTTCTGCTGGATAACCTCTTGATCTAGGAATTTTATAAATTGTTGTGATTCGATTCTGGTTTTGAATTTTGAGTATATAAAAATAGACATGTTTAGGATCATCTGAGACTTTGAATCGACTGAAAATCTCAGAAATTGAATTTGTAGTGAATTTACCAAAATGACCCTGGAATTCTGGAAATTTCCTGTGTAAACAGTATGATACAGTGGAAAATAATTTTTGAGCTGCTGAATGATCTTTAAAAATTATGAATTTGTGGAATATGATAATTTTATATGTCTAATATGATATACTCGGAATTGAGAATTTGGATCAATGTGGTTGAAGTGTTATGAATTTCTAAAGTGTATCAGCTCATTGTAGTATTTGATTAACAGATTTTTAAAGTTATGAAATAAAATAGTTTTAAAATACTTTTGGCAGTTATTTGGAAGCCAAATATTTATCATGGACTGAGATATGTGTCAAGAGTAATTATGTGGTAGTTTTATAATTTTTGAGTTAGTATATGATTTTATAAATTTGGGAGATTGAATACTGTTCAGTAAGTATCTTGATCCTGTCAGGTTTGTAGTTTGGATTCGATGGTGTGTATGGAATGGATTGTGTAGGAATTTTGATATAATATTCATATATAAGAAGTATATATGAGTCAAGAATGATATATTCTGATTTCGGAGTAATTGGACATCATTTGATGTATTAGAAATTTTTGTTAAGTGTAAGTGGTCAGAATGACAGGTTTTGAGAAACCAAATATTTAGACCAATTTGATGTGATAAATGCATTGTGTATAATTTTGTAAGCTATTTAAAGTATTTTGTGTGAATTGTGAGGCTTATGAAAAGATTAATCTCCATTGATAGGTTAAGGAGATTTAAGCCTTGTAGCTGAAAGTGTTAAGAGGTAAGTATACTAGACTTACTACTGGAATCACAATAAACATAATAATTGTTTTGTATGATTTTGTAAATGGGGTTAAGAATATGTTTATGATATGTCAAAGTATATTTTGATATGAAATGTGAATATATGTTTATGAATGTGAGCATTGACATTGAGCATGGACATACATGTGTTTTTTGAAAGTGAGCTTTCCAAAATAAGATGCGTTTAATAAAGAAAGCTTTTGAAGTGTAATATGTCCATGAGAAATATTTTGTGATTTGAGGGTACTTGAACTCACTGTTAACTTAGTAGGCATTTTATGTGATTTGTGGAGCCTTTATGTGTGGCCTTTCCTTCAGGATTGGTATATGTTATGTGTTCCGTATGTAGGGAGGATCCTATTGGTACCTAAAGGAAGTGTGAGTCATCACATTCGTGTGGTGGCGTATAGGTACATGTGAGAGGACTCACCGATGATCAGGGTGAGGGTTTGGCTTTTACCTTCGGGCATAAGCGTTATATATGTGTGATTTAAAGACCTCACTTGTACTATTCCTCTCATACGGTATGTCACCTACGAGTGACATTTGGCTCATTATGTGATATGTGATATGTAAGTCCTACTAAGTAGTAGTCGAGTAATGGTATTCCTATTATGTGTTTTGAAAGAATGTGTAAGCGCTTACATGATATGTGATTTGATAAGATTATGATTTTGATTGATCACAGCATATCATACATATGCATTGTGTACATATATGTATTTGTATTTGATATATGAAAAACTAGTATGCTTACTGAGTTTTATACTCATTATAGTTTATGGTGATTTCAGGTAAATAAGGTACATGTGTGCTTAGCGGATTTGGCAAGGCTTCTGCTGTTCCTTGGGTTCCCTAAGTTGCTAGGTTGTTGTGTGTTTCATTTGGGGACACGTGGGATATGATATTTGGTTTGTCCCTATTGAATAAATACTTATGTATTATTTCATTGTGTGTGGATTGGATTTGGTTTAAGTTTTATAAAGTGTGGTTATTGGATGATTTTAAGTAAGAATTTGCAATGGATATATTCTGGGCTCCCGGTAACAAAGTTGCTACTGGTGACGTAGTATAGTGTTAATCTCTGAGAAAACTCTGCGTATCTCCGGTTTAATAATTGTCCCAGTCATAATTCAATTGCTATAATTCTGAAAGAAATTGAAATGAAAGTTGAAAATTTTGTGTAATATTATTTATGAGTGCACATGCAGTGAATGAATGTAAGTGATGTCGTGTGTCAGATCTTTTGGGTCTGGGGCGTGACAAATAAAGTCACCAATTTGATTGTATCAAGTCATGTAATAGGAGTAAAGAGTTCTCTATAGTCCATACCAAACTCTTGTTTATAGCCTTTAGCTAATAAGCACGTCTTATACTTGTCAACTTTACCATTCTCCTTTAATTTTATTTTGTACACCCACTTTGATACCAATTCTCTTGTGCCATTCTAGAAGATCAATTAACTCCCAAGTGTTGTTTTGTTTAATAGTTGTAATTTCTTCATCCATCGCCTTCCATCATTTTGATTCTTTGATTGCCTCTTCAAAAGCTGTAAGATCACAGTTGAAAATAATGCAAACTATGTAAGTGGGTCCTCAGATTGGTCAATCACAATTACCTTATATTTACTTATCCATGAAGGTCTTCTTCTAACGTATTATGGCCACTGTTTATCTTGAATAGCTATTGGAATTGATTGTTGCTTATTCTTCATTGGCTGTTGCCTTCCATCTTTATTTTCTCTATTAAAATTAGCAACAACATTGTCGTTACATTCTAGAATTTTTCTTCATAAAAAATATTGCAATTAATAACAATTTTCTTAGTGCTAGATTGTATAGTTTATAAGCTTTTTATTGATCACTAACACCAAGAAAAATGCATTTTTCTCCTTTGTTGTCTAACTTCTTCCTTCTCTCATATGGAATATAAGCATAAGTAAAACATTTAAAATTCTAAAATAATCTACTATCGAACTTCATTCACTTCAAGCTTTCTCTGAGGTCATATTTTGAACAACAAGAGTATGATTTTTTTGTTTAAAATGTAAATGCTCCAATTAATAGCTTCAAGCTATAAATTTTTGGGATGCCACTCCTCCTCAAAAGACTTTGCACTATATTTAAAATAGTGTAACTTTTTCTCAAACTCTATTTTGTTGGGGCATATACACTGCTATAAGTTGCTTCTTGATTCATAAGTCTTACAAAAATTTATAAATTTATGCGAGTTGTATTCTCTAGCACGATCTTATGCGAAGAACTTTTATTGGACTTTTAACCTCTTTCTCAACAATCGCTTTATAGTTTTTAAATGCTACAAAAGCTTCAAATTTTTCCTATAAGAAATATACCCAAAATTTTTAACTATAATCATCAAAAGAAGATATTTGGGTATCTTTTACCTCCATTTAAAGATGGATTTAATAGCCCATAAAGGTTAGAATGTACAAACTCTAATATCTTCTTTGCTCTCTAAGATTTTACTTATGGAAATTGATTATGGTATTTTTTACTATTATGAAAGGACTCATCTAAATCATAGAATGCAAACTTGTCTCTACACATATAATTGTTGTAGAATAATACAGCCTATGTCTAAGTACTGCAAATTCTTATTTGCTTCTTCCTTTGCATAACAAGCCATCAACAAAGATACTTTTTCTTCATTCTCTACAAAATTAGACTTTTCACCATATTACTTCTCTAGAAAGATACTTCATTTTCTACAAAGATACTTCTTGTCCATTAGATCAGTTAGATAAACATACTGACTGATGATGACCATATCTATGACATTTGTAGTACTTAATATTAGACTTTGTTGTTGATCTTAATCTATAAGTAGTTGAGTTGTGGCCTCCTCCTTAAAATTAATTATCTTGGTGTTGGTATTGTTATTGGTTTCCATGATCATTGCTTCCTCTTTTTCTGCCTCTACCTCTCTGTACCTTGTCCTCTATCACCTTTATTTAATGTCGAGTGATTTTAGTCAAGGGCTTCAATACTTGCTCCTCATTCTCTTGTTGGTTAATTTTATGCTCATGAACTAACAAAAACTCTGTAATTAGTTAATGGATATGATTAGATTCATATATAGAACAAACAATAAAATTGAATTTTGGTATATTAGATGCCTTGATTAGATACCCTGCGCATGCACGCCACGTGGCATGCAAAAAATAATTTTTTAATTTATTCAAAAATACATAAATAATAAAATTAATTAAATTAATATTATTTATAATGAAATATTATTAAAAATAAATAAGAATTAATTAAATAATTTATTTAATTTATTATTTTTTTGTTAAAAAATAACTAAATAAATTATGCAATATTATTTGTTCAAACAATTTATTAATTAAACATTATTAATTTAATAAATAATTAATTAATATGCTTAATTATAATTTATTAATTAATTAAATTATATTAAATTAAAAGAAAGGGATAGTAAAAAAAAAATGAAATGACTATTTCCCGCACCTTTCTCGTGTGCCCAGAAAAGACTCGCATGATGAATTTTCAATCATAAAATTTAGAGTTTCTCGAATTTTTTAAATTTATGATTTTTTTCTCCCTTATTCTATTTCTCTCGAACTTCATCACTAAATATTGGAATGTGTTTCTTGAGATAGATTTTAAAAAATTCAATCGATTCTTGTGAATTTTTTAAATATTTTATTTATCATTATTTTTAATCAACAAGGGAAATTGTGTTCATTTCTCATAGTTTTGGTTAATAAAGATTACACTATTATTTTATGGCTAACAAAAATTTCCTAAAATATTGACTATTTTCAAAAAATTTCTATTTTAATATATAATATAATACTTAAAATAAATACACCCAACATATAGTTCAATATTTTAGAAATTCTTAATTTTATATAATTTTAGTTGAAATTTATTACTGCAATGTATAATTTTGAATTCAAATTAATGGGGTACTTTAAATTTTTATTTAATTATTTGAATAATATCTCATTTTTCTTGTATAAATAGAGAGCTAAAGAGTTTTATGAATTTGAAAGATTTTTTTTATTGTTTTGATGTAATTATTTCATATTTTATATAAATCTAAGATTAGGATTAATAATAATAACTAAGCTAATAGCCTAAGTTTTGGAAAATGACCACTACTATCCTTATTCTTAGTAAAAACTAACTTGTATCTTATTTAGCAGAGTTTTGGAAAAACTTTAAAATGCTCAAGTTACAAATACTCATTTAAAATACCAAGGATAGATTAAACTTTTGGATTTTTAAATTGTAGTAATGAGTTCAAAACCTAGCTTAATTATGAGTAATGTTAAATATCTTAAATTGTATTCTAAATTGTATCTTAAAAAGTGATGTGTTAAGAAAATATTTGATGTAATAAATAATTTTGAAATTTATACTATTTCACCCCTCAATGTTTGCTTAAAACATCACATTTTTATATACAATTTAGGATATTTAACATTACTCTTCAATTATATATATAATGTCACTGAAGAGTCATTAAACCTTTGTTGCCACCGTCATCGTCGACATTCAATAACACATTGATAATAATAATTGAATACTTCTTTGAAAATAATATTAAATTTAAAATTTTGTAATTTATATAATAATAATATTTTCTTAAATAATAAAAACTACAGAGTATGACCAACTATGACAAAAATCACGATGCCACCATAATGTCAAACTATCTAGTAAAGAGAGTTATATGACACCTCCTCCTCTATTTGATAGCTCGTTGACGACGAATTAGATAGAGATAATCGTGTCATATAACATGTTATCATTAGATGTTGTGTTATGATAGATGTCTTTATTTTTGTCTCAATTAGTATCTTTTTTAATGCTTCATTATTAAAAAAATATATTAAAATTGTGTAAATTATAAAATTTAATAATATATTTAGCGAAGAATTTGATCATTATCAATGAACTAATGATGTGGCATTTTTTAAATTATTTTAATTGTAATTGATAAAAATGAAAAAGATAAAAGAATCATAAAATTGATTTCGACCAAAAGAAAAAAAGTGAGAGAGAAAGAGAGGATCAGAGGAGTGACCAAGTTTCAGGGAAGGTTTGTTGCAGTTGATTATTAAAACTTTTTTTTTTAATCTTTCTTTTAAATTGTTTCATTAAAAATTAAATTTTCTTCTTTTTGATTATTATTATTATTATTATTATTATTTGGGTAACTTTATAACCCCGAGTAATGAATATGGGCCAGATAGAAAGTGAATCAAAATTTGAACTTGTCATCAAAATGGCCCAAAACAATGAAGAAATTTGATAAAATAGAGTGTTGAGATTAAAAACTTTTTATCTAAAACAAGAAAATATAATTTCGAGTTTCAAAAACAAAAACAAAATGCTTTTTTTGTTCGATTATATTTCCCCAATTCCCGTTGTTAGTTCATAACTCATACATACCCAGAACTAGAAACCCTGAAAAACTCTCAGCAAAGCGCAATGATTTTCAAATCAGCACTTCGTTCCTTGACATTTGCTTCAAAACAAGCACCAACTTCTACCACTACTTTCTCATCATATTCATTCACTCACTCTCGAAGCCTCTCAACTTCACATTCCAAAACTGAAAAACCCTCACCTCCCACGACTCCCCGGAACGATTCAGTACCGACAATCAGAGATCAAAGTTCTCTTGACAAATTCCTCAAGCAAATTAGATATAGATCAGGTAAATCACTCTCGACACAGCGCTTTATGTCTTCGATTCCATGATATATGTTCACCCATCTCCTTCCATTTCATCCTTAAATACTTTTTTAGTGCACTTGTTAAGAATGAGCAATATCGTACCGTGCTTTTTCTTTACAAGAGACTATATTCAATTGGGTTGCTGCCTGATCTTGTTGGGTTAAATATTTTGCTTAATTGCTTTTGTGATATGGGTAGAGTGCATAAAGGTTTTGTAGTTTTAGGGAAGATTCTGAGGAGTTGTCTCACTCCAAATGCCGTGACTTTTAATCCTTTCATTAAAGGTATGTTTGCGGAAGGCAGAATTTTGGAGACCACCAGGATGTTGAAGAAACTCTGTTTTTGATTGTAAGCCTAATGTGATTACATATACTACTTTGATTAATGGATTGTGTCAAACAGGCAATACAACTGTTGCTCTAAAGCTATTTGAGGAGATGGTTAACAGAAAGATGAATCTGGTGTCATTTGTAAGCCTAATGTTGTTACTTGTAATAGTATTATCAATGGTCTTTGTAAAGATGGGTTTCTAGACAAGGCTAAGGAGCTGCTTCAGCAAATGAAGGATAGAAAAATTAATCCGAATGTTATTACTTATAATTCAATAATTCACGGATTCTGTTGTGCTGATGACTGGAATGAAGCAAAATGCTTGTTTATTGAGATGATGGACCACGGTGTGCAACCTAATGTGGTGATAGATGAGCTTTGCAAAAACGGGAAGATGGATGAAGCTAATAGGTTGTTAGAATTGATGATTGAGAGAGGTGTGAATCCCAACACTGTTACTTTTAATATTTTAATGGATGGCTTATGCTTGACAGGCAAAATTAATTGTGCTAGGGAAATTTTTTATTCTATGGAGAGTAAGGGGTGGAGGCATGGTGTTGTTAGTTATAACATTTTGATAAATGGGTACTGCAATGCATTCCAAGGAATTAAGCCAACGATTGATACATACAACACCTTGTTTGTTGGTCTTTTTCAAATGGGTATGGTTGAAAATGCATTGAAGAAGTTTGCTGAGATGCAACCTAAGGGGGTTGTGCCAGATTCATTCACATATACTGCTGTTATTGATGGGCTCTGTAAGAATGATCACATAATGGAGGCGGTGGAATTATTTAATGTTATAAGAGATTGCAACTTGGAACTCGATATTGTAACCTACAACTGCCTCATTGATGGATTATGCAAAATGGCAGACTCGAAACTGCTTGGGAACTTTTTCATTGATTGTTTCGTGTAGGCCTGAAACCTGATGTTGTAACATATAACATCATGATGCATGGGCTGTGTAAAGAAGGGCAAGTAGACAAGGCAAATGGTTTATTACTAGATATGGAAGAAAAGGGTGTGGCGTCCAATGTAGTCACATTTAATACACTTATGCACAGCTTCATCCAAAATAATGAGACATCAAAAGTGATTGAACTTTTTCACAAAATGAAAGAGAAAAATTTAACACCAGATGCATCTATAGTTTCTATAGTAGTAGACTTGCTTGCAAAGACTAAAATTAGTTTGAACTCGCTTCCGACATTTGTTGTTCAACAGTCAAAAGGAAGCTGAAATGTTGAGTTTTAAGTTAGTATCTTGTGCTTTCAGAATTCAGCTTAAAAACAAGCTCTGGAGAACCTCATTCATTTCACAAAATGTGAAATTGTGTTGCTAATTGAAGATAGTGTTCACTGGAGCTATTCATGGGTTCTTTTGATGTCACAGTTTCATCGCCTAAACTCTAGTTGTATGTTTTGCTAAATGTGAAATTGTGTTGCGAATTGAAGACAGCGTCCACTGGAGCTATTCATGTGAATTTTCTTGTAAAATAACCTAATTGTTAAATTCAAGGGTTGAGCTACTATATGGTCCCTCTCCCATTCTTTCTCTTCTATTACTATAAGTGGCACTATATGTTTTGGATGTTGTGAATTGGGAGAATAGCATCTGGTGCAATATTAATTATTTGGACTCTTCTTGTAGGACCTTTTACTTTATATTTTCTTAAATAATTATAAAATGATGGTTTTATGTGAATTGACTAGTTCTCCATGCACAAGGTTTATGTTTAAACTCTTGTAGATTGATATTCTTTGGTATATGAAACTTTGAAATGGAGCAATTTGGATGACCAGATTCAAGATAAGTGATTGCCCTTTGGTTGAACATTCTGCAGTCTTTGTTTCTTTGTTTACATTTATCTTGCATTTCTGAGTTTAAGTTTGCTTCTAAAAGGTAAATAAGGCAGCTCATATTTTCTCCAAATTTGCTCTTGTTTAGGGTATAGACGAGCTATCATATGTGATCACTAATTGTATAAGGGTCTGGATGCCAAATTAACTTTCTTTTCATGTTTTTATTTTCACTTGTGGCTTCAATTCAACTGTAGAAACACCCTATTTCTAGTTCTCCCAATAAAGAAACCCATCAATTGGAAAGCATATAAAAAAGGGATGCTCCATCACAAAGCTTTAAGTGAACACAAATATGTGACCACTCTGCTTTCTCTACTGTTGTGAGGTTAACTTGTGACTATATTGCGTCATAGTGTCGTTCAGAACTGTTGTGAGGTTAACTTATGACTATACTACACCATAGTTTCATTCAGATTGTGAACTTCAGTTGTACAACTTTTCAAGCTTTTCATTTTACTCTACATAATTCTATATATGTATTATACTTTTCTAAACTTTAGACTACTTTCTATGGCTCTAGCTCTTTCCTGCCCGTTTGTCAGTTAATGGGAAACTTGTACTATTAATGTTTGACATAACTGCCTTACAACAGGCATGGCTACCTTTTATGGATTTGAGGCAAAGGAAAGGTGAAAAAAGCCCACTTGTTCAAGAAATTTTGCATGAGTTAAATGCTTCATTGGTAGGGCAGTTGCCTTAAGATAAGTCACTAGATATTTATCTTTTTAGTCATTAGATTGTTGTTTTTTTGTTTTCAATCAACTAAAATTGGCTGGTTGCAAATTAGCTTTTACAATTTTAATTATGTCTTTGTAAGACAAAAGAGTCAAAAACTGTACAGACCTTGAAGGATGTATTTTATGTTGTCATCACCGTTCATATATAATGGATAGTGACAATATGCTGAATAACTGCAAATTGTGTTCAAGCCTCACCCAGCCTCACATGAAAATAAATATTTCTTATTCTGTTCAAGGGCTCAAAGAGTCGATTCATCTCCTGTTTTTCTAAATGACATTTTTGAAGCAAATGACCTTTCTCCTTATTGTTTATCTGACATCTTCAGCATGATAGGCTATGAAGAGTATTTGAACTTTGAGGCTCTATTGAGAATCAAGTTTACCATTTGGTTTATAACATGATCTGAATATTATGACAATATGTATTTTACATGTAGGTGGATGATAACATTGACCTTGGTGGCCTCTTGAAAGTAACTGCTGGTTATGGGAAAAATGGTATGCAATTTAATCTAACGGTGTGTGTTGACCCTGAATTTGCAGGTGGAAAAATAATATCACACTGTTTTATTTCCACAGTCTAACATCATTACTATGAAATTGTGGCATATTAAAAGCTTATCTTACAATGAATTGGTTATCACTTATTCCACTTAAATGTTTATGATCATCTGCTGCTGATTCAAGAATTTAGACAATGGTTCGTCACTCGTTTAGTCTGTAGCTATGAATTTGGTATGTCTGATTATTGTATGAATACCAGAGATTTCTCTGATTTAACTATTACTGGGGAACATCTTCATGATATTTACAGAGTTTTCATTGGCCTAGTCATCTACCTTTGTCTCCAATGCATCTGATATTTGGAGAATGTTACTAACTTCTAAAATGTTAAAATATTATTAAAGCATGTGCAGTCAAATTTTAGAGGTGTTAATATAAGCTACTATAGCTTGTAATATTGTTGATTTGGGAAGTTGCACACCACAAACTAAAATTAATGATTGATTCCTTAGTTTCTCCTAAAAGTAGCCTCACCTTCTATATTCATGTTAATTACTTGAAGCGGCTTGAAAAGTCTCCCTTTTTGTCCTTATCATACTTTTGTGTTGTTAGGAGTTTCTGGTCTTGAAAGGAACTCAATTTTTGCATGTCTTATCGCATTACTTTCACAGTTTCCAGAATTTGCATCCACTAAAAAATTGTTGGAAATAAATTTCTAAAATCTGGGAACTAAAATATCATCTTAAATGGTTAAATGTTAACAATTTTCAACTGTGTCAACGGATTTTGGCGGTCTTGTGATTTCATTGTAACTTGTCTTGCCTTGCAGTGTCACTGTCTGTTTTATCTGGTAATGAAGTTCTCTTCAAGCAAGAGTTTCAAACAGAGAAAAGGGAGATCAGAATTGTATCAGGGGTTTGTGTTGTTTGCTTTTGTTATCAGTTTTCTTAATCACATCTTTGTTAATAGGATGTAGTGCCATGTACCTGAATGCTGTACTGCTGGTTCTCAGTTGGAAGATATAACTTTTGAAGTTGTTGATTCAAAGGTTATGTTGATATCACTATTCATGATGGTAAAAGAGGGCAGTCCCATACTCTTATAATAAAGTCTGAATTAGCCAGCACAGAGGATTCAATTCGTTATGCTTTCAGGCAAAGACGATGCACTGTTCCTGCTATTTCCCTTCCTCAGAATGAGGGGTGATTTTGTTTTGAAGCTGCTCATTCTCGTAAGTAGAGCTACATCTAAGCATCAAGGTTGCAACAAACTTTGTCCCAATCATTTTCTGTCCCATCAAAAAAGAAGAAAACTTACATTTTATGGTAATCAGTCTGCATCGATAATTGTTGATCTGTATGTACAGGTTTCTGCCATGCAAGCACCAAACAGGGAGTCTGATGAGATTCAAACCCCTGTTCTGCTGGAAAGGTTTTTCTCCTTGAAGGCTCATCTCCCAGTAAACATGTAGGAAACCAGATGGTCTCCATCATGTCAAATGCAAAGGTATATTGATTGAATCTGTTTCAGATATAAATCCTTTTTAAATGTTGGTTGAATCATCATTGCCTTTAATTATTTTCCTCCATCTTGAGATTCCTTAACCAATTTTGGAAGCCAATGTCAAACAAAGACTTCTGAATTTTTTCAAATTGCAAAATCACTGGTTAGATGAGTTGTTGTCACAAGTTGAGTATTGTTATTTGGTTCCAGCATTTGAATTTTTTGTATGGGGCTGCTTTTCCTTCAGGAATGTGAGGAAGAAATTAGGAAAATATGGTCTATGTCGTGGGACTCAAGAGGAGATACTAAAATTGCTTAATGACCAGAAGGCCAAATTTGAGCCAGTCCTGTCCAGTTGCAAGGTTGGACTTACAAAATTTTCCTTTTTGTTAATTAGAAAATGCAAGTACACAGTTGGAATGATGAAAATGAATTTACTCACCTTACAAAAAGTTAAGTGCATGCCACAGTTAGGAGTAGAGAAATTTCATCGTTCTTTGTCCTTTAAACGAAAATGTTAAGACTTGCAAAACCTATCTATATTACACTCAGTTTGATCAGTTTGCATGGTAAATTGACAAGACTATACAATGTTAGACAAAACTGTAGTAGATGAGACTAAAAAATGTCAGCAAAATTGTGATCGAGAGGTTTCTGTCTCTTTTGGTTTATTGTTTATATATCATTCTCTGTGGTTTCACAAAAATTGGTGTCATTACAACTCTTATGGAATCAGAATATTATGTGGAGTGTGACAGCAGGAAATAATTTAATTGCAATGGTTTTGTGGATTCTCTTTTTTGGATTATGATGATATAATAATAATTTAGGGTTTAAGGTTGGGGGTTACATTTTTAACAAGGTCTTACATTGTCGACACTCTCATCGGTATGGTCAAAAACCATCAAAGTTGATCTTCTCCCGGCCTGTAGGCCAGTTGGTGATTATCTTGTCCTTCAACTTATCAACTTGAGATGTTTTGCATGTCCTAGGGTAGTTTACGAGCAATTATTCATGTAAGTTGGATGGTTGTTCTGTGACTGTCACTGAGCTAAAAACATCCTAAGTTGAAAATTTGTTATCCAGAAGGTTGTGGAATGCATAAATACATAATTTTTATGAAACAATAATATCCGATTACATTTGAGGCTCATTCCTATTTATTCCATAAAAAAATTTTAAAAAATAAAATGAAGTGGAAGACTGAAAATGGATGCATTGTTGTCGTTTCTGCAGCTGCCATTGTACCTCATCTTTTCAATGATACATAACCCCTTCCTGACAAAAGAGGAAATCATGAAACAGATTGAAAGCGGGGATCAATCTGCCGCAGCTCGTCTGTGATTTTGCCAAGAAATTACATTACCACGAATCACAAATAAATTTCATGGAAGACATAGTTGGTCTGGTTGCACTTATTTGTACAGTTAGGACCAATAAGCTTAGCAGGTATTCCCTTCTTTTCGTCTTTTAGATTTATTGATTCAAATGAAAACTTAGCTAATTTCTCTAAGAAGTTCCTGATGTCTATGGATTTCTCTCTATTCAGGATATTAGTGGAGAACTTGGGTGAAGATCAAATGCTTGCTTTGGTCTGTAGATCCTTTGAATCAGCACATACTCTTTATGAACAAATGGAAGAGTCGATTTTATACTTGTTTTACATGCAACTATAACTACACTTGGAAAGTCTATCGTTGACAGATTTTTTGTCATCTGCCTTGAAGACGTAAGGTACATTATAGAGCCACCAATTCCCTCATAGTTGTAGGTCATTCTCAAACATCCATAAGAAAAAGAAAAACTGTTATATACCTGGAAGTTATGTTTTGTTCGAATTATTCAAATGTTTCGATTGATTTGGCAGTCCTTTCTTTGGAAACTTTGAAGGCAATGACCCTCAAAGGGGGCTAGCCTTGCCACCACCGACCTTACTAAATAGGATTATCCCACCTGGTTTTATAAGGTATGCAGTTAATATGGTCAACTTAAATGACCATTAAATACACTCAAGGACAGTTGCAGGGTATGGTTTTTGGGAGACTTTATTATATTAACTCTTGAGCACACTACAAGTTTATAAAACCCGTAAAGATATGATAAAGGCACGTAGTTGTGTAGAACATGGTGGTGTATTTCTTGATGACAGGATTTTGAAAGAGAATGGAATCATTTCTCTCACACATATGTTTTGACTCTTTCTCAAGGTGTTGGTTGCTTTTATGAGCCAAAGCCAATTTCATAGTTTCTTTGAATTCCCATCTGTTAATAAATTTTAGGGTAGTTTGGTGTGTGTACATTGCTAGTGTAGGCTGACAACTACAATAGTTGAGTATGATTCTGGTTGTTGAATTTTTTATTTTAGGAATCCTACAATATGTTTCCAGTATTGCCTATATTTCTTGAAATCATAGGAACATTGAAATACATAGATGAATTGAAGTTGGTGTTAGATAAGATCATGTTGTCTATAGAGAAACGTAGTAATTCCCATAAGAAAGCCCTGAAGAAGCTTTGTAAGAGAGAAGATAAATATAACATGTTCATAAATGATATCATACCAAAACTAATAGACCTTCATTCCTTGAAGAAATAGACATAATACAATCTGTATGTTTCTAACTAGCTGTTGTAAATTGTTATACTGAGAAAATAAAAAATTGTTTATAGGGACATTGCTGGTCTTATTTTGTTAACCATTGGAAACCCAATATGTTTCAAGGCAATTGCATTGCCTAGTGTTTATTTTGTTTGTGAAAATTATTTATATTTTGATACTGAGAATGTTTTTAATTATACAAGCGGTGTCCACATTTTCTCTGTACTACCCCACTCTATAGTGAGATTCGAATCATCAGTCTTCTTTGACTTAAAAAGATTTTACCAATTGAATCAATTCTAATCACTCTTTTATTCGTGGAAAACATTTCTTACTAAAATAAAAAGTTCAGCTTTGTCAAAAATTTGTGGGGTTGAAAAGACCAAAAGTCTGCACTTTAGGGTTCTAGTTGCATGATTTTTACACATCATCAAAATTATGCAGAAACAGTTAATGTAATTCTTTTCATTTTTGGAATTGTTTTTGAAGCATAATTTTGTATGATATTATTGTTCGCATTTTCGGCCAAAACATTTTTAAAATGATAATACTAAGCACCGTGTCTTCAGAAGAATTAATCTGTCTGGGTAAAGGCTATTTTGCAAGGGAAATTTGTATGATTTAGATAGTATTTTTTTGTTTTAAATCTGAAATTTAAAATAAATATGAATTGAAATTAGACTGATGGTTTCAGAATTTATCACAAATATTCATTGATATTATAAAAAATCATTAAAAATCATCTAAAATTCAATGTATGTTCTTTTTACACTCTTTTTAATTTTTTTTAAGAATGTTATTGAGGAAAAAAAAATTAACACATAACTATAATAAGGTTTAGAGAAGCTAAGCTAAATTTATCATTTCATTTTATACTTATAAATGTTGTTTTGTTATATTTCTAAAAAAACTGTCATCTGTTTTTAAGAATGAAAATATTGAAAATGAGTCATGTTAACTGTTTTGCAAAACTTATTTTTGTCTGGACATTGATTTTAAAAACATGTTTCAAATTAAAAAAAAAAAAGTAATTTTATCCTCAAAATAACTGTTATTCATTTTCAAAAGTAATAGTATACACCCACTTTAGAAAAGTCACTGTTTCAATTAAAAAAGATACTTTTAACAAATATTATTTATTTTTCAATAATATTACTTTAAAAATTCTCCTTCAGTAGTAACAGTATTTTCTGAAAACACCATTTTCAAAAACGATATCAAAGACATACTAAAATTGATTCAAAATTTCAAATTATTTGTAAACAAAATAATAAAAAAAATTTACTTGTTAAAATTTTGGTAATTTAAAATTATATTTATATATGATTTTGAGTTTAAAATTAATAAAAATTAACACGATATCGAAAATGCATTGAATTGATAAGAAAGGAGTTAAAACTCGTGTGAATCAGTAAGGACCACCTTGCAAGGTTAAATACTTATGGATGACTGTTGAAAAGGAAAAATTCAAAATGTTCAAAAATGAAATAGATGTGATAATACATAAAAAAAAGTTGAATTAGAATTGCTGTTGCTAGGTATTCTAATTCTTATTACTTGGTTGGATTATTCGTAACCGCATAAAAAAAGAAGGTTTTCCTTACTTTATTCTTATAAATGTTTTTAAAATTTTATCCTATTCCACATCTTCAAAGTTACTCTCTATCTCCTTCCACACGCCAAGCCTATTATTGTCTGATTCGAAGAAACGAAAAGTCAAAATTTGTTTTTGAAATAAAATCAATGTCTAGACATTGATTTTAAAAACATGTTTCAAATAATAAAAAAAATACTTTATCTTCAAAATAACTGCTATTCATTTTCAAAAGTAATAATAAACACCCAATTTAAAAAAATTATTGTTTCGATTAAAAAAGATACTTTTAACAGATACTATTCAATTTTCAATAATACTACTTTAAAAATTCTCCTTCTGTAGTAACAATATTTTTTGAAAACATCGTTTCCAAAAATAATATCAAAGGCATACTAAAAATGATTCAAAATTTTAAATTATTTGTAAAATAAAAATTAAAAAAATTCTACTTGTTAAAATTTTGGTAATTTAAAATTATATTTATATATAATTTTAAATTAAAAATCAATAAAGAATTGACACAAGATCGAAGATTTATTGAATTTACAAGAAAAGGTTAAAAACAAAAAGTCAAAATTTGTTTTAGAAATAAAATCAATGTCTAGACATTGATTTTAAAAACATGTTTCAAATAATTAAAAAAGTAATTTTATCTTTAAAAAATACTGTTCATTTTTAAAAGTAATAGTAAACACCCATTTTAGAAAAATTATTATTTCAATTAAAAAAGATACTTTTAACAAATACTATTCATTTTTCAATAATATTACTTTAAAATTTCTCCTTTAGTAGTACCAGTATTTTCTAAAAACACAATTTCCAAAAGCAATGTAAAAAACATACTAAAATTGATTCAAAATTTTGAATTATTTGTAAAAAAAAGTAAGAAAAATTCTACTTGTTAAAATTTTAGTAATTTAAAATTATATTTATATATAATTTTGAGTTAGAAATCAACGAAGAGTTAACACGAGATGAAAGTGCATTGGATGATAAAAAATAATTAAAAGCAAAAAGTCAAACTTGTTTTTGAAATAAAATCGATGTCTAGACATTGATTTTAAAAACATGTTTCAAATATAGAAAAAAAAGTAATTTTAACCTCAAAATAATTACTATTCATTTTCAAAGTAATAGGAAACACCCTTCTAGAAAATTATTGTTTCAATTAAAAAGATACTTTTAACAAATACTATTCATTTTCAATAATATTACTTTAAAAATTCTCCTTCAGTAGTAATAGTATTTTTTGAAAACATCATTTCAAAAACCGATATTAAAGACATACTAAAATTGATTCAAAATTTTAAATTATTTGTAAAAAAAATAAAAAAAATTCTACTTGTTAGAATTTTGGTAATTTAAAATTATATTTATGTATAATTTTGAGTTAAAAACTAATAAAAACTCGACACGAAATCAAAGATGTGTTAACGAACAAGAAATAATCAAAAACGAAAAGCCAAACTTGTTTTTGAAATAAAATCAATATCTAGACATTGATTTAAAAATCATGTTTCAAATATAAAAAAAGTAATTTTATCCTCAAAATAACTAGAATTCATTTTCAAAAGTAATAGTAAACACCCGTTCTAGAAAAGTCATTGATTCAATTAAAAAAAATTAACAAATACTATTCATTTTTCAATAATATTACTTAAAAAATTCTCCTTCGGAACACTATTTTTTTAAAACACCATTTCCGAAAACGATATCAAAATCATACTAAAATTGATTCAAAATTTTAAATTATTTGTAAAAAAAATAAGAAAAATTTTACTTATTAGAATTTTAGTGATTCAAAATTATATTTGTACATGATTTTGAGTTGAAAACCAATAAGAAATTGACACGAGATCAAAGATGCGTTGAACAAACGAGAAAAGATCGAAAATAAAAAGTCAAAAGCATTAAGGACTTAAAGTACGAGAGGTGCACCTTCAAACCTTAGTGCTGTAATGCCAACCTTGACGGAGGTTGGGCATGCCAAAGCTAGCGCCACCATGAAATCGCTTTGGCACTACAACACTAAGTCTTCGGGGTGTAGCATCACTTTTCAAAAAATTTGCGATTTTAGAGATTTCAACTCCTACGTATATGAACTCTTATGTTAATTAGAAATAAATTTTTTTTAGGAATATTCTAAATACTTTATAAACTCTTGTTATCCCATTAAATTATTCAAGTATTATATAAAAACTTCAAGAGAGAAAATATAAAGTTAAGAGAGCTTTGAGTATTTAGTGCGCAAGAGAGTGCTATGAGAGTGCTTGAGATTTGAGTGATTAAGAAAGCACTAATAGATTATTGAAAACTCGTCTATTAGTTATATTCTTTGATTATTTCTTATGAGAGGTTTTTGTAATATGAATTCTTGGTGAACGAATAAAAAAAGGTAAAATCTCATGATTTATTATAGATATAGATATTTGTTGTTGAACTATGTAAACTTCTCTTATATGCTTGTATAATAGTTAATCTCTTTATCTTGATCTTTTTTTATTCTTGATTATTTATAATTAAAATTCTCTATAAAATGCTTAAAATTTTTTTAAGTCTAAATGCTTTAACACTACTAAACTTAAACCTTTCATTTTAAAATGGAGAGATGCATATTTTATCATTTGATATAGATGCTTGTGCTAAAAATTTAAAGAAATTTGTTACAAATTTTTCTATTGTTTTTTATATTTACTACTTAATTCTCTTAATATTTTTTGTATTATTCCATTATATTCCTAATGTTAGAAAGATTCTATTTAGTAGTTACTTTTTTACACTATTCTATACTTTATATGACAAATGTGATGTAAAACTTAACATATAATTACATTAGTACCCCTATTTGTGACATGTACATAAAATATAAATAAATATAAGAAGATTATATAAATAAATAAATAAATATTATAAAATAAGTTATTTGTAACCAAAAAAAAAATTACTAACATGCTTTTAACAAATTTCATTTGTGTATCATCTTAATATACAAGATTTGAAACTCTCAAAATATTTAATAACTTATAAATTTTAAATAAACAAATAAAAATTATAAAATGATTTAAAGATTATATTAAACATAAAAATATAAAAATTATAATAACTTAATAGTTGTATTAAACATAAAGATAATTTTAGTTTGAATATGATAATATTTATATTACTTTTAATTGTTTTGAATATGATAATATTTTTATTATTTTTCAACTTAACCTATAAAAAAATTCATACTCAAGTACTAATAATTACACTTTTGCAGATATAAAAGAAAATTACTAAAAGCTAAAATTTATTAAAAGATAAAAACACATTCACTATAATATTAAAATCAAAATTACTAAAAGACAAACACTAAAAGGCAAAATTTGACATATTTGAAAGTACTTTATTGAATTTAAATTAAAAATATGAAATAATCATATAAAAATACTATTATACCCATAAAATTGGTATTTTCTCTCACAACAGGGAGAGTAATAGGATAATATAAAAAAATTAATAAAAAAGTTATGGGGTAAGTAGTAAATATAATAAAGAACATAGAGAAAAGTGACAATTTCAACATACATCATTGATATTATGTAGCACACTCTCATGCAGCATAATTAGAATGGACTGTTTTGTACAATAACATAATATGGTATAATTCATAGTAGAAAAAATTGACCTTTGCAAAGGGTAGAGTTAAAAGGTGGATTGAATAACTTTATTTAATGTAACAATTTATTAAAAATAAAATAATATTATTATTTAATAAAATAACATCATAATAATAATTAATAAAATATATTAGTTTACATATTAAATAATAAAACTACATTAATATTAAAATAAAATTATTATGAAAGTAATTCAACAATATTAAATACAACAATGAAAATAATATTGTTGGATTAGATATGTTAGGATTAAATTGGATTATATTTAGTATTTTATTGTTGTTGAACTAGATTGAATTATATATATATAATTTTATCATTAAAAATCAATAAACATACAATTAATTTAATTATATAAGTCAAGGTGAAAACTAATTCAATATTTAATAATGGGTGGGGCTATTTTAACATAAATTTTTAACTCAATTTTAGATATTAACGTGTAATCATTTATAAATATCAAATCCAACGGATATAATAGGTCACCAAGTCAAATGGGATTATCAGATTTTTTATTAAATTTAAGTAAATTTTATACTATTTATAGTTGTGCTTTCACACATTTCTAGTTGAGTGGAGCTGCCATTCTCTTTTTTTTTTCTTCTTGTATATCATTATCGGTATTCTTCACCTTAGTACTATGTTTCTTTATTCATCATCTTTTTCGCATTGCAAAATTTGAATAACATCAACCAAAATTCAAATTATTCCCAGTCTTATTTACTAATTTTTTTCTTTTCATTTAGGTGAGTACCATTCCTTTTTTATTCTTCATTTTTATCTAAATTGCAGAGTTTGTTTTAGGCATAACTCTAATATTACATATAGAATTTAACAATACCTAAATTGTAACATTTGTTTTACAAGAGTTATTTTCTGAACCAAAGCATAAAAAACAAAAAACCTTTGATAGCTCAACAATACCCAAATTTGCATAATATAAATTTACAATAGTTTGGTAATGAAAATTTACAAACAATTGTAAAATTGCATATAATTTTTAGATTATAATGTCTATTTCTCCAAAATCGAAATTGCCAAAAAGTTAACATATGCACAAAGAGAAATAAAGAAGATCATCCATTATTTTTCTAAAAATAATGAAAACTAAGATTTTTGAAAGAACGCAAATTTGTATTTACCTTGTAATCAATTAATACTATTTCTCTACTTCTTTACAAGTCAAGTTGTGTACTTCTTTATTGTCAAAAGTTATGCTTATAATAAAAAAAAAAAAGAAAACAAAACATCAGTATAAAAGATAATAAAATAATAAGATTAAAGAATGATTCAATATAATTAATCAATTAATTACTTACCTAATACTTTAATAACATGCATTTGATATTTAATTATTGTTGATAGTTTCGTTTATCATATCCTGATAATTTACAAACAGTGTATTTTCATTTTTTATTATTTGAAGATACCTCAATAGATCTCTTTAGTCTATTGTCACTAATGATACTTCTTTACCTTTGCGATCTTTTGGTTTGTTTTTTATTTGTATTATACAAAGGTCTGAAATTGCTATTTGGCTAGGTAAATTAGCTACAAATTATTCTTAGACATTTGATTTTTATCATACTCAACCAATTTATCACTCTCATCTAGTATATGAATAAAAAGCTCTTCAATGCATTCAAGTGCCTTCTTATACAACATGTCATTCCTTGAAGCAATGCACCATATGTTGATCTATGACATAAATGACTAAATCTATATGCTTCTGAACATTCATATTTATTTTTTGAAACTATTCCATCCATCACTCTTTAAGGAATTGGCCACTTTCATCCATCTTTTAAAAATAAAATATGATGAGATTTCATCAACTTCAATCTTATTAAGAACTCTTAGCATATGTTTACAAGGCAAACCCACCATATTATCCTTCGTATGTTCCATTTTTCAATTTGATAACAAATTATTCAGACCAACTAATCTTAGATGTAACCATGTAAGTATTCAATTCATCATCTTTTTCACCCTTTACACACTTAAAACGAATTGAATCAACTAATTATTCACAAAATTTCTTAAAAGTATTTGTGTGTAGATGCTTGTCGCATGCTTTAATATCAATTATTTTCATCCATGGATTTATCTTTAGGCTCAGTTACATAATATTCACGATCTTTTCTTTCTAACAGTCTTTTCTAAAGCTTGCTCATATCTAATCACAAATTCCCTCAAGTTTATTTTTGGTGAGACAACATCATTGAAAAATGCATTAACACTTTTACTACGACTTATAGTATTCATTCCCACATAAAATTTATCTCAATGGTATATTGGAACCCATGAATCTTGAATTTTATATAAATGCTCAAGCCATTCATTATTATTCAAATCAAACTCTATAATTAAACTACTTCACATGTCTTCAAAAATTTCTCTCTTATATGCATTATAGATGAATTTTTTTAGTGCGCTTTTAAATTTAGACTTATTAAAATAGATATAAGACAATTTCTCTCTAATTTTTTTTTTAATATGCCATAAACAATAACTTGCATTTGGAAATACCTTTTTATTAGTGGCATCGATGGCAAGATCTTGATCAATGATTTTTGATATTGTATGTTTTCCCCTATAGCCTCTTCTAGCCAGACATTAAATAGCCAAGTAAAAGAAATCTTTGTTTCATCTTATAAAAACGCACACCCAAATTGTATAGTTTGATAATAGTGATTTACACTAGAAAATGGTGCAAATGGCAATCTATATTTGTTGGTCCTATATGTAGTATCAAATGTTACCACATCCCCAATCCTTTCATATGCAACACTTGATCTAGCATCCACAAAAAAAAAAAAAAAAATATATATATATATATTTGCTCTCCCATCTTTATCAATTTGAATAACATAAACAATTAAAGATTCTCTCGTTGCTTTATTTGAAAATAATTAATAATTAATTAAGTAGTTCTACTTTTCAACTCTTTAATTGTTTAATTATGGTTATAATCATCCAAAAATTTAGTTACCACCCATTTATTATTTGTTTATGTTAAGAAAACAAATAAAGTCCTACTTTAACAAGAAATTGAAAAGATCATGGGTATATAAAGAGTAAATTATATTTTTATTGGTATAAAATCTTTTGGGTAGAGTACAAGAGCAAAACCATGAGAACTTAGGCCTAAAGTAGATAATATCATACTAATATGGAGATATGTGTGGTTCGTTGAGCTCCTAACAGTGGTATGAGATTCAGGTTTCGATCCTAGGATAATATCATGTCCCGAAGTTAGCCAATGGATGAAATCCTTAGTGCAGAACGATAAAGTGGTGAGCCTAGTAAGCTCTAGTTTACTTGCGCTGAAATTCGTGGTTGTGCTCTATAGACAGGCAGTGGCATGCTCTGGACTTCACATAAAACATGTTACCCAATGCAGTGATAAGGAGTTGACATGATAGAGTGGGCTCTCAAAGTAGGCGATACTCTAGTACTTCACGTAAGGCGTGTGGAAGCAACACAATGAAGATGAGCAATAGAATATTGAGAGTGGGATCTTTCTGTGTCGAAGATTGACGGATGTGATATCGTTTGAGGGGAGATTATGTGGTCCTTTGTTTGAGTAGAGGATTGTTAAAGAAGCAAACAAAGTCACACATTACAACGTAGTAAAGATGAGCAACAGAATGTTGGGAACGAGATTTTTTTGTGTGTAAGATGGACGGATGTGATATCATTTGAGGGGAGGCTATATGGTCCTTTGTTCGAGAAAAAAATTATTAAGGAAGCAAATAAAGTCCTATATTGGGAAGAAATTGGAAAGATCATGAGTACATAAGGAGTGAACTATATCTCTATTAGTATGAGGCCTTTTGGGTAGAGCCCAGAGTAAAATCATGAGGGCTTAGTGTTTACGCTCAAAATGTAATACAGTTATCGCAGTATAGATTGATGTATTGATCCCACACGAAAGCTTTCAAAAAAATAGGTTAGCGAAATAAAAATATTAAAACAGCAACCAAGTAGAAGATTGAATGTTAAATTGATATAGAAAAGGTAAAATTAAATGTGAATTAAGGAAGAAAATTATAATGATGTGAGTAAGGCTTTAAGAATCACTAATATACTTTATAAATCTATTTTATACTTAGATTCAATATTTTTAACTCAATTGAAAGTTTCACATTCCAAACAGTTAATCAGAAGATATGTATAATATAACACATTTAATAATAAATGTATTTAACATGACTAAACTATTTATAAACATTATCACAAACCATATGTTAAAAATCGAGTGTATGACTTACGAATGTATATGTCACGCCCCAGACCTAAAAGATCCGATAAATGACATAACTTACACTCATTCAATAATATTTAAACATTCATTTTAATTTCTTTCAGAATTATAACAATTAAATTATGACTGGGACAATTAGTAAACTGGAGATACGCAAAGTTTTCTCAGAGATTAACACTTTATTAAGTCATCAGTAGCAACTTTGTTACCGGAAGCTCAGAATATATTCATTGCAAATTCTTACTTAAAATCAATCCATAACCACACGTGGTGAAACTTAAACTAAATCCAACCACACACAATAAAATAATACATAAGTATTTATTCAATAGGAACAGATTAAATATCTTATCCCACGTGTCCCTAAATAAAACACTCAGCAACCTAATAACTTAATGAACTCAAGAAACAGCAGAAGCCTTGCCAAATTCACTAAGCACACATGTACCTTATTTACCTGAAATCACCATAAACTATAATGAGTATAAAACTCAGTAAGCATACTAGTTTTTCATATATCAAATACAAATACATATATGTACACAATGCATATGTATGATATGTTGTGATCAATCAAAATCACAATCTTAACAAATCACATATCATGTAAGCGCTTACACATTCTTTAGAAATATATTACAGGAATACTATCACTCAACTACTACTTAGTAGGACTTACACATCACATATCACATAATGAGCCAAATGTCACTCGTAGGTACATACCGTATGAGAGGAATAGTATAAGTGAGGTTTAAATTACACATATATAATGCTCAAGCCCGAAGGTAAGAGCCAAACCCTCACCCTGATCATCGGTGAGTCCTCTCACATGCACCAATACGCCACCACGCGAATGTGATGACTCAATCTTCCTTTAGGTACCAATAGGATCCTCCCTACATACGGAAATCCCGAAAGAAAGGCCACACATAAAGGCTCCATAAATCACATAAGATGCCTACTAAGTCAACAGTGAGTTCAAGCATCCTCAAAACACAAAATATTTCTCATGGACATATTACACTTCAAAGCTTTCTTCGTTAAACACATTTCATTTTGAAAGCTCACTTTTAAAAACACATGTATGTCCATGCTCAATGTGAATGCTCACATTCATAAACATATGTCTTTCACATTTCATATCAAATACACTTTGGCATAACATAAATATATTTCTAAACACATTTACAAAATCATACATAGACAATTACTATGCTTATTGTGATTTCAGTAAAAGTCTAGTATACTTACCTCTTAGCACTTTCAGGTATAAGACTTAAATCTCCTTAACCTATCAATGGAGATTAATCATTTCATAAGCCTCAAAATTCACACAAAATACTTTAAATAGCTTACAAAATTATACACAATGCATTTATCACATCAAATTGGTCTAAATACTTGGTTTCTCAAAACTTGTTATTCTGAACACTTACACTTAACAAAATTTTTTAATACATCAAATGATGTCTAATTACTCCAAAATCAGAATATATCATTCTTGACTCATATATCCTTCTTATATATGAATATTATATCAAAATTCCTACACAATCCATTTCATACACACCATCGAATCCAAACTACTAACTTGATAGGATCAAGATATTTACTGAACAGTATTCAATCTCCCAATTTTATAAAATCATATACTAACTCAAAAATTATAAAAATATCACATAATTACTCTTAACACATACCTAAATCCATGATAAATATTTCACTTCAAAATCACTGCCAAAAGTATTTTAAAACTATTTTATTCCATAGCTTTAAAAAATCTATTAATCAAATACTGCAATAAGCTAACACTCTTTAGCAAATCATAACAATTTAACCACATTAATCTAACTTCTAAATTTTGAGTATATCCTATTAGACATATAAACCTATCATATTACACAAAGTCGTAACTTTTGAAGATCATTCAGTAGGCCAAAAATTATTTGCCACTGTATCATACTGTTCACACAGGAAATTTCTAAATTTTTAGGGTCATTTTGGTAAATTCACTATAAATTCAATTTCTTAAATTTTTAATCAATTCAAAGTCTCAGATAATCCTAAATATGTCTAATTTAATATACTCAAAATTAAATACCAGAATCGAATCACAACAATTTATTAAATTTCTAGATCAAGAGACCATCAAATAGAAATTCTGCAATTCATCATGATTTATCAAGCTCTCTACATAGATCATCATCAATTCTCACAATATCTTACGAAATACACATCAAATACTCAATTATACATATTTTCAGAAATAAAAAATTAAAGGAATTAACTTAATTAACACCAATAAATTGAGAAATAGTTGTGATATACCTCTTAAAATCCAAAATTCCAATTTCTTCTTCTTCTTCTCTTTCTCTCCCATTTCTTTCTCTCTTTTCTCACTCTAAAAGGGATAGCTCGACCAAAATGAGAGAATTAGGGTTTCAAAAGTGTATTTTTATACTAAGAGGCTAATTTTCAGTATTTACGAATTTTCCCTTAAAACTTTCAAAGTATTACAATTTTGTTCCTAAAATAAATCTAAAGTCTTGTAAATAAACCCAATGCTAATAGTATGTTCTTAACCTATACAAACACTAATAATAACAATATATAAATCAAGTATCACCCACATATAAATAAAATACGTATATATATATATATATAAATACTTATTCTTACCGGTTGTGGATATTGGGTACTACAGTATACGTAATTTCAAAATTACTACATGTAGCGGAAGCATGTTAACAAATACACCCAATTTAACAAATTTAACCACGTATATCACATATATGCTCAAGTTTAACTATTATACAATAAAATTATATATGATGAACAATTGTATACATAAAATTAAAATATAAAGAACACTTACCTAATGAAGGTAGCTTTACAAAATCTTCAAGTCATCCAAAAATCTAATTGAAGTGCTCACCTTGAAACAATTCTAGTCCATAACGGTTTGGTGGGATTATGGAACTAGAATGATAGCTTAGTTTTTAGAATTTTCAGCAACATCTATTCCAACTCTTTGAATACAATTATGGTTTCTTAAATGGAGAGATAAATATTTTACATACAACTCTTATATCAATTCTTAGAAACAATTTTCATAGGATAATTATTTTGAACAACTCTTGTCTAAAATAATTATCTTTTCTCTATTTTCTTTTCATTCATTTTTAGCCATCATTGAGAGAAGAAGAAGAAGAGAGGTTTTTCATATTTTTTCAACACTTGAAAGAACAAAAACAATTTTTCTCTTACCTCTCAAATGCCTTTGCCGAATTTCTTATTCTCTTTCAAATTAAATGAATCAATTCAATTGTTAACTTAATCTATTTTGTTTTTGTTATTCAACACCTTTTAATAAAATAAAAATAAGTGCTCCACCAATTTAGTTGTTGGTCTCCCACTTAAGATTAATTTATTAAGCACTAGAATAATGACCAACTAATTAAATTATTATCTAACAAATATAATTATATTAATCATATTAGGTAAATAAATTGTCAATATTTAGGCCCCTTATTATATTAAAATACGATGGCCATGATTAATATATATTATCATATTATCTAATAATATAATAATAATATCTAATTTAATTATTCAAAACAATTTTGAATAATTACTTTTTACTTTACTATTTTTTACTACCAAGGTTAAATGGTAAAACTAAAGTAAAATCAAATCATGTACCAAATTGTGCCACTTGTCAATTATCCTATTAATTAACAACTCTTATTAATTAATTCAATAATATACTTAATAATTAAGTCTTGACAAATGCACATCCGATGGATCCTGAAATAATTATTCTATTTTGCTGGAATTTATTGGATCGGATTATTCAATCCAGTCTGCTACCTCAGTGCTCAACGAGTATACTTCATATTGTGAGACTCTCTAGGTCCACACCTAATTTGTCATATGGAGCTCCTCCATACGTCTGTGAACGATGCCCCACGCACACGTTACGGATATTACAAATCAGCGCGTTAGACCATGCAAGTTGAGGTTATTGCATATTTGTATAATCCTCCCATCATTTATATCATGTAAGAGCAGAGATATAGATCATCACCATAAAATCTCTATTTGCTCAACCATTAACTTATCTCCAGATTTATATTTCCTTAAACAATATCCACAAACATTTTTTGTGATATTGTTTATCCCTTCGGAATATTTTTTTTGAGATTTATGCTTGTGGCCACAAGACTTTCTGAAATACAATCTTGGAGCATCAGGATATACAACCCACTCATATGAGCTGATGGATCCTATATCTATGCACACCAGACTCCATGAGCATCGGACCATACCCAGCAACACACAGCAGTCAGATCATGAAAGATCTCTGACATGTGTAGAACCAAAGTATGGTGGATCACTCATAAGCCCACCGTGACGCTCAGATCAAAGGACCACAATTACTACTAAACTCGGAAGACCTTCTATTGACGATTTTATGAGATGTCTATTGGAGGTCTTTGTGAGTCTGTTCAATATCCAGTCCTCACTGAATACCTGTATGTCTGTACAAGCTTTCACTAAGCTCATAGTTTGCTAAGACTAACCATCTAGACCATCCAGATATAGACATACACTAATCTATATTAATGGGTTCCACCGACAGACCCGCACTGATGAAATCAGATCAGGAACATCATGTTCGAGAATATATTTGTATAATGACATTTCTTAGTACCATTTGCAACTCTTTACAGCTATGTCATTATAAATATATTCTTAGGTTATTGTCTCATTTCAGACAAGGCTTTAACTATTTAGATTTCGCTAACTCTATTAATGTGCTAACTCTTAGCACTGATGTAAACTCTTTTAGACCATATCTGAACTCTTTCAGATCATACAATATCTGAAACGTTATAAGCATCTTACCATTTATTATAAATAATATTAACGATTTTATGAGAAATAATAATTGTATAAATACTATTATTAATATTTATATATAATGGGATGACACGTAAGCACAAATTCTAACACCATGTTCATCTATACAAGTTATTTAAGATCAACAACATATCATTTTGATAATATTGCAATAAAAGATTAACTTGTAAAATAATGTAATCAATAACAATTATAATTTGACAAGAATTATATAAAGAAAGTATGACTGAAAATATATGAGACAGTGAATTATAACCTTTGGATTATAGAAAAGTAATAGATAAAAGTTCACGAGCAAACTTATAAACATTACAACTCTTAACAAAGAATCAAAGTCTAAAAGTAAATTTATTACACATAGAAGGTTATCTCTAGCCTTACCAAGAACTTTAACCTAGCTTACAATTCATACTTATGAATGTTAAAGAAAAAGTATTTGAAAGAATTATGAAGCATGAAAAAATGTCAATTAGCCTCAGAAAGATGTCCTTATATAGGCAATAAATGAGAGCGTTTAGTGTAACTTCAATCTTCAATAATTTCAACCATTAACTCCTTCACCTAATTGCAGCGCATTTTTTACAATGGAGATTATCGATTTAACCTTAGTGGTCAACATAAAAGTTGTAGTATTTTGTCTCTTCTTTCCATAGTTACCAGGTTCAAGCAATTTTAATTAATATTCTATGAGTTGTGGTCAAAATACTAGAGCTACATTAGATTTCAATCAACAACCCTTTTACCAATTTACAACTTGATTTGAACTATGATAACAGCTGCGTTGGACTTTGGTATCAACAAAAGAGTTGTAGATAATTGACTCAACATTTCTTAGCTTTAATAATTATACTGATTAGAGACATATTTTGTGAAATACGATCCAAATATGAGAGGTAGGTCAAGCTGAGCAGAAGTTGTAATCTAGTTCTATTATATCCTAATTTTGGCCCATTAAATGTCAAATTTGGCTTTTTGACTGTTTTTCAAGTTTATGTAAGATTGAGTCATAATGCTCAAAGTTCAAGAATTTTTTTCATTTCGATTTCTACTTTAAGAGTTATGTCCATTTTGCTAAACTTGTGCAAATAGAATTCATTAAGCACAATTTAAGGACAACACTTTATTTTAAGTATAAAAATGCTAAAATTAGTGATATTCTAAATATGAAATGGTGATTGAATCTCTTAACAAATATGCAGTTTAATGTGTTCATCACTTAGGCCTAAGGTGGAAAATATTATATCAATATAGAGATATATGTGGTTAGTTAGGCTCTTAACGGGTTAATTGTAAAGAACCCACATTTGTGTCTTACAAATACTTACAATTGTGTTGAAACTTCGAGATAATTCATCTATATCATCTATGCAAAATTCTTGCGACTTCATCAACATGAAAATAGGTTTTATTAGATAACTGAATCCATATAGAAAAGCCTACACGTCGATCATAATCTGTATAATAATTCGCTTTATCAGAATAATTTAAAGACCATGCCTATATTTGATTGATGTCATACTAGTTAAGCGTAAGTGTACATTATCGTATCAAGTAATATAAGATTTTAAATCTAGATATCGATCCCATATGGACTATGCAATCTAATTCTATAAATCAAGTACTAAAATTGTACCTATTTAACTTTTATTCAGAAAATCACAATTTAAAATTTAATTAACTAATCTAATTCTATCAATTAAACTAAACAAAAACAAATGGTAGAATTCATAAATAAAGATAATCTAGAGTTTTGACTCGTCCCTTAATATTTTGTTGGATTTATTAACCTCTTAGTTAATCTCTTAATATCAATTGTTGGCTTAGACATTAATCTCATCACAAGCCTCTGTCGATAGTCGAGCGATTATATTATAATTCTAACAATCACCTATATGTCTATAGTAATTAAATCAGAATGTAATTCATTAAGATCAAGTTTAAATTATGTCATACATACCACTTAAGTATATGTCTATCCTAGATGGAACTGATAGTTATTACCCTATAATCATGCATCAAACTATCATAGGCTAAACACATGAATCCATCCGTCAGTTCATCATGGTTCCTTAATCATTCAAAATATTAATTATGTATAATAAAAACATTAAATACAAGATAGAATTAATCAATTATATGTATTAAGTTCATAAACTAATAATTAACAAAATTCAATTCCATACTAGGTTCACATAGTCTAACCCTAGATGAACAATTTAGCCCATCACAAAATCAAAAGTATATAACCAATTCATAAAGATATAATGATAAAGAAAGAGTAGAAAAACTAATCAAAGTGACTACTAGATGTACTTCTCGCTCAATCTTGACTTGAAGTTTGAATCTTGATCTTGATTCTTCAATGTTTAGATTTAGTCTTTGATATTGTGTTGTAAATTCTTTTTCTAAGTTTTTGTCTCCCTAAAGTCTGCTTTTATACTATTAAAAGAGTGCTTTTATAGCTATGAGGAACCCTAGGAGTGAGGGCTTTTGAATCCAAGTCAAAATAAGAGAGCTGAGAGAGAATTTTATACGTCGTACGAGCACCACGGCGTCAAGACCTAGAAATTCTACTTCGGGGAGCCTCGCCGAGCACCGTGGCACAGGGTTGTGGGCGTTGCGGGTAAGCGCTCTCGTATTTTGAGCGCAACTTCTTCATTTTACGTCTGATTTGCCTTCCATTGTTCCTATACATTGCATTTTCCCTTGTGCATCTATTTATGATAAAAAAAAACACAAATAAATAGTCAAATATTTATGATTTGGAGTAAAATATGAAATTTGGTACTAATCATACTAGTGCATGTATGCCCCTATTAAATACTCTCAAACTTAAGACCTTACTCGTCCTCGAGCAAAATAAAGAAAAATATTCACAACTTATTCATGACTCAAAAATAAAAATTAAAAACTAAAAATAAACTCCGGCTGATTAAATGATTATCCTTATTGTCTCAAAGGCTATTCAATGGCACAAGTCTTTTTAGAATACAATAAATAACTTTCAATAACTCATCATACCATTCATCAAATACTTCATTCTCCCCTATAAATGATCACTTGTGCATATGTGTAATAAGTAAGTAATTATCCAAATAAAGCATAGATTTACTTAATACTTTAAGAAAGGATATAAAGATGATGTCTCGGCATATTTCAATTAATAACACTATCATAAGCTTGTTGTTCATACTACTCTACTAATGTAGAAATACACATGTCCAATGATCTATTTAAGACTTTAATTAGCATATAATGTAAGGCTAAGGTCAAGGTAGGATATAAAGATATAAATATGAAGCACAAGTCACACCATGAATACTTAATTTTGCTTAGAACTTTTTGATCTTTTATCCTTGATTCTTCATCTCCTCCCTCAAACTTATGCTATTTCCATATTTTTTTTAATCACTTTTGCAAAGAATTTCTTCTTTTTCTCATGTTAGGGGCATTTATGCATTTAAACACTTTTTTTTCTCTTTTTTTTTGTTCCCCCAAACTTAGATTAATATGCACCTTCAAGACTTATTGCTTTTCATTGCATTATCCTTTTCATACATACAATATTTTTTTTAAGAATATTTCTAAGTAAATTTAAGGTTTATGATACTACCAGTAGATTTTAAGATAAATAAGTAAAAAGTCTTGCAGTTTGTAATGTGGTTAAACAAAAAAAATTGGGTAATTAGACTCAAACGGGGTAATTAGGGATAAATATACATATAAGGTAGGTTAGAAAAAGCTCAAACAGTCTAAAAATGGCATAATGTTATTTCTTTATTCATATATTTTCTAGGATTTTGCCTCAAATAGTAATCAAGCAAGTTTTAAAAGTGTTGGTGTTCAAGATTATAATGTACTACTTTAGCATGAATAACTCTAAGTGGAAAAAAAAAATCAACTAATACATGCTTATTCAATATGCTAAAAAATAAGTGATAAAAAATAAGCTTGAACTCCATCCAAATCATGAATATTTGATTTGAGATCAAATAAGAGAGTTGAGAGATTTTATACTTCGCACAGGCGCCACAGCACCAAAACCTAGAAATGCTACTTCAGGGAGCCTCATCGGACCCCGCGGCTTTGGGTTGTTGGCGCTGCAGCACCTAGCTACTGATTAGGGCGCCGCTTCAGGCCTGATCAGATGCTCTTGTATTTTGAGCGCAACTTCTTTATTTTACGTTCGATTCACCTCATGTTTATTCCTATATATCACATTTGTCCTTGTGCATCTATTTATGATTAAAAAAATACAATTAAATAGCCAAATATTCTTAATTTGGAGCAAAATATAAAAATTTGGTACTAATCATACTAGTGCATGTATGCCCATATCAATATACGGTGCCTCTAATATTTTAATATTGTTGTTTAATATTGAACCTTCATCTTATAGGCATACGTCCATACCAATCTTATTGCAAAAAATAATTGAAAATTTTTAAATAATATTTTTATAATGGCAAACAAACCATTAAAATTCAATATAAAAAAATAATAATGAAAATAAAGATTTGGAAATAAAACATAGAAGTTCAACATAAAAAAGATTACAAAAATAAAAAATTTAGTTAAAGTCAATGATGAGTACAATAAAATACATATTTGTTAAGAGATTTAGTTACCATTTAATGTCACTAATTTTAGCATTTTTATATTTTTAAGTTTGAAATAAAGTGTTATGCTTAAATGGTGATTAATGAATGTTATTTTCATGAGTTTAGTAAAATAGACGTAACTCTCAATGTAGAAATCAAAATGAAGAAATTCTTAAACATGGAGGAACATGACTCAATCTTACACAAACTTGAAGAACAATTGAAAAGCCAAATCTAATATTTTATGAGCCAAAAATGGGATACAATAGACCTAGATTATAACTTCTACTCAGTTTGACCCACCTCACATATTTGAATCGTATTTTACAAAATACTTACACAATCAATATGATTCTTGAAGTTGAAAAATACTGACTCAATTATCAACAACTCTTATATTGATAGCAAAATTCAAAGAAGTCTTTATCATGTCGAATTTTGATATATCTTCGGTATTTTGTCCATATCTTATTAGATACTCATCTAAATTGAATAAACCTTATGGCTATAGAAAGAAGAGACAAAATATTACAATTTTCATGTCAACCAAAATGACTACATCAATCATTTTCATTGTAAAAAAAGTGCAACAATTAGGTGAATGAGTGAGTAGCCTAAATTATTAAAGATTGAAGTCACACTAAACATGTTTCCATTTATTACCTGTATAAGGACAGGTTTAAGAGGATAAATATTTTTTAAGATAGGCTAGAGTTTTTTACAAGGCCAGAGATGAATTTTTATGTATAATAAATTTACTCTATACTTTCTTTGTCAAGAGTTACAAATATTTGTAAATTTACTTATTTCTAAACTCTTATCTATTATTTTTCTATAATCCAAATTTATAATTCTCATGTTTCATATATGTTCGGTCATGCTTTCTTTTTTGTAATTCTTGTTGAATTATAATTGTTATTGATTATATTATTTTACATGTTAATCTTTTACTGCAATATTGTTAAAATGATATATTATCGATCTTAGATAACTTGTATAAATGAACATGGTTTGTGTTAATGTTTATAAAAAGTTTAGTCATATCAAATACATGTATTATCAAATGTACTATATTTTATGTATCTTTCGATTAATTGTTTGAGATGTGAAACTTTGAATTATGTTATAAACATTGAATTAAAGTATAGAATAGATTTATGAAGTATAAGTGTGATTCTCGAAGCCTCACTTACATCATCATAAGACTTCTCCCTTAATTTATATATAATTCTATCTCATCCATATAAATCAATTAGTTAATTTTCTTCTTTATTATTGTTTTAATATTTTTATTTCACTAACTTATTTTATTAAAAGCTTACTCGTGAAATCGACACTTTAATTTATACTGTGATAACTATATTATATTTTGACCGTAAACAATATAAAATCAATTCAAAAAATATTTAAGTAATGAATTCTTTTCTTTTTATATACTTTACTCTTACTTTTTTTTATTACTTACTTAACTAATGAATAATGCTCAAATTAAAATTCATAAAAATATCATTCTCGTTTTCTTTGCTTATGTTCTCTCTTGGAAGAAAAAAAAATGCTAATTGTTTAGGGTATATTTTAATCCGTGATTAGATACTGGGTATAATTCGAAGCAAAAAATTTGGTTGATGTTATTCAAATTTTGTATTGTAAAAAATATAATGAATAAAGAAACTTAGTACTCAGGTTTAGAGAAGAAAAAAAAGAAGGAAAGACGAGTATAATGGTAATGATATAGAAGAAAAACAAGAGAGGAATGATAGTCCCACTCAACCAAAACGTACGAAAACATAATAATAAACAGTGTAAAATTTACTTAAATTTAATAAAAAATTTGATAATTCCACTTGACTTAATGACGTATTATATCCATCGGATTTGATGTCAATGAACAACTAATCGTAAACGTTAATGTCTAAAATTGAGTCAAAAATTTAAATTAGAATAGCCCCATCATTTAATAATAATAATAATAATTTAAATTTGATTATTAGTGTTTTAATAATTTTTCATTTATAATATAATATACACACAGTATTATTCTTAATTAAAACCCCCATATTAATTTAATTTAATAAAATTTATCTTATTACATATTAAATATTTCTATTTAATTATTAAATTATTATTATTGTTTTAATCAATAATATTTTAATTCTATTTTTTTTTAGAATAACTTAATTTTTAATCTAAAAAACTTATCAGATAGGATAAATTATTTTAGCCTATTAAGTAAGTAAATAAATAAAAAAGATTTTAATCTAACTCAAAGTTAACGCCTTAATAATCGAAACGTTGAGTTGGCACCAACCATTCCAGCAAAAGGTGGTAGTTGGCAAATTAAGATTGAACTAAAACTAGTCCAATTCTTAGCTTATCCCTTGTACCAAACACCCTATGCATTAATTATTAATTTTTTTTTCATAAATATAATTAATTAAATTGCTGTATTTACATTTAAAAGCTGAAAATTTAGAGAGAAATTTGAAATAGAAGTCAAAGCTCAGAAGCTCCCACTCAGCGATGTTTCAATTAAACCCCCAGGTCAGTGTGCTGAGTCTCTCTCTTTTTTCTTTTTCTTTTTTTTTTATTTAATTTCATTTACGCCCTTCCTCAATTTTCCAGCTCTCCGTTTGTTTCCCGAGAAAATTGCGAGAATTTGAATTCCCTTTACTGTAATGCTCCTAATTTCTCTTCTTTTCCTTTCTGTTTTTACCCCTGCATTTTCTCACCAACCAACCAAACTTATAGTTAGGGTTTTCATGCTTGGTGACTGCATAATTTAAGCTTCACAATGTAGGTTTTTTTTTTAAAAAAAACTTTTAATTACAATGTTGACTGCATGCAGTAAATTAGTAATAAGAAACAAAAAAAAAAGGAAATTTTAATTCATGCCGAAATTCCATCTAGTAGCAATGTGTACACTTTTTTTGTGCGAGTTTGGTGAAAGCATAAATCATGTAAAAGAGTCATTTTTTTTGCATGTAGTAATAATACAAAAAGATTGAAATTTTTGGAAATGTGGTTCAAGCTTAAATTTCGTTTAGTAGCAATACATTTATATATTTGAGAGTTTTTTGACTGAAGAAATTGTTTTACTATAACCCTGAAATTTTTTTTTTTTTTTTGGGGGGGGGGGATAATGTGTGTGCTCCATCTTCGAAATTATGGGTTCTTATTGCATCCTATGACCTTTTAGTATTCAGTAAATATGTCTTCTCCAAGCAGTATCCTGTTGGAATTTTGTTTGTGTTATAGAATGAGTTAGGTCCTGCAGTAGTCCTCAGTTTAAAACTAGGTGAACGCAGGAAGGTTGAGGTTCTGGGTATCAAAAAAGATAAAGAAAAAAGTTAGGTTCTTTGTATAGTACGTGCAGCATGCAATATTTGCCTTGATTGCGAACTTGTAATCACCTTCCCGTTAGATGCTATAAACCTAAAAGTATGAAGCCAAAAGATTTTTACATGCATAGATGTGCAAGGTCAAATATAAGATTTCTGATTCAGATTGTTATTAGATATATGAACCAAGTCTGGAAGCTTTTGGCCTTTTGTTTCATTTACGTTGTTGTCCTGATAACATGAATGAGTGGCAGTGGTGATTTATTTGATTGTGAATGGTCCATCGAAGCATTGAGCTGCACCTTGATTGTAAAAACATGATTGTTTTATATTTATACATATATGAATAATTCATCCATCAATGCAAACAAAATGAAAATGTACCAAACTTATAAATAAGAGTCATTTCATCCTTTGCATTTTCCTTTTTTCATTTTCTCTTTCTAATTTTTTTATTATTTTTATTAATTTTTGGGATGACAAATGTAAGGATCAAGATAAAAAGGCAAAGCCTGCTCACATATCCGTTATTTTCGTCTGCAATCTTTGCATGGTCAAATATTGTTTGCTAAAACAATAATAACCATTTTATTGCAGCTTCCGGTTCAAACAAATGCATTATCTGTCCAAGATTCATCAGCATCGATGCAGGTGGATCAGAACGAAACCTCTATAGTTGCAGGGGAAGGGATGCAGAATGGAGGAAGTTCATCAACAGATCTGGTCATTTACAATTCTAAGGTTGTATAAAAAAAGCATTTAGAACTAATTTAAGACTTTAATTTACCATGTATTCCAAAAAGAAAAAGAGAATGGAGGGCGCATAAATTTTACTATATTCTAATTTTATGGTGTATATATTATTTTTAATATTTTGTTTCCTCTTTAAGAGAGAATGATAAAATGGACTAACTTTGCAATGATGATTATTTTTTATAGAGACTTCAAGATGATCTACAAGCACTAGGCCTGAATATTAAGCAGCACGAGGAGAATATTAAGCTTTTGAAGACCAAAAGAAACAAGTTAGATGACTCCATTCTTGACTTGCAAGGTATATCAATTGTTTCAATCCACTTCAAGTATCAATATAAATCAAGCCCATTTTTAGCTTTGCAAGATAAATCAAATGCAAATATTATTGAGACACTGCTTAAAATCTAGATGAAATGGGCCATGCCCAAATTTGTAGTACTAGAGGCACTTTGGATAATTATTGGATTTTTTATCGTCATCTTACATGATATCTAGCTTTCCACTGTAAGTTACCCTACCACTTAGACAATAGATTGAGCACTAGGAACTTGGAAATAGTTAAGTAATCAGTAAAGATTTGAGATGGCACCCTCAGAATGCAATAAATCTGTCATGTCCTTTGTATGGACCTCCCATCTCTCCATGTAATCTTTTTTTTATTAAAATCTATAAACTTAGTCAGAAAGTTTATGTATCCCCTAAAGATGAGGGCATATGTGAATTATGATTTCAGGTGGAGGCTATTTACTGGGAAAAATGCTTGCATCAAACATACATTTTGAACTTTTTGAGGTTTTGGTTTGTTTTGCATGTAAGATGCAGTTTGACATTTGTTTGCTTCTGATAAGTTTTCATACAGTTATTCTTGGCAAGTATCATTCTTCAAGCGTACCTAAAGTCAATGATGAGGACCATTCCGACCATCAAAGTGAGGAGGAAACAATAGGACAGATTCTTCAGTATGGAAAATCTGCTGCAGGTGTTTTATGTCAGCTGAAAGCTCACCATGGCACTCAGGCATCTCATCTTATGTTGACCAAAGATGTCCTAGGTATTGTTGCTTCACTTGGAAAAGTTGAGGATGGAAATCTTAGCAGGTTGGTTTGATCTTGTATTTTACCCTTTTTTTTTCATCTTTCTCTGTTTGCGATGATGCGTTTAGATAAGACTGATTTCTAGGTTCATTTGCTTGTCTGCAATATGCTTTTTTTGTTGCTGCCCATAATTAAAAGGTCCATGGTCAAGTAGATTTGTCCATAAATCTTGATTGTTGCAGCGTCATATGCAATGTGAACGGTGAGGAGTGAGCTTAATTGATGCATTGTCGCAAAAACAATTTAATGACGGAATTAGTTGGTGCATTTCTTTAAAAGCTGTGAGTTGAGGGAAGGTGTGACAATCTGAGTCTTATTACTTTCACATCTTGCTTGATATGTTTTTCTTCTTATCTGGAGTGCAGGCTTTTCTCCGAGTACTTAGGATTAGACACTATGCTGGCAATTGTCTGCAGGACTTTTGAAGGTGTTAAGGCTCTGGAAACATACGATAAAGAAGGTGGTATTATTAAAAGCTCTGGTTTTCATGGGCTTGGTGCTTCTATTGGGAGGGCTATAGATGGCCGGTTTCTTGTCATATGCCTTGAAAATTTGAGGCATGAATCTCATATGCTGATTTCATTTCATAATATGGACAAGCAATTTTTAGATATTCTAAAACATTTCTTTTTCCAGACCTTTTGCTGGTGAATTTGTAGTTGATGACCCACAGAGGAGGCTTAATCTTTGGAGGCCAAGATTGCCTAATGGAGAGTCTCCACCTGGCTTTCTTGGCTATGCAGTGAACATGATCAATATTGACAGCACAAACTTGTTTTGTGTGACTGCAAGTGGGCATGGTCTCAGAGAGACTCTTTTTTATAATCTCTTCTCTCGTCTACAAGTCTATAAAACAAGGGCTGACATGTTACTTGCTCTCGCCTTAATCAGCGATGGAGCTATTTCATTAGACGGTGGGATGATTAGAAGCTCCGGTGTCTTCTCCCTAGGCAGTAGGTAAGAAGTGCACCATCAGAAGTGAGATAACAGATTTATTTTTGATACAGAATTCAATGTTAATACATTAAGAGTTTATTATTTAGGTTTTCACTTAGATGTCGACATTATTTTGTGCTACAAATGCTTTTGGAAGTAATGATCCCTTCAAATTGTATAGGATTGTCATTTCTAGCTAAAAACTTTGTCCTGGAAGTGGCTATTTCACTCGTGGACTCTCTTCCATTCCAAATCTACTTGTGTATCTATTGTGTACATGTTTTCTATTAATCTATATTTCGATCAGTGGCTTCAATGGTATATTATAGTAATACTGCATTGCTCTTGTAGGAATAAAACATTAATTTGTGAAAGGGCTAGCTTTCATTTGATTAGTTAAACAACAGCATAATAGTTATTGTAGGTGATAAAAGTATGCATTTGCTGTCTTATGTTTACTTTCCTATTAGTTTGGGAAATTTATGGATCATGTGAGTCATTAATACCAATCTTGTATTTTGTCCTTTTTCTCAAATAGGTTGTCATGCACTGCCGAAGCACTAGACCTTAACAGGGAATTTTTTGTTTAAAAATAAAGTGATCTGAATCTTTCTTCTTATGTAAATGCATTTGAAAGTGTCCAAATATTTCTACCTTCATGGTTCATAATTAGAACTTTAACAGTTTGTTGATTTGGCTTAATTTTCATTGATTAATGATGATGGAGATTTTATTTACTGTTGAATCGTTTTTTATTGAAATGTGGACATATCTGATCTTAGGCAAGATGTAGATGTGAGATTTCCAAAATCCTCTGGGATGTCAGAGATTCCTGATAAGTATGCCGAAACTGAGAAGCAACTCCAGGAGATGAAGTGGATAAAAGAGAAGTTGCAGGAAGATCTGAAGAGAGAACAGGCTGTATTGAGCAGAACAAAGGATAATTTTGAAAGGAAGAAGCAAGAGTTCGTCAAGTTTTTGGCGGAATGCTCATCATATGCAAATCAGGTAACATATTGATTATGTTTCTACTCTAGCTATGGCTCATGGAAGTGACTCATCTTGCAATTTGAATGGAAATTTATCCAAGCTGGAAACCATATTCTTTATTAGATTCAAAAGAACTGTATGTAGTTTAAAATAGGTGGTCAACATTTTATGACATCAAGATTAGTGTCAGTGATGCTGCTACAACCACTAAAGAATGTCAAAGCTCAGGAAAGCAGCAAACTTAAATCATACTAGATTTATAAATGCAACTTGTCCTTTGCAAATTTCATTGATGCATGTTTTCAACAACTTGTTTGTGCTTCTCATAGTTGCTTGTGTGCCCTGCCGCTGAAGGCTAGATAAGCAATGGTTAATATTTCTGTTGGCATTTTGTTTACTTGTTTCCTCTTTCACTATTTTTTTGATAAATTGTATATGTTTCCATTGATAAAATGGCAGCACCAGATGCAGGCAGCCCGAACCCCGAGATGATTTTGACAAGAATAATGTTAGATATATTAAATTGTATTTTAAAAAATGATGTGTTAAACAATTATTGAGTAGTGAAATAGTGTAATAGGTGATTTTGGAATTTATATTAATCACTCAATAATTACTTAACACATTATTTTTTGAAATACAATTTGAGATGTGTAACATTACTCTAACAATCTACCACCAAACTATGAACTTCAAATTTTGACTGAGGTCGTGGTTCTGACCTGTGTAATCATCAACAGAAGCACGAGTACATAGAGCCAAAGTCACCTGTGTAATCATCAACAGAAGCACGAGTACATAGAGCCAAAGTCGTGCTTTCTTGGGCCAAGCTTAATTGCTTTAGCAATGATTTTTCTGCAATTCAAGTTTGTGCAGAAGTGGGATTAGTTCTTAGGTTTTGGTTGGCCTTTTAATGAACCTTTTAGGATAATTAAAATTCATCGAGATGTGCACTGATGAAAACAACAATCTGGGCAATGAATTTTAATTCATCCTCTTATGGATTAACAATCATGCACATTTTGGTGATTTTTGTACAGTCAAAGACTTCCAATGTTGCATCAATTGATTTTTGCATGTACTTTGTTTAATTATGCATTTATTTTCCACTAATGTTGCATTTATAATAACATGTATAAATTAATTGCACAAATTAATTTATATAAATTGATTTAGAATGAAATGTGAGGCAAAGTGGCAATAGTCTCGGCTCTTTTTACTTTATAAATTAGATTGTACCACCAGTTTGTATCAATTCATTTGTATAACTAGTTTATTCTTTGGATATTTAATCAATAGAAATTACATATTATTTTTTTTCTTGGGGATTTTTAGAGGTAAAATGATACTAATAAGTACCAATGTTACCCTTTAAAAGGTGAAAATAAATAATTTTACAAAACTTAAAGAGAGAATAGTTCATGTAATAAATTTTGTAGTGTTTTTTATTAAAATGAATGACAAGTCTTATCCATCTGAAATTTTAATAATATAATGTTATAAATTAGTGTAATGTCAAATTTCTAAAATTGGTAAAATGTTACAATTAACTCTCTATGCCCAATCGAAGAGAAATAAACAATTTTTATAATTAAAAGAAATAATTTTTTTAAATAATTAAAGAGATTTCAAATCAACTTGAATTTAACGTCTCAATGATTAAAATATTGATACTAATTAGAAGAAAATAAACAATCATTCAATCAATTTTTTACAATTGAAGAGAAATAAATAAACTTTATACTTGTAGAAAAATAAATAATTTTTTTAAGTAATTAAAAGAACCTTGATTTGACTAAAATTTAACATCTCAACAATTAAAATGTTGGCATTTATATTTTAATTGATATTTTATTAATTACTATTTTTTATCGTAATTATTGATTTTTTAATTTTTATTGATGCGATGGTTATGCAGTATTAAACGTCTTTGTATCCTCACTATGTATAAATTATTGTAAAATTTATGAGGATAACGGTCGTTTTCTTAATACGAATTGTGTGTACATACTGTGAACTCAAAAAGATACGTAATTTTGAAAAATGACCACACCTTCTAGAGTGAAAAGAAAAATGACCACCAAAACCCTCAAAATTAACCAGATTTCCAACACAAAACATTAAACCGCGACCCTCACAGCCCAGACTCCAGGAAGAGGGTTTTTGCGGTGCTTCAAAAATCAAGGCTCTCAACTTTTGCTTCTTCGGCATCTCTGCTGTAAGTTTCATTACGCTTTTAACATCTTTCATTTCATTTAAATTTTCTTTTTTTTTAAATTTTTTTTCCCTTTTCATTTTCTTCCGTTTTCTCGGAACCAAACGGAATTTGAACTTTGAATGATTGCGGTTGATATTTTCTGCGGTTCGAATTGGATTGTGTGCTGTGGATCCGTTTCCGTGAAAAATAAAATTAAAACAAAATTATAAAGAAGCAATTTGTGGGTATTCAACACACGGATTTATGTCCCCAATGTATTCGATGAAATGTCTGAGAGAGTCATCATAAATTGTTAGCTTTCTAAGTAGTGAAATTAGTGACATGCTGTTAACTCAAGAGTACATACTGAATGATTCCTATAGCATATACTCATATCCATGACTCTCCCAATACATATATTTGTATCTGCTTTGAAGATGATTGTTGAGTGCAGAGAGTTTTTATTGTCCTGAAAAAGAAAAATTAACTCCCTCGTCTGTATTCTTAACAGCTTTAGCTCTTTGTAGCACTCATTAATATTACATGCCTGTTTGAATTTCTCAATTTCTAGATATCCTTCTGTGATAGGCGTTCGGTTTGAATTCTAAAATTGCAACGGTCAATTGATAGTATAGACATAAGAATTTAGAAAACATTTTAGGTAAATTGATTCTGAACCCTTGAGTATTTGAGATAATTATATTGGATTCTACTAAATGTTATTGCAGAATAGTTGTTTCGTGGATGCTCGAAACGTGAATGAAAGTTAATGTTTTTGCAGTAGTTTCTATACTGAGTCAAACTTATAGTAGAAAATGTCTCCTGAAATGGGTTTTGAGCACTTCAGGAGGTTTTCTAATTCATTTTCCTTCATTGAGTATTCACAAATCACAATACTTCCCTTTATTCTTTTTTTTCTTCTTCCAATTATCGTTGTAAATTTTTTAGTTTATAGTGATTATTATGTCAAACTGATTGGCATGTGCTTTTCCTCTCCGCAAACGGACCTGGGAAAAGTAAGTTAATGGCAGGCAAAGTAGCAAGTTCTGTGGCAAGGGCAGTTGGGGAGTACCAGTATCCGTGGCGGGAAAAGTTGGCGAAATACAAAGATGAACTGTCCAAGGGTGTTTGGGGTTACTGGCACTTAGGGGCCTGGAAGCCACTTGGCATTAGTGCTCGTCGTAGAGCTAGACTCCGCAAGGAAGTCCTCGTGGCAGGGGAAGATTGGCCGTATGATCCAGAGAGAAAAGAGATGAAAACCAAGAGGAAAGGTCACAAGGTTGACAGAATTGCTGCTGAGAAACGGGCAAATACTGCTATATTGATGGAGAAAATGCCAGAAATGTTGTTGGATTACAAGAAGCGTAGGTGGGAGAAGAAAATGAAGGAAGAGGAAAAAGCTAAAGAAAATAAGTAAAATGTTTTGTCGATGTTCTGTACTCTGTTTTGGTTAGTCGAGATTTCTTGTTAGCAAAGTGAATTCCAAATAATTTGCTTATCATTTTCCGTATTATTTCTCCTTACTTGGTTTAATTGGCATGAAAGATTGGAGAAGAGCAAGTTTGTGTTAGTATTCCATTTCATACCCAACATTAGAAGTAGGAGAAGGTCTAGGGTACTTCAGGGGCGCCATGCTCCTTCCATTTGTTGCCTGCCATGTGTGTGCAGTAGCTTCTCTTGATTGGTTGGCCTGCAACCGTAGCACGCAATGAATGGAAGGAGCATGGCGCTCCATAGTACCTTAAGACTTTATCTGAAAGTATAAAATGATTGGTTGTACCGGAAAATCAAATGCATTGCTCATTTTTATTTCTCAAGAGAGGTGAAATGCTGCAGGTCTCTGAACCAGAATGTTAGTTGATTGCAATGTTAGTTGCGCTTTAAAATCCTTTTCGTGTTTATAAATTGTCTGGTGTGAGAATGGATTATTTTTGGGGGAATTTTTATTATTATAATTATCAGTGCTAGCTAGGACGGCAAAATAATTCTGAAAAATTCAGATTCGAAACTCTATAAATAAATAAATCGTATTTATGTCATATTAATATAAAATAATAATAATAAAATTTATATTTTTAACATAAACGAATTAAACACTCTTAACATAAATTTAATTTGTTTAATAATTAAATTATACGATACGTTTAAATAAATAAATTTAATTTAATTCGTTTATACAATTATGTATAATTCTATTCATTTAAAATTATATTCGTTTAAATAAATAATAATGCAAAATTTAGTTCGTTTATTTGAAGTACTTAATTCTTTTAATACGATTAAACACATTTAAGATATAATTAATAAAATTTAAAATTACGTCAAAAATTAAAGATTTAATATATTTAATAATAAAATTATTTTAAAACATAATTAAAATTTTAAAAAAAATTATAACTAAATTCGGGTCTTAAATGAATAAATAAGAAATCATTTCTAAATGAAATGTAAATTATTCATTTAGTTCAATAGTAAGTTAAATAGTAATGTGTCTTAAACGAATTTACAAATCACAAAGTTTAAACATATATTTGACACGATTAATAATCGAGATTACGAATTTGACCCGTTTATTAATCGTGTTAATTTATGTCTACTCATATTCGTTTAAAACGTGTCGAATTCGTATCGAATAATCATGTCATAACCCATTTTGTCATCCTTACTAGACACAATAAAATTAAATATTTTATTCGAATCATCTTTTATGAAAAGATCAAGTTCGGATTTTTGCAAGAACTCAAAAAATTGGATCTAGATTTTATATATATATATTTGTTTTTTTAAAATCTAAATTAATTCTTGAAATTCCTAATCTTTAATATATATGAATCTAGTAATTGTTTTATAAAATAATATTTCAAAAGTTTAAATTTCATCTAAACATTTTAAAAAAAAAAAATTCGGGCTTAAATTTTGATCCAAGTAAAATCCAATTTCGGGTTCATTAAAAAATTCTAAATTCGGGTTAATCCTAATCCAAATTTTTTCGCCCCTAGTGCTATCGTCAATCATTGTGCCAGTTGCTACTTTTAAACCAATCTCTTTATTTCAATATTTTGTATCTATCTCAATTTTATCAATACAATACAAACAAAGAAAATTAAAAATATGATTAGTTTAAAAATAGCGACCAATAAAATCATGAATAATGCTAGCACTCTTTTTATTTAAATCCTAAATATTAGGCATTTTTAGGACTATGCTTTGTAAGGGTTTTGTAATAGCAAAGTTTGTGATATGTCCCAATTAGACAATTGCAATACTAACATGATTCTCTTAAGGTGAAAATAAACCACAATTTGATTTGAATAATTTGCTTTCTCTTTCGTTGAATTGGAATGATATATAAATATATCAAAGTCACAATTTCTCCTAAACTCTAGCTTACACGTAAATAACTATTATTTACATGTTGACATTTAATAACTATTAAATGACTTCCACTTCTACACGTTCCTGCCTTCACGTCTTTGCAGCTCACCCAAACTCCTCTAAATCACATGTTCATTCCCGTCTTTTATCTCAAGCACACACGTCCCCTTAGCATGCATAATTCCTAGCCACGCATACACACACACACGTTCCCTTAGCATGCATAACTCCTAGCCATGCACGTTTCTCCTCTTATTTTTATTTACACCTAGATAATTCTTTGACTTGGCTTATGTAGCAATGTTTAGTCTATTAATATCTTCTTCGTCAACAGAAACTTTGTCCATGAGGTTCACATCTAGAAATTGTTCCTGCAATAAATTTCAGGCTCTGCTCATGCTTTAGTTTTAGTTTTTTCAAGAAGTTCTTTCATATCATTGTCAACATCGATCTCAAATAACTTGGAGTCTCTTTCTAACAACAGCAGTTGTGGCCCTTTACACTTGTGTCTCACTATGAATTTTTCATTACAATGAAAGCACATGCCTTAAGCTCAACGTTTATGCATTTCCTCCCAAGACAGTCTTTTTATGAGAGTAACTAAATCTGTACAAATCGCTAAAGGATCAACTGAAGGTGTTCTTGAGGTAGGTAATAGCCGTATAAACCGTCCTTGTAGAGTGAGTTGTTCATCCCTCAGCCTCATGAAACTGATAGCTTCCTTCAATGTCTTGGGTCTAAACATTTGGATGCGTTTCGATATTTCAGATGTCAGTTCACCCATAAAGGTTCCCACAAGAGCCTTTTGTATCCACCCATGTACTTGGTTACCTAATCTCTTAAATTTCTTTTGATAGTCGTACAATGTCCCATTTTACCTTACTTTTGAAAGAGCTTCATTAAATTCTTCACAATCTATTAGTTCAAAGTAAGCCTACAGTTCTTTTGTAAACTTTGCCCACGTACCTCATTCTCTTCTTTCTTGTATGCACGACATAGTCATTGCCACCATTGATTAGCTTCTTCTTCAAGGTGGAATGAAGTTAATGGCACCTTTTGCGCCTCAATGATGCCTTGGTATTTGAAGAACTTATCGAATTCATTAAACTATTTTGTTGGGTCATCACTTGAATACTTAGGAAAATAGAGCTTTGCTATTTTGGATGAGAACATTTGCCTGCTCCCTTCCATTATTTCTTTACTTTCCTCCTTATTGACACTATATTGGCCATGGTGATCATTTGTGCCTTGGTGTCCCTCTTTTTCGACCAATAATATCTCTGACAACTTGTTTGGTAGCTTCAAATTGGCGTAGCCTCTTTGTTACACCACTCTTTATTTTGTTTACGTTATCTTGAGTCCCCGTAGCCCAATTTTTAAGTTTTCAATTCTTTCTTTGTTGGTCGTCATTGTGAACTGCACTTTGATACTAATTGATAGTTCCCAGTCAAAGTTACAATTGTAATACTTGTAGGATTCTCTTAGAGAGAATAATGATTGATGCTATAATGCTATAATAACTTAGTATAAATACACACTATTATATAAAGTAATATAAAATTTTAAGTTTAAGTATCGTTCTCACATGAATTATATAATTAAATTCTATCAATCAATTATTAAATTTATATCTACTTTACTTTTATTTAGAAAATCAAAATTTGAAATCAATTAATAAACCTAGTTCTATCAAATTAAATTAAACCGAATTAATAAATAAACAAAGAGTTGAATTCACTAATAGATAAAAATCTAGGATTTTAACTTATCTCATAATATTTTATTATATTTATTAATCACTTATTTAATCCTTTAATATGAATTAATTGGCTAGACTCTAATCTTATCACAAGCCTCTGTTGATGATCAAGTAATTATATTACGCATTCTAACAATTATTGTTATATTTATATTAATCAGATGAGAATGTAATTCATTAAGATCAGTTCTAAATCATATCATACATGCTATTAGGTATATATCAATTCTATGTGGAACTCATAGTTGTTACCCTATGATCACGCATTAAATTATTTTAGTCTAAACACATGAATTTCTTTATCAAGTTCATCATGGTTCCTTAATCATTCATAATATTGGCCAAATATCATGAAAGCATTAAACACAAAATAGAATAAATCAATTATAACATATTAAGTTCAATAACTAAGAATTAATAAAATCAAATTCCATACTAAGTTCAATAATCTAACTCTAGATCAACAATGTTTAACTCATCACAAACCCAAAAGTATCAAAATAATATATAAAGAACAACAAGAACAAGAATATAATGATAAGAAAAGAGAAGAAAAACTAATCAATGTAACTCCTTGAATTATTTCTCTCTCAATCTTGACTTGAAACTTGATTTTTGAACTTGAATCTTGATTTTTTTGACTTTTATCTCTCAATTTGTATTGTGAATTATTTTCCTAAGTTTTACCTCTCAAAAAGTCTGTGTTTTTGCTCATAAAAAGTGCTTTTATAGGTATGAAAAATCATAGGGTCAAGGACCTTCAAATTTAAGTTGAAATAGAACTAAAAAGAGGGGTTTTTTTATGTCGCAGCGCCTAAGTCTCTGCCTTGGGCGCTGCAGTTCTCAACTCTGAGTTCAGGTACTTTTATATTTTGAGCGCAACTTCTTTGTTTCTCATTCGTTTCGCCTCTCGTTTATTTGTATTCATCACATTTTCTCTTGTGCATTTATTTATGATAAAATATAATTAAATAACCAAATATTTATAATTTAAGGTAACATACCCAAGTTCAGAATACTGAATATATTAATAAATTTACGCTCCTATCAAATAAACTACAATTTGATTTGGATAATGTACTTACTCTTTCATTGAATTGAAATGATATTTAAATATATCAAAGTTGTAACTTCCCCTAAATTTAACTTACACATAAATAACTATTACATACATGTTTATCATTAGTAACTATTACATGATTTTCACTACTACACGTTCTTACCTTACGTCTTTGCAGCTCACCCAAAATCCAAATCACACGTTCATGCACACACGTTCTTTTAGCATAACTCCTAGCCACGCACGCACACACATTCCCTTAGCATGCACAACTCCTAGCCATGCATGTTTCTCCTCCTCTTTGCACTTACACTTCTCTTTGCCATGCAAGTTTTCATGCTATTCCTCACATTGTAGAGTGACTCATGCAATAATATTCGGTACGTCAGTTTGAGGTTGTCTTTTTAAGCAATTTCTACCTCTAATGCATGAGAAGTCTTTTCTTAATAAAGGAATTTGAACTCAAGACATTGACGGATTTGAACTCAAGACATTGACCACCTAGTTTGTGGTTGGTTTGCTTATTCTCATTATCATTTGTCTTTTTTTTTTTTTGAATATTATTAGGTTCTTGTCATCATTTTGAATGTTTTACAAGTGGTTACAATTTTTTTTTTGGAAGAAATTTATCTGAGTTTTTTTTTCCAATGAAAAATCTATTTTCATTTGTTTGCTTTGAATTCGTTGGCTCGAACAATTTACAAGGTTTGCTTGCAATTACAAATTAATGTCTCATACCCAACAAGTGTACCCATGAAAAGTATCCACAAGAGAATAGTGGTTTATTTGTTAAAGAAATAGCATTTCTAAAGAGATTTGTTTAAGTGATGCATAAAATATAAAGATTAGGACAAATGTGACAAAGTGAAAATGTTAGGATTGAGAAGTGAGAATTTATGTTCTGATAAAATTTTATTGAGGGATATTATTAGTAATACTCATAATTTTTTTAAAATATGTAATATACTTAATTGTATTTAACATTCCTTAAATATTCAAAGGTAATAATATAATTTTATTTTTAAAAAACTTCACATTAAATTCACGTTGACTCAATAAAACAACATTATTATGTCTTTTTCCTCATTGTTTTTTCAATGTTTACTTTAGTTTTAATTCATTTTAATGGTTTAATTACCATTAAGCTCTTTTCAAAAATAAAAATTACCATTAAGCTTTTGCCAATAAAAAGAATCATTTTAGATAATAATCAAATGAGCTTTTTTTTTTTTGGAAACGTTTTTAGAATAGGCATAAATTATAGGCCATTTTCTAATTTAGCTAAATATATAATTTTGTAATTTTTGTAGTTAAATAGTTTTAAAATGGATAAAAATACCTTTATCATATATATACAATCTCAAAACTCCAAGTTTTGTGACTTCTAAATTAAACTTGCGCGAATAATAAAAAAAAACACAAAAAAAAAGACATTTAAGATTGATAGAGAAATTAATCTAATGTTTTAAGCAAAATATATCATACTCTTAAAGCAACAGTAAGATATTATATCTTTCTTGTACTATTTAAATTATTTGTATTATTTAAATTAAATCTTACCCATTTAAAAATTTTAGATGAATTTTATTTGCTATTTTAATAAATGTATAGTATCGGGGGCCATAGAGGGCGATATTGATCCCCACCCCCATATTATTTCTTATTTAGTTTTATTTATTATGCATGGCCCATCATATTATTTGTTCAAAATTATATCTATTTGTTTGATTTATATTTGCATTTATTCATTAAAATTATATTTATTTTATTTAATTATATTCTTTATTAATTATTTAATTTAACTATTTTTTTATTTATATGATTTATTTAATTGATTTAACTATGTAACTTAATTATATTATTTATTTAATTTTTATAATAATTATTTAGTTTTTTTAAAAAATTTACATATTATTTATTGTATTTGTATGAAATTATTTATTTTTTATTTTAAATATTATTTAACCACTATTAATATACTTTGAAATATATTTTTGTTTATTTACAGAAGGGCGTAGTTATTAAAAGATTAAGAATTCTAATTGCAAACTATTTTGTAGCACATTATCTAATTGATTACATGTAAGAAATATCTTAATGTCAATATTATACAGCTCATACGAGCTATCTAATTTGATGGAAGCCAATTAAAAGCACAATAGCTCTTACTTTTGTCGATTTTTAAACTATTTAGCATAAAAGTGAAAAATAAATTGTACATTTGACTAAATTAGAAAATTACACATAATTTTTTATTATTTTTAAATTTTTTAAGATTTTGTTGAAGAATTATTTTTATCTTTTGTTTATACAATATAAATTTTTACCTCTTATTTTTATTCGAACTCAAATAGTTGCAAATACTAAACGCATTCAAGGCGGAGGAAGCCTAACCTTAGAAGTTGCAACATTGTCTTACTGGTAACGGTCACTATTTTCTTGGGATATCAACACCGACACTCTTTGATGTTTACACAAATTATACTTTTATGATAATTTTGATCGAAATTACATTGTTACTCCATCTATTTAATTTAAAGGACGAAAATATCTTTATCTTTTTAAAGATATTTTAATTATTTAAGTGATAAAAATATAAACATGAAGGTATATTTATTTTTTTAATTAAGTAGAGTAGGGAAGACAAAAACATCGGGACTCAGATCTAAAATTGGACTCATAAAAACTCTGAACTTGGCAAAAACCCAATTTTGAAAAAACCTGAGTTTCGGGTTTACTAAAAAAAATCTGAATCTAGATTTGGGTATTAAATGAATATTCTGAACATTTATGCTTCCATTTGATGATCATACGATCATGTGTCTTTGATCTGCTTGGGACTCTACTCAACCTCCACTAATGGTAGTTGATACACGAAAATAGGGTATTAACATTTTCACCCTTTGAGGTTTACATAAATTACGTTTTAATGATAGTTTCAGTCTTAATTATATTGTCACTTCTTTAGGGATAGCAACATTTGGATTTAGATTTGGGTTGAGCAAAACTCAGATCCGGATTCAAATTTTGTCATCCCTTAAGTAGTGATAATATAATTAAGACTAAAGTTATCTTTAATACATTATTCATGTAAACCTCAAATGGTGTAAGTGTTAATACTCTATTTTTGTGTATCAACTACCATTAGTGGAGGGAGAGTACAGTCCCAAATAGATCAAAGATATATGATCGTATGATCATCAAATGGAAATATAATGTTCAGAAAATTCATTTAATAAGGTAGACCCTAATGATTCACATCAAAGCATTCCATGTGTATAACACATTGATAATGAATTATTAATTTTTTTTATGCTTCCAAACACTAAATTTGCTTAGTATGAAAAAAGGAGAGCACCAAACAAGAATGAAAATGACCTTCATATTCTTTATATGCTTATATTATGAGACTTATTCAAATTTGCACTGAATTTTTAATAATTTTAGTGAAATTGAAGATTGAGAGATGAAGTGGGAAAAAAAGAAAAATAAATAAATTATCATTATAAAAAGGCATAATTGTTAAATCAACTACACTCGAAGATAAATACAAAGGTGTTTGACTGGATTGTAGCTCTACTAAGCCCTTGATAGAGGCCTAAATACATTAGTATATTACTCTGAACTTGGTTATTTTGCTCCGTTCTTTTGATCATAAGCAGATGCACGAGAAAAAAACGAAAGGTGAAACTGATGAAAAACGAAGAAGTTGCACTCAAAATACAAAAGTACTTAAACCCATGGCTAAACGCTGCAGCGCCCAAGGCTCGGACTTGGGTACTGAGCACCCATACTATTGGGTGCTGATTATTCTAAGGAGCATTATAAAAAATATACATATCTCATACATATATTCGCACAGCAGAATTATAAAAATTTACAATAAACATAATTATTATATATTACTCAAATAATAACGAGATTGAGAATTTAACCCATTAAGCTGATTAAATTGCTTGAAATTCACCTGAAATATAAATTTTGATTAATCCTAGCAATCAACAAGTGAATTTGATTGTCTAAAATAACAGTATGTTAATCCAGCAATTAGTTTAACTTTGAGTTAAATTATTTAACTTTTAAATTTAATTCAAAGTTAAACTCTTTAATTTAGTAAAATTTGTTATTTATTTATTCAATTCTTGAACAAAAATAAATTTAATTCATATTTTAATGACTAACTTTAATTAGAGAAGATAATGAATAGAACAAGTTTTCAACTCTTAAAAACATTACAACTTTCATTCTCATTTTAATAGGTTAAGTATTTTTTAGATGGCTGGAAAATACTTAATTAATACATTTGATTAAGTATTAATTAATACTTAATCAAATTAATACTTAATTTAACATATATTTGATTTTAATTTAACTTAAATTTGAATTTGCATTTAACTTAATCTAACTATAGTTAATATTTAACCCTAGTCATGTTAGTTTAACTTAACTCTTCAATTAAATAAATATTTAAATAATCTAACCCTAGTTAACTAATTTAATCATGATTAGGTTAACCTTTACTTAACCATTAAGTAAGGTTAACTTCAACTTAACCATATGATTAACTTTTAACCATAGTTAAGTTAAATTATTTATTTAACTATTAAATAAATAAATATTTATTTTAATTATTTAACAACTAAATAATCATTAAGTGAAATTATTTTTATGTCCTTACTAGGTTATCAAGTTAACCTAAAGTAGGTCCCATTATTTAACCATATACTTTAGTTAACTTAACCTCAGTAAATTGCTAAATTTTACTGTATTGAACCATTTAATTCGGTACACTACCCAAGTGCACAAAGAGTACATTTCATATTATAAGACTCCTTAGGTTCAAACCCAATTTGTTAAATGAAACTATTTCATAAGTCCGTGATCGATGTCCTACGCATACGTCACAGATATTACAAATCAGCGCATTAGACCATACAAGTTAAGGTCACTACGCATACGTATAATCCTTCCATCATTTATACCTTGGATGTACCGGGATATAGATTATCATTGTCAAATTCCTGTTAGCCCATCCTTGAATTTATCTTCAGATTTGTATCTCGATAAATAATATATGCAAACAATTTTACGATATTATTTAACCTTATAGAAAAATCATTTTTCGGGTTTATACTTGTGACCATAAGACTTTATGAAATACAATCTCGGAGTATCGGATATACAACTTACCTATATAAGGTGAGGGATCCCATATTTGCGCACACTGAACTCTATGTGCATTGGACCATACCCAGCGACACATAACGATCAAACTATAAAAGGTCTCTGACATATATGGAACTAAACTATGGTGGATCACTTACAAGATCATTGTGACACTTAGGTCAAAGGACCACGAATACTACTTAACTCGAAAGGACCTTCCATTGACTGCTTTATAGGATATCTATTCGGGTCCTCATGAGTCTATTCAAGACTGGATACCCGTATGCTTATATAAGCTCTAAACCCATGGTCAACTAAGAACAACCATCTGAACCAGTTCGATATAGACATACACTAATCTATATTATAGTGATTCACCGATAGACCTGCATTAGTGAACATAGATAAGGAACATGATGTTTGAGACATACTTACATAATGACATTTTCTAGCATCTATTACAACTCTTTGTAATTATGTCATTACTAGTATACTCTCATGTCTTTGTCCCATTATAGACAAGGTTCTAACTCTTTAGATCTCGCTAACTCTTATAACCTACTAACTATTAATTGTGCTAACTCTTAGCATCGTTAACTCTTAGCCCTGGTCTAAACGCCTTTAAACTATATCTGAACTCCTTCATATCATATAATGTATGTAGTGTTGTAAGCATTATATCATATAATTATAAAATTAACAATTTTTATTCGAAATATTTATTGTATAAATATTAAACAATTAATATTCATATAATATTAGAATGACATGTAAGCACCAGCTCTAACATGTACGACATATAAAACCCCATCTTTTTAGTCCTATTTTGACTTGGATTCAAACGTCCTTGACCTCAGCTTTCTCATACCTATAAAAGCACTATTGTATGAGCCAAAACACAAACTTTTAGAGAGACAAAAATTAGGGAAATAATTCCCACACAAATTAAGAGATTAAAGCCAAGAAATCAAGATTCAAGTTCAAGAATTAAGCTTTAAGTCAAGATTAAGAGAGAAGCAACCCAAGGAATCGCCTTGATTAGTTTTTTTTCTATTTTTTTATCATTATGTTCTTGTTTTTGTTGTTTTTCATGTATTGCTTTGATACTCTTGGGTTTGTGATAAGCTAAACATTATTGATGTGAGGATACGCACCCAGTTATCCTGATAAGCCGGGACATACCGGTCCCAGTGGGCCATCACTGGTCCAGGCCTCCCAAGTGGCCTCCATTCACTCAAAGCATACCCCCAAGGAATCGAACCCGGGTGGGTTATACCACCTCAAGATGCCTAACGAATCCGTCCTTGTACCACTTGGGCTGGCCAGCTCAGGTGGTACAAGGACGGATTCGTTAGGCATCTTGAGGTGGTATAACCCACCCGGGTTCGATTCCTTGGGGGTATGCTTTGAGTGAATGGAGGCCACTTGGGAGGCCTGGACCAGTGATGGCCCACTGGGACCGGTATGTCCCGGCTTATCAGGATAACTGGGTGCGTATCCTCACAAAAAAGGCGCCTTTTTATGTGAGGATACGTACCTAGTTAGCCTGACAAGCCGGGCCATACCGGTCCCAGTGGGCCATCACTGGTCCAGGCCTCCCAAGTGGCCTCCATTCACTCAATCAGCATACCCCCAAGGAATCGAACCCGGGTGGGTTATACCACCTCATGTGCCTAACGAGTATCGTCCTTGTACCACCTGAGCTGGCCAGCCCAAGTGGTACAAGGACGGATTCGTTAGGCATCTTGAGGTGGTATAACCCACCCGGGTTCGATTCCTTGGGGGTGATCATTTGTGTGAATGGAGGCCACTTGGGAGGTCTGGACCAGTGATGGCCCACTGGGACCGGTATGTCCCGGCTTGTCAGACTAACTGGGTGCGTATCCTCACATAAAAAGGCGCCTTTTTTGTGAGGATACGCACCCAGTTATCCTGATAAGCCGGGACATACCGGTCCCAGTGGGCCATCACTGGTCCAGGCCTCCCAAGTGGCCTCCATTCACTCAAAGCATACCCCCAAGGAATCGAACCCCCGCCCCCATCTCCATGGAGGCCTTATAGGCCTTTAGAGGTTCGTCCTTGTACCACTTGAGCTGGCCAGCTCAGGTGGTACAAGGACGAACCTCTAAAGGCCTATAAGGCCTCCATGGAGATGGGGGCGGGGGTTCGATTCCTTGGGGGTATGCTTTGAGTGAATGGAGGCCACTTGGGAGGCCTGGACCAGTGATGGCCCACTGGGACCGGTATGTCCCGGCTTATCAGGATAACTGGGTGCGTATCCTCACAATTGATCTAGGGTTAGTATATTAAACCTAGTGTGGAGTTGAATTTTATTAATTCTTAGTTATTGAACTTAATAATTTATAACTGATTCATTCTATTTTGTGTTTAATGGTTTTCATGATACTTGGTCAATATTATGAATAATTGAGGAACTATGATGAACTTGACAAATGAATTCATGTGTTTAACTTAGAATAGTTTGATGCATGATCATAGGGTAACAACAATAAGTTTCATGTAGGATAAACATATACTTAGATGGCATATATGATGTGATTTAGACCTAATCTTAATAAATTACATTCACATTTGATTACTATATATATATAGGTAGTTGTTTGAATGTGTAATATAGTCAGATGTTTATGTTGAGATTAGAGTTAAGCCAATAAATTAGTATTAAGGGATTAACTAAGAGGTTAATAAATCCAATGAAATATTATGGGATAAGTCGAAACCCTAGATTCTTATCAATTAGTGAATTCAACTCTTTTTATATTTGTTAATTAGGTTTAGTTTAATTTGATAGAACTAAATTAATTACTTGATTTCAGATTTTGGTTTTCTAAATAAAAGTGAAGTATATATAATTTTAGTAATTGATTGATAGAATTAGATCGTATAGTCCTTGTCGGAATGATACTTGAACTTAAAATCCTATATTACTTGATACGATAGCTGACATGTCCAGAATATAGGAGTTATTCCCAAGTGTAGGATTGTCAAAGTAATAAATAACTCGATGAGAACGGGGTCGATCCACAGGGAAGTAGAATTAAAATTACAAATTATAAATACTTTAAAGATAATTAATGCAGTATAAGATGTTTACAAATATTATTTCAATTAACAAATTCAAATAAAAAGTTAAGGTTAGAGGGATTCACTCTTGGCATAAGAAGTAAGAATATATTTAAATTTTTTTTTATAACTCAATTGGAATCCTCACATAAAGGAGGTTCCAACCGGAAAATATAGCAATTAAAGTTCATCATCATTTATATATTGATTAGTATTTATTTCTTTCAATTATTATACACTAAATCTTATAAATGGGTTCAAGTATTTATTATGCCAATCGTTATATTTATCTACAATAAATCAAGACTCCCACTTTATAAAAAAGGTTATATACACCAAATCTTGTAAATGGTTTCAAGAATTTATTGTGCCAAGTATTAAGTTTGTCAATAATAAATCAAGAATCACCACTTTTGAAGAAAGGGTATTAATTCTACAAACAAAATAAATACATCATATATAAATTTGCATAACTTAAAAATGAAGCATTAAATTCATGAATAAATATTAAACATATCTTATTAACTTGCCAAGAACTTCACCCTTTCATCTTAGCGTAAAGAAAATTATTTGGACATAATAAAACTAAAGAAAAAGAAAAGAAATGGAAGAAGAGATAACATGATTTAATAGTAAACAAGAGAAATAAATTTACAAAGAAATGGATACAAAGGACAAGTATTTTGAACTAAATTCTAACTTTATAATTACATCCTTTAGGCATAAACAAGCCACCTTTTTATAGAAAAACATGGATAAATCGAGACAAATTTGGAGGGAACCACTTGGTTGATGAAAGTCAAGAATGGTGGCAAAATAATTTGCATTGATTATCACTAGGGCACCCACTTGAGTATCCAATTTGGAATTGATGTGATCTGAATTAGCTGTCACTCAAAACATCAAAGTTGTAGATAAGTCTCTTATCTTTTCAAATTGAGTGATCTCATACATATTAGATACGTATTTCTATAGTTATGGGCCAAATACTGATGATTGTTCAAACTGGGCCTATACTGCAGATCAGTTCTATTCTAGGTCATTTTTCACCCTCTAAATACTCGAATTTCAAATGCTTTGGGAAATACAATATGTTAGCCCATTGAGTAAGCTCTTCACAGGATTAAGAATCACCTCAATTGGATCTTTAGGTAGAAAGTTATGCCTATTTTACCAAACTTGCCACAAAATAGTTAAAAGATAATTAAGTACAATATTATAAACATACTTAAGTTAAGAAAATTAAATACACTAGTAATACAAAACAATCATGTAAAACTCTTATTAAATGTGTAATTTCAAGTGTTCATCAATAGCATGCGCTTGTGCTATGCTATTATAGCACCACTCAGCCTTCCCCAAAAATATAAATATAAAACAAAAATAATTTTATTATTAGTTAATTATTTATTAAATCTACGAAAAATTATTTTATTATTTGTTGACCTCAAAATTTAATCGTCTTGAAGTCAACGATTTGAATTTGTTTTCTTTTGAGAATAGCAATCGGAGTTGGGGAAGAACTAGACTAGATTAATTCGTTCTAAGAATACTGATCCTATTAGAAATTTTGCAATTAAATAAGAAGGTGAGGTTACATTAGAAAATTTTCTGTTGAAGGCACTTTAATGCTTAATTCAGCAATGGCTGAAAAGAAAAAAGAGAAAATAATATGAGGGTAAAAAGAAAAAATGTGAAGTAGAAGTTTTGTTAAGTGCTTGAATGTTAAGAAGGCTCTAAATCTAGCAGAGTAATCTACATATGCAAGTTTAGATGCTTGATTCTAGATTTATGTAGATGTCAATATTGATCCATTGGATGATGATTCTTTCATAAACTTAGTAAATTGGATCCTGATTATAGGGTTGTATATGAGCTTAATATGTAGTTGTAGAAGTCATTAAGACTTTCCTTCTTGAATTCATATATTAGAGTTTACTTAAATAAGATTAGACATTTCTTTTTCGTGTATGACTTATGCCAAGATTATCAGAGAAAGGTATATCGAGTATGTGATTCTCGTTGATATATCTATTTTTGGATACTAGTGCATGACCAGGGTAATCGATTAGTTGAGGAAGGTACCTAATGACCAAGAATAATACTAGTGAGAAGATGACTATAAGCTAGTTTGAGAACATCCATATAGCCTTGTAATGTGTCACACCTCAGACCTAAAAGATCTGATACACGACATAATTTACACTTATTCAATAATGTGCACTCATAATTAATATTGCATAAAATTTTAAACTTGAATTCAACATAAGAATCCTTAGCAAGTTGCTAAAAAGTTCAACACAAAGATCAACCCATGACTATACTTGGTGAAACATAAACCAAATAAAACAACACCTAATAAAATAATACATAAGTATTTATTCAATAAGAACAAATCAAATATCTTAAACTACGTGTCCGCAAATGAAACACTTAGCAACTTGACAACTTAGGGAACCCAAGGGATAGCAGAAGCCTTGCCAAATCCTCTACGCACACATGTGCCTTATTTACCTGAAATCACAATAAACTATAATGAGTATAAAACTCAGTAAGCATACTAGTTTTTTTATGTATCAAAATAAAAATACATATATATACACAATGCATGTGTATGATATACCGTGATAAATCAAAATCATAATCATAATCATATCACATCTCAAGTAAGTCTTTACATATTCTTTTAAAATATATAGTAGAAATATTATCATCCAACTACTACTACTTATTAGGACTTCCATATCACATATCACATAATGAGCAAAATGTCACATGTCAATGACATACCGTATGAGAGGTATAGCACAAGTGAGGTTTAAATTACACATACATAATGCTCATGCTCGAAGGTAAGAGACAAACTCTCACCTTGATCATCGGTGACCTCTCACATGTATCATACACCACACACAAATGCGATGACTCACTTTTCTTTTAGGTACCAATAAAATCCTCCCTACACACGAAATGCATAAAATATATCAATCCCATAGGAAATGCCACATATAAAGGCTCCACAAATCACATAAGGTGCCTACTAAGTAAATAGTGAGTTCAAGCATTCTCAAAATATAAAATGTTTCTCATTGGTATATTTAATTTCAAAAGCTTTTTTTGTTAAACACATTTCATTTTAAAACACTCACTTTCATAAACACATGTATGTTATGTATGCACATACTCAAAGTCAATGCTTACATTCATAAACATATGTCTTTCACATTTTATATCAAAATATACTTTGGCATAACATAAACATATTTCTAAGCACATTTACAATATCATACATAAACAATTATTATGCTTATTGTGATTTCAGTAAAAGTCTAGTATACTTACCTCTTAACACTTTCAAAAACAAGACTTAATTCTCTTTAACTTATCAATGGAGATTAATCCTTTCATAAGCCTCACCATTCACGTAAAACACTTTAAAATAGATTACAAAATTACACATATTGCCACTTATCACATCAAATTGGTCTAATGACTTAGTTTCTCAAAACCTGTCATTTTGAACACTTACACTTAACAAAATTTTCTTATACATCAAATGATGTCCAACTACTCCAAAATCGAAATATCATTCTTGACTCATATATCCTTCTTATATATGAATATTATATCATAATTCCTACACAATCAATTTCATAAACACCATCAAATTCAAACTATTATCCTGACAGGATCAAGATATTTATTGAACAGTATTAAATCTCCCAATTTTATAAACTTATATACTAACTCAAAAATTATAAAACTATCACATAATTACTCTTGACACATATCTCAATTCATGATAAATGTTTTACTTCAAAATTCATGCCAAAAGTTTTTTAAAACTATTTTATTCTATAGATTTAAAAAATATGTTGATCAAATACTATAATGAGTTGATACATTTTATAAAATCATAATAATTTGATCACATTTATATAAATTCTCAATTTTAACTATATCATAGTAGACATATAAGATAATCATATTACAAAACTTAGTAAGTTTTGAAGATCATATAGTAGACCAAACATTGTTTATAACTTTGGCATACTGTTAACACAGAAAATTTTCATAATTTCAGGGTCATTTTTATAAATTCACTAAAAATTCAATTTCTAGAATTTTTAATCGATTCAAAATTTTAAATGATTCTAAACATGTCTAATTTCATATTCTCAGAAACCAAAACTAGAATCAAAGTAAAAAAATTTACAAAATTCTCGGATCAAGATACTATCAAATAACAATTCTTCAAATTCATCATGATTCATTAAATTATCTATATAATCATCATCAATTCTCAATATATCTTACAAAATCCATATCAAATCTCCAATTTTGCATATTTTCAAAAATTAAAACTTAAAGAAATTAACTTAATTAATACCAATAAATTGAGAAAGAGTTATGATATACCTCTTAAAATTTAAAATTCTAATTTCTTCTTCTTTTTCCTCTTCTTCTTCTATTTCTCTCTCCTCTATTTCTCTCTCCTCTATTTCTCTCTCTAAAGGGGTGGCTCGACAAAAAATGAGTGAATTAGGGTTTAAAACGTGTATTTTCATACTAAGATGTTAATTTTTAGTATTTACGAAGTAACCCTCAAAACTTTTAAAATATTACAATTTGGTTCCTAAAACAAATCTAAAGTCTTGCAAATAAATACAATACTAATAATAGAACCCTAATCCATTCAAAAAAAAAATACTAATAACAATACATAAATTAAGTATCATCTGCATATAAATAAAATACAAATATTACATTTACATAAATATTTATTTTTACCAGTTGTGAATAAGTGGTTACTACAATTCTCTCCGCCTTATAGGAATTTCGTCTTCAAAATTCATGACTTATGCAAATAGATGAGGATACTTAGATCTCATTTTCTCTTCTTGTTTCTAAGTTGTCTTTTTCAACTGTATGGTTTCTCCATAAAACCTTTATAATGTAATCTTCTTGGCACATAAAATTTGCTCATTTTGGTCCAAAATCCTAATAAATACTCATTCATATATTAGATTATCTCTAAGTTTAAGTAACTTATAGCTTAGCATATGAGAGGAGTACGAAACATATATCCGTAAAATAAATACATGGCACACATTATGAACTTATAATAATAATGCAAAAGAAAAAGTTGATCAACCACATCATCTGTGCCTTCAAAGGTCTCAAATGGATAAATAAATATTGAGTTAATTATAATATTTATACACACATATTTTTATTCTTTTCACCCATTCGTTCAATATTTAATGGGCATCTATACACTTTACTTTTTATTCATTAAAGAATGACATAGATGTAGAATACTCATACTAATATCCTAAATATAATTCTTAATTCCTCTGAAAATTTTAATCCCTTCAACATGTACTCATATGTCATAATATCAATCATTACCTTGATATCATTCTCAAAATAAAAATAATTTAGCATTTCTACGCAACTAAGTTATCATTCAAATCTAAAGTTTCCAATCAGAATGTTGAATGCATTATCTTAAATGATCAGAAATTAACTTTAATGGAATGACCTTTAGTTCAATGGATTTTTAAACCATAGATCTCAGCATTATATCTCTTACTTTAACTCTTTAAAACATAGTCCATCTTATTGGTCATCATTTTCTCATTGAGAGTGATATGTCTATTTTTCCTAACATGCTCAGTTTCAAACAAAAAAAGATTCCACTAGCACAATTACTACAGTGGCAAAGATGGTTTTTTAACTATCTCTTTAACGTCATCCACGTAAAAGAAAAAGACAAAATGATTGCTGAATTTCTTTCATGAAACCCTATAAATAGCTTAAATCTCACAACCACTTTTCTAGCAACAAAGAAAACCAACCCTCTTACCATATTCATGATGAGTAATTTCACAATCACTCCTCTTATACCTTTCACTTCTCCTTAACTCCCAGAGCTCATCCAAACCAGAACACTTCACTCAACAGCTAAAGAATTAATCCAGGATTATGCAATAAAGGCAGTTCAAGAACATGGTTACTCTGTAATTGGTGGTCCTCTTTTTAATCTGGATTACCTATTTTTCCATCTCTATCGAATCACTATTCTCCAAATATGGTCAAAATTCGTCCTTTGCCTACTCTGGTATCTGTTGGATCTATACACCATTGCAATTGAGCTTCTATTATAAAAATAAACTCTAAACTTAATACAGCAACATGATGAAGAAAATCTTGTATGCATTTTTCTCTAATGATTTTATCCAAAATCTTAGTGGAATAGCAAGCTACAACACATGCTGTATAGGTACGTAAATAGTTCATTCAATCCCAGACATCTGTACACAGTCCTATTACTCTAAAGAAAAAGGATGATAGTCTCAAACCATGAGATCCATTACTACCCTACTGTTAAAGACTATTTTACCTTTTCATACTCTTTATAATTATTCCAAGAAGAAAACAAAATGGAACTCAGAACACTTGAAAAGGTCTTGACAGAAGAAAATTAAATTATTCCACATTCGATATGGATCCTTCCCCGTGACTAAGCACATTGTGAGAATGTATCACCGACTTTTTTGAAAGAATGAAAAATGCAAACTCTATTTTTCACAGAAACCAAATCCGTGCCGCTCTATCACATCAAAGAGAAACTGATTACTTTAGACACCACCATTACTCTCCAAATCCAAATGAATTTCCTCTAAACCTGGGTAACTTTCCATAACCCAGTGTGCCAAGTGACCACATGTAGATTGATGACAATTCTTACCAACCCAACTTGACTTTATCATTATTCCAAGACTTTCAACCTTATCCAACTGATAACGAAGTTCAAAGAGAAGCAATCGCATTGATGAGAACCAGTTCAATAAACCCCACATCACTAGACAAGTGAAGTTTCTGGGCCTAATTCAATGACTTTACCCAAGAATACGATAGTTATAATTCAAGTTACTCATCACTTAACAATTAATCATGACAATAGTGCTTTTACTTTATCTTTATGTCAAGTGTGCTTTATCTTTATGTCATGTCTGCTTTTAATCTATCGACCAAAAAATATCTATGTTAGGACTACAAAAATCCTTGTAATTATTAAAGTTAATTTGGCATCAAGTGTAAAAGTCCAAATGTTAGCCCAAAATGTCTTCAAGTCATAAATGTATTATCGGTCATTAGTGTCAAGATGGCAAGGTCCTCAAGTCTATAAAAGGGGCATTTATTTGACTTTTATTAATCATCTTACCTGACTCATCACACTTCCGACATAACTTTATCACACTTACATATCAGCAAATATTTATTCAACATTTTGCAGCCTATTGTCCCTTACAAATGATAAAGTAAAACCCATTATTTATTTTTGCCTCACAAGAACCGAGGAAAATATATTTGAACATACTTACATATATGCTCCATAGTTGTTATCAATTTTTTTTATAAAATTTTAATTTAAACTATAAACTTCTTTTTCTCACAAAAACCAACACCCATAGCCATTATTATTTGTGTTGTAAATTTTACATTTAAAACTCAGTCTCTTTCTCTAATAAATAAAAAAAAAAATCTAACAGCTCATTTAGACTTTACATTGCAGCAACACCAACCCCCCCCCCCCCCCCCCTCCCTTTTTTTTTCCTTCTATAAATACATTATTTTTGCATCCTTATACAAACTAGAAAATATTCAAAGATTAGGGTGAGCGTAACAATAAAGAAAACCTCAGCTCGTAGATTCACAAAAATTTGTGTCTTTTGTGTATCCAACCTTGAAAATACTGAACAGTTTGTAAAAGTTGCAGAAAATCTTAGTAAAGTGTTAGCTGAGTGAAAGGTACATTTAGTATATAAAGGAGGTAGCCGTAGATTAGTAGAGTTTATAGCAAAAGCTATATAAAATAAAGGCAGTCGAGTTTTAGATATTATTCTAAAATCTCTAACTATTGAAAATATTATAGGAAACACTGTTGAGGATGAGTTACAAGTCTCATCTATGCACGAGCAGATAACATAAATGTTTAGGTATGTAGATACCTTCATAGCTCTACCAGGAGGTCTCGGGACCTTGGAGGAAATTTTTTAAATTGTCTCATGGGCACAATTATAAATCCACCAAAAACTCATTGGTTTGTTAAATGTTAATGATTTTTATAATAGGTTGTTATCTTTTCTTGACTATGCAGTGGAAAGACAATTCATCCTACTTCTAGCATGACGGATTCTTATTTCTACTCCAACTGTTGATCAACTGATTGATCAATTACTGTCTTTTATCCTTCTGCTTAATCCAACATTGTATCAATTAGATTGGTCTACTCATAACAGTAATAAGAAGTGCAAAATAGATTTAAATCTCCATCTATAGCCTCTAATGTTATTTTATTGCTGCCATTGTTGTTGTTGTTATTGTTTTCCCTTTTCTTTGGCAAGATTTCAATTTCAATAAAAGTTGTTTTAATTAATGTCTTCAATACTCTACTTCTCTATATTTTGACATTGGAAATATTATCTTAATTTGCTATATAACATGCAAATTATCATTATAAGATGTTCGACATCATTCTTACTAAGTATATTAGTCACAACTTAAAAAAAATCCTAGATGATAACATTAAGATCCACAAAAATACCATTATCTACAATATCAACAATCTTAACAGCTCTTAGATAATGTGTCATCTTCTCAAAATCATACAAACAATTAAGCAAGATGTCAAATATTTACACAACAAAGCTACAAATACAATCTTAAGGATTTGACATCTGCTCGGTTCTCTTGACTCGACACCTAAAAGTCTACAGAATCATATCTTAGCTCTGATACCACTAAAAGTTGTCATGCCCTAGACCCAAGAGATCTGACACACGACATAATTTACACTCATTCAATAATGTACACTCATAATTAATATTGCATAAAATTTCAAACTTAAATTCAACATAGAAATCTTTAGCAAGTTGCTAGCAAGTTCAACACAAAGATCAACCTATGACTATACTTGGTGAAACATAAACTAAATACAACCACACCTAATAAAATAATACATAAGTATTTATTCAATAAGAATAAATCAAATATCTTAAATTACATGTCCACAAATGAAACACTTAGTAACCTAGCAACTTAGGGAACCCAAGGAACAACAAAAGCCTTACCAATTTCGCTAAGCACACATGTACCTTATTTACCTGAAATCACAATAAACTATAATGAGTAAAAAACTCAGTAAGCATACTAGTTTTTTTATGTATCAAAATAAAAATACATATATATACACAATGCATGTGTATGATATGCTGTGATAAATCAAAATCATAATCTTATCATATCACATGTCAAGTAAGCGTTTACACATTCTTTCAAAATATATAGTAGGAATACAATCATCCAACTACTATTTAGTAGGACTTTTATATCACATAATGAACCAAATGTCACCTGTCGATGATATACCGTATGAGAAGAATAGCACAAGTAAAGTTTAAATTACACATTGATAATGGCAAATTTGTCATATATTTTCTCATGTTTTTATTTTGATATTTTATTGTTTTATGAGAATAGATGATTATTTATGTGTATTATTGTTATTTATAGGGACTTGAACGAAATTTAAAGAAAGAATGCAAAAGGAGCGAAAAACAGTGACTAAAATACAAAGTTTTCAAAGTATGTGTCCATTACCCCGGTGCCACGAGGGTGATCGCCCCAGCACTGAACTAGTGATCAAAATTAGAAAACATGACATGTTTAAGTCGCATCTGGCGGTCACCGCGCCAGCGATGATCCAGCGCCCTGGCGCTCACATCCCACCGCTCCAACGGTGAAGCCTTTTTCATGCGTCGCCCCAGTGACAACTGCATAGCGCCCCAGCGGTAGCACGAGTCCTAGTCCGACGAGAATTGAGATTTACAAGCTCATATCAATCTCTATAAGAAGACACTTGTTCCCATACGTCAAGAATAATCCAAGAGCAACCCAAGACACATTCAAGAACACCAAGAATACAGAGTACAAGTCTTAGAGAGTAATAGGAGTTTAATTGAAGCAACTTTAAGGAGAGATTCAAAACATTCTTCGGCATCAAAAGATCTTAGGCAGCGCAATTAAGAGCAATTCGATGTTTATATCGGTTTGCTATTGATTATATTATGATTTATTGTTATTTTTACTGCTATTCTCTTGTCGCCATGAGTTAAACTTATTTTCTAGGGTTAATACTTGAACTCAATATGTGTGCTTAATTGCCATATCTTTAAAATATTTAATAAATTTAGTTCTTTGATATTCAAATTACTTGATCTTAATGCTTCAATATATCTAGCCAATATATGATGAATGAGTTGGTAATATTATTGATAAACTTGGAAGAAGAATCATAATATTTAGACTTAGATAATTTGATGCATGATTGTAGAGTAACATTCAATGTTGCATATACAAGTTTCAATTTAGGATAGGAATATACCTAATTGGCATGTATGATCAATAAGACCTAATCTTAATGAATCTTAATTTATTACAAGTACCATAGGAATATAGGTATTTGGTAAATTAAGGTATACTTTCATGACCTTGGAAGAGGCTTGTGAATACATTAGTGTCTTGATCAATAACAAAGACTAAGGGAGTTAAATATTAGAAGATTAATCATTAGAAAGCATATTGAGGGATAGTATTAATCCTAGGTTTTCTCTATATTGCTATCACTTAAATCTCTTTGCATTGTATTTTTACCTTTATATTTTCTACATTCATTCTTAAATTTTTATTTATCTGAATAATTATTAGGAAGATATCATTTTAGTAATTGGTTAAAAAGAAGAAATTATCCATATGGGTTCGACATCCGACTTATTTAGTCTCTTTATTACTTGCATACGATAGTATATGCTTGCACTTAATTTAAGATATAAAAATATCGCATCACACATACATAACGCTAATGCCCTAAGGTAAGAGCCAAACTCTTACCCTGATTGTCAGTGAGTCCTCTCACATGCATCAATATGCCACCACACGAATGTGATGACTCACTTTTCCTTTAGGTATCAATAGAATCCTCCCAACATACGGAACACATAACATATATCAATCCCAAAGGAAAGGCTATATATAAAGGCTCCACAAATCACATTAGGAGCTTACTAAATAAATAGTGAGTTCAAGCATTCTCAAAACATAAAACGTTTCACATGGACATATTCCACTTCGAAAGCTTTCTTTGTTAAACACGTTTCATTTTTAAATGCTCACTTTTATAAACACATGTACGTTATGTATGCCCATACTCAATGTCAATACTCACATTCATAAATATATATCTTTCACATTTCATATCAAAATATACTTTGACATAACATAAATATATTTCTAAGCACATTTATAAAATCATACATAAACAATTACTATGCTTATTGTGATTTCAGTAAAAGTCTCGTATACTTACCTCTTAACACTTTCAAGTACAAGGCTTAATTCTCTTTAACCTATCAATGGAGATTATTCCTTTCATAAGCCTCACCATTCACACAAAACACTTTAAAATAACTTACAAAATTACACATATTACACTTATCACATCAAATTGGTCTAATGACTTGGTTTCTCAAAACCTGTCATTCTGAATACTTACATTTAACAAAATTTTCCTATACATCAAATGATGTCCAATTACTTCAAAATCAGAATATATCATTCTTAACTCATATATCCTTTTTATATATGAATATTATATTATAATTCCTACACAATCAATTTTATAAACATCATCAAATCCAAAGTATTATCCTGACATAATCAAGATATTTACTGAATAATATTAAATCTCCTAATTTTATAAAATCATATACTAACTCAAAAATTATAAAAATATCACAAAATTACTCTTGACACATATCTCAATCCATGATAAATATTTTACTTCAAAATCCATCTCAAAAGTATTTTAAAACTATTTTATTTCATAGTTTTAAAAATATGTTGATCAAATACTACAATGAGTTTATATATTTTAAAACATCATAACAATTTGATCACATTAATCTAAATTCTCAATTTTGAATATATATTAGTAGACATGTAAGATAATCGTATTCTAAAACTTCGTAATTTTTTAAGATCATATATTAGACCTAATATTGTTCATCACGTTAGTATACTGTTAACACAAAAAAAATTTAGAATTTCAGGGTCATTTTTGTAAATTCACTAAAAATTTAATTTCTAAAATTTTCAATCGATTCAAAGTCTCAAATGATTTTAGACATGTTTAGTTTCATATTCTCAGATACCAAAACCAAAATCAAAGTACAAAAAGTTACAAAATTCTTAGATCAAAATTCTATCAAGTAGAAATTCTGTAAATTCATCATGATTCATCAAGTTATCTATATAATCATCATCAATTCTCAATATATCTTACAAAATTCACATCAAATCCAAAAAAATTCATATTTCTAAAAATTAAAACTTAAAGAAATTAACTTAATTAACACCAACAAATTGAGAAAGAGTAATGATATACCTCTTAAAGTTTAAAATTCTAATTTCTTCTTCTTCGTCTTTTTCTCTCCCCTCTATTTCTCTCTTTTCTCTCTCTAAAGGGGTGGCTCGATAAAAAAAAATGAGTGAATTAGGGTTTAAAATGTGTATTTTTATACTAAGGGGTTAATTTTTAGTATTTACGAATTAACCCCCAAAACGTTTAAAGTATTATAATTTGGTTCTTAAAATAAATCTAAAGTCTTGCAAGTAAACTCAATACTAATAATAGAACCCTAATCCATTCAAAAAAATACTAATAACAATATATAAATTAATTATCACCAATATATAAATAAAATACGAATATTACATTTATATAAATATTTATTCTTATTGGTTGTAAATAAGTGATTACTATATAATGTCTAGGCCTAGGCTCTTGGACTCGCGCTTTGCGAGCTAAAATAGATGGTTTGGGCTTTATAGTGTTTAGGACTGTAAGCTAGAATCTAGGGAAAACGTTAATCAATTTTTTTATATCTTTTTTAAATTAGTTTTATTATAAAGATTTTTCTTTCTTGTTTTTCAAATTTCTCACCTTAATAAAATACGAATTATATTTTTTTTTAAAAAAAATCATTTGTAATGAATTAATCATTCAATGTATTTCTTAGCTTAATATGATAGGAATTGGCTTATAGTTTTTATGTATTTGTAAGACTTAAATACTATAAATAAGTTTGTTAGTCATAATATATTATTTTATTTGTAATTCAAATTTATTTAATTATTGTTTTTTATTTTATTAAAAATTAGATTTAGTCATGGAAGATGAGTTTTATTGTGTATAATATAAAATTTATTCTTTATCTATTTACAAATAATTTTTTTATATTATTGAGCCTTATAAAATAGTATTGTAATAAATTTTAATCCCCCTAAAAATAAATGTCTAATTTCATCCCACGCTATAACATTGAAAATAATTTTAGTAATGATGAAAATTTTCATTTTCAATGTTAACTTTAACAAATACAAAAAAAAAAAAAAAAACAAGTTAATAATTGAGGATTATTGTTTATTTCTTAAACTTTATACTTCACTTTACCTCAAAAGAATTATTGATCATATTCTCTTTTTTTTTATATAAATGCTGCATCTCAAATAGTAAATATTATATTTTAAACATCAACTAATTATAATAATATTTTGTTAGAATATGATTAAAAATCATCTTAAATAATAGTTGGAGTCAAGCTAATGAGTATGGGATATGCGAAGAAGGTACGAAAACTAAAATAAGACAAAAAGCACGAAGGAACAAGCTGAGTGCTGGAAGGCTATCATCGTAGTGCTCGAAGTAAAACCTTAGGCACCATAATGCTCAGTGTGTTGCGCCACAATGCTATATGCTAGCGCCGCGATGCTGAAAGCTGTAGTCGCAATGCTGCAGCGGCTAAAAGTTGGCATTACAGCAAAAATAGGAGTTACCACGATTTTAGAATTCTTAAATTATCTCAAACTCCCTATCTTACTTCCAACTCGAATTTGGATTAACTTAGGACGTATGTTGGCTATATAAGGTCCTTATTTTGGTTGAGAACATATCACAATAAAAACATAACATAATTGAGAGAAAAATTATTGTAATCCGTTTTTGAGAGAGAAAGTTATTTGTAAGCTTTGATCTTTACAAAAATATACTTTGTGAGTGCTTTATGATTCAATAATAAGAAAAGAGATCTTGATTTACTGCAAACGTAGGCAATTGTTAAACCACATAAATTGCTATGTTTGTTTTCTTCTGATTCCCTTCTTAATTCTATTTGTTTTGTTTGCTACATTATTATACTTGTGTGAGTACGAGCTTCTACTGATTAATGTTATAGTAGTTAAGTGCAAGTGAACACTATCGTATCAAGTAATATAAGATTTAAAGTTTAAGTATCGATCCCACAAGGACTATGTAATTTAATTTTTTCAATCAAGTACTAAAATTATAACTACTTAACTTTTATTCAGAAAATTAAAATCTAAAATTTATTTAATTAACATAATTCTATCAATTAAATCAACATAAACAATAATAAACAAGAGATAAATTTACTAAAAGATAATAATCTAGGGTATAGACTCATCTCCTAATATTTCATTGGACTCATTAATATCTTAATTAATCTCTTAATACCAATTGATTGCTTAGACACTAATTTCATCACAAGCCTCTGTCGATGGTTAAGTAACTATATTACACATTTTAGCAATCATCTATATGTCTATAGTAATCAAATCAGAATATAATTCATTAAGACCAAGTCTAAATAATAGCATACATTTCACTTAGGTATATGTTTATCCTAGATGGAACTCATAGTTGTTACCTTATAATCATTCATCAAATTATCCTGGGCTAAACACATAATTCCTTTGTCAAGTTCATCATGATTCCTTGATCATTTATAATATTAGCCAGATATAATAAACGCATTTGTCAAGTTCATCATGGTTCTTTGATCATTTATAATATTGGCCAAATATAATCCCTTTGTCAAGTTCATCATGGTTCTTTGATCATTTATAATATTGGCCAAATATAATCCCTTTATCAAGTTCATCATGATTTCTTAATCATATATAATATTGACCAGATATAATAAAAACATTCAATTCAAATAGAATGAATCAATTATATATATTAAGTTCATAAACTAAAAATCAATGAAATTAAACTACATATTAGGTTCAATAGTCTAACCTTAGATAAAAAAAATATTTAGATCATTACAAAAGTAAGAGTATCCAACCAATCCAAATAACAGCGAGAACAAGAACATAACAATAAGAAAAGAGAAGAAAAACTAATCAAGAAGACGTCTTGAGTTGCTTCTCTCTCAATCTTGACTTGAAGTTTGAATTTTAAATCTTGATCTTAAATCTTAATTTTCTAATTTTGATATTTAATTTTGTGTTGTGAATTCTTTTCTAAGTTTTTGCCTCTCCAAAATTTGTGCTTTGACCTTCAAAAGAGTGTTTTTATAGGTACGAGAAACCTTAGGAACGAGAGTCTTCGAATCCAAGTCAAAAAAAAAAGTTGAGAGGGGACTTTATACATTGCACGAGGGACTATCGTGCCAAGACCTGAAAAAATAACTTTAAGGAGCATCATCGGGTGCTGGGTTATGGGCGCTGCAGCTTCAGGCTTGATTAGGCACTTTCGTATTTTGAGCGTAACTTCTTCGTTTGACGTCCGATTTGCCTCCCGTTTATTCCTATACGTCACATTTTCTATCACACACCTATTTATGATCATAAATATAATTAAATAGCCAAAATTTTATAATTTAGAGTAAAATACAAAAGTTAAGTACAAATTATACTATAACTTTTACGCCCCTATATCTACCCCAACAAACTAGTATCAGAGCTTGTTATAACAAATCATAGCAGCACTCAAGTATGAATTAAAGAAATTCAATGGTGAGAATAACAGAGAATGTCTAGAAATAGCCACTTTTTTTAAGTAAAAATTTATCCACGAAATAAATTCATGAACTTTATTAGCCATATATTTAATTTTCAGATCATTTTACCACTTAAGCATTTTGTATTTCTCTCTCACAAGTCATTTAAAATTTTGATTCAAAAAACACTTTAACATTAGTTAAAATTAGTAAATTTGATTGAAAATGACTAAAAAATAATGAAAATTGAGCAAAAAATGTCGAAGAAAAAAGTTAAAGCACAGGCCTCACGCCCTCTTTGTACCCTCCTCGCGCCCAACTCTCGCAACTCTTTGTGCACAGGGCATTACGCGAGTTGGGGCCTCACGCTACGTCTCGCACACGACTTGCAGCACGAGGCTTAATCCCGCAACTCGAGCAATTTTAAGTTTCTTTCACTATTTTTGTCCCCGATTTCTTCATTTTTCATCATTTTTCATACTTGTTTTTTGTAGATTGATTCACAAAATTGTTTGTTCTCAATCTATAGAGTATTTTTTTCAGATTTATTTGGACAATAACAACATTCTAATAAAACATCAATAAAGTAGAATTTTCACTTCTCAAATTCTGGTTTTTAACTACAAATCTTTAAATATCACAATACAAGCATCCGATCTACTACTTTTGGAGATAAAATTTGAGAGTGATGATAGTTTTGAGAGTGTTGTATGGTAATATGGTCTCAAAGTTTTTTGTGGTTAATAAAATTTTTCTTTTTATTTGTTGGTTATAAAAATTTATTCATTAAATTTTTTTTTGGCTAATTTCGGACATTTCTCAAGAATGACTTTAATCTGTGGAAGGTTAAATTGATGGCATTATTGATGAGTTAAAGATTAGGATTGGCCTTAGAGTAAACTGCAGCTTCGTCTAGTAAAGAGAAAAAACCATGGTCATCTAAATTTGAAGCAGAGAGAAAAAACATTCAAAAAATAGTTCATAATACAATCATTTTGTCCTTGAGCAATGAAGTTTTAAGGAAAATTGCTAGTAAATAGACAATCATTGGTCTTTGAAAGAGGTTAAATGATCTTTATATGACCATGTTGTTGGACAACTATTTGTATATAAAGAATAAACTTTATCAGTTGTCCATATCAAATGGGACACTGATTAAAAACTATATAGATGCCTTCAACAAAATTATAATAGATTTAAAGACAATCAATGTGAAGATAAATAGAGGATAAATATAGGACAATCATCCTGTTAAGCTTCCTTTCTCATAATTATGAGCATTATATTAATACAATACTCTATGGAAAAAAGAGTTTAACTATGAAGGATGTCAAACCATTGTTAAACTCAAAGCAATTAGGAAAGAAAATAGAGGCTAATGCAGAAGGATTATCTGTAAGAGGAAGCCCTGTTCAAAGAGAAGGAAAGTCAAAGAATGGCTCGAAATCAAAGTCCAAGAGCTATTCGATGAAGTGTTGTTACTACAAGAAAGAGTTATACTTTATTAAGGATTATTTAGAGAAAAAAAGCAAGGATAAGAAGAAAGAGGTTGATGCCACTATAACTTATAAGAACAACTATAATAATGTAGAAACTCTTGTAGTTTTTTATGGTAAGAAATTGATAAGTAGATTTTAGATTCTGATTGTAAATTTCAAATGTGACCAAATAAGTCGTTATTTGCTAATTTTCAATCCATTAATAGTGGTAAAAGTGTTAATGGGGGAATGACACAGCTTGTCAAATGATTAAAATTTGTAGTGTTAGACTTAGGCTACTTGATAGGAAAGTGAAAGAGTTATTAAAAATTAAGTATATTTCTAACCTCAAAATAAATTTTCTTATTGGGTATATTAGACCAAAATGAGTGTTCCATCAAAACTAAAAGATGAATTTTAAGAGTGTTGAAAAGTTTTATGGTTATGACGAAAGGTAATAAGCAAATTAGTGTGTATGTGCTGAAATGAGAGGCAATGAGTGATTCAACATTATTCTCTATTTGAGAATATGCAAACTAAGTTGTGGCATCTATGGTTAGCTCACCTAGGTGAAAGGAATATAAAGAATTTATATGATCAAAAAGCATTTAGGAGAGGATAAGTTCTAATCGTTAGAGTTTTGTAAGCATTATGTGCTTATGAAAGTACATAAAGTAAGGTTTAATACTAGATAGCACAAAATAAATAGTACTCTTAATTTATATACTAGGATCTTTAGGGTCTAGCACAGACAACAATGGTAGGGCAAGGTATTCCTCATATTTATTGTTGATTATTCTAAAAGGTTGTGGGTATATATGTTGAAGCATAATGAGCAAGTGTTTGATTTATTCAAAACATATAGGCCCTTATTAAGAATCAAGCTGATAAGAAAATTAAGAGACTAAGAACGAATAATGGTCTTGAGTATTTGCAACAAGAGTTTATAGTTTTTATGCCAAACATGGGATCACAAGGCACAAAATTGTGAAATCAACACCACAACAAAATAATGTAATAAAGAAGATGAATAAGACATTGCTAAGAGAATTAAATGCATGTTGACCAATGCAAGGGTATTTAAGGCATTTTAGGGTGAGACTGTAGTGATGACAACCTACATAATTAATAGAAGTTCTTTCTCAATTATAGACTTCAAGACACCAGAAAAAAGTGGTCAGGCATTCCTCCTAATTATGATCATCTTAAAATATTTGGTTTCTTACCTTTTGTACATGTGAAGGAAGGTAAGTTGGAACTTAGAGCCTCGTAGGGAATATTCATATGACATCTTAAAGGTGTGAAAAGATGTAATGTGTGGTGTAATGATTTAAAGTCATTAAGGAGTATTATAAGTAGAGATATGATGTTCAATAAGACTACAATGTTGAAAGTTTCTCAAGAAGGACTGAAGTAAAAGCTATTTCCTGAGGGAGTTTCAACACTAGAAACATTTGAAGTTGAAGTGGAATTTAAGATTAGATTTGAGATGCCCCCAAATCAACACTTCAGCAAGTTAACCCTTGAAGTCGAACAAAAGACATCGGTTAGTTCCTCGAAATCTACCCAAAATCAGATTAGAACTTTTGAGATAGAACTCGAAGATTGCCAACTAGCTAGAGATAGGCTAAGATAATAATAAATTCACCAATAAGATATGCTTGAGCAAAATTAATTTCTCATCCTTTTAATTATGCGTTTACTCTTGATTTTGATGAGTCTAAGGTATATAAAAATGTCATGAAGAGTGAGAAAAGTGAGAAATAGTAGCAGGCTATAGAGGAAGATATTTGTTCTCTTCTTAAAAATAATACTTGAAATTTTGTAAAAAGACCCCAAAGTAAAAAAATAGTACCCATAAATAAGTGTACAAAGTTAAAGAGAGGATATTGTGAGTAGAACCTAAAAGGTTTAAAGTTAGGCTAGTGGTATAACGTTTCACTCAGCGTGAGAAGATAAACTTTAATGAAATATTTTCACTGATAGTCAACCACATTTCTATTAAGATTTCGTTAATTATGTATATAAACTTTGATTTACATTTAACGTTTTTATAAGAATTATAAAACTCATAAAAATCTTTCTCTTTTTAAAAGTAATTATAATAATTATTATTTTAATTTATTATGTTATTGTTGTAATATATTTTAAAATAAAAAAATTAAGTTATTATATAATTTATATATGTCTTAAGTTAACATTAACCCTAATTAAAATTAAAATAAAGTATTTGAGATAATTTAAAAATCATAAAATCGTGATCACTAATATTTTCGCTGCAACATCAACTTCTAATTATTGTAGTGCTGTGACCTAAAGTTCAAGCGTTGCAATACACTAAATGTCGCGGTGCCCAAAATTCTGCTTTGGAAGCTACGGCGGTGGCCTTCTAGCACCATGTTCCCAATGTGTTCTTCATGTTTTCTGATTTTTTTTGTCTTTGTATCTTATCTGCGTATTTATATTTATTTGGTTGAAGTAATTTTAAAAATATAGTTGAAAGAATGGAGTCTATATAAATTTAAAAAATTTATATTTTATTAAATAAATAATAAAAAATTGTTTTTTTAATATAAAAAATACAAATATCTGTGTCACACTTCGGGTGACACAACGTGGTGCCATATTAAATAAGTATTAAAGTCGATTTATGTGTGTTTTATGTTGAGGGTTACTATTCATGTATTTGATTAATATATTTTATAGATTTTTTAATCAGATAAAAAATTAAGTTACTTTTGGCGTTTTCAAAAAAAAAATTGCCAAGTGAAAGCGAAAGAGGTTATCAACGAGTCTTGAAGAAGATGCCATTGACAATGAATCACTCTGACACTCAGCACGAGGAAGTGGGCCCTCGCATTAACATAATGAGCATTAAGCTTGTGTTCCGTGAGGACCGTGACTTTTGTCTCCCATTTTACAAAGTCGTACATTTATGTCGTGTCATTCACTCAATTCCCTCTCCGCCCGCCCACGGAATCTATTATTTGGTTAATTGGTTTAATGGCTCCAATTCTTACAGTGGGGGGAAGGCTATAATGGTAACCACCAGCCTTTACTAGCATTTAACTCACTGTACAGTGTACCGTTACTGTTTTCGATCAAAACAATAAGAAAAGCAAACTGGGTTTTTGATTTCTTGTTTCTTGTTTCTCGTTTCTTCTACATAGTTTCCTGTCTTTATTCTTTAAATGAGTAGTGGGAGAAAGAAGAAAGATGATGTTGATGAGCAGGAGAGGTGCAGGAGAAGAGGCACACCAAACTGGAGGTGCAGAGAAAGAGCTTTGACAGGGGAAAGCTATGAGAAGCACTATATGTATCTTCAGGCAAGGCATAAAGAGTACATGGAGAGGAGGAAGAGTGAAAATGGGAGTGGAGCTGAAGTGGGTCAGCCGATAAAGAAGCAAAAGAAAGATAATGTAAGTGAAGAAGAAAATTTTAGTATTAGAAATGTTGTGAATAGTGATGTTAGTGTCGTAAATGATGGTCCGAACGGTGGTGGAAGTTTGCAGCTTTGTGATGCGGATCAGGGAAATCAAGTGGGTTGTTTGTCTGCAGGTGAAGCTGCATGTGCGTTTGGCGGTGAAGCTGTTGTTGGCAACGGTGAGGAAACTGATGCTACTAATGGTGATGGTGAAATTCATGATGTGAAAGCTTTCGAGCAATTGTTTGGTGTAGATGGAGGTGGACTTCCTGTGGATGAAGAATTACTGGTGGGGGGTAGTGGGTCATGTAAGGAAGCTTGTGAAAATGGTGGTTTGGATTTTACTACTGAACTGTTTGAGGGTCTTTTTGGTGAGGTCAGTGGGGGAAATGGAGGTCTTGGGACTGCTGGTGAAGGAATTGACAGCCTTTTCGGTGAAGTGAATGGCGGTGGTGGTGGTGAAAATGGGGAAATGAATTTTTGTGATGAAGGGTTTGGTGGTTTATTTGGAAATCTTGATGGGATTGGAATTCAGGGCCTATTTGGTGAAATGGCAAGCGAAAATGGAGGTGAAATTCCCTGCAAAGAAGGAGATCAAGGTGGGTTTCTGGTAAATGGAGGTGAATGTGAGATGGGAAAGACAACGGATAAGCGTGGTAGGCCTAAGGGTTCGAAGAATAAGAAAAAAGTTATTGGTGTTCAAGAGGGTATTGAAGTAAGCACAGTTGATGGTGATAGTAAGATAAATGAGATTGAGAGGGCCATGAAGAAGCGAGGTCGGCCAAAGGGTTCAAAGAATAAGAAAAAGAAAAATCTTGCAGAGCAAAATCAAGAATTGGCTGACCAATTTGTGAACGGTAAAGATACTGATGATAAAATTGCCATGCCCCTAGAGAATGGGAAGACTACTGTTTTAGGTGTACAAGATAGGTGTGGCCTACCAAAGGGCTACAAGAATAAGAAGAAACCAGATTCAGGTGAAGAAAATAAGGGAGTGGATGGTCAAATTTTGGATGGTAAGGCTTGTGGTGTCAAGAATGTTTGGTTTTTGGGGTCTGAAAATGGGGAGACTACTCTTGTAGGTGAAGATGGGGGAAAGAAATTTGAAGCTGCTGGTGGTAAGGGAGGTGGGAATGAGAATGATAGGCCAATAAAAAAGCGTGGCCGACCAAAGGGTTCCAAGAAAATTCCGGGTGCTCAAGGAAGTATAGAACGATCAAGTGGAGATGGAATGTTGAAGCCAGAGGATAGGCTGGGACAGCCTATTGCAGTTGTTGAATACCAGGGAATGCTTGGTAAAATTGAGGGTGGTTACAATGGCATTGTTGGGAGTATTGGGGGAATCTCAGTTGACACTACTGGTGGCAATGGAGCCGTGAGAGAGAATGTGAAGCAGAAGGATAAGCGTGGACGACCAAAAGGTTCCAAGAATAAGAAGAAAAATCTGGCTGACGGTGATCAAGAAAGGCCTAGTGATATTGTATTCGGTGACAGCGGTTTCAATAGGAAGGCTAGACCCGGGAGTTTGTTGAATGAGAAAATTATTCTTGTAGATGAGGATGATGGACTAATAGATGTTGAAGTTACTGATGGTGATGGATTTGAATATGTGACATCTGGGGCAAAGGATAAGCTTGGGCAACCAAATGTCTCGAAGAATAAGAAGAAAAATCTGGCTGGTTATAATCATGAGATGCTTGGTGGGATGGTGATTGATAATGATGGCTGTTATAAGTATAAGAAGGAAATTCTTCATGTTGTAGAAAATGTTGAACAGCTGTCTGGCGGAGATGAGATTGTCCAGTCAAAGAGAAAGCGAGGCAGGCCAAAGGGTTCTAAAGCCAAGAGAAGATTTCTTACAGGAGAAGAAAATCACAGAATGGTCGGTGAAACTGTTTGTGATAATGGTGGTGTTCAGAACGATGTATTGCATATGAGCTCAGAGAATGAGAGAGGTGCTCCAAATAAAGGAATGCCTGGTCAGGCCTCTGATGGCAATGTTGAAGAAAACCTGTCTGGCAGTAAACTCGACATATCAATGAGTTTGAAGGCTAAGAAAACTAGCATAGCAAAAGAACAAGTGAGAATCCAGGTCGGGGACGTGGGCAAGAATGATGGTGGATATAAGAAGCCAAATAAGCGAGGCCGACCAAAGGGTGCTAAGAATAAGAGAGCGGTTCCTATGGGGGAAGCATTGAATATGATTTTAGTGCAGAAGGATCCAAATCAGATCCCTCCTTTGAAGATAGAAGAGGGAAAGGGAAATGATTTGAAAGTGGAAATGGGTATTCTGGCTGAAAAAGGAAAGGATAGCAGCCATATAGGTACAAGAACATGTAAATTATCTAGTGACTCTGGCAATATTCCAAAGAGGCCTAGAGGAAGACCGAAGAAGATCTGCAACCAATCAGAAAACTCAGAATCAACAGTGAGTTCTTCCAAATTCATTGTTTCTCTGTGTCAACATGCTTTTGCATGCTTGTTAATATTTTTCACTTGTTACTGCTAAAAATTTTGAGGGTGGGTAACTTAAGTACAGTTGGCAAAGTATGACTACTTAATCTTGTGAAGAAAGGGGATTTATGACTAATCTTGTGAATAAGGGGAAAAAAAGATATAGTAAACCTAATATTTTGGCATCCCAGTTTATGCTCTATAATACTATTTAAATCTCTACATTTGTCATGCAAAATTCTCTGATGCATTGGTGATTCTCCTTGGCAATGCCACAGTCCTTACAATTTTCATTAGCTGATATCCATTGCGACTGGCTTTATTTATTATAGGATGCTACCAGCTGCAAGGAGCAACAGAGTTTGATGTGCCACCAATGTCTGAGGAATGATAGGAGTGGTGTTGTGATTTGTTCCAATTGCTTAAGGAAACGCTATTGCTATGAATGTGTTGCCAAGTGGTAACTATATCTTGCAAAGCTCTTTCAGTAATGAAAATTGCAATTAAACAATTGCAACTATTGAACAGTTGATATTTTGATTTATCAAAGAAAAAAGTTCCTAACTTCTCCACATATTAAAGCTACCTTTCTTATGAGTACTGCAGTTAAAGATCGATAATTCAACCATGATTTTAATTGGTTTATCAACAGAATTTCCTTACATATTTTGGTTAGAGCAATAGTGTCAATTTAAAGTTTTCCACAAAAGTTAAGAGTGAAAATGAATTAATCCTTGTTATATGTTTGATATACATAATAGAGGATCTATAATTTAGATGTTGATTTATGATATTTTGCTAATTTATTGTGCAACTCCTGCAGTTAAAGATCAATAATTCAACCATGATTTTAATTGGTTTATCAACTGAATTTCCTTACATAATAGAGGATCTATAATTTAGATGTTGATTTATGATATTTTGCTAATTTATTGTGCAACTCCTGCAGTTAAAGATCAATAATTCAACCATGATTTTAATTGGTTTATCAACTGAATTCCTTACATATTTTGGTTAGAGCAATAGTGTCAATTTAAAGTTTTCCACAAAAGTTGAAAATGAATTAATCCTTGTTATATGTTTGATAAACATAATGGAGGATCTATAATTTAGATGTTGATTTATGATAATTTGCTAATTTATTGTGCAACTCCTGATAGTGTTTTAGAACTGAATTAGGTACCCAGATAGAACAAGACAGGACATAGCGATTGCATGTCCTTTTTGCATGCACAATTGTAATTGCAGAGTCTGCCTTAAGGAAGATTTAGTTGTGCTGGTGTGTTCCTTCAGAACTTCTTTACTTTCTTTTCCTTTTTCCACATATATTTTTGTTTAGTTGTGCAATTTTTCTTTTTAAGCCAAATAATATATATGGTTCAAATAGGCTGAGCAACAAGAAGAGGATTCAAAGACCAAGTTGGAAAAGTTGCTTTACTTGCTACACAAAACTCTACCTCTCCTGAGGCATATTCAACAGGAGCAGAACTCTGAATTGGAAGTAGAAGCAAACACATATGGTATTATGATCTCATAAAATACAATTTTTAGTTTTGGTTTCTTTGCTGGATAGGTGGCGAAAATGCATATTAATATGGCTTGTTCTACCTATTGCATAGGAATTCAATTGACAGAGGATGATGTAACAAGATCTTTACTGGACGATGATGATCGAGTATATTGGTATCATCTCATGCCCTCTGATGTACATTACCACATGGTATCTTCATCCTATATATTTCATTTGGTAGGCTTATAGGTATTGATACATGCGGTTATCAGTGGCAAAGATATTTTTGGCTTTTGTTATGTTGATACTAAATTATGTTTCTAGTATTATCTCCACAGGGATAGACTTGTGAACACTATGCAATTTAGTAATCAGGATCAGAGCTGTTGTAAAAGTAGTTTTTATCTGTTAATTTCTTTTTCTTTTTGAAAAAAAAAAAATTAGTTAAGAGGAATTTTTTTTTTAATCAAATTTCCCCCTTCATGCGATAGACCTTGTATGTATTTTTTTAATGCTGTTTCTAATTATATTTTCCTCTCTCTCTCTCTTAATCTTTCAGAAAAATGTTGTTGGTGGAACCCGAATCGCATGTTCTTAAATATAGTGCAGGAGTCTTTGGAAGTAGTTCATACTTAAAAGAAAGCTCTTAGTTTATATTGAGTTATTGTTGATGGATAATTGGGTTGAGGCATAAGATTGTCTATCTTTGTTAAATAATCTACCTTTTCTGAACTGACCCCGGCAGATGCGCCTTCTGTTTCCCTAAGTGCCAGTGACTGATATGATTGCATATGTTCATGTATTTTCATAGAAGCATTTTGTAAAAGAGTTCAGACTGTCTAGATTTCTTCATTCATCAGTGTTCCTTTTTTCAGTAATATGAATATTAAGGATAGGTTCATCTACTGTTGTTGAAAAATTTCTCTTCCAATATTGACATCTGTTCCTTTTGCATAGTTAACTGGTTATATTATGTGTTCAAGATGACATTTACATTCATATCTTTTTATATAGTGGTAAAACTTGTAACCATAAAGTTGTCCTTGTCCAACAGTGACAATTGCAGTACGTCCATAGTCAATTTCCACAGAAGCTGTCCAAATCCTGATTGTTCTTATGATCTCTGTCTCACTTGTTGTTGGGAAATACGAAAAGGTTTTAAGTCTAGAGGTAAAGAAGCAGAATCTTCTCAACGACAAGTTGATGAAAAAGTGCATGGTCAAAATACAGATTTCAATGGCCAGAATTCTGTAGAGACAAAGAGAGATGATAGGGAGAGTCAAATGACCCTCAGAACAGATGACTGTGTGGATGGCGGCATGTCATATAAGTTTCTTGATTGGAGCGCAGAGGCTGATGGTAGGATTCCTTGCCCTCTCAAAGCACGAGGAGGTTGTGGTACTCAAGTACTTGCACTAAGACGCATTTTTGATGCTAATTGGGTTAACAAATTGATTGAGACTGCAGAGAACCTGACTATCAATCATCGGGTGCTGCATATTGATGTTTCTGAAAGATGTTCCTTGTGCCACACTGCTTCTGCAGAAAATGGAAAGAAAGCTTCTGAAGTAAGGCAGGCAGCTCATAGGGAGAACAGTCAGGATAATTATCTGTACTGCCCAAATGCTATTGAGTTGGGAAACAATGAAATTAAGCATTTTCAAATGCACTGGATGAGAGGCGAACCTGTTATAGTTAGAAGTGCACTTGAAAAGAGTTCTGGTCTTAGTTGGGATCCAATGGTCATGTGGAGGGCCTTTATTGGAGCGAAAAGGATATTAAAAGAAGGGGATCAAAAGTTTAAAGCGATTGATTGTTTGGATTGGTGCCAAGTATGTTCACAATTTTGTATGCTAAATTTGCACTTCTGTAATTTTTGATATTACGCGTATGGATTTTATTATTCTTTGCTTTGGTATGGTGTTTTTTGAGATTTGTGGAAAGCTTTTAATCTTTGATCTTCTGGTAATCATTTGAAAATGATTTGTCATATGCTTCAATATGCCTCTTCAGTGTGTTCTGCAATAAGCTCTTTTCTGTCATCTCTCCTTACTATATACTCCGCATGTTAGCCTATTCTGTTGTTGCACCTATGTGGGAGGGGGATTGGTAAGAATCCTATATAGACGAAAATTTGTGTAAAGCTTTTAATCTTCGATCTTCTGGTAATCATTTGAAAATGATTTATCATATGCTTCAACATGTCTCTTCAGTGTGTCTGTGATAAGCTCTTTTCTGTGATCTCTCCATACTCTCTCATACTCCACATGTTAGCCTATTCAGATGTTGCGCCTATATGAGAGGGGATTGGTAAGAATCATATGTAGGCAAAAAATCTTCAGTCTGACTAATTTCATGTACTTATCGAGTGCTTCCACCTTGTAGCTTAAACTTTTAGGCTGCTATCTCTACAAAGTTTAACATCTTAAATAACTTTTTTGCTAGTAGTTAGCTCCAGTTTCAATTACAATCTAAGCATGTGTTTCCTCTTGATGCCACAGGTTGAAATTAATAGCTTCCGGTTCTTTAAGGGCTACTTAGAGGGTCGTAGGTGTAGGAATGGGTGGCCAGAAATGTTGAAGTTGAAGGATTGGCCTCCATCAAATTCATTTGAAGAGTGTTTGCCGAGGCATGGTGCTGAATTCATGGCTATGCTTCCCTTTGCTGACTATACCCATCCAAAATCTGGTCTGCTGAATCTTGGTACAAAACTTCCTGCTGTTTTGAAGCCAGACTTGGGACCCAAAACATACATTGCTTATGGAACCATGGAAGAACTTGGTAGAGGTGATTCGGTGACAAAACTACACTGTGACATTTCTGATGCGGTATGCAATGTTTATTGATGAATTGGCACCTTATCTTCATCTTTATGGTCCTATTATTCTTCAAAAGTGTCCTGGTTTCTAAATGCTCATATTTCTTTTCTTCTTGTCTTTTAGTGTAGTTGATTTATTCACAAAGTTAACTCACAAAAAACAGTTCTGAAGATGTAAATGTCCCAAAGTAAGCTAATGGTTACACTATGTTTAGAGATGTTTATGAACTGAGCGGATAGGATTGGAAGTCGAAAAAATTATGAGAATTTTTTGTTATTGCTACAAATTCTATAGGTAATTTTAACATTTTGCTGTTTTCTTCAATAAAATTATTTCTGCAAATCTAGGACGAGCCTTCTTATTTTTCATAACTAAAATTCCAAGATGTTAGTCACATGAATGGACAATGGTAATGGTTTCAAAGTTTATATAAGGGTTGGTCCTTATACCTGGAATTTGTAGGGGCCAGTTTAATAGGTGTTATTAAGGTGTCACATGGTAAGAACTCAATGTGAATTCTTATATAGTTGTTGGGAATGACAACTTCCGGCCTCATTATATTCTATTTTAATCATATGCTTTTAGATTAATTCCCGCTATTAATATGATTCTGGTATGTATCCTTCTAGAAATTAAAGTGGCACTACTACTTTTTGTGATCATATCACAATATTTGAATGAATGCATGGGTGCTTGAATTTGTTATATGCAATAATGTTTATCAGCCAAGGTGTGCTAAATAGCCTTGGCCTTATGGTTATTATGGTTGGATTAAACCCATCTAGGATTGTGTTCTAGTGTTAGTCCGGTTTAGTGTTGTTCTAATACAAAATTCAATAGCTTCGTTTTACGAGGGTACGCACTCAATACATGAACTTGGACCAATAATAAGATCTGTGTTCCTCTAGTAGGACAGTTGAATATGAGAATTGTGAGTGAGGATGATTGTAGTCATTATCTCGTGACCTCGTTTTATTGTAAAACACATGGTCTTGATAATTAAGCTAACCCTTAAAACAAAATAAAAGTCAGCTACAAAACCAAGTAGAAATTAACTGAACTGTCAAATATGATGATTTATTTGCCACCAAATTCATAAGGAAAATTGTTTCAGATGTAACTCTTTGACTATTTGATTGCCCAACCCCCAAAAAATAAAAGAAAAAGAAAGCACATAGTTGATAAAAGTTGGAAAGATCTCTAGACCATGGCAGTTTCTCTTTCCTACAAGAGCCAATTGATGCATGAAGGTAAGAAAAACTGACATTCCACGGATCTTTTTAACTTTTATCAACTTTATCTAATTTTTTTTCCTTTTTGTGACTGTTAGATTAGTCCACAGGTCAAAAAGTTGCATTTAGATCAGCTGCTAGATTGCATTAATGGGTGTACAAGATACCATTTATTGGGTGTGTCAATCCACAGAGTATGGTAAATACCTTTTAGTTAGTCTTGTTTGTCAATTCACAACATAAACCAAGTCATGGAACAATGATGATGAGAATGATTGGGGAGGGAAAGAAGAATAATGGACGAGAAGTGAGTTTGTGAATAATAAAAACAGAAGTGACTTCAATGAGCAATTCCATTACAGCAGTGATTTGACATTTGTAAGGGGCTTGCTCAGAGCTTCATTTTATTCCAACTGATTTCTGCCATCAATGCAACCAACTGGCTTTAGTTTCGGGTTAGGACAAAAATTTGTTCTGGACATAAAGATAATAGGAATTTTTATATGTTGTGGCTAATGTGTAGTTTTGTTGATGTCTCCTGTAAGATTAAACCATGTTTCCACTATTAGCATCATGAAGTCATTTTTTTTTTTCTCTATTGTTTTCCATTTAGGTCAATGTACTGACTCATACAGCTGAAGTGAAGATTCCCCCATGGCAACAAAAGATAATTAAAAAATTACAGAAGAAATATGATGCTGAAGATTTTTGCAAGCTTTCAAGTCTGGTGCCAAAGGCGTCAGGTAAAGTTGGAAGGAAACCACGAAAAAAAGCTCCACGAGAAAAATATTCTAAAGTGAACACCATTGGGAATGGCTCCTTATCAGAACATTTTATTGGGGGGGAAGAGAAACAAGATGACATACAAAATATCTCCAAAGAGTTGGACACTATGCAGTTATCTTCAAACGGGACAGAGTGTAATCAAGACAACCCTTCTAATTTACTAGGGAAACAGAAACTTATTAAGGGTGAAGATTCTTTGGAGGAAACATATTCACATGATGGAGTTGATTGTAAAAAATCAGGTAAACCAGATGCGAATCCAAATAGAGATTCTTTTCAAGATAATCTCACGTCAGATGTTGTATATGGTGGTGCTGTTTGGGACATTTTCCGTAGGCAGGATGTACCCAAGTTAATTGAGTACTTACAGAAGCATCAGAAAGAACTCCTTCCAATCAATAATCTTCCTGTGAATTCTGTATGTATCATTGCCTTACCAAAGCTGTCAATATTATTGTTATCAAATTTCTTTTAGGTTGATGTCTTGTGCTTGCCTCAGGTTATTCACCCCATTCATGACCAGACAATTTTTCTAAATGAGAGACATAAAAAGCAGCTCAAGGAGGAGTTTGGTAAGATATAAAATCAGTCAAGGCATTATTATTATACAAGATGCCATATTAGAATGTAACTGTAAATTACTTTTCAGATGTTGAACCTTGGACATTCGAGCAACACCTTGGTGAGGCTGTTTTCATTCCTGCTGGATGCCCACATCAAGTTAGAAATAGACAGGTGAAATTCCTGCTGCAAAGAGATTTATGCTGTTTACTTTATCTTTCTTATCCCTTCCCCTGATGTGTTGGTAGCTTGTCATCAAACCAGACAAAATTGCATCTCTAGTTTTGTGGTACTAACTGTCCTTCTAGCCCCATCGGTCTGAGCAATTCTATGAAGGTAAAAAGAATTCATTGTCAAAAGAAGTTCAATAATAAAAAACCATGTGTTTTTGGAAATCTTTTTGTTGATCATAAAAGAATAAATCTTGAACTGTGAATTCTAGAAAAGGAAAATTATCTGGAATGGATTGTGATTATAGATTTTGAGATTTAATTAACCTGGCAAAAAGCAACTCCTCTTTCTGATCTGTATCATGCGGCCTTCCGTCGAGGTTGAATATCTTTAAGTTGGCGATTACAGTGATATCATTACTGATCGATTAGATGTCCAGAGTTCCTCTATTGCATTTTCTAGTGTAGGTCTCTTGAATGTGAATTTGTTAGATAAGTTGATATGCTGTAAATGTCCCCCAATGGAATAATAGCCTTGTTGGTCTGATCTAAGGGTCAATCCTCCTTGTACCAACCATGGTAGGAGTTTTAATTTCTCTACTTTTTTGTTTGCAGATTAGTAGGGTATATATATATATATATATATATATATATCGAAAGAGAGAGAACTGATCTAGTGGGTGACGGAGCACTCAGTGAGCTCTAAGACACTGTTTGATACTGTTTCACTGTTGAAAGAGTACCAATGTGCTATAGAATGCTGACATGTGTCTTGGAGCTCACTGAGTGGTGAGCTCTGTCGCCCACTAGATCAGTTATATATATATATATATTATATTTATGTATATATGTATATGCTGTAGATCAAGCCAAACTCGTAAATAATGGCATGAAAATTGAAACCTGTTATCCTTTTATGAAGGAGCTGCTTAGTTTTGATATGGATTTATGTGCCTAATTAGATTAACACAATCTCATGTCCTTTTGCAGTCATGCATAAAAGTAGCCCTTGACTTTGTATCCCCTGACAATGTCCAAGAATGCGTTCGGTTGACAGAGGAGTTCCGTTTGCTTCCAAAAGGTCATGGAGCCAAGGAAGACAAATTAGAGGTACACGATTCTTTCATAGTCTCTTCTAGCCCCTAGGATATACACCCTCAACTCTTTCTATTTAGCTTCTGTCTTATCACTAGCTTAATACTAGTAAAACAAGATAGACGTAACTGAATATGTCCTCAAATCTTTCATCTAGCATCTTTACCCCGTTATTTGAATCCTTCCGCATTCTGATAATTTGAATGAATGTTCCATATCTGGCTATCTAAATGAATTTGCAACATGATTATTATCTCGGGACACTTAAAAGATCTTTAATGTTTGTTTTTAGGTGAAGAAGATGGCACTATATGCTGTAAGTGCTGCTCTGAGTGAAGTCGAAAGTCTGACTTCGAAATTTGAGTGACTACTCTTCCTGACCTCATCTCCATCTTCCAACCAATTTTGATATCTTTAATTTGATGGCCATATTTTTGGGGAGGTCAGTGTAATTGGTACATTCTTTTTGTAACAGCTGCAGCACATAACATCAAGTTAAAAATATATGCCTTGTGACAGCATATCTTCAATTCTCATCTTGTAACAAGAAATAACTTTCCATTTTTTAGCTAGCCATTTTGTTAAACAAAAAAGAAGTTGGCTTCTTTTTTCTTTTTTATTTTTTTTATTTTTCTCCCAAAGTGATCAATTTTTTTTCTAGCTATATATATCACCCAAAGGAGATAAAACTACATTTTCAAAAATTGTGTGCTTTCTTTGTCTCCTCTACTAAAGGCACATGAGGGGGTTGGTAATGGTCTAAGGTTCAATATCGTTTATAGCTGTGGATTTTTTTATCTTAAAAAATCTTTTTAAAAAAAATACTTCTTCTGAATTTCCACTGCAATGTCAAACATGAGCTTAATTTGAGGTTTGCTTTTAAGTTTTGAGTATGAAATTTTTATGGGTGTTTTTTCTTAAAGTCTGAATTGAGGAGTATATTTTTCCTTGGTTTGAGAATAAATTTCTTTTGAGTTGATATTTCGACAAATTGAGCAATAAAATTGAAGGACTAAATAATTGAAATAAAAGATTTGTTGTCTCATTGTAAATTAGTTGCATTTTGTAAATTATAATAACTTGTTGAATAATAATACTAGGTTAATAAAACTCGGATACAAAGTGACACTAATCGATAATTATCATATATTATATAGTTATTAATTTTTTCTTTATCGTTACTATTATTGTAGTAGTCATACAATATGCGCGTCAAATTATAAATTCAGTATTATTGGTATTTTGAAATAAGATAAAGTATAATTTCAAAGCACTAATTAAAACAATCCATTGATGATATTGTTGAATTTAGGGGTGTAGTGAATTGCATAGTATTAAGTTTGATCTGATTTCTTTTGTACATTATGACACTATTTAAATTCCAAATGTGCCGCTCGGCACATTTGGAATTTTGAAGTGTATAATTTATAAATTTTATTTTAAACTAACATATATATATATAATTAATTTAGCAAGTAATGTAATTCACTATATAGTGAATAATATTGTTATTGTTTAATAAATTTATAATTTTTTATAAATTTTACATAATTTATAATAAGTTACAGAATACTGTTATATGTCTAGAAGCTCATTATGTAATATATATATATATATATATATATATATAACTGATTTAATGAATTACGTAATTTATAATATGATGAACTTTTAAACACACGACAGTATTTTATAATACATTATAAATTATACAAAAATTATAAATTTATTAAACAGCAACATATGACAATATTATTCATTATATGATGAGTTATGTTACCCACTAAATTAATTATATATATATATGTGTGTGTTAGTTTAAAATAAATTTGATAAATTATACACTTCAAAAATCCCAATTTTTTTGTGGAGCCATTGAAATTTGGATAGCGTCATAATGTACAAAAGAAATCAGATCAAACTTAATATTAGGCAATTCACTACACCCTTAAGTTCAACAATATCATCAATGGATTGTTTTAATTAGTGCTTCGAAATTATACTTTATTTTAGTTTCATGCCCCTTTTTAAGTCTTTTTTTTTTAAAAAAAATTATAATATTTATTTTTAAAATATATATTGTTTTAATAATTTACTCTACCAAAATTTAAAATCTTACACTAAAACTTTTATATAATTAAACTTTAGTTCAATATTATTTTTTAACTTTGACATCTAACTTCTTCTTACCTTAAATTTTAATTGCACCCCTTAATAGATCACTCTTACCTTCCGAGTGCTTCAAGTTTTTGAAAGGTTTTGAAGAACATTGGTAAAATCAACTTGGCAAGATTCGCATGATACATTATAATGTCCTTCGCAGCAACAAACACATATGTAACTTCTTAAAATTTATTTAATTATTTTTCTCTTATGTTAGGGTGGGTCTTTTTTTTTTATAAGAGAATATGTTTTTTCTCTTATAAAAAAATAGATTTTTTTATTCTGCAATAATTTGTTGTAATAATTCTCTATCAGGATGATGGTTTTTATTGTAGCGTTGGTAAATTCCCTTTTATAAAAAAAAATTATAGATTTGAGTGAACTATAATAGACCTATTTAATCTTTGTATAACATCTCTCATAATCTTTTAATTTTATATCAAAAATTTTACATTGTAATATTATTGTATTTATTTATGATATAATAATTACAAATATATATGTGGCCCCAAAATTGTTGTATTGTATGCATAACCTAGTCCCAATTGCTTAGGCCGAAGCTTTCTTTTAATATTTGTGCAGCACTCTCCAAGTAGGGAATCGCCTTAGGCATCTTACTGATTAACAGAAGTAACCACCCCTGGTGTAGCAAAACACACATCCTTGCGAGTGTTGCTCTTGTGGGAGCCTTCTCTTCAACAATGATTTTGCAGTCTCAAATTCACTCATGGCAGCATATATCATAGACATCTTTTTGTATGTTCTTTCTCTTAAACAACTCTGATCATTGCATAGACTACGATATTTAGAATTTGATAGTGTCAACGATAAGTTAAAATCTTGTCGATGAAGAAAACAGTGACCAGTTATATTAGTCATTGTTCCTAAATATTATTTTATTTTAATTTATAAATTCAATTTAATTATTTTGTTATATATATATATAGAATTTATTTAATTATATATTTTTATTAAATAAATATTAACCTATGAGACTATATCATGTGTCATTTTTAAGATATAAATATAATAAATATATTTTTATAATAATTTATTTTATAATTTTAATATTTTATTATAAATTTATTAATAAAGATAAGTGGTTCAAATTTTACGATATTTTAATAATATAACAATTATATTTAAAGTAGTGCTAAATTTATAAAGTCGAGATACATATTTTGTATCATAACTGGTATGTCAACATAATGACTATCGCTTGTTAAATAATTGTTGGTTTTTTAAAAAAATCTTTTCATTGATATAATAATTATATAAAAGTTTGTATTCTAAATATAATATTATTATATTTAATTTGAGTCAATTACAATTAAAAAAAAATACAGTAATTATAATAAAACCATTCAATGTAACAAAACTTTTTAATAGATAAGGGAATTTTTTTTTTTGAGTAATTTAAGAAATAAAAAAAATCTTATTATCTTGGCCAAGTTTTAGAGGTGTATCTCTCTTTTATCTTAAAAGGTTTTAAGTCTTAAATAATGTGTTAAATAATTATTAAATAGTAAATAGTATAATAGGTAATTTTAAAAATTGTACTAATTTATTATTTAATAATTACTTGACCCATAATTTAAAATAAAAAATTTAGAATGCTATTTAAGAAGTGTATCATTATTCTACTTTTAAAATAATACTATACTTCCCAAATAAAAAATATTATACTTTTCAAATGATATTTTAAATTTTAAATTATGTGTTAAAGTAATTATTGGGTGATAAAATAGTGTAATAATTAATTTTAAAAATTATATTATTTTATCTTCTAATGATTATTTAATACATTAATTTAAGATGAAAATTTTAAAATATAATTTAAAAAGTATAACATTATTCATTTTTAAATAGAATCTCAAATTTTTTCAATCTAAATGACATGGTAATCAAACATTAAATAATAAAATAATATAATCAATAATTTTAAAAATTATATTATTTAATAATTACTCGAAACATTAAATTAAGATGAAAAATTAAAAATTTTGAATACTATTGGAGAAGTATACATTATTATTGCCAAAAAGATAATTTAAGGTATCACTGATATTTTTATTATACAAATCTTGCCATCTTGGTCTCCGATTTGCCAAGTCACGACGACATCGTTTCCCTTAATTACCAAAACACTAAAAAATATTTTTATGTAGCTGCTCATATCCTGTGTAATGAAAAAGATATTTTATTTATCTTTTTGTTTATCCTTTGTTTGACTGTTATGTTTTTAATTTCTTCAAAATTCCAGTTCATTCATTCCCTATCTTGAAATTCCAGTAACTGCCCATTTCAATTCACCCCTAATTTTCTCAAACCCTTAGAAAGATTTTCGATTTTGACCTACTTTGAATGAGCCCCTGAATTCGCTTGTTCTGAACCCTATTTTTTATTTTTCTTTTAACTTTTCCGGGAAAATTAAAAATTCCGGCTACCAATGGCTGCTGCGCTTAGATCCAAACCTGCCACGGGAGCTGCCTCTTTAACGCAATTCAGGTACTTGATGCTCAGTTACATGCACGCGGGTCGCGTGGTCAGTGCTCACTGTACGAACCGTACGAAGTCGGATGAACATTTGACCAACACTCCTTATCACTTCACTTCATTCAAACCCGTCTCTCTTCGTGGTGAGTTCGTCGAAAGGGGCTCTCAATTGTTGATAGATAATGTGACGAATCCGGAAATGAGTACTGGGGGGAAGGGAAGTAAAGATTTTCATAGAAATTATGAAAGTATTACTAGCTCATATGGGGAACCACCAGAGGTGTGGCAGCCTCCAGGAGATGGGATTGCGGTTCGGGTCAACGGGCAAGGTCCAAATTTGGTCCGTGGTGGCGGGTCGGGGAGTGGCTTTGGATCGGGTTCGAAGGATGGTTGCTGGGGTGGGTCTAATTTGGGGAACAAGTTTCCAACTCCCAAGGAGATTTGTAAGGGGCTTGATAAGTTTGTGATTGGGCAGGAGAGGGCTAAGAAGGTGATCCTTTTTTCTTATTGGTTTTTTGTGCTTGTTTAATTTGTTTCTGATTGTTTAATTGCTCTCTTGTTAGTTGTTTTTTAGTATGTATAAAATTGAATTGTGAATAGGTTTGGTTGTTAAAATGCTAAAAATTATACAAGTAGCTTAGAATGCTCATGTATATATTTATTCTTTTTAGTTTTTGTTCATATTGAGTTTAGATTAAGATTGAATGTTAAGGATGTTGTTTTTATTGGATTTCTTATATGCAAATTGTGTTTTCTAAGACTCACGGAAAGTAGTTTAGAAGGCAGGAAATTTTTGTGGGACAAAATTGGGTGCTGGGATGGGTCTAATTTGGGTGAGTTTACATTGAGATTGAATATCATGGATGTTGTTTTATTGGATTTATTATATGCAAATTGTGTGTTCTAAGACTCATGGAATGTAGTTTAGGAAGCAGGAGGTTTTCATGGGACAATTTGGGGTGTTTTTACCTGTGACTCATGTAGGATATTATGTATGATGTGGTTTTTGTTATTGTAGTCCGAATTGTTGAGGAATATAAATGCAATCATTTATTTTACTTTGAAGTCTTGTACGGAATTGAATATGAAAGAATTTTTTTATGATGCTTGTGTGTACGACAGTCATTGGGGGAAGAAATGGAAGTGTGGCTGATGTTTATGGTTTGTAGGATTCCGTTATATGTATAGTTTAGATGATTGATGTCCTCTGGCTTAAATTCTAGATTTCAATTCCATATCAACATTATCTTTAGTAAAATTGATTTTGCGGCTAAGTTTCTTTTTTATTTTAAAAAAAACTTTTTGTCTTGAATTCAGGTGCTCTCCGTGGCAGTTTATAATCACTATATGAGAATCTATAGTGAGTCGGAGCAAAAACGGTCAGTTCTAGACCTTCAATACATGCATTCTATGTTTGAATATATTTCTTTCCATCTTTTGCTGTATGTATATCTTGGTAAGGGAAATAGCAAAAAGCTCATTCCTTAACTGAGATGCATTAAGGGCAGTGAATGTATTGCGTGGCTATAGACGTGACCAATGTCTTAGAAATTGAAGTCAAACCATGAAACACGGTGAAGTGGGGTTCTTTGACATTGAGATTAGATAGCAGTTCATAAAAGGTACATGATTCTCAAGGAATGGAAGACGTCAATTCAACACTTGGCCTTTTTCAGCGTGATTGGCAAATATATGGCCATAGTTTTATATTTTGTCACTAGGTACATATGATTGTTGTGTTGGTCTTCTTAAGTTAAGGGTACATCATGGGTACCATTGAATCACAAGGTGAATATTACTAGTCTTAGTTCAGGGTGAAGGTAAGCTTTTTGTTTGTTTGTATATGATGTTCGTTTGTCTACCTGTGTGCCTGCTGCTGTGAGTCGCTCTCTGTTACTATTGTCATGTTCTTCAAGATGAAGTCCAGTTTTTAACATGTTTACGATCACTTGGGAAGTTAGGCCAGCAGGAGATTCTGGTGGCTGCATAGCAGATGATGATGGTGTGGAGCTAGAGAAAAGTAACATTCTTCTGATGGGGCCCACAGGCTCGGGTAATTTTGTTTCACCCTTATTTTGACCATCTAGATTCCAGTTCTATATTTTCTTTTTGCCTTTGTTATCTTGAATCCTGTGCAAAATAGAACCAGCTGTTTGGAAAACAGCACTTTTATTTCACATGGATTCCTAAAACCTTGAATTACTTTTGTGTCTATGGTTGTATGCGTCTTTCTCTCTTCTTTGGATGTATTTATGGTTTTCTGTAGTCCATTACTTGCTAGTTTGGACGGATTGATCCTTTGTTAATCTGATTTTCATATATTTTAAAGGCCCTCCCCCTCCCCTTTTATATATGCACACACATATTTTATCTCTCTCTCTCTCTCTGTGTATATATATACTTTTTGCTTTCCTGTTCTATTGACAACAGGAGCATGTTTGAGAAATGTTTGTAAGAGTAGGGATGAGTTAAATTTCCTATTCTAGAGCCTTCTCTTTTTCATTGACAGCCACATGCTCTAAACATTTGCTTTGTTAACCTTTTTAATGGTACTTCCATTGTGGTCTAGTTTTCCGGCTAAAATATTTAAATGTGAGATAATCAACAGAGAATTTATATTTGATTGATTATTATCATCCTACAGTCAGTTACTGGTCTCACCTGTTCTTTCTTGATGCTGTTTCAAGGACAGGGAAGACTTTACTTGCCAAAACTTTGGCACGGTTTGTGAATGTCCCCTTTGTTATTGCTGATGCAACTACATTGACACAGGCAAGTTTTGACTTGTGTTGTAATTACAATTGATCTATTTCTTCATCTTTCCCTTTCTTTTTCGTGTATAATTTTCTTTCCCTCTTGGGATTTTTCTTGTTAAATTCTTGAATAGCTGGCAACAATAACTTGAGTCCTGCTCCATTGAGAAGAATAGCTTTGGCCTTGAGAACATTTCTTTCGATATCTTAATATCGAACAGAAATGTTGTTAATATTCTAATGTGCATCAATTGTTTACTATGCAATTTACAGCTTTACTACTGCCTTTCCTTTGGTATTTTTGCCCCTAGCTCTTAGGGTCTACCACAAGTAATCATTCCTAATGGCAACACTATAATCGGTTGCCAAATCCTAGTATTTGAGAAAATTAAAGTGCTGTTTCTGTTTTCTGTTCAGAAACCACTCAAATTTTAGAACTTGCATTCTCTTTCCCATTCTTTGTGGTATACAGTTTCAGTTCAAAGAAAAAAAAATCTTATTATAAAATTCTTTAGGTATTTTTACTCCTCCAATTATAGCATGCAAGAATACCTGACCTACTATTAGTGCCAGAATTTGCTTCTCTTTCCTTTTCACACATTTGCATGTGATGTGCAAATGCCTAAATGGACAGATATGTGCGGGTTTTAGTTTCTATCAAATGTGTTTTTTTTTTTCCCTTAATTGAATACAAGTGATGGTCTAGGTCTCTTATTTGGCCCAAAAAAAAAACTAGAAGTGATGCATATGTTTTATGAATATTTATTCTTATTATTGCTTTCTGTTTATTACTTGTTTTAAAAATGGAAGTCTCTGAAAATTCTGACAGACACTCTTTTTCTTCTGTTATTGGTATGTTATATGCAGGCAGGATATGTTGGGGAAGATGTGGAATCCATACTATACAAGCTACTGATGGTGATTTTCAGAACCTTAATTTATCCACATGCATCAATTAGATTTTGGAAAGCTATTATGTGTAGAAAATTTGTCTAAGGTATTGGTTGCATGTGTAAGATTTGCATCATGTCATTAATTGTGCTCTTTGCAAGTTTACTGTTTTTTGTTGTGAATCTTTGAATATTTCAATTCCAACTTTTGATATTTGTTTCCCTTTGTTGCCTGGTGGAGTCCCTCCTTTGATTTTGAACACCCATGAGGCTGAAGTGTTATTGTAGATTTATTCATCAGAGAAGGAACTATTGAGCATTTCTTTATGGAGGCAATGTCATTGTTTGTGGTAACTCTGGTACCTTCACTGCTTTGTCAACTGCGCTTTTGTAAGGTTGTGAAGACAGCCATCACTCCAAATTTGAAAATGAGTAACAATATTTAAGGGGGAAAGAAATCTACACTACCTTGTTGAATCTCTCAATTTGTCATGGGGATGAGTTTTGAATTTATATAACCCGACTGACCCAATCTTTGGTGTTGGACAAACCTGTTCTTGTGTAATAAAGAGTATGATTCCTTTTGTAGTTATTACTGTTTCGTCCACTTTTTAAGTGTCCTGGATCAATTTCTGTGCAATCTGTGTCTTAGTTTTCTTAACTTGTTTTGACCATACTTTCTGCTCATCCACTTTGGCTTTCATATTTAGTTGTCCACTCTTCTACTTAATTAGTAAGCATAAACAAAACTTTCTAGTTACTATGTTTGTCATACCTTTGTGTCTGTTGAATTACATGACTGCATATAATAATGGTAGTCATAAATGGAGGAATCTTTACTGCTTGAAATTGCATTTGTGGTGGATGCTTATTTTCATCTGTTTCTCTTGGCTATGTAGGAGGAATATGAACTTAGTACTAGGTAGAGCTTCATCAGATAATTTTCGGGTAGCATACAAAAGTTGCCTGTCATGAAGCCAGCAAACATCTTTTGTCCTCAAAAGATAAACATGTTGTCTTTGATGTTGTGAAGAAAATGTTTTAAATATGCAATTTTAGCCCATGATCTATTGCTGATCTGAAATTGTTTTCCTTTATGCAAATGTCAGGCTGCTGACTACAATGTGGCAGCTGCTCAGCAGGGCATTGTCTATATTGATGAAGTTGACAAGATCACTAAAAAGGTTTCCGTCACTTATTCATGTTTTATACATCTTTTATTTGAAGACCTGTCTATTTTAATTTTTAACCTCATTCATCTTCTGCCTTTATTTTCTGCAGGCAGAGAGCTTTAATATTAGTAGAGATGTGTCTGGAGAAGGTGTTCAGCAGGCATTACTAAAAATGCTGGAAGGAACAGTAAGTGTACTGTTTACATTAACCGGGAAAACTTACTTTTATGTCATTTGTAATTCCTTCATTGGGCTTTGTAGAGGCAGCTAGGTGGCACTGAAGCAGTCTTGTGATCCTGTTATATATATTATAATTCTAGATGTGGATAAAATTTTAACACCTTGTCCAGTTGATTAAACCAAGTTAATTGATTTCTTTATATTCTGATCTGTAGTGACTTTTATAATCTAGGTTGTCAACGTTCCTGAGAAGGGAGCTAGAAAGCATCCTAGAGGTGACAACATTCAGGTAAATATAATGCGTTTGGATGTTTCTCAGGTTGTTAGTTATTGAATGGATAAATGTGCTCATTTTGCAAGCTCATAGATGAAACCATTTTAGTTCCTGAGGTACAGTTGTTAATTTTCAACATCTTTCTGGACTCGGCTGCAACCAAGTTCTTACATTTTATTCTGATTGTCTAATTTTGGAACTTTTGTTCTGGATAGATTTAGACAATCATGTAAGCATGAGATCAGTTTGTTATTTTTCATTTTGTTTATTCTTTTCCACAGATTGACACAAAGGATATACTCTTCATATGTGGTGGTGCTTTCGTTGACATAGAGAAAACAATCTCGGAAAGGTTGTGCCAATATCAACATCCTTGTGGCACTTATAATGTGGATATTTATTTCATTTTAATTATTTATTTATTCATTTTGTGTAAACTGGAAGTGTTTTGAATCGATTGCAGGCGTAAAGATTCTTCTATTGGATTTGGTGCTCCAGTGCGTGCAAATATGCGGGCTGGGGGTGTTATAGATGCTGCTGTGGCATCATCTTTAATGGAGATTGTAAGAGCACATCAGTCTTCAATTAATTTTTAACAGCTTATTGTCTTTGTTATTCCATGGAGCACTTGATATTCACAATCAACATGAACTCTCATTTTCGGCAGGTGGAAAGTAGTGATCTCATATCGTATGGTCTAATACCAGAATTTGTTGGAAGATTTCCTGTTCTAGTGAGCTTGTCAGCACTAACTGAAAATCAACTTGTTCAGGTATTCCAATTCTTTTTTTTTGGTAAACAACAATTTTTCTGTGGATATAATCTTTGCAACCTTTCTTTCGTTGTGCTTCTAGCTTCCTTATCATAAATGAAAATTAGACCTAAACTTCTATTATTATATTCTTTCTCATGAGCACTCGCTGTGGTACAAGCACTTCTCTGCCTTAATACTTTGTATCGTTTCTCATGATTGATGACTAAAACTTTTTTAGTGATGTGACTTGTAATTTCGACTAATTCAACCTTCCAAAGTGTAAATGTATGTGGTGGGAAATATTATGACTAATATAAATTGTATTCTTAATTACACTCCTTCAAAAGTGTCATCATTCCTAGCTTTTACAAGAAGTCCTCTTCAGCTTTGTTAATGCTATTGTTACATTAGATTCCTTACTGGTGCCAATATATTGTAGGTCTTGACTGAGCCTAAGAATGCCCTTGGGAAGCAATACAAAAGAATGTTCCAAATGAATGGTGTAAGTTCTTCTCTTGGGCCTCAGTTTCACTTGAGATGGTTTATCTGAATGCTTGAGCCATCAAGTTACTATGTTAGTATCCCGTTCTTGCTGTTCACCAATGCCTGGGAATCAATTACTTTTCATGTGCCTTTTAATATGCTTTTATTTATGAAGAGCATGATCATTTCTCAGTCTTTCTGATTTCACATTTATATATTGCTTTTATCAGGTTAAGCTACATTTCTCAGAAAATGCTTTGAGATTAATTGCTAGGAAGGCAATAAGTAAAAATACAGGGGCTCGAGGTTTACGATCTCTATTAGAAACTATCTTGATGGATGCCATGTATGAGGTATGTCATCTTATTGCTTCTACAACAATATCCTCTTAGTTGGAACCTCTAATACAGAAGTCCTTACTTGTGGGAGTACAACTGAGTGGCTAATATAGAAGGATTGTGCCACTTCAAGTTGCAAATGAACAAAAATAGAAAAGAAAAAAAAGTTGAATATATTCTTTTGTACCAGTCCTGTTGCTGATACTTTTGTTTTTTGAGGATCCTCACAAAAACTAGTCTATGCTGCATACTGGGGAAAATGGGTGGATTGCTTATTTTATTATCTATTTTGCAGATTCCTGATGTTAGGGCAGGAGATGATATAATAGATGCAGTTGTAGTCGACGAAGAAGCGGTTGGGTCAGAGGAACGTGGGTGTGGAGCTAAGATCCTTTATGGTAAAGGGGCATTGGATCGGTATCTTTCACAACAAAAAAGGAAGGACTTGGAGGTGTGTAATCTTCGATTCTGAACACTAACTTAGTCAGACATCTTTTTAGACCATGTTTTGTTCAAGTTCTATTGTAGTGTAGCTTGAGATTCTTTGACCATTTTTCGGGCGATTTCTACTTTCATTTTTGTTTTCTGGGAGAGAGTCTAGCTCCTCCATGGGGGGACTTGAACCCACACCCCAAACTTGGGGGCTTGAGTTGCTGACCACCTTTTCCTGAGGTGTTTGTGTATAATTACTTAAATCAATGCATTTTCTATACTGAATATCTGTTTTTAAGATCATGTGTATAATTTTTGTTGCAAATGCTTTGATTTTACGTCGCAGACAAATGTAGAGGGGGCAGATGGAGAGGCAGAGGTGGAAACAGATCTTCCTTCAGTTGTTGCCAGCATGTAACCTTGTTTTAGATTTTTACCTGTAACTTCATCATCCTTGTACATAATAAGTTTACAAACATCAATAAATTTAATTGTGCAATTATAAAAAACAAAGCTCGGATTCATTGAAAAGAGGAAGTTATACACATTGTGCAGCAATCATCCCATTTGGCTTTCGCAACCTTGAACCGGTACAAGCTTCTGAAACTTAATAGTTTGTTCTTCTTCTGCACCATTTGCAGTAAATTATGATGAGCTTTTAGGCTTTTACCTGCTCAATATTTATATCTTGCTAGTTGAACTTAGCAAAAAGCAGTAGTTGTTGGGTGGTCTCAGATAGAATGAATCTTGTTCATATTAGAGCCAAGTGTTAGAAAGGGGTTTGGTTTATTCATAAGAGTTAACACTACCATGGAGTTGCTCCACTAATCATTCTAAACTTTTCCTTGTTTTAAGTTTACTCTTTTTTCTTTTTTTGTGTTCTAAGTTTTCTTTTGTTGCATGTCCTAATTTTTAAAATAATTAAATTTGTATCAGAAACTTGAAACATATAATTAAAAAAAAAAAAAAAAAAGATAAGAAGGAATGGGTATTGAAGATCTTGGATGGGTAATGGAGAAATGGTTTACAAAGGAGCTGCTCCATGATGGAATGATTCTATTCATAAAACTATTAAATTTAGGATCTAAAGTTTACTCTTCTTATTGATGTGTAAAAATAGGGTGGTACAACTAAAAAAGGTGCCATATATTAAGAATTATTATGGTGGATGGTGAGATAAATAATTACTTTGATGTAAAGCATTTCATTTCATGATAGTGTCACATTACTTATCATATCATTTGAGATACAAATAACATAAATAATTGTAAAATGGTTTCCATTTTGCATTTGGTTTCTCTAATCATATCTATTTTGGTCTTTTAACCTTTTTTTTTTTCTAATAATAAATTATTGAAACACGTTTTGGTGACCAGCAATTTGTGTAAGTAACCTTAAGCATCTCGTAAGAAAAAAGAAATGATAACTGGACTTTTAAAGTTTGATTAAAAAAAATATTTAATGGGACTTTCTCTTTTAGTAAATTTTGTTTATTTGGAAGGCTATCTTAATACTTTTAATCGCGCTTGATTCACAACTGCCTTTGTTTGCTCATGTCATTAAAATGTAATAGTAAATGAATAGTTTGTAAATGTATAATCGTTTGAACAAATAAAATTTATTAACGAAAAAAAATTCTCATTAATTATTTTTGAAATTTTAAAGATTTAGATGTGTTAAATTTATTAATGAAAAAAATTCTCATTAAATTTTTTTTGAAATTTTAAAGATTTAGATGTGTGTGTTAATTAGATATCTTTTTTCTCATTTTTCTAAAAGTATAGTAAAAATCCCTTTATTAATTGACGCTTGTAATATTTAGTAGATTGAACTGTAATTTTGTGACCGTTTCTAAACTGGCACGGCAAAACATTAAAAATAATACATTAAACATACAAAGGCAAAAAACATTAAAAAAAAAATACATTAAACTATTTCTTGTTTATTATCTATTTTCGTAATTTGAAAGGAACATGCCTTGTTTTTAAAAAAAAAATACAAGTATTTATATATTTAAATTTCATATTAAAATGTTATAAATTAGTACAATATTAATTCATCATAATTCATCATAGTTAGAAAGAAAATATAAAAATCAATTTTCTATAATTAAAAGAAAAATAATAATCAACCCTTTACAATCGAAAAAAAAAACAACTTTCATAATTAAAAAAAGTAAACAACTTTCATAATTTTATTTTATTATTGTTAAAAGGTGAGAATCCAACTTTGCTTTGTCTCCTCGAGCCAAATAGAATCTACTCCACTTACACATAAAGAATACACTACACGTATTTACTATATTATATTATAACTTTATTAGTTCAGAGAAATTTAAAATATATATATTTCATAAAAATCTATAAAATTTATTATAACCTTTCTTAAAAGATCATTAATCAATCATTAAAAAGATAAATTTATTTCATTATAAAAAAGTATAATAAGCTTTTGGTGAGTACTAATTGTTTTCGGTGAGAAGACCATTGAGATAGTACAAGAGAATTAGAAGGGTGTTTGAGTATTTTTTTTAAACTCTTCCCTTAGTAAATCAAGTCTTCAAATTTTTAATTAAACTCATTTTTTTAATCAAATTTTAAGGATTATTTTTAAGTGGAAAGGTGAATTTTAAAGTGAGTTATTAGAAAAAATTTAATTGAATATGGATTTGGAGTATAAAGAGTTTGTAACTTCAATTATCATTTAGAATTATGAGTTTTTGCATTTGAGTGAGATTAATTAAAATTTTATTGATTATTTGTGTATTCTTAAATATTAAGGTAAAAGCTTAGCAAAGGAGAGCCAAGCAAAGGAGAAAGAGAATAAGTGAATGCCACTTAGAGAGTGTTTAAGGTTTGGTGTATACTTAAGTTGAACTTTTTTGTTTTAGAGCATTAGTGTATAATTATGTAATTAAATTATTTGATGGATACTTGAATGCAAATAGTGTGTTTAATTAATTATTATGTTGGTTCTAAGTAAATTAAATGTGTATTTAATATTGAGTATTATCTATATGTGAAATTGGATAAATTTTGGACTTATATGTGAAATTGGATAAATTTTAGAACTATATATGAAATTGTATAAAAATTCAGACTCAAATGTGAATTAGTAAAAATTTTAGACTCATGTGTGAAATATTAACAAATTGTACTCATATGTGAATTTTTGAAAAAACATTAAGACCTGTATATGAATTTTTTAAAGTTTCGGATCTACATCTTAATATTTGAAAAAAAAACTGGGTCTAATTATGAATATTAAAAAAAATTAGGTTTAATATAATATAATTATTAAATTATTAAGGAGTCCTGAATAAACCTGAACATTGGTAGGTGGAGATTGATAGTTAGTATACCAATAAGGTGTTATAGCAGCACTGTACTGTTTTGTATCTCTGGTGATTCTGATCAGTATCTTTGATTCGACATATACTCTGATTTAATATGGACCCGACGGGTAGTCACCGAGTGACCGATGCTAGATCACCATTTGATAGCCTGTTGGCCAATTCATAATATCGTGTCAGTGTTTATTTTAGGCACCTGTTGAAATCACATGTAATGATTTAAGCATGTATTTAATAAATTAAATTTTAATTTAAAATATATGTTATGTTCTAATTTATTGATTTAAATATTTTGGTAAATTTTAACTTATCCTGTCAACATTGTGATAAGTGATAGTAATTGATTATGTTATTTGTACATTTTTTGAATTAATAAATTATATTGTTTCAACTTTTATGTATACCTACTAAGCAATTTTTTTGCTTAGCGTGTTGGATTTACTACGCGCAGGTAGTAGAGTTGCCAACATTAAAAATTGAAGAGAGAAACCATATCTGCAGCAACTTGGATTAGTCACATCCTTTATGTATATAGTTTAGGTAAATATTTTATTTGTGTTCAAAATATTTGTATAACAAATTGTATGGACATCTACTGCATGTACATGTGTATATATGATCAAGAATTATTTTTGAGTTGTAAACGATAAATTTTATATATATCTGATTTAACGTTGTATCTAATTACATTAGATGAATGATTGACTTCTGTGAGCTAAAATTTGTATGGTGGGTTTATGATTGAGTAATAGGAGTAAAGTTGAGAAACATAATGATTGAGAGTATTTTTCTTTGTAACAGGTGGTGGAAAGTCTCATTTTTAGAGGGGACTCTATCCATTTATTTTAAAATAAAGAAAAAAATTATTTTAATATTAAAGTTTCAAAAGAAAATGGTAGCATTCTCTGATCTTATTTTAAGAAAATGTGGGTGAGGAGAGTGCTATATATTCACAGCTTTTAGGAAGAATCAGACAATTTGACATGGGAGGGGCAGAGGTATGACACATCAAGTTTAAAACAAACTTATTTATTTTCATTATCAATTAGTTCACGTACTAAACGACATTACATTTTTATATTGATTATAATACATGTTGTTATTCCCAATAAAAAAACCTAATATGAAAACAACTATAACTGTTAAAACTATAAGTCATTGTTCGGTAACTGTATCAACACTTGGATGCCTTCTCATTAGCACTTGTTGTTGTGGAGTGCATAAATTAGATATACTTTCATCTTGCACAAGGTCTATTATCATATTAAATTTTGATTTGCATTGAACTCTTCTAGTTGGACTTCTATAATATATAAAACCTGCATTTGTTTATGTATGTACCTGTAATATGGCTTATTTGAATTTTTTTTTTCTAATTCTGAAATACTTATAAAAGCTCTTTCATTGTATTGATAGTTTCTGTTAAGCTGGAACGGGACTTGATAATAGTTCTGAAGTTAAAGCTTTGATTTATGGTATTATGTGATTTTTTATTGCTGCCCAAATAATGTATTCTTATTTTACTGACCTATTGAATACAGGGTTTTTTGGGTTAATCAACTGAGTTGATAGCTTGTTGTATGTTTTGTTGTTGATCTGAGAAAATTTAAGTGATCTAATGGATAATTTAGAATTTTTTTCTTGTTGAATTGAGTATTTAGATTGATATTTTATTACTGATCTAATAGGTTAAAAGGTAGAATGTAGTCTGAATTGGGTATGTAATTTTGCTATTGAACTATTGGGTTTTTTTCTTGATAAATTGGATATGTAATTCTGCTGTTAAACTGCTACAAAATGCAATCTAAAAATGTAATTTTCTGTTGATAAACAATGCATTTTTGGGGGTTGTTAAGTAATGGATTAAATGTGTTTTTTAGATGCTGAAAATTATTTGGACAATTTACCCCTCAATTAAAATAAGCATAATGGTCATAAAAACATATATATTAACTGCTAATTTTAAGAACACTTTTTATCTTTTTGTGCCCTAATAAAAGTCCATAGGTTCACGTGCTCAACGACTTTTTATTCCTTTAAAAAAATATTTTTTTTTCTAACGTGTACTTCCACTTGAATTATATATTACAATTACCTTACTGACCAACGGCAAAGATGTTATTGTGCTGCTAAAAATGAATTTTTGTCAAAATTAATGAAAAATAATTGATGGACTATGATAAAACTATTAATTTTAAAATAATTAGAATAAAATTAGATATTAGCCAAACTCCTAGGCAAGGATGTCATTCTCCATATATATATATATATATATATTTGGTAGAATTTGTTTTTGAAAACAAAGCAAATTTTTTTAAAAAAATTATAATAGCATTATGATCGAGAATAGAATTCGACAACCTATCTCGCAAATACTATTGCGGTTAATATTGTCGTGTTAGGTGTTAGATGGTTGTTTAGAGTTTGGGATGTTCTTTGTTTGTGTTTTAGTGTTAAGGTAATTTTGTAATCTCTTTTTTGCGTGAGGGTAATATTTAGTATAATAAGTCCTCTATTTAAGAAAGATTTTCTCTTTGAGATTAAATTTCTCATGCATAATGGGATTTTGTCCTTTATTAGAAGGGTTGTTTGGGTTCTTCATTAGAGTAGTTGATGTGCCTATTTAAGGTTTAGGTCTAAACATTCATTAATAAGTATAAATTGTAGTATTTTAATAATTCTCTGTTTAAAAAGTAATAAATCCTCTAATATTTTGATTTTTAATTAATAATATTAATTTTTTTTTTTAAAAAAAGAATCATAATAGTATCACGAACGATTGAGTTCCTCAATTTTAGTGAAATATACTTTAGTCTCAATTAGATTTTGAAATACTTATTTTAATCCTAAATTTGCATTTTTTTTATTAATTTGAACAGTAATTTTTTTTAAAGCATTACTACACTTATTTAAAGAGTGTAAAACATGTATCAAAACATGAAATTAATTATTTTACTTTTAAAATATATTAAAAAATAAGAAATTATTGATCTAACACTAAAATGACCTTTTTTTAAAAATCTATATAAGATTGAAGTGTTTATTTGATCAAACTCTAGAGATTAAATTATCCATATCCTTAAATAAAGCATTCAAATAATTTTGATTATTTTTATTTTTTAAAAACATATTTTCAAAATTATTTACATCTTTGTTTCTCAAAACAGTTATTTACCTTATATTTGACGATAATACCAAACATATTTTTCATTCATTTTTTAATACACATTATTACTAATATTATATCACATTATAATATTGAATTTTTCATTAAATTATACAAATGAAAATATTTTATTTGATTGTAAATCAAAATGATCGGAAATATCATCTTAAATTCTTTACGTATACTCTATTTGAATTATAAAATTCTCACAAAAAAAAAAGAAGAATAATTACAATGTTTTAACATTCGCTTGTTTCATAAATATTTTTTAGACAACTATTTTAAGAAAAGGTTACCAAAATCACACCCCGTTATTTAATATATTGTTTATAATTGAGTGAAAGAAAAGTTTTAGTTTATATTTATGATTTGTTTAAAGAAATTTATCTTAAAATTATATATTATGTAAAAATAAAACCTTTTTAATAAAAAAATAATTAAGATCAATAAATAAATAAAATAATTTAACATTATTACAAACTTTCGCAGGTTTTAAATTCCAGTTCAAGTCTTTGTCCAACTTGTCATGTGTCTTCGTCCTAAACAAAAATAAATAATAAAAAAACAAAAAACAAAAATAAAATTATTACCACCGTTGGATTATAAATCCAGCTCCCTTTAGGAATTTGAACGGTGATCCTGAAATATCTCTTTTCTCACACTTAACAAAATTAATAAAAAAATAGTTTTTATTTTTTTTTAAAAAAAAAAAAAAAAGGAAAAAGAGATGACGAAGAAAAGAACCCTCTTTTTTCTCAAGGGGGTTGTTGTTTGGTTTCTGGGAATCTGGAATTTTCATTTTTTTTTTCTCTCTTCTTCTCCTTCTTATCTAAAAAGGAAGAAACTTTGGGGAAGAAGAGAGAAAAAGAGGGATAACCAGTTGAGTTCTTTTAGGGTTAATTTGATAAAATATTCTATTTTATTGTATTTTTCTGATGGATTTGGATAATATTGAGTGTGTGTCATCAACGGATGGGATTGAAGAGGATGGGATCACTCACCCTCTTCATCATCATAATCATAATCATAATCATAATCATCAATTTGCTTCATCAAAGCCGCCTCCTCACAGTGCCATTACCAATAATAATGTAAATGCTAATGGCATCAATGGCATTCTGGGTCCCACAGCGATCGCCCCTGCTACCAGTGTTCATGAGTTGCTTGAATGCCCTGTTTGCACTAATTCTATGTACCCACCAATTCATCAGGTAAAATTTTCTTTTGGAGGTGATTTTGTTGTTTTTAGGGGATTTGTGAAGGTGGGTTTTTGTGATGGCATTGATGATTCAATTTGCATGTCTATCGGTTTTGTATTTGTTTAAGGTTTTTGTGATGAATTTAATGTGTTTAGGGTTTGTATGAATTGCGATTTGGTTTTTCTAGGGATTAGTTTTGAGTTTTGCTTTGATTGGAAGTTTGTTTTTTCTTCCGAGAAATGATTCTTCAATAGAAATATGGATCTTCTTTGAATGCATTTATTGGTTTTAAGTAATGAATGCTTTATGAAGTCTGTTTGATTAAGATATCACCTAGAAAGTGTATGAGATTAAGGAATTTGCTTTATTTGTGGTAATTTAATTGTCCCCATGTATTTTGAAAACTTTAGAAGGTAGTGGCTGGGAATGATGAATGTATAGTTTGGAGTTGGGATTTGAATTGGGGTCTTAGATTATGGAGTTGGTATGTTTGTGATCATCTTAAGTGTCTGCTATTGTAATTCTGGGGTGTATATAGTTCTATTAAAAGGAGTTATAGATCAATGTAGTATAAAGGGTGTATTTCTTTACATGGTGAAGGGTATTAGATGGACAATATGGAAGATGACACTTTCATTGGGAATGTGGATCTTTAGCTTTTGTTCCACTTCACTGCAATTTTGTGTTGCTGTGTGTGATCACTTAAATAGATTTCAAAATTTTAGATATGCACGCGATTGAAACTTAAGACACCAGTAGAATGCCAATGTATTGCCAAAAATGCTATTTCAAGGGGCAAAAAGAGAAGAAAAGGGAAGAAACAACTGGGCAGCTCTTGAATAACCAGTATGCATTGATATCCTTGGCCAATTGCAAATGCCATTCATCAACTTAATGACCAATGGTAGTTTCTTAGAGATCCAGGATAATTCAAGTTCTAATTTTATTAAGGTCAATTAAAGAGTTTTGGATTTTGTTTCTAATTCAACTATAAACTTAATTGTTCTACTTAACCCAATAATGAACCTGAACAATATGGCAATTCTGAACCAAATTCATCACATACGGGATATATATATTGTAAATTCATGTTCATCCTTTGTTTTATTCCATCTATAAAAAGTAGCCAAATGGAATATGTTTACTGAAGTCTATTTCTGCTGCTCTCAAAAAACCTGTAGATTTTTGTTAAAGAAAAGTTGCAGCCACTAATACTAAATGAAACTTACTTGCATTGGTGACCTTCCGTTCAAATTAAGAAGGTACGTCAACTTAGTTGTATTTGTGTTGGTGTTTTCTATGGAATTATCTTGTGAACAAGGCAATTTGTTGTTGAATTAGAATGTTCATATGTGAATCTCATGTTATATTTACAGATATTTTTTTTTTATCTTTGCTCAAGAATGTTTTCATTACACGTCCTTAAAAGTGAAATGTTCCTATTCAGGCTATTTATTTTCCTTTGATGTTTGATTTTAACCAAGCACTTGTGCTAAGAAAAGGTCAATTTTCATCCTATTAAAAACATTATTCTATGTGCATTGTTGCTTGTTTGCAATGCATGGTTCTGCCCGAGTGGTGATAATGAGATCATTTTAGATATTTATGTTAGTGCAAGTCTTGGATCATGAGCTGCAATTTTATACAATGTTTGGTGCAGTGCCATAATGGACACACACTTTGTTCTACTTGTAAAACAAGGGTACAGAACCGTTGCCCCACTTGTAGACAGGAGCTTGGAGACATTAGGTGTTTAGCATTGGAGAAGGTGGCTGAATCACTTGAACTACCCTGCAAGTTTTACCACTTGGGTTGCCCAGAGATATTTCCTTATTACAGCAAACTTAAGCATGAGGCTATGTGCACCTTCAGACCGTATAATTGCCCATATGCTGGATCAGATTGCTCTGTTGTTGGGGACATCCCATTCTTGGTTGCCCATTTGAGGGACGATCACAAAGTGGACATGCACACAGGATGTACATTTAATCATCGTTATGTGAAGTCCAATCCCCGTGAAGTAGAGAATGCCACTTGGATGCTTACAGTAAGTATTTGATTAACGATCTGTTAATTTGCTCTATACTACTGATATATATGATGGTTCCTGGTCAAATATATTCTTTAACAGTTTTAAATTTGTGGATTTCTGATTAAACCTTTTGTGGTAAACTTGTTGGTGCTTCTGTGCATGTGTTTAGTTGGAAACTTGAGGCACAATCTATAAATTTGAAAGGATTTCTTTAGTTTCATTTACTTAAGAATGCATTTTTATTCTGTTTATCTTTTTGGTTGGAAACTTACGCCCAGTCAGTTATTCGACGGTCCATTTATTTACATCTTGGTAGTTTAGTTGGAAAGGATTGTGGGTAATCTTGTTATGAATGCATATGGCAAGGGTTGTGGCTTATTTGAGGATGTTGATGGTTCAACCATACCCTTGACCGCAAAAATAATTTTGTGACTGGGACTGGGAATACTTTTAATGTTCTCGAACTAAACCTCTTTATTAGTTTGTTGTCTTTTTCTTGTGTCAGGTTTTCCATTGTTTTGGTCAATACTTCTGCCTTCACTTCGAGGCCTTCCAGCTTGGCACAGCTCCTGTTTACATGGCATTCCTCCGTTTTATGGGTGATGACAATGAGGCTCGAAACTATAGCTACAGCCTAGAGGTTGGGGCAAATGGCAGGAAGCTTATTTGGGAGGGCACACCTCGAAGCATTCGGGATTGTCACCGGAAGGTACGGGATAGCCATGATGGTCTCATCATTCAAAGAAACATGGCACTTTTCTTCTCCGGTGGAGACAGGAAGGAGCTGAAACTAAGAGTTACTGGCAGAATATGGAAGGAACAACAAAATCCAGATGCTGGTGTGTGCATACCAAACCTGTGTAGCTGAGAGGTGATTTTTGTATACAATTTCTCATGATTGTTTGGAACATTTTTCTGGTGTGTTGAAGCTCTGCCAAGTTTTCTTGTGTGTTGTAACAGAACCGAGAGATTTTTTCAAGTAAATTGTAAAAGTTTTTTTTCTTTTACCTTGTTTGCTTGATCGTATGACAATTAGCTCGCCTTCGGATCAAAAGTGGATTTTGCATTCACCTTCTTTGGGATAATCTAGTTAACTGAATCATGAAAGCTGAGCCTCTGGGAAAATTATTAAGAGGAAACAAACTGTGATTATGTTCAATGCGACATGAATACATGCAATGCAAGTGATAGAAACATTAGATTGTAACATTGCAAGTTTGGTCTTAAATCCGTCTATTGCTGCATGGTTTCCATGCAATAAGCCATTAACTGGTTTAAGTCAGTCCTTTTTAATGTTATTGATTCAATAATAAATTCAACTTGCTTATAAAAGCCAAAAGGTTGTATTGCTGTTGTTGTTGTGGTCATCCTTGGTGTTTAATCTTTCATTTATACATATATACGACATAAGTTTCCTTCAACATCATCATGTGGCATTGGATACCGTATATTAGAGCTTTCTTTGTCGTTCTTGAGATACTAAATATAATATTTAATCCTGTGAGAGTTCGATATAGGTTTAAGATAAAGCAGAAATGAGGAAGATGTGGCAATGACAGCCACAGGCAAATGAGATAAATACCAAGAGTCAATATAGTAAAATGAACCCTCTCAATTTCCAGCATTGCTAATGACATGCTATAATTTGTTTTAGATAAGCAAATGCTATTAGGTTATGAACAAAATGACCATAAAATATCTCAATTTCTCCACAAACATAATCAAGCTGTTGCTCGGCTGCACCATCTTTCTTACCCTCTGTTTCGACCATAATGTCACTCTTTCTTGCTTCTTATGTCGAGTTTGAATCAGCTGAGGCAACAGATTCTACAACAGTAGCATGTGCTTCAGCCACGGTGGCACCAGCTGGAGCTTCAACAGCATTGGCATTAGCATTGTCAGCATTCTCTGATCCACCTTTATTTCCAAACTTAGATGGAAGCAAAGAAGAGATGGCAGCTCTTGCACTCTTCTTGGCCGCTTCTGCGGCTTCTAATTCTCTAGCCTTAGCTTCAGCCTTCAGCCTTTCTTTTTCCTCCATAAGCTTCGCCAACTCATCTTCTCTCCCTTCCTTACTCAATTCCCCTTTAACAAACTCCTGCAACTCCTCACTAAACTCAAGTCCATCATCATCCAACATTCCATCAACAATCTTAAGTACCTCATCCAATTTCCCCACCTCACTCAATGCCTTCATCATAAACTTATAACTATTATCATCCATCTTCAGCTTCTTAATCATTATATCGAAGAATGATTTTGCCTCATCAATCTTCCCCACCTTAACCAACTGATCAACCAATCTGTTATAAACCGCCAAGTTAGGTCTCAAACCCGAGTCAATCATCTTCTTAAAATATGCTGCCCCATCATCAACCTTATTCTCCTCAAAACAAGTATCCATCAGCAGACTGCAAGTATACTCATCCGGATTCACTCCCTTCCCGCCCATTTCTTCATAAAGCCCTTCAGCCTCAGCCAGCATTCCATTCTTACAGAACTGATCAATCAAATTGTTAAACGACAATGTATCAGGACTACACCTATACTCACCCATCTTCCTAAAAGCCTCAACAGCCTCCTTAAACCTCCCTTCCGCGCAATACCCATCAGCCATCACATTAAAGCTCCCCAAATTCACTGCCAACCTCTTAGGTGGATCATGCTCACTAATCATCCTATCAAATAACTTCAATGCCTCATCAAATTTCCCATTCTTACACAACGCATCAAGCACATAATTATACGCAATGGCACACATTTTCACACTCGAATTTTCCCCTATCGCCTCATTATAACACTCCATTGCCTCCTTCTCCATTCCCTTCAGAAAATACCCTTTCATCAAGCTCCCATACACAACCCCATCATTAACAACCCCTCCCAACTTCTCCTTCAACTCCTCATACAGCCGAAAAACCCCATCGGAATCCCCATTCCTGACAATCCCATTCATCAAATAACTATACACAACAGGATCAGCCACAAAACCCTTATCAAACATCTCCTCCTTCAACTCCACCGCCTTCTCAACCTTCCCATTATCAACCAAACCCTTAATCAAAATCCTGTAAGTCGTCGGCGATGGATTAACGGCCGCATCATTCACAAACTGTTTATAATGTTCAAGAGCAGTATCAGGCTTTTTACAATCAAGATAAGTCTGGAACAAGAGATTATAAGTAATCACATTTGCCGCAATACCGGCTTGGGTAATGAACCGGTGGAGTGAAAGTAGGTCCGAGTACTTGCACTGGCGGAGCTGGGCGTTGAGCACGGCGTTGACGGTGAATATCGTGGGCCTGCAGTTGGAGTAAACGGAGTGGCGCGTGTAAAGCGCCGCCTCCTCGAGGTCGTTCTGGCGGATGAGGGTTAGGATCTTGTTGTGGAGGTTGAGGCGGTTGCCAGTGAGGGCGGAGACGGTTTCGGGGAGCTTCGGGGCGTTAGGGTTAGGGTTTTGGATGGGCTTAGGCGGTTGCTGCTGTTGTTGTTGGGAGCGGTGGAGGGAGGAGAGTGGGGGTTCGATGCGGAGGCGGCGTTTGCGGCGGCGGCGTTCGGCGGCGGCTTCTTCGGGGGTGGCGTAGGAGAGGAATCGAAGGGTGACGAGTTGCCGCGCGTTGTGGCGGTGGTGGTGGTGGGGATTTGTTAGGGTTTTGAGGTGGGCGAGGAATGTGGGTTTGGAGAGAGCCATTTTTTGTTGTTATTTTAGGGATTAGATTTTGATTTTGTTTTGTTTTTTCTTTTTTGGAGACAGATAAGATAAGGGTTCTAAAAGGGTTTAGGGGAGACAGGTGACCGTACGTACGTCGTCGTTTTGAAGCTAGTATTTCTAGGTTCCACTGCAAAAATTTTTATCATCAACTACTTAAGCAAATTTAAGTCGGTAAAATTTATTCTTAATAGTTTTAGAAATACTATTCCTAAAAAAATAGTTTTAGAAAACTAAAATATATTTATATTTTATTTTATTTTAATTGTAAAATTAAGAGATGCACCATTCAGATTCTGCTCACTTCGAGATAGAGAGAGATATGATTTATATTTAATGTAATTAACAAAATTAAAAGAATATTTATATTTAAATTCTTACCATGCTAATTGATTTATGACTTTCTTGAATAATTACCTGTGTATTTTTAATAATAATAATAGTTAATAATAATAAATTGACTTTAAATACTCATTTTAAAATAGTAAAAGAGAATTGGAGACTGCTCATATTAGGGTTATGGAGAAGTTTAATTTATATTTATAATAAAAAATAGAAAAAAAACAACTGGCTTACAAGTCTTAAGAAATATTTTAATTTCAATTTTGAAGTTGGACTTTTATAATATTTTCTACTTAATTAAACATAATATACTGAATTATATTGGTTGCATTTTCTTTTTCTTTTTTAAGTTGTGAAGGCTTTTGTTGTATAATTTTAATTTCTTAACTGTTTAATAATGGATGCATTTAGTACATTGGTTTAGAGTAGAAATGATCATAAATCGGGTTTGAGATAGATATTCTTAAATTTGCATCTACATCTATTTTAAAAATGATCTACATTTATTTTTAAAATGAAATATTAATTTTTTTCCAAATTAGTTGCGAGTTAAAAGTTTCATTAAATTAAATTCGCTTCAATGAATATTTACTTCTTATCAAACTCATAATAAATTATTCGTAAATTTTAAACGAATTGTAAATTAATATAATAAAAAATATATATTCATAATATTAATTTTAATAAAAATTTATAAAATAGAACAATCAAAATCATATAACAAATTTAAATTCAATAAAAAAATTTCTATCAAAGTTAAACTCCTTTTTAATTTAAAACTAATAAAAGCAACTTATAAATAGTTAATACAAATACTAGATAATATTATTATAAAGTAACCCAATTAAACAAAAATAATTTTTCTTAAGCTTGCTTCAAGATTTAAGAATATATTTTACAAATAAATTTATATTGACATATTATAATTTTAAGACAAACCAATAATAAATTAAATACTAAAAGAGAAAAAGTAAAATAAAATGGCTATCATTCTCTAATCATGTGAAGAAAAATAAATAAATAAAGTAAAACGAAACGATTATCAATCTCCATCATATGAAAAAAAAAAATAAAAAAAATCAACACATCTCTTTTAAAACATTCATATTATTTATTTAAGTGGTGTAATGTCAATGAGACAAAAATTAAAAAGGGATCAAAACATGTTATTTAAGAATAAAAAAATATTTATCGAGCGTGATCTAATAACTTTGCAATAATAAATAATTAGAGATGACAAAACTGTTGTGTGATATGGTGTGTGATGTGTATAGATGTATATAATTTCAAAAATTAAATACGCAACGGAAGTATTCATACATATTAAACAATATGTAACATATTCAAGCATGTATGATCATTCAAGTACATATATATCTCATATATATATTTCATGCATGATATAAAATGAATAACAAATAAATAACCTACCCGGATATGAAGGTAGCTTTACAAATCTTTAAGAACTCCAAGCTTCAATTTGTTGAGCTCACCTTGAACTGTTCTCTTGCACAATTCTAGTTCACAACTAAATCCGGTGGGATTGTGAAGCTAGAATGGCAGCCTTGAATTTCTAGCAAATGATTGTTTTAACACTTAAAACAATTTGTCCTTATAAATGATTACTACCAAGAGATGAGAAGAATTAGGTGTTTTCTATAGTTCTTTACAACTCTATATGTTGTACTTTGGTAAGCCTTTGCATTTTCTCTCAACACTTTGAGAAAAACACTTAGGAAAAGCTCTCAATTCTCTCTCTTTTCTCCTAGAACGAATTTCACTCTATCTTGCACACATTGAACTCTTTCAATTCTTTCTTAAGTGCAAAGAATGATTTCTCTTAGTGCTCCACCACCACTTAACCATGTTTGCCATTACAAATATTAATCTATCATATTTTTCACTCACCAATTTGATTCAACCAATTGAATCAATTTCTAGAGAGTAAATGGCATTTAATCAATGTTAAGTGGTTTTACCACTTCCTTAGTGCATCATTTAAGAATTACAAAGTGGTAAACTTTCCTTATTATTAATAACAAGTGCATTCTCCATTAGTAAATGGTGTTTGCCACTTATTTCAATTAATAATAATAATTTGATTAATATATAAAATATTAATAATTCAAAACTATTTTGATTATTTACATTTACCATATATGTATTTACCAAGCAAGGTAAATAGGTAAATACATGGTAAATAATTTATGGAGCAAGATTATGTCACTTGTCAATTTCTTATTGGTTAACAACTCTTGTAAACCAATAATGTGTTTTACCTTCAATTATTGACAAGTGAATAATAAAAGGAACCTAGAAACATTTTTCATTTTGCTGGAAATTGTTGGATTAATTATTCAATCCAATTCGCCGCCCCAGTGCACAACGAGTACACTTCATATTGTGAGACTCTCTAGGTCAATGCCCGATTTGTCATATGAAACTATTTCACACGTCTGTGAACAATGTCCCACACACATGTTACAGATATTACAAAACGGCGCATTAAACCATACAAGTTGAGGTTATAACATATTCGTATAATTCTTCCATCATAAATATCCTAGAAGAGCGGAGATATAGATCAACACCGTCAAGTCTCCATGTGCTCAACCATAAACTTATCTCTAGATTTGTATTTCAATAAATAATATCCGTAAACACTTTCACGATATTATTTTTCCAAGAAATTCTTGGATGTCTGCTTATGGCCATAAGACTTTCTGAAATACAATCTTGGAGTTGCAGGATATTTTACTCACCAAATTGAGTTGATGAATCCCATATCTGTACACACCGGACTCCATTAGCATCGGACCATACCCAGCGACACCCAGCGGTCAGACCATGAAAGGTATCTAACATGTGTGGAACCAAAGTATGATGGATCACTAACAAGTCCACCGTGACACTCAGGTCTAAGGATCACGAATACTACTCAACTCGAAAGATCCTCCATTGAACGCTTTATGGGATGTCTATTGGAGATCTTTGTGAGTCTGTTCAATATTCAGTCCTTACTGAATACTTGTATCTCTATATGAGTTTCCACTAAACTCATGGTCTGCTAAGACTAACCATCTGGACTATCTAGATATAGACATACACTGATCTATATATATATATTAAGATCTTCACTAGCAGACCCGCATTAGTGAAGGTAGATCAGGAACATTAAATTTAAGAACATATTTATATAACAACATTTCTTAGCACCATTTGCAACCCATTGCAACTATGTCATTATTAATATATTCTTAGGTCTTTGTCCCATTTCAGACAAGGCTCTAACTCTTTAGATTTTACTAACTCTTAGTTCTGATATAAACTCCTTTAAATCAGATTTGAACTCGTTCAGATCATACAATGTCTAAAACGTTACAAGCATCTTACCATATTTATAAATAAAATAATTAGTGATATATTGAAATCATAAATGTATAAACATAAAGCAAATATTTATACATAAAAAGGATGGCACGTAAACACAAATTCCAACAAAAACTATAGAACAACATTTATATGATAAGTGAAAATAAAAATAATTGATGAATTAAAGAAGAGATAAAAATCATTCTTTTAAATTTTTAATTAAGGTTACAACTAAAACGACATCGTCTAGTCTTCTTTTTAAAACAATAAAAAATAATATATAAATATTTGTGAATACTATTACTAATAGGTATCTATGAATATTTTACAAAATTCATACCATTTTTAAAGTCGTTGCAATTTTTATCTTTATATATTAAATCCATTCTAAAACTGCTTCAAATCTTGTTAAATTTTTTTTGATAAATATAAATTTTAATAAATTTGTGAATATGCAAGTCAATTTTGCAATCCCTAGTCTAGAAAGTATTATCATGAGTTCATTTGCCTAGGGGAAATTAGAGGGAATTACAAAATAACCTTCAAAATACTAAGAGCAGCCGCAAGAGAGGAGTTGAAAAGCTGAATTGGGTTGTAAAATGGGTGTACTTGAAACAATATTAGGATTTATTTAGTAGTAGACTATTGGGCCCATTTAACCCCCGCTTCTAAATATATAATTTTAAATCATTTAAATTTTTTAACATACCTCATTTAATTCCAAAATCATGCTTATCATTCTTTCTAATCTCCAAAATGTAACTTCTCTAATTTTCTTTTTTTTTGTATCTATCAAAATATTAATATCACTCTTATATTCAATCCAATTGATTATCACTTAAAAGTAGTTCTACGTTTACAATTTTGCTGAGGGATTAAAGTCTGTTAGTGATTAATGAGAGAGACATGTATATAAAATAAATAGTAATATATTTTGACATAATCTTAAAGTTTATCATCATTGAAAGATATTTTGAAAATTTTCATTACTCCTATACTTTCCTAAATACTGTTGAAAAGGATAAGATTTAATGATACTATTAATAATTTTATTTTGATATGAAATTGTAGTTACAATAATAATTTTATTTAATTTAATAGACTAATTTATTAGATAATGTTAGATATTAACATTTATAAACCCAAAATTAACCTAAGAAAAAGTACAACATTAATAATGCTAAACATCTCAAATTGTATATCAAATTATATCCGATGTAATGATGTATCGAGTAATTATTAAATAGTAAAATTATATAATAGATAATTTTAAAATTTATATAATTTCATCATTTAATAATTATTTGACATATTATTATTTAAAATATAATTTAAAATATATAGAATTACTCTTTCTTTTTATTACTCTATCTAATTTTTCAATTTTTTTATGTTCACGACCCACAATTTTGGTTGTTAATAAACTTGTAGGATATAAATATTTTAGATAGGTGATCTAAAGAGGGTTTGAATCTCTATTATAATGTTTATCTAAGTAGAATTGACAATTTAATTCTAAGTTTTTCTTAAATATTCATTAACCTTAACTAAAGTTACTCAAGTGCGAAATATCTCTCTATAAAAAAAAATTAAAAAAATCCCATGGGTTATTAACTCTAAATTGCATTAATATACGCCAGCCTCTCACGGATAGTAACTTATTCAAGGGTATTAAAGGAACTAAAGGAAGGGGTTTATTAGGAAGAACAATAAAAACAAAGGGTATTAAAGGAATTGAGGTGGCTGTGGATGAAAATAATGAATTATTTTAACTATCAAATAGAATATTTTTAATAAATAGAGGGGTTTTAAGAGAATTTTAAAGGAATGCTAGAGTTATTGTTTGTTTAAGACTTTAAAAAAGAATAAATCCTCAAACAAATATTTTAACAAACTTATACATATTTTAATTTAAATTGGGTTGACAAGTACAAAAAGATAACTCTCTGAAAAAGATGGAAATATGGGGTTAAGTAAATTCAAACTTAATTAGGGGAAAAATAATGGTTGTTAATAATTAGAGTAATGATTTTCTCTAAATAATAATAATAATAATAATAATAATAATAATAATAATTAGAGTAATGCTATATATTTTAAATTGTATTTAAAGTAATAACGTGCTAAGTAACCACTGGGTAATGAAATAATATAAAATTTAAAATTATTCATTACATCTAATAATTACTTGACACATTATTATATGAAATACAATTTAGAATACAAATTTAGAATGTATAATATTATTCTAATAATTAAGACATTTTTTTTATAAATGATATTTATCGGTTATCTGCCAGTGTTTTGACCATTTTCCTTTATTAATTTTTTAATAAATAATTTTTAAAACATAATAATTAGTCACTTTTGAAGAAAAAATAATACTGAAAAAAAGAATATTGGTATGTATTAATTTTTTTTTAAATAATAAAAATAAAAAATTATAAAAAATATTTGATAATTCCCTTAGCTGAAAATATAAACTCTAATTAAATTAACTTTATATTATACCTATCAAAACAACGAGGTAATACCATTTACATAAAAAGGACAATTAAGTTAAATGTTGTGTCGTGTGTGTAATTTCTTGACATATTATATTAATTTTTTTCCTTGCTAAAATTTTTAAGTTTGGAACCTTCCTGTCAATTAATGTCTTGTTATCCTTACGTACTCTTTAAAAAAAAAAAAATACTCTAATACATCAAGTTAGTATTTATTTAAAAAAAAATAATGTTGTGTGTGAAAACGTTGACAAAGATAAGCAAGATGTATGCTATGTATATTGCAATTGCTTGTGGCTGAATTCTATAGAGCATAATATAATTGAATTTTCAAATTATATTATTTATAGTACATGAGTATTCACACTTAATTAATTTTGAATTAATAAGAGTTTAAATTCATTAACAAGTCATCAATTAAAAAAAAGAATTTATGTAAGATTTATATACTTGTGAAAAGTTATTTTTTATATAAAATATTAATTAATTAATTAAATTTTAATAAAATTAAAATTTTAATTTCCTAACTCCTCATTGTTCTTAAAACTAATTTGAGGAGTTTATGAGTCGGTGAATCTAATTATCTAAATTTTTAGGCCCAAAATCTAGTATAAAACCGTTTGTTTTATAAAATTAAGCATTCCTTTAATGTGAATTATTGCTTAAAATATTAAATGACATGCAGAGTAATTGAGCCTTTAAATAATAAACCCGACACTTACCATCTTTCAGTAAAATTATTTTTCTTCTCAAGTAGACGAAGAAGTCTTATATATTGCTTGCCTATCCCCGTAGAACTATCTAATAAAATCATGCCATTTATTAAAAATATTTTCTCTCATAATTTTTTTTTATATAAACTTATAATGGGTTGATTTATTAAATAGGGAGATGCTATTGGATGGTCCTACAAGTAATTCGGTGAGAACAACACGATATAAAATTTTCTTCAAGCAAATAAAATTATTTAAAAAAAAAATACAAGTAGAATGTCTTCAAATATATATATATATATATATATATTTGTTTTAGATTACCGATATTGTTCAATTTAATATACTTTAAGACCTTATTCTTATAATTTCAATTGTAGTGTAATTATTTTTATTTTTAATAAAAAAATTTGACCTTTTTTTTTCTACTATTAAGTTTGTAAAAAATTTGAGGAAGCAAGATACTAATCACCTAACTCTTAAATGATTAGGTTGTCTACTCTTTTTCTGTTTTTAATAAAATTTTATTGTATTTGTATTTATAAAGAAATTATAATTAATTAAAAAAAAATTTGATGAACGAATCTATAAATATAGGTGTTAATTTGTTTAATTGATAAAAGAAGCCCAAACTCTTCGGATATCTGATTGAGGAAGGGATTTAGTTTATACATCCACTAATACAAATATGTTTTTTAAAAAAATTTAAAAAATGGCATAAAAGTGAAAAAAAAAGACATAAAAGTCTTATTTACTAAAAATTTTCCGCTTTAGGTATCCATTTTAGTACTTCAATAAATATTGTAATGGAGATATTAACAAATTTAATTTTGGTTTAATTTTAGACTGAATCGAATTGATTAATTTTATATAAATAAAATTAATTAATTTAAACATCATAAATCGAACTGAATTGAACTGACTCAATTTAATTTAAATTAATTTGATTTTTTTTTGTCCACCTTACATATATAATTTTTTTTTTGCCTAACATTATAAACTTTGTCGCTAGATGTTAGTCATTAGTTTCATCTTTTTATGCATATAGTTTGCTTACTTAACGATGATTTGTTAAAGGATACTATAATTAAATGATTTGTCTAGATTACTAGTAAAATCTTTAATTCTATTCATATGTATTTAACTAATTTATTGATATTTATTTAGAAATCATAATTTCATTTACAAAAACCTAAACTTAAATATTAACCATTGCTTATTTATAACTTATTTATTTGGATATAAGGATAATTATTTTCTAATTCAATAAAAAAAATCCCGTTTGTTCTTCAATGAAACACTAAAACACTTATAGGCATATTTGTTTATGGTTTCTTCATTATCTCAATTTTTTTGGAGCTATATATCTGGCTTCTTCATATCATTTTCTAAATTTTCAAACTTCACGCCATTTTTCATTATCTGAGGCAGCGTTTAATTTTTGACTGAATTTTGAATAGAACTGAACGTTGAATAGAGCTGAATAGTTGAATTTAAATTACATGTTTGTTTTTTGCTTAATATTTGAATATAAGTGTTGAATTATTTATTTTAAAATAAAAAGCTGAAAATTAATACTTATATTATCAATTTTTAATGTTAAATTAATAAAAAATATAAAATTATATAACTACAATAATTTTTAATTATACAAATTAATATAAAAATATATATGAATTTTATTACAATTTTTTACAACCTATAATTTTTAAAGTTGTAATTACGTTAAAAAAATACATTAATTATAAAATTGATCAACATAATAAACATGTATATTATATGATTGGTCTTTAATAGGAAATAAAAGAAATGAGTTTTATATGAAAAAAGTTGTAATTAAATTAGATAAGAATTTTTGTTAGAAATAAATTACTAATATCATTCTCATTTTCTCCATTAAGGAAAAAAATTTGACTTATCCTAATTCAACTAAAATGAATTTAAAATTATTATTAAGCTAGAAAAAATAATTTAAATAATTAAATAAACTAAATTAAAACCTATTCAACATTAAACCAAAATAAAAAAATAAACAACACCTAATTACTTTTACTTCCATAACAAGCTAACATAAATAGGGACGAGCGGAGGGTGGGTGTAGGGGCGGGCTCGGTTAGCTGAGCTTTGGAATAAACATAAAATAACAATAAATAATTATTTAATCATTTTGAGCATCCTGAATTTGTACTTTTGCTCAAATTTTTTCCTCTCTTCTAAATTAGTACACTTTAAAAGATTTATATTTATTTTTGTAGACATAATTTAATTTGTATTATAGGAATAGACTTATATTTAATTTTTTACATTTCGAAACTTGACAGAGTTTTCTTTCATTAGAATTATTTTATTTTCATGTGCTTTATCAAGCATATTCATCTTAGTATTTTTTTTTCTATTTCATATACATACACATATGTATGTGAGGGTATTTGTTTTAAAGTAAATTTAATTAGGACGATTAATTCAATTTACTGAAATTATTATGTTGCGCTTAATTGAAATTAAAAATTTATTTCTTACTTCAATAGATTAATTCATTTTATGCCGACTCTTCTAGTTTTTACGTCAAGAATAGAATATGATTTAACAAAATATGATATGAGTTTATTACAAATTTTATAATTTTTTTATATTGAAAGAAAATTGTCTAGTTTAATAATTTTATGTTTTCGGACATCATCAAGTACAACATCAATATCATATCAATACTATATTTTTTGTTTTTCCTTTTAATAAGAAAGATTAAGATTCGTTATGTCCTTCCTATATAAAATATCTTTCCTCTTTTTCGTACCATTAAAATTTATGAAATGACATTAAAAAAAAATTAGCCTAGTTGAGGCAATGAAAAGGATCGAAGGAAAGAGGGGATGGGTGCCAGGACAAACACAATCAACATCTGAAGCGAAGGATAAGGCTCAAAAGGCCGAAATGGGGGCAAAGGGAAAGCATCAATGTATGATTCAGGTATGTTTAAGCAGATCCTGATGAAAGTCTCCTCACAGAAAAACTTGGAGTTCAATAAGGCTGGAAGTTCGAAGCCAACCAAGAATTCGGGAGATAAGGGGTTGACAGAAGGTCTGGTTGAATCTTCTTGATAGAATCCAATGCAAAACAAAGAAACTTTGCAGCTCACGGAACATAACGGGATGGCAGTATAGGGCATGGAGGAGATGGGGTTTCATAAAAAATTATGGAAAATAGGAGTATTGAAGTGGTGGCCCCAGAAAACTTTCCTAACCCGTTCTAAGGTGTGATATCTGCGAAGAAAAAAAAAATACTTCTGACCTGGTGCATGGGGAGGGGAACGATCCTTTTGGGGGAAACAACAGCTTGTTATCAGTCTTTGCAGGATGAATTTCGTTTTAATACTTCCATTACCAATAATGAAGCAGGGTTCAACAAAAGGAAAAAGAAGGAAGGCAAAACAAAATAAAGTCCAAACAATCCAAGGGGGAAAAGAAATCATCTTAAGGCAGTCCACAAAATTTCACTTCATAGCTTGCTAGAGCTATTTATGTATGAAAGCTATCGAAAAGAAAAATTAAGAACTCTATGCTGTATGAAGTTTGTGATAGGACTAGTAGAGTTTTAGACCTTGATTTCACAACGTATGAGACCACCATACGGTTAAATGGGAAGCAGACAATAAAAAGGAACACAGAACAAGCTACTAATACATGCAATATTGTTGATATAATGGCGGCGCTTGCTGAGGGGCAGGGCTATCGATCCAAATGAAAATTTTCTGTTGGAATGTTTAAGGGATAGGCAATCCTCAGATATTACCAATACTGTGCCAAAGGGTATAGGAGCACTGTCTGGACGTAGTATTTTTAATAGAAATACGTGCGACTCAAAAGTCAAGTAGAAGCCTTGCGTATAAGGTTGAGATTTATGGGGCAATTGGTAGTGGAAATGCTTGGCCAGAGTGGTGGACTTGGTCTCCTGTGGGCAAACATTGTTCAGGTACAACTTTTTTTCTATTCTCAATTTCATATTGATGTTTAGATAAATTCTCATTGTGGGAATGTTTGGTGTTATACTGGATTTTATGGTAACCATGAAGTATCTCTTCGGGTCCATGAATGGAATTGATTAAGGCATCTTCATGATTTTTCTACGCTACATTGGCTTTGTGGCGGCTATTTCAATGAAATTTTAAGACATCAAAAGAAAGAAGAGGGTGCTGTTAAGCCTAGTTATATATTGCACAATTTTCGTGATGCTGTGGATTACTGTGGCATGAAGGAAATTGATGCTCAAGGGCCTCCCTATAGTTGATGTAATTGCCACCGACAGGCTACTTTTATTCAAAAAAGGCTTGATCGTACATTTTGTAACATTTAGTGGTTAGATTTATTTCCATCAGCTATTATTGATCATCTTGACTACTGGGGTGTCGAAAATAGGCCTATTCTTATTAGCTTTGATGAGTCTAGAATTGAAAGAAGCCTGGGTAAACGAAGAAGATTGTAAGCAAATTATTAAAGAGAGACGATCTTGGGTCGTTTCGCTGCAGTTCAGGATAATATTAAGCAAGTTTGAACGGCTTTGCAGATTTAAACCAATACTCGTTTAGGAGTGGCATTACTTAATAACCCTCTCTATGCGTCGGACTTGGCAGAACTTAGAGCAACAGAAAAAGAGTTGGATGCTGCTATTTATAAACAAGAAACTTATTGGCACCAACATTCTAGAATTACTTGGTTAAAAGATGGAGATAGAAACTAGAAGTATTTTCACTTGAAAGCTTCAAACCGAAGGAAGAAAAACAGGATCAGTAAGTAGAGTGATGATCTCGGATGGAAGATGGGTGGAGGATTGTGGGGAATATATTCTTGAATCATTTTGCACAGCTCTTTACTTCATCAAACCCATCAAGTGACTCTATCCAAACAATTGTTGACCACGTTAAATGGCCATCTGACTGCGGCTAGTTTAAGGTGGCCAGAGGTTTCTTTTTCAGCTGATGAGATTTTTAAAGCAATTTAACAAATGAACCCTACTAAGGCACTTGGGAAAGAGGTCTTCTGACATTATTCTATCAATAATTTTGGTCTGTGGCGGGTGAGGATGTATCTTCATGTTGCTTAAACTTCCTTAATAATGGAGGTAATATTACTTGAAACCCTCATCTCTTTGATCCTTAAATATGATGAGCCTACTTATTCGTCGAATTTCAGATCGATCAGTCTTTGTAACATAGTATATAAAATAATTTCTAAGGTAGTTGCAAACAAGCTTAGAAGAGTGTTGGGAGATATTATTTTAGAAGCACAGAGTGCTTTTATTCCTAGAAGGTTAATCACAGATAATGCCACTATCAGGCTCGAATGCTTAAATGCCTTTAAAAATTAGAGGAAGGCGAAGGAAAGGTTTATAGCCTTAATGTTAGACATGTCCAAAGCCTATAATTGGGTTGAATAAGGTTTTTTGGAAGCCATGTTAAGGAAATTATGCTTTTCTGTGTTCGTCAGTACTAAACCTCACCCTATGTACTTTCCCAAGCACACAATGTTTACAAAACTCCAATGGCAAGAACCTATCATCACCAAACACTTTTTGATTAAATAACTTCTTCAGATTTCTCTCGTTTAGGTATGCTAGTCTAAGATGCTACAACTTAATTTGCATATTCTCATCATCTACAGAGAATAATGCAGAACTACTTACAACTTCATCTTTAAGCACATAAACACGTTTTTGCTTCTTTCATTTCATTACTATCATAGAACTCTTCAATACTCTTAAAACCTCTCCACTAATCTTAATTGAACATTTATTCTGGTCTAAAACTCCTAGTGATATCAAGTTCCTCTTGAGGTCAAGAACATACCTAACTTTTGTCAACTTTCTCACTTGCTCATCATGTAGTCTAAGTTTAAGACTATCAATTTCCATCATCCGATAAGTAATGTTACCCATTAACACCTTACCACTACTAATAAGCTGAAAATTTATAAATCAAGACTTGTGTGAACACATATGTAATGTATAACTAGAATCAAGAACCCATTGTTTAGTATTCTTATCATCAGTAGCGACTAAAGTCTATATGCTGTCGTAGTTATCATCATAGGTAAGGGCAACATCTGCTTTCTTCTTGTCTTATTCTTTCTTCTCCGGACAGTCCTTTATAAAGTACCCATCTTTCTTGCAACAATAGCACTTTTTAGGAATCTTAGATTTTGATCTTGAGTCATTTTTCATTCCATTTTTATGTGAGGGCCTTTTTCTTACAAATAAGCTTTTTGTATTGCCCTCGATTTGCTTTCCTACTAGCTTTGAGTTTAATGATGATTTCACATCGCTCATCATTAAATTCTCTCTGCTATAGATAAGTGTATCAACAAAGCTCTCATAACTCTTGAGAAGTAAACTCAGCAAGATAATTGTCATATCTTCATCTTCTATATTGATATTGATCGACTCAAGATCAAGAATGATCTTGTTGAAAATATCTATATGATCTTTCATCAGCGTTCCCTCTAACATAGACAATTGATACAACTTTTTTTTTATATACATTTTGTTGGCAAACAATTTTCGTATATAAAAAGAGTAAAGCTTCTTTCAAAGACCAATCATCATCATCTCACTTGCTACCTCCTCAATACTTAATCACTCAATGACAAAATAATTGCACGGTGCTTTTTTTTTAATATCCCTTCTTTCTGCTTCAGCATTAGATGAATTTGGCATTTTCTCCTATTCATTAAATGGAGCTACAATCTCCTCTAATGCCAAGCCTAACCGTTGACTCACTAACAATGTCTTAACCTTCATCTTCTACAAATTAAAGTTATTCGTACAATTGAATTTCTCTACCTCATACTTAGATGTGGCCATAACTGCTTAAAACCAAGCTCTGATACTAGTTTGTTGAAGCAGAAGCAATCAAACAAGTAAAATATTCCAAGTAATATTATGTAGAAACAAGCAATTAAGAATCTAAACAGAGAAAAGTAAAAGAAACAACATACAGATTTTACGTGGTTCGATAATTTACCTACATCTACCGCAGATCAAAATCACACTCTTATTATTGAATCTTAAAACACTCTTAAAGTATGCATCTTATAAGAAAGACTCACAAAGAAAACAATCTCTCTTACAAACAAAGAGTATTTTTCACTAAGAATCACAAAGATATTACTAAGCTCACAAAGATGTGTTTACAAACCAATAGAGAGCCTTTATATAGGCTTCAAGACGACATAGGTTAAACACTAAACATATGGAAGTCATTTTAGGGAGTTTTGAAACAAGTGGGAGACAAAATCGAAACAAAATGGAAAACTGTTTCCTGCGCTGAATGCCGCGATGCCCACTTTCGATGCTGCGGCGCTTAAGTGCTATCTGGGGCACCACGACGCCTATAACCTAGTGCCGCAGGCCCACACTTGGCTGTTGCTCTAATATTTTTGCCTCATTTCGCATCCGTCTCTAATCCTCGCGCACCCAATGTATTTGGCTTACTCTCTAAATCATATCCCGATAATTTTTAATCAACTTTATCACAAATTGCCCAATTTTTTTCACTGTGACAAAAAGCATAAACGCAAAAGAAAAGTGAAGTCATATGAGAAACAAAAGAAAATAAAAAACTCACTCATAATTGGCAAAAAAATCATGTGTAAGTGAAACAATAATAAACATCCTCATCCTTTCCTTCTTTAAATCAGGGGGGAATAAAACCTATAGAGGAAGCAACATTCCTATTAGGACTTTGAAGGTCACTTAATTGGAAAGGGCAAAATGAAAGTGGCGAACTAGTGGAACGTGAGCATATTATGCAAGAAATCAGAAGAGGTGTAATTGGAATTAGGAAACTTCATTCTCCTAGAAGTATTTCTTTATGAAGAACTTCTACCTTGATATGGATAAAAAATAATGGAATTCTTGTAATTGAAAGATCCATGACTAGTTCAGGCACCTCAACCTCTTTTATTCCCCATTAACAATGGTGTAGTTTGTATCAAAATTGGCTTTTTTGTCCTCATAATCCCTTGTCAACTTCCTCTCAAGCTTGGGAGCCAAAACATGATTTATCTTTTGAGCATATAAGGTTGTAACAATTGAAGACATCGTAGAGAGTGAGAAAGTATGGAGGGTGCATGAGAATTGTAAAGCATTCAAAAACTATCCCTTAACCTCCTAAGAGTGTACTTATATAGGCAATGAATGAAAACATGTTTAATGTTACTTCAATCTTCAATAATTTAGGCTAACCACTCGTTCACCTAATTGCAGAACTTTTTTTATAATGAAAATAATCGATATAGCCTTTTTAGCCAACATAAAAGTCGTAGCATTTTGTCTCTTTTTTCTATAGCCACAAGATTCATTTAATTTAGATAAATATCTAATGAGATATGAACAAAATACCAAAGATAGATCAAGTTTTGGCCAACAACCTTTTTCTCAATTTGTAATACAATTCAATCCATGATAACGACTGATTTAGACTTTACCATAAACATAAGAGTTGTTGATAATTGATTCAGTATTTCACAGCTTTAAGAATCATACCAATTGGGTACATATTTTATGAAATACGATCTAAATACATGAGATGGGTCAAAATGAACAAAAGTTGTAATCCAATTCTGTTATATCCCAATTTTGGCCCATAAAATGTTGAATTTGACTTTTCAATTATTCTTTAAATTTGTGTAAGATTAAGTCATGTTACTCTCGGTTTAAAAATTTCTTCATTTCAATTTCTACATTAAGAGTTACGTCTATTTTACCTAAACCTGTGCAAATAATATTCATTAATCACAATTTAACGATCACTTTATTTTAAGTCTAAAAAAATAAAAATACTAAAATTAGTGATATTAAATTGTGACTGAATCTCTTAACAAATATACATTTTAATGTATTTATTACATGATATTTTCTTTACTTTGTATTGCTTCTATTTAAGTTACTAAAGAATCGTTATTATCAAACTATCGAATTACCTTTATGTTTATATCTAAGATCGATAACACTTACAAATTGACAATATATCTAAGCTCAGTGAATGTACACTTTATTTAATAGAAGCATTAATTGATTTAGTCACCATTATGCCGATCTTATAATTGTATTTTAACAATTACAAATTGACAAACTGTCTAGTTACCAAAATCGTTGTTATCATTTGGTACTCTATAAATACAACACCTAATTATTATGTATTGAGATAAAGGTGAGTGTAGATATAGAGGAAACATCAGTTCGACGATTCCAAAATATGTGTATTTTGTAGATCTAGTCCTAAGAAAAATAAAGTGTTTGTAAATGCAACAAACAATTTAAAAAAAGTATTTACACGAAAAATTCATTTGATTTGTGAAGGGTGTAATCTTGAGTTAATAAAGTGTCAACAGATGCATATTTAGAAGAAAGTCATCTATGCATGAACGCATAGCTAGAATGCTTTACTATGCAGACACTTTTATTACTTTATTTAATACTTTATAAGAAAAATTTTAAATTATCTCTTAGACCCAACTAAATATCCGCCGAAAACTCAAAAGTTTGTTGAATGTTAATAACTATTTTAATTGCTTACTTTATTTTTTTGATTAAGTTGTGGAACAGAATTTTATTTCATATTCGGCACGACAAATACTTGTTTCTGCTACTAATGTGGATGAATTAATTGACAAATTACAAGTAGCTACTTATGAACCTAACCCAACAATAACTTAAATTGATTGGTTAGTGGGCCAGGGAAGACTAGATGACACTTTGTTTGTAAATTTTTTATTTATTTATTAACATCATTTAGTTTATATTTGCCTAAGTGTCTCAAAGTTGTTTCTTTTGAATAATGACGTTTTAAATAATGTCTCATATACTTTTTCTCTTTCTATTTAAATATTGAAAATAATATTTCATTTGATTTTAGGAAAAGATAATAAACATAAGTTGTATTTTGTATTTTAAAATAAATTCATAAAAAAAGATAATGGGATCCGATATACCTATTTGATTAAAATGACAAAGTAAAAAGTTTATTTTTGCACTCTTAAGACGCATTCTAAGTCAAATTAAATTAAGACTGACATAGTAGGGAATTTTTTTCTAACTTTTCATTAACTTGTTATTTTATTTTATATTTCATGCATTGTTATTTATTGCATATAGTCTTGATAATCTTTGTATAAAGAAATTTACTTTTCTACTTAAGTATGATTTCAAAATTTCTTGAGTTAAATCACCATTTCTATTTAAATTACTAAATAATGACTTTCGAAATATTTTTTAGCACAATGTTAAGCCTTGGTAAGATGAATGATTTAATTTATATAGTTAAGAGAATTCTATGTTTAAATATATATTTTTTTAATCTCACATATCTTTTGTTAGTAAATGAAAAGGTTAAAAAAATAACTTACGAACCTTAATTAATCTTTTAAATTAATTAATTTTTGTTTAAAATAATATTATTCGAATTAAAGAATAAATTAGTTGCATAACTAAAATACGATTTAAAGTAAATTTTCAAATTGTGTGTAATATATATGGTGAAAAATTATTTTTTTTAATGTTTTCTTGTATTCTTAAAAAAAAAGCAAAATATTAAAAATAAAAAATAAAAAAAATCAATTCAATTTAATAAAATCTTCAGTCAATTTTAAGAAACAAATATTTTGTAAAGATATTTTTCTTACCAAATTAAATTTGTATTATTCTCACAAAGCAATTGAAGTCCTAAAACTGATGCATGTTAAGAATGATAACTAAATAATTAATATTTTTATCTATAAATCAATGTTAATTTATATGGATGAGAGAAATCTTAACTTTTTAAACAGTCATACACTTAGAAGGATATAGAATTGAGGCTTTTACTTGAAAAGATTCTCAAAGTTATATTTGTTGTAGTAAGAAAATTACGACTTAGTTTACACACACAATTTTAAAAATTATAATTGAAAAAAATCATAATAGCAATAGTGATTTTAAACAAGCCTTTTATTTTAAATGCTTAAATAATTTTGCATACTCTATTTATGCTTAATTTGTTAGAGACTAGTAATAAGCTAGTTAAAAGCTGTAATAAACACATTAAAATGCGTATGTATTAAATGATTCAATCACAATTTAATGTCACTAATTTTATTAGTTTTTTATTTTTTGGCTTGAAATAAAATGTTATCTTTAAATTATAATTAATTAATGTTATTTGCACAAGTTTAGATAAAATAGACGTAACTCTCAATGTAAAAATTTTTAAACCTATAGTAATATAACTCAATCTTACACAAACATTTTTATGGAATACAAAGAATTGAATTACAATTTCCGCTCAGCTTAACCCACCTAATCAGTATGATTCTTAATGCTGTGAAATACTACTCAATTATCAACAACTCTTATGTTGATGATAAAGTCCAAATCAGCCATTATCATGAATCAAATCGTATTGTAAATTGGTAAAAAAGTTGTTGATCAAAATATGACATATCTTAGAAATTTGTCTATATCTCATTAGATTCTCGTCCAAATTGTATGAACCTTATGACTATAAAAAGAAGAGACAAAATGTTATAACTTTTATGTCAATAAAAAAGGCTACATCGATCATTTCCATTATAAAAAAAGTGTTGAAACTACGTGAACGAAATGTTGGCCTAAATTATTAAAAATTGAAATCACACTAAACATATTTCTATTCATTGCCTATATAAAGACACTCTTAGGAGGCTAAGGGACGATTTTCAATGTTTCACAATTCTCTCATATTTCTTCTCTTTAATATATATTGTAAACTAGTTTATAGTTCTATGCAAGGCTAAAGATAAACTTTTATGTATAATAAATTCACTTTTATACTTTGATTCTTTATCAAGAGTTACAAATATTTGTAAATTTACTTGTATCTAAACTATTATCTATTATTTTTTTATAATGTAAAAGTTATAATTTTCATATATTTTCAATCATGCTTTCTTTATGTGATTCTTATTGAATTATAATTGTTATTAGTTATATTATTTTACATATTAATCTTTTACTACAATATTATTAATAGATATATTGTTGATCTTAAATAACATGTAACGATAATACTTATTTAATATTCAAGTTGATCTTTTATTATAATATTATCAAAATAATATACTATCGATCTTAGATAACTTGTATAATTAAACATGATTTGTAATAATTTTTAAAAGAGTTTAGTCATTAAATATATGTACTACCAAAAGTGTCATATTTAATATATCTTCTGATTGATTGTTTTAAAATATAAAACCGTCAATTGAATTATAAACATTGAATCAAAGTGTGTAGAATAGATTTATAAAGCATAATTGTGATTCTCAAAGCCTTACTTACATTATCATTAAACTTTTTCTTTAATTTATATACAATTCTATTGCATGAATATAAACAAATTAGTTAATTCTCTCATTTGCGACTGTTTTGAAAATTTTATTTTACTAATCTATTTTGTCAAAAAATTTATCGTGAAATCGACACCTCAATCTATAATGCAATAGCCACATTATATTTTAAGCATAAACAAAATTTAACGTAATTACGAAGGATAAAGGCAACAAAAAAAAATACAACACTTGTGAACATTTAATAATTAAGAAAAGTAAATGTACACTTTATTAGTGACAGTACACTTATCAGATAATTAAAAAATTTCAAAGAAAATTAAATGTACAAAATTACCACTTTAGTATAAATAAACGCAACATACTTTTCCTTAGTATACCTCCCCGATAATAAAATTAAATTTTATTTACGCTCAAAATATAATACAATTATCGCTAGTAAACTTTAGGCATTGTAAGTAAAATAAATATATTAAAGTAGTAGCAAATAAAAAAATTAACTAATTTATTTATGTAGATGAAATAAAATTGTATATGAATTAAGAAAAAATTCTTATAATGATATAAGTAAAGTTTCAAGAATCACAATTATACTTCGTAAATCTATTCTATACTTTGATTCAATGTTTATAACTCAATTGAAAGTTTGACATCCTAAATAATCAATCGAAAGATATGTAAAATATAACATATTTAATAATACATGTATTTGATATAACTAAACTCTTTGCAAACATTTATACAAACCATGTTTATTTATACAAGCTATCTGAAATCGACAATATTTTATTTTGACAATATTATAATAAAAGATTAATTTGAATATTAAACAATTATTATTTTTACATGTTATCTAACATTCACAATATATTGATTGACAATATTACAGTAAAAGAATAACATGTAAAATAATGTAACCAATAACAATTATAATTCAATAAGAATCACATAAAGAAAGTATGACTAAAAATAAATAAAACATAAGAATTATAACCTCTAAATTATATAAAATAATAGATAAAAGTTTAAACACAAACAAACTTACAAATATTTGTAATTATTGATAAAGAATCAAAGCATAGAAATAAATATATTATATATAAAAGTTCAACACTAGCCTAACTTAAAATGCATGGTAAAGAGAAATTATATAAGAGAATTATAAAGCATTAAAAACATCCCTTATATAGGCAATGAATGAAAACATATTTGGTGTGACTTCAATCTTCAATAATTTAAGCCAACTACTCGTTCATCTAATTGCAACACTTTTTTTATAATTAAAATGATCGATATAGCCTTTTTAACTCAAATAAAAGTTGTAGCATTTTGTTTCTTTTTTTCATAACCACAAAATTCATTTAATTTGAACAAATATCCAATGAGAATAGACAAAATATCAAAGATAGGTGAAATTTCGACCAACAACCATTTTACTAATTTGTAATACAATTTTATTCATGATAAAAGCTAATTTGAACTTTACCATTAACATAAAAATTATTTTTAATTAAATTAATAATTCACAACTTCAATAATCATACTGATTAGGTAAATATTTTGTAAAATACAATCCAAATACGTAAAGTGAGTCAAGTTAAGCGAAAGTTGTAATCTAATTCTATTATATCCTGAGATGAGGAAGTCGCAGAGAGATTTGAGATAACCACCAAAGGTTAAAAGAGTTCTAAGAACCCAAAAGAACAATCGATTGATAAGTAGGGGCTATCTAACCTTCGAAGGCCTCCCTGACAACAAGTGCAATTGGAGCCCCCACTCGATATACCAACAAAGAGAAAAGGAAATGAGCACAAGGGAAGGTGTCACGTGATGAGCAAGAAAGTAAAATTCAGAGCAAAAGATCACACTAGAATATGATGATGATCAAGTATCAATGCATTCAGAAATCAAAAACTCAAGATGAGTAAAGAGAAACTTTGCAAAAAGTGAGAAAGAGGATAATTTAAATGAGCCTATTGCCCAAAAAAAAAAAATTGTTTAAGAATTAAAATTTTCAAAATTTTAATCATAATTTTCAAAATTTAGTGTGTGAACTAAACTATAACATTCTTATCATCAACTATAATACATAAATATGTAAGTCTCATCTATATATCTTTACAAGTGAATAGATATTTAAAGATTAACGTACAAACTTATATTGATCCGAAAATAGAAAAATCAATTGTTTAAGAATCAACCATTCTTGTCACGCATCAATTTCAAGATTTTAATTATCTTGTGAGAATAATACAAATATAATTTGATGAAAAAACTACTTCCTTAAATCTAACTAAAATATTTTTCACACAATCTAAAATTTCACTTTAAATCTTTCTTTAGCTAAACAACCAACTCATTTTTTAATTCAAATAATGACCTTCTAAATAAAAATTAACCAAATCAAAATATTAATAAAAATTCATAAATTATTTTCTTAACTTTTCCACTCACTTATAAAAAATGTGAGATTAGAAAAATATATGCTTATACATGAGAATTTTCTTAATTATATACATTTAATCACCTATCTTACCACAACACTTAATGTTGTATTAAAAAAATATTTCAAAAGTTGTTTTTTAATAATCTAGATAGAAAAAAAAAAGGCTCAAAATAAGCAATTTTAAAATCATACCTTAATAGAAAAGTACATTCTTTTATACAAGAATTACTAAGAATGTACGTAATAAATAATTATATATGAAATATAAAACAAAATAACAAATCATTTAGAATGTGTTTTGAAAGTTAAAAAAAATCACACATTACTATGTCATTTTTAATCTAATAAACCTAAAATGCATCTCGAGAATGCAAAAATAAACTTACTTTGTCATTTTTAACCAAATAAATTTGTTAGTTGATTTTACTAGCATCTTTACACTTTTTTTTAAATGCCAAATATAAATTATGTCTACTATCCTCTCTCCAAACCAAATTGAACATTATCATTGATGTTTAAATATAAAAAGATGAAATATATGAAACATTACCCAAAATTTTAGTTATTTAAAAGAACAAATATAAACTAAAATGATGATATTAATAAAACCAAAATCAAGAAAAAAAAATACAATGTAAGATCTAATTTTGCTCGTGTTTGCTTAATGACCAATCTATTTAAGTTGTTGTCGGGTCAAGTTTATAGATAACTGTCTATAATTTTTCAATCAATTCCTCTGCAGTGGTAACAGAAACAATAATCCATCGCACTAAATGTTAAATAAAATTATGTTCCCAACTTAATCAAGAAAACAAAGTAAATACTTCAAAAATTATGAAGAGTTTCTTGTGGTTATTTAATTAGCCCAAAGGTAATTTAAATTTTTTTTTCTAAAGTACCAAAACCACCTGATAAAGCAATAAAAACATCTGTATAACAAAGCATTTTATAAATCCATATATGAATGAGACTCGTAATCTCTATTGTTTATTCAATTAAGTTTTATAATTGAAGATGTAAGAATAATATCAAAAACTTGACTGCCACTTAGATGTGCAATACATTGAAATGAATAAACTCTTAAACCTTGTTTGTTTAATTTATTTGCACATGTTCAGTAAAATGAACATAATTCTTAATATAGAAATTAAAATGAAAAAATTCTTAAACTTACAGTAACAATTCAATCTCACACAAATTTGAAAAATAGTCAAATGCCAAAATCCAACATTAAATTGGCTAAAATTAAAATGCAACAGAATTAGATTATAACTTATGCTCAGCCTATCCCACCTACAGAATTTAAATTGTATTTCACAAAATGTGTACTTAATCAATATGATTTTCAAATCGATACATACATCCTAACAATTTTTTTTTGCATTTTTTTTAATTAAAAAATTCTCAAAAAAAAATTAAGTGAACATAAAAGAGAAAAAAAATGCGTTACATGGTAAATACAACCATAAAATACAAAAAGTGAAATAAAACACAAGTAGTAAAAATGAGTTAAGTGATAAGATCAACCATAAAATATAAAATAAAAATAAATTACAAAGTACAATAAATAAGTAAATAAAAATAAAAAATAAAATAGAGTACATTAAATAAATAAATTATAATAAATAAATAAAATATACCAAATTAAGCGTTAAAACCAACCATAAAAATAAAATAAAATACAACAAACTAAAAAAAATAAACTAAATTAAGTGATAGAACCAACGAGTAAAATTAAATAAAAATACTCGCAGATAACAAAATAAATTAAGTAGTAGAACCAACTATGAACAATAAATAAATTACAACAATGAAAATAACTTTAAAAACTAAAATTTAACAAAAAAAAGTATATGTACAAAATTACCGTTTTAGTATTAATAAACACAACATACTTTTACTTGGTGTGCCTCCACAGCAACGACAGCAAATTTTATTTACGCTTAAAATATAATGCGACTATCGCAATATAAATTAAAGTGTTGATCCAACAAGGAAGCTTTAGACAGTGTAAGCTAGTAAAATAATAGCAAAAGAGAAAATTAATTAATTAATTTATGTAGATGAAATAAAATTGTATATAAATTAAGAAAAAAGTCTTATGATGATATAAGACTTGATTCAATCTTTCAACTCAATTAAAAGTTTCACATCCCAAATAATCAATCAAAAAATATATAAATTATGATACATTTAAGAATATATGTATTTAATGTGATTAAACTCTTTGCAAACATTAACACAAACCATGTTCATTTATATAAGTCATTTAAGATTGATAATTTATCATTTTGACAACATTATAGTAAAAGATCAACTTAAATATCAAACAATTATTATTTTTACACATTATCTAAGATTGACAATATATCAATTAACAATATTATAATAAAAAATCAAAATGTAAAATAATGTAACCAATAACAATAATAATTCAACAAAATTTACATAAAGAAAGCATGATTGAAAATATATAAAATATGAGAATTATAACTTCTAGATTATAAAAAAAATTTAGAGTTTAGACATAAACAAACTTACAAAAATCTGTAACTCTTGACAAAGAATCAAAGTATAGAAGTAAATTTATTATACATAAAAATTCATATCTAATCTTACCCAAAACTTTAACCTAGATTACAATACATGGTAAAGAGAAATTATAAAAGAGAATTATAAAGCATTTAAAATTTATCTCTTAACCTCGTGAGAGTGTCCTTATATATGCAACGAATGAAAACATGTTTAGTGTGACTTTAATAATTTAAGCCAACCACTCATTCATTTAATTGCAGCATCTTTTTAATAATGAAAATGATTGATGTAACCTTTTTAGCTAACATGAAAGTCGTAATATTTTGTCTCATATTTCCATAGCCACAAGATTCATTCAATTTGAATGAGTATCTAATAAGATATAGATAAAATACAAAAGATTGGTCAAATTTTGGCCAACAACCATTTTTCTACTTTATAATACAATTTAATCCATAATAACGGCCGATTGAGTACGTATTTTATGAAATACGATCCGAATACGTGAAGTAGGTCAAATTAAGTGAAAGTTGTAATAAGCTAGTTGGGGACTGTGATAAACACATTAAAATGCATATTTATTAAGAGATTCAGTCACAATTTAATATCACTAATTTTATTATTTTTGTATTTTTAGGCTTAAAATAAAATATTCCTTAAATTATGATTAATAAATGTTATTTGCACAAGTTTAAGTAAAATAAACGTAACTCAATGTAAAAATCAAAATAAAAAAATTCTTGAACCAATAGTAACATAACCCAATCTTACACAAACTTGAAGAACGGTTGAAAAGCATCCAACATTTTATGGACCAAAATTGAAATACAATAGAATTGGATTACAACTTTCGCTCAGCCTGACCCACCTTATGTATTTGAACCATATTTCACAAAATACATACCCAATCGGTATGATTCTTAAAGTTGTGAAATACTAACTCAATTATCAGCCACTATCATGAACCAAATTGTATTGCAAATTGATAAAAAAATTATTGGCTAAAATCTGAACTATCTTTGGTATTTTGTCATATCTTATTAGATACTCATCCAAATTAAATAAAACTTATAACTATAGTAAGAAGAGACAATGCTACAACTTTCATGTATGCTAAAAAGGTTACATTAATCATTTTTATTATAAAAAAGGTGCTACAATTATGTAAACGAGATGTTCGCCTAAATTATTAAAAATTGAAGTCACACTAAATATTTTTCTATTCATTGTATATATAAGGACACTCTTAGAGGGCTAAGAAACGATTTTTAATGTTTCACAATTCTCTCATATTTTTTCTCTGTAACATGCATTGTAAACTAGGTTATAGTTCTTGGCAAGGCTAAAGACAAACTTTTATATGTAAATATTTGCACATGTTTAGGTAAAATAGACATAAATTTCAATGTAAAAATCGAAATGAAAAAATTCTTAAATAGATAGTAACATGACTCAATCTTACACAAACTTAAAAGAACGGTTGAAAAGTCAAATCCAACATTTTATGGACCAAAATTGGAATGTAATAGAATTGGATTATAACTTTTACTCAGCTTGACCCACCTCATGTATTTGGATCATATTTCACAAAATACGTACCCAATTAGTATGATTTTTAAAACTGTAAAATACTAACTCAATTATCAACAACTCTTATGTAAATAGTAAAGTCTAAATCAGCCATTATCATAAACCAAATTGTATAAATTGATAAAAATGTTGTTGGCCAAAATCTAACTTATCTTTGGTATTTTGTCTATATCTCATTAGTTACTTATTCAAATTGAATGAACCTTGTGATTGTAGTAAAAAGAGACAATGCTACAACTTTCATGTATACTAAAAAGGCTACATCAATCATTTTTATTATAAAAAAAGTATTGCAATTATATGAACGAGTTGTTCGCCTAATTATTAAAAATTGAAGTCACACTAAACATGTTTTCATTTATTGCCTATATAAAGGCACTCTTAAAGGGCTAAGGAACGATTTTTAATGTTTCACAATTCTCTCATATTTCTTCTTTTTAACATGCATTGTAAGCTAAGTTATAATTCTTAGCAAAGCTAAAGATAGACTTTTATATGTAATAAATTTATTTTTACATTTTAATTCTTTGTCAAGAGCTACAAATATTTATAAATTTACTTGTATCTAAACTTTTATCTATTATTGTTCCATAATATAGAAATTATAATTCTCATGTTTCATATATTTTTAGTCATGTTTTACATGTTAATCTTTTACTACAATATTATCATTCGATATATTATCGATCTTTACTAACATGTAAAAACAATACTTATTTTATATTCAAGTTGATCTTTTACTGCAATATTATCAAAATGACATATTGTCAATTTTAAATAATTTGTATAAATGAATATGATTTGTGATAATGTTTACAAAAAGCTTAGCTATATCAAATATATGTATCATCAAATGTACCGTATTTTATATATCTTCCAATTGATTGTTTAGAATGTAAAATTTTCAATTAAGTTATAAACATTACATTAAAGTGCATAGTAAATTTATAAAGTATAATTGTGATTCTCGAAACCTTACTTACATCATCATAAGATTTTTTCTTTAATTCATATATAATTCTATTGCATCAATATAAATAAATTAGTTAATTTTCTCCTTTGTAATTGTTTTAATATTTTTATTTTACTAACCTATTTGGTAAAACAATTCTCGTGAAATTGACATCTCAATCTATACTGCGATAGCCGCATTACATTTTGAGTGTAAACAAAATTTGACGCTGTTGCCGAGGATTGAGGTAGCCAAAAAAAATAAAACACTTATAAATAATTAATAATTAAGAAAAATGAATGTACACTTTATTAGTGAATGTATACTTGTAAGATAACTAAAATTTTACAACAAAAAAAAATTGAATGTACAAAGTTACCACTTTAGTATAAATAAACACAACATACTTTTACTTAGTGTGCCTCTTTAGCAACAACATCAAATTTTGTTTATGCTCAAAATGTAATACGATTATCGCAATATAAATTAAGATGTCAATCACACAAGGAAGCTTTAGACAATGTAAGTTGGTGAAATAAATATATTAAAACAATAGCAAAAGAGAAAATTAACTAATTGATTTATGTAAATGAGATAGAATTGTAAATAAATTAAGCGATAAGTCTTATGATGATGTAAGCAAAGCTTCAAGAATCACAATTATGCTTCCTAAATCTATTATATACTTTGATTCAATATTTACAACTCAATTAAAAGTTTTACATTCCAAACAATCAATCGAAAGATATGCAAATCATGATACATTTAATAATATATGTATTTAATATGACTAAACTTTTTATAAACATTAACACAAACTATGTTCCAAACAATCAATTGAAAGATATGCAAATCATGATACATTTAATAATATATGTATTTGATATGACTAAGCTCTTTATAAACATTAACACAAACTATGTTCATTTATATAAGTTATTTAAGATTGACAATATATCATTTTGACAATATTGTAATAAAAAATCAACTTGAATATCAAACAACTATTATCTTTATATGTTATTTAAGATTGACAATATATCGATTAATAATATTGCAATAAAAAATAATGTAAAATAATATAACCAATAATAATTATAATTCAATAAGAATCACATAAAAAAAGCATTTATAAAATTATATGAAACATGAAAATTATAACCTCTGAATTATAAAAAAAATAATAAATAAAAATTTAGATACAAACAAACTTACAAACATTTGTAACTCTTGACAAAAAATTAAAATATAGAAGTAAATTTATTACACATAAAAATTCATATCTAGTTTTATCCAGAACTCTAGCCCAGCTTACAATGCATGGTAAAGAAAAATTATATGAGAGAATTGTAAAGCATTCAAAAATTATCCTTTAGCCTTCTAAGAGTGTCCTTATATAAATAATGAATGAAAATATGTTTAGTGACTTCAATCTTCAATAATTTAAGCCAACTACTCGTTCACCTAATTGCATCACTTTTTTATAATGAAAATAATCGGTGTAGCCTTTTCAGCCGACATAAAAATCATAGCATTTTGTCTCTTTTTTCTATAGCCACTAGATTCATTCAATTTGGATGAGTATCTAATGAGAAATGAACAAAATATCAAAGATAAGTCAGATTTTGGTGAACTGCCATTTTTTCAATTTGCAATACAATTTGATTCATGATAACGGCTAATTTAGACTTTACCATCAACATAAAAGTTATTAATAATTGAGTCGATATTTCACAGCTTCACAATTTATACCAATTAGGTACGTATTTTATGAAATACGATACAAAAATATGAGGTAAGTCAAACTAAGCGAAAGTTATAATCCAATTCTATTATATCTTGAGATGAGGAAGTCTCAAAGAGATTTGAGATCAATCTCCGGACGTATGCTAATCGTCCTTGTAGTCCTTTTAGTTCTTTTAAATTGGTTGGCCTTTGATAGAGCCCTTCCTCAAGCGAGGTACCCTTTGCCCGCCTCCCTCCGTTGTTACCAAAAAAGACGAAGCCTAAAAGAATAAGCAGTCTAGGTGTGTAGTGAAGAGGTGTTCACGCAACCAAAAGAGAGCTAAAAACTACTGAACCTTCAAATTAAAGTAGAGCTCGAATGACATCTAGTTCTAACCATATCGAGAGCCAATCTTTTTGATTCATTCTCGAACCAAATTTAGTAAGGTTCGCTGTCTACCTTTAGACTAAAGCCCGCTTTAAATTATCTATAATTTTTTAAGGGCATCCAAGCAAGAAAAGCCCAAATAAAGAACATATCCAATTTTAAGCAGAAATGAAAGCCTTGATTGCTTTAGTAGTTAAAAATCTCTTTAAGAGATCAAGAATATGTACTCTAGTATTGAATGCTAATTCAGATGTAATAATTGAGAATGGATCACCAAAATATCCTTTAGTATATAAGATAAAATTAGATAGTTTATGTGATTCAACTTCTACTAACTTAAGATATCAAAATATGCCTTATTTGAAGGCTTAGTATAATCTAACAAGTACCTTTCAACTACATGTTGTTCATCACTTAGAACTATAACTTGTTTGTGCTTTGTAAATCCAAAAAGAAAAAATTGTACAAGAATCAATCTAAAAAAAGCTCTTCACCATCCTCCTTTAAAACAGTTGCATAATGTTCATCAAATGAACAGGTAATAATAAATCTACCAAAACCATCACCATTTTTGTTATGACATCTAACATATGAATTACACAATTTATACAACAATACTCTAACCCCATTTTTTATAGTGTTAACCAAATTAATATCATAGAAAGTAGTAAAACAATAAACTACATACTTCAATTAACTACATAAAATTAACATAACTGCAATTAACAAAAAACTAGTGTATATTATGCAAAGCACCAAGATATTTGTGAAACACTTTCTTCATATTTGTTGTCATGCAAAGCACCATGATATTTGTGAATCTTCAACATCTCATTAAAATAAATATATAAAGATATAGTAGAAGAAATACTAAACTAGAGAGTTACATTAAAAAATAAGTTTCCTCCAAGAATCTTGACCCAAGCCTGACCCATCAAAAGATGAATCTAAATCCTAATAGGACCCAAATTACAAGGATCCAACAGGGAAATGGCCTTCAAGCTCAGCCCCTTGAGGACATCTCACCTGAAGCCCATGGATTTGAGGCCCAAGCCATGAGGAGCAAAACGCTTAAGGTCAACACTAGTAGAAAGTTGGAGAAGGAACTAGAGAAGATAAGGAAAGAGAGGGAAGAGTTGAGAAACTTATTGGTGAAAGTGTTGGATAACCACCAAAGGTTAAAGGGGCTCTAAGAACCCAAAAGAACAATCGATTGATAAGTAGGGGCCATCTAACCTTCAAATACCTCCCCCACGACGGGTGCAACTGGAGCCCCCATTCAGTATACCAGCAAAGAGAAAAGGAAATGAACACAAAGGGAGGTGTCACATGATGAGCAAGAGAGTAAACTTCAAAGCGAAAGATCACACCAGGAATATGATGAAAGTATCAATGCATTCAAAAACTCAAGATGAGTAAGGAGAAACTTTGCAAAAAAAGTGAGGAATGAGGATGATTTGAATGAGCATAACGCCCAAAGAAAGTTGTTGACAAAACTGAAACCAAAAGTTCCAGTATTATTCTCACAAGTATAATCTTTTTTACAATAGTTACACACCACTCTCTTTCCCCCGATAACTTAGTAAAAACTTTTCATACCTTTGACATGAGAGAATTAGTTATTCCACTTCCACCAACCTTGGTTGTACTGCCACCCATCAAACTAGTATCATCCTTTGGTATGGCAGAATCCATTTGAAAAAAGTAATAATAATAAAATAAATGTTAGTCAAGTTAATTTAAATTTTCAAACTAAGAATGAATGTTCTAATTAAGAATTTGAATTTATGCTTTTAAGACTAGGTGCATTGTGAAGCCCTTCACAATTTGTCAAAGACAGCAAACAAAGGCAAACTGAAATAGAGAGTTTTCCAGCAAGTAAATAACTAATAAACATTTCATCAAAGACAACAAAGAAAGGCTAAGGACAAGGAAAACTGATCCACAAAAACAATATCATTTTCCAGCAAGCAACAATAGTCAGTTACAAGTATTTTCAACACAGTTTTAATAAGCCAAAAATTCCAACTCGAAACAACAATAGTTCCATAAAGTTTTCAGCACAGTTTAATGAGCTAAGCAATTTCAGTACAGTTGAAATAATACTTATTTTCTAGCAAGCACCGAGCAACAACAATTTACAGGCGTTCACTTATATCACAAAAATTCCACACCCAATACAAGCAAATAACTACTCATTTATATCTTCTTTTTTATGTAAAATCTACTCATTTTCCAGCAAACACCGAGTAGCAACAACCATGAACCAATAATGATTTACAAGTCACAAGCATTTGATGTACCTAATCAAATCCGAATTCATAAAAGAAACACCAATAATAATCAAAACCCAATTCACAAAAAAAAAAAAACCAATAGTAATCAACACATCAAACTACAGTATTGATGAAGACTAAACCCATCAAAACCGCATTAATGAAGACCAACAATTTTAATAAAGACCATACTCACGAAATTGATGAAGTCCACACTGTCCGAAATGACCAAAACGTCGAATCTGGACCCATCAAAAGAAAATTAATGAGAAATAAATTTTGATGAAATGAAAATTAAAGAAAATAATAATAATAGAGATTGAATTCCACGTTCATGAAAATCGGGACATTGAGAGGCAAAATTATAAATAAATAAATAAAAGACACTCACCGACGCCCAGCGATGCTTGGAGTTTAGAATTTTCGAAATCGGGACAATGAAAGGCGAAATCGAAAAGGGAGAGAGAGTTGAGGGAGTGAATCTGATTTGGTCCAAGAGGTGAATTTGAATCGAGAAGGGAGAAAGTGAAGACCTTTTGAGACTTTGGCTCGGCTGCTAGGGTTCAAAATGGTGAGAAGATGGGGGTTTTATACGTGTATGATAAATTACATTTTTTCCCTTAAGTTCCATTCAATTTTTTTTTTAATTTAAACCGAACCCATTTTTTTTAAGACTGAAAAGTTGTTTTTTATATTATTATGCTAAATTCACTAATTCAATTTGATTTTTTCGATTCAGTAGCACTGCTGCCGACCCCTAATTTTTATTCTTGTTTGAGCTATTTTGTATTTGCCTACTCTAATTATACTTGTTTATTAGGAATTTTATATTTTAGTCATATTTGATTATTTTAGTTAAATTAGGATTCCAAGTTATTTAGCTTTTTATTAGTAGGATTATAATTAATTCCTAATAAATGCATTTGTATTCTCTATTATTTTTAGGCTATCAATAATATTTTCCACTTTGATTTTTTACTATGGGATTATCTATATAGCACTTGTATTATATTTTCGAGAAAAAACATAAAACATTGTTTTATCTCTATTGAGATGGAATTTTGAGGTCAAAATATGGTAAAATATTACTTGCTCACTATTCTTAGTGTCTTTACCTTTATTGAGTTCGCGAGTAAGGCTTAATTACACACTTACAAATCTCTTAAAATTCAAGGGATTAGTGATGTGAATTTGCTCTGACAATCTTTATCTTAAAGTATTTTAATTGAATAAATGTAATCTTAAATTTTTGTAATTGTAGGCCTCAAGTTTACATAACATTGAATAGAGAAACAGGCTAAAGAGGATATTATGGATTTGTTTAAGTTGATTTAATTCAATGTAGAGTAACTTATGGGTATGAATACAGATTAAGAATTCAAGTCGCAAGAACTCTTATTCTAGAAGTGAACATTGCTTCTTTGATGCTTTTTATGATATTTTTTAATCTATTTTTTAGTATTGTATACACTAAAAGAACGTATAGGGTTAAATAAATAAACATTAAATTTGGGAAAATTCTTCAAGTTAACTCATTTTAAATTTGTATAAGTTATTTTGATCGACACACTTATAATCAATTACTTTTTTTATTTTATCCTTATGTTTAATAAAATAAATTTTTTTTCTTATTTTTCAATCACCACCAACACTCTCTCTCTTCCTCTCACAATTAATTCTCTCACTCTTACGGTTATCTCTCATCTCTCACGATTAACACTCAATAATCTCTCTCATTTTACGCATAAATGAGAGAAAATTAATAAGTGTATTTTTTAAATTTAATTTTTATGATTTTATTAGTATTATAATTTATATTATGTTAGAAATGTGTAGATACTGATGTAGTATAAATTAAAAATGTGTGTAAATTAGACACATGACCGAAAATGATGGAATCTGACATTTTTTTTGTGAGACGCATTGGCGAGTGTGTCTATGCCCTGCTGGTGGCGGGCGAGTAGACACACGCCACCGCGTTAAGCGCACGCCGTTGGACATGCGGCTTGTGCCTAACGCGGTGACGTGTGCGTCTACTCGCCCGCCACAGCAGGACGTAGATACACGCGCCGGCGAGTCTCAAGAAAAAAATTTCCAATTTTTTTTTAATTAATTTATGTTGTTTATAATTATTTAATTTAATAATTTAAATTGTTTAATAATTATGTAAATAAAAATTTTGTCTAGGTTGTTAGTTGTAATTAAATTAAATTTTGATTTAATTGTTATATGTTATGTTGATTATTATTTTGTCAATATTAATAATTTTTAAATTTTTTCATGAAGGAGAATATCACAAAAGAATACGTAATTGTCGAAAAATATTTCTATCGAGCGAACGTATATACTTACTCAAAGTTATGAGTTATACAAAATATAAAAAATAAATTGGCCTCGAGACAGGTAAAAATATTTAAAACCACATATTTTGGTAGTTTATTGGATGTATCATATATTATATTTTCAGGTATTTTAGCACACGAGATTTTATTAAGACGTGTACATACAAAAAATTTATATGAAGAATTATGGTTCTATATAGGTAAAAGACATTTTAGATTCTTTCGTCAAGATTTTTATTTGATTACTGGTTTGAGGATAGAGGATTATCATGTAGTAAGTGGGTTAGGTGATAGACTATGTCATAAATATTTTTCAGGTAGAAGTGAGTTAACTTACAAGGATTTTGATATGTGGTTCGTAAGCGTTACATTTGATGATGATGTAGATGCAGTAAAAATGTGTCTATTTTATGTATTTCATAAATTGATAATGCCAGCTGATCGGAATAGAATTATACAATATTTTGTATTTCGTCTCATAGATAATTTAGATGAGTTTAATGTCTATCCTTGGAGTACGATTGTATGGACTGTACTCTACAATAGTTTATGCACGGCTCTAATTAAAAAGTTAGCGAATGTCAAAAAAGCAGGCGCTGGGGATAAGGAATCATACAACTTATACTCATTTAGTCACGTATTCTTAGTAAGTAATTCTATATTTTTAATTCATTATCATATTAGGATACAAAAAAATTTATGTCACGCCCCAGACCCAAAAGATCCGACACACGAGATCACTTACATTCATTCACTGCATGTGCACTCATAAATAATATTACACAAAATTTTCAACTTTCCTTCAACACAGAAATCCTTAGCAAGTTGCTAGTAAGTTCAACACTAAAATCAACCCATAACTTAACATATAAATATAAAATTCTCTTGACCATATTTAAACATTCATTTCAATTTCTTTCAGAATTATAACAATTGAATTATGACTGGGACAATTAATAAACCGGAGATACGCAGAGTTTTCTCAGAGATTAACACTCTACTACGTCACCAGTAGCAACTTTGTTACCGGAAGCCCAGAATATATTCATTGCAAATTCTTACTTGAAATCAACTAGTAACCACACTTTGAAAACTTAAATCAAATCCAGCCACACACAATGAAATAATACATAAGTATTTATTCAATAGGGACAAACCAAATATCCTATCCCACATGTCCCCAAATGAAACACACAACAACCTAGCAACTTAGGGAACCCAAGGAACAGCAGAAGCCTTGCCAAATCCGCTAAGCACACATGCACCTTATTTACCTGAAATCACCATAAACTATAATGAGTATAAAACTCAGTAAGCATATTAGTTTTTCATATATCAAATACAAATACATATATGTACACAATGCATATGTATGATATGCTGTGATCAATCAAAATCATAATCTTATCAAATCACATATCATGTAAGCGCTTACACATTCTTTCAAAACACATAATAGGAATACCATCACTCAACTATTACTTAGTAGGACTTACATATCACATATCACATAATGAGCCAAATGTCACTCGTAGGTGACATACCGTATGAGAGGAATAGTACAAGTGAGGTCTTGAATAACACATATATAATGCTTATGCTCGAAGGTAGAAGCCAAACCCTCACCCTGATCATCGGTGAGTCCTCTCACATGCACCAATACGCCACCACACGAATGTGATGACTCACTCTTCCTTTAGGTACCAATAGGATCCTCCCTACATACGGAACACATAACATATACCAATCCCAAAGGAAAGGCCACACATAAAGGCTACACAAATCACATAAAATGCCTACTAAGTTAACAGTGAGTTCAAGTACCCTCAAAATACAAAATATTTCTCATGGACATATTACACTTCAAAAGCTTTCTTTATTAAACACATCTTATTTTGAAAGCTCACTTACAAAAACACATGTATGTCCATGCTCAATGTCAATGCTCACATTCAGAAACATATATTCACATTTCATATCAAAATATACTTTGACATAACATAAACATATTCTTAACCCCATTTGCAAAATCATACAAAACAATTACTATGTTTATTGTGATTTCAGTAAAAAGTCTAGTATACTTACCTCTTAACACTTTCAGCTACAAGGCTTAAATCTCCTTAACCTATCAATGGAGATTAATCCTTTCATAAGCCTCACAATTCACATAAAATACTTTAAATAGCTTACAAAATTATACACAATGCATTTATCACATCAAATTGGTCTAAATATTTGGTTTCTCAAAACCTGTCATTCTGACCACTTACACTTAACAAAAATTTCTAATACATCAAATGATGTCCAATTACTCCAAAATCAGAATATACCATTCTTGACTCATATATCCTTCTTATATATGAATATTATATCAAATTTCCTACACAATCCATTCCATACACACCATCGAATCCAAACTACAAACCTGACAGGATCAAGATACTTACTGAACAGTATTCAATCTTCCCATTTTATAAAATCATATACTAACTCAAAAATTATAAAACTACCACATAATTACTCTTAACACATATCTTAGTCCATGATAAATATTTCACTTCCAAATCACTGCCAAAAGTATTTTAAAACTATTTTATTCTATAACTTTAAAAATCTGTTAATCAAATATTGCAATGAGCTGATACACTTTAGAAATTCATAACACTTCAACCACATTGATCTAAATTCTCAATTCCGAGTATATCATATTAGACATATAAAATTATCATATTCTACAAATTCATAATTTTTGAAGATCATTCAGTAGGAAAAAAATTATTTTTTCACTGTACTATACTGTTTACACAGGAAATTTCCAGAATTTTAGGGTCATTTTGGTAAATTCACTATAAATTCAATTTCCAGAATTTTCAATCGATTCAAAGTCTCAGATGATCCTTAACATGTCTAATTTCATATACTCAAAATTCAAAACTAGAATCGAATCACAACAATTTATAAAATTCCTAGATCAAGAGGTTATCCAGCAGAAATTTACAATTCATCATGATTTATCAAACTATCTTATAGATCATCATCAATTCTCATATGATCTTATGAAATACACAACAAATCCTCAATTATACATATTTTCAGAAATCAAAACTTAAAGGAATTAACTTAATTAATACCAATAAATTGAGAAATACGTATGATATACCTCTTGAAATTCAAAATTCTAATTTCTTCTTCTTTTTCTTCTTCTTTTCCTCTTTCTCTCTCCTCTATTTCTCTCTTCTCTCTCTTAAAATGGGTAGCTCGACCTAAAAATGGTAAATTAGGGTTCAAAAGTGTATTTTTATACTAAGAGGCTAATTTTTGGTATTTACGAATTTGCCCCTAAAACTTTCAAAGTATAACAATTTGGTCCCTAAAATAAATCTAAAGTCATACAAATAAACCCAATACTAATCGTATATCCTTAACCTATAAAAATATTACTAATAACAATATATAATTCAAGTATCACCAACATACAAATAAAATACGTATATTTATACATATATAAATACTTATTCTTACCAGTCGTGGATACTGGTTACTACAATTTATTTTATTGACATTGTAATTTTTAAATTTATTATCATCTCAGGTGTAGATCTACGAGGCGATCCCGAGGTGTAGGGATCTGTTTGCCAATAGGAATGGAGACTATTTTCGTCGTATTCTAAATTGGTCTGGCACGAGCACCATATTATACAAAAATGTCGTAAATGTCCTCTTTGATGGTGCTGGGGTATGCTTTTATGTTCAACAAAAAATATATATAACTTCCTTATAATTTGTGTTATATTTTCTAATAATGATTAATAAATTTAAAATATTATAAAGACTTTGGAGGTTCATAGGAAGTTGGTACCGCGCAAACATAAGAAGAATACAGACTATCGTGCGGCGGTAAACTTTTGTATTCCATCAAAAAAATGGGAAGGGAGTCTTAAGTTGGAGACAGTTGATATCTCGGACACCCAATTCATCGATAATCTGCAGTATCTCCACGAATTTGAAGCCCAGTCAGCGACTGATTCAATGGTATAATAATTTAATTTTTTTTTCTTTGAATTTTCTAATGCTTATGTTACTGATTAGTATTAGCTTGTGAAAATTGATTATAATAACTTATGTATAGTTTCAATTTTGCATGTCAACATCACAGTATCAAATCTTGGAGAAGAGGATGGATGATCTTGAAAAAAGGACATTTACCAAGATTGATAAGGGTAACGCAGAGCTTTCGGCCAAGATTAATAAGGTTGAAGAAAATATCTTGTATCAGATATCTCTCTTGATGCAATAGTTTAAACCAGCCAAGATCTCTGATGATGTAGGGTAGAGTATGGTACGTTTTAAACCTAAAATATATTGGATATAAAGTTTAACAAGTCAATACATTAACCGGTATTATTTGATTTTGTAGGGTACCGAATTCATGGCTGCTGACTTTCAAACATTTGCTCCTACCAGCAAGTCTCACCATCAGTCATTTGCTCCTGTAGTTAATAGCCCTACAAGTTTAAAAATTATATCTACTCTATTGGGTGAAAACATAAGTAGGTATGGGCGCATTCACAAGAAGGCAGCAGTCCAAGTCAGTCCATATACCAATCCGTTAAAACAGTCCGCGAAGAAGAAACTTGTGGAATTGTAAATATAACCTACTATTGACATAAATGGACAGCTGATTCCTATTGATCAGAGTAAATATGCTGAGCTGCTGGATTGGATAAAAAATAATGACCCAACACAACAGATTCATTTGGACAGACTCGATCCGAACAACACATGTTTAATGAGCTACTACAAAACTGGTTTTGACGATTCAGTGAGGACTTGTTTTTACTTTTTTTATTTTGTGAGTTGTCTAATAATATCAAAACTTATACATATTCTTTGTGTTTTGCAGTACATAAATGAATATTTAAAGGTTTTTCGTTTGCATCAAAGAACATTTTTGGCATGTACTTACAAGATTGCACAACTGCAGATGCATATTTCTACGTGAGCTATTATATTACCCGTTTATTGTGCATATAATGTTATCATACCGTTGTGTATATTAACTATTATGGAGTTTAACGAGTATCTTTTATTTGTATTTAGGAGTGCATTCGACAAATGTGGCAAACATCCTTCACCGCCAATCCTCCAAACAACGATGAATGACTCGAAATATTGTCGACTTATACATTTGGAACAAAGACTAAGTTACTTGGTGCTAAACCGTGAGCATTGGTCAATATGTACTTTTTAAGAATAATAATAAATTTTTACTGTGCATGTAACTGTTGGGTTATGGGGGGGCGTTTACTTAGGGTGCTCTTGCATTTGGGTTTGTGTTCATCATACAAACAATATACATATCTCATACATACATGTGCACAGCGGAAGATTGAATACAATGAACACAGAAAATAACATTTGATTAAACTGAAATTCGAGATTGAGAAATATCACCTATGAAGCCTTTGGATTAATTTTCTTTGAAGTCCACCATGAAATGAATCTTTGATCAATTCTAGCAATCAACAAGGGTGGGTTTGATTGTCTAGAATGACAGCATCTTAATCCAGCATATGTGTTTAACTCTTAAACATTTTACAAAGTTAAACCATTTAACTTAATTAAATTTGTTTTTCCTTTTATTCAACTCTTGAATAAATAAAACAAATCTTGTTTTTAGTTATTGCATTTAGTAACCATTTAGTTCAATTTGTTTTGTTGTTCTAACACTTAAAACACAAAACAAACAATTTCAATTTCTCAAATTGAATTGGCTCCCAAAATGCAAAACCTAAAAAACTAAATCAAATTATGAATTTTGAATTTCATTTCACTTTATATACTAATGCATTAATTCCAAACTAATTTGAATTTCATTTGCATTTCATTTGGCTTAACCTAACCTTAGTTAACATTTAACCTTAGTTAGATTATTTTAACTTAACCTTTAAGTTAATAAATATTTTAATTAATTTAACCATAGTTAACTAACTTAACCATGGTTAGGTTAACCTTTACTTAACCTTTAAGTAAGGTTAACTTAACTTAACCACTTGGTTAACTTTTAACCTTAGTTATGTTAAATTAATTTATTTAACAATTAAATAAATAAATATTTATTTTAATTATTTAACAATTAAATAATCATAAAGTGAAATTACTATTATATCCTTACTCGGTTACCAAGTTAACCTAAAGTGGGTCCCACCAATTTAACCACATACTTTAGTTAACGTAACCTTAGTAATTGCTGAATTATACTGTATTGAACAATTCAATACGGTACACTGCCCAAGTGCTCAAAGAGTACATTTCATATTGGGACTCTCTAGGTCTACACCCGATTTGTCAAATGGAACTGTTCCATTAATCCGTAATCGATGCCCCACGCACACGTTACGAATATTACAAATCAGCGTGTCAGACCATACAAGTTGAGGTCATAACGTATACGTATAATCCTTCCATCATTTATATCCTGGATGTGCGGGGATATAGATCAGCACCGTCAAATCCCCATTTGCTCATCCATAAACTTATCTCCAGATTCGTATCTCGATAAACAATATACGCAAACACACTTTTGCTATATTGTTTAACCCTATGGGAAACTCTTTTCCCGGGTTTATGCTTGTGGCCACAAGAATTTATGAAATACAATCTCGGAGCATCGGATATACAACTTACCTACGTAAGCTGACGGATCCCGTATCTACGCACACCGGACTCCATGAGCATCGGACCATACCCAGCGACACATAGCGGTCAGACCATGAAAGGTCTCTGACATATGTGGAACCAAAGCATGATGGATCACTCACAAGACCACCGTGGCGCTCAGGTCAAAGGACCACGAATACTACTCAACTCGAGAGGACCTTCCTTTGACGGTGTCATAGGATATCTATTGGGGTCCTCATAAGTCTGTTCAGTATCCAGTCCTGACTGGATACCCGCATGCCTATACAAGCTCTAAGCTCATGGTCAGCTAAGAACAACCATCTGAACCAGTCAGATATAGACATACACTAATCTATGTAAAGCGAATCACCGATAGACCCGCATTAGTGATTATAAATCAGGAACATTATCTTTGAGACATACTTACATAATGATATTTCTTAACACCTATTGCAACTCTTTGCAACTATATCATTACAAGTATACTCTCAGGTCTTTGTCCCATTATAGACAAGGTTCTAACTCTTTAGACCTCGCTGACTGTTATAACCTGCTAACTCTTAACAGTGCTAACTCGTAGCATTTATAACTCTCAGCTTTGATAACTATTAGTTCTGATCTAAACTCTTTTAGATCAGATCTGAACTCTTTCAGATCAAACAATGTCTGTAATGTTACAAGCATTATACCATATTAATATGATATTAACAATCTTTATTCGAAATGTTTATTGTATAAATATTAACAATTAATATTCATACAATATTGGAATGGCACGTGAGCACCAGCTCCAACAAACTCCCACTTGCTTCAGTGCCATACGTACTGGTATCTCATACCAATACACTCCACGTGTTTCTCAAACACTATAGGAGTTTAGGCTTAGGGGGGTTCGCTACATCCAAGGATTGATTCCTAGATTTTTATTACAACTCTTGTTACCAAGAACTTTCTAATTATGTGATTTCCAGAGTTCACATGATCAGAATACTGGTGTGCCTTATGGCTTCTTGGCTTAAGCAATTACCGTTATTTTGCAATATAGTGGGATAGGATCCACTGAGCTTGGAACTATTCAAAGCTCTGCAATTAATTTTGAATATCCATAGTACTTTCTTTGCTGACTTCTCAAGCCGCAACATATTCTACCTCCAAGGCAGAATTACCTGTGGACATTTACTAACACTCATTTAACTAGCTCCGGTACAGATAAAGAGAAGCACATAACTAGATGTAGACTTTCTACCATTCAGATCAGACGTAAGTCTGAATATGTGTATCCCTTCTTTTGTAAGAAACTTTCTCCATATTTTATAAACTTATCCTCTATACTTCTCAAGTATTTTCAGATATGTTTCACAACCATTTAATGATCGTGATCTGGATTAATTAGATACCAGCTTGTAACACTTACAACCATCTAAATCCAGATTTCGTACATTAGACGGTATGCATTAATCTATTTCTAGCTAATGCATCTGAGATGTTAGACACTCTAACTCTCTCATCTTCTTCCCGAGGACATTTCCTCTAAGAAAGATGAATGCCACTTCTAAAAGGGACTTTAACTGTCTCACAGTCAATCAAGTTGTACCTTTTCATGGACTTATTCTATATACGAAGTTTGAGAGAGTCTTATTAGCTTCCTAGCTATATCTCCATAAAGCTTTATACCTAGTATATAGGAAGTCTCTCTCAAATCTTTTATGAAGAAGTTCTTTACACAGATAACACTTATCTGAATTTACTTGCTATACTCCAATCATCGTTTCCAATATTGAGTATATACTTTCCACTTTAGAGAACTAAAAAAGATAATTATACTCCCACTGCCCTTTCTGAACACACACGCTTCCTCTTTGTTCCTGATAAAACCAGACTTTCTGATTTCATCATATAAACAAAGATTCCACCTTGGAGAAAACTACTTAAGTCCATTGATGGACTTCCTCAGTTTGCACATTATACTAGAAGTTAGGCTTGGATGCAAAAACATCAAGTTGTTCTCTGCATATCTCTTGTTGGAGATATACTTCCCAGAACACCTTATTTACATCCATTAGCCAGTCCCATAATCATAATATACAACAATAGCCAACAAAATCCAAATTGACTTTAGTATGGTTACTGATGAAAAAGGTTTCCTCATTAGTGATCCTAGATCTCTGAGTGTAACCTTTCAACATTAGTCAGGCCATGAAGGACTATTCCTTCAGATAGGGCCCACACTGCTTCCGCTGCGTAAACTGATTTACTGCTGATAGAAACAATTTCTACAGGAAGCTCAACTAAGTCCTAGACTTAATTGTCATGCGTTGAGTCAATTTCAAATTTTATGATATCTTTTTATTTTCCCGAATCGATGTCAAACATTGTCTCTCCATAAGTTAAAGGATCTTTTTCTTCGACTAAGAAAACACCAAGTACATCTTCAGGTATCATACATACCTAAATGATGAGTTTGATATCCTTTTCAACTTATGACCATTGTATGTTAAAGGTATTTCACTTAATTGAAATTAAAACTCCATCGTTGGTTCATCTATATTTAAATTAACTTCATCAAGTTCAATCTTTCTATAATCTCCACAATCCATGAGAAACTCTTTCTCTAGGAATGTAATATTATGAGAAACGAACATATTTCGTTCATCTGAATTATAGAATTGGCATCCCATTATACACTTGGGATACTAAATGAACCATTACTTGTACCGTTGGATACAAGTTTATTCTGTTGCATAACTCTTATGTAAACAGAATAACACCAAGTCTTAACATACTTAAGACTCGTTTCCTATTTTAGTCTATATCTCATATAAAGTAGTAGGAACGATTATGGAATTATTTAATAAGTAAGTTGCAGATGTTAAAGTATAACCTCATAGATATTTTTAGAAGATCAGCGATTCTCAATATCAATCAGACTGTATCTAATATAGTCCGATTCCTCATTTCCTAAACATCTTTATGTTGAGGAGTATCTGGAGGACTATGCTAAGAGAGAATCATATTCTCTTTAAAATAATTTGTGAATTTACTGATTATGTATAAACTACTTTGATCTAATCGAAAGCACTCAATATACATAAGGGTTTGTTTCTTTACTTTCATTGTCAGAACATTTTGAACACTTCGAAATTATTTTGACCTGCGTTTCCTAGAAACACATGTCTATATAGCGACAATCACTATAAAGACAATGAAGTATCGAAATCATTTATAACAGTAAGATTTATTGGACTAAATATATCTTTATGTACCAGATCCAATAAACCAGTGGCTTGGCGTCTTACACCTACATAAAGATTCGGTCATATTCTTTTGAATTCATAATTCATAAACTAGTCAATGTACTATAGTCAGATCAAATATCTGACCATCCTTAACCAGCTAAGATAGACGTCCCACGACTACATGACCTAATCTTATATATACCACTATTCATTATTATTTAAGTTGCTGAAATACTATATATTCTGTTCACCTATACACTTATAACATTTCTTGTTGTATATCAGATATAACAGCCATTCATTAACTGACATTCAGTTAGTAAATCATTATCATTATCACAAGGAACTATTTCCAATATATTTATGATAACCCTCTCTGTCAACTACAGGGAGTGATATGATTTACCTAATAATGTTTGGCACGTAATAGCAATTATACAACATTAATGCTGTTACTAGAAATAAGAAGTAACTGTGAAGTCTTAACGGCTACCACGTATAGGAAATCTCCATTACCTACGTGAAGCTGAACTTCTCATTTGATAGTCATCAAGCATTTCTCAAATCATGCAACATATTGCAGATATGAGAATAACAAGCAGTATCTCATACCCTTGCAAAGTTAACATCAAATGCTAATGAAATGTTAATGTTTGGTCAAACAGATATCTAATGAGTCAATCTTTCTTAAGTCAAGGTGTGATGAATAGTAACATTTACTATTTCAAACCTTATAACAGTGGAAACACTTTCCATTATGACTTTTCTCTATCTGTGGTTTAGTAATATCAAATATTACTGAATCTAGAACTATTTTTAGATTCATAAGCAAGTCTTACATTTTATTCAGTACCCTATAGTTATTGGTATTTGTTCAAGATTAGTAACGGATTGCTCGTACTCATCTTATCTCTATAAGACAATCTTATCTCTATAAGACAAGTATCTTATCTCTATAAGATAATCATCTTATCTCTATAAAACAAAATAGGAGATGCGTAGCAGAACATTTCTTATTGTTAATAAATTACGCTTTAGATCATGGGTATAACTGTTATACATTTTTTAATCTAAAAACACCCTCCCACTGCTTTACTTAATCCCTTTAATCTCTCAAACGGGATAACGACAGTTTAAAATTTTAAACTATACAGCGGGAAGTGGACCCTAATGGGATTTTACTCCAGCCTCACGCTAAAGCAATATTGGCCTTTATAAATCCAACAGGTAGACAACTCTTGTCAATTGTATCTCATACAACTCTTACTACTGATCCTAAATACACATTACCCTCACGCTAAAGCAATATTGGGTAACTGTATTTCAGATTAACTCATCAATGCTCAAATATATGTTACTGACACTATCCTCACGCTAAAGCAATATTGGATAATATGTTCGCATATATTTGATTCATCTCATGTTTTACCGGCATTAGACCAAGTCACACCGACCAAATCCCTCACGCTAAAGCAATATTGGGAAAGACCATAGTGACCCATCTCACACCGTATTGACAAGACGGACCATTTAAAATATTATCACATAATATAATAAATTTCAATCTAATTAAGAGAGATTTTAATTACAGGCTTTCATATTATTTGCTCTCATCACATGAGAGGTTATTCTCAATCAATTATTCATTTTTGCACAAACACAACTAACCCCCACCAGTGGGGCCCCCATTGTGGTTACAAAAATAAATAAAATAATAAAAATATTATTTTCTTGGTTTATCATGTAAACTAATAACACTTATTATTACATCTCATAAACCCCCACATGCTGAAAAATAAAAAGATTTTACTCTTTTTTTTTTTTTTTTTTTTTTAGTGTAAGAACGCCGCGGCGCTGGTCTTATAGCGCTGCCGCGCTAGGGCTTCACAAGCCTCAGCGCTGCGGCGACGACTTACCAGGGCTGGGGTGCTGGAAGCAGTGCTTCCCGCGCTGGGGCGCCAGAAAACCAGCGCCCTCGCCCTTGTCCAGCGCTGGGGCGCCAAACAATCCGCGCCCCCGCGGTAATTCAGCGCTGGAGCGTCATACGCTCAGCGCTCCCGCGTTCATATGAACGCTGCCGCGCTGGACCTTAGCGCTGCAGCGTTCCAGGTGCTGTTTATCACTGGTTTGCATTTTTAACACTTAAAATGCACCCCCAACAGCCCCGGAACTTGTCCTACAACTTAGCCAACACTTAGCTAACACTAAAAAATCACCCATAACAACACAAATTGCTCTGATACCAATTGTTGGGTTATGGGGTACGAATTTAACTTAGGGTGCTCTTGCATGTGAGTTTGTGTTCATCATACAAACAATATACATATCTCATACATACATGTGCACAGCGAAAGATTATGTACAATGAACACTGAAATTAACATTTGATTAAACTGAAATTCGAGATTGAGAAATATCACCTATGAAGCCTTTGGATTAATTTTCTTTGAAGTCCACCATGAAATGAATCTTTGATCAATTCTAGCAATCAACAAGGGTGGGTTTGATTGTCTAGAATGGCAGCATCTTAATCCAGCATATGTGTTTAACTCTTAAACATTTTACAAAGTTAAACCATTTAACTTAATTAAATTTGTTTTTCCTTTTATTCAACTCTTGAATAAATAAAACAAATCTTGATTTTAGTTATTGCATTTAGTAACCATTTAGTTCAATTTGTTTTGTTGTTCTAACACTTAAAACACAAAACAAACAATTTCAATTTCTCAAATTGAATTGGCTCCCAAAATGCAAAACCTAAAAAACTAAATCAAATTATGAATTTTGAATTTCATTTCACTTTATATACTAATGCATTAATTCCAAACTAATTTGAATTTCATTTGCATTTCATTTGGCTTAACCTAACCTTAGTTAACATTTAACCTTAGTTAGATTATTTTAACTTAACCTTTAAGTTAATAAATATTTTAATTAATTTAACCATAGTTAACTAACTTAACCATGGTTAGGTTAACCTTTACTTAACCTTTAAGTAAGGTTAACTTAACTTAACCACTTGGTTAACTTTTAACCTTAGTTATGTTAAATTAATTTATTTAACAATTAAATAAATAAATATTTATTTTAATTATTTAACAATTAAATAATCATAAAGTGAAATTACTATTATATCCTTACTCGGTTACCAAGTTAACCTAAAGTGGGTCCCACCAATTTAACCACATACTTTAGTTAACGTAACCTTAGTAATTGCTGAATTATACTGTATTGAACAATTCAATACGGTACACTGCCCAAGTGCTCAAAGAGTACATTTCATATTGGGACTCTCTAGGTCTACACCCGATTTGTCAAATGGAACTGTTCCATTAATCCGTAATCGATGCCCCACGCACACGTTACGAATATTACAAATCAGCGTGTCAGACCATACAAGTTGAGGTCATAACGTATACGTATAATCCTTCCATCATTTATATCCTGGATGTGCGGGGATATAGATCAGCACCGTCAAATCCCCATTTGCTCATCCATAAACTTATCTCCAGATTCGTATCTCGATAAACAATATACGCAAACACACTTTTGCTATATTGTTTAACCCTATGGGAAACTCTTTTCCCGGGTTTATGCTTGTGGCCACAAGAATTTATGAAATACAATCTCGGAGCATCGGATATACAACTTACCTACGTAAGCTGACGGATCCCGTATCTACGCACACCGGACTCCATGAGCATCGGACCATACCCAGCGACACATAGCGGTCAGACCATGAAAGGTCTCTGACATATGTGGAACCAAAGCATGATGGATCACTCACAAGACCACCGTGGCGCTCAGGTCAAAGGACCACGAATACTACTCAACTCGAGAGGACCTTCCTTTGACGGTGTCATAGGATATCTATTGGGGTCCTCATAAGTCTGTTCAGTATCCAGTCCTGACTGGATACCCGCATGCCTATACAAGCTCTAAGCTCATGGTCAGCTAAGAACAACCATCTGAACCAGTCAGATATAGACATACACTAATCTATGTAAAGCGAATCACCGATAGACCCGCATTAGTGATTATAGATCAGGAACATTATCTTTGAGACATACTTACATAATGATATTTCTTAACACCTATTGCAACTCTTTGCAACTATATCATTACAAGTATACTCTCAGGTCTTTGTCCCATTATAGACAAGGTTCTAACTCTTTAGACCTCGCTGACTGTTATAACCTGCTAACTCTTAACAGTGCTAACTCGTAGCATTTATAACTCTCAGCTTTGATAACTATTAGTTCTGATCTAAACTCTTTTAGATCAGATCTGAACTCTTTCAGATCAAACAATGTCTGTAATGTTACAAGCATTATACCATATTAATATGATATTAACAATCTTTATTCGAAATGTTTATTGTATAAATATTAACAATTAATATTCATACAATATTGGAATGGCACGTGAGCACCAGCTCCAACAGTAACAGCATTAAGTTAAAAATAATATCATAATTATTTTTGTAGGTATATATTCCTCTGAATATTAATCAAGAACATTGGATTGTAGCGCAACTCGACCTTATTCAGTTTGCAATCGTTCTTTATAATTCTAGCGTGAACGGCCATTCAGAAGAGTCCATCATGAAATTTATAGAGCCTGTGTGTGTTGCAATGCCTTTGTACCTTCAAAGGTGTAGATTTTATAGTTTGAGGGGCATACAAAGCCTAAATTTGTTCCATTGGTCAGTGACTCGTATCCGGGAGAATGTGCCACAACAAAAGGTCAGAAGGGGGGATTGTGGCGTCTTCGTTTGTATGTATATTGAATATCTTATGTTAGGTCGGCCATTTGACTCATTCCCTGACATTAGTACCTTTTATAGACAGAAGATGACCGTTAATTTGCGGACCACTGTTTCATAGATATTTAGTACTATAATTTTTTTACATACATTGATTTTGGTGTATAATTGATATACCATAATTATTTGTGGGCATTGATTTGGGTATATGTGCGGAAATGATTTTGCAGTTTGATAGAAGTGTGTTTATTCAATATGGCATGTTTGGGTGGGTGTATAATTGATATATCATAATTGTTTGTGGGCATTGATTTGGGTGTATGTGTGCGGAAGTGATTCTGTAATTTGATAGAAGTGTGTTTATTCAATACGACAAGTTTGGGATTGTCCATAATATAGATGAGATTCTGTCAAAATTTTATGAAAATTATCAACATTAATACTAAAGACAAGTGCATTAAAATAAAATAAGTAAGTATGTAATACAAAGTATAAGTGCATTACGAAATAAGTGAATTACAAAATAAGTGCATTACAAAATAAGTGAATTACAAAATAAATGCATTACAAAATAAGTAAATTACAGAAACTCGACTCTCATACATAATTAAGTCTCGTGGTATAGCTTTTTCCCATATTTTTTCAGATCCATCTAAAATATAAAAAAAATTTAAATATTAGTCTTATATTATACATAATTAAATATCAATAAGGTAAATGTTTATAAACGAATATACATCACCTGCTCTGTAAAGGTACAGGGTTTCGATACGTTTGTCGGTTATGTCCATGTTGTCTACAATGATTACATATATTCTTTGATGGTTCTTCTTCTTAAGATAGAATTCGATTCATCCGACATCTGCCTGACTGACGACGTGCTATCGGAGGCTGAATGTCCATATTTTTCAAATACTTTAGGACTATCCAATCTGACACTTGACCAACTGAAAGTATTGGCTCGTTATAAGCACAGAATAAAGTCTCAGATGTGTAATAAGTTGAACAAAGACTCTTGTGCAATAATCTGATGTATCTGCATGGGGCGAGTGCATGGGAATAAGGCAGTTGCCGATAATCAAACTTTTGATTGCTACATATTCTTTCGCCAATGTCTGTTATCCAGTTTACTCCACCATCCATAATTACAAATTATAAATCATCAATAGGAGAAATGGTCATTCAACTTGCGTCATCGTTATGTTTCATGACTTAATGATGTGCCCAGTTCGTCAAGACATTGGTCATATTTTGTGCTGCCAATCGTCTATGGTAAAACCAAAATTGCATTAGCTCCCACATCCACTCCGCCAAATTAGTCACCGGAAGCTTTCTTACTTTTTTTACAACTGCATTAATGCTTTCAGCGATATTAGTAGTCATAATATCGTACCTTCTGAAAGCACCAGATGATCGTGCCCATCTCACCGTACCAACATCTTTCTCCAAATACTTCATTATATCAAGTCTCATTTGTCGCATCTTGTTTAATTGATATTAAAAATTATGGACACGATAAGCTTTGGCAACAGTGAAGTAGGTAGATAGGTATACCCCTTTTTAAGACTTATCTGATAGTAACTTGTATTTTGTCATCAAATTTTCTTTCAAATGATAAATGCAGAACCCATGATATGCATGAGGAAACACACGCCGTATAGCTCTCTCAATATTGGCATATTGATCAAATATAAAAATAAGATTATGATGATCTACAATAACTCCTCGCAATTTAACTATAAACCACTCCTAAGAAGTATCATTTTCTGAGTCAGCAAATCCCCAAGCCAATGGATAAATCTGATTGTTTCCATCTTTACAAACGGCCACAAACATTATGCCAAGATAAAAACCTTCAAAAATGTTCTGTCCACTGCAATCACCGATCGGATTGATGAATTAAAACTTCTTATGCAGGGTCCTAACGCTATAAAGAAATATTTGAAGTGATTATCCGAGTCAGTTTCCAAATGAGTAATCGTATCCGGGTTACTTTGTTGCAACACATAGCTGTATGCAGGAAGCAATCTAAATAAATCCTCGCGAGTACCTCTTATCAATCTTAATGCACACTTCCTAGTACGCCAAGCATTAGTATACGCTATCTGAACACCGAATTGTTCACGTATGTCTACTTGAATGTCTTTCAGGCTATAATTTCTCTTGACCGATGTAAACTTATTTTTGATTACTTTAGCAATAATTTGGCTCTTGGCTTATCGGTGACCATCCCGTAATTGACTCAAAACACAAGTATGCTATATATTTACTCGCCTAACAATAAAAAAAAGTTGTCTTTCTGTCGACACTGCTCATAATCTCCACTTACAACTGTCATCATCGCATTTCAACTCGAAACGATCTTTGGTGGATTTGTAAACTCTAAAACTCCATTTTCCCTTCAGTGCAACCATACTTATAGCTTCATGAATTTCATCTTTGTTGTTATATAATTTTCCTACAAATACATCACCAATCCCAATATAAGAAAATTTTTCCAATACATTCCAGTCAAATAGTGATATTTCAGGTTGAAACTGAAATGAGTTTTCTACCTTAACCCTTTCTTCTCTACCATAATCAACATCATCATCACCCAATATAAGAAATTTTTTCCGATACATTCCAGTCAAATAGTGATATTTCAGGTTGAAACTGAAATGAGTTTTCTACCTTAACCCTTTCTTCTCTACCATAATCAACATCATCATCACCCTCCTCCTCCTCATCATCATCATCAAAATCATCACCAGAATCATCATCATCATCATTATCAACCTCATAACCATGATTATCATTTTCATAACATTCCTCATTTTTTTCCTTATTACTTACATTATATCCAACATCTTCACCAATATCATAGTCAAGATCAACGCCAATATCTCCATATATCTTACTATGGTCATATGTGTAGCCTCGTTGTTCGTTGAACATCGAAGGAGAATAATGATAATCCTCTGAGAAATTTGGAATATACACAAGAGTTGCCGATGAGAATTTCTTAACATAGCTTTCTTTTTGCTTCATTGATGCTTTTGCATTACTTTCAAGTCTTCGAGCATCTACTGTTACACAAACCGGCGTAGCCATATTATTTTGTAAGCTCAACCATAATATTGCATCATCGTCATTTTCAAGTGGAATAGGTCTCAACTTTATGGTACTTGAAGGAACCTCAAACTTCAGAGTTACTTTATAATACACCTGATCAACTCTTAAAAGATGACAAATTCTTCTCAACAACACTTTGTATCTAATATTTTTCAGAACAACCATATGCATATTTTGAAATTCAATGTATCTTTCAAAACCATCGTTATAGTTTTTTCATCTTCCCCCAAAACATATAATGGTTGAAATTTGTGACATAATCAACACCACCTGAAAAAATACAACATAATTTTAATTTAATTATATATAATTAAATTAAAAATAAAATTGAATATATAACTATTTATATATATAAATACATTTTTATTTTAAATATATAAAATAAATAAATATATTTAGTGGTGGTGTTACAGTGTTGCAGTGATGCACATGAGCACGTTGTTGTAACCGGTGTTCATGATTATGTGCATGAGCACCTTGTTGCGACTGGTGCGCGCACAAAGCGGTGACCAGCAACAACTACATGTGCAGCCACGCGCAGACAGGCACCAATCGACGGCCAGTAACAACTACATGTGCAGCCACGCGTAGCCACGACCCAACAATAACAACTATATGTGCAGTCACTCACTGTCTAGAATAATCGAGTTTAATCATCTATTCATTACTTTTCATTCATTACATTTATTTCAATAAATATAAATAATACTATTAATTAAAACAATCAAAAACTTACTAGTTTTTAACTTCAGTTATTCATTTTGAGTCTGAATCTTTGGATCGTCGTAAAAAGATGAAAAATTCATATTGATCTTTAAAATTGATAGCAGATCTAAGATTTTGAGTTTTACAAGTAGATTTGAAAATAAAATGAGAGAGATAATATTGTGAGGGGTAATAAAAGAATAAATATATTTATAGTTGGGATGGTTTATATATTTAAATAAAATAAAATAAAATAAAAAATTTATTTTGAGTGCAGGCATTAGGCGCGCGCCCAATGTATGCGCCTAAAGCAAAGCATTGTTGGGCACATGCCTTAGACGCGCACCCAACGTATGCGCTCAAGGCTTTCTATTTTTTTTAAATAAAATTTTATTTTTAATTTATATTTAATTTATTTATAAATAATATTTAATTAATATATAACTATTTAATTTATTTTTAAATTTATTTATTAAAAAAAATTGAATTGGTGCTCGCGAGGCATTTTTTTCTTTTTTTATAATTTATATTATTATTATTATAATATTTTTTATAATTAATTAAAATTTTAATTATTTAAAAATTTATGTTCTTAATTAATTTATATAAAATAAAATATAAAATAATAATAATAATACTTTATTAAAATTATAATAAAAATAAAATAATAAATATCACATATATTTATTTAATATAATTTAAAATATTTAACTTCGATCAAAATAAAAATTTATATTAAATTAATAATCAATTGAAAGAATTTTTTTTAAATTTGTTATGAGTCAATTGATTAAGGATAGGTCAATGAAGATCAAAACAATACGATGGGCAAATCAATGATGGGTTGGTCGAGGATAAATCATGAATGATCAAAATAACATGCAAAAAGAGTCTATTTATAGTATTTAAAATTTGTGGTCAACTAAAAAATTTGTGTCTGAGTTGACCATTTTCTTTTAACCTTTAATCATTCTGAAATACTTCTTTTCTATGATGACTTTATCTATTGGATGATTAATAAAATAAATTTTTATATAAAAACAATTAGTTTAACCTTTTTTTTATTTTGAACAAAAACTCTATTAAACTAATTAATTATCTTAATATGTAAGTAGTAATTAAGCTTTTAAATTTTAAAGGAAACTCTTAAAGGTTAAAAGTGCTTTTTATGAGTTTGTGTTTTTCCATTAACTTAGTCAAATAAACTTATCTTTTTATTGAAGTAATTTTCTCCAAATATGCGTTAATCTAAAGTTTCTTTATATATTTTCGGTTTTACTTATTACACTTTAAATTTATAAAATCACGATTTTTTAATTTTCAAAAATTGTTTGAGATACTATACTTGTTGGACAACCTGATCATGTATGTAGACTTGAATTTAAGTTTATAGATAATTTTTGTACATCAACAATCTTTAATATATAATGATCAATATGAAAAAGTTTAGTTTGGCTAACTATCTAACATCAATTAATTATTTTCCTCTTCTTCACACCCAATTACCCAAGTCAACTAGTTTAGAAGAAAGTAGAAAATAAATTAAAAGTTGTTCAGAGAAGGAGCCAAGTTGAAACTGTGAGGGCTAAAGTATCAAAGTTTAGAAACTTCAGGGTTCAAAGCTTATATAATAAGAGGATAAATTATCAAATTTGAAAACGTTTAGGGCCAAAGTCTAAAATATCTATTCTAACGGGGGCAAAATAATATATAAAAGCATTTATTTATTTTTAAATGTTTAGATTGCGTTAAATCACTAGCCCAAAAAACGCAATACTTTTTAATTGGGCTAAGGATATGGACTCTTCTATATAACTAGGCCTGATTAAAAAATATTTTTACAATGCCTCCACATTTAATGTGTAATAACCCCCTACTTTTAATTAAAATTAAATTTTGTAAAAAATATTTTATAATATTTCAAAATTACACTCAGCATCGTTGCAATAGAACCAGATAGCTGTTTGACAACCATACAAGTCATGTTGCTAACCAAAAAATAAATAGTTTGTGATGGTCGTAACTAAAATTAAGATGAAATAGTATTGTGATGTTTTGGGGGAAAAAAGACAAATAAGAGAACACAATATATATATATAAATATGATACTGTATTTTAATACAATATCTTATATAATTTTTAAATCAATAGATTAACATACACTAGTTAAACTTTAATTAGATATGCGTAGTTAATATTATATAATTAATGCATATTTAAAATTTAATATGAACTATCGAATATATATTAATCTAATTATTTAAAAATTGTGTAACACGTTTGTATCAAAAACACGGTATCATAGATCCTACACCGTGTATAAAAAAAGAGTTAATTATTTTTTTTAAATATTATAATAATTTATTAATATTTATAATTAAAAATCTATCATAACAAACAATAATTATATCTATTGAGGTGTAGCCCGCAATTTTAGAGGCAAGAACTTAAGAAAAAATCAAATCAATTATATTAAAAATCGAGATAAAAATTTATCCCTACTAATATATGAGAGAAAATTCGAATCTTATCCAAAAATTAAAAGTCAAGATTATAGACCACTTTGACCGATGAGTAGTGGGTAAAAAATAGTTATTTATTGGTAACGAAAAAAGAGAGGGAGAAAGAAGATATAAAAGAAGAAAGCTTTAGAGAAATCATATTTAAATAGTTTTTTTTATAAAAAAGAAGTATAAAGTGAAAAATAGAAACGACTCCTTTTATGAGTTGTGTTTATACTAGTGATATTCATGAATGGGGCAAGTTAGAGAGGTGAAGGAAATAGTTTGGTTTTGAGTAATAGATTCATGAGTGTAAAGAAGCAAGGGTAGACCCAAAAATTACAAGTGTGGAGGTGTCAAAATATTCAAATTAAAAATGTTAAAGTTTACATAGTAAAGAGTTAAATTGTCAAAGTCAAAACTAATAAAAGCTAAACTATAAATTCTTAATTATTAAAGAGTAAAATTATAATTAATACTTGAAAATTTCATCACTTTCATATTTATATTTTTATTGAATTACCTATGATATTTATAAAAATTATCAATAAAATCTTTTAGACGTAAACATGATCATATTTTAAAGATAAAAATAGTACCAAAAAAATATTTTTATAATAAAAATAATAGGAAAAACTCACTTAAAAAATAAATTAGTAAATTTTAAAATATTAGAGACTAAGTAAATAATTCAATAAAAATATAAAAACTAAACTGTTAAGTTTTTTAACACTTATTGATTAAAAATTTTATAGGATTAGAAGCTACAATTAATTGCAAGACCTAAACATAGTTCCACCTCTATAGAGAAGAAAATTCAGAATTAAAAAAAAAAAAGAGAATGAAGAAGAAGGGTGGAGAAATTTATGGAGAATAAGAAACTTGAATGAATGAATAACAAAGTAGTGCAAAGCACAATCAATGATAGTAAAAGTCGATTTTTTTTTCTCTTTTTTTTAATCTTATTCATTAATTTCCAAAATTCTCTATAATTGGTTCATCATCATCATCATCATCATCATCATCATCATCATCATCATCATCATCATCATCATCATTATTATTAGTTCAGTTGAGAAGAAATTATTATTACATCAATAAAAATTGAGATATCATATTACATTACTTTTGTACTGAAGTTTGCTAGCTTCATAAAAGAAGCATAACCCCTATAAAAAGAAAAAAAAAACTACTCATATAAAGAAAAGAAAAATTATTATACAACCCTAATATTTAACTATAAAATGAGGGAGGTGCATTTACTAAGTGCACTCAAATATAAAATTAATTGAACCCATAAACAGAATTAGAAGATAAAGAATTAAAATTAATATTATGTTAATGATAAAATGGGCTAAAATAAATCAAATTTAATTATAACTTTTGTTTCACAAATAATAGTGAAACTTTAGTAGTATTATAATTTGCGTGCTCAATTTGCTTAAATAATAAGATTAGTTAGAGTGGTATAAGAAATTTAAAATGGTTATTATAATTAAAGAAGTATTTAATTTACATTCATGTTTTTTTAAAACAAAAAGGTGTAATATTATAAATATCAGAAATATTAGAAATATTTTTTTTGGGTGTACATATCTTTTAATTAAATAGCAAAATGTATATCGCTCTATTTTAAAATGAGGTTTCAATTCCTAGGATTCTTTTCCATTAAAAAATAATAATAATTTGTTGGATTGTTCTCATATTTGAAACCCTAGTAAGGGGGAATAGCCTGTCTTTACTAATTTCATTTCAATCAATTTCTTACTATTTTTTTTTAATGGTACATCATATTATTAAATAACCGACATAATATTACATTATATATCAACAAATGTTTGGATTAAATAACTCCAATTTATATAATTATTGAAATAATATTATATTACACATTAATAAATGCTCCAACTAAATAACTTTAACAAATAAAAAAAATTACAATCACACACAAAAAATAACTGTTCCCATTAACTACTTTTTTTTATAAAAAAAGTAAAATATACTGTTTTAATATCTATGAGACTTGAATTTCTAATTAAAATTAAAGAAATATATAAAACTTACCAATAGGATAAACACCCAAATGTTTTTTAACCCATTTTTTAATCTTTGAGATTCAAACTCACATTGATATTTTCAAATTAACTTTTAATTGAGGGAGTGAATTCATAATTTTTTTCCTTCTATTTTCTTGTCTCTGTCTCAACTTCTCAAATCCACACTTATTTTAACTTATTATTTAGTATTTTTTTTTCTAATATCAAAATTTCATACATATTTGTGGGTGTTAATCGACTCAATTGATAAAATTATCATGAACGAAATTAAGAGATTTGAGGTTCAAATTATATTAACATCGCAACGAGAGAGATGTGTAATTTATATTTTATGAAATAATTTTTTTTTTAAAAAATCAAAATTTCATATAAAAATGTACATCAAGATTCCTTTCTAATAACAAAATTAAGCTCTTAATTAATAATTTAACTTTTGAATTAAGTGGTCTCCCTATTGAATTTGATCCGCCAACAAAAAAAAAAAAAAAAACTACTAAAAGATAGCTAAAAGAAAAAAGATGGCAACTGAAAATGTTGCTTGTTTCTCAATGAAACTGTGAAATGTGGCTTTGTTTTACTCGATAAGTCCATGCAAATCCTTAGAAAAAATTGTGGGTGAATGCATCTAGAATAGAATTTCTAAAAATTATTAATTGTCAATCATCTTTTCAAAGTAGTAATAGTAATTGACACAAGTCATCATAATTCAATAATGAAGGATCATCGGACTTTTTTTTTTTAAATATAAAGATCTGAATTTAAATCTCCTTTTCTCATGTATAAAAAAAATAGTTATAATCCATTGAAGAATCATCAACTATTTAACAAGTTGCCCAAATGTATGAATTTTGGGTCCTTAAAATTGATAATGAAAAAAAATTCAATTTAATTTAAATTTATTTATTTTAAAATTATCATTTTTAACTTTTTGACCTATTAAATTTATTTATCTTTTAGTTTTATCATTTTCCTATTTTAATTTATTTTTATTAACTTTATTTATTTATTTTGATTTATTCTTATTTGATTTATTTCTCTTTTAAATTTATATTTTTCCTATTTTAATTTATTATAAACTCTGTAAATACTTAAGTATTCATTAATGAAAAAACAACAAGCAATGTAATATTTTTCCTTCTCTTTAAATTTCTACATAGTATAAGAGCATCTTTTAAGTTAATCTTTGATCTCTATCAAGCCACTGTGTAGCAACCAAATGAAGCCGATATGAGTGTCAAGCAAAGGTTGCTGTGTAAAAATCAAATAAGTTCATAATCAAATAACTTTGTTGACACTGATCAAAAACCAAATAAGTTCATGATCAAACAACCAAATGTTTATTTTTTTAATTTTAAGTACTAAACAACTTGTTAACACTGATATTCAATTTTTCTTCATCAATGTGTTTCTTCCTTTCATGAACAGTGTTACGATGGGCAACTTCGGGTTCGAAAATTTTTAAATCATTTCTAAATCCCGTTTGGGACGCTGAAAAGTGTCTCGTTCAAGACACTTTTTAGCGTCTCGAACATTCCCTGGTCAAGAATTTTTTAATTTAATTTTTTTAAAATTGAAACGGTGCAGTTTTGATTCGGGTCAAGTCGGATTGGATTGGGAATTCCTAAATTATTATTTTTTAAATAAAAATATTTATATTTAATTTAGATTCTAATTACGTTAAATCTTATTATTCTAAATTCAATTTAAATTTAAATTACGTGAAATATTATAATTTGATTATTTTTTAAATCAATTCGTTCCAAATTCAATTACGTTAAGTATTATAATTTAAAATCTTGTTTCGATTTTAATTACGTTAAATATTATGAATTTGAATTACATTAAATGTTATTATTTAAAATTTAATTACGTTAAATGTTATAATTTCATTAATTTTAAAATCAATTCGTTTCAAATCTAATTACGTTAAATGTTGTAATCTCAAATTCAATTTCGAGTTGAAATAGGTTAAATATTATAATTTAAAATTTTGTTTTGATTTCAATTACGTTAGACATTATGGATTTGAATTACGTTAAATATTATTATTTAAAATTCAATTACGTTAAAATTTATAATTTAATTAATTTTTGTTCCCAATTCAATTACATTAAATATTGTAATTCTAAATCCAATTTCGAGTTGAAATACGTTAAATATTATAATTTGAAATATTATTTCGATTTCAATTACGTTAAATATTATGGATTTGAATTATGTTTTTTTTTAGGGAGATTACAACATATTTTATTTTTTCGCACTATCTGGGGGGGGGGGGGGGGGGGGGTTCGAACCTAGGTGGGGATGTGAGTCTTGGAAGAGCTCAGCCAACTAGGCTGAGCCCTCATGCTCTGGATTTAAATTATGTTAAATGTTATTATTTGAAATTCAATTACGTTAAATGTTATACTTTGATTAGTTTTGAAATCGATTCGTTCCAAGTCCAATTATATTAAATATTGTAATTATAAATTCAATTTTGAACTGAAATACGTTTACTTATTTTTAAGAAACTTTTGATAGAATCTCCCTTAATTTTTGGACATTTCATTAAATTATAATAACCTTCTAAAAATTGTAGCACTTCAATATAATTCCAAATCTTTAATTCCACCGTCTAACTATTAAACTAACTCCAACTCTCCAACAAATATCAATAGACACATTCACAATGACAACCAACCAAAATACAACATAACAACATTCTAAAAAGCGATACAAAATATAGTATACGTCAAATCAAACATTAAGTCTAAAATTTAATAATTTATGAAACATAAGTATTGATGGTTGGCAATCTACAAAGATGTATAAGTATTAATGCTTGGCAAACGCAATGATTGGCATTTGACAATCTACAAGGATGCATCCAAAAGTATTTACACATTATTACGCTAAAGGAACATATAAATAAAAAAATTAAATTAATTGAATAATTAAAATTTGATAAATTACCAAAAAAAAAGTAAATATGAATAACAAATTTTATTGTTGCTATTGTGTCGGTGCCGGTGGATGCTCTTGCATCAATAAATGCACAAACTCTACATAAAAAAGTAAAAATATAAAACACAAGTATAAACATTTAAATTTTGTTATAACAATTCAAATTATTTTACTTGTTTCCAGTTGCTTATAATATTCAACATCTGCAAGCAATCATTCTTCTCTATTTGTTTTATCTACCAAAAGCGAAGCTCGTATCTAATTTTCTTCACATATCAAGCCTTTAACTACCTTCGAAATCAATGAACTTCGAAATGAATCAAGAATATAACTTCTAGTACTGAAAGTTGACTCAAAGGCCACAGTAGATATGGGTATAACAAGCACATCTATAGCTATAAGTGAAAAAATTGGATATCTCTCAGCGTTCAACCTCCACCATTGTAAAACATCAAAATGCAGATGGCGAAGATTCTCAAGTTTATCGATCAAGTATCTTTCCACCTCACACACTTCTTCTAAATCATTATCGTCATCTACAAGCCTAATGTATTCATTCCATGGGTTATTGTGCCCAATAACATTTAGAACTAGTGAGACTGAGGGCCACTGGATACTGGTGATTATGAAACAAGTATGCTACTACTACTCCCACAACCAATAGTGGTACTACTAGCACTAAATGTACCACATTATGATGATTTTCCAGGCAATGCACTGTAGGATTCATAAAGCTTAAATAATAACTTTTTGCTGAAGCGTTTTATTTCTTCAACTCTTGCACCATCATCACCAAAAAGTTTTACAAAACAAAATTCAGCAAACTGCATCTTGCGTCGTGGATAAAATAGAGTAGCAATTATCAATATCTTGTTAATCCTCACCGTGAATTTCTAATACTTATCAAACTTTAACCTCATCTTGTTTACCATGGCTCCCAAGGAAAAGTCATCACTCTGACTCAATTTTGTTAAGCGGGAATATATCATGCAAATCTCATTGAAGCAGTCTATAGAGGTCACACTTAGTGAAGCACTAAATTTTAATGTCACTTCATAAAAAGATTGCAAAAGTGACATAAAATGCTCGATATTCTCTCAATTTAAGCTAATCGGTAGCCTTTGTCTTCTCTTTTCATTTTTTTCCTTCAAAAAATAACTCCTATATAGACAATTATCTTCTGTCATCATATTAAAAGTCTTCTTAAATTTCAATGCAATTGTCAACATTAAATAGGTGAAATTCCACTTAGTTGGCACATCTAACACCACTTCTCTTGTACTTAATCTTTTGCACATAGAGCTCTCCATTGTATTTCTCATTTTCCATCCTTAAAGATTCTTTTACTGCTCTCAATTTTTCCTTTTTGTAATCAAATACCATTTTTTATCGAGCTTTTCTATGGATATCAAATTCCTTCTAAATTTAGGAATGTACCTTACATTATGTGAATCCCTAGATTTCCTACCTTGCATCGTTGACCTTATGTTACAAACCTCTACGACCTTACAGGCCACATCATTCCTCATGAGTACTTTACCCTTAATGGTTTTATAGTTGGTAAACAATGAGCTATCATGACACATATGGATATTACAACTAGAATCTAGCATCCACTTGCCAGCGTACTTTCCCTCAAAGGTTACCAAGGAATCTACAACTTCAATGTCATCCTTATGACTCACGATTGCAACACTTTCATCAATTCCTTTTGTTTTAGGACAATCCCTCACAAGTGTCATTCCTTGTTACAAAAGAAACACTTCTTGGTTCTCATTCTTGGTCATCCTTGTTACGAAGGCCACCAAGGAATCTACAACTTTGATGTTATCATCACGACTCCTTCTTTTACAACTAAAGCAATTGTTCTTCTTTTGTTTTACAACCAAAGTTGCTGCACTGTTGATTCTAGATCTCTTCCCCAAGTCTTTTGAATTCAATAATGCATTGTCATCATTCATTGTAAGAATCTCCTTACCATACAATAGCGTATCTACAAAGTTCTTATAACTTGATGGTAACGAACTTAACAAGATAATAACATTATCTTCATAATCCATCTTGATGCCTAGAGTTTTTAGATTTATAATGATCTTGTTAAAGCGTCAATATGATCTCTTAATGAAGAACCCTCAGACATAGACAGTTAATGCAATTTCTTCTTCAATATAGACGATTAATTAAAGACTTCCCCATATATAAGGTGTCGAGTTTCTTTTATAGACTCAATGTTATCTCTTCTTCATCTACCTCCCTTAATATTTCGTCATTCAACGCTCATATTTTGGTGCTAGGGGCTTTCTTTTGAATGGTATCTCAATCTATCTCTCCATATTTCAAAGGTTTCTTCTCTTCACTAGTAGTTGATCAGGTTTCCTCCAATGATAAGCTTAACCCTTCATTGACTAATAGAATCTTGACCTTTTTCGTCCATAGATTAAAGTCATTCATCCCATTGAACGTCTCTATATCTTACTTGATAGTTGCCATGATTTATACCAATTTATCAAAGGAATCTCCTCATTCTGTGAAAAAAATTAGGTTTAGCACCAACCTCTCGTTGAGATGAACCTTTCACCCTAATACGCTTTTGTTGTAGAAGTATAAAACTGGCAAGCAAATATAATATCAAGAATATAAAAGCGAGGTCAATTAAGAACACAACACAACATAACAACTTACATAGTTTGACAAAACCCTATGTTCATATTGAATCAAGGGATTCTAGTCTCTCTTATTAACTTTTTTAGATATTACAAAAAAATAATAATAAATAACTCTCAAAGAAATCTAAGTGGCATACCTTCGTTCTTCCAAGAATAATTAATGTCCAACAATGGTTGCACCCTAATGCACACAAGCACTTAGTGTCTAGTTCTTTAATCTCTCTTAGAGTATCTTTTTTTAATGATTGATTATATCTAAATGATTTACAAGAATATATATATAATGAGTAAAACGTCCCTAAAAATCATAAACCCAGTTAGAATAGAAGTTCATGTGTGTAGAATTTTGAAACCTACTCAAATAAGTTAAAAAAATACAAAACAGAAAAACCCAGCTCGTGGCTCAACTGCTACCCTATGTAGGGCCACGGCTCTAAGCTGCGGATTGCCTCATAAGCACGTCTAAGTCCTTCCTCGCTCCACATGAACATTCCAAGCTCCTTTTTACTTTTGGTGTCTCTGTTTTACTCATTCTTTGTACACTTGTTGCATACTTAACTTTTATAATGACTATCTATTGGTATTCATCTCAATTCATGTCTATACATAATTATTGAATCACTACTTTCAATAAAATTATACTAACATCATAATAAAAGATGTGTAATTTATATTTTATATAATAAAAAAATTAAAAAGAATTCATATAAAAATGTCTATCAAGATTCGTCTTTTATTAACAAAATTAAGCTCTTAATTAATAGTTTAACTTTTGAATTAAGTAGCCACCATAATGAATTTGATCCGCCAACAAATAGCTAAAAGAAAAAAGATAGCCACTGAAAATGTTGCTTGTTTCTCGATGTAACTGTGAAATATGGCTTTGTTTTACTCGATAAGTCCATGCACCTAGAATAGAATTTCTAAAAGTTATTAGTTGTCAATCATCTTTTCAAAGTAGTAATAGTAATTGACACAAGTCATTATAAATCAATAATAAAGGATTATCGTATGGATTGCATCATATAATAAAAATAATATTATATTTATAAAGTTCATATACAAAATTTATATTTTAAGTGATGTAGCATTTAACATATCATTTTATTAATTGAAATTTTATAATTATCATATTAATTTTGTTAATAACTATTATTACTCCATAATTTTTTATAATCTATATATCATAAAAAAAATAAAGTAAATATATTTAATAATATAAATTTACATAAATAAACAACTGCAAAATTATATGTGTATTTATTTATGTTATTCTCCTTCAATTTTTCGTTTTGATTCGATTTTTTAAATTGAAATCAAATTGAATTGATTTTTTCGATCTCTGAAAAAAATCAATTGCATAAAATCTGCATTAAAAAATCGAATCAAATTAACACATTTAATTTAATATAGTTTGATTTTATTGATATAGTTCAATTTTTACCCACCCATAATGCCATCTATCACATTATTGTGTTCTTTTTCTCTCATGCATGTTCTAAGTTTGAAGGCACGTGCAATAATTTATCACACATATAACCTTTTATGTCTCATCGTGGAACCAACAAACTACTAGGTAGAATGTGAAGCTTTTTTCTTAGGTATAAATTGGATAAGATGCGAAGTATTAACCTCTTTCGAGTAATGGGAGAACTCTCATGCATGTTCTAAGTAATAACCTAAATTTTATAAATAGAGAATTAAAAATAAATTTGCATTATGTGACATTCAAACAAATATTCACATTCACACGGGCTTATCATCTTATCTAAGACTTTAATGGCCACGTATAAATGACCACTAGCTTCTTCTTTAATAAGATTATTGACTTGTTACCTTGTCTATTTTTGAAAAAAGTAAAAAGAAAACAAAGAAAAAAAAAAAGAAGCCAATGAAAATGTGCTTGGATTGCTTGTGGTTCATGCACAAAGTGGTCCATGTTGGGCTTATGATTTATTATGCAACTTGATTAAACATATAAATATATATAAGTAATGATTTAGTAAGTGATCCTATTTAAGTTATAGTGAGCAACACTATTATTTAATGTTCTTTAATTAATTCACGATTCTTATATTATTTATGATATGTTATAAAATTATGTTACATATTTAAATGTTCATTATACGACGAGTTATATTATTTGTTAAGATAAAAATTCTCTCTCTTTTTTTTTTCTCTATACATGTTTCATTATTGCTTTCATTTTGTTATCATTTTTCATCCACCGGTCAGGATTTTAATAGAGAAAAATTGATACAACAGAGTTATAATGACAAGCATAATATATATAAAAAAGATGAATTAATTTCTCCTTGTTTGTCTTGTACATGCACAAACTTTTTTCTTCTAAATTCAAAGCAACATTTGAAAAAAAATGAACTTTGATGGTGATTAAAGTATGTAAGTTATGGTGTCAACATCTTTTGAAGAATATATATATGTTTATATTTGATTTTTCATGATAATGTCAAGAAGGAAGATGTTCTGTCTTGTCCAAGCATGGAGATATCTGTAGTTATTTTGTTGGCATATTTCTAAGGATGTTTTTAGGCCCTTCTTGTTGTTTAATTAATAGAAAATTCTCGCTAATAAAATAAAGGGGAAAAAAAAAAGAAACGGGAATTTTCATTTTTATCAACATAAATCCATTTGATTTTTTTTTTTAAAAAAAACAATTTCATAAAAAATTATGATAATTTATTGAGAAGGTATAATACAATGACACGTTTAAAGATAGTTTTGAGTCTTTTATTTGTGAGCATACTCCGAGTTAAAATTTTCCGGATTAAAAGATTAAAATGTCAAAATTAAAAATTTTCGATGCTCAAATATATGAAAAAAAAAGTTATTTCAAAAACAAAACTCATAAATACTTATTACTAGTATACATTTTAAAATATTTTGTGGGATTAAAAAATTTTAATGTAGTTCCACCCTCATATATAGTATGACTTGCACTTTAAAAATATTTGAGTGAACTAATGTTTTTAATGTTTTTATGAGAGAATTGACAATTTAGTCTCTGTGTTTTTGTTAAATTATTCACTTAGTTTTAAAATTTTAAAAATTATAAATTATGTCTTTTAGGGATTCTTTTACAATTTTTATGCTACCATTTTTATTTCTAAAAAACGTAATTAATTATTTTTAAAATATTATATATATAATGACTAATTTTAATAAAAATATAAGGACTAAAATGAATTTTTTTTTACTTTTATGAGTTTTATATATTCTTTCTTTCTTTTTCAAAACAAAGATCTATCTCCTTCATTTCGCCTATAAAGTAAACAATTTTGTTAATGAATCTTTGTGTTCACTAAGGGAAGCAATGCAACAAAAACAAACAAGATATTGCTCATATCTAGTTCACATCTAATGGCACTTTTTGGGTATTGCTTCAGCGATATGATCTTAGTTAACAACTTATCTAGTAATTAATTATATATACGTGTTTTGGATGATGATGTTGATGTTTAGGACCCACAATATCTCTAGCAATTCTCAAGAGACACGTATTTGATCATCAAAATAATGTTGCATTCGCAAAGGGCGCTTCTTTTTTATCATCTTGGTTGATGGCTAATAACAAACCGGTCCCTAATGTTTATATTTATTTGAATAATAACATGATTTGTCCTTAATTATGAAAATTGATCCTTTATTTATTTTTTATAATTTCCTCTTTAGAGACTTCAGTTTAATCTTACTAAAATGACTCAATATAATGACGTCAAAAAAAAAAAAAAGAGAAAATACTATGGCCAAAATGAACAAAGCATTTAGAGAGACATTAGGGAGTTTTAACTCTAATGCATTTAATGACATTTGGTCTGTATTAATTATTGTCAATACGACTAAATTTTTTTAAGTTAAATTATTAAGCTCTCATTCTACTACATGGTAACGCATTATTAAGATTTTTATTCATTTGTTCCAAGTCCATTACCTGAAAATTTAACAAAGAAAAATGTTAGAGTTTTTTAGCGTGTCCTCTAAAAATTTTTTTAAGTGTTTGAGAAATTTTTTAATCATAAGTAATTAAAAATAAATAAAAAAATATAAAAATATAAACAATCACACAAAAAATTTTATATGGTTCGACAATTACCTACATTCACAGTAGATTAAAATTATAACTTTTTTTATTCGTTCACAAGAAATAATCAAAAAATACAATAAATAGATGAGCTCTCAACGATCTATCAGTGCTTTCTTGATCACTCAGAACTCAAACACTCCTATGACACTCTCTTGCACACGTAGCATTCAAAACTTTTTAACTTTCTATTTTATCTCTTAGAGAAGCATGTGATATCTTCTAGCTTGATCATAGACAAAACATAAACTTTGCTCGTTTATAAACATGAAAATAAATATTGGCAAGTCATATATGGTGTTATGAGCAATTGTTATAATATGTGTACTGACTTTACAACGATTTGATTTTTTTAAAAAAAAATTCATCAAAAATTATGATAATTTATTCAGAAGTTAAATCTTGACTTTTATTTGTGAGTGTACTCCAAAGTTAAAGTTTTTGGGATTAAAATATCAAAATTAAAATGTTTAAAAATTTTAAGTTTATTTTATAAAAGTTTAAAAAATTAAAAATAAAAATATTTTATGCTCAAAATATATGAAAAAAAAGTTATTTTAAAAATAAAACTCATAAATACTTATTTACTATTATTTATTTTTAAAAAAATTAGTGGGATTAGAAAATTTCAATGTAGTTCCACCACCATGGCATGACATGTACTTTAAAATTTCAATGTATTTTTGTTGAATTATTCATTTGATCTTTAATATTTTTATAATTACCAATTACATCTTTTAGGGATGTTTTTAGCTATTATTTATTATTATTATTATTCCTAAAATATGAATATTTTAAAAAAAATGTAATTGATAATATTTAAAATTTTAGAAACTTAATATTAATTTAACAAAAATATGGGATTGAAGTGAAATTTTTTTTTTAATGGGCTTTATATATTCTTTCTTTTCAAGACAATGAATCTATCTCTTTCATTTCGCCTATAAAGCAAACAAGACATTGTTAATGAATCTTTGTGTTCACTAAGTGAAGCATGCAACCAGAACAAAAAAGATATTGCTCATATCTAGTTCACATCTAATGGCACTTTTTTTAGTATTGCTTTTGCGATATGATTTTCATTTCAACTTATCTAATAATTAATTAATTATATATATGTGTGTGTATGTGTGTGTTTTGGGATGATGATTATATTAATGATGATGCTGATGTTTGATTTAGGACCCACAATATCTCTAGCAATCCTCAAGAGACATATTTGATCATCAAAATAATGTTGCATTTGCAAAGGGCACTTTTTTAATCATCAAAATTAATGGTCACTTCTTTTCAACCGGTTGATGGCTAATAACAAATATGTTCCTAATGTTTATGTTTATTTGAATATTAACATAATTTATCCATAATTATCAAAATAATGCTTAACACAACCAAAAAAAAAAAAAAAATTACACAATTAACAGCTCTTTCTATCAAGTTACCGAATTTCCTTTCAGATTCCTATTGACTTCTTTCAGTTTCTTCAATTTCTTTGCATTTGCTGCACAGTTAAAAATTTAAGCAGAAATTCCTGTGAAGATTTAAATCTTTATTTGTGGTAAAAAAGAATCAAAGCAATTTATATTTGATCCGATTACTTGAGACAATTTATCATTATTATTATTATTATTTAACCTTCCGTAACTATCGTTTTAATTAAGTACTTTTTAAAAAACAAAATTATCACTTTTTCGATTTGTTCTATTGCTTTTTTCTGATTTTGTTTTAGCATTATGCATATTTTAAAGGGTAAGGTTCGTTATGTTCTCCAATTAACTGTATTTTGTTTTTCTTTAATTTTATAGCTTTCTCTCGGTTGATGGGGTTCATTCAAAAAAATATATATTATATATATGTAACCCTTTTTTTAAAAGATTGAAATCTATTTTTAGCTTTTCAGAGTTTAGATGGAGAGTGTGTATGTAAAACAACCCTCATAGTGAGATCTCCAAAGATCTAGTGATCTTCTCCAAATGTCTTTTTATACTCATCGAGCATCTACTTTATTCTGTATGATAAATTAAAGTATAAAAAATTAAATTAAATTATTAAAAAAAATAGTTTGATCAAAACATTAGGGTTTTGAGATACACATACGTAGTGGAGGGACTGATGTATTCATGGACCTTTCCACATGATAATGGAAACCCTAGCATCATAGAGAACGCTGTGCTCATGAGCTTTTTTCGGAAAGCCCGTTTTCTTCTCTTAGAAATAAGTGACCTCCCTGTTCGTTGAGTTCTCAATTCTCTTGATCTGGATCTTTCCTCTTGCCATGATCGAAGAATCACTCTGATTTCAGTATGGGGTCTTGTCTCTCTTTTCTCTCGTTTTAAAGCTTTCTATCTCTTTGCTCTGATGTGTGGTTTACCAAGGCCACTGCAAATCTCCAACGAAGCTAGTCGACAGAAGCATGTATGGCAGGATAGAAACAAAAGAAACTTTGAATTTGTGGGAGAAGAAAATGGTGTAAAAAATCTCATATAGTCTTCAAACAAGAATCCGAACTAGCAATTAAAGTTAGCGAATTATCATCCCCCATAATCGTCTCAGTCATTTCCAACCGCATCCCAACTAATTGACTAATTGCTATAAATAGCAACACTCAGAAACATAAACACTTAACACACATAGATTTTCTCTGCACATATTTATATGGGAAAAAAAAGGTATTTAGACTCTTAAAATTTCAAGAAAAAAAATGTATATTTCAATAATTTTAAAATTTTATTTACAACCTTTTTAGATAATAAATTATTTAAGGGCAAAAAAAGATTTGTATGTTATTTTTTAAAAAAAATTAAAAATTTAAATGTCATTTTTTTTTATTAAAATAGACCAAAATTATTACGGATACTGATAAAATTCTTTAAATGATTAGAATTTGCAAATTCTTTATTGAAACCTTAGTCCAGATATTCTTTTTCCATATTTATTCTTGCATGCCACGGCCGTTATATATAACTTTTGCTGAACAATTTTCCAAAAAATGAAGTTATTGTTTGGCTTCCCCGTATCCATATCATTTCAACTTTCCTTAACATACACATTGATAAGTCACATAACTTTTCTTTATTTTCTATCATATAACAAATAAGAACATGATAAATATTTCTTTACTTAAAGATTTAGGTACAAATTTTCACTTTTATTAAAAAAAAAAATCCCTTTAAATTTCACTCTTTGCTTCTCGTCTTCTTGAGGAAAAAAAAAAAGCAAAGAAACACACGCATACACAGTAAGAGAAACCGATTCTTGGGAATACTAAGAAATTGACCTTTTCTCTATGGCTCTAGTAGACTTCGGGGATGAAGACACAAACGGCGACAGATAAACGGCGATGCAGCAGGCCAGAGGTGGGTTCCATGTACATTAGCGACTTATTCAACTTTTAACCAAATAAAATAAAAAGCTACGAAAACCGACCGGCCTAGCTTGTACCTTAGACGGGCGGCAAAGAAGGGACAACCGACGACGAAGAAATGATCCTAGAAGCGACGGCTAATGGCTACGAGTGGTGAATGGGTGACTCTTACAAGTAAGGATTTGATGATTTCAAATCAAAATGGTCTCAATCTAACTATCTTAAATTTTTATCTTCGAAATGGTGTAACTTTTAATATCATCTATTACACTATTTTATTATATAATAATTACTTAATACATCATATAAAATATAAAAAAATTGAAATATTATGTTATGCAAAAAGTATATTATTATTCATTTGTAGTTTCAAGAACACTTTCTTTGGGATGAAAGTTGACCCTCTTATCAGACAAGTCTATTACTAAGAAAAAGATTCATATAACAAAAAGCAATGTTTTTGCCTTTGTGTTTCTTTTTTCCTCTTAATTTGGTTGGAAAGTGACCCTCTAATTAGATCAAGTCTATTATTTGGAAGAAGATTCATGGGATCTTTCATTAACTGTCCATTTCAAAGCTTTCCAATTAAATGCCATTTATGAAATGGACTTGTAACTAACATTCACAACATATCATAATTAAGTAGAGTTAATCACTAGCTCATTTGCTGAAATTCCTTGTGAACTCGTACCTATAAATTACCATTGAATGAGATAAAATCTTGATTGATAGAGAAAATAAAAGCCCCATTTGTAAAATGAAGTATTAATTTTTTAAACAAAAGTGAAGGAGTGTCTAATAAATTTATTTTTAAACTTTTTTTAAAGTGTTAGTTTTTTAGCCATACAACTCAAGAACTTCACAGATAAGTATATTGGGAACATATTAGTGCTTTATAAGACTAAATATTTTAGTGTTATTAGAAAGATAATAATATAAGCTTTCCAAATTTTTTTACAAAAGTCAATTCATAGTTGGTGGTCGAATTATTCAAGCATACATAACATAAAAAGTGAAAAGTAGTTGTGCGATTTGAAAATTAATTTCACAACTAGTTTAAACAAATAAAATCAATTGAACCGATTTACAAACCTGCCGAATCGATTTTGTATTTTTTTGGGGGATTTTTCTAACTAATTCTCCTATTTTTTTATAAATACCTCATTTAAGAAAACTCAAAATATATCAAACATCACACTTCAATATCCTTGAACCCTCATTGTGCTAAAATCTTTACATTAACTCATTTAAGAGTTTAAATTATTTTTTATTTGTATCAATTCTTGTGTTAAGTTTATTTAAGTATTTATGAGAAACACTTTGAAAGTTGAAAGATATACACATTCATTATAAGGATTATATTAGTACCTTAGAAACTAATTCATTATAAAGTTTCTAGACACCTTGAAAATTAAGTATATTCATTATTGGCATTGGTTTAAGGCAAACTTAGCAGAATCCTCTAAACGAGTTGCTTTATGTAGTGTAGAGTGCCGAACTATATAAACATCTTGGCATAATTTTTTTTATCATTTACCCTCTTATTTATTGTAATTATTTGTTGTTGAATTTATTTACATATTAGTAATTACATAAATCATTAACTTTAGAATAGTAACCTTTTAAATACCCAAATGACCTCTCTCTTATTTGCCAACCCTTTATTCTATATAAAGTTTAAGGGTTGTATTTTTTTTTCTCAAATGATTGTTGTAATAATATTAGCTTAACGTTGAAAAAAATTCTAATAAGAAAAACCATCATTGTCTTACAGTTTGAAAGTGTGTGGTTTATGTGTTTCCTTCTAGAGAAAGTTTAAAGCAAAATTTTCAAAGAGCAAATGTAAAATGAACACTCGAAGTTTTATTAATGATACTCAATAATAAAAGAATTATGAGCTTGAGCTATTTATACAAGGAAAAAAGTGAAAAGAAGAATCAAGAAAATATCTTCTAAATAACTCAAGTTTTTGCAGGAACATGAAATTTAAAATACTTTCCCAATCAAACTCTAAGCTACACACTCTCAGTTATATCCATCTGATCTAATATCATCATAATGCTCATCACATGGCTGATCTAATCCTCTAATATCCCCCTCAAATTCAAGGTCCTGTGTGAGACATTGAGTTTGGATGGAAGGTAAGAAAACTGCTTGAAGGACAAGGGCTTAATAAAAATGTCTGCAACTTTTGTTATATGTCCAAAAGTCACCTTGCCATCACTACAACAAATTGTGCTATTAATAACAATTATTTAACCACGTGTCTTATATATGAGCGATTAAAGATAAATATCTACAAGTTACACTATGTGCAAGTTTTTTATAATAAAAAAAATTATTTAACTAATACTTTTCAATTTGTAACAACAAAAAAAATTAATGTGGTAAAAATTGATTAAGCACCACCCATAAATGTATGTTGTCAAAAATTTTAATTATTGTCTATTTGTAATTTTATGTAAGTTGTTAAACCAGATCTTATATAAGTAATAATTTTTATCTACCACCACTAGTGATTCATGTTATTGAATATTTTATAATTAACTACTTTTTTTCATGTGGTTAAAAATGATATAGACAATAGGCATATGTAGGGGTGGGCAAAAAACCGAAAAACCGAACTGGACCCGAAAAATCGAACCGAATTGGTCGGTTCGGTTCGGTTTTTCTCTTGGTCGGTTCGGTTTTCGGTTTTTTATTTTAAAAACCGAAAAATTCGGTTCGGTTTTCGGTTCGGAAGGCCGAACCGAGAACCGAACCGAAAAAACCGAATTTAAAAAAAATTTAAAAAATTTTTAAAAAAAAATTAAAAAAAATTAAAAAAAAATTAAAAAAATTAAAAAAAATTAAAAAACCGAACCGAACCGAACCGAACCGACCCAAACCGAACCGAAAAACCAAAACCCGAACCGAACCGAACCGAACCGGTTCGGTTTGGTTCGGTTTTTAATTTTTCGGTTCGGTTTTCGGTTTTATTTTTCACAAACCGACCGGCTCGGTTCGGTTTTCGGTTCACACTAAAAACCGAACCGAACCGAATTTGCCCACCCCTAGGCATATGTACATGATCAATAATAAAAAAAAATAGCAATAAAATAAAGTGAAAGAAATAATAGTGGGTTTAATTTTATTTGAATGAAATTAGGGATATGAAAGCTTACGGTTGATTCTAGATAAGGTAATAATTTATTTTTGTTTAGTTCTAAAAATATTAGAGTATATAGAAAAATTCATCTCAAAACTAATATCAATGGTGGATTTTTTTAATTAAAAAATAATTAATTAATTTTTGTTTAGTTCTAGTGAATACCCTTAACTATTAAAAAGAATAAGGTTTTTTTTTTAATTAATTAGTCTATGCATATCTAACATGTTGCAGGCAATTTTATTTTTTTTTTGGGCAAAAAGCAATATACGTGTGTATGACCGATGGCTGATGCAAGAGGAATGTAATGGAAATTGCTTCACATGAAGACATATTAAAGCTTGTGAGTTGTGACCACTCACTTTAAAAAGGTGGAAGCTTCATGTGGCCTTCGTAAGGAAGCAGCTTTGTCCCCATCTTGTTCCGGCAGAGATGGGGCAAAATCCCTTTTATTTCATGGGGTGCCATTTTTGTGATGGGAGATGCTCAAAAGGGGCCATTTTGATTTTTGAGGCTACATTTGTGAGAAACAATCTCGAAATGAAAAGGGAAATTATCACTTTAATCTATATGTTTTTGTTAAATTGTTTATTAGATTCTCAATAATTTAAAATTTATCAATTGCATCCCTTAAAAATAAAAATAGTCATGTTTCAAAAATAAAAATGATAACAAAAAAAATATATTATTACCTTAAATATCGTTCAAATGTTGAATCACTGAGGATTTGTTGCGATACAAGTGGGTGTTTTAATATCAACAAAATATTTTAGATGCAGACAGACGTTCGTATTTTGTTGAATCTTGAATTAAATATAAATTTTGTAATTTAAAATGTGGAGTTCTTCTATAATGCAAATGTTCTCACGCTTTTAGGAAAATAAAAATTTTGAATTGACTTAAATAATGCTATTTAGCTTTAAAAATAATGATGTTTTAATAAATAAACAATGTTGTATAAGTCTGCATTTTAAAATTTGTGAAAACATTTGCACTTAGATTTTTTGCTGAATTGTAAAACTTTAATCCTTATATATCAAATAAATATCTACATCTGAAAATTTCTACAAAAAAAAATATAAAGCTTAAAATCTTATACATCACATTTTACTTTTCTATTTTAAATAAGAAAAGCTATTACTTTAGTCTTATATTTTTATTAAATTACTCATCAAGCAGTCTCTAACATTTAAAAATTATTAATTGCGTCTTTTAGGGATGAAAATAATCATGTTTCAAATATGAAAATGATAGCAAAAAATTATATTTTATAGTGAAAATGGTAACCAAAATAATTTAAAAAGATGTAATTGATAATTTTTTAAATCTTAAGAATTAAGAGTAATTCAACAAAAATACAAAAATTAGACTATCAACTTCCCTTTAAATTATAAGTTTTATATTACATATGAAGAAAGTCTTATATATATTTATAGAGATAATTACCTTGAATAACTAAATGGCTTTATAGTTCTCTTTCATAGATAAACTTTATTCTAATATATACTCTAACTACATTATATTTAGGTTTGGCAAAAAATTTCACGAGGTCAGGGCTAAATGAAGAATAAGTAAAGTAGAGATTTTGTAATTTTTTAAATTTTGGAACAAGTATAAGTATGAGTTATTATTTTTGAATTATATTCAAAGCAAGTATAGGGATGGGTTATCACCCACGAACCTGCCTCGAAACTTGAAATAAAAAAATTAATGGTTTTAATTAAAGTATATTATTATAATTTTTTAAAATTATTTTTAAAATATAAAAATAAATAAATTTAAATATGAGGTATTCACAGGAATCCATCCACAACATTAGAGGATCTCTATCCCAAAATTTGAACTATTTAATATGGGAATAGAATTTTTGATCCATTTAAGTATGGAGATAAAAATTGTCATCTCCAATCTAACTTGGTAAATTATCAATCCTAATTATATTAATATAAAACAGATCATTAAAAAAGAAAGTAAATCTCACCTTATTATAACTTTATATTGAATTTAAAAACATCAATCACAAGAGTGGGTATGTTCTAACTTTGGTTCGCTTCGATGCAAAGTTAACCCAAAATTAAATGATCGATCTCATATATACTAAATTAATTGAAAACTGACTTGTCTTGCAAGAATTGAACCAAGTTCGGTTCAATTCTTGATTTTTACTCAATTTTTTCGTCTATTTTAGTTTATGGGTTAGATGATCGATTTTTTTCATCTATTTCTATTTTTTACTCATTCTCAAGAGATACATATTTGATCATCAAAATAATCTTGCATCGGCTAAGGGCACTTCTTTTTATCATCAAAATTAATGGTCTCTTCTTTTCTATCGGTTGATGGCTAATAACAAACAGGTGCCTAATGTTTATGTTTATTTGAATAATAGCATAATTTGTCCATAATTATGAAAATTGATCCTTTATTTATTTTTTAAATTTTATTTTTTTAAAACTTCATCTTAATCTTACTAAAATGACTTAATATAATGACGTCAAAATAAAAAAGGAAGAAAATGCAATAGCCAAAATGAACAAAACATTTGGAGAGATAGTAGGGGAGTTCTAACTCTATGTATTAAATGACATTTGGTCTTCTTGATTATTAATGCATTTTTAAGATTTTCATTCATTTGTTACAAATTCTTTACCTAAAAAATTAACAAAGAAAAGCATTGAGGTTTTTTAGTATGTACTCTAGAAAATCTTCTAAATGCTTTGTGGAAAATTTTAATTACAAGTAATTAAGAATAAAAAGAGTTTAAGATAAAGAGATAAATAATTATATAACAAAGCTTGCATAGTTCACCAATTGCTTATGTTCACAATTGATCAAAATTTTAACTCTTTTATTAGTTTACAATGAACTTAAATTACCAAGATCTCTTACAAGATATGATCAAGAAATATAATCTATAAACGAACTCTTAAAGATATATCAGTGCTTTTTTAATAACTCAGATCTTAAGTACTCATATGGCATGCTCTTGCGACTTAGCACTTAAGACTTTCTAACTCTCTATTTTATCTCTTGGAGTATCTAATGCTTGATAATCTAATGGAGTTATAAGGGTTTATATATGCTTCAAAAGGTCTTTGGAATAAATGTCCATACATATAGGAGTATAAATCTTTCTCGAAGAAGTCGATCTGAGCTAAAAATAAAAGTTAAATTATCGATTTTTTTAATCTATTTTACCCGTCTTGCATAAATAGGATAGATTGAGGTGAATCGGGAGAAAAAAATTATAAATTTAGAAAAAAAATTATGAATTTATGAGTTGATAGTTGTATTGCGCTACTACATTTACCCATATGATGGCAATATTATTTATTGTAAATAATATTTAATTAATAATAACATTTAATTATTTATCCATTAGGAGAATTCTGCACGTGCGATGCACGCATTGCACGCAACAAGCGTAATGCCACATTAGCAGTCATTTTTTTTTTCATTTTTGGCGATTTAAGTTGATTTTGTTTACCTATTTCCAATACAATCTATTCATATTTTATACATGTTTCTCACAATCTAATTATATTTATATATTAATCATAAAAAATTGTCATATTTATGTATTAGAGTAATTTTGAGAGTGTTTTATAGGGGTTCGAGTTATTTTGCTTCTTAAAATAACAAAATAATTGCATGTAAAATTGTTCAATTTTAAATTATTTAGCTAAATTTAACTATTAAATTTAGGGTTAAAAAAATAATAATTTGAGCAATTATCGAAAAATTCCTCAATAATTAATAACGTAGTGTGAAATATAAGGTTTGTCTTAAATATAAAACTTTAGTTTACATTATCTATCTTGATCATCAAGGAACTTTTTGTCTATAATCACCATAAAGTAGCGCGATGTAGTTTTGAAATTTTTATGTTTATTTTGTAAATGTATGAGTATTAAAATATAATTTGTAGTGTAATGTAATAAAGTGGAGAATAAATAAAATAGATTGAGGTGAATTGGAAGAAAAAAAATCATATATTTAAAAAAAATTATGAATTTATGAGTTGATAATTGCATCGCACTACTACATTTGCGCATATGAAGGCATTATTATTTATTGTAAATAATATTTTATTATTTAATTAATAATAACATTTAATTATTTATCCATTAGGAGAATTCTGCACATGAGATGCATGCGTTTCCCACGCGTTGCACGCAACAAGCGTAATGTCACATTGGCAATCATTTTTTTTTTTGGCGATTTAAGTTGATTTTTTACTCATTTTTAATATAATTTATTCATATTTTATGTATTTTTCTCACAATCTAATTATATTTATATATTAATCACAAAAAACTGTCATATTTATTTATTAGAGTGATTTTGAGAGGGATTTGAGTTATTTTACTTCTTAAGAGAACGAAATAACTGCAAGTAAAATTGTTCAATTTCAAATTATTTAGCTAAATTAACTATTAAATTTAGGGCAATTATCGAAAAATTCCTCAATAATTAATAACGTAGTGTGAAATATAAGGTTTGTCATAAATATAAAACTTTAGTTTTCATTATCTATCTTGATCATCGAGGAACTTTCTGTCTATAATCATCATAAAGTAGCGCGATGTACGGTGGTGATTTTAATTTGCTATGAAATCATATTTACGATCGTTGGTCAAAGGCCGACGACTTAATAATTGTAATTGCACAATTCCTAGATAAACAATTATGGATGTGCAATGAATATTGTGCTAAGACTTAGAGCAATTCATGTGATTTGTCAAAGGAACACTTCACACTTGGCCCAATGTTCCCTAACACATGGAAGCATGCACATGCTTTTACATCAATTTTGCTCGATGGATTGGCTAATCATTTATGGCATATGCCTGTCAATGAAGAAGACACAGATTTCAGGGCAGCATGTGTGGCCAACCAACCATAATGCTGCATATTAATGTGTGTAGAGGATTTATTTCATTACAAAAAATAAAAAGATTATATATACATATGGAAGGGAAATTATATAATAGATTACTTAGCACTGCCACGTGACATTATATCTAGAATTCATAATTTATGTATAATTTATAATGTGATATAGAATTTTGTTATATATTTAAGTGTTGGTGAGTTACATAATTATAATTTTTAAATTGTATTTTAAATAATGATATATTAAATAATTATTAAATAAAAAATAATATAAATTTTAAAATTTATTTATTATATTTAATTATTATTTGACACATTATTATTTAAAATACAAACTTAAGGTGTGTAATATTATTGTGTGTATATATATATGCTTAGTTTATATTTTTAACTTAAAATTGTGATTTAAATTTTTGTTTATTAATTTCATGTAATACAAATTATCCAATAGTATAAAATTGATGGCATTTAAATTTTTTATTTATTAATTTAAAAGTAACATTTAATATCGTCAATACTTTACTATTAGATTGTATGAGATTAACAGATAAAATGTTAACTTATTATTTTAAGTTAAAATTTTAAATTAAGAAAAAATCTCCCAAAAAAATTTGTTAGTATTCATATTTTAAAAAAGCAAAAAAAAATTGTTTTTAAAATAACAAATGCCTCAATAACTTGTTTGCTATACTGTTTTCAAAAGCGATTTTTTTTTTTTAAATTTGAACATAAAAAAATATTTTCATGAATTAATAACTATTTGATTGTTTATAATATTTTTAAAAATGTAAAAAAAAAATTGCTATTTTATTTTAGTCATTTTAATCACTATCAAAACAATACCATACACATATTTCTTGTTTTTAGTTACAAAAAACCTTATTGAAGAAAAGGTCACTAAATGCATTTCACAATTTTAAAAACATCATTTTCAAAACACTATTTTCTACTGCACCTATTTTAAATTTTAAATTTTTGCGTCCGTTTACTTCTCTAACATAAAGATCTCGAATTCAAATTTCTAAATCTCGAATTTTTTAAAATTATTTTCTATTTTCCCTTTCAAGAAGGTTATTTCTATTTTGTAAATAAAAAATGCACTAATAAATTATTCTAGATAAACTACAAAAAAAAAAAAAAAAACTACCAAAAGCCATGTGTATGCAATCTCACATAATACAAATGGCAAAATCAGACATTAACATGAAGGTAAGATATATTCATTCGGGGTGATATTATTTTGTTAACGAATTTGACTATTTGGCAGATTTGTACGGACACAACATAATTTTTAACATTTGTAACACTAAATGTATTGTTAGAGATTTGTAATATAGCAAATCCCACTTTTAGATGCACATCTGAGTGACAAAATATAAAAAAAATATGAAATTTAAAATAAATAGTAAATTAAAATAATTGGTAAATATTAAAATAAAATATAGATAAATAAATAGTAAAACCATTATAAAAAATAGATATCGTCGTTACTGGATATGATGAAGGAATTCACTTTTTAATTATCACAAACTACTATAAGAGGTTAAGTATGAAGATAAAAAAATAAAATGGCATAAATTTACAAAAGCAAAAAAGATATTTAAACTCTTAAAGTTTTATAAAAGAAATATGCAAACCTAGACGTGACAAGTGGGCCGTGTTGCACAAGCATAACTCATAAAATTTGAGCTCATATAGGCATTTATGTTGGGCTAGCCCAGGCACGACAGCCAAAAATTAGGCATTGGTACTGTCCACAGCACAACCCACTATGGGTCATTCCGTGTCATGGCGTGCTTGGTACGCAAGCCTAACGGGCTAACCCACGGGCCATAAAAATAATTAATATTTTTTAAAAGTTATTTTTAAAATATTTTTTAAAATAAAAAAGCAAAGTAAAAAATAATATTATTGTGGTGGGATCGTGTGTCTTCTACTTCTGTCTGTTGCTATAGTACCCATAATTTTTATTTTTATTTTTATTTTTATTTTTTTACATTGATTCTTTATTAATTGCTTAAATTTGGCAATATTGTTTTATTTTTTATTCAAATTTTCATACACATTTGACATAATTAATATTAAAATTATAATTTTAATGTGATTGAAATGAAAATTAGAATTAAAATTATAAATATTTTTTAATAAAATTAGAATTGAAATTGAAAATTGAATTATCACATTTAATATATTTAAAATTAAAATTTGAATTTGAATTATAACATTTAATGTAATTGAAATTATAACATTTAACGTAATTAAAATTTAAAATTAATTATAATATTTAATATAATTGGAATTGGAATTGTATCATTTAATATAAGTGAAATTGAAATTGGATTCAAAATTATAACAATTAATGTAATTGAAATTGATATTGGATTTGAAATTATTTAAATGAAATCAAATATAGATTTGTAATTATAATATTTAACGTAAATGAAATTAAAATTAATTTTAAAATAATAATATTTAACATAATTAAAATCGAAATAGGAATTAGAATTACAATATTTAACGTAATTGAAATTGAATTTAGATTTGAAATTATAACATTTAAGTTAATTAAAATTAAAATTCGATTTGAAATTATAATATTTAACGTAATTAAAATTAAATTTGAATTTAAAATTATAACATTTAACGTAACTGAAATTGATAATGGATTTGGAATTACACATTTAACATTATTGAAATTAAATATAGATTTAGAATTATCACATTGAACATGATTGAAATTAAATATAGATTTGAAATTATAACATTTAATGTAATTGAAAATGAAATTACACTTGAAATTATAACATTTAACGTAATTGAAATTAAAATTGAATTTGAAATTATAACATTTAACATAATTAAAATTAAAATTGAATTTCAAATTATAACATTTAACATAATTAAAATTAAAATTGAATTTTGAATATAACATTTAACATAATCAAAATTGAAATTGAAATTATAATATTTAATGTCATTAGAATTGAAACTAAAATTTAAATTATAATATTTAACGTAATTAGAATTATAACATTAACGTAATTGAAATTAAAATTAAAATTGAAATTATAACACTTAACATAATTGAAATTGGAATTGGAATTGAATTTGAAATTATAACGTAATTGAAATTAAAATTAGATTTAAAATTATAACATTTAATATAATTGGAATTGAAATTGAAATTTGAATTATCATTTAACGTAATTATAATTTAAATTATAATTTGAATTATAATATTTCACGTAATTGAAATTAAAATTAAATTTTAAATTATAATATTTAACATAATTGAAATTAAAATTACATTTAGATTTATAACATTTAACGTAATTGAAATTGAAATTGGATTGGGATTTAGAATTATAATATTTAATTAAAATTAAAATTAAAATTGTAATATTTAACGCAATAAAAATTAAAATTAAAATTAGAATTATAGCAATTTAACGTGAGGGTATTTGAATTTTTTTGAATATATATTAGAATAATATAAATAAATACAATTAATTCATTTACTAAATTTTATTTCAATCTTATCTTTTGCCCACAATAGAATGATATTTCAATGTGTAGTACTAATTTGTTTAACATTGTAAATTATAATTGTAATTTTAATAATATATACATTAATAATAATTTTAATTCTAATTATAATTATAATGTAATTTTAATTATGATTAAAAAAACTAAAATTTAATATAGTCACAATTAATAATAGTATTTAAAATATTTTTTTAAAGTAATTTTTGATTTAATTGTATATTCATTTATAACATAAATATTAAATTAGATAAATATAAACATAAATATATGTTGGCCTAGTATTAAGATATTTTCACTTAATAAAAATTTTGGCCATGAGGTATTGGGTTCAAAACCACATGGCAACAAATTTTTGTGGTGAATAGTGGCACGGGAATAGTTACACTATTGACATAAATTATGACACTATTGATGGGTCTAACGTTCTAGGGTTGTGATGGATTTGTAGGAGTCAAAAAATACCATCCAAGCATGGCATGGTATGTTGGGTGGCCCAGGCATGGCACGGTACTATAGCGTGCCTGGGCAGCCTAGACACAATACTATACTATAGTAGGTCATGCTGTGGTTAGGCCGTCCAACCCAATTGCTACATCTATGCATACCCGTAAAATTTTAAGAATATCATTTATACAACATTAGATAACAAATTACATTAAATTTGACAATAAAAAAGATAAAAGTAGAAATCACCCTTTATGAGGTCAACGCTAGTCCAAGGCTGGTTAACACCGGTCAATAGTAATTAACACCAATTAACAGTCAATCAATAATTGTCAACAGTCAATAATTGTCAACGATGACAAATAACATTCAACGCCAATTAACGGTCAATCAATAACGATCAATAACGATCAACGGTCAGTCAACAGTGATCAAAGACTTATCAACGATAGTCAACAACCGAATCAATGTTAGTTAAACATTCTTAATGTTAGTTAGACATTCTTTTTAATCATAATAGAACTATAATCATAATTTTGTTAGATTTAAAAATTATTTATTAACTTTAATATATTTTATTATTTTACTGTATGTACATAAATTTTTTAAAATTTACATATCTTTATTTAAAATTTTAAAATTTAGATATCATTTTCTCATCATTTAAAGTTATTGTAATTTAATAAATCTACGTAATCTTATGTCATATTTTAAATACTTTTATTATATTTTTATTCTTAAAGCTTAACTAACACGCGTGCACGTGCACAGAGCTCCAATTTATATCAATTTTTTTTTCTTTTACAAAAAGAGAGTGAGGAAGGAAAAAAAAAAAAAACAAATCCCTTTGTTAAAACAATATTACAATAAGATTTTTTCTTGGTCATTTCGAAGTTAATGATTAGATTAGTTTAAAAGCGCATTATTGAGTACTTATCTTCTTCAATTTCAAAGTCATCCACTCATTACGAAATGAGGAACTTCAAGATGATGATGAATTGAGGAATCTCTTTTTTTTTCCACTTCTATCCACTACCGAGGGCAAAAAGGGGAAAAAAATTAATGAAAAGGGCCTTCACTTATCTTTTTTTTTTAATTTCTTTCTTTGTAGTAATGATTGTATTTAACAAACTAAGATGGTGGAGGAATTGACCATTTAGCTTTACTTTGGTGAAATCTTCTCCATGCTTCTTCCAACACAATCGTACTCAGACCATATATTGAAAGATCTAAAATGGGCGATTGTCCAAACGTGCTTTGTTAAATGAAAAAGTTTAACCAATATTAGTCGTACAAATTAATATATACATTTATCTTTAAAATTATAGTATGAATAAATATTTACAAATAACATAATTAAATAATTGCATTATCTTCGATGTTGTCAAAGTGAATTAATTTTCTACATTGACTAAAAAATTATTGATATTTAATTTATAAATAAGATGATTATTGTGGTATATTTTATATAACACAAATCAATACAAGTACATATTATCGCAATAAATAATATACGATGAATTAAGTATCGATTCTACAAAGAATTAATTATATTTTTTAAATTAAGTACTAAAATGATATTTTTATACTCTTATCCAGAAAATAATTCAATGTTTACAATTAAAATACTTAAGTTAAAAGACTTAATTATAATAATTAATTAACTAAGTTCACATAATTTAAATTCAATACGAGACAACCTAAAATTACAAACCATTCCTCATTATGCAAATCAATTTAGTAGAATTTCTTATAATTTATTACACTCAACTTAAAATATTAATCAAAACACTCAAGTCATCACAAAACCTCTTCCGATGTGTCAAGTGATTATACTTCATTCAATAAAATATCTATATTCATATGATAATTAAATTGAACAAAATTCATTAAGTACAAATTTTGTAGATCATACATGCTATATAAATATATGTCTATCTCATATAAAACTCATGCTTGTTACACTATGACCATGTATTAATATGCTTAAGACTCAATACATAAATGCCATTTTTAAGTTTATTTATGTATTTCTAAATCAATTTAACTACTGACCAGGTAATAAAATTGTATTAAACACAAGCACAATGAATATATTAAAAACTGAGTTCATAACGTAAAAGAGATAAATATAGCCAATCACATAATGAGTTCAAGAATGTAATCCTAAATCAATAAAATTAGTTCACGTTTAAATCACAAATACTTGAATCGAAATGAATCAATACAAACAAATTCAACATCTTATAGAAAGTACAAAAAGCAAAGATAAGAAAGTTCTTTGTCAAATGCTTTATTTTGGACCCTTTGATGTTGAATCCTCCTCTCTTAATCTTCATTCGATTTAAGACTTATGTTTTTGTGTTTTTATTTATTTATTTTTGTTCCAGGCTGCTCTCTCCTCAATAGTAAATTTAAGATGAATATATAAATAGGAACACCAAATTAAGGTTATTTTTAAATCTAAAGAAGTTAAAATTTTCTGCATTTTGTCATTTTTTACTGCTCAGACCTTAATGCTGTAGCATTAGGATTTAATGTTGTGCATTGAGTTGTTTTGAAGCTATTGATTCTAATGCTCCAACCAATGCCCTGGTGTTGTACTGTTGTTGGTGAACAGTAATTTTTTATGTATTGTTCATATATTGTATCGTGGCACTGTTCATCTAAAATGTAGTATTTTGGTCTCTTTTCGTATTTTTATCTCTAATCATTCCGCTTGCATTCGGTTTCCTACATTTGTGTGCTAATAGTCTTTAAACCTACAATTCATAAAAAAATATACATAAACAACTAATTGTTTGAAGTTAAATGAGCAAATATTAATCTTATAATATTAAAAATATTATATTAAATTAATCACTATCAATTATTCTACCTAATATGTTAGTTTTTTAGATTGGACACATGAACCCTATGCAAACCCATATAAGTTTAAGGCACTCAACAAGTGATTTTAAAGTTAAAATTGAGGTAGATACCTAAGTGATATTAGAGTCAAGATCGATACCTATATGGTATCTAGTCATACCTTATTAGCTAGAATATAGATGAACTTATTGTCGAGTAAAAGGATCGTGTTGCTCTCCTACTAATAAAAGTTTTATTCAAGGGAGGATTGTTGAGTAAGTTGTTTTTTTTTATATTTCAAACAAAAAGATCGATGTTGCTCTTCCACCGATGAACATTTTATTTGAGAAAAGATTGTTGAGTAAATTATTTTTTTACATTGATTAAAAAAAAATCGATACTTAAATTTATAAGTAAGATAATCACTCTACCTAATAAAATAGTATTTTAAATTAGACACTTAAATTCTATACAAGCCCTTATAAATTTAAGACCCCTAACATATATATTTTAAACGTTCTTTGATTAAATAGAGAACTCTTCCTACCAAATTAAGTGTATGTTTCATTAATAAAACTATATCATAATTGTTTACAAAATTTTAGATCAACCATATATATATATATATATTTTTTTCTATTTGCCTCCTTCTACTCTTTTTTTTGGGGGGGTGGGGTGGGGGGGACAAAGGAAAAGTCTTATTAATAAAATAAACTAATATATTTTTAACTATAGTGATCTATTTTTATCAAAATTAAATCTACTAATTTAAACTTACTTATTAACGATGAAAATTTTCGTATATAAAAATCCACGCTAAGAATACATCCACCTCCTTGTACACTATTTTGTCACTTATTTATTTGTTTTTCATAAATAGGAGTTTATGGATTGGCAAACAAATCCAAAAGTACAAAACCCCATGAGAATATGTTAACAGTTCAAATTTATCAATCCATGAGAATATTTCAAAGACGACATAATCTGCCATTGTTTTTTACCCACCAATTCACAGAACAAAATATTTGGGCAAAACCAACCACTGTCGGTGGACTCTCATTGGCCCCATGTTTGCATCCAACTTGACTTTCTTGCCTCAACATTTATACCCTTTTGTCATTGGTAGGTGCAACAGTTTATTCACAGCACATATTATTCATTACTTGTTCGGCTGTTGAGGGTCTAATTTAATACATCCGATTCTATTCAAAATTGATATGTTTAAATTTAAATTGGTGGGTTGGATTAAAATAATAAGTTTGAAATTTGCACTCGACAGATTGCTTCGTGAATTGACTTTGATAAATCTGCTAAATTTTAATTAAATCGAAGAAATTAAATATTTTATATTTATAAATATTTTTTTTTAAAAAAAAAAGTGTTACTAATTCATTTGTTTCAAAATTTTTTGAAAAAAATTAAGCTATTTACTTCATAAAAAACAATTAATTATTTTTGTTGAAAATATTAATTATTTTTATCAAATTTAAGTTACTTTTGGGTGCTAAAAATATCTCATCATTATTTTGAGTTATATTTTTAATTTTTTTAATGAGATTAGTGTCCCTAAAATATAAACTCGGCTCACTTACCATGTAATTAGTAATGTAAATTCGGCGACTAAGATTATAGCACAATGAGTTTAACCTATTATGGGTATAAGCCGTCCGATCTATTTGATACCTTTAAATTGAATTGGTATTTTTCATTGTAATTTTAGATTAAAATAAATTTGTAATTTCTTTTAATGAATTGGATCGAAAAGTCATCGGTATTTTTCATTCTAATTTTAGATTCAATTGAATTTGTAATTTCTTTTAATGAATTGGATAAATTGGATTGAAAAGTCATCGGTAATATATATATATATATATATATATATATATTAAACACTCTTACAATGCTAATGTGAGTAGAATTCAAACTATTTTTTTTTAAAAAAAATTATATTACAACTAAAAGAAAGGGGGTTCGATGACTTAAATCTACAGCTTATTGACTTCAATTTATTAATATAAATTTCAATTTACACAAATAATATGATGGGCTAATTATTGAGGGGTATAAGTATGATGGGCTAATTATTGATTCACTTCAAGTTCCATCATAATTATAATTTATCACCTAAGAAATTTATCAATTAAATCAACCAAACCCTACACAGATAATAATTATGATATATCCAATTTTATAGTTTTCAAACTTTGAATAGGAGCACTCTCTTGGTAACTTTACTAGACTCATGATTTCAATAAAAATATCAATCGGTCAATTTAGATTAATATTTCCTTTTTAACTTAGCACATTTGGATTTTGTTTTTACAAATATGAACTTCCAAATATATACTATCAGTGATTTGGTCATAAGTGACAAAATTAAATTCATATATAGAACTATCTTCAATATAAAAATTAATACACTCGTAACAAAATAAATAAATAAAAATAACAAATTGAAAGTATATTCAACTTTTCCAAATTATTTTTTCAAATATATATAAATTTTCCATAATAACAAAACCCTAAATTCAAAACCTTAGAGAATAACTTACATACTTTAAAAATGAATATGAATCTCAAATTAGGGTTTTGTTTCAAACAAGTATTAGCAACTTTATTTAATTTCTTTTTTTTTTAAGAAAATTCAAATTTGATCACTGCTCAAGATGCAGCAAAAAGGTAAGTTCATTTTTAATCTTAATTTACTTTGATTTTACAGTAATTTTAAAATAATATATCATTTGTTGCTAATAAATTAAGAGTAATGCTATTTTTACATAGTTAGGATACTAAATTTATTTTTTAATTAATGTATTATTAATTAGTGACTACTACTTGTCAAATAAATATTATCTTTTTACGTTTTATTAATATAATAATTATATAATATCAATCATTAATGAACATATTGAATGTTGCGTTATTTGAAATGCAAACATTATATTTTAACTATATAAATATAATAGTATACATAAATTAATTTTATGTAAATTCTTATAAAGATGAAATCTCTCTTTCAAACCCTTTTTTTTTTTCAGTTACCCTTTTCCTTGCACTCGAAGGATTCCACTTTTTAAACACTAAGTTATAAAAAGACATTCCAAGAAAGGCAATGAACTATAAAAAATATTATTTTTAGGTTAATTAATTACTTTAATTACAAAAAAAAAAAGGAAAATTTAAGAGAAAAGAAAAAAGAATAATTAAAGTGTTAGAAAGTGAGGGGAAAGATTTAGAAAGTGGCAATAAAGGATAATATTGAAAAGAATGTGATACTTGTCTTTCATTCATAGAAGGTGGGAGAAGTGGTTAAATAACTAACAATTATCAGTAATTGGAATTCAACTACCTAATAATCTTTATTTTGTTTATTGCTTAAACTTTCGGTAACGAGATCTAACTTTTTAATTAAACTTTTAATTCGAGCTTTGGAAATATTATATGCCCTTTTGTTCTTTCATTTTGAACAAGTCTGTATCATGTATTAATTATTAAAGTAATTTGATAAAGAACAATGATATACAATTCAAGTCATATTTTAAATTATAATCAAATAATGACATATTAAATAATTATTTAATTATAAAATAATATAATAGATAATTTTAAAATTTATATAATTTCAACTTATAATGATTGTTTGAAATATTATTATTTAAGATATAATTTATGATTATAACATTACTTTTTAATAATATAAAAAATTAATTTTTTTTTTACGTTTTTATTACTTTTTTTGTTTAAATAAGTACTCGTATATTCATTTTAAGGAAGTAATTAATTATTGCACTTGAGGTTGTTCCGCATGTTTAACCTAGGTCAATGATTAAAGTCTTAATAAATGTTAGAGTAATATAATTATTTCTCCTATCTCGTGAGGATTTTATAATATGGGCGGAGTATGCTTAAAGTTATAAATGTTACTTTTAATGATCTTAATTATATAATTTAATTAATATAATATTGATAATATAGTCTAATTAATATAATATCACTAATATAATCTTAATGTAATACCAATTACAAAGACATAAAAATGAAATGATTAATAATTTTTAGAGGATAAAATAGTATGGAAAAGGAGACATTGGTATTTGTTAAATCAAAGATAAGAAACCTCATGATTAACTGATAATTTTCGCAAATATTTTAATATGTTAAATGAGGGTAAAAAAAAAGTATCATGTGCAGTTCATGTATTAAAATTTTATCCAAAAAAAATCGGCGATCATGAGATTTTTGGCTCCGATACGTTGGTTTAACTACTTAAATATAAATTGTAACAAATTAATTAATGTAAATCACATGAAATATATAAGAAGTGGTATTAAAACATATTTATCTAAAATAAAGAGAGTTAAATTATTAAATTATGTTAACAAGTGTTTAAAAACACATATTAATCTCTTGGTGCCAAGAGTGTTTTTTTAAAAAATATTTTTAATGAATTTGACATCATCTTATGTTATGTTTTTTGAATTATGATGGTTTCACTCATACCAGTGTCGCTTTAAAGACTCTTTAACAATAAAGATGTATTTTATTTTTTAAATTTTTTAATTACCTGAACAATATTAAAGCAGTCACGCTCAATAATGTCAATAAATATCTTAAATTTTAATTTATGTTTCTTCTTAAAACACATATAAATACATTATTTTCGTGTGCGGCTCGAATATATCCAATAATAACATTTTTTAAAAACAAAACAAAAATAGAAAAAATATTTATTTAAAAAAAAACATGGGGTATAGCATGGGATGGTGACTGCACATGTCGAGTCCATTGTTTTATTAGCTGACAGTTGGCTCTTGCATTTTATTTTTTAGGCGTATTATAATTTTTTTGGAAAATTGCAAGTTACCCACGTAAGTTTTGTGTTATTATCTTTTCCCCCCTATTTCTTTTTAATATATATTAATGTATTTTTGTTTTTTTACCTTTAAAAAAAGATTAATTACTTATAAAAAGAGTTTTATATTTATTAAAAGAATTAGAAGGTAAAATGGTAAACTTCAGTAACTTACAAATTCCTATTACTATTTGTTAATAACAATAGTAATAATGTCAGATTGACTTTTTTTCTTAATTTAATTTTAATTTATAATCAAAATTTATAATTAAACTACAAAATTAATAATAATAACAGTAATATAATTACTATAAAGGGAAAGACTTTCCCCAGTTACACGTGGCTGGTGTTTTTCAAAAGTGTTTTTACTTCACAAAGTGAAGAAGACTTTTACAATGCTGTTTGGTTTTTGCTTTCAACTTAAGTTACTTTTACAAATTACACTTATGCCCTTAAATATTTTTAAGAGTTATTATAACAATAGCCATGCGGATTATATTTTTATACATAATTATCATAATTTATACTATTTATTTCATTAATTATTTTCACAAAATAAGTTAAATTTATATTATTAAGAATTAATATTTTCATAGTGTATATAAATAAGATTTTTATTAATCCCAAAATAATGAAAGTAAAAAAAAAATCCTTATAAATATATATAAAAAAGTTATGTAATCTAACCGGTGATCACCACAGCTTTATAGCTAGAGAGCTGTAGAAGTAGAAGACAGCTAATAATAATATTACACATATTTCCTTTCAATAAAAATATTTACACAGATTTAGACTTCACATCACAACAACTACCCTTTCTAATCAGTATTCACTGATCCCCCTCACTCACTCTCTCTCTCTCTTTCATATCCCCCCACATGACCACCATTGCCATTGGCCACCGCCACTGCCATCTCCATATTCTTTATAAGCACAGATTCTCTTCCCCCAACTCTTTTAACTACTTTCATTCTTACTCAATTTTTGTTGATGTTAAACTTTATTTCTATTTTCTCTAAATCCTGAACTTTGGAGAGAATCTATGGGGTACGGCAGGCTCGGCTCTTCTTCCCAAGAGGATGCCACATCATCATTCTCGTCCTCTCAACAATTGCCTCCGTCGTCGTCGCCGCCGTCGGTGAACAGCCAAAAGAGAAGGCTTATCTTTCTTTCTGCTTTCTCGTTAGCGTTGATCGTCGCCTCCGCTGTCTCCGCCACTCTACTCATCGGCCTCAAGACTCGTGCCTCTGGCCCCAGAGTCCCGCGCAAGCCGACTCAGGCCATCTCCCGCACTTGCAGCAAGACTCTCTACCCGAGCCTCTGCGTCGACTCGCTCTTGAACTTCCCCGGCTCGCTCACTGCCTCTGAGCCAGACCTCGTCCACATTTCCTTCAACATGACGCTGCAGCATTTCAGCAAGGCTCTGTATTACTCCTCCGGAATCTCCTACCTCCAGATGGATCCTCGCGTGCGGTCAGCATTCGGCGACTGCCTCGAGCTTTTGGATGATTCGGTCGACGCGCTCTCACGCTCGCTCGGCTCCGTCGTACAATTGCCCGGGACTGATAACAGTAACAGTAACAAAAGAGAGGATGTGATGACGTGGCTGAGCGCCGCGCTGACGAATCATGACACGTGTACGGAGGGGTTTGCGGATTTGAACGGGGAAGTGAAGGATCAGTTGGTGGAGAAGCTGAAGGACTTGTCCGAATTGGTGAGCAATTGTTTAGCGATTTTTTCGGCGAGTAATAGCGACGATTTTTCGGGCGTGCCGATACAGAACAAGAGGAGGTTGTTGGAGGACGATATCTCGGACTTTCCGAAATGGTTGAGTAGGAAGGATAGGAAGTTGTTGGTGTTGCCACAGGTGCAGGCCGATATAATCGTGTCAAATGATGGGAACGGGACGTTTAAAACGATTTCGGAAGCGATTAAACACGCCCCAGAAAATAGTGATCGCCGGACGATTATTTACGTGAGGGCAGGAAGGTAAATTACTGCTTCTTCTTTTTAACTTTTTACGCACTTTATTATTTACTTTTCATCAAAAGTGATATATATATATATATATATATATATATGAAATCACATGAATCTTTTTTTTGCTTAATTATGGTAATATTTTCTAGTTCTAGTCTGTGGCAACAGCTTTATTGACTTCAAAGTTCAACCTGATAATAATGAAATATAATCATGTGAAACTTCATGTATTATTATTGTCTTCACATGAATTGACCAGCTTGTTGCTTACAGGTCAAAAATTTATATATTTTAATAAATAATTAAGAAATTTTCATTTTTGTCGGTGAGACAATGGGTTTTATTTTATTTAAAAGTAATATTTGAGGAAAGAATTTTTGTTTATAATTTTTGGGTTTTTTGTAAAAAAAAAAAATGGATTTGTTTTGGTGTTTTAGGTACGAAGAGAAAAATTTGAAAGTTGGGAGAAAGAAAAAGAACTTGATGTTCATAGGAGACGGGAAGGGTAAAACGATCATATCAGGTGGGAAAAGCGTCCAAGACAACTTGACAACATTCCACACGGCATCCTTTGGTAAATAAAATTCCCTTTTTATTTACCAGTTATTTTTCACTTTTCTTTTTATAGTTTTTTAAGTGATTGAAACTATGGGCCTGGGCCCATTACCATACATTTTATGAAAATTGCATGTGGCCTGTCACCGTACAGTACCCACTGAAGACGCGTTTACCCAAAAAAAACGCGTTTTTTTGGGGTTTTAGAATGCGTTTTTTTAATTTATTTTTTTTAAAAAATAAACATAATTTCTTAAAATTCAATATTTAATTATTTATGTATCCAAAAACATTTTTACACCATTTTAATTCCTTTTCATTTTTTCACATGAAGTGAACAAATAAATTAAAATTTATTTTACTCAAATCATTTTCACAATACGTTTTACCAAAATATTTTTATAATAATTAGAAGGCTCTTAATTTATTTATTTTTAAAAATTTGACATTAAATTCAAGTTTAACATTTGATTTCTTAAGTTACAAGTTTTATATATATATATATATATAACTTTTCCATGTGCTTTTCTAATGGGCATGAAAGCATCCAATGAAGAATGACACTAACACTAAAAGCATGAAATGAAATGAAATGCTTTTCAAAACCAAAGCTACAATATTCCAAGTGAGCATTTCCTGGCTTCATACAGTGTTTTGTCCTCTTTCACGTAACTTTCCACCTTCCTTTTAGTCTCTTTCTACTAAAGTATTGGATAATACTGTCTTCGATATTATCACGTTATTGAAAAAAAAAAAAGGTGGGTCACGCCTATCACTTCTTGATTATCAAGCTTTTCTTTTCCATCCAAATTAATCACATATTTAATAATTTTGAAATCTTTTATTCTTATTTCTATTTTTTCACTTGAGAAATTGTCAGTTTAATTTAACCTAATATAATTCATTTTTACAGCGGCCACTGGAGCTGGCTTTATTGCTAGGGACATTACTTTTGAGAACTGGGCCGGACCAGCAAAGCACCAAGCGGTGGCGCTCCGCATCGGCGCCGATCATGCTGTCATCTACCGCTGTAACATAATCGGATACCAAGACTCCCTCTACGTTCACTCAAACCGCCAGTTCTTCCGCGAATGTGACGTCTACGGCACAGTGGACTTCATCTTCGGCAACGCCGCCGTCGTCTTCCAAAACTGCAGCATCTATGCTCGTAAGCCGATGGCCATGCAGAAGAACACCATCACGGCCCAAAACAGGAAAGACCCTAATCAAAACACCGGTATTTCAATCCATGCATGCCGCCTCTACGCCACCTCGGATCTCCAGGCAGCCAACGGGAGTTTCCCCACGTACTTAGGTCGGCCGTGGAAGCTCTACTCAAGGACTGTGTACATGTTAACGTACATGGGCAATCACATTCATCCAAGAGGGTGGCTCGAGTGGAACGCAACTTTTGCCCTAGATACTTTATATTACGGTGAGTATATGAACTCTGGGCCGGGTTCGGCCGTGGGGCAACGGGTCAAGTGGCCAGGTTATCGGGCAGCTTTACCGCCGGTGGAAGCGAGCAAGTTCACGGTGGCACAATTCATTTATGGGTCGTCGTGGTTGCCGTCGACTGGGGTGGCATTCGTGGCAGGGCTTGCACTAAATTAAGTTAATTACTTTTTGATTAATTTTTAGTAAATAATACATATGGGCGAGATTTTATGATATATTTCTTTGCAATTGTCGAAACATATTTGATTTTATGTTCTAATTTTTTTCTTAATAATTGTAATAATGTTGGTAACTTTGTTTAATGATGTTATAGAGGAGAAAATTTGCTAGTAAATTTTTATTTAAATTTTATCTGCAAGTAAAGAGGAAAGAGTATCGGTTGCTTTTTTATATGAATAATGTTAAATATTTTAAATTTGTATTATATATATATTAAATAATTATTAGATATAATGGATAATTTTAAAAATTTTAATTTTATTATTAAATAATTATTTAATATATTATTATTTGAGATATGTACTATTACTTCATAATTTGATATATTATTATTTTAAACTCAAAAAATGTATACACCAAAAGTATTAGAAAAGTTATATTAACTTTAATAATTAATTGGTTTTTAAATAAAATTAAGGATATTATTAACAGTACTTTTAAAGTTAGGCTGTTTATCAGTAATATCCATAAGTTTTGAAAACAGGCACCGATAGCTAATTGTTAAGTAATATTATGTTAAAATTAACCTTTAATATATTAGAGTCTCAAAAATATCTAAATACCTTGATAGCATTTCTAACTTGACAATTATGTTGTATTATATATTAATATATATTCTTTATTTCTTTCTCTATTTTTTATCTCTCTCTTTTGTTCCACAAATCAAGTAGCATAAATTCTCATCTAAATAACACACATTTGAGCATATAAATTGAGTCTAATTTAGAATGAACAACCGTGTAGTCTCACATAAAATTAGTATTTCCACAAAACTTTTTACTTTTTAGTTTAATTTTTACTAAAATTTATTAAAGAACCAACAAATGAATTTCAACAAATTCATAATTAAACTTATCATAAAAAATTTTAATCCACTTATAAAGAGAAGAACAAAAAAAAAAGAAGAAGCTTTAATTGTACATCAATAAATTACTGAATAATTTTAATAGATTTGGATTAATAATCTAATATTGATGCCTATTTCACAACTTATAAGTATTAGTGATAAATGACCTTAGCTCGAAGGTACTGTTGATAATATCTCATAAAAGTAAAATAAATTGTAATATTATCATTCATTGATAAAGTTGGTAACTACTTAATATAGATGTATTCTTGCTTTAATAATTAATAAATTTTTAAATAAAATTAGAATAGATTGTAATATTTGATATGTCACAAAAAGAATAAAAACTTTGTAGTTCAAGTTTTCATCTACAGTATTATTAAATAAAATTTGTTAAGATAGAACTAAATACATTTGATACAAAAGACAAATTTGTGATCCTAATAAATATAAGAACAAACTACAGGAATCTAGTTAATAACATGAGTCATTATTAATTATTCATTTTTTCTGATCATGATTATTTTAGTATCTAATATATGACCTTTAATGGAGAAGTGTTGACAGTAATAATATTATATGCTTGTTAAGGTTAATAAATTCATTTTATGATCAAACTCTTTTATTATTTGATGTCGGTAGTTGATTGTTTTAAGCTCAACAGTGGGGTAGGAGATAACTTTGAAGATCAATAATGTTAAATTTATAAAATTATGTTATAAATTTTGTACTTTAATTAATATAATATTTGTTGTGTTTATTATTAATTATTGTTATATACTTATTAAATTAATATAAATTTAAAAATTAATAATTATTTAAAAAATAAATATTATCAAGAATATCTTCAAAGTATCGCTTAATATATATTAATACTTATTAATTTAAAAAATAAACAGCAATACTCAATCATTAGGGAATTTTTTAATATAATTAACTAAGAAAAAAAATAATATCTTTATTTCATTGTTTTATTTTCTAAATACCCCTTATTTTATTTTTAAACACTCTTATTTCTGTGTCTAAACATCTTTATTCATATATTCAATTAATTTTATCAAGAATACTCTATTGTTATATACCTATTAAATTAATACAAATTTAAAAATTAATAATTACTTAAAATATAAATATTATCAAGAATACTCTTAAGATATCACTTAATTTTATTAATGCCCATTAATTTAAAAAATAAACAAGAATACTAAACTGTTAAAGAATCTTTTAATAGAATTAACCGAGAAAAAAGGATAATATTATTATTTTAATATTATATTTTTTAAATACCCCTTATCGTATTTCTAAACACTCTTATTTCTATGTCCAAACATATTTATTCATATATTCAATTAATTTTATCCCTATATTTGAACAACTACTTTAAAAATCTTAATAAATTTTTGTTTTAATTCTTTATTTTTTTTTCTCTTTTATACTTTAAATTTCAAACCTAAAACAATCTTATCAATCGCAACATTTTTTAAAGCATATCATTCAAACCTAGCAACATTTTTTGGATTTTTTTTTCTCTTCATCATTGTTAATTTCTTGATAATATCACCATCATATTATCATAATCGCAGATCATCACCATCATAATATTATCATCATCGACGGAGGCAAGCCCAAGTGGTTGCTCGTGGCCAACTCAGGCGATGCTGTTGCTCGCAGCTAGACAAGCTGCTGTTGAAGATCGTGACACTAATGTCGCCATTGCAAATCTCCTCCATTCCTCTTCGCTATAACCCTCTGCTATAGCGGGTTATAGAAATCACATCCCTTCACCGTTGCCACTGAGACCACGCTTAGCAAAACTCAAATAATCACCAACCTTCATTGTCAAAAACATCGCCACTAAAACCATGCTGCCATTACCAAATTGAGCAAAACCCTACACTAATAGAACCTAATTGAGCCACCACTGAAACCACGCTGCGCCTACGATGTAGATCTGGTTGTGCGAAGCTGAAGGGCTCCTTCTTCCACCCTTGTAATCCTTAGATTTCTAGAACATTCATATCCTATGAAGGAGACTTCACCATCAAAAACATAACTAAAGGTGGCGAGAGCCGATATTTTGAATAGGTTTTGGGTCTCTGGGACATGATTTAATTTGAGTTTTGAGGGCCAATTTTGATTTTTAAGGTTTACTTCGGTCAAGAATTCAGTTTTTTTTAAACAAGAAGTAGAAGAAGAACATCGTAGGTAATATAAATTTTTTAACCAAACTAATAATTTGTATATAAGTATTTGAGTGAATTAATCTCAAGGTCAGGTGAGAATTTTTTTTTTGTAATTTTATTATGTAATTATGTAATTATTAAGTTTTTTTAAAAAAGATATTAAATTAAGTTATTATTAAAAAATTATATATTTTTATTTGTTACGAAGGGTTAAATAGTTTTTTATTATCTTTTTAAATTTAAGAAAATAATTTAAACTTTTCATATAATTTTATTAATTCTGATAAAATATTTTTTAATAATCGAACATTACTACCTATTGAAGATAATGTCCTTTTAAAATATATTAATATTAAGGTGATTGATTCACCGGTTACAAATATAAAATTTCATGCATTTGGCTCTCGTGTCCCGGTTTTAATAATGGTGGCTTTAAAACGTACCTTTCTAGAATCTGAGGGCTTAGATTTGATTAAATTTAATGGTGTAGGTGGGGGGTTATTTAGCTACTTAAATGCTGGCACCTAGACCCCTGACCCACAAATTCTTTGATTTGTTGCTCAATTAAAACTTAGCCCTAAGATTCTCAATTCCGCCTACCTTTATATATATATATATAATTTAGTGAAATATATACCACATCACATGTATAATGAATTCTTAATTGTATAACAATATTTTATAATATATTATAAATTATGTAAAAATTATAAAAAATATTAAATTTATTAAATAATGACATGTGATAATTTTATTTATTATATAATAAGTTACATAACTTATTAAATCAACTTTTATTTTATAATATATTATAAACTGTGTAAAAATTATAAAAAGTTCAGAATTTACTAAATAATAACATGTGATAGTTTTGTTAACTATATAGTAAGTTATATAAATCATTAAATCATCTCTCTCTATACATATATATATATATATATATATGAGTTTTGTTTTAGCAACCTATGTAATTTATATTATATAGTGAGTATCTAGACAAGTGATAAAATTTGTAGCATATTGTATAAATTATATATAAGTTATGAATTACTTAAACAATGTCACGTGATAATTTTATTAATTGTGTAATGAGTTACATAGCCCATTATATATAAAAAAAAATAATCTAGTGAACTATGTAACAACAATGCTAATTTACATTATTAAATTAATCTATAATTTTTAAATAATTTACGATGTATTACAGAATTTTATTACATGTCCAAATAATAATTATTTGGTAAACTGTGTAATTTAAAAAATTACATAATTCACTATATTGTGAGCCATAGTATTATGTGAAATTAAGCATAATTCATGATGTATTATATGATATATGATATACTGTTATATATCATATAACAGTATGTGTGTTAGCTTTTATATATATATATATATATATATATATATATATTCTTCTTCTTTGTTTCTTTCTCTTTTTTTTTTCTTTTTTTTTCCCAATAAAATCATGTAGCGTAATTTTTAATCTAAATAACACATATTTAAGCACATAAATTGAATCTAATTTAGAATCAATAACATTTTAGTCTCACGTAAAATTAGTATTTTCAAAATTATTTTAATTTTTAGTTCAGTTTTTACTAAAATTTATTAAAGAACCAACAAATAAATTCCAATAAATCCATAATTAATATCATCATAATTTGTTTTAATCCACTTATCAAAAGAAGTACAAAAAAAAAAGAAAGAAATAATAAACATTAGTTTTAATACTACAACAATAAATTATTGCATAATTTTACAAAATTAAGCTCATTTATGTGTTTTTTTTAATTATATTGCCCTTTGATCATTAAATTTAAATAGATTTGGACTAATAATTAGATATTGATGCTTATTTTCAAAATTTGTAAGTATTATTAATAAATGAAACTTATCTCAAAAGTATTGCTGATAATATCTCATAAAAGTAAAATAAATTTTAATATTTGATTTGTCATTCATTGATAAAGTTGGTAATTACTTAATATAGAGCTATGTTAACTTTAAAAATTAATTAATTTTTAAAATAAAATTGGAATAGATTGGAATATTTGATATGTCACAAAGATAATACAAATTCTGTAGTTCAGGTTTGCATCTATAGTATTATCAAATAAAATTTGTTAAAATATAACTAAATGCAATTGGTACAAAAGACAAATTTGTGATCCTATTTAATATAAGAACAAACTATAGGAATCTAGTTAATAACATGAGTCATTATTAATTATTCTTTTTCTGATCATGGTTATTTTAGTATCTAATATTTTACCTTTAATGGAGAAGTGTTGATAGTAATAATATTATATGCTAGTTAAGGTTAATAAATTAAATAAATTCATATTATGATATAACTATTTTATTATTCTTAAAACAAAAAAAAGTTTTGATGTTGGTAGTTGGTTGTTTTATGCCTAAGAGTGGGTAAGAGATAACTTTGAAGATCGATAATGTTAGTTTTATAAAGTTAAAATATAAATTTTATATTTTAATTAATATAATATTTATTGTGTTCATCCATCATTGTTATATAATTATTAAATTAATAAAAAATAAAAAATTAATAACTATTTATAAGATATTTATCACTAATTAGGATACATCAATTCAAATAGAGAATCGTCTAGAAATAGCCTTTTTTAAAGCAAAATTTTATTTTAGTTACAAAATAAATTCATAAATTTTATTAGTCACACACTTTCTTTTCGAATTATTTTACTCTTTAAACATTTTGCATTTCTTTTTCACAAGTTATTTAAAATTTTGATCCAAAACACACTTTAAAATTAGTTAAAATTAGTAAACTTGGAGTATAAATTGTAAAAATTAATAAATTTGATTAAAAATAACTGAAAAAATTAGCAGGCGAGTTGAGGGCCTCGTGTCAGACCTTGCGTACGAGGTGTGGTGCGAGTTGGGGTATCGTGCCAAGCCTTGCGCATGAAGCGTGGAGCGAACCCCCATCCTGCACCTTGCGCGAGGTGCGAAGAATTCTGGATTTTTTCTATTATTTTTGTCTCTGAATTTTTTATTTTTTATTATTTTTCATACTTTTTGTGTAGATTAATTCATAAAATTGTTTATTTTCAATCTATAAAATATTTTTTTCAGATTTATTTGAACAATAATAACATTTTAACAAAATTTATTAAAAAACAACAACATTCTAATAGAAATGTCAATAAATCAGAATTTTCACTTCTCAAATTATAGTTTTAACTTTAAATCTTCAAATATCACAACACAGACATTCTATCCATTATTTTTAGAGATAAAATTTGAAAATGATGATAATTTTAAGAGAAACGAATGATTTAAGAGTGTTGGAAGATAATATGGTCTTAATTTTTTTTTATTTGTAATTTTTTTTATTTGTTTACTATAAAAGTATATTCATAAAAAAAATAGTTAATTTCGGACATTTCCCATTCAAATATAAAATTTATTTTCATGCATTTGGCTCTTGAGTACCGGTTTTAATAATAGTGGTTTTAAAACGTTTCTTTTTATCAGAGGGCTTAGATTTGATTAAATTTAATGGTGTAGGTGGGGGGTTATTTAGCTACTTAAATGCTGGCACCGAGACCCCTGACCCACAAATTCTTTGATTTGTTGCTCAATTAAAGCTTAGCCCTAAGATTCTCTATTCCGCCCACCTATTTAAGTGTGCGTATATATATAGGGAAAATTTTAAAAATAACAATATTTAAGGGGGTTTTAATTTTTTTAAGCTATTATTTTAAGTTTTTAATTTATTTAATTAAATAAATTATTTTTAAATAAATATATTATTTTACTGTTTATACAGTATCTGCTATAGTGTACAATTTTTTTATTATAGTAATTAATTAAATATTTTTATTTATTAAAATTATATTTATTTTATATTAGTTATTTATTTATTTTAATCATATTACTACAAAATTTACATAAATAATAAAATTATTTAATGTAATTAAATTAAACTAAATAAATATAATAAATAAAAATAATTTTCATAAATAATACAAACTTAATGGTATTTTTTTAATTAAAATTATATTTATTAATAATTAAATAAAATAAATATAATTAATTATGTATGAATAATAAAAAATTAAATAAATATAATGACTACAAAACCCATCTCTGCCCATCTCGAGGTCATCTCAAATGGCCATCATCGCATCTCGGAACCATCTCGGGGCCATTTCGGGTCCGAGATGCGATGACAAGATGACCACCATCGCATATCGAGGTCATCTCAACCATTGCATTTCGGGACCATCTAAGATGCCCACCATCGCATCTCGGGGCCATCTTAGATGCCAACCATCGCATCTCGGGCCCGAGATGCGATGGCGAGATGGTCATCGCATCTCGAGACCATCTCAGGGCCATTTCAGGCTCAAGATGTGATGGTTGAGATGGCCTTTATTGATCTCGACCTTTGTGACTATTATATTTATTTAATTTTTTATTATTCATACATAATTAATTATATTAATTTAAATTTTATTTAATTATTAATAAATATAATTTTAATAAAAAATACCATTAAGTTTGTATTTATTTATGAAAATTATTTTTATTTATTGTATTTATTTAGTTTAATTTAACTACATTAAATAATTTTATTATTTATTTAAATTTTGTAGTAATATGATTAAAATAAATAAAAACTAATATAAAATAATATAATTTTAATAAATAAAAAATATTTAGTTTTGATTTAATTAATAGCTTAACAAAAACACTGTATACTGTAATAGGTACTGTACAAACAGTGAAATGGTATACTTGTCTAAAAATAATTTATTTGGCTAAACAAATTAAAATCTTAAAATGGTGGCTAAAAAAGTTAAAGACCCCCTAAAATTTTGCTATTTTAAAAATTTTCTCATATATATATGTGTGTGTTTTGTTTTAGTGTGTTGCTTAACTTATATTATACAATGAATATTTAAACATGTAATAAAATTTTGTAACACATTATGTGTGAATTATATAAAAGTTATGAATTACTTAGATAATATCATTTGACAATTTTGTTAATTGTATAGTGAGTTATGTAGTCCATTATATATATATATATATATATATATATATAAATGATCTAACAAATCACATAACTCATCATATGGTGAACAACGCTGTCACGTGATACTGTTTAGGTAATTTATAAAATTTTATAAAATTTATTATATATTACAAAATTTTATCACATCTAAGTACTCACTTTTGATAAGTTACGAAACTTAAAAAATAATTTTTAATAGAATACATAAATCACTATATAATAAGCCATATTATCACATTAAATTCAACATAATTCATTATGTGTAAGTGCTTATCATATGATTAATTACAGTCTATTATATATATATATATATATATATATTATTCTTTAACAATAGCCATAATGTGCTATAAAATTTCACCATATATTCACGTTTGATAAGTTATGTTGCTTACTAAAATAAAACTCGTACACTTCAAATTTTTTTTTTTTCCTTTTAAATGTTATTTCATGCCAATCAAAAACTTCAAAATCTTGTTAATGTTAAGCATTTAAAAACATTTTTTAACAACATAATATCTCGTTGAGTTAATTTCACCAAGAACTATTTTCCCTTTGTGAAAGTGAATGCTTTTATTATCATCATTATTTTCCAACGAGAATGAATATGAGTGCCTAAGAGTTAACAAAATCCGGTCTTATATTTTTTTTATAAATTCAATTCAATTTCTTTTAGCTTAAAAAGTATTAGACAATGAGTTCAAGAAACGTTTGATTAAAAAATAGGGAAAATTATTATTATTATAAAAAAACGAATTAAATTTGGAACCTTCGTTAAAGTGGAGGTAGATGTGTTGTTGATCTTTTATCATTTGACCGTTAACATAATCATAAATAAAAAAAATTATTATTCATTGAACTATTAATACAAATACAAATAGAGAAAACTATTATTACTTCTTTAAATTTTGTTTCTATAATAAATATATATCTTTATACACACACACACACACACATATATATATATATATATATATAAAGAGAAAAGGAATTAATTTAGTAATGACCTTTTAAACAAGTAGTAATATTTGTAATATATTATAAATTATGTAAAAGTTATAAAAAATTATAAATTTATTAAATAATAACATGTGATAGTATTACTCATTATATAGTGAATTATATAACTAATTAAATTAATTATATATATATATATAAACTTAAAAAAAAGGTAAATTTTCCCTAGAAAAATTTGATGAAAAGAAAAGAAATTAGCTCGAGACGGAGACTTATGAAATGCCAAACTTATCAAGAAGTTAGGACCATTTATCACTAAAATGACCAAAACTTATTGGCCTAATAAAAAAATCCCACCTTGTGCTATTTCCACTTCAGTGAATAGTGATTGTAATGACCAAAAAGTTTGGTGTCTAAAATCCAATTTTTTAGACATAATGTTCAACATCAATATGTCAAAGAAGTTGTTCAATTGATGTTTTTTTTTTTTTTTTTAATTTGTTGTTTCTTTCATTTTCTTCTTCCTTTTTGGGTTTATGGTCTACAAAGAAAAAGGTGCTAAGCTTTTGGCCTTGCTATGAATTAGAATTAGGCAGAGGATGGAGATGGAGATGGAGATGGGCAGCAGCCAAAGACATGAAAGGGACCATGCATGGCCAGCTAATACAATTTGATAGATGAGAAGTATTTATTATCATATTAATTTAACAAAAAAAAAAATTAATTGTAGTACAATATAAATTTACTATTTATATAATACTATTTAACTATTTAAAACAATATTATACAGTATTAATTTTACTGTTTATACAATGCATTGCTACATTGATATTGTACAAATATAATTATTAATTTTTTAAATTAAAAAATTATTATACCCTTTTAAAGTTAATTTATATTATTATAATTATAATGATAGAGAAGTTTTTAGATATTATTAAATATTAAGAGAATTTTTTATAGTTAAAAATATTTATTAAAAAGGTAAATGATAAATTCCCTTTAAAAACATATCATATGGCTCACCTCTTTCATATGTTTATATTTTTACAGTGCTCAGTTTACATCTCAAGTGGATAAATTCTTGAGCACACTTTTTTCAAATCATTAGGATTTAATTTTGGGCACAGTTAGTGTACATCTGATATAAGTTGCTGCAGCTGAATACGTCTGTCTTAATCATGCAGTATTTGGGGTAATAAGTTTAGGAGTCCAGGTTTACTTCGTCCACAAGTTGATCGATTACCAATGTTTTTCATATATTATATTATAATAATATTATATTTTTTAAATAGTATTTTTATTAATTTATCTATTTCTATAAAAATGAATATTGCGATTCGCAATTCAGACCGCCATAAACATAACATCTATAAGATAACTTTCGTCATTAAAAATTATTTGGCGTTTTATATTATATTCTCGAATCTTTTTGATTTGTAATTCAATACGTAAATCAATTGATTCTATTAGGCCAGTTATATACTGCGTATTATCAACGCTTTTCACGTAAGGCAGTAAGACAATGTCTTAAACAGTTACATTTTCCGAATCTGATACAAATAAACCTGTCACAAGTTCCACGTAAATTACTTTTTAATACAATTTTTTTCAAATTTATTAAAATTTTATAAACTAATTCTTAAATACTAATATAATCATGTGATATTTTCTCAAATTTTGCGCATACTAATACATGTTCCTTCTATTTTTTTTTTAAAATGCGTTAAATAATTATTAAATAATTAAATAATATAATAAATATTTTAAAAAATTTACATATTTTTATCACTTAATAATTATTTAACATATTAATTTAAAATAAAAATAAAAATTTTTATTTAAAAAATATAACATTTCTTGTTATATTTTTCTCGTCTCAAAATTAACATAACATCCAACGGCCAGATTTTCAGCTACAAATAGAAGGTTAAATATGATGTAACCTAACTAGACCACCTATGTCTCAACGCACAGCTATTTCTCATTAATCTTAAGAACATGGTGATTGTTCAGACATACGGAAGTCCCAACTATTTTTTATTGCTAGTGGCAAGGAAATTTAGTACCTTTTGGGAAAATTGTCAGTTAAAATTTATGTGATTTTACATTTTTGTCAAATTTTTTAGATTAAACTCCATGTTAATCAGCAATGACATACTATTATTCCAAAAATTAAAATGAAAAAAATAAAATAAAAGAATTGCATATCAACAATAAGCCTGTGAGTCAGTTGCTTAGAAGGAACTTCCAAGTACCAATGTCGGGGAAGGGGAGCAGGGGAAATAGCTGCAAAAGGCTTAGAATAGATGGACAAGTTGAGGCCGGTGATAACGAAACAAGTTCCGGAAAGAAAAGCTGTTACATGGAAACTGAAAGACTACTGAAATCACTTGACAGAAACTTAAGCAGAGGTTATATCATCAAGATGACGATCCATGATTGATGCCACAGTTTCCAGAAATCCATCTTCACTTGTACCCGGGAGCACGACTTCTTGTGCTTCTCCGACTATCTGCTCAATCATGGATTCCTCATTCAGGGTTTTCCGGCACATGATGCTACCGATGGCAAAGGGAGTGAGTCCCCTATTGACACCTTTCTTTAGAAGCATGGTGGAAATGTGAAGGATTCGGGCACAATCGGGTGGTATGTCCCAACCATGAAACTTCAGAAGTTCAATGTCCTTTTCAGCATCCAGTGAGTTGATGTAGTCAATGGTCTCGGGGGAGTAGGGTTGGCGAGCTTGTGGCCAGTAGAGCCACTCGAATGTGCAATCTTCAAACTGCAGTGAGATGGAGTAAAGATCAGAGAAGTGCTGGACATTGATGGCTCAGAAGTCCAATATTCTAATACCAGGACTAGATCCAAATGGTTGGCTTGTCAAAAACTTAAAAACAATATTTCTACTGACTTGGTTGAAAAAGTTTAAAAATATTAAAACCCAAGCTTGAGAACTCAGTACACTTGAGGCATATTTGTAAAGCATCTCATAATTGATGTCCAATGAAGACCAAGCCAAAAGATTTGTGTTATGGATACATGATCAAAGTGAAGACGGATTGTGTTATGGAATGACATCAGGAGAAAAGGAGCAGAGCTTATGATCTGAAATTCTGAACTAAGTCTATGAATTCACTATCCCTACAGTAAATGAAACAGTATGTCATAGGAAATAACAGACAATTGCTGACATGATACACAAGGTATCATACAAATGCCTTCAACAAAAGCACATTTAAGTTTGTCCAAAAGTATCATGCAATACAAGCTAAAGGACATTGAATGGCGAACACTGGCAAAAGCAGCATTCATATCATTATAATCATTCAACAAGAAATATAATGACAATGAGTGGAAACCATTCAAACTCCATAACAAGGTAAAAATATTAGCGGATAAACAGAAAAAAGAAGTTATAGGACTTACTTTGTCAGGCAAGCAGTAGCCATGATCTATTGGAATAAGCCTGATTTGACCTTCTTCATCTTTGCTAATCAATATGTTCCCAGCATGCCTATCTGCATTTGCCAATCTTATGTCCAACACAGAGATCTTGTGTACCTCGTCCACTGGGAATGCACGAGGTCCCATATCCTCACAACTTCCAATATTTTTCATAAACATTTGCAGTGATCCAACCTTGACATTCTTGAGATCATTTTCATAACCCTCTGGATGATAGAATCCTTTGTGTAAGCACCTAACCATAACAGTATGGGGGACCCCAGCAAAGCCCCTCTCCTCATCATGAAGTGATTGAGATGCACCCCGCCTTGGATGATCCAAAATGTATGCTGCAACTTCTCTCAATGCTCCTTCTCCAACTCGTGTGCCTTTCTTCAGTCCTTCACCATCTATTGACAAGGGCAACCCATGGGGATTATTCACAGCCATGGGCTCCTCATCAATTGGCTTAAAAACAGAAATATACTTCTGACCTGATGCATCTTGCATAAAATAAGCCCCTCCCGCTCCCTCTGAGGAACGAATTGGTTCATTGCCTTTCTCTAACCCATCAAAAGTAGAATTAATTAGCTTTTTGATCACTAATGGTAATTCAATATTAGAGTTAACAGTTAGAGGTTCCAAAAGGAAATCATTTTGTAACAGTTTCCTATCTCTAATATGACATCCCTTGTATAGGGTCCCTAACTGGTGTTCTTCTACAATATCAGTCCCCTTGTCATTTACATTTGTTGCCTCGATGGACACTTCAAAATCTTTCTGAACAGGTTTAGCCCTTACTTTAGCAGATTTTCGAACCAGTAAATGGATCACATCTTCGTTGCTTTTGCATATATCAGTTATGAGTCTCTGATCTTCAAGCTCCTCACCATCACATATCAGTTCTTGATCCTTAAGATCAACTAACCCTCTACCCTTTTTAGCAATTTTCTGCTTCACATAACCCACATTTCTACCCCTCTCAACATGAAATTCAAACACCTTCCCACATACAGTTGTAACAGTTATAGCTTGGAGATCTGAAAGCCTAAGCACCAAATGCAAAACATTACCATCAGCAAGCCCATAGTCCTTGACACGAGAATTATTCCTAGCCAGTTCTCTACCTTCAAGAACCAATTTCTGCTTCTTCACTAAAAACCCTTTGTAACTCTTAATTCTCAATTTCACAGAGGCAATTGAATCAGACTCCATGATACGCATAGGAATCACAGAACCGCCAACACTTAGGAAGATCAAGATCGAGTCACTCGTTAGATTCCCATTTCGATGGGTGAAATATCCAGGAAAATTTAAAGACTCTTCAAGCACCGGACTAAGAGCTACACTAGCCACCGACATTGTTCCTACTAAGGATCTAAAACCCTGTGTAACTTATATTATCATACAACTTCTTCAAAGAACTTCTAAACACTATATCCCAATCAAAGCTTTTCAAAAGGCCATACTCAAAAACCCTAAGTCAACATACAAATCAAAACTCAAAATGTTCACCTAAGAACTAAACCCTAAAGCATTAAACAAATCTTCAAAAGTAGAGCTGTTGCGTCACCAATTGAAATGCTTGCTACAGATTAACTCCATTTTTACAATTTTAGCACAAGTTCGTTCCATCTTCAATAGCCTCACCGTGAATTTGAAAACAAATTCCTGTAATAAATATAAAACATTAATTTTTCTGATCATCAGAAACTAAACGACACATTATATATAATGTAAAAACAAATTAAAAATTGAGACTAGTTTAATTTCTTTTAAATTCTTGATTTTAAAACAGCAAAAGAAAATAATCAGTTTGATCAAACCAAACAGTTCAAATTTCCGTACTTTCTTTAACAAATTTCTTAGTAACTAAATCGATAAATCGAAATTAACGCCAAATTTTAAAGCATCACAACGAAGTAGTTAACGGTAGATTCAAGCGATCGACAGAGACATAAATAAAAATCATAAAATTAATTTAATTTAACAATGTAGAACCTTAGCAATTGAATTTAAAAGATAAAAAATAAACGTACCTCGGAGAAGCTAAAAATGGAAAATTGAAATCAAATTCAAGGAAAAAGAAGAGATAATCGGAAGAATTGAGCAAATTTCGCTTAGCTCGTCTCTCTTGATTTTTCTCTTTTTAACTTTTAAGACTGACTTTCTTTCCAAGTTTTTCTGAGAAATGAGAAATTTTCTCGAGAAACTTCGTCGTTAGAGAGGAGTGTTGAGCGTGTACAATGACGCATAAAATATTATTAATAAATATAATATAAATATTTATATATAAGAAAATAGCGTCAGAGTTCATGACTTTTTGAGTCTTTGACGGTATATTAACACTGTGATCCTCTAAAATTTACATAAATTACACTTTGAAGGGAATTTTAACTTTAATTATATAATCATTTTCTTTACCTAATTTCAACAATAAAAATTACTCTCATTTTATTGCTTTCTTAGTAACTCTATCACGTTTTTAACTCTCTTTTTTTCTTTAATACTTTAGTTTCCAATTTTTCTTTCTCGGTCCTTCAAATTAAATTAGGGGAAAAAGTATAATTAAAACTAAACTCGTCACTAAATTATAAGTTGTATAAAAATTAGGGGGTACTGTGTTAATATCCCAGTCTTTAGCTTGGAGGCCAATTAACGTTAACGGACGGAACGGTCGTTAATTTTTTTTTTTTAAAATTGGTTTGGAGCTTAGAGGGAATAAATATTGCCCCTTTATTTTATATTTCTGACGTGGAAAATTAATTGAATTTAATATTTTTTTTAAAGAAAAGTTTTCAGTTCAGTATGAACTGATTATGAGTGAGCAAAGTTGATTTTGATTTGCGTTTTTGAAAAGAATAAAAAAAGCAGAATAAAAAATCAAACGTTCAAAAAATTTGAAAAGATCATGAATCTATTTGGTTCATTTGAATTAAAAACAAGTACAACGCTAATTTCATGATAATTCTCTCTCTTGTGACAGCGTGAAGTTGAATTGAAGATTTCTCTATGACGTGTCGCACATCGAAGGCTGCCTTGGTTTAATCTGTGTTTTTTTTTAAAATCCTAATCCATCAGATGACGTGGCATTGAGGTCAAGATTACGTTCTGACATGGCGTGATATTGTTGGCTGCTTAAATTTGACCAATGTGGTCTTATTTTGAATTTGAGTGCTCACGTTTGGGTAAGCACTCCCGGGTAACTCAAGCCCAGGAAATTGGTGGACTTCCTTTCAGAGTAGGCCTTGAGCCTCAACTTACAAAGAAGGCCATAATGTTGCTTTTTAATTGAGCCACGTGTCCTCTCAAATTTTTACCACCGACAACTAGTATTGATTTTGTTAATGCAGTTTCTCCTATTATTATCGTCTTGATAAAAAGGATAATTCAAATTGTCCTTTTAAACTTTGTTAGTGACCTTCGTAAGGGTCACGACATCAGTTCATTTTGATTCTTTACTTTAAATTCCTTTATCAGTAAACATCTTCTTGTGTTATTTAAGGGTGAAAAAAAAAATAAAAAATTGAAAAAATTAGATTGAACTTATTGATTCAATTATCTTAAAGAAAAAAATCATTCAATTTTTAAAAAGTAAAAAATTGAAAAAAAAAATTAGTTGATTTTGATTTAATTTTGCTGAAAACCAAACCGAATTAGAAAAATATATACTTTTAATTATTGATTTTTATAATTAAATATAATAAATATAATGTATATTCTAAAAATCATCTTGACTCAATTGGTTAAGTGCTTGAAAATCTTTTAAAATGTCTAATGAATCTAGTTGTATGTATTTTTTTAATTAATAATATGATAAAAATAAAACTATAATGAATAAAATGTCCTTTATATTTAAAAATTTGGCTTTAAGTCGGTTGATAGACAATAATTATATTATACTTTTGGTCATAAATTTGAATTCAATTTGTATTTTTAATTGTTAATATTTAAAAATATAAATATATTAAATGATTGAGAGCAAAAATAAGCATTAGTTAAGTTGGTTGAAAAGATTTAAATATTTTATAGAAGTCAATATTTTGAACTCTTGTGTTTGTAATTATCAATATTTTAAAATTTATATATAATTAAATATATTATGATAAAATAAAAAAATTAATTTGACTAGTTGAATATTGATACAAGTTAAAAAAGGTTTATGATTCAATTCAACTTGTGTCTTTTTAATTATTAACATTTTAAATTTAAAATATATTAATATAATAGTTTATATTATGATTAGAATGTGCTTTCAGTTCAGTTAGTTGGCTAATGGTCAGTATTAATTTAAAGCTCAGGTCTTAGGTTTAATTTTAAAGGCTTATTTTTTTTATAATTCTTTTATTTTTATTTTTTTTTGATAAACATTAAAATTGAATCGGACCGAAGTAAACCGGTTTGGTCCGATTTAATTTTTATACTATTTTTCAGTTTTTTAAATTTTAATTTAAAAAAAATAAAAAAATACGATTCAATTCGATTGCCCACTCTTAGTGTTATTTGCTCCGAGCGTTATCTTATTTATTTAAAATGGGTTGAGAAATTACGAGTCACACTAAAGCTATGAAAATCTTCTCGGAATTAGTGAGATAAATATTCTATTACAGAAGAAGACAAGTGAAGTAATTTTTGTCACTTTTGTTTTTAACTTTTTAATTGATTTACCCTTAGTGAATATATAGTTGGAAAAAAAAGAATGTTGAAATGGAAATGAATCCTTTTCATTTCGACGATTATTTTATTTAATTGATAATTTTATTAAAAATAATTTAAATATGAGGAATTAGATTTCTCTCCAAGAAAATAGTGATTCTAATTCTAACATATTCACTTTATTAAAGTATTATATTTACTTTTTTATTTAACAAAATATTACTCATTCTTCTGTATTTTTTTTTTAACTTCCAACATCAAATTCTTTATAAAAAAACTGTGAAGAAATTGTAAGATTTCTTTCAGTTTCTTTATGTATTCTTCTTTAATCTCGGTAGAAATTAATTTTGAGCTTGAGACTGTTTTTTTTACTAGAAATTGGAAAATTAAAGGTTATTGGGTTAAGACTACAGGATTTGGTCCAAAAGCAAATAAAGCCCAAGTTCTTTTTAATTAAGAAAAAAAATAAAAGATATTTGATGTATGTGAAAGAGTAATGTTAATCATCTCAAAATTTTATCTTAAATTATATTTAAAAAATAATGAATCAAATAAATATTAAGTATAATAAATGAATTTAAAATTTATACTATTTCACCATCTAATATTTACTTAATACATTACTTTTAAAATACAATTTAAAATAAAATTTTAAAATACTTAATATTATTTATATGTGAAAATATACTTAAGAGGCTGAAATAAAATTGACCATTCATATACAAAAATGAAACAATGAAATCAATGATAATTGGCCGAGAAGAAAAGTTTGAAATTAAAGCTCACACAAAGAGAGATATATGGTTAATAGATTTAAACACAAACTTAAGGGAATAATTTTTTTTTTTCGATTGATTTTATATATATATTTTTTAATACAAGTATTACATCTCAAATTTTAATTTTAAATAATTATAACTTTATAGCTTAAATATAATCAACTGAAACTAACTTTCCAACAACAAGAAAAATTAATTTTTTTTAAAATTCTACTGGACTTTGAACTTCTAACGTAAACTAAGAGATGTACAAACTTTACTGTTAAGACAAGTATTTTATGCATTTTAATGATTTAGAGATGGCAACATTAGACGTTAATTTTGTCTTTAAATCTACAATATTAAATGAGGCTCAAGATATTCCAAATAATGATGCAAATGAGATAAAATGGTAAATTTTTCCATTTGATTCGAGCATTTCGATCATACGTACTATCGTAGTCATTAGACCCTAAACCAACTAATGTCTCATGTAACAACATTGTATGTAATTTGAGTTAGTTATCTTGTAAATTTGAAGTCTTATACATTCTTTTCTCTCTATCTCACTTTTTTATTTTGCTGTGTCCTTCAAATCACCAACAATGTAGATATATTGTAGAAGGGCACGCATAAAAATTTAATGGCTAAGTTTATTATTATTATTCTAAAGGTTTCGGAGGACAGAAACTTTAACATATCTATGGCAATGAATAAAAATTTAATACCTGAGTTTTATCTATAATTAAATAAGATTATAATTTATCAACTTAAGCTATTGTTATTAATTGTTAGCATTAATCATTAATTGGAGAAAAATATGTTTTGAGCCTATTATTTAAATAGTCCAAATAACTCGCACAAAATTCAAATTTTGAGAAGACTCAACTGAGATTTTAGATTCAGCATATCATGTAATTAGATTTATCGATTTATGAGCCTAAAAAATGAGTCATGTAAGTTATAACGAGATAAGAACGGATTAAACTTTTAATTCTATTTAAATTTTAATTAATTAATTATTATTTTGCATCAAAAATAATTTCTCACAAGTGGAAGAATTTCACTTAAATTATTCTCTTTTGATTGGTAACTCTAAAACAAATTAAAATTCTTAATTAACTTATATTTAATTTGTTGGTGAAAACACTTTACACAAATATGAATAATGTAGCAAACAATGGAGAAATTATAATAGAGAAAGAAAAGGTACAAGAAAAAATATAATAATTTACGTGGTTCAACAATTGCCTACGTATACAGCAGATCAAGATATATACTTCTTATTATTAAATCACAAAATACTAATAAAGTAAGTTTTTATAAAAATCACAAAGCTCACTGTGAGAAATGTAAAGAGAATATATTTTATTGTATATTGTAAAGGTGTACAATAGAGCCTTTCTATAGACTATAACCTTATTACATAATAGGAAAGTAACATACATAAGGAAATAATATTTTATATTAGTAACATGTATATATGGTAGAAGGGTATAAAAGAATTATTACAGAATCATTCTAAAATAATTCCAAAATTATTTCTTAATACTCCCCTCAAACTCAAGATGGCGTAGTAGAAACAAATTTGAGTTTAAAGACTAGAGCATAAAAACGGCGCAGAAGAAGAGATTTGATAAAAATATCAGTAGGTTGCTCCTCGAATGAGATGGAGTGGAAGAATTTCACTTAAATTATTCTCCTTTGATTGGTAACTCTAAAAAAAATTAGAATTCCTAGTTAACTTATATTTAATTTGTTGGTGAAAACACTTCACACAAATATTAATATTGCAACAAACAATAGGGAAATTATAATAGAGAAAGAAAGGGTACAAGAAAAAATACAATAATTTATGTAGTTCAACAATTGCTTACGTATACAACAGATCAAGAAATATGCTTTTTATTATTGAATCACAAAGTATACTTTTATAAAGATCACAAAACTCACAAAGAACTTTCTCTTTCTAGAAGAGATTACAATAATTGTTCTCTCGTTTGTGTGTTATGTTATTATGATGTGTTGTGATATATTCTCAAACAAAAAATAGTCCCTTATATAGTTTAAATATGTCATAAGTTAACACTTGAGTTGGAACTAAAATAGGGTGTTTAAGACAACTTAAGAGTCCTAAAATTAGGATAAGTTGAACTATTGCTGCAGCGTTAGTTTTTCAGCACTGTAGCACTACGATAGCAGATGGGCGCTGCAGCGCTACACAATGAGTGCCATACCGTAGATTCTATTTTAGGTGCCGCGGTGGTGTCCTTCCAACGCTGCAACGTTAGCCTTTTCCTTTGTGCTTTTTAACTTCTTCTTGCCTCCGCATTTTTACCACATGTCCCTAACTCATTGGCTTGACTCCAACTCTTTTTTAAGATAAGTTTTAATCATCTTACATAATTAAATTCATAATTTGATGAGAATTTTGATTCATGCATTCACACTTTGATGCAGATTAAAATTTATGCACTATAAATAAGCATACAGTCTTGCTCATAACTTATTCAATCAATTTTATTCTACTTCAGTTCATACACAATTAATTCTATAATTCATCTAAATCATTAGGATCTAAATTATCATCAAGCATTCATAACATCTTACTTGTCTTTAAAATACTTCACACATCGAGTATTTTTTTTAAAAAAAAAATATTGACTTAAGCATTAAATTATTTTTTTTTTAAAAAGACGGTGTTCATTCGTAATTTTGAGAAGTATTTATGAAAAAAAGTACTTTTGTGAAGCTTCAATTTTTGAAACTTTCAATGACAATGTTTGTGAGAAAATCTGAATGAAAAGCTAAACTTTTCGACAACTATTTTTAATAAACAGAGAAAGAGGAAAAAATCAAATTAGAAAAATCTTTGTGCCGATGATCATCATCATCATCGAAGCCGTTAATGTCGCCTTGAGAGTTTTGTTTCCCAAAATTTGTTGTGGGTCAGTAATTTAGTTACCAAAATTTTGCTAATGCGGTGGGATTGAGAGCAAGTCACTAGAGAGATTGTTTAAGGTTCTTGATCTGTTTGAGAAGTTGAGAAATTTGATGCTTGAATTTGAGATAGTGTTTTCCAATCAGTATTTGGTGCTTAGAGATGAAGTAGTGACTGTATGGAAAAGATTGAGAGAGGCTATAAGAGGGATTTTTATGAAATTGGAGAATTTGATAAGAAAGGTCCTATGAGAGCTGCTGTTTTGGAGGGTGGTTTATCCCATTACTCGTTATGAGATGAATTATCTTTCATGCTACGTTTTGGTCTTGTTAGATATAATTATAAATTAGGTTTTTTTTATATATATATATATATAAATATAACTCAAAATCTATAATATCAAATTATCAAAATGATGAGAAAAAATATATCTAAAGAATTTATGGTGATTAGAACTTGAAAATTAATAATCTTGAATAAGAGTATAATAGTCTTTTATAATCAAATTTATATAAGTTCAACGGGATTCTCTCTCTCTCAGATAAAAAAAAAGGAGAAGAGTATTATATGTATTGATTTGACTTAGGGATCACAATCTTAAAAGAATTCTTTATATACTATGTTAAATTATGATACCATCACTCATAATTAAATTAATATTAAATTTTTATATACAACAAGCTCATATTATATTAGATGTTTCTAAAGCCTAATAAGAATAATCCAAATAAATAAATTAAAGTGAACCTTATTTAAAATAACTCATAATGTATAATTATTATTAATATGTGAACCCACATAAAAAAGATAATAAAAACTAACTAGTCTAGGCAAACACTTGAGTAAGTTTTTGAGAAGGATTCATCTTCTTCGATAATCAATTTAGGTAATATAGATTATGAAGTTATTAAAGAGTAATCGGATCCTGGCGAACAATCCTCAACATAGTAACCTTGGAAAGCCCCCTTGAGCATGGTGCGAGAACGCTGAACGGTGCACAAGAACGATCCGCAGATTCCTCTAGGTGACTTACAACATATACGCCTCGGTAAAGAATCACGAACGTCTGAGGAACACGTAACCTCCGAAACGTTCCACGCCCGAATGCATTGTGCCATGAGAATGGACTAGATAAAAGCATAGTTGCCTCTTGATACCTGAGTTAAACTAACTTCTTATTAGCTGTGTAAAGACCACCCACCAAGCCATGATAAAAGAGATATGATCCGAAATAGTGTTGATTGAAAGTCCTTTCCTAAGATACCAAAGGAACCAAGCCGCCAAGAATTACTTCGACTGAAACACCTCACGCATCAGTTCTAAACCAAAAGGTATCACAATTCAAGGTAAGCTTGGGGGGCAAGATAGAATGGTTACAAACACAGGAAGTCGTGGAGGTACTCACCCCTTCCCCTTCTCCATAAGAGATTCCTTGTTTTCTCTCTTTAATTAAAAACTTCTCAAAATTCCAAGAGAAGGTCGAGATTCGATAAAAAATTTATTCTCAATATGTATTTTAGCACCCTATTCGAAAACAAAGAAGATAAGATGACTACTATGGCAGGATTTCCATACCCAGAGATGAGAAGAGACAAAGCTCAACTACTAATAAAGGAAGTCCTATCGATTTATATAAGTAAGCGTAAAGGTCTTCTAATCAATAGAGCTAGCAATATTAGAAGTCTGATGTAACTTTTTCAAAGATTCTATATAAATTTTTATATGAAACCGAGATAGATGAAATTCTAACCATAATGAAAATGTTTATATGTTATTCTTTTGATGGTGGAAGAAAAGATAAAATGAAAGTTAATTATTTTATTAATTTTTAATTTAATCAAAAGTCAAATTTTAAATTCATGCTCATAGAATTAACCTTTTTTAGTTTACCTCAAAAAAAGGATAAGGCTAGATCTACGAAAAATCTCATTCGATATAGTTATAGTAGATTAAAAAAAAACTGAGACACCAAAAGAATTAATTACCGAGCCGTATGAGGCGGGAAACTCTCAAGTGCGGTTCTAAGGAATTTCGAAGAAACATAATTCTGGAAGTTGCGACAGTATCAAATCACTGAAGTTCATGGAATAAAGTATTGGGTGTTATGAAGATAGATAATAGCCCTTCTTCCCCTACAAGTGCTGCTGCTACGGAATCTATTACAGAGAAGATGAATCTATTTAATTCATATACAGATATCAGTGATCAAACTTTTGCTATCAGCATATGGAAACTTCATTGAAAGATTCCAGAATTCTCTTGACATTGGCGAAGAAAGCAAAAAGACTCAATGAAGTACGGCATGAAGAACGTTGAGGCTCGGATTAATGAGTTGTTTCAGGAAAGTAATGCTTTGGCTGGTCGCAAGAAGTGAAAAGGCTGGAAGCTTCCCGAAGACAAAAGGAACCACCTGCAGTTTTAAAAGACTTCTTAGAAGGGCTGCGTGTCCATGGCCACCCTTTCAAGAACCACAAGATACTTCTTTCTTAATGGTCATGTGCTATAGGGCACCTTTGAAAGCACAGAAAGACATTTTGAAAGGGTTGTGTGCTGAACGGCCACCCTTCCTAGAAGCATAAATTTTTTACTTCCAATGGTCATGTGTCATAGACGTGTGGAAGATACACACATCTGTATGTCTAACCGAAAACATCACAGGTACTCAAAAGGAAGCGTAACCGCTAGATACAATAACATTAGAGCAGAAATAGAAAACATAAGAAACTTTTGAACATGTAGCGGTTATTGATTGGTAAGCAAAGAAGTATATGCTTTTACATACTCCTTCGTTTGTGGGGATATCTATTGAGATCATTTTCTAAATAGCTTCAACAGCTTGTACAATACTTAATCTCCGAGAAGACTCAGTTTAAATTTCAGATCCAACAAACTAAGTAACTAGATTCTTCAATCCATGGACCTTAGAAAAGAGTCATGTATGTCATCACGAGGTGAGAATAGATTAAATTTTAAATTTTATTTAAATTTAATTAATTAATTAATTTTTTATATGAAGAAGAATTTTCTACAAGTAGAAGAATAACATTTAAATTTTTCTCTTTTATTGATAACTCTGAAGCATATTAGAATTTTTAATTAATTCAAATTTAATTAAATAAAAAATTTAAAAAAGATTTAGATTTATGCATTTATACTTTAATAAAAATTAAGATTTGAACACTATAAATAAACATGCAAACTCATAATTCATTCATTCAATCAATTCTATTTTACTTTAGTTCATTCTATTCACAATTAATTTTATAATTCATCTAAATCATTTAAATTTAAATTATCATAATGTATTTGTAGCATCTTATTTGTCTTTAAAGCACTTTACATATTGAGTACATTTTTTTTTTTAAAATATTGAGTATTTTTTCTCGAGAAAGAATGATGTTTACCTACAATTTCAAAGAGTATCCAAAAGAAAAAAATAATTTGTGGAATTTCAACTTCAGAGACTTTCAACATGAAAAATTATATCTTAAAATTCATTAAAAAAAAAGTCTTACTTTTAACAATCAACTCGAAAGAAAAAAAAAAATTAAAAACAAGGTGATCTATATAATTGATTGTTCCCATTTTTTTTTTTTGGAACACTAACTTATGCGTTGAGAGATTATCAAGACCTACACAAATTAGATTTATTGTGCACAACCCAAAAATTTGGTTTAACACGCACCAATTCACCTCTTATTTATTATTAACTTCTCCCACTTGAAAACATTAGTCGTTGTCATATTATGAAATTTTACATGCATACTTGTTTAGGGGGATTTTCAGCCTTGTTCCCCTTTCCTATTTTTTTAAATTATATCAATCATATTAAAATGTTGATACTATATTAGACTACATTATTGATATTATAATTAAACTGTACAATTGAGACTTTTTTTGAGAACAACACGTACATATTTGAAGCACACTCCACTTGAGCTATGCTATCGGAATCATTAGGAGTAACACGTTCAGTAGACTATACAATCGAGATTTTTTTTTATAGTAACGTGTATATCTTTGAGGCACACCCCACTTAAACTATGCTACCATGATATTATAATTAGACCATACAATTGGAACTTTTTTTAGAACAACACATATATTTTTTAGGCACACCCCTCTCGAATTAGAAGAGTCCCACAAGGTGGGAGGAATAAATCAACCACCTTAACACTTGTTAGAGCTCGAACCCCTAATTTCAATCAGAGAGTTGCGCAAAGCTTAACGTTAGGGCAAGCCGTTAAGTGCCATTTTTAACTTTTAAGTAAATATAAATAAGTGAATATAACTTTACTTTATCAAATTCTTATACTTTACTATAGGTTATTTAAAGTTTCTCTCCTCCAAAGTTTTAGAATAATCGTAATAATTGTCATTCATATATCACATGCATATTATTATTGTAATAATAATAATAAAATATCCAATTTAGTATTTGTTGTTAAAAAATAATGTCGAAATGCAGCTTTTCACATGCATATTATCATAATAATTATAATAATAATATCCAATTTAGTATTTGTTATTAAAAAATAGAGTCGAAATACACCTTTTGAGGACAAAAGATAAATTCGATAAAATAAAAAACCATTTATTATGATTAAATATATCAACTTATGTTATTGCCCTTAAAAAGTATAATTCAGATGTTATCTTTTCAACAACAAAAACTAAATTAGATATTTCAAAAAACTTAAATACCTAATAAATTATTCAAGAATAGTTCGGGGACAACTACTGATTTCTCTTAAAAAAATAAAAATGGATATTATTACGAAATATACATTTTCATTGAACACAAAGGGTCCAATTGAAATAACCACCTATATATTTTTTAATCTCTCTTTCACTCACTCTTACAAAATGGTCCAATTTGGCAACTAAACCATTTGTGCTAAAAGGAGAAGGATATTGTTAGGGTTAAAGTTTAGTGATACTTGGCTCATTAGAGGAGCCCAATCTAGCATTTAGGCTCAGGCCTTTTCATGAGCAGATTGGCTCAAAATAAGCTATCTTAGCAGATTGAGCTCAGACACAAACATTTAGACATCTATACTCGGCCCAGAAGGCCACGTCTAGTGGGACTTGAGTCAAGACATATGTCATTACTCAGTGATGGTGTCAAATGATATGTCATGAGAGCTTAAACACCTACCATGTTATTATGGGCCCACCTGTAGGTATACACATCAGTATAGCTCAGGTCCTGCCATGTCACTAGCGAGATCCATTAGAAAAGCACCTGAACTATATGTCATCAAATTATTAGACCTAATGATAAAGTTATATAAGAGAATCCTCAAGGAGCCAATAGCTGACCTTGATGTTAGCATGTGTTAGAACTTTGTCTCTTTTTGACACTGTTGATAGAGTAAGCAGTGTTATTTAGGGTTTTTAAGGAAACTCACCATGGACCCGTTGAGCTCAGGGAACAAAGTTAAATGACCCCTCAGAGCTCTCAGATTTTACCAACTCAAGATGATTACTGCAGAAAGTGACCAATCACAAATATACCTACTACTCCAAACATCAGAGGAGTTCAAATTATTCTTTTGCCCACTTTCAGCAAGTTCTCCAAAATATCCCTTATTGTAGGGACGATTCTCCAATTATAGTTCGTCGTGTGTCACATTTGAGGATAAATCTCCAGGTTAATACCCTCAAAGCTCAAGTTTATCTCTAAATTTGAAATATGATAAGAGAAAATTCAAAATGAATATAACTCTAGTAAGAGAAAATATCTTCTTTCTCTCTAAAAAATTCAATAATCTCTTTAGGGGAAATAAATCCTAGAAACTATTCACCACTCAGCAGCCACCCGACTTGAGCATCTAAAGGTCATTTTTGGCCACCCTATAGGTGTTAGTCACTAGCCTTGTATTTCTTGTGTTTTAGGTTCCCCCGGGTTGACTAACTCGGACTTAGTTTTTAACTTATTCTCTACTCAATCTTAGTTTCTACATAACCAAATCGATGCACTAACCTGACTCTTGGCAAGAATAAAAGGCTTAACAAAATTGGACTTTCCTAACTTAGCACTCATATCTCCTTCACACTAGTTTGGGTCGGCCCTTAACTGAAAATTAGACTTGAACATCTAGCACCATCTGTAAGAAGCAAAGAAAAAGCTTGCCTTTAGAAGTCTGACCAACTAAGGGTTTGTATAAGTCATTTACCATGTCATGAAATGCCAAGGGAAACCAGAGCCTTGACTAGAAACCCATCGGTTAAAAAGGTAGTTGAAAATTTAGAAGGTCCTATACAACGTTTCTTTAATCGCGCCCAAGGGAACACCTCGAGGTCACCTAATGGTTTATCCAACAAGGATTCTTTAGTTACCAGGAAGTAATTTGAAGAGTTTTCCAAAGAGTTGCATCATAAGATGACCAGTATTGCTGGAGGTCTGAAAAGAACACACAAAGAGAGAAAAACATGTTCACCTACTTAGCCTACTCCTACTCGCTCTTACCATGGCAGACTTAGAAGTCATATCTCTCTCTTTACCTAACAGAGAGCTATAATCTACTGTTGAGAGTAAGTTAGAGAGCATTAAGGAGAGGGAATTGAAGTAATACTTCTAGGAGACCTTCAGGACTCACTTAACACCAAATGCCAAGCTTGCAAGGAGACAGAAGATGCTGAGGTGTTCAGCACCATGACCAAGCTCCTAAAGAAGGTTGACAAGCTTTAATGAAACCTAAAAGATATCCGCCAAGCTAAGAATGTTGTAACTAACTCCAATATAGTAGTAGTGGATAAATCTTCTTTAACAGAAGAAATCGAGAGCGCACTAGTGCCTCTAAAATTTGGGATTCCACAAACTGTGAGATACGAGGGAAAAATTAACCTATCAGCTTACTTAGGGCTTTATAAGAACCATATGCTAATTTAAGGTATGGGGGAGAATGCAATGTACCTTATTTTCCCTCATACTTTTTATTAGACAACTTGAACTTGGTTTCGAAGCTTAGAGCCAGAGTTAATATACAACTTTGACAAGCTATCTAAGGCATTTGTCTTTTAGTTCCAGCATACACATGAGATACTTAAGGACCCTTTAACCTTGATGTATGTTAGACAAGGAGAATTTGAGTCCTTCAAAGACTTTGTAAAGAGGTTTCATAAGGAGGTTACTAATATGGGACGTTTTGAATGCTAAGGAGACACTCATCAACATTTAGAAGAACATCCGACTCGAAAGTTGTTGTTTGCCTTCTAAGAGGTAGAGCCAAAAAATTAGCTAAGGCCTATGCTAAGGCCTTGAAGCACATCGAGATAGATGAGAACTTACATAAAAAAAATAAAAAGAGAATGGAGATATCTATTGACTTAATGAGAGACTAAGGAGAGTTGAGCCCGTCCTAATGCCACAGTTCTCACCTAAAAGGCCAAGTCCACGAGAGAATCAAGCTCTCCCAAGGTTACCTCATTTGTTGCCCAAGCTCAATCAAACAACCCTACAATATGCCATAGAGGTCTCCCAATTTCAATCCCGTTGAACACATCATGGAAAAAATATCATTTCCATTAAAGTAAGAAATGGCTCTAGAAGCGTATAGCCATGAAGGGCAACTCAGATCTAAGGCGTAAGTGGAAGTACTATGACTTTCATGAAGGGTATAGTCACAATACTACTGAATGTTTTGAGCTGAGGGATTAGATTGAGGTTCCGATCAAAAACAACCAACATTGATGAATAGCCCTAGGGTCGATGTGATCTTAGGAGGCTATACTAGAGCGGAAACCTCTAGGAGGGTAATGAGAAATTATGTTCGAGATACAATGGGAGATATTATAGAAGGGATGCAAATAAATGTTGCCCACTTTGCCCCTTTTAAAGCCAGTTCTCTTATACACTCTGATCGTGTTCACCGAGAAAGATTATCGAGGAGTTATGTTCCTCCATGATGATGCTCTTGTGGTCACCTTAAAAATAGGCACCAGTGAGGTTGCCCATATAATGGTGGACACTGGGAGCTTAGTAGAGGCTATCTACAAGAATGTGCATGGACATAGGGATGGCAAAAAAATTCGCAAACCCGCAAACCCGTTAAAAGCCACTCGCATTGGGAAGGATTTGGTAAGATTTGAAGCGGGTTTGGTATACAAAATTAAAACCTGCAACAGATTTGGTACGAGTATGATTTTGGTGAAAAATCTATGGATACCTACAACGGGTATCCGCACATATTACATTTAAAAAACAATTAAAGAAAAATAAAAATATGAATTAATTATTTTTGTAATTATTTTTATCTCACATCAAAAAGTCTAAATTTGGTATAACGTTACTCATACTATTCAATAAAAATAAATAAAATTAGTTCAAATAGACTAATAATTGTAATTGAAATTAAAAATAAAATTATAGCATTTAAAATTATTGAAATTGGAACTAAAATATTTAATATTTAACGTAATTAGAATTGAATTTAGAATTATAACATTTAACGTAATTATAATTGTAATTGGAATTAAACATTTAACGTAATTGAAATTAGAAATGAAATTGGATTTAGAATGATAACATTTAATGTAATTGAAATTGAAATTAGATTTGAAATTATAACATTTAACACAAGAATTATAATATTTAATGTAAATAAAATAAGAATTAGAATTGAAATTAAAATATTTAATGTAATTAAAATTAGATTTGGAATTATAACATTTAACTATCGAAATTGAAATTATAATTATAACAATTTAATGTAATTGAAATCAAAATTTGATTTAGAGTTATGACATTTAACATAATTAAAATTGAAATTGAATTTAAAATTATGATATTTAACGTAATTGAAATCAAAATTAGAATTAGAATTTCAACATTTAATGTAATTGAAATTGAAATTGAAATTAAAATTGAAATTAAAATTAAAATTAAAATTGTAAATGAAATTATAGTATTTAATGTAATTGAAATAAAAATTAGATTTAGAATTATAATATTTAATGTAATTGAAATCAAAATTGAATTTAGAATTATAATATTTAACATAATTGAATTCAATATTAGAATCAATATTATAATATTTAACGTAATTGAAATAGAAATTAAAATTGGAATTATAACAATTAACGTAATTAAAATCGAAATTAAATTTTAAATTATAATATTTAACGTATTAAAATTAAAAATTGGAATTGAAATTATAAAATTTAATATAATTAAAAGTGAAATTCGGTTTAGAATTATAACATAAGTGAAATTAAAATTGGAATTAAAATTATAATATTTTAATGTAATTGAAATCAAAATTGGAATAAGAATTATAATATTTAACATAATTGATATCGAAATTGAAACTATAATTATAACATTAACGTAATTAAAATCAAAATTGAATTTGGAGTTATAATATTTAACGTAATTGAAATCGAAATTGGATTTGGAATGATAATATTTAATGTAATTAAAATAAAAATAAAAATATTTAACGTAATTGAAATTATAACATTTATCGTAATTAAATTTGAGATTAGATTTAAAATTATAATATTTAATGTAATTAAAATAAAAATTGAAGTTAAAATTATAACATTTAATGTAAATAAAATTAGAAGTATAATTGAAATTATTTAATTGCTATAATTTAAAAAATTTTAATTATATTAATATTATAATTTAATTTTTATTATATTAATTCAAAACCCACTTAAAATTCGCGGATAACCCATTGCGGGTTTGGTAATAGGTGCAAACTCGTAAGGGCGGGTTTGGTAACGGTACTCCAAACCTACAACGGGTTTAGAAAGGATATAGTATTTTATTTTTTAAGAGGATATGGATATTACTTTTAGAGGTATCCATCCCAAACCCATTCGCTGCCATCCCTACTTGGACATAATAGGGATTGAGTCCTATAAGCTGTCATATGTCTCTACTCTATTGGTAGGATTCATGGGGGACACTGTGATGCCCTTTGAATCTATCACCCTTTTTATCTCCATTGATAGTGCTCTAAACTCCACAGTCCATATGATCAACTTCTTGGTTGTGGATCAATCTAGTGCCTATAATGTGATCTTGGGTCGGCCTTCTTGATGGCTAGTCGAGTTATTATCGCTATGTATCACCCAACTATAAAGATCCTGATAAATGAGGAGGCCATCACTGTGAAAGGTGATTAGAAAGAAACTAGAAAATGTTATACAACTAGTGTAAAGATGAGCTACTAAATAACCACATTGGACTTAAGGGAACCTTTAAGAGGGCAATGGGGAACTATGTTCAAGATATAATGGGAGATATTGAAGAAAAGATGAAAATAAACATTGCTTACCTCACCCTTTCTAAGCCAATTCTCTTATACACTTCAATCGTGTTCATCGAAAAAGATTGTTGAAGAGTGGTGTTCCACCATGATGATGGTCTTGTGGTCAACTTAAAAATAGGTACCAATGAGGTTTCCCGTGTAATGGTGGACACTAGGAGCTTAGTAGAGGTAATTTAAAAGGATGTGTCTAGATATGATAGGGATTGAGTCCCTTAAGTTGTCAAATGTCTCTACTCTATTGGTAGTATTTTGCGAGGGATAAAATGATGCCATTTAGATCCATCACCTTTTTTTTTTATCTCAATTAGTAGTGCTCTAAACTCCACGATTTATATAATTAACTTCTTGGTTGTAGATCAACCTAGTGCTTATAATGTGATATTGGGTTAGCTCTCTTGATGGCTACTTGGGTTATTATCTCCATGTATCACCCAACCATGAAGATCTCGATAAATAAGAAAGTAATCAATGTGAAAGGTGACTAGAAAGCAACTAAAAAATGCTATATAACTATTATAAAGACGAGCTACTAGATCACCATACTGGACCTAAGGGAATAAAGTGTAGAGAAGCAAGGTGAACTTATTAAGAAGCTTATTTCGATCACACCCTCTTTGAATTTCTCGAGTAAGACTATTAAGATAAGCTCTTTACTACCCAAGGAGGTCAAAGAAGCTTTGGTCATATTTCTCAAAGAGTATATAGTTGTGTTCGTCTGGTTCCACAAAGACATACCTAAGATTGATCCAAAGTGATCATGTCACAAGCTGAATGTGTATCCTAATAAAAAAAACCAGTCAAACAAAAGAGAAGGCCCTTCAACTACGAGAGATATGAAGCTATTAAAGCTGAGGTGGACAAGCTACTCAGTGTCGGCTTCATCCAATAAACTTAATACATGGAGTGGGATTTTTAATGTTGTGTTGGTAAAGAAGGCAAATAGAAAATAAAACATATGTATGGACTTCATCGATCTTAAAAAGGCCTGTCTTAAGGATAGCTTCCCTCTGCCCTAAATAGATTAACTAGTTGATGCGACCTTAGGGTATGAGCTCCTTAACTTTATAGATACCTTCTCAGGCTACAACCAAATAGGGATATATAGTTTTGACAAAGAAAAGATCACATTTATCACCAACAGTTACTGTTACAAGGCAATACCTTTTGATCTTAAGAATGTTGGGACCACATACCAACTTTTAATGAACAATCTTTTTAAGGATTAGATTGGGAAGACCATGACATCTATATCAATGACATGATCACCAATTTCGTACTTCCTGTTGACCACGTATTAGACTTGAGAAGGACGTTTAAGATGCCGAAGAAGCACAACATAAAGTTAAATCTAGAGAAGTGCATTTTTAGTATGAATAAGGAAAAATTTATTGGATTGGTCGTGCAACAGAGAGGAATTAAAGTAAACCCAGAAAAGATAATAGACATAAGGGAAACAAAGACCCTAAAAATAGTTAAAGACATACAGAGCTTGGCAGGGCGAGCAACCGTATTGATTTGGTTTATCTCTAAGGCTACCAATAGCTGTCAACTTTTCTTTAAAGTCTTAAAAGCTGTAGGAACATGATCTAGACTTCTAAATATGGGGAGGCCTTCGAGAAGCTGAAGCAATATTTGGAGGAGCCTCACATACTCGCGAGTCCACGACCTGGTGATATACTCCTCATGTACTTGGTTGTGTTTAATATTAAAACTAGCTTAGTACTAATATGAAAGAAGACGATGAAGTTTAGATGCCAAATTACTATATCAGTAAAGCTCTAGTCAATATTGAGAAGGGGTACCAATCTATTGAGAAGTATGTGTTAGCTTTGGTAGTGGTGGCAAAGATGATACATCTGTACTTCTAAGCTCACACTATCACGATGCTGATTAATTTGCTATTAAGGCAAATCCTTCAGAAAATAGACGTGTCAAGGTAACAGATGAAGTGGTCCTGCTAGATGAGTGAATACGACATCACCTATAAGTCAAGTCCTTTTATTAAAGCACAATTCATTACTGACTTAGTGGTTGAGTTCACTCCATACTTAGAGAAAGAAAGAGAGGAGAAGTACGAGCTTAGCAAGAAGCAAACAATGCCTTTTTATACTGTACACATGGATGGAGTAGAGGTAGCTACGCTTTGAAGTTTGGATTTAAGGCATCTAACAATAAAGTTGAGTATGAGTTTATGATTACGAGAATGAAGATGGTTAAGGTCATAGGAGCTCAATAATTGGTAGTTAAGAATGACACCTAATTTATAGTTAACCAGGTCAACACCGAGTACCAGGCTAAGGAAGGAAACATGAAGCATACCCAAGGAAGGCTCAGAAGTTGATCAATATGTATGAGGAGATCCGTGTTGAGCAAGTCCCAAAGAGAAGACAATTGCAGGGTTGATTTGCTAGCCAAGTTGGACTTCATTGGCACCATGAAGTTGCCTAAGATAATGCTAGTAGAGATCGTACTTGAATCAAGTATCTATGCTGCAAAACCTATAGAAGTTAGCTCGGTTAGTAATGAACCTTGCTGGATAGACCTAATTATCCAATACTTAAAGGACAAAATCACCATTGAAGGCAGAACTCAAAGCAAGGAAGTTGAGGTACCTAGCAGCTAGGTACTGCCTGATTAATGAAGTACTCTACAAGATAGGAGCCTCTTTACCCTACCCGAGGTGCTTGCATCTCATGAGGGATAATACGTACTTAGAGAGAAGCTCAAAGGGATATATAGGAATCACAAGGGAGGTAGAGCCCTAGCCTATAATACATTAAGGCAATGATACGTTTGACCAACATAAAGTAGGATGTAAAAGATTTGATCAAGAAATGTTACAAGTGTCAGAGGTTTGCAAAGATACCTAAACAAATTCTGAAATACCTCACAGTACTAAGTTCTCCTTAATACTTTGTCACATGGGAGTGGATCTCATCAGTCCAATGCTAGTTAGAAGGGGAAGTGCCAAGTACGTTATTATAGCAGTAGACTACGCCACTAAATGGGTAGAGGTAGAGCCTCTGACCATGATCATTAAAAGGAAAACTACTAATTTCATACGGTGTGCTATAATTTTCCACTTTGGTTTGCCTTATGCTATAGTGATAGATAAAAGAACTTAGTTCGATAACGAGAGGTTCAGAAAGTTCTACAAAAATTTGAATATTACCAACCAGTTCGCCTTACCAGTTCATCCTCAGTCCAACGGGCAAGTGGAGGCAGTGAGCAAGATCATTAATACTATCTTGAAAAAAAACGCTTGAGGTTAGTAAATGGGCCTAGGTAGATAAGCTGCCTAGTGTGTTATGGGCTTATAGAACCACACCCAATACGGTCATAGGGAAAACTCCCTTAGCTTCATCTCTCGGATCTAATGTAGTCACACCAATTAAGCTCAGAGAACCCATACATAGGTTTGTAAACTTCGATGAGGTTGAAAACACTAGATCAATCATAACTAATATAGACCTTTTAGAATAGATGTGAGACTTAGTATCCATCAAATTGGTAGTATACCAATAGCAGATAGTCAAGTTATACGATAAGAAGGTCAGTCCAAGGTAATTTAAGGAAGGTAACTGATAGAAGTTTATTAGGATTAATATTTTGATCTTTCTAAGCTTAATATTTACTTTAATTTGATATTTATTTGCATGAAGATACTAGAAATCGAACAAAAATAAAAAAATAAAGAAAAAGGCTCAGTGCTGTGGCACTTAGAAGCCAATGTTGCGGTGCCCAACTTAGAGTTCCTAACACATTGGTATTCCACAGCCATCACCACAGCACCCAATCAACAAAAGAGGAAATTGATTTCTATGTCTCTGCGTTGTAGTGCCTTAAGTGATAGAGTTCAACGCTGCGACAATCAAAAGCTAGAGTTACGACACTCATGCTGCTAAAGAGAAAAAATTTTAGACTTCTAATACGACTTGGATATAAAGCAATAGACCCCTTGGGTTATGAAAACCTATAAAAAGACCCATTTAGAGGCCAAATAAAAGAGAGAAGGAATAAAGAAGTTAGAGAAAATACCAAAACAAAGTTGCAAGAGAGATTAAAGTAAGATTGAAGATTGAAAACAAGGATTATACAACAAACAAGAGAAATAAAGAGAAGATTTAGGGCATCTACCTTGTTTAATTTCTTTATTTTCTCATATTTTTCTGTCCTTGTTAATGATGTTCTTGAATATTTGCTTTTTCCTTATTGAATTTATCATGAACTAATTTTATTTACCTATGGTTTAAGTATTGAACCCAATATATAGTTAAACTCAATTATTTCTCTTCTTTTATAAATTCAATAAAGTAGAATTGTTCATTCTATCTTATGCTTAATAATTTTTTAATATCTACCCAATATTTTGAATATTATAGAAACTATAATAAACTCGACAGAGAAATTTATATGTTTAGCTTATGATAGTTTGATACATGATCATAGCTTAATAACTATGAGTTTTATATAGCATAAAAATATACCTATATGACATATATGGTAGTAATAGATTAGTCTTTAATGAGTCTTATCATATTTTGATTACTATAGAAATATAAATAATTGTTAGAGTGAGATATAATTATTTGACCATCGATAGAGACTTATAATAGTAATAGTGATCTAGCTAATAATTTATTATTGAAAGATTAAAATAAGAAAATAATAGATTCAATGAAATATTGGGAGATAAGTTTTAACCTTAGGTTTCTTTAATTGGTGAATTTCATCTTTAATCAATGCATAGTGTTAACTTGGATTACTTTAAGTTAGTTAAGGTTAGTTAAACTCTCAATTTAATTTTTTTCTTTGATAAAACTTAAGTAGTATAAATTTTAGTACTCGGTAAAGATTAGGATACAAAAGTCCTCATATAAGTGATATTTGACTCGTATCATTATACTACTTGTTACAATAGTATGCACTTGTACTTAGATGAAAATTACATAACAAGTTTTTGACACTGTTGCTAAGAACTTTATCTATTCTTTTACTAATTCTAATATTAAGGTATTTTGCTTTTAGTTTATACTTTTTAATTTTAAATTTTTCTTCTTACAGGTTTAACTTTAAATTGTTCATGCAAAGGGCAAAGAGTACAGACTTAACTTCTTTTGATCCTGAGATTGAAAGAATATTTTAAAGACTTTGATGTGAACAAAATCATACAGTAACTATGGATGACTAGATCAACAATGTAAAAATTCAACAACCAATTGTAGCAAAACCACAGACATCATTAAGGGAATATTCAGTCCCTATAATAGATCATATCTGCTCAAGTATTTAGCGGCCAACAATCAATGTAAATAACTTTGAGGTCAAGCCGAGTACTATCCAAATGCTAAAGAATTTTGTACAATTTTTTCACTGAATGATGATCATAACGAGCATGTTGTAAATTTTTAAAAATTTATGATACATTCAAATATAATGGAGTGTCAAATGGCGCTGTCAGATTAAGACTATTATACTTCTCCTTAAGAGATAAAGTTAAAAGTTGGCTAATGTTGTTACCATTCGGATCCATAGCCATATGGGATGACATTGTAGTAACCAGTATCCATAACCGGTAAGAATATGTATATTTATATATATAAATATACGTATTTTATTTGTATGCGGGTGATCCTTGATTTATATATTGTTATTAGTAGTGTTTTTATAGGTTAAGGATATACTATTAGTATTGGGTTTATTTGCAAGACTTTGGAATTATTTTAGGGACCAAATTGTTATACTTTGAAAGTTTTGGGGGTGAATTCGTAAATACCAAAAATTAACCACTTAGTATAAAAATACACTTTTAAAAACCCTAATTCTCTCATTTTGGTCGAGCTACCCATTTTTAGAGAGAGAAGAGAGAAATAAAGGAGAGAGAAAGAGAAGAAGAAGAAGAAAAAGAAGAAGAAATTGGAATTTTGGATCTTTAGAGGTATATCACAACTAATTATCAATTTATTGGTGTTAATTAAGTTAATTTCTTTAAGTTTTGATTTCTGGAAATATGTATAATTAAGGATTTGATGTGTATTTCGTTTGATGTTGTGAGAATTGATGATGATCTATAAGATAGTTTGATAAATCATGATGAATTATGGAATTTCTGCTGGATAACCTCTTGATCTAGGAATTTTATAAATTGTTGTGATTCGATTCTGGTTTTGAATTTTGAGTATATGAAATTAAACATGTTTAGGATCATCTGAGACTTTGAATCGACTGAAAATCTCGGAAATTGAATTTTTTGTGAATTTACCAAAATGACCCTGAAATTCTGGAAATTTCCTATGTGAACAGTATAATACAGTGACGAACAATGTTTGTCCTACTGAATGATCTTCAAAAATTACGAATTTGTGGAATATGATAAGTTTATATGTCTAATATGATATACTCGGAATTGAGAATTTAGATCAATGTGGTTGAAATGTTATGATTTTCTAAAGTATATCCGCTCATTACAGTATTTGATTAACAGATTTTTAAAGCTATGGAATAAAATAGTTTTAAAATATTTTTGGCAGTGATTTGGAAGAGAAATATTTATCATGGACTGAGATATGTGTTAAGAGTAATTATGTGATAGTTTTATAATTTTTGAGTTAGTATATGATTTTATAAAATTGGGAGATTGAATACTGTTCAGTAAGTATCTTGATCCTGTCAGGTTTGTAGTTTGGATTCGATGGTGTGTATGGAATGGATTGTGTAGGAATTTTGATATAATATTCATTTACAAGAAGTATATATGAGTCAAGAATGATATATTCTGATTTCGGAGTAATTGGACATCATTTGATGTATTAGAAATTTTTGTTAAGTGTAAGTGGTCAGAATGACAGGTTTTGAGAAACCAAATATTTAGACCAATTTGATGTGATAAATGCATTGTGTATAATTTTGTAAGCTATTTAAAGTATTTTGTGTGAGTTTTGAGGCTTATGAAAGGATTAATCTCCATTGATAGGTTAAGGAGATTTAAGCCTTGTAGCTGAAAGTGTTAAGAGGTAAGTATACTAGACTTACTACTGGAATCACAATAAACATAATAATTGTCTTGTATGATTTTGTAAATGGGGTTAAGAATATGTTTATGATATGTCAAAGTATATTTTGATATGAGATGTGAATATATGTTTATGAATGTGAGCATTGACATTGAGCATGGACATACATGTGTTTTTGAAAGTGAGCTTTCCAAAATAAGATGCGTTTAACAAAGAAAGCTTTTGAAGTGTAATATGTCCATGAGAAATATTTTGTGATTTGAGGGTACTTGAACTCACTGTTAACTTAGTAGGCATTTTATGTGATTTGTGGAGCCTTTATGTGTGGCCTTTCCTTCGGGATTGGTATATGTTATGTGTTCCGTATGTAGGGAGGATCCTATTGGTACCTAAAGGAAGTGTGAGTCATCACATTCGTGTGGTGGCGTATTGGTACATGTGAGAGGACTCACCGATGATCAGGGTGAGGGTTTGGCTTTTACCTTCGGGCATAAGCGTTATATATGTGTGATTTAAAGACCTCACTTGTACTATTCCTCTCATACGGTATGTCACCTACGAGTGACATTTGGCTCATTATGTGATATGTGATATGTAAGTCCTACTAAGTAGTGGTTGAGTGATGGTATTCCTATTATGTGTTTTGAAAGAATGTGTAAGCGCTTACATGATATGTGATTTGATAAGATTATGCTTTTGATTGATCACAGCATATCATACATATGCATTGTGTACATATATGTATTTGTATTTGATATATGAAAAACTAGTATGCTTACTGAGTTTTATACTCATTATAGTTTATGGTGATTTCAGGTAAATAAGGTACATGTGTGCTTAGCGGATTTGGCAAGGCTTCTGCTGTTCCTTGGGTTCCCTAAGTTGTTAGGTTGCTAAGTGTTTCATTTGGGGACACGTGGGATAAGATATTTGATTTGTCCATAGTGAATAAATACTTATGTATTATTTTATTGTGTGTGGTTGGATTTAGTTTAAGTTTCACCAAGTGTAGTAATGGATTGATTTTAAGTAAGAATTTGCAATGAATATATTCTGGGCTTCCGGTAATAAAGTTGCTACTGGTGACGTAGTAGAGTGTTAATCTCTGAGAAAACTCTGCGTATCTCCGGTTTACTAATTGTCCCAGTCATAATTCAATTACTATAATTCTGAAAGAAATTAAAATGAATGTTTAAGTATTATTGAATGAATGTAAGTGATATCGTGTGTCAGATCTTTTGGGTCTGGGGCGTGACAGCTTTTATTGGTATCAGAGCTAAGATATGATTCTGTAGACTTTTAAGTGTCGAGTCAAGGGAACCGAGCAGATGCCAAATCCTTAGGATTGTATTTGTAGCTTTGTTGTGTAAAAGTTTGACATATTCCTTAAATTTTGTATGATTTTGTGAAGATGACACAGTATCCAAGAGCTGCTAAGATTGTTGTTGTTGTGGATAATGGTACCTTGTGGATCTTAATGTTACCATTTAGATTTTCTTTTAAGTTATGACTAATATGCTTAGTAAGAGTGATGTTGAATATCTTATAATGATAATTTGCATGTGATAGAGCAAATTGAGATAATTTTCTCAATGACAAAATATAGAGAAGTAGAGTATTGAAGACATCAATTGAAACAACTTTTATTGAAAAGGAAAACAACAACACAACAACAATAGCAGCAACAAAAATACAGTAGAGGCTACGGAGTGAGATTTAAGTCGATTTTGCGCTTCTTCTGACTGTCATGAGTAGACCAATCTAACTGATGCAATGTTGGATTAGACAGAGGAATAAAAGACTGTAATTGATCAATTAGTTGATCAACAGTTGGAGCTGAAATAAGAATCCGTCGTGCTAGAAGTGGGATGAATTGTGTTCCCGCTGCATAGTCAAGAAAAGATATCAACCCGTCGTAAAAGCCATTAACATTTAACAAACCAATGGGTTTTTGGTGGATTTGTAATTGTGCCCATGAGACAATTTGAAAAATTTCCTCCAAGGTCCCGAAACCTCCTGGTAGAGCTATGAAAGCATCTGCATGCCTAAGCATTTGAGCCATTCGCTCGTGCATAGATGAGACTTGTAACTCATCCCCAACTGTTTTTCCTACAATATTTTCAATAGCTAGAGGTTTTGGAATGATACCCAAAACTCGACTACCTTTATTGTGTGCAGCTTTTGCCACAGACCCCATTAACCCTCGGTTACCTCCTCCATATACTAAATGTATATTTCGCTCAGCTAATACCTTACCAAGATTTTCTGCAACTTTTGTAAACTCTTCAGTATTCCCAGGGTTGGATCCACAAAAGACACAAATGTTTGTGAATCGACGAGCTGAGGTTTCCTCCATTGTTATGCTCACCCTAATCTTTGAATATTTTTGAGTTTGTATAAGGATGCAATAATAATGTATTTATAGAGAAACAAATTGATAATAGCTGTGGAGTATATGTGTAAGTATGTTCAAGTATATATTTTTCTCGATTCTTGTGAGGTAAAACAAAAATAAGAGAATGAGTTTTACTTTATCATTTTATAAGGGACAATAGGTCGCAAAATCTTGAATAAATATATGTTGATATGTAAGTGTGATAAAAATTGTGTCGGAAGTGTGATAAGTTAGGTAAGATAATTAAGAAAAGTCAATAAAGGCCTATTTCATGGATTTATGGACTTAGCCATTTTGGCACTAATGGTCGACAATACATCAATGACTTGAAGACTTTTTGAGCTAACAATTGGACTTTGGACATGAGGCCAAATTAACTTTATTAATTACAAAGATTTTGTGGTCTTAACATTAATTTTTGGCCGATAGATTAAAAGCAGATATGAAGAAAGATAAAGCACACTTGACATAAAGATAAAGCAGTAATCAGTCTCTCTTTGATGTGATAGAGCAACACGGATCTAGTTTCTGTGAAAATAGAAACAGCAATGTAGGTCAAAATGAGTCTCCTTGGTCGCTTTCATCTGTGTCGTATCCGTGAGAGAGGAACTTATGGAGTTGTTGTTCCCATACATTGAATGAGGGCTCTGGCGGAGTGGAATGTGGGTCTACCATATCTTGATCTTCTCTAGGTGAGCTGGTCTGGATGAGGGATGTGCTGGCTTCCTCTTGGATTTGGGTGTCGGTTGGATAAGGTTGGGAGTCTTGAAAGAGGGATAAGTCAAGATTGGGTTGGTGTTGGTCAAGTTCTGTCGGGACAACTGGCTGAGATTGAGTAGGTTCTGTCGGGACAACTGGCTGAGATTGGGTAGGTTCTGTCGGGACAGTTAGCTGAGGCCATTGGTGAAGGTTATCCATTGCTTGTCTGTATCTGGCATAATAAGTCATGTTTGGGATATGGTGATGATAAGTAGAGTAATCTGTATTTCTGAGATGTGAAAGATGATATTTTTGTCTTTGTTGGAATTTGAGTATATTGGCAAAATTCAGGTCTTCTGTAAAGTCAGCTTCAACTTGTTCCCAAGGTGCAGCATCTTCTGGGGAGATCCAAACAGACGGAGGAATTATTTGATTTTCCTGAGCAAGAATTCTTTCAAGTTCTCTCTTTTGCTGGATTACTTCTTCAGGCCAGAGCTTAATTGATCCCTTTAGTGAAAGGGTAAATGTGAAGTAATCCTTAACAGTGGGGTAATAATGAATCTCGTGATCTGAAATAATCATACCTTTCCGTTGGAGAAGTAAGACTGACCAAAGATGTTGTCTGGGGACTGCAGCATTTGTGTTGTTTGCAATCATGTATTGAAATTTAGTTATCCACCATGTCTTTGGGTAAAACCATTGGAGAAAAATCAGGGCTGGATGATCTTCATCACATTTTTCTAATTTTTGGACGGTTCTAAGTAATGGGAATTCCATGGAAATTGTATACAGATCCAATAGGTACCATAACAAGTAAAGGACAGATTTGGACCATTGGGAAAATGGGAAAAAATAGTGCAGGTGAAAGAAAGGGTATTCCAAGTTGAATGAAGGGCCACCAAGAACTGTGAGGCCGTGTTCTTGGACTGCCAAGATGGCGTAGTGTCTGATGAATTCTTTGGCACGGGAATAGAGTGTTCTGGTTCTGATTAGGTCTGGAAATTGTGGTGGAGTAAAAGGAACAGGAGGAGTTATGATAATGGGATTCATTATGAAGATGGTAAGAGGGTTGGTTTTCTTTATTGCTAGAAAAGTGATTATGAGGTTTAGGCTATTTATAGAGTTTTGTGAAAGAAAATCAATAATCGTTTTGTTCTTTCCTTTTCCGTGGATGACGTTAAAGGAATAGTTGAAAAACCATATTTGCCATCGCAGTAATTATGCTAGTGCAATCTTTTCTGTTTGAAACTGAGCATATTAGAAAAAAAAGCAGACATGTCAGTCTCAATGAGAAAATGATGTCCAATAAGGTGGACTATTTTTTTTTAAAGAGTTAGAGTAAGAGATATAATGTTGAGATCTATAGTTTAAGAATCAATTGAACTAAAGGTCTTTTTATTGAAGTTGATTTTTGATTGTTTAAGATAATACCTTCAATATTCTGATTTGAATGACAACTTAGTTACGTAGAAATGCTACATTTTTTTTTTAGAATGATATCAAGGTAGTGAATGATATTATGACGTATGAGTATATGTTGAAGGGATTAAAATTTTTTTAGAGGAGTTAAGAATTTTATGTAAGAGATTAGTATGGGTATTCTACATCTATATTATTCTTTAATGAATAAAAGGTGAAGTGTATAGATGCCCATTAAATATTGAATGAATGAGAGAAAAGAATAAAAATATGTGTGTATATATTTTATAAGTCCATAATGTGTGTCATATGTTTATTTTATGGATATATGTTTCGTACTCCTCTCGTATACTCAGCTATGAGCCAACTTAGAGATAATCTAACATATGAATGAGTATTTATTAGGATTTTGGACCACAATGAGCAAATCCTATATACAAGGAAGATTGCTTTGTAAATGTTTTATGAATAAACTATACAGTTGAAAAGGAAAATTGAGAATGAGAAGAAGAAATGAGATCTAAGTATCCTCATCTATGTGCTTAAGTTATGAATTTCGAGGACGAAATTCTTATAAGGAGGGGAGAATTGTAGTAACCAGTATCCATAACCGGTAAGAATATGTATATTTATATATATAAATATACGTATTTTATTTGTATGCGGGTGATCCTTGATTTATATATTGTTATTAGTAGTGTTTTTATAGGTTAAGGATATACTATTAGTATTGGGTTTATTTGCAAGACTTTGGAATTATTTTAGGGACCAAATTGTTATACTTTGAAAGTTTTGGGGGTGAATTCGTAAATACCAAAAATTAACCACTTAGTATAAAAATACACTTTTAAAAACCCTAATTCTCTCATTTTGGTCGAGCTACCCATTTTTAGAGAGAGAAGAGAGAAATAAAGGAGAGAGAAAGAGAAGAAGAAGAAGAAAAAGAAGAAGAAATTGGAATTTTGGATCTTTAGAGGTATATCACAACTAATTATCAATTTATTGGTGTTAATTAAGTTAATTTCTTTAAGTTTTGATTTCTGGAAATATGTATAATTAAGGATTTGATGTGTATTTCGTTTGATGTTGTGAGAATTGATGATGATCTATAAGATAGTTTGATAAATCATGATGAATTATGGAATTTCTGCTGGATAACCTCTTGATCTAGGAATTTTATAAATTGTTGTGATTCGATTCTGGTTTTGAATTTTGAGTATATGAAATTAAACATGTTTAGGATCATCTGAGACTTTGAATCGACTGAAAATCTCGGAAATTGAATTTTTTGTGAATTTACCAAAATGACCCTGAAATTCTGGAAATTTCCTATGTGAACAGTATAATACAGTGACGAACAATGTTTGTCCTACTGAATGATCTTCAAAAATTACGAATTTGTGGAATATGATAAGTTTATATGTCTAATATGATATACTCGGAATTGAGAATTTAGATCAATGTGGTTGAAATGTTATGATTTTCTAAAGTATATCCGCTCATTACAGTATTTGATTAACAGATTTTTAAAGCTATGGAATAAAATAGTTTTAAAATATTTTTGGCAGTGATTTGGAAGAGAAATATTTATCATGGACTGAGATATGTGTTAAGAGTAATTATGTGATAGTTTTATAATTTTTGAGTTAGTATATGATTTTATAAAATTGGGAGATTGAATACTGTTCAGTAAGTATCTTGATCCTGTCAGGTTTGTAGTTTGGATTCGATGGTGTGTATGGAATGGATTGTGTAGGAATTTTGATATAATATTCATTTACAAGAAGTATATATGAGTCAAGAATGATATATTCTGATTTCGGAGTAATTGGACATCATTTGATGTATTAGAAATTTTTGTTAAGTGTAAGTGGTCAGAATGACAGGTTTTGAGAAACCAAATATTTAGACCAATTTGATGTGATAAATGCATTGTGTATAATTTTGTAAGCTATTTAAAGTATTTTGTGTGAGTTTTGAGGCTTATGAAAGGATTAATCTCCATTGATAGGTTAAGGAGATTTAAGCCTTGTAGCTGAAAGTGTTAAGAGGTAAGTATACTAGACTTACTACTGGAATCACAATAAACATAATAATTGTCTTGTATGATTTTGTAAATGGGGTTAAGAATATGTTTATGATATGTCAAAGTATATTTTGATATGAGATGTGAATATATGTTTATGAATGTGAGCATTGACATTGAGCATGGACATACATGTGTTTTTGAAAGTGAGCTTTCCAAAATAAGATGCGTTTAACAAAGAAAGCTTTTGAAGTGTAATATGTCCATGAGAAATATTTTGTGATTTGAGGGTACTTGAACTCACTGTTAACTTAGTAGGCATTTTATGTGATTTGTGGAGCCTTTATGTGTGGCCTTTCCTTCGGGATTGGTATATGTTATGTGTTCCGTATGTAGGGAGGATCCTATTGGTACCTAAAGGAAGTGTGAGTCATCACATTCGTGTGGTGGCGTATTGGTACATGTGAGAGGACTCACCGATGATCAGGGTGAGGGTTTGGCTTTTACCTTCGGGTATAAGCGTTATATATGTGTGATTTAAAGACCTCACTTGTACTATTCCTCTCATACGGTATGTCACCTACGAGTGACATTTGGCTCATTATGTGATATGTGATATGTAAGTCCTACTAAGTAGTGGTTGAGTGATGGTATTCCTATTATGTGTTTTGAAAGAATGTGTAAGCGCTTACATGATATGTGATTTGATAAGATTATGCTTTTGATTGATCACAGCATATCATACATATGCATTGTGTACATATATGTATTTGTATTTGATATATGAAAAACTAGTATGCTTACTGAGTTTTATACTCATTATAGTTTATGGTGATTTCAGGTAAATAAGGTACATGTGTGCTTAGCGGATTTGGCAAGGCTTCTGCTGTTCCTTGGGTTCCCTAAGTTGTTAGGTTGCTAAGTGTTTCATTTGGGGACACGTGGGATAAGATATTTGATTTGTCCATAGTGAATAAATACTTATGTATTATTTTATTGTGTGTGGTTGGATTTAGTTTAAGTTTCACCAAGTGTAGTAATGGATTGATTTTAAGTAAGAATTTGCAATGAATATATTCTGGGCTTCCGGTAATAAAGTTGCTACTGGTGACGTAGTAGAGTGTTAATCTCTGAGAAAACTCTGCGTATCTCCGGTTTACTAATTGTCCCAGTCATAATTCAATTACTATAATTCTGAAAGAAATTAAAATGAATGTTTAAGTATTATTGAATGAATGTAAGTGATATCGTGTGTCAGATCTTTTGGGTCTGGGGCGTGACAGACATGGCATAGAACTTTCTAGCCAAATTCATCTCACTTGCAGAAACAACAAAAATGAGGAATGACATCACTTCATTTATTTAGTTGGATGACGAGTCATTGTACGAAGTTTGGGAGAGATTCAAAGACATATCGAGGAAATGACCTCACCATGGAGTTTCTAAATGACTATTAGTCCAAACATTCTACAATGGACTAATAGGTCACTTAAAGACTGTTGTAGATGTAACCGTTAGATGTGCTTAATGAACAAATCTACTAATAAGGCATATGATCTATTAGAACATATGACATCTAATAGTTATCATTGGCTAGCTAAAAAAATAACACCAATGAAAGTTGTAAGTGTCTATGATATGTATATATTCAATGCATTGACTACTGAAGTCAATATGTTATCCAATACGTTCAATGCAATAAGTGTGAATATCGTAAAAGGCTTAAAATATCACATGTGATTCTAATAACTACATGAATGGCCATTGGTATAGAGTTAGCAAACTATGTAGGGAACTTTAATAGGCAACAAATAACCTCACTCAAACTTCCATAATTTATGATGGAGAAATCATTCAAACTTCCCTTGGAATAACAATCAAGGGAAGTCATTTTAGCTTATGAATCCCCAGTATTCCATCAACAAGAAAAAAAGCCTGCTTTAGAAGAGATGTTCCTGCAATACATGAAATTCAATGATGTAATTTTACAGAACTAAAGCAACATCCTCCAAAGCTAATCTATATCTTTAAGGATATTAGAGACACAAACGAGATAACTAACTTCATCCATAAATAACTGCCTTCAAGGAACCTTGCCAAGTAATACTGAAACAAATCAAGATAGTAAGAGAGAGCAATGCAAAGCTGTCTATCTAAGATGTGATAAAGAGTTGAAGTCTAATGTAGAACAAAACCAACAGTCTAGTGCATAACACCAGAATGATGTAGAAATAGAGCTAGAATAATAGTAAAGTACATATTCAACATAAACTATGAGCCGAACCAATTCAGTTACAGTCAAAAGTGTAGAATCATCATGTGCAGCCTTTAATCCACCTTCACCGTTCCTTCAAAGGTTGCAGAAGAAAAAATTACAGAGGTGTTTAAGAAACTTTACAATAACATTCATTTTACCAATACACTTGAACAAATGTCAAGTTATGTGAAATGCTTGATAGATACCCTATTTAAGAAAAGGAGCCTTGCAAATTTTAAAAAGGTAGCACTAACCGAAGAGTGTAGTGCGATCATGCGAAAGAAATTACCTACAGAGTTAAAAGATTTGGAGAGTTTTACCATACCATGCATTATTGGGAACCAGTTCTTTGGTAAAGCTTTATATGATTTAGGAGCCAGCAACAACCTAATGTCATTGTCTATTTGTAAGAAGTTAGATTTGAGGGAGGCCAAACCTACGAATGTAACTTTGCAGTTGGCAGACTGTTCTTTGATTTATCTAAAAGGCACAATTGAAGATGTTTTAGTAAAGTTGATAAGTTTATATTTCTTGCTAACTTTATTGTGTTAAACATAAAAGAAGAAGCAACTAAAAAACCACACAGTAGAAAGGTAAGTTAACCATGAGAGTGCATAATGAAGAAGTCCTTTTAATATATTCAAAGCCATGAAGGTATTGTGTGAATGAGAAGACTACTTTAGCTTTAATGTTATTGATAGTGAGGTCTGAAAAGTGTTCACCAAGAATAGTATGCAAGATTCTTTTAAAGATGTTGCCATTAATGGAGCTAAAGTAGAAAGCTTTAAAACATAAGAGTACTTGTAAGTACTAGATACCTATCCTAGATTTGATATACCTAAGGTGAGAGTTGAACCATTAGAGAGAATCGAGGGTGTGCAAGCTTACAATAAACCCTTCATTGCAAAACCATTTACATTAGAGCTTAAACCCTTACCTAACCACTTGAGGTAAGTACTTCTTGGAGAGTTTTCTACCTTTCTTGTCATATTTTCTACTAATTTTTAACCAATAAGAAAAACCGCTTAAAATGTTGAGGGAGCACAAAAAAGTAATTAGGTAGACTATTGAGACATTAGGGGTATTAGCATCTTTTTGCATGCATAAAAGACTATTGAAAGATGATCACAAATCCACTATAGAGCATTAAAAGAGGTTAAATCCAATCATGAAAGAGGTAGTAAAAAAAGATCATAAAGAGGGTAGATGTGGGAATTATCTACCTCATTTCGGATAATTCATGGTAAGTTCTGTCTAATGTGTACTAAATAAAAGAGGGATCACTGTTGTGACCAATGAGGTCAATGATTTAATCCTTATAAGAACAGTTACTCGATGGAGAGTACACATGGACTACCGTAAGCTGAATAAAACTACCCACAAAAACCATTTTTTTCTGCCATTTATTAATCAAATGCTAAATAAATTAGCTAGAGATGAGTACTATTATTTCTTACATGATTAAAAAAATAACAGTACATAAAATTTTGCTAATATTTACAATAGAATTGTAACAAAGTGCTTCAATTCTTAAGCTACAAAGTTTCCATAGACTTGTAAGTAGTATATAAGTATGAAAAGACTTTCAAATACATTTGTAAAGCATCAAGTTCAGGAACATTCTAATTCTATAGCTCAAAATGAAATAACTTTGAGTTTTCCCCCAATTTAAAATCCAAAAACCAAAACTGGTTATTTCAGTTACAAGATAACAAATGGTTTCTAATGAATAACACGGAGCTCTATTGGAACTTTGAGGTTGAATGGCCATTATAATAGCCATTAGCTTGTTTTAGGGACATTTGAAATTATATAATAAGTAAAGATCAAAATGTACATGTTAGTATATGAAGCAATCTAGAATTCGAATTCTTAAAATGATATAAAAAGATTTTGACTATAAAACATATAAATGATCATTTATTCAAAAACTTTCAGCTTATTTAAACAATATAAATCAATGGTTTTATGGTTTAAAGGATTAAAACAAAAAAACTAAAAGTTAGTGGACGAAGACAACATCTTAGATTGAAACATTTATTGAAAATTGAATTTTACATCAATTCAAGATGAGACTTTCCATAATGAAAGTTGACATATAAAACTAGTATATATCCAATATTTTTAAGTCTTTTTGATACTAACGTATAAAATTTGAGAATGAAACAATGTTTGATAATTCAAAATGATCAATTATTAATTCATTTTGGTTATAAAACATTTGTTTTATATCCAATAATAAAATACTAACATATAAAATTTTGATATTTCAAAATTATTAAGTTATATTGAATAATAATTGATCAATTTAAATTTAAAAGTTACTTGTCAAACTAATTCGCAACCATTGACACCTCAACACAAGATAAAAACTTTATAAATTCAATAACAAAAATAGAATTTCAGAAATGGTTCTGTTTCATAATCTTAGTAATCGATAATAATTTTAAAACGCAAACAATAGCTTTGATAGACTCTGGAGAGGATCAAAATTATATTCAAGAACGATTAATCCCTACAAAATACATAAGAAAACCTTTGAAAATTACATAGAGCATCAAGACTTATACTAAACATCAAATATAAATTATTAAATGCTCATATATGTCAAGATAGTTATATTTCAAAAATACCTTAATACTAGTCGAAGACATTGCTCATAGCATCATTTTAAGAACACCATTTTTAACTCAAATTTATCTGTTTACTGTAGATTCAACAAGAATAATAACTTCAATATTAGATAAAATAGTAAAATTCAAATTTATAATCTCTCCAAAAAAAATAAAAAAATTAATGAATTAAAAGCTCCAACAATATATTCAAGTATTAATTTAATTCAAAAGAAAAAATAACACATTCAGTTTCCGACAAAATAAATTAATTGCATCAATATAAATTAGCAAATCGAGTCTCTTGACGTACAAAATAGAATTAAAAAAATTAGAAGAGCAAGTTCTTAAAGAAATTTGTTCTGATCTCCCAAATACATTCTGGAACAGAAAAAATACTCAGGCAGCCTCCTTTATATAAGAGAATTCAATGAAAATCTCATTCCAACTAAAGCCAAACCAATTTAAATGAATCATGAGCTATTGGAATATTGTAAAAAAGAATTTCAAACACCGTTAAACAAAAGCTTAATAAGAAAATCAAAGTCACCATGGTCATGCTCAACATTTTGTGTTCAAAATCAAGCTGAAATAGAAAGGTGAGCACCAAGATTAGTCGTAAACTATAAACCTCTAAATAAAATTCTTCAATAGATTAGACACCTTATCCCTAATAAAAGAGATATACTCAAAAGACTATATAATACAAAACATTCTCAAATTTTGATATGAAATTTGAATTTGGGCAAATTCTAATAGACGAAACAGACAAATATAAGACTATATTCAACATCCCTTTTGCCTAATATGGATGGAATGTTATGCCTTTTGACTTAAAAAATGCATCATCCAAATTTCAAAATATTATGAATGATATATTTGTTGAAGATGGTGATTATATGCCATTCTAATATTGTATAAATATTAATTATTTAATATTTATATAATAAATATTTTAAATAAAATTGTTAATATTAAATAATAAATGGTAAGGTGTTTGTAACATTTCAGAGATTGTATAATCTAAAAGAGTTTAGTTTAGTGCTAAGAGTTAACAACACTAAGAGCTATAAGTGTTAAGAGTTAGCACTGTTAAGAGTTAGTAGGTTATAAGAATTAACAAAATCTAAGAGTTGGAGTCTTGTCTGAAATGGAACAAAGACCTGGGAATATATTAGTAATGACATAGTTATATGCAATTGTAAATGGTATTAGGAGATGTCATTATGCAGTATGTTCTAGAACACCTCATTATTGATCTATTTTACTAATGCAGGTCTATCAGTGAAACATTTTATATAGATCAGTGTATGTCTATATCTAAATGGTCTAGATGATTAGTCTTAGTAGACTATGAACTTATTGGAAGTTCGTATAGGCTTACAGATATTCAGTAAGGATTGGGTACTGAACAGTCTCATGAAGACCTCCAATAGACATCTCATTAAGTTATTAATAGAAGGTTTATCGGTGAAACCTTTGACCTGAGCGTTACAGTAGACTTGTGAGTGATCTACCATACTTGTGTTCTAGGATGTCAGAGAACTTTTATGGTCTGACCATTGTGTGTCGCTGGTTATGGAGTCTGGTGTGCGTAAATTTGGGATCCATCAGTCATATCGGTGAGTTGTATATCCTAATACTCCAAGATTATATTTCAGAAAGTCTTGTTGCCATAAGCATAAACCTCAAAAAATAGTTTTCTGTAAGGTTAAAATAATATTACAAAAGTATTTGTTTATATTGTTTATCAAAATACGAATCTAGAGATATGTTCACAGTCAAGTATATATATATATATATATATATATATATATATATATATTTAACGGTGATGATCTTATCTTTGCTATTTCAAGATATAAGTGATAGAGAGATTATACGTATATGTTATGAGTTTAGCTTATATGGTCTAACGCGTTATTTTATAATATCCATGACGTATGTGTGAGATATTATTAAAAGATTTATGAAAGAGTTTCGTTTGATAAGACGGGTATGGACTTAGGGATTATTATAATATGAAGTGTACTTGTTGTGCACTAGGGCAATGTACTAAATTGAATAGTTTGATCAAGTAAATTTTAATAAACTAAATATTTGTTTCAAGATTATTCGGGTTGTGCACTTGTCAAAACTTAAATGTTAAGTATATCAATTAATTAACAATAGTTATTAACTAATGTTATGATGACAAATGACACAAAATGAGCAATTCATTGTTTGACTTTGAAATTATAAAATTAACATTATTTGTTAGACAAGTAAAATTTATATAATAATTTAATAATTATTTTTAAATTATTTAATTGTAAAGTCAACAAATAATTAAATATAATAAATAGCACATGCATTATTTGTTGCAAAATTAAAATGAACAACTTAAATCATTTCTTATTAAACAAGTGAGAGACAATCCAATAATGAGATTGTTAGGCCATATCGGCCATGTTTTGTAAATCTCGCAAAAAAACAGTTATTTTGTAATGTGAGAAACAAGAGGCAATGGTCATGGCATGAATGGAAATACTTGGTGGGGCCATTAGTGTTGACGAGAATTGGAGGAAACTTAACAAATAAAAGGAATAACAATTGTTTTCATTAGATATTAACAATTGTTAGGCCATTTTGAGGGAATAAAAAGCATTTGGTTTTTTTTAAGAGTTAAAACAACTATTCACCTTCTTCTTCTTCTATAATGGCCAGCCACCATTCAAGAATGAATTCAATTATTATCAATGCTTAAAGATTTTAAGTGTGGTTAAAAAGTTAATCAAATATTGTATTTAAATATTAAACACATTTACTGAAAATTAGAGTTATCATTTTAGAAATTCAAACTCATTATTATTGGGTCCTAAAATTGTCAACGTGTTCACTTGAAGGTGGATTTTATATTGAACAAATTTCTAAAGGCTTACAAGATGATTTTTCAATCTCAATCTTATTTTCATTAGTTTAATGAGACTTCAATTTAAATGTGTTTATTGCATTATAAAATTAGATTTCTAATTCTGTTGTGCTAATATGTATGTATGATATGCATATTACATTGTAATAAACATGCTGCACATACACGCACCTTAGAAAAATAGCACATTTGTTGGAAAATTGGTGATTCAACAATCTTGGTTGGACAAGAATTGAGATGAATACCAAAGCAAAGAGTCACAAGAAGTTTAGAACGTGTGAGACACGTATGGGGAAGTCTAGGACGTGTGAGACACGAAGAGAGAAGTGAAACAGGACTTGAAAACGCGAAAGAAACGAAAAAATCGTAGGAGAAGCTGCCAGTGCCGCGGCGCCAAGGGCTGAGCGTCGCGGCGCTCAACATAGAAGACCAGCGCCGCAGCACTGAGTGCGAGAAGGGCCAGCGCCATAACGCCCAGGGATGAGCGCTTCGGCGCCCAGATGTGTCAGAATGTCTGTTTTGGTTCGGGATTTTGAGTTTTGAAAAGTTTTAGACTTCCAAAACAAGTGGACTCTTACTCCAACAAGGAATAGGGTTAGTAAGCACGAAATACACCATATATAAACACTTGTAAACTCTTGTTTCAGATTAAGCATTTAAGGTTTCAAGATGTAACCATAAGAGAGAATAGAGGAACTAGGTAGGCACTAAGTGCGTGGTGCACTAGGGTGTAACCTTTGAGGAGTATTTTTTCTTTAGGTTCTTCGAGTGAATAAAAGAGAAACACCATAGATCCTTTTGGCTTAGATGCTCGGGCTATTCTTGTGTTTCTTGTAAAAACCTCTTATGAGGAGATACTAAGAGGTCTTGGGGAGTCATGGTGATCAAGGATAGATACTTAGAGTCTCTATGGGAGATACTAAGGGGTCTTGTGGTATCATTGATGATGTAAGAAGATACTTAGTGATCTATTTCAATAGTAAGAAGCTGGATCATGGATCCTTCGTAGACGTAGGCAATTTTGGGCAGAAACACGTATATCTTGTGTCTTGTTGATTGGTTTATTTTCTTTATCTTTATTAGTGTGTTAATCTTATGTGTTCTTTTTTATGGTATCAAGTTATGGTTTTCCACTGCGCATAGAATAAAAAGGGGTATCAAAGATGTGGCTTATTTGATGCCATAAGGGTGTCACATTGAAGTGCATGACATGATATCTGCAACAAACTGGTATCAAAGCATGAGTTGAAGTCTAAATTGATATCAAAGCATAGGTTGAAGTCCAGATTGCAGAGCATAGGCAGTAGTGTCAGATTACAAAGCAAAGGTTGTCAACCATTGGGACTCACAAATATAAGAGAAGAACAATAGAGAAGATGATTATTTGAAAGAGGGAAAGATGATAGCTTTACTGGGGAGTTTTATTTTTTGAGTAAGGATCACTCTTAAAAAGGAGACTACCAAGAAGATGGCATCATCTAGGTCCTAGTTAGAAGAATCATTCAGATTGGACACAAAATAAAGATAGAAAAAGAAGAACAATCAAGATTGAAGGGCAGATCCAAAAGGTGTCTAGGGCACTCAAATGGGTAGTCCTATAAGAAAGACAAAGATAGAAGGAAGGTGGATTTACAAGTCTGTTGGATGACTAGGCAAAGACCTTGATTGCATGAGAGCTTCTAATGGAATAAGTGTTCGATGGATGAACTATTTTTGGGATCTAGGGTAGTGTTTTCATATGAGTCATGGAGAATCGTTATTTACCAATTGGAGAAATATAGCTTATGATAAGTCCTAGGGGATTGGCAGAATAAGATTGAGACTACATAATAAAAAAGATAAGGGAGAGACTAGGTATGATATTTCATTCCTCATCTCATAAAAGCCTAGAGGACTCGGGACTGCTAGAACGAAATAGGGAGATTCATGGAAGGCATAAGGAAGGAATACTAAATGGGAAGAAAAAGGATCGGGGGAGTGATAAAGCACAGAGGGAGGCTATGTGCTAGTAGAAAAGTACTTAAAATGGGATTAATATAGGGTTGTTGATTTGAAACAGATCATAAAGCAGCTTTTGATATATCACTTTGTGGCAGGGGTCGGAAGAGAAGGTGTAGAAAGAGTAGCAATGGCGAGAATGTATTTTCACCATTAAGAGTTGTGGTTATGATGTCTTTGGGACATAGAAGATCACAACATTGAATTACTCTAGACATCAGCATTCAGGAATCTTTGGAGACCGTAGTCGCAAGAACCATAGTTAAGTCCGGAACTTAACTTATAGACCATACTAGTGAGCATTGGTCAAGGAGGGGTGACGGTGATTGGCTTTATGGAGAGAGATTTTGAATCAAGGAGGGATTTGTTGGAAAATTGGTGATTTAACAATCTTGATTGGAAAAAAATTGAGATGAATACCAAAGTGTAGAGTCACAAGAAGTCTAGAACGTATGAGACACATATGGAGAAGTTTAGGATGTGTGGGACATAAAGAGGGAAGTGAAACGGGACTTGAAAATGTGAAGGAAATGAAGAAATCGCAAGAGAAGCTGCCAGCGCCACGGCGCTCAACACAGAAGACCAGCACCGCGGCGATGGGAGCGAGAAGAGCCAGCGCCGCAGTGCCCAGGGATGAGCGCTGCGGAGCCTAGACGCGTCAGGATGTCTATTTTGGTTCGGGATTTCTAGTTTTAGGAAGTTTTGGACTTCCAAAATAAGTGGACTCTTACTTCAACAAGTAATAGGGTTAGTAGGCACGAAATACACCCTATATAAACACTTGTAAACCCTTTGTTTAAGATTAAGCATTTAAGGTTTCAAGATGTAACCATAAGAGAGAATAGAGGAGCTAGGTAGGCATTAGGTACGTGGTGCACTAGGGTGTAACCTTTGGGGAGTATATTTTCTTTAGGTTCTTTGAGTGAATAAAAGAGAAACACTATAGATCCTTTTAGCTTAGATGCTCGGGCTATTCTTGTGTTCCTTGTAAAAATCTCTTATGAGGAGATACTAAGAGGTTTTAGGGAGTCATGGTGATCAAGGGTAGATACTTAGAGGTCTCTATGGGAGATACTAAGGGGTCTTGTGGAATCATTGATTATGCAAGAAGATACCTAGTTATCTATATCAATAATAAGAAGCTGGATCAAGGATCCTCCGTAGACGTAGGCAATTTTGGGCCGAACCACGTATATCTTGTGTCTTGTTGATTGGTTTATTTTCTTTATCTTTATTGGTGTGTTAATCTTATGTATTCTTACTTATGGTGTGAGTTATAATTTTTTTGTGTGCATAGAGTAAAAAGGGTATCAATGTTGTGATTTAGTTGATACCATAGGGGTGTCAAATTGAAGTACATGGCGTGATATCCGCAACAACACTTTTAATATTTAACTCATATTCTAGGTTTTCAATAGTGTATATTAATGATGTATTGATTTTCTCTTCTAACCTAACAGAATGTTTCAAACACTTGAATAAATTTCTTAATATAGTCAAACAAAATTGCTTAGTTTTATCCATCTAAAAGATGAAGTTATTCCAAACAAAAATCAAATTTTTAGGTTATAAAATACATCAGGTACCATTAGACCAATTCAATGGTCTTTAAAATTTGTTGATAAATTTTTAAACAAAATTAATAATAAAACCTAACTTTAGAGATTATTAAAATGTCTTAATTATATAGTTGAATTCATTCTTGAATTAAGAAAAATATATGCACCATTATTTTAAAGACTAAGAAAACGGTTTAGCATGGTCACAAGTTCAAACAAGTATTGTTAAGTAAATTAAGTCTCATGTTAGATCTATTCCATGTCTACCACTTCTATCATCTAATGCCTCTCTCATAGTAAAAACAGATGCGTCCGATATAGGTTATGGCAGTATCCTCAAAGAAAAATCAAAGGATAAATAATTATTATTAGGATACCTTTCAGAAGTATAGCTAGGACCTCAAAAAAATTATTCAAAAATTAAAAGAAAGGAGATTTTATTAATTGTTTTATATGTTCAAAAATTCCAAGATAGTTTGTTTAATAATTTTTTTTAATTTAAGTAGACTTCAAATCAACAAAAAAAGTTTTACAAAAAGATGTTCAAAATCTAGTATCAAATCAATTTTTTGCCAAATGGCAAGCTATTTTAAGTGCATTTAATTTTCAAATTGATTTTATAAAAGGAGAACAAAATGCATTACTAGATTTTCTTACACAAGATATTAATAAGGTTCAAATACAAGATGTGTGTGCCTGTAAAAATAACAAAGGAACATTTTCTGATACCTTTTAGATCCCAAAAAGGTATTGTCATTTCAAATGTTAAAGAAAAAGAAAATTTTCAAGCTTTTCAAAGCCATCAAACAACAAAAACCTTTGTATAATCAATAACCCGATCTATTTAGTCTCCTTAATTACCACTCTAACTACCACCTCTTACACCTAAAAAAACAGCCTGCCTTTTTCTTTTAAATCACCTCAAGGGTACATTAAAAATGAAAAGACCCTCATTGACATTATAGCAATTGAATACCATAATCCCAAAACCCAAAAGGTTGATCAAATCGTTGAGACCATTTTACCAATCAATCATGGAATTTATTTCTTTCTTGAAGCTCGAACAAAAAATAGAGAATAGTATAAAATGATCCTTGTTGAGGATGTCATGCCATGTACTTCAATTTGACACCCCTATGGCATCAACTAAGCCACAACATTGATACCTCTTTTACTCTATGTGCAAAGAAAAATCGTAACTCACACCATAAGTAAGAATACATAAGATTAACACACTAATAAAGATAAAGAAAATAAACCAATCAATAAGACACAAGATATACGTGGTTCTGCCCAAGATTGCCTATGTCCACGGAGGATCCTTGATCCAGCTTCTTATTATTGATATAGATCACTAAGTATCTTCTTGCATCATCAATAATCCCATAAGACCCCTTAATATCTCCTATAGAGACCTCTAAGTATCTATCCTTGATCACCATGACTCCCTAAGACCTCTTAGTATCTCCTCATAAGAGATTTTTACAAGCAACACAAGAATAGCCCGGACATCTAAGTTAAAAGGATCTATGGTGTTTTTTCTTTTATTCACTCAAAGAACCTAAAGAAAAAACACTCCCCAAAGGTTACACCCTAGTGCACCACGCACTTAGTGCTTACCTAGCTCTTCTATTCTCTCTTAGGATTACATCTTGAAACCTTAGATGCTTAATCTTAAACAAAGGGTTTACAAGTGTTTGTATAGGGTGTATTTCGTGCCTACAAACCTTATTCCTTGTTGGAGTAAGAGTCCACTTGTTTTGGAAGTCCAAAACCTCCTAAAACTAAAAATCCGAATTAAAAACAAACTTTTGATGCATCTGGCGCCGCGGCGTTGGGCATTATTGCACCCATTGCTGCGGCACTGAAGACCCAGCACTGCGGCACTGGGTTGCCGTCCTGGGAGTCTCGGCGCTCAGCCTTGTAGCGCTTATACCGTATTTTCTTGCTTCATTCACATTTTCAAGTCCCGTTTCACTTCCCTCTTTGTGTCCCACACATCCTAAACTTCTCCATACGTGTCTCACACGTTCTAGACTTCTTGTGACTCTACACTTTGGTATTCATCTCAATTTTTTTCCAATCAAGATTGTTAAATCACCAATTTTCCAACAAATCCCTCATTGATTCAAAATCTCTCTCCATAAAGACAATCACCGTCACCTCTCCTTGACCAATGCTCACTAGTATGGTCTGTAAGTTAAGTTTCAGACTTAACTATGGTTTTTGCGACTACGGTCTCCAAAGATTCCTGAATGCTGATGTCTAGAGTAATTCAATGTTGTGATCTTCTATGTCCCAAAGACACCATAACCACAACTCTTAATGGTGAAAATACATTCTCGCCATTGCTACTCTTCCTACACATTCTCTTTCGACCTCTGCCACAAAGTGATATATCAAAAGCTGCTTTATGATCTGTTTCAAATCAACAACCCTATGTTGATCCCATTTTAAGTACTTTTCTACAAGCACATAGCCTCCCTCTGTGCTTTATCACTCCCCCGATATTTTTGCTTCCCATTTAGTATTCCTTCCTTATGCCTTCTATGAATCTCCCTATTTCGATCTAGCAGTCCTGAGTCCTCTAGGCTTTTATGAGATGAGAAATGAAATATCATACCTAGTCTCTCCCTTATCTTTTTTATTATGTAGTCTCAATCTTATTCTGCCAATCCCCTAGGACTTACCATAAGTTATATTTCTCAAATTGGTAAATAACGATTCTCCATGACTCATATGAAAACACTACCCTAGATCCCAAAAATAGTTCATCCATCAGACACTTATTCCTCCAGAAGCTCTCATGCAATCAAGGTCTTTGCCAAGTCATCCAACAGATTTGCAAATCCACCTTCCTTCTATCTTTGTCTTTCTCTTAGGACTATCCCTTTGAGTGCCCTAGACACCTTTTGGATCTGCCCTTCAATCTTGATTTTTCTTTTTTTTTTCCATCTCTATTTTGTGTTCAATCTGAATGATTCTTTTAACTAGGATCTAAATGACGTCATCTTCTTGGTAGTCTTCTTCAAGAGTGATCTTTACTTCAAAACTCTCCAGTAAGGCCATCAACTTTTTCTCTTTCAGATAATCATCTTTCCTCTTATTCTTCTCTTATATTTGTGAGTCCCCATGGTTGACAACCTTTGCTTTACAATCTGACACTGCTACCTATGCTCTGTAATCTAGACTTCAACGCATGCTTTGATATCAGTTCAGACTTCAACTCAAGCTCTGATACTAATTTGGACTTCAACTCAAGCTCTAATACCAGTTTGTTGCGAATATCACACCATGCACTTTAATTTGACACCCATATGGCATCAACTAAGCCACAACATTGATACCCCTTTTACTCTATGTGCAGTGAAAAATTATAACTCACACCATAAGTAAGAATACATAAGATTAATACACCAATAAAGATAAAGAAAACAAACCAATCAACAAGACCTAAGATATACGTGGTTCGGCCAAAATTGCCTACATCCACGGAGGATCCTTGATCCAGCTTCTTATTATTGATATAGATCACTAAGTATCTTTTTGCATTATCAATAATCTCATAAGACCCCTTAATATCTCCCATAGAGACCTCTAAGTATCTACCCTTGATCACCATGACTCCCTAAGACCTTTTAGTATCTCTATATGTGTCCCACACGTTCTAGATTTCTTGTGACTCTCTACTTTGGTATTCATCTCAATTCTTATACAACCAAAATTGTTGAATCACTAAATTTTCAATAATCCTTATAAACTTGGTCAATTGAACTTACAATAAAGATTAAAAAACTGATTTAATAACCCATTCCAAACTCAAAATCCTCAAGTTCATCAACCTTTAAGAATGAGACACTAAACCCTATCAATATCAAAATTTATCTGTCCTTTCAATTGTTCAATCATATAATTACTATGACTACATCAATGCTTGGTATAATATTCTCTATCTTAGACCTTAAAATCAATTTTAGTTGTTAATTTTTATTAACCTTGTCAACACTACTTTCCAAATTGGTTTCAATTATAGTTTGCGTTGTTTGGACTTATTCTTGAGACATATCTCCCACGAATTCAAACATTTTTTCAAACTTTTAGACAAAAAAAAATCTTTCTGCACCATATAGTAATGTACTAAAGTTTCAGTCCAAATTTCACGTCCCTTGGATAATGTGTTCATTTGTTGGACTGCTTTTATCCTTATGTTATTAGTACGGATCATCTATGTTAAGTGCTGGAATAATTTCAATGTGTAGGTTTTAATTAAGAACTTGTCCATCATTGGGCAAAAAATCAGTCTCAAATGGTTCCAAATATACTAGCAGCAACATCCAATCAAGAGTTTCTAGCTAAGAAAGCCCAGCTCATGGCAAAGTTAGCCACTGCAACAACATCTCAACAACTCGAACAATATTCAAAGGAATTCAACGAATTATGCTCCAATTCTAGTGAAGAAGCCTTAGATGCATCTTCATCAGCTTTTCAAAACCATCAATACCAATATTTAATCTTTTCCAAGACTTTAAAGATCCATATGATTTCTCTTATTAAATTCTCAAACAGACTTCCATTCATTTAAAGCTTGGTGGGGACTAAGACATGCATCTTTTCAGTGGTTATTTTAGAGGATCAAGTATGACAGTCATCTTCTCAAATTCAAATATGTCAGTTGAATATGTCAAGCATCTTTTCAGAAGTTCAAACATGTCAAGCGTCTTTTTATATATCAAGTATGGCAGGCATCTTTTCAATTAAAACTTGTAGGCATTTTCTCAGACATTAAGTATGATGGATGTTAGAAAAGATAAAATATAAAAGAAAAAGATAACAAAAATAATAAAAAAGAATTGTAAAATTTGAAAGACTACATTGTTATTATAATATTGTGTATTACAATGTTACAGAGACAGCCTTTATATAGGCTTTAAGTTAACATAAATAAGAAAATATAAATACATAAAAGAAAATCAAATATAACCTATTAATTATAAAATATATATGGTAGGTGATTAATATATTGATATTCTTTAATATCCCCCCTCAAACTCAAGTAGAAGCTTGAGTTTGAAAAAGAATATTTTTTATTATAATGGTGGGCATTGAGAAAATTAATCATTTGCGGATGCAGACGCGTTGAATGAAACTTGAAACCAACCGTTGCGAGTGCAAATGCGTTGATAAAGAAACAGAAAATCAACCGTTGCGAGTGCAAATGCGTTGTCAACCATTACGAGTGCAATCGCATTGATAGAGAAAAATCAACTGCTGCGAGTGCAAGTGTGTTGAGAGATTATTCCATCAATTTATTTGAAAATTGCAAAAATAAAAAAGAAAATAAAACCCGATAAAAATAAAAAATCACAAAATGGCCCAAAATTTAGATAAATTGTAAACTGTTCATATAACTTTAAAAAGTTTGCAAAAAGACCCTATTGTAAATTGGATCACCGAAATTTCAAAAGGAGACTTGGACTGATAGATCCAGCGGAGGGGAGTTGAATGGAGCTGGCGGTGAGAAGCAACTCGCCGAAAAATGGCGAAGATCTAAGGTGGACGGTGGCGGACGGCAGCTTTATTCAGAGGCGCGTGGAGATGCGTGCGGCTTCGGATCGACAAGATTTCGGTGCCATTGGAATCGCCAGTTGATTCTGAGTGCAGCTGTCTGGGCGATGCAGGCTAACACGATGGAAATCAGTGGGAATCTAAGGAGAATAGTAACGGCGGCAGTGAAGTTTTGGCGGTGCGTCCGGCGGTTTTCGACCTCGGATTGGCGCGTCGTCGGTGGCATTGAACGGCTGGTGATGGGGGATTCATTTGGTGTGGGCGGTGTCGGGCACATCACCGTAGAACAGCCGGGATCTGAAGTGACAGTGGCCAGCGACAGTGGTGTTTCGACGGCGCGTCCGATGGTTACCGATATCGGATCAGCGCGTCATCGACGGCGTTGAAACGGCCGGAGGATTTTGAGTAATTTGAGATGGGCGGTGACTAAGACGGTAAGATTTCGGAATTTTTCAGTGACTTTTCGAAAAACTCCAATAAATTCTGTCGGGTTTTGAAAATTTTTTTTTTCAGCAAATCTCTAACTAAACAAAATGACAGTGAAAAAATCAAAGCTCTGATACCATGTTAGAAAAGATAAAATATAAAAGAAAAAGATAACAAAAATAATAAAGAGAAACTGTAAAATTTGAAAAACTACATTGTTATTATAATATTGTGGATTACAATATTATAAAGACAGCCTTTATATAAGCTTTAGGTTAACATAAATAAGAAAATATAAATACATAAAAGGAAGTCAAATATAACCTATTAATTATAAAATATATATGATAGGTGATTAATAGATTAATATTCTTTAATAATAGACATATTCTCAAATTCAAATATGTTGTTCAACTATGTCAAAACATCTTTTTAGCGGTTCAACTATGTCAGGATCTTTTAAAAAATTCAAATATATTGAAGGAGTTTAATTCATCTCAAATGCGAAGAATATTAATATAAAAAGAGTAGGACCTCATTTAGAGGATAGAGCTCATTTTTATTTTGAAACTTGTAAAAGAATTTTCTCAAACTGTTTTACTTTAAAGAGTGTTCTCCATTGAATGCTTATTTTCATTCCACAATCTGTAAGTTATTTTCTATTTCAAACTCATGTTCAATTTGATGTAATGATTTAATATTTCATCCTTTTTGCATAATTTATATTAGCATGCTATTAATGACTTTTCATGCTTTGTATTAAAAATATGGCTTTTATTTCGTGCTTTATATTAAGTATATGACTTTTTCCCTTCTTTACTAAAATTGGCATCAGAGACACATTTAATATGTTGTAATTAGCATTTATAGTATATAGACGAAAAACCACAACCGTAAGTTCTAAAGGTAATTCTATAAAGGCAAGAGTCGAGTTCGCATTTATGGATAAAATAAGTCACGTACTTATGAATGTGAATAACTATAATTTAAATATTGTTCATTAAATAGTTTAAGATTTGAATAATAGTTGTTTTACTAATATCTTTTAGTTAACACTAAGAAGTGCTAATACATTGGTCAGTTCTGTTAAACCGATTGGTCAGCCCGTCATTTATTTATTAGGCATTAGGGTAGTCCTGGAGGGTGGTCTCAAAGATTATAAAGATATTATTTTAAAACAAATACTATAAAAATTCGAAAACAATAGTGAACCTTCTATTTAGACAAACAAGATCTAAAAGATATAGTAGTTTAGAACCTTCAATGTCAAATAAAGTATATATATTAAATAGTGAGGTCATAAATGTTCAATATATTGAACAACATCTACATTCTTGGTCAATTTCAAAAGCTTCAAAAATAAATTATATCATAAAAACATATTTAAATTTAGATCAGATTATTCAATCAAAACTGTAGAACAGATGATACCTTTTCAACAGAATATCCAATCAACACAATTATTTAGTCAAAAAACCTTAGAAGTTCGTAAAAAGAAATATAAATTTCTTCTATAGGATTTGCTCAAATAGTAATTAAACTACTTCAAAGGTTAGGACTAAACACTCTATATTTAGTTTACCTTAAAGATGCTAGACACAAAATATTTTCAAGATCACTACTAGCCTTGATAGAGTCTTATCTGGGGGAAGGACCAATTTACTTCAATTGCTTTCCATATTTTAGTATAATACTAAATGATCCGACCTCAATAGAAACTTTAACACTCAATGTCAAAATCTCCAATATAGATTTCAAGAATAAAAATATTCAAGGAGTAGTTATCATTTATAGAATATATTATAAGATAATGTCAACAACTCGTAATCTAGAGGCTTTAAGAAAATCTCTTCATGGATTTACTCATATGGTTGAGTCCAATCTAAGTAAATAAAAAAATTTCATTCCAAGAACTAATCCTTGGGATAAGTTATCAAAACTAAAAATTTGGACTTACCAGAAGCTTCAACCCTTATCTCTAAGACACATCACAACTATCTCAAATAATAGAATTTCTTGACAAATCCATTCAAACAAAATTCTCATATGATAAAGAGATAAACTCAATATAAAATATTTCCATGCAGAAATCAATAAAATCTACTTCTTCAATTGTTTCAATCCCTGTTAATACTTTCAATACAATAAGAAAAAAAATTCAGTAAAATTAGAAAGTGTCAATTTCGATTCTAACATGCCACAACCAATTTACCAAAAAAATCCAACATCTTCCACCAAAAGTGAGATCCTTAGTAAAGGTCAGATTAATCAACTTCACTTTGAATTAAATATGATTAAATCTAAATTCGTAATAGATAAAGAATTATTAAATAATGAATTCAATTTATTTAATAAAAAATAAAGAAATTCAAGAAGCGAAATATATTATTCATTTATGAACTTGGTAAGCCAAAATATTCCATTTTTAACATGGTTATTCAACAATGAATTAATACAGACTTATCTAATCAACATTCAATTTTAGTTGTAGTCCATATGTAAAAGAATGGCATTCTAACACATTTAAACAAATCTTTCAAAGTAATCATCCACCCTAGCAGAAATCAAATTTCTAACACTTAGGTAGTATGGTAATAACCACACCCTTTAAAGAAGATCCAACCGCTAATTAATATCAAAGATCGATATTAAATTAAAATAATTATACAAATTAAATATTATACATGATAGCAGAACAATTGAACAGAATAAAAAATCAAGTCTCCAACCTAAAATCATTAAATAAAACAAGTTACACATTTTATAAAACACAACCATTATTCAAACCTATTAAAATCCCTATAGATAAACTTCCAAAATTTATTATGCTATCTAGATTAGACTTTATCAACGCTAAGGCAAATTAAAGCTGGAGGGTTTATTCCTAACCTTTGAAATGGTTTAATTGCAATTTGGACGAATCATTTATAAAGAAATTTATATTTCTTTTTATAGAATTCTAAGGTTTCTCGACGAATAATTGTATTAATTGGGTATTTTGTTAAAAAGGTATCTCTTATTCTATAGTTTTGATTGAATAGTTTAATATGAACATTTATAATTATTGAATATGGTGCTTACGTATCATTTCAATATTGTATGAATATTAATTATTTAATATTTATATAATAAATATATCTAATAAAATTGTTAATAGTAAATAATAAATGAAAAGATGCTTATAATATTTCAGACATTATATGATCTGAAGGAGTTCAGATCTGGTCTAAATGAGTTTAGATTAGTGTTAAGAGTTAGCAACGTTGAGAGTTATAAATGTTAAGAGTTAGCAATGCTAAGAGTTAGTGGCTTATAAGAGTCAACAAAATCTAATGAGTTAAAACTTTGTCTGAAATAGGATAAAAATCTGAGAATATATTAGTGATGACATAGTTGTAAGGAATTACAAATATTGATAGGATATGCCATTGTGCAAGTATGTTCTCAAATTTTATATTCTCGATCTATCTTCATTGATGTGGGTCTATAGGTGAAACTTTTTATACATAGATCACTATATATCTATATGTGGATGGTCTAAATGGTTAATCTTAGCATACCATAAGCTTAGTGAAAGTTCGTATAGGCATACGAGTATTTAGTGAGGACTGAGTACTGAACAGACTCAATGAGTACCTCCAATAGATATCCCATAAAATCATCATAAAGGATTTTCTTGAGTTGATTAGTATTTGTGATCCTTTGACCTGAGCACCACGATGGGCTTGTGATTGATCCATCATACTTAGGCTCCACACGCATTAGAGACCTTTCATAGTCTAACCGCCATGTGTCGTTGCGTATGGTATGATACTTATGAAGTCCAGTATGTGTAAATATAAGATTCGTCAGCTCATGTGGAATGTCTTGTGGCCTCAAGTATAAACCTAAGAAAAGAGTTTTTTGTAGGATTAAACAATATCGCAAAAGTATTTGTGGATATTATTTATGAAAATATAAATTTAAATATAAGTTCATAGTCAAGCATATGGAGATTTGACGGGTGATAATATATGTCTTCGCTTTTCTATAATATAAATAATAGATGGACTATACGAATATATATTAACCTCAGTTTATATGATTCAATGCGCCATTTTGTAATTTTTATAAAGTGTATGTGGGACATCATTTACGAGTTTGTAAAATAATTTTGTAAGACAAACGAATATAAATCTAAGAAACTTCATAATATAAAGTATTCCTATTAAACATTGGATCGAATAATTTAATTTAAAAAAATTTCAAAAAATAGTTATTATTTTAAAGTCTTTAAAAACTAACAACTTAAGTGTTACGCTTGAGAGGTTGACAAGTGGCAAGTGATGACTTGCCGGTACTTACCACCTTATGCAAAAATATGTTGACACTTATCAAGCTAAGGCACGATGATGCCTTATAAGTGCTGGACAAGTGGCTAAAAATAAATGCCATTCTTAATGAACAAAGGACACATGTCTTTGTAACCATGAGGTGCGACAAAATTGCAAAGTGTTTGCAATTTCAAAAACTGAGAAAGTGGCATTCGACAATTTGGCAAAGGAATTGACACACTAAATTAATAAAGGACACATGTCCTTTAAAAGCAAAATATGTATATTATATTATAAATTATTTGCAATATAAAATGGCTTTTGTTTAGTGTAGCATTTGGCAATTATGAATTAATTTTTAAGTGTTATAAATTAAAAGAAAATTTAGCAACTATAAAAGAAACAAAAGAAAAGGTTTCTTTTGTTATTATTTCTTTTGGTTGAGAGACAAAAGTGAAGCAAAGATTACTTCAGATCAATTTTAATTGAAATTTAAGGCTATTATTCTTTAATAATCTCACTAATATTTTTAAACTAAAATTGTTTAGAGTATAATTTTAGGGTGCATTTTTTATTCTGTTAGTGTAACAAACTTATATTTAAAATGTGTATATTGTAATAAAAAATTAGATTTTTATTTTTGTTTCATTGAATTATATGTGAGAAATGTAAATACTAAAATTAAAAATTGTAATATACATATGTACATAAGCACACTTACAATAACCTCAATATTTAATATATTTGCTTCATTTGATGTTGAAGGTTCTAAATTACTATATCTTTTGGATTTTGTTCGTATAAATAGATTGTTCGTTATTGTTTTCAAATTTTAATAGTATTTGTTTCAGAATAATATCTTTATAATCTATGGGACCATCTGCAAACAGATAAATGATAGGCTGACCAATCAGTTTAACAGGGTTGATCAACATATTAACACTTTTAAGTGCTAACTAAAAGATATTAGTAAAACAACTATTATTCAAATTTAAAACATTTAATCAACAATATCTAAATGACAATTATTTACATTCATAAGTACACGACTTTTTTTATTCACAAATGCAAACCAAATTGGTGCCTTTATAGGATCACATCTGGAGCTTACAGCTGTAGTTTTTCGTCTATATACTATGAATGCTAATTACAACATATTAAACGTGGTTCTGATACCATTTTTAATAAAGAAGGGAAAAAGTAATATAAAGTGTGCTAATATAAATTATGCAAAAAGGATGAAATAATAAATCATTACATTAAATTGAAAGTGAGTTTGAAATAGAAAGTAACTTATAGATTGTGAAATGAAAATAAGTATTCAATAGAGAACACTCTTTAAAACAAAATAGTTTGAGACAATTTTTTACACGTTTCAAATTTTTTTTTTTTAAAAAGAGCTCTGTCCTCCAAATGAGGTCATAGTCTTTTTATATTGATATTCGTCAAATTTGAGATAAATTGAAGTCCACTGGCATATTTGAATTTTTGAGAAGATGACTGACATAGTTGAACTGCTGAAAAGATGCTTGACATATTCGACCGACATATTTGATCCTCTGAAATGACCTCTGAAAAGATCATGCCTCGGTCCCCATCGGGCTTGAAATGAATGAAAGTCTACGACAAGCTGGAGAATGTAATAAAAAAAATCATATGGATCTTAAGAGTCTCGGAAAAGATTGAATATTGGTCTTAATGGTTTTCACGAAGCTAATGAAGATGCATTTGAGGCTTCTTCACTAGGATTGGAGCATAATTCATTGAATTCCTTTGAATATTGTTCAAGTTGTTGAGATGTTATTGCAGTGGCTAACTTAGCCATGAGTTAGGCTTTCTTAGCTAGAAACGCTTGATTGGATGTTGCTGCTGGTATATTTGGAACCTTTTGAGGCTGATTTTTTTTTCCAATGATGGACAAATTCTTCATTGAAACCTACAACATTGAAATTATTCCACCACTTAACATAAATGGTTCATGCTAACATGGGGGATAAATGTGGTCTGACAAATGAAAGTCCTAACACATTATCCAAGGAACGTGAAATTAAGAATGAAACTTTAGTTCAAGAGTATATGATGCAAAAAGATTTTTTTTTTATTTGAAAGTTTGAAAAATAGTTTGAATTTGTAGGGGATATATCTCAAGAATAGGTCCAGACAACTCAAACCATAATTGAAAGTAATTTGGAGAGTGGTGTTGACAAGGTTGATGAAAATTAATGAACTAAGAATGATTTTAAGGTCTAAGATAAATAGTATTATACCCAGCATTGATGTAATCATAGTAATTATATGATTGAACAATCGAAGGGACAGATAAATTAAATCTGTTTTTGATATTTATTATGAGTAAGTTTAGTTGAACGAGTGTCGATAAGGACCATTTCATATTATTCTATATTTTTTGTTTGAGCTTCAGGAATGAAATGAAATCCATGATTAACTGGTAACATGGTCTCAATATTTTGATCGATCTTTTGGGTTATGAGATTATGGCTTTCAATCGCTACAATGTCAACGAGGGTATTTTCCTTTTTAATGTAGCCTTGAGGTGATTTAGAAGAAGAATAAAGGCTTTTTTTATTAAATTGTAGGAGGTGGTAGTTGGAGTAGTAATTGAGGAGATTGAATAGATTGTATTATTGATTGTACAAAGGTTTTTGTTGTTTGATGGCTTTGAGAAGCTAGAAAATTTTCTTCTTCTTTGACATTTGAAATGGCAATATCTTTTTGGGACCTAGAAGGTCTCTGAAAATATTCCTTTATGGGTGTTTTTATTTTATTTTTTATTTTTTACTTGGTGACGAGTTTTTTTATAATTGATCTTCTAATTCTTATTTTGAACATGATGTTTCTTGATTTAAACAATTTAATATTTAAATTTTAACCTCTTCACCTATTGCTAGTTCATTTAGCTTTTTTGAGACTTTGCATTAATTCTTATAATATCCTTTTTCTCTACATTTGAAGTAAGTGGGTGTTTTTATTTTATTTTTTACTTGGTGACGAGTTTTTTTATATTATTATTGATTTTTTATAATACTTTTTTTATACATTTTGGATTTGTATGTTTTCTTGACGTTTTTTTTGTTTCCTTTTTGTTTTGAGGGTACAATAAGTTTTTTCTTAACTATATTGAGTACAAAATGATCCTAATTCTTTTCTAGATTATTGAAATTTTTATTTTTTATATTTTAAATCATTACATAATGGTAACCCTTTATTGGAATGAAGAAATAAAGATCATTCTAATAAAACTATCTAAATGTTGAAATTTGAATTTTGCTAAAGGTGAATAATTATTTTGGAAGATTTATTAGATATATTAGAATACCATTTTTTTTTATAGTTTTTTTGGATTACAGCTAAAATGGAATATTGATTAGATCAGATATGTATTAATTCATTGTTGAATAACTATGTAATGGAATATATTATTTTACCTTGCTCATAAAGGAATAATAATTGATTATTTTGTATTATCAAACATATGTTTTATATGTCAACTTTCATTATGGAAAATAAATATAAACATGTGTTTTATATCAATTATCATTCAAGATGATCTATTATAATTCATTTTGGATATAAACATATGTTTTATATCCAATAATAAAATACTAACATAAAAAATTTTGATATTTCAAAATTTGGGGTTATTTTAACACCACTTGGTAAGTGTTTTGTATAACCAGAGACACAAAAGACAAAATTTAGCAATATCGTAATATAGTAGTAACCCAACTTTGAAAATTCATTAAAATATGTAACACAAGCCCAATTCAAACCAAACTTTCCAAAACTGAAAAAGAAACATTGAAATTTGTTTTTCCAAAAATTTAGGTCAATCAGACGTCGTTTAATGGGATTTTTACATAACTAAATACGGCAATAGCATCAGCCCATTAAATACAATTTCAGAAAAATTCCATTTTTTTCACATTTCAAAACATGAACTTCAACAACTCAAATATATATAAACCAGCAAATTTACTGCATAATTTATGTAAAGTAACTTAATTAACACCTTGCCTTACAGTTTTTGAAACAAGAAAGTTTCTCAATAACTTACCTTGTTTTGCAACATCCAACTCGCTATGGGCTCCAAAGCTTCACGAACAAATTTTGTTTTTTTTTTTAAAAAGCCATACTAAAATCAAAATAAGCCATAAAAGATGGTTATGAGATAAGAGTTTACACAGCTGTAACAAAACATGGATGAAATTGACGTGAAACATTTTTTAAAGCTAATTGTTTTTTAGGATAAAGATCTAGAAAAAGTAATTAATTACCTAAATTTATTAGTAAAAAATGCTTAAAAGTATGACACTACTAGTATTTGTGAGGCATCTAGCAAAATTCAAACTATTATATCTAGTGGGGGTATTTATCACCTTAGAGAAGATCACAACTTTCAAACAAAATTAACATCCCTAATTAGAAAAGTCGAAACCTTAGAAATGAAAAAGAATGATCAATTAAAATCGGTCAAGAAATTGTCTATCACATATGTGAAACCGATGATTACTTTAATAATAATTGCCCAACTTTGCCTGTATTTACGGAATGTCTCCATGAACAAGTCGGTGTTCTAAATATATTCAAGCGGTCAAACCATAACTCATATTTACAAGACTATAATTCTGATCGGAGAAATCACTCGAATTTTAGTTAGAGGAATGAAACTCAAGTATATGCTTTATAACCACCTTTTCAATTACACCAAAATTTTTAAAACTCTCAAGGTTATACACTATATGTCCCACCTCCTAAGAAAAATCTTGAAAAAACTTTTGCATGTATTCATTGAAAAGCAAGAGTCTATTAATTCTCAAAATACTCAAACATTTGCTGACTTGAAAGATACTTTTGCTAAATTTGCATCTGTACTGAGCATTCATGATAAAGAAAAAATTTCTTCTCAATCACAATCAAACCCTAAAGGACAACATAACTCAAATGCATATAGTTTAGCAAGCCAACACATAGATCAAGTTAAAGTGGTTATCACTCTTCAAAATGGTAAGGTTGTTGAAAAATACATTCATAAACCTCATAAGAATGATGAGTCGATCTCTAAGGGTAAGGAAAGCGTTAAACCTACACCTAGTAAAGAAAACAACGAACCCTCACCTGTACCACCATTTTCTCATGCCTTACGTAATGCTAGGAAGTTGAATCACAATTTTAAAAATTTCAAATAGGTAAAAGTTATTATTCTTTTATTGGATACTATTTAACAAGATCCATCTTATGCAAAATTTTAGAAGAATTTATGCACAGTAAAAAAAATATTGTATGTGAAAAAGAAAGCATTTTTAGCTGAACAAGTAAGTGTCATTATTCAAAATAATAATGCTTTAAAATACAAAAACCCTAGTTATCCTATAATTTCATGCATTATTGGAAGTCATAAAATTGAACAAGTCTTACTTGATATTGGTGCTAGTGTGAATTTACTACCATATTCAGTTTATCAACAGCTCAATCTCGGTAAGTTAAAACCAACTTCTGTAACTCTTTTGCTTGTCAATAAATCAATAAAAATGCCAAGAGGGATAAGAAAATATGTTAGTTCAACTCAATAAATTCATATATCCTGTGAATTTTATTGTCTTATACACAAAACCTGTTAAAGGATGTCATCTGATATCTATTATTTTAGGTCATCCATTTTAACAATTTCTAACGCTTTGATTAATTTTGGGAATGTAGTAATAAAGCTTCCATTTGGAAACATGACACTTGAGCTCAATGTTTTCAATATGTGTAAGCAACGACATGAGGAGAAGGATGAAAGTAAAGAAGCCAACATAATTGAAATGATTACGGAGGATCACATTCAAAAGGGAGTTCTATTGATCCCTTAAAAATTTGGGAGAATATACAAAATTTGGGAGAAATTTGGGAGAATCCCTTAGAAATGAATTCATTTGAGTCAAAATATGCAATTAGATCTTAAAATCTCTAACATTGTTTCTTTACTTGACTGCACATAGGTGATCGAAAATAAAGGATGGAAACCAAAGTTTGAAGAATTAGGAGAAAATGAGGATAAGTAGAACAAAATTTCAAATAGAGTTGAAACCTCTACCTGAAGGATTGAAATTTGCATTTCTTTGAGAGAAACAAACTTACTCGATGATAATCTCTTCTACACTCACAAGCAAACAAGAAGGTAAGTTAATTAAAGTATTAAAAAAATGCATAAAAATGTAATATGGTGGACTTAAAAAGACATAAAAGACATTAATCCTTTAATTTGCGCATAAAGAATACACCTAGAGGATAATGGCAAAACTTTTCAACAACCACAATAGAGATTAAATCCATATATGAAAAAGATAGTGAGAGCTAAAGTTCTCAAATTACTTGAAGTTTGAATCATCTATTCTATATCAGATAGTAAGTGGGTACCTCAGGTTGTACCAAAACAATTTAGAATCACAGTCATTGAAAAATGACAAAGGTGAGTTAATATCAACTCGAGTCTCCTCTAGTTGGAGAATGTGCATAGATTATAGGAAGTTGAACTCTACCACTAAAAAATATCATTTTTCGTTACCATTAATTGACCAAATTTTAGAAAGAGTTGCGGGATATCCCTACTATTACTTTTCTATATGGTTATTCTAGCTATTATCAAATTTTCATAGCACTAGAAGACCAAGAAAAGACTGTCTTCATATTCTCTTTTGAGACTTGTGCTTTTAGAAGGATGTCATTTGGACTTTGTAATGCCTTAGAAATATTTTAAAGATGTATGTTAAGCATTTTTAATGACATGGTTGAGCATTATTTAGAAGTTTTCATGGATAATTTAACTGTGTTTGAAAATTCTTTTGATAATTGTCTTGAAAAATATCATTATATGATTATTTCTGAAACTATTTTAGGACATGTAGTGTCTTCTAAAGGTAATGAAGTGGATAAGTCAAAAGTCGAACTCATTGCTTATTTTCTCTCATAAAAAATAATTAGAGAAGTTTAATCCTTTTTAGGACATGTTGAATTTTATAAGAGGTTCATAAAATTTTTTAGTACTATATCCAGATCTCTTTGTAACCTCTTAACAAAAAAATGTATCACTTGGGGAGACTTAAGAGTGTCAAAATTTGTTTGAAAAATTAATTGGCCTCTTAATATCTGCTCTTATCATACAATCTCCTAACTGTTATTTGCCTTTTGAGCTCATGTGTGATGCTAGTGATTATACTATTGGTGTTGTATTGGGACAAAGAAATAAAGGTAAATCTTAAGTAATTTATTACGCAAATAGAACTTTAAACAATGCATATATAAATTATACAGCAACTGAAAAAGAACTACTAGCTGTAATATTTACATTGGACAAATTTTGTTCTTACTTAATTGGTTCTTCAACTGTTATATTTATTAACCATGCTGCTGTAAGGTATTTAATGTCAAAACAGGATGCAAAACCAAGATTGATTCAATAGATTCTGTTGCTTCAAAAATTTAATATCACTATCAAAGATAAGAAAAGAACTGAGAAGGTTATTGTAGATCACTTATCAAGGCTTGTAACAAATTCATCAATATAAATAACACACATTAATGACTGTTCTTGATGAATTTTTATTTTCTGCTGTTATAATGACTTGGTATGCTAATATTGTTAATTTTCTTTTAATAGGAGAAATGCCATCTCAATAAAATGCCCAAGACAAAATTTTTTTTTTAACTAAGGTAAGAAAGTTTTATTGGAATGATCTTTATCTTTTCAAATATTGTCCTTACTAAATATTTCAAATATGCATACCCAACAATGTGGTAAATAGAGTTATTGAATTTTGTCATTCGGAAGTATGTGGGGGACATTTTTCATTACAGAAAATAGCTACAAAATTCTTATAGTATAGATTTATTTGCCCACTTTATTTAAAGATACACATGCCTTTTGTAAAACATATGAAAATTATCAAAAATTAAGATCTATTTCAACCGAAACATGACACCTTTGAACCCTATACTTGTTATTGAAATCTTTAATTGTTAGGAAATAGATTTCATGGAACCATTTTCACTATTATTTGAATTTACGTATATTTTAGTTGTAGTAGAATATGTTTTAAAATGGATTGAAGCTGTTCCATGTTAAAAAAATGACCATAAAACGGTCATGAAATTTTTTAAAAAAAATATCTTGAGTCTATTTGGAATCCCTCAAGCCATTATAAGTGATGAAATTTACGTATATTTTAGTTGCACTAGAATATGTATCAAAATAGATTGAGGCTATTCCATGTTGAAATAATGACCATAAAACGATCATGAAATTTTTGAAAGAAAATATCTTGAGTCTATTTGGAATCCTTCAAGCCATTATAAGCGATAAAAGTAAGCACTTTTGTAATAGGCCATTTAAAACATTAATGAAAAAAATGGAGTATTACTCTCAAAGTTGCCACCCTTTATCATCCTCAGACAAGTGGACAAGTAGAACTAGCTAATAGGGAGATAAAACAAATTTTGAAAAAAATTGTAAACTCAAATCGCAAAGATTGGTTTTTAAAACTTAATGATGCAATGTGGAACTTGAGCATAAAACCTACTCGATCATTAAAACTTTCAACACAAATCTTGATTCTGCTAAATAAATACGTAAATTATAAATAAATGAACTTCAAGAATTGAGAAATGATGTATATGAGAATTCAAAAATTCATAAAGCTAAAATCAAAGCTTTTCATGATAAAAAAAATTCAAAGAAAACTATTTGTTATTGGTCAGAAGGTTATAATTCTCGACTTCACATATTTCTTGAAAAATTAAGATCAAGATGGAGTGACCTATTTATTGTAAAACATATGTATCCTTATGGAGTAATTGACATTAAAAATCCTATAAATATTAATGTGTTTAAGGTAAATGAGCAAAGACTCAAGCAGTTTTTAGAAGATCAAGTATTTTAAAAACAATTTGTGTCCTTATCTGACCCTTGTTACGAGACCAATTAATAATTATTGTACATATTATATATATATATATATTCTTCTTCTAACTTTATTCATATTTCGTACTTGCAAGTTAATTTAATATTTTTGTGTTAACTTTTGTTTTACACCTTGGTTAAGTGGTGGATAATGGTACTCCGTGACATTTTAAGTCGATTTGGTCAGTTTTTTATAATTACTGATACCTTTCTTTTTTTTTCTTTTTAAAAAACAATATATGACATTCTAATGAATTTGAAAAAATATTTTTTCTCATTGTCTCAAAATGTTTTAAAAAAAATTTACCAAGCAAGATGTAAAAGATTAAGGTTGTTGATTATTATGAATATACTTGCTGATGTACGTTGGTTAATTGAATCCAATATTCAAGTGGCATGAGAGTTTTCAGACTCATTAATTTTCTATATATCAGGTTAAGTAAAATCTCTTTTATAAAAAAGTGAAGGGCAAAAAGATTAAGTGTTTGTTACAAGTGTGCACGCATGACTTATAATACACGTTGCCACACTTTATGAATGGTGTCTGTAAATCACGAAGATAAAATTAGGTTCATTAAGGATGCCCTGAGTAAGGAGTCTTTAGATGATATCTTATCGACTCTTGATATGCATCCTAGTGAATATGTGCATATTGCAATTCATGAGTTATGGAATATATTCCTAAAGAAACATTAGCGGTATAATCTCGGGAATCCGACTTAAAAGATCTTATTTGTCAATTTATAAGAAAATTGGATGGGAAGTCTATCCCCGACCCATAAAAGGAGTTTATGGTTTCTAGAAGTAAAATCAGAGGAAGATATGAGCCACAATCACAACTACTTGTACATATTTACAATAGTTGTTAATTGTAGCCTCTCTACTTTTATGTATGTTTTTAATATTTTATGTGATTTATTTTATTTTGTTGCAGGTTGTTTTTTTCAACAAAAGATATTCTAGGTGATATCTTCTATACTCTACTCTTTCTATCTTTTTGACATTAAGGACAAAGTTTTAATCTGATTAGGGGGAAGGTAGTTGATATAAGATATTAGTGTTAATTTTTACTATCAATTTGTTCTTTAAAAAAATTCATTATAAATGGTGTGAGTAAAATGTTCATTTTTAAACTCTTGAGACCATTATAGATCTAGAATGACAGAGTAAAGAGTACATTACTGAACTTTTGAAATATATTCTAACTGACTTGTTATTATTATTTTCTTTTATTTTTTTAATGCATTTCATGTATATTTGTCTGTTGCATATGTTCTTGGTAATTCTTGCGAAAATAAGTTTACTTTATTATTAAGGTGTGATTTCAAAATTATTTGGTCTAAGTCATTTTTCTATCTAGGTTACTAAAGAATAACTTCCAAAATTATTTCTTAAAAATAATACTAAGTCTTGTGATAAGATGGATGATTCAATATATATAGCCAAGAGAATTTTTATATTTAAGCATACATATTCTTTTTTAACTCACACATCTTTTGTGAGTGAGTGGAGAGATTTGAAATAACAGATTACGAACTTTTATTGATCTTTTAAAATGGTTAATTTTTATTTGGAATAACATTATTTGGGATGAGAAATGATTTAGTTGCCTAGCTGAAGGATGATAAAAGATTGTGGAAAAGTATTATGGTAAGAGATTGCTCTTATTTTGCAATGCTTCCTTATGTTTTTCATTTAAAAAAAAAAGCAAAAGAAAAAAGTATAAAAAAAGAAAAGAAAAGAAAAAAAGTCAATTCAGTTCAATAAAGTCTTTGTTAAATTTTAGAAAATAATTAGGAAATAGTTTTATCACTAAACTTTATTCGTAATATTCGCATAAGGTAATTAAAGTCTTGAAGCTAGCATGTGGTAAGAATGGTTTGACTCTAAACAATTAATTTTCCTATCTTTGGATCAATGTTAGTTTGTCTGTCTATCCTTAAATGTAATATTTTCTTGAGCGATTGTCTATTTTCCAGCTCCATGAGTGAAATTTTACCAATTTATACAGTTATTCATCTATGAGAATATAGAGTTGAGGCTTTTACATGGATAAAATTTTCAAGACTATATATATTGTGGTTTATGGTAAGAAAGCTTTAGCTTAATTTACACACATACATTTTTAAAAGTTATGATTGAAATAACCTTAATAGCGATTGTAATCTTGAATTGACGTTTTATTCGAAATTGCTTAGGTAGTGTTAAAATTTTATTTATGCTTGAATTGTTAGGGACTAGCAATAAGCTGGTTGAGGGATGTGATGAACACTTAAAATTACACATTTAATAAGGGTTTTACATTATTATTTTGCATTAATAGTGTCATTAACCTCCCTAATTTAGGCATGTTTACATTATTGTATCTAATTAGCTTTTAACTATTTTATTGTAGGTTCAATAAAATAAATATAACATTCTACATAAAAATTTAATTTGAGTAATTCTTGATCCTACGAAGAGTTGACTTAATAGGTTAAAATATTATATTTCACAAGGAATTTATAATTCAAGCATTTGTTGGGTGAAAAATGGCCTAGAAAAGTACTGATCGATAGTAGAAGTTCAGTCCAAATAGTCTTCAAAATTTGGCCTATAACTAGAGAAATATATATTTAATATATATGATACAACTCAACATGAAAAGATAAGAAAATTATCTACAACTTTTATGTTTTGAGTGGAAGTTAATTCGAACTACATCAATTTTAAATTGGATAATCAATTGGGTGCATTAATGATAATTAGTACAAATTAGTTGTCTTCCTCCTTGACTTTTATCATCTAAGTGGTTCTCTTCTCATTTGTCTTATATTATCTATATTTTTCTACAAATAGATGGCCTATTTATGCCCAAAGTAGGTAATTAGAGAGTTAGATTTTAGTTCAAAATACTTGTCTTTTATATTATATCTTTGTAATATTATTTCTTTTATTTACTTTTTAAAGTTCATGTTATCTCTTCTTCCATCTATTTCCTTTAATTTGATTATGTCCAAGTAATTTTTATTTTACAAAGGTGAAAAGGTGAAACTCTTGGTAAGGTAATAAAATATACTTCAACTCTTATTCTAGAATTTAATGCTCCATTCTTAAGTTAAGCAAATTTATATATGATGTATTTATTTTATTTTATAATATTAATACCATTATTGCAAAGTGGTGAATCTTAATTTATTATAGACAATGTTTATAGTTAGCATAATAAATTCTTGAAACCATTTATAAGATTTGGCATAGATACCCTTTCTTGTAAAGTTAGAGTCATGATTTATTGTAGACAAATATAAATATTGACATAATAAATACTTGAACCCATTTACAAAATTTGGTGTATAATAATTGAAAGAAATAAATACAAGTTAATATATAAATAGTGATGAACTTTAATTGTTATATCTTCTAATTAAAACCTCCTTTGTGTGAAGATTCCAATCGAGTTATAAAAAGAGTTGAATATACTCATATTTAATATGCCAAGAGTGGATCCCCATAACCTTAGCATTCATTTTAATTGATTATTTGAATTATTATTTACAAACGTCTTATATTATTTTATTTGTCTTTAGAATATTTATAGTTTGTAATTTTAATTCCAATTTCCTGTAGATCAATCCCGTTCTCACCGGGTTAATTATTACTTTGATAATCTTACACGTAGAAATAAACTCCTATATTCTAGACGTGTCAGTGAGCTATTTATTTGTTTTGTATATGTTCAATTACTACATTTTTTTATATCTACAAATGTGAACAATATTCTCATGCTTAACAACACAAATTTTAAGAAATAGAAGGTGCACATTATGATAGTGCTTGAGTGCATGGATCTAAACTATGTGATCTGGATTGAATAGCCTTGCTCTGACCAGTGAAAGTATTATTGATCAAAGGGCTATTAAGAAAAATGGGAGCCTTCAAACCGCATAAGTCTCATGACTATGAAACACTGTATTTTGGATACCATAAGAGGCTCAATACCTAAGGATGAAAATACTAAGAATTTTTTTTGCCAAATAGTAAACCATTTCGCTCATAATGAAAAGGTTGAAGTTATTATTGTTCTTATTACACTTATTTCAATTAGATTTAGAGGCAAAGATAATATAAGAGAGTGCATCATAGAAATGTCAAATCTTGTGACTAGACTTAGGACACTAAAACTAGAACAATCTGATGACATTCTTGTAAACCAAGTCTTGATTGCCCGTCCTATGCAATTTAGTCCATTTAAAATTAGTTACAATACTCAGAAACAAAAATGGATTCTAAATGAGCTTATAGCTCAATACGTGCAAGAAGAAGATTGAAAGTGCTCACTTAATTGCTACCTCTCAAGATAATTGTGCCAATTGGAAAAGGAAAAGGAACAATAAGGGAAAGGAAACTATAAGCAGTAGGACTTCACAGCATAAGGTGCAATAGAAATAAGATAATGTGATTACCTGTTTCTTTTTTCAATAAGGTTGATTTTGTGAAGAATGATTATTCCAAGTACGCCAAGTGACGTGTGAAAAAGAGAAAACTTCTCAACTTTATTTTTTATAAAGTTAATTTGGCCTTAGTACCTATTGATACTTTGTGGGTGGATATTGGTGCAACTACTCACATAAGTGTTACTATATAAAGTTATCCAAGGGGTCGAGTGTCAACTGATGCTAAAAGATTCATCTTTGTAGGAAATGGCAATAAGGCACCTGTAAAGGCAATTGGTGTATTTAGATTACAACTAGACTTCGGTTTATTTTTAAATTTGGAAGAGACTTTTTGTTGAACCATCATTTAGACGAAATTTAATTTTTATTTTATGCTTTAACAAATTTTGATACTATTGTTCAATTGGAAATGAGAAGTTTGGTCTTTTCTTAAATTCTAATCTTATTGGTACCATTTATCTAATTGATAAACTATATAAATTAGACATTAATGCCTCAAAAGATTATATAACCTTGCATGTAAGTAATTATTGCATAAAGTGCAAATTAACTAATGAGAATTCAACCATGTTATAGCATAAACATTTAGTACATGTTTTTAAACAAAGAATTCAAAGACTTATACCTAAAGGAAGTCTCAATTCCTTAATTTACCACACTTCAAAATTTGTATAAAATATATCAAAGAAAAACAAACAAACATTAAGAAAGTTTGTGCCCATAGGGGTTTCAATGTCTTAGAATTGATACATACAAATATTTGTAGTTCATTTCCTATAACTTTTTAGAATGGGTAACAATATTTTATTACCTTTATAGACGATTACTCTAGTTATAGTTACTTATACTTAATCCACAAGAACTCACAATCCTTGAACATTTTCAAGAGTTTCAAAGCCAAAGTTAAAAACCAACTTGGTAAGAAAATTTAAACTGTCAAATCTAACTGTGGTGGTGAATACTGTGACATATATGACGAGTCAGGTGAATAGTGTCTTGGACCTTTTGCCAAATTCTTGGTGGAATATAGAATCATTCCTCAATATACCATACTAGAGACTTTAAGTCAAAATAGTATAGTTAAGAGATGAAATCAAACTCTAAAGGATATGGTAAGAAGTATGATTAATTATTCATCTTTACCAGAATCACTTTAGAGAGAGGTATTAAAAACTGTATTATACATCCTTAATCAAGTTTCAAGCAAAATAATAACTAAAACCCCATATGTGTTATGACTGGGAAAAAGCCCAGCATTAAGCATATATATGTATGGGGTTGCCTAGTTGAGGCTATGGCATATAAACATAATGAAAGAAAATTAGACTCAATAACTATTATTTGCTACTTTAGTAACACCTAGAAAAGTCAAGAGGTTTCAAGTTTTATAATCCCTCAAATAGATTCTTTTTCGAGACACACAATATTAAGTTCATGAAGGATGTTGATTATAATGAGAGTGATCAACTCAAAAAGTTGTGTTTAAATAGGAATATGTCAATATTTTTACTATTGCAACTGAAAGTGATCAAATAATCATTTTTGACAGTATTCAAAATAAAAATCCAGAAAATGAAAAAATAATAGACACACTTGAGTAACCACCATTCAACATGAGGAACTATCTCAAACTTGTAAGGATGAACATCAACAACCTCAAATAGAAGTATTATTAAAGAGATCCATTAAAGAAAGAAGAAATATGATTTCGGCTTATTATATTGTACATCTCTAAGAACATGAGTTTTATATAGGACTGGAAAGTGATCCAACATCTTTCAGTCAAGTCAAACAATGTTCAAACTCAAAGAAGTAGATAACCACAAAGGATAAGATGAAATTAATAGAATATAATAACATTTGGGACTTTGTTGAGTTGTCTGAAGGAGCGAAATCAATTGGTTGTGAATAGGTATTTAAAACCAAATGAGATTCCAAAGGTAATATAGAAAGGTATAAAGCAAGTCTGGTTGCTAAAGGTTTTACTCAGAAGACTTTTTTAGAATCATCATGGCACTTGTAGCTTATTATGATCTAGAGTTACACCAAATAGATGTCAAGATAAAGTTTCTCAATGGTAACATTGAAGAAATAATTTACATGGTTCAACCAAAAAATTTTGAATCTAAAGATTCAAAACATCTGGTATGCAAGCTAAAGAAATTCATTTATGGCTTAAAGCAGGCATCCCGTCAATGGTATCAAAAGTTTGATCAAGTGATCATCTCATTTGGATTTAAGGAGAACATTATTAATCAATACATATATCTCAAGTTCAGTAGGAGCAAATTTATTCTCCTAGTTGTATATATAGATGATAGTCTAATAGCAAGCAATGACATGGCTTGTTACACAAAATTAAGAAATTTCTTTCAAGTAATTTTGAAATGAAAGATCTCGAGAAAGCATATTTTGTGTTGGGTATACGAATTTATCGAGACCATACCATAGATATACTTAGATTATCACAAAAGGTTTATATCGATAAGATGTTTAATAGATTTGACATGAAAGATTATGCACCAAAAGACATATCCATTGCTAAAGGTGATAAGTTTAATTTGATCTAATGCCAAAACAATGAGCTTGAGAAGAAAGAAATAGAGAAGATTCTTTATGCATCTATGATAGAGAGTCTTGTGTATGCACAAGTTTGTATGCATTCGAATATTGCATACATAGTTAGATTGTTGAGCAAATATCTTGGTAACTTGGGAATAGATCATTGAAAAATAGAAAAACAGGTTATGAGGTATTTACAAAGAACAAAGGACTATATGCTTACATATCGGAGATCCGATCATTTTGCGATTATAAAGAATTCTAACTTTGACTTTTTTGGGTGTCTCAATAATAGGACATCCACTTCTGACTATGTTTTCATGTTAGCTGGAAGAGTTGTATCATAAACGAGTGTCAAGCAAACACTCATAGCTTCCTCCACTATGGAAGCAGAATCCATAGCTTGTTATAAGGTATTGAATCAAGGGATGTGGCTATATAATTTATCACTAGGTTGTATATAATTGATGATAATAAGATACTATTAAGATTAAACTATGATAATAAGGTCGCCGAGTTTTATCCTATGGGTAATAAAAGCTCATTGACGTTAAAGCCATTAACATCAAGTTTCTAATTGTTAATGAAAGGGTTTAAAGTCTTCAAGTGTCTATTGAATACATCAGTACAAACTCTATGATTGCGGATCTGCTCATTAAGGGTTACCATCCAAAGTGTTTTCATGATAATGTGGCTCATATAAGTATAGTTCATGTTAATGATATGCCTATATAATGGGAGTTTGTATTTTAAAATTTTTATGTAATATAGACATGTTTATTTTACTGATCAGATTAAAGTACTATAGTTTATTTGTCTGTTGAATACTTTAAAATAAAGTTATAGACTTTTTACTGCAGTTATGCATAAAGTTTTAAAAATTTATTGTTTGACTCATTTGAGTTATAAATAAGGATCTATTGAAAATAGACTCATAAGATCACATTACATGAAATTTTTATGCTACATATTCATACTTGATCTACGTCATTAATTATACAAATATGATGATTATTGATAAGCCTAGCTATAAAAAGTGTATGAAGATCGCTTTGATTTTATACTAGTGTAATTGGTGGACCAGATTGTTTGATTGATATTTTTATTTTTTTAAACAACAAAAGTTGAGCTCATTAAATTTTTCGATGTACATTTTAAGTGACATATATGGTCTAAGTAGAAATATTTTTTGTTATTTTTCTTACTTATTGGCTCATATATTAACATTAATTGTTCATGGACATGTTGTTTAATTATGAGTCCAATAAAAGTGATCTAATAAGTTTATTATGGGCTTACAAAATTATCAAGTATTATTGGTATGGGCTTATATATGTGTAGAAATTCAATATCCTATTTTGTTATAATTGATGGGCCTATAGCAATTTAGGTCATATAAAAGGTCAGGTTAAGGCCCCCTAGTTTCAATTTTATTGTACGTTATTTTCCCTATAAAAGAAAGAACGACTGTCAGTACAATATTCTGATAACTTGGAAGATCATAACCTTCACATTGCTGCTCGACGGATTCAGGTATGTTCCCTAGATATTTTTCTTTTTATCATGTGTATCTTAGAAATCTAAAATAAAAATCCTAAAAATTTTGTGGTTTATGGCCACATTTCATATTGATTATAATTATGGTGTGTAGAGACATAAGCCATGTGTGAATTAAAGTTTTATTTAACAATTCTTTCATCTGGATCATCTCCTGTCAGGACTATGTCATCTACATACACAATCAAAATTGTTACCTTTCCTTCCTTATATTTTATAAGAAAAGTATGGCATGATTTACTTTGCTTATAACCAAACTCCTCATTGTGGGCGAGAACCTTCCATACCAAGCTCGGAGTGACTTTTTTAGCCCATATAATGCTTTCTTCAGTTTACATGGTTTAATTGTTGTTGAAAGTTTGAGTTTAGCTTTAAATATGTAGACTTCCTCCTCTAAGTCTCTATTGAGAATAATATTCTTAACATCAAATTTTTGCAAAGGCCAATCCAGTTTGCTATTATGGAAAGAAGAAACAGATTGTATTAATCTTAGCTATTAGTGCAAATGTATCTTGATAATCGATTCTATACTTCATCGAATATTCTTTTGCAACTAACATTGCTTTACATATATAACACTACATCAACCTTGAGTTTAAATGTAAACACCTATCTACAACCAACACTACCACAAATCTCCCTAATATTGTTCTTTTGAAAGGCCTTAATTTCTTCATTCATTACCTTGGTCCACTTTAGAATTGCCAAATCATCCTACACACTACTAGGAATAGATACAAGGAATAATTGACTAACAGTAAGTGCATATGATTCTGATAACCTGTAAAAGGATTGATTATTGATTGGGTACTTTGTTTTGGCTTTAAGGTCAAGCTCATATTAATTTTTTTTGAATTCCTCTATTAGCCCTTTTAGCTATATTTTTTTGTGAAATCAATTGTTCATTAGACTTATTAATTATGAGATCCAAGGTTACTTATGAAGAAACATCCTTAGTTGTTTCTTTGGTTGATGGTGTATGTATGGACAACTCAGACGATGGATCTGTGAGGGTTGTGATCAAAGGTCACGACTGATGGGCATATTTTATACTTATATTTTCGCTTCTTTAAGCTTAGTAGTTGTTCATTTTAAGCATGAATTTTTTACTTTTAATGTGCTTTATTGTTATTTTGTAAGTTTGAAGTCAATTGAGTAAATAGGGATGAAATTTCAAGAAAGACAAAGCAAAAATATCAAATTTGCTAAAATAACTTGCTACAGTGCTTAGTGCCATAACGCTAGAACAACTCAAAAAAATGCAAAAGAGGTAGAATCTAAGCATCAGGGTGCCAAAAAGCCAAGGTTGGGGCACTAGATGCTTAGATGCTAAATTTAAAAATTCGAGTCTGACTTGTATTCGACTTTTGCCTTAATTTGAAGACAAAATCCTATAAATAGAAGACGAAAATTTCTATTTCAAGGAAAAAAAAAAGGAGCAAGAGATATAACAACTCCTTGAAAGTTTAGAGCATTGAGAGAATTAAAAGGGTGAGACGATTTAAGATCGCACTAACATAGTTTTATTTCTTCATTCTTCATCTTTTAGTTTTCTATAATTTCTCTGATGTTAATTTTATTATGATATATAACTCTTTATTTCATCAAAAACTAAATTTTATTTTTAGGCTTTCAATTGGATCTCTACATGTAATTTGAATTATTTTTACCCCTTTGATTCATATTTATTTATTCTATCTTGTGTTTAATTCTTTTTAGATGTTTGGTTACCATCTAAATTGATTAGGTAACCCTTATGAACTTGAGAAATGAAATTTAGGTTTAACCATAGATTGAAGAACATATTATCATTGATTATAATGAGTTCATATAAGATAGGAATATACTTATGTGACATGCAATCATTAAAGAAAACTTAGGCTCAATAAATTCTTTCTTAATTTAATTCACATAGGAATATAATGAGTTGATTAAAAGATATATTCTTACTTGACCATTTTTTTTTTTTAACTTTATTCTTACTCGACCATTGAAATAGGCTTGTACGTAAATTAGAATTCTTGGTTGACAATTATAATTGAATAATTAATTCAAAGAGGGGAATTAGTAATTTGGGCGAAGTGTAAAATAAAGATTGAAACCTTAGGCTTATCTTTATTGGTGAAATCATAAATTCTACTGCTTTAATTCTAGTTATCTTTTATTCATTTTTATTTTTACTTTTACTTTTATTAATTCTACACATTTTAATTGGTTATTTAGATAAATTAAGAACTTATATAGGTTAGTGCTTAGTGAAAAAATAATAATAATTCATGTGGGAACGATACCTTACTCATTATATTACTTGTTTGCAATAATTGCACTTGTGCTTTAATCCAACACAACGACGACGTCAGATCTGGACTCAAAAATCACATATCCATCTTTTACTTCTAATAAGATTTATTTTACCAAATTCATAGGATAAGTTCTCTTTATTATGACTCTTCTTCTCAAGAGAAAACCCAAAACCTCCTCTTGAATAGTATAGTTTTAACTCACAAAAGAAAACATCCAGGATAACATATAACTTTCGTGTTTGAGGATCATAACACCTATAACCCCTTTAAAACTCTGAATAGCCAACAAAAACACATTGTTTTGCACATAGATCAAGTTGACCTCAAAGAACTTTAGGCACATAAATGTAAGTTATACAGCCAAAAACCTAAGGCTCAAGATTAGGAAGACGAATGACAAAAAGTAATGATTTCATCTTTTACTGAGGAGTTTGAAAACTTATCACACTAGATAGTGTTAGATTAATCTAATAGGCCACAGATTTTATTGTCTCTCCTCAACAAAACTTAGGCATATTTATACTAAAGAGAGAAGCTTAAACTATCTTTAGCATTTGCCTATTCTTTCTTTCCACTAATTTATTATGTTGTGGAGTATATGTGCAAGAAATTTGGTGTCGAATTCTATTTTTGTCTCAAAAAAGTACCTAAAGTGGCATCTATAAACTTGTTAACATTGTTAGATTGCCAAGCATGAATCTGCATCTGATATTGAGTTTTCAATATACTATGAAATTCTTGAAAAATCATATGCACATTTTTTTTATTTCAAAGAAGATATATCCAAGTCAATTTAATATATTTATTAATAAATGTAACAAAATAACAGGCTTTAGAAAGGGACAAAATTTTTACAAGACCCCATATATCTGAATAAATAACCATAAAAGGTTCTGAACTTTTATTCAAACTTGGTGCATAAAAAAATACTATAACTCTTAGCTAATTTATATGTCTCACAATGAAACTTAAAATCATTTAAACTAGAAAACAAATGCGATTGTAGTTTTCTAAGATAATCAAAAGAAAGATGTCCAAGCCTTTAGTACCACAACTAATTAGTTGCTAGGTCTTTATTCTCTCTACTTATTTGATTCACCTGATTAAGCTTCGACCCTTTTTTTTATTAACTCTAAGTAATAGAGTTTTTCCTGTCTAATACAATAACCAAGAAGCTTCCTAGTTAGAATGTTCTAGAATATATTAAAAGAATGTCAAATCGTTACAGTGCAAGCAAGGTTAGAGGTGATTTGGCTTACAAAAAGAATATTGTATTCAAAAAATGAAACCACAAATATAGTATTTAAAGTGAGAGTATCCAATACGATAACAGAACTCTCTTTAATAACAAAAGAGGTACTACTATTAGTTGTGAAAACAATTGATTGAAAGGAAGAAAAAAAAAATTTAACTGACCAAGGTTTCTAGTCATGTGATTGGGTGCACCTATATTAATAATTCATATACTATTCTTTAAAGTAATAGAAAATATAAAGGCTTTATCGAGTGCACTTGAATAGTGTATCAATAATCTATATACTACTCTTCCTTCATGAATATTATCATAACTTTTCTTATAATATTCTTTCAATATTTTTGTAAAATCTTATCATTTATTCACCATTAAACTGACAAATAAGAGTTTAAATACATTATTAAAAATATGAAGTACAAAGATATTTAAACTCGCTTTGATATAATGTTAGAATTATGAAGAAAATAATATATAAATATTTTATTACAATAAATAAATATGTACAAAAAATAATTTTTATATAGACTTAATGCTACTAAAAAATAAAATAAAATAAATTTACTTTACAAAAAAAATCTTATTTGTTTTATATAAATAATACGACTTAAATAAAATAATACTTTTTAAATAAATAATTTTGTACCGACAAAATTCATGCCACAATACAAATACAAGATAAAAGATCTTTTCATTTGGACTATTTGTTCCCATCACAGCTTCCAAATGGTGTAGATTTTTCTTTTCTTTTTTTTCTTTTTTTCACTCATCAAGTCTTATTGTATGGTAGAAAGTGGAACTTGTCCCAAAAAAATAATAATAAGGGAAGAAAGATGTGTGAATTTACACCTCAGTTTTATTAATAATAAAACACTTGTAAATTACCATCAAACAAACTCACTTCACTAGCCTTTCAAGAATAAACATTACCATGGCCATCAAAGCACATGATCTGTGGTCCATATTCAGAACCAAAAAGATAAAACCAAATGACCATGAGAACAATTCAAAATCAAAAATGAAAATCCATAATACAACATGTGATAACTAAACAACATGGGCGGCAAACCCAGAATTTATAAATACTGAAAAAAGAATCAATTCATTTTAAAGGGAAATTGAGGCCAAAATCTTCTCTAGCCTAATAATTAAACAACATATAGAACAGGAGATTACTTCAAAATAACATGGGCGGCAAACCCAGAATTTATAAATACTGAAAAAAGAATCAATTCATTTTAAAGGGAAATTGAGGCCAAAATCTTCTCTAGCCTAATAATTAAACATATAGAACAGGAGATTACTTCACAAAGTCCTCTCTAGGAAGTCCCAAAGTCTTTCTTCCATATAAATCCTGTCCTTATGGCGACGTGGCATGTGCCGTTCATCTGGGAAGATCAATAGTTCATAAGGCTTTCTGGCTGCCACAAGTGCGTTCATAAGCCTTGCTGTGTGCCTAAAATGCACATTTTCGTCGATCATGCCATGTACTAGTAATAACTTCCCTTTCAACTTGTGCACATGGTGCATCACAGAGCTGTATTCATAACTTACAGGATCTTCGGAAGGCAATCCCATGTATTTCTCAGTGTAAAATGTGTCATATCCATCCCATGATGTAACAGGGGCACCGGATACAGCACATTGGAAAACATCAGGAAACCTTGCCAACGCCATGGCTGAGAGATACCCGCCATAGCTCCAACCGTACAAACCAATATGGCCAACTTTTGCCAGACCTTGTTTAATGAGCCATTCAGCTCCGGTCAGTTGATCCTCAGCATCAATACGACCACAGTTGCACTTGATAGAGGCTTCGAACTTCAATCCACGTCGAGCAGTTCCTCTATTATCTAACTGTGAAAACCAACACATGAAAAAATATGCAAGTGTGAAGATAACTCTTTTGCTATTTGTATTTCTGCAGCAAATTGACTTCGAATGAACAAAAGGAGATGACAAGAAGTAAAACGCTCACAAGTCAACCATAATCCTATGCTAAAATTTGGAACATAATAAATGATCCATGTAAGAAAATGTTCTTTCTTTTATTAATTTAATAATTAACTGATCAAGCATTCAGTTTGAGATCTCTGGAGAGGACTACTAACCTTCCAAACCAAAATGCCCTTGCTTCGTAGATATTGTGCTCTCATGTCTACTGTATTTATCCAAGAATTACATACAAGCTGAACACTAGGACCGCCATACACACTTACCAATGTTTTGTATGGTGGAGGTCCATATCTTGTTTCATCAGGCTTGTATAAAGCACCATATAGTATGGTTCCATCATTTGCCTCTATTTGAACCATCTGTGGCGGCTCAAGTTGAAGCTTTTTTATTCTAGGAATGGTCAATGGCTGCTCATACAAAGGCATAATTAAACTTCCATCTTGCAAAGAACAAAGTAAAATTCGTGGGGGAGAATCAAGGGAATCATGAAAATCAACAAAGTTGCGCATATTGTGATCAAGCACAGCAACATGTTTTCCCTTTGCACAAGTTAATTTTATTGGGGCCTCCAATGGATTGTTCCAATCGGGGTACAGTTTAGCACAATAAAGGTGAGATTCCAAAGGTCCATCTAAAGTTCCAGTGAAATATATAAGCCCAGCAGCCTCGTTCACACCCACAATTTGCTCAACCATCCAGTCACCTTCAGTGATAGGTCCTAAGCAAGTCCCATTAGTATCATGCACATAAAGATGTCTAAATCCTGTTTTTTCACTTGCCCAGATGAATCCTCCAGAATATTTGGTGACACCTTTATCTAGAGGTGTGAAGCAATCATGTAAATTAACCCATGAATCTAATTCTTCAACCAATACAACTTTTCTTTGGCCTGTCTTGATATCAAACTTCAGGACCTTTAATTTCGTGTGAGACCTATTCAAAACCTGAGCCATGAGTATATTCCCATGCATCCAATTGACTCTGGCTAAATATTCCTCCTCATTGTTTTGATCGGCTCCCCCACAAAGAAGATCCATCCAAGTGACAGGACCTCCAAAGACAGAAACTACCCCTAGTCGAACTTTGACATTTGAAGCTCCTGCAAATGGATAAGGATGGTCTTCCTGCGCCTCTGAACCAACTGAGCTTTTACCTTGGTGCATAATTCTAAAAAGGGGTATCTCAGAAGAATTAACTTGTGTAAAGGCGATAAACTTGCTGTCAAGTGACCACCAATACCCAGTCTTCCGATCCATTTCCTCCTGCAATCAGCAAAATTCAGAAAGCTGACTACGTTATGCACAAGCAACGAGAAACAATGGACACCATTCGTTGTTAATGTGTATTTTCTTCTTCCAAAAGTAGCAATTACTTTTTAATTAAGGATTTATAGCAGCATTTATAAACAAAAACTAACTAGAGGCTAAATACAAATATATGGCAAGGGAAGGAAAGACATCCTCACCTGAGCTATATACTCTGCAAGGCCATGAGTCTGCAACACATAAAAAACTGGTGTCACATTTAAGTCAACAGAATCATAACATATTTATGAAAGTTCAGAAATTTAACTCATTTCATCCACCACAAGTCAGAAAAAAGACAAGCTTAGAGAATCACATGAATTATAAGTTTAAATGCATAAAGCCACAAGCCGATTGCAAGGATTTGAAATTTGGTGCTTTAAACTTAGCAACTTCTTATTCTAACCCCATATAAATTTGGAACAGAGGTCAAAATTCAACAAAATGATATTTGAAGCTTTTTACAAATTGATTACATAGTTCCAGAAGATTATGCAAGAATGAGGCCAGCAGAAGACCATGGCCAAGTAGCTTGAAAATGTTCCTTTTCACCTCTTATTGGTACATAACAAAATTATTCAATGAAAGATTATAAGGCCAAGACAAGCACAAAAGAAAATCATTGATTATGGCTTAACAAATGGCTGTTGAAGGATATTCGTGAAAAACATAAATCAAGCAAAGACCGCATAGTTGGGACTTGAATATGTCCTGAATTGAGTTGATCACCATGTTTTAAATCTTAAGCCACCACATAACCATCAGCTAAACCATTTAGAAATCTAATTAGTTGAGATTACACTATTTGGTCAAATTATTGCAATTACATGAAAAGATACAAAAATCATAAACAGATTATTTTCCAATCTCTATAAGATTGTAAAAATTCCCTCCTCTGTGGATATTGGTAAATCGGCACTTACCACCATGGTTCCCTCGGCGCCATATGTCAATTGTCTCTGTTCATTGGACAAGAGATTCATTACATGCAACTCATAATCTCTCACATAAGCAATCATAGTACCATCCGGAGAAAGATGTGGATCGATGACCGGTGAGCATGATGAGCTCAAGAGCTTGAGCTCGGGTTTCGAACAAGAAAGATCCTGAAAGTAAATCTGTCCAAACAGAGAACTGAATCATCAGGGGACTGGATAGCATATAAATTCTGTAACAATAACAAGTGGGCAGTAAGATTGATGCAATAGTTAGATGTTATCATCTAGCGAATTTAGCCCATGAAAGGTACCAAGATAACCAAAATAATTACATCAATTCAGCAAGTTATATAATACAAGGGATTTGACCTAACCCCGTCAGGCAAAGGCACCATGATTGTTTTCTTCTTTGAGCTCAACTTCACCCATTCATATCGTGTCACTCCCAACCCGCGCTCTCTTAACCTTTCCCTTCTTAATTTCTCCTCTGGTGATATATTACTCTCGTCGAGCCCACCATCAGGGGGGCTAAAAAACAGTTCTTGCTTGCAAGTCTTGAGGTCAAAAGCGAAGACCTTCCTACTCAAGGAGTGATCGGGACTTAACAAGTATGTAATTAAATTATCATCAGGACTAAAACTGATTGAAGTCGGTGCCACATATCCGGGCAATGGCGATTGTACTATCTCTTCAAGAGGAAAGAAAATACAGTCATCAGGAGTTTGCGGGGCAGTAGTGTCTGTCAAAGGCATATCGCTGCAAGAAGGCGGTGATCTTAAACGCTTCAAATTCTTCCTTTCTTTGCTCCCATCAACTGATTGCATTACAGATTAATCAACCAACCAAGTGTTGATCAAAATCACAACACAGAATAAACCTAACACACCCCACAACAAAAATAATGTATTAAGTCCTATAAAGAAAAAAAAAATACAGATACTAGACTAATACAATGCCAAGGAGTCTGCATTTTTAACAATTTCATTTCTTATCACTTTCTCACAATTTCTCAGCTACCAGACACTAAAAAAGTCAACCCCAGAAAAAAAAACAATTTATGCAAAAATAAGATTAGAAATAATGAAAATAAAAAATTACCTGCTAAGATACTCCAAAATCAGCTCCCCAATAAAGTTCCTGCAAACAAAATCCATTGAAATCATGTGACAGCCCACTGGAACTGCAACGAATTCAAACAAATTTTAGCTTTTTAAGTATATGAATCAGAATTTCTGAATTATCTAGATTGAAAAAGACTTTTTTTTTCTTCTTTTATTGATAAAGGTAATATTACCTGCGAAAGAATTTGATGCGATCAGTCCAAAAGTGGAAAGAAAAAAAAATTGATAAATGTGTGATATGTGATAATTGGGATTCCTGGGAAAATGGAATCGATGGATTGAGAATCAAAGAATTGGATTCTCTCAGGTTGGAATTTTTTCTTGTTGCTTTTCTTAGTTTTTTTTTTTTTTTGTTTGGGAGGGGGGTGGGGGGAGAGAGAGGAGGAAGAGATCTATTACAAGTGCTCTGTTTTTGTGTTTTTGTTGTTGTACTTACGGAAACTGCGAGATGAACTTGTCTTTGTGTCTTCATGATTTAACAGAAAAATTAAATTAAATTAAAAAAAAAAACAAAATGGAAATTATATATGGGGTTGTTGTTGTTGCACGCGCGGATAAGTTGCGTGAAGATGGATTTAATCTGATGCTGAAAGGGATAAAAGTTATCATGATTGTCATTTAAGATTTACAAGCGGCGTCATCATTGATAGGTTTATTCTATCCCATTACCTAAATAAATCTTGATAGATAAACTTTCGTCTAATAAAAATAATAATAAAAAAATAAATTTTAATTATATACTTATTTAAGTATTAACACTTATTAAAAAAAATTTAATGAGAAAAAAATCTAAATTTCATATAATTTTGCTCCAATGAACTATATAGCTCATATATAACACATATATATAATTTTATAATACATTATAAATTAATTAGACATGTTATATAACAATATTATTTATTATTTAATCAATTACGTAATTTTTTATTATTATTATTATTATTATTATTAAATTTTATTAATTAAGAATATGTGAATTTAATTGGTATTATCCAATCATTATATAAATTGTCCATTTATTGTTATGCTTACGGCTTACTAAACTCTTGTTGCATTTTATCTCAAATAATTAAAGAATCTATATCTTTCATAATTAAACAATAAATTAGGATCATTTCCTTATTCAAATTTATCTAATTTTTAAATGATATTTTAAATAGTCAAGATCTATTTTTTAACTAATAATTGTATGTCAGTATCAAATTAAAGATAAAAGTCTAGATCACGAGAAAATTATGTTTTTTTATGATTTACACAAAAAAAAAAATTATGGTTATTAAAATTTTATAAATAAAATTTGATTTTTTAATGATTATTTATGATATGGCCATATATAAGTACGTATAAAAATGTTTAATTTAATAATTCAGATTAAATTTTTCTTTTAAAAAAAGGTTTGGTGTTTTATAATAACACCAACTCTCTGTTTGTTTTTTTTTTTTGTATATTAATATTCGAATGAATTTGCATAATAAAATTATATATTTAATTTACTCTCTTTTTTTTATTATAAAATTTGTCTTAAAATTTTTTGTAATGCCTTGACACGTTTATTCTTTTTTTTTTTTTTGTCCACTAATATATTGTTGGGAACTAATATATATGGGTATATATATGTATAATTGTGTTTATTATCTAAAATAGGGTAAATGTATGTGTAATTGTGTCTATTATCTAAAATATGTATCATATACATATTTAACGCGGCGAAAGTATTAAAACATGTAATAAATAAAATATATTAATCACATTAATATATTAGTAGTGTTGAGAAATCACTTGAACATGTAACGTTATACACGTATTTTCTCAGAGTCCACATAGAGACCAACTCGTGAGCAGTTCTAATCATCAATATGGTAGGCTTGGCGAGCTACAATAGCAGCCTCATATCTAGCACAGGATTAACTCTTAACCACAAAATGACCGGTAATATATTTTTTTCTTTTTCTCTAAAAGAATAGGAAATGAGATTTGAAACAATTCACAATTACCTCTATTTTAGTAGCCAAAGAGAAAAATAAAACAATTTTATTTTTCTTCTTTTCCTTTTTTTTTTCTTCTTCTTTTTCTCGACTTCATTCCTTTTCTTTCTCTTTTGTTTCATTTCTTTCAATCGTTTCTATTTCCCGTTAACACACTCTTCACATTTCACACACACATCTCTTATATATATATATATAATAAAATAATAATATAATATATTATATAATAATAATAATATAAATGGGTGCCAACTATTTGGAACTCAAAATAAAATAATATTATATACAATAATATATAATAAAGAGATATTTTAATTCTTTAACAATTAAATAATCAAAGTGCAAAATAATAATTTTGTCCCTCATAAATAGTTACTAAGTATACCCATAGTGGGTTCCACCAAATTTCACACTTAGATAAACTCAACCGATAGTTCACAATGCACCACATGTTCTTATACAATGAGTGAATAATAATTATTGACTAATTGTTGTATTTAACGCTTAAATACAAACACGTGCGCATTCTTGTGGTAGTACTGGATATTGCTGGATTAAATAATTTAATTTGGCACCCTATCCCAGTGCATAACGAGTACACTCTATATAGCGGGACTCGTCTACACCTGATTCGCCAAATGGAACTATTCCATGAGTCCGTCAACATTGCCCCACACACACATCACGAATATACAAATCAGCGCGTTGAATCATGCAAGCTGAGGTTACAATGCATACATATAGTCCTTCCGTCATGATATCCAGGATGTGTGAAGATATAGATTATCACCATTAAATCTCCTACTGCTCATCCATGTTTTATCTCCAAACTTATATCTCACTAAATAATATGTGCAAACTCATTTGCCATATTGTTCTACCCTAGCAGAACTCTTTGCCGGGATTGATGCTTGTGGTCATAAGACTTTCTGAGATACAGTCTCGAAGCAACTGGATATCTAACTCCCTATGCGAGCTGACGAATCCCATATTTGTACACACCGGACTCCATAAGCATCGGACTATACCCAGTAACACCCAACGGTCACATCATAAAAGGTCTGTGATATATGTGAAATCAAAGTATAGTGGATTACTTACAAGCCCTGTTGAAATTTGTGCTTACATGCCATTCTAAAATGTATAAATATTTAATGATATTATTTATACAATTATCATTTCTAATAAAATCGTTAATATTATTTATAATTTAAATAGTAAGATGCTTGTAACGTTTCAGACATTGTATGATCTGAAGGAGTTCAGATCTGATCTAAAAGAGTTTAGATCAGTGCTAAGAGTTAGCAACGCTAATAGTTATAAATACTAAGAGTTAGTGATGCTAAAAGTTAGCATGTTCATATAGTTCGCAAAATCTAAGTAGTTAGAGCCTTATTTAAAATGGGACAATGACCTAAAAAAATATTAATAATGACATAACTGTAAAGAGCTGGAGATGGTGTTAGAAAATGTCATTATGCAAGTATGTTCTCAAACACAATGTTCCTAATCTAATTTCATCGATGCGGGTCTATCAGTGGAACCCATTAATATAGATTAGTGTATGTCTATATCTGGATGGTCCAGATGGTTAGTCTTAGCAAACCATGAGTTTAGTGGAAGCTCGTATAAAGATGCAGGTATTCAGTAAGGACTGAATATTGAACAGACTCACGAGGACCTCCAATAGACATTTCATGAAGCCGTCAATAGAAGGTATTCCGAGTTGAGTAGTATTTGTGATCCTTTGACCTAAGCGCCACAGTGGGCTTATGAGTAATCCACCATGCTTTGGTTCCACACATGTCAGAAACCTTTCATGGTCTGACCGCTGGGTGTCGCTGGGTATAGTCTGATGCTCATGGAGTCCGGTGTGCGTAGATATGTGATCCATCAGCTCATATGAGTGAGTTGTATATCCTAATACTCCAAGATTGTATTTTCGAAAGTCTTGTGGCCACAAGCATAAACCTCAAAAAATATATTCCGAAGGAATAAACAATATCACAAAAGTATTTGTGCATATCGTTTAATGAAAATATAAATCTGGAGATAAGTTCATGATTGAGCAAATAGAGATTTGACGGTGATGATCTATATCTCTGCTCTTCAAGGATATAAATGATGGAGGGATTATACGAATATGCAATAATCTCAACTTGCATGGTCTAACACGTTGATTTGTAATATCCGTAACGTATGTGTGGGACATTGTTCACGGACGTATGGAAGAGCTCTATATGACAAATCAGGTGTGGACCTAGAGAGTCTTACAATATGAAGTGTACTTGTTGCGCATTAGGGTAGCAAATTGGATTGAATTATTCGATTCAATAAATTTTAGCAAAATAGAATAATTATTTTGGGATCCCTCGGGATATACATTTGTCAAGACTTAATTGTTAAGTAAATCACTCAATTAATTAACAAAGGTTGTTAATTAATAGAATACTGACAAGTGGCAAAATTTGTTTCATGATTTGATTTTACCTTTTTACCATTTAACTTTGGTAGTAAAAATTAGTAAGGTAAAAAATAATTATTCAAAATTATTTTGAATAATTAAATAATATATTATTATTATATTATTAGATAATATTATAATATATATATAGATCATGACATTGTATTTTAATACAATGAGGGGTCATTTAATTACCTATTATAATTAAAGTAATTATATTTGTTAGATAAAGATTAATTTAGATGATCATTAATCTAGTGTTTAGTTTAATTAATCATAAGTTGGAGACCAACAATAAAATTAGTGGAGCACTTATTTTTGTTTAATCAAAGTGTTAAATAAATAAAATTGATTTTGACAAAATAATTGAATCATTCATTCAATTTGGAGAGGAGAATTCGACAATGGCAAGGTAAGAGAGAAATGAGAGAATTTTGAGTTTTATTCTTTCAAATGTTGAAAAAATAAACAAACTTCTCTAATGGATGGCTAAAATGAATAAAATAGAAATGGAGAAAAATATAATTATTTTAGAAAAGAGTTGTTCAAAATAATTATCATGTGAAAATTATTTCTAAGAATAATACAAGAGTTGTATGTAAAATATTTCTAATTAATACAAGAGTTGTATGAAAAATATTTCTAATTAATACAAGAATTATAAGTAAAATATTTATCATCTCCATTTTAAGAAACAAAATTGTATCCAAAAGAGTTTGAATACATGTTGCTAGAAATTCTAAAACTAAGCTACCATTCTAGTTTCATAATCCCACCAAACCATTATGGACTAGAATTGTTCAACAATATATTTCAAGGTGAGCTCTTCACTTAGATTGTTGGAAGACTTGAAGAATTTGTAAAGCTACTCTCATTAGGTAAGTGTTTTTACATAATGTTTTAATACAATTGTTCATCATGTATGATCTGAAGAAGTTTAGATCTGGTCTAAAAGAGTTTAGATCAGTGCTAAGAGTTAGCAACGCTAATAGTTATAAATACTAAGAGTTAGTGCTACTAAGAGTTAGTGATGTTAAAAGTTAGCATGTTCATATAGTTCGCAAAATCTAAGTAGTTAGAGCCTTATTTGAAATGGGGCAATGACCTAAAAAAATATTAATAATGACATAGCTGTAAAGAGCTGCAGATGGTGTTAGGAAATGTCATTATGCAAGTATGTTCTCAAACACAATGTTCCTAATCTAATTTCATCGATGTGGGTCTATCAGTGGAACCCATTAATATAGATTAGTGTATGTCTATATCTGGATGGTCCAGATGGTTAGTCTTAGCAAACCATGAGTTTAGTGGAAGCTCATATAAAGATGCAGGTATTCAGTAAGGACTGAATATTGAACAGACTCACGAGGACCTCCAATAGACATCTCATGAAGCCGTCAATAGAAGATCTTCCGAGTTTAGTAGTATTTGTGATCCTTTGACCTAAGCGCCACAATGGGCTTATGAGTAATCCACCATGCTTTGGTTCCACACATGTCAGAAACCTTTCATGGTCTAACCGCTGGGTGTCGCTGGGTATCACTGGGTATAATCCGATGCTCATGGAGTCCGGTGTGCGTAGATATGTGATCCATCAGCTCATATGAGTGAGTTGTATATCCTAATACTCCAAGATTGTATTTTCAAAAGTCTTGTGGCCACAAGCATAAACCTCAAAAAAAATATTTCGATGAAATAAACAATATCATAAAAGTATTTGTGCATATCGTTTAATGAAAATATAAATCTGGAGATAAGTTCATGATTGAGCAAATAGAGATTTGACGGTGATGATCTATATCTCTGCTCTTCAAGGATATAAATGATGGAGGGATTATACGAATATGCAATAATCTCAACTTGCATGGTTTAACACGTTGATTTGTAATATCCGTAACGTATATGTGGGACATTGTGTGGAAGAGCTCTATATAACAAATCAGGTGTGGACCTAGAGAGTCTCACAATATGAAGTGTACTTGTTACGCACTAGGGTAGCGAATTGAATTGAATTATTCGATTCAATAAATTTCAGCAAAATAGAATAATTATTTTGGGATCCCTCGGGATGTACATGGTGTGATATGGTGTGTGATGTGTATAGATGTATATAATTTCAAAAAATTAAATATGCAACGGAAGTATTCATACATATTATACAATATGTAACATATTCAAACATGTATGATCATTCAAGTACATATATATCTCATATATATATATATATATATATATATATATTTCATGCATGATATAAAATGAATAACAAATAAATAACCTACCCGGATATGAAGGTAGCTTTACAATTCTTCAAGAACTCCAAGCTCAATTTGTTGAGCTCACCTTGAAGTGTTCCCTTGCACAATTCTAGTTCACAACTAAATCCGGTGGGATTGTGAAGCTAGAATGGCAGCCTTGAATTTCCAGCAAATGATTGTTTTAACACTTAAAACAATTTGTGTATATGAATGATTACTACCAAGAGATGAGAAGAATTAAGAGATTTCTTTTGTTCTTTACAACTCTTTATGTTGAACCTTGGTAAGCCTTTGTATTTTCTCTCAACACTTTGAGAGAAACACTTAGGAAATGCTCTCAATTCTCTCTTCTTTCACCTTGAACGAAATTTACTCTATCTCTTACTCAAATTGAACTCTTTCAATTCTTTCTTAAGTGTAAAGAATGATTTCTCTTAGTGCTCCACCACCACTTAACCATGTTTGCCATTACAAACATTAATCTATCATATTTTTCACTCACCAATTTGATTCAACCATTTGAATCAATTTCTAGAAAGTAAATGGCATTTAATTAATATTAAGTGGTTTTACCACTTCCTTAGTGCATCATTTAAGAATTACTAAGTGGTCAACATTCCTTATTATTAATAACAAGTGCATTCTCCATTAGTAAATGGTGTTTGCCACTTATTCCAATTAATAATAATAATTTGATTAATATATAAAATATTAATAATTCAAAACTATTTTGAATATTTACATTTACCATATATGTATTTACCAAGCAAGGTAAATAGGTAAATACATGGTAAATAATTTACGGAGCAAGATTATGTCACTTATCAAATTCTTATTGGTTAACAACTCTTGTAAACCAATAATGTATTTTCTTTCAAATTATTGACAAGTGAATAATAAAAGGAACCTTGAATCATTTTTCATTTTGCTGGAAATTGTTGGATCAATTGTTCAATCCAATTCGCTGCCCCAGTACACAATGAGTATACTTCATATTGTGAGACTCTCTAGGTCCATGCCCGATTTGTCATATGAAACTATTTCACACGTCTGTGAACAATATCCCACACACATGTTACAGATATTACAAAACGGCGCATTAGACCATACAAGTTGAGGTTATAACATATTCGTATAATCCTTCCATCATAAATATCCTAGAAGAGCGGAGATATAGACCAATACCGTCAAGTCTCCATGTGCTCAACCATTAACTTATCTCTAGATTTGTATTTCAATAAATAATATCCGTAAACACTTTCACGATATTATTTTCCCAAGAAATTCTTGGATGTCTGCTTATGGCCATAAGACTTTTTGAAATACAATCTTGGAGTTGCAGGATATTTTACTCACCCAATTGAGTTGATGGATCTCATATCTGTACACACCAGACTCCATTAGCATCGGACCATACCCAACGACACCCAGCAGTCAGACCATGAAAGGTATCTAACATGTGTGGAATCAAAGTATGATGGATCACTAACAAGTCCACCGTGGCACTCAGGTCTAAGGACCACGAATACTACTCAACTCGAAAGATCCTTCATTGACGGCTTTATGGGATGTCTATTGGAGATCTTTGTGAGTCTGTTCAATATTCAGTCCTTACTGAATACTTGTATCTCTATACGAGTTTCTACTAAACTCATGGTCTGCTAAGACTAACCATCTGGACTATCCAGATATAGACATACACTGATCTATATATATATATTAAGATCTTCACTAACAAACCCGCATTAGTGAAGGTAGATCAGGAACATTAAATTTAAGAACATATTTGCATAACAACATTTCTTAGCACCATTTGCAACCTATTGCAACTATGTCATTATTAATATATTCTTAGGTATTTGTCCCATTTCAGACAAGGCTCTAACTCTTTAGATTTTACTAACTCTTAGTTCTGATCTAAACTCCTTTAGATCAGATCTGAACTCCTTCAGATCATACAATGTCTAAAACGTTACAAGCATCTTACCATATTTATAAATAAAATAATTAGTGATATAAATGTATAAACATAAAGCAAATATTTATACATAAAAGGGATGGCACGTAAGCACAAATCCCAACAGTACATTTGTCAAGACTTAATTGTTAAGTAAATCACTCAATTAATTAATAAGGGTTGTTAATTAATAGAATACTGACAAGTGGCAAAATTTGTTTCATGATTTGATTTTACCTTTTTACTATTTAACTTTGGTAGTAAAAATTAGTAAGGTAAAAAATAATTATTCAAAATTATTTTGAATAATTAAATTATATATTATTAGATAATATTATAATATATATAGATCATGGCATTGTATTTTAATATAATGAGGGGTCATTTAATTACCCATTATAATTAAAGTAATTATATTTGTTAGGTAAAGATTAATTTAGATGGTCATTAATCTAGTGTTTAGTTTAATTAATCATAAGTTGGAGACCAACAATAAAATTAATGGAGCACTTATTTTTGTTTAATCAAAGTGTTGAATAAATAAAATTGATTTTGACAAAACAATTGAATCATTTATTCAATTTGGAGAGGAGAATTCGGCAATGGCAAGGTAAGAGAGAAATGAGAGAATTTTGAGTTTTGTTCTTCCAAGTGTTAGAAAAATAAACAAACTTCTCTAATGGATGGCTAAAATGAATGAAATGGAAATGAAGAAAAAGATAATTATTTTAGAAAAGAGTTATTCAAAATAATTATCATGTGAAAATTATTTCTAAGAATAATACAAGAGTTGTATGTAAAATATTTCTAATTAATACAAGAGTTGTATGAAAAATATTTCTAATTAATACAAGAATTGTAAGTAAAATATTTATCATCTCCATTTTAAGAAACAAAATTGTATCCAAAAGAGTTTGAATACATGTTGCTGGAAATTCTAAAACTAAGCTACCATTCTAGTTTCATAATCCCACCAAACTGTTATGGACTAGAATTGTTCAACAATATATTTCAAGGTGAGCTCTTCACTTAGATTGTTGGAAGACTTGAAGAATTTGTAAAACTACTCTCATTAGGTAAGTGTTTTTACATAATGTTTTAATACAATTATTCATCATGTATAAATTTGTATAATAGTTATACTTATATATATATGTGATATATATATTTAATTTGTTAAATTAGGTGTATTTGTAACATACTTCCGCTGTATGTAGTAATTTTTAAAATTATGTATACACTCGTATGTCACACATTCGATCACCAACAAGCCCACCGTGACACTCAGGTTAAAGGACCACGTATACTATTCAACTCGAGAGGACCCTCTGTTGACGGCTTACATATGGTGTCTATCAGAGGCCCTCGTGAGTCTATCCTATATCCAGTTCTAATTGGATACCCATATGTCAATACGAGCTCCCAGCTCAAAGTCGGCTAGGAATGACCATCTATACTTTATAGGTACGACATATGACGATCTATATATAAAGATATCCAACAACAAATCCGCATCGGCAGAAATAGATCAAGGACAATTATTTGAGAACATATTTGTGCAACTAGTATTTTCTGGCACCCGATTATTACTCTTGCAAGTATGCAGTTACTAGTATATTTCTAGGTCTATGTCCCATTACAGACAAGACTCTAACTCTTGGATTTTCACTGAGTATTATAACCAACTAACACTTAACTGTGCTAACATTTAGCATTTATATCTCTCAGCGTGGCTAACTATAAGCTTTTGTCTAAACTCTTTTAGATCTTATCTAAATTTTTTCAGATCATACAATGTCTGTAACGTTACATTGCATAATACCATATGAATAGGTATTAGCGATTAATTGAGAATGTACACTTGTATAAATACACAAGTATATTTACATTCAAGGATGGCACATAAGCACCGACCCTAACAATCTCTCACTTGCTCTAGTGTCATTCCTGATGTTATCTCATACACATCGATGCCACGTATTTCATAAACACATTTAGAGTCATGGCATTAGAAAGTAGGTCCGCTATATTATTTAGAGAATACTTCGACAAATAATCACATCTCCTTAGGCCAAGATCCTTCTAGTCATGTGAGACTTTTCTCAACATGATTAGAGTACTGATATTCTCTTGGCACCTCAGTCTATACAACGGCTTAGTTTTATCACATAACTATGAGATAGGATCCATCTGTCTTGGATATTTTTCAAGCCAAGCGAAAAATCTACGAATCCATACTACCTCTTCCGCTGCGCTTTAAATAAATCTACAGTGAATCTCATTTTGGTGTAATTCTAACTCATCTAGTACCAATGAGAATGAGCACTTACCTAGATGTAGACTCTCTATCATCTAGGTCAAACTAGAAGTCTGATTCCGCACATCTTCTCAATTGTAAGCCATTTTCTCCATATTTGAGAAACTTATCCTTTGTATCCTCAAGGTACCTTAGGATATTTTTTACTACCATCAAATGGCAGTCACCTTGAATCATACTGAAATTGGCTCGTAACTCTTACAGCCAAACTAATATCAGGTTTCAAATACATCATAGCATACATCAAGCTCTAAAGAGCTGATGTGTTTGGTGCGTTAGACACTCTAACTCTCTCATCTTCCATATGAAGAGATACTCTCCTCAAAAGATGAACACCGGGTCCAAAAGATACATTAACTAACTCACAATTAAGAAAACTATACATTTTTAAAACGCTATTGATGTGAAATGATTTAGGAGAATCCTATCGACTTCTTAACTCTATCTCTATAAAGATTTATACTTAGTATAAATGAAGCATTTCCCAAATCCTTTATAGAGAAATTCTTACGAGTTACTTCTAACCGATCATAATATACTGATATTATTCCCAATGACCAGTATGTCATCAACAAAGTGCATCAAGAAGACTATCATGCTCCCACTAACCTTTCATGCACACAAACTTCCTCATCATTTTTTATGAAATTAGACAATCTGATTATCTCATCAAAACAATAAATCCAACTTCATGAGGGTTATATAGCCTATAAATGGACTTCTTCAGCCTGCATACTAAACTAGAAGTCTGATTGGACGTAAAACCTTCAGGTTGTTTTATGAATATCTCTTACTCGATATATCTATTTAGAAATGTCATCCTTACATCCATCTGTCAAAACTCAAAGTCATAATATGCTGCAAGAGCTAATAAAATTCTAATCGACTTTAGCATCAATATTGATCCATATATTTTCTCTTAATTAATCCCAGATAACGGAGGATTACCTTTCTAGAACCAATATAGAGCCTAGAAGGTCTTTATCTTCTATCTGGCTCCTACTACCTCTTTGTAAACTCTTTACAACCAATGAGAATATTTTCTACAGGTAGCTTAACCAAGTGCTAGACTTGACTGATGTATAGAGTCAATTTTGTTTTCATGGCTTCTTGTTGCTCCTGAAGTGTTGTCTAACATCGTCTCCCAATAAGTCAAATGATTATTTCCTTCTACTAAAAAATTTTCAAGTTCATCTTTAGGCATTAAACATACCTAATAAATGACCTAGAAATCTTTTCTGACCCATTGAAAAGTGTGATAAAAGGTCACTGCTTAGTTGAGCTTGAGTTCCCATCCTTGGTTCATTGATTTCTAGATTGACTTCACTAAGTTCAATCTCTCTATGATTCCCACGATTCATGAGAAACACTTCCTCAAGGATAGCGGTATATCTAGAAACAAACACACTTCGCTTTTATGAATCATAGAACTAGTATTCTATTAAATTCACAGGATATACAATGAACCTATACCTATACCTCTTGGGTGTTGTTTATTCTATTGAGTAAATCTTATAAAACAAGATACCGTGCTGCGTAACTCTTACGTCAGTAGAATAAACCTCAAGTCTTAACATCTTTAAGATACGGCTTTCCTCCTTTTTGTATCTCATACGGAATGGAAGGAACAACGTCGAATGGAACTTTGCTTAATAACTAGCTGTATTTTGAGCAAAAACTCACAGATATAGGTCGGTGACACTCATTATCAATTGGACCATATATAATAAAGTCTGATTCCTTATTTCTAAAACATCATTATGTTGTGGAGTACCCGGAGGACTATAGTGAGTAAGAATCTCACTCTTCCTTAAACAAACAGAAAAACTCGTTGTTGATGTATTTACTTCCTCGATCTAATCGAATGGATGTGTCGTACATTCTGGTATGTTTGGTCATCTCCGTGAATACATTATTCATAAACTAGTTAAGCCTTTATGGTCAGATTAAGAATTCAACCATCCTTAGCCTGACGGATAAGCGACTCACACCTATATGACCTAAACTTATATACCACAGCTCCGTCTCATTTAAGGATTCTAATTTACTGACATTTCTAATTGTATATAATATCCATTTATTAACTGACATTCAGCTAATAAAACATCATTCACATTACATGAACATAAGGAATAATTCTTAATATTTATATGATATCCTTTACTGTCAAACACATGATGGGACACAATATTATCGGGGGAACTAGTACACGTGGGTGTATGCATGTATAATTGTGTCTATTGCCTAAAATACGTATTACATACATATTCTACGCGGCGAAAGCGTTAAATTAAACAAAAAATAAATATATTAATCATATTAATATATTAATAGGGTTGAGAACTCACCTAAATGTATAACGTTATACACATATTTTTCTCAGAGTCCGCATAAAGACCAACTCGCGGGCAGTTCTAGTCACCAACACGGTGGACTTGGTGAGCTAGAACAACAGTCCTCTACATAGCATTGAGTTTAACTCTTAAACCTCAAAATGGCCGGTGTGTGTTTTTATTATTTTCTCCAAAAGGATAAGAAATAGAAAATTTGAAACAATCCACCATTACTTCAATTGAAACAAAAAAAAAATGAAACAATTTTATTTTTTATTTTTTCTTCTTTTTCTCCATTTCTCTGCTCTTTCTTTTGGCCAAAATAGCCAACACCCCTTAAACTCATCTCTCTCTCTCTTTATATATATACATATATATATATATAATATATATATAAAATAATAATATAATATATATAAAATAATAATATAATATTAAAAGAATATATTATATAATATAAAATTAATAATGGGTGCCAACTATTTGACACCCAAAATATAATATTAATATATATATAATATCATATAATAATATATAATATAATATAAAAATATATTATATAATATAATAAAAGAGATATTTTAATTATTTAATAATTAAAAAATTAAAGTATAAATGACCATTTTGCCCCTCATAAATAGTTATCAAGTCTACCTTCTAGTGGGTCCTACCAAAACCACACTTGATTAAACATAACTGAGGGTCCACAATGCGTCACGTGTCATTATATAATTAGTACATAACAATTATTGACTAATTGTTATATTTAACACTTAAATACAGATACGCACGCATTCCTGTAATAGTGCTGAATATTACTGGATTAAACACTTTAATCCAACACGCTGCCCCAGTGCACAACAAGTATGCTCCATATCGCGGGACTCCTTAGGTTCTATGCTCAATTCGTCAAATGAAACTATTCTATGAGTCCGTGAACAATGCCCCACGCATAAGTCACAGATATACAAATCAGTGCGTTGAACCATGCAAGTTGAGGTTACAACGTATACATATAGTCTTTCCGTTATGATATACTGGATGTGCGAGGATATAGATTATCATTGTCAAATCCCCTTGTGCTCATCCATGTCTTATCTCCAGACTTGTATCTCACTGAACAATATGTGCAAACTCTTTTGCTATATTATTCTACCCCGGCAGAACTCTTTCTCGGGATTAATGCTTATGGCCATAAGAATTTTCTAGATACAGTCTTGAAGAATTTGGATATCAAACTCCTTATGCAAGCTGACGAATCTCATATCTGTACGCACCGGACTCCATAGGCATCGGACTATACCCAGCGACACCCAGTGGTCACACCATGAAAGGTCTATGACATGCGTGGAACCAAAGTATGGTGGATCACTTATAAGCCCACTGTGGCACTCAAGTCAAAAGACCACGTATACTACTCAACTCGAGAAGACCCTCCGTTGACGGCTTACATAGGGTGTCTATCGAAGGCCCTCGTGTGTTTGTCCTATATCCAATCCTAATTGGATACCCATATATTAATATGAGTTCCAAGCTCACAATCGGCCAAGAATGACCATCTATACCCTATAGGTACAACATATGACGATCTATATTAAAAGTATCCACCGACAAATTCGCATCGGTAAAAATAGATCAAGGACAATTATTCGAGAACATACTTGCATAACTAGCATTTTCTGGCGCCCGATTACAACTATGCAATTACTAGTATATTCCCAGGTCTATGTCCCATTACAGACAATGCTCCAACTCTTGGATCTGCTGAGTATTATAACCAGCTAACACTTAGCTGTGCTAACATTTAGTATTTACATCTCTTAGCATGGCTAACTATAAGCCCTTATCTAAACTCCTTTAGATCTAATCTGAACTCCTTCATATCATACATTATCTGTAACGTTACATTGCATGGTACGATATAAATAGGTATTAGAGATTTAATGGAAATGTATACTTGTATAAATACACAAGTATATGTACATTCAGATATGGCAAGTAAGTACCGACCCTAACAAATATGTCAAATGATGTTTTGGATATTATACGAATTATGCAATACAACTATTGTATTGCATATGAGAAGTAAGTCAAGCTCTTCAACAAATTGAACTTGCAGGAAATCCTCATTTCCTACTCTCAACTTTACTTCTATAAGTTGTTGTATTGTAGTCTCTCTCAATTCTTGTAACATATTACAGATTTAAAAGGGACATGCGGTATCTCATACCCAGCTTGAACTGGCAGCATATGCTCTAGAAGTGTCTATGTTTGTCAAACACAAACATGTGAGAGTCTTCTTGACAATTATAAGGGTTCTAGGGTAGAGGGATTTCCAATACCCAACCTTACTATAGTGAAAATACTTTCCATCTACTTTACTTTCTTATTGATCTTTGGATAAATGTGGCCTTTGAGGATTTATCTTGGATATCTGCTTTATCTTCTTCTTATCACACGTCTGGTCTCACCAGATATACTTGGAGTAAAAAATGAAGCACCTTAAACAAACAGGGTTACACCCCCTCTATTTATATCCTCTACAAAAGTGTTATCAGAAATACCTTACGAAAAATCTGATCAATAATAAATCCAAAATTTTCTAAATCCAGAACATTTCTAAAATTTATTTGCCGGTCAGAGTAATTAATAGTACCCTTGAGTTGGACTGCATCAACTATGCACACCTACTAGTCCGTAGCGGTCATTATATTTAACGGGCCAAGATAACGAGAGATCTAAGTAGAATAGTAATTAAATCGCTAATAGAACGCTAAATCATGGGTATACTAATTATATATTTTCGATTTAAAACGCACTTCCACTGCTTTACATAATCCCGATAATGTCTCAAATGGGAAGACGATAATTTAAACTCTTTTAAACTTTACAGCGGGAAGTAGATCCCATTAAAATTTACTCGAGCCTCACGTTGTAGCAATATTGACCTTTGTAAACTCAACAGGTAGACAGCATTTATCAATTGCATCTCATGCAACTCTTACCACTTGATCCTGAATACACTTTATCCTCACGATGTAGTAATATTGGGTAAGTGTATTCTAAATTAACTTGTCAATGATCAAATATATGCTACTGATACTACCTTCACGCTGTAGCAATATTGGGCAATACTTTCGCATATATTTGCCTCATCTCATGTTTAACCGGTATAGTCCAAGCCTAACCGACCAAATCCCTCACGATGTAGTAATATTGAGAAAAGGTCGACGTGACTCGTCTAACACCGTATTGACAAAACGGATCAAAATAAACATTATCTCATAATGCAATATTTTTTAATCTGATTAAGATAGATTTTTCTGTTTATCCTAGGTCTCCATCTCATGGGGAGGGTGATTCTCAATTAATTAATTTTTCTGTGTAAGCACAATTAACCCCTGACAGTAAGGCTCTCATTGTGGTTACTAACCAAAAAAAATTAATTCTGGTTTATAATGCAGATCAATAACTCTTATCACTGCATCTCATAAACTTCGATTTATAATGTAGACTGATAATATTTATCACTACATCTTATAAATCTACACATGCAAAATTAAATTTGAAACACTGTTCAAAAATAATGTAGCTATGAACAGTACAAAATACTGTTCATGTGCTACTGTTCAAGTGAACTATACAGCGCTGCAGCACTGGGTGGCATCGCTGTAGTGCTGGGAGGTCAAACTCCCTGCGTCGCAGTGCCAACTCACCTCACTACAGCGCCGAGAGGTCAAACCTCCAGCGCTGCGGTGCTCCTACTTCACCACTGGGGCACAAATTCCAGAACCTTAGCGCCTCAGCGCTAAGAGAAAGAACTCCCAGCGCTGTAGCGCCAGTGGGCTGGTGCCGCAGCGCTAGGGGTTCGACCTCCTAGCGCTGCAGCGCTGATCACTTGCACTCCCTCATAAGCATACTCGTTTCAACACTTGAAACACGTCATTTACACTGGGCCTTTTGCATCCATTCACTCAAATAACATCCAAGTATGTCCTAAATGGTTTTGATACCATTCTTGTCGGGGATCTAATATACATAGGTGTATGCATGTGTAATTGTGTCCATTGCCTTAAATACGTATCACATATATATTTAACACGACGAAAGTATTAAAATATACAATAAACACAATAAATAAAATATATTAATTACATTAATATATTAGTAGTGTTGAAAAATTACCTGAACGTATAACGTTATACACGTATTTTCTCAGAGTCTGCATAGAGACCAACTCATGGGCAGTTTCTAGTCACCAACACGGTAGGCTTGGTGAGCTAGAACAACAATCTCATATCTGGCACGGGATTAACTCTTAACCCCCAAAATGGCCGATAATATATTTTCTTCCTTTTCTCTAAAAAGATAAAAAATAAAATTTAAAATAATTCACAATTACTTTTATTTTAAGAGCCAAAGAGAAAAATGAAACAATTTTATTTTTCTTCTTTCCTTTTTTTATTTCTTCTTCTCTTTCTGACTCCATTCCTTTTCTTTCTCTTTTGTTTCATTTCTTTTAATTTTTTCCATTTCCCTTTAACACACTCTTTACATTTCACACACACATCTCTTTTATATATATATATATATATATATATATAAAATAAAATAATATATTATATAATAATATTATTATTATTATTTTATTTTGGGTGCTAAATAGTTAAAGTGTGCCAAGAGATATTTTAATTATTTAACAATTAAATAATTAAAGTATAAAATAACTATTTTGTCCCTCATAAATAGTTACCAATTATACCTTTAGTGAGTCCCACCAAATTTTATATTTGGATAAACTTAACCGATGGTCCACAATGCGCTACGTGTCCTTATATAATTAGTAAATAATAATTATTTACTAATTGTTGTATTTAACGGTTAAATATAGATGCACACGCATTCCCGTGATTGTGCTAAATATTACTGAATTAAACAAAATAATCTGGAACGCTGCCCTAGTGCACAACGAGTACACTCCATATAGCGGGACTCCCTAAGTTCACGCCCGATTCGTCAAATGAAACTATTCTATGAGTCCATAAATATTGCCCCACACACAAATTACGGATATACAAATCAGCGCATTGAACCATGCAAGATGAGGTTACAATGTATATGTATAGTCCTTCCGTCATAATATTCAGGATGTGCGAGGATATAGATTATCACCGTCAAATTCCCTAGTGCCATTCCATGTCTTATCTCCAGACTTGTATCTCACTGAACAATATGTGCAAACGCCTTCGCCATATTATTCCACCCTGGTAGAACTCTTTTCCGGGATTGATGCTTGTGGCTACAAGACATTCTGAGATGCAGTCTCGAAGCATCTGGATATCTAACTCCCTATACGAGCTGACGGATCTTATATCTGTACACACCGGACTCCACCCATCGACATCTAACAATCACACCATGAAAGGTCTGTGACATGCGTGGAACCAAAGTATGGTGGATCACTTACAAATCCACCATAGCACTCAAGTTAAAGGATCACGTATACTACTCAACTCGAGAGGACCCTCCGTTGACGGCTTACAGAGGGTGTTTATCGTAAGCCCTCGTGAGTCTGTCTCATATCTAGTCCTAACTGGATACACATATGTCAATACGAGCTCTAAGCTGAACGACCATCTATACCCTATAGGTACGACATATGCTAATCTATATATAAAGGTATCCACCGCCAGACCCTAATTGGCAGAAATAGATCATGGACAATTATTTGAGAACATACTTGCGCAATTAGTATTTCTTGGCAGTCGATTGCAACTCTTGCAACTATACAGTTACTAGTATATTCTCAGGTTTATGTCCTATTACAGACAAGACTCCAACTCTTGAATATTTGCTGAGTATTATAACCAGCTAACATTTAACAATGCTAACATTTAGCATTTATATCTCTCAGCATGGCTAACTATGAACTTTTATCTAAACTCATTTAGATCTGATCTGAACTCCTTCAGATCGTAAAATATCTGTAACGTTATATTGCATAATATTATATGAATAAGTATTAGTGATTTAATGAGAATGTACACTTGTATAAATATACAAGTATATATACATTCAGAAATGGCACGTAAGCACCGACCCTAATACATATTATATAAATATACATACTACTTTTAAAAGGAAAAAACGCATATAAAGTGTTCAATCTATTAAACCCTGTAAAAATACTTATTTATATTTCTAAATAATTTTTTATGGCATAAAAAGAAGCTTTTTTTTAATAACATACAAAAAGATAATTATGTATATATATATATATATATGATTAAGCCAGGTCCAAAACATTTAAAAAAAAATTAAGATAATGATCAATGGGGAAAATTTAGTTATTTAATTAAGAATTTTATTTGAAATAAAATATGGTGTTGACTTTTGTTTACGTTAATTATCTTATTTAGTGAGATATATATAAGGAAATTTGTGTTTCCATATATTCTAGATGATACCTTAATAAATAAATAGAATTTTAAAAGGATTGGTGATCAAGAAAAGTGTTTAACCCAATTACAAATGCTTACATCGTAAATATATCTTCATCCATCATTAAACTAGAACATCCATGCATTTTCAGCACCTAGCAACATACATTGCTTAGAAAATAAATCAACACAAATTTTAATTTAGGCAACTCAATAAGGGTGAGTAACTCCAACAAATAAACTATTTAATCAAAGAAAAATATATAATGCACCAAATTAAAGTGTAAAGATAGAAAAAATTAAAATAATAGTTTACGTGGTTTGACACTCTATACAACTTACGACTACATTTTAAATAATATTTTTGAAGATTCTACTACTAGATTGGTACTCCACATATTGTTTTAAAATGTCTTCTCATGTATAATCAAACTCTTATACAAATTAACTTTTTCAAGTACCAATTAGGCTTGATTAGTTTTTTAAATATTAACTAAACTCATAGAATGATTGATTTATTGGATCAATCAAACCCTTACAAATTAATTTTTTTCAGAGAATAAATACAACAATTCGCACATGATAAGTAATACAATTAATATAATGTATAGAACACTCTCACACCTTTTAAACTTGAATGGTGCTTGTATTTATATAGAGAAGCACAATAATTTTTATTACAATATTTTGGTCGTGTCTATAATCCTATGGTTGTTGAATAGTAGTTTATTCGTTACATAATGATTTCATTATTCATAGTAATCTAATAATAATGACATTATAACAGTAATTTAGTCAAAGTTTTGAACTTTTTGTAGTTGAGTCTCTTTTTTGAAGCTTTTAGAAATTACTTTTGGTTCAAAATCAACATATCATTACTTTTGTTTGCAATTATCAAAATCTTTAAGAGTTTCTAGGCCAACAAATGTCTCCTTACAAAGAAAAAAAAACTTGAAAAGCAATAAAAGAGGCAAGTTCCCTCCAGTTCTATAATTAGGATTTTCTTAAGTTTGAAACCCTAGCATCAATTCACATGTAAAATTTACTCCAAACCAAATCAACTTAAATAAAAATTTTATACTTTTATAGTGTGTTTCTCTATTAAATACTACACAAACCCAACTCTCACACTTATCATAGCTTAAGACTCAAACTTTTAGTCAATTCTAGAGCTTTCAAGCAAAACTTTTTAAAAATAAATTTTCCATACACCTAATAGACCCTATAATCTCAAGTTAATGCTTGCCAAAATTGAGTGAAAATATAAAAGAAAATAGAAGTTATTTTATTAATAGGATAAATTATATGTACATAATGAGCAAGAGTTCCTTAAATATAGGTCGACCTCTTATTTATAGCCAGAAGATATACATTACAAAGACTGAAAGGCTCCTTATTAAAATACCTAGTAATTTTACACGTAAGAAATTGTTTTCATAAAATTCATTGGACTCCAATAGATTTTTAAGGTGCAATTGGTTTAACTCCTAAACTCAATAGAGTGAAGGCATTGAGACCCAATGAGCATCACTAGGCACCTCATTTTCATGCCCAGTCATACCACATCATCAACATTATTAAACTCGTGATGTCCTGCTATATAACGGTTCCAACAATTCACCCAAACACACATGTATATGAGTTTAGTCAATACCCAATTATTAAAAGGTAATTTATAATTAAGTCATTTTTTTGAAATAGTGATATTATATCACTGATAAAACACTACTAATATTATATTAGAGAACAATTGATATTATAATTAAAGAGTTACCGAAATAAAATAATACACTTACATATTAATGTATGCTCGAACCACTACTCTTATATGAAAGAGAAGCAAACTATATTTTGTATTGAAAAAATAGGTCTTAAGATAAAGGAATACAACTATTTTAAAGAAGAAAAATTAAACCTTCAAAGAGAGGGGCACATATACTCTCATAAAAAAGAAAAATTATTTGACTTAAATCAAAAGATCAATACAAAAATACTGTCATATCATTTATGACCTCTACCAAGATTTTAAAAAAGAAAATAGCCAAATTCAATTCTCAACCAACTGCTAATATCATATAATTGCACAGAGTAACAATTAAATCAAGCAAGGGATCCAAATTTGTGTCGCTAAACAAAGCAATAGGGATTGTTAGGCTACCATGAGTTGCCATGTCGCCGGACTTTGCTTGCTCAGGGTGACGAGAGAGTTGCGTTGTGTCAGATGGCAATGGAGAAGTTTGAAGGCCACCGAGAGTTGCTAGTTCATTGGATCGAGAGCTAATCAGTAGCTAATGGGTATTACTTGCACTGGATCGAGAGCCAATCAACAACTAATGAGTATTACTTGCTCGGGGTGACAATTGGCTGCTTGCTCCAACGGTGATTGGCACGGACGCCGAGTTGCAAATGCTGACAAAGAGTGTAGGCAACGAATATCGTAAATCATCATCCGACAGAGATGGGCCAAATCACCCTAAATAAGAAAAGAAAAAACAAAAAAAAAAGAAAAAAGAAAGTAAAAAAAAAAAAGTTACTCACCGATAAAAGTAGAGGATAGTATTAGAAATTTTCTTTTATTTAAAGAGAGAAGCAGAGCGGCAAGTTAGGGTTTTTTATAACATGCCCTTGTGTAGAATATTAATTACATTTACTGTCAAGTTCTTAAAATCAAATAAGCTCGTTAATTTTGCAGACCAAAAACTCATAAATAATATTTAAAATTATTATCGAAAATAATGGTCTATGTTTTTTTTCTCTCTAAAAAAGATCAATTTCTTGTTGGATAATAGCATGGTTGTTCCCAATCGCTTTCAAAGGCGCGTGAGTTTTACAGGAAATTTAGCGCTGTCTATTTCTGGGGAAAAGGAAAAAAAGAAACTCAATTAGAACCTCAAAATAAAATAATAAGACAAATGAATGAAATCCTCAGTGATTGAGAGGAGAAGACCACAATTGCCGCCTATGCTGATTCATGCTCCGTACGCCACGTGTTACCCCTTTATTGAGACACAAAGTGATAGATATGAGAATAGATAAAGTGTTACTGTTTGATGTGCTACCATTATGCATCAGCCAATAAGAGGACGCCACGTTCAAATTATTTTACTATAATCACTTGGTCGATTTCTCGTGAGCATTTGGGCCCCACTTTGATGATTGCTGCCCATGACTCACTTGCCATCAACCGAAATGGATGATAATGAAATTGAAATTTTTGTAAATAATTGTTCGTGTTTTTTTGTGGGTAATTGATGGAGGGTAGAATTTCAATTGATTGAGATAATGATATGGGATTTTAAGAATCAATATCAAGATTTAACGATGGGTGCTTTGCCATTAAATTATTACTAACAGTACTTGTTTGAGTTGTTTTGAACAAGAGAAAGAAAAATGTATTAAATAGATAAATAGTTTTTTTTAAGTTTTAAATGTAATTATAAAAATTATTAAAAAATTTAGATAAATAACCTAAAAAGGGTGAGTTGAGTATTTTAAAATTAATACATTAATATGAACAATTTATACAATTATTAAAACATAAATAAATTTAATAACAAATAATTACAATAAATAATAGAATAAAAAATAAAGAGAATGACACTTTGATGTTTCTGTGGTTCGACATTTTACACAGCGTACATTCACTCCTCTAAAAACTCGTTTCGAAAAATTTATTAGTTTGCTTTAAATTAAGGTAAAAAATTAATACACTTAATTTTTAAAATGTTAAGAAACCTTTATAATAAATTAATTTTTAAAGTACCAATTAAACTTTTACAATAAAAGAGTAACAACTCTCCTCTCAAAGTGTTTTCCACAAACACTTGACTTATAACAAAAGAGTATACATTATCTTTTTAAAGTATTTCCCACAAACACTTAAATAACCCAATTCAAGAATTAATAAATAAAATATTTTGAACTCCTAAATGAGTAAATATGAAAATGTAAGAAAAATGAAACTCTCAATTATGATATATGACATTTTTCTCTTCTTCTGTTCGTATTGAGCTTCAAATGAATGAAATATTTATAAAGAGTGAAAAATAGCCGTTGTTATAATACTACTACAGTATTTAACCGTTGCTATAGTACTTGACTGTTATACAATAACATAATTGATATTACAGTGCTGATACAGTATTATTATTGTTACTATGATGCCCGCTGCAGTGATCTTCACAAGTTTTGATCTTTTACATTTTATTTTATTTTTTAAAAATTTTAAAACTTTACACTTTATTCTAATTTTTCATGCTTGAATAATTTGATCATAAATTTATATAGACAACTCTAAATTTACTTTTATAAAATTATTTAAAAAGATGACACAATTATCTTTCTATTATCATCGAATTTGTACACATTTTGTCTCATACAGTGCGAGTGTAATTTTAAATGTGTCATTCTATTTTATTTACTCTTAATTTATCTTAATTATGCATTTAATTTTTTCAATGCCAAAACACAATTTATTATCATTAAAATACCAATATATATAATTAAAAAATCAACAATCACACCACAATATTTGAACATACTAATGAAAAAGAGTCTTGCAATGAAATTTTTTTATTATTAAAATAGAATATGGAGTTCGAATCTCCCTTTTATATCAAATACGCACACACACAATTAGCTAGGGGAGGGCATTTCTTAGTTTTGAAACCAAGCAATCAATTCTAAGAAATTGGAAACGATTGGTTATACTCTTAGGCGCTAAACCGAACAAAGTTCAATTTGGTTCTATTTCGGTTATTGGGTTCAATTAATAGTCTTGGACTTTTTTTTTTTTTTTTTTGTTGACAGACTTGGACTAGGTTTTATTTTGGGTTTGAACTACTTGAATTTAATGTCAAAATTTTTAATATTTTAGGCCTAAAATTAATAATTTCGGCCTAAATAAAATTTACTTTTTGGTTATAATAATTTCTAATAGCAATATTTTTAATATTTACACTAATTATATATGTAATTGAAAATTTTTATTTTGTAGTAAATTAATTAATTTAATTGTATTTTTAATTAATTTATATTCATGATAAAATTATCCGATTGAATAAATTAAAATTCAATATTTCACTTTAATTAATTAAAATTAAAATTAAATTATGCAAGATTCAATTTAATTTATTTAATTATAATTATAATTCAATGTACAAAATTTCAATTTTATTTTCAATTAATTTGTATTCATGGGATAAATATTTAATTCAATTGATTTAATTATAATTATAATTCAATTGTATAAAGATTCAATTTCATTTTCAATTAATTGTATTCATGGGATAAATTAATTAATTCAATCTCATTTACCTTATATTCATGGGTAAATCATCTACAATAATTGAAATTATAATTCAATTATACAAGGATTTGATTTTAATTTCAATTAATTTGGATTGTTTATGGGATAAATTAAACAATTCAATTGACTAAATTGAGATTATAATTCAATTGTAAAATGATTCAATCATTCAATTTTAATTATTTGGTATTCATGAGATAAATTAAATAATTCATTTGACTAAATTGAAATTATAATTATATTTGTATAAGTATTTGATTTTAATTTCAATTAATTTATATTCATGGGTAAATCATCCACTACTAAATTGAATAATAGAAATTACAGTTCAATTGTACAAGATTTAATTGTGCAATATCCAATTAAATTTCAATTATACAAGATTCATTTAAATTTTATTTATGCGAGATTCAATTTCAATTAATTAATATTCATGGTATAAATCAAATTATTTGATTTAGTAATTTTTTTAATTGTCACCCAAATAAAAATTTTGACAAAATCTTCTCTAAAATATGAACATTCTTATATTTATAAAACCGGTAAAATAATAAAACACTCCTAATTTCAATATCAAACATTAATTATCAAAACTAACTTCATCATCCACATTCTAATTTTCACAACATCTTTTAATTAACAAAAAGTACAAAATATAGAGTCAATAATCCACCGTTCATAAAATATTACAAACATAAATTCAAAGTCTATCATCTCATCGTCATCAACTTTCTAACTTTCAAGTCCCCTATAAAATCCTATAAAATTAAAAAATAATTGTAAGAAGATAGTTAAAAAAATTAAAATCCAAATGAATTATCATAAAATGAATTTAATTTAAGAAACACCAAATATTAAATTTTTCACCTTACCATAGGCCATATCTATTACACAACATTCTTCCATCTTCAGTCTTCAAGTTTAACTTGAGTGGTTCGGTAGTGATTTGCGATACTTTACATAATATTTTTTTTAAAAATAAAGTAATTAATTAAAATATAAAATGCAATATACAAAGTACATTTTAAAAAATAAACGTAAATGTATAAAATTTAATCACTTATACCTGTTTCAGGTTTTTTATAATATTCTTCTTCAAGCATTATTGTTTTAATCTTTATGGCTTTATCAACTATAAGTTATGATTGTACCCAATTTTCGTAAGTATAATATTCTTTTACTTGTCAAAACACTTCTATACATTCCACTTATACCTGTTTCAGGTTTTTTATAATATTCTTCTTCAAGCATTATTGTTTTAATCTTTATGGCTTTATCAATTATAAGTTATGATTGTACCCAATTTTCGTAAGTATAATATTCTCTTACTTGTCAAAACACTTCTATACATTCCACTTGATTTCTCATTTTGTTATCGACTTGAGCATCAGAGTGTTTTTTATTTGTTGGAGGATGATCATTGTTCAATATTCTTGAAGAAACCTAAAGAACAAAGACAATGGTGTTCTCAAAATTCTTTAGAAGAATCATGGGTATGGAAGTAATTTCTTAAAGTTTCGAAACCTGAGAACTTCAACTACAATTGGGAAGCTGAAGACTTCACTTACTTCACAACATTCCCAATGCTTATTATACTCTCATTTAAGTCCTTTAACCTATCAATCATAATTAAATTAAGAATATATGCACAACAACGTACAAGTAAGAACTTATTATCCAATACTAAATCATTTTCCTTCCAACTCATCATCTTCCTCTTTAAATATCCAATAGCAACTTCGTTTGCACTAGCATTATCAATTGTAATAGTGATAATATCTCTATCCCTCAATCAAGCAAATATGATACCAAAATTTTTCTAAGTGTTTCCCCATTATGATTAGGCACTGAACAAAAACTCATTATCCTTCCACGTAAACGTTGATCACTATATATAAAATGATCGATGCAACCATATAACTTGTGTTCTGAATAGAAGTCCAAATATCTATAGTCAAACAAATTCTTTAACTACTCTTACTTAAGATACTCTTCAATATTGCCTTTTCATCAAAATACAATTACAAAACATCCTTAGTAATTGTTCTATGTGAGGGAACATCAAATCTAAAGACAAACTACAAAAATGAAAAAATCTCACATTCTTCATAAACTGAAAAAGGAAACTGTTGGAGCTGGTGCTCACGTGCCATTCCAATATTGTATGAATATTAATTGTTAATATTTATACAATAAACATTTCGAATAAAGATTGTTAATATCATATTAATATGGTAGAATGCTTGTAACATTACAGACATTGTTTGATCTGAAAGAGTTCAGATCTGATCTAAAGGAGTTTAGATTAGAACTAATAGTTATCAAAGCTGAGAGTTATAAATGCTAATAGTTAGCACTGTTAATAGTTATCAGTTTATAAGAGTCAGCGATGTCTAAAAAGTTAGAACTTTGTCTATAATGAGACAAAGACCTGAGAGTATACTTATAATGATATAGTTACAAAGAGTTGCAATAGGAGCTAAGAAATATCATTATGTAAGTAAGTCTCAAATATAATGTTCCTGATCTATGATCACCAATGTGGGTCTATCGGTGAATTCACAATATATAGATTAGTGTATGTCTATATCTGACTAGTTCAGATGGTTGTTCTTAGCTGACCATGAGCTTGGAGCTTGTATAGACATGCGGGTATCCAGTCAGGACTGGATACTGAACAGACTTATGAGGACCCCAATAGATATCCTATGAAACCGTCAAAGGAAGGTCCTCTCGAGTTGAGTAGTAATCGTGGTCCTTTGACCTGAGCGCCACGGTGGTCTTGTGAGTGATCCATCATGCTTTGGTTCCACATATGTTAGAGACCTTTCATGGTCTGACCGCTATGTGTCGCTGGGTATGGTCCGATGCTCATGGAGTCCGGTGTGCGTAGATACGGGATCCATCAGCTTACGTAGGTAAGTTGTATATCCGATGCTCCGAGATTGTATTTCATAAAGTCTTGTGGCCACAAGCATAAACCCGAGAAAAGAGTTTCCCACAGGGTTAAACAATATAGCAAAAATGTTTGCGTATATTGTTTATCGAGATGCGAATCTGGAGATAAGTTTATGGATGAGCAAATGGGGATTTGACGGTGCTGATTTATATCCCTGCAAATCCAGGATATAAATGATGAAAGGATTATACGTATACGTTATGACCTCAACTTGTATGGTCTGACACGCTGATTTGTAATATTCGTAACGTGTGCGTGGGGCATCGATTACGGATTAATGGAATAGTTCCATTTGACAAATCGGGTGTAGACCTAGAGAGTCCCAATATGAAATGTACTCTTTGAGCACTTGGGCAGTGTACCGTATTGAATTGTTCAATACAGTATAATTCAGCAATTACTAAGGTTACGTTAACTAAAGTATATGGTTAAATGGTGGGACCCACTTTAGGTTAACTTGGTAACCTAGTAAGGATATAAAAGTAATTTCACTTTATGATTATTTAATTGTTAAATAATTAAAATAAATATTTATTTGTTTAATTGTTAAATAAATGATTTAACTTAACTAAGGTTAAAGGTTAACCATAAGGTTAAGTTAGTTAACTTTACTTAATGGTTAAGTAAAGGTTAACCTAACCATGGTTAAGTTAGTTAACTATGGTTAAATTAATTAAATATTTATTAACTTAAAGGTTAAGTTAAAGTAATCTAACTATGGTTAAATGTTAACTAAGGTTAGGTTAAGCTAAATGAAATGCAAATGAAATTCAAATTAGTTTGGAATTTATGCATTAGTATATAAAGTGAAATGAAATTGAAAATCATTAATTTTTTGAAATTGGTTTTAGATTTTAGGTTTTGCATTTTGGGAGCCAATTCAATTTGAGAAATTGAAATTGTTTGTTTTGTGTTTTAAGTGTTAGAACAACAAAAAAAACTAGATAAATGGTTACTAAATGTAATAACTAAAAACAAAATTTGTTTTATTTATTCAAGAGTTGAATAAAAGGAAAAACAAATTTGATTAAGTTAAATTGTTTAACTTTGAAAAATGTTTAAGAGTTAAACATATATGCTGGATTAAGATGCTGTCATTCTAGACAATCAAACCCACCCTTGTTGATTGCTAGAATTGATCAAAGATTCATTTCATGGTGGACTTCAAAGAAAATTAATCCAAAGGCTTCATTGGTGATATTTTTCAATTTCGAATTTAAGTTTAATCAAATGTTATTTTCTGTGTTCATTATATTTAATCTTCCGCTGTGCACATGTATGTATGAGATATGTATATTGTTTGTATGATGAACACAACCCACATGCAAGCACCCTAAGTTTTATTTCGAATTTAAGTTTAATCAAAACTTTCTCCCATTACAAGACTATCATCTTCCCCCTTAACTTGACTATCTTTTCTAACCATACTATTTTATCTTTTATCTTCAATTATTTTAGCCTTCAAATAATTATCACACTTCTTCATATGCTTATTCATATTACTTGTCTCATTGCTTATGAAATTACTGTTGAGGGAGGAAACGCCCTTCTCCCTCTCGAGGTTATGTTCAAGCGAAGAACCTCAAGTTCAACCTAGAACCCTAACCTCCTTGCATAGCAGAATAACCTGTTAATAAAAAAAAATAGTAAGAATCCAAAGCAGAAAACAAAATAGCACAACACAATCTTACCTGGTTCAGCCAATTGCCTACGTCTACGGTGGATCCAAGGATCCTAACCTCTTTTATTAACTCCCTAGAGATATTACAAGGAAAACTCAATTTGAAGAACCCTCAAAAGAACCTAATGTTTAGTGACCCCTTACTCTACCATGAACAATGATCACCCAAACGACAGTTTCACCTTAGCGCACATAAGCACTTAGTGTCTATCCAGTTCTTCCCCTCTCTTAGAGTCTTTCTTAATGCTTGATCTTAACTAAAGGGTTTACAAGTGTTTATATAGGGTGTATTTTGTGCCTACTAACAATATTCCTTGTTAGAGTAAGAGTCCACTTGTTTTGAAAGTTTAAAACTTCCCAAAACTAGAAATCCCGAAGAAAAATGGACTTCTGACTGGTCTGGCATCACGGCGCTCGTCCCTTGGTGCTGCGGCGCTGGCCAAAGTCGCACTCAGTGCTGCGGCATTGGGTTACTGTCCTGGACACCACGGCGCTCAGCCCTGGCAGTGCCTATTGCGTTTTCTTCACTTTCTTCGCATCTTTGAGTCCCATTTTACTTCCCTCTTTGTGTCCCACATGTCCTAAACTTCTCCATACGTGTCCCACACATTCTAGACTTCTTGTGACTCTCCACTTTGGTATTCATCTCAATTCTTGTCCAACCAAGATTGTTGAATCACCAATTTTCCAATAAACCCTTCTTTGATTCAAAATCTTCCAAATAAGAAGGGTTTGAGATCTGATCCACACCAATACTCTATCACCTAGAGTTGAGTCAAGTTAAGTCTCCACCAAGACTTAACTTTCCCGGGCTTGTGACTTTGGTCTCTAAAGGCATTCGTGCACCTTGCATAGGGTATGGATGCGTTGTACTCTTTTCTGACCCTCATCACCTCGGTGAGTATGGTTTGGATGTTGCTTAGTGGTCTACATTACTCCAACACCCCACGTTGGGCCACTCATGGCCATCCCAGTAAGCACATAAAGCCCCCCCCCCCCAATTGTGCTTCTCACCCTCAAACCTTATAGGTCCTTTCTCTACCCTTAGTTTTTATTTTTCTGCTCTAACCGAATACCCTTCCTCATCGAGCTTGCCTGAGGATATCAAGTTCCTCCTCAATTTAAGAACATGCCTTACACCATGTAAGTCCCTAATTTCTCCACCTTGCATCCTCAACCTTATGTCACCAACTCCCATGATCTCACAATTTATGTTATTCCCCATTAGAGCTTTACCTCTCTTGGCTTTATAGTTGGTAAACATCGATCTGTCGGGTCACATATAGACACTACACCCTGAATCTATCTATTTGCCAGCGTACTTTCCCCTTGAGGCTACCAATGTGTCTACAACTTCGGTATCTTCCTCAGTACCGATTGCAGCCCACCCTCTCTGGTCTTTTAATTTTGGATAATCCTTCACAAAGTGTCATTCCTTATTACAAAGGAAACACTTCTTGGATCTCCTCCTTAATTGATTGCTTTTCCTTTCTTATGTAAGCAATACTGCTCCACTCTCGGACTCAGATATCTTTGTCAATTATTTTGAGTTCAATGATACCTTGATGTTATTCATCGTTAAAGACTCTTTCCCATACAGTAGCGTATCCATAAAGCTCTCATAGCTCTTCGACAACAAACTTAACAGGATAATGGCCTTGTCTTCATCCTTAGCCTTAATGCCCAGTTACTCAAGACTTATGATGATCTTGTTGAACTCGTCAATGCGAGCTTTCAATGAAGTTCCCTCGTGCATTGTTAGCTGATGTAGTTTCTTTTTCACAAGAAGTCTATTTGCAAGAGACTTCTTTATGTACAATGCCTCAAGTCTTTTCCATAGCCCTAAAGCGGTTTCTTCATCACCAACTTCCCTTAATACTTCGTCGCTTAACACCAGGAATAAAGTGTTATGAGCCTTTTTCTGAATCGTGTCCCAATCTTTATGCCCGGACTTTAAGGTTGTCGTCTCATCGCTAGTTGAGGAGCTGACTTCCTCCAAGGTTGAGTTTAGCTCTTCCTTCACTAGTAGAGCCCTAACTTTCTTCCTCCAAAGATTGAAGTCATTCATCCCATTGAACTTCTCTATTTCTTGCTTGATTGCAGCTATGGTTTAAATACCCCAGGTGTGTATTATCGAACCTTTTGTTTTGATACCAGTTTGTTGAGGGAGGAAACGCCTTTCTCCCTCTCGAGGTTATGTTGAAGCGAAGAACCTCAAGTTCAACCTAGAACCCTAACCTCCTTGCGTAGCGGAATAACCTGTTAATCAAGCAAAATAGCAAAAATCCAAAGCAGAAAACAAAATAGCACAACACAATCTTACGTGGTTCGGCCAATTGCTTACGTCCACGGTGAATCCAAGGATCCTAACCTCTCTTATTAACTCCCTAGAGATATTATAAAGAAAACTCAATTTGAAGAACCCTCAAAAGGACCTAATGTTTAATGAACCCTTGCACTACCATGACCAATGATCACCCAAACAATGGTTCCACCCTAGCGCACACAAGCACTTAGTGTCTACCAGTTTTTTCCCTCTCTTAGAGTCTCTCTTAATGCTTGATCTCAACTAAATGGTTTACAAGTGTTTATATAGAGTGTATTTCGTGCCTACTAACTCTATTCCTTGTTGGAGTAAGAGTCCACTTATTTTGGAAGTCCAAAACTTCCTAAAACTAGAAATTCTAAAGAAAAACAGACTTCTGACGTGTCTGGCGCTGCAGCGCTCGTCCCTTGGCACTTCAGCGCTGAGGACCTAGCGCTGCAGCACTGGGTTGCTGTTCTGGGCGCTGTGGCGCTCAACCCTGGTAGTGCCTATTGCGTTTTCTTCGCTTTCTTTGCGTCTTTAAGTCCCGTTTCGCTTCCCCCTTAGTGTCCCTTACGTCATAGACTTCTCTATACGTGTCCCACACATTCTAAACTTCTTATAACTCTCTACTTTAGTATTCATTTTAATTCTTATCTAATCAAAATTGTTGAATCATCAATTTTTCAACTATTACACTAATACATACACCGTCTCACATTACTTACATTTCGCTTGATTTTGATTATTATCACATCTAATAAATATCATCCAAGCCTTAAATTTTTATTTTAATGTTGTTGTTATTGTTGTTGATGATGAAATCTTCGATACTTTCGATTTTAAAAGAGATGGCATTATCATTTATGCATGTCCTTGTTTTTTTTTTATTGAACAAAATAATATCACTTTCACTTTCTCAATTACTGATGATGGGAATATGTGATAATTCTAATCCATACTCATAAGGTGAATCCTACTAAGAACAAATAAAAAAAATATGATTTTTTCACATTTTCACATCTTTAATTACTATTAACAAGATCATTAATGTACAAAAGCAAACTTTGATTTCCCTGTTTAATAGTTTTTAACACTAATCACAAATCTTTCACTCAAATCTAACCAAATATTAAAAATTAAACTAATTATTAATATATGAACCAACTTTCTTATGAAAATAAAAATCATGTCTAGTTTATTAACTGATTAAACCACCAAGTCAAATTTAAAAAATAAAAAGTAACTATTAATAATCAACTAAAATTTAAAAAAAAAAACCTTTTATATCAACTAATAATATAATCATGTCTAGTTTCCCCAAAAATAATCAAAATAAAAAAATTTACAATTAAATATCTCAAATTCCCATTTAAGCATGTTAAAAAAAATAAAAAAAAATTAATGTCCAATCTCCAATAACCAGCACAGGGAATTGATGTTTGAAAATTAAACGTAAACAATAAATCTAAAAATTATACCGTATGTTGTCACTGATATTAATGGGTGTTAATGACAAAGATGTGGTTTCCATAATGGCAATATTGGCAAGAAGAATATATGAATGAAAAGCAAAAAAGAAATAAATGGCCGGAACCAAGTTTACCTTGGGTTGGGAAAATCTGGCGAGGCAACGATGGCAACAGGTGGTGCGTGGCAGGTTTGGTCCCTCGGTGGTGGTCGGAGTTGGGTTGGGGCAGAACGCAGAAACAGAATTGCAAGGTGTTAGCGCGAAAACGCTACATTTTGGGCCTTTTATTTTTTATTTTACTTAAAAAAGCAGTGTTTTGGTGCTGCCTAAAAACTTTGTGTCTTCAGCAAAATAATTTTTTTTGGTTTCAGTTCATTATCGGTTTTTGGTTTGGTCCAAATCAAATAGAAAAACTGATAAAACCGATCGTTTTTACATAAGCAGAATTGATCTGTTCTATTTCAAGAAACCGAACCAAATAAAAAAAATTCAATTTAGTTTGGTTAGTTTTTCGGTTCAACGAAATCACTGCCCACCTTTATAATTATCTTTGCAATTTGTGCACTTTGTGATAGAGATTCGATACACACAAGAGCTAGCAAAAAGGATATACGAATCAAATTCGTACTAGATGTAAGTAGAATATGACAATCCCTCCTCCGCTATGTTAAAAAACAAAATTACATTCCACACGATTAGCCTTGTGATTTGTGGATTTTGTGAGAGAGATTCAATACACACTAGGTCTGGAAAAACGAATATGCAAGCCAAATTTGTATTTAATTTGAATATTTGTTTTTAAGTGAATATTCGCATTTGATTCTTTTGATTAGCATTTTAAAATAAATAATTTTATTCGTATAATTCGATCGAAATTCAATTTAAAAGAAATCCAAATTTAATTCGAATTCCATTGAGTTCAATTTATTTGATTCAAAATCGAGTTTTTTTTTTTTTTTGTGTTAGATATAAAATTAACTTAAATTCAAAATAGAGCCATTGATTAATAATAATAAACAATCAATGTAAAATTTATTCAAGCGTAAAACTACAATAAATTAATGTTTTAAAAACCAAAAAAAAGAATTGGACCTTCGAATTTTGCGAATACTAAATGAATTTGTATTTATTCCAATTCATCTAATTTGCTAACATAAGAAGTAGTGAATTTTAAGCAAATTAGCAAATTAAGATTCTCAAACACATTTAATTTGCATTATTATTTTTGAATCCGAATTCCATTCATTTCCTTATTCAAATCATTTTTTCTTAATCTATATTTACAAAATTCAAATCAATACATGTGAATAAACAAATCGTAATTCATTTTAATACACACCTATGGAGTGAGTGATTGTTTCTTTTAATTGTTGCTTATAAAGTTAGAATAGTATATGATAAGAATTATTATTAATTCTTAAAATCATATGCAAATATTTAAAAATAATTTTTTAAATAAAAAATATAATTAATTGTGTCAATCAATCATAATTAGTCAAATATTTCTAAAAATCATGTAATTATATTTACTTTTTTCTTTCTTTTTCTTCTTTCAATTTATGTATAAATAAAACTTTTATAAGGCTCATATGAATAAGAGTCATAGTTTCAATTTTCTTCTTTTTTTTCTTTTTATAGTATTAGAATAGATTTGAACTTGTTTTGAGAGTTATCTAGTGTTTAAATTAGAATAAATACCATGTGATAATAGTCTATTATGAAAAAAATTCTAGAGCACATTAGATTGGTTTTGGAGTGTGCTTAAATAAAAAAAAAAAGAGAGAGAGAGAGGAAAGAAGAAGAAGAAATCATGATGGGGGGTATTTAAAAAACAAATCTTTGAAGTGGGAAAATTTCTTTGATTAATTTGGAGGAGATTCTTATGACATGTTCATATGAAGAAAAATTCATGACAAGATTATTAGAAAGCCTACATTACTAGATCATAAAATAATCTTAAAACAAAATTAGAAAAAATTTGCTGGATTTACAATATAAAGTTGGGATTCCAAAATTTTTTTATCACTAACTTGCGGGAGAATAATAAAAATCATTATTAATTTTTAAGATCATATGCAAATATTCAAAAATAATTTTTTGAATAAAAAATAAAAAACACAATTAATTATGTCAATCAATTATAATTAGTCAATTTTTTTTTTAAATTATGTAATTATATTTATTTCTTTCTTTCATTTTCTTTTTTTAATTTTATGTATAAATAAATTATTTTTAAGGTTCATATAAATAAAAGTGATAATTTCAATTTTATTCTTTCTTATTATTATTATTTTTCTTCAGCATATAATCCTTTAACGATTGCCATAAAAATACCACGTGTATTAACACATCATTTGAATTTATAATTTAAATATAACTATTAAAATAGTATTTCTAGTTATATATATGTCAAATTTGATGACTTTTTAAAAAACAAATTAAATAGATTTAATTCGTTAAAAATAGTTGTAATCGACTAGTTTAAGTGGAGTTCAATAACTTTTATAATGAGTTGTCCACGGGACTTAGAATTTTAATAATAATTCTCACATTCATTCATAAATCTCCACAAAAACACATCATGGTTGTTTGTTGTTAGATTAAATATATTTGAATAACTTAGGTTTAATTTTACATTTAATGTTTTGAAATGGAAAATTTTATGATGTCACGGTATTCATATCGTGGTGGTTGTTAATGATCGTTGGATTTAAAGGACATATTTTATAAATTTCATCTAAGGGTTCGCACCAATTTAGATATTGATACTCTAAATTTTCACAATATCATAAAAGCCATCATTTGAAATACTGTTAACTTATTTACCTTTTTTTTTTGTTACATTAAGAGCCTAATATTAATTTTAGGTTTAATGATAGGTGCGTGAGATTTTTATTTGGTTGAACTTTTTAAATAAAATTTTTAAAAATATAACTTTTTAAAATAGATATTTTAAAAGTAGAACTTTTAAAAAAATTCATTGATTATTTAGTTGTCAATTAAAAAAGTTCTTTTAAAGTATTAGATCGTTTGATTATACGTTATTAAAAATATTTATTTATTATTAAATTACCAAAATTTAAATTTTAAATGATTCAATATTTTTTCAATTTAATTTTTAAACTTTTGAACTTTTGTAGGTAGAGGTAAAATAATTTTTTTAATCTTCAAAAACTCTTCTTTAATTGCAACCAAATGTCATCAAATATTTTTAAAAAAATTTATCATTAAAAAATTTTTTTAGCTAATAGAAAGTTTAACTAAACAAGTACTAACTTTTTTTAGTAATGCTTTACTTATATACTTTGTATTTCAATTTTGTATCTTTGTGACATTAATTAGGGGTTGTTATATATTAGTATTTATTGATTTTTTAATTATATTATTAATATATCTATTGCCTTACACCTATAAATACATATCATGTCATAGTAGAATTAGTATCCGTCCTAAAGATTTACTTAAACTTTTAAAGATTTTTTGACACGTGTTATATATTAGATATTAGTGGTCAAAATTTACTTTTTATTTTTTTTAACAATCATCAATCCCTACCAATCACATACTAGTAAAAAGTTAGATAAATACTTAACTTAGAAGAGGATTTGAATCTGTCATAATAAAAATACAAATAAGTAAACATAACATAACTTTTTTTAAAAAAAATTTATTACAAAAAAAAAATATATAAGCTAAATCTTTTTCCTATCCTAATGGAGTGATTAAAACCCAAAACTTTTTTATTTCAACCACTCATGCGTACTTGAGATCAGCTTAGTGCTTAGATCGGAGTGATTTCAATTTTAGTTTCAAATGGGCCTCATCTCATGTTACAAAAGCCCAAATTTTAAGTTAGGGTCTTAAATGCCCCCTTTCAATTTCCAAGAACACTTCTTTTGTACATTTTAATAAGAATAAGCATCGTCCGATTTGATTTTTTTTAAAATTAAATTGAATCGATCCCATTTTTTTTAAAATCGAATCAATCAATCTTGTTTGATATTTTTGATAAATAAAATTGAAATTAATTTTTTTAATGAAAAAAACTGAACTAATTTTTTTTAATTCAGTTTTTTAATTCGGTCCGATTCTGTTTTTTTATTTTTATTTTAAATTATAAGATTTTTTAATTTTTAATTCAATTTTTTTTAAAAAAAACTAAATTAGAATTTAATCGAATTGATTGATTTTTCTCTCAAAAAAATTAAACCAATTTTTTATTAAAATAATAAACTGAATTAAACCGAATCAACGATTCAATTCAATTTTTTAATTTTTAATTTTTTGTGCCCACTCTTACATTTTAATAGCAGAGGATATAGCATGAAGTTAGAGTCGGTCCTTTTATAACCCACTTATTAATTTAGGCCTTAAATTAAAAGCTCAATAAGTACAACTCTAGCTTCTTTTCTTTTCGTTTTTTTTTTTAAACTTACAACTCTAGTATCTTAGATGGCAATGGTTTTGAATTGATTTTTTTTTCCATCTTAAAATCTGAATTGTTTTATCTCATTGCAATCTAAATAATATGTTTAATTTCCTTTGTTTCATATTTGAATATAAGTGTTAATTTTTATTTTAGTATAAAATATCTATAAAAAAAATATTTTGACATTATTTATTCTTATAAGGACCATTGATAAACTAAGAGAAAGCAAAACTAAAAAAATGTTTTTTATTTTATTTTATGAAAATGAATATTGTTATTTCAAGAAAATGTTTGTAAATATTGTAGCAAAGTTGGGAAGAAAAGGATTTCTCATAATCAAATTAGAATTTTTGTTCTAAATTATGAAATGAGAAAACAAACACAAACATAAAAAGTATTTAAACAAATGTCATTAAGTTACAATTGCAAAACAAAATTATCTATTTGTGAATCATTCCGTGAAAAGTCTTAATAAGCTCAAATTTAGCAGTCCATTTTCAAGAGTTTTCCCTAAAAATAGGTTAATAAAAGTTATATATTTAGGGTTTATTTAGTTGAATTTTTTAAATAGAATTTTTAAAAATAAAACTTTAAGAAGTACAACTTTTAATAAAAAATTATCAATTGTTTGATTGTTAATTTAAAAAATTCTTTTAAAGTAATAGATCATTTAATTATATAATACTAAAAGTATTAATTTGTTATTAAATTACTAAAATGACCATTAATAAAGTTCATATTAAAATTTTATATAATTCAATATTGTTTTACATAAAAATAAAATTATAATTTAATATTTTATTAACCTATTTTTATAAACAACACAAAAGTGATTCATACTAAAATTTAATTTGTGATCATTGTAAAATAATTACCAAAATAATTAAAAATCTAGACATAAATAAATACAAAATTATAAGAATTCAAATAAAATTAATATATAATAATTAACGAATTATTTAAATTATTTTGTTTAATATAAAAAATAAAAATAAAATAAAATATTATATGCTCATGATCCAAAAATAATATTTTGATAAAACCTTGTAAAGATATAATAATTGTAAAAATATTAAGATAGAGTGACTTTAAACGAGAGATTAAAAATATATTAGTTGAATAAAATTTATTTTTATTAAAGATATATTATGAAATTAAAAAAATATTAATAAGGTAGAAAAACTCTAAATATATAAATACATAAATATATAAATATATAAATTAATAAATAAAAAAGCACAAAAAACTTTAATCTTAAAACTCAAATTTTGAACTTTTATAATAGAGGTAAAATAATTTTTTTAACCTCTAAATTTTTTTGTTTAATTGCAATTAAACATCATAAAAAAAGTTAAAAAAAAAATTTTAACATTAAAAAAACTTTTTTGATCAATAAAGAAACCCAATTAAATATGTACTTATTGCTTCTAACTATATATTTTACTTCATTAAGAAAAAAAAAACATATATATTTACAAAAAGAATCATTCATTAACAACACTACTTATATGGTGGCAAATGATATTGACACTGTCACGCCCCAGACCCAAAAGATCTGACACACGACATCACTTACATTCATTTAATAATACTTAAGCATTTATTTTAATTTCTTTCAGAATTATAGCAATTGAATTATGACTGGGACAATTAGTAAACCGGAGATACGCAGAGTTTTCTCAGAGATTAACACTCTACTACGTCACCAGTAGCAACTTTGTTACCGGAAGCCCAGAATATATTCATTGCAAATTCTTACTTAAAATCAATCCATTACTACACTTGGTGAAACTTAAACTAAATCCAACCACACAATAAAATAATACATAGGTATTTATTCACTAGGGACAAATCAAATATCTTATCCCACGTGTCCCCAAATAAAACACTTAGCAACCTAACAACTTAGGGAACCCAAGGAACAGCAGAAGCCTTGCCAAATCCGCTATGCACACATGTACCTTATTTACCTGAAATCACCATAAACTATAATGAGTATAAAACTCAGTAAGCATACTAGTTTTTCATATATCAAATACAAATATATATATATGTACACGATGCATATGTATGATATGCTGTGATCAATCAAAATCATAATCTTATCAAATCACATATCATGTAAGCGCTTACACATTCTTTCAAAACACATAATAGGAATACCATCACTCAACTACTACTTAGTAGGACTTACATATCACATATCACATATCACATAAAGAGCCAAATGTCACTCGTAGGTGACATACCGTATGAGAGGAATAGTACAAGTGAGGTCTTGAAATTACACATATATAATGCTTATGCCCGAAGGTAAAAGCCAAACCCTCACCCTGATCATCGGTGAGTCCTCTCACATGCACCAATACGCCACCACACGAATGTGATGACTCACACTTCCTTTAGGTACCAATAGGATCCTCCCTACATACGGAACACATAACATATACCAATCCCGAAGGAAAGGCCACACATAAAGGCTCCACAAATCACATAAAATGCCTACTAAGTTAACAGTGAGTTCAAGTACCCTCAAAACACAAAATATTTCTCATGGACATATTACACTTCAAAAGCTTTCTTTGTTAAACATATCTTATTTTGAAAGCTCACTTTCAAAAAACATATGTATGTCCATGCTCAATGTCAATGCTCACATTCATAAATATATATTTACATTTCATATCAAAACATACTTTGACATAACATAAATATATTCTTAACCATATTTACAAAATCATTCATAACACTTACTATGTTTATTGTGATTCCAGTAAAAATTCTAGTATACTTACCTCTTAACACTTTCAGCTACAAGGCTTAAATCTCCTTAACCTATCAATGGAGATTAATCCTTTCATAAGCCTCACAATTCACACAAAATATTTTAAATAGCTTACAAAATTATACACAATACATTTATCACATCAAATTGGTCTAAATACTTGGTTTCTCAAAACCTGTCATTTTGACCACTTACACTTAACAAAATTTTCTAATACATCAAATGATGTCCAATTACTCCAAAATCAGAATATATCATTCTTGACTCATATATACTTCTTATATATGAATATTATATCAAAACTCCTACACAATCCATTCCATACACACCATCGAATCCAAACTACAAACCTGACAGGATCAAGATACTTACTGAACAGTATTCAATCTCCCAATTTTATAAAATTATATACTTAACTCAAAAATTATAAAACTACCACATAATTACTCTTAACACATATCTCAGTCCATGATAAATATTTCTCTTCCAAATCACTGCCAAAAATATTTTAAAACTATTTTATTCCATAGCTTTACAAATCTGTTAATCAAATACTGTAATGAGCGGATATACTTTAGAAAATCATAACATTTCAACCACATTGATCTAAATTCTCAATTCCGAGTATATCATATTAGACATATAAACTTATCATATTCCACAAATTCGTAATATTTGAAGATCATTCAGTAGGACAAACATTGTTCGTCACTGTATTATACTGTTCACATAGGAAATTTCCAGAATTTCAGGGTCATTTTGGTAAATTCACAACAAATTCAATTTCTGGAATTTTGAATCGATTCAAAGTCTCAGATGATCCTTAATATGTCTAATTTCATATACTCAAAATTCAAAACCAGAATCGAATCACAACAATTTATAAAATTCCTAGATCAAGAGGTTATCCAGCAGAAATTCCATAATTCATCATGATTTATCAAACTATCTTATAGATCATCATCAATTCTCATATGATCTTACGAAATACACAACAAATCCTCAATTATACATATTTTCAGAAATCAAAACTTAAAGGAATTAACTTAATTAATACCAATAAATTGAGAAATACGTATGATATACCTCTTGAAATTCAAAATTCCAATTTTTTCTTCTTCTTCTTCTTCTTCTTCTCTTTCTCTCTCCTTTATTTCTCTCTTCTCTCTCTTAAAAGGGGTAGCTCGACCTAAATGAGAGAATTAGGGTTTTAAAAGTGTATTTTTATACTAAGTGACTAATTTTTGGTATTTACGAATTCACCCCCAAAACTTTCAAAGTATAACAATTTGGTCCCTAAAATAATTCCAAAGTCTTGCAAATAAACCCAATACTAATAGTATATCCTTAACCTATAAAAACACTACTAATAACAATATATAAATCAAGGATCACCCACATACAAATAAAATACGTATATTTATATATATAAATATACATATTCTTACCGGTTATGGATACTGGTTACTACAGACACGATACTAGGGGTGACAATTCATATAAATGAATCGTGTTCGTGTTATATTATTATAGAGTATTAATAAATTTTTGTTGTACTCGTTTACGATTCGTTTATTAAACGAATCAGACATTCAAACACAAATTCGATTCGTTTAATAAACGAATTACACACGACACGATTAGATACATTTAAATAAATGAATCAAATTTAATTCGTTTACAATTCGATTCGATTTGTCTATACAATTATACACGATTTAATTCGTTTATACGATTATATCCGATTTGATTTGTTTATACGATTATACACGATTTGATTCGTTTATATGATTATGTACGATTTAATTCGTTTAAAATTCGTTTAAGTCACAAAATTATTGTTTTTATTTTATAATTTTATTTTTTTATATTTAATTAAATGTGACTTAAATAAATAGATACACAAATAGACAAGAATATAATTCGTTTATTAAACATGACTTAAACATAGATACATAAATAGACACGAATATGATTCATCTATTAAACGCGACTTAAATGAATAAACGAATCATATACCTCAAACATGTATTCGACACGATTAATAAACAGATAATACAAATTCGACCCATTTATTAATCGTGTCAATTTTTCTTATTCATATTTACTTAAAACATATTAAATTCGTATTAAATAATTATGTCATAATCTATTTTGTCACCCTTACATGATACTCACTCGTGGTGAGATTCTTGTAACACTTTCGTGAATAAAATAGCGTTGCCTCGTTAATCTGCAAGTGCAACTCTATTTACAAGGCGCTATAAAATCGCATGACGGGTACAATGGCTCACTAGATCATTTTATATATAATATATATATATATATATATATATATAATCAATGTTTAAGTGTGCCATAATGACATTTTAATAAATACCATTTCTAAGCTAAAACTTGAAGTCCAGAAGCACCCATACACTCCTCTCTGATTTTGCATAAAATGAATCAAACAGATAACTAGAAATTTATAAATATCGTATTTAGAGTACTAAAAGAATCCACATATAACTAAGAACAAAGATTGGGCAGCAAATATACCTCTACTCACAGCATCTTATCCAAAAAATTTCGTCGCTATAACTGGATAGACCAACATTACCTATGTAAAGTTAATTTGGAGCAGCCCCACATACCAGAAAAACTTATTGAGATGGCAAAACAAAGCAGCTTGAGGACCCAATGTTGAAGGTTATTTGTGCTTAAGGGAGCTGTAACTTGAGTTCTAGGCATCTACCTCTTTCCATCATGATTAGATATAAAATCATGCTCTACCGCTTTCTGTCCCTGTTAGATTTGAAAATCATGTAAATTTGAACGCCACATTCCCTCATAGATAACGTTATTGATAATGTCACCGTGGAACAGGACATCTTTCATGTCCTTTCAATTTCATATGAGCCTACACTTCTGAATCTTCAACTTCGGAACTTAAAACAAAGCTCGGAAATGCTAAGGTTATATCCCTGGAAGAAAGAAATGGCATGTTAAGATTTTTTCCCTGCATTAGCAATTTCTACAGAGAACTGTTCTACAAGTAATAAAGCTTTTCAAGCAGAATGTTTTAAATCACCACACCACCTTTGAAATTATTCTCATTGGAGAGTTATGATTTCAGGTATGCTAGACAATATATTTGCTATATTGCTGAATTTTTAATGCAAACAATTTAATACTTACTTCAGATATGGAAGAGTCATGTTCTTTAGCAGAGAAGGATTCTTTGACACAAATTCTTTCCATTCTTCTGGGTCAATTTTTCCATCACCTTTTGTATCAGCATCATTGAAAGTCTGTCAAAGAGATGCAAAATTTAGAATTTGTGGACCAAATAAGCATGAAGTAGTATAATTTATTAGATTGAGTTATCTGCACCTTGTCCACAATAGTTTCGATGACATCGTCTGAAAGTATAAGATCTGATTCGTGCAGAAGCGCCAGCACCATCTCCCTCAACTGTAAGGTGGTATGAAATTATAAGCACAATGCTTAATGCCTTACAGATATGCCTTGAACACCCTTTAGAAAACTAGTATCAAGTGCGTAAAAAAAAAAAAAATTTGACAGGAATTTTTCTAAGACCAATTCGTTCTTCATTATATGTATAAGAAAGAAAAAACGCTAGAAATACGTCGGTCTTCTTTATATGTATAAGAAAGGAAAAGAAAAGCTTGAAATATGTTGGTCTTCTGGACTCTTAAGAGAAGGAAAGCATAAACAGAAATAATTGCAATTCTTACCTCCTCTCTTTCAATAAACCCCGTCTGCCTTAAGTCATATAACCTGAAAGCAACTGCAAAAGGATTTTTGTTAACTCAGTAGACATCAACAAAAGTCTGCTATTTATGTCAATTGATTACCATAGGAGATAATCAACTAACAAAGAACAAAGGATCACTTGGGAGATAATGTATCAGCTAATTTGAACAAAACATATGTAAGAGTTCTATCTAGAGAAATTGATCTTTACACGTAATTTTGTCCTCCACAGATGAATTTGGATGAAAGACTCCCAACGATCGAACAAATTCCCCAAACTCAATAACCCCATTGCGCTTGACATCAAAAAGATCGAAAATCTACAATAATAGCAAGAAGTTATAAGTAATTTAAAAGCAGAAGCACTGTAAGTGCCGAATACAAGAGAATCATTAATGATAAAATTGGACAGCGATCAGTACTAGGAGCTATAATTTTTTATAAGAAACAATTTAGAATTGCAGCAATATGACCAAAAATATTAGACCCATGAAAATTATACAAAGTCCAGTTCTAGGAGCCATACGTACCCTGTCAGCGAAAAGATTCCTCTTATTTCTGTTCCTAAAGAGTGCAAGCTGGAATTCTTCCTGCTTGAAATAGCATATACTGTTAGTTATTCTAGATGAACTACTGAAAACTTTATAATAACAACTCCACATTTCACTGTCATCTGTTAAGATCATGATATGTCTAATAACTATCAAACAATTGAGACTAATGTTAAACTCCATTTGAAAACCAGCAACAGAAGACATACCTTGTGAATAAGCCCATCATCAATTATTGAACTGCTTAATTTCTTAAAGAGCTGATATAAGGCCTCTACTTCACTAACAGTAACTGCAAAAGGAGGAAACGTGTTGTATTTCCAACGATCAGTTGAAGTAAAAAACCATTAGCTGATTCTTAACAGAGAGCAATCAGTAGGTATATTATCCTTAGTAGCATGCTAGCAACTGAAAATGGGCATATTACAACTCCTATTAGGATTCATTATTGTATATAACCAAGCTAGGTTCTCCATTTTCTTCATATCTTATTATGTCAAACATGATGTCAAGGTTGCCCATTTGGACTTCGGTGCCAATGAACTTATCAATAGAAATAATAACCAACTGATTCAGTAATTTGATAACCCCTGATTACGGCATTCTGAAGCCTGGAAACCACGGAATAAGTTCACTAGCATTAATTGTCACATCACATATTCAAGACAAATTTTACTGGGTGTTTCTGTATCATAGGGATTCCAAATCTGGAACATATTTCACGATCCAAATAAACCAGTTCACTATTCTACTTATGGAGATTATTTCAATGTATTTTAACCTTTGCACTCATCCAACTTTAAGGAACATATATGCCTGGTTATCACTTATTTAACACAGAAAGATGCATTCCAGAGAAAAGATGATGAGACTTGCTATGTAAACCCATAAGCAAAACCATTTGGAAGATAAAATAATGAAACATAGGCAATTTGCAAGATAAAATAATGAAGCATAGGCAAAATAAGTTTGCAAAGTAGCAAGAATAGTACAGGAGCGGGATAATGACTGACAAGGTGTTTCTGCAGCAAGAACAGTAGGCTCCTCATAGCCAGGTGTTCGTTTAGTTGTCTTCGTACTGATGCAACCCATGAGATGAACTTACTTAATTCAGTCGCAGAACATTTTTACAATCGCCAGAACTGAAAAAGTTCCACCTGCAATTATTCAATAAAATGTACTCTATTAGAATAGATACAATTTGCCTCATATAACTGACAATTAAAACTTTACAAAAGCTTTTTCTTTACATCCACACTGAAGTATTTGGAGGCCATATGATTAAAGAAAGCAGTAGATGAACTAAATTCTCAGCCATTGCTTTGATGTCGATCATAAACAAAGTGACACAATGGCCAAGATCAGTCTGGTTGTCAGGGGAATAATTTTTTTCAGTGCATTCTAAGTTAAAAGTACAAATGATTTTGGGCCTATTGCTTACCCTGAACATCAAGTCAAGGAAGTAAGCTGATGATCAGGTGCATCTCTCTTTAAAGCACAGGAATACTGTCTCACAAACAAATATGTACTGATGATGACTAGAAGCGGTTCATTATATCAGAATGTTTGAACTAGTAAATTAACACTATACTATGAGATCAGGAAATCCTACAGATCAAAAATCTTTTGATGGAACCAACAACAACACATGATCTTTGCAGATTTTGTGGAATAAAGTCTTAGACCAGCAGAGTGAGCAACTAATGTTTGCAACTGTCAGAGCAGTACATCCATTGAAGAATAGAGGAAAAGTGCAGGTAGAAGAAATGGAAATACTTGTAATTACAAGGAAATAACAAGCTATAATGGGACAATTGCTAAATACTTTCGGTAGTTGCAATTCACACTGGTGTGGAGGAAAGGGCAGTAGAGGCTATTTAGCAATATAAACTGGAACAAATTTTTGTTTTTTTGGTCAAAACTGCACAAGAATAGAGCTTAATTAGAGGGAAGGAAAGGTTTATCAATCAAATGGGCATCCAAAATTTTTAATCTCTTGTACGTAAACACTCGTAATCCCACCAATAGTCTTATAGATCGGTTCAACAAAAAATGATGAAACCAAAAACTATGTTAGTCTTGTAAAATAGTGTTGGAAAATTGGTGATTCAACAATTTTGGTTGAACAAGAATTGAGATGAATACCAAAGTGAAAAATCACAAGAAGTCAAGAACGTGTATGACACGTATGAAGAAGTCTAGGACGTATGGGACACGAAAGGGGAAGTGAAACGGGACTCAAAGACGCGAAGGAAATGAAGAAATCGCGAGGAGAGCTTCCAGCGCCGCGGCGCCAGAACGCGTGGAAAAGTCCGTTTTGGTTCAGGATTTCAAGTTTTGGACTTCTAAAACAAGTGGACTCTTACTCCAACAAGGAATAGAGTTTGTAGGCACGAAATACACCCTATATAAACACTTGTAAACCCTTGTTTAAGATTAAGCATCTAAGATTTCAAGATGTAACCATAAGAGAGAATAGAGGAGCTAGGTAGGCACTAAGTGCGTGGTGTACTAGGGTGTAACCTTGGGGGGTGTTTTCTTCTTTAGGTTCTTTGAGTGAATAAAAGAGAAACACCATAGATCCTTTTGGCTTAGATGCACGGACTATTCTTCTGTTTCTTGTAAAAATCTCTTATGAGGAGATACGAAGAGGTCTTAAGAAGTCATAATGATCAAGGGTAGATACTTAGAGATCTCTATGGGAGATACTAAAGGGTCTTGTGGGATCATTGATGATGTAAGAAGATACTTTGTGATCTATTTCAATAGGAAGAAGCTGGATCATGGATCCTCCATAGATGTAGGCAATTTGGGCCGAACCACGTATATCTTGTATCTTGTGATTGGTTTGTTTTCTTTATCTTTATTGGTATGTTAATCTTATGTGTTCTTACTTATGGTGTGAGTTATAATTTTCCGTTGCGCATAAGGTATCAAGGTTGTGACTTAATTAATGTCATAGGAATGTCAAATTAAAGTGCATGACTTGATATCCTTTACCGATAGCATATTTGAATCCTACTGCTCTCACACTTAACGATCAGTGGGGTCTAAACAAGTTAAGTATAATTTCATTTTCTCCAACCAGAATTTTAGCAATAAGATCAAAGAGGTCAGCTTTCAGACTAGAAAATGTACAAAATCCGCCTCTTGCTTATAAACATTTGAAATAATGACTTCACTTTAAGAAAGGAAAAGACCCAAAGAAAAGGATATTAATCTACTGAAGAGAGAAAAAACCATTTGCAATTAATTCCACATATGATGTTAGCCTCCAGTTAGGCCACACATCCAGTAGGGCCTAAGCAAACCAACGCAACACATCGATCAGCAATTTGAAAATTGTGTCCTGTATTCAAAGACATAAATACAAAGGGTGCAGTGGAAAAAAACAGAAACTTCCAACATTACATGAATTTTGAGAATAATTAAAATCCCTGATACCAACAAATCCTATGCAAGCAGATCTGACCTTCCGGAATTAGTCCAAAAAATATGAGATACACCAGGGCTGAAGCGGTCAGTCAAGCATGTATCAACTAAGAAGTTCAATTAAATCAAATAAAAAATTACCCCAAGTTTTTTAAATAGAAAAAACTAATTTAATTTAATAGAGACCAAAATTCAGATTAATTTAATAGAGACCTAACTTGAGTCTCTATAATTCTTAAGAAAATTTGATGGTCTTACATCAAAATCTAGAGATTGAAAATTTAAATCTTTCAAGATCATGAATTGCAATATCTTATCTCATAGAACAAGAATCGAGAAAGAACCAAGATAAGATACTCTAGAGGTCCATTCAACAGCTGAGATGATTAAGAGTTAATGAGAACTTATAAGACATTAAAATCATTAAACATTTTCCACATTTTCATGTCATTTTGGGACTACAGACTTATCATCACAACAGCATGGCGAGACAAAACTCAAAAATGATCTAAAGCATATACAGGGAAGCATAGCTCTTTTTTTTTTTTGTTTTCCTTTTTCCTTTTCCATTGTTTTCTCAGCAACCAAACATAAGGTGTACATAAGTGAATCAACTAAAATTGCTAAATACTTTTATTAAAGATTACATAAAGAATCAACATGAAGATTTTTGAATTCTAAATAATTTTGAAGGAAAAAAAAAAAACCAACTGCCCAGTTTGGTTGCCAGGAAAATGCAGGAAAAAATAAGAAATTTTCCAAGAAAATATAAAAAAAAAAAAAGCTAAGAAATTACGTTAATAAGTCATATGGGTTATGATCATTCGACCAAAGAATAAAAATATACCAGTCATTTGGCTTAACAGGTGAAAAATTTAATTATTGAGATCTAAAAATGTCCCCTTTTCTTTCTCCAAACTTTCCCAGCAACCAAACAGAAACTTCAACACAAAACTTATACAACAAGCAAAGATTAAAAGAGAACCCAGTTCCATTAACAGCACAAATGCCTCAGAAAATAAACCGGAAAATGCAAGAAATAGAAGTAACAACAAACACACAATGAAGCCAACTCAAAAACAAAAAATAAAAAACCAAAAACTAAAAACTAAAAAAAAAATCACTACAAAAAAGTCTTGCTATAGACACAACTGAAAATTCACCTCACCTGAAAGCTTATGTCTAATCACCTTTAGCTGAACTTTTTTTCTTTTCTTTTTCTTTATATGGGCACTTGAACAGATTTAAACTAAAGGATCACAGCTTTGCTGTTGGCTTTTCCTTCTCCACAGTATTAAAAAAAAGTGGCACTGTGTCTTCTTCTTCTTCTTTTTAATCTCCTTTTAGCCTTTAGTTTTCAACGTCGCTAAACTTTTTGGCTCGCCAGTTTGGCTTTGGCTTTGCCCACAACATCTATTTATAATCGCATTTGCACACGGAGCTATGCTTTGGTTTGTCAACTTTGTCTTCTGTAGGGCCATCGTCAATCCCTTTCTTCTTTTTTTCTTTTTAACTTCTGAGGAAATAACATTTTAGACCCTTATACCCTTAGCGTTTTAAAAATAAATAATATTAGACATACAAACTGTTTTATACAAATTACTATTTAAAATGAATTTGTATTGTAATACTACTATTTAAAATTTTATATTATTATACAAATAGTAAAATTTAAAGTTTAACTGTGTATATTAATAGTATGTGAATTTATAATTGTCGTTATTATTGATAATGGTAATGATATGGAGATGGTTAATTATTTTTGTTATATAAATTATGTTATAAAAATTTATCATAATTTCTCATGTGTGAGTTCTATTTTGATCTCAAAGATTCACTAAAATAATTGTATTATAATACTCTATTATTTATCCAAATGATGGATGTGGATTTAATTGGATATTTTAAAAAACATAAGCAATTTAAATGGGTATTAAACAAAGTCATGATTTTAATTTTTCTTTCACATGTACCTTAATATTTAAAAAATAAAAATGGACGATTATCATATAAGCTCTTAAATTTTTATGATATCCCAAAAGGAAATAAATAAATGCTATTTTAAATTTTTAAATATTTCACACGAGTCTTAGGATCTATTTAACAAACAAAGTGCATCTAATACTTATTAGTCAGAAACTATAGAACTTTAGGGAGTTAGATGAAAAAGACCATATAGAAAGAAAATATTATTTTTTTTGGTCAATTTAAATACTTTTTGAACGTTCTTGTTCATCTGTCCCCACCGTATCTACCGTTTGCACCCAATATAATTTATTTATTTTTATAATATTTATATATTCTTTTTTGTAATTTTGTGAATACAATAAATATGATATTATCCGGATTTATATAAATTTTATTTATTTAATATTTCCGTTGAAAATCAAACTCCAGATTGTTCTAAACTTTATTGCTGACAACCAACTTTTTAATTACTTTGATAGTTATTTTATTATTTATTTTGTGAAAGGTTTTTAGTCGGGTTTAAACCAAAATTTAAAGTGAATTAAAGTGAAGGAGAGTCAATTGTTAAAGGAAAAATTATAATGAATTAGAATTTAATTATATAAAAATTTTAATATTTAATTTAAATTTGTTTTATATCTTAAAAAAACTTATTTTAAAAAGTGAAAGTTATAAAAATATATTATTAAATTAAAAAAAATTGAGGCTTGAGGCCATGACCTCCTTAAGCTCCGATCAAGCTCTATCTCCATTTCCAATAAATTTAGGAAATTCATTAAATTTTTTCTATCACATTAAATATTTTAAGAGAAGCTTTATAATGAACTTTAAAGTAAATCTCTAATAATTGATTTACTTAAAAATAAAAGTCATATACATACATATTTATTTTCATAATTAACCATAATTTGCTACCTTACTAGAAATATTGTCTTTCTTAATCGATAATATTTATAAAGATAAAAATGTAAAATATTACCGTACTTAAGGGCTTGTTCCATGTGCACTATCTTAATTCAAGTTAAGGATTTGAGCTCTGACGAAAGTCAATGTGATTTATTTATTCTCTCATTTTGTGTGAAGCCTTTTAATTCAAGTAAAATATACTCAAAGTTATATATATTGTTATCGATAATTTGAATAACATAGTTTAATCTTTTAATTCAGGTGAAATATACTTAAAACTGTATATATTATTTCTTGTTACTCTTGATAATCCTGATAACGTAATTTAAGTAGGTGTGTTCCTAATATAATTGATGTAATAATGTAAAACATTATTTTTTAAGATTTTTTTAGAAGATTTTAAATATATTTTTATTCCAAAATAAATAAATATAACACTTCAAAAGCACATATTTACAATGATAAAAACACATATTTATCTATTAACTTACAATTCAATTCTATGTCTCTTAAATTAAAATGCAATAAACCAATTTATATAAAGCATGATAAATTCATAGCATAAGGCATGAATTTAATTTCTTTTAAATAAAACTAATAGTTAATCACCATCTTTTCTTATTTTAAAATGATATCACCAATTCAAAAATAAAAGTGTTGTTTAAAAAAAAAAGAGAGATCAACTTAATAAATTATTTTAATATTGATAAACAATAATTAATAAAACAAAAGTTTATTGTGGTAAATAAAAGTGTTTCCAAAGATTTGAGTGTATGTAGTCAAGAGTTCCCTTAGTCTTGTGCTTGTTGGTACTGAACCTCACTTTATGTGCTTTCCCAAGCACACAATGCTCACAAAACTCTAAGGGTTGAAACTTATCCTCACTAAACGCCTTTTGACTATATAACTCCTTTAGGTTTCTCTCGCCTAGGTGTCCCAGTCTAAGATGCCACAACTTGGTTTACATACTCTCATCATTTACAGAGAATAGTGCAGAATCGCTCACGACTTCACCCTTAAGCACATAAACACCTTTACGCTTCTCTCCTCTCATTACCACCATGGAACCTTTCAAAAATCTTAAAATCCCTCCGTCGATCCTGATGGAACATCCATTCTGGTCTAAAGTCCCCAGTGAGATCAAGTGTCTCTTCAAGTCAAGAACATACCTAACATCTGTCAACTCTTTCACTCGCCTATCATGCAGCCTAAGCTTAATACTACCAATTCCCATTATCTGACATACGATGTCATTACCCATTAAGACCTTACCACCACTAATGGGCTGAAAATTTGTAAACCAGGACTTGTGTGGGCACATGTGAAAAGTACAACCAGAATCAAGAACTCATTGTTCAGAGTTCATACCATCAGTAGCGACGAGTGTCTCTACTCCTTTGGCCATGCATTTCAGACTTTCAGCAGCACAGTCGCCGACATCCGATGAGGAGAAACTGCAGATGAGCAAAGTACCGTATGTAAGCGATGTGAAGAGCATCATATATGCAATGGTTTGCACGAGACCAGACATAGCACAGGTTGTGAGCGTGGTGAGTAGATACATGGCAAATCCGGGAAAAGATTACTGGCTTGCAGTAAAGTGAATTCTGAGATATCTCAAGGGAACGTCAAATTACAGGCTAGTGTATAAGAGGGATGAAGACAGCAATGAAATGGTAAGAGGGTACGTAGACTCAGATTATGCAGGTGATCTTGACAAGAGAAGATCGTTGACGGGCTACGTATTCACAGTGTTTGGGTGTAGTGTGTGTTGGAGATCAATTCTACAACACGTGATTGCACTATCTACCACAGAGGCAGAGTACATAGCTGTTGGTGAAACTATCAAGGAGGCCGTGTGGTTAAAAGACATATGCGCGGAGGTATTGGCTAGTGAAGATGTGAACACCGGTGTGTATTGTGATAGCCAGAGTGCCATACACCTAAGCAAGCATCAAGTATTCCATGAGAGGTCGAAGCACATTGAGATGTGAGGCTCCATTACATTCGTGAGATTGTCCAAAGTAGTGAAGTTAGTCTAACAAAGATAGTGTCATCTAAAAACCCTGCTGATATGTTGACTAAGCCATTACCCTCGGTTAAGTTCGTCCTATGCAAGGACTTAACCGGAGTCACTACTTTGTGAGGGTGACTGAAGATGTGAAAATGAGAGATCGAGTTACTTTGTGGATGATTTTGAATCAAGGAAGGGATTTGTGAGATTATTGATTGAAAATCATCGGAATATGATTTGGAGATCAAGCTAAGTGCGTAGGGTGAGCATAGATTGAAGACGGATGCGAAAAGAAGCAAAAAATGAAGAAGGGCACACCAGGGGCCAGCGCCGCGACGACCAGGCGTTGGCGCTGCGGCACCAATTCCAGAACCTGAGTGCCGCAGCGCCGTAGCACTCAGTAGAAGCGCGCCAGCTCTACAGCGATCCCGAAATAAGAAAACTTTCTTATTTCATCTCCCACTCGTTTTAGGACTCTCTAATACGACTCTCACACGTATAGGGTAAACCTAGGTCGACCCAAAGCCTATATAAAGGCTACCAATTGGCTTGTAAACACATCTTTATGATCAAGTAAGAGATCTTGGTGATCAACAATAATCTTAGTGATAATCTTTGTGGTTCTTTGTGAGAGAAAATTGTTAGAGTGTAAGAGAGAGTGTTCTTTGTGATCTTTCTTGTAATAGGCTTACTTTGTGTTTGTCTTAAGATTCATAATAAGTGAAGAGTGTGATCTTGATCCGCCATGGACGTAGGTAAGTTGTCGAACTATGTAATTCTTTGTGTGTTCTTCTTCTACCCTTTTCTCTATTTATTTCTTAGTAACTTGTTCTGCATTATTATATTACTTGGATAAATTGTTTTGCTTATTTGTGTGCTTCAGCTTCAACACTGTATATGTTATTTCTTGTTACTTTTGATAATTCTGATAACATAATTTAAGTAGGTGTGTTGCTAATGTAGTTAACGTAGTAATGTAAAACATTATTTTTTAAGATTTTTTTGAAATGCAATAAACCAATTTATATAAAGCATGATAAATTCATAGCATAAGGCATGAATTTAATTTCTTTAAAAAAAACTAATAGTTAATCACCATCTTTTCTTATTCTAAAATGATATCACCAATTCGAAAATAAAAGTGTTGTTTATAAAATAAAAAAAAGAGAACAACTTAATAAATTATTTTATTATTGGTAAACAATAATTAATAAAACAAAAGTCTATTGTGGTAAAGAGAATATAATAGGGTTTAATTTATAAATTAGGGTTTATAAAAAAATAAGAATAAAATTGTGTTTATGTGAAAATAATAATATTATAATTATAATTCTAAAAATGTCATAGTATATTGTTTTCTAAGCTGCTTATCAAAAGAATCCATTAGTTATATTCAAAAGTTGTTGTCAAATTGTACTAAATTATAAAACAAGTACTTCTGAAAATTTTAACTAAATACTCTTTTAATTCAATAATATAAAATAAATTATTTATACAAACTCATTCTACCAACTAACATAACATGCTAAAATTAATTAAATTATTATCAAATTATTTATTTTATTATTTTATGTTTATATTTCTAATGTTATACCACTATTTAATAGTACGAGTAAGTTTATATGATTAACTTGTTAAATTTACATATAATGTTATTATTATATTTTAATATTTCAAAAGAAAAAAATAATATTTGACCTTTAATTATAATAAAAGTGACAATTTACTCCCTCCCTTTTAAAATTTTTTTATTTACAAATTTTGTTTTTATTTATTTTTTTGTTAAAATAGATAAAAGAAAAATTAATATAATCTTTTGTTTAAAAGAAACACGTAGCACAATTAAAGGGTTGTAAATGTGTAATTTTAAAAATATAATGAGTAAATTATTATTTTTATTATAATTAATGATTTAATTATTCTTTTTTCTATTTTAAAATACGTAATAAATTGAATTGAGCAATTTAATACAAGTGATCAAAATAGACAAATTGTAAGTTTTATAAAATACAACTTGAAATCGATGGAATTATTATTAATAAAGACTGATTTTGACAAAATTATTAGAACTTATCAAAATAGACAAATGATGTTTTATCAAATACAAGTTGACGGACTGCAAATTGTCTCTCAACTTAATGGATATGTACTGAGTGCTGACTCTTAGATTCGTCGTATATACTTGGTGAGCACTTCAAATTTAATTAATTATCATGAAACATTCATATAAGTCCGTAACATAAGTAATCTTTCGTATCAACGAGCCTTCAGAAACAATTAAACAACAAATTAAAAAAAAAATGAAATTATCGATTTCATCCCTATTTTTATCTTTATTTATTTATTAAGTCTTTAATTTTTGCCTAATATTGAAAGCACATCATTAAGATTAAATTATTTTGTAAAAATTTGTAATTTTGTTTTTGAAAAAATTAAAATCGATTTTGTTTTCAATAATTTTTTTTTTTCATTCACTTGCTAGTCGATATTTTCATTTCTACTTAGAGAAATTGTTTATCTTTTTCTAGTTTTGTGTTTTGAGAGCAATACTACATATAAAAATTATTTATAAAAATTTATCTATATTTAAATTACTTATACAAATTTATCTACACAAACTAACTTGTCATAATAAGATTGGATGGATGAATTAAATCAATGCAATTAATAAAATAAAATAATACATATAATCATATTATGTTACAATAGTTTGTATAAATTAGTTCTTATAAATAAGTGTGCATGTTTAATATTATTGCATTTCTACTACCTATTTTTGGTTCAATAAATTACAATACTAACTGAATACCTGCACTCAATGAATTGCAACATTAATTTAATAACTGCACTATATAATTGTCTCAATAATTAAAGGAATAATTTTTTTTAACATTTGTCAGAATTCAAATTTTTTACCAATATCAAGAATTGCACAAACTTAACCACTAAGACAAAACAATTAGGTGCGTGCTTTTATTACTTTCTCTATCTCACTTTTGGGTATCATTTTTTCTTTCAAAATTGATCAATACCTTTCATTAGTACTTAATAAAAAATTAAGGGGAAAATTGATAAAAACATAAAATTAGAGGAGATAAATGTCAATTTCCCCAAATTAGATGTCAATTTCGCTACTACTTGCCACAAAAGATTTAATTAGTTACTTAAATCATTATGTTGGACTTGTTTATTCTAATTAATTAAGAACTCTGACGTGTCCCCTTTTTTGTTATAGCTATAAAACAAATCATACTGGAGTCAATGCTACGTATTCATGTGAGGCTGAAGCCTCTTGCTAATACAAAATCAATAAGGATCCATGCCGCCGGCAGCCCGCCACTTTCCATATATATTACTGTTTCTTTATTCAATATTTGCACTTTAAAATATTACAGACGTCCGATTTTTAATTAAAGTCCGGAACTTTATTTAATTAAAATATAATATTAAATTTTTATTTAAAAAAAACATTTGTATTTAAAAATTATTATTATATATATAGACTTAATTTAATAAATTATATAACTGTGAGCAAGATTACTAGATACCATTATATAATAAATTTATAATTTTTTTTAATTTATAATATATTATAAAATACTATCCAAAAAATTTATCACGTGAATTGAGCTACTAGCTATCAATTCTCTCTCTATAACATAAGAGTTACAGTAGGATTCAGGGCTATTATTTATTTATTTATTTATTTTAATTTTTTATTTTGAATTGAATAAAACCTAACAATCAATAAATAGAACCGACCTATGAACTAAATCGGTTTAATTTAGTCAATTATTTTAATTTATTTTTACCACCCTTACTAGCAGAGGCAGACCTAGAGTTTAAAGGATTAGAGGTTAAAATGCTAAAATCAAAATATTTAGAGCTAAATTATAATGATATAGGGGGTTTTAAAATTAAAATTGATTGCGGTAGAGATCAAAGTATAAAAATACCTAATTTTAAAGTGTAACATAGTAAAAAATTATTTTTATTTTTAATTATTTTTTTAAAAAAAAATTAGAGAGTCATGAACTTCTTAAACCTCACTGTAGATTTGTCTATGACTATCTATTTATTTTATACCAAATATAAAATAATACTAAATATAATTTAATATTGTCCAATTCAATTTAATCCAATCTTAGATAACCAAAAACACATCTTTTTACATCATAAATCCAATGTAGAACTTGCATAATTTCTCGTATCTGTACCATAATAAGAGAGATCTTGAGAGAAACAGGGAGATAACCTAATTAGGGCTCCACCATGAAAATCTTTATGGCACCAATAATGGTGGATATCACTAATGGCGATCCATTAATGGACCATTCTTTCTTTCAGGAGTGGAGCTTCTTAAAGGTTTAGGGGTCATGGTTTTCCATGTTCCAATTTCTTTTTTAAATTTAATAATTTATTTTTATTATTTAAAATAAGTATTTTTGTGATTCTTCATCCCCTCTTAAAATTTTAAGTCTAACACTAAAATTTTAATATAATTAAACTCTAATTTAATATAATTTTTAACTTTAACTTCTAATTCTCTACTTTAAATTCTAATTTTATCCCTACTTTCTTCTATTTGAAATTTATGTTCATTGCATAACTATTCTATTTTCTTTCTTTAATTTGAAAGCTACGTTCATTGCATGAATGTCCACAAGTTGTATAATGTCATATTGTGATCTTCATGTGTTAAAAATGTACGAGACTTTACTCATGAAATGAAAAAAATAAACTAAAAAAAAAGGGCATTTGAATCCTTGAGATTTAAGAAAAAAGATATACAAATTTTAAAAATTTTATTTATACATTGTCAAGTAACAAAATTTGTTAATTTTAACAAAAAATTTGTTAAGATTTATAAAATTACCATTATACTCTATATTTTTAAAATTTTCATTTACATCCCGTCAAATAATGAAATTCATTAACTTTAACAAAAAATTTGTTAAAATTTATAAAATTATTATTATGCCCCACTTTAGAAGAAAAAATAATAAATTTAAATGCTCAAAGTAAAGTTTAAACTTTTAACCTTATTAATAAAAGTAAATACTTTAACCAACTAAGTTATTTTAAATTTTTATTTATATATACCATTAAAAATTTATTAAAATAATATCCTTTACTAAACTATTTAAGAAAAGGGTATTAACCGACGGCTGTTGATTTATTGTCTATTGACAATGACTGTTCGTTGACTTGCTGTCTATTAATATTGATCGTTTATTGATTAGTATTGATCGACTGTTATTTTTTATAAATTATATTTTAAGTAATAATGTATTAAATAATAAAATAATATAAATTTAAAATTACCTATTACAACTAATAATTACTTAATATATCCAATGGAGATATCTAACATAGCGTAGGAGCAGTCAAACTCTCAACAAAAATGTTAATATAAAAGACTAATTTGGTGCAATCAAGATTCACCGTATTTATAAATATTATGCCCTATGGAACTTTATAAAGTAGTACTACTATTCATTTTAATATATGCTTACTATTATGAAGAAAGGAAAAAAAAAAGCATTGCGGACCATGTATTTCCACTTTTAGATAGCTTTCACTGTTAAGATTGAATTGTAAAGTGCAAATCTAGCTAAGCACAATGTTTTTGAGTTTTTAGTGAAAGTTACCGAAGCGACGAGGATTGATTGATAAAGTAAATGGTTTTTTCAATCATATATAAAAAAATATGAGCCAAAAAAGTTTTCTTTTCTTTTTCTTTCTTTTTTTAAAATTACGAGTCAAAAGTTGAAAAGAGGGAAATAGTTAGGCCACCGTGAAGTCAAACTTTATGTCACGTGCAAACATGAAAATATGCAGAAGATGAAAGCCAATAATTCCACAATTTTCTTTTTTTAAAGAAAAGCACTTCAACCATAAGTTTTAAATACTAAACTAGTAATTTTCCTAATTCTAAGTTTACTCCTATAAAATGAGTACGTTTGAGCCCCCAAAGTCTCACATCCCCACTTGGGTTCGACTTCTCCTCTTTTTTAAGTGATGCAAAAATAAAAATATATATATTGTAATTCTCCCTTTAAAAAAAAAAAAAATTTACTCCTATAATATAAGCAAATATGCATTACTTTATGTGGTTTAAAAAAGACAAAAAAAAAATTATTATTAAGAAAATTCCATTATTTTTTAATTTTTTTTCATGATTTAATTTTACTTTTAATAATCATAATTTAATAATTTTATCTTTAAAACCTAATTTTAAAGTAAAAAAATACTATTATCTCTTTATAGTATTAGTTAATATTTACTTACTTTATGTGATTTAAAAAGGTATCAAAATTTTTCTATCGTTAAAAATATTTTGTTATCTTTTAATTTTTTAACAATTTATCTTTCATAACTATAATCTTATATGGTTTTAGAAAGACAAAAAAAAAAAAAATCTTGTCATTAGAATTATTCTATTATCTTTTAATTTTTTAAATGATTTGATAATTTTATCTATAATAATATATGATTTGATAGTTTTACTCCTGGAACTTAATTCTAAAATGAAAAAATAACCATTATCTCCTTATGATATTAGTCACTATCCACTTACTTTCTGTGTTTGGAAAAATGACAAAACTCTGCTATCATTAAGAATATTTTATCATCTTTTAATTTTTTTTGTAAGATTTAATAATTTTATTTTTAATAATACATAATTTAACAATTTTATCTTTAAAAATTAAGAAAAAAAATAAAAAATATACGAGTTTAAAGAGATTTGAAGCCTTGACCTTAAAGATAAAATAATCAATCTATCACTTAACCATACTTAGGTTTAAATAACATATTATGAAAATTAATATATATACCATATAAATAAATTAAATAGAATATTAGTTATAAGTTAAATAGATGTTGGTACTCAAAATCATAAATAATAATAAGTTTAAAAGTATTTTAAATAATATTTAATTTAAGTAAGCTTACAAAAAATTTGAGTTTTTATTTTATTTTGTTTTTGGTGAATTCTCATAAATTATAATTTAGAATTTAGAATTTTTTATGAAAATTTATTTTATTATTTGATATTAAATGATAAAAATTCACTTGTGAGTTTGAAATAATTTTATTTTTTTTAGTATTTTAATTTATTTTTAAACTAATTTAGAAAATTAATAAAATAATTCATTTTCATAATAAATTTTTAAAACTTAATTTTTAAGTCATTTATTGTATACACTTAATTGAATTTAATATTTATTAAAATACACTTATTATTGTTTATGACTTTTGAGTACCAAAATTTATTTAATCTATAATTAATAATCCATCCAATCTTTGTAAAAAAAAATTCATTTAATTTATTTATATGGTATAGATATATATATATATATTGTCTTCATAAAATATATTTAAACTTGAGTTTGATTGAGTGGTGAAGTAAATAGTTTTTATTCCTTAATTCTTCAAAGATAAAAATATTAAATTATTTATTATCAATATTATTTTTCTCTATATTATTGAGGGGTAAAAATATCAAGTAATTTATTAACATAGAAGCTTTGATCTTTTCTAAACCATAGTAGGTAAATATTAACTGATGTCATGGGAGATAATGGTCGTTTCTCTTCTAAAGTAGCATAAAAAATAAATAGATGCGAAAGGTTACACAATTTTATTTATTTATATTTCAAAGAAAGAGTAGGATTTAAACGCACATATTAGCTCCAGTAAGATAACTATGTATAGTGTTGAATTAAAATTTTACACTCTTGTATTTTGTCTATAATAAAATTTCTCTCATTTATGAAAATAACAAAATTTATAATAACTTCTATAATAATTTTACTGCTATGTCCCGTTCAAAATCGCACTATATTTCAATTTCAGCCTACACATGCTTATTATGTGTTATATCTTGATAAAAATTGAGTAGGTCTTAAATAAATAGATGGTATAACGTAAGAGACTAACATTTTAAATTAATAATAAGTGTTTGACTTATAATAAGTGATATCAAAATATATTTAAATTTTTATTCACATTTAAATTCATAAAATTATTTCAATAAAAATTATCACGTAAGAGTTTTTTAAAAATAATGCAGATGGTAATATAAATCAAGTAAACTTTAAAAATTTAATATTTTAAATTTCAATATAAATTACTACATAAGTAATGAGTCTCTTTATAAATAGTAAATATGCATTATAAACCAAATTAACTATTAAATTTAAGTCATCATTACAAATCTCTAAGTTTGGATCATAATAAAGATATTAAATAATTAAATAAAAAAATTATATTTTACATCATATAAAAATTAAATAAATTTTATAAATATATAAATAAATAAAAAATATTATCTAATATGTTAATCTTTTAAATTAATATCCATGACACATGTATTACCACCTTTATTGAAAAATATTTGATTTGTAGCCAGCTCGTTTGCTAGCTTTTCACTGTTACGATTGAGTTGTAAAGTGCAAATCTTCGCTAGCTAAACATCAATATTTTCGACATTATTATTATTATTTGTTTTTAAAAAAATCAAAATTCAATCCCCTTATAATTTTGTTAACTATAAAAGTAAAAGTACGAATAAAACGTTAAAGGCAAATTGTAAGTTATCGTTCAGTTATTTAAAATATTTATCAATTTTTCTCTTAAGTTTTTTTAATCTGTATCGATATTTTTTTTTGGTATTATTTTTCTACACATGTAATTGATTATCTTTTAAAAGAGAGATAAAATCATGTCGCTTATTAAAAAATTTAGGAAAAAAATTAATGACTAAATATAAGGGGATAACTAATAAACTCCGATACACATTTACATTCAAACCAAATTCTAATATAAAATTTAAACATTAAAAGTCATTTACTTTCTAATTTGAGTTTTCTTTTTTTTTTCTTCTTCTTCTATTTCTTTCTTTTTTTTAATAATGTATGTATTGTAGTTCATTTTAATGATCAATGCCCCAAATGAAGAATTTTTGATAAAAAATTAATGATGATAAGATTAGATGGTGAGGTATGAAAATCAAATATGAATTGATTACTCCATCAAATCTTAAGTTTCTATATAGTGGTAATAATTTGTTTTTTTTTTTTTTTTTTCCAATAGTTGTTCATAGGACAAAATAGATAACATAATACTGATAGTGATGGTAAATTCTTTGTATTTTTTGTTTTTCAAAAATACAATCAACAAAGAAAAGGAAAAAGTTCACATTGTTAAGTTAAAAGATTTTATTGAACCGTGGTTTCATTTTTCTTTGTTCATACATTGACTTTTAACTTTTTTCAAAAGAAAAAATGATATTTTTTTAATTAGAGATGTTAATTTTTCACCTAATGTATTAATTTGACACGAACACGATACGAAAAATGTGGTCTAAGATGAATATATAGTTTTTTTAAATATTAAAAATATTTTTATAAATAAACTTATATTATTTATGCTCAAATAAAGTAAGCTTACGGGTCTAGAGTCTAAGCCGTCTCTTAAGCCTAAATTAGTAAAGATTTATTTATTAAGAGAGAGCAATAACTTAGTAGAAATTGTCAGAGCTCAAGACCACTGAGTGGAGAACTACTTAAAGGTGTTAGCTTGGCTTAACTAAATTGGAGAAGGCTACTAATAATTTTTTACTTTGTTATACTAATAATTTTTTACTTTTAGAGCAATAGTTCCTGTAACATCTTGATTTGTTAATAGTGATATTATTGTTTCAAAAACAAAAGTGCATTCCAATGAATTTGGCAAGAATAAATCATACATATATAAGAATGATTAAACATATGGCATGAATAAATCACCCACATTTTCTTGTTACTTATTGTAATTTAGAGTTTATTTTAAGAAATGACTTGACTTGTAGCATTAAGGACTAACTATTGTTTCCCTAATAAGTTTGAAATTAACCTCATTTTCTTGTTATTTCTCTAGCAAAAAGTCCTCCATGTTTTTACGAAAATGAAATTTGTACACAAATTAGAATGATATTACATGTAAAATTATTTAGTATAACAATATTATATTATTTTCAAAAAGATTTTTTTTTATTTACATAAATCTGGGCGAGGATTAATGGTAAAATCTACTGTACCATTTAAAAAGGTTTTATCAATTAAACTAACTGACAATCACATATAATGTTATTGTTATATACGTATATTATTTACTTCTTTTAATTTTTTTTTTGTTTTCACTTGTTATATTATATATATTTTAAAAAAAAGTTTAGATACAAATGAAAATCTTCAGTTGCGAATCACCGACTTCACCTCCTATTTTTTCTTAAATTTAAGTGGTTGCGAACACAAAGTGTATTTATAATCATTTGAGTTACACCTAAAAGACTAATGTTATATTGGTTTGTACGTGAAATTTTACATAATAATTTCTATTGATGAAGATTGATTGCGATGCATTTCATTACTTGGCTGTCATATATATATATATATATATATTATTAGGGTCCAAATTTCGGTTACTACTTGTGAGTGTAAGAGAAATGTATTGAAAAGTCTGAATTTTTTTAGTCTTCAGTTATCAAGGGTCAAGTTGAGTTGGAGGTTATCTTGATAGTGGAGAGTCTAAAATTATGCTGAGAGTTAGTTAAATACTAAGTTGAAGCTGAAGATTTGAGGGGACTTGAGGAACATAGAACATATGAAGTTAGTAGCAAGCGTTGACGAGGTGGCCAGTGATGGGCCTTCGATGCTCAAGACAAGTTGGTGTGTTATGGAAAAAATTTTCAAGGATTTACTTGCTTAGAGAAAGTGTAAAACTTTTAGAGAGAATGTGAAGAGTTTTCTCTTTTCAGAGAGAGAGTTCAAAATTCAAATTGTTCCCAAAGTCCTCTTACCACAACTCAATTTTGGAGATTTAACTTGAGCTTAGAGGGTGCCGGCTTAGAGATTTCTCCTCAAGGGCAATATATAACGAACTACTATTAGAGAACAGTCTCTATCATAAAGAGTATTTTGGAGAACTTCACTTGGAGGGGCAAGAAGGTCATTTGATATTTGCTGAAGTTTGAAGTACTAGGAATATTGGTGATTAGTTGCTATCTAAACTATCAGGTCGAGTTGGTGAAACTTGGGAGCTCAGTGAGTTTTCTGACCCTATCCCTCTAAGCTTGGCGAGTCTTAAACTGAACTGTTCACTTACCCGAGACACTTTTTAACTATTGTGTTAATACATTTGCTAATTGGTTCCTTATAGATTCTCTTATCCCATCTTATCTCTAGGTCTAATAACTCAGATGACGTGGCATCTTGGTGATCCTTTAATGGGTTATACTACTGATGTGGCATGACCTAAGGCGCGCTGACGTATGTGCCTACTATAGACCTATGCTGACGTGGTAAATACATAAACTTCAACGACGTATTTTATAATATCGATACTGAGTGGTGACATGTGTTCTAAAAATTTAAAATGTATTTATTAAAATATTAAAATTAAAATGTACTAAAAAAATGTTAAAAGCCAAAGATGAAGGTATTTTAAGATGTTTTATTCTATTTAAATATAAAAAAGTGAAATAATCATATAAAAATGATTAATATACTTTTTAAAAGTGTATTTTCTATAACATCATATAGGTAATAAAGTAATATAAAAAAATCAGGAGAATAATCTATAAATATGAAAAATTATAAAGGAAGTAGCAATTTCACTAATTGAGATTGAATTGTAGAGTGAAAATCCATATTTTGACTTTTGATCGATTGAAAGTTACCTAATTCAAGTGATAATCAGAAAAATAATATGAAGCAAACGTTTAAAGTAGGAAAGAGTTAGGCCAACGTGATAATCAAAATCATATATATGCCAAATACTGAAACGAAATTAAAGAACTCAGTACACCAATTTTCAATAATGCAAGCTATTATTTTTAATTGCAGAGCTAAGCACCGTCTCCTGTGACTCAATTAGTGTTGAAAATGTGATTTAAAATTATGGGTTTTAATAAGAAAAAGTGATTGAATTTAATCTATTTTTTGGACTGTTTAATGCAGTTATTAATAACTAAATTGGTATAGTTATAAATAATTAAAATGTTAATAATAACAATTGATTGGTGTAACTATTAAAAATTAAAAAAATTGTTGGTCAGTGCAACTATTAAAAACTCAAAAACAACTAGTTGGTATAATTTTTGTTGATAAAAAAGTTTACTTTTTTATAATTTTTATTTACTTGTTGGCTCCCAATAATTAGGACAAAATTTGTTCTATGCATTCAAATCAAGTAGTGGATTCAAAACAGAAACTGTGTATTTATGAATCAACGAAGAATCTACTCTCTCTCTCTCTCTCTATATATATATATATAGTTGATGAAATTTCTAAAATTTAGTTGAGTTATTCAATTAATTTCTATAAATTTTAAATTAATCATTACATTAAAAAAATAACGTTTAAAATATATTTTTTAAAAGCAGTAAGAAACTTTGTTCTAGTATATAATCGTTTATAATTTCGATTTGTTTTGCTACCATTAAAGGACACTTTTACGTATTATTTTTTCAATAACAAAAACTAACAGAAGTATTTATAAAATATGGTAACTAATTGAATAACTTAACAAAAGTTTAGGGACTAATAAAAGAATTTTTTAGGTACAAAAAAATATTTATAAAATTAAGATATAAAATATATATCTCTATATAATATTAATTAATAAACTAACAATTTGATGTAATATCAATCAATAACACCATGTGCGAGAATTATTGATTTAATTATTCTATGCTTTCTTTAAGCGTAAACCCTAAATCTTAGTTTTACATTTGAGTATATACGTAGTCTTTGACTTAAGATTTAATAAACCGAGATTTAAGATCTAAGACAATTGAAGCTGTAAATTTATAACAAGCGAGATGGGGTGAGATGTCAAATAAATTGTAATTTGATTTTGTTTGTTAATATATTAATATCAGTGTAAATTATACCATAATTTATACGAAAGATCCGGATAATGTACATTAATATTATGACAATTTTCTCTATTGCTTAATTTATATTACTTATAGTTAAGTAAATATTTCAGATTTGAATTGTCTTCTAAGCTAAGCTGTCACCTAACAATTTATTATCATGTGATTTGTGATTGTTAAAAAGAAAAATAGTTAAAGAATAGGCCTTAACCAATCATATTTAATATAAAATACGTATAAAAGAATCTTTAAAAATTTAAGTAAAACTTAACTTAGAAGAGGACCATAATTCAAATATTCCTCACAAATCTTGAATTGGTTTTTCTATGATAAGGGCAGAGTTTTGATTGGTGGAAAATCAACTTTGTACACATTTTTTTTTGGCTTCTTCTTATTTAAAGTTAACTCTTTTTCAGCTAATAAAATTTAAAAAAATTTCAATTTAGTCTTTAAGATTTAATTGAATTATAAAGTTAGTCTTTATATTCTTTTTAAGTATTTTAATTAGTTTCCAATAAAAAAGTAATATTTAAAGTGCATTTGGGAGGATAATAAGATATATTTGATCGAATAATAGACTATTTATTATGATTATATATATCAATTAACTGTCATAAAAAAATACCCTTCAAAAATATTTTTTTAAGAATTAATATACTCTCTTAAGTTATGATTTACTTAAATTTTTAAGAATTGTTTAACACGTGTTAATAAAAATTATGGGTAATCAAGATTTATTATTTTTTTTATCAATCACCAATTTCCACCAATCACATATTATTAAATGGTTAAATAACAACTTAGTTTAAGAGAGGACCTGGATCCATTTCCTTAACCCCAAAAAATTAATTAAAGTACATAAAAACAAAAAAGAACTAACAAATTAATTCCATAAAACTTCAAAAACTAAACTAATAATTTTCCTAAATTTAAACTAATTCGCTAGCTTCATCGCAATTTGTTAACAATAAAAAAGGCATATATTTTCTAAAGTCATTTTCTTGTACCTTTCTGTTAGCATATTTTTAAATAATCTTGTCAACTTCACCTTAAAAAATTACAAAATTCTATTGAAAGGGATATGTTTGGAGAAATATAGACAATTAAGTGCACGTAAATTATGCATCCGACGAATTTAGCAAGAATAAAATTATATAAATATGCTAGATATTACAGATATTGCACGACTTTGGTCTTGATTTTTTCCTCTTGTTTATCTGGTATTACCTCACTTTTTGTCTTGTAACGATCTAAAATATAAGTTAAATCTAGAGTTTTATCTTTAAAAAAATGTTAGTTTTATTTTTAATTTAATTAATATATACTAATTTAATCTTTACTTTTAAAAAAAAAAAAAATACTCAGTTAGTCTTTTTGGGGATCTTTTTGACTATTTTTAACTACGATTTTCATCCTTAAATTATTTGTTGCTAACTTAATTTCTACCATTTTTTAATAAATATTTAGTTTGTCTTTTTAGGAACGTTTTTGACTATTTTCATTCTTGAATAATAAACATTTTTGTTTTTTTTACAAAACTATTAAATTAATAAATATTAATTAAACCTAGGACGAAATTAATATTTTTCCCTTTATCTTTAAAACATAGCTTGTATTAGTGATTAACTACTATGCAATTTTCTCTAATAAGTTAATAAAGTATTGTGAAATTGTCACTTTCGTTTTTAATTTTATTTTAATTTTGAGTTTCCTTTTATTTTATTAGGTGATTAATAATAATTGCTTATTGTTAGGTAGATTCACTTAAGATTGAGTTGTAAAGTGCAAATCTTGCTAAAAACTACATCTTTATCTTTTGACTTTCTATTGAAAGTTACGGATTGAGGGTTGATTTTGAGGATTGATTTCATAAGAAAAATGATTTTGTCAACCATGTATATGTATATGTATGAACAAAAAGTTAGGCATGAAACATGAGACATGAAACAAAAGAGAAGGTAATTGACATTATTGGACAAAATGGTCAGGTAATTTGAAATATATGCTTTGAACTTCTATTAATAAATCCAAGTTTGTACAACTTAATTGCTTATCAATTCCAAATTTTCAATTGTTGAGCTATTATTTTGTTAGATACAGATCTTCTGCTCTAATAATTTTATAGGTATAAAATTTTATCAGCAAATCAACTAAGAATTTACCTTCCATCATGACTATCTAGGTACAAATTAATGGTTGGATTTGGTACAAAGATGTTTTTGCTTACAAGTAAACTAAGTAAAATATTCAATAGGCATTATTTCTCTCTATAGTTAGGTTTTTTTTCTTCTTTTTTATCAAACAATCAACTACTTTCATTTCACAATAATTATAACTTCTATATCAAACTAACTTTAAAATTAATAATTATTAATAGATAAAACCATTCAATCCAAAAATATAAATTATTAAGTAAATGTTTAATATTAATTATTAAATACAAGCCTTAATAGACCCCCTCACATAAATGTAAATGAAATTTTAAGATCAAGTAGATCTTAAAAAAAAATTAAAAACGGAAAGGCAAAAATTATAAATTAAAAAATTAATTGAAAATAGAAACATGAAAGTTTAAACTTATATAAAATTTTAGCTTTAATACTATATTAGAGAAATCGTTTAACTCAAAATCTTAAATTATTAGATGAAAACTCAATATTAATATTATAAATAAGTCTTAACAATTAAATTCAATGCTACCATTTAAGTTTTTATTGGTGGTGATATATGACCGCCCGTTGTTGTATCACTTGCTGGGGAATTTATACAATTGTTCTTGTGGTGATTTTTTCTTTTTAATGATTAACAAGAAAATAAGATGCCCAAAACACTAATAGCTAAATTGGCCCTTGGATTGCTTGGATGGTTCTTTTGGTGATCATTTGTACATGCCACAACCACAAGTTAACACAACTCTTAATTAATTAGTTTGATTAATCACATTTCTCTCTTATTTGCCACATACATTGTCAATCATATAATATTTGAATCTAACAATATATTTCTTTTTTATGTCATTTTCTTCTACCTTTCTACTTGCTTATTTTTAAATAAACTATACTCCTCTTATTGCATCATCAAAGAAGACAAAAATATTCTACTGAAAGGGATGTGCTTGAGATATATATTAACAAATCGAGAGCACGTTTATTGGACATAATGACGAATTTGGCAAGAAAAAAATATCATATGATACCAAAGTGATTACGCACCTGGCATGACAAGTAAATTGATTTCCCCATTTGTTAATATGGTATTACCTCACATACGTTGTCTTGTTAAGCATAATATTATAGGTTAATTTGAAGTTTATCTTTAGGATATGACTTGTCCTAGTGATCAATAACTAGCTTATTTTTTTATTAAAAAAATATTTATCAGTTTAGTCCTTAAAATTTATTTGAATTATTTAATTAAATAATTATATATATTTTTAAATCCCGTAATTAGTCCTTATTACTAAAAAAATAAGGTCTAAAGTATACCTTTTTAAGACACTAAAATAAATTTGACCAAATATGATACCATTTATGATAATTGGACATAAATTTATTTTGTTGCCCTCAAAAGATGTCTTTTAGAATTTATCTTTTTAATAGCAACAACTGAAGTATTTAAATATATATATATAAATTAATTAACTAGGTAATTTAATAATTTTTTTAAGAAAATAAATTGATAATTTTACTAGTTTTTTATGATAAGTTTGAAATTAACTTTAATCCATCGATTTCACTAACATGCTGTGATTTTTTTTATTTTTATATTAATATGGATATTTAATATGTTTTCATAATTTGTTTTTGACCTAAACAAAAAATCTTCGCAATGAACTAAGATATAGTATAATTAATTTCAAGCCTTGAGTTATCGAAAGTATACAAACATCTCGTGACATTTCGTGGAGGATTAGGTTTGCGAAAGAGAGACTCAAAAAATGCTATGATATTTGTTGAAGCAAGAAATAAATATTTTAAGTAATATATTGTATTATTGACAATTTGAAATATATAGTCTAAAAATAACTTTTAAATTGGACAAGTAAATTTTTTTTAGGATCTTGAGTATATATTGTTGTTGAGACAAAAATATTATATTATTGACAATTTGAAATACTTGGTGAAAGGAGTAGAAACAACTTTTAAATTAGACAAGCTAAATTTCTCTAAGATGTTGAGTATATATCGCTGTTGAGACAAGAAAAATAACATCTCTTCTTTCCTTCACAATATTCATACCCAATATCTTTTTTATTGCTCCCAATCCTTCATCTCAAACTTGCCACTCAACTGCTTCTTGAGTTTCTGTATTTCTTCCATGTTCTTATAAGTGATTAACATATCATCGATGTATAGAAGAAAATACATCATCCCATTACTCAAACTTTTAAAGTACACACATCTGCAATACTTGCTCCTACTAAATCAACAAGTCATCATAAATTCATCGAATCTCATATACCGCTGTCTAGGTGATTACTTTAACCCATATAATAACTTTTTTAGTAAATAAGCATGCTCTTTTTTCCTGGGCTCTACAAACCCTTGCGACTGTGTCATGTAAATCATCTCTTCGAGCTCTCTATGTAGAAAAATTGTTTTTATATCCATTTGCTTTAGATATAAATTTAGGTTTACACACATGATTAACAAATTCTAATGGATGTGTGCTTGACGACTTGAGAGAAAATCTTATGAAAGTCTACTCCATCTCTGAGTAAAATCTTGTGTAATTAGCCTAGCCTTGAATCTTGTAGGCTTTACTCTTGGTATCCTTCTTTAACCTTATACATCTATTTTCACCTTATTAGTTTCTTTTAAGGTATCTCTACCAACTTTGAGGTATTAATCATTTTAAGAGAACTAATCACTTCTTTATGGCCTGCTATCATTTATCTTTATTTTCACTCTTTATAACCTCATCATATATCGTAGGCTCATTAAATTTAAGAGTGTAAGCAGAGTTAAAGGTGTGAGCAATCTGCTTGTGCATACCTGATTGGTGGGCTAATCGTTCTCCTCAGCATGTCTCTGACTAATTGGTACTTTTTAAGTACCATCTTAGGAGTCCTAGTCTATCTTCGGGTGGACTTGGAGGAACTCGCCGATGTTTTTGGCTCTTCTTCAAGGACCTTTTTATTGAAATGTTGATATGTGGGCATATAAGATCTATAATCAATTTTTACTTTAACTTTTATTGACTCGAGTGCTGAGTCTTCTTTGGGCATATATTCTTTTTTCTCATTTTCTTGGGAGGTTTTCAACATTGTCATCTCATTGAACATCATGTTACAGCTTATAATACTTTTTGATGGTATTAACTCTCTACACTACACATTGTATCCTTTAACTCCTTTGGGATACCCTATGAATACCCTCTTGATAGCTCTAGGTTCTAACTTCCCATCTTATATGAACAAAGGATGAGCAACCGAATATCTTGAGATGATCATACTTGGGAGGGTTGCCAAACCATTTCTCTTCTGGTGTCTTAAAGTTTATTACTAATGAAGGACTTCTATTGATCAAGTAAGTTGCAGTCATCACAGCTTCTCCCCAGAAAACTTTTGACTTCTTCGCATTGGTAAGTATGCATCTAACCCTTTCAAGTAGGGTCCTATTCATCATCTCAACTACACCATTTTGTTGTGGTGTTGATCTCACTATTCTATACTTTACAATTCCATGCTTGGCACAAAAATTATCAAATGCTCTATTGCAAAATTCAAGGCCATTGTCAGTTTGTAGCCTTTTCACCCATTTACTAGTCTGATTCTCAATAAGAGTCTTCCAAATCTTGAACATATCAAACACTTGATCCTTACTCTTTAATACATAGACCCATAGCTTCCTTAAATAGTCATAAATCAAACTGAGAAAATACCTAGCACCTCTAAGAGTAGTTTTCTGAACTGGTCCCTAAAGATCAGAGTATATGTAGTCAAGATTTCCCTTGATTTTGTGTTCACCGGTACTGAACCTCACTCTATGTGCTTTTTCAAGCACACAATGCTCACAAAACTCTAATGGCTGGAACTTATCCTCACCAAATACTTTTTGACTAAATAACTCATTTAGGTTTCGCTCACCTAGATGTGCTAGTCTAAGATACCACAACTTGGTTTGCATATTCTCATCATCTATAGAGAATGATGCAGACTCATTTATAACCTATACCTTGACCACATAAACACCTTTATGCCTTTCACTTTTCAATATAACCATGGAACCTTTTAATATTCTCAAAACCCCTCCATCGATTCTGATGGAACACCTATTCTAGTCAAAGTTTCCTAGTAAGATCAAGTTCATCTTAAGGCCAGGAACATACCTAACTTTAGTCAACTCTCTCACTTGCCCATCATGCAATCTAAGTTTAATACTACTAATTCTCATTACTTAACATACACTGCCATTTCGCATTAACACCTTACCACTATTAATAGGCTGAAAATTTATAAACTAAGACTTATGTGGGCATATGTGAAAAGTACAACTAGAATCAAGAATCCATTGTTCAATATTTTTACCATTAGTAGTGACTAGTGTCTCTACGCTGTCATAGCTATCATCATAGGCAAGCACAACATCCGGTTTCCTCTTGTCTTGTGCCTTCTTCTCCAGAAATTGTTTTATGAAGTGTCCATCTTTTTTGCAATAATAACACTTTCTAAGAGTCCTAAACTTTGATCTTAAGCCATTCTTCTTTCCATCTCTATGTGAGCTCATTCCTCTTGCAGATAACCCTTCTTCATTGCCCTCAATTTATTTTTCTAATAGCTTTGAGTTTAATGATAATTTTACATCTCTCATAACTGAACTCTCTCTGCCGTAGATTAATATATCAACAAAGCTTTCATAACTTTTAAGAAGCGAACTCAGTATAATAATCGCCTCATCTTCATCCTTTATCTTTATATTGATAGACTCAAGATTAATAATGATCTTATTAAGGCATCAATATGATTTTTCATAAGTGTCTTTTTTAACATGGACAAGTAATATAGTTTCTTCTTAATATATAATTTGTTGGCCAATGATTTCTTCATATAAAGAGAATTCAGCTTTTTTCAAAGACAAATTACTGTCGTCTCATCTGCTACTTCCCTTAGAAATTTATCGCTCAATGATAGAACGATAGTACTATGAGCTATTTTATGAATGTCTCTTCTTTCTGCTTCAGATTTAGATGACTCTGAGGTCTTTTTTTTTTTCATTAGATAGAGCTACAGTCTCCTCTAATGCTAAGCCTAATCGTTGACTCACTAACAATGCTCTAACCTTCATCTTTCACAGAATTAAGTCATTTGACTAGTTGAATTTCGTTACCTCATACTTAAGTGTTGCCATGTCTGCTTAAAACTAAGCTCTGATACTAATTTGTTGAAGTAAGAAGCAAATATCCTAAGTAATATAATGCAGAAACAAGAAATTAAGAAAACTAAGAGAGAGAAAGGTAAGAGAAAGCACACACAAATTTACGTGGTTTGTTAACTTGACTACGTTCATGGCGGATCAAGATTACACTCTCTTATTATTGAATCGCATAGCGCTCACAAAATATGCATTTTACAAGAAAGAACTCTCAGCCTTACAAAGAAAGCAACTATCTTTCATAAACAAGGATTTTTCTCTTACTAAGAATCACAAAGACTGCTAGGATCACAAAGATATGTTTACAAGCCAATAAAGGGCCTTTATATAGGTTTTAGGACACCTAGGTTAACCTTAAACGTGTAGGAGTTATTTTAGGGAAACCTGAAATAAGTAGGAGACAAAACAAAATGGAAAACTATGTTCCCACATCAAGCATTGCGACACCTACTCATTGTCTGGGGCGTCATGACGCCCACTACTTGGTACCGCGGCGCCCACGCCTGGGCATCATCGTTTCATTTTTGCCTCATTTCTTCGTATGTCTTTGATCCTTGTGCACCCAACGCATTTAACTTGCTCTCTAAATTATATTCTAATAATATTTAATCAACTTTATCACAGTATGCTATGATTATGTTCAATTTTACAATGGTACAATAATAGGTCTAATTCAGAGTTTTTATTTTTGAGATAAGGGAGAGGGATGATTAGAATTTAAAATCTTTTGAATGCACTATACACTTTTTTATAATTAAACTATTTAAGCAAGTACCAAAGCCCAATTTATAAATTTCTTATTAAGTATGTCAACATTTATTAAATATAAATAAATAAATAAGATTAAGTGGTTGTAAAATTTTCATCTAGGTGAGATGAGTAATGTTGATTTTTAATGAAAATTGCCCTAAGTGATGTGAATTGATTGATAAGCACATATTGTCGTTTTGACAACCACACACACACACACACACACACACATATATATATATATATATATATATGAACCAAAAGTTAAAACTAGGAAAGAGTTTGGCCAACGTGAAATATCAAACTTTCATGCCACGTACACATGATAATAGAGAATCACAACCTGAATTCATCCATTGTTTCATTACAAGTGTCAGGTTTTGGGTTCTTAAAATTAAGTTAGAATTATTCATTATTTTTTATTTTTTAAAAAAAATTATTCATTACATTTTTAAAAGAGTAATAAAATATTTTTAATATTATTTTTTTTAAAAAAAAATCTATAAAAAATAATAAGTAATATTGAATTATTGAAATAAATAAATAACATTCAATGCCTAAACAACATAATAAATATGACTATTAGAATTTGGAGGTTCAAAATTAAGGATGAGTTTAATTTTGAATTGAAAACTAAGAAGTTGAGAGGAGGTTAAAGACATATTGGATGAATAAGAGTCGAAAACGAAAATCGGATACGAGAAAGGAGTATAAAATACAAGAGAGGACCTAATATGTCTAAACAACATAACGCTAAGAATTCAACGAAGCGACACCAATTCTAGTATGCTAAAAACCATAGCATTGGCCACCGAATGCTACGGTGTTAGCTCGAAATCACATCTAAATGCTGCAACAATAACTCTTGATGTTGCAGTATTGCCTATCCAGGAAAACTCAATTTTTAGGTAGAATTGCATCCTAAAGTTAGTTTTGAGCTCCTACAATATGTGAACTCTTATTCTAACTAGTAATAGAGTTTTTAAGGACCTTGTAAACATTATATAAACTCTTGTAACCCTTTAGAATTCATTAAGTATCAAAATATCAACAAGAGAGAATAGAGAGCTTAGGTTACACTTGAACACTTTGAGTGTACAAGATAGTTTAGTATAGATCCTTGAGAGTTCTTGGGTATTTATGTATTCCTTGTATCTCTTATGGAGATTCTTTGTGTATAAAATAACAGAATAAAAGAACTTAGGATCTTGAGATCCACCATAAATGTAGGCGATTATTGCCAAACCATTTATATTGATTGTGTTCTTTCTTTGGTGTATGATCATTTATCTTTTTAATTGTGTGATCTTTGTAATTCTTGGTTGCTTGTGAGTGAAATACTTTCGTAAGGTATTGAGAGTGTCTCAGAGTGCATGTTAAAAATCCCATAATAAATTGCTATAAGAACATAGGTTGGTTAACTATGGCATCTCAAAAGTACAAAGCAGAGAAATTTAATGGGCAAAATAACTTCAATTTGTAGAAAGTGAAAGTTATGGCTCTACTCGTGAGTCAAAGGTTAGACTCAACCCTTGAAGAAACTCGAGCAACAATAAGTGAAGAAAAGAGACTAGTGAAACCTGAATTTGAGGCAGACAGGGAAAACATTCAGAAGAAGGCTTATAGCACTATAGTACTATCATTGAGTGATAAAGTTCTAAAGAAGGTGGCTGAACAGAAGATGACATTGGGTCTTTAGAAGAAATTCAACACTCTCTATGTGATGAAATCCTTGGTGAATCATCTGTATGTCAAGAAGAAGTTATACCAGTTGTCCATAGCCAGGGGAACTTCAATAAAATACCATATAAATGTCTTCAATAAGATTATCATAGATCTTGAGACGATAGACATCAAGATTGAGGATGAGGATAAGACTATAATCTTGTTGTGTTATCTACCTTTAAGTTATAAGTATTTCGTGGACATACTCATGTATGGTAGAGAGACTTTAATTATAACCGATATTAAAGACTCATTGAACTCTAAAGAATTAGGAAATAGATCAAAATCTAGTAGTGTAACTAACCATAATTACATGAAGATGAGATAATAAGAACAATCTGTCAGAGTGTGTGGGACTCACCAACACTTTGGTCCACCAGCTAGATGACACCTCAGAGCCACTAGTGTCCCAACACACAATTCTTAGGTTACTTGCGCCCCCAAAGAATCGAATCCCCGCCCCCATCTCCATAGAGGCCTTATAGGCCTTTAGAGGTTCGTTCTTGTACCCATTAGGCTGGCCTTTTTTATAGAGTGTGTGGGATCCACCAATACCTTAGTCCACTAGCTGGATGACACCTCAAAACCACTAGCATTCCAACACATAATTAAATCTCATGCATGAGATTTAATTGTGTGTTGGGACACCAATGGCTTTAAGGTGTTATCCAGCTGGTGGACCAAGGTGTTAGTAGGTCTTACATACTTTATCACAATCAATGTGGCTGATCCAAGAAGTGCAACTTTTGTAATAAGGAGGGGCATTTAAAGAGGGACTGTCTTTAAAGAAAGGCTAAAAAGGGTGGATAAGCTACAATAGTCTATGAAGAAGACTTGAAAATTGTAGAGTCATTAATAGCTTTTGGTGAGAAGTATGCTAGAGAATGGATATTTGATTCTAGCTATAGTTATTATATGTGTCTAGAAATATCATTATTTACCAATTATAAAACTATTAGGAGAAGAAAAATACTAATGGAGAATGATATGGTATATAAAGTCATAGGGATTGGTAATATTAAGATGAACATACATGAGGGGGAGATTGGGGAGTTGCATGATATATGACATATTTCTAGAGTTAGAAAAAACTTAATATCCCTAGGAGTGCTAGATCAATAAGGATATTCCTTTAAGGCAGAAAAAGGCATACCAGAGATAAAGGAAGGATCTATAATAATAATGAGTGGTGAAAAGCATAAGTAGCTATATATACTTGATGGCAATAATGTAGGTGGCTCAACATGAGTCATTGAAGGGATGCATATCAAAGGGAAACATTAGAGATTTTATCACCATAATGATAGTAGTAAAAGGAAAATGCGTGGAAAGGGTGTTGCCAACAAGGATATGCCACGAAAGTATTATGTTGATGTTAAGAATGACATGAAAGATCATAGTATAAAGACCACTTAAGGGAAGATGCATTTGTATATTTAAAGACCAAGGTCACGAGTCCAAAAAGAGTTATGTCTAGATAGAGACTTAACTAAAGTTAATGCCAAGTGATAGAGCATTGGAGTGGATGGATTCAGGTTAAAGCATCTTAAAGAGATTTTGAATCAAAGAGAGGTTTGTTAAAATTTGGTGACTCAAAATCAAGGATGAGTTTGATTTTGAGTTGGATACTAAGGAAGAGTTGAGATGATGTCAAAGACATATTGGATGGAATAGCAAGGGTTGAAAATAGAAGCTAGATATGAGAAGAGAGCATGAAAGTACAAGAGGGAACCTAATACACCTGAACGCTGCAGCACTGGGAATTCAATGCCAGGACGCCAATTCCAGTATGCTCAATGCTGCAGCATTAGCTCGAAATTGCATTTGAATGCTCTAGCATTAACTCCTAATGTCATGGCATTGCCTATTTGGTAAAATTCTATTTTTGGGTAGAATTACATCTTAAAGTTGGTTTTAGATTCTTATAATGTATGAACTCTTATTCCAATTAGTAATAAGATTTCTAGGGACCTTATAAATACTATATAAACTATTGTAACTCCTTAAAATTCATTAAGCATCAAAAGATTAACAAGAGAGAGAATAGAGTGCTTAGGTTACACTTGAGTATATAAGATGGTATAATATAAATTTTTGAGAGCTCTTGGTTATTCCTTATATCTCTTTTTTTTGTATGCGTTTGTTCTTTTTTTGGTGTGTGATTATTTATTTTATTAATTGTGTGATCTTTATTATTCTTAATTGCTTGTGAGTAAAAAAATTTTAACCTTTTTTTTTAATGTGTAATTATTTATTTTTTGATTGTGTGATCTTTGTTATTTTTAATTACTTGTGAGTAAAGGTTTCACTTGTGGCTCAGGCAAATTAAAGAAGCCCTATGGCTTGAAAGAAAATTGAGACACGTCAGTTAAAAAGGCCCAGACAAGAATTAACAATGCGGAACTGATAGACCCAGGAATTGTCAGACCTATAAGTTCTAAAAAATACCAAAATACCCCTCTGGTCGAGATAGACCCCAAACGAACATGTGGCAGAGTCCAATTCAAACTCAAGTTTCCTTGGCTTTCCTAATAGAAAATGGACGAGAAACTTAAGTCAGGTTTGAATACTCTTTCTCTTATTTGATTAATCTTAATGCTTATTGATTATTTGAACATAATAAATTCATATTTTGATTATACTTTTATTATAAAATATGATTGATATGAATTTAGTCTTAGAATTAGACTAAATTCATCAAGGGAACCTTCTGAAACACTTGTATAGAGTCATGGTAAGACTTCTCTTCGTATGAGATATGGACCAAACCAGTATTGATTGCATCTCTTCAATCCTGAAATGGATTGAAGATCATAACATGATAGCTGATTGAATTATGATTAAATACTGCATCTTTACACTATAAAAGACATGCATTGCATCAATTATAATGATCTAGAAAATTATTTAGAACTGAATAAGAGATTCACATATAGATACATTCAGATAGAGAAAAGCTTTCATAAGCAAACAACCCTTAAAGTTCTCTTGAGATCTTCGTTTTATTTTTGAGAATTTTCCAAACATAGAACCCTCTTGCTTGATAAATCACTCTCACACACAACACAACTTATTTCGCTATTTACTGACTTGAGCATCAGAGTATTTGTTTTTGCACGAGGATGACTTTATCCCAAGAAAAGGTTCTAGCAACTGTTTGGAGGAAAACAGATACCAAATTCTGGATTTCAACGAAAGTCCAAAGGCCGAGATGTAATTTCTAAAGGTTCCTAGAAACTGGGAACTTCAAGTGTGATTCTTAATTTTTATTGATTGATTTTATTTTTAATTTTGAACCAAACCAAAATCAAATTAAATAATTTTAAAAATAAGAATTGAAAAAAAATAAACCAAAATATCACAAAATTAAATAATTAAACCAAAATAAAAATAAAACTAACTTTTTTTTTTTCTATTCAGACAATTTTATCACAAAATATCTACCCCGAAGTTCATCCACTACCATACTTCTAAATGATAGATAGCCCTTAAATATTCTTAAGTTCCACATAACTATAGTTGAAGGCCTTTCTTCACACTAACTAAATTCAAAAATCTTATTTTCGATTAATCAAAAGGTCAAATTCAATACCAAAAGCCTTTCAAAAGAAAGAAAAAATAAAACCCAAAAATCATATAATCATCCATAAATATATTTTTAAAAAACTTCAAATAATTACACAACTCAATACTAACACCAACCAGTATTGGCTATTTATTTTAATGATATACAAAGTACCATCTAAAATGACATACCCTAATTGAACATTATACCCAATACCAATGGGTCCGAAAGAGTACTACTAATGGAATCTAAATATTTCTAAGTACACCAACTTGAAAGTAGAATCTCTTTCATTTGTAATATTTTTTTTCCTTTTAATAGATGATGGTAAAACTATTTTTGAGAGACTCGTTTCTATAAGCTGTTTATTTATCCAAATCAAATGGCTAAATAAGCTTATCTGTTAGATCAGATTATATCTCTACTCTTAGAAAGAAAGATGTCTACTCTCACAATAACAATTTTTAACTTGTGCTATTTGATTAGAGGTATCGACCAGAAAGTTTTAGATGATGCTTAATAAAAAGTTGATGATAAGCACGAATTAATTACAATATAATGTTAGTACTAAAAAAAAAAATAATAAGTCAACTTTTTTAGTTTGTACTTTGTATATCATTAAAGAGTAATGCTATATTTTTTAAATGATACTTCAATTTTTTTTATTAAATTAATGTGTTAAGTAATTATTGGGTAGTGAAATAGTACAAATTTTAAAACACTCACTATACTTGATAAGTATGTTTTATACTTATTATTTTAGTTCTTTAGGCTTAGTATTTATTAGTTCTAAAGCGTGATAATTAGGCTTTTTATATGTTTTATTATTATTTTGTAAGTTTAAAGCTAATGGAGCTATTAGGACTTGCAAATTCAAAGAAAACATGACAAAAATATCAAGTGTGGGATCAATACTCAATGTGGTAGCTCCAAAAGTGAAGCTACAGTGTTAAAAATGACTGAAAGAAGCACATTAGGTAGAAACTCAAGGCTGCATTGTGAGGATTCAGCAGTGTAGTTCTAGTATTGATGGAAAAGTTAGCACCGCGGTGCTAAAAATCAAGGTCATGGCGTTGGAATAGTATTAGGCCAATGTTGTAGCACTAGAAGTAGGATCGCATTACTGGAATTTAAATCCAAAATAAATTTGAACTCATAATTTTACCCTAACTTAAAAAGAAAAATCTATAAATAAGGATACAAAGCCAAATTTCAAGGAGAACAATCTTTTGAGAGTCTAGAGAGTAGATTTTGAAGATTTTAAAGAAAAAGAGAAACATCAAGAAGAGTCAAGAAGAAGAGGAGATTGAAGATTAAAGGGCTGAAGTGACATATTTTATTTCTTTTCTTTAAATCTCTTTATAGTTTTGTAATTCCTTCATGATATTGAACCTAATATACTATGGATTTCCTAATTTCATCATAAACTAAGTCCATTTTATAGATCTTTACATGTAGTTTAAATTCTATTTGCCTCATTGATTCATATTATTCAATAATGAAATTGTTTGTTCTATTTTGTGTTTAATATTTTTTAGATACTTGATCACTAGATTGATTAGGTAGTCTTTATGAACTTGGAAAATAGATTTAGGGTTTAGCCATAGATAGAATAGCATATGATCATTGATTGATATAATGAGTTCATATAAGATGGAAATATACTTATATGACATATGTAACCATTAAAGAGAACCTAGGCTTCATAAATCCTTTCTTAATTTAATTCACATAGGAATTTAGTGAGTTACTAAAAAGGGATATTCTTCCCTAACCATCGGAAGATGCTTGTAGATATTAGAATTCTTGGTTGACAATTCTACTTGAATAATTGATTCAAAAAGGGACATTAGTAATTTAGGCAAAGTTTAGAGTGAATAATGAAACACTAGGCTTATCTTTATCAGTGAATTCATAAATTCTATTGCTTCGACTCTTATTATCTTTTATTTCTTTTTAGTTTTATTTTTACTTTTATTAATTCTACATTTTTAATCGATTGTATAGATAAATTAAAAACTGATATAAGTTAGTACTTAACAAATTATAATAACAAGTCTTTATGAATATGATACTATATTAATCTTTATACTTGTTTGTGATAACATATACTTGCGTTCTGAATTCATACAACAATACTATTTCACTGTCCAATAATTGCTTGACACATCATTTAAGAAGGAAATATTTGAGATACCATTTAGAAAATGTAGCATATTCATCATTAAAATAAAAGCTATTAATTAAATGGCCGGTTATTAATGCTAGTTTAACATAATATACGACTATTTAATTGCAATATATGACAATAAAATAGTCGACTATTTAATTAATAGTTATTTAACAAGTTAACTTTCATTGTAAAGTAAAAGGTTTTGTACAAATTATGGTTTTAGTTCTTTTTTTCCATAAGGTAGACTTTTTTTTTTTAAAAAAAACAAAATAACTTCATTCCAACTAGCTCAAATTACAACTTTAAGAATCCTTAAAAATAATTACTCTAACATCCTTAGAATACAATTCCTCGAAGTGACAACTAATTTAGATCAACTCGCAAATTTAACTAAGTTATGTGCTACTATATTGCACCTATATAAGTAGAGGACACTTTAGAAAAAGCAAAAGAGTCAGAACAATCATGAATATCCTTAATAGCAAAGCCAATCTTAGATTGAGCCAAAGCTTCAGGAATCAAAGTAAACAATAAGCCATTATATTATCCCATATAACACCACGACTCTTAAGTGATCATAGGCCACCAAAATAGAAACTCGTAACACCATGGTGCATATTCATCGCGGCATTAAAATTGAGTTTTATGCAACCAATAGTTGGTGGCCTCCATTGTACCTCAAAACCTCCTTAGCTAAGTAAACTTTGGCTAGATTACACCTAAAATCCTCTAAAAAATCTCTAGCCCAAATACAGATCTCATTTATATCCACAATCCTTTGTCCATAACCAAATACTCTATAAGAGAATGCAAAGGAAATTCAAATCATCTTTATTAAGTTGGTGCATGCATGAAATTAAGAAGTCACACAAAGGCATTCGATGAGAGCATTTAATACTAATCATAAAGTTATACCAATCATGCATATTTTTTTAAAGTATTACAAACCCAAAGTACATAGATTGAGTTTTTAGCACCCCATCCACTCTTTGGGCAGTTCTCGTCCGTCAAAACATGATGTCCTTTCAAGTTAGTAGGGATCCAATCATAAGCCACTTTCTATAAGAAAATCTTTGCTTTTGACAGAATCTTGAACTTTCAATAATTTTGCATCACTCGTTAATCGCTGATTTTTTCAGAGCTACTAGCAATCCATTTTGCTTGAATAACTAATCAATAGCCAATCTTAACCGTATATCTACCCCAACAGTCATAAGGCTACAAAATGTTATCTGTATGAGTCAAATTATGGTGCGGGATGGGGATGCTTAAAATAGCTTCTCCTTAAAAAAAGAGAACTATGAATCAGGCCAATATCCCACTTTTTGGAACCAGGATTAATTTTAAAATCTTAGTATGTTTAACTAAATTATATAGGTACAAAGGTTTAAAGGTCATCGGCTTAGGCAACTACTAATCATGATACACCAGGACATTCTCTTCATTGCCTATTCGCCATTTAGTACCCTTTGGGAGAATTTCTTTCCTCAAAGGATACTATGTCATAGAAAAGACACCCTCGAAGTAACATTAGCTTGCCAAAAAGTCCTATTTTAGAAATAGAAACCTTTGAGAACCTGATCCATAAGTGATTTTGGATTAGTTAAGATACGCCACCCTTGCTTTACAAGCACGATGTGATTGAAAAAGAATAAATTTTGGAATCAAGGGCCACCATTTTTCTTCCTCTAACAAAGAGCTTCCCACTCCCACCAATGTAATTTTCACTTTTTCTTGCCACCACCCTATCAGAATCAAGCATAAATCCTATGAAGTTAAAGAATTAGGGTTGTTAGAAGTCGAAATAAGTTTATATTATAAGCTGAAATAGCTTGGATAATGGCTTTAATTAATACTTTATTGCCCTGAGAACAACTTTATTTTTTAACCTGTTAATTTCTTCCACACTTTGTCACGAATACAGATAAAACTATCGCCCTTCTTTTTTCCGTTAATATTTAGGAGATCCAAATATTTCTCGTGGCAATTGACTCTTTGGACCCCAAGAAAACTAAGAAGATCCTTTACGACCTCTTTCGAGACTAGTCTACTAAAGTACATGGCCTATTTATCAAAATTTATAACTTTTCTAGAAGCTTTGGCATACCTATCTAGGGTATCCTTAATAGTTTGAGCACACTCTGATAAGGGCAAATTTGTCATATATTTTCTCATATTTTTATTATTGATATTTTATGATTTTATGAGAATAGATGGCTATTTATGTGCATTATTGTTATTTATAGGGACTTGAATGAAATTTAAAGAAAGAACGCAAAAGGAGCTAAAACAGGGACTAAAATGCAAAGTTTTCAAAGTATGTGTCCATCGCCTCAGCGTTGAAATAGTGATCGAAATAAGAAAAACGACCTGCTTAAGTCGTGTATAGCACCTCAGCGCCATACAGTCACCGCCCCAGCGACGAGACAGCGCCTCAGCGCCAAGATCCTACCGCTCCAGCGGTAATAGCTTTTTCATGCGTCGCCCCAGCGACAGATGCATAGCGCGCCAGCGGTAGTGCGAGTCCTAGTTCGACGAGAATTGAGATTTTCAAGCTCATATCAATCCCTATATAAAGCCACTCGTTCCCAGCCTTCAAGGAAGAATCCAAGACGACCCAAGAGCCCCAAGAATACAGAGCACGAGTCTTGGAGAGCAATAGGAGCTTAATTGAAGCAACTTTAGAGAGAAATACAAGACGTTCTTCGGCATCAAGAGTTCTTAGGCAGCGCAATTAAGAGCAATTCGACGTTTATATCGGTTTGCTAATAATTGTATCATGATTTATAATTATTTTTACTGTTGTTCTCTTGTAGCCATGAGCTAACTTATTTTCTAGGGTTAATACTTGAACTCAATATGTGTGCTTAATTGTCATATCTTTCGAATATTTAATAAACTTAGTCATTTATTATTTAAATTACTTGTGTTTAATGCTTCAATATATCTGGCCAATATATGGTGAATGAGTTGGTAATATTATTGATAAACTCGGAAGAGGAATCATAATATTTAGACCTAGGTAATTTGATGCATGATTGTAGAGTAACATTCAATGTTGCATATGCAAGTTTCAATTTAGGATAGGAATATACCTAATTGGCATGTATGATCAATAAGACCTAATCTTAATGAATCTTAATTTATTACAAGTACCATAGAAATATAGGTATTTGGTAAATTAAGGTATACTTGCATGACCTTGGAAGAGGCTTGTGAATACATTAGTGTCTTGATCAATAATAAAGACTAAGTGAGTTAAATATTAGAGGATTAATCATTAGAAATATATTGAGGGATAATATTAATTCTAGGTTTTCTCTATATTGCTATCTTCTTATTCTCTTTGCATTGTGTTTTTGCTTTTATATTTCTTACATTCATTCTTAAATTTTTATTTTTCTGAATAATTATTAGGAAGATATAATTTTAGTAATTGGTTAAAAAGAAAAAATTATCCCTGTGGGTTCGACATCTGACTTATTTAGTCTCTTTATTACTTGCATACGATAGTGTATACTTGCACTTAATTTATGATATAGAAATATCGCATCACACTCCACAGAAGCCTTAGCAAAAATTAAGCTATCGTCTATAAAGAACAAGTGAGATAATGAAGGTTCATTCCTCCCACACTTAACACTACACACCTTTCTTATTCTCTTCAGTTGCTGAAATAAGGAAGACAAGTACTTCGTACACATAATAAATAAGTTAAGACATAGGAGGGTCACCTTGATGAAGGCCCCTTTGGGGTTTTAAGACCCCTTTCAAAACTCTATTGATTAATACTAAATAGGTAACTAATGATACACACCCTATTAATAATTGACACCATTTCTCTGAGAAACCAAATCTTATCAGGATCGATTCTATAAAGAAACACTCCACTCGATCATATGCCTTAGACATATCCAACTTTATAACTACATAACCCTTTTATCACTATTTTATTGTTTAATAAAATTAAGATACTTAAAGCCAACAATAGCATTGTTCATGATAAATCAATTAGGGATAAACATTCTTTGGAACTCTAAAATAATATCCTTCAAAACATTTCGAAGTCTATTGGCCAAATTCTTCGAAATAAATGAGGCCTACCTAATCTATTCCTTCAGAAAAAGGATAACAAGCCTTGTACTACTAACCTCCAAAAGATGAGTAGTCACATTGTCTGTCACCTTCCTTATATCCTGCATCAAAGGATTAAAAGAAGAAAAAATATACTAAAAATGAGCTAAAAAAACATCTTTCTCAATTCGATCATCATCTTGTTGCCACACATTGTTCATATCCAAGACTCCTTTAATTTTGTTTTGTTTATAGTGATTTAATGCTTTAAGATGGAAGTATTTACAGTTATTTTCACCATTTTTACACTATGCAGTATGAGCATGCTGCCTTCAATAAGCTTCATACTTATAGAGCAAAACATCCAAAGCCTTTTTCGTTTGTTGAATCCTCATCCAAGAATCTGAATCCACCAATGGGTTCACATCCTTAAGGTCTTTTCTCTTTCTTTGAATTTCTAAATTTAAGTTGTAAAAATTCTACCTATACCACACTTTAAGATTAACTCTAATCTTACCTATGTTAATTAAAATAGCTCGTAAATCCCTTCATTGGAAGCAACCATCATTTTTAACAATCTTCCCACATTTCGCCTCATCCCTCATGCTTCCTCAAAATGGAAATGGTTATTCTGCTTCTTAAGCTTTCCACCATACTCCCCAACAAACGAGTCACAAACTTCTACTAATAAAGGTCTTTGGTCTAACCTTTAAAAATCTAAATTTTGGACTTTAAAAGAATTGAACATCTTAAACTACTCCAATCAACTCTCGTATCTAATTACCATTGCACCATGTGAACAAATACCCTAGCCCTTTTATTTCAATAAAACCACAATCATTCAAGGCTTTACAAAAATTTTCTTAAGATATTAGGAAGTTTCAAGATGCCTACAGAAACCTATAAATCTCCATTACTTCCTTTGATGGGACTTAACATGTTCAATATGAAATCTTGAAAAAGAAATTAAATGGACTACAAGACCACCCGTACACAACAACAAAATACCCCCACTTTGACTCATCTTCTCAACTATAAGCTTACCCTCAAACCATAATTTGACTCTAGCTTTCTCCATTAACTGTTTATCCACTAAGGTCTCACGATAGAATACTAAGCTCGGGCCACATTCCTGTAATCTCTGGAATAGGATTTGGAAAGTACAAAGATTACTCAAGCCTCGAACATTCCAGTATAATATTTTGTTAGATCTCGGTAGCTTTGCTCACCTATAGTAGCTACCGCTTCATTAAAAACAAAAGAATCATCATCCTTTAGAACCACCCTCGTACTCACCAACAACAATATTGTCATTCACCCACATCATCCTTAAAATCTAACTTTAGCACATGCTTCCCTCTCTCAACACCACGATTGTTTTTCCCATTAAGTTCATACAACATCGAATTTTCACTTTTCTGCTTAAAAGGCTTCCAAGAGACAATAGTTAGGGTTAGCTTGGATAAGAGCTTTCTCCGGCTTCTACTTGACATCTTCTTTGACCCATTTTTCTTTTTATCCCTAATCTTAGCTTTAGATTGTTTGGAACCCCTATGTACTGCCCTACTCGTTCACTGGGTTTTTCCTTGTTCATTTGTTTGGAAGTGGCAACCTTCTTTTAGCTCTAATTCCATTAAAGGATTAACCGCTATCCCTACCATATTTGATTCACTGCCAACCTGCTCAGCTCTCATATCAATAACCGAAGAAACCGTTAGAGAAGGTGCTTGATAGAGTTAATTAGGTATAATATTTTTATCTTCCAAGCTTTATATTTGTTTGTTTAAATTAAGATTATTTGTCTTTTTATGTGTTTTATTTTATTTTGTAGGTTTGGAGTTAATAGAACAAATAAGGATAAAAATTCAAGGGAAACAAGGCACAAATATTAAATCGGCTACAGTAATTTTATTACATTACTAGCACTACAATAACAAGATCCTAGCATTGTGGTGCTAAAGTTAGTGTCTTAGCACTAAAAACCAGAGTTGCACTGCTACGTAAATAGTACCACGTGAACAGTATACATGAAGAGTGCCAACGTGAAAAAAAAAGGAAATTATGAGCTGACTTATATTTGATTGCCTTAATTGAAAGACATAACCTATTGATAAAAGACCAAAAAGTATATTTCAAAAATAGAGAAGAGAGAGAAGAAGAAGGAGCACAAGAGAATAATACTTTTGAGCGAGAGAGAGCAACCTTTGGAGGATCAACAAGACTAAAAGATTGAAAATTATAACAAAATTAGTTTTATCTCTTAAACTCTTTATCTTTATAGTTTCAATGATTTTCATGATATTTTTCTTAATAAGCTCTAGTTAAATTCAAGTTCTTATCTTATTTTTATGAATTCAGTAATACAGTTGTTCAATTATTCTGTGCTTATTGCTTTCTAATTACTTGATCACTAATTAGATTATTGTGGGAACTCTAATGAACTTGACCAAGTAATTTAGGCATTGACTTGAATAATTTGATATATGATCACAGAGTAACATTATGAGTTTCATATGGGATAGACACATACTCATATAGTATATATGGTATTAATAGATCAGTTTCTAATAAGTCTTATTCTTTTTTTATTACCATAGATATATAAATAATTGTTAGGATAAAGCATATTCACTCGACCATCGACAGAGGCTTGTGATGAAATTAAAAAAAGATTAATTGGTTCAAGTAACATATCGAGGGATAGTTATAATCATAGGTTTTAACTATTATTGGTGCTTCTAACTTGTTATCTTTAGTGTTTTTTTTAATCTTATTAAGTTTCTTTTTATTTAGTTTAGATTACTTATTTTTTTTATATATATTTTTTGTATAAATATAATAAGAAGATACAATTTTAGTACTTAGCATAATAATAACAATAATTCATCATAGGAACCATACTTTGCTCGCTCTTTATTACTTGTTTATAATAGCATGCACTTGCGCTTAAGTATAACATAACAATACTTACGTGGCATTCCATTTTTGTATAAATATTTATTTGATATTTATATAATGTACATTTTAATACATTGTTAACTTATATCGTATTAATCTTGTTACTTTTAGACATTGTAGATTTAAAGGAGTTTAGATTAGCACTAAGATTTAATATTTTTTAAGAGTTAGAACATTATCTGGAATGTGATAAAGACTTAAGAATATTTATAATAAGGATATAGTTGTAAGGAGTTGCAAATAATGCTAAGAAATGTCATTACGTAATATGTTTTCCAAAATATCATTCTTAATCAATGTTTATGACACGGGTCAATTGGTAAACCTTCCTGATTAGTGTATGTCTATATCTGAATTGTCTAGATGGTTATTCTTAGCAGACAGTGAGCTTAGTAGAAGATCGTATAACTATATAGGTATTTAGTAAGGATTAGAAACTGAACAGACTCACAAGAACCTCCAATAAACATCCCATAAAGCTATCAATAAAAGGTTTTCTCTTATTGAGTAGTATTTTTAATCCCTTGATCTAAGTGCTACGATGGACTTTTGAGTGATGTACCATTCATTGATTCCACACGTCAGAGACCTTTATTGGTTTGACCCCTAGGTGTTGTTGGGTATGGGTCGATGTTTATGGAGTCCAATATTTATAGATATAAGATTCATTAGTTTATATAGGTAAGTTGTATATCTTGATGCTTTGAAATTATATTTTAAAAAGTTTGTGGACATAAACATTAACCCTGTTAAAAATTTTTCATAAAATAAAATAATATCGTAAAAGTATTTATGAATATTATTAAAGATATGACTCTTAAAATGTTTGTATTTTTATATTTCGGCCGCATCTTATGTATGGTACACATTTGTATTTTACAAACCACACACATACTCACACATTAATTGTAATCACACTTACAGAAACCCCGTAAGACAAACTTGAAAAAGGATTTGACCAACACTCAACAACCACACTTCTCCAATCTACACCTTTATATTTTTCATTAGTCTTGGGTTCTCTATTGTCTCGGTTTAGCAAATGTTCTACCACTGCTACATTACAATGTGGCTAGTTTAGATAATTTTCAACTATCAATTGAAGCTGATATTCTCTCTTCTGGCCACCCCTCTTTCAAATCATCCTTTCTCAACGCCATAGGCTCCTTGCTTGGAATAAACCCCCTTAGAATCTAGAGATACTATGGTTTCCCAGTCACTTCTTTCTGTCCTAGAAAGCCTCATCGACCTCTTAGCATCTACCTTAGTGGCTCTATTGTTGTTCTTACCACCTGACAATTCCCTTACTTTCTTCCTCCATTGGTCTTGGTTGATTTTCCAATCTCTTTAACAACAATTCTATGAGCAGTATCAGCCTCCCGCAGTCTCTTAAAACCCTGATATCTTTGAAATCTGACCCAACCTGGATTCATTTGCTATAGAACCTAGTCCCTCTCTGTGGGTTACCTTCATCTCTCAAAGGGCACTTTCTTATCGAGTGTCCGAGATGGCTGCAACTGAAACAAAAATTTGGTAAATGCTCATAGTGAAGCAAATCAGTTACAACCTCATTCGAACCCTTCACGACCACCCTCAAATCCGACTTTAGGGGTTTCAAGATATTCACCTTCACTTGCACCCGAATGAACTTTCCTTACTTCTTCGACGTCCCTTTATCAATCTCCTCTACTTCCCCGAATAACGATCCAAATTCCCAACCAACTTCCTCATTCATAAAGAACAGAGGCAACCTATGCATCTGCACCTAAAATGATACCTTGTAAGAAACGTCCAATTTCTTTTGGCTCAGCAAACACGATCAAATTTTTATTGAAGGACCAAGGATCCCTCTGCAAGAATCCTCTTCTTATTATTGTCTGCTCGAAATGAAAAACAAACAAGTTTTTCCCAGGTTGTACTATCTCCACCGAAATATCCTCAATATGCATTTCATGCTCCAGATGAAGGCCTCTCGGTTCAACAATCTCGAACACAACACTTTACCAATAACGGGTGGTGAAACTCTCTTATCTCCAGCCGCATTAGCCACCTGAGATAGTTGTGCTACCAGGAGTTTATCATCTCCTAGATTTAAGCAAGCATAACGTGAGACTATCTCGTTAAATCCATCTCCAAACACCGGCTTCAGCCTCTTGAAACCCCAAAGCAACGTCTTCTAACAATCCAAGACATCACATACCATGTTGCTTCAGAAAGGCGTAATTAGAATACCAACTGCGGCTGTAGCTATCAAAAACCACCGTCTGATGTCAAATTTGGACTCTCGAAAATTTTCTTTACCCCCGTACTTTTTCAGAGAGAAAAATTCTAGGCAGGGACTTTGTTGTTTGAAAATTTATTATTATCCTATTAGACGCCAAAACTTCATAAAGTAGACTTTTTATTAATGGAAAATCATCTTTCAAACTAATCATCTGTAAACACGTGTCTTAATTAGAAAGAGCTTTTACAAAATTACATGTAATCTCCTATATATATATATATATATATTGGTTGAATGTAATTAACTTATGGATTAGATTTCCCTTTTCAATAATTTTTATTACCAGAGAAAATTGGTCACGGATAAAGAAAGAAATGAAGAGTGAATTTCAACCTTTTTGCAAGTGAAAAACTTGAGAAATAGAAAACAAATAAAAATAGCTATTGAAAAGGTAAGTTTGATCTTCTGTAGTAGTGAAAAAGAAAAAAAAATTAGGATAAGGTTCAATGAAATTTAAATATGAGAATTTTTGTTATATAAATTATAAAAATATAATTTGTATAAAATCTTTAATTGTAATGGTAAATGCAACTGTAATATAGCTACAGTTAAATAGAGGCAGACCAAAGAACATTTTAATAAGGAAAAATTTCAGAAATAACCCCTCATTTAATGGTTAAACTATTTTTAGCCACAAGTTAAAATGTTAATCATTATTAATTAAAAGTAAGATAAATTAATAAAAATACCCTTTTCACTATATCTTTTTGTTTTTACTCTTCTTCATTCATTCTTTTTTTTTTTCCCATCATTCTTTATTCTTTCTGCGCGTAAAAAGAAATGTATTCAACATGAAATAAAAACCATTTTATTTTTTAATAGTTGTTTTGAAAAATAAATAAAAAATAATTATATTGAAAAATAAATAAATAATTTAAAATAAAATTGTTGAAGAAAGGAAAAAATTACTTTCTGGTTTCATGCGCGTTTCGCGTGCCACACAACTAGAATCATATATTTTTATTATTTGATTTTTAAATTTATTTTAATTATACAATTAATTAAATACTTAAATTATAAATTATTTATAATCAAATATTATTAAAAATAATATTTTCATTATAAACAACGTATAATTTAAATTACATTTAATAAAATAATTTAATAAAAAAGTGTTTGGCGCATAGCGCGGTGGCCCTTTTTTTTTTTTAAAGAAATGTCTTTTTTTATTCTTCTTTATTTTTTTTAATTTTTTTCTTTTTTTTTTTGCACGTGCGCTTTCTGAGATTCTTAAGAGATAATATGTTACAAAGAAAGAATGAAGAACGATGAAAAAAAAGAATGAGAGGAAAACACTTTTGAGGGTTTGGATTTTTTTTAGAGAGTTGTTCCAAATACGCTGAGGGGCAAAACTACCTTTCAAGTTTTTTGGTTATAAAAAATTATTAATTTAATGTATGACTAAAAAATAAATTAAAAAGGAGCTAGTTATGAAAATTTCCCTTTTAATAAAGGGAAGAAATTATAATTAAATTTTTTATTGTAATTGATATGTTCTATTGTACATATATTTCAACAAAAATAATTTTAATATTATGCTCGATCTATTTAATAGCCATTAGATTTTATCTGCAGCAATAAAGAAAAAGAATAGTTAATAAGCAATCAATTACTTTTATTGCACAAAAGTAATAATAATTTGTTGTACAAAATTTAAAGACTACAAATTCTAAAGAGTAACGATGAGCCAAAGAAGTAAAACAATGTCACGATGTAGGGTTATTTTCATATAAGTCTAATTATTTTCAAAATAATAACAAAAATTAAAAGTTTTAAATTAATGCCACTTGAATTTTTACTATTTGAAATTTTTATTAAGCAACATCTATGATTGGTACTCTATGAGAGAAACATTATAAGAGAAACGTTATGAGAGAAATACAATAAGAAAGATGCTATGAGAGAAATAATATAAAAGAAACACTATGAGAAGAGTTTTATAGGAGGAACACTATAATAGGAACATTATTAGTGAAGCTCTATGAGAGAAACATTATGAGAGTAAAATTATAAGAGGATTTATATGAGAGAAATATTATAAAAGGAGCTCTATAAGAAGAATAATATGAGAGAAATTTTATGAGAGAAACACTATGAGAGGAACACTATAAGATAAATACTATGAGAGGAATTATATGAGAGAAACACTATGATTGGAACATTACAAAAAAAAAAAATTACTATCAGAAGGGCCTTATAAGAGGAATACTTTGAAAGGAACATTATGAGAGGAGCTCTATGAGAAAAACAATATAAGAGGAACACTATGAGAGGAGCTCTCTAAGATGAGCACTATGAGAGGAACTTTGTTGGAGGAACTCTTTGAGAGTAACTCTATTAAAGGAACACTATGAGATGAGCTCTATGAGAGGAAATATAAGAAATAGGCATGATAAGAAGAGCTCTTTAAGAGGAACCTTGCGAAAGGAACTCTATGTGAAGAACTCTATGAGAAAAACTATATGAGAGGAATACGATGATAGAAACTGTGTGAGAGGAATTCTATAAAAAGAACTATATGTAAAGGAATCTATGAGAAAAACTCTATAAGAGGAACACGATGATAGAAACTCTATGAGTGATACTCTTTGAGAGGAAAATTATAAGAGTAATACAATAAAAGAACTCTATGAGAGGACACAATGAGAGAAACTTTATAAGAGGAACACTGTAAGAGAAACCCTATAAGAGGAACACTTTGAGAGAAGTTCTATGAGATATAAGAGTAACATTATAAGTGGAGTTCTATAGGATGAACTTTTTGAGATGAACTCTGTAAGAGAAATATTATGAGAGGAACTCCATGAGAGGAAAATATAAAATGAGCTTTATGAGAGGAACATTATGAGTCAAATATGGTAAAGGGAACTCTATAAATAGTACTCTATGAAAAGAACGCAATAAGAGGAAACATTATAAAAGAACGTTATGAGATGAACTCTATGAAAGGAACACTATAGAAGGAACACAATGAGTGAAACACTATAAGAGGAATATTGTAAGAGGAAAACTATGAGAGGAGCTCTATGAGAGGAATACTATAAGATGACACTATGAAAAGAGCTTTATAAAAGAAGTACCATGAGAGGAACACTATGAGAGGAGCTCTATAAGAGGAGCACTTTGAGAGGAACTCTGTTAAAGGAATTCTTTGAGAGTAACTCTATGAGATAAATAATAATAGATGAATATTATGAGATAAAGTCTATGAGAGGAACACAATAAGAGTAAAATTATAATACGAGCTCTATAAAAAGGAATTTTATAAGATGAACACTATGAAAGGAATATTATGAGATAGGCTCGCTGAGAGAAAAATGGTGAAGGTATTTTATAAGTGGTACTCTATAAGAGGAACACTATAAGAGAAATAATATGAGAAGAGTTTTATGATAGGAGCATTATAAGAGCAACATTGTTAGAGGAACTCTTTGAGAGTAACTCTATGAGATAAACACTATAAGATAAATACTATGAGAGGAATACTATTAGAGTGACACTATAAGAGGAGTTATTTGAGAGGAACTCTATAAGAGGAATATTATGAGAGGAACATTATGAGACTAACACTATAAGAGGAACATTGTAAGAGGAAAACTATGATATGAGAAGAAGACCATCAGAGAAACATTATGAAAGAAGCTCTAAGAAAGAAACACTTTAAGAGAAACTTTGTTAGATGAACTTTTTTAGAGTAACTATATGAGATGAACACTATGAGAGGAATACTATGAAAGGAGCTCTATGACAAGAACACTATGAGAGTAACACGGTAAAGGAAACTTTATGAAAGGAGCTCTATAACAGAAATACTCTTACAAAAATATAGTCAAAGAAACTCTCTGAATGGTACTTTAAAAGGAATACTATAAGAGGAACACCATGACAGGGACAAAATAAGATGAACTTTATAAAAAGAATAATATGAGTAAAACATTATAAGAGGAATATTGTAAGAGAAAAACAATTAGAGGAATACTATTAGAGGAACACTATGAAAGGAGCTCTATGGGAGGAGCACTATAAGAGAAACTTTGTTAGAAGAACCCTTCAAAATTAACTCTATAAGATGAACAATATAAAAAGAATACTTTGAGAGGAGCACTATAAGAGAAACATCATAAGATGAGCTTTGTGAGAGAAACTCTATGAGAGAAATATTATGAGAAGTACACTATGAGAGGAATACTATGAGATGAGCTCTATAATAGGAACATTATGAGATGGGCTCTTAATAAGGAACATGGTAAAAGGACCTTTATGAGTGGTACTCTATGAGAGGAACACTATGAGAGGAGCCCTGTTAGAGGAACACTATGAAAGGAACGCCATTAAATGAGCTTTATTAGAGGAACACTATGAGATGAATACTATGAGAGGAGCTTTATCAAATGAGCATTAAAAGAGAAACCATTTTAGTAGAACTTTTTAAGAGTAACTCTTTGAAAGGAACTCTATGAGAGAGACACTATAAGAGGAGCCCTTTAAGAGGAATACTATGAGAGGAGATCTAAGAGATGAGCAATATGAGATGAGTTTTTTTTATAGGAACTTTGTCAAAAGAGTTGGAACTGGTGCTTACGTGTTATCCTAATTTTGTATGAATATTAATTATTTAATATTTTTACAATAAATATTTCAAATAAAATCGTTAATATTATGTATATGGTAAGATGCTTGTAATATTTCAGACATTGTATGATCTTAAGAAGTTCAGATCTGTTCTAAAAAGGTTTAGACCACGGCTAAGAGTTAGTAGCACTGAGAGTTATAAATGCTAAGAGTGTTAACACTGCTAAGAGTTAATAAGTTATAAGAGTTAGCCAGATCTAAGGAGTTAGATCCTTGTCTGAAATGGGACAAAGACCTGATGGTATACTAGTAATGATATAGTTACAAAGGGTTGCAATAGGTGCTAAGAAATGTCATTATATAAGTATGCTCTCAAACCCTATATTCTTGATCTATTTTCATCGATGCAATTCTATTAATGAATCCTTTTTATATAAATCAGTGTATGTCTATATCTGTATGGTACAAATGGTTGTTTTTAGCTGACCATGAGCTTAATGGAAGCTCGTATAGGCATATGGGTATTCAGTGAGGACTAGGTACTGAACAAGCTCAATTAGAGCCTTCAATAGACATCCCATAAAGCCGTTAATAGAGGGTCATTTTGAGTTGAATAGTATTTATGGTCCCTAGACCTGAGCACCACGGTGGACTTGTGAGTGATCCATCATACTTAGGTTCCACATATGTTAGAGAGCTTTCATGGTCTGATCCCTAGGTGTCACTGGGTATAGTTTGATGCTCATGAAGTCCGATGTGTGTAGATATGGGATCCGTCAACTCATATAGGTAAGTTGTATATCCAGATGCTCCAAGATTGTGTTCCAAAAATTCTTATGACAATAAGTAATTTACCCAGAAAAAAATGTTTCCTGTATAAGAAACAATATTGCAAAAGTATTTGTAGATATTGTTTAAATGGAATACGAATCTAGAGATAAGTTCTAGTGTTGAGCATATGCAGACTTGATGTTGATGATCTATGTCTTCGCTCTTCCAGGATATAAATGACAGGGAGATTATACGAATATTTATTAACTTCAACTTGTATGGTTCAACACGTTGTTTTTTTAATTTTTATAACGTGTATAGAGGGTAAACGTTTATGGACTTACGAAAGAGTTCCATAAGACGAAATAGGTGTGAACCTAGGGAGTCTCACTATATGAAGTGTACCAATTATGCACTGGAGTAGTACACTAGATTGAATAGTTCAACCTAGGAAGTTCTAAAAAAATTAAAATTATTTCAAGGTCTCTTGCGAAGATCATAGGGTTTAAGTGTTAAGCTCGAGTTCGGAAAATAGGACTTGCCACTTTAACCTTTATATTATATATCATATTTCATACAATTAATTTGTTAGGGCATGACACGTGACAAGGATTCATTGATTTAATATATAATTTGTAAATGTTGTAAATTTATATATATATTTGAAAATGAAACAATTGGCAATAGCCAAATGATTTTAATTATAATGGCAAGTATATGAATTCAGCCAAATTGAAAATGAAACAATTAAAATGATTTTCAAAGTAATTGGTGGCAAGCATTTGAAAATGAATTTCAGCTAAATTGATAACAAGTGGCAAGTTTATATTGATATCATAAGCCATCGATTTTCTTGTCATTTGGCAAATGAAATATTGTTATATCATGCTTATTTTAAGCATGAGATTGCCACGAAACAAAAGCTATTCTTCCAGCTTTTGCTCTTTAATTTAACAAGCATCACACGGCAAATTTCAGGTTTTGTCATACTTGTTATATTCAAAACATTTTTAATTGTAATTGGCTTAAGGGGTGGTAATTTTTGGCTATAAATTGAGGCATTTTTTCATTTATAAGGTGAAAAGAATTTTAAGTAAAAAAATTTTAGTTTAAGTTCCGAGAGATTAAAGGTGAAGCAAGAGTTGCTTCAAGTATTAAAATTCCAACTGAGAATAGGCTAGCTCAAAGGATCCCACCAAGTCTTTGATTAGAAATACACAAAGTACACTTTAAGGGTGAGTTTCCTAATATCTCATTAGTGTAATAAGATGCTTGTTAATATTTCGCTGCGTATTTATACATGTGATGTGTAAATTAAAAATTAAAATGTACACGCTCACACAATGCACAACGCACTTTTAAAAAGAACTCTATGAGAGGAACCTTTTGAGATAAACTCTATAAAAGAAACCCTATTAGAGGAATTTTATAAGAGGAACACTATAAGAGGAGTCCAAAAAGAGGAACACTATAAAAGAATCTCAATGAAAGGAATTATATGAGAGAAATTCTATATGAAGTGCTATATATAAGGAACTCTATAAGAAGAACTCTATAAAAGAACATGATGATAGGAACTGTAAGAGAAGAATTCTATAAGAGGAACTATATGTGAGGAATTCTATGAGAGGAACACGATGGTAGGAACTCTATGAGTGGTAGTCTATAAGAGGAATATGATAAGAGGACGACTTTGAGAGAACTTAATTAGAAAAACACTATGAGAGATGTTTTATGAGAGGAATGCTATACGAGTAACATTATAAGTGGAGCTCTATGAGAGAAATATTGTGAGAGCAACCCTATGAGAAGAGTTTTATGAGAGGAACACTATAAAAGGAACACGGTGAAGGGAACTCTATGAATGGTATACTAGGAGAGGAACATAATAGGAATATTATGAAAACAACACTATAAGAGGAACTTTATGAAAGGAGCACTCGAGTAGAACACTATGACAGAAACACTATAAGAGAAAAATTATGAGATGAACCCTGTAAGAGGAACACTATAAGGGCTCCTCTTATAGAGTTACTCCCAAAGAGTTCCTTTAACAAAGGTTTTCTTGTAGAGCTCCTCTTATATTGTTCATCGCTTAGTGTTCCTTTGATAAGAGCATATTTGTCATATATTTTTTGTGTTTTTATTTTGATATTTTATTGTTTTATGAAAATAAATGGCTATTTATATGCATTATTATTGTTTATAGGGACTTTAATAGAATTTAAAAAAAAGATGCAAAAGGAACAAAACAGAGACTAAAATGCAAAGCTTTTAAAATATGGATTTGTCACCCTAGTGCCACAAAGATTTTCGCCCCAATGCTAGAACAGTGATCAAAATAAGAAATCAGAAAAGATGACATGTTTAAGTCACAGTTTAGCGTCCCAGCGCCAGATAGTTATCGTCCCAGCGACAAACCAGTGCTTCAGCGGTAACACCTCATCGTTCAAGCTGTGAGGCGGCCCCAGCGACAGCACCATAGTGCCTCAGCGGTAGTACAAGTTCTAGTCTGACAAAAATTGAGATTTTCAAGCTCATATCAATCCCTATAAAAGGCCACTCATCCCCAACCTTTAGATATAATCCAATAGCTTCCAAGAACATCAAGAATATAGAGCACAAGTCTTAGAGAGTAATTGGAGTTTAATTGAAGCAACCATAGAGAGAGATTCAAGGTGTTCTTCGGCATCAAGAGTTTCTTAAGCAGTGAAATTAAGAGCAATTCAACGTCTATATCGGTTTGCTATTGATTGTATCACGTTTTCTTATTATTTTTGCTGTTGTTCTCTTGTAGCCATGAACTAAATTTTCTTTCTAGGGTTAATACTTGAACTCAATATATGCGTTTAATTACCTTATCTTTTTAATATTTAATAAACTTAATTCTTTATTATTTAAATTACTTGTTCTTAATGCTTCAATATATCTAGCCAATATATGGTGAATGAATTGGTAATATTTTTGATAAACTCGGAAGAGGAATCATTATATTTAGACCTAGGTAATTTGATGCATGATTGTAGAGTAACATTCAATATTGTATATGCAAGTTTCAAATTAGGATAGGAATATACCTAATTGGCATATATGATCAATAAAACTTAATCTTAATGAATCTTAATTTTTTATAAGTACCATAAGAATATAGGTATTTAGTAAATTAAGGTATACTTACATAACCTTGGAAGAGGCTTGTAAATACATTAGTGCCTTGATCAATAACAAAGACTAAGAGAAATAAATATTAGAGAATTAATCATTAAAAAGCATATTGTGGGATAATATTAATCTTAGGTTTTCTCTATATTGCTTTCTTTCAAATCATTTTACATTGTGTCATTGTTTGATATTTTCTACATTTATTCTTAGATTTTTATTTTTTTGAATATTATTAGAAAGACATAAATTAAGTAATTGGTTGAAAAGAAGAAATTATCCTTGGGGTTCGACATCCGACTTATTAAGTCTCTTTATTACTTGTTACGATAGAGTATACTTGCACTTAATTTTAAAATATAAAAATATCGAATCAAGTTTTTGGCGCCGTTGCCGAGGATAATTATCTACTTTTTCGCCAATATTAATACTAATATTTCTAGTTTTTACTTTAGATTTTATTTTTTTTTTAATTTAGTTTCTACTCTCTTTCTTTGAAGGTATATGCGAAGATCGAAAAATGAAGACTTGATTGCTTTTGATCCAGAAATTGAAAGAACCTTAAAAAGAATTAAAAGAGAGCAAAATCAAGTCAACACCATGGAGGATCAAGTTCTAATTGCACCCAACAATGAAGCAAGACCACTAAGGGAATATGCTGTTCCCCTAGTCAATGGAATCCATTCAAGCATTCAAAAACCAACTGGCTAACAACTTCGAGATCAAGCCAAGCACGATTCAAATGCTCAAGGATTCGGTGCACTTTAGTAAACTACTGAATGATGATCCAAACATGCGCATCATCAACTTCTTAGAGATATGTGACACATTCAAGTATAATGAGGTGTCTGATGATGCAATCCAACTAAGATTATTTCCCTTTTCCTTGAGAGACAAGGCGAAGAGTTGACTGCTATCACTTCTATCTAGATTTATAGCTACATGGGATGATCTTGCACAAAAGTTCCTCTCTAAATACTTTCAACTTGCTAAAACTGTCAAGATGAGGAACGACATCACATCATTCCTACAACTAGATGTAGAATCTCTTTATGAGGCATGAGAGAGATACAAAGATATGCAAAGAAAATTTCCTCACTGTGGAGTCTTAAAGTTGTTGCTTGTACAAATATTCTACAATGGATTAACTGGTCAGTTCAGAACGATAGTAGATGCAGCAACCAGAGGAGCACTCATGAAAAAATCCAATGATGAAGCTTATGATTTACTAGATGAGATGGCATCCAATGCCTATCAATGGCCCACCAAAAGGTCAACCACAAGAAAGATCACTGGACTACACAAAGTAGACACTTTGACTACATTATTCGTCCAAGTCATCCTTCTGACCAAACAATTAAGCAACTTTGGAGTTAATGCTGTCAAGAGTCAACCAATTACTTGCATTTCTGTTGAGGCAATCATGTTAATAGAGATTGCATGGAGACTGCTCAATATGTAGGGGACGCCAACCGCAATAATCCAAAATTAAATTTCTATAACCTTGGATGGTGAAATTACTCCAACTTCTCATGAAGCAAAAATAATCAAGGGCAGCATTCTAAAGCTCCTCCCGGCTTTCAACCACAAACCCAGCAAAAGAAAAACCCAGACATAGAAGACATGTTCTTACAATACATGAAGAAAATGAATGCACTTCTTTAAAGTTAAACAGTTTCATTTAGAGCCTTGGAGAATCAAGTAAAACAACTTGCTTCAGCAATAAACAATCACCCTCAAGGAACTCTACCAAGCAACACTGAAGTCAATTCAAAAGGAAATGTAGAGCAGTGTCAAACCATCTCCATAAGAAGTGGTAAAATCTTACATGACAACACCTCAACCACATCTTTCAGAGACCAAGGAGAAGAAAAAATAAATAGTGGTCCAGCAAGAAGACGTGCAACCATATAGACCACTTATACCATTTCCTTAGAGATTATAACAACTAAGAAGTCAAGAGAAAAGTGCCGAAACACAGAAAAGTATAGAAACTAGTATTCAAGTACAAGAATAGAAAAGTAAAAATGAAGCAGAAGATACCAATAGCAACCCATAGAAGCAAGCCATACAGTCAATCACTCTACCACCACCATTTCTTTAGAGGCTGCAAAAGAAAGAAAATTAGATAAGCAATTTTTCAAATTCCTTGATATTTTTAAAAAATTATATATTAATCTTCCTTTTGCAGATGCACTGAAGCAAATGCCGAGTTATGTGAGATTCATAAAGGACATCGTATCAAAGAAGAGAAGAATAGTTGACTTTGAGACTGTGGCCCTAATGGAGGAGTGTAGCGCCATCATTCTCAAGCAATTACCTCTAAAGCTTAAAGATGCTGGGAGTTTCACCATGCCATGTTCAATTAAAAATTACGATTTTGGGAAGACACTTTGTAATTTGGGAGCTAGCATCAATCTTATGCCACTGTCGGTGTATAAAAAATTGGGACTGAGAGAAGCCAAACCAACAAATATCACACTTCAGCTGATAGATTGTTCTCTCACCTATCCTAAGGGATTCATTAAAGATGTGTTGGTTAAATTTGATAAATTCATCTTCCCTGTCGATTTCATCATTTTAGACATGGAAGAAGACAAAGAGATCCCTATCATCTTGGGAAGACCTTCTTAGCCACTGGAAGAACAATTATTAATGTACAAAAAGTGAGTTGATCATTAAGGTACAAGAGGACACAATCACTTTCAAGGTTTTCAAAGAGATCAAATTACCAACTGAAAGTAAAGATTGTTTCTGCATTAATGTGGTGCACCCAAGCGTTAAGCAAATCAAAGATATAGAGACACTGGATCCTCACATCCAAAAAAGAGCAATAAAGTATAGGAAGACAAGAGAAAATAAGACAGAGCAGTATCACAATGAAGCAAGTAAAGAGAAAGAAAAAGAAGAGCCACTTTCCCGGTCTAAGATTAAAGTTTTTTCGGAGAGACACAAGGAGAATGCAGTAAAAGTTACTACTCGGGGTGTAATTGCAAAAATATGGAAGCCGAAAAAGAAGAAAGCCAATAAGATCACTTACATAAAAGCTTTCATCAACACCTTTAACCTAGCATAAAAGAATAAGTAGCATCACGTCAAGCCAATGATGTTAAATTAAGCGCTACTTGGGAGGCAACCCAAGGTAAGTATTATTATTATTATTTAATATACTTTATCTTAAAAAAAGAAAAAAGAAAAAGATAGAGTTCAGAGTTGCAGTGACAGAATTTAGCGCAGCAGCGATAGAAATCTCAAGTCAGTACTGCCTTCGCGGTACATACTCTAGCGCTCCAGCGAGAATTCTAGTAAGCCTCCAAAAACCAGCCTCCAGTGTTTCAGTGCTAGAATGTCCTCTCTAATAATAGAAACTTAGCGCTGCAGCAAAAGTTTAAAATAGAATCCAACTATTGCTTCAGTTCAGCGCTCCCGCGATACAAGGCACATCGCTTTAGCACCAGAACAGTTACAAGAATTAACGACGTACATCATAGCACTAGAGCGAAACAAAGATTATCGTCTCAGTAATACATTGTCGCTGGAGCAGTATGGTACGTACTGCGGCAGCGCTACAATGAGTCAAAAATAAAAAGGATGAGAAACAGGTAAGTTATTCATACCAATTTCCTTACGAATTTTTACTTATTGTTTTTTTTTTGTATTTCAGTCTTAGCAAGGAAAAATTCATAGCTCCAAAAAAGTAACGTACTATAGCAAGCAGCAGCAGTGCTTACGATATCACTCAGTTTACTTCGATCAAAACACAAGCTTGATAGACCGACATGGTTCTTAAAAAAGAATTTATCAAAGAAAGAGGTTTTGATTTAGAAAACCTGAATATTCCAAGTATCGGGGGCATGATTCGAGAGTGTCATTGGAAACAATTTTGCACATAACAATGCCACAACATAGTTCCTATTGTACGAGAGTTCTACACAAATGTAAGTGAACTGGATAACTATGGGCAGGTATTTGTTCGCAGCAAGAGAGTGGCATTTGATCCCGCAACAATCAATGCCTATTTTGGTCTACCAGTAGAGATTGAAGACAATATGGTAGAGCTCAAAGATTACCCAAATTACGAGGAGATAATCATTACTTTATGTACATCGGGTACACAATGGTATGTAATCAACAATCTACCCATGACATTCATGTCTCGCCATATGCATTAGATGTAAAAGCCTGGTACAGTTTCTTTGCAGCAAAACTCATGTCGATCTCTCGTACTAGTGACATTACTAAACTCCGTGCCATGTACCTTTTTACCAATATTGCAGAATTTTATCTCTTCTTTCCACAGCCACCAGGTTCATGTAATTTGGATAGGTATCCAATAAGATATAGACAAAATACCAAAGATACATTAGATTTCAGCCAACAACACTTTAACCAATTTGTAATATAATTTGGTCTATGATAACGACTGTTTTGGACTTTACTATTAACTTATGAGTTGTTGATAATCAAGTCAGTATTTTCTAACTTTAAGAATCATACTGATTGGATATATATTTTATAAAGTACGGCTCAAATATATGAGGTGGGTCAAGCTAAGTAGAAGTTGTAATCTACTTCTATTGTATCCCAATTTTGGCTCATAAAATATTGAATTTAGCTTTTCAACTATTCTTCAAGTTTGTGTAAAATTGTGTCAAGTTCATTTGGATTTAAGAATTTCTTCATTTCAATTTCTACATTGAAAATTACGTTCATTTTACTAAACCTGTATAAATAATATTCATTAATCACAGTTTATGAATAACACTTTTATTTCAAGCTTAAAAAAAATACAAAAAATACTAAAATTAATGATATTAAATAGTGATTGAATCTTTTAATAAATATGCATTTTATTGTGCTTATCACAGCTCCCAACCAGCTTATTGCTAGTCTCTAGCAATTCAAGCGTAAATAGAATATGTAAAACTATTTAAGCATTTCAAACAAAAAAGTTAGTTTAAGATAAGAAATTGTTATTATGGTTTTTTAAATTATAACTTTCAAAATTGTGTGCATGTGTGAACTAAACCATAACCTTTTTACCACAAACCATAACATATATAACCTTGAAAATTTCACCAAGTAAAAGTCTCAACTCTATATCCTCACAAGTGTATGACTGTTTAAAAGGTTAGGATTTCTCTCATAGAGTTGGAAAACAGTTAAACACTCAAGAAAAAGTCAATTTTAAGAATAGACATACAAACTAATATTGATCCAAAGATAGAAAAATTAACTGTTTAGAAATCAATCATTCTTGACACGCACTGGCTTTAGGACTTCCATTGTCTTGTGAGAATAATATAAATATAGCTTGGTGAGAAAACTGCTTTACAAAATATTTGTTTTCTAAAATTAAATGAAGACTTTATTAAACTGCATTGATTTTTCTTTTTTCTTTTTTTTAGTATTTTGCTTTTTTTTAAGAATATAAGGAAATATTACAAAATAAAAACAGTTTCTCACCAAAATATATTACACATAATTTAAAATTTTACTTTAAATCGTCTTTCAGTTATACAACCAACTTATTCCTTAATTCAAATAATATCAATTTAAACAAAAATTAACCAATTAAAAAGATAAATAAAAGTTCGTAAGCTGTTTTCTCAATATTTTCACTTACTTATAAAAGATATGTGAGATTAGAAAAATATACACTTAAACATGAGAATTCTCTTGGCTATATAAATTGAATCATCCATCTTACAACAAGGCTTAGCATTGTGCTCAAAAATATTTTGGAAGTCATTCTTTAGTAACCTAAATAGAGACAGTGGCTCAAACTAAACAATTTTAAAATTATACCTAGGTAGAAAAGTAAATTCCTTTATACAAGAATTACTAAGACTACATGCAATAAACAATAATACATTAAATATAAAATAAAATAACAACAAGTTAGTTAAAATACGTTTCAAAAGTTAGAAAAAAAAACTCATTACTCAACCTTTCGTAATCTAATTTGACCTAAAATGCATCTCAAGAGTTAAAAAATGAACTCTTTACTCTATCATTTTAATCAAATAAGCATGTTGGACTACATCATTTTTTAAAAAAAATTTTTAATACAAAATACAACTTATATCTACTATCCTTCCACAAAACTAGATGAACATTGTTCAATGTTTAAATAGAAAGAAGTAAAGAATAGAAGACATTACCTGAAATACCAGTTATTCAAAAGAAAAAAACTTGAGAGAAAAAAACAATTTACAAACGAAATGTTAGATCCAGTTTGTGCTTGTTATGGCCTATTGACCAATCATCTGAGTTATTGTCTGGTCAAGTTCGTAGGTAATTGCCTATAATTTTTTCAATCAATTATTCCGCATTGGTAGCAGAAATAAAAATCTTTCTCGTCAATTGCGAAATAAAATTCTGTTTCACAACTTGATCAAGAAAATAGAATAATCAATCAAAATAGTTATTGACATTCAACAAACCTATAAGTTTCCGATGGATATTCATTTAGGTCCAAGAGGCAATTTCAAAAATTTCTTCCAAAGTACTAAAACTACTTGGTAAAGAAATAAAAGCGTCTGTATAGTAAAGCACTCTAGCTATACGTTCATGCATAGAGGAGACTCGGAATTCTTCTCCTATTGTTTTCCTAATCAGGTTTTCCACGGCTAAAGTTATAGGAATAATACCTAAAACTTGACTTCCTCATAAATATATAGCTATTGACACACATTCCATTAACACAAGACTATCCCTTTCATATATCAAATAAAATTTTCTTACAGTTAATACTTTTTCTAAATTGTTTATTGCCTCTAAAAACACTTTATTTTTCCCAAGACTAGATTTACAAAATACACATATATTTCAAAATCGTCGAACTGAGATTTCCTCCATATCTATACTCACCTTTATCTTAATATATAAAAATAAAGAAAATGAGGTGTTATATTTATAGAGTACCAAATGAGGTGCATATGTATAGGTTGTTGTGATTGTGGCTTACATCTTCCTTTAGTTTTATGTTCAGTAACGGCTTAAACGCCCTCTATGAGTCGGGGATAGGCTTTTCATCCAATTTTTTATAAATTGGCAAATAAAATTTGTTAGAGTCAGATTTTCGAGACTATATTATTGATGTTCATTTTTTAATTTATTCCATAAATTGAGAAGTTCACGTTGCATGAGCTCACAAGGATGCATCTCAAGAGTCAATAGGATATTATCCAAGGACTCCTTACTCAGTCCATCCTTAATGAACTGAATTTTATCTTTTCGATTTTTAGATGCAAATCCTAAAGAAAGACAACTCCAGTTACAATTTCATCGAGCATATTTATAACAGACTTGTAACCTTTTTTCTCTTCTTTTTTTGGAATAAAAACTTTTTCCAAAACCAGGCATAAAAGAAATAAAATTATTTGTAGACTTACCTGATAATTAAATCTTGGCTTCGATTAACCAACGAATATTCGCAGGAATATTTTGCAATAATGATAACCTTAGTCTTTCACAATGTGTTTTGTAAATCTTAAGAAGAGCATTTTGAGGCAATGAAGGAAAGCATTTCTGAAAGTTGACAAGAATGCAATCCATTTTGAAAGAAAGGGAAAAAGAGAAGGGATGAATACATGGTTTAAGGGATAATTTTTAGGGAGCTGAGAAATCGACTTTAATAATCACGAAGTACTATATCTACTACTTGACCATGAAAAAAAATCACAAAGAAGAGAAAAGAGAGAAATAAACAAAAGGAAATAAAAAAAGTATTTTGGAAAAAACATAAATTTGGTATAGAAAAAAAAGTCAAAATATAAAATATAGACAAAATGTAAAATCTGGTACAGAGAGATTGAACATGATCAAACATTATAGATAGGATCCATAAGACAGATCTCGTCTACATATATAGAGTGGTTTACCTTTTTCACATAGCTTTTCAACCACTGTCCATTCATTTTGAAAATTTGACCATCAGTGGGATGCTTGATTTCGACAACACCATTGGAAAAAACATGCCTTACCACAAATAGATCAATCCATCGAGATCTTAGCTTTCTAGAGTGTAAATGCAATCAACAATCATAAAGATAAAACCGTTGATTTAGCTCAAAGTGTTTCCTTGAGATTTGTTTGTCATGAGCCACTTTCATCTTGGCTTTATAAATCCTGAAGTTGTTGTATGCATCATTATGCAGCTCTTCTATTTCTGATAATTGTAACTTTTTTTGAAAACCTCTAGCACTCAAATTAAAGTTAAGGGCTTTGAAAGCCCAGTATGCTTTATACTTTAGCTCAACAGGTAAATGACAAGTTTTTTCATAGATAAGTTGGTATGGAGACATTCTTAAAATAGTTTTGTATGCAGTGCGATATGCCCATAATACTTTAAAAAGGTGCAGAGACCAATCTTTGCGTTTCGGGTTAACTGTATTTTCTAAAATCTGTTTAACCTCTCTATTTGCTAGCTCGGCTTGTTCATTTATCTACGGATGATATGCAGTAGAAACTTTGTGAAGAACACCATACCTGCACATCAAAGCTTCAAAAGAATGGTTACAGAAATGTGTTACTTGGTCACTAATGATGACACGTGGGGTGCCATACCTAAATAACAAATTTTCTTTTAAAAGTTTTACCACAGTTGTGTTATCATTAGTATGATAAGCTATAGCCTCCACCTATTTTGATACATAGTTAACAGCTAGAAGGATGCAAAAGTAGACAAAAGATTAGGAAAAATTACTCATAAAATTGATACCCCAACAATCAAATATCTCGATAAAAAGAGTTGGGTTAAGAGGAATCATATGTCTTTGAGATATATTAGCCAACTTTTAACATCTTTCATAAGAACGAAAAAAATTATTAGTGTCTTTTAACAAAGTATGCCAATAAAGACCACACTGTAAAATTTTTGCAACTTATTTTTCTATAGAAAAATGACCGCCACAAGCAGCACTATGGCAAAAATTTAAGATACTAGAAACTTCAGTTTCAGGAATGCAACGTCTTATAATTTGGTTAGGGTAGTATTTGAAAAGATAAGGATCGTCTCAATAAATATTACGTACCTCAACCAAGAACTTATGCTTATTTTCCAGTTAGATAGAACTTCTCCACAAACCAAATAATTTATGATATGTGCGTACCAAGATATATGGTTTATAGTGAAAAGATGTTTATAAGGGAAATCATCTCGAATTGATGGAATATCAATAGAGTCATTGTACGCAAGGCGAGATAAATGATCAGTAATGACATTTTCAACACCCTTCTTGTCTTTAATGGTTAGATCAAATTTCTACAAAAGAAGAATCTACCTAATTAAATGGGCTTTAGCATTATTATTAGAAAAAAGGTATTTAAGGTCCACGTGGTCAGTAAAAATAATAATAAATGAACTAATCAAATAAGAACGGAATTTGTCTAAGGCAAAAATAATAACTAATAGTTCTTTTTCAATAGTAATGTAATTTATTTGAGCATCATTCAAAGTCCTACTAGCATAATAGACGACAAAGGATTTTTTCTCCCTTTGTTGCCCAAGAACTACTCCTACAGCATAATTACTTGCATCATACATAATCTCAAATGAGAGATTCCAATCCAATGATTGCATGATAGAAGCGGTGGTGAGTTTGGCAATGAGTGTTCGGAATGCTTCCTCACACTCTTGTGTCCATGTGAATTCAATATCTTTTAGTAGAAGGTTACACAATAGTCTAGATATGGCAGAAATTTTTTGTATAAACCTCTATTAAAAGCTAAAGTGTTCAAGAAAAGATCATACATCTTTTAATGTTTTTGGGTACCTATGTAATTTAGAAATTAATTCAATTTTGGCCTTGTTTACCTCTATCCCTTTTTTAGATACAATATGCCCTAAAACGATCCATGAAGATACCATGAAGTGACATTTCTCCTGGTTTAGCACAAGTCCTTTTTTTTCACACTTACTCAAAACAAATTTTAAATTAAGTATACAAGAATCAAAAGAATCACCAAAAATAGTCAAATCATCTATAAAACTTCAATGCATTTTTTAACCATATTTAAGAAAATACTCAATATATAATGTTGAAAAGTAGTTGATGCATCACATAATTCAAATAGCATTCTACGAAAAGCATAAGTGCCAAAAGGGCATGTAAAAGCAACTTATTTTAATCTTCTATAGTTATATCAATATGGTAATATCCTGAATACCTACCAAGAAAGTAATAAAAGGGATGTCTAGCTACACATTCTAAAATTTGGTCAAAGAAAGGCAATAAAAAATAGTCTTTCTTGGTGGTTATGTTTAGCTTTCAATAATCAATGCACATTTATCAACCACTTATTACCCTAGTTAAAATAAGTATCTCATTCTTAGTTTTCACAACATTAACCCCAGATTTCTTAGGAACTACTTGAGTTGGACTTACCAATTGACTATTAGAAATTGGGTAGATTATACCTGCATCTAATAGTTTCAAGACTCTTTCTTCACTATTTCTTTAATTGTTGGGTTAATTCTTTTTTGAGGGTCTCTACGGGGTTAGGAACCTTCCTCGAAATAAATTCTATAGGAGCATATTAATGGAAAAATGCCTTTAATATTAGCTATGGTCTAACCTAGTATAGACTTATGTTCTTTTAACAAAATTTTCTCTTGTTCAACTTATTATATATGATAAGTTGAGATTTTCCCATTGCCCAAAGGTTTGAAACACGTATTCTTAGAACCAGGTGATGGTTCCAGTCTCTCATGGCAACTCTTCAAAGCGTGGCTGCCAAAATTGAGTCCCTTTATCTTGTGACTCAAAAATACTAAATACATCAGTTGTTTCATCAGGATAATGCAATTCTTCAAAATCAAAGTTAAGGAGGTTTTCTAAAGAATCAGAGTCATGGTTTTTATAAGCTTCCTCCATTACAAGTGTGTCTATCATATATGAATGATAGCATTCGTCTTCCTCTCGTGGTGTATTGCCAATATGAAAAATGTCCACCTCAAGAATCATATTCCAAAATGATAGTTTCATTATACTATTTTTGCAATTAATAAGAGCATTAGTAGTGACAAGAAAAGATCTCCCTAAAATAAAAGAGATTTTAGACTCCATGTTAATCATAGAATGAGTATCAAAAATAAAAAAATCAACAGGATAGTAAATTTGTCAATTTGTAACAAAATATTTTCTACCATTCCCCGTGGTTTCTTGATTGATTAATCAGCTAATTGTAGGAATACAGATGTAGATTTAATCTCACCAAGTCCCAATTGCAAGTAAATAGAATAAGACATCAAATTTACACTTGCTCCTAAGTCCAATAAAGATTGACCAACTCATATGTCCTAATTGGGTAGGAGATTGTAGAACATACTAAGTTTTAATACTTGGGTGGTGTCTTTTGTTCAATCATTGCACTTACCTGCTCTACCAAAAATACAATTTTCTTTACATGGTGTTTTATTTTAATACTGCATAGATCCTTGATGACTTTGGCATAAGTTGGAACCTATTTAATCAAATGCAATAAGGGAAGATAAATCTTAACTTATTTTAAATGTTCTAAAATCTAACCTTGAATTTCTAAAATTTTCCCAATAGGTCAAAGAACTTGGGGAAAAGGCACTGGGATTGAAAATTTATTTTCGGGCTCTTTTCAACTGTGTCATCTTTTTCAAGGGGGCATCTTTACTACTTGCAGATGTGTTAGTTGGAGAAGTAGGCTCACTCATAATCTTACCACTTTGAGTAGTTATGACATTGATTTCTTTAAGATTTTGTGCATTAGAAGTAAAGGCTTGTGCCATGGATTATCCTTTTAGATTAGATTGAGGTTGAGATGGAAACTCATCTTACTCTTGTATAGTTAAGGCACTGGTCAACTTAGTGATTTGATTCTTGATTTCTTTATTTTCGTCTACCACATGTGCCAGAACTTTTTCAAATTTTTTATTAGTTTTACTTTGTGCCTCCATAAATGCTTGTAATGTATCCTCTAAAGGACTCCTAGCTGATCGTGCATTATATTGAGGTGCACTATAAGACTTGGGTGCTTGTTGTTATTTTTTTCAATGGTTGTTGACTTGTTGGTCAGATTTTCAACTAAAGTTTGGGTGGATTCTCCAGCCAGGATTATAGGTTTCAGAGTAGGGTGAATAAAGCTTCTTGTACATCCCTAGGGTATTACATTATTCCTCATATATCCCTCTCATCTCACTATAAGTGGGACAATCTTGAGCTAAGTATTCCATCCCTCCACAGACAAAACAAATATCATGTAACTCAACCCTAGCAATCATGTAGGTAACCCTTCTATCTTTGGTTTTCAAGGCCTTTAATTCCCTAGTTAACACCTTTAACTAGGCTTTAAGGTTATCATCTTCCCTAAGATGGAAAACTTCACTAGGTCATGACCTATTTGTGCTCTCAGTAGTGTTAGGTTCAGTCTATGTATGAGCTTTTTTTACTAAGTTATTAAAGAATTCTATGGCTCCCTTAGGATCTTTATAAAGGAACTCCCTATGACACTTCATCAACAAATTGACGCTCTCTAATTGTGAGCCCCTCATAAAAATAGCTAACTAAGCACCAATTTTAATACCATGGTGAGGGCACAAATTTAACAACTCTTTAAACCTTTTCCAAGCTTGATACAGGGTTTCACTGTCTTTTTGGGAGAATGTAAAAATTTATATTTTCAGGCCATTAGTTTTGTGTTGTGGGAAGTAGTTATTGAAAAATACTTAGGTCATTTCTGCCTAAGTTCCTATAGACCTCGGCCTCAAAGAGTATATAGCCAACTCTTTACTTTGTCTTTTAGAGAAAAATGAAAAAATTTAAGCCTAACAGTGTCTATGGCTTTGAGTTGGATATGGAAGGTGGCCACTATGTCTTCAAATTTTCTAACATGTACATAAGAATTTTCTCTATCTAAACTATGAAAAGTAGGTAGAAGTTATATCATTCCAGGTTTAAAATTCAAATGTAGTATGCTAGGTAGAAATATAATGCATGATGGTGTAGCTGTGCGAGTAGGATGCAAGTAATCTTTTAGAGTTCTAACGGGGTTATCCTCGTGTTGGCTCATTGTGTTAGAATTATAAGATGAACTAGATGGTAAATTCTCTTTGTTTACAAATTATGGTGGTGGCTCTAGTTTTACTTTTCTCATAAATCTTTCTCATTTGTCTCTAAGTTGATGCATACATCTTAACAATTTTTTTATACTTTTTTTAACATATTTTTTTTTTAATGAAGGAAATTTTTAAAGAAAAATTAAAAAGTAAACAAAAGAAAATAAATGAGTTAGGTGATAAAACCAACCATAAAAATGAGATAAAATACAAGAAGTGAAATAAAAATAAGTTAGGTGGTAAGCCCAACCATGAAATATAAAATAAAATACAATAAATAAATTTAAAAAATGAACTGTGAAGTACAATAAATAAATACAATAAAATAAAAAATAAAATAAAGTATAATAAATAAATAAAAGAAATAAAAAATAAAATAAAATACAATAAATGAACAAAAGATAATGAACTGTAAAGTACAATAAATAAATAAAAAAAATAAATTGTAAAGTACAATAAATAAATAAAAGAAAATAAACTATAAAGCACAATAAATAAATAAAAATAAATAAATTATAAAGTACAATAAAAAAATAAAATAAAATAAACTATAAAGTACAATAAAAACATTAGGTAGTAAAACCAACTATCGAGAATTAAATAAAAATACAAGAAGAAAATAAACTAATATAAGTGGTAGAACCAACCATGCAAAATTAAAAACAAATGCAAGAAAAAAATAAAATAAGTTAGGAGGTAGAACCAACCATGAACAATAAAATAAATTACAATGAAGAAAATAAATTAAAGAACTAAAGTTTACAAAGAAAAGTAAATGTACAAACTTATTGATTTAGTATTGATAAACGTAACCTACTTTCGCCTAGTGCGCCTCCTTGACAACGGCGCCATATTTTGTTTACGCTAAAAATGTAATTATGCTATCGCAATATGGAGGTGTCGATCCCACGAGGAAGCTTTTTAAAAAATAGGTTAGTGAAATAAAAATAATAAAACAGTAATAAAGGAGAAAATTAACTAATTAGTTTATGTAGATGAGATAGAATTATATATAAATTAAGGGAGAAATTTTATGATGATGTAAGTAAGGCTTCGAGAATCACAATTATACTTTATAAATCTATTCTATACTTTGATTCAATGTTTATAACTCAATTGAAAAGTTTACATCGCAAACAATCAATCGGAAGATATGTAAAATATGGCACATTTAATAAATCATATATTTGATATGACTAAACTCTTTACAAATATTATCACAAACTATGTTCATCTATACAAGTTATCTGAGATTGAAAATATATCATTTTAACAATATTGCAGTAAAATATCAACTTGAATATCAAACAATTATTGTCTTTACATGTTATCTAAGATCGACAATATATCAATTGACTATATTGCAATAAAAGATTAACTTGTAAAATAATGTAACCTGTAACAATTATAATTTAATAAAAATCATTTAAAGAGAACATGATTGAAAATATATGAAACAAGAGAATTATAACCTCTAAATTATAGAAAAATAATAGATAGGAGTATAGACACAAGAAAACTTACAAACATTTATAGCTCTTGACAAAGAATCAAAGTCTAGAAGTAAATTTATTACACATAAAAGTTTATCTCTAGCCTTGCCAAGAAATCTAGCCTAGGTTACAATGCATGGTAAAGATAAAATATATGAGAGAATGGTAAAGCATTAAAAACGTCCAATAGCCTCTAAGAGTGTCCTTATATAGGCAATGAATAGAAATATGTTTAGTGTGACTTCAATCTTCAATAATTTAGGCCACCCACTCATTCACCTAATTGGTGCACCTTTTTGACAATAGAAATGATCGACGTAACCTTTTTAGTAGACATAAAAGTTGTAGAATTTTATCTCTTCTTCTTATAGTCACTAAGTTCATGCAATTTAGATGAATATCCAATGAGATATGGACAACATACCAAAGATACATCAGATTTCAGTCAACAACCCTTTTACCAATTTTAAATACAATTTGATTTATGATAACGACTACTTTGGACTTCACTATCAATATATGAGTTATTTATAATTGATTCAGTATTTTTCACTTCAAGAATCATACTAATTGGGTACTTATTTTATGAAATACGGCCCATATATGTGAGGTGGGTCAAGTTGAACGAAAGTTGTAATCTAGTTCTATTATAAAATGTTAGATTTGACTTTTCAACTATTATTTAAATTTGTGTAAGATTGAGTCATGTTCCTCTAAGTTCAAGGATTTCTTCATTTAGATTTATACATTGAGAGTTACGTTTATTTTTCTAAACTTGTGCAAATAACATTCATTAATCATAATTTAATGACAACACTTTATTTCAAGCTTAAAAATAAAAAAATGCTAAAATTAATGACATTAATTAGAGATTGAATCTCTTAACAAATATGCATTTTATTATGCTCATCAGTGTTCCTCTCATAAAGTTCCTTTAAAAAATTTCCTCTCATAATGCTCCTCTTATAGATTCCTCTCATAGTTTTCCCCTCATATTATTCATTCTTAAAGTTTCTATCATCATGTTCTTTTTATAAAGTTCCTCTCATAATGTTCCTATCATAGAGCTCCTCTTATAGTGTTCCTGTCATAAAGCTCATCTCATAGTGTTTCTCTTAGTGTTGCTCTCATATTATTACACGAATAGGGCTCCTCTCATAATGTTCCTCTTATAGCTTTCTCTTATAATGCTCAATTCAAAGAGTTTCACTTATAGTGTTCCTCTTATAGTCTTTTTCTTATAGAGTACCATTTATAGAGTTCCTTTCATTATGTTTCTATTATAGTGTTATTCTCATAGAAATTTTCTCTTATAGTTCCTCTCACAGTGTTCTTCATTGAGTTCTTTCACCGTATTCCTCTTATAGAGTTCCTCTTATAATATTCCTCTCAAAGAGGTCCTCTTATAATACTACTATCATAATATTCCTCTTATAGAGCTTATTTTATAGTGCTTTTTTTGCAGTGTTCCTAAAATAGGGCTCATCTTATAATGTTTATCTTATAGTGTTCCTCTTATAGACTTTCTCTTATAAAGTTTCATTAAAAATATTTCTCTTATAGTGCTTTTCTTATAGAGTTCCTCTCATAGTGTTTCTCTCATAGTATTCCTTTATAAAGTTCCTCTCATAATATTCCTCTCATAAAGCTCCTATTATAGTGTTCTTCTCATAATGTTCCTGTTAAAGTTCTTTTCTCACAGAGTTCCTCTCATAGTGTTTCTCTCATAATGCTCAATGAATAGGGCTCTTCTCATAATGTTTTTCTTAGAGTGTTCCTCTTATAGTGTACCTCTCATAGAGTTTCTCTTATAGTATTTTTCTTATAGTCTTCTTCTTATAAAGTACCACCCATAAAGTTCATTTCATCATGTTATTCATAAAGTTCTTCTTATATAATTCATCTCATATAGTTCCTCTCATAGCATTTCTCAGTGTTCCTCTCATAGAGTTTTTCTCACAATGTTCCTTTTATAAAGCTCCTCTTATAGTGTTACTCTTATAGTGTTCATCTTATTGAGCTCATCTCATATTGTTCCTCTTATAGGGGTTCTCTCAAAGTGTTCTTTTCATGGTGCTACTCTCATAGAGGTCTTCTTATAGTGTTTATATCATAGTGTTCCTATCATAAAGCTCTTCTAATAGTATTCCTCTTATAGAGCTCTACTTATAGTGTTTTTCTCATAGAGTTCCTCTCATGGAGCTCCTCTAATAATGTTCCTCTCATAGTATTTATTTTATAGAGCTCATTTTATAGTTTCCCCTCAAAGCATTCCTCAAATAAGGTCCTTTCATTGAGCTTCTCTCATAGTGTTCCTCTCATTGACCTCATCTGATAGTATTCCTCTCATAGTGTTCATCTTATAGAGTACAACTCAAAGTGTTCCTTTCATCGTGTTCCCTTTATGTAGTTCTTCTCATAAAGTTTCCCTTATATAGTTCTTCATATAGAGTTCCTTATATAGTGTTTCTCTCAAAGAACTACTCTCATAGTGTTCCCTTTAAAATGTTCTTCTCATAGAGCTCTTTTCATAGTGTTCCTCTCCGAATATTCCTCTCATAGAGTACTTTTTATAGTATTTATCTTATAGAGCTTCTCCCATAGAGTTTCTCTTATAGTGTTATTCTCACAATTTTTCTCTTATGGTGTTCTTTTTATAGAGTACAACTCAAAATGTTCTTTTCATCATGTTCTTTTCATAAGTTTTTTTCATAGAGTTTCCATCATACAGTTCCTCTTAGAGAGTTTATCTCATAGAGTTTCTTTTATAGAGTTCGAATTATGGCATTCCACTCATAGAGTTACTCTTATAGAATTCCCCTCATAGTATTCAAATTATAAAGTTCATCTCTCATAGAGTTCGTATCATAGTGTCTCTTCGTAGAGTTCTTCTCATAGTCTTCTCTATTCTCTTATAGATTTTCTCTCACAAAGTTCTTTTTATAGTGTTCTTCTCACATATTTCCTCTTATATAATTCATCTTATACAGTTTCTCTTATAGAGTTCCTATTATAGAGTTTCTCTCATAAGGTTTCTCTCATAGACTTTCTCTTCCTTTCATATATTTTCTCTGATAGTTTCCTCTTATAGAGCTCATCTCATAATGTTTCTTTTATAGTATTCTTCTTATAGAACTCATCTCATAGTGTTCTTATATAAGAATTCCTATTTGAGAGTGGCTCTTATAGCCTTCCTCTCATAGTGTTCCTCTTATAGTATTTTTCTCATAGAGGAACTATCATAGAGTTCTTTCCATCGTGTCCCTATCAATGAGTTTTTCTTATAGAGTTCATGTCATATAGTTCATCTTATAATGTTCTTTTTATAGAATCCTTCTCATGGTGCTTTATTCATGAAGTTCATCTCATAGTGTTCCACTCAAAGAGTTTCTCTCATAAAGGTTTTCTTATAGTTTGATCTCTTCATCTCATAGAGTTCTTCTTATAGTCTTTTACTAATATAGTTCCTTTCATAGAGTTCTTCTCATAGAGTTTCACTCAATGAATTCTTCTCATAAAGTTCCTTTCACAAGGTTCTTTTCAAAGAGCTCCTCTGACAGTGCTCTTCCCATATAACTCATCTCATAGTTTTTCTCTCATTGAGTTACTCTCAAAGAATTCCTCTAGCAAATTTTCTCTTATAAAGCTATATAAGAGGAACACTATAAAAAGAGCTCTATGAGGGGAACACTATGAGAGGAACACTATAAGAGAAACTCTTTGAAAGAAACTCTATAAGAGGAACCTATAAGAAAAACTCTATGAGAGGAACTCTTTAAGATGAGCAATATAAGAAGAATTCTATAAGAGGACCTACATGCAAGGAACTCTATAAGAAGAACTTTTAAGAGGAATACGATGAAAGTAACTCTATGAGTGGTACTCTATGAAATGAACATTATAAGAGAAACACTGCGAGAGAAATTCTATAATAGAAACTCTATAAGAGGAACACTTTGAGAGAAGCCCCTATGAGAGGAATACTATAAGAGAATACTGTGAGATAAGCTTTATAAAAGGAACACTATGAGAGGAACTTTGTTAAATGAACTCTATGAGAAGGAACACTTTCGTAAGAATACTATGAGAGGAACTTTATGAGAAGAACATTATGAGAGGAACACTATAAGAGTAGCTTTTTGATAGGAACACTATAAGAGTAGCTTTTTGAGAGGAACATTGTGGAAAGAACTCTATAATATGAACTATTTATGAAAAACTCTATAAGAAGAACCCTATGAGAGGAACTCTATGAGGGAAATTGTATGAGAGAAACTATATGAAAGGAATAAGAGGAACCTATAAGAAGAACTTTATGAGAGAAACTCTATAAGAGGAACAGTGTGAGAGGAATTCTATAAGAGGACATATATGTGAGGAATTCTATAAAAGACCTACATACAAGAAACTTTATGAGAGGAACATGATGAAAGTAACTCTATGGTGGTACTTTATAAGAGGAACATTATAAGAGAAACACTATGAGAGGAACTCTATAAAAGGAACTCTTTGAGAGGAACATTGTAAAAGGAACATTGTGAGGAGCCCTATGAGAGGAACACTATGAGTGGAGCTCCTCACATAGTGTTCCTCTCATAGAGCTCCTCTTGTAGTGTTCCTATCATAGAGCTCCTCTCATAACGTTCCTCTCAAAGTGTTTTCTGTCATAAAGCTCATCTTATAGTATTTTTATCATAGTGTTTCTCTTATAGAATTACTCTCAAAGAATTCTTCTAAGAAAGTTCCTTTTATAGTGCTCCTCTCATAGAGTTTTTCTCAAAGTATTCATTTCATCGTATTTTTCTTATAGTGTTCCTCTCATAAAGTTACTCTAAAGTTCCTCTTATAGAATTTTTTTTTTTTACTGCATTAATGTTATTCTATGACATGATCATATTTACATGTACATCCTTAATTTAATTTGTAAGACGAATGTACTAGGTAAAATTTTCACATTAAAAAGTGTGATATTTAATAAGTTTTTTTTTTTTGTATTAGTGGGCATACTTGTTATTTGATAAACTTTGGGGGCCATATGATATATACCATTGCAAGTTATTGGCTTTTTTTGTCATCACACCGATTACTTACAATAGTTACTTTATTCGAGTGTTGATTATTAATTGTTAATATTGATATACACCAACTTTTTTATTTACTTTTTACACCAACTTTTTTATTTGCATTTTACACCAACTTTCTCATAAGTCTATACACAATACTAACACCAATTGTTTTGGTTACATTATAAGATAAATTATAACCTAATTACTTAATTTCTCTAACCAGTTACTTGTGATTGTACCATTATTTATTTTTGTCAAATGTGTATAAGAATACAAACTAGTTATCAAAATTGACTTTACCAGTTGACACTTCTAATGTGATTCTCTTTCTCTTTTTTTTATTTATTTGAGAAAAGTTATTATATCATTCAATCATCATTAAGATATTACATCAAAATTATTTGATACAAAACATCAAAAAATACTAGGCCAATAAGAAGAAATACAATTTAAGATCTGAAATAAACTCTTCAAAAGAAGAGTAAGAAATCATATCCATAACTCAACAAAACACAGACATTTCAAAAGAAAGGGAATAACAAACCTCTCAATGAGAAAATTTTAGATTCCACATAAGAACGAAGTTATTATGTGAAATTTATTTAAAACTAAAACTGACTCGATCAAAATACCCATTATTAAACAAAATCGACAACAATAAACTAGCTCGGCAAAATCGGTGACAGCAACCTAACACCGACAACAGTAACCCAACAAACCACTAAACTTCCAGCGGCACAATACTGAAAAATTGGACGGAAAAGAACCATCAAAGAAAGGTCCGAGAAAACTTTCCAAGGAAGTCCCGATCTGACATAGAGGGTTCTTCACATCAGCAACATCGGAGGAAACCCAAAAAGGCGACTATGCCAGCAGTGGTTGGGACCTGAGAGAGCAGAGGGAAAAAAAGGATAGCAATGTGCGGAGGTTCAACGACGAATCGACAAAAGCTAATCGGAAAAACTGCCAAGGATCGAAACAGGATTAGGCAAAGGGTGAAATCGTCAGGACCTTGTAGAGTAGCAGCGCCGCATAAAGGAAAACTGTGGTGCAGAAGCACAGAAGCGCAACACAAGTCGCCGAGATCCAACCGAAACCAGCCACGAAAGCAACCATTGGAAGCCGGACCGAAAGAGTAAACAGGAGAGAGTCCAACAGCATATTACATCATTGTTCTCAAGGAAGCTGAAAAGAGCGTCGAAGCCCCAAGGCTCAATGGTGATTGATGAAAGGGTGGCTTTTGGGTAGCAACAGGCGGTCGAGACATTCTACACATGTCCGTGGCCAACGACTCCAATCAAAAAATGGAAAGGAATAGAAAACAGAAAAGATCATACATAAAAAAAGAGGAAAAAAAAAAGGTAAAAAAAGAGTTGATGGGAGTGAAAGCTTAAGGGAGAAGGGAAGGAAAGAGATGAGAAAAGGCTGCCGGAGAAAAGGCCAATGGCCTCCTCTCCGGTGGAGGGTGATGGTGGAGATTAAAATTTGTTGGGCTCGAGGCAAGAGAGAAGCTTTCCGTAAAAATGATGTGATTCTTTTTTATTTTCTCGATTTTTGTTAAAAGAGTGTTTTACTTAATAAAGATGCATATTAGCTCCTGCCTTAATATTATTAGAGTGAAGTGATATTGTGATGGCAAATAACAACAAAATTACAAACAAAAAAAATCGGAAGGAATCACGTTTAGTCTGTCTATATGCATTGAAAACTAAAGAAGTTGGGTGAAAAAAAAACAAAATCCAGGGAAGGTCTATATGGGGTAGGGCTAATGTGAGGCTGTTAAACAGCCAGTAATTAAACAGCAGACTGTGTTAAAAAGCCGGTAATTAAACAGTCGTCTATTTCATTGCCATATTAAATCCCAGGGGATGCACTGCACAGCTGACTGTATTGATCCCTTATTTATATATATATGTGTGTGTGTGTGGATACAAGAGGAACCCAAGAGAGACAGAGAAAAACTATCTTGATAGTAGCTGTAGCCACATTCACTAGGTTTTGGGGGCTTTGGAATTAATGGAATTAGAAAAAGGAAGAGTTTGTGTAACAGGAGCCGGAGGCTTTGTTGCGTCGTGGCTCGTCAAGCTTCTCCTTGACAACCAATATATTGTCCATGGAACTGTCAGAAATCCTAATGATGAGAAAAATGCTCATCATATAAGCTTGAGAAGGCATCTGAGAATCTGAAACTCTTCAAAACAGACTTACGAGATTACGATTCACTTTACTCTGCGGTTGAAGGATGCATCGGTGTCTTTCACGTTGCCAGTCCTGTTCCAGAAACATTAAGTGTACCAAATCCTGAGGAGGAATTGATTGAACCAGCTGTTAAGGGCACACTCAATGTGCTGAAAGCATCTCTTGATGGAAAAGTTAAACGAGTTGTTTACATGTCTTCTTCGTCTGCTGTTGTCCTGAACCCTGATTGGCCCATGGACAAATCTAAGGATGAGATTTGTTGGTCCGTTACAGAATACTGCATAGAAGAAAATAACTGCTACGCAGTTTCCAAAACAGAAGCCGAAAAGGAGGCTCTAGAGTTTGCCATAAAAACGGGGCCTGATGTTAACACCAATTGTCCGGCCCTCGTTTTGGGGCCTCTTCTGCAATCTAAAGTGAACACAAGCAGCTTGTATCTCATAAACCTTTTGAAAGGTCAGGAGTCATGCCCAAACAACTTTCCAGCGATAGTGGATGTGCGTGATATGGTGGAAGCAATGCTTCTGCAATTTGAGAAGCCCAAGGCAGAGGGAAGATACATATGCTCATCACATCTCTGCAAGTGGCCTGATTGATTTGCTCAAGACTAAATATCCTGATTACGACTATCCTAAAATATTTACTGATGTACCGCAATATGATTTGTTCACATCAGAGAAATTACAAAAACTTGGCTGGACTTACCGACCCTTGGAGGAAACTCTTGTCGATTCCATTGAGAGTTACAAGAAAGCCGGAATTCTGAATTAAGAATAACACATTTGTGTTTATTTTCTATGCTCTTGTTTAATCATAGAACTTTATTGCTCACTAAAAAATCCAGGGAAGGTTTATGGCCAAGAGCAAATATGTCCACATAAGGGCTATTCTTAGAATTTACTAGTTGTAATCAAAACGACGTTAATAAGGAATCAAGGGCTATTTCTAAATATATTACTCAGAAGAATCAACATAATACTCCTAATTGATATGAATTGAGATAATTCTTTCTCTATTACTACAAACATATAATCATTGGGGCGATAAAGAAATAGATGTAGATTGAACCAACTTTTTGTGTATCATCCTTCAAAGGAACATAAAAAATGACATAGATGGATATCTATTTTATTTCATATCTAAACATAAAAAAATAAAATATATATATAGATAAGCGAAATTGTTTCTAAATGTTTTTCCCTAGACTTAAGCATTCAAAGCCTGAAATCTACGACCCATGAGGCACAAAGATCTTGATCCATAAAGCTTAAAAAGGATCTCAGTTCATAAAATATTGGCCCATAAGATATCCTCAATCCATAAATACCCTCTTCGAGCCAAAACAAAGATTATAACCTAGCTACCCTATTCGATCAGATTCTAAATGAGAGAAATACGATTTTCATCTTTTGAGCCGGTTATAACATTAGTTTTAACTCAATTACTTTGTTCAGTCGGACTCCAAAAAGAGACCTACACTCTTAACGACTTGGTTAAAACAATGGTCGAAACTTAGTAATCCTGTTTGTTTAGACTCAAAACCCATCGAGCTGGTCAATACAATGGTTATTACCTGACTACTCTATTCGATCAAACTTGACCACCCTAAATATCAAAGACAAATACTAAAAGGATTCGATTTATAAGAGTCATAGAGAGTTGTAGATAAGGTTAAACTTGTTAAAGATATATCCAAAATTCCAAGAGAGATCCATAAAATTACAATATAAACCCTATTAGGCTAAGAAAGATTTTGTGTAATGTGAGAAAAACTCTGATAGCAAAATCCTAAAAAGGAATATTCAAAAGACTTCCAAATCTAAAAGATTCCAACACTACGAGTTAAACCTATATCCACATTAGGATAATTAGCATGCAAGGTACACAAGAATAATTGTTATAATCTTTACGCTAAAAGCTTACTATCCCTGCTCTTATTATCACATACGTGAGAATATATGGGTGATACTCAAAACCCATAAAAAAAAGCCATTTTATTTCTCTTTCTCCCTCCTTTCTCTCTCGTCTTATCTTTTTATTTTTCTAGACTTTTATTAACTTAAGTATCGGAGTGCTTACACTAAAAAATCTTTTGACATGACCTCACATTTTATTTAGTTGTAGGATTCTCATCATACATAATATCCGTAAAAAGTGATTTGATACAATTCAACTTTCGTCCTATTTATGACGTCCAAATCAAGATTTCATAGAAAAATAAATTCGACTCATTAACTCTTGAGTTACCAAATTTTGGAATCATGATGAATATTTATCACTCACATAAGTACTGCTTTTTTCATTCACACATATTGTCTAGCAATTTAAGACCCCCTACAAAATAAATTTACTTCTATAAACGTGGTATTATTAAAAAATATTTCAAAATTAATGAGCAAAAAAATTCAATAATTATCTAACTCGTGGTAATTATATATTGCTGAATTTGACACATAAATTGAGATCAAACTTTGATTCCATCTTTATAAGTTTAACAAAATTCTATTTATATTAATTACTTGTAGTGCAGTTTACAGAGATGTATAAAAAATCACAATGAGAGGATAACAAGAGCAGGTGTCGAAGCAAAATATAGAGTCATGGGATATTTTGTGGTAACAAAAGAAAATCACACAAAAACATTGGAATGGCTCTAATAAGAATACACATAATATAATATATATATATATATATATTTCTCTAGAAACTCATAATCATACAAAATTCAGAACATTGTGAAATTTGTAAATTTTCAGGTTAAAATTTTATAGGCATGTTAAGTGTTTATTGTGTATTGTAGTTTAGTTTAAGAAATCGATTGTATGTTAGTTTAAGAATTTGAAGATGAAAGGAATGGAAGGTGTTGTACAAGAAAATAAATGTCAAAAGAAACAAAGAAAAAAACTCTAACCAAATGGAATATTATAACATTTAAATTTGGTTAGTAATGGTTACAATAATTTTAGATAATTGAAGCTAATAAAATGAGATGTTATTCAAAACCATCTATTAAACCATAAATGTTTTTTAGACAATAAAGAAGTCATTATATTATATTAAAAAATTAAAAAATTTAAATTATTTAGAAAATATCTAAAAAATAACCACTATTTAAAAGTCATAAAATTTTATAACTAAACATTATTTAGTTAATGTTTATTAACCAAGAAAATAATAAATAGATGAAATTACTCCTACATCAACACTTGCTTCAATCAGACTCATTTCTCCTTCAATCTTTACAAATCTCAAAAGAAACCCTTTTATTATTTTCAAGAAGTATTCTAACAAAAATAAATTTTTTTAAGGAGTTATTTGGAAGACTCTTAGTATTTTATGGTAGATTCAAACTTTTGAATCAGGATCAGATTTTAAATTTTGATTATATCTAAGGCATATTTGTAATTACAAATTATTCTGGAGTAGATCTACAGTTTTAAATAAATTAAGGGCCTCTGATATTCAACCACCTATTGTGCTCATGCCACTTTTTCCTATTCTTTTCCTATTTGATCTCTACAGTGTGTTCTCAAGGTTTTTTTTTTAATTGCTTATTATGTTACCTGCCGGGTTAACTCTAAATTCTTTGCGTGAAGTTTGAATTCTTAGTGCTCTATTGGGTTTTTTTTTTTTTTAAAAAAAACTTGGTTTAAAAAATTCGTTATTTTAACTTAAAGAGAGTTTGGCGTTTTCCGATTATTTAACAGTTTCGCTTGATGAAAATTTGGTATTATAACTCGTCAAAAACCAAGTTATTTCTTTAGTTTACTTATTTAATTAGCTTTTCACTTATCTCTTGTTTTAATTCCAGTTTCTAGAAATCTTGCTTGAGTTTCTTATTGTGATTTTGTGTTATGATTTTTTCACAATACACCTATGGTCTGTTTCTAGCACCTGCAAGCTTTAATTTGTACACTTTTTTATCACAATTTTCTTTTAACGCACTTATCACTCTCTTACAATAATAAACTCTTCAATAACAAATACCACTCTTTGTCAATAGGTGCCATTTTTTTTTTTACAGCGGTTGTTTTACGTGCTTATCACTAAGACATGTTTTATTTGTTTATTTTGTTCTTTATTTTTATTTGCTTATTTGACTCTTCATGTCTCTTTCTGCTTTGCATCTTAATTTTTTAACTAGAAAATAGCTTTCATATTACCTCAATTTGAGTTTGATGGGAGATATTAAACTATTTTCTAAATCAAACTTTTTTTATAAGTTATATTTCTTATCTAAGCAGGATTTGTATATATACAAGTTTCGAATATAATACTTATAGAAAGACTTTTTGTTGTAATTATTATTAAAAGTGTGAATATAAAGACTATAATTTATCTAATATACTATTAAAGTTCTATTATAATAATTTATTAAAAGCAGCGATTAGGTCATAATAGGTAGTATCACTTCTCTTTTTATTATTAAAATTGGTCAAAGAACTGAACCATAACTTTTTTGCAATAGGAAATTGAAAAGTTAAAAAAAAAATAGCAAAAAAAAGATAAGTTCGACCTCCTATAGTTGCGATAAAGGAAAAAAAAAATTAAAATTAAGTTTAACGAGAATAAAATATGGTGATTTTTATAATAAAATATATAAAAAATTAATTTCTATAAAATCTATATGTTTCATGGGTACATAATTGCAACTGTAAGAGAAGTTATCAGTTTTATCCTTGTTTTTATTTTTATTTATTTGTTAAGTTCCTGATCCTTTAAAAATACTTAATTACATCCTTTCTACCTAAAAAGTAACTATTTATATCTCTAAAAGGACATAATTTAATATTTTCAAAATATCAAAAACCTAATTATAAAATAGGAATAAAATTAGCAATTCGCCACATTTTAGTATGGAGTAGAAAATTATAAATTATATTTTTTATATATTCTTAGTAAAAACATATAACTAAAATTTTATTTTTCATAATTGATATTTCTATTATACTTTTTGTGAATAAAAAAATTAGTTTAATAGGAATTTAGTAAGGATCATGAATTCTGTGTTTTTGTTTTTTGAAAAAGTAGTTTCTAATAACCATGATCACACATAAATTTTCATGATTGAGATGCATCATTTTTTTCTTTTTGAAAGAAATCCTACTATTTTCATTAACACATATATTGTCTCTATTGGAAATAGTACTTACATATCATTCTACTTTTTTTATTTATAATATTTTTATAATGTACATTTATGTAAATCATTAATTTATTATATGGTAACGATCTTATTTCTTTTTAGACTCTTAGTCTTAATCTAACAACTTTAGATTTTTTTTTTTTTTAGACATTATAGATTTAAAGTTGTTAGATCAGAATTAAGAGTTAATAATTTTAAGAGTTAGCGTCTTATATGGAATAGGACAAAGGTTCAAGAATATTTATTATAATGATATAGTTGTCAAGAGTTACAAATAGTATTAAAAAATATTATTATACGATATTCTCAAAAACATCATTCCTGATCAATGTTTATTGACATGAGTCGATTAGTAAACGTGACAAATAAGTATATATCTATATCTAAATTTTTCATATGATTAGTCTTAGCAAATCATAAGTTTAGTGGAAGCTCGTATAGGCATGCAAGTATTTAGTTAGAATTGGATATTGAAATGACTTATGATGACCTTTAATAGACATCTCATAAAGTCATCAATAGATGGTCATCTCAAGTTGAGTAGTAATTGTGATCCTTTGACCTGTGTGTCATAGTAGGCTTGTGAGTGATCCACCAAACTTAAATTCCATAAATGTCACAGACTATTCATAGTTGACTTTAGGTATCGTTGGGTATAGTCTAATACTCATGGAGTTTGGAGTGCGTAGATATAGGATCCATTAGCTTTTATAGGTAAGTTATATATCCTGATACTCCTAGATTGTATTTTAGAACGTCTTATAGTCATAATCATTACCACAATATCACAAAGGAGTTTACAGATGTTGTTTATCGAAATATAAAGCTGGAGAAATATTTCATTGTTGAACTAATAGAGACTTGACGGTATAGATTTATGTCTTTACTATTTCAAGATATATAAGTGACAGAGGGATTATATGAGTATTATTAACCTTAACTTGTATTGTTCAATAAACCATTTTGTTGTATATGTAACATATGAGTGGGGCAATATTCACAAACTTATAGAAATATTTCATATGAAAAAAGGGTGTGAACGTAGAGAGTCTTATAACATGAAGTATACTCGTTGAGTATTAGGGTAACAGTTATGATAGAACAATTTGATCCAAAAATATTTTGAATAAGTAATATTTGATTTTAATAGCTCTTGAGAATGATACATGTCGAATTTTAATTATTAGAATCTGACACATGTCAAAATATTATTAAACACCAAATTAATACTTTATAATTGTCTACTTTTATATTTAATTAAGTTTAATGGTTAAGCTTCAGTTAAAGAATTGACAAGTGTTTAACACTTATCATGGTGGAAATTATTTATTGAACACTTGCTTATTTACTAAAGTCAAAATAAAAACATGCATAAGTATTATGTAATTTGTGAGAAGAAGTGAATTCAACCATTTTTTAATTTGAGATAAAAAAAAAAAAGCTTAATGGTTAAACTTTACTTAAGAAATTGGCAAGTGTTAGATATTTTCCATTGGTGGCAAATTATGTCTTGACGACTTATCTTATTGGAAATTGTATCATGGACACTTGTTCATTTTTAAAGTCAACAAAACACATGCACAAGTGTTATGCAAAAAAGGAGAATGAAATGGAGATTCAAAAATTGTGTTTTCTATGACATTAAAATGGAATTTTCTTTTGGTAAGTAAATAATAGAATCCTAGAGTTAGTAAAAGCAAAATGCTTAAATGTTAAGCTTAAACACCAAAATCAATCCCATAAAATTGAAAGCTACCATTCTACCAATCTGAGTCCACTGCAATCAAGACCTAGAATTATTCGAGAGTAAGTTTTAAGGTGAGACTCTAAGCTCTAGTTTTTCAACAACACCGATGGTTCATCAAAAGTATATTTTCCATTATTGATAGAATTGTCTATGCTAATGTAGTTTTGAAATGCATATTATACTTCCGCTGTATGATATGTGACACACATTTACATTTTACTAACCATACATACACTCTCACATACCCTAATAAAATGTTATCAAAGTATTATATATAGTAAATGTGTAATATAAGAGTTGTGTATTGTTGAACAATGGAGTGAATTTGTGATATTTAATATCAATGCCTAAAATAGTGGCACCACGACTTTAAGAGTTGACATTGTGGGGCTAGGTTTTATTTGGTAATCGCCTCGTGGTGATGCCAGGGTGTTAAGGTACTAGAATTAGCGCTACAATAGTGGCATGGTAGCGTCGTGACACTCTATATACTAGAATTAGGGCCAGGGCGCTGGGAGTTTAGCATCACAACGCCAATGCTTACACAGAATCCTGGTACTGCAGCTTGCATTTTGAATGTTGGGACTTTTATATTTTTCACTTCTCTTTCATTTCCATGTGATGTCTATTATATTGTAGCTTAATATAGTGATCATTGTTGAAGCTGGTGCTTGCGTGCCATTTTAATATTGTATGAATATTAATTATTTAATATTTATACAATAAATATTTCTAATAAAAATTGTTAATTCTATAATTATATGGTATAATGCTTATAACATTATAGATATTGTATAATTTGAAGGAGTTCAGATCTGGTCTAAAGGAGTTTATATTTTAGACCAGAGCTAAGAGTTATAAATGCTAAGAATTAGTACTGTTAAGAGTTAACAAAATTCTAAGAGTTAAAAGCCTTATTTGAAATGGGACACAGACCTGAGAGTATACTAGTAATGACATAGTTACAAAGAGTTGCAATAAGTGTTAAAAAATGTCATTGTGTAAGTATGTCTCAAACATTATGTTATTGATTTATATTCACAAATGAGGGTCTATCAGTGAATCACTATCATAAAAATTAATGTATATATATATGTATATATATATATATACATATATATATATGACTGGTGCAGATGGTTGTTCTTAACTGACCATGAGTTTATAGCTTGTATAGCCATACAGGTATCCAGTCAGCAATGGATACTGAACAGACTCACGAGTACCCTAATAGATATCCTATGAAGTCGTCAAAGGAAGGTCTTCTTGAGTTGAGTAGTATTCGTGATCATTTAACCTAAGCACCATGGTGGGCTTGTGAATGATTCACCATACTTTGGTTTCATAGAGATAGAACTATTTGACATTTTAACCTTTTCATCTTCCTATCTGACATGCATAGAACTAAAGTATGGTAGATCACTCAAAAGTCTATCATGGTACTTAAATCAAAGGACCACGAACACTACTCAACTCAAAAAGACTTACCATAGACGACTTTATGGGATATCTATTAGAGATCCTCGTAAGTAGGGGTGGCAATTCATGTAAATGAATCGTATTCGTGTCGTGTCAATATAGAGTATTAACAAATATTTTTCAGACACGAATACGATTCGTTTACTAAATGAATCAGACACTCAAATCCATATTTGATTTGTTTAATAAACGAATAACACGACATGACACGATTAGACACGTTTAATTTAATTTTTTTACTATTTAATTCGATTCGCTTACTATTCGATTCGTTTACAATATAATTTATTTATAATTCAATTCATTTACAATTTGTTAATGAATCGATTCATTTACGATTCGTTTAAACGAATAATCACAATAAAATTTACATCAAAAATTAAATATTTAATGCATCTAATAATACAATTAAAAAATAAAATTCCTCCAACATAATTAAAAATAATAATTCATCATACATGAAACCAACTAAAAATAAAACCAAACTAATATCATAAAAATGATAAATAATCAAAAATTGATTTCCTCTTCTTCTTCTTGCATATTCAAACTTTGTTGTAGCAAATCAAAATTTTTCTGCAAAAATAAAAAAAAAAGAAAAAGAAATTGACTTCTTTTTTATACAAATTTGAATTTTTCTGCAACTAAACAGTTTTTTTTCTGCAAAAATATTAGAAATTGACTCTTTCTTCTTCTTGCAGATTTAAATTTCTCTGCAACAAATCAGATTTTTTTTATAAAATAATTAAAAATTGATTTTCTCTTCTTATTCTTGCATATTCAAACTTTGTTGTAGCAAATCAAAATTTTTCTGCAAAAATTAAAAAAAAAAAGAAATTGACTTTTTCTTTTTCTTCTTCCAACGGCGGGGGAAGACAAGAAACGACAATGATTCATAGAGGAGATGAGGCGCTGGCCAGCAGTAACGACGGTTAATGAGAGTATGAGACTATGAGAGTGAGAAGCGGCGAGATTAGAGAAGAGAAGAAGTAAAGATTTTAAAATGTTAGGGTTGGGTGTTGTGTAATAGGGTTTACATATGAATGATTCAGTGTGGTAAGTCCTATAATAAATTTGTACAACAACCAATATAAAGCTGTCATATGTGTGCTTTTTATAATTTTATAATATAATTAAACGTGACTTAAACGAATAGCACACGAATAGACACGAATACGATTCGTTTATTAAATGTGACTTAAATGAATTAATGAATTGCAGAACTTAAACACGTATTCGACATGATTAATAAATGGATAACACGAATTCGACCCGTTTATTAATCGTGTCAATTTTCTTTACCCATATTCGCTTAAAGTGTGTCGAATTCGTGTCGAATAATTATGTTGTGACCCATTTTGCCACCTCTACTCGTAAATCTATTAAGTACTCGGTCCTTACTGAATACCTACATCTCTATACAAGCTTCCACTAATCTCATAGTTTGTTAAAACTAGCTATGTGGACTATTTAGATATAGACATACACTAATCTATATATAAGGTATCAGTACATACACTAACCTTTTTTAAGGTTTCACTGATAGACTCACATTGATAATGATAGATTAAAAATATGGTATTTGTGAACATTCTTGCATAATGGTATTTGTGAACATACTTGCATAATAACATTTTTTAATAGCATTGACAACTCTTTGCAACTATGTTATTACTAATATATTCCTATATATTTGTGACATTTCAGACAAAACTCTAACTTCTTATAATTCACTAACTCTCATAACTTGCTAACTATTAACACTGCTAACTCTTAACACTTATAATTATTAGCATTATTAACTCTTAGCACTGATTTAAAGTCCTTTACATCACATTTAAATTTCTTTAGATCATATAATGTTTAAAACACTACAAACATCTTACCATTTATATAATATTAACAATTTTATTCGAAATATTTATTGTATAAAAGTAAATAATTAATATTCATACAATTTCGAAATGGTATGTAAACACTATCTCCAACAGTCATAAGGGCTTTCTCCTTTTGTAGGGGTCTATACTCCCTTTGTGTAGTATATCTCCATGCATGCGTCAGTATGGAATTAAAGTCTTGTCTCGGTTAGTCTCTGGTCATTGTACTAATAACTCTTTGATGTAATATCAATACTAAAAAAAAAGGGGTATATACTCCTTTTTTGTAGTATATCTCAAGATATGTATCAGTATGAAAGTAAAGTCTTATCTTAGTTAATCTTTAGTCATTATACTAATAACTTCCTGATGCAATATCAATACTAAAAAAAAGGGAAAAAAAATTAGGTGGGTAATTACAAAATAACAAGGGGACCCCTCTTTATTTTTGGTTCTATTTTTTTCTTTAAGTTTTTGAGAAACTTACTCTTAAACTTCGAGTTAGAGATTATAAATTAACCCACAGATTTTAAAATAAAGTTCTTAAGCTCACCTAAAAATATACCTATCTTTGCAACAATTTGAATCCTAACCTAAGATTTCTCAAAACACATATAAATTTAATCTATTTCTTTTATATCTTATATTCATGATTAACTATTAACGACAAGCCTATGTAAAAAAACATTTTGTTTCAACAATTGTCATTTGGTTTCAATTATTCTCATAATTCGAGAGGGACTCAAGAATTTCTTGAAGTGTTTGTTTAAGTTTCCAATGCTAATTCTATAAATAAATAAAAAACAATGAAACTATACTTGACCTAGATCGAATTGAACATTAGGGAGAAATTTAAAAGTACACAAGCATATGTATATATAGTTCGTTGTGAAATAAATTCAAATTCAATAATATATATAATATTTTAACAAATAATTAAAAACAAAACTGACTTCCTAAATCAAGGATACACGTCAAATATCAAAAGAGACCTAACCCTAAACAGAAATTCAATTATACCTAAAATCACAATAATAATAATTATTATTAAAGAGACAAACCTAGCCATCAATTGATTATAATCACATCTCTATGAACCTCTGCAATCTCGACATCTACTTCTTCATTTCCATTTCTATTTCCTCCATCAACATCAACATTTCCATTTCCCCCATTGGCATCAACAAGGCTGTCCACACAAGTAAGAAGTTGATATGAATATCCAGTTCCATCAATGGGCAGAATCATACTCTGTCTACTTGTAGGGTTATATAAAATAAAATCACTCCCTCCTCTTATTACAATTTCGCAATCTCTCCAGCTTCGATCTTGGTGATGCTAAATTGTTTGATCCAGTTCTTTTCATCACTCATCACAAACAATTCGAATCGATTGAATCTACTAATTATATGCCCGGGATAAACAGCTAAAGCAAGAGATACATTTTACGGCACCGCTTTCACGCATTTCTCGGGCGGAAATTCCGGCATCGCCATCCTCCATAACCCCTCTTGTTTAATATCAAATGACAAAATGAATTTGCAGTTGGCCAACTGACCAATCCCATTGGCCGTCCAGTGCAGTGCTCCTTTCCCAGCCACCGCGTCTTGGCCCACATAAACAACACATAATCCGGCGCTTGCCTCAATTTCTTTCCAGGATCCGGTGCCTGACTTGTACATCTCCTTGTTTCATGATCGTACCCGCATCTTTTTCTTAGATTCTGAAAGTGAACAATCCTCACTATCACGTGATCGTTGTCGTCTTGGTTGAATCCGAATCCAAGTGAAACCATCCAAAACGTTTTGAACGGAGGATGTTCGGCGAATAAGGGTTTCGGTAGCCATTCGGATTGCCTCGTGCTTAGGTTCCACAACACGAAAGCCGAGCCGAAAGAGCTCGAATTGTCGAGACAAAGCAAGCCATTGCAAGAACCGACGAGCTTGGGGAAGCATGACAAACCCTCTAAGAATGGAACTTCAACGTCGTGTAGGGTTGCTTTGTTACAAAGCAACATCTACCCGGGATCGTCGCCGGAGCGATGGTTGTAGTAACGGATGAGAATAGAGGGATTTTTGGTCGAGCGATGGAAGTGGGTGGTGATGAAAGCGGGGGATTTGATGAAATTTAGCCAGGATTTGCAGACGCACTTGAAACGAAGGATGGACTTTAAGGGCAATTTTAAAAGAATGTTAATGATGATATCAAGGGGAAAAGGGGAAACGGTTATTGCCATTGCTTCGCTGCTTCTCTTTGTGCTTCTTCTGCTCATTGACACTCTTTCTTTTTAGGGTTTATAAGAAACGTGAAGAAGATTAATGAGGGATAATGAAAAGTTGTGTTTTTAGCCAGCACCAAAACGGTTATTTACGGTTTAAAGAGTGGTTTTTTTTTTTTTTAGTTTAATTTTTTTTAAGAAAAGAGATTATATAGGCGTGGGCTCATTCAAAATGGGCCGAGATTGAAATTATAATTATACATTTATAATATTGTTTTTTAATATTTAATTATTTTCAAAATAAAAAATAAGAAAATAATTAAGATAAAGGATAGGAGTAGTTTTACCCTCCAGTCCAATTCCTCTACTCCCCTTCCTTAAACCCCAAATTTTGGTGGCTTCGTGGGGACCTATCATTCTCATCCCTATTCCTATTCTTAAATTTGATATTAGCCAAATATACAACAGATGATATATATATATAAGATTCTTTTTTGAAATTTTTTTCGTTAAGGGTGGATTAAAATCAGCATAAATAACTTTTAAAAGATAATTCAAGTATGATTGTTTGTGACAAAATTTTTAAAAATGAGATAAAAAAAATTTTAAGAAGATTTTCTTGTCCCTTAAAAATTAAAACAGTTTATTATTTAAAAATAATAGAGGTCATTTTAATTTTAAAGATCGTTATTGTTAACAGATAGCATAAGATAATTTTAGTGTTTAACTCTATTTTAATATTCCATCTTATTTCTAAGCTTACATTATATCGTTCATGAAAACTTCACAATAGGTCGAAACATTGTAAGAATTATTTTGATCGTTTATAATTTAGATTTAATCATATAGAGAGAATAATGCAGTGACAGATAAATTGGCGACTCTCGTGTTACAATTTGATGGCTTCACATGGTGGTTACGGCCTCCTTTGAATATTAATTCTATGCTCTTTAAGAATGCAAATAGAATGTCTAGTTATAAGTTCTATTAATATTACATTTTTAGATGAGGTTTTATCTTCATTCTTCTATTGAATTTTTTTTGTATCTATTAAACTACACTTATGACCTGTGTTTAAATACTTATCTAGGTTGTTTTTCAAAAACAAATCCTAAAATTTGCGATTCTATTTCTTAAAAGGTATTACTTTTCAACTAAATTAGTGTATCTTGAAAGATTCATATTTCTTATATTTATGACATAAGAAATTGAATAATACTCTACAAACTATTTTATGTACAGTGATGTGATATACAGACACACATAATTAATTTTAATTTAATTTATCAACTTCCACTTTTCATTCAACCAATACTTTGCATATCATATCAGTTTGTATGAAATAATTTGTGTAAAGAGTTTACCTGCTATTTAATTACTTCAAGAATTTATTTGTATTTCATACCTCATTAGAATAGAAAATAAAATATATCTTTTCTTTTTTACTTTTAGGGCTTAAGTCCTGAATAAGCTTGTTAGTCAAACTTATTCAACAAGCTCTTAATAATTATTTCAATTTGTTATCTTTGAAATTATTTTAGTGTATCAATTTTGTCAAACACTCAAATATTTATTTATCTTAAGTTTTTTTTTCATATTTATATATATTTATTTGGGTTTAATTTTTAACCTAAGGGTTCAACCTAAACTAGTGTGAATGAAGTATTAAAGAAATCCAAGTTTGTTAGGCCATCTACAGTCAAAGGTTAATTTGGAGCTTTGTTTTAGTAGTACAAAACCAGGGCCGAGTGCAAAGTGCACTATATGTCGAGTGGGAGCTAGTTGACCTAGACCGCAAACTAAACATACTTAAAGGACCTAAATGAACTTGAGGGACACAGAAAAAATAAGGTCAGTGGTTGGCGTTGGTAGGACTTAGACGCTCAAATCAAGTGGCTGTTGTGTGGTGAATGTTCTTTAAAGTTTATTTTCCTTAGAGAGAATGTAAAAAATTATATAGAGAAGGATGAGAGTTTTTTCTTACTAGAGAGTTGTTCAAAATTTGAATTTCTTACTATCTTTCAAATTTAGAGATAAAACTTGAGTTTAGAGGGTGCTAACCTAGAAATTTTTCCTCAAATGTGACATATGACGAACTACAAATAAAGAACTGTCCCTATCATAAAGAGTATTTTAGAGAACTTTCTCAAAGAGGCAAGAAGGTTATTAGACATTTCCTGACGTTTGAAGCGCTAGGAATATTAGTGTTTGTCACTTTTTAGAGCTATCATCTTGAGTTGATGAAACTTAGGAGCTTTAAGGGATTGTTTGACTCTATCCCCTTGAGCTCAGTTGGTCTTGTGCTAAGTTTCCTCAACTATCCCAGACAACTTTGTCTATAATGTCAGTAGTATTAACAGGAAACAAAGTTCTTGTGCATACTAACGTAAAGGTCGATGATTGATTCTTTGTAAATTCTTTTATCTAACTTTATCTTAAGGTCTAGTAGTTGGTTGATGTGCGTCCAAGTACTTCTCTGACAGATCCCACTAAGTGACGTGGCAGGACATAAGTTATACTGACATGTGTACCTGCTAGTGACCGATGATGAAGTAACAGGTGTTTAAGCTCTTGTGATGTATTATACGTGAAGAATACACATATCCTAGCTCGAGTCCCCCTAGATGACTTTTTGGGCCAAATTATGAAGGTCTAAGTGTTTAGACCCAGGTTCAGTCTTACTAAGGTAGTTCGTCCTGAGCCAGGATTTTCATGGAGAAGACTGGACATAATTGTTGATTAGGCTCCTCTTAAATTGGGCTAAATGTCACTAAAATTCACCTCCAACTGTTTTAAAATATTTTAAATTTTTTATATAAAAAAAAATAATTTTAATGGATATTACAATTTACTCAAATTATTATATCAAGATATATTTAAAATAAAACTATTTAGAGAATTACTTATAAATTAATATATTAATATGCTCTATGCCTATTCTTCACGTTTACAAATTAACGACAAATACACAATTTTCAATTATTGAACTTAGTAAAATAACAATTCATAATAAAATGAGTGATGTATTTTTTACAAATGACATATTTATTCGGATTGAAAGAGAAATGTCAACAGTATTAGTTTAAAATCAACAACATATGCAAATTTATGTTTTAGACATAATTAAAAGTCTGTTTGGTTGAGCTTTTTCTATGTCAAATATATTTAATATTATTTTTTATTTTTATAATATACTTTTATAATAATAATATAATTAAAAGTCTTTTTTTTTTTGAATTTAAATAGAAAGTAGATTAGTTAAAGTGAGAGGAGTACTCCTCAAGTACAAGATGGTCACATTGATGTGGGACTTTCTCGAACCAAATAGTCTCTGAACTAATATTTAGTACAATTTATGCTAATTCATGTGCCACTCGATTAGTGGATCGATAAAAGTAACTAAAAGAGCAAAAATTAAAAGATGAAGAAATTATTTTAATATCATGAAGGACCGTCTCCAATTCAAAAAAAGAGTGGGTGTGGCTGTTAATGTCAGCAATGATACCCGCCGCATCAAATTCAACTTCAATAGTCGATAGTCTCAATATCCTGGCCAAATTAAGACCCCGAAAAATTGTCAATGCTTCAAGAATATCCACTGAGGGTTTTGCCTGAAGTGGAGAGGATGAAGAGGCCAAGACAACACCATAGTGATCATATAGAATCACGCCTATACCAGCCTTGAAATGTTTTTAGGAGAGGCCAGCGTCAGTATTTAATTTTATTACTCCAAGGCCTGGGGTTAGCTATCTGTTGTGTGGTATACCAGTGGGTTTAGTTTTTTCCGTACAATGGGATACATATTCATGCCAATAACATTTATCCCATTTAAGGATATCATCTATCATCATTTCTTTTTTCTCCATCACTGATTTGTTTCTGATAAATCACAATCTCCAAAATAGGATAAGAAGCACCTCAAAATTCATTACAGATAAGCTTGCTTTGCGTTCCATTAAGAGATCCAAAATAGGTGTATTGTGATTGATACTTATACCATTTAAGAAGTCACAAATCCGACGTACCTTTTTCAGTGTATTGCATAACCATACAGCATGGATGGTGTTTTCCTCACCTTTAGCACAATGACTGCAGGCGTCATCAATGGGAACATGGTGCTTCTTTAGGTTAGCAAATGCGGGTATCCATCCATGTGTAAACCTCCAAACAAAGTGCTTTATTTTAAGAGGAATGTTCAGCTGCCATAAGTGTTGCCACCAAGATCGAAGCTCAAGAGTACCAGAACTGGAGGAGGCTTGGTCAATAGCATAGGATAGCCAATACCTACTCTTGACAGTAAACTGACCATGTCTGTCAAAGTGTTACATGACTGAGTCGGTCTGCTGTTTCCAATATCGAGAACGAGGGATGTTGAGGATTAGGTCACTTTCTTCGACAGAAAAAGAGTTGCGAACTAAATCCGAATTCCATAAACCATATGGGAGGAGTAGGTCTGTTACTGAGGACTGCTCTGATAGTTTATGGGGGAAGGAAGGTTTGAAGGAAAGAGGTCGGGGGAGCCATTAGTCATAATAAATTGATACAGCTGCTCCATTGCCAATACTCCAGCGAAGCCCTTTTTTAAGTATGTCTCTGCCCCAAAGAAAGCTTTTCTAAACCTGCGAATCTGATTGTTTTGGTTTTACCTGTAGGAAAGATGAGCCAGGAAAGTAAATGCTTTGAAGGGTTTTGGCCACAAGAGAGTTTGGGGAAGCGAGTAATCTTCATCCTTGCTTTGCTGGGGTGGCTTGGTTGAAAGAAGCCAGGTTTCTGAAACCCAAACCACCATCCTTCTTGTGACGGCATAGTAAATCCCACGAACACCAATGTAGTTTCCAAGAACTCTCATCTCCTCCCCGGAAGAATCTAGCACAGAGCCGATGAATTTCCTTGATAAGGCTCTTGGAAAGTCTAAACATATTCATAATATAGGTTGGAATAGCTTGGATGACTGCTTTAAGCAAGGTCTCACGACCTCCTGCTAAAAAAAGATTTCTCTTCCACCCCTTCAATTTGTTCCATACTTTGTCTTTTACCGCAGCAAATAAATTCTGTTTATTTTTACTGGTGATACAAGGGAGTCCCAAGTATTTGCTATGGTACGGGACATGAACCACCCCAAGACAGTGGGCCAGCTCAGCAGCAACCTCCAATGAGATGGAATTCCCAAAACACACAGCTGACTTCTGGTTGTTGATCAACTGTCCAAAAGTGAGTTCATAGGACCTCAAAGTTTCTTTGACCGAGTTGCAATTGGCCAAAGTGGCCTTAGTGAGTAGGAGGCTATCATCAGCGAAAAATAAGTGAGATATTGTAGGCCCCTGGCTCCCAAATTTCAGCCCCTGTAAGTCTCCACGTTGTTCAGCATATTTAAGTAAAGAGGAAAGCCCCTCTGCACAGAAGAGGAATAAATATGGAGATAGGGGATTACCCTGGCGAAGACAGCGCAAGGGAGAAATAAAGCCATGTGAGATGCTATTGAGAACAATGGAGTAAAATACTGAAGAAATGCACCGATAGATTCTTTGGCACCAACTGTCTGAGAAACCCAATCTCCTCATTATTGTCAGCAAGAAAGCCCATTCCACTCTATCATAGGCCTTTGACATGTCTAATTTCAAGGCTAAGTACTTACCAGCCGAGAAGTTATTGTGTCTAAGAGCATGGAGGCACTTAAACCCGATTATAGCGTTGTCAGTGATTAGGCGCCCTGGGATGAAAGCACTTTGGGAGTCGGAGATCACCTCTTTCATAACTTCACGTAATCTGTTGGCCATAGCCTTTGCAATAATTTTATACAGAACATTGCAGAGGCTAATGGGACGAAAATCTGTGCAGACTTTAGGCTCACCGACTTTAGGGATAAGGGTGATAAAGGTGTCATTAATCATTCCAAGATCTTCCCCATTATTGAGGAAACCCAAGCATACACGGCAGATGTCAGGGCCGACTACATCCCAGAATTTGTGGTAGAATAAGGCTGGCATACCGTCCTTACCTGGAACCTTTGTAGGGTGCATCTGAAAAACTGCCTGTCGGATCTCATCAGCATGGAATGGGGAGTCCAGCTGCTGGAGATTCTGCATAGATAGTCTCGGTTCCACACCAGAGACAACCCGGTCAATTATAGACCTCGGAGGGTTAAAGGATGTGAAGATATCAGAAAAGTAATTCAGAAAGGTCTTTGCAGTTTGTGTCATGTCTGTACACCAGACTCTTTCGCTGTTGGTAATCTCAGAGATGGAGTTTCTCTTTCTCCGACCAGATGCTTGAAGATGTAAGTTTTTAATCTCTAATTTATTTGATGAAGATAGTGATGCACCTCAAACCAAAAGTCATATAATGATGGTATTATTGTTACTCTTTTAGTGTTCCATTGTCGAAAATAATTTACCATTATAAAGTTGTAAAATTTATAATTCAATAGTATCTTTAGTGAGCCGATCGACCACTGTTCACATTTACTTTTAAAAAAATTATACAACGTGATTCTTTTTATTCGCACTTTTGACACAACTATTGTTCGCATTTATTTTTAAACAAATTATACAAAGTGATTCTTTTTATTTGCACTTTTGACACAACTATTTAGCATTCTCAATTGGCGAATATAGGTTTAAAGCTAAAAATGGCATGGTTAATCCAACTATCACCAAAGATGATAGATCGAAGCTGAAAATGGCTAGTTGAGTTGATTGTTGTAGGAAATGATACAAAAGTATCTTAAATTATATCTCAACTGATTTCTATTAATTGGATAGGGTAAATGACATCCACACTTTAAAGGTATTATTTAATACCTAACTACATTTTTATAGTTTTAATAATACCTATCTACACTCCAAACACAAAGATATTACAATAAATTAATATAATGTTTACCATAAACAGTATCTTGTGCATCGCTTGTTAAACGGAATCGATCACCAATAAATATTGTTCTGCTGGCAGACAATCATTGTTCACATGAACAATATCATATAAATAGTGAGAACATTGTTTGCGAGACTGTTCACCATAAACAATAACTGCCCTATGGCAAATACTGTTAATGTTAACAGTGACGTCGCTTACTATTCAATGAAAACACTAATTCGAGCATCAAATTTTACCGTTTCAATGCTCGAATTCGCAGTTTTCATAATTTAGAGCACCTAAATTGATCCACGATAACTGTAGAGAATTTCACAAGTAGGGCAAAAAATAAGTTCCGAACAGCCTTTGCGGGCTACTCTTACAAAAGCTCTCTGTTGCAATGCAATCGTGGCCTATTGCGAAAAGGCATTACAAGCGAAACTTGCTATTGTGAAAAAAGCGACAATAATTTTTTGTAAAATTTTACTAAATAGTACGTGCACAGCACTATTCATCTGAACAGTACCATACAATGAATAACCTAGCGAATAATGCCCCGCACTATTTCACGTGTAGTATTGTTTATGCGAACAATGACTATCCCCCTAGTAAACACTGTTCGTGTGTAATACCATTCACATGAACAATAACGTGTGCACACTATTCAATGAAATTCTATTTATGGTGGGTATTATATTAATTTATTTTATTACTCTTGTGTTTTGAATAGAGATGAGTATTATTAAAATCATAAAATTATAATTGAGTATTAAACAATATCTTTATGGTGTGATTGTCCTTTTTCTAATTAGATAATATAAACAGTAGCAAATTATGAACAAATAGCTAAATTGAATTTTCAAACATGAATTTGGTTCACATAATTTTATTTAATAAGAATAATGTTAAATATTTATTATTTTACTTTTAATAATTATTTGTTACTTTAATTTAATATATAAAACTTGATATATTATTTAAAAAATGTAATATTACTAAATTTATAATTAAAATTTTGAATTAATTATTCAATAACAAAACCTATCATGAACACAAAATAGTTTTTTTGAAGAAGAAAAAAATTAAATTCCATGACATTTACATTCATCAAGTCCCACATATTTGCCCAGTTCAATTTTTTATTACAACTTTGGTTTTAAGAATTCATAAATGTGAACTCAAAATACTGTTATTATGCAATAATCTCCTCTTTTTATTTAGCTCCAAAGAACAGTCTATGACTTAAAGTACATTGAACGTTAATACTCCGAGAGTTGAGAATTGTTACATAGAAGATTTGGGAGGAAAATTGACAAGATTTAAGCGTTGCAATTACTAATCTCTTTAGGAACAAGAACTCAGAGAAAATTTCAATGCAGTGACAACTAAAAATCATTTACTTCTAAAATGCTGATATATTTTGTTTGACAATGGTACTAGCAGAAGATTATTGAAGCATAAGCCGATAATGCAACAGTGCAACAGATTTCCTTTAATCTTTACTATCATTAATGCATAGTTCATAAATGATAAAAGTTACAGTTGAGATCATTTCGATGAAACTAAATTTAGAAATGTAGATGTAGTTATCTTGATGCAAGCTAACCTGTTCAGATCAAAGTGCAGGAAGGCATCAGGACAATATGCAATAATATGTTATCAGTTATTGGAAGGATCATTCAGAGTGTAAAATTCGTCACCACTAAACTATATAGTTCAGAATTCATGGCATATTTGATTTATGCAACGGAGTCATTCTTGGTGACAACAAATCAACATTCTATGGAAGCTTTCTAAGTCAATTACAAATAGTTACACAAGTATGAAAGTCCAAATCCTCCACAGAGAGCACAGCAGTTCTCACCAAAAATGCAGTGGGGTTAATCAAAATTCTTCCGTAAGAAGAAATTATCAAAAGACAAAAGATCATCCATTACTTGAATAGGTGCAGCTCAGAACAACCATGAAAATATGGATCCCACCACTGGTGAATTCCATGTTTTCGTTTAAAATCAGGACAATGGCTCAAATTAATAGTCAAATTTGCTGAAGGCAGTAGATGAAATTGTTCTGAATCCCTCCCTATCGCACCAGAGATCACACTCCCTATAGAATACTGTGCTGCAAGTCTCTCAATTTTGCTTGCTCCAATCTCTTCCATCTTCTTCCTGTGCTCAAAATAACCAATGTACTCTGAGCAAATATGATCAGCTGGGTTCACAAATAGGTTAGGGACCCATTGGGCTAGTGCATTAAATGGGTTGTCTTCTTGAGAATTCTGTTTTTGACCCTTTATGGCATTAACAAACCCTGCTTTGACAACACTGCTTGCATAGCGAATCCCATGCTTTACTTTTTCATTGTTGATACGTTCTATGGGGGCAGATGGGAATGGTGAATTGAAGAGATAAGTTTCAATAGGATAGCCCATCTTGGTCATGCTTTTCCCTATAAGTAATGCAATAGCTGACCCCAGAGAATGTCCACTTAACCAAACATTACCAGCTCCTACTGCAGTTACCATATTCTGGACAGCCTGCATTGCAAGCTGAAGACGAGAAGTCTTATGAAGTTTGTTGCGAATGCACTGCAGGTCCAGCTTAAGATCTCTTGACCTGGAATGCGGTTTGTTTACTGTGCCCCGGAAGGCAATGACATATTTGGGGGCATTGTAGTCAAAAACAAATGGATTATACTCATAAATGGCACCAAAGATGGAGTGATCAACATCATCAATGAGCAGACGAATCAATTGGAAATGGAAGAAATTCCACCAGGGAGAAGCTTGTGCTTGGTGGCCTTGGCGGTTCTCCTGGCGATCGCGTTCTAGAATGTACACTCCTTGAACCAAGCTTGCAGCAACAGATCTTCTATGATGTGGATTTTTCCTGCAAATTGCTTAAAACTTAAGAGAACAAGTAACCAAAAATTCTTCTTATAAAAGGGTCAAATCTATTGATACTATTATCTACCACAAAGTCCATGACATTTGTGTAGAAACCAAAGCAACCTCCCTAAACTGACAGTGCAGAGCCAAAGTCTTAGAAAGTGAACCACATAAATCGCTGCTACCCATAATTTAAAAGGATACTATTTCACATTATATTCAGCCATTGTTCTTTTCGTATGAAGCCATTGAAACGGCGTGCATGAACCTGAAAATTTTATTTGTTTTAACGATAATTGTTGGTAGCTTGAACTTAATTCCTATAAGCAAACTCCTGTTGGCCACTTTTCTATATAATACCACATATACCCTGATTCTTTAAGCGTTCTCCAAGTATATCAATGATGACCTACAATATAACTGCAGTCTCAATGCCCTAGCATATCTTCCAAATAAAGATGATGCACTTAAATCCATACCAATCATCAAAGAAGTATCATCTCCTATCTGGGAAAGAAATGTTCTTACCAATCAACAGAACTGAGGTGTAAAGGTCCGGAAAAGCTGAAAATTTGCCTCTCAGAGGTCCTTGCCTCTTGTTTCTTTATTTTCCTCTCTTCCATACACTAGTAGTCTAATGATATCTGCCAAATTATTTGAAGAAAAATCAATTAATATAATAAAATGATGAGGTAAAACTTTCAAAAGAATATAGCACATCCAAACTTCAGGAATGACCATGTAAACAAAGATCACAAAAATATTTTCCAAATGTTTTCTCTTTGAGTTCTCTTCAAAATCTCTTGGTAGTCCATTTGGTTATAGAGTATAGGCAAAAAGTTCTCATAGATCACCACAAAAAAAGAAAAAAGGAAAAAAAAAAAAAAGCTTTGAGGATAAATAATGTACCCTGATTGTTCGTCTTTAACCCGTCTTTTAAGTTGAAAAAGCGTTTCGAATGCTTTTGAAAGAAACACTTGATGGGTTGGTTACTTTTGCCAAGTCCTTTTAAGGTGCTTTGGCAGATAATGCTTTTCTACTCAGAACGCGCTTTCCAGAAAATCACTTTCAAAATATTTCCTCTAACCATTAGATGGGCCTCAGAAACGATAAATAAAAACTCCATTCAACAAACCTTTTAAGTTTAGAACAACGAAGCGGAACCAGAAATTGCCAATCGTAGAGGTGAAACTGGATTCCTCAAAAGCATCATGAGTTCAAAAAGCACATATCAAAACTTTCCCCTAAACTAAATTACCTATAAACCAAAATATGACAACCATCCGAATCTAAATTGCCTAAATATAGTTCACAGCAAGATATTAACATTAAAAAAAAAAACCTAACACAAAAAAGAGCTCATTCGCAGCTGAAAACCTGGAACTTGGGGCAATTTAATGAAAGATAATAAAAAACTAAAGAATCCCAGTACGAACCTTGTAAATAACAAAAGATTTTCCAAGTGTTTTAGGCTTAGGCGACGCTATTTAACACATTGACCCAGAAGCAACTCATTGAATCGTTCAAGGCATTATGAGAATGACATTATAAGAGTATTTGCGTGTCAGGCATGATTAAAAATACAAGTTGCTAAAGTTGTCATTTATTTTTTTTGCTTAATTTTGATAATTAATTAATTTATAAAAATCAATGTCAAATTGTCAATGGCCGGTTTTAATGGAAAGACAATGATTAACTTTTGAAGTGAAAAGTACCTTCGAAATTTGGTAGCAAGATCCGAGAAGTTGAATTTGTGGGAAAAAAAAAATATATATATTTGACAGAGAAGGGGAAATGAATTGTACTTAACAAACGACCGTGTTTTAAAGGGTGATCGGCTGAGCTGAGTGGCAGGAATATTAAAACTTAAAATGCTGCGTGTTGCTTTTAAGTGTTACAGTTCCTTGTAAAGAAACAACGCATGACGTGTGAGTGTGAATATCAGGAAAAAGAATTTGGAGGTGCGGGGAATCGAACCCCGTGCCTCTCGCATGCGAAGCGAGCGCTCTACCATATGAGCTACACCCCCAATTTGGGGGGTTTACTGCTATAAAATTATTCAATTATTTACACATCTCTATCATGCTATAAAATTTTTTAATGATCATATAAACGGAAAATGTCCAAAGTAGCACTTTGTTAGTTAAATATTTGATTTTTGGACTATTTTTTTCTTAAAATATTTTTGTATCTCTTTTTTATAAGTTGGTTGATTAAAATTTTAATTTAAAAATTAGTTTAAAATAAGTAAATTTGAAATAGTATGAATTAAAAATTAGTACATTTAATTAAAAATGATCGAAAAAAGATGAAAAATGATCATAATCTCGCAAAACCTTCGAAAAAAAAAAAGTTGAGACTGCATCCTATTGAGAGGGCCACATGCCTTACCTCATGATTCTTCTGTCTATTAATAATTGTATGCATTGCATGGTGAATGTAAAGAAATAAATTATTATCTCCGCAATAATGAGTTAAGCTAGTACTTACAGTGAATCCCCCTGTTAAATAGTCATGCATTATGCTAGAAACTCCCAATTTTCTAGCAAAGATGCATGTACCTGCAGTAACATTCAAGTAATGGCCCTGATTTCACCTGCTTCAGCTTGCGCTTTATAGATTGCTTCCGCCCAAAATAAAAAACGATCCCTCTATTGTATAAATAGTTAGGAGTTCATGTTCTCATAATCTTTAGTAAAGTCAAATCCACCGCATAAACATTCATTAAAAGCTCTCAATGCGAGATCTAAAAACATATCCTTTTGTGGCATCGATATTAAGTACTCTATGGTTCGGGTCTTTAGCAGATTTATTAATAGAATTCAATTGTTCATTCCCAAATGTGTTGACATTTTCTTTGTTTCATTCCAATTATTGAAATAGAACAGGGTGAAAAAGATTAGAGATTGAATCAAATATTTGTGACTAATTTCTTTTTAAGCAAGGTATGGGGTAAGGCCCTTCCTTATGCCTCGCATGTGAGGTGCAAGGAATTTTCGTGTGAGATTCATTTTTTTTTCTTCAATTTTATTATTATTTTTTTATCATTTTTATACTTTAAAATTGCTTGTTCTTAATCTGCAAAGTATTATTTCAAATTTATTTGGACAATAACAACATTATTTTTGTTAATGTTTTTGGCTCAAAATATAAGTTTTTTTAGTTTCATTATTCACAATACAATACCTGGCCTCTTTTTCTTGTTTAAAAAACCTTTTTTTTTTTATGTTTTAGCCGAATTTTTACTAAAACGTTTTTGAATGTTCACTGTTTTGGTCACTATTCACTCGTCACTAGTTATTGTTTTGGCATTTTAACAAACACCAACCTTACCTCATTGTTTAGACAACGCCAACAAAGACAAAGTCACTAGAATTAGATCTATCGAAGTCCAAATGCACTTCCACGCGCCTCTCAAACACCTTGTTGTAGTTTATGACCTTTTTAGATCCCGACCAATTTTTGGTGAGTAAACATACACCGACCATACCACGATAATCAAAAGCCACTAGCCATCTCATATGGAACATACATGACCGATCAAAGCTTTCACATGCCACCATAACCCACTGCCATCATTTTCTTCAAACTTTGATCTCAGCCATTTTGGGCAAGTGATTTGACACCTCTATCGTTATTCAACTCCTTATCATAAGATATATTAATCTACAGTGTCAATTTTTTCATTTGACATCCTATTTTTTTGTAGGGTCCTTTTTGCAAACTTGTCAAAATTCTATAGATAATTTGTAATTTATAAAAAATTTGGGATCATTTTGTTTTTTTAAAAATTTTAAATCTTTCTGCGATCTTCACAAATAAATTAATGGGTAAATTCTCTCAATATATTTGCACTCGCAATAATCTATTTTTAGTTTATCTATCAATATATTTGTACTCATAATGATTAATTTTTATAATGTAATTATCACTATTTGACAACATTGTCTCTCGTGCCTCTTTACAACAATGGTTGTCACTCTTCGACAATAATTATTTTTTAACATTCCTTATTAATTTTTATTTTCAAACTCAAATTTTTACAATTTTAAATTTAAGAGAAAATATTAAAAATATAGAGAATCAAAATAATTATTCATTATTATATTTATAATTATCATTTATACTTCTAATTAATATATTATATTTTATTTTCTTATCTAAGTTAACTTTTAACCTATATAAAAATTTCGTATCAGCTTCAACGTACAAAAATACAGCAGTAATATAATTTTTATAATATTTCCGAAGTTATTTATATTTTCTGTCATTTCTCACTAGATAAAACTGTAGCATTATTACAAGTTACAACTATCAAATTGACAGCGTATAAAACTGCAGAAGGAGATTGGAACAACACTGCCAATAGCTGCAGAACTTTTGATACTGGGAGTAAAATCCAGGATATTGGTAACATATGTAGACCCAACCAAAAATTGTAAACAGAAAATTTTATTTAAATATCAAGCAATGATACTACTACTACTACTACGACTAAGCAAGAATCTCTGCTTAGAAATCCAGGTTGATTCCACAGCTAAAAATAGATGCATTAGTACAACAAATGCGTTATAACACGCGCAAAGCTTAAATCAAAGAAAGAATTAATGTTCAAGAACAGCATTGCATTGTAATGAAAATGAAAAAAAATGATCTGAAAACAGATTTGCTCACATAACGTACAACTTTTTCGCTGCAAACTAATGACATGTATGCCTTACAACTTTAAAGCTAACGAGACAACTGAGTTTAAGAACTCAAACATTACGACTTAAGGTCCTCTGCTTTGTCGCATGCTCCACTACCTTTTTTTCCACAGGAAGACCCTTCCGTCGCCTCACATCATCAATAAGCTTTTTAGCTATATTAGGAGGAACACTAGAACCGTCTCCAAACTCTTCTTTCTCCTCATCTGTTTGGGGTTTAAAGGAAGGATCAAACGGGAGTGCTTCCCAATGGCTAAGAACAAGAAGAGCACTTGCAGCACCAGAAGTCCATCTCCTGAGCTCATCAGCAAAACCAAAACTTTCAGAAATAGGCAAATAGGCATGAACAGTGAAAAGTGGAGACCCTTCCTGCATTTCCTCCTTCAAGACCCGAGCTCGCCTTCGAGCAAGCACGGCATACATAGGACCCAAATATTCAGTTGGGGTGTTCAACTCACAGAAATACATGGCTTCTACAAGTCGGGGTTTGTTCTCAGACACAGCTTGTCTACATGCATCTTTAACAGCTGTCATAACTTGCCCAGAGAAGATGCCATGCTGCTCTGATTGTTGAGAAGATTCAGGCTCATCGAACTTTCCAGCCAGAGGAGAGATGTAAGCCTCAACAACAAAAGCCAATCCCCACATTGGTTCATCACATAAAGGGCCAGCTGCAGTAGCTAGCTGAAATCCAGACACTATGCTGCTCTCAAGACTCTCTGCTTCTAGTAACAATAATGAAGTTTGACTAACTTCTGGAGATGTCTCAGATGCTGCATCACCATCACTTGAATTATCCACAAAGCCTAATCTCTCAGATACATGAGCAGAACCCCTCACAAGAACAGAGCAATCAGTATCCTTGATTTCATAATCTGGAGTGAAGAGGATGTTAGGACCAAGCTGCCTTGGACCAAGTGCCCAAATCCTCCTAAGAAGCTTTTGCCATTTTGCTTTATATTTCTCTACCCTATCTTTGTCATTCTCATTCCCGGCAGAAATATGACCATCCACAGCATCCATTATGCGCTTTTGAAAGACTTCAATTGGATTATCGTCCTTACGGGTGCTTGACCTCAGAGTCTCCAGGCTTTTACTGGCCTGCCCTCCAACAATACTTCCAAGCAACTCAGCACTTTCATCAAGCACCTTAGTCACTGTAAGAGGAAGTTTTATCACTTGCACCCGAACAGTACATCTCCCATTTGGAGTCTTTTTCTCAACATAATCTGAGTTCCCGATTGGAGTCTTCTTCTCAACATAATCTGAATTCCCATTTGGAGTCTTCTTCTCAACATCATCTGGGTTCCCACTTAACAATTTCAAATGCTCTAATGGATTAGACGTCTCACCCTCAATGGTCTCTTTAAAGGACACAAGAGGTGGGGAGACTTCCAAACTTACCTTGGCAAACCTCTCCTTCAAATCCTTTATGCATCTTTCTAAATGAACTTCTCCTGCAGCAGAGATCACATTTTCCCCTCTAGATGAAACAGTAACCTCTACAAATGGATCTGCCCGATTCAGAAGCCTCAAACCTTTCATCAAAGCACCCATATCAGCTGGATCAGATGGCTCAATTGCAACTCTCAAAGTGGGGGCAACCTGGAATGACATGCTTGAGAAAGGCCAACAGTTTCTTGTAGACGAAAGAGTTGCACTCTTCAATATATGCTGACCAAGGCCTCGGATTGCCACAACGTTCCCTGCCTTGGCAGAGACCACAGGTTTCAGGCCTTGACCCATCATTAAATATAGGGATTGCAAGTCTGCTTCTTGTATGTGCTTCTGCATTGACTCCCCCTTTAATGGATCATACAGAGCTGAAAGCACAAAAACTTTTTTTCCTGAATAAAGAACTCCGCTAAAGATTCTTGCAAATGCAAGGAAGCACTCATCTAATTCACCATCCCTGCTCTCAGTATAATTATTCAAAATCTCCCCATTTGAGTCTCTTTGAGGTAGCATTTTGATAGGGACAGCAAACATCTTCGAAACAAAAGCCACACATGGTGCTTCCGGGCTAGAATCACAAGCTTCAATTGACTTCCTCGCAAGATTAGCCTCAGTGAGTACATTGGAATCAACATCATTATCCAAAATCTCTCTCTTTGGAAGCAAACGTGAAATCCGAAAGGATTGGGCAGAAATTGGATCTGGAATACATTTAACTACCATTGACAAGATTGCATTGGACAAAGGAAGCCAATGGCTCATGACAGCCTGAAGCACAGCTTTCGGATCCTTATTCTGCAGTTCACGAGGAGGAATAGACAAATTAAATGATTTAATCACTTTCTCAAGCATCCCCTTATCCCCATCTGGCTCTAAAGCAGCCTGGTAAACCTGCCACAATGGCTCAAGCACAAACTGTACAAACATAGGCCGAGCTTTGCTCCCTGTACTGATTCCCTTCTTCCCCACAATCATCTTAGTCTTTGGATTGAAATACCGAGGACCCCACAAAGCCTTCTGCAAAGCAGCCGTGCTTGCTCCAAGCTTTGTAGCATAAAATTCAGCAAACTCATTAAGCCTGAAACCCCATCCATCTAACGCACACACAAATGCCACATTACCCTTTTGTGGTTGAAATGTATCTTCCTCATCATCCTCTATAAATTCAAGATTCTCATCACCTAGCTGCTCGGATAGCCCCGCAAGTATAGAATCAACATCAGACAAATACTTCTCTGATTTATAAGTACTCATGATCCCATTAACTTCATGAACAATCCTCAACAGCCGGGTATAAGCCTCCATTGGAGTCAACTTCAACTCAGAAATTAACCTATCAATCTTATTAAGTACCAAACATGGCATCAACTTTTCAATCCAAGCTTGCCGTAAAACAGCATGAGTCTGAATGTGCACACCCTCAACAGCATCAACCAACACTAATGCCCCATCACTCAAACGGGCTGCAGTTGAAACCTCACTACAAAAGTCCATATGGCCAGGGGAGTCTATAAGGTTAATAAAATAATCTTTATAGTGAAGAGCAATAGAAGAGCTCTTCATCGTAATAGCACGCCTCTGTTCCTCATCAAGATAATCCAGAAACCTAAGTTTACCAGCTAGTTTGGGGTGAAGTACGCCGCCGCCGGTGGCAGCAATCAGATGGTCAGCAAGTGTTGTTTTACCATGATCTACGTGAGCCAGTATGCATATGTTTCGTATTTTTCGTGTATCAGAGTCACCCATTTTATCAATAAAAATTATAACAGGTGAGTTTTTTTAATGCAATCGAAACTGAAAACAAAATCAAATAAGCAAAACCCTTATGGGAAATATATAGAAAGAATGGACAAGTGATTTCTTTTGGGTTATTTTCTGTGGAGAACTGGTGAAACCCTAGACTGGAAGGTGCTTTCGATATTACAGACGATGACAGATGGTTGATAAAACAAAAGTGCACGTCTGAATAAGGAAGAAGAGTTACCGGCGGCTCAGTTTAGAAGGATAAGTGATTTCTATTGGTTCCTTTCTGTGGAGAATGGGTGAAACCCTAGACTGGAAGGTGCCTTCGATAATGATGTGTGACAGATGGTAACGGTGATAGTTGATAAAACAAAAGTATAAGGAAGAAGAGAGTACCGTTGTTGTAAGTTTTGATCTAATCAAATAAAAGCGGCGGGCTCAGTTCAGTTGAAAAAGGATGAAGAAGAAATTACCTTCTAATTGTTTTTTATCAAATCAAAGGGCAGAGTACCTTGTAGTTTTTTGATCAAATCAAACGGCAGCGGCGGCTCAGTTCAGAAAGGAAGAAGAGAGTAGCCTTGTTGTTTTGATAAAAGCAAACGACGGCAGCGGTGACGGTGATAGTTTATAAAAAGTGGAAGAAGAGAGAGTTCTTGCAGTTGTTTGGAAAGTTTCGTAAATAGCTAATTGTTTTGGGGCTATTTGTTAATTTAACCAATTGTGAGATTTTCTAATTTTTATAACCAAATATTTAGTAAACGGACAAAACTAACTTGATTTTATTTTATATATGAGAACGGGACTCACCGTTCCAAATTTTAAATTGGGAAATTCTCAGATTGACCACTATCTTAAATTGGAAATTTTGTTTGACCAAGTTAAAATTTATATATTATAATGACCGAAAAAATATAACTTTTTCATTTTTATCTTAATTTCCCAAAAAAAATATAGCTAATTGTTTTGGGGCTATTTGTTAATTTAATTAATTATAAAATTTTCTAATTTTTATAACCAAATATTCAGTAAACAACAAAAATAACCTTATTTTATATATAAGAACGCGGTTCCAAATTTTAAATTAGAAAATTTGGTAGGTTGACCACTTTTTTAAGTGGAAAATTTTGTTTGACCAAGTTAAAATTTGTATATTATAGTTATCTTTTTACCTTAATTTAGAAAAAAAATATATTTTTAAAAAAATATTAATTTTAATAAAATATTATAAAATTTAAAAAAACAAAACGTAAAGTGTGCACTTTACTGCACGCTTCAGCACATTATTATGTGACACGATATGAAATTTTTAAAATTTTTATTTAAAGATTGTAAAATGTTTAAAATGTAAACAATTTATATTTTTTAAATAAACTATTAAATTATTTAAAAAATAAATTTTTAATTAAATCAAAATAAATTAATTGTTTAAAAAAACTAAATTTAAATAAAAAATTAAAATTTTAGTTAGTTTAAATAATTAATTAAATAATTAAAATTTATGATAGACATTTATGATTTAGCATCACAGTTTAGAGTTCAAAGTATAAAATTTAGACATTTAAAGTTTAAGGCTCAGGATAGATATTTAGAGTTTTAGAGTTTAGGGTTTAAAGTTCATGATTCAAAGCTTAGAATTTAGGGGTTTAGAGTTTAGAAATTTAAGAGTTTAAGATTAAGGTTTAGGGTTCACAATTCAAGGCCCAAAATTTAAGATTTAGGGCACAGTTTAGAGTTGAATTTAGGGATTGTCACGTAACGCAGCTTGAGTGTTACGCAATAATGTACAGTACGCAATACGTTTGCTTAAATTACACTTATTTAAATAGTATTTTATAATTTGTTTAAATAAAATAAATTTGTCTTAAAAATTTAAAAATGAGAAATTAAATAATTTAATATTTCTTTTAAAAATAAATATTTTTTATTTAAATTATTTTAAATTTATTAATATAGTTATATTTTAAAATTTTAAAATTAAAAAATAAAAAATTTAAAAATGCCACATGGCATTGCGCGTTGTAGCATTTTATTATTATTTTTAAATTCTTATAATAGTTTTATAAAATTAAATAATATCATTTAAATAATAAATTAAATAATTTAAAAATGAACAAGTAAATAATTTAAAATTTTTAAATAATAAATATTTATTTTTATTTAAATTATTTAAATTTATTAATATAATTCTAATATAAAATTTTTAAAATAAAAAAATTTATATAAAGGCACCTAAGCGCACCTTCCTGAAGTGCCTTTATAGCGCACGCTTTGCCAGAATATTAATTTATTTTTAAAATTTTTATAATAATTTTAATATTTAAATAATTATTATAATTTAATTTTCATAAAACTAAAATTTATTGGTTAAATTTATTGACTAAATTAATAAAAAAAAATATATTTTTTGTAAATTACATAAATAAAGGTAAAAAATGAAAACTCATATGTCTTTGGTCATTAAGTATACAAATTTTGACTGTAGTCAAACAAAATTTTCTACTTAAATAAGTGGTCAACTTGAAAATTTTTTAGATCACAACTTCATAATATGTTTTAAAAAAAACATACACTTAAAACTTTAAGAAATTGAATTGAATAATTCAATAAAATTATATCACATTTTTGCAACAAATGTTATATTGATATGTTTTCTTTGTATTTTAATTTTTTATATTTTATTTTCCATTAATTTAAATTTTATTGATGATGATATATATAGATGAAATTTATTATATATATAAATATATTATCTAAAAATATATATTATATAAAATTTGATTAAGTTGATAAGTTATTACTTATGAAATGAAAGGATAAAAAACTAGAAGAAAAAAAAAATTACACCCCATGAGCTAGCATAATGGGCTTATCATGCCATATTGTGGCAGGCATGATAATCCCCTTATCACACTAGGCAATTTGGCACAATAGACCTATCATGCTCATGTAAATTGGTATAATAAGTATATCATGCCAAATTATTGATTTATTGTTTTCATAGATTTTTTTGTTTTATAATTTTTTTATATAAATACTATAGAAATTGAGCCACTTTGTATTTTTTAGAGAAGATGAAAAAGCTCCATAATAGTTAAAAGAGATATATTAAGTACTAAAGTGTCACTATATCACTTCCTAAGAATATGAAATATCAATAACTTTGTGATAATGTTTGTTGTAAGTTAATTCTGATCAATGTAATATTACTATAAGAATTTTAGTATCTACAATTTAAAATAAAGGTATCATTGATAATCTAAAATGATCAAGATGTGCAATTTTTATTGGAGATTAATAGAAGAGATTTGGTACCATTATATGTTAATGTGAATCATAGACACCCTACTAGTGATGAAATTGTACAAGCTTCTATAGAGCATCAACAAGTTTGTCATAATCACTTTATGACCGCAAGCGATAATAACTATATTAATAGCATAACCTCAACAATACCAAATATTATATTTCTAACTAACATCATAGTTGACTATCAATTTTCTCTAATAAAACACAATGATGACCCAACTCATACTTATTATGACAATTAGACATATAAGGATGTTTATGATGGCAATAATGAGAATGATGATAGAGAAGCAGATGGATTGAATGATATACAAGAGAGTGGCAAAGGTTACTTGTTAGATATCAATGATATGTATGATTCTGCATATAAAAGAATATGAACAGTTTGTGATTTATATTCAACCCCTTTGAATAAGCAGGACAACATTATTGAAACACAGAACTCATTTCACTTTCTTCTTTTAATACTACCTTCCAACTTTAATCAATTAGTGTAAATTACTGTGAAAGTGTGTAAAGGCCTCCTGTGTAGTAAGACAAAAGCAAATATACCTTATCAACATCGATCCACTATTTACCACTACATAAGTGCTGTTTGTCCCGGGATACATATCAAACTAGATCTGAATCCCAAATGATGGATGATAAATCATAGGTGCACTCTATATAAAAACCCATAAAAGACTCGTAGACACAATCATAAACATTAAGTTGTTTAGTTAAGGTAATAACTAATACTTACCAAATATATATATATATATATATATATATAAATATGTTGTACATTTTTGGGATAATGATTAAAGGTATTTGTATTGACGAAGACAAATCAATTTTAGATACTTAATGACTTGAATGTTACAATATAAGAATATAATGTTAAATTACCGTTGTTCTACTATTAAAAAAAAGTAATTAACTTTTAATTATGAATATTTACAACTCTATCTAACTAATATTTTAGGAGTGTATGAATTCATGTGCAATCAGAATCAATACTAGGTATATTTACTTGTTCACTTTTCTCATGAAGCCACTTTATATACCCCATTTGGAGTGTCAAATTAATTGGCCGCATCCGATCCACTTTAATCTTTATCTTTTGACACACATACTTGACTATTGACTTTTTTTTTTGTCTCTTTGATCTCTTGCAAATAGTATTCATAAAAGGTGTAAACATGACTTAGTAGGTCTATTTTCCCATATGAACTTGCTTCCCCCTTAATTGTTTCGAGTAATACTTGCACAGTAACATCTTTAACATCAACGTTTTGTTGAAAATTATGGTTTGTCTAAAAGTTAGTCTCTATCTAGCTCTCAGAAGAATTAACATCACTAGCCCAAATTGTTTCTATTGAGGAAAATTGAACAATACATATGCATATATTTAGTATAACTAGTTCCATAGTGAAAGCATAAATTAAACATTCTCGATTTATCTTAGTATATGCCCATGCAAAATTTAGAATCTTGTAATAAATGTCTAAGCAATCTAATATTTTGCATTAACTCTTTCTTATTCTTTTTTTACGTTTCTCACAATTGCGCATGCACCTCTTGCATCTCTTTTCTCTTTGATATAACCTTATTTTGCAAATCATCAAATTTTTTTACAATAGTAATCATTTAGATATGTGGATGTTGTTGTGTATTGGTATATGGATGTCAAAATGGCATTCCTGAATGGATATCTTGAGAAAGAAATATACATGGAACAGCCAGAAGGAATCAGACTGTCAGGTTTCATAAAAATGAAGAGAAAACGTGTGTATATAAAAAGTCAGTGGGGGCATGATGGTTTTTTTAATGCTCTAAGTTGATAACATATTTATCATTGTGAATAATATCGATATGTTATAATATATGAAAAGCTATTTGAGTAAGAACTTCTCCATGAAGGTTTGGGAGAGGCTTCTCATGTACGGAGTATAAAGATTTATAGAGATAGAGCTAGGAAGCTGATATGACTCTCCCAATCATCGTACATTAATAGTGTTTTGGAAATGTACAATTTCACTAACTATAAGACAGTTAACGTATCTTTCAGACATGGTATTCATCTTTCAAGAAGAATGTTTCCTCAAATGAAAGATGAAAAAGTTAGAATGTCTAACATACCATATGCATCAGCTGTGGGGAGCTTGATGTATGGTATGATATGCACAAGATCTAACATCAGTATGGATGTAAATGTTACAAGTCATTTTCAGTCTGATCTAGTTTACAACCATCCGATGACAATCAAACATATCCTTAAATACCTTACGGATATGAAGGATAAGTTTCTCATTTATGGAGATATTGATTTATAAGTGAGAGGATACACGGATTTGAACTTTCAGTCTGACCTAGATGATAGAAAGTCTACATCTGGGTATATGTTTACTAGCAATGGTACCGCAGTGAGCTAAAAGAGTACCAAACAGATATCCATAACTGATTCGACAACAGAGACAGAGTACATAACCGCCTTAGAAGCAGCGAAGCACGCTATGTGGATTTGCAAGTTTGTCATCGAGCTCAGAATAGTTCCAAGTACGACGAATCCTATCCCACTCTTTTGCAACAATAATGGGGCCATTGCACAAGCCAAGGAGCCAAGAGCACTGATAAGGGCAAATTTGTCATATATTTTCTCATATTTTTATTATTGATATTTTATAATTTTATGAGAATAGATGGTTATTTATGTGCATTATTGTTATTTATAGGAATTTGTCATATATTTTCTCATGTTTTTATATTGATATTTTATGGTTTTATGAGAATAGATGGCTATTTATGTGCATTATTGTATTTATAGGGACTTGAATGAAATTTAAAGAAAGAATGCAAAAGGAGCGAAAACAGGGACTAAAATATAAAGTTTTCAAAGTATGTGTCCATAGCCTCAGCGTCATGAGTATTACCGCCCCAGCGCTGGAATAGTGATTAAAATAAGAAAAAAAACCTGTTTAAGTCGCATCTGGCGCCCCAGCGCCAAACCTTTACCGCTCCAGCGACGAGATAGCGCCCTAATGCCATAAACCCACCGCTTCAGTGGTGAAGCCTTTTTCACGCGTCGCCCTAGCGACAACTATATAGCGCCCTAGCGACAACTGCATAGTGCCCTAGCAGTAGTGCGAGTCCTAGTCCGACGAGAATTGACATTTTCAAGCTCATATTAATCCCTATAAAAAGCCACTCGTTCCCATACGTCAAGAATAAGCCAAGAGAATCCAAGAGCAACCTAGAGCAATTTAAGAACACCAAGAATACAGAGCACGAGTCTTAGAGAACAACAAGAGTTTAATTGAAGCAACTTCAGAGAGAGATTCAAGGCGTTCTTCGGCATCAAAAGTACCCTAGGCAGCATAATCAAGAGCAATTCGACGTCTATATCGGTTTGCTATTGATTGTATCATGATTTATTATTATTTTTACTACTGTTCTCTTGTAGCCATGAGCTAAACTTATTTTTCAGGGTTAATACTTGAACTCAATATGTGTGCTTAATTGCCATATCTTTTGAATATTTAATAAACTTAGTTCTTTGATATTCAAATTACTTGATTTTAATGCTTCAATATATCTGGCTAATGTATGGTGAATGAGTTAGTAATATTATTGATAAACTCGAAAGAGGAATCATAATATTTAGACCTAGGTAATTTGATGCATGATTGTAGAGTAACATTCAATGTTGCATATGCAAGTTTCAATTTAGGATAGGAATATACCTAATTGGCATGTATGATCAATAAGACCTAATCTTAATGAATCTTAATTTATTATAAGTACCATAGGAATATAGGTATTTGGTAAATTAAAGTATACTTGCATGACCTTGGAAGAGGCTTGTGAATACATTAGTGTCTTGATCAATAACAAAGATTAAGGAAGTTAAATATTAGAAGATTAATTATTAGAAAGCATATTGAGGGATAGTATTAATCCTAGGTTTTCTCTATATTGCTATCACTTAAATCTCTTTACATTGTGTTTTTACTTTTATATTTTTTATATTCATTCTTAGATTTTTATTTTTTGAATAATTATTAGGAAGACAACATTTTAGTAATTGGTTAAAAAGAAGAAATTATCCCTGTGGGTTCGACATCCGACTTATTTAGTCTCTTTATTACTTGCATACGATAGTGTATACTTGCACTTAATTTTATGATATAGAAATATCGCATCAAGCACACCTAAGTATAAGTATATGGAATGAAAGTATCACATAATTAGAGAGATTTTGGTCAGAGGAGATGTAATTATTTGTAAAATAGATTTTCTAAATAATGAACCGACTCACTTACTAAGGCTTTGACTCCAAAGATGTTTGAGAAACATGTCGAGTCTATGGATATTAGATACCATCATGAATGACACTATAGCAAGTAGAAGATTGTTAGGATTAATGCTTACGTGCCATCCTTGTATATATAAATATTTGTAATTTATAGAAATGTATATTTTTATTAAATCGCTAATTACTTAATTATATGGTACTATGCTTTTACGCTACAAACATTATATGATTTGAAGAAATTCAGATCTGATCTAAAGAAGTTTAGATTAGCGCTAAGAGTTAGCATCGCTGAGAATTATAATTGCTAATAATTAGCACTGCTAAGAGTTAGTGGGTTATAAGAGTCACTGAATATCTAAGAGTTAGAGCCTTGTCTGTAATGGGATAACGACTTGAGAATATATTAGTAATAACATAGTTGCAAAGAGTTGCAATCAAATGCTAAAAAATGTCATTACATAAGTATATTCTCGAACATTATATTTCTGAACTATTTTTACAGATGCAGGTCTGTCAATAGATCCCTTATATATAGATCAACATATGTCATACCTGTAAGATACAGATGGTTGTTATTAGCTGACTGTGAGGTTATAGCTCATATAGACATACGGGTATATAGTTAGGATTTGATATCAAACAGATTTATGATGACCCCAATAGACATCCTATGTAACCCGTCAATGAAAGGTCCTCTTAAGTTGACTGGTATATGTGCCTTTTGTTAGTGGCGGAAGGATCTAATATACGTATATGAGTGTATGCATGTGCTATTCTGTCTATTGCCTAACGCAGTGGAAGCGTGTAAATTTTTTGCAATAAACATAATAAATAAAATTATTAATCGCATTAATATAATTATAAGTTAGAGAACTCACCTCAACGTGTAACGTTATACACGTATTTTCTCAGAGTCCGCATGGAGACCAACTCATGGGCAGTTCTAGTCACCAACACAGTAGGCTTGGTGAGCTAGAACAACAACCCTATACGCAGTACTGGGTTTAACTCTTAAACCCCAAAATGGTCAGTGTGTGTTTTTATCATTTTATCCAAAACGATAAGAAATGGAGAATTTGAAGTAATCCACCATTACTTCAATTGGAAGCATAGAAAAAAAATAAAACAATTTTATTTTTCTCTTTTTTTTCTTTTCTTTTCTTCTCCATTTCTCTTCACTCTTCTCTCGACCAAATTTGACCAAAAACACACACATTCTTTCTTTTTCTCATCTCTCTCATGTATATATATATATATATATATAATAAAATAATAATATAATATATATAATAATAATATAAAATTAGTAATGGGTGACAACTATTTGACACCAAATATAATATTAATATATATAATATCTAATAATAAAATATTATATAATACAATATAATAATATATTATATAATAAAATAATATAATATAAAATATTTTATATTATATAATAAGAGAGATATTTTTATTATTTAACAATTAAATAATCAAAGTGTGAAATGATCATTTTGCCCCTCATGTATAGTTACCAAGTCTACCCCTTAGTGGGTCCCACTAAATCCGCACTTGGGTAAACTCAAGCGAAGGTCGACAATGCGTCACGTGTCATTATACAATTAATAAATAATAATTATTGACTAATTATTGTATTTAACACTTAAAGATAGACACGTACACATTCCCGTGGTATTGCTAAATATTGCTAGATTAAACACTTTAATCCGACACGCTGCCCCAATGTACAACGAGTACACTCCATATCGCGGGACTCCCTAGGTCCTACACTCGATTCGTCAAAAGGAACTATTCCATAAGTCCGTGAGCAATGTCCCACGCACACGTCACGGATATACAAATCAGCGCGTTGAACTATGCAAGTTGAGGTTACAACGCATAGGTATAATTATTCCGTCATGATATCATGGATATGTAAGGATATAGATTATTACTGCAAATCCCCTAGTGCTCATCCATGTCTTATCTCCATACTAGTGTCTCACTGAACAATATGTGCAAACTCCTTTGTCATATTGTTCTAACCTGGCAGAACTCTTTTCCAGGATGATTGCTTATGGCCACAAGACTTTCTAAGATACAGTCTCGAAGCATCTGGATATCAAACTCCATATGGGAGCTGACGGATCCCATATCTGTACGCACCGGACTCCATAAGTATCGGACCATACCCAGCAACACCCAGTGGTTACACTATGAAAGGTCTGTGACATGCGTGGAGCCAAAGTATAATGGATCACTTATAAGCCCACTGTGGCACTCAGGTCAAAGGACCACGTATACTACTTAACTCGAGAGAACCATCCGTTGACGGCTTACATTGAATGTCTATCGGAGGCCTTTGTGAGTCTGCTCATATTTAGTCCTAATTGGATACCCATATGTCAATACAAGCTTCAAGCTCATGATCGGCTAGGAACGACCATCTATACCCTATAGGTACGACATATGTTGATCTATATATAAAGGTATCCACCGACAGACCCGCATCGACAGAAATAGATCAGGAAAAATTATTCGAGAACATACTTGCGCAACATGCATTTCCTGGCACCCGATTGCAACTCTTGTAACTATACAGTTACTAGTATATTCCTAGGTCTATATCTCATTACAGACAAGGCTCCAACTCTTGGATCTGTTGAGTATTATAATCAGCTAACACTTAGTTGTGCTAACATTTAGCAATTATATGTCTCGGCGTGGCTGACTATAAGCCCTTATCTAAACTCTTTAAATCTGATCTAAACTCCTTCAGATCTATAATGTATGTAACGTTACATGCATAATACCATATATGTTGATATTAGCAATTTAATGAGAATGTACACTTGTATAAATACACAAGTATATGTACATTTAGGGATGACACGTAAGCACTAACCCTAACACCTTTAACCTGAGGGCCATGGTGAGCTTGTAAGTGATCTACCATACTTTGGTTCCACACATGTTAAAGACCTTTCATAGTCTGACCACTGGGTATAGTCCGATGCTTATGAAGTTCAATATGCGTAGATATGAGATCCGTCAGCTCAGATAGGGAGTTGTATATCCAGTTGCTCTGAGATTGTATCTTAGAAAATCTTATGGCCATAAGTATTAGCCTCAGAAAAGAGTTTCCCATAATATTGAACAATATAGCCAAGATGTTTGCATATATTGTTCATTGAGATACGAATCTGGAGATAGGTTATGGATGAGAACATGGAGATTTGACAATTATGTCTCTGTACATCCAGGATATAGATGACAGAAGAAAAATACATATGCATTATGACCTCAACTTGTATGGTCAACTCGCTGATTTGTAATATCAGTGATATATTCGTTAGGCATTGATCACGAACTTATGCGATAGTTTCATCTAACAAATTAGGCATAGACCTAGAGAGTCATAGGATATGAAGTATACTCGTTGTGTATTGGGGCAGTGTACCAGATTGAATAGTTCAATCCAATAATATCTAACATGACCACAAGATGCATGTGTGTCTGTATTTAAATGTTAGATATATTAATTAGTTGACAATTATTGTCGACTAATAGTATATTAACACATGACACATGGTGGGCCATTAGTTGAGTTTACTCAAGTGTGTAATATAGTGGGACCTATTAAAAGGTACACTTGGTAACCATGTAAAAAGAGGCAAAATTGTAATTTTACATATTAATTATTTAATATTTAAATAATCAAGATATTTATTTATTTTTTATATATAATATAATATTATTTAATATAATATAAATACATATACTTGGTGGCCAAGTATATATGTAAATAATATTTAATAATGAATTATAATTATATATATGAAATTATGAATTAAAATGGATAAATAATTGCTAGAAAATTAAGTTAGAGAGGGGAATTCTTGAGAAACTATTTTCTAAAGAGAGAAAGTACAAGAAAAATTGCTTCTCATCATTATTCATCCTCTCCCTCAACTAATTAACTCACTGCAGCAATACTAGATATTGTTTTACTGATCAAGAGTTGACCAATGATAAACATATAGCATAAGTTTAAGGAGTTAAACTAAGATCTGCTAAATCAAGCTGTATTCTAGCCAGTCAAGCCTATTATGTTGACTACTAGAACTGCCATGAGTTTCACTTCAGACGAGTTCTGATTTTGAAAAGTTCAAAAGAAACCAATGGTGAATTTCTCAATCTCTTTATATTAATTTGATTAATATAATTTTGTGTGTGTTCATTATGTTTTATGACTTTCGCTATGCCACTCTACTGCTAATATATGTATGTGATGCAGATATGTATGATTTAAGATATATAAAATATGTATTTGGTATAATGAACACATGACACATGTATACACTGTAGAATTATAAATTCAAATCACACACCCCTACATCTATGACCTCATCCAACTCTTTAAGTATCAAATTCTCCTTCACAATAAACTTATATCGACCATGTTACTCTTCAAGTCAAGAGCCTGCAATGCCCCCTACTTTAGGTTTGGCTACATGTCACCTACTATTTATGACTTAGTCATCCTTTTAACCTTCTAATCTGTGGTATTGAAATCAATGTTGAGTTGTTAGTAGGTAAAGTTGACATATTTATTACCAAAGCCGAATCCACTTTTGGAAAGTTTACATGTAAGTTTAAGGAACAATCGACTACCCCTTCTAAAACTGAGCATATCACCTTTTTATTGTATTGGCTATGTAAATATGACTTATGTATTCCTTCCCAAAAAATAACTAGGGAGTACCTTAAAGTAGCAGTTGCCTTAGCAAACTACTATAGTTTAGCCTTAAGCCCTTTCTTTCTTTCACACCTATATACGAGTTTATTCAAAATTCTTCCTTTCAAAGGTGAGTCATCTTTCCTCAATGCTAGTGATCCTCTTTGGATTCTCTACTTTTGGATATTGACTTACTTCCCTTCCTTTTTTGATGTTACTTCTTAACCCCATCAAAATTAGCTTAGTTGCTACGCCCCTTGGTTTCTTTAATGGAAACTTAAAAAACACATTTTTTAAAATATTTCTTTAAGTCCGTCTACATTACCTCTCATCTAGAGGATAATGCTTTATGTAAGTTTAGGCAATCTCTTTTTGGGCCTAAATAGACAAGATGGTCTTATAAAAGCCATAATTCCACTCTTAGGGAAGCCGATCTTAATGCTGAATGGCACTATTTCTAGGTGAGCTGTTTAATGGCTTGAGATTTGCATCATAAGCTGATCATTATTGTTGCTAATAATAAAAAATGTGGGATAGAGACTTACCACCCTTAGTGAGTTAGTCGATAATTTGGGTGTATCTATGTTGTTCCTCACCCTAACTATTTCTCAATCAATCAGAAGTTTAGGACCAAGGTCATCTTCAACGAATCAATTTTTGTTAATGAAACTTCTGAGGTTTCAGTGTTGCTTAAGAAGTCCCTTTAGTTGGTCGATCTCCCTATATCACTTGGTCGTCTTGAACTATTTTATAGATATTGAGAAGAGATAGTCCTTCAATATTTTAGTATTTCTTTCGACGACGCACTTATATGTTATAAATTAAAAGTCACTAGCACTAGTGTTACTTTGCAGGTCTTCAAGAAAAAGACAAGGGTAAGCTCATCTAAGAAATCTCAACTTTTAAGAAATTTTATGACTATAAATATAATTATCATGACTTGAACGAAATGAGAAACCGATGCCATTAGAGGAAGAAAGAGCTTCTCTTGCAAAAAAAATGGCTAGTCATAGAATGCCAAACCAAATGGGTTCAGACAGGCAGCCCTTAGTTGGAAGAGGTTTACTTTGAGTGGCCATTTGTGGATCTAAGGTCTCCACTTCTAATAACCAAATTTAGTATAGCAAGAGACATTCCTTGAAAAAGAAAGAGTCGGCTAACATGGACTATTTATTTAAATGAATATAATAAATATTTATTTGATCTTGAGTCGGTTACGATCGTAATAGATATGGTCCGACAAGGTATAACAACTTAGTTTTTATTACTTTAAATATGTTTCTAATTTTAAGCCTTTATCAATTTGTCTCTGTAAAAGCTATTCCTTTGCTTATCGATGCTCCCCCTGTTAGACATGGTTATAAAGAGTTAGCTCATCCTAAGAAGAGGGTCAAGGTATTGCATATATCGACTTTCGATTGATTTACATCTTTAACTTATGAAAATTGACTTCTTATATTCTTTTTTTTTTTTCAGACTATGGCCAAGAGGCCACTCAAAATAAAGATTGTCCATAGCTCTTGAAAATTAGCTTTAAAGGAATTGAGCAGTTCACTACCTTTAAAATTGCCTTCATTAGCTTAAACTCTAGTGAGCAAGTCTCTCTTGAAGTCCGTGGAGATAATAAATGAGTCTAAAGAGGTTGAGGTCGACCATGAGAGAGTAAGGACTGCTAAACTATCTTCTCTTATTCAGCCAGTTAAGTTGGTGAAGCCTACTTCAAAGCTTTCTTTAAAGATTGAAAAAGTTACTTCATCGGTTGATGTTTTCAACATGTTTTTTCAGAAATCAAATTCTAAAAGCAATGCATCAGTGGACTAGTCTAATAAGTCAACTTCTTCTCTTGCCCTTGCTATCCATAAAGAAATATTAGTTATGATCGACCAGTTGAAGAGTTTGGAGTCTTAGGTGGTTGATATTCTATTGGACGATCAATTTATGCTAGAGCTGAATAAAAAGCTCAAGTTTATTTTAGAAATTGCTATAACTAATATAATATCAGTCGGCCTAAAAATAAAGATTGATAACTTTGTTGCCTCTTTCACTAGCCTTGCAAAGAAGAAGCAGTCGGTCATAGAGGTTATCTAGGAGACCAATAAAGAAGCCTTAGAGAAAGAGAGTCTGAATAGGTATGAGACCCATAGATGTCTCAAGTATGAAAATTATGTATCTAGATCACAAATGAAAAAGAGAGGATTGTTGTAGAAGCTGAAGGTGGTCGAGGCTGAGAAGACAAAAAAATCTCTTACTTTGGCTCAGCAGATTCTTAACAATCGTCCTAAAATGATGACTTTAAAGAAGAGCCTCAAGCAGAAGAATAAGAGGGTGCCTCAGGCCGAGTAGGAGATGAAGGCTATGGATGCACAAGTAGTCAATTTCTTTTCAACTTTAAAACAAATATCGATGTAAATGAAATCAGCTTTTAAAGCCTTGTGTATTTTTTTTAATAAATGAAATATAAATTTGGTCCATTTTAATATATGTTGTTTTGTTATTTTATTGTCTTTTAGATTGACTTGTTATTAATTTCTAGTAACTAACAATCGAAGTATTGATATTTGAATGTATTCAATCGAAATAATCGGCTTTATATAAATAAGTGTAACAAAGGCGATTACAATCGACTTTTTAATAACATTATAATTGATTTAACTAAATTGGTTTTCAAGACTAAAATATATTCTTATCTATTCATTCTCAAATAGTTAGTTGATAAGTCTTGAGGTATTTTTCATTAGTAGCTCTTGAATGTTTGATCACTTCACGACCATAGACTAACTGGTAATGAAAAGTTTCAGTAGTTGTCTTTAGGTTAACCCTGTTAGCCCAAAAACCATTTGTAATTTTTCGTGCCAAACTTTAGGATTATCTTTAATCACTTTTTTTAGCCTAAGGATGATTGACTTATTAGTTGATTCAACTTTTCCATTAGATTGAACATAATATGGTTTATTTTGATATTGAATTCTCCTGCAAAGTCGACCATATCTTCTCTTACAAAGACTATCCCTTGATCAGTTATGATTGACTTTATAAGGCCATATTGGTATATAATATTTTCTTTAATGAACTTGATTATCGACTGTTGTATAACCGATTTTAATAGGGCAACTTTAACCCACGTTGTGAAGTAGTCTACAGCCTCAAGGATAAAAGTATGTTGTTTTGAGGAATGAGGGGGGGGGGGGGGGGGGGGGGGTCAATTTTGCCTATAATATCAATCGTTGATCCTCTAAATGTCCATGGTTTAATGACTGCATGCATCTCTTTAGCTAGGACGATCTGATTAAGGTTATGTTTTTGACATTTTTCACAACCTTTGACATAATCACGATAGTCTTTTTTTTTTGTGGTTAGCCATTAGAAACCATTTTTTAGGATTTCTATTTGGCTTAACCACTTAGGTGTGCTCTTGCCAATTCTTCACAAGATTTGGCCATAACAAGCATATGTCCTTTAGGATCGATACACCTTAGTAGTTCCTCAAAAGTCCTTTTCTAAATAGCTCTTATACAAAGAAAGTAAATTTTTGCTCTATGACCTTTACTTATTGATCGACCTCTTCATTTAGATTTCTCATATAATTGACTAGTTTATCCATATAACCAGAATTTAGATTAATATGTAAAATTGAGCTCTTCTTTTCTTGCTGTAATAAATTTTTACTCTATGACCTTTACTCATTGATCGATCTCTTCATCTAGATTTCTCATATAATTGACTAGTTTATCCATATAACCAGAATTTAGATTAATATGTAAAATCGAGCTCTTCTTTTTTTGCTGAAATGGCATGAGCTAGGCTGATATCTATAGGATTTCTTCTATTGACTTCTTGAACTCAGATGCCCCTTGGGCTAGGTCGTTAGCTTCTGAATTGTTTTCTTTTGTTGCATACTTGATGATGGTAAATTGGAACCCTTTAAGTAGATGCCGAACTTTATCATATTATGGTATTAATGGGTCAGCTTTGCAACTATATTCACCAATAATTTATTTGATGACCAGTAATTAGTCACCTTTAATTTCTATATCTTTCACCCTCATATCTGGAACTATTTCTAGGCCAAAAATGAGTGCTTCATATTCGATGTTTATTAGCACAAGGAAAGTCCAATATAAAAGACATTTTTGTCTCCAGGCCATATAAGGAAATGAAGACAACGTCGGCTGTAGCTGCTTTTGCAGTTTTTGAGCCATTAAACCACATTTGCCAATTGTTTTTCCTTATACACCTTATTTTCGAATTGGCATTAGTTGAATAAGGTGATGGGTGAGCTGCTAAGAAGTCGGCCAAAGCTTGTCCTTTGATTGCCTTTTGGAGAATGTATTTCAATGAAAACTTTGATAAACTAATTGCCTATTTACTAAGTCAATTTCTTAAAAATGGTTTTGACAAAAACTATTTGAGCTTTGTTTATAACATGGATGGTAGTCAACAACAAATAATACTTTAATTTTGTGTATGGGAAGTATAAAGCCCATAATAACTTTTCATTAGCAGTGTATCTAGTTTCAGCATCATTCAAAACTTGGCTAAGGTAATATATAACTTTCTCTATCCCTTGGTGTTCTTGTCTAACATACCACCAATTGATTCTTCAGCTACTGAGATATAGAGGATAATGGGTTGGCTAATTTTTGGTGGAACCATGACTAATGGATTCGTGAAGTATTTCTTGATTTTATCAAAGATTTGCTAATGATGTAGCATCTGCCTAAAATCCTCATTGTCTTTTAATTTCAATAAAGGAGACCAAGAATGAAGTTTACCGATAGAGTTTAAAATGAAATGCTTTAAAAAATTTATTTTTTCGATTAATTGTTAGAGTTCTTTCTTGATTCTTATTGCAAGTACATCTATTATAACTTTAGGTTTGTTTTGGTTTATTTATAGCCTCCGCTGATGTACCAAGAATCTAAAAACTTTGTCTGCCAATACTCTAAAGGTACACTTTAATATGTTTATTTTGAGCTAATGAAAACATATTCTATCAAATGCTAATTCTAAATTGGCGAAATGTGCTTTATTTGAATTAGATTTAATGACTACGTCATCAATATAAACTTCCAAAAATTAGCCTATCATGTCATGAAAGATGGCGTTCATTGCTCTCTGATATATTGCCTCTACTTTCTTTAATCTAAACTGCATTACTTTCCATTAGTACATTCTGATAGCTCTTGAGCTTGACGTATTTGTTGATATCTGACTTCTTAATAAAAATTTGATTACATTAGAATGACCATCAAGAAACTTATAATTTCGTGGCAAGATGTCGAATCGACTAGTATACTGGCTATGGAAATAGGATATTCATCCCTAGGGGTCGCCAAGTTTAAATTTCTAAAGTCGATGTAAAGGTAAAGTTTGCTTTTTTCTTGATCACTGGAACTATTCCACATAATTTGCTAGTTAGATGAAATTGGCTTGAAGGAATCTTTTAATTTCTTTCGATATCTTTTCTTCGAATTCTTTGGACATTCTTCTCATGTGTTGTTTATAACGTCAAAATCCGTCCTTGATTGTTATGTTGTGTTCTGCTAGATCTCGGCTTAGATCAGACATCTCTGTATAGTTCCATGCAAAGCAATCATTGTAGTCCCTCAAGAGTGCTACTAATTTTGCCTTAAATACTAAATCCAATTGCTCACTTATGAAAATCGGCTTGGAGATACCTTTAGAACCTAAGCTAATTTTCTTACGTCAGCTTTAGGTTTAAGGGTTGTGGTCATCCAACTTATCTGGGCCTAGTTTCACTTTTTTTAATTCTTGATCAAAGTTTAAGGTCTTATTTTTTGTTCTTATATATGCATTTAGTCGTAGTAGTCATATATATACTTATTGGCTATCTAAGCATTCTTACCAAACTTTTTCTTCTCTTTATTGGAAGTTGGCTTTTTGACGATAGGAGACTCATAGGGAGCTCATCTTACTATCTCGGCCAGACAGACCTCGTTATCAGAATCAGAATCAGAATCAGAATCCTCAGAGTCGTTCTTTAAATTTATTTGTATGGCTACTACATCAGGCTAGTTCTTGTAGTATGTCCTTTTAAACGACATCCTCTTTTGGTCTCTTTCCATTAAAAGTCTTTTATAGCTGGGCGTTTTAGTGGACAACTGGTAGAGGTCTATACATTGATCTCCTTCAAAATGTTCCCTCATTGTAAAGAATATTCCTTTCACCACCATTGGCACACAATTAGCCTTAGTGATTTATGTATGCCACCGTGACCTTAATTTTCTGAATCGACTTATATACTTGGATACTGATTCGTTAAGCATTTATATTACCCTAGCCAAGTTAACCAATGTCACTTCTGGTGGTGGCCGATAGAATTCAACGTAGAATTTATCTTTAATTTATTCCTTACTGGAGATCAACTCTAGCACGAGGTTGGTATACGAGGCAAAGGCCGTCTTTGTCAAAAAATTACTGAACAACTTTAGCTTTCAAAAAGGAGATGAGTTGGTCTCTCCATATTGCACGGTGAATCTAGAAATATGTTTAAATGTCGTGATGTTCTCTTCTCTCGAAAATGAAAAGAATTCGATAATTTTATACCCCTTTAAAAAGGGAAAGATTGAATTTATACTTTAGGGATAAGGCTTCTTATATGATGGTCACGTTATTGGTTTCATATTGACCCTTATATTCTGTAAAGCCTCAGCCAAGATGTTCTTGTCAATTTCATTAATGACATAGTTAGTTGGTTCTTGCGGCTCTATAAAACCAAACTATATCAATCTAGATGAGGTATGGCTGAATTATTCATGTACTTGTTGAGCTAGTTGGTCTAAGCTCCCTAAGTTAATCATTTTTTTCAACTGAATCATAGCTGAAAATCTGTTTAGGTTGACCTAGTAGGCTTGTGAGTTTATGGATTCAACTTTCTCAGGTTAGCTTTGGATACTAACCAAATTATGTTGTAGTCTAGATTGTTTGTAATTTTGGCACATTCGGGGCTTCTAGAGTTCAAGATTGGTCGACCTTGAAGAAAGGTCATGAGCTTGATCTAGTTTTGTCTTATAGATCTAGATTTTTCAGAATGCTCATGTCGATAATTTGATTATCTTCTATCAACAGTTGAAATATTGTGTCCATTTAATTGGTGAGTATTATACTTAGCTGTTGGTTCTCTAAAGAAATTTAAGAAACTAATCCTTGAATGTTGGCTGTAAAAAATGGCCTAAGCGATGAGAGAGGTTCTCTCTGGATCTCTTCCAGCTGTTGGCTCAATAGATTGTCTTTAACGTTGGCTAAACTTACTTCTTCATGTGCAGAATTTAATGGGTTTTTGATAAGAGGTGAGGTCATGGTAGATTCCTCCATCTTTTTTGTCGCGCTGGATGATTTTATGAGATTCTTGCTGGCATTAGTATTTTTCTTCCCCTTAGTCATATTTCTAGTTGCTACTGACATACAAAATGTCTGTTCTAATAGGCACGCCAAGTGTTAACAAGATGTTTGTAGATAAAAATTAAAGGGCCGAATTTGTGTATGTCCAGTGTCCTGTTAGAATGACAGATCACCTTGAATTCACAAAGAACTAAGGTTAAGAATTCACCAAATAAGGTAAAGTCAAATTTGGTTTACAGTGAATAAGGGTTAGGATAAACTTAGACTGTAAGATAATAAATAAATTGTAGAATTTAGATATTTCGCGAAAAAGGATAAATGAAGTTCAACAATAAGACTACGAAAACAAGTAAGGACCAAAATCTTAGGTTAAAAATAAGAAGAGAAAATAAAGTTAAATTAAAAAAAATTTATTCTATTGTATTATGTATTATTAAGTTGAATGATGATTTACAATAATAAAATCAAGTCTTTATATAAAATAAAAATACCTCTAGAAGATAAAAATTCTAATCAAATAAGATCTTTTATACTAATAAACACCTTATATGGGTTAACATAGTCAATTAGGTTTGACTTAATGTATACAGAAGAAATGACTCAAATGGATCTACTGCGTACATTCTTAAGTCAACATCAACAAATATGTATCTTATCAATTGATTTGAAAAAGATTATGATCGTATTATTACGAACAAGCCTTATATTAAATCTTTTTTTTTTATAATTTGTACACTTTAAAGCCGCGAAGATATCATATTATAACTTAACCAATGGGTCGTCAGATATGCCAGAGTGAAATTTTTATTTTTTAAACATGATAGAAATAAGTATTAACTAAAGAATTATTTCAATCATGTTTCATTAAGAAAGAAAAACAAAAACAAAAACAAAATAAATTAAATTAAATTGCAAATTCATAGTTTCTAAGGATTTACTTGACCAAGGTAATTTTACTGTTAAAAACAAGTTCTCCCTCGAAGCCATTAGGACGGCTTCAGCATCCAATATTGTGCTCAAGAAATTTGGACCGAAGATATTATAGAGAATGGATCCTGGATTTTCATTTAGAGGGGGTTCTTTTTTTGATATAGTTAAATAATCATTAAAAAATCTAAGAAATATAATAAATTAAAACGTAAGAATTCCAAGAGCAATACACTCTCCACATTCTTTGAAGAATAAAAATAAAAACTCATCAAGCCCAAATCATAAATCATGATTTATTATATGCAAGGAAATAAAATAAATTAAAATAAAATCATAAAATCCCAATAAATCAACACTAACTCATCTCAATAATGACAAATAGTTAAATCAAATTAGAAGTCAATTAACTCAAACAAAAAAAATCTATTTAAACCTTTATTTTATAAAAAAAAATTCACAAATAACATGAATTCAGAAAAGAGATATACAAAAATAGTTATTTTAATGTAATTAGACTTAATTTTAAATCCAATTTATTTTTAATGATTTAAAGTCAATAATAGATGAGCTATATGCTTTGAAACATTGCTGAACCCAATATTAATAACTTATTATTTTATTATTGTTATTTTTTTTATTTATAATACTTATATTATAAGCCTTATTATATATCTTCACATATAAGGTATTTTTTTTCCCTTTCTGATATGAATATATATTTTTTTAATCTCGTTAAAACATATGAAATGATATGAAAGAAAAAAAAGTTTAGCCTAACTTAATGAAAATTTCTGGTAATTGTAGTTGGTTCTATTTCCCAAATAAATTTTCATCATTAACACACACTTTCTCGGAAAACAATTCTGTAGCTGATTCTTTAGTAAATTGAGTCATTATTTTTTATGATATCACTTGGTGAATTCATGCTCCACAAGAGATTCCGTCTTCTCTTTCAACATATTTGCTTTAAGTCCTACGTTTGGTTGTTGTTTTCTGGCCTTTGTTTTAAGTTTTGTATTTTGCCCATGTATTATCATGAGAGTAAGACTCAGTTACATCCCCTAACTGGGTGTTCCTCTCTATTATTATGTTGAGGTTTGCCTGAACAACTAAAGCATAATTATACTAATTTGAATGGTTGTTGCAGTTTTTTTTTTAGATTGGTTAGAATATATTTTTTTTTTTAATCACAAGTATTATATCTTAATTATAAATTACAACTCAAGTAAGAGTGGGTACGGTCCGGGTTAGTTCGATTTTTTTATAGAAAAAATTGAACTGATTTTATTATAATTGAAAACCAAATTGGACCGAATCGATTTTTTTAATTTTAGAAATTAAGAATTTTTTTATTTTTTAAATTTAGGAAGAATTATCTGTAGTTGTGGTCAAATGTATGTTAATATTTTCAATTATTCAATACATGAATGCCACGTGGTAAATAAATATGATTTTATTAAAAAAATTAATTTTTTTGTTCAATTTTTATTTAAGAAAAATCAAACTTGAATTGAACCGGACTGATCGATTTTTTAAAAATAAAAATTGAACAATTTTTTTGATAAAAAATTGAACCGAACCAAACTGGTTGATTCAGTTTAATTTTTCGGTTTCCAATTTTATTTGGCTACCCTTAAACTCAAGTCATAAAGCATTAGATACTTAATTACAAACTACAAATAATTATAACTCAAATATCAATTAAAACTACCTCCTAATATTACAAATCACAAATAATTATCACAAGTATTACATTTCAATTATAAATCGCAACTCAAATCATAAAATATTACATACTTATTACAAATCACAAATAATTACAACTCAAATATTAATTAAATCTGCCTCTCAATATTACAAATCACAAATAATTAAAATTCAAATATCAACTAAAACTATCTCTTACTAATTAGATGAATTAAAATTGTCAATTAAAATTAGTTTGATCTTTGCTAATATTCGAAATCTAGACCTAAGTTAGAAAGTGAACAAATTTTGTCACTTGAAAAACAACTGAATGCATACCGATTACGATTATTAGATTGTATTTTGGAGACATAAAACAACAATCACTAGCCATATGAGAAGTGGATTAGCACCAAGAGATATGTATTTGGTTTCAGGACATTAATTTTACAGTTTTATCTTACTTATTATCATATGCCAATATTTGAAATACTAATAAGACAATATGAAAATATGTCCAACGGCTACCACATCTGTAATGTTTTTATTTTGATCAAATTGGCTATCCAAAAGTTGTTTATTGTTTGACACATGTATCTTGTTTCAAGATTTGTTTTTTTATTAAAATTTTTTTAAATCAATTGTTGCTTGATTTAATTAATAAAGTCTAAACCAAACCTATATGTTACTTGAAATTTCTGCATCGTATATTTAATAGTTAAGATAGTATAAAACTGAGGTATTGTAAAATTAATATAGTTATTAAAATGTGAAATAAATTATGCCCTATTGGTTTGATGTTAATTTTTGAAAATTAGTTCTAAAAAAACACTTAATGAAAAATTAATCCCACCACCCCCTCCTCGTTACTAGATTTCCTAATTCTCTTTCTAATCGTACGTTCTCTCAATCATATCGATTCTCCTGTTAACTAATATTTCTTAGTCTCCTAAAAAAAGGAGAAAAGAAAAAGACAGGATCGATGCTCGATTAACAATCGCTTGGCTAAATATATACACATATACGTACAAAGTCGCGGTATTCGACTTCAAGCATGGAATTGACCAATTTGTTCTTCTGATTAGATAATTTTAGTAGTTAAAAAAGACACTCTAACTCTTAAGTTAGAATTTTTTTTTTTTTAAAGAAAGTAGGATGAATTTTTGTGAAATAGTTAAAGAATGTATTGAGCAAATTTAAGAGACCATTGCCGACCATCGATCCCTCCACTCTGGATTGATGGTCGACAATGCTATCTTGTGAACCTAGTTGGTGACATAGATCTGTTAAACTCATTTAAATTTGGTGACATAGATCTCTTAGACCGATTAAATTTGGTCCCAATAATATAATAGTGTTATCTTGAAGATGTGATCAATATTTATCTTATACACATTTAACTTATTGGACATATGGCACAGATATATTGGGCTAATTTGGATTTGGTCTCGACATATTGTTAGAAAGTTTTTTTGAAAACATTTTAAATTGTTAATAAGTAATAATCTATTAATATAGTTTTAATATTATAATTTACATATTATAAAATTTATATTACTATTATATAGTTATAATATTTAATTAGTCATTAATTAAACTTAGTTTAAATATTTGAGAATTATAATATTATTTATATAATAATTATTATTATTATAAGAGTTATAATATTTATTATTATATAAAGTTACTATACATTAAATTATTTTTATTAATTTTTAAAATATTATTTAGACCTACTACTACCACTATATAAATAGCGCTAATTTTTTTATTAGAAAGGTTGGGTGTATAAATAAAGAAGAAAAATAAAATAAAGTATTATATATATATATATATGTATACTTTTAAAAGAATATACTTTTCATCTTGTGTTTTGAACAATTTTAACAACAAAGATTTAGCATGATATTTTGGTGATCATGCTCGTTAAGAAAATTGATTATGAGTATAGGGTTGAATCTTATAGTTATATAGATCTGTCATTACTCATACGAAGGGAGGACTATTTAATTTTCAGACAATATTCTGTAATGTCTTTTTATACTCAAAGCCATGTTTTATCTTTTCTTACTCTTTATTTATATTTTTTTATATCTCGTGCATGTTAATAATTTTAATTTCATATATTTAATAATATTTGTTCTAGTATATAATTTTGGGTAATATGTAAATGAAATTACCTATCACATTTATTATATAAAACAAATTAATATATAGTTTCAATATATATATATATAAAAGAAACAAATAACTACTAGAATATACATTATTTCCGTAATTAGATGGTACAAGGTTATAATCTTCCATCTTCAAGGTGCCAATTTACGCTAATTCTTTACTCACTAATCTCATAACCGTATAATGTTAATATGAATTATATATATAATATTAACCTCTGTTTTCTTTTGAAAGTCACTATACTTGGACAAGTAAGACTAATTGATAGAGAAAAATTCATATACGTATGTAAAACCTAATCGTAATCCTATTACATTAAAACAAGTAAATTCTAATACTACTTAAACAAAGGTAATAATTACCTAAATCCTATTAGGACTTCAATACATTGTGACATAACTTAAATATGGTAATTACATTAATTAGACAGAATAATAACTTGTTAAATAAAAATCTTACCTTATTCAAATAAAACAAAAACAAAATAAATATCCTACAGAATAGAAAATAGCAACCAAAAACAAAAAAGCATTTTGTTATTTTACTTTGAGAAACATGTTTACAAACATGCATGATGATATTTCGAATTATTCCCCTATTACTCCTATTTATTTCAATGAAAAATTAGTTGACTACTTTTATTACACACGTATAAATGTCAATAATGTTATGCTTAAATAATTAAAATACAAAGTTATAGGGGATGAAAATAATGACACTAAGCCCAACTATGTGAATCTCATTCCAATAATTGGGCCTTATGTCTCTTAGATACTCAACTTAAGAAAGATTGCTTCAGTGGGATTGGGTCGAGTCAAGACACTTGGGTCTTTATAACTTGACTTAGGAAACATATGAAATTGGACTCGAGCTTGTAATATGTCTCCATTCAGTTGTGATGAAGGGGAACATATCACTCAAACTCAAGTACCTATCACGTCAGTATAGGCTAATTGGCAGTGCCCACATTAGCACCACTCAGGCCTTGCCATGTCATTAGCATCTGACCTACAAGAAGAGTGGCCTAACTATCTGACTTGAAGATGAGGATAGGTGAAAAATCTCCAAAGGCCCAAAAGACAAGTGCCACATCAGCCTAAGCAAGTACATGCCATGTAACCAGTATGTTGGAGGGCCATTGTCGGCAACCCTGTTGGCGCTTACCCCTGACCCATTATTATGTTGTATTCCTCAGGTCTTCTTAGGGGCCTTCAGTTAACCCTACTATAGTTTGGAGTTCATCACCAGCCCAGCCACCATCTCGACCCTTGGCAACAAGAGGCTCAAGAACTCAGACTTTCCTATCCTCTCTCATATCGTAAACTCAAAAGTTGGGAGCTAGGCCTTACCCTTTAGGCCAAAAATAATCCGCCAACATCTGGCGCCATTTATGGAAAGCTGAGAAAAGCTTTGTTTTTAAGCATCACATAAAATCCAATCGGCCAAGGGTCTGTACAAACCTTTCTCCATGTTTGAAACAACAGGAGAAGTCGGGGCCATGCCTAGAAGTCCACCAGTTGAGAGAGTGGCTGAAGATTTAGGAGAACTCGTGCAGAGGTTTCTCACATAAGCTCAAGGAAACACCTCAAGGTCACTTTATAGGGTGTTTGATGGAGATGCTCTAGTTACCCAAAAATAGTTTAAAGAATTTTATGAATAACTATGCTGTACGATGACCAGTGTTGCCAAAGGGTCGAGAAGGACGGAGAGAAAGATCTGTGGGCTAACTTAGGCCGCCTCTGCTCGCTTTCACCATAAGCGGTCTATGAGCCATTATTCTCGAGAGCCCAAGCATATTGAATAAGCCAGCAAGTGCAAATCGGTGTCTCATACCCACTAGGAACTCCAAAGAGAACTTCACTCCACTGTCGAAAGCAGATCCAAGAATGTAAGGGAGAGAGAGTCGAAGCAACCTTTTATGAGTAGCCTTCGAAACTCCTTCAATACCAAGTGCCAGGCCTACGAGAAAGTAGAAGATGCCGAGGTGAGTACCACCACATTCAAATTTTTGAAAAAGGTTAACAAGCTCCAACGAGACCTAAAGGACATCCATCAAGCAAAGGATGTTGTTTTTAATCTTATCTCGGTAGTGGAGGCTAAGTCTCTATTTATAGAAGGAATAAAGAGTGCATGGTTGGCTTCAAAGTTCAGGATGTCGCAGAACGCGAGCTATAATGGGATAACTGACCTAGCAGCTCACTTGGAACTCTAAAGGGACCATATATTGTTCTATAGAGTGGAAGAAGATGCTATATGTCGCGTGTTTCCCCACACTTTTTGTGGAACAGCTCAAGCTTGGTTTCAAAGCTTAAAGCCAGAGTCTATGCGTAACTTTGATCAATTAGCAGAAGCTTTTGTGTTTTAGTTCCAATATACACGTGACAAACTCAAGAATCCTTCCACCTTGATGTATGTGAGACACTGAAAGTACAAGCATCTTAAAGAATTTATGTAAAGATTTCATAAGAAAGTCATTGACATGGGTGTTTTCAGTGCTAAAGAGACATTCATTAACTTCTAAAAGAACATCAGGCTCGAAAAGCTGCGCTTTACTTTCTAAGAGTTTGAATCGAAGACCTATGGTGAGGTCTATACCAAAACCATGAAGTAGATCGAGATAAATGAGAAGTCATTGATGAAGAGGCAAGATGAGAGATGAGACAATTCACGACTTAAAGAAAGAATCAAGAGAGTTAAGCTCGTACTAGTGCCTCAGTCCTCACCAAAAAAGCCATGCTTTAAGGAGCACTCAGTCCCCCTGAGTCTACCTCCTTTGCAATTTAAGCTCAGTCAGACAAGCTTGCAGCAGAGTCTAGAAGCCTCTTAGTTCCAGTCCTATAGCCCGTTGAACACATCGAGGATACATATCTTTTTTTTTTCTATTCGGAACAAGGGGTGGCTCTAGAAGCCCCCACCTATGAAGAACACCCCAGATAGAATGAGCAAATTGAAGTATTGGGATTTTCATGCAGGGTGTGGCCAAAGTACTACTGGCTGCTTTAATTTTAGGAAGCAGACTAAGGCCTTAATTAGAGGCCTACTGAAGGAGTTCCTCAGTGAGGTGAGAAATGCTCAGCGTAAGTCAGATACTAATCAGAGAAGTAGACCTGAGGGTGAATGAGAAGCTCCTAAAGTCAATATAATCTCAAAAGGTCCTACTAAAGCAAGAACCTTTAAAAGGATAACGAGGAATTATGCCAACAAGTCTGAAGGGGATATTGTAGAGAGAATAACAATACATATTAACCATCTAGTCCATCATGAGCCAGTACTTCCATATACTCTGATTGTGTTCCTTATCAAGGAGTTGTGTTTCTCTATGATGATGCTCTTTTCATCACACTAAAGATAGGCACATGTGAGGTCGCTCGTGTGATGGTAAACACAGGGAGCTCAATTGAGGTGATCTACAAAGATGTACTGGATAGAATATGGATTTAGTCCCCTAAGCTGTCACATGCCTCCACTCCGTTGGTGGGATTCACAGGAAATAATGTATTGCCCCTTAGATCTATCACCATTTCTGCCTTTATTGGTAGTGTTCCAAACTCTGTGGTTCTTATAATTGACTTTCTGGTCATAGACCAACCAAATGCCTATAATGTAATTTTAAGTCTGACTTTCTTGATGGTCACTCGAGCTGTTATCTCTATGTATCACCTACATATGAAGGTCCTAGTCAATGAAGAGGTTGCCACCGTGAAAGATGACCAGTTAGTAGCTAAGAGGTACTATGCTACTGTCGTGAAACCAAGTTATCAAATAGCTGCGCTGGACCTGAGGAAGAAGAATAAGGAAAAGAGAGGTGAGCCTACTGAGGAGCTCACCTCAGTCTCAATCTCTCTGAGTGATCTAAGTAAGATTGTCAAAATAGGCTCTTCACTGTCTGAAGATATCAGAGGATTTTTAATCACCTTCTTCAGAAAGTACTTAAAGGTTTTTACTTGGTCTCATGAGAACATGACTATAATTAACCCAAGGTTGGCGTGCCATAAACTGAACTTGGATCCTAGCTATAAACTAGTCAAGCAGAAGAGAAGACATTTCAACTAGGAGAGGTATGAGGCTATTGAAGCTATGGTGGACAGACTACAGAGTCCTGGCTTCATTTGAGAGGCTCAATACCTGGAGTCGATTTCGAATTTGTGCTAATGAAGAAAGCAAATAAGAAATGGCGTATGCATGTAGACTTTATCGATTTCAACAAGGCATGTCCTAATGATAGCTTCCATCAACCTAGGATAGATCAACTGGTTGACTCAACCTCAAGGCATGAGCTCCTCAGCTTCATGGATGCCTTCGTAGGCTATAACTAGATCGAGATGTATGGCCTAGATGAGGAAAAAAACTACTTTCATCACCAATTGAGGTCTGTATTGTTACAAGGCAATGCCTTTTGGGTTGACGAATATGGGAGCTACCTACCAATTCTTACTAAACAAGCTCTTCAATGACCAGATTGAGAAGACTATAGAGATCTACGTTGATGACATGATCACCAAGTCTATACTTACTACTGACTACGTACCAGATCCAATAAGAACATTTGAGTTACTGAGGAAACACCACATGAAACTGAACTTAAAGAAGTGTGCATTTGGTGTGATTAAGGGAAAATTCCTAAGGTTTGTTGTGCAACAAAGAGGGATCGAAGCCAACTTAGAGAAGATAAAAGCTATAAGGGAGATGAAGACCCCTAGGACCGTGAAGGATGTGTAGAGCTTGGTAGGATGTGGTGTTGAGGTATGGTTCAAAACCACATTTCATTAAATGCGTGTATGCATGTGCGCATGTCCACTATTCATAAATACATACACATGTATCTCATACATTATATATGCACAACAAAAACTGAAAATCTAATTTTGTAAATAATGAACACTAAATTTTACATTTCATTACACTAATGAAATTACACATATATTAATCATATTAATACTAAAATTAAGAACAATCACTTGACAAGCCTTTGGAATGGTATAAGCTGGAGTATCGTCTGAAATAGACCCGTTAGCAATTCTAGAACTCAATAGAGTGGACTTAAGTCGTTAGAACAACAACTTTTATTTTCAGCACTGGTTTAACACTTAAACCCCAAGATTAATTCTTAATCTCTATAGTCTAACACTTAAACTATGAATTTGTTTTTGATTTATTCAATACTTGAATTCATTAAAACCCCAATTTAGTGCAACAATGGTGGCTTAAATTAAGTGAGGAAGAATATGAATAGTATTTCAACAATTGAAACAAAATGAACTTTTTTCACTCACCTTGCTATTCACCATATCAAATTCATCAAAATGAATTCCATTCATTATTCTTCACTCAATGGCCGACCACTTGCTCTCAAATTCATCCAAAATGAATTCTCAAAAGTAAACTTCTTACACTATAAAGCAAAATGGGCAGCATACCAGATTGAATTATTTAACAATTAAATTAATATATAATTTGATTATTTAATAAATGAATAATTACTTAAGTACTATTACCTTTAAGCCCTCATATAACCCAATATGGGTCTCAACAAACTCTATACTTGAGTTAATTTATTCGAAGGCTTACTATTTGTCACATGTCACTATTTAAATGGTCAATAATAATTGTTAACTAATTAATATACTTAACACTTAAGTCTTGACATGCGCGTATCCCGAGAGTTGTTGAAACAAACATTCGATTTCGTTAGAAATTTACTAGATTAAACAATTCAATTTGGTATACTATCACATTGCACAACGGATACACTTTATATTGTGGAACTCCCTAGGTCCACGCCCGATTTGTCAAATAGAACTATTTCATATGTCCGTGATTGATGCTCTATGTATACGTCATAAATATTACAAATCAGTGCATTAAACCATATAAGTTGAGGTTAAATCACATACATATAATCCTTCCGTCAACTATATCCTAGAAAAACGGGGATATAGATCAGCATCGTCAAATTCCTATATGCTTATCCGCGAACTTATCTCTAATTTTGTATTTCGTAAGACAATATCTATAAACTCTTTTCTAGGGTTACATGCTTGTGGCAACAAGACTTGCTGAAATATAATCTCGGAGCATCTAGATATACAACTCTCATATGAGAGTTAATGGATCCCATATTTATACACAAATGACTCTATAAGCATCAAACCATCCCAAGTGACACGTAGCGGCCAGACCATGAAAGATTTTTGACATCTATGGAACCAAAGTATAATGGATCACTCACAAGCCCATCGTGGCGCTCAGGTCAAATAACCACGAATACTACTCAACTCGAGAGAACTCATAATTGACGGCTTTATAGGATATTTATTTTCATCCTCGTGAGTCTGTTCAGTATCCAGTCCCTATTGAATACCCATATGGCCAGTTAAGAACAACTATTTGTACCATATATATATAGACATACATTGATATATTACGAAATAGATTCACTGAAAGATCTGCATCGGTTAAAATCGATTAGGAATATAGTATTTGAGAACATACTTTCATAATGACATTTCCTAACTTCTATTGTAACTCGTTGACTTTTATAACCTACTAACTCTTAGCCTTGATTTAAACTCCTTTAGACTAAATTTGAACTCCATCAAATCATAAAATATATGTAACATTACAAGCACTGTACCATATATGTATTTAATACTAACGATTATACTAGAAATGTATATTGTATAAATATTAACAATTAATATGTATACAACATTAGAATGACATATAAGCACTAGGTCCAACATGTATAGTTGCACTAAGTAGTTTCATCTTTAAGGCTACGAATCACTGCCACCCATTCTTTAAAGTCTTGAAAGTTGGAAAGAACATGACTTGGACTCTTAAGTGTGAGGAAGCTTTCGAGAAGCTGAAGTAGTACTTGGAGGAACGTCTCTTACTTGGTAGTCTGCGATGGGGTGATGTACTTTTTGTTTATTTAGTTGTGTTCAAAACTGCACTCAATTTGGCATTAATAAAGAAAAAATATGAATGAGTTTAAAGACCAGTCTACTATATCAGTAAGGCTTCAATCAATGCTGAGAAGAGGTACCAACCTACTGAGAAGTATATACTAGTTCTGATGGTAGCGGTAAGGAAACTATGCCTTTACTTTCAAGCCTATACCATCACAGTGCTAACTAATCTACCACTAAGACAGATCTTTCAAAAAGTGGACATATCAGGGTAATTGATGAAGTGGTCATACGAGCTGAGTTAGTTCTATGTAGCTTACAATTCTTGCTCTTTTATAAAAGCATAAACTATAACAGACTTTGTGGCTGAGCTTACTTCGGGCTTGAAGGAGAAGGTGGAAAGGGAAGATGCGATCAACAAGAAGTAAACAGTAATTCCTTGGATAATGTATGTGGATGAAGCTTCCAACTTCCAAGGAAGTGGTGCTGAAGTTATCATCATTAACCCTGAGAGGGGATAAAAGTGAGTTATGCCATGAAGTTTAGCTTCAAGGCATCCAACAATAAGGTTGAGTATGAGTCTATGATTGCAGGAATGAAGATGGCCAAAGCCTTAAGAGCTTGACAGCTAGTAGTCAAGAGCAACTCACAACTTGTCGTCAGCCAAGTCAACAACGGGTACTAAGCCAAGGAAAAAAATATGCAAGCATACTAAAAGAAGGTCCATGAGCTGCTTAATATATTTGAGGAGATCCATATTGAGTAGATCCCAAGAGAAGACAACTATAAAGATGACCTGTTAGCTAAGCTAGCCTCCGCTGGTATTATAAAGCTACCCAAGTCGTCCTAGTGGAGATCATACCTAAGTCTAGCACCTGACCTATGGAACTAATAGAGATCTGCTCAGTTGATAGTGAACCCTCCTTAATGGATCCCATTATTCAGTACCTGAATGATGGGGTAACTCTAAAAGATCAACTCAGGCTAGGAAGCTGAGGAACCAAGCAACATGATATTGTCTGATCAATGAAGTACTCTACAAAATAGTAGCCTACATTATAGAGATACATGAAGGGATGTGCGAAAACCATGGAGGAGGTAGAGCTTTAGCTTATAAAGCACTAAGGCAGGGGTTATTTTTGGCTCAACATGAAGCAAGACACGAAGAGTTTAGTCAAGAAATGTAACAAATGCCAGAGGTCGTGAAGATACCAAGGCAGTCTTCTGAGAGCCTTATAGTATTGAGCTCCCCCTAGTCCTTTGCTATCTAGGGTAGACTTTATTGGCTCCATGCTTACTAGAAAATGAGGAGCTAAGTACGCTATTGTGGCTATGGATTATGTGTCCAAATGGGCAGAGGCTGAGCCACTAACCTCAATAACAGAGAGAAAGACTAGTGAGTTCATATGGCAAGCTATCATCTATCATTTTGGCCTATCTTACACTACAGTAACTGATAAGGGGACTCAGTTCGACAATGAAAGGTTCAGGCAGTTTTGTAAAAATTTGAAGATTACAAACTAGTTTGCTTCACTAGTTTACCCTCAGTCTAATAGACATGTGGAAGCAATGAACAAGATCATCAAGATTATCTTGAAGAAGAAGCTCGAAAGCAGCAAAAGAGCTTGGGTGGATGCACTACCTAGCATGCTATGGGTCTATAATACTACGTCTAACACTACTACAGAAATGACTCTCTTTGCTCTATCCTTCAGATTTGAGGTAATCATACCAGCTAAGGTCAGAGAGCCCACACACAAGATAACCAAGTTTAATGAAATGAATACTAGTTCAATGGCTGCTAATGTAGACTTCTTGAAGGAAATGAGAGACTTAGTAGCCATCAAAGTAGCAGCCTACCAACTGCAGATAGCTAGGCTATATGACAAGAAGGTCAGACGAAAGCAGTTCAAAGAAAGTGACCTGGTACTTCGCTGTGTGAACCTGAACACTAAGAAGCTTTCAGATAGGGTCATGTGTTTAATTGAGAATGCCCATATTGTATGGAAAGAGTGATCAGGCAAGGTGCTTACAAGTTAACGCACTTGAATGAAAGACAAGTGAAGCACACATGGAATGCAGCTCAACTTTACAAGTACTACCAATGAGTGATAAACACTTATGTTCTACATTTCATTCTTCTTTTACAAGTTATCTCCTACCCTTACTCGAAGCTTAGATGTTCCTCCAGTAAGTTTAATTTTTGTGTTAATTCTAAGAAGTCCTAGTGGACAGAGTAAGAGACTTGTTCTCTGCATAATTAATAAATAGCATGATACTAGGGTTGTATCAGCTATGCTCTAGTTATTCTCTAATGAAATGGAATGCATTCTCTTATTATACTCTTATGTCACCAGTGACTATTTGGGCCATTATATGCCTTATATGTGCCTACGAGCTATTATTCATTTACAGCGTAAGTAGGGTGAGGATCACTCGAATTTAAATTTAAAAGAGAATAATAAGCCATTTGAAAGAAGTGTTATCTCCATATGCTCCTTGTGTGTATGCTAAGGACAAAGTCTTAAGGATCGTTCTTGTATGTATAGGCTCTATAGATCCCCTTTGCAAGGGTTACACTGAGACTTAGAGCTTCATAAGTAGAGGGAATACTCATCACGTAGACAGAGAGAGTAGGCCCGATTATGCTATCCAGAAGTACAACAATGTGAGTTATACCTATAGAATGTGAATAAAAGGTTATCTAATGTTCTTCATAAAAGTATGTCGTACTCCTCTCCTCATACCATTTGCATGTGGCCATATGCAAAGAAAGATATGCGATCTTCTCACACCCTACTGGCTGTGTCTAAAGGTGAAGGGTTGGGAATAGACCGTTTACATGTGGCCATATGCAAAGAAAGATATGTGATCTCCTCACATCTTGCTAGCTGTGTTCAAAGGTGAAAAGCTAAGAATAGAGCCTAATTTGAAAAAGCTGAGTAGAGTTTTGCTCAGCATTATAGAGCTGAGAACCAGAGTGAGGCACTCATTAAATATTTATGGAGGTAGTAGTCAAGGAGACCTAAAGCACAGTAGAAGCCCATAAACTTCAAAGGTATGAGTATATAATATAGTTTTATCTCCAAACAATGTGTTTTCCTCTTTATTACTTTGCTTTTGATAAGCATATTCATTAAAGCCTTCTTAGCAGCACTGATAGATAGTGCCCAAGGCTATTAGGTCTAGTGATTACCGTAAACAATATTAGACTTAAGTTTATTATGCATTGAAGCCTTTAACATAGAACAGTAAGGGGCTTAGTATGCTTGATAAGTAGTTGTTCCCCTATATGTTATGCTGATGAAATAAATACATGCTATAGTGATGAAAAACTATTCACTAAACCTATGATAAAGATCTTATCTCAAAAGTAGAAAACAAGATACATAAAGTTTATGGTAACCATAATAATACCCATGCTAGTTACAATTAATAGGTAAAATAGCCCAAGCTTGAGATACTTTGGGTGTCAAAAAGCTGAAGTCAAGCTCATGATATGAGTTAGAAGCCATTTGGCAAGCATGGAGTAGAGCATTTTGCACCATCTTTCTAAGCCTTTACTCTAACAAGTCCACGACATTGTTTAGCTCAGTGTTTGTCCCCATCAGCTCTTAGTTGACTAGCTCCAATGCAACTTTCTCCTCTCTCAGATTCTCCTGCTCGGTAATAGTTTAATTGAGCTTCTGCTTGTAACTTTCTTATTGCTCCTCAATATCTCCTCAATGACCTTTAAGGTCACATGCAATACTTCAAAGTCCTGTGCCACCCTTAGTGCCTTTCCCAGCACCTCTTTGTGCTCGCTTAAGGCAAATGCCACTTACAACGAATGGCCCAAATCATATAGTAACCAAGCAACACAAATTATTCTACAAAATTTAACAAAAGAGGTCAAGATTATATACCTCATCAGCCTGGCCAATGGCTTTGGATATGGCTTCGTATGATTACTTTTGAGACATTAACTCAACTAACTCAATGGGGTATAGCCTCCACGGCCTGCTACAGATGAGGAAACAAGTACTCTACTTTCTTCTTAAACTGAGGCCCCAAGTTATCAACTTCTAAGGGGCTCATCGACGTTTGGCTGGACTCCAAAGCTTTCCTCTTATTGACCTCTAAGAGGCTTACACTAATAGATCTAAGGGGGGAGAGGGGCAATAGAGCTCTCACCAACAGGAAATTTCTCGCCAAAAAGAAAAAAAATTCAAAAAAAAATAGCAAAAAGAGATAAATGGGAGATGGGTCCTTCAGTTAGACATGCCAAGTGTCATTAACAAGATCTAATTTTTATTGCCCCATCACCTCCACACTAGGAACTAGGGGGGTTGATGTTGGGGATGGAAAATAGTGACACTAAGCTCAGCCATGTAAAGTCCATTCCAGCACTTGAGACCTAAGTCTCCTAGATACCTGGCCTAGGGAAGATTGCTTCAGTGGGACTAAACTTGGGCTACGACACTTGGACCTTTATAACTAGACCCAGGAAACTCATGAAGTGGGACCTGAGCTTGCCATATGTCTCCACTTAGCTGTGATGAAGGGGAACATGTCACCCAAACTCAGGTGTTTGCCATATCAACATGAACTTATTGACAGTGCCCATGTTAGCACCACTCAAGCTTTGCCATGTCATCGGTATCTGACCTACCAGAAAAGTGCCCTAGCTATCTAACTTAAAGATGAGGTTAGGTGAAAAAATCTAAAGGCCCAATAGGCAAGTGCCACGTCACCAGTAAAGTCCAATAAAAGAGCACCTGAATGCTATCTTAGCTAGCTGTTAAACTTAAGGGATAAGATGAGATAAACAAATCTCCCAAGAGAAAATCACCGAATGCTATATCAGCAATGCTTAATGCCCAAACAATAGCTGAGGCCGCTGACACTATTTATAGAGATTGTCTTTGGTAAGTGAACAATGTCAGCACTATTTATGCTAGTAAGAAATATATTAGTGCCCCTTAGGATAACTCAGTCCTTACCAACTCCAAGCTGATAAATCTAGTGTTTACGCTCAAAAAGTAATGTGGCTATCGCAGTATAGATTAAGGTGTTGATCCCACGAGGAAGCTTTTGGTAAAATAGGTTGGTGAAGTAAAATATTAAAGCAGTAGTAAATGAGAAAATTAATTAATTGGTTTAAATGAATGTGATAGAATTGTCTATGAATTGAGAAAAATGTCTTATAATGATTTAAATAAGGCTTCGAGAATTGTAATTATGCTTTATAAATCTACTCTACACTTTGATTCAATATTTATAACTCAATTGATAGTTTTACATCTAAACAATCAATCGGAAGATATGTAAAATATAGCACATTTGATAACACATGTATTTGATATAACTAAACTCTTTTGCAAATATTAACACAAATCATATTCATTTATATAAGTTATCTAAGATCGACAATATATTATTTTGACAATATTGCAGTAAAAGATCAACTTGAATATCAAACATTTATTATCTTTACATGTTATCCAAGATCGACAATATTGCAGTAAAAGATTAACATATAAAACAATGTAACCAACAACAATTATAATTCAATAAGAATCACATAAGAAAAGTATAACTGAACATATATGAGATATGAGAATTATAACCTCCGAATTATCGAAAATAAAATAGATAAGAGTTTAATCAAATCCAAACTTACAAACATTTGTAGCTCTTGACAACGAATCAAAGCATAGAAATAGATTTATTACATATAAAAGTTCATCTCTTAACCTTGCCAAGAACTCTAGCCTAGATTATAATACATGTTAATGAGAAAAAAATAAGAGAGAATTATCTAATGTTAAAAACGTCCTAAGAGTGTCCTTATATAGGCAATGAATGGAAATATGACATCAATCTTTAATAATTTAGGCCAATAACTCGTTCACCCAAGTGTAGCAAATTTTTAATAATGTAAATTACTGATGTAGCCTCTGTGACTGGCATGAAAGTTGTATAATTTGTCTCTTCTTTCCATAGGCACCAGTTTCATGCAAATTGGATGAGTATCCAATGAGATATGAGCAAAATTCAAAAGATACATCAGATTTTGACTAATAACCCTTTTACCCAATTTTAATGTAATTTGGTCCATGATATTGGCTGATGTGGACTTTACCATTAATATAAGAGTTGTTGATAATTAAGTTAGTATTTCACAGCTTCAAGATTTATACAAATTAAGTACGTATTTTGTGAGATACGGTCCAAATACATAAGTTGGGTCAAGCTGAGCGAAAGTTGTAGCTCGATTCTATTGTATCTCAATTTTTGGCCCATAACATGTTGGATTTAGCTTTTTAACTATTCTTCAAGTTTGTGTAAGATTGAGTCATATTGCTTCAGGTTCAAGAATTTCTTTATTTCAATTTCTACATTGAGAGTTATGTCCATTTTACGTAAACCTATGCAAATAACATTCATTGATCACAATTTAAGAAGAACACTTTATTTCAAGCTAAAAATACAAGAAAATGCTAAAATTAGTGACATTAAATAGTGACTGAATCTCTTAACAAATATACATTTTTACGTGTTCATCATCTAGAAATAGTCAATCAAATTATACCCAGTACTCCAGATGTTTAGGAAGACTAAAATTACTCATGTGTCCTTCTAAGTGTAAATCTTTGAAATGCCCCTCATAACAAGGACAGTCGACCGCGTGTCAAACTTGAGGTGAACTCTCCGTTTAGCACCCTCTAGGCTTAAGACAAGTCTACAGAATGTAAAAAGGAAAAGAATTTTGCGTATTTTCAAAACTGAAACTTTCTTTCTCTAGTGAACCAAATTCTCTCTAGTTTTCTCTACTTTCTTCGAGGAAGTTAACCATAGAGAACCATTTTCTAGAGTATATCACCTAACTTGAGTGTTGGAGGGCTGTCTCTCGGCAACTTGGCCGACGCCTGCCTCTAACCCTCTTTTGTATTATGTGCTTCAAGTCCCCTTAGAAACTTGGACTTTCTTATGTCACGGACTTAATTTCTCGAACCGTGTGGTCTTAGACACTTGCTAGTGCTAAGCAGCCAAAAACCCAATAAACCAAGAAAGAGAATAAGAAGAAGAACACAAGGTGTGTGATGAAATGCTCTTGTATTGATAGCAAAGAGAATTACAAGCTAAGAGGTGCTTTGCTCCAAATGAGAGCTCACTTATTTATAGCAAAAGCTATATACAATGAATGGCTAAGATTGAAAGCATCTAACAGTCCAAAATAAAAGTCACCTACCATAGGTAATATTCCAAAGGAATATTCCTATTCTAGAATTCTCTATCACTTTACTACTTACAAGTGGGTAATTTTTTAAAGGAATATCCTTATTCTAAAATACTCTACCAACTATTAATTACAAGTGGGTTTGGCCCATAAATACCACAAACTCCAATGGGCCTTCTAGAATGTGTGATCCATAAAATGCACCAATGGCCCAAGTAGCCTTGAAGGGTCTTGGCGCGCACCAAATGTTCGAGGAATTGCTTGAGAACATTTGGGGTGTGACATTCTCCCCCACCAAATTCACGCGACGCCCTCGTTGCATCTTCGCTGGAACTCGCGCACCTTGTCTTCAAACTGCCATAGTGCATTTTCGGGTTCCCAGCTTGCTTCACTATCGAGCAGCCCCTTCCACTTGACAAAGTATTCGCGACTCGGAGGATAATTCTTCTTCCGTACTGTCCTTACATCAAGGATTAGTTTTGCCTCCTTGTCGTAAGATGTGGAAACTCCCAAAGGTGCCCGGGATTGTGGCCCACGCTCTGTGCCTTCCGTATCTCCATGATATGGCTTCAAGCAACTTGTGTGAAACACCGGATGTAGCCTTAGTCTCGAAGGTAAGTCCACCTTGTACGAGACTTTGCCAACTCTCTTGGCAACTGAAAATGGCCCCTCATATTTTTGAACAAGGCCCTTGTGAAGTGGGCGGGTAGACTTGTGCTGTGTCGGGAGTATTTTTACCATCACTAAATCTCCCGCATTGATCTCAACATGTCTTCGCTTGTCGTTCGACCATTTCTTCATTCATTTAGATGCCTTATCGAGATATACCCGCGCCAAGTCTGACTGCTCATGCTAGGACTTTACAGCTTTGTATGCTGCGGGACTCTTCCCCGTATCGCTAGATACGAGCGCATGCGGTGTGAGAGGCTGCTGGCCAGTTGCTAGCTCAAATGGGCTCTGGTTTGTCAACTCGCTCCGCTGTAAATTGTATGAGAATTGAGCAACGTCGAGTAGCTTGGCCCAATCCTGCTGATTTGCACTCACAAAGTGCAGCAAATACAGCTCCAAAAGTGCATTCACCCGTTCGGTTTGCCCATCCATTTGCGGGTGAAAGCTGATGGAAAAGTGAAGTTTCGACCTTATGAGATTGAATAATCCCGTCCAGAACCTGTCGGTGAATCTGGTGTCACGATCACTTACTATCACTCTCGGCAATCCCCAATACTTGACCACATGCTTGAAGAAAAGCCTTGCGGTCTCTTCCGCACTATACTCCTTAAGTGCCGGAATGAAGGTAGCATACTTGGAGAATCGGTCTACCACTACGATGATAGTCCCATATCCCTCTGATTTTGGAAAACTCACAATGAAATCCATGGAGATGCTCTCCCAAGGTCACTCCAGTATGGGCAAGGGATTAAGTAAGCCCGCGGGACTCCACTGCTCCACCTTGTCTTGTTGGCATACTAGACAAGTCTTTACGAACTGCTCTATCTCCTCCCGCATATGTGGCCAATAGTACATCGTCTCTAGTATAGCCCGTGTACGCCTTTGTCCTAGATGTCCTGCCCATTTGGTGTCATGACACTCTTTAATAAGGTTCCGCCGCAAGTTTCCCCACTTTGGCATATACACCCGACGGCCTTTGGTGTAAAAACGCCCATCTTCTACCCAAAACCGCTGTGTTTTCCCATCATGCGCCCGTACAGAAATTTGTTTAGCAAAAGGGGTCTTGTTTCGTACCTTCAGGAAATAGGCTGAGTAGCTCCCCTTCTAGCTTACTTATAGATGCTAACTCGGCCTTCTGGCTTAAGGCGTTCGCCACCACATTCACCTTACCCGGTTTGTACTCGAGCTCATAGTAAAACTCTGCCAAGAAGTCCTGCCACCTGAGTTGTTTTGGGCTGAGCTTCTTTTGACTCTGAAAATAACTTGTTGCCACATTGTCCGTCATCACTACGAACTTTTCCCCAAGCAAGTAATGTCGCCAAGTGCGCAGGCAATGGATGACTGCCGTCATTTCTTTTTCTTGCACCGTATACTGCCTCTCCGTTTCATTGAGCCTTCGGCTCTCAAATGCAATTGGATGGCCTTATTGCATTAGAACATCCCCAATAGCAAAATCGGATGCATCGGTGTGTACCTCATACAGTAGCAAGTAGTTTGACAGCGCAAGAACTGGTTCCTCAATCACCGCTTTCTTCAACTGATCAAAAGCCTGTTGACACTCCTCAGTCCACTCCCATGTTTTGGTTTTCTTCAGCAAGTTAGTGAGAGGTGCAGCAATGGTAGAGTAGCTTTTGATGAACCTTCGGTAATAATTGGTTAACCCGAGAAAGGACCGCAGCTCAGTAACTTTCGTAGGCGCCTCCTAATCCACTATTGCCCAATTTTTTGCCCTATCTATCAGCAACTTGCCTTGTTTGATCTTGTGGCCCAGAAAGTCCACCTCCGATTTGGCAAAAGAGCACTTCTCCCTCTTTACATACAGCTCGTTCTCTCGAAGCACCCTTAAAACAGTCCGCAAATGCCTCACATGTTCTTCGAGAGTGTTGTTGTAGATTACAATGTCATCTAAGTACACGACGATAAATTTATCGAGGAAAGGCTGGAGTACATTGTTCATCAAAGTGCAGAAAGTAGCTGGTGCATTGGTGAGACCGAATGGCATGACAAGAAATTTGAACGCCCCGTAGCGCGTTACATATGTGGTCTTCGGCTCATCTCCTTCGGCTATCCGCACTTGATGATATCCTGACCTTAAGTCCAGCTTTGAGAAGTATTTGGCCTGCCTCAATTGATCAAACAAGTCAGCAATTAAGGGGATGGGATACCTGTTCTTGACGGTGACTTTGTTCAATGCCCGGTAGTCTATGCATAACCGCAGTGAACAGTCATGTTTGCGTTGAAAAAGCACTGGCGCGCCATAAGGCGCCTTGGATGGCCGGATGAATCCCGCATCCAACAATTCCTCGAGCTGCCTCCGTAACTCTGCTATCTCCGGTAGAGACATTCGGTAGGGCGCTTTGGCTGGAGGCTTTGTTCCTGGCCCCAACTCAATCTCATGATCGATCGCCCTCCTTGGAGGTAATTTCTTCGGAAGTTCTACTGGCATTACATCTTTGTGCTCCTCGAGCACTCTTGCGACCTCTTTCGGTAGATCTACTTCATCTGCTATTGCCCCATTATCCGCCTCCCAAATTGTGGCAAGATATGTCTCTTCTCCCCGTTTGGCTCCTTTCTTTAACTGCATTGCGGAGAAGAGAGTGTTGCTGGCACTTAGTGCGGATTGCCCACTCTTGGGTTTGTCTACCATTGGCACCATGCATGGCCCTCCTTCCAAGATGCACACATAATTGTGTCGAGGGAGAGGCACCACATTAAACTGTCGCAAGAAGTCCATACCAAGAACAGCATCAAAATCATCTAAAGGAGCAACCGAAAAATTTACCTTGCCGCGCTAATTTCCCAGGTGCATTTCAACTCCTCGAATGACCTCATCTAGCGGTTTGGCCTCGGCGTTTATGGTCTTGAGATAGCCAACTCCTTTCTCCACCTTGAGACCCAAGCGTTCCGCTTTCCGCACGCTTGATGAAGTTGTGCGTAGCTCCAGTATCAACAAGCACTTGAGTTTTCTTTCCATTTATGTGGGCTTCCACATACATGAGCGCCGTCCCCGTTGGCGTGCTAGGAGCCCTTTTGGCATTGAGGGCATTCAGCAACTGCAAACATCCCATTTGGCTCTGCTGACCTGCCTCTTATGTCTCAAACATGGCGTTGAAGGCTCTCTTCTTTGAACAGTCCATTAACCAATGATCTCCGTCGCAAAGGAAGCAGTTCGACTTTGGCTTGCTCTTGCCATCTCGTTTCTGCTCTTTCCCCATTAGCGATTTGCCTTTTCCATCCTTGTTCCGAGGAGGGTGGGACTCTTTGGCTCCCCACCTTTGCTGAAGTTGGGTTTCGGGTGTTTGGACTTACCGGTTTTTTGCTTGCGGTAATCCATAAGTGTCTCCGCCATGGTAAGGGCGTCGGATATATTTTGCACTCCACGCCGCTTTAGCTCGTTAGAGGCCCAAGTTTGCAACCCATCCAGGAAGTTGAATAGAAAGTCTTCCTCACTCATGTTCGAAATTTGCAGAATCAACATCAAGTACTCCTCCACGTACTCACTGATGGACTTGTTTTGCCTCAACTCCTTCAATCGTTTCCTGACATTATGCGCCATATTTTCTGGGTAAAATTGGTGCTTCAACTCCCGTTGCAATTCTTCCCAAGTGTTAATGGTGTAGGTACCCTTGCGAATTTTCTCGCTTTTCCTACGCCACCACAGAATTGCATGATCGGAAAGATACAAGGTTGCGGTACTTACCTTTTGTTCCTCCTACACGCCTAAGGCCTCGAAGTACCTTTCCATCTGCCAAAGGTAGTTGTCCAGCTCCTTGGCATCCCGCTTGCCGCTGAACTCTTTTGGCTTAGGAACTTCTACTCTCGGCGCAACCACCGTAACATGGGTGGCAGCAGTCCCACTTGCGACTGCCCGCTTGCATAGCGCAACATCCTCTTTGATGGTCTCAAACCCTTTCTGCAACTCTTCCACTTGGGCTTGCAACTTTTCCATGGTGGAAAACACCATGTCTTGGAAAGTCTTCACCCAATCTTGTTGCTTCTCCGCATACGTGTCAATGGTGTTGTCGATGAGGGAGCGTACCTCATCCCTTTGACGATCGAGACCTACTTCCAGCTTCTCGATTTGCTCCTCCAACTCTCCAAGACGGTCTGTTGCCTTGGTCATGGTAACACCAAGAGTCATGACCACGTCCCTGAAATCGCGGCTGGGTTCAATGGACTTGTCTCGAGGAAGGCTAGTATGCCTCCTAGCTTTGGGCTCCCTACCCCTCTTAACCGAAAGGTCGAATGATCCAGCAACATCCTTTTCTTTCACCATCTTTTTCAAACCCGCTTTGATACCACTTGTCACGGACTTAATTTTTTGAATCGTGCAGTCTTAGACACTTTGCTAGTGCTAAGCAGCCAAAAACCCAATAAACCAAGAAAGAGATGAAGAAGAAGAACACAAGGTGTGTAATGAAATGCTCTTGTATTGATAGCAAAGAGAATAAAACTAAGAGGTGCTTTGCTCTAAATGATAGCTCACTTATTTATAGCAAAAGCTATATACAATGAATGGCTAAGATTGAAAGCATCTAACGATCTAAAATAAAAGTCACCTACCATAGGTAATATTCCAAAGGAATATTCCTATTCTAGAATTCTCTACCACTTTACTACTTACAAGTGGGTAATTTTTTAAAAGAATATCCTTATTCTAGAATACTCTACCAACTATTAATTACAAGTGGGCTTGGCCCATAAATACCACAAACTCCAATGGGCTTTCTAGAATATGTGATCCATGAAATGCACCAATGGCCCAAGTAGCCTTAAAGGGTCTTGGCGCGCACCAAATGTTCAAAGAATTACTTGAGAACATTTGGGGCATGACACTTAGGCAACCTGACAACTGCTTCTCAGCACCATTTCAGACGTCCATCATAGCTAGCCACCATCTCAGCCCTGGGCAACCAAAAGCCGAAGAACTTAGACTTCTCTATCCTCTCTCACATCACAAACTCTAATGTTAGGGGCTAGCCTTACCCCTTATGCTAAAAATCACCCTCCAACAAAAATATAATATCCGATATACATATTATTAGTTGATATTGTATAATTACTAACTTAATGAAAATAAAAAACTCAACAACTATAAAAATGACAGTAAGTGATTGGTGAACATATTAGTTGAGATATACAATATGTATTTTAACTTTGTAAGCTTAGCACGATATAAATATATATGATTTATTTATTTTTTTCAATTTTAAATTTCTTAACTACAATACTAAACATAATAATTATTATTAATAAGATAATTATAAATATTATAATATTATTATATTTATTTATTTTATTTATTATATTATAATATTATTACATTAATATTATTGTTTATAAATATTAATATACAAATTTATTAAAAAATGATAAATTTAAAATTTTACAGGAATCCATTTCAAATCCAAGTCTTAAGTAAATAAATTAATGTAAATATATGTTATTAGTAATAATTTCAATTCCCATACTTAGTAAATAATAAACAAATTTTTCTCTAATCCGATTCCTAATTAAGTATACGAACCTAAGAGTGCTCCTTCTTTATCATCAACCAAATTATTATTCATAACTCTATTTTATCATCAATCCCCCTCTTTTTGTCTTTTCTAATTAACTTTTTTTTTCAATAAATTCTTTTTTATTTTCTACAATAAATAATTCTCTTTACTTATATAACTTAAATCATCATAAAGCGATCAGAAACAAGTCATTACTTCTTTATTATATAACCTTATTCAAGAAAAATATTAGAATTTTATTCAAGAAAATAATTAGACTTTTAATTAAGGAAAAATGAATATTACCTTAATTAAGTAAAATACAATTTTATTTAAGTCCTAATCAGATTAGAAACAAAAAATCTATTTGTCCTAGTCGAGTCCTAATGGGATTAGGGTTCCTATAGGTGCGAGGGTATGTATATAGGATTCCCAACTTCATCATCGTTCCCTTATCTTTTGTTTTGTGTTGTGTAGAAGACGAAGAAATTAAGGAAGCAAGAGAATGAATGTGAATAATGAAGAGGAGCTTGAAGAGAGAACGATAAAGGAGACTGAAAGGATAGACAAGGAACGTGAAGAGAGATCGGAATGAGAATTGAAGATCCAGACTCAGCGAGAGACGGGATGAGGATGAAGAAGATGAAGATGGGAATGAGTTTAAAACCATCGAAAAGTAAAATAAAACATTGCGAATTAGATGAAGAGGAGATTGATAAACTTGGTATGTTTGTGGAATGCGACAACTGCGGCTTCATAGACGAATCCTCCAAGTCCGAGTTTCATGATTCAAAAGCCAACACCAGAGGAATCATGCACTATTACAAATGTCCAGATTGTTCTGCTGAGAAGAAGATAGTAATCGAAGATCCTTGTGAACACCCAAGAGAACAATTCGAAATACATTACTCAGGAGAGGCAACCTTTCGAAGAGTTTGAGAGACACGATGAGATTGAGATAATATGCAGAAGAGATGGATAATAAAAACCGCGTCAATGGCTTTACTAATGGAACCACCGTGTCTGGAAGAAATTTGTACAGGCGCCCAAATCGTTTGGCTCAGAAGAAGGAGAGAGCTGGAGAGTGAAAGAGCGAAAGCGAGATCGAGAGATGCTCTACTGCTTCGACATAGACCACATAATCGATATCGAGGATCTAGTGCTTGCTAAGAACATGAAGGCTTCATTATTAATTAATCTTATTATGATCTATCTTATTATCTAGGAATACTTTACTCATACGTCTTTGCCTTTTAATTTTATTGTTTTCCATCAATTATATCTTGTGCTAGTTGCCTGCCTAATCTTCTTTTTTGAGTTTAATTTACTGGAATAAAGTAGAAATACTAATATTAATAGGTACTCTTTTTGTTTGTTTCTTATTTCTCTAATAATAATTTGAGTTTGTTGGTGTGGTATTCGACCCCTAGAGTTCATAGGTACCGTCGCCCGCATCATTTTTGCCAATTTTCTTTTTTAAAGGTTTCTTAAAATTCTTTTTTAATGCGTAGAATTAAAAACATAAATAATTAAAATAAATATTTGTTGTATTTTATCACGTCATTTTATTTGATTTACAAAGGTAATTATTTATAGTACTCCTTTTTCTTTCTAAGTTTATATAGAATCCATTATTAGAGAGAGGTATAATTGGGTATGGCTCCGAATATTCTTTCCTTTACTCCAATCCGAGAACTTTTATGATATCGAGTTATGTAGTGAGCTAATTTTTATAGTTAAAATTTCCATAGAGTTGCCACATCAAGCCTTAACATGTACTTTTATGAGTTTTTTTGTATTAATACTCGACGGTGCTGAGCAGCGAGTGTTGCGCACTTCATCTTCAACCTCGTTACAGTATTTTCAACTCAACACCGTAGACGTGATTCAACTAATTTTGAACGCTAATGATACCACATTTTGAATTAGAAAAAAAACAAGAAATTAAATATATATTACTATACTCACTTTCACTTACATATTCAGATTAAAGTCCACCACTTTACATTTATTGCAACTGTCGAAGTTTTTAGCCAGTAGTATAAAAACTTAGCATTTTGTAGAAAAAAAATTTCACAAATAACCAAAAATTAGAAATGATCACATATATAAAGAGATTAACAATCACATACATAAGGTATAAAAAATTTATATGATTCGGTAATAAATGCTTACGTTCACGGTAAATTACAAAATTTTAACTTATTTATTATACAATTTATAAAGAGCGCTTAGATGATAAAGATCTTTTACAAGAGATCACAAGAAATATTCAATAGCCAGAGTTTCTTAAGAATCTATACAACATTCTTTTACACATTAAGGACTCAAGTGCTCCGTAAATTTCATTCTCTCTCTTATTGATGCTTCAATGTTTGAACAAATTTAATGGTTTTATAAAGGTTTATATAGACTCTAAGGTGTCCTTAGAAATTTTATTTCTAGTTGGAATAAGAGTTCACATGTAAGAGAACTTAAAATTGACTTAAACAAATCAAACTCAGTGTTAGTGCCTAGGCGTTAGTGTAGGGTTGAGCTAGTGCCGCAACGCCAAGTTTCTACCGAAGTTGGCATTATGGCATTGAGGCTTGCAAATGTCTCCTCATTTGCTTTCGTGCTCCTCCTTCCTTCTGCCTTTTTGTTTTCTATACTGATTATTATTTCATTCTCTATACTTAGTCATTCTTCTTGCAGTCAATCCTGCTGCACTACTAGACTCAGAACTTTTTTCCAATTCTTTTAATTTCAATGAGAATTTAATCAATTATCATTAAAAGTCTCTCTTGCATATATGAATGTATCTACAAATTACTCATAACTCAGAAGTAGAGAACATAATAAGATGATTGCCTTGTCTTCCTCTTCTATCTTGATGTCAGCTATCTCAAGATTTATAATAATTTTGTTGAAAGTGTCAATGTGGTTTTTAATTGAAGTTCCTTCAACTATAGACAACTAATATAACTTCTTCTTGACATATAGACGATTCGCCAAAGACTTCGTCATAAATAATTCATCAAGTTTCTTCCAAAGACCAATTGTAGTCTTCTTTCTAATCACCTCTCTCATAATTTCATCATTCAATGATAGAACAATAGTATGAGCTCTCTTCTAAATAATTTCACGATCAAGTCTAATGGATGTGAAAACAAAATTCTTGAATGGGGATCTTGAGAAATATGTATACATGAGTCAGCATGAAGGATTTAATAAAAATGAAAAGGGCCACCTTGTATGCAAGTTAAAGAAATCTATATATGGGTTGAAACAAGCTTTCCATCAATGGTATTTAAAGTTTCATAATGTTGTTACTTTATATGGATTTACAGAAAATATCATTTATCAGTGTATATATCTTAAGATTAGTGGGAGCAAATACATTTTTCTAGTCTTATATGTAATTGACATTTTACTTGCAGGTAGTGACTTGGGTTTGCGACATGACACAAAACATTTTCTTGCACAAAACTTTAAAATGAAAGATATGGGTGGAGCTTCATATGTCATTAGCATAGAAATTCACAGAGATAGATCCAACAGGACATTAGGGTTATCTCAAAAGGCCTACATTGAAATTTTTTTAGAGGGATTTAGAATAAAGAATTGCACTCCTACTGGAGCACCCATTGTGAAAGTGGATAAGTTCAGTTAGAATCAATGTCCACAAAATGACTTAGAACAAGAACAAATGAAGAAAATACCTTACACTTTCACTGTAGGTAGCCTAATGTATGCCCAAGTCTACACTAGACCTAACATTGCATTTGCAGTTGGTATACTAGATAAATATCAAACTAATCCTAGTATGGAACATTGAAAGGCTATAAAAAGAGTAATGAAGTATCTACAAAGAACCAATGACTACATATTGACATATACGCATAGTGACCATATTGAAGTGATTGGATATTCAGACTCAGATTTCGCTGGATGTTCAGACACAAAAAAGTCTACTTCATGATACATTTTCCTTCTTATTGGAGGTGTTATGTCTTGGAGAAGTACTAAGTAGACAATATTTGCCTCGTCTACTATGCAAGCAAAATTCATCGGTTGCTAGAAAAATTTTATTATGAGCCTAAAGATTGCCAATTTTATAGTAAGGCCTATAAGGTTTGACTATAATAATTCAGTTGCAGTATTCTTTGCAAAGAATAACAAAAGTAGAAGTAACAACAAATATATTGATATAAATCTTTTGATTTTCAGAGACCATATCAAAAAACAAGAAGTGGTCATTGATCATATAAAGACTACATTCAATATAACAGATTCTATGACTAAAGAATTGCCGACTAAATTGTACAAAGATCATATAAATAACATAAGATTCTTAGTCTAGACTTGTCTTTAGTGTTGTTTTCATTCTCTGATTATCTAAGTATGTACTTATTTGTATCATTTTAATCATTAAATATTTTATACAAATAATATTTGTAGGTTTTAATCAATTGAAATTATTTAAGAGGACCCACATGACTTATAAGAAATTCATTCATAAAAGTAAATTACTTATTTAAAATTTTTTTATACATGTGATACATGGAAGGAAATGTGTAATTATTAAATACATGACCGTTATGATTCGTGTATTAAAGTTTTCCTTATTGGATAAATAAAAGTTTCACTATGAATTATTTTAGAGAATTACCATAATTTTGTAACCATAATAAGTTAGTCACCCTAAATTTATATTTTAATATATAGATCAAATGGGAAAATGTTAGATAATATCTTATAATATTAGATATTATCTCCTTAAGGTGGTCTACATTTAAAATTCATAGGTGGTGTGGTAACTACCTTGTCAGATAATGTACATGATAAATGGAATAAATTTATTTTTATAAGATAATGTACATGAAAAATAAATGAAATAATTTTATCCTATAACTACCCAATTTTTTTATAAAAGAAAGTAATAAAGTTATATATAAAAAATATTGAGTGTCTCTATTCTAATTATAAGAGAGTTACGTTAATTTTGTCTATGAAATTCATCACCAAAACTCTCAGCAAGAATAGGATAAAATGTCTTAAGTTATCAACTTTACTTATTTAAACAACAATGATTGAAAGTACGATTTATTTTATTTGTATTTACATCAAGTTTCTTTCATAGCAATCAATTTACAAACTTCATCAGGAGAACAGTCCTAGCTGCAAAAAGGAACCATAACCCAGCCCCATATTTGCCAATAATAAATCCATAGCTGTGTTATTTTCCCTTATACGTGAGTGAAACGATAATACATTTACTGAAGAAGAGAGATAATTATCCACCTGACATGCAAACTCCAAGGAGGAGCTAAAGAAGGATTATTCAAATAGTGAAACACCAACATAGAATCCGTTTTAATCCATAAGTGATGCCAACCACAATCAAAAGCACACTCTATCAACATAATAACCACAAGAAACTCAGCATAGAAAGCTATAGCAACACCAACCAACAGACTAAAACCACCCAAAAATGACCCTCAGAAACCCTAAAGACCGCCCTGCAACCAGCCAGCCCCGGATTTCCTTTGGTAGGGCCATCTGAATTGGCCTTAACCCTTCCAATAGGAACTCTACCAATAGAGGGCTGCAGTCCAAGACCCAGAAAAATAGACCGATCTTGCCCGAAGAAAACATAAGCAGGACAGAAGGATGACAAATAATGAAATATGAGCTAGACAATCCATTTCAACCCATTGTCATTCCGACAAGAATTACAACTCATCAAATAGTAAAAAACATATAACAAGCCATTACCAACCACAAATTGTATAGCTGAGAAGTAAACGACTTAGATATGATAGAGCACCCATAAAAAAGGAACAGTAGAAGAAAGATCTAAGGAAGTCCGAAAAAGAGAAGAAAAGCAACCCAAAATATCCAACGCGAACTAACACTACTGCACGAACAAATGATTTGCTGACTCCAAAGTAGAACACAACAAGCAATCTAAGATCACATCCATCAAAATTTTAATATATTGTAAATACATTCCAATAATTTTTATATCATCCCAATTTGCATTAATATATTGTAAATACATCAAAAATCTTTTTATTAGTCATGACAAAAACGACTTAAACTAGGTTTTTAAAGCAAAATTGTTCTACCAACAGATGGGTATCTTGTTTTTGAAACAACAAAAAGGAAGGTGATAAATTATCAAACACTTTAGGGGGTAAATAATAATTTTCTCTTATAAAATGCTGAAGTCCTAATTTAAAAATTATCATCATTATTACTATTATTATTGTTGTTGTTATAATATATTAAAATTTATATCTCAATTAATGTGTTATCAATCGATGACTATTACTTATAATTGTTGACTCTATTTTTTTTTAATATATAATGATATAATATCAATAAACAATTAATACATCATATGCCACATAAATTGGGTACAAACTTGATGTCCTAAATATGTAAACATAGTATTATATATATATATATATATGAGTAAGTAGGTGGTTGCTAAATACTAAAAATGGATGTTCACCAAATTGTTTACCTGTTATATTTAAAAAAAAAAAAATAAACGGATGCAATACATTTACGAATATGCCTTAATTATGATTGTTTGACTAAACTAGGTATATTAGGGGGGAGCTAAGATTTTGAGTTAAGGGGACTAAAGCATAAGATAATTTAGAAATTCATGGTACAAAGAATAGTAATTTGGAAATTAAATTTTAGAAAGAAAAAAAACATAATGTATTCCATTTTGACAATATATAATTAAAATATGGCGCAAGAGAAAAATGTGCAGGTTATTTCAAATGACTAAACTTTGAAATTATTGTTTTTCAAAAAAATGATATAGTAAAAAATATAATGGTAGGATTTGTTTTTTTTTTTCTTAAAAAATGATAATATAAAAATATAATTGTAAGAATTAAGTTCAGGAACCCAAATTAGGAATCATCAATTTTTGTAATTGAATCTAGATTTAGAAAAAAATATATATATTAGAATTACAATTTCAAATTTCTAGGAAAATAAAAGTCATGGGATAGGTAATAAAATAAAAGATATTTAACGTTTGACAAACTTAAGGGATATAATGGTTCAGTAGTTCTTTGATAAAGTGAATATATATATGATTCAATATAATTCTTATATACAAGATTAGATGTATCCTAGATCTAAAACGATGTACAATAATATAACTCTAGTTATGACATATTAACTCTAATTATGGTTAAAAAAGGTAAATAATCTCAAATTTTAATAAAATTTACAATAATAAAATATGTTTTAAACACAAAAAATTTAATAAGACAAATATAACTAAAAAAAAACCTCATAAAATAGACTCAAATGAAATAAAAACTCCTAAATTTTCCTACATCAATAAATATGTATATAATATAAATTCTTTAAATAAGTTAATGCAAATAACACAAAGGTGCAAACAAATACTGCAGTCTTCCAAAAATCAACCAAAATAAAGAAATAAGGTTTATATTATTTTTCCATATTTTAAATTACATAATGTAAACTAAATTTCTCCCAAACCTTAGTGTGAGCGGAAGAATCTTAGCCCTGTTGTACTAGCTGAAGAGGTTTTCTCAGTTGAACTAATTAGCCCCATAGTAATATTTAGTATTAAAAAAAAAGTAAGTAGTCCCCTGATAACTCTTAAGGTATTAAAAACAAAAAAAGTTTCTGCAAAGAAAGAATTGAAGAAACTTAGAATTTTGGCATTTTACAAAACAAGAGAGAGGTAGAAAGAGAGTAGAAAAAAATGGTAAAAGTAAAAGTTAAAATGAAGAAAATGTGTAAAACGTAAATTGACATTAATTATTTTCAAGCCTTGATTTTATATTTATGGTACGATTTAAAATTATTTTAGTATTTTACAAATTAAGAGAATGAGAAGGAAGTAGAAAAAAAATTATTAAAAAAATTAAAATGAAAGGAAACATGTAAAAATAATATGTAAAGAATTTATTTGGATTAGAGGTCTCATCAATACAGATTCAAGAGCTAATTACACTCGTGAATGTAAGTTAATTTGGTCGAACAACATAAATTCTTTGATATGTTTGTTTTATTTTATTTTTTTATTTGGGCCTCAGTTCGGATTTATATTCCACGTGCATTGTTATGATTTTGTTGTTCGCGATCAAACTTAAAAATTATATTGGTTTCTTATTTGTGTGGGTCATAACATATACCTTTTCCATTCTCAAATATCAAACTAGATGCGTTTTTGTTGTTTTTAGTTTTAAATAACTTCTTTTTTTTTCTCAAAATATGCTAATCAAACATGTTATTTGATCTTAAAAACATCGAATCCAATTTAGTTTTTCAATTTCCCTTTTAAAAAACATATATGAGAACTAATTGAGGCGTGCATGCCCTAAACATTCATGAATAATAATCTCCTGGCTAGTTACATTAAGTGAGTTTTGTCATGTTACGTAATGATAAATAAAATTTATAATTATATAAATATAATTTAAAATTTATCATGTCAAATTATTTAAATGAATATTAAAAAAAAATATTTAAAGAATTCATAATTATTAAAATTTGAAAACTAACAGTTTAAAATCAAAATCAAATATACGGTGATATTCTATAATCAAATCTATATAAGATTAATGGAATTCTTTATTTATGATGAAAAATAGGAGAAGAGCTTTACGTATATTGACTTGATTTGATGACCACAACCTAAAAGAGTCTTTATTTATTAGTTTAAATTATAATCTCATTATTCATAATCCAACTAATATTAGGTTTTTATATATAATAAGTTTATATCAAATTAAATGTCTCTTGAGCCTAATAAGAGATTGTCCAAATAAATCACTTAAATTAGCCCTTATTTACAATAAATTATAATATATAATTATTATTAAGACCCGCATAAAGAAAATAATAAAACATAACAATCTCTCACTTGACCATATATGTCATCTGAAAACAATTATACATTATAAACCTTAATGTGCATAATAAATGTTATCTTATCTTGAAACATCTCCTTAGATACAATCTGATCTATTAATTATATCAATATCAAATCAAAGCGACCTTTATTGTAAATATTCACAACTAATCCCATCAATAATCACAATACTTATATAATTAATAAAATAAATTAGCTATAAATGTGTAGCATGAAAAATAATATGAAATGTAATCTAAAATATTTCTTTTTTCAAATGATTTTACTTTATAATTCCAACGAGTTAAATATTTTTTAAATTTTAGCAAAATCGCAATATAAAGTTGTTGAGTGTTGTGTGCACCGTGTTATAGATGATTGTATGCATTATTAAACTATATAATAATAAATATGTTATACATATAACGCAGCGAAATTAATACACATTAAAATATTCTCATTACACTAATGAGATTAGAGAATTCGCTCTCAAAGTGTGCTTTTAACAATTCTAGTTAGGGACATAATAGGTTTCCTCAAACTAAAATGATAGGTTTTCTATTTTAAAAGAAATACTGAAGCAACTCTTGTTTCTAAATTAATCTCTCAACCTTTTAAATTTTATACTCACTGTTTTTATCTTCATTTTTTACTCGACCATTTTAATTTATTTATAAGTAATTATTGCCTAACTTTCATTTAATAAAAATGGTTTAATTACCGCTTGGTGAAACATAACTAAGCAATCCAATTGCTTAGTCAAATTTAGTTGAATTCGCTGATGAAATACTAAAATAATTAGTGGCCAGATATGTAAGATATGCTGCAATGTAATTGATGAAGATTGAAATTCATTCTCATTCTATTGAATTTACCCCACGTTTTTCTTTTGAATTGAAATAAAATAAAATAAATTGTTTTTGTTAGTAGCCAATTAAAAAATAACATGTAGTATTAATAATAAATTAAATTTATTTAGATATATAATAATGGTCGAATAATATAATTTAAATAAAATAATAATTATTTTATTTAAATAATAGTTATATATATTAATGCTCAATTTAGTACTCATATAAATTATTAGCACAATATGAGGTATATACTAAGTAGATAAAAGTGTCAAGTCTAACTTGACATAATCTTAGGTTTAACTATTAAACCTTAACTACTTCTCGAGATACCTTAAAATAATTTATAAAATTTTTCAAATTAAATAATTTGATCTGGTGCGCTACTCACGTGCTCAACGCATACACTATATAATGAGACTCCCTAGGTTCACACTCATTTTGTCTCATGAAACATTTTTGTAAGTCCATAACTGATGCCCCTCATACACACGTTATAGATAATACAAAATTGTAAGTTAAACCATACAAGTTATAATTAATCTATATTCGTATAATCTCTGCGTCATTAATATTCACTCAAGAACATATTTACACAATGATATTTCTTAGCAATACTTGCAACTATTTATAACTATATCATTGCGAGTATATTCTCAAGTCTTTATCCTATTTTAGATAAGATTCTACCTCTTTAGACCTGATCTAAACTCTTTCAGATTAATACAATGTCTAAAATATTACAAGCATCATACCTTCATAAAAAATAATTAGTGATTTAATAAAATATTTATTTATTGCATAAATATGAAATGACAATATTTATATAAAATTGAGATGGCACATGAGTATAAATCTCAATAACTCTCACTTGCTCTAGTGCCATTCGTAGTGGTATCTAATACCTAACGACTCCACATGTTTCTCAAACACCTTTGGAGTTAAGGCCTTAGTGAATCGATCCGCTACGTTATTTACATAATCAACTCTATAAAATATAACATCCCCTCGAGCCCAGATCTCTCTAATAATGTGGTATTTTCTCTCTACATATTTAGATCTCTGGTGAGCTCTTGACTTTTTTGCCTGTGTAATGGCCCCATTGTTGTTGTAATATAGTAGGATAGGATCCACAGAACTTGGAACTATACCAAGTTCAGCAACAAACTTCTTGATCCACACTGCTTCTGAAGCTGCAATGTATTCTGGCTCTGTGGTAGAATCAAGTGTGGATCCCTGTTTAACACTCTTTCAACTTATAGCAGCACCATTGAGAAGAAACATATATCCGAAGATAGACTTTCTATCATCCGGATTAGACTAAAAGTCTGAGTCAGTGTACCCTCTTACTTGTAAGTCATTTTCTCCATATATGAAAAACTTGTTCTTTGTACCCTTAAGGTATTTAATGACATATTTGACTGCCATCCAATGGCTGTCACTTAGATTAGATTGGTACCGGCTTGTAACACTTACAGCCATACTGATATCAGGTCTGGTACACATCATTGCATATATCAAGTTTCCAATAGCTAATGCATAAGGAATATTAGACATTCTAACCCTTTCATCTTCCTCGAAAGATGAATGCCATGTCTAAACAGTACATTAACTGTCTTATAATTATTAAAACTGCACATTTCCAAGACACTATCAATGTACGAAGATTGTGAGAGTCCTATCAGCCTCCTATCTCTATCTCTATAAAGCTTTATACCAAGTATATAAGAAGCCTCTCCCAAATCTTTCATGGAGAAATTCTTACTTAGGTAACGTTTTACTGAATGTAACATACCGATATCATTTCTAATAATTAATATGTTATTCATATAAAGAATTAAGAAGACAACCATGCTCTCACTGACTTTTTTATACACATATGCCTCATTTTCATTTTTGATGAAACCCGACCCTCTGATTACCTTATCAAAATGAAGATTCCAACTTCGAGAAGTCTGCTTAAGTCCATAAATGGACTTCTTCCGTTTGCATACAAGACTAGAAGAAAGGCTGGATGCAAAACCTTCAGGCTATTCCATGAATATCTCTTCCTCAAGATATCTATTTAGGAACACCGGCTTTACATCCATTTGCCAAATTTCAAAGTCATAATATGTAGTAATTGTCAATAAAATCCTTATTGACTTAGTCATCGCAATTAGTGTAAAGATTTCCTCAAAATCGATCCCTGATCGTTGCGTATAGTCGTTTGCTATCAAACGGGCTTTGAAGGTCTCTACCTTTCCATCTAGCCCACACTTCCACTTGTAAACTCATTTACAACTGATAGAAATTATTCCTTCGGGAAGCTCAACCAAATCCCAGACTTGATTTATATATAGAGTCAAGTTTGGATTTTATGGCATCTTCTCATTTTCCCGAATTAATATCTAATATTGTCTCTCTGTAGGTTAAAGGATCATTTTCTTGCACTAAGAAAACCTCAAAGGTACCTTCAGGTGTCATACCACACCTTTTAGGTTGCCTCGATATCCTTTGTGACCTACGTAGAGGGTGTGTAAAATGTAATTTGCTTGATTAAGCTTGTGGTTTCATCTGTTGTTCATTCTGATTGACTTCATTGAGATCAATCTTCCTACAATCCCTACGATCCATAAGAAATTGTTTCTCTAGAAAAGTGGCATTCTGAGCAACGAACACATTTCATTTCAGAGGATTATAAAACTGGTATCCCACTGAGTTCATGGGATAACTAATGAACCGATACTTGTACCTCCTATGTGCAACTTTATCCTGTTGTGTAACTTTTACATAAACAGAACAACCCTAAATCTTAAAATATTTAAAACTTAGATTCCTTCTAGTCCATATCTCATAGGAAGTGGAGGGAATAACTTTAAACAGAACTCTGTTCAATAAATGAGCAGCAGTATGTAGAGTATAGTCTCAAAGATATTCAAGGAGATCGGTGAAACTCATAATCGATCGGATCATATCTAATAAAATTTGATTCCTCCTCTCTGAAATACTACTGTACTACGAAGTACCTGAAGGACTATACTGAGTGAGAATTTTATTCTTCTTTAAATAATTCAAAAATTCACTGCCTATGTATTCTCCGCCTCAATCTAATCGAAAGCATTTGACATACATACCGGTTTGTTTCTCTACTTCAAGTCTAAATTCCTTGAACTTTTTAAAGGTTTTAAACTTGTGTCTCATAAGAAACACATAACCATATCATGACAAATTATCAATGAAGGTTACGAAGTATTAAAAATCACCCATAACATCATGATTTATTGGACCACATACATCACTACGTATTAGTTCCAATAAACTAATAGCACGGTGTCCAACACTAGTAAAAGGAGATTTGGTCATTTTTCTTTAAATACATGATTCACAAACTGGATAAGGTTCTATGGTTAAATCAGGTATTCGACCATCCTTAACCAGATGGAATATGCGCCTAACGCCTATATAACCCAATCTCATATGCCACAATTCTAATTTATTTAAAGTTCCCGAACTACTTGATGTGTTTACCTGTACATTCATGATATTTTGTGTTGTATTCAAAATATAATAACAATTAATTAACTAATAATCATCTATCAAAATATTATACATATCATATAAACATAATGAACGATTTTATATATACATATGATAACCCTCACTATCAAGTATAAGAAAGGATACTATTGTCTTAAAATATAAGGTACAAAAAACCAGTTATACAACAATATAGTTTTATCACATGAGAGATGTAAATCAAAATGTCCCACAACCTCGACTTGAAGGAAAACTCTATTTCCAACATAAAGCTGAATCTCTCATGGCTGTAACAGTCTAACATCCCTCAGACCCTACAACATATTATAGATGTGAAAATGAAAAGCAGTATCCAATACCCAGTTAGAATTAGCATCATATGATAAAAAATATTAATAATAGGTAAACATATACATGAGGTATTCTTCTTTATTAAGGCAAGGTATTTCTAACAATTTCTCTGCCAGTGTCCTTCCTCGCCACAATGGAAATATTTTTCTTTATCTTTCTTTTGTGATTTAGATATAGGTCGCCTTTAAGAACCAATCCTAGGTGCTTGCCTTACCTTCTTTTTCTTCTTTCCTTTAGGCTTCCTAGAAAGCTTAGGAGTAGAAGATGAAGCACCTTGAATAAAGAAGGACGATCGTACTTTGTTCATATTTTCTTCTGCTATCTTTAACATGTTATAAAGTTCAGCATAAGACGAGGTCATTCCTTGCATATTAAAATTCATTATAAACTATTTAAAAGACCTCAGAAGCGACTGGAGAATTAAACTATTCCCCAGATGTTTGTTCAGTGTAATATTCATCGTCTCCAACCTCCCGATTATAGAAATAATATTGAGGACATAGGGACTCACTGGATTGCCCTTAGAAAGTCTACACTGAAAAAGTAAATTGACAACCCTATATGCCTCAACCTGATGACGATCGCAAACAGCTCCTTCAGATGGAACATAATGCTAAAAGCATCACCCATATGAGTATACTCTCTCTGTAAACCTATAGACATAGAGGCAAGGACGTAAGATTTAACTTTTAAATTATCATCCAGTCATTTCTGATAAGTCACATTCTCTTCTAGGGTGGCTTCATCAAAAATTCCTGTGGGCATACGCTGATCTATCATATATCCAAGTTTTTCAAAATCGAGAACAATTCTCAGATTCATCAACCAATCTCTATAATTTTCTACGCCTTTAAGTTGGTTCGTGTCTAATATGCATGCCAACAGATTAGATGAATTCATTTTAACTTCACAAGAGAAAATAAGATATGTTAGCAGAAAATAAATATTTCAATCGCTAATTTTTATTTTAGATTAAGGATATAATCAAATTATACATTTTTAAATCTAAAATACCATCCCACTGTATTACATAATCTCCTGAATCTCTCAAAATGGAAAACAATAAATTTAAACTCTTTAAATTGTACAGCAGGAAGTAGATCTATTTGACATTTTACTCAAGTCTCACGTTTTAGCATATTGGCCATTGTAAAATTCAAAAGGTAGACAACTCTTGTCAATTGCATTTTATGCAACTCTTATTACTGATCCTAAATACACCTTATCCTCACGCTTTAACAATATTGGATAAGTGTATTTCATATTAATTTATCAATAATCAAATATATATTATTGATACTACCCTCACGCTTTAGCAATATTAGGCAATACGTTCGAATATATTTACCTCATCTTATATTTAACCAGCATAGTTAAAATTACAACGACCACAACCCTCACGCTTTAGTAATATTGGAAAAGACCAATATGACCTGACTAATACCGTATTGACAAGACGGATCAATATATAACATTATCTCATAATGGTACATAATTAAATCTGGTTAAGAGATATTACTTAATTCTATCCACATCTTATGAGGTCGTATTCTTAATCACATATTTATTTTGTGCCAACACTACTAACCCCTACTAGTAGGGCTTCCATTATGGTTAGCAACACAAACAAATGACCCACAATATTTATAACATTTATAACAATTATAAATTGTAAAAAATAAACCATTTATTTTTAAACTCTTAAAACTAAATATTTGGAGTAATCGACGTAATTATGACATTCATAGGTTCCAGGAACTGCGACATTGAAGGCCCAACGTCTAGTGTCGCGGAACCAACCTAAACCCACTGCGGTGCTAGGGTTTCTACCCTAGCACTATAGCACTTTGCATACAACATTGCGGTATCCCTTTCAACTACGTGTCAATTATAAAATTTTTAGCACTTGAAAAACATAATCAATAGCACCGAGATATCCAATTACGCCACATACAATCCAATACTAGCAGCAACAACATACAACACTGCGCTTTGATACCATATTTTGTTAGGTATTGTGCGCTTATGTGCGTCGTGGTACGGTTGATTATGTGCATTATTAACTATTTAATAACAAATATGTCATACATATAACGCAGTGAAATTAATATACATTAAAATAATCTCATTATACTAATGAGATTAGAGGACTCACCCTTGAAACGTGCTTTTAATAATTCTAGTTAAGGACGTAGTGGGCTTCCTCAAGCTAGAATGGTAGCTTTCCTATTTCGAAAGAAATACTGAAGCAACTCTTGCTTCTAAATTAGTCTCTCAGCCCTTTAAATCCGATGCTCACTGTTTTCTTCTTCATTTTTTACTCAATATTTTGATCTATTTATAGGCACTATTGTCTAACTTTCATCTAATAAAAATTGCTTAATTGCCACTTGGTAAAACATAACTAAGCAATCCAATTGCTTAGTCAAATTTAGCTAAATTCATTAACGAGATACTAAAATAATTTGTGGCTAGATATGTAAGATATGCTGCAATGTAATTGATGAAGATTGAATCATATTCAATCTCATTCTATTGAATTTACACCACATTTTTCCTTTTGAATTGAAATAAAGTCAATTCAATTGTTTTTGTTAGTAGCCAATTAAAAAATAACATGTAGTGTTAATAATAAATCAAATTTATTTAGATATATAATAATGGCCGAATAATATAATTTAAATAAAACAACAATTATTTTATTTAAATAGTAATTATATTTACCAATGCCTAATTTAGTACCCATACAAATTATTAGCATAATATGAGGCATATACTAGGTAGATAAAAGTGTCAAGTCTTACTTGGCACAATCTTAGGTTTAACACTTAAATCTTAACTACTCCCCGAGAGATCTTGAAATAATTCATATTTTTTGAAAACTTTCCAGATTGAATAATTCGATCTGGTGCACTACCCACGTACTCAACGTGTACACTTTATATAATGAGACTCCCTAAGCTCACACTCATTTGTCTCATGGAACATTTTTGTAAGTCCATAACCGATGTCCCACATACACACGTTATGGATAATATAAAATGGTGAGTTAAACCATACAAGTTATAATTAATCCATATTCGTATAATCTCTGCGTCATTAATATCTAGGAAGAGCGAAGACATAAATCAACACTATCAAGTCCCATATTACTCAACCATAAACTTAGCTTCTTGATTAGTATTCCGGCAAACAGTATCCACAAATTCCTTTGCAATATTGTTTATATCACGAGAAACTATTTCCCGAAATTAATACTTATGGTCATAAGACTTTCTGAAATATATTCTTAAAACATCTGGATATTTAACTCACCCATATGAGTTAAAGAATCTTATATATACACTCACCAGACTCTATGAGCATCGAACCATATCCAGCGACATGCAGCAGTCAGACCATAAAAGTTCTTTGACATGTGTGGAACCTAAGTATAGTGGATCACTCACAAGCCTACCGTGGTGTTCAGATCAAGGGATCATGAATACTACTCAACTCAAGAATAGCTTCTATTGATGGTTTTATGGGATATCTATTGGAGGTCTTCATTGAGTCATGTCCAGTATCTAGTCCTCATTGAATACCTGTATATCTATATGAGCTTCCACTAAGCTTATGGTTTGCTAAAATTAATCATCTGGACAATCCAGATATAGATATACACTGATCTATTTAAAACAATTACACTCGATAGACCATGCATCAGTAGAAATAGACCAGGAACAAACAATTCGAGAACATATTTACACAATGATATTTCTTAGCAACGCTTGTAACTATTTGCAACTATGTCAGTGCAAGTATATTCTCAGGCCTTTGTCTCATTTCAGACAAAGTTCTAACTTTTTAGACCTGATCTAAACTTCTTCAGATCAATACAGTGTCTGAAATATTACAAACATCTTACCTTAATAAAAAATAATTAACGATTTAATAAAATATTTATTTATTGCATAAATATAAAATGACAATAGTCATATAAAATTGAGATGGCACGTGAGCACAAATCCCAATAAAAGTATGAAACACTTTCAAAACTTTATATAAAACTATAGTAGAAAATGCAACTTATTTTAGAGTTTGAACAAATAATCCATCAAAATTTATTATACCAAAAAATAAACCATAAGAGTGATTAAACAAAATAAATATCAAGTGATGAATTCTCACTATTCATGTATATCATCAAATAATACAACACTCATACAAGTAACATGCTCATGAAATGCCTTGATCATTATAGTGAACAGATCCACAATCATGGAGTTTATACCAATGTATTCGATCGACATCTATTGACTCTAAACTCTTTCTTTAACAACTTAAAACCTAAAGTCGATATACTTAGTCTTTAAAGGGCTTTTGTTATTATTTGATTACATCACTGCGGCTTTATTATCTCAATACAATTTCAATGGTCTTTCAATACTATTGATAATACATAGTCCTGTGATAAAATTTAACAACCATATCCCATAATTTGATGTCTCAAAATAAGTTATAAACTCGGCCTCTATAGTGGAAGAAGCTATGTGTGTCTGTTTAGTACTCTTGCAGGAAATAGCTCCTTCAACCAAGGTATATTTATAGTCTGATATAGATCTCTTACTATCTAAGTATCCAGTAAAGTCGTAGTAGGAATACCTTATGATTTTTAATATTTTTGATCTTCTATATATAAGCATGCAGTCTTTTGTTCTATATAAATACCGATAATTAGTTTGGATACTTTCTAATAATCCACTATAGGGTTACTCAAATATCTATCTAGCATTCTAACAATGTACGTTATATTTGGACCCGTACATACTTGAGCATACATGAGACTCCATACTATTGATGTATAAGGGAATTATGCATCTTTTTCTATTCAATCTCATTCTTAGGATACTGGATAAGACTAAATTTATCACACCTAGTAATGAACGTATCTTCTAGAGCGCAATCCTTCATGTCATACCTACTAAGCACTTTATTAATATAGTTCTTTTATTATAACCCAAGGATACCTCGAGTGCAATCTCAATATATCTGGATTCCTAATTCAAAAGATGTGTTTACAAGATCTTTCATCTCAATTTTCCTTGAGAGAAATCTCTTGGTTTTATGCAATAAGCCTATATCACTACTTGCTAGTAATATGTCATCGACATACAAAACCAGAAAGCTAAACTTACTCCCATTGAACTTATGATATATGCATTCATCAATTGTATTCTCCTTAAAGCTAAGTGAGGTAATCACTTGATGAAACTTATAATACTATTGACAAGATGTTTGCTTGAGACCATAGATAGACTTCTTTAATTTGTAAACTATATTCTTGTGTCTGCAAACATAAAGTTTTCTAGCTGCACTGTATAGATTGTTTCCTCAATATCACTATTGAGAAATACGACTTTTACGTCCATTTGATATAACTCAAAATAAAAATGAGATGCAAGTACCATAATGATTCTATAATAGTCTTTTGTTGATATCGAAGAAAGAGTATCTTTATAATTAATGCCTTCATTTTGATTGAAACCCTTGGCAATGAGACATGCTTTACATCTTTCAATGTTGTCTTTTGAATCTCTTTTGGTTTTAAATATCTATTTGTAACCAATTGGCTTTGTATCTTTAAGTAACTCGACAAGATCTCAAACGTCATTATCTTTTATGGATTTCATTTCATCTTCATAGCCTTAATCCACTTGTGAGAAATAGAACTTTGTTTGGCCTGATTGAAATTGATTAGATCATTTTTAGTCCTATATCAAACCTATGTTTTTGGAGATAAACGACATAATGATCCGAAATTGCACTTCTCCTTTCTATAATAGATCTTTTTAGTGACATTTGTTCTTGAGGCTGTTAAGTTTGCTATTTATGGACAGAGGCAAATTCTTTATTTTAGATTAAAAGTTCATGTATATTGTCTTGTATTTATGGATTGCATCTTGAATAATACAAATGAAAAAGTCTGACCGTTATCAATAGCATTGTACCTAGCATATATATACTTTAATTGAAAAAATGCACCGTTTTACTAAAATATGAAATAAAAATATCACTATATATTTAACTATGTATATATTTCTTTAATTTCATTTTTGTTAGGCTTCTTGGGCTGATATTCTTTTGGGTCACACCACCATTTAAACTTATTCCTAAACTTTGTTTTCTCTGTTTGAAAAAAATTCTTTTTCACATACCTTGCTCAATTAATTCCTCCACTTTTACATGCTTCTTAACAATTAATTGGCAAAGTCTTGTATAATGGAAATAGTTATTGCATGATACGTTCATTTGTTTTGCTACATACTAATACCTACTGTGCATAAATATTATTCCTATTCACAACCATCCCAGTTTCTGTATTGCATGTTAAATAACCTAACAAGTACATGCATTTCTTTTATTCCGCAGTGGCATCAACATTGTTTGTTATGCTATATCCATTACACCTTCCATAAATGTAACATTAAATTTTTCTAACACATGTTTGTAGTATAAAAATCATTCTCATAAATACCTAACCACATATGTTTTACTCATATATCTATTGTACCATGATTTTATTCACCAAATCGATCAGCCCTCTTCTTTAACATCTTTACCAACACAGATAGAATCATCATGTGCCATGTATAACAAGTTTAGAGTTTGCAAATTACATTCCCTTCTTTTGTCGATACACAATATTATCATGCTTTACTCTCTTTCTACCAACTTCTTTCTAAAAGAAAGTCAATTCTTTATTACCGTGTAACTCTATTGATGACTCTCCATCATATAATTTTTCAACTAACTTCTTCATCTTACACATTACGACTTCATGCTTCCTTGATATATACTCCTCCACATTAGCCTAAAGTTGCACTTGTTGGAGCTGGTGCTCACGTGCCATTCCAATATTGTATGAATATTAATTGTTAATATTTATACAATAAACATTTCGAATAAAGATTGTTAATATCATATTAATATGGTATAATGCTTGTAACATTACAGACATTGTTTGATCTGAAAGAGTTCAGATCTGGTCTAAAGGAGTTTAGATCAGAACTAATAGTTAGCAAAGCTGAGAGTTATAAATGCTAAAAGTTAGCACTGTTAAGAGTTAGCAGGTTATAAGAATCAGCGAGGTCTAAAGAGTTAGAACCTTGTCTATAATGGGACAAAGACCTGAGAGTATACTTGTAATGATATAGTTGCAAAGAGTTGCAATAGGAGTTAAGAAATATCATTATGTAAGTATGTCTCAAACATAATGTTCCTGATCTATAATCACTAATGCGGGTCTATCAGTGATTCACTTTATATAGATTAGTGTATGTCTATATCTGACTGGTTCAGATGGTTGTTCTTAGCTGACCATGAGCTTAGAGCTTGTATAGGCATGCGGGTATCCAGTCAGGACTGGATACTGAACAGACTTATGAGGACCCCAATAGATATCCTATGACACCGTCAAAGGAAGGTCCTCTCGAGTTGAGTAGTATTCGTGGTCCTTTGACCTGAGCGCCACGGTGGTCTTGTGAGTGATCCATCATGCTTTGGTTCCACATATGTCAGAGACCTTTCATGGTCTGACCGCTATGTGTCGCTGGGTATGGTCCGATGCTCATGGAGTCCGGTGTGCGTAGATACGGGATCCGTCAGCTTACGTAGGTAAGTTGTATATCCGATGCTCTGAGATTGTATTTCATAAAGTCTTGTGGCCACAAGCATAAACCCGGGAAAAGAGTTTCCCATAGGGTTAAACAATATAGAAAAAGTGTTTGCGTATATTGTTTATCGAGATACGAATCTGGAGATAAATTTATGGATGAGCAAATGGGGATTTGACGGTGCTGATCTATATCCCCGCACATCCAGGATATAAATGATGGAAGGATTATACGTATACGTTATGACCTCAACTTGTATGGTCTGACACGCTGATTTGTAATATTCATAACGTGTGCGTGGGGCATCGATTACGGATTAATAGAACAGTTCCATTTGACAAATCGGGTGTGGACCTATAGAGTCCCAATATGAAATGTACTCTTTGAGCACTTGGGCAGTGTACCGTATTGAATTGTTCAATACAGTATAATTCAGCAATTACTAAGGTTACGTTAACTAAAGTATGTGGTTAAATTGGTGGGACCCACTTTAGGTTAACTTGGTAACCGAGTAAGGATATAATAGTAATTTCACTTTATGATTATTTAATTGTTAAATAATTAAAATAAATATTTATTTATTTAATTGTTAAATAAATTAATTTAACATAACTAAGGTTAAAAGTTAACCAAGTGGTTAAGTTAAGTTAACCTTACTTAAAGGTTAAGTAAAGGTTAACCTAACCATGGTTAAGTTAGTTAACTATGGTTAAATTAATTAAATATTTATTAACTTAAAGGTTAAGTTAAAATAATCTAACTAAGGTTAAATGTTAACTAAGGTTAGGTTAAGCCAAATGAAATGCAAATGAAATTCAAATTAGTTTGGAATTAATTCATTTGTATATAAAGTGAAATGAAATTGAAATTCAAGATTGATTTAGTTTTTTTTTAGGTTTTGCATTTTGGGAGCCAATTCAATTTGAGAAATTGAAATTGTTTGTTTTGTGTTTTAAGTGTTAGAACAACAAAACAAATTGAATTAATGGTTACTAAATGTAATAACTAAAAACAAGATTTGTTTTATTTATTCAAGAGTTGAATAAAAGGAAAAACAAATTTAATTAAGTTAAATGGTTTAACTTTGAGAAATGTTTAAGAGTTAAACACATATGCTGGATTAAGATGCTGCCATTCTAGACAATCAAACCCACCCTTGTTGATTGCTAGAATTGATCAAAGATTCATTTCATGGTGGACTTCAAAGAAAATTAATCCAAAGGCTTCATTGGTGATATTTCTCAATCTCGAATTTCAGATTAATCAAATGTTATTTTCTGTGTTCATTGTACATAATCTTCCGCTGTGCACATGTATGTATGAGATATGTATATTGTTTGTATGATGAACACAACCCACATGCAAGAACCCTAAGTAAATTCGCCCAACCATATAACCCAACAGCACTAACTTAACCTCTAGCAGACCATGGAATGCTCCTTATACTAAAACGCGTTCCTATTTCTCAATCTACTCTTTATACCAGCCAACTCATTACTATTCACACTACCTTCTCAATCCTAATCACATTATCCATTGCGAATATCAAACTATATATATCATTGTTCTCATACCACTCCTGTTCAATTTCTCTGTGTGTTGGCCTTAGGAAACATGCACTAAAAAAATCAAATTTAATTAGTCTCTTATTATACAAGTAACATGTTCAAATTATTCCTCACCTACATTCTGTATCTCATAACAATGGACCCTTTATCTCACCATTGTATAGCCAAATATCTCTAACTTTGGGTTCTCATTTGTAGGAAACTTTCTACTGTTCTACTTCAATATATGAGGAATTAAATCCTCTAACAAACACTTTGCATACAACCTATCGGCCAAAGGTAAGGCTTCGTATATCTGTATCTATAATCATTTAATAAATTTGTTAGTTCCGCATTTATCTTCTAATAAGAGGAAAAAAATTTCCTTTCATACCAAAAATGCATATGAAAATCCTTTAGATTGTATTGCTCCTCTTTTTATGCTTGGTTATTCTTATTTTTCTTCCAAATTTATGCAGCCTTATTCCTATTAATGTCTATCCCCAAGAAATACTTCCCAATAGGTATGCATTAAAATATTCTATATTGTCAACCATGTGCCACTAGTTATAGTTTGTTATATTCCATTTGTACTTCCCATTAATAACTTTCTCCATAAGGTAGACTTTTGCTAACTTTACAGCATCCTTATTATCACTCTTGTTAAACCTTACATTATCGACTGTATTGTCTAAATCTCACATGTCAATGTTATTGTTTTCACCAAATATAACTCTCTCCAATTGAGATGGATCCTCACACTTGTATTTCATATCAAACTCAGTGATACACTCAGAACGCATCCTTGTTACAATGCCAAATTTCAGTCGCAAAAATTAAACATGATTACCTACAACCATATGCCACATCTCCTTATTTAAGCCTCTGGTTTCAACCTCCCTTAACAACATGTTAAGTACCAGTCATGCTTAAAAGTTAATCCTATTGATCTCCATCGAGTTTCTAGAACATGTCTTCCTAAAATCTGCTAATTATATTTTCGTCATATTATTCTTAATGGCTCATATTGCTCTCGTTTTGGACATACAAGTTATTCTCTCTAGGTACCAAAAATCTTCAATCGTTTTATAGGACTGTGTAATCGCTCCCACCACCATCTCTTCCAACCTGCACAAAACTCACTTACGATTTTCCACCAATACTTACTTTCCTCTATGTTATTATATTTACTTTCGATTAACTACTAGTTATTATTTTAATATTCTTATCTATTCTCAACCAAAAATACCATAATTTGTGGGACAATATATCATGCAAAATATTTTTGTAACATAAATCATTAAAAATAACTTATTTCTAACATATACTACTCACTTTGGATTAGTTATTCCTCTCTTTATTCTATTCTATTTCTTGTATTCTTACCTACTTATTGGCTTTCTCCACCTTTGATGGGCTTAGATTTCGAGGCTCAATAAACTCACATATTCCTCTATTCTTAGCTACGGATGCAACTTTAACCACCCAAAAAAAGTGTTTAAATACCGGTTAAAGCTCACGTAGTTTTCCCCAATCCATTGCCACTGTTGCTCGTAGGAAAAAAAATTGTTTAATAAATAAACGCAGTGAATGCCAGATCATTTTATTTATAATTACATGTATAGGAATAGAAGATTACCTCAATTTCTTGCTTTGATTAATCTTGAATTGAATAGCTGCAATCTTCTATTCTATTCTTGATCTTCAAACTCATCATATATACCCAAATCTGATAGAACAAGAGTATCCTACTCCCTACCTATCTTATTTAGGAATATCTCTTGGATATTTAGAGTTTGATTATGATTAAGATTTTAGATTTTGATTAGAATTTGCACCAATAAAGGGATTGTAAGACTAATGGGCTTTCTAGCTCTAACGTAAAAAGCTCAGTCTCAATCATCTCACAGCCCACCAAATCTTCTAAGTTAACCATAGGCTATTTCGCTAGCCAAATGCTGCACTCTAGTAACCCATGTTAATAAACAAATACATATTTAATTAAATTAGGCTTAGCCTTTAGACTAATTAAACCTAGGCCATAGAAAAAATTGTCTTACCTATTTAATTACTTATTTACTCATAAGTTACCAAATGCTCTAATGACCATTTAAATATATCTACATTTGTAAATAAATTTATAAATAAATATTATTATTCAATTAATAATTTATAGTATAAATTGTAGCCACAAATTCAAATGATCAAGTACTGTAAATAGTTTAGGTGGACATTTTTTTATTACATTCCATCTTAAAATATATTTTCCTACCACTTATGAAATTATATCTCCAAGCTATCAAGGTTTTGATTGTTTATATTGATCTCACTCCGTGATAACTTAAAAGATACAACGGATGAATGTAAGTTTATTACTTGCTCACAATTAGATCAATCAAGCTTATTAAAGCTTTTGTGACTTAAGATCAATGACATTTAGTTAACTTGATCAAAATTTATAGTAATCTCATTCAATGTATCATATACACTAGTTCTCCTACTCGAGGCCTTTACTTTGATGATTAAGGTAAATAATCTACTATAAGAAGTAGAAAACTACAACTTTATATAATAAATTCCTGGGAATCACCTGGATCTACCATTTATCAACAATCTTTCTTTTCTTTTTAGCCGGCGGTTAAAGAGCTGCTTGACTTGTATAGATGGGTTCCATCAAAAAGAATCCTTACTAGTTCCAAAGTTGCTCTTTTCATTAATGGTTATGAACAAGATTTAATTTATAAAGAATTTATGATCTATACCTTCTGTATTAGTATCATATATTAATACATAGATCATATATTTTATAAATATAGGCTCATAAATGTATCATCAATCATATGTATGAATAAACTTAACTTTATTAATCATATAAAATGTTATTATACATACATTAAGGACACAAAATAACATTACATATTTAATAACAGCAATATTTTTTTTCCTACTCGTTTAATTTCTATGTGCAAATTCCAACACTTGGACAACTCTCAAGCACACTTCTTATGACCACATAAATCTTTTGCTTTGTAATATTCAATTCCCTTTCCCTAAACCTACCTTCTAATAGTTTGGCGCCTCTACTCACTAGCCATCATTTCTCTCTTCTCAACCATTTTCCTTATTTTGTTCTTTTTTGCACTAAAAAATGCTATTATGTCCTTAGTTCTTACACCCACCCTTAACGTGTCTACCTGAATCAATGTAATTAAGAACCATAACTAATTAGCTGGTGTTAAGCTTGTCAATTTAGGCAATATATTTGTTGTTGTAAAAGAAAACAATATAATTTTATTGTCATATCATTGTGAAGAAACAATATATAGATAAGAGAGATGGCAACCCTAGAAATGAAGTCTTCTATACAAAAAAGAAACATCATTAGTGCTTTCTTATTTTACGCCTACTATATATATACCTACTATATACATTTCAACACTCCCCTTCAAGCTGGAGCATATAATTATATGCGTCAAGTTTGTTATAAATAAAATCAATTCGAGGACCTCTGAGAGATTTAGTAAGAATATCTGCTAACTGGTTATTTGAACTAATATGATTCGCAAAAATACAACCAAACAATATATTCTCTTGAATAAAGTAACAGTCAACTTCTATATGCTTAGTTCTTTCATGAAACACTGGATTAGATGAAATATGAAGTGCAACTTGATTATCACAAAACAACAACATCTGTGAAATGTCTATAAACTTTAATTCTTGCATTAATTGTTTCAACCATATAAGCTTACATGTAGCTAAGGTCGTGGCACGATATTCTGCTTCTGCACTTGACCTAACAACAACATCTTATTTCCTACTTTTTTATGATACAAGATAACCCCCAATAAGAACATAATACTCGGTAGTAAACCGTCTATCTGATGGAAATCCTGCCCAATCTGCATCTGAGTATCCCATAACTTGTGTGTGACCCGTATTCTCATATAACAATCCTTTGCTTGGTATGCCCTTAATATATCGTAAAATTTAGATAATTGCATCCCAATGACTATCACATAGAGACTGTAGAAACTGACTGACAACACAGATTGTAAAGAAAATATCAGGCCGTGTGATAGTAAGATAATTAAGTTTACCAACAAGTCTACGATATCTCTCAAGGTCTGAAAGTGGCTTCCTTTGTCCAGGTAGAAGTTTAGCATTATAATCCATAGGAGAATCTGTCATGACCCAACCTAGACTTGGCAAGATATTGTCTGCTTTTGGCCCAACCCGTACTATTTTGTTCTTGGGCTTCACGCAAGCGTCATTCACCCAAAACGCGTCTTACCAATTAAAGTGTGGGCTACCCCTTATAAACCTAGCATCTCTCTTGTGCCTTGGCGATGTGAGATTTGCCTAAGGTATTATATACACCCCCCTTAAGAACTTAACATCCTTACCGAGGTTTGCTCCACTACCGCCTAAGAAGAAACTAAGAGTGGCTCCGATACCATTTATTATAACCCAACCCAGACCTGGCAACAACCCAAACCTGGCAAGATATTGTCCGTTTTGGGGTGACCCACACCTTAATTCTTAGATTAATTGTTTCAACCATATAAACTCACATAAAACTAAGGCCATGGCACGATATTCTGCTTCTGCACTTGACCTAGCAACAACATCTTATTTTTTACTTTTTATGATACAAGATTACCCTCAACAAGAACACAATACCCGATAGTAGACCATCTATCCGATGAAAATCCTACCCAATCTGCATCTGAGTATCCCACAACTTGTGTGTGACCCTTATTCTCATACAACAATCCTTTGTCTGGTATGCCCATAATATATCATAAAATTCAGATAATTGCATCCCAATGACTATCACATGGAGACTATAAAAATTGATTGACAACACTGACTGATCAGGCCGTGTGATAGTAAAATAATTAAGTTTACCAATTAGTCTTAGATATCTCCTAGGGTTTGAAAGTAGTTCCCTTGTCCAAGTAGAAGTTTAGCATTAGAATCCATAAAAAAATCTGTCATGACCCAATCCAGACCTAACAAGATATTGTTTTCTTTTGGCTCAAGCCCGCACTGTTTTGTTCTTAGGCTTTACGCAAGCGTCATTCACCCAAAACGCGTCTTACCAATTAAGGTGTGGGTCACCCCTTATAAACCCAGCATCTTTCTCATGCCTTGCCGATGTGGGATTTGCCTAAGGTGTTTAATACACCCTTCTTTAAGGACTCAGCATCCTTGCTAAGGTTTACCCCACCACCACCTAAGAGAACGCCGGGAGTGGCTTTGATACCATTTGTTATAACCCAACCCAGATCTGGCAAGATATTGTCCTCGTTGGGGTGACTCATACTTTAATTGGTAAGACACGTTTTGGGTGAAGGATGCTTGCATGAAGCACAAGAACAAAATCCTGCGAGCTTGGGTTTAAAGCGGACAATATCTTGCCAGGTCTGGGTTGGGTCATGACAAAATCTAAATTTCTGCAATCTAACATTCCTGTTTTCTTTAAAATATCCAATGCAGATTTTTGTTGAAAGATAACAATTTCAGACTTAGATTGGGTAACCTCTATACCAAGAAAATATCTGAGCAATCACAAATCTTTAGTCTGAAAATGACGAAACAAATGATTCTTTAATTGCTTAATACCTTTCTAATCATCTCTGATTTGTGAGTTAGACCCTGTTGTTTCAAATTAACCAGACTCAAAACCACATAGTACAACCTTTGAATATCATTAATATATAAGAACTTAGCTTGATGCCAAATATCAAAACATATTCGATAGGCTTTATAAATGGGATATAGTTAAGGATCGATGGTTTGCCATAATTGATTACATAATAAGGCATCAACCCTTTTCTATTCAATTGTATCTTTATTTTTAAATTGGTAACCCTAGTAGTTAAATGGTCCTCTAAGCCATATCTCATACACCATAATTCAATAGATGCGACCCAAAAAGTATAATTGCTACTCCCTACTAATGTTTTAGTAGAAATAGTCGAGAATGATCTTAAGGAAATAATTGAACCTGTATTAGAGCTCTTAATAGTCATATTGGCTCATAAATCAAAGAGGATAAGGAATAAGAGAACAACAGACAACTAAGAGCAATTTTTCGGCAACGCAGTGATGGATTTCTAGCAATGACAAGAGACACGGTGGGTGGTTTTAAGGTCGCCAACATCATCTAGAGTGATTGGTGCAGGCATTGAAGCCTCACAATAGCCGGAGACGGAGATCGAAAAATGTAAAGTCGAGGAAAGGGGCGGCGCGTAGCCGCCTGTGCAGAAGCCGATGACTATCGGGTCACTGCAGCAGTGATCACCAGTGCTGTCTAAGGACAGGGATGCCGGCGATGAGAATCCACATGCGTAAAAAAAGTCAATTTTTTAGCGACGGCGCATGGGGGCACGTGTGACAGAGGTTCAAGTTCTATTTTTTTAGAGGTTCTCTGGTGAACGATTGGTGATGTGAGAATAGAGGACACGACTATTGAAAAATGAAGAAAACACAGTGGCAGGAAAGGAAACAGGCGAATTTTTCAGAAAAAGTAAAAATTAAAGAGAGCACAATGGTTTAAATACCATGTAAAAGAAGAGAATATAATTCTATTGTCATATCATTGTAAAGAAACAGTACAATATATAAAAGAGAGGATAGCCTTAGAAAGGAAGTCTTCTATACAAAAAATGAACATCATTAGTATTTTCCTATTTTATGCCTACCATATATATACTTATTATATACATTTCAACAGCTGTTAATCTCACTTGATAGACTTTAAGTAATCTCTAATTATTATTTTTTACTATGGGTAAATGATAAATAGTTTTACCCCATACTCTATTGTATATTACTTAAGACTTCCTCAACGCTATTGTCATGTGTCACACTTCCTTTTACTCTATCAACACCATCCCTCTTACTCCTACCTTCTCATTCCTTAACAACTTACAAGTTATGATATTACCTCCTTATTCCAATACTCTGCTATATATTACTTAAGACTTCCTCAATATGATTGCCACGTGTCGCACTTTCCCTTACTTTATCGACACCAACTTCTTCGTTCTCTCTTACACCCACCTCTTCATTCCTCAACAATTTATAAGTTATAATCTTTGGTTTACTATTGTAACCACATTACTCTGTCTCTTTCCTCAACAATTTACAAGTTATAATCTTTGGTTGACTATTGTAACCACATTACTCTGTCTCTTTAACAATTAAGTTATGAACCCTAGAAATAATTGTTGTTAGTTAGGATGACTATTCGAGCTGGTCATCCCTCAATACGCTTGCTATGTGTCGCAATTCTCTTTACTCCACAAACACCAAATTTTTTGTTGTCTCTTATACTAACTTTCTCGTTTGCTCTACCCACACCATTACTTTCATATATTATTTTACTTTTTTATTATACTATCATGATAAATATGTTCCCTTATAACCTATAAATTATAATCTTTTATTGACTACTGTAACCATATTATTCCTCCTTAACTAATAAGTTGTGACCCTTAAAATCAATTATTATTGCGGTTGAGATAGCAAGAGCCAAGTCATTATACTAGTTCTCTTTGTTGATGTTCTGCTCTCTCTCTTTACCTCGATTTTTGCTGACAATATCGTGTTCCACAATAACAAAGTTGTTGCTACATATTAGCTTGAGCGTTAAAAAAATATAGACACTAATTAAATAGTTCAATTAAATTTCAAAAATTAAACTGATAAATGTTTTTAAAAAATTTCTTTAATTAACCTCAATTGTCTTCTTACAAATAAAATAATAATAATAATAATAATAAATTAAATATTTTGATTGCAAGAGATTTTGAAAATAAATAAATAATAAATACTCTCCATTCTCAAACAGCGGAAAGCACGGCGTGAAAGCCGATCTTTCTTAGATTCAAGTGCACTGCACGTTACATGCCTTATAAAACGTGCAATTAATTGGTTATGGGGATAGGGTTGAATTTCGAGGAAGAATTAATTTTGAATAACTGGGCAAAAAAAAAAATCATAATCTTCTTTCCTTTCCCCATTAACTCAGAACTTGTCTGTGAAGAAGAAAAAAAAAAACTAATTACAAACTGAGAGATGGAGATTGAACATGATCATTCTTTCATATTTTGTGAGATTAATGACGATGACGGTGAGTTTCTCTGCCAATAGGTGCTTTGAGTGAATCCTACAGTCGCAGAGACTGTAGGTTTTACCCCAAAAGGTACTTTCTTCGCATCCATAATTCATGTCGTGAATTTTCACAATTTCATCCTCGTCATTGTTTTTTGTATCTTCATATTTTAGTAGAGAATACGTCTTACAAAAGCGTACATGTGCAATGATTTCTATGTGCAACGTGACCCTTTCCTGCTATCGCCAATTGTTACGAATAAAATGTTGATAGGAAAAAAAATTGTTTAATAATTAAGTAAATATTAATTAATTTCAATTGATTTAAAAAAGAAAAAAAAAATAAAACCCATTGAAATGAATCTAGCAAGTTGCAAAAACACTCTTTGTATTCGTATATTGATTATTTCTAATTATTGCTTGATAGGTTATACATTATCTTGAAGGAAAGTGCGTAGATGTCGAGTTGAGAATTGTCAAAAGAAAATTTACTCTACAGCTCATTAAAAAAAAAAAAAAAAAAGGCTTAATCTACATAGATATTTTGAGATCTTTGATCGGAGAGGAAAAGAAGATAATAAGAGAGCACAATGCCGGATGTCTAAGAATTGAAAGAGATTAAGCATTAGGCTGACCAAGAAGATAACATTGTAAGCATTTTAGAATCTTATGAGGAAAATTACTACTTTAGTCCCTATCTAATTGACAACTCTATAATTAATCAAATTTGTGAGAAAATTGCTATTCTAGTCCTTAAATTTTGTTGAATTATTCAGTTAATCCTTGTATATTATTTTAAATAACTCAATTATTAGTCTTTATTATTGAAAATTAATTTTTAAAATGCACTTTTTTATAATAACAAAGCAAATTAATATGTCTAATCATTATAAATAGTCTCTTATTTAATCAAATTTATTTTTTTTAAATGATTATTTAACCCTTTTAATTTGATCTAAATACTTTAAACATTATCCTAATTTTAAAATAGTTTAAAAGACTCTGTCAATTAGTATTTTCTATTTTTTTGACAAAGACAAATACAATCTGGTACTTAATTCCTCTTGTCACTTTCAATCAATTATGTCTATTTTCAAGAAAAAATAAAAAAATTTGAATATGAAAAAAAATTAGAAAAAGAAAAAAGGTACAAAAGCAAGGAATTACCTTAGTTTCTGCCATTAATGACCTGCATCCATTTCACAGTAGCAATCAATCTGCTTAGCTAGAGACTTTCTTCATTTGTGGGTTTGATTCAACAGTTTCATAGTAGCAATCAACAACCATTATTGGTACTAGGTTTAACGCAGAGTTTGTTACTTGTTGAGTTTTTTTGTGATTGGCTGAACCGTGGTCGAGTTTTAGGGTTTTGTAATTTGAGTTGGATTGCTTCTTTAATGTTATGATTTGGTGACCCATTTGACATTTTCTATTCAATCTAATTGATCTGAGCTGAAAAAAATAGATTGATGAAGAATATGTGAAATTGGCTTCTAATTTGGAGGAAGGAGGTGTGTTGAATTTTAGAGTTTCTTTTTTTTTAAAATTAATATTTGGCTTTAAATTAATGACCCATGCATATAGAAGTTTTGAGTCAAATGGACTTAAGAATCCAGAAAATGGGAGGCACATGATGCAATAAACTTACATTCTAAACTAATGTTTTTCATTTTTTTTTTCTTTAAATGAAGAAATGGCCATGGCGGGCATTTCTTAACTGCTACTGATGGCTAAGACATGGTTTCCATCACCATTTTTACTTTTTTTCATTTTCATTTTTTTTTTCTTTTAAAAAAATTGAAGAAAGAGAGGCAAAATTATACTGTCAAATAAAGATTTTGTAAAAAAAATAAAAAAATATTAATGAACAGAGGTCTTTCAAGTTATTTTATCAAAAAGTGTTTAAGACACTTCGTTTAAATTAAAAGGGTTCATTGGTTCTTTACCCTTTATTTTATTACATAAAAATAAATGATAAAAGTTAATTGATATATCTAATCATAATAAATAGTTTTACTGAGTAAAACTAAGTTTTAAGGACTAAATTAATAATTTTTTTAAATTAAATAGATCTTCAGTTTAAATATTTGTTGATAAATTTTTTTAAAAAACTTATATATATATATATATATATATAAGGCAACGGTTAGAATAAATACATATTTGGTTATGAATTCCAATGTAGTAGATTAAAAGTGTATTTTTACCAAAGCTCAATCAATAATTCAAGTCGCATACTCTTATAATCCATTTTCTCTTTTGAATTCTCTTCAACTATTCATTCATGTCTAATAATATTATGGAATTGAGGGAAAATTTTCAAATATTGGTCTCTTCTTTGCCAATAATCCATATTTATAGCAATGAAATATCATTATTCCTCCTCCAAGTAAGAAGATAAAGGATTGATTACAAATCGTTATGATCTACATTTTTTAAAATTTTATAAAGGGCCAAAAATGCCTTGCTTACATACCATTAAGAAATGCATTAACATAAATGACAAAAAAAGATAGTAAGAAAAGGTAATATAAAAGTGTGTAAACTATAAAAATAAGTTAAAGTGGACCATTTCACACTAGCGCTATTGCGTAATAACTCTATCAAAGGTGATATTATATAGAATCACTTTTGATATTCCTGTTACAATTTTTATTGTCCAATATCCAATTTGGTTTCAAGTAAAGAATAATCTATTACACTAAAAGATGCAATCAATACAGTTAGAATCACATCAATAACCCAAATTAATTTGTGAAGTTTTCTAAAACCATCGATGAGATATACAAAAATACATGTAGGATTATCATTAAAACCATCATACTTGCCAACCAGTGTTGAACTAATCGAATTAACCAACCAATATTTACTTCTGCCATTATATATTGAACAAACGCAAAGCCTTAGTAACAATTAAACAGTAGTGAAAAGTCATAGCAAACTCTAAAACTACTTATACTAAAAAACAAGTAAGTGTAATTCCTCTTATATAATAAAATATGTTGACATGAGGAGGAATGTATTTACTAGTTATATCATTTGCAATTGCCTGAATCTCGAGACTCTCTTCGAACCAATCGTAGATTTTATTGAGATAGATAAACTAATGGGACTCTCCCTTTAGAATTGTGTATGAGAATATCATCTCGTACAGGTCAAACAAAAAATAATACTCTAATACGGGTTGAAAGGGGTATGGAATAGAAAATTGAAAACTTCTTATTCTTAATCGTTTAATTCAATATTATCTAAATATACGAAAGAATAAAATTCATAAACCTATTCTTTGTGGTTATAACTAGAATGCCAAAAAATTAAGTTGACTCGCTTGTCTTTATGTTGACCATTACAGGCCTCTTGAATCTTCCATTTACCTATTTCATTTTCTTTGATTTGTTATTTTTATTTATATGTAACATAACTTTACTTTTATTTTTTTTATTATTTATAGAAATTTTCTTGTTAAGACCCTATAAATCAATTAAAACCTTAGAACCACAATGATTCAATAAAATCTTTAAAAATTAGTCCAAAGATTCTTTGAGCAAGACCATTGGATCATCATTTATTCAACAAGTAGAATATATATAAATAAAATAATTAAAAATTCACAAAAATGCTTGTTCTTTAAGAAAAATCAAGATAGAAATGAAAATTTTGAAAAAAGAAAAATCTTTCAATTTTTGAATTTATAACTTTTTTTCTTTAAACAATTGTTTGGATTCGACCTTGAGGTTTAAATACTAGGTACGAATCATAATTCGACTACTTTAGAATCTTTTTCATATATTCTATACTCCAAATACTAGAATGCTTATCTAATGGAGTCAAACCATCTCTATCAAAATGACAAACCCGTTCTATGTACTATTAATAGAATCAATTAGAACAAAGCCACACACTAATATTCCAGAAATATAAAAACAAAAAAATTTTGCGATCAAACTACCAATCAACTAAAATAAAAATAAAATTGCGAGCTTTTAAATAAGTATTTAGGTCTCAAATTTTGTGATTTTTGTGAATCTAATTATGTGAAATTTTGTCTAGTAAAATAGAAGAATTATAAATCTCTAAAATAATAGATAGCAATATCTCAAAAGAGCCATTGCAACACCCAGAAAAGGAATAGTTCCCTATCTCTGAGATACTTTACCATATTTCACATTCAATAGTTTCAATAAATCCCCTATAGTAGTTCATCTTGGGCGAGATCTAAAACCACCCTCAACATTTTGTACAATCATAAATCTTATTTTGTATTCATTGAGATCTGTTGACTTTGTATATCATTTTGTTGCAAATAAACAATCTTATCATAGATCCATTGTGGTCTTGAAATTATATAATAATAGAAATAGCAACTCTAGTTGCCATTTTTATATCTTGGTTAATTGTAAGTTTTACAATGTATGCCTTATATAATGCTTTTGGGCAACCTTCTCAATAATTAAGAAATTTATTTTAAGAACATGGTGACTAGTTGAAGTAATGGGCCTCATAATATACTCAATTGAGATAATAAAAATTATTGTATTTTTTTAATTATTTTTAGTTGGAACTTTAGGTGGTTCTTGAAAAAAGATAGCGAAAACAATTATCCCTAGAATCGAGACTAAGAGGAATGTAGAAACCAATATTTTCATAAATTCGATTGTGATTTATAATTATACTTCCATACCTGTTTATTTGGGATCATCTCTAAGATTAAAAAAGAAAAAGAATATACAAAAATGGCGATTTAAATATAGATTTCTTCAATACTTAAAAAATTTTAAATCACAAATCAAAATAAAAGCGAAAAACCAATAGAGCAATGTTGCATCAAACTACTTGTCTTCATGTACTTGGACCCGCAAGTTTTTAGAATGCTCAAAATTTTACTTGAGCATTTAAATTCATGTCAATACCAGTAAAAATACCTTTGAACAAGGTCTTAGCACCATGTCAAATATGTCCAAAGAAGAGAAGAAAAGAAAAGTAAACGAAGTGTGTTCAAAAGTAAATCATCCCATTGGACTGCTACGAAAACCACAATCAAATTTCAAAGTAGCCTAATTTAGTTCAAAATTTTCACCTCATTAAGCATGTCTAGCATATTTTTTCACTGTAGTGGATCATTATAACTCATTCTATTTAGTTTGTGACTACAAAATTCAATAGTTACACCTACTTATTCGACACTATACTTCGATTCTATAATTCTCAAAGGAAAATCAGCTATAACAATTCCATATCTATCTACCAAAACAACAAGAAATGTTTCAAAAAAAAAGCAGCATATTATCAGACACGTAATGTTATTTTGTGCCCTTAAAGCATGTATAATAACATTTTATTTAATTGATAAATTTTATTCATGCATAATTGAGTATAAATTAAAGAGCTCATATTTATAAAGTGTGCGATCTATGTATTAGGCATATGGTACTAATACAGAATGTATAAATCATAAGTTCTTTATAAATTAAATTTTGTTCATAGTCATTAATGAAATGGGCATTTTATTATGTAAAACTGTAGTTTTTCTACTTCTTGTAGTGAATGATTTACCTTGATTATTGAAATAGAGACTTTGAGTAGAAAAACTAGTATATAATACATTGATGGACTAATGTGAATTCTGATCTAGTTAACTAAATATCATTGATCTTAGTTCACAAAGCTTTAATAAGTTTTATTAACCTTCATCTCGAGTAAGTAATGAACTTACATTTATGTATTGTATTCTTTTTAATTATTATAGAGTAAGACTCAATTGAACAGTCAAAATCTCGATAACTTGAAGATGCAATTTCATGAATAGTAGGAACACATGCTTACAATATAGAATATATATTAAATAATGTTACCTAAGCTGTTTGCAATACTTGATCATTTAAATTTGAGGCCATGGTTTATTCAATAATTTGGTTATTGAATAATAATATGTATTTGTAAAATTATATACAAATACAGACATAATAAAAATGATCATTAGAGCATTCAATGACTTAAAGATAAATAAGTAATTAAAGAAGCATGACATTTTTATAATGGTCTGGCTTTAATTATGACAACATATAGAGGGTTAATTGAGTGGCTATTATTGGTTAAAGAATTAATTTTAATTAATTAGTTTTAGTTAAAATTTGAATTTATCTATTACATAGGCCAACTAGAATGCAACCTTGAGTTTTTAGTAGAGTAACCTGATGTTAACTTAGATAATTTAATGAGTCATGAAATGACTAGAATTTGGATCTCTAATTTGAAGCTAGAAAGGTCATAAGCCTTTAGTCCCTTTACTAACTCAAATTGCCATTTTATCTTTTATCTAAAATGATGATTATGCAAAATACAATCATAAGTGTTTTGACTCATTTAATTTAAATAAATCACCACTTAGTTTTATATAAGACTGTAGTGGTTGAAAAGAAGAAGCACAATTAGAAATGTTTGTCTTTTTTAATTTAAATAAGTTGTGATATAATTTCTACTTTCTTATAAAAGTAGAATGGTTTAAAAAGCGGCATATATTTAAAATCATTAAGGGAAATTTAATACTTACACACTTGAAAGATAGAATTTTGCGAATAGTAAGGAATACTAGAGCAAAACAAAATTCTCTCTACAATATAAGAAGAGAAGATTAGAGATAAAGAAATTTCTCTACATCAAATATTCTAAGGTAACTTTCTTTCTCCCTCAATATAATCAATTTAATTTACAATATACTTCAATCCTGTCCTTCTTAAAGGAAAATCAACTATAACAATTCCATATCTATCTACCAAAACAACAGGAAATGTTTCACAAAAAATCAGCATACTGTTTGCCTTTTTTAATTTAAATAAGTTGTGACATTATTTTTACTTTTCTATAAAAGTAGAATGGTTTAAAAAAATGGCATATATTTGAAATCATTAAGGAGAATTTAGTACCCACACACTTGAAAGATAGAATTTTGCAAATAGTAAGAATACTAGAGCAAAACAAAATTATCTCTACAATATAAGAAGAGAAAATTGGAGATAAAAAAATTTCTCTACATCAAATATTTTAAGGTAACTTTATTTTTTCCTCAATTTAATTTACATATAATAAAATCAATATGGTCATCTTATGCTTCCAACACATACGATGTACCAAAAGTTCACACCTTTCTTTATCTTTAAAGATATGGTGTCCTAATCAGCCAACTGCTATTCCAACCTCGTTATCCATTAAACCTGCCTTTAATAATCCCATTTTTATTTAATTATTTCTAATGTAATCATAAAAAGCTAATTTTCAAGATTTTTAAACCAAGGTTATGAGAAACTTTGATTTACAGTTAATCCAGCACTAACTCTTCGATATATTTCTTATTGAAAGTATCCCTGGTCCCATTGATAACAAGCAGGATCAAAATTCAATTAAGTAGTCGTTGAACCGTACATATAGTTTTAGTAATAACAAAAGTTGGGAAAAAAAAAACAGCAATAATGCTACTAGAAAGAACAATTTTAATATTGCCCAAGCATAATCCTTTGTATAGATGCTGAGGTGGGCTAACACTAAGATGGAATAAGCCTGCTAAGATGCCTAACGTACTTGCTACAATATGATAAGAGATTATCCTCATAGAAAAAAAAAAGATCAAAACCTTCCACACTTCATGCTAGATTTACAAATTGTACTTTACTAGTTAGTTTATAGGGGTCAGACACCTATATTCTATAACTATATAATCCGATCAAACAAAATGCCTTAAAATCAAAGTAAGCCACTCCTAAGAGAAATAAATGAATTCCAAAGACCTTAGGCAAATCCAAAGAAGGCTTTCATCACCAAATGCTAGATAGCTGCCAAGAAGTGCAAGCCAGAAACACACAGTATACACCCCCGACTACACCTTTGTAACTCTAAATACTCAAATTCATTATCATCCCTCCTATAATACTTTAATCACCCCATGAATTAGTTATTCTTAAACAAGCTATGAAAGGTATAACGAACATGCCTTGTCTCCATATTGGATCAAGAACAGGATCGGAGGGATAAAAAATTGTTAAATCGTATATAGCCATTGAACTAGCCCAACCAACAACCAAAGCTGTATGCATTAAATGGACAAAAAAACAAACAACTAGGACCATTCAAAATAATGGTATTGATAGGACCCGCCCCGAGACCTTCTACTGTAGATCCCAGCGGCCAAGGCGGACACCTCGACGGAAGTTCCTCAGAATATAACTAGGTAAGTTGAGAAATTTCTGTGAGGCGAACCCTTTTTTAGTTCTTGTTATTATTGAGAAATCTTGTAATATACATGAAATTGACATCTTAATTTTTTTATAAAAAAAGGGGCAGAGTTTTCTCTGTTTTTTTTTTTAAATCCATATAAAACCTACAAAGAATTTCACTTCTATTTCAAACACTTCTCAATACTACCAATTTGGACCTCCGGTTCTTTCCAAATCAAATCCAACACAACTCAATAGTTTCATTTGAATCACAAAATGAGCATACTCATAAAAAGCAAAAACGATCATCATAATATTGAAATCTCTTCTTATTGGTTCAAAACATACATACAAATATACATGCCTACAACTACTATACAGAAAGTAAAGAGTGCTATTTAGCACATTTACATATACAAAAATGATCTTCAAATTTGGCCCACTACTCGACAATAGGAGAATTAGTAGCTTGCGTACTGAGACCTACACTTGAAAAAGGGGTTTAGAAAATATAAAATATAAAACGAGTGAGCTAAAGGAGCTCAGTGAGTACAATCAAGATTTCAAATAAAATAACACTATGCATATATAGTAAATCCTAAAGTACATGCATAAATCATTCTTCTAAAACTGATGTAAAACTATAAAACGGTTTTTAATGTCATATGCTGATGAAATCTTGCCGAGCAGGTTTTATCTATATCTTTGAAAAACAATATCTAAAATCTATATAACATAATAACTGCCGTGTGCATATAAATGCATAAATGCTATCGGTAAATTGAAAACTAGTAAAGTCCTCGCTCGGCCATTTTCTTTCTAAATTGTACCAATGGTAACCCTAAAGCTCTATACTCATGCAGCGACTCAACTAGCACCGCACACGTGAATAGGTCACAAGGCACCTCAACTAGCAACACCAACAGTGACATCTCAATACATCTCATTGGCTATGCAGCGGAATCCTACATTGCATATATATAGCGAGACAATACCCCATACACATAGAGAGACTCACATGACTCGACATCCCAACTTTTCAGAGTTAGTGACATACCCCCATGACCTATCCATGTGCACGGAATATACCGGTCGGGTCTAATATAATCACCACCACTATAATCTGAGGGTACCAATGGCCTTTAAAATGAATGCAGAAATTTTAAAACTGTTTCTTAAATCGAACATGTAAATGCTTATCTATTGATACATATCAAGATCATAAATCATGTTTATGCATTGAAAGATCATAAAACATACATTTTCATTATGCGAAAATATAATAAATGAAAGATAACAGAAAAGACAGATTTTCACTCACAATCGCTCTGCGCTCAATTTCGCTCTGGATTTCTGCTCCCGTTATCGCTTTCAGTTTTCTTTACCTACGCGCTATAAATGACATTTAGAACCAAATCGAAAGCTAGAATCTCATTTAACTACTAAACGCCTTAATCAGCATACAAAGCCCGGATCCATACTACTTTCCAATTTTTATTTAAGGAGTCATTTAATCTAATCTAACTTACCACCCAGCGCTCTGAAAATTATTAAACGCCTTATAACTTGGTTGGATATAATTGCCCTTCACATTTTCAAAATAGACAAATATGTCTCATTGTCCTCACTTTTGATTTTTCCATCAACCATATACATTCAACATACATAAGGCATCATTTACACACAACAACTCAATCAAAACACCACTCAATCCCTAACTTCCCTAAAGTAGCAGAATTTCACCCTATGTTCCAACACATTTCTTTTCTAAATTTCTTATTCCAATTACATCAAAATTAAACCAATTTCATTCTAATGCCCTAATTACAACCGATTGAAGTCTCTACATTCAAATCACCCAAAACCCTAATTCTTACCTTGCCAATTTCTTCAAATTGATGACTCCTGCAAGCTCCACACTAGAATTCAACTTAATCTAAACCAAGAATACATACAAGAATATCAATTTAAGCAATCCTTAAAGTTTACTTATCAATCTCATAAAACAATGTTTTTCTTACCTTTGTTTTCTTGAATTTCTACTAATGGAGGCTTCAATTGAGCTTAGGAATTGGTATGTAACCTTATTTTGGCTTGATTAAGCATGAAATTCATGAAAAACAAAACTTGAAAGGTCACTGTAGCAGCACCACTCTTCTAGCTTGAATTTGCTCTCTTTTTGCTCTAAGTGTTTGCTTTTTGTTCTCTTGAAAAATCTACACACTTCCAACATATATATAGTTATCCATCAATTGACCATTTTGCCCATCAACTTACTCTAAATTACTAATTTACCATTAGTTGGAAACTAAGTATGTAATTAGTTCATTTGTAACTATCTAATTAGAAAAATCCAAAGAACTAACTAGAATTTTCAACTTGACAATTCATGAGATTTCTTCTAATTGGTCCATTCTTTAATATATGGATTATGCTTCTCAACAAAGTCTTGTTCCATACATAACCCTTAAATGAAAATTCATGTAGTAAATTAGAATTTTCTTTTCCAAGCCAATAGAGAAAATTTTCTAAAAATATTCTAGGGTCGTCCGACGCTCCGATCAAGTGTGAAATTATCAAATTAGGTCTAATATCTCTCACGCGCACCATAAAGAAAATATTTCTAATAGGGTTAAAATTAGGTAACCCTATAGTGTCTTCATTACTCTATACCAAAATTAAGGCGCCAATACTACTAATAGGGATCGAATATTACAAGTATGAATACGATGCCAAGAAAAACCCATGGAACTACCCTTTATAACAAACACTGAATTTATAGACATCTTCCCATCAAAGATTTCATCCCCATATTCATGAATATGGGTGGTTATTTTGTAGCAAATGGGCAAGAATAATGAAAGATCAGGGAGATTATGAAATGATTAAGTGGGATGATAATGGAAACATAATGAAGATAATAAAATGATTAAAGTTGGATGGTAATAGAAATATAATGAAGAGAATGAAATGATTAAAGATGTTGGCCATGTTATGTTTATACCTAATATTAGGTATATATCATGTATACATAATACACTTAACAACATAAGCTCTGTCAATTCATGCACTGTGAAGACTCTGGCCCACCAAGCTCATAAACTTTTCCATGCTACTACCATCATCTTTTAAGGCCGTAATAATTGTACCAACAACATCAATAGCAAATACAAGTTGGATTCTGGTAGATCCATCTTGAATGAGTGGAAGGAAGATATATTATTTTTATAAAAAAAGTCAATCCTATTTTATTAATAAAGGTGACAAATGGGTGGTGCTGCCTGTGGACGGCACAATCCTATACATTTTATAGCATGTTGCATGTTGTTGGTTAGTACGACATGCTATAATGCCCTATTGAACTGCCATTTGAGGTCCAATGTGTTGTATTGGCACGGACTTATAATGAGCCATGTACATACATAAGCCGATAAAGGACCGTGCCTATTTTTTAAAAAATTTATTTTTAATATTTAATTTTATTTAGATTTTTAAATTTTTTAGATATTTATAATTATTTTTCTTACAATATTTTAATTACAATTATAAATATTATAATAACATTTAAATTATTAATTGTAATAACAATTAAGATTATATTGAATTAGAATTGTGTTATAATCATAAATTTATAATTGAAATGGATAAGTATTGATGGACCCCGTTAGTTTGGTCTAAGTGTCTAAAACACCCTTTATTTTTATAAATACCTTGAATACCCCGTCCATCAGTTCCCTCTGTGAGTTTGACAGAATCTTGTCTAATTCGATGAAAGTTATGATTTTATCCTTTCTTGTAACATATACATTAATTGACATGTGTCATTTAATAAAAGGACATGTGCCACAAAGTGATTATTTATATTTATATTTAAATTAATTAAATAATTAATAATTATTTAAAGTAGATTTATTTATTAGTTTGACATGTGTCATTTATTAAAAGGATCATGTCATTGATTTTATTTAAATTAAATAATAATTATCAAACCTACCACCATCACCGAAAAATAGCCCCCGGCTACCGGCCGCTTTTCGGTGACTATTTTTCAGCAACAAAAATGATTATATTTTACATTATTGGACTTTTTTTTTAATCTACACAATGATTAGGTTATCTTTGTTAAAAAAGATGAAAAAATAACTAAATGGGATGGTGAAGGCGACGGCAGCGACCGTTAAACAAAGGGCGGTGACTTGTACCACCTCCACTTATAGACAGATCAGTGGCTGCACTGTCCCACCGTTTGACAAGTATTATTTATTTATTTTATTTTAATATAAATTAATGACATATTAACATGTGGTATTTTAAATATTTATTTTATTTCAACTTCATAGTTAATGAATGTTATAGCATGTGTATTAAATACCATTTTACTCTTTTTTCTGTCAAATTAACAGAGGAACTAACAAACGGGGTCTGCAATGTATTTTTGAAAACAATGGGTGTTTTTAGGCACTTAAGCCAAATTAAGGAAGTCCGTCAGTACTTATTCTTAATTGAAATTGCAATTAAATAAAGATAAATTTATTTATTTATTTCAAATATAAAATTACTGTGTACAAATACAAAAAAAAAAGTTAAATTTATATCACTATAGTTACAATATATTTTAACTAAATTGGCACTTATTAAATTATCTATTATTTATAAATTTATTTGTATTATTTATTATGATTGATCTGTAGTTCAAGGGCACGCTTCCTAATTTGAGTTTGAGATAAAATAAGATCAAGTCCCGAAAAAAAAAAATTTCTAATAATTTTTTACTTCCTTATAGCCTTACCTTTAAATAAAGAGTATTCTCTTTCCCCGTGAGAGAAAACTCTTTACTAATAAAGTAGTTAAAAAGAATTATTAATTTTTATTTTTAAATTATAATGATTATATTTTAAAATTTTAAAAATCGCTAATCATATCTTTTTGTAAAATTTACTTTTACTTTTTTTGTATCTTCCTAATATTTTATACATTCTAAAATCTTTAAAAAAAAAATTATGTCAATCTTAATAACTCTTTTTTTCAGCTTTTATTATTGTCTTTTACTAATGATGAAATTTCTACTAGATAGGTGGTTCTTAGCGATCCCGATCTTTATTTGAATTAGTTGTTTATCTTGGACCATCCATATCTTGATTTGATTGGTTCGTTGACTCTCTATGATTTAATTATTTTATTTCAACAATAATATATTTTTATACCTAAAATTTTATTTGTTCAAATTTGACGGTTCAAATAAAATATGATACAAATATATCTTTCTCCAAAATAAACTTAATTAAACAATGCAAACTCTTTCGTTTGATGAACCACAAACACCTTTAAATATTTACATAGTTCAAGTCTTTTATCAGTTTGAGAGTGTATTCAAAGAGAATTGATCCCTCTCGTTTTGAGAATAAATATTTATGTGAAACTATAAACGAACTTAATCTGATCAGCAAATCTTAGTAAAAGTTTAATTAAAATGTCCATAAACTTACAATAATTCACCGGAGATACCAGAAAGAGATTAAGAGGAGAAAGAGACGTAAGAAAGCATCCATCATATATACTTCTAAAATACTGGATTAATAATTTCATAATTTGTCTTTTCGTGAATAATTTTTTCACTCATACGAAGAAAAAAGAGAAGTTAAATTAATACCAAATTACATAATTTATTATAGAATTATAATGATAATAGTAATTAAAAATATAATTTTTAACTTATTGTTATGGATAATATATTGAATAGATATTCATCTTTAAACCAAATTAATATTTAATTTATTTAGTTATTCATTTTAATTATTTTATTTGTTAATGATACTATTAGTATAATTTTTTTAATTAAAGATAGGAAAATATTAGCTTAAATTTTTTATTTGAATAATCACTCAAATCTTTTATCATTTAATTCTATTTAATTTAATGATAAGTTTGTAATATTAAATGTTACATTTTGACTTTATATCTTCACCGTGGGATTGAATAATCCAATGACAGATCAGTTGATAAGTTGGTAACATTAAATATTATATTTTGACTTACATCTTTATTATTGAATTAGATATAATCGTATTTGAGATCTCGACATTAACTAAGAGCAGTGATTCTCATTTAACTATGTGAATAATAACGTAACCAAACATTGGAACTAACTTCAATTTCAAAATTCTCCGAACGCCCAATCTTTTGGATGCGGAACCTAGCATCACTAAGATTTGGCATCCTGCCAACCATCTAATCATAACAATATTTATTCATTTTATAGTTGACATTAGCCATAAAATTATGGACAGAGAATATGTTTATTCTATAAATTTTATTTTATTTTATTTTATAAATTTTAATTTTATTCTAATCGTTTAGTGAAATTTTATTAAATTTAATTAATTTTTTTATAATATATTAATAAATTTACTCTTATTATTATGTTAATTAAAAATGGTGATGTGAGTATATTATACAATATATGTGTGTCAATCATTAATAAATTATTAAAAATAAAAAGACACTTGGTACTCTTTAATAAGTTTAAATTTTAATATTTATTAAAATTTTATTTTATAATTAAAATAAATAAAACAGAACTACCAACAATGACTACTGTTTTCGTCGGCAACTATTGATTGCCGAATTTTGGTAACGAAAATAGTCAAAATTTACGCTATTTGATTCTATTTTTTTATATCTACACAATAGTAAAATTATTTTTGTTAAAAGAAAATAAGAAGGTGGCAAAAAAATAGATCAAAAATTAGTGGAGGATGGCGGCCACCGCGCGCTACTATCGAACGGTGGGACAGTGACGTACCTTGCCCCTACCGATCTGTCTGATGGTAGGGGTAGTGCAATCTAATCCCTCTCCGTTGGCCAATGACTATCGACCCATAGTGGTTGACGGCGGCGACTGCCATTCGTAGTCGAACGATGTGGCGGTGGCATGCACCGTCCTTACCATTGGATAGATCGGCGGCCGATCTGTCCAATGGTGGGGGCGGTGCACGCCACCACCCCAATGTTCGATGAGAAACGGCGATGGTCACTGCCTTCCACTATATTTTTTTCTCACTTTCGGCATATCTATGATACTCTGTTGACCAACTAAAATTAACAAAATTTTACTAATAGACTAAAACATACATAAAATGATTACTTGTTTTGTATATTCCCCTCTTAGTAAGGATAATTTTTTTTATCTCTCTTCTATTAAAAGGTTGAATTCTCTAATTTTAAAATGTATTTCATCAATCGATGATGCAGTCTTCTCCTTTTGGTTTAAAAACATTTGAGTTGAATATTTATCAATGTAAATATATTTATAAGTTTGGTTAATTTATCTAATAATTTATTAAAGCCCTTAACTCTGTATCTGAACGATGTTCCTTAATAAATGTCAACTTCTTTAAAAAAAATATTTACTTTAGTTTATGGTGGTTTATTGAAGGAAAATTGTCAATTTTCCATAACAGTGTTTTATATTTAAGTAATATTAAATATTCAAATTGATTGTACTAACTCGTTTATACAAAATTTGTTGGATAAAGACTTTAATTGGTGAAAGAATCACCATAGTCAGGATTTCATGTTAAATTATCAAGAATAATAAAATCCAAAGCGTACCTAAATCTATAGAGAAGCAGAAAAATTGTGGTTAATGCATTTCACGTTTAAACATTTTCTTTATGAGGAAAATATTGTCGTCACTCACTGATGGGATGTGAATGAATGATACATTATGGTTTAGATTAGGGCCCTCAATATTTTATTTATAGTATTTTATTTTATTTCGGCCCATCATAAAAATAAAATAAAATAATTGGGTCTCCACACATTGAAGCCCATACCATATGAGATGCCTTAAAAGTTCAATAACAAAATAAATTTTATTTGATCACTTTTAATAGACAACAAAATAAATAGCTAATAATGTACAATTAATTGATATATGTAGGCCTAATTTATTATAAAATACCCAACAATCTCTCACTTGGGTCACATATGTCACTTTACAATTGTACATTATTAAATAACTTTATGAGCTCAATATTCTATCCTAATAAAAGACATCTCTAAACAATTTGGTCCATCAATTATACTAATATAGGATCAAAACAATTTTTGTTATCTTTCTTGTAACTAGACCCATCAATGGTTACATACATCAATATAATCAATGACATAGATCAAGTATAGATCTGTAGCATAAAAATTTCAAGCAACGTGATCCCTTAACATGCTTGTTTTCAACTGATCCTACTTTATAACTCATAACAGTTTAAAAATTTTATGAAAACCTGTAATTGAAAGAATATAACTTTATTTCAAAGTTTTTAATAAATAAGCAAAAAATAATACTTTAATCTGATCAGAAAACATGTCAACTATAATTGAACATCAATAAACAAACTCCCACTATAAAAGCATATCATCAGGATAAACACATCCAACGAGCCACATGCTCATGAAACACCTTAGGTGGTACACCCTTGGTAAACGAATCCGCAATCATTAAGTTTGTGGTGATATGTTTAATAGACACCTAAAGACTCTGAACTCTCTCTTTAAGAACAAGAAACTTGATGTTAATAAGCTTCGATTTTGACGAGCTTCTATTGTTCTTAGAATATAACTCAGGGGCTTTATTATCACAATTAATTCTCAATGGTCTCTCAATGCCATCAATAATTTATAGCCCAATGATATAATTTCGCAGCCATATTGCTTGATTTGATGTCTCATAGCAAGTTACAAATTTGCTTCCATTGTAGATAAAGCTACGAGTGACTACTTGACACTCTTCTATGACACAGCTTTCCTAGCCAATAAGAAGATATAACTTGAAGTCAATTTTTTGCTATCGAGCCAACTAGTAAAATCGGAATCTGAATACCCAATGAGCTCTAAATAATCTGATCTCCTATATGTGATCATGTAATCTTTTGTTCTCTGTAGATACCGTATAACCTTTTTAACAGCTCTTCAGTGATTCATTTCTGGGTTACTTAGATATCTGCAAAGTATTCCAACTATATACATAATATTCTGATGCTTACAAACTTGAGCATACATGAGACTCCCTATTGCCTATGCAAAAAGGATATTCTCCATCTCCTTTTTCTCAATCTCATTTCTTGAATATTTAAGCATATTAAATTTACCACCTTTAGCAATGGGTTTGTCTCTTGATGCACAATTCTTCATGTCAAATCTACTAAGCACCTTATTGATATATGTCTTTTGTGATAAGCTAAGTATACCATGAAAGCGATCTCAGTGAATCTGTATGCCTAACACAAAAGAGGCATTCCCAAGATCTTTTGTTTTAAATTTATTTAAAAAAAATCTCTTGGTTTCATGCAACAATCATATATCGCTACTTGCTAGTAAGATGTCATCCACATATAAGACAAGAAGAATAAATTTACTCTTACTGATCTCGTGATAAATGCATTGATCAACAATGTTTTCCTTAAAACCAAAGGAGGTAATCACTTGGTCAAATTTCTAATACCATTGATGAGATGCTTGCTTTAAACCATAAATGAACTTATTTAATTTGCACACCCAATGTTTTAAATCTTTGGATTCAAAGTTCTCTTGTTGCAATGTGTATATGGTTCTTCAATGTCGCTATTGAGAAACATAGTCTTTACGTCCATCTGATGTAGCTGTAAATTATAATGAGCTACAAGTGTCATAATAATTCTAAAAGAGTCTTTCGATGAAACCAGAGAGAAAGTCTCTTTATAATCAATGCATTCCTTTGGAGTGAAACCTTTTGCGACTAGACGTGCCTTATATCTTTCGACATTGCCTTTCAAATCACATTTGGTTTTAAAAATTCATTTACAACTAATTAGTTTCACTCTTTTAGGCAATTCGACAAGATCCCAAACGTCATTGTCTTGCATTGATTTCATCTCATCTTTCATGGCATCTATCCATTTCTAGGAGTTTACACCTTGTTTAACTTGACTGAAAGTTATTGGATCATCTTCCAATCCTATATCAAACTCATGTTCTTAGAGATACACAACATAATCATCTAAAATCGTTGATCTCCTCTCCTTGGTGGATCTCCGTAATGACACTTCCAATTGAGGTTGTTGTTGTTACTCCTCTATATGAGTAGGAACTAGTTCTTCAATATTAACAAGATGTGTCTTAGGAACATCTTGATTATTTATATTTGTATCATGCATGATGACAGGTGCAATTGCCTAGTCATTATTAATTGCAATATTAGGAATAGTTACATATTCCTCTTCAAAGATAATGTTCTTAAGTTTAGCACTCCCACTATATTCAACATTCTCAATGAACTTAGTATTCCTTATCTCAAAAAGGATCTCCTTGAGGGATTATAAAACTTGAAACCTCTCGATCTCTTCAAGTATCCAATAAAGTAACAGCTTATTGTTCTTGAGTCAAGCTTTCTTTCATTAGGCTTGTATGGCCTAGGCTCAGTTGGACAACCTCAGGCATGCAAATGCCTAATACTAGGCTTCTTTTTAGTCTACAGCTTATATGAAGTTTTAGCTACTACTTTACTTGAAATTCGATTAAGGATATATACTGCAGTCTTTAAGGCTTCACCTTAAAGACATTTTGGTAAAGAAGAATGATTTATCATACTTCTAACTATATCCTTTAAGGTCTGATTTTCATCTCTCAACTACACCATTTTGACTTAGAGTCCCCGACATGGTGTATTGAGGAACGATGCCTCATTCTTAAAAATATCTCGCAAAAAGGTCTGGACATTATTCACCTAATTCGTCATATCCACCATAGAATTCACCACCACGGTCAAATTTAACGGCTTTAATTTTCTTGCCAAGCTGATTTTGTACTTCAATTTTATAGGCCTTGAAAACGTCCAATGATTGAGACTTCTCATGAATCAAGTATAGATATCCATAACGAAACAATAATCTATGAAAGTAATAAAATATTGTTGACCATTCCAAGAAGCTATATGGAATGGATTACAAATATTAGTATGAATTAATTTCAAGACATTTGAACTCCTATTGGCATCAACTTTTCTAACATTTGTTTGTTTCCCCTTAATACATTCAATACATATTTCAAAATCTGAAAAATCAAGAGAATTTAGAATTCATTCTGACACAAGCCTTTGAATTCTTTGTTTAGAAATGTATCTTAAACGTTTATGCCACACTATATAAGAACTCTCATTAATTAATTTGCACTTTATACCATAATTGCTTGCATGCAAAGTTTTATTAATTTGTGAGGCATGAAGATTCAATTGATATAAATTATCAACTAAAGAATCAGTACCAATAATATTTGAATTCTGTAAGAGACTAAACATTCTATTTTCAAAAGAACAAGAGTAACCAAATTTGTCCAAATAAGAAATATAAACTAACTTCTATCCAAATAACGGTACATAAAATATCTCATGTAAATCTAAATAATAACCAGATTCTAATTGTAATCAAAATAATCCAATTGCCTCAATAGGAGCCTTGTTGCCATCACCCACATAGATGAATCTTTCAACATCAGTTGGTGATCGGTTTCTTAGACAACCCTGCATAATCACACTTATATGGGTAGCTGCACCCATATCTATCCACCAAGTATGACTTGGTACTAAAGCCAAATTAACTTCTGAACAAACAAAGTTAAGAAGTTTACCCTTTTTGTTAAGCCATTTTGCATACTTTGAACAATCCTTCTTCATATATCTAATTTTCTTACAAAAGTAACAAGTGATTTCAACATTCTATTTCTTTTGCACCTTAGGTTGTGAAATTCCAATGTCTGCAGCTCTTTTACCTTTAGTATTCCATTTCTTTTTCTTGTTGGCAGCATTGTCATTAGAAGAAGTTGCTAAATGAGTACTCTCTATCTTTTCTTGTTTCAATCTCTCTTTCTCTTACACACATTGAGTAATGAGCTCATTAAGAGCCCATTTCTCCTTTTAAGTGTTATAACTGATCTTAAAATGACTGTATTATGCAAGAAGAGAGATCAAGACCAAGTGCACAAGAATGTCATCAGACAACTCTAATTTAAGTGCCCTTAATCTTGTAACAAGATTAGACATTTCTATAATGTACTCCCTTATGTTTTCTTTACCTTTATACCGCATTGAAACAAGCTTAAACAAAATGGTGCTTGTTTTGACCTTTTCATTACCAATAAATCGATCTGTTATTTGACTTAGAAACTTTTTAGCATTTTCTTCCTCCGGCACTATACCCCTGATGGTATTTGGAATAAAGTTCTTCATGATTATCAAACTCGTGCAGTTAGAACACTCCCATTTTTTATAAAGTGCTATTTGTTCAACAATACTGCAATCAATTGGGGCATGAGGTTCTTCTATTCGGATTGCATAGTCTAGATCCATACACCTAAGCACAATGGTAATGTGCTCCTTTCATTCCTAAAGTTAGTGCCGTTAAGCACTAGAATGTTATTCAAGTTGGTAGATATAGAAGAAGCATTTACTGTATAGAATAAACAAAAAAACTCACAATTAATAGCCATTTAATCAGGCATACATATACACACATGACATAAGATATAATAAATTATGCCATTATGAGATACTAAGCACAACATTGTTATTTAGTCTTTGGATAAAAATAACAATTTGTAAACGGTACTCCCAAAAAAATTTGCTTAGTAAATATTGATAATAAATTGTGCTAATAATATACTTTTCTTTGGACCGATATATTATACGCATAGAAAATATCAAATTTTATCACATATTTACTATCACATGTGTTTATTACCTGGCCCAAAAAAATAATCTTCTTTTGGGCTGATTATTTTTCGCATAGATTTAAATACAATTATTTTGTTTCTTTAATAATATTTATATATTTTAAAATAAATAAATTTGCATAAAAAATGTCACTTTGGTGGTATTTTATTTCGATTTAATTTATTTTAAAATACTGGATATTAGTTTGCAAGAAAATAGAGAAAAAATAAAATGGTCAAAGTCAAAGTCAAATTATGTAAAAGTTAAGATTGGACCGGAGTGGGTTAAGACCGAAGTGGTTGTGTCAAGTCAAGCATAAGATTTTCTAATTATCCAAATTCTAAACTTTATCCAATAACCTAAATCCAAAATAGGCTCAGGTTTATCCTAACTTACTTGATTTGGTCCATATGTTGGGTACATAAAATTTAGGCCCAGTATAATCTTTATAGGCCTTGTGAAATTGACCTAATAAACTCTTAAAGATTGTGGACACTAACTAGCTGACGTGCACCACAATTAAGAAGAAATCTCATCAAATTTAGTATTATCAATTTGACTTTAAATAAACTTTAACTTTTATTTTTTCTTTTTTTAATTTACGCATTCAAATTAATAAAAATTCATAATTGAATTCTATATTAATTCAATTGGTTAAATGCGTAATACAAAAAGGAATAATAAATAAATAAAAAATAATAGCTGATCTAAGCATTATGAAAGAGATATTCACTATATGTTTGAATCAATGCATTCTACATTAATTCAAACAAGTTCAAACCAATATATATTTTGTAATGAATGCGTATACAATTCACGCATGCATATCATGAAAAGATCATGCAATTGATTGATAGAGGTCTTAACGTATGTATATTTAAATCCATCTCCTTTTTTTTTAAATATACTATATGTCTCTCTCAAAATTAATATTTAGGCAATCAATGCAATTCATACACAAAAGAGTTATATTTATAATACTATTACATAATTCAATTCTCTGAATTTAATATTGGAAGTTTTATCTCTTAATGATTTAATATGAGGAGGCTTTGATATCAATTGTTAGATAAAGACTTTAATTGGTGAAAGAATCACCATAGTCAGGATCTCATGTTAAATCATCGAGAAGAATAAAATTGAAAGCATACTTGAATTTATAGAGACGTAAAAAAATTGGGGTTGATACCTTTCACGTCTAAACCTTTTCTTTATGAGAGAAAAATTGTTGTCACTCACTAATAAGATATGAATGAATAATACGTTAGGGTTTAGATTGGAGACCTTAACCTTTATTTATAGTATTTTATTTTATTTTGGCCTATCATAAAAATAAAATAAAATAATTAGGTCTCTACACATTAAAGCCTATATCATATGAGATGCCTTAAAAGTCCAATAACAAAATAAATTTTATTTGATCACTTTTAATGAACAACAAAATAAATAGCTAATAATATATAATTAATTAATATATAAACTCATTTTAATATATAATACCCAACAAAACTATGATGTAATTTTATTTTCATCCTAGCATTTATGTTAATCCATGTCAATTAGTATATACAAGTTTATATAGATAGTTTGTACTTCTTTAATTTTTTAAAGAAGGATTGCTCTTTATATTTACCACCTACTTCTTTAATTTTTTATATTATTTCATTACTTATTATTACTAAAAGACAATTTGTGAAATAACTATTCTTTTATTATTTTTTCCTTGATGAAATATGTGGGGATGTTTGGCAATAAGATATGTGTTCAGACTACACTATAATATGAATTATTAAATACTTTTAATTTGTTTGTAAAATTATTAAAAAAATTATTGGTGCTCATAAAAATAAAACAAAATATTTTTATTTTAAAGAAAAAATCATTGTTGATGACAGGATCCGTTCTGAGACTCTCAACTATAGGTCTTAGCGATCATACCGAGCACCTCGACGGAAGTTTCTCAAAATTTAACTGGATAAGTTGAGAAATTTCGCGAGACGAACTCCTTTTTAGTTCTTACTATTATTGAGAAAATCTTGTCATACACATGAAAATGATATCTTTATTTTTTTTTAAAAAAAAAGGGGCAGAGTTTCCCTTATTTTTCTAAAAATTCAGTACAAAACCTGTAAAGAATTACACATTTATTTTCAAACCACTTCTCAATACTGCCAAATATGACTTCCGGTCCTTTCCAAAATCAATCCAACTCAACTCAATAATTTCATTTAAATCACAAAATGAGCATACTGGTAAAAAGTAAAAACGATCATCATAATATCGAAATCTCATTTTGTTGGTTCAAAACATACATACAAATACACATGCCTATAGCTACTATGCAGAAAGCAAATGCTATTTAGCACTTTTACATTTACAAAAATGATCTTCAGATTTAGCCCACTAATTAGCAATATGAGAATCAGCAACTTACGTATCAAGACCTGCACCTGGTAAGGAGGTTTAGAAAACATAAAACACAAAACGAGTGAGCTAAAGCAGCTTGCGTACCAAGACCTACACCTGGGAAGGGGGTTTAGAAAATATAAAATACAAAACGAGTGAACTAAAGAAGCTTAGTATTTAAGATTTCAAATAAAATAACATTATGCATAAATAATAATTTCTAAAAGATGTGCATAAATCATGCTTCAAAAACTGATATAAAGTTGTAAAACGGTTTCTAACATCATATGCCGATGAAATCTTACCGAGCGAGTTTCATTTACATCTTTGGAATACAATATCCAAAATCTGTACAACATAATAACTACCTTGTGCATATAAATGCATAAAATGCTATCGGTAGATCGAAGAACCAGTAAAGTCCTCGCTCGGTCATTTTCTTTCTAAATTGTACCAATGATAACCCTAAAGCTCTATACTCATGCAGCGACTCAACTAGTACCACACACATGAGTAGGTCACGGGGCACTTTAACTAGCAGCATCCACAGTGACATCTCAAGACATCTCACTGTCTATGCAGCAGAATCCTACATCGCATATATATAGCGAGACAACACCCTATACACATGACTCAACATCCTGACTTTCTGGAGTTAGTGACACACCTCCCATAACCTGCCCATGTGTACAGGATATACTGGCCGGGTCTAAAACAATCACCACCACTATAATCTAAGGGTACCAATGGCCTTGAAAATTAATGCAGTAATTTTAAAACTGTTTCTTAAACCGAACATGTAAAAATATATCTATGGATATATATCAAGATCATAAATCATGTTTATACATTAAAAGCACAAAAAACATACATTTTCATTATGCGAAAACATAATAAACGAAAGATAAAAGAAATGACAGATTTTTACTCACAACTGCTCCGAGCTCAATTTCGCTCCAGATTTCTGGTCCCTTTACCGCTCTCAGTTTTCTTCACCTATGCGCCATAAATGACATTTAGAACTAATTCAAACACTAGAATCTCATCTAACTACTAAATGCCCTAATCGACATACAAAGCACGGATGGACACTACTTTCTAATTTTTATTTACGGAGTCATTTAATCTAATTTAACTCACTATCTAGCATCCTGAAAATTATTAAACACCTTATAACTTGGTTGGACATAATTGCCCTTCACCCTTCCAAAATCGACAATTATGTCTCATTTTCTTCATTTTTTATTTTTTCATCAACCAAAGATATTCAATTTACATAAGACACCATTTATACATCACAAGTCAATCAAAACACAACTCAATCCCTAACTTCCCTAAAGTGGCAGAATTTCACTCTATGTTCTAACACATTTCTTTTCTCAATTTCTTGTTCTAATTGCATCAAAATCAAGCCAATTTTATTCTAATGCCTTAATTGCAACCAATTGAAGTCTCTACATCCAAATCACCTAAAACCCTAATTCTTGCCTTGCCAATTTCTTTAATTTGATAACTCTTTCAAGCTCCACACTAGAATTCAACTCAATCTAAACCAAAAATACATATAAGAACATCAATTGAAGTAATCTTGAAAGTTCATATATCAATCTCACAAAACAATACTTTTCTTACCTCTTTTTTTTTTTTCACTAATAGAGGCTTCAATTGAGTTTATGAACTTACACATGACATTTTTATAGCTTGATTAAACATGAAAAATCATGAAAAAAAAACTTGAAATGTCACTGTAGCAGCCCTTTCTTTTCTTGCACGAATTTTGCTATCTTTTACTCTAAGTGTTTGTTTTTCCTCTCTTGAAATTTTTACACACTTCTATTATATATATAGTGCTTCATTTATTAACCAATTTGCCCCTCAACTTATTCTAAATTTCTAATTTTTCATTGGTTGGAAACTAAGTATGTAATTAGTTCTTTTGTAACTATCTAGTTAGAATAGTCAAAGGAACTAACTAGAATTTTCAACTTGGCAATCCATGAAATTGTCTCTAATTGGTCAATTTTCTAATATATGGATTATATTTCTCAACAAAGGCTTGTTCCATACATAACCCTTAAATGAAAATTCATGTAGTAATTTTAAATTTTTTTTTCCAAGTCAATAGAAAAAAAATTTAAAAATATTTTAGGGTTGTCCAACGCTCTGATCGAGTATGAAATTACCAAATTAAGTATAATATCTCTCACGTGCACCATAAAAAAATATTTCTAACAGGGTTAAAATCGGATAATCCTACGGTGTCTTTATTGCTATATATCGAAATCGATACGCCAATACTATTAATAAAGATTGAATATTACAATTGAACCCTCTTAATTTGACTTATATACTTTAAACACTCCCTTAATTTTAAAATACTTAAAAGACCTTGTCTATGAGTTTCTTCCATGTCTTTTGACTAAGATAGGGTAAAATAATATTTATCCCCTGTTGTGACGTGATATAAACACTAATTACGTCAATTAATAAAAAATACTCAATATTAAAAAAATTTATTTTACTTTTATGAATTTCCGTCTTCTTCAATTTTTTCTTTCTCAGTTTCTTCTTCTTTTATTTTTTTCTTCCATTTTCTTCTTCTTCTTTATTAATTATATATATATATATATATTTAAATTCCTCCCTAATGTTTGCTATTTTTGGCCCAAGTGCATGGATGACCACCTTCTTCACCACACACCACCACCACCTCCTCCTCCTCCACTACCAACCATCACCACCACAATCACACCCAAAATAATAACACCCGCCACCACTGCAATCACTCCTCATCCAATCTATTATGAGGATGATAAAAATTATTTGAGATTTTTAGATTCATAAAAAATTTAAATGTAAAAAAAAGGAATTTGATTTGGGGTATTGATTATTTGATGGTTGTGGATAATTTTTTTGGTGATTTAAGTTATTTCAAATTTGTTTGGTTGGGTTAGCTTAGTGAGGAACCTATTTAAACTCATTGTTGTAAAAAATGAATGAAAAAGATAGAAAAAAAATTGAATTTTATGAAAATTTGTGGTACTCAAAATTTACAGTGAATGAGAAAGTAAGAAATGGCCATGACCATTTTTATGAAAAAAACGAATTTGTTTTTACAAAAAAAGTAGAAATAACAAATGAAAAAAAAAAGAAAAATATCAAAAGTCAATGGCAACTAGCTTCTATAATGCAAAAATTATAACTGTGTATTTTTAAAAGAATGCTCTATTAAAACAAACAGAAGGAGCTAATGAATGATGGTCTTTCAGATATTTCTGAAATTAAAAAAGTATTTAAGGCGTATAAATCAAACTAAAGAGGTCCATAAATTATTTTTTCTTTTTTTTTAAATATGTACTAAAAGTTAAAATATACTAAAAATACTAAAGTCACAGTGGATTAAAGTAAGTGTTTTTTAAAAGTATTTTATCAATTTTAAATTAAAAAATATAAAAATAAACTATAATTACACCGGGATATTAACATTGTCACCCACTAAAATTTACACAAATAATGCTTTAGTAGTAATTATAATTATAATTATATTATCATTCTTTTTACTTATTTTATAAGAAAAAAATTCTCTCATTGTTTTAAGAATATTTTAATTATTTAAGTGTTAAAAAAATATAATTATGAGAATATTTTCATTCTTCATATTAAATAAGAGTAATAGTGTCATTAAAATTAAAGTCGCTCTTAAATGTAATTTGAGTAAAATTTAGGGGGTGACATTGTTGATACCCCTAATTACACCTTAAAAAAGTGCTTTTTTTCATTAGTGTTAATATAATATAGAGGTACTTTGACTAATATAAAAAAATTAGAGGGTAAGTGATAAATATAAAAAATTACAAAGAGTAAAATGACTATTTTCCCTAATAGAAAAGCAAGTAATAAATAATTCCATCAGCTACTTTGTTTATTTTTATAAAAAGCCCATGCCTTCAACTTTGACCATCGCCATTGGCCTCGCCTCACCTCCACATGAAACAGAAATCAATTCAAATCCATGGCCTCTCTGACAACTCCAGCTCATGCCCATAAATAACTCAAAAGAGAAGAAGAAGAAGAAGATCAGAGAGCTGAAAAAATGGTCAACGGAGACGGCGACGGCGCCGGTGGAGCAACGAGGGATGAAGAGGCATTGAGCCCAGCAGCTCGGTTGTTTCATGCACCAAATTTCAACTGCCATATTATGGCGATCATGGGATGCAAGACAAGCATTAACCCTAGTGTTATCAAAGACGGATTGAAGCAAACTTTGATCAATCATCCTCGTTTCTGTAGCAAACTGGTAAGAACATATTAATGAGTTTTTTAGACCTAATATTCTTGTCTTTGCTTGCTTTGCTCAACTTTCTTATTTTCACATAATTATAATACTATTATATAGCATGGTTTGAAATTACAAAACGACCCTTCTTCTTAGGGAATTTTTTGTTGTATTTTTTTTTTCGTGGAATTCGGTAATCTGATTTGGCATTCATTTATGTTTTTAGTCCTTCAGAATTTTAGTTTTTATAATTTTTTCTTTTACATTTTAACTTTCAAGATATAATGATTTAACCCCTTTTTTTTTAATTTTAACATTTTAGTCTTTTAATATTTTTAGTTCCGATCAAGATTAGGATTCTTTTCTGATTTGAATTTTTATTTTATCGAACACTAACTTGTAATGTCAGAAAAAAATTAAAATTAAAATATATTTTAAATCGTAAATGAAACAGATGAAGATGAAGTAATGGGTTTTCTCTGTGGAAGATTCTTCTACACATTCCTAGCATTAAAGAGTTTCAAACTTATCTTTCTAATGAAACATCAAAGAGGAAAAGATATGATGAAATTGTAAGGATACACGGGTAGAAAATTCCTTAGCAGACAAAATAGAAAGGTGCAGTAACTAGCTATTAGCAGACATGGACCATTTTGCAATAAAATTAAGACTTATTTTACATCAGAGAGTGTCTAATTTCTTTATTTGATTCATGAATCATGACCAGTAAAAAGAAAAGAAAAGAAAATAAAAAAATTAGAGCTTTGCTTGTTAACTTTTCTACATATTTAAAAATGACTGCCCACGCGTTTTCTAAAATCAACGTTAACTATTCTCGTTCAAAAAAAAAATTCATAATTATTCTTGCAATAGCATCATTTATATGTTTCCATTTTTTTTTTTTTGGTTCAAAATGTAATGTACTAAAAGTTTAGAGAACTGTAACAAAAAAAAGGAATACCAATTTAGCTTCTGAAGTTTAGTTAAACTACTTAATTGATTTATATATATTTTTTAAAATATGTATTTTAATTAGTTCTTGTCATTAAAAATAACTTATAAAGTGCACATTTTGAGGATAATAAAATAAATTTAATTAAATATAAAATTATTTTTTATTATGATTAAATAGGTTAATGTACTTTATTATCTTTAAGAAGTACACTTTAGACGTATTTTTTAATAATAGCGATTAACAGAGATATTTTTAAAAAATATATATATGAGAATTAATTAAGTAATTCAACAAAATTTTAGAAACTAAACCGATAATTTTTTTTATTTAAAAAAGGACATTTAATGAAAAAGTTAGAGAATTATACCAAATAACCAGTTGCATGCATTGGTTATAGCTAATTTCTGTAATTTCTTTTGATGAGAAGGTGATCAAAGGGAGGAAAATGAAATGGACTCGTACTGAAGTAAATGTAGAAAATCATGTTATTGTTCCAAATTTAGATCCCAAAATGGAAAATTCGGAACAATTTGTTGAAGATTACATCTCTTACATGACTACAATACCAATGGATCACTCAAAACCCTTATGGGAACTTCATCTTCTAAATGTCAAAACCTCAGATGCAGAAGCCATTGGAGTTTTCAGAATCCACCACTCAATTGGTGATGGTGCGTCTCTCATTTCTCTTCTACTGGCCTGTACTCGGAAAACTTCTGATCCCGAAGCGTTGCCGAGCATCCCGGTGCAAAAACAGGCACGTTCCAATGCCAGAGATGGGTGGTTTTGGTGGTTGTTTTTGGCTATTTGGTCAGCAATAAGGTTAATTTGGAATACAATAGCGGATGTTTTGATGTTCGCGGCAACAATGTTATTCCTGAAAGATACAAAGACTCCTATCAAAGGTGGACGTGGAGTTGAAAACGTGCCCAAGCGATTTGTGCACAGGACAATTAGTTTGGATGACATAAAGCTCGTGAAGAATGCAATGAACATGGTATGCACTTTATTTAGTTAGGTATTTATAGTTTGATAACTTAATATTATATATATATATTGCCAACATTTACACGTTTTCATTAAAATACTGGCCCATTTAAGTTATTTAAAAAGGTTAATACAACGTCATTTTAAACAGGGGTAGATCTAAATTTAAAATTATGTAAGTTAAAAGTATATATTTTAAGTACTTAAAATGCTAAGATTTAAAATTTGTAGGGGCTACAGTATGAAAATAAATTTTTTTTTTAAGAGCTAAAAAGAAACAAAATCTCTTATATATTTCAGATTTTTACTTTGTGTATTGTCTCCTGTGGGTTCCTCTCGGATCAATTATGGGAACTTAAAAGCAAAAGCAGAAATCTAACGCTCGTTAATGGCAGCTTTACAGAAACCAAATATAAACCATAATTTACTCTTGGCAGAAGATAATGACTGCATCAACTTAATTGCTTCTGCCACATTCCAATTTAGGGTTAGCCAACTCCTTGCGTAGGACCAAATAAATTTATTGCCACGTACAGATACATGAGATAAGTAAATGCCAAACTGTTGGGAGGATTTTAAAATTAGATTCTTTCATTTTGAGCCCCCACTTTAATGAATGAGTTGAAGTACAGCCTATTAAATCTCTATTAAAATTGACATATCCTTCTAATATTCTTTTTCATTTTAAAGTAATTTAACTCCTTACGTTTTTCTTTTTCAACGATTTGACAGACGATAAATGATGTTATTTTGGGAGTAACACAGGCCGGTCTCTCGCGGTATCTACATGGACGATCTGGTCAGTACATGCCGATTTAGTAAGGATATGGTTTAATTGATAATTTTATCTTAATTAAATTTAAAATATTTTATTTTATTTTAATTTTTATTATTTATTTAGATAAAAATAATATTTTTAATATTCAAATATTAGTTTGCTCCTATTGTTGTTGTCTAATTTTAGACACGTGGTACAATATTATTGTTTATTATTTTTAAATACATGGTGTAATTTTATTTATTTATTTAATTTAATATAATTAAAAAATAAATTTTAATAAAATAATAGGTGAAAATAAATTTTAGTTCATAAATGATTTTAAAACACATTCTATATTTGAATAATACTATATTTTTTAAATAATATTTTAAAATTTTATTTCAAATAATATATTAAATAATTATTGAGTGGTAAAATGATAAAATGAGTAATATTAGAAGTTATATAATTTTATTATTTAATAATTACTTGACACATTAATTTAAAATAATAATTTTAATATAACATTTAAAAAGTGCAGTATTATTTTTTATATTTTAAAAAATGTTTGACGAATATGTTGATGACAATTAACAAATACATGTTATAACTTACAAAATTAATTGATCAATATCCTTTAGATATCAAGTGATATCGTGTAATTGCCTTATAATTCTATATAAGATACTATCACATGGTTAAATTTAAGAACACTCAATTCCTATGATGTATTTAGTTAGTAAAAGAAAATAATATTATACTTATCAAGTAGTATCAGAATATAATACACTATTTGAAAAAAAAAGATTAACAAATTACTTATGAAACGTTGTCTTTTTACTAATGAATATCTTATGCACAAATTATCGCTTAGGATGTTGTTGAAATGGGATCACTAATTGTCGAGTGATTGAGTAAAAATAAGTTGTTAAATGAAATGAGAATTGATAATTTAGTCCTTGAATTATTTTTAATTATTTATTAGGTTCTTAAATTATTTTAAACATTCAATTTAGTTTCTATTATCAGAAAAATAATGTATGAATTGCACTTTTTAGATTAAAAAAAAGTAAATTGATATTTCTAATCATGATAAATAGTCTTCTATTTAATTGAATTTATCTTACTGCCTTAAAAAAATGCAATTCAAACATTTTTTTTAATAATAGAGACTCAACTAAATATTTTTAAAATTTAATAGGTATTTTAAGAAATAGAGATTAAACTAATAAGTTTTCTAAATAATATAAGAGGTTATTTGGTAAACGATAGGCGACAAACTTAGAAATTATCATGGCAAATCTAAGTGTTGAAGTAAAGTTATTATATTAATTTTAGAAGTATTTATTAACACTTCAACTATTATATTTCAAAAATTTAGGTCCAAATACAACAATGACAAACATTCCCTAAACATCTAAAAAGATTACCAGCCACTCCTTATATTGCATCCTTCAATCCTTGCTCTTATTGTATAAGTCGAAGGAGAATAATTCAATGTCCAAAACTAAGTACTTTAGACTAGAAAATAAATAGATGGGGGTTTGCCAATTATTATCCTGTTATGGTATTTTTACTTATTTCCCTTTTAATTTTTTTAATAAAGATCAATATCTTTTTTTTTTTGTAGTTCTATTTTCATGTTTAAAAGTGACTAATTACCTCTTAAAAGAGAGATAATGATATTTATTAAAAATTAAGAAAGAAACTGATAAAAACACCAAATAACAAGACAAATATTAACAGTTTTTCCCTACATAAGTTAGTTAAATTATACTGTATCATAATGTCCTCTCTAACATGTTTCATACTAAAACAGATGAGAGTAAACAAAATGGAGAAACAAAGACAAAGCACATCTCTAATAATATTCTTTCAAAATGCTTACGCTTTAGAGCTGCTGTTCTCATCAACCTAAGACCAACTGCAGGGATTCAGGTAAATTCATTCACTTTTTTTAAACAAAAAACTTCAGGAAGGAAGAAATTAAGTTAAAAAATCTTAGCATTAGTCAGCCAAGAGATGTGATTATTACTAAACTATGGTTATGTATTATTTAATAGGCATTAGTTCTCAAAATAACCTGAAGATTTTCTTTAACATATAATAACAGGCTTTGGCTGATATGATGGCCAAGGGAACCAAGGCCAGATGGGGCAATTGGATCGGTTATATCCTCATCCCCTTCAACATTGCTTTACAAAATGACCCCTTAGATTATATCCGAGGAGCTAAAGCTACAACAGATCGAAAAAAGCTCTCCCTTGAAGCCATCTTTACATTTACAACAGCCAAATTTGTGCTCAAGACGTTTGGCATCAAGGTACATTATTTGATCACCTCCCCATTTTAAAGATTAATTAGGTGCATAATACAACCCAAACTCGCACTTGTGATTGGGGCTAATATTGGTTAAGGACTTGCAGTGTACTTTATTATACAACGTTGTACACTTTAAATTTTATATATTTTAAAACGTGATATTTTATATATTTTAAAACGTGATAGATGTCCGTATCTAAGAATGACTTGATCTAAGTTAGAATAGACTACTCAAAAGCTCCAATGATTGTTGCAATTAGATTTTTTTTTCATCAATATTATACAGGTAGCTGCTGGTATAGCACACAGTTCTTTCTAACACTACAATAGCCTTCTCAAATGTGGTTGGTCCTCTGGAAGAAATAAGCTTTTATGATCATCCAATTGCTTATCTTGCTCCAAGTGTTTATGGCCACCCACATGTAAGTTCAATCAATAAGAGAAGCTTATATATGGCTATTAAAGCTTGTGATCGAGATTTCGAAATCCATCTGACAAATTTCCTTTTTGTTATTTTGCATTGTTTTAATTTGCAGGCACTGACGATTCATTTTCAGAGCTATGTGAATAAGATGACCATTTCTCTAGCAGTTGACCCAAATGTGATTCCTAATCCTCACCAGCTTTGTCAAGATATAGAAGAATCTCTCAAAATCATCAAGGATGCTGTTGTTGAAAGAGAATTAGTGAAGGATCATGTTCATGTTGTCTAGGTCTAAGCCAAGCTAGAGGAATATTGATTGTTTTATAAAAAAAATTTATAGTTTTTATAACATATACTTGCAGTAACATTTGTTCGTTTGTTGGGAAAATAACCGGTAGAAAATTTAATTTTTAACTAAAATAATGGAGGTATGTTGGTACTCACATGCACAAGATTTAAGTTACTTCAAATCTTTTATTTTAAATCTTTATTTTATTCATTAGGCACGAAGGATAAGCTACACTCTTTTTTAATGTCCTCAAATATCAAACTAATATGATTTAGATATATAAATTAACTCAATTGATGCATCAATCGAGAAAAAATATTGAGGGGCCAAATACTCTTTCTCACTTTCCTTATTTTTAGAATAAGTTAGAATCCTCACCTGGTCAATATTTTGCCTAATTGTTTTTACTAACATGGAATTAGTAGTTGATAAAAAATAAAATAATTAAATAATAAATCTTAACAATATATAACAAATGCAAAACGTGTATCAAAATATTCTTATAATATTAGATAAAATTAGATCAGGAGAGAATCCTAATTATTTTTAAATTATTAGCCACTCTTATTTTGATTCTTTGAATAGGTAGCATTAGAGATAGTAACAGATTAGGTTTAAAATGAATATCTCTAAACTAAGAGTAGAAATTTGTGTAAATAAATTGTATTTGTGGTGTATCAATATAAGGTATTAATAAATTTTTATCATATTTACATAAGATTCGTTTTCAGCCTTCATTTCTTATCCAGTACGGGAATTATCGAAAAATAAACCTCTTAATAGAATCTTCACTGGGAAACCTTGGATGTTAGGGTGACATAAGTAGAAATCTGTTCGAAGGATCTATTATGGTTATTTCGTACCCTCCTTTTTCTTTTTATATGATTTTGCTTACTATATCCCCAACTGTAGCATTATAAACCATATTGTTACTTTCATTCCTGTCGGGGATAAATTTGACCCCTTTCCCTGCTCCTTGGTAGCCTCGTAGGAATGGCAACTGATCCAGTCGAGTTGAATCAAGTACTCAAACATAGATTCGATTCATTTAATATGCAAATTACACGACATGATTAGACAGGTTCAAATAAAAAAATTAACTTTAATTCATTTATATAATTATACATGATTAAGTTTGTTTACGATTATATTTATTTAAACGAATAATAATACCAAATTTGATTTATTTATATAAAATATTTGATTCGTTTAACACAATTAAATACGTTTAAGTAACAATAAATATGTTTTTATATATTTTTTACTTTATAATTGAATTCATGCCTTATTCGTGTCTTATGTGAATAGACACGAATTTATTTTTAAACGAATTAATTTGATTCATTTAGTTTAACGTGACTTAAATGACTTTGTGAATCATAGAGTCCAAATGCATATTTGACACAATTAATAAATTGGTAATACGAATTCAAACCGTTTATTAATTGTTTTAATTTTTCTCTACCCATATTTGTTTAAAACATATCGAATTCGTGTCGAATAATCACGTCGTGACCCAATTTGTCACCCTTATCCTAACCCGTACTCACTTCAAAAATGAAATACCAAATCATTCCAAAACTTGTTTCGAGTTTAGAATTTCATTACCAAACATGCTTTAGTTGATATACAATTTTACCAAACCTGCAACAGGTTATTCACAGATTTTAAGTAGATTGTAAATTAATATAATAACAATATAAAATTATAATATTAATTTTAAAAAAATAACAATCAAAATCATATCAAAAATTTAAATTTAATAAAAATATTTCCATCAAAGATAAACTCATTTTCAAGTTAAAACTAATAAAAGCAATTCATAAATAGTTAATACAAAATATACAATATAATTAAAAAGTAACTCAATTTAAAACAAATAGATTTCTTAGGCTTGATTCAAGATTTAAAAACACGTCTTATAAATAAATTTATATTAGTATATTATAGTTTTAAGATGAACTAATTTGCTAACTAACTAAGTCAATAACATATTAAACATTAAAATAGTTAAAAAAAACAGTAAAATAAAATAATTATCAATATCAATCATGTGAAGAAAATTAAACAAAAAAATAACTCATCTCTCTTAAAATATTTATATTATTTATTTAAGATGTGTTAGTGAGATGAAGATTAAAGAAAGATCGAAATATATCATTTGATAATCAAATAAATATTTGACGAGTATGAACCAATAGTTTTGTAAAAATAAAGAATCAGATATGACAAAGTTGGGGGGATAACGCTTGTATAAGAAGTAAGTTGAGAACAATTGATAGATTGAAGAAAAGATAAAAATTGTTATTCTAGTTTTTTTATTTAGGGTTACAACCAAAACAATATCATTTGGTCTTCTTTTAAGAAAAAAAAATATGTAAATATCCGCAGATACCCTAATGGGTATTCGCAGGATATTTTACCAAAATTATACCCGTCCCAAAACCTATTGCGAATTTTAATTTTGTGTACCAAATTCGTTCAAAACTTGCTTCGAGTCTTAATAAACCATTCTCAACAGAGGCGGGTTCTAGTAAATTTGCGAGTTATTTTGTCATCCCTAGGTAGCACATTTTAGGTTAAAATTTTGTTGCAATTAAGTTAATAAAAAGACTAATAGACCTTTGAAGTTCTTTTAATTATTAGGTTTAGAGGAAAGTAATAAGAGATGAAAATAATTACATTATTTAGTTGAAGCTTAGATAAATAATTAATAGTATTTCATTGAGAAATAATAATTTTATGAAAAAGAATGAATAGTATTTTATTTGAACAAAAAATACTTATTAGCTTTAGTTTTTATATTTGATTTTAATTAAAAAATTAAAAAAAAATTATTTATTTATAAATATAAGTTTATAAAGTCCATTTAGGAATCCTTGTAATAAACTGCTTTGGCTATTAACACTTTCTTATATTTATATATAAATAATATATATTGAAGCAATTTTAAATTCATTGATAGAAATTAAAATATTACAAATCTACTGCTATGAAGTATAGAATTATCAGGACAACATAAATACAGACTTACTAATAATAGTCCAAGCTTGATGATTTCTCAATGAAGAGATGTAACAAACCCAGTGATTACAGACGATCCACAGATGGATTCTTCCACTCCTATTAAGGATGAGGACATCCTACCCTCACACAAGAGGGATTTTACCTCACAAATGAGGATATATGCACATGTCTCTAGCGGTGGATGGATCAGAGTAGATCTAGAACAGTCGGACTGATAAAACCACAGAGGTGGCCGTTAAAGCAAATCAATCAGAGTCCAGCAGAAGAACGATTGAAAAAATAACCGGCGGCAATCAAAGAAGTTCGATCGAGGCCGATGAGGCTTGGCACTAACCGAAGGGCTCGACATGGGCCAAGGAAGCCACAAGTGGCTGAGAAAACTCCTCGATAAAACACTAAAGCTCATCTGCTAGAAAAATCCACACAAAAAATAACAAAAGAAAAAATAAGAAACTCTGCTACAGCTAACGGAAAGAGATGAAAGGGAGTGTGGGTCCATCGGAGAGGGGCCAAAATGGTCCCCCTCTAATGGAAGAGATAGGTAATAGCAATGTTTTTTCTTTTGGTTTTGATAGAAAAGTTTTTAGGATTTTTTTTGCAAAGCTAAAGAGTTACAAATAAATTGAGCTGAAGTTTTTAGCTAGGTTAAAAAAGAGATACAATTTTTCTTCTTTCCTCTTGCTTCTTGTATTGTCACTTTCTTCTATATTACATTTTAAGAAAAGTAGTTAGTGTTTAGTAATAAATTATAAAAGTACTTATATATTTTCTAAAGTTTTTGTTTTGTAATTATTTAAATATGTTTATCTTTCTTCTATATTACTTTTTAAGAAAAGTAGTTAGTGTTTAGTAATAAATTATAAAAGTACTTATATATTTTTTAGAGTTTTTGTTTTGTAATTAAAAAATATTTTTATTATAAAAAATATTTAAATTATAAAAAATATTTAAATTATTATTATAAATTAACAAATAAAATTTATTTATTTATTTATACTATTGATAAAATAAATATTTTTCTTAATACTCAATCTATTTTTTAATTTTAGTAGTGTTGGTAGGTTGGAGGGAGAAGACCCGTTAATTCTTAGTGGAAGGTTTAGGTCTTTTAGATGGATCAAGTTTTTGATCTTAGAGATTGGTTTTAAAGTTAATGGGATAGAACCCATATGTCTTGATGTTGAAGGATTGGGTCTTATCATGTCCTAAGCCTTAAGGACTCTCATTGGTTCTCAAGGCCAATCGGGTTTCAAGGTGTGGCAAGGGACCTCCTAGGTCATACAATTAGGTCTTGGGTCTTAGCATCAAGTCTTAAGTTTAAGAGATCAAATTTTGGGTTCTCAAAGTAAAGTTGAGATTCAAGGGGGCAAAGGCGCCTTAGGGTTTTAGCGTTGAGGTATTAAGACTCAGCATTAAGTGTTCAATTTAGGAGATCAAATCCCAACATTTGAGTGATGAACGCCAACAATTATCAAACAATGCATTTTTTTCTCTTTCTTAATTTGTAATTTATAATTTTTATATTAATTAAATAATATTATTAAAAGTAATTAACTATGTTATAAATTAAATTGATGAATTTTCACTTATCAAATATTTAATTATTTATTATTTTTTAAATAAAATTTGTTTATTTTCTTAAAAAAAGTTAAGTTTTTATCTATCTTAAATTATTAATTTATTTTTAAATAATTTTATAGAGAAGAAAAATATTAAAATTTACTAGTGAGGCAGTTGGAAAGATTCTTACTCTTTAGAAAGGAATCGTAATTCCTCACATTTAAGGAAATAGGATTGCTAAAAATCCCAATTCCTTATTAATACTAACCAAACAAAGGAATTCTCAATATGGTTCACCTTAAATGTGAATAAAATAAAATAAAATATACGAGTACTACTCTATGTATTTTCAAATGTTTAGGTCATACATTATCTACATAACTCCTCATTATATTCTATCTCTCATATTTTCACACTGACCTTCTAGCCTTTTTATATAGTAAGTAATATTTCATTTCTTATTGAATTTGAATTCTCGATCTTTGTATATTTTGAACTCTACTTTGAATAAGTAAACTTATAAGAAAACTACTTGTGTAGGGAATCTCTTAAAAATACCTACACAAGATCTAAAAAATCATCTTTTACCAAGATAAGTTAAGTTTGACTTGAATCAAATATTCCAATGTTCACTACACGTTGTGTTTGGTTTTATTTCTTCATAACCTCGTTTAAAACAAACATTAAACTGTCAATATAGTGCCTAGTTTCTCTCTTTAAAAAAGCTATAACTTACTCTTAAGGTTTTATATGGGAATCAATCCACATACCATTTTTAGTGTCATGACTTGGGCACTTGCCATTGATGTAAAAGATTAGCATGTTAAGTAATATATACCCAAATTCACCCAATTTCTATCTGATATGAGACGTGATATTTTACCTCACTCAATTACGTAATACCCACATCACATTCTGACTTAAACTCAGGGGTCAATCTGGCCTATATTGTCCATCCTTGCTACTCATGAAGGATCCATAACCCACGTGACAATCTCTATTAGGGCTCAAGGTACAAGATTTTCAAGGCTCACTTGTCTCGTATTGCCTATCCCCATTACTCTTGGGAAACCTACTGCCCATATAAAAATCTTCATTGAAGTAATTTTAGAGGCCCACATACAAATAAAAATTTGAGTCTACTTTAATACCACTTATCACGAGCCGAACGTTTACCATTGACTCAAATGACTAGCATATTAGGTAATACTGCATATCTATTCATATATACCCAAATCACTCTAGTTTCTATTTGGTGTGGAACGACATTAGGCTTTTTTTTTTTTTCGCTACATGCACTTTTCATTGTTTTTAAGAAGAAAAAAAAATCTTATTTTGTAACTTTCTAGTTTGAGTAATTTTTTTTTAAAAAAATAAATTAAAAATTTTAATTAGTGGGACAACTGTTTTCTTAAATAATTTTGACTATTTTATCAACCTAAATCATTTTTTTTCATAACTTTTGCATAGATACTGTAAAATGACAATTTCCTTCCATTATAACCTCTTTTTATTCAATCAAACATCACCTTATGATGGTGAGATTTGTTAGGGTCGGTGCTTATATGTCATCTCTGAATGTACTTATATAAGTGTACATTCTTATTAAATTGCTAATACCCATTTATATAGTATTATGTAATGTAACATTACAGACATTGTACAATATGAAGAAGTTCATATCACATCTAAAGAAGTTTAGATAAAGGCTCATAGTTAGCCATGCTGAGAGATATAAATGCTAAATATTAACACAACTAGGTGTTAGCTGGTTAGAATACTCAGCAGATCTAAGAATTAGAACCTTGTCTGTAATGGAACATAAACCTGAGAAGATACTAGTAACTGTATAGTTGCAAAAGTTGCAATCGGGTGCTAGGAAATGCTAGTTACGCAAGTATGTTCTCGAATTATAGTCCCTGATCTATTTCTACCAATATGGGTCTGTCAGTGGATACCTTTATATATAGATCAGTATATGTCATACCTATAGGGTATAGATGGTTATTCCTAACCGACCGTGAGCTTGGAGCCCGTATTGATATAGGGTATCGAGTTAGGACTGGATATGGGACAGACTCACAAGGGCCTCCAATAGACACCCTATGTAAGCCGTCAACGGATGATCCTCTCGAGTTGAGTAGTATACATGGTCCTTTGAACTGAGTGCCACGGTGGGCTTATAAGTGATCCATCATACTTTGGTTCCACATATGTCACAGACCTTTCATGGTGTGATCGCTTGGTGTCGCTGGGTCTGGTCCGATGCTTATAGAGTCCGGTGTATACAGATATGGGATCCATCGGCTCGCATAGAGAATTAGATATCCAGATGCTTCAAAATTGTATCTCAGAAAGTCTTATGGCCATAAGCAATAATCCTAGGAAAGAGTTCCGTCAGGGTAGAACAATATGGCAAAGGAGTTTGCACATATTGTTCATTGAGATACTACTCTGGAGATAGGACATGGATGAGCACTAGGGGATTTGACGATAATAATCTATATCCCTAGTATATCCAGGATATTATGACGGAGGGGCTATACGTATGCGTTGTAACCTCAACTTGCATGGTTCAATGCACTGATTTGTATATCCGTAACATATACATGGAGCATTGCTCACAGACTCATGGAATAGTTCCATTTGATAAATAGGGCATAAGACCTAGGGAGTCCCGCGATATAGAGTGTACTCATTGTGCACTGAGGCAGCATGCCAAATTAAATTGTTTAATCCAGCAATATTCAGCACTACTACGGGAATACGTGCTTGTCTGTATTTAAGTGTTAAATACAACAATTAGTCAATAAATATTATTTACTAATGATATACTGACATGTTGAGGTGAGTTCTCTACCCTATTAATATAGTAATACGATTAATATATTTTATTTATTGTGTTTAATGTATATTTCACGCTTTCATCGCGTAGAAATTCGTATACGATACGTATTTAGGCAGTAGACACAATTGCACATGCATACACCCACGTGTCTTAGATCCGCCAACAAAAATAATATCAGAGCCATTTATGATGATATTTCGGTGTTGTTTGAGTGAATGGATGTAAAAAGCCCAGTGTAAATGGCGTGTTTCAAGTGTTGAAACGAGTATGCCAAAGGAAAGCACAGGGCGCTACAGTGCTAGTGGGCTGGGGCCGCAACGCTGGGCATTTGACATCCCAGTGCTATAGCGATGACATTTGGCGCCACGACGTTGTACTATTCACTTAAACAGTAGCACATGAACAGTATTTTGTTACTGTTCACAACTGAAGTAATTTTGAACAGTGTTCCCAATTTAATTTTGCATTTGTAGATTTATGAGATGTAGTGATAAAAGTTATCAGTCTACATTATAAATTAGAACTTATGAGATACAGTGATAAAGAGTTATCGGTTTGCAATATAAACTGAATTAATTTTTCTATATTGGTAACCACAATGGGAGTCCTACTCGTGAGGGTTAGTTGTGCTTACATAAAAAAATTAATTAATTGAGAATCACCCTTCTTAGGAGAATGGAGACCTAGAAACAAAAATTTCTCTTAATCAGATTAAAGAATATTATATCATGAGATAATATTTATTCTCATCCATTTTGCCAATACGGTGTTAGATGAGTCACGTCAGCCTTTTTCCAATATTGCTACAGCGTGAGCGACTTGGTGTTGGGATTTGTGCTCATGTTCCATCCTAATTTTGTATGAATATTGTATTTTCATACTTATGTAATAAATAAATATTTCATTAAATCGCTAATTAATTTTATTATGTAAGATGCATGTAACATTTCGGACATTATATTGATCTGAAGGAGTTCAAATTAGGTCTAAAGAGTTAGAACCTTGTCTAAAATGAGACAAAGACCCGAGTGTTGGGATTTGTGCTTACGTGCCATCCCTTTTATGTATAAATATTTGCTTTATGTTTATACATTTATGATTTCAATATATCACTAATTATTTTATTTATAAATATGGTAAGATGCTTGTAACGTTTTAGACATTGTATGATCTGAAAGAGTTCAGATCTGATCTAAAGGAGTTTAGATCAGAACTAAGAGTTAGTAAAATCTAAAGAGTTAGAGCCTTGTCTGAAATGGGACAAAGACCTAAGAATATATTAATAATGACATAGTTACAATGGGTTACAAATGGTGCTAAGAAATGTTGTTATGCAAATATGTTCTTAAATTTAATGTTCCTGATCTACCTTCACTAATGCAAGTCTGCTAGTGAAGATCTTAATATATATATAGATCAGTGTATGTCTATATCTGGATAGTCCAGATGGTTAGTCTTAGCAGACCATGAGTTTAGTGGAAACTCGTATAGAGATACAAGTATTCAGTAAGGACTGAATATTGAACAGACTCACAAAGATCTCCAACAGACATCCCATAAAGCCGTCAATAGAGGATCTTTCGAGTTGAGTAGTATTCGTGGTCCTTAGACCTGAGTGCCACGGTGGACTTGTTAGTGATCCATCATACTTTGGTTCCACACATGTTAGATACCTTTCATGGTCTGACCGCTGGATGTCGCTGGGTATGGTCCGATGCTAATGGAGTCCGGTGTGTACAGATATGGGATCCATCAACTCAATTGGGTGAGTAAAATATCCTGCAACTCCAAGATTGTATTTCAGAAAGTCTTATGGCCATAAGCAGACATCCAAGAATTTCTTGGGAAAATAATATCGTGAAAGTGTTTACGGATATTATTTATTGAAATAAAAATTTAGAGATAAGTTTATGGTTGAGCACATGGAGACTTGACGGTGTTGATCTATATCTCCGCTCTTCTAGGACATTTATGATGGAAGGATTATACGAATATGTTATAACCTCAACTTGTATGGTCTAATGCGCCGTTTTGTAATATCTGTAACATGTGTGTGGGACATTGTTCACGGACGTGTGAAATAGTTTCATATGACAAATCGGGCATGGACCTAGAGAGTCTCACTGTAGTAACCAGTATCCACGACTGGTAAGAATAAGTATTTATAAATGTATAAATATACGTATTTTATTTGTATGTTGGTGATACTTGATTTATATATTGTTATTAGTAGTGTTTGTATAGGTTAAGGTGATACTATTAGCATTGAGTTTAATTGCAAGACTTTAGATTTATTTTAGGGACCAAATTGTAATACTTTGAAAGTTTTGGGGGTAAATTTATAAATACCAAATATTAGCCACTTAGTATAAAAATACACTTTTAAAACTCTAATTCTCTCATTTTGGTCGAGCTACCTCTTTTAGAGAGAGAGAAGAGAGAAAATGGGGGAGAGAAAGAGAAGAAGGAGAAGAAAAAGAAGAAGAAATTGGAATTTTGGATTTTAAGAGGTATATCACAATTATTTCTCATTTTATTGGTGTTAATTATGTTAATTTCTTTAAGTTTTGATTTCTGGAAATATGTATAATTGAGGATTTGATGTGTATTTCGTATGATATTTTGAGAATTGATGATGATCTATAAGATAGTTTGATAAATCATGATGGATTGTAGAATTTCTGCTTGACAGTCTCTTGATCCAAGAATGTTATAAATTTTTGTAATTCGATTCTGATTTTGAATTTTGAGTATATGAAATTAGACATGTTTAGTATCATCTGAGACTTTGAATCGATTCAAAATTCCAGAAATTGAATTTTTTGTGAATTTACCAAAATGACCCTGAAATTCTGGAAATTTCCTATATGAACAGTATAATACAGTGACGAACAATGTTTGTCCTACTGAATGATCTTCAAAAATTACGAATTTGTGGAATATGATAAGTTTATATGTCTAATATGATATACTTGGAATTGAGAATTTAGATCAATGTAGTTGAAATGTTATGATTTTCTAAAGTATATCTGCTCATTACAGTATTTGATTAACAAATTTGTAAAGCTATGGAATAAAATAGTTTTAAAATATTTTTGGCAGTGATTTGGAAGTGAAATATTTATCATGGACTGAGATATGTGTTAAGAGTAATTATGTGATAGTTTATAATTTTTGAATTAGTATATGATTTTATAAAATTAGGAGATTGAATACTGTTCAGTAAGTATCTTGATCTTGTCAGGTTAGTAGTTTGGATTCGATGGTATATATGGAATGGATTGTATAGGAATTTTGATATAATATTCATATATAAGAAGGATATATGAGTCAAGAATGATATATTCTGATTTTGGAGTAATTGGACATCATTTGATCTATTAGAAAATTTTGTTAAGTGTAAGTGATCAGAATGACGGGTTTTGAGAAACCAAGTATTTAGACCAATTTGATGTGATAAATGCATTGTGTATAATTTTGTAAGCTATTTAAAGTATTTTGTGTGAATTTTGAGGCTTATGAAAGGATTAATCTCCATTGATAGGTTAAGGAGATTTAAGCCTTGTAGCTGAAAGTGTTAAGAGGTAAGTATACTAGACTTTTTACTGGAATCACAATAAACATAGTAAGTGTTATGAATGATTTTGTAAATGTGGTTAAGAATATGTTTATGTTATGTCAAAGTATATTTTGATATGAAATGTGAATATATGTTTATGAATGTGAGCATTGACATTGAGCATGGACATACATGTGTTTTTTGAAAGTGAGCTTTCAAAATAAGATATATTTAACAAAGAAAGCTTTTGAAGTGTAATATGTCCATGAGAAATATTTTGTGTTTTGAGGGTACTTGAACTCACTGTTAACTTAGTAGGCATTTTATGTGATTTGTGGAGCCTTTATATGTGGCCTTTCCTTCGGGATTGGTATATGTTATGTGTTCCGTATGTAGGGAGGGTCCTATTGGTACCTAAAGGAAGTGTGAGTCATCACATTCGTGTGGTGGCGTATTGGTGCATGTGAGAGGACTCACCGATGATCAGGGTGAGGGTTTGGCTTTTACCTTCGGGCATGAGCATTATATATGTGTAATTTCAAGACCTTACTTGTACTATTCCTCTCATACGGTATGTCACCTACGAGTGACATTTGGCTCATTATGTGATATGTAAGTCCTACTAAGTAGTAGTTGAGTGATGGTATTCCTATTATGTGTTTTGAAAGAATGTGTAAGCGCTTACATGATATGTGATTTGATAAAATTATGATTTTGATTGATCACAACAAATCATACATATGCATTGTGTACATATATGTATTTGTATTTGATATATGAAAAACTAGTATGCTTACTGAGTTTTATACTCATTATAGTTTATGGTGATTTCAGGTAAATAAGGTACATGTGTGCTTAGCGGATTTGGCAAGGCTTCTGCTGTTCCTTGGGTTCCCTAAGTTGTTAGGTTGCTAAGTGTTTCATTTGGAGACACGTGGGATAAGATATTTGATTTGTCCCTAGTGAATAAATACCTACGTATTATTTTATTGTGTGTGGTTGGACTTAGTTTAAGTTTCACCAAGTGTAGTAATGGATTGATTTTAAGTAAGAATTTACAATGAATATATTCTGGGCTTCCGGTAACAAAGTTGCTACTGGTGACGTAGTAGAGTGTTAATCTTTGAGAAAACTCTGCATATCTCCGGTTTACTAATTACCCCAGTCATAATTCAATTGCTATAATTTCGAAAGAAATTAAAATGAATGTTTAAGTATTATTAAATGAATGTAAGTGATGTCGTGTGTCAGATCTTTTGGGTCTGGGGCGTGACACTCACAATATGAAGTGTACTCGTTGTGCACTGGGGCGGCGAATTGGATTGAATAATTAATCCAACAATTTCCAGCAAAATGAAAAATGTTTCTAGGTTCTTTTTATTATTCACTTGTCAATAATTGAAGGTAAAACACATTATTGGTTTACAAGAGTTGTTAACCAATAAGAAATTGACAAGTGACATAATCTTGCTCCATAAATAATTTACCATGTATTTACCTATTTACCTTACTTGGTAAATACATATATGGTAAATGTAAATATTCAAAATAGTTTTGAATTATTAATATTTTATATATTAATCAAATTATTATTATTAATTGGAATAAGTGGCAAACACCATTTACTAATGGAGAATGCACTTGTTATTAATAATAAGGAAAGTTTACCACTTTGTAATTCTTAAATGATGCACTAAGGAAGTGGTAAAACCACTTAACATTGATTAAATGTCATTTACTCTCTAGAAATTGATTCAATTGGTTGAATCAAATTGGTGAGTGAAAAATATGATAGATTAATGTTTGTAATGACAAACATGGTTAAGTGGTGGTGGAGCACTAAGAGAAATCATTCTTTGCACTTAAGAAAGAATTGAAAGAGTTCAATGTGGGCAAGATAGAGTGAAATTCGTTCTAGGAGAAAGGAGAGAGAATTGAGAGCTTTTCCTAAGTGTTTTTCTCAAAGTGTTGAGAGAAAATACAAAGGCTTACCAAGTTACAACATATAGAGTTGTAAAGAACTATAGAAAACACCTAATTCTTCTCATCTCTTGGTAGTAATCATAAGGACAAATTGTTTTAAGTGTTAAAACAATCATTTGCTGGAAATTCAAGGCTGCTATTCTAGCTTCACAATCCCACCGGATTTAGTTGTGAACTAGAATTGTGCAAGGGAACACTTCAAGGTGAGCTCAACAAATTAAAGCTTGGAGTTCTTGAAGAATTGTAAAGCTACCTTCATATCCGGGTAGGTTATTTATTTGTTATTCATTTTATATCATGCATGAAATATATATATGAGATATATATGTACTTGAATGATCATACATGCTTGAATATGTTACATATTGTTTAATATGTATGAATACTTCCGTTGCGTATTTAATTTTTGAAATTATATACATCTATACACATCACACATCATATCACACAACACCGAGAATATACTAATAATGACATAGTTGTAAATAGTTGCAAGAGTTGCTAGGAAATGTCATTGTGCAAATATGTTCTCAAATTGTTCCTGATCTATTTCCACTGATGCAAGGTCTATAAAAAGGAATCGATTAATATAAATCAGTTTATGTCTATATCTAGATAGTTTAGATGGTTAATCTTAGCAAACCATGAGTTTAGTGGAAGTTCATATAGATATACATGTATTTAGTAAGGACTGGATACTGAACTAGACTCAATGAAGACCTCCAATAGATTTCCTATAAACCCATCAGTGAAGGGTCTTCTCGAGTTGAGTAGTATTTGTAGTCCCAAGATCTGAGCACCACGACAGGCTTATGAGTGATCCACCATACTTAAGTTCCACACATGTCAGAGATCTTTCATGGTCTGACTGCTAGGTGTCGCTGGGTATGGTCCGATGCTTATATAGTTTGATGTGTGTAGATATAGGATCCGTCAGCTCATATGGGTGAGTTAAGTATCCATATGCTCTAAGTTGAATTCTAGGAAGTCTTATTATAGACTTATAGAAATATTCCGTGAGACAAAATAGGTATGAGCCTAGAGAGTCTCACATATGAAGTGCACGCGTTGAGCACATAGGTAACGCACCGGATCAAATTGTTCGATCTAGGAAATTTTGAAAATTATGAATTTATTTCAAAGTATCTCGAGGAGTAGCTAAGGTTTAATTGTCAAACCTAAAATTGTGCCAAGTGAGACTTGACACTTTTATCTACCTAGTATATGTCTCAAATTATGCCAATAATTTGTATGGGTACTAAATTGGGCATTGGTAGATATAGCTACCATTTAAATAAAATAATTATTGTTTTGTTTAAATTAAATTAATTATTTACTCATTTACTTTAGAGTCTCTCGGAGAATAGTTAAGGTTTAATTATTAAACTTAAAATTGTGTTAAATAAGACTTGACACGTTTATCTACCTAGTGTATATTTTAAATTGTGCCAATAATTTATATGAGTACTAATTTGAGTATTAATAAATAAATATTTTATAAAAAAAAAAGTGAAAATTTTGCCATTCGACGGAATCAAATGAATTGACGGAATCAAATGATTTCAATTCATTTGATTCATTTAATTTATGTGTGTTGCATTTCTATTTGTTAAATTAAAAGTAAATGCAATATGTTAGCTTTTAATTGGTTAATGTAAAACAATAACAATTTGTTTGAATTGTTATTGGCCATGAAATGTAATTGAACATGCAAATTAAACTTGTGAACAAGGATGTGGCAGTAAATTATATATCCGTTGCCACTATTTCATTCATCAAATGGCCATCCCATTTCGTTGCCTTGTCATGCTTAGACAAGTGCCAACGAAGTGTTTTTGTATTAACTTAACAAAAGGTAATGTTGCCTATAAATTAATCGAGAGTTCGATATTGAAAATTGTAATGAATTGAATTGCTTTTATTTTTTAAAAGGTTAAGTGTTAACTTTTAGGAAAAGTATCTAAGAGAAAGAAAGAAATAAATAAATAATAAGAAGTAAGAGTTGTTTCTAATAGTTTTGAAAATGAAGGTTATTGGTCTAGTTTGAGGAATCCCACCACGTCCCAATTAGATTTGTTCAAAGCACGCTTTGAGGGTAAGTTCTTAATCTGACTAGTGTAATGAGATTATTTTAATGTATATTAGATTTCCGCTGCGTTGCATGTGAGACATGCAATATTTAAATTTTATTTTAAAATTGCACATATTCACCCGTAACACGGTACAAATGCACATAGCACCAACACTTGGTCGGTTGGACTTGGATTATACCGGTTAAACATAAGATGGGGCAAATATATGCCAAAGTATTGCCTATTATTGCTACAGTGTGAGGGTAGTATCGGTAGTATATATTTGATCATTGACAAGTTAATCTGAAATACACTTACCCAATATTGCTACAACGTGAGAATAAGGTTTATTTAGGATTAAGTAGTAAGAGTTGCATGAGTTGCAATTGACAAATATTGTCTACCTGTTGGGTTTACAAAAGCCAATATTACTACAGCGTGAGGCTCGAGTAAATTTCAATGGGATCTACTTCCCGCTGTATAGTTTAAAAAGTTTAAACTATCGTCTTCCCATTTGAGAGGTTACCGAGATTATGTAAAGCGGTGGAAAAGTATTTTAAATTGAAAATATGCAATTAGTATACCCATGATTTAAAACGTTTTATTAGCGATTTAATGACTATTTTGCTTACATCTCCCATTAGTTTGGTCTGTCAAGTCTAATGGCCACTACGAACTAATTGGTGTGTATAGTTGATGCAGTTCAACTCTAGGGTACTAGAAATTACTCTGACTGGTAGATAAATCTCAGAAATGTTCTAGATTCAAAAAATATTAAATTTATTGTTAATAAGAGTTTGCCGTAAGATAATTATGATAATACCTCTCTAAAGGATTGAATAGAGAGAGTGTGACCATCTTTGCTTAGGGTGCTTCACCTTTTACTCTAAGTATATTTGGTGATATCAAATATATAAGGAGTAAAAGATGAGGCAGATATCCAACATCAATCCTCAAAGGCAACATTTATTTAAAGATCAACAAGAAAATGTATAGATAGAAAGTATTTCCACTACATTAAGGTCCAGTATTGGAAATTCCTCTACCCTTCAAGCTTTATAATTGTCAAGAAGACTCCCACAGGTTTGTACTTGACATACATAGATATTTCTAGGGCATATGTTGCCAACTCAAGCAGGGATGAGATACCACACGTCCCTCTCATATCTGTAAGATATTGCAGGGATTGAGAGAGACTAGAATGCAACAACTTGTAGAAGTAATGTTAAGAGTAGAAAATGGTGATTTCTTGTAGATCCAAGTTGTTGGGCAGCTTAACTTGCTTCTTGTATACAATATAACAGTTGTATTGCATAATAAGTATAATGTTTTATTAGCTGAATGTCAGTTAATAAATCCACATTATATACAATTAGAAATGTCTGTAAATCGCAATCTTTAAATAATACAGAGCTATAGCATGTAAGTTTAGGTTATATAGGTGTGAGATGCTTATTCGTCTGGTTAAGGATGGTTGGATTCTTAATCTAACCATAAAGACTTAACTAGTTTATGAATAATGTATTCACGAAAATGACCAAACATACCAAAATGTACTTCACATCCATTCGATTAGATCAAGGTAATGAGTACATTAACAGCAAATTTCTCGTTTGTTTAAGAAAGAATGAGATTCTCACTTATTATAATCCTTCGGGTAATCCATAATATAATGATGTTTTGGTGAGGATGAATCACACTTTATTAGATTTGGTCCGATTGATAATGAGTGTTACCGATCTGTACCTGTGAGAATATGCTTCACATACAACTGCTTATTAAGTAGAGTCCCATCAGAAGTTGTTCCTTTCATTCCATATATGATACAGAAATGAAGGAAGTCGCATCTTAAATAAGTTAAGAGTTGGGCTTGTTCTACTTACATAAGAGTTACGTAGTAAGGTTCATTGTGTATCCTATGAATTCAATAGGATACTATTTCTATGATTTAGAAAAGTAAAGTGTGTTTGTTTCTCGATACACCACTATTCTAGAGAAAGAGTTTCTCATGGGTCATGGGAATCATAGAAAGATTAAATTTGGTAAAGTCAATCTTGAAATCAATGAACCAAGGATGGGAACTCAAGCTCAATTAAGCAGTGACCTTTTAGCACACCTCTCAATAGGTCAGAAAGGATGACTAGGTCACCTATTAGGTATAGTTGATGCCAGAAGGTGAACTTAGAATTTTTTTGGTAGAATAAAATCCTTTGACTTAAAGGAAGACGATGTTAGACATTGATTCGGAAAGCAGCGAGAAGCCATAAAAACAAAATTGACTATATACATCAGAATCAAGTTTGGGACTTGGTTAAGTTACTCGTGAAAATTATTCTCATTGATTGTAAAAAGTTTACAAAGAGGTAGTGGGAGCCAGAAGGAAGGTAGAGACCTTTTAGGCTATATATTGGTTCATAAATAGTAATCCTCAGTGATCTGGGATCAACTAAGAAGAAACTTTTGGACCAATACTGATGTTAAAGTTTATTAGAATGTTATTGGCTCTTGCAGCATATTATGACTTTGAAGTTTGACAGATGGATGTAAGGACGGCATTCGAGAATGGATACCTCGAGTAAGAGATAATTATGGAACAACCTGAAGGTTTTATGTCCAGCCAGACTTCTGGTCTAGTGTACATAAAAGGTCAGTGGGAGCATGATAGTCTTCTTAATGCTCTTTGTTGATCACATACTGGTCATTGGAAATGATGTCAATATGTTTTAATCGGTCAGAAGTAACTCGTAAGTATTTCTCCATGAAGGATTTAGGAGAGGCTTTCATTATACTAGGTATAAATCCTTTATAAAGATAGAGGTAGGAAGTTTATAGGACTCTCCCAAATCATTTCACATCAATAGTATCTTAAAAAGGTAAAGTTTTATTAACTATGAGATAGTTAACGTATCTTTTAGACCTGGTGTTCATCTTTTGAAAAGAGTGTCTCTTCAGATGGAAGATGAGAAAGTTAGAGTGTTTAACACACCAGATACATAAGCTCTTTAGAGATTGATATATGCTATGATGTGTTTGAGACCTGAGATCAATTTTGCTGTAAGAGTCACGAGCACGTTTCAGTCTGACTCAAGTGACTTCCATTTGATGGTAGTCAAATATATCCTGAGGTACCTTGAGGGTACAAAGGATAAGTTTCTCAAATATGGAGAAAGTAACTTACAAATGAGAATACGCACGGAGTCAAACTTTTAGTTTGACCTAAATGATAGAGAGTCTACATCTAGATAAGTGCTCATTCTCATTGGTACTAAGGGAGTTAAAATAGCAACAAACTGAGATTCACTGCTAATTTATCAGATTGGCGGAGCGGAAGCGGCAGTGAGAATTCATAAATTTATCGCTGCCTTGGAAGAGTTCCAAGATAGATGAATTCTATCCCATAAGTTTGTGACAAAACTAGGCCATTGTATAAGCCAATGTACCAAGAGGACATTAGTACTCTAATTATAATGAGAGGAGTCTCACATGACTAGAGAGATCTTGGCTTAAGGAGATGTGATTATTCGTATAAGTGTTCTATAAATAATTTAGCAAGCCCACTATCTAAAGGTCATAACTCTTAAAGTATTTATGAAACATGTAGAGTCGATGTGTATGAGATGCCATCAAGAATGGCACTAGAGCAAGTGGGAGATTGTTAGGGTCAGTGCTTACATGTTGTCCCTGAATGTACTTATACAAGTGTGCATTCCCATTAAATTGCTAATACCCATTTATATGGTATTATGCAATGTAACGTTACAAATATTGTACGATCTGAAGGAGTTTAGATAAGGGCTCACAATTAGCCACGCGGCCATAATTCACAAGAACATTCTGTAGTCTTAGTAAGAGGGAGGAGGGTTAAGGATTTATCCGGTGTGAGATATCACATTGTTCGAGGAACCCTAGATGCTGTCGAAGTAAAGGATCGTCAACAAGGGCATTCTAGTGCGTTGTAGATTCTTATCCAAGACTTGTATCATTTGATGATGCCATATGAATCGCTAGAAACATGTAGATATAAATGCTAAATATTAGCATAGCTAAGTGTTAGCTGGTTATAATACGCAGCAAATCCAAGAGTTAGAACCTTGTCTGTAATGGAACATAGACCTGAGAATATACTAGTAACTGTATAATTGCAAGAGTTGCAATCGGGTGCCAGAAAATGCTAGTTACGCAAGTATGTTCTCGAATTATAGTCCCTTATCTGTTTTTGCTGATGTGGGTCTGTCGATGAATACCTTTATATATAGATCAGCATATGTCGTACCTATAGGGTATAGATGGTTGTTCCTAGCCGATCGTGAGCTTGGAGCTCTTATTAACATAAGGTATTTAGTTAGGACTGGATATGGGACAGACTTACAAGGGCCTCCGATAGACACCCTATGTAAGTCGTCAACGAATGGTCCTCTCGAGTTGAATAGTATACGTGGTCCTTTGACCTGAGTGCCACGGTGGGCTTATAAGTGATCCACTATACTTTGGTTCCACATATGTCACAGACCTTTCATGGTGTTATAGCTTGGTGTCGCTGGGTCTGGTCAAATGCTTATAAAGTCCGGTGTGTACTGATATAGGATCCACCAGCTCGCATAGGGAGTTAGATATCCAGATGCTTTGAGATTGTATCTCAGAAAGTCTTATGGCCACAAGCATTAATCCCGGGAAAGAGTTCCGTCAGGGTAGAACAATATGCAAAGGCATTTGCACATATTATTCATTGAGATACTATTCTGGAGATAGGACATGGTTGAGGACTAGGGGATTTGATGGTGATAATCTATATCCCCAGCACATCCAGGATATCATGACAGAGGGACTGTACGTATGTATTGTAACCTCAATTTGCATGGTTTAATGCGTTAATTTGTATATTCGTGACATGTGCGTAGGGCATTGCTCACAGACTCATGGAATAGTTCCATTTGAAGAATCGAACGTAAGACCTAAGGAGTCCCGCGATATGGAGTGTACACGTTGTGCACTAGGGCAGTGTACCAGATTAAATTGTTTAATCCAGTAATATTCAGTACTACAACGGGAATGCGTACATATCTGTATTTAAATGTTAAATACAACAATTAGTTAATAATTATTATTTACTAATTGTATAATAACACATGGCGCAATCTAGACCCTCGGTTAAGTTTACCCAAGTATGAGTTTGGTGGGACTTATTAGGGGGTAGACTTGGTAACAATTTATGAGGGGTAAAATGGTTATTTTATATTTTAATTATTTAATTATTAAATAATCAAAATATCTCTCTTATTATATTATATAATATATTTTTATATATTATTATATTATTTTATTATATATTATTATATTATTTTATTATATATTATATTATATTATATTAATATTTTATTTTATATATTTAAAGAGAGAGAGATTTGGAAAAGTGTGAAGTGTGTGTATTTGTTAACCGAGAAAAGAAAAATAGAAATGGAAAAGAAAGAAGAGAAATGGAAATGGATAAGAAAATGAGAAATGGTGAGCTGAGAAGGAGAAGAAAAAAAAGGAAAAAATAGAAAAATGAAATTGTTTTATTTTTTTATATAGTTCTATTTAAAGTAATTTTGAATTGCTTCAAATTTAATTTCCTATCCTTTTAGAGAAAATGAAGAAAATATACACACCGGTTATTTTGTGAATTAAGAGTTAATCCCATGCTGGATATGAGACTACTGTTTTAGCTCACCAAGCTCATTGCGGTGGTGACTAGAATTGCCCACAAGTTGGTCTACATGCGGACTATGAGAAAATACGTGTATAACGTTATACGTTAAGGTGAGTTCTCTACCTTATTAATATATTAATGCGATTAATATATTTTATTTATTATGTTTAATGTATGTTTTACGCTTCCATCACGTAGAAATTCGTATATGATACATATTTAGACAATAAACATAATTACACGTGCATACACCCACGTGTCTTAAATCCGACGACAACAAGATTTTCCCCTTTAGTTTTGTATATTAACATTTCACATCTTTTACATTTGTGTAGAGTTACAATTTTAGCATTGGATGAAAAGATTTAAAAATAAATAAATAATATTTATTTAACTATTGATATTAATTTAAAGAATCTTTATATCACTTAAACTTTTTTCTAAATTGAAATATATTTATTAATATCTAATGATATTTAAAGTAATGGAAAATGAAGATCTACAATGAAAAGTTACTTAGAAGGAAAAAGTAAGTTTTATATTGTTATTATTAATTATTAGATTTATTAATATCTAATAATATTTGAGGCGGTGGAAAATGAAGATATACAATGAGAAGTTACTTAGAAGGAAAATGTAAGTTTTATATTATTATTAGTAGTAATAGTAGATACTAAAATTAGTATAGTAACTTTTATAATTGTAAGTTAGTTAGTAAGGGTTGTTACTCCACAGATGAAGAATTTGTGAAAATGTGAAATATTTATTGAAAAAGATTATTAAAAAAAAAGTATAAATATTAAAAACTAAATGCATTGTATGGGGTTCATTTATTATAAGAAAAAAGACATTTAAACTCTCATAATTTAGAAAAAGGAACATGCAAACTCTCATAATTTTAAAAAATTTATTTACACTTTTGTCAAATAAAATTATTATTATACCTTACTTTATGGTTTAAAAAAATTAACATTCAAATTTTAGTGAGATTCGAACCTTTAACTTCTAATATAATAGTAAACACTTTAATTAACTAAATTACTCAAAGTTGTTTTTATTGATATATGTGATTAAAAATTTATTAAGGATATTGTTCTTAATTAACTATTCAAAAATAAGGCATTGACCACCTCGTTGACCGTCATTGACCGCAATCATTGACCACCATTGATCGACTACTATTGATTGGCCATTGAACAATCGTTGATCAATATTGACTGATGTTAATTGACATTAATTGATGTTGACTGACCATTGACCAACTTTTGACTGATGTTAATTAACTGTTGACCGGTGTTAATTGATATTAATTGACTTTTTGATCAAACAAGTGATTTTTTATTTTTACCCTTTTAGGCATTAACTTTAACAGTTTTCATCACCTAATAGAGGTGTAAACAAAATTTTAAAAATTATAAATATTTGCATGTCACTTTTCCCAAATTACAGGGGTCTAGATGCCCTTTTTCATTTATAATATAAATGAAAGTTTTGACAGGGTATTAACAAGTTGGGTGTTATTAAATGAAATGAGAATTATCACCTGCCTCTCTTGTGGTTTAGCAAAAATATTTACTTAAATGACAAGAATCAATTAATAGGCACTTAGCTCCTCATTATTAGGTGCTCGTTGGTCTTTTATTTATGCATAGTTTATTGTCAATTTTTGCATTGCACTATTTTGCATGCTACAATATTAATTTATTTTAGAACCACAACAAATTATCAATATTCACCATAATAATTTGTACTTAATCATCAACTTGATATATCTTATTTGTGTACTTTAAGTGTGCTGTGTATATACTTATAATATTTTCACAACACACTAAAGTGGATCTCAATATCGCCTAAAAATTTTGTGTTGGTTTTAACTCACCATCAGTTATTAAATATTGTGAACTCTTGGCGAGTAACTTATTTATGGCATGTAACTTATTTATGGCACGATTTAGGGATTGTTATTTTGATGAGCCAATATTCCCACTATTATAGGAAAGAAAAATTGCTCCTAAAGTAAGATATAAACGTTTTAGGAAAATAAACTTATATCTCATTTGAATCATCACATAAATTAATGTGAAAATTAAAGTGAAAAGAATTATTCATCTTCAACAAATTACAAAACGCATTTACAAATGCATTAAAGATAACCAAATCATATATACTTGCTACCAATACACCAGTTTAGGCAATTGTTCTTGTGGAACAATCTAATCAAATGTAGCAAATAAATCATTTGTTGCACGCCAAAAGTGTAACAAACTACTTAGTTCAAATAATATTGTTCTATGGAACTAAATAATGAAAAATCAAGATCCAGTTGAAACTAATACTTAAACAATAAATAATTCTATATTCTCTACACCATTAGCATCAAAAGATACATAAGTCCTCGAAGAGACAAAAATCCCAAAAAAGATATTTGAAAATATCGATTAAACTATAGTGTATACATGTGATTTTATGTTCATTTATACATACGCATCTTATACATACATATATACATCAAATATGCAGCATAAATGTTAAAACAATATTATGAACATATTTTATGTTTTTAATCAAATTAAAAACAGAATTAAGAAGTTTCACCTTTGAAGCCTTTAAACTATTAATTCTAGGAATTCACTCGAAATGAAGCTCATTGGTAGTTCTACTGATCAATAGTGTGAGTTTGATCAACTGGTATAATAACTTGAATTTAACACTTTGATTTAACTCTTAAACGATTAACACTTTAATCTATGTTCAACTCTTGAACAATGAATAGACTTACAAAGCAATAAACATTTTATTCTAATTCAACACTTTGAACAACAAAATATTTTCACCATTGCTGGTAGTTTTGGACGGCTATTTAAAGAAATGGAGATGATATTTGTTCTTTGCTTCCTTTGCTTTTAACTCTTAAAAACAAAAAGACTTTCTCTCTCTTGCTTACATGAATGGCCGGTCACACATTTGATTATATATCAAATGAGTTGTTTTTTAATTATTTAATATTTGTCTCATAACCATAGTTTAAGCTAACCAAACCAAAGTAAATACTAACCTTAGTTAACTTAAAGTAACTTAACTCATAAGTCATTTAAGATATTTAACATAATTTAATCATAGTTAACAAATTTAACCTAAGTTAAGTTATTAAATATCTAATTAACTAAACTTAATAGTTAACACTTAACCGTAGTTTAATTAATCTATTTATTTAATAATTAAATAAATAGATAATTTAATTATTTAATAATTAATTAATTAAGTAAGTAATATTACTCAATACTTGAGTTAACTTAACCGAAGACTCACTATACGCCATGTGTCACCATTTAATTGGTCAATAATATTTGTTATCTAATTAATGTACTTAACAATTAAGTATTGACACATGCACATCCCGAGAGTTCTTGAAATAAATATTCAATTTTTTTGAATTTTACTGTATTGAATTATTCAATTCAGTACGATGCCCTATTGTATAACAAGTGCACTTCATATTGTGAGACTCCGTAGGTCTATGCTTGATTTGTCAAATGAAACTATTCCCTGAGTCCATGATCGATACCCTACACAAACGTCATGGATATTATAAATCAGCGCGTTAGACCATATAAGTTAAGGTCAAAATGCATACGTATAATTCTTTCATCACTATATCCTGGATGAGCGGGGATATAAATCAACACCGTCAAATCCTCATGTGCTCATCAATAAACTTATCTTCAGATTCGCATCTTAATGAACAATATAAACAAACACTTTTGTTATATTGTTCAAACTTGTGGGAAACTCCTTTCCTAGGTCCATTGCTCACAACCGTAAGACTTTTTGAGATACAATCTCGAAGCATCGATATACAACCCACATATATGAGCTGATGTATTCTGTATCTATGTACACCGAACTCTATAAGCATCAGACCACACCCAGCGACACGTAGCGATAAGACTACAAAAGATCTCTAACATCCGTGGAACTAAAATATGGTGGATCACTCACAAGTCCACTACGGTGCTCAGGCTAAAGGACTACATATACTACTCAACTCTAGAGGCCTTACCAATGACTATTTCATAGGATATCTACTGAGGTCCTTATGAGTCTATTTAGTATCCAGTCCTAACTGAATACACGTATACTTATACGAACTTTCACTAAGCTCATGGTCAACTAATAGCAACTATTTATACCCTACAGATATAAACATATATTGATCTATATAAAAGGGATTCTCCAATAGACCTGCATTTGTGAAAATATATCAGGAACACAATATTTGATAACACACTTGCATAATAACATTTTTTAGTATTAAAGCAAACTGTACTTAAGGATTCACTAACTCGGTCTATCTCCCAAGACCCTTTGATTAACTTCTCAAGTGTTAATCAAAACGTACAAGCAATTGGTTTATTGGATACTAATTAAACCTCATAAAGATTCAAATAAAAATGATAACAGCTCTCTCAAATAGTGGATATAATAATTTCAATATAAATATGAGTATTTACATTCTTTATAAGTGATATGTGTCTCCTTTGTTTCTTCTGCTTGAATGAAGCATATATTTATATGAAAATTGAGAAACTAACCATTTATAGCCATTATACAACTTTACATGTCCAAGTCGGTCAACCATTTTACTTTAACCAGTTAACCGCTTTAAGTAATTAGCTACTAACTTAAACCAATTTTGAAACCAATTAGAAAACTAGCTTAATGATTAAACTACTTTGCACTTTCAAGTTGCACTTGCTTGGAAGATTTGACCATAAATTATCGTAAAAACTCATAAATGAATTTTGTAAAAATATTTCGAAAAGCTGACACAATTATCTTTCTACTGACATCAAGCTTGTGCACAAATTCTATCTCATACAATGCCAGTATAATTTCTAAAATATCCTTTTGTTTCTTGAAATGTCTTCCTTGAATGTTTTGTCTGATTATCTAAAACTTTCAAAACATTTCACTTTAGTCTAAATTCTTTTAAGGCCTTTTAGGCTAACAAATCATTTAACCAAATACTTGATAAATGAAATATTTATTAATAATCCAATGTGTGTTTATAAAAAAAAATAAGATTTTGAATTTGTCATTATAGTTATATATGTTGATGATATAAATCTAATCAAGACTTTTAAAGAGCTCTTAAATACTACAAAGTACTTAAAAAGATTTTGAAATGAAAGATTTGGAGAAGACAAAATATTATCTTGGCCTATAAATTAAACACAAATTAAATAGAATGTTTATCCATCAATCTATTTATATTAAAAAGACTTTGAAAAGATTTGATATAGATAAAACTCATCCATTAAGTACTCCTATGATTGTTTGATCTCTTAATTCTAAAATAGTTCCATTTTATCTTAAAACAAATTATGAGAACATACTTGATCAAGAAGTACCATATCTCAATGTAATTGGTACTTTACTATATCTAATCCAATGCATCAAGTTAAAAATTATTGGAAATATTTATCTCATGACTAACCCAATATCATTAGAATGATGTCAAATATATATTTCATTACTTTCGTAGAATAATAGATTTGGAACTATTTTATTCTAATAATCCAACAAAAAACCCAAGTCTATTATGTAAATATTGGTACTTATTTGATCCCATAGGGCATGGTCACAAACAGAATACGTTTTTACTTACAATAATCTCATGGTAATCGACAAAGCATACTTTAGCTGCCATTTCCAATTACTTTAAGAGTCTTGTACTGCATAATTAAGCAAGGAATGCATATAGCTGTAGTTTGTCATTCATTATATCCAGAGTACATGTAACCTCCCTTTTGCAACAAATATTTTAACAACGATATATGAAGACAATATTGTTTATATTACTCAAATTAAAAGTAATACATTAAAGGGGTAGACCTAAACATATTTATCCAAAGTTTAATTACACCCATAACTAGCAGAATAAAATATCTATGTTAGAGAGATATACTTCACTATAATTTTACAAATTTATTTACCAAATCTCTGCCAACATCCACTTTTTAAAAATAGGTTTACAAGATTAGTATGCGACGACTCAACAAATTATAAAATTGATAAATGCTAATTTAAGGGGAGCATTTAATCGAGGTCAGTATATTTTTTGAAAAAAATAATTATATTAATTACAAATATACATTATACTCTCGTTTTCTTTGACTAAGTTTTTTTTACTATGTTTTACTAACAATATTTTTAATGAGTTAATATTGAGCGCATTCAATACTACTATATTTATTATATAATTATATTTATTTTGTTTAATTTTTTATTCTATTAAATTATTTTTTTTGATAATATAAAATACAAGTAAAAATAATAGAGCTGAAGAGAGAGTATTGTGAGGCATGGATAGTGGCCTCCATAAAAAATCCACATCTGCCAAAAACATTTCCCTCACTTGAGTTTGTAAGCTATAAATACAAGCTTGAGATATCAAAAGGACCTTCATAATAAGGAGTCTTGTAATATTTAAGGGACACCTTAACTTAGTTTAATAATTGTATCGATTTACATATTATTTATGGTAAGTCCTCATTTTTCTGCCTAAAATTTGGTAAGAAAGAGCAAGTAATTCAGGGTACTGTATTTTGTTACTTTTGAGTTATATATATATATTTGTGCGTGTGTCTGTGTGTGTGTTGAAGCCACCTAAATACCCAAAATTCGTTAGAAAGGAGAAACACACTCTTTAACAGCAAGGGAAGTAAATGCTAATTAATCAACTTTTGTCATATGTGTGAAATTTCATCATACTCAAAGGAGATAAGTGATAGTTCCCTAACAACAAAAATTACGTTGAAAATATCACCATCGTAGCTCTAATCATCTCTCGGCCCACTTAAATCATTTTCTTGAATTAAAATATATTTCTTAATATAAAAAAACTATTTTTTTACAGCAATTGAGAGAAGATATTCATTAAAAGCAACTTAGAAGAAAACAGCAAATTTTATATTAATCTTTTATTTTCTTCTAAAAACAATAGTTCATAAAAACTTCTAATGGATTTGTTTGTTAGTTTTTGGTGGAAGATGGGGAAAAAAAAAAAGATTATGAAGTTTAATTTACAATATATTAGGAATCATTTACAATATATTAATGTGGAATATTTCAATATTAAGTAGTGTTTGAGTTTTTGAGTGTAGGATATAAAGATTATTTTTTAAATTATTGATGCATATATTTAAATTATTTTAAAAATAAAAATTAAATTATTATTAAAAAAATAGAATAAAAACAGTCTAAGTATTTAGAGATAGAAATCAAATTTCGTCTAAAATTAAGAATATATAAATGTCTTGTAAAAGTTTTTTTTTTAAAAAATTAATCCCTAAAATTAAGCCTAGTTAATTCTATTGTTTTAGCTGAAACAACGGCTCCAATACTTAAGGCCGTCAAAATGAGTCACGTAACGATTATTCGATATACTTTAAACGAATATGGACTAAGAAAAAATGATACAATTAATAAACAAGCTAAATTGTATTACCTGTTAATTGATCATGTTGAATATGCATTTGAGATCTATGATTCGCTAATTCTTTTAAGAACATTAAACTAAATGAATTAATTTAATTCGTTTAAAAATAAATTTGTGTTTATTCACATATCTATTTGTGTAATTTTAACTTTAAAATTAAAAATCACTTATAAAATAATTTTATTTATAAAATTAAAAATATATAAATTAAAAATCAAAATCCTAAATTTTAACACTCAAAATCGCAAATTATTAGTCTTTTGCCACCTACAAAATTCTTTCACTTCTTCATTTTATCTCCCCTATAATCATTATGGTAGAGTTGTCATTGTCGCTGTTAAAGATATAGAAAATCAATATATATTAATCTTCTACCATATATATCCTATGATTAATAGGTTATATGTGATTTTCTTTTATGTATTTATATTTACTTATTTTTGTTAACCTAAAGCTTATATAAAAGTTATATCTGTAGCATTGTAATATACAGAATAATAGTAACAATGTAGTCCTTAAAGATTTTTAGTTTCTCTTTATTATTTCAGTTGTCTTTTTCTTTTATTTTTTTTTATCTTTTCTCACATGATATCAGAGCCTACGGTTCGATTATTTCACTATCTTTTTGTTCAGTAGAACTTACCGAATTTTTTTCAAAAACTCTTTGAAAGCTCACCAGAGTTTCACCGAAATGCCGCCGTTACTGTCGCCTTGGATTTTGACTAATTTTTGGTGCGTTAGTGTGCATCACCCAGATAACTGCACTCAGAATCAACTGGAGATTCCAACGGCATCGAAATCTTGTCTATCCGAAGCCACACCTGTCCCTACGCACCTCTGAATAGAGTTGTCATCCGCCACCGTCCACCTTAGATCTTTGCCATTTTTCGGCGAGTGCTTTCTCACCGTCGGCTCTATTCAACTCCTCTTCATTGGATCTATTAGTCCCATGTTTCATTTTGAAATATAGGTGATCCAATTTACAATATGGGTCTTTTTGCAAATTTTTAAAGTTAATATGGACAGTTTACAATTTACTTAAGTTTTGGCCCATTTTGTGATTTCTTATTTTTATAGTTTTTTTCCTTTTCTGTTTTTGCAATTTTCAAATAAATTGGTGGAAGAATCTCTCAACACACTTGCACTCACAGCAGTTGATTTTTCTCTATCAAGTGGTTGGCAACACACTTGCACTCGCAGTGGTTGGCAACACACTTGCACTCGCAGTGGTTGGTTTCAAGTTTCATTCAACATATCTGCATTCGCAAGTGATTTTCTCAATACCCCCCATTACAATCAAAATTATTTTTTTTCAAACTCAAGTCTCTACTTGAATTTGAGAGGAAGTGTTAAAGATATAAAAAATTAATATATATTAATTTTCTATTATATATAATCTATAATTAATAAGTTATATGTGATTTTTTTTATGTATTTATATTTTTTTTTTTATATTAATTTAAAAATTATCTTTGTAGCATTATAATATATAAAATAACAACAACAATATAATTTTGAAAGATTTTTAATTTTTTTATTATTTCAGTTTTATTTTTCTTTACAGTCGCACCAACTATAAAAAATAATAAGATGTTTCTCTTTTTCTTTCTTTGAAAATGATTCATGCCTTTTGCTTACCCATGTCAAGTGGGCTACCTACTTTTTAATATTTTATAAATATTTTTTTTTAAATGAACCTGAAGAATATTTAGTTATACAAGAAATTTATCTTCTTTTAAACTTGAAGTTATTGCATTGCAACACAAACTTTTCCAATAATTTTAACCATGTGGACCTTATAATTGACATTGACTTAGAATATATAGAAGTAAATTGATGATGTTTGCTAGATAATTTGTCCTGTATGTGAAAATTTTCTCAATTAAACCATTATAGAGTTACTGGTTGGAATTTTTGGACCATTAATTTATAGCCAGGCCAGGCCTGTGGAAAATAGGAAAAATCGACAAATAAAATTTATTACAAATAGAAGATAGAGATAGAGAGAAAAATTTATTACAAAATATAGTTGGTAAAAAGAAAAAGACTACTTACTTCAAAAGTTAGGGTATTATTTTATAAGTTGCCATTGAATCAATTTATTAATGGAGAATTAATATGTAAGTGTCAAAATTGTGGAGTTATTTATCAACAAATAAAATTTATTATAAAATATAGTTGATGAAAAACGGATAATACGAATTCAACCCGTTTATTAATTGTGTCAATTCTTCTCAACTTATATAAGTTTAAAAGCTTTTGAATTAGTGTCATGACTCCTTTTGCCAGCTCTAACTGCTAATCAATTATTGATCACTAGATTTATTTTAAGTATTTTTAAAATCTAATCTTATTAATACTTAAATAAAATATCATATTTTTATATTAAAAATTTGATTTATTATGAATAACTAAAAAATAATAAACTATTTAATACGCTTAGTTAGTTCAATATGAATTTACCAGATTTATTCTAATTAAATTTAATTCACATTATTTATACTAATTATGAAATTAATTAATTTTAATCTAATTAAAATTAATATCCTATTAAATTAATTAAAACTATTTTAATGAAGTTCAATGATTAATTGATATACTATATGTCAATTTATTAAATTAAAATTATTTTAAAAAAGAAATAAATAATGATACATGTATTCATGGCATGTTATAATACATTAAGTACGCACATCTTAGATCTAAATGGCATGTTATAATGTATGAACCTGTTTTATATTATATATCATCGCATGAAATAAAATATAAAACATTGGCGTTGATCGAATTTTTTAAAAGTTTAGAAAAAGAAAAGAAAATACAAAAAAATAAAAGATGATCTTAAATTTCTTATAGTTTATTCTTCTTGAGTATTTCATAATCTTTTAATAAAATACAATTATATCTCATATAATTATATTTTATTATATCTCCTTAAAAAATAATTATATATCATATCATTTTTTTTATTTGTTAGGCTTTGTTCGATCCGCCCTTAACAAGCCCAAGTGGTTGAACCAGCCATTGCTTTGAGCAGTGGCTGTTGGGGACAACTTAAAGAGATTTAAGCACTCATTATGTTTAAGACCAGAATTAATTATTAAAAAAATAATTTATCTAACATTTTCTTAAGAGAAGTGGATTCTATATCGCGAGAAATATTTTCAGTTATCCGTTTTGTTATATTTATAAAATACTTAGTAATTAAAGAAAAATATTTTATAGTCTTTCCCTTATAAATTAATCAACATAACTTGATGAATAAGAGTTAATTAAGCACTCAAGATTAATATTAATTAATATATAATTATATTAAGATAAAATAAATTCTCTTTACTAATAAAAATTAAAAGTCAATTAATTTTATCATAATCCATTCCTATATAATTAATATTATATAAAGTGCCTCTATTTTCTATGTCACCACATAAAATAATTCAGATAAAATCATTATATACAATATACAAATCAATTGTACTTATAATTTAGTAAATGAAGTTTTCGTCTTAGTTTAAATTAAAAAATAGTTTATATTATTCTACTTATATTTAATCATCTTATATATAACTATTATTTATTAAGCTTAAGGTTACTTATAATAATAAAAGAATTTCATAATATTTGAATAAAAACAATTGAAATATAAAGTGAATGAATAATTTTTTATTATTTATCTTCGGCAATAAATACAAATAATCATGCTTTAAGGGCACACTTCTAACATAATTTATAATATATTAGGACTATTGGGAATCATTTACAATATATTAATGTAGATATGAATATTTTAAGAATTAACTTAGTTTTATTATGATATATTAAAATTTTGAAGGGGTACATTAATAAGTGGGATTGTATACAAATTGCGGGGTGAAAATATCATCATCAAATATCAAATTGCACTTTATTCATTAGCCGCTCGATTCTCTAGAGACTGCTTTTCCACTATTTTTATATTTATAATTAAAGATGAATTATTTATTAAATAAATTATGACATAAATTTTAAATAATCAAATTGTAAATAATTTAAGTAAACATCATCTAAATATAAATTTTATCTCACAAATATATATATTTTTATTTATTAATTCTAATAAATTTTATTCTATAATAACTTTAGAGATTAAAAATTAGCACGAACAAACCAAATATTACTATAATAACCCGAGTTTGGGCCTAGTGAAAAAAGCTTAGGCTTAAGTTAAAAGTTTGAATATTTAAAATTTTTTATTAATTTTTTTAATATGAGGGAGGGGGAGATTTTAAAGATGTAAATGTACTGTAAATCTTTATTGTTGAGTTGTTAACACAAGTATATTATTTTATTATTTAAATATCAAAATTTAAACTTAATAAAAAAAAAGCTTCGACAATAGCAAGAAGGTTAACCTGTTAAATTTATAATTTTAAGTTCAATTCTCAACTTAATTACTTGCTTAAAATAAAGGTTAATTAAATTTATTAAAATTAATATAAATTGTGAATTATATTTATTTAAAAATATATATTATTTATACCTTTTTATTTTAACTTCTCATATTCAATACTTATAAATCAAACACTTTATAAATATAAACTTCTTAATACATTTTTTTTTAAAAAAAGAATAGTTCTATTAAATCACAAATCGTTATTACTATTATTTAAAAAATTGTGACATCAAGTTTTTGTAATTTCTTTTTAATAAGATATCAAGTTTTTGTTAAAATTCAACTTTTGCGGTGAAATGGGAGAAAAAATTTCAACTATTTCCGGGCATTAGTAGGATTATCAAGAAGAATTAGCCCAAAAAATATTTTCCAAAAGTAATAGGGACTTACCTGCAAAATAGGCGAAACAAGCAGTTCTCGAACTCTCGAGTCTCTTCACACTTCTTAAAGAGCGCTTCTTGCTCGTATATAAGCCCCCTCTGCAAGACCCAAAAAACACGCAAACAAAAAGAATTAAATAAATAAATATAAAAAAAAACTCACTCGACACAAGCTTAGTTCGAGTCAAAAACACCCAAACCAAGACATGCCGATCATCTCCGATTATGAAGAAGAGGAAAAGAAGCCAGAAGTCAAGAAGAAGTCCTCGGGGTCCGCCTCTTCCTCCACTTCTTCGAAAACGGTGTCTTTTAGCGTCACGCTGGATCCCGCGAATCCGCTGGGGTTTCTAGAGAAGGCGTTCGAGTTCGTGGCGAAAGAGAGCGACTTTCTGGCGAAGGACACGGCGGAGAAGCAGATCGTTGCGGCGGTGAGGGCGGCGAAGGAGAGGAGTGAGAGCAGTAAGAAGGCGGCCGAGGAGGCGAAGGCCAAGCCTCAGCCTAAGAAGGTGAAGAAGGAAGAGGCGGAGGAGAAGAAATTAGAGGACACGCCGGCGATGAAGGTTGAGAAAACCACGCCGCCGGAAGTGGCGCACGATTCGAACGCCAGTCAATGTAGAGGTATGGATTTATTTATTTTAGTTTATTTCTATTTGTTTGTTACTTTGTTTGCTTGCGATGAAAATCAAGTGTTTTTTACTTTAGTTATCTTGATGTATTTGTATTATCTGTTTTTATTTCTATTGTTTCATATATTTTCTTTTGAGGGTTTTGCGATGAATTTTTTTTTCTTAAAAAGAAAATTATTCGTATTGAAGAAACATGTTCTCATGATTTACAATTAAAGTTAGAGGAAAAGGCCTTTATCTAGGGGACTTGCATAGGGAACAGTCACAAAAGTATACGGGTTGAATATGAATTCTCGAGTTAACGGCGTTGGGTATTGTTAAACAGGTTCTGATACTATGTTGAGAACTGCATTAATCTTCAAAGTTTAATCTTGTAGGAAAGAATCCAATGACGAAGAGCCCTTTGTGTGATTAAAACTTTGTAATTATGCCAGATTGATAATGATTGAAACTTTGTAATTATCCCAGAATGATAAGATTACTGGTTCGAAGCAATTAGTACTGGCTGTAATTTGTAACTTTTGGTCTTGTAAATTAGACTCTAATTGTACTATTGGCTGTAATTTTGGTTTGTGAATGAGTCTCTTTCAATTAGACTGATCAGTTTCTGGGAATTGCATCTTTCCTTTCTCTTGTGATTCCTGTCTTATATGGTTTAATTTTTAAATCTTAGGATATGCTTTTTGATGTTTATACTGCTTATTATTGTCTTACACTCATCATCTGCTTGTAAATCGTGGACAGCTCCAAACAAAGGCAATGGCCTTGATCTTGAAAATTACTCGTGGACACAAACCCTACAAGAGGTGACTGTTAGCGTTCCAGTTCCTGCTGGTACTAAATCAAGGACTGTTGTATGTGAGATAAAGAAGAACCATCTGAAAGTTGGACTCAAGGGTCAACCTCCAATTATTGATGTAAGTTTATACACTTTCTTAGCCTATTTACGTATTGAAAGCATATATTATGGTCTTCCTTTTTTTTTTTTGGGTTGGCTCGTAGAGTTTTCACTTACTAATTATCTATCTATTTTTAAATATTTGCAGGGGGAGCTTCATCAGATTGTCAAGCCTGATGATTGTTACTGGAGCATAGGTATTTTACAATGCAGTGATACACATTCAACACGCTCTGAATTTTTTGTCAATTGAATGACAGTTAGCTAGCTATACTAGGAAAATGTTTTAGCAAATGGCAAGTAGAATCTGATGAACTAAGGAGCATCGGTAGTCACCGAATTCCATGTGTATGTTTCTTGAACTAACATCAGTTAGTTTGCACCTGACTATTTTTGCGGGTTGTTTCGTGAAGCGACACTTGTTAAATCAATGAGTTGTACATTATGTGCAAAACAAAACACTTCTTTTTGGAATTTTAATTGTCTTGAGTAGCTTCATTATGTTCGTAACTTGAAAATTTTCTTGTTGCAGAGGACCAGAAAACCATCTCTATTCTTTTGACCAAGCAGAATCAGATGAACTGGTGGAAATGCCTGATTAAAGGAGATCCTGAAATTGACACTCAGAAAGTTGAACCTGAGAACAGTAAATTGTCTGACCTGGATCCTGAAACTAGGACAACAGTTGAAAAGATGATGGTAACTCACAATTCCCTCTGCAGTTTCTATTCCCCAATCTTCTTCTTGTGGCACTCTTATCATTGAAGAACACTGATGATGGTTGATTTTGCAAATCTTCTAATCATATAATCCAAATTAAACTACTGTGCTCATTTTTGCCGTTGTTGGTTGTGGATTATAATTTGAAACTTTAATCCTCATGACTCAATTATTGCTCATGCGTCCGATGCTTGTTTTCATCTGCAGTTCGATCAAAGGCAAAAGTCCATGGGTCTCCCGACCAGTGACGAGATGCAGAAGCAGGATATTCTTAAGAAATTCATGGCTGAGGTAAATTAACTGTTCGGCATTTCAGCATCTGTATCAGATTCTGCAACTCGAGGTCAAAATATTGTTAACTTATGTTTTGATATCTGATTTTGTGCAGCACCCGGAGATGGACTTCTCAAGTGCAAAGATCTCGTAAATAAGGCTGCTGAGACCTTTGTTGTTAATTATCATATTATATGAAGTAGCTGCCTGATCTTTTTATGTTTTTGGGGGGTGGATTTTCAGATTTTGCAGGTTTAGATGGTTAAATTTTTGTTTATATTTTGTTTACAAAATACTGGACGCCTGGTGTTATTCAACACTTTCTGTGATGAATGGTTAAATTATGTTTAATTTGAAGGGCATTAAAGGGGCCGTTTAGTTAGATTTTTTAAGTAAAGCTTTTTACTCTCAGATACTTTTAGGACTGTTTGGTTTAATTGACTTAATACATTATTTAGTTATTTAATTTAAAGAGTTTTTTTTGTAATTATATTATTAAAAAAGATAAATTAAAAAATAGAAATAAATAGAAATTTAGTATTAAAACTGAATTTTTTTAAAAATGTTATATTAAATAATGTTATAATTAAAAGTTGCACAATATAAACTTGTGCAAGATTTATGAACAATAGGACTCAGCGTGACCGTCTTTGAACGGTATTCTGAAGGTATTATTGACTAAATATCGGCCTTTTTGGCCATCCTGATAGTCAAGACCGAATATAGATCGTGGCCAAGATTCATGACTTTTATCAGAATATCGATCTTGGTCATCCTTGGGACTTTTATGATTTTTATCAGAATATTGATCGTTAACCGGAATGGTATTATAAATTTGGATTCTTATCTAAGGATTTTTTGGCAGCCAACTACAGAGTATGCTGTCTAAAGTTCATGTTTTAACTTTGAAGCTCAAATTTACATGTGCATAATCTATCTTATTAAATTTTAGAGACTGGAGAATGAATTAAGAAAGATACGAGTTAATAAAACACATTGGAGGACAGAATGCTTTCTATTTATACGAGGACAATTGCTAGATACTAAAGAGCAAAAGGCTAGTATGTCCTCTGATGACACATAAATTACAACAAATTTTAAACGCATATGTTACACGCAATATTAAAGTACTCAAATTATTACAACAGTAGGACATAACTTAAAAGCATTATAAAGGTAGGATAGAGATAATTGAGCATCTTGATTTCATGTGCAAAAAGTAGGACGTGTCGGGGGACATGTCTGGTTCTTTGTTGGGAATTTGCTTTTGCACATGAAATGTGTTGTTTTTAATCACCAGGGCTCTGTGTCGTTAGCCTCATCACGCTCCCATGTAAACTCCTATATCATATGGTATAATGGGCTGTGAAAAGTGACTCTATGGATTTGGTCCAATGAATTGGTTTTGGAGAAGAGACTTTATGATTGTGCTTGGATGGTTGTCATCTGGATCTTGTGCAGCCTGAAATAGGGACGATTATATAACGAGAGATCTAGATCCATTCCTACTGAATCATTGGCTGGCTTGATGTTGTCATTTTAGCTTTTTAGATTTCAGGGTCATGTTTCAAGGTTTTGCTATAGTCTGATAGGAATAATTCTCAAAGAGCATCATCACTCAAAGAGGGCTAAATTTCTGGTGGGATGATCCCGTTTATTTCAGCAACTCTTCGTTGTAAATCTCTGTATTCTGTCAGATGTTAAAACAGATCCTTTTAGAGTGAATAGGGGTTTAAAGCAATGTCGATTATGGTTGGATAGTTTTGGATGCAGAGATGATTCCTTTTTTTTGTAACACCAAAATGATTCTAAAGTGTTGTCTGGACACTTGTAGTTTATGGAAGTGATTCTGGATGAGTTGAAACTTGCGATTCCACCAAGATATAAGATAAAAATATTCAAAGTATATGTTTACATAATAATGTCCCAAAGGAAAGTCTGAGGAGGTTTTTCACATAATAATGTCCTAGAGGGAGGTCTGATGAGGTCATTATATTTTCAGTCCACCTTACCATATCTGATACGTGGAATTCAATGGCGATAGAGTATTGATCCAAGAGGTTCTATAAAAAGTAAGGGACTTCAATTGCCCAATCTTTGGAGGCCTTTATTGTGAACAGAGTCATAAATGGATACTCGTAATAGACTCCTAGGCCTCCAAGAACGGTTGGCCTTTAGATTGTATGACTTTAGATTGTTAGAATATCATAAGTTCATAAGCCTTTCTGTGTAAAGTGTATGTGAAGATAAGCTGAGGCAATTCAAGAAGGTATATGAGAATACGAGGGTTTATGAGAAGTGACATTTGTCTGAACTAGTTGGTGTGATCTAGAGAAAAAGTTTGCAAGAATATTATTGGCGCCTTTAAGATACTTTACCTCAAATGAATAGTTTGAGAACCATTCTTGCCATCGAAGAAATTGGTTGTGTGAGATTTTCTTTTATTTAAATTCCATCATTCTTGGAAAAGCGAACATATCTATCTCGATACCTCATTTAATAGCTAAGATCTCCTTAAATGTCGAGTAATAGTATTTTTCAAATTCTTTAAAACCGACACTCTTGTGTCCACAGATTCTCCTGTTGTCATCTAGATCTTTCAAAAGAACTACTTCCCTGTAAAGATCACTGGCATTAGTTTGGATAATTCTTTTTCCATTTGATGGAATATTTAAAGGTGGTAAAAGCATGGCTTTTTGTTTGAGAGCTTTAGCAGCAGTAGTGTGTCTTTTTTACCATTCTAGAGGGGGGTGAGTTCTTTTTGAGCAGATGTTGTAAAAGTTTGGTCATGTGGGACAAGTCTTAGATGAACTCAAACCTGTAATTTATAATTTCGAGGAATTATTGAATATGTTTCTTTTAGAGGTTGTCATTTGGAAACTTGGTTAACTTTTTTTTGGCATTATAAGGTCATAAGGAGTATTTTCCATCTTTGATGTACATTCTAGGAAGTCAATTTATGTGACTCCAGTTTGCATCTTTTTTTGGGATAACATGATGCCATACTTGACCAAAGGTTGACTAAAATGAGTAAAAAATGTCTTATGAGAGCTTTTATCAAGGGAGAAGAAAAGAATGTCATCGATGTAAATAAGAGCATTGTTGAGTAATGATTTTTTTTAAAAGTATTCTGATAAAAGTCATAACTCATAAGGTCGATATTGAGTCGAGAATATCTTTGGAATACTATTTAACGATTGTCATGGTATTAGAGTCAGGTTATAAATTGATATCTATTGGTATATAGATGGGAATATCACAAATGTAAGTTCCAAAGGCAATTTTAAATTGACACTAGTTTGGTCTGTACTTGTGTTTTAACAAGTCACGTACCATAGATATCATTTCTCAAATAAGGTTCACGTATGTATATTTTATCAAAGCTTATTGAGGAGATCATTTTTAGTTGTGAAGTCTTTTGATATACAGATTCCTTTACTAAAACTACAACCTTCTCTTCAAACACTTACCACTTCTCCCTCACTCTGAACCTCAAATGCCTCAAAATTAGACCATGTTTATGAAATCACCTATCTTCTTGAAGATAAGAAGATACCAGTTACTGAGTTGCCTATTATGAATCCATATTAGGCTTATTTAAAGCTCAGACAATATTTTACTTCTACAATTTGCAACCTTCTATCTCCCCCAAAGATCAAGGTTAAAGAATACATCCAAGCTACAAAGTTCGAACAACCTTTTTGGCTAGCTATAAAAATGGAACAGTTTGTTACTCTCTAGTTTCCTTCTGAATTTCCTTACATCTTGAAGAATGAAAGCTTTACCCACTTTCATTTTGGAGCAATCCGAATAGCATTAACGTTTCATAAGCAAAAATACCTTTTTATAGTTGCTAGATTGGCCTTTCTTGACACAGGATTTATATATTACCAACATGTCTGCATTGGTATGGTTCAAACAATCTTAAATGCTGGGACAGTAGTCACATTATTCCTTAACTTCTGAATGTCAATTTTGGACCCTCAATTGTTCACAGCTCTAAAGTAAAGGTTCAAAGTGTTGGAAAATACCCACTACCTACGAGTCAAATCATAAACAATCTAAACAACTAAAACCCATCCAATCAGCTATCCACTTTTTTTATAGGAGAGCCACTAAGGAAGTCAAGATATCCTTCTTAAAAGAAGAACCGGGCCCTTTAAAACTAAACTGTATTTCTAGTCAATCATGATGCAACTTTATTCACAAACTGAACCTTTACCCATCAAGTTCTTTGAAGGAAATGGTAGACCTGTATACTCTTTCATTGTCTTTATCAGATGATAACAATCTTTTGTCAGCTCTGAAGAACCCTTAGTCTTTATGAATGATCAACAGACATTAACTTCTCCAACTGCCAATAAAGAAGTAGAATCGTCATTAGATGAATCACCAGAACAGACCCCCGAGGTAAATTAAAACAAGAAAAACAACTCAGAAAAAAGACATTAGTTTACTTTAGACGATGTTCCTCTATTCAAATGGCATGACAAAATTTTTGAATTCTAGGCATGGTGTCTCATTGAGCAAAAAAAGTTAGGAATAACAACTCATGAAGTCATTTAACGTACCATTGCAAGGTTTTAGAGCATTTTAAAATAATGGTACCAACAGCTTGAGGACTATAGGCAGATCTAGCCACATAACTCTTTAAATATTAATAAATTTTTATACATTATCTTTGCATAATTCATTAGAAAAGCATCTTATCTGATAGACCAAACAGAAAAAGAATTCTTTAATTTACAATGATGCTTATTCAAGAGGAATGAGATCCACTGGAAAAAGGCAGCACCTAAGTACTATTAACTTGGGGTAGATGACCTTCAACCTCAAGCAAGCATATTTGAACTCAATTTCAGATCCCTTAGGCCAAAAGGCTCTAAGGACTTTGCAAGATAGGAACCTCACACTGCAACAAGCCTCCTTCGACATTACACCAGTCAATCATTAAAGCTCTTAAAAAGCTATGTGTTAAGCACAAATTTTTCAAAGAATTTAAGAAAATTGGAAAACAAGTCAACAGAGCCTATGAAAGACCAAAACTCCTCCTCAAATGCCCACATAATAATAATTCTTGTCACTGTTCAACCAAAAAGAGGCACTATCATAGAAAAATCAAGTTTTCAAAAGAAGTTTGGTTTTTGCTTCACAAAAGACCTAAAAGATTTTTTAAGCGAAAATGACATTTCTCTAAGAAGACAAATTAATATTTTATCTGCAAACAAAAAGGCCACTTTGCCAAAAATGGTCCACATAAAGACAAAACTAAAGTGCTGAACCAAGTATTCGTTGCACTTTTATTTGACGATCAAAAAGAAATTGAATCACTCTTGTCGGAATAGTCTAAACCAGATGAGTCAACCATACTAGAATTGAAGTATATACCAAAAAAAGACTCATAATGATTGTGCCAACCTAAAGACAACAATGAGTCATTTTTAGACACTTCATAATACAACACCCATGTAATAAGTTTTTCAACCTTGCTAGTCTCAATGCTTGTGCTGAGAATTCTCAACTCCAAGCATTATAAGTCCATCACTGTTTCTGGCCTTTTAGACACTGGGACAATAGTCTTTATTATAAATCTTAAAATATTTCCTAAACATATATGGAAACCATATTACCAAAATTTTAACCATGATAAGTTAACAAATCACCTTATTTTTTTTTCTGACCTTAGTATCAGTCACAAACTACTTAGCTTAGAACTTCCAAGAAAAAATATTGTGATTGGGTTTGACATCATCCACTAGTTACTCCACAAAAGGGTAATCTCAAACAATGGTTTATAATTCAAGAACCATTTTTTTTTTTTGCATGGACTCAAATCTCCAATTGTTTCATGATTGAATCCCTGGAAGTCATAGCAAGACACATCAAACAGTAGTCAACCGCTGAATCCCATTCTGAGTTCCTTAAAAAAATGCAGTAACCCTTTGTGAAAAAACCAAGAATTCTTCATATCTTTGCCTTTCAAGAAAAATGAAGATATAAATCTACCAAAGCCAGGCATCTTAGAATGAGCCCATAACACCTCCATATGGCCACCGAATAAATCACCCAAATATTGACAGAAGAGTTTATTGAACCCACAAAGTCACCATGGGCATGTCAAACCTTCAATGCCAATAAAAGGAGTGAACAACTCAGAGGCAAATTGAGGCTTATAATTAATTATAGGCCTTAAAACTTGTTCTTCAAGATAATAAATTCCCTTTGCCAAAACAAGCCACCCTCTTCTTAAGCCTTACCAATACAAACGTGTTCTCTAAATTTGACTAAAAGTAGGTTTCTCGCAATTAGGAATACACCTTGAAGATAGACCAAAAACTACCTTCTGTATCCCTAACCACCATTACAAATAAAAATTCATGCCTTTTAGGCTCAAAACTGCCCCATTGTTGTTCCAAAAAGCCATGGTTAGAATTTTTGAACCATAACTTAACAATGCTCTTATTTATATCAATGACATTCTTCTCTTCTCCCTTGACGATACTCTCATAAGGCACTTCTCACTCACTTTAGTCAACTTTTGGTCAAGTATGGTGTCATGTTGTCCCCAACGAATATGCAAATCAGAGACACAGAAATTGATTTCTTAGAATGCACATTAAAGATGGAAAATACTCTTTACAACCCTATGTTGCCCAAGAACTAACCAAGTGTCTCGATGACAACCTCCAAAAGAAACAGATTCAATAATTCCTCATAATTGTAAATTACATGTCTGAGTTCATCCAAAACTTATCCCATATGGCCAAACCCTTAATGATCAGAGACACACACTAATACTATTAAAGCCCTTAAACAAAAAGCTATAGATTTACCACCTTTAAACATTCCATCAAATGGAAAAAAAAAAAAAAATTTCATCCAAAATGATACCAATGATCTTACTAGAGAGCATTTTTTTTCTAGAAAAACTAGATGGCACCGGAAGAATCTATAGGTACAAAAGTGGCAGTTTTGAAGAAGCTGAAAAACACTACCACTCAACATTCAATGAGATCTTAACTATTAAACGAGGGATAAAAAAAATTACAATTTTTTTTAATTAATCATCACCTTTTATCGAGATAGATATGTCCATTTTTCCAAGAATGATGGAATTCAAACAAAATAAAATCTCACACAACCAACTTATCTAATGGCAAGAATGGTTCTCAAGCTATTCATTTGAGGTAAAGTATCTCAAAGGCACCAACAATATTCTTGCAGACTTCTTCTCTAGATTACCCTAACAGTTCAGACAATGTCCTTGTGTTTTATGATATCACTCCTAATAAACCTTCATGTTCTCTATACCATCTTGAACTACCTCAGTTTATCCTCACCCACACTCTACACAGAAAGGCCTATGGACTTATGATGTTCTACCTATCCAGGGTTATAAAATCCAAAGGCCTAACAATTTTTAGAGGCCTAGAAGTCCATCGTTAGTATTTATTTATGACTATGTTCATAATGGAAGCCTCCAAAGATTAGACAATTAAAGTCCTTTACTTTTTATAGTACCTCTTGGATTAATACTATATTACTATTGAATTCCACATATTAAATATGATAAGGTGGACTAAAAATGTAATGACCTCATCAAACCTCCCTTTGGGACATTATTATGTGAAAATATTCCTTGAATATTTTTATCTTATATCCTTGTGGAATCACAAGTTTCAACTCATCCAGAATTACTTCTCTATACTATAAATGTCCAGACAACACCTTAGAACAATTCTGGTGCTGATAGGGGTGTAAAAGCACTACTATGTTCAGTACCCTAACTTTTGTATTTTACTGCAATTCATGAATATTTGGCTAGTTATTTATATTTTTTTATTATAAATATATACACAACGGATAATGTGATGTCTAGGAACAAACGAAAGGTGAATCGGACATAAAACGAAGAAGTTGGGCTCAAAATACGAGAACGAGTGAACTAGGCCTAGGTGTCGCAACACCCAAGTCAATAGTTGAGTGCCGCGGCACCTAGTGATGCTCCTTGAAGTAGAGTTTCTAGGTCTTGGCGCCAAGCCCCCAATGTCATGGCACCTATGCGACGTATAAATCCCCTCTCAACTCTTTTATTTTGACTTGAATTTGAAGGCCCTCACCCCTAAGGTTTCTCATAGCTATAAAAGCACTCTTTTAAGAGCACAAATAGAGACTTTTGGAGAGGAAAAAACTTAGAGAAATAATTTACCATACAAAATCAAAGATAAAAGCTAATAAATCAATATTCAAGCTTTAAGTCAATATTGAGAGAAAAGTAACTTAAGGCATCTTCTTGATTAGGTTTTCTTCTATTTTCTCACCATTATGTTTTTGTTTTTGCTGTTCTTCATGGATTGGTTTGATACTCTTGGTTTTTGATGAGCTAAACTTGTTATTTTATAGTTAGATTATGTGAACCTAGTATGTAGTTAGATTTTATTGATTCTTAGTTTATGAACTTAATACATACAATTGATTCATTCTATCTTATTTTTGTTGCTTTTCATTATATCAAGCCAATATTATGAATGATTGAGGAAGCATGATGAACTTGATAAAGGGATTCATGTGTTTAGTCTAGGATAGTTTGATGCATGATTATATAAAAATAACTACGAGTTTCATCTAGAATAGACATATATCTAAATGGCATGTAAGATATTATTTAGACTTGATCTTAATGAATTACATTCTAATTTGATTGCCATAGACATATAGGTGACTGTTAGAATGCGTAATATAATCACTTGACCATCGATAAAGGCTTGTGATGATATTAGTGTCTTAACCAATAATTTATATTAAAGGATAAACTAAGTGGTTAATGAATCCAATGAAATACTAAGGGATGAGTTTACACCCTAGATTATTATCCTTTGGTAAATTTTTTTCTTTGTTTGTTTCCTATTTAGGTTTAGTTTTATTTGATGGAATTAGGTTAATTAATTGAATTTTAGATTTTAATTTTCTGAATAAAAGTTAAATAGATAAAATTTTAGTACTTAATTGTTAGAAATAGATCGTATAGTGCATGTGGGAACGATATAGACTTAAAATCTTATATTACTTGATACGATAACGTGCGCTTGCGCTTACGCTTAGCTAGTATAGCATCAATCAGGTGCTACAAAGAAAAGGCATCATCTCAATATCCAAAACTATCCATTACTATCCAACCATAGTCGACATTGCTGTAAACCCATATTCACTTCAAAAAGATCAATTTCAACATCTGACGAAATACAAGAATTTATAATGAAGACTTGTTGAAATAAACGGGATCATCCACCAGAAATTTAGCCCCTTTTGAGTGATAATGCTACATAGGAACTATTCCCATCAAACTATAACAAAACCCTGAAACATGGCTATGAAATCTACAAGGCTAAAATGACATCATCAAGCCAGCCCTGATCCAGTAACCAAACCAGTGATTTAGCAAGAATGAACTTTGATCTCTCATTACATATCTTTCCCTATTTTAGGAAGCACAAGATCCAAATGATGACAATCCAAGCCCAATCATAAAGTCTCTTCTCTAAAACCAGTTCATTGGACCAAATCCATACAGTTACTTTCTATAGCCCATTATGCCAGATGACATAGGTGATTACATAAGAGACTACTTGAAACATGATGAGACTGACAACACTAGAGCCTAATTCAGATAATGATTTATCTTGACTGTTAAGTAAAGACTTTAAGTAGAAAAATTAGTGTATATAATATATTGAGCTGGACTAATATGAATTCTGATCTAGTTAACTAAATGTCATCGATCTTAATTCACAAAACTTCAATAAGCTTGATTTACCTTAATTCTGAACAAATAATGAACTTATATTTATATATTGTATTCTTTAAAGTTATTACGAAGTGAGAACCATATGAACGGTCAAAATCTTGATGATTTGGAGATACAATTTCATAGATTGTATGAACATATACTTACAAGACTGAATTTATATTAAATGATGTTTACCTAAACTATTTATAGTACTTGATCATTTAAATTTATGGCTGCAATTTATTTAATAAATTATTTATTGAATAATGATATTTATTTATCAAATTATTTACAAATATAGACATATCAATAAATAATTATTTGAGCATTCAGTGACTTATAAACAAATGAGTAATTAAATATGTGATATTTTTTTATAATAGTCTAGCTTTAATTACGATATTATATTATGGTTAATTAAGTAATTATTATTGATCAAGAATTAATATTATTTTTAATTAAAAATTGCATTTATTTATTACATAGGTCAACTAGAACGCAACCTTAAACTTTTAATAAAATAGTCCAGAATTAATTTAAAAGATCTAATGGTTTATAAGATGACAAGAATTTGGATCACTAATATAAAGGTAAAAAACCCATGGGCCTTTAGTCCATTTATTAGCTCACATTATTATTTTATTATTTACTTAAAATAATGACTATACAAATACAATCATAAATGTTTTTTCTCTTTTTAATTAAATAAGTGATTATCGATTTTTTCATAAGAGTTGAAAAGAGCCGACACAATTATAAGTATTTTGTCTCTTCTAATTAAATAAATCATGATTAAATCTCTCACTTTTCCATAAAAAAAATGGAATGGTTGAAAAGAGACAAATAGTTAATTCATTTTGGTATTTTAAAAGTGCTCACATATTTGAAGTGATAATTTATTAAATAGTAGAGAACATTAGAGTCAAAGAGAATTTTTCTACAACAAAAGAAGAGAAGATTGGAGCTAAAGAAAATTTCTCTACAGCAAATATTTTAAGGAAATTTTTTTACTTTATTTATTTAATTAAAATGTAATATAATCAATATGATCATCTTATATTTCCAACAAAAACGATATCAGAGTTGATTTTAGTTTACATTACATGTAAATTTTGATATATGTTGTGTATAATTGTGAGTATTAATAGTGGCACCAAATATTTCATTGATCTATACTTGTTATAACTCAATTATTTAATAAATATTTTAATTTTCCAAATTCGTAGCAGAGATTTGCTTGTTAATTTTATGGTATGTAACAAGAGAGGATGATAAAATAATATCATAATATTTTGTCTTGATTATTTCATTTTTTAGATCTATTGTAAGCTAATTGTTTTTTGGGAAAATAATCTGAAAGAGGCTTTTTTTTTCTTGAAACTAATAATAATTTGTGTTAAAAAACTATTTGGCTAATCTTTATTTGCCAAAAAGATAATTCATGAACGAAATTATCTTTGTAAATAATATAACTTAAAAAAGCTTGTTGTTTGAACCACAAAATTAATAAAAAAAAATGATTATTATTGTCCAAATAGATCTAAAAAAATACTCTATAGATTGAGAATAAGTAATTTTGTGAATCAATTAAAAAAAGTATGAAAATAATAAAAAAAATAATAAAGTCAAAGATAAAAATGGTAGACAAAGCTTAGAATTTCTCTCGTCTCGCATGCAAGACACGCATAAGGACCTCGCACATGTAGCATGAGGCGAAGAGGGGCCTCACGCCTAACCTGCATTGCACAAGGAAAGGCCTCGCTATCTCCTCTTGTCACAAAGCAAGGCGTGTGGCCCTGCCACTAAAACAAGCGAGGTAGTACCTTGCACATATATTGCATGATGGGAGACCTCGACCTTCTTCTCTAGCTTTTTTTTTATTGGAGTTTGCTCGTTTTTTATTATTTTTCATCGTTTTCAATCAAATGTTTTCATTTTTAACCTATATTACTTCAAGTCTACTTATTTTTAACTAATTTTAAAGTGTGTTTTCAATCAAAATTTTGAATGAATTGTGGGAGAGAAATGCAAAAATACTTCAAAAATAAAATAGCCTAAAAATTATTTTGGGAGAGAAATGCAAAAATACTTCAAAAATAAAATAGCCTAAAAATTATTTGGCTAATAAATTTATAAACGTACTAGAGCTAAAATAGATTTGCTTAGAAAAAAGGGTCATTTTCAAAAAAAAATTCATCTTTTTTAGAAAAGAAGCGATTAGATGTTTTAATGAAAAATCTAATAAAAAGGGGTACGAATATTATTTTTTTCTTCAAAAGGGTTCATTTTTGCTAAACTTCGGTGATTTTAGCTGCCATTACCCCTTTAATTTGTGATTTTATTAATGTTGGAGTTTTTTTTTTTTCTGTTTTTTGTTTTCTTTTTGCTCTTACTGTTTGTTGCCATGTAACTCACAAGTTTCTAGTATTTTTTTGTTATCATGATACAAAGGGTAATTACGGTATTATATAAATACATTTACAAATTTTTAAATTTGTTATGGTATTTATTTATAAATGAGGTGTGATTACAAAATAAGTGGTATGAAATTATCATCTTTATTAGAAATAAAAATACTTTGTTGTGGCAATAATATTAAGTACGATTAAATAAATAAATAAAATAAAATGTAGTGATTTATGAGATATTTAATGATTCAATTAATAAAAGAATCTAGATTATAGATCTGTCATGGACATAGGTCTTTTTTCGAATAAAATATATATTGTATCTCGTGGTTTGTTTTCTTCATCTTATTAATATGTTAAATTTTTTATTATTATTATTTGTGAGTTAAGTCTTATATATGCGTATAAAATTTTTAAAGACCTAAATACAAACCATTGTAATATTATGGCACATATAACCTTAATAGAAGAGTCTATGCAAAAAGTTAATCTTTAAAAGAAATTAATATTAAGACGGATTTTTAACTATATTTGAAAAGAACAATTAATTAATTATTAATTTGATATCAAAAAATTGGAAAGCTTGTGGATAAAACATGATCATGCATGAAAATCATGGAACATGTAGAAATAATTGAAGATTTTAATCATTTGTGAAACAAGATTTTAACCGTTTAAAATTTTCCCCTCATTAAATTGATTTAACAGTTTAAAAACAAAATTGAGAATCGTTTTTGACTTGTGCACACTCTTTTTTAGAATTTTTTTAAGTATTAAATAAATTATTCTTTAGATGTAAGCGAGGTTTGAACCGTAAATCTTTAACATAAAGAATTTTACCATTTGAATTTTCTTTTATGTGCATGCATGAAATATTTTTTATTATATATTTTACTTAATTTGAATTGCTAAGGTAATATGATTATGAATATCATAACATTTAAATCCAAATCAATCAATACCATGATGACAAAGTACATTAATTTTCCATCCCAAAAAAGAAAAATGAGAAGTTAAAATTTGTTTATTGTATTTTTGCAGAATAATATTATATAAAAAAATTCTCATACAAATCGATGTGGCATACAAATATTTATCTATATGATTTATTTTAATTTATTTTATAATTTCTATTTTTTTTTATCAAATTTGTATAAAGAATTTATATATTTAATATTACTCATTTTTGTAAATAACAATCACAAAATAATTAAAATCATAAAAGAATTCATTCTTGCGGGAAAAAAAAAAGACCTTGACATTGCGTAATCTTAATGAGAATACACCTATCTTCAATAGTCCAAAATCTCTTTAACTCTATTTTCTATTTTCAAAAAAATACCTTTACATTGTGTAATCTTAATGATAATATATTATTAGACTATCTGATGATAGTGATGATCAAAGCTGAAGCTCATTAACAGGAGTTGTAGAGATAAAAATTGTTTCTAAAGTTGTTTATTGGGAATTTATCATTTATTTGCTAATAGATTTTTTAATTACCAAACATTCTTCTAATATTTGATAATATTTAAAAAAAAATTATGTTGTTATAACTGTAATAATATAAATTAATTTAAAATTAATATAACAGTCTTTTTATTTAAAAAATCAAAAATTATATCTATACAATAACAATGCACGGTATAACATATAATTCTAAATAGTTAAACAATATTATATAAATAATAAATTTATATTATGATACGATTAATAATTTTTATTTATTTATTAGATTAACATGACGTACACAAAAATATCCGTATTTTAACAAAAATATAAATATTTGTATTAAATAATAATTTATAATATAAGATCTTTAAAAAAATATGATAGTACAATTATAGTAATTTTACTATTTACTTTAATATTGTACAAATGCAATTATTAACTTTTTAACGTACACATAAATATTTATATTTTAACAAAATTATAAATTTATGTATTAAATAATAATTCATAATATAAGATCTTTAAAAAATATGATAATACAATTATAATACTTTTACTATTTATTTTGATACTATATAAACATAATTATTAAGTTTTTAAATAAAAAGACCGTAATACTCCTTTAAAATTTATTTATATTATTACAATTATAACAAAAAAAAATTTAAATATTATAAAAAATTAAGGAGATTTTTAGTAGTTAACGAATCTAATAAGAAGGTAAATGTCAATTACCCTTGCTCATTCATATTAATTATATGACAACTTATGGAATTCAGGTTTAGTTTTCTCGTGGCTTTCTTTCTTAGCAAACAAACACATCGGTTCAATAAACTTTAACTTGGTATCAAAGCCCAAGTTATGAAAAATTTCGTTTGTGTCCTCTCATGCCTCATTTTATAACCTTTTCTTCCCATGATCAAGCTTGATCCATCTAATTTCCTTTAAATAATTTGAAGACATAAGTGTTAGTGGTCATGGATTAGAAAGCTACACTGGTGGCTCAATCAGTGCCCCAACAAAATATCTTGATGAAGGATCCATTGCTCAAAATTTTAATTCTAGTGTCAAATCTAGCCTACATTAATTGGAAGAGGTAAGATCAAGTACTTCTCAGCTGGTTAGATGCATCAATCACTGACAATATTATCAGCTTTGTGTTTAGCTGTAAACTTCTTATGGTCTGTGAACTTCAATTAACAAGCAACTTCGGAATCAATCTAAAGCCTTAGCTACGACTATTAAAGCACAGCTTGCACATAATACTATAGGATCTATGTTAGTAACTGAATTTATCATGAAAATTAAAAGCCTAGCTCATAGTCTTGCTAGGGCTGGGAGACCAATCAGTGAAGATGAAATAATCATGCACATCCTAACATGACAAGAATTATGAACCTGATATGTTTCATATTCAGAGTAGACTTGGTTCAGTAGATGTAAATAAAGTAATGTCTTTGATGTTGATTCAAGAGAGTAGAATGGAATTTAGAAATACTAGAATGAGAATTGAATCCAATTATGCACAAACCAAGTCAACTAAAAAAAAGCCTGGGGGTTAGAATTCTGGAAAAGGAATGAATGTTGGATTTAATAATCAGAAATTGTGGTAATCAAGCTGCTAATGTTGGTGTAAGAGGTTTCCAAGGAAATTATCAAGGAGGTTTTAATGGAGGATTTTCAGTAGGTTAGCAGAGTGGAAAAGGTTTGAATAAACCTGTTTGTCAAATATGCTTCAAAGTTGGACATACAACTGGTGGATACAATAATAGATTCAACCAAAAAAACTTTGTGCCACAGTGTCAGAGTAACTAAGAAGCCTCTGAATAACTATGGCCCTAGTTCTTCAAAATAAACCCTCTTCTATGTTTGTCTATATGAGCCTATCTTCTATTACATGCCCTAAGAGTGTGTGTTCTAGAATAGGTCAAATTTGTAACGAAAGTGCCATGTAAGCAACACTAAGCTCAATTATAATATTGATGTAATCCATAGAAGACTAGGACATCCTAGTCAACACTCTCTTCATCATGTATAACAAGCTTGTAAAGACTTCAAATATCTCAACAAAATCTTTTTACCTCAATTTTGTGATGCTTGTTAATTTGGCAAAGTCCACAAACTTCATTACTACACAAAAAACAAAAAAAATCCTTTAAAACTGAGAGTTACAGATATATGGAATCCTGCACTTACACTCCAGAGAAAATTTCAAATACCATGTGTCATTTGTAGATGGTTTCACAAGATATATTTGGATTTTTCCATTGACTGCTAAATCTCAGAGTCTAGAAGTGTTTAAAACCTTCAAACTTCAAGTTGATATACATCTAAACAGGTCCATTAAGACTTTACAGGCAGATTGGGGAAGTGAGTACAAAAACTACGTTCCATTTTTACAGCAAGAAGGTATATCCTTTAGACATCCTTGCCCTCATACACTATCAAAATTGAAAGAATAGAAAGAAAGCATAGGCAAAAATGCCACTACATTCCTGGTGGGAGGCTTTCCATACTGCAGTTTATCTTAACAATAGACTCCTGATACCTGTACTAAAACACAAGTCACCATTTTAAATGCTTTATCATCTCAAACCTGATTACAACTTCTTAAAATGCTCTGATTGTGCCTCTTTTCCTTTGTTAAGGCCATATTGAAAACACAAGTTTGATTTTCATAGCCAAAAATGTATGTTTATTGGTTAAGGTCCCATTCACAAAGGCTATAAATGTTTGACAGATTTAAGCAAGGGTTACATAGCTAAAATTATAATCTTTAATGAGACTGATTTTCCTTACTCTTCTGATCCAATCTTTATTAATGGAAAAAATTCTAATAGTAAACAAAAACTTGTCTCTCTTACCCTGTTTTTATCATTCCCTTAATTAACACTACAAACAACAGCAGTCATCATATTTCTCAGCATTCAGCATCCTCTCAGGCGCTCCCAATCCTACCTCCTGACCAAATCTTGCCGAAACTTCAAATTCCATATCAGATCACCATGCACAATTTATCACATCCAAACCAACAATCAAATTCCTTACTTACACCCAACCTTTACTTACACCACAACCTTTGGCTCATACAGAATCGTCTACAAACACTCATCCTTATCCACCACTATTGCCTTTACAACCTATTTCTAATCATCCTAAGTTACAAGAGCAAAAGCTGGCATTTTTAAACAAAAAATGTATCAAACAGAATTCCAAGAAAAAGAACCTACCAGTGTTACCATGGCATTAGCAGACAAGAAGTGGAAGCATGCTATAAAATATGTAAATGTAGCATTACTTTTCTTTTTGCCGAAAAAGAATATGAACACCTTAAAACAAAATTAGGGACTTTTAAGAACAATTAAAAAATTGACCATACCGTGAATTTGACAAATTTAACTTGGACTTTGTTTGACTAGTCTGAGTAATTAAACTACAGTCAATGCAGTAACTTGAATACAGAGGTATTCAAATAGCATAAAATTTTATCACTAGGTAAATAAAAAGAAAAATTATAATATCTTTAAGTTGTATTCAAAGTGCAAGCTAAGACTGAGATAAGACTGTAAATACAACAATCATATTCTATATCAGTTTTGGTGAGTTTTTGATTTGTATATCACCCATCCTTGACCCATATCACAAAAGCAATTAAGCAAAATGCTTAACCCAATAAGATCAAGCACGAACCTGATTGAATATAATCTCTTGTAAAGAAAAAGAACAGTATCGTATTGCTTATTCTTAACAAGTGCACTAAACAAAGTATTGAAAAATGAGATAGAAGGAGATGGGCGCATATTTATCATGGAATTGAAGATATAAAGTGCTTCGTTGGGAGTGATATTATTACCTGATTTACATCTAATTTGCTTGAGGAATTTGTCAAGAGAACTTTGATTTTTGATTGTCGGTGCAGAAATAATTCCATGGTGTCATTGGAGAAGAGAGTTTCATTTTTGGAATTTGAAGTTGAGAGGCTTCAAGAGTGAGTGAATGAAAATGAGAAACTAGTGATAAAAGCTACAGCTTCTTTTAAACCAAATGTTAATGAATGATTTATTGATTTGAAAATCATTGCAGTTTGCAGAGAGTTTCTCAGCGTATATGGTTCTGGGTATGAACTATGAACTAACTACCAATGGGATATGGGCATTGGGAATTTGAACGAAATTCTGGACAGTTGGAAAAGATAGCAATGCAAGACCGGTGAAGGGATAAAACAATAGAATATGTTGCATATTGGAAGCACAAATGAGTATTAAGTGATGGGTTTCAACTTGATATGTTTTCCAAGTGATGGATTTCTTTATTGAGAGAACTAGCTCGTCTATACCCTAAATAAGAGAAAATTCAGAGAGATTATGAGGTGCCTTATTTGCCTCACGAGGAGCAAACTTAAACTCAGAAATGCAAGATACATGTAAAAAAGGAAACAAAGATTGCACAATGATCCACCAAATTACAATCACTTATCTAGAATCGGGTCGTACAAAAGGTTCTACAATCAAATCTTGCTTAAAAAGCAATGGCAAAGGATCTTGTTATGCTAAAATAGAACAGCTTTAAAGGAAAAAAGAATCATAGTCAGCCATACATCAACCGACGACTAATGTTCCATTTTAAGCATTGATATTTTCCTAGCTTGCCCTGGATCATCAAATAAAAGTTTCATATCCCAAAGAATATCAATCTAATGGAAAGTTTAAACACAAACCTTAAGCATGCACAATAAGTCATTTCACAGAACAAACATAAAACTGTCATTATAATTATTTAATAAAAAATAAAGTAAAAAGTCATACAAGAAGAGTCCAAATAATTACCAGAAGCTATTCTCCTTCATAACATTCAAAACATAAAAAGGAATAGAAGAGAAAGAATGAGAGAGGGATCACATAGTAGCTCCGGTGAATTTAACAATAAGGTTATTATACAACGAAATTCAACAGACTAAAGTTTAAGCAATGAAACTGCCACATCAAGAGAAAGCATGAATAGCTCCAATGAACATAGTCCTGAATTGGCAACACAGTCACACATTTTGTGATATGAAGGTGGGTGGTTCCCCAGAGCTTTTTTTAGGCTTGATTCTGAAAGCAACAGCCTCTAACATAAAACTCCACACATCAACTGACTTTTGACTTTTGATCAGGAAATGTAGGAAGTGAGTTCAAACAAATTTTATTCTTTGCAAGCAAGTCTATCACTATAGAAAATATAGATGCATCTGGCGTTAAATTTTTCTCTTTCATTTTGTGAAGAAGTTCAATCACTTTTGATGTCTCGTTATTTTGGATGAAACCGTGCATAAGCGTATTAAATATGACCACATTGGGCGCCACACCCTTTTCTTGCATATCCACTAATAAATTGTTTGCCTTGTCCATTTGCCCTGCTTTACACAGTCCATGCATCATGATATTATATGTTATGACATTAGGTTCTAGGCCTACATGAGGCAATCTATGAAAAAGCTCCCAAGCAGTTTCGAGTCTGCCCATTTTGCATAATCCATCAATGAGGCAGTTGTAGGTTACAATACTAAGTTCCATCTTGCAATCTCTTATATCATGAAATAATTCAACTGCTTTCGAAATATGACCATTCTTGCAGAGCCCATCAATAAAAGTAGTATATATAACTGAATCAGGCACAACCCTGTTAAGTTGCATCTCAGCAAACAATTTCAATGCATTTTCAACCATACCCATTTGAAAAAGACCAACAAACAAGGTGTTGTATATAATAACAGTTGGTTTAATTCCTTTCGAAAACATCTCCCAATAGAGACTTATAGCTTCATCTACATTCTGATTCTTACAGTACCCATTTATCAAAATACTGTAACTAATAGCACTACGCCCGCACCCCTTACTCTCCATAGAATCAAAAATTTTCCTTGCACGATTAATTTTACCCGTCAAGCATAAACCATCCATTAATGCATTATAAGTAAACGCGTCAGGATTCTCACCCCTCTCAATCATCAATTCTAACAACCTATTAGCTTCGTCCATCTTCCCGCTTTTGCAAAGATCATCTATTACCACATTAAATGTCACCACATTAGGCCGCACACCCCGATCCATCATCTCAATAAACAAACTTTTAGCCTCGTTCCAATCATCAGCACAACAGAATCCGTGAATCAATGAACTATAAGTAAAAACATCTGGATTAATTTTTCTATCCTTCATTTGCTGCAGCAGCTCCTTAGCCTTGTCTAGAAACCCATCTTTACAAAGACCATCGATAATACTATTACAAGTAACAACATCAGGCTTACAAATGACATCAAATTCACCTTTCCTGTCAACCATCTCCTCAAATAGCTTTAGAGCAGCAGTTGTATTGCCCCTTCGACACAATCCATTAATCAAAATAGTATATGTAACCACATTAGGCTTGCAACCAAAAACAATTAGTTTGTTCAACATCCGGGTGGCCTCCGAAATTCTACCTTCCACACACAAACCTTTAATCAAAGAATTAAAAGTCACAGTATTTGGAGTGAGACAACTCCTCAGAATCTTCCCTAGAACTACAAAACCATCACGCACCCTACCCATATCGGAAAAACAATTAAGCAAAATATTTAACCCAATAAAATCAGGCAGCAACCCAATTGAATATAGTCTCTTGTAAAGAAAAAGAACAGTATGGTACTGCCTATTCTTAATAAGTGCAGTAAGCAAAGTACTGAAGGAGGAGATAGGAGGAGATGGGTGCATATTTATCATGGAATCGAAGACATAAAGCGCGTCGTTAGGAGTAATATTACCTGGTTTACATCTAATTTGCTTGAGGAATTTGTCAAGAGAACTTCGATCTTTGATTGTCGGTACTGAATCGTTCCGTGGAGTCGTTGGAGATGAGGGTTTTTCATTTTTGGAATTTGAAGTTGAGAGGCATAGAGAGTGAGTGACTGAATATGAGAGACTGGTGGTAAAAGCCGCTGCTTGCTTTGAAGCAAATGTAAATGAACGATGTGTTGATTTGAAAGTCATTGTGATTTGCAGAGAGTTTATTAGAGTTTCCGGTTCTGGGTATGAACTATGAACCAAAACAAGCCTTGCCACGACTCATTCCATTTTTTTTTTTTTTTGGGTAAAGAAGCCTTTGTCATTTCTAGTTTCTTCCTCCTGCTTCACGGGCTGTAACATAAAGAATACGATTATAAAAATAAGCTATATATGTTTCAACGATGATACAGTGAGTTTTACACAAAATTGAAGCGAACAAACATGAACTAACATGAAAGTCGACTTATTCCTGCAAGATTTATCTTTGCCAGATTGTGAAGGATTTCTTTGTGATTGTTAGGATAGAATCTTGCAGTAATTGCATGTGTTAGTAACTATCATATATTAAATACTTTTTAACTCAACATTAGACACATACGTACCACTTTAATTAAAATTCAAAGCTTCTATTCTTGTTTTGTAATTTTTGTATTGATATATAGATGTTAGATATAATTATACATTAGATTTATATGAATATGAATATAATTTAAGATTTATTATGTAAATTATCGAGATGAATGTTAAGAAAAAAAATATATATTAAAAATAAAAAATAAAAATATAATAATTTTTTATAATTAAATTTATGTAGACTTAACAAATTTCTTTTTATGATGAAAAAAGAGAAGAAGAATTTTATGCAAATTAATTTGACTTAGGACCATAATCTTGAAAAAAAAAATTTATATATTATGTCAAATTATGACACCATTACTCATAATTCAACTAGAATTTAATTTTTATACATAATAAGCCTATATTAAATCAGATGTCTCTGAAGCCCAATAAAATATAGTTCAAATAGATTATTTAAATTGATTCTTATTTAAAATAATTTATAATGTATAATTATTATTAATATGTGAGTCCACACAAAGAAAATAATAAAACCTAATAATCTCTCATTTTTACCACAAATGTCATCTGGAAATAATTATACACCATAAATCTTAATGCGCACAATAAATGCTATCTTATCTTGAAACATTTTTTTAGATATAATCTAGTCCATTAATTATATCAATATAAGATCAAAGCGACCTTCATTGCATATATTCGCAACTAAACCCATTAATGGTCACCATACTAATATAATTAATGTTATAGATCAAATATGGATGTGTAGCATGAAAATTACATGAAATGTGATCTCAAACATATTTTTTTTCAACTGGTCCTACTTTATAAGTCCAGCGAGTTAAATACTTTTTAAACTTTATGTAAAATCGCAATAATAAGTACTAAACATTTTCTAAACTTTATGCAAAATTACAATAGAAAGTGTAACCTTATTTCAGAGTTTTAAAAAATCATCAAACTTTATTCTATAGAAAATAAACCATAAGCACGTCTTTTAACCAAATGAACATCAAATAACAAACTCCCACTATTTATGCACATCATCAACATTTTTTCGACTTCAGTAGACAAATCAATTGTTTCAAAACATTAGGAAATGAATACTATCACGTCCTAAACCCAAAAGATCTGACATACGACATAACTTACATTCATTCAATAATAAACACACATACAATCTTATTATTTCTAGTATATTCCTAAATTCTTGTTTACGGGTTGATCTTATATTTAAAATATAAACATAAATATTTATTGATAATATTTAAATATTCATTTCAATTTTTCAGAATTATAACAATTGAATTATGATTGGGTAATTAGTAAACCGGAGATACGTAGAGTTTTCTCAGAGATTAACACTCTACTACGTCACTAGTAGAAACTTTGTTACCAGAATCCCAAAATATATTCATTGCAAATTCTTACTTAAAATCAACCTATGACTATACTTGGTGAAATATAAACCAAATACAACCACACCTAATAAAATAACACATAAGTATTTATTCAATAGGGACAAATCAAATATCTTAAACCACGTGTCCCCAAATGAAACACTCAACAACCTAGTAACTTAGGGAACCCAAGGGATAGCAGAAGCCTTGTCAAATCCGCTAAACACACATGTATCTTATTTAACTGAAATCACCATAAACTATAATGAGTATAAAAACTCAGTAAGCATACTAGTTTTTCATATATCAAAATACAAATACATATATGTACACAATGCATGTGTATGATATGCTGTGATAAATCAAAATCATAATCTTATCAAATCAAATGTCAAGTAAACGCTTACACATTCTTTCAAAATATATAATAGGAATACCATCACTCAATTATTACTTAGTAGGACTTCCATATCAAATATCATATAATGAGTCAAATGTCACTCGTAGGTGACATATTATATGAGAGGAATAGTACAAGTGAGGTTTAAATTACACATATATAATGCTCATGCTCAAAGGTAAGAGCTAAACCCTCACCCTGATCATCGGTGAGTCCTCTCACATGCACCAATACGCCACCACACAAATGTGATGACTCAATCTTCATTTAGGTACCAATAGGATCCTCCCTACATACGGAACATATAACATATACCAATCCCGAAGAAAAGGCCACACATAAAGGCTCCACAAATCACATTAGATGCTTACTAAGTCAACAGTGAGTTCAAGCATCCTCAAAACACAAAATGTTTCTCATGGACATATTACACTTCAAAAGCTTTCTTTGTTAAACACATTTCATTTTGAAAGCTCACTTTAAAAAACACATATATGTCATGTATGTCCATGCTCACATTCATAAATATATGTCTTTCACATTTTATATCAAAATATACTTTGAAATAATATAAACATATTCTTCAGCACATTTACAAAATCATACATAACAATTACTATGTTTATTGTGATTTCAGAAAAAAGTCTAGTATACTTACCTTTTAACACTTTCAGGTACAAGACTTAATTCTTCTTAACCTATCAATGGAGATTAATCTTTTCATAAGCCTCAACATTCACAAAAAATACTTTAAATAGCTTACAAAATTACACATATTGCACTTATCACATCGAATTGGTCTAATTACTTAGTTTCTCAAAACCTGTCATTCTGACTACTTACACTTAACAAAATTTTCTTATACATCAAATGATGTCCAATTACTCCAAAATCAGAATATATCATTCTTGACTCATATATCCTTCTTATGTATGAATATTATATCATAATTCATACACAATCCATTATATAAACACCATTAAATCCAAACTATTTACTGAACAGTATTCAATCTCCTAATTTTATAAAGTCATATACTAACTCAAAAATTATAAAACTACCACAGAATTACTCTTGACACATATCTTAATCCATGATAAATATTTCACTTCAAAATCACTGCCAAAAGTATTTTAAAACTATTTTATTCTATAGCTTTAAAAATTTGTTAATCAAATACTGCAATGAGCTAACACTCTTTAGAAAATCATAACAATTTAACCACATTGATCTAAATTCTCAATTCTGAGTATATCATATTAGATATATAAAATTATCATACTCCATAAATTCTTAAGTTTTGAAGATTATTCAGCAGATCAAAAATTATTTGTCACTGTATTATATTATTAACATAGAAAATTTCCAGAATTTCAAGGTCATTTTGGTAAATTCACTACAAATTCAATTTCTAGAATTTTCAAACTATTCAAAGTCTCAAATGATTATAGATATGTCTAATTGCATATACTCAAAATTCAAAATCAGAATCAAAGCACAACAATTTATAAAATTCCTGGATCAAGATACTATCAAATAGAAATTCTGCAATGCATCATGATTTATCAAGCTATTTACATAAATCATCATCAATTCTTACAATATCTTACGAAATCCACATCAAATCCTCAATTGTACATATTTCAGAAATCAAAACTTAAAAGAATTAATTAAATTAATACCAAGAAACTAAGAAAGGGTTATAATATACCTCTTAAAACTTAAATTCCAACTTTCTTTTTCTTTTTCTTCTTCTTCTTCTTCTTCTTCTTCTTCTTCTCTTTCTCTCTCTTTTCTTTTTCTCTTTTCTCACTCTAAAAGAGGTGGCTTAACCAAAATGAGTGAATTAGGGTTACAAATGTGTATTTTTATACTAAGAGACTAATTTTAGTATTTACGAATTAGCCCCTAAAACCGGTTGTGGATAAGTGGTTATTACAAATACAACACCCATATGAGCAACATACTCATGAAACACCTTGGGTAGTAACCTTCTGGTGAGCGGATCTGTAATTATGGAGTTTGTACCAATATGCTCTATTGACACTTGTTGACTTTGAACTCTTTCTTTAACAATTAGAAACTTAAAGTCGATGTGCTTAGACTCCGAAGAGCTTCTGTTGTTATGGGAATACATCAATGCGGATTTATTATCACAATAACTTTTTTAATGATTTTTTTAATACCATTGACAATACGCAGCTCTATGATAAAGTTTCGCAACTATATCCCATGATTTGATGCCTTAAAATAAGCTATAAACTTGGCCATTATAATGGAAGAAGTTATGAGTGTCTGCTTAGCACTCTTCTAGAAATAGCTCCTTAGGCCAAAGTATATTTATATACCTTAATGTGGATCTCTTATCATCTAGGCATCTAGCAAAATCGAAGTTGAAATACCTTATGATTTATAATCTTTCCGACCTCGTAAATGTGAGTATCTTTTATTCTTTGTAATTATCATATAAACCTTTTGGCTGCTTTCTAATGATCCACCTTAAGGTTGCTTTAAATATCTACCTAGCATTTCAATAATGTACACAATATCTGAACAAGTACATACTTAAGCATAGAAAAGACTCCCTACTGTAGATGCATAAGAAAATTTTTATATCTCTTTCTATTAAATCTCATTATTGGGGCACTGACGAAGACTTAACTTATCACATTTAACAATGGGCGTATCTCCTGGAGCATAGTGATTTATGCTATATCTGCCAAGAACCTTATCGATATAGTTCTTTTGTGATAAATTCAAGATACCTCGAGTGTGATTTTGATGTATCTGAATTCTTAATACAAAATATATATCCCAAGATCTTTCATATCAAAGTGTCTTTATGGAAATCTCTTGATTTTGTGCAATAGCCCTATATCGCTACTTGCTAGCAGTATGTTATTGACATATAAAACCAGTAAGATAAACTTACTCTCACTGAACTTGTGATATATGCATTCATCAAATGCATTTTCCTTAACACTAAGTAAGGTAATCACTTGATGAAACTTAAGTTACCATTGACGGGATGCTTACTTAAAACCGTAGATGGACTTCTTTAATTTGTAGACCATATTCTTTTAGTCTCTAAACACAAAGTTTTCTGGCTACCCCATATATATAATTTCCTCAATATCACTATTGGGAAATACAGTCTTTACATCTATTTAATGTAACTCCAAATCAAAATGAGCTACTAATGTTATGATGATTCTAAAATAGTCTTTTGTTGACACTAGAGATAAAGTCTCTTTATAATCAATGCCTTTCTTTTGAGTGAAACCCTTGGTAACGAGACACATTTATATCTTTCAATGTTGCCTTTTGAATCCTCTTGATTTTAAATATCCATTTGCAACCAATGAGTTTCGCACCTATAGGTAACTCATCAAGATTTCAAATGTTATTATCTCTCATTGATTTCATCTCATCCTTTGTGGCCTTTATTTACTTATGAGAATTAGAACTTTGTTTAGGTTGACTAAAATTGATTGGATCATTTCTCAGTCCTATATCAAACTCATATTCTTGGAGATAAATGGGAAAATCATCTGAAACTGCACTTCTTCTTTCTCTAGTAGATATTCTCAATGGCATTTATTTTTTAGGTTGCTCTTGATGAATAAGAGCAAATTCCTTATTTTGGGTTGGGAGCTCCTATATATTGTCTTGTATTTTTGGATCTACTTATTGAATAATGTCAGAAAAATGAGTTTGATCATTTTTAATAGCAACTGTAGGAAAATAAATAAATTCATCTTCAAAGACAATATCTCTAATATGCCTTATCTCCCCCCCAAACTCAACATCCTTAAAACATTTACCATTCTCATCTCGAAAAATGATTTACTTAAGGGATTATAAAACTTGAAACCTCCCGATCTTTCAAAATATCCTAAAAATAATTGCAGTTAACTATTTTTTAGTCAAATTTCTTTTTATTATGCCTATATGGCAGAGTCTTAACTAGATAACCCCAGACATGAAAGTGCCTAATACTAGACTTTTTGCCAGTCCACAACTTGTACGGGATTTTAGATACTGCTTTACTTGAAACTTTATTAAGGATATAAACTGCAATCTTTAGTGTTTCTCCCTATAGTGATTCAAGTGAAGAAGAATGATTAATTATGATTCTCACCATTCTTTAAGTATTCGGTTTCATCTCTTAGCAATACCATTTATACTGGATTTCTAAAGCATTGTGTATTATGGGACGATACCACACTCCTCTAGGAATTTAGCACAAAAAAAGAGAGTAATAGACAGTGTTTACCTAATCTATCATATCTTTCATAGTATTTACCATCATGGTCAGATTTGACAACTTTAATTTTTTGTCAAGTTGATTTTTGATGAACACATAAAAATACATATTTATTAAGAGATTTAGTCACCATTCAATGTCACTAATTTTAGCATTTTTGTACTTTTAGTTTGAAATAAAGTGTTCTCCTTAAATTATGATTAATGAATATTATTTGCACAGGTTTAGGTAAAATGGACATAACTCTCAATGTAGAAATCAAAATGAAGAAATACTTGAATCTAGAGCAACATGACTCAATCTTACACAAACTTAAAGAATAGTTAAAAAGTCAAATCCAACATGTTATGGGCTAAAAATTGAGATACGATAGAATTGGGCTACAACTTTCGCTCAGCTTGACCCAACTCGTGTTTTTGAACCGTATCTCAATAAATACGTACTCAATTGGTATAATTAATGAAGCTGTTAAATATTGACTTAATTATCAATAACTCTTATGTTGATGGTAAAGTCCACATCAACCGTTATCATGGACCAAATTGCATTGCAAGTGGGTAAAAGGGTTGTTAGCCGAAATCTGATGTATCTTTGGAATTTTGCTCATTTTTCATTGGATTCTCATCCAATTTGCATGAACCCATTGCCTATGGAAAGAAGAGACAAAATACTACAACTTTTATGTCGGTTACAGAGACCACATCGGTCATTTACATTATCAAAAATGTATTGCAAGTGGGTAAATGAGTTATTGGCCTAAATTATTAAATATTAATGTCACATTTCCATTCATTGCCTATATAAGGACACTCTTAGGACGTTTTCAACATTAGATAATTCTTTTTTTTTTCTTTCTCATTAACATGCATTGTAATTTAGGCTAGAGTTCTTGGCAAGGCTAAGAGATAAACTTTTATATGTAATAAATCTACTTTTATGCTTTGATTCGTTGTCAAGAGCTACAAATATTTGTAAGTTTGGTTTTAATTAAACTCTTATCTATTTTATTTTCTATAATCCAGAAGTTATAATTCTCATGTCTCATATATGTTCAGTCATGCTTTTCTTATGCGATTCTTATTGAATTATAATTGTTATTAGTTACATTATTTTATATGTTAATCTTTTACTGCAATATTGTCGATTGATATATTATCGAACTTGGATAACATGTAAAGGCAATAAATGTTTGATATTCAAGTTGATCTTTTACTGCAATATTGTCAAAATGATATACTGTTGATCTTAGATAACTTGTATAAATGAACATGATTTGTATTAATATTTGCAAAAGAGTTTAGTCATATCAAATGCATGTGTTATCAAATGTGCTATATTTTACATATCTTCCGATTGATTGTTTAGATGTAAAACTATTAATTGAGTTATAAACATTGAATCAAAGTGTAGAGTAGATTTATAAAGTATAATTGTGATTCTCAAAACTTTGTTTAAATCATCATAAGACATTTTTCTCAATTCATAGACAATTCTATCTCATCCACTTAAACCAATTAATTAATTTTCTTATTTGCTACTGTTTTAATATTTTACTTCACCAACCTATTTTTCCAAAAGCTTTCTCGTGGCATCGACACCTCAATTTATACTGCGATAGCTGCATTACATTTGAGAGTAAAAAAAATTTGGCGCCGTTACCGAGGAGGCACACTAAGCGAAAGTTGGTTGCATTTATTAATACTAAAGTGGTAATTTTGTACATTTTATTTTCTTTGTAAAATCTTGATTTCTTTTCCTTTATTGTAATTCATTTTATTATTCATGATTGGTTCTACCACCTAATTTATTTTATTTTCTTTAATTAATTTGTTGTATTTTTATTTTATTTTAATAACCGATTCTACTGCCTAATTTTTTTATTTACTTATTGTACCCTTTTTTATTGTACTTTATTTTTTTTCTTTTTATTTATTTATTATACTTTGTATTTTATTTTCCTTTATTTATTGCACTTTCTTTTCTTTTATTTACTTATTGTACTTTTTTTAAATTTATTTATTGTATTTTTTTTATCGTACTTTACAATTTATTATCTTTTGTTCATTTATTGTATTTATATTTTATGGTTGGTCTTATCACCTAACTCATTTCTATTTTTTGTTGTGTTTTATTTCACTTCATAATTTTTATTTAGCATTTCTTTCATTTAAAAAAAAAATTGTTAGGATATATGCATCGACTTAGAGATACACGAGGAAGATTTATGAGAGAAGTAGAATTAGATCCACCACCATAATTTATAAGGGAAGAAAATTCACCATCTATTCATCTTGTAATTCTAACTCAATGAGCCAACATGAGAAAAATCCTGTTAGGATTCTAAAAGATTACTTACATCCTACTCGCACAGCCACACCATCATGCATTATATTTCCACCTAACACACTACAATCGGATTTTAAACCTAGAATGATACAACTTCTGCCCATTTTTCATGGTCTAGATAGTGAAAATCCTTGTGTACATGTTAAAAAATTTAAAGAGGTAATTGCCACCTTCCATAGCCAACCTGAAGCCATAGACACTGTTAGGCTTAAATGTTTTCCTTTTTCTTTGAAAGATAAAGCAAAGAGTTAGCTATACTCTTTGAGGCTGAGGTCTATAGAAACTTGGGCAGAAATGACCCAAGCATTTTTCAATAAATACTTCCCACAACACAAAACTAATGGCCTGAAAAGAAAATTTTCTCCTTCTCCCAAAAAGACAATGAAACCTTATATTAAACATGGGAAAGGCTTAAATAGATACTAAATCTGTGCCCTCACCATGAGTATAAAAATTGGCACTTGGTTAGCTATTTTTATGAGGGACTCACAATTAGAGAGTGCCAATTTGTTGAGATGATGTATAATTGGGAGTTCTTTCACAAAGACCAGATGAAGCCATAGAATTCCTTAATGACTTAGCCGAAAAAGCACATACATGGACTGGACTTAGTATGACTGAAAGCATAAATAGGTCATGACCCAGTAGAGTTTTTCATCTTAGGGAAGAAAAATAACCTCAAAACCCAATTAGAGGTCTTAACTAGGGAGTTAGAGGCCTTGAAAACCAAAGATAGAAGGGTCACCCACACGGTTGCTAAGGTTGAGTCATACGATGTCTGTTTTGTCTGTGGAGGAGCGAAACACTTAGCTCAGGATTGCCCTAGTTATAGTGAGATGAGAGGGATATATGATGAACAATGTAATGCCCTATGGATGTACAAGAAGCCTTATTTACCCTATTCTGAAACCTATAATCCTAGTTAAAGAAACCACTTAAACTTCAGTTGAAAATCTGACCAATAAGTTAATAGCCATTGGAAACAAGAACAACAAGCACCCAAGTCTTATGTTAAACCTCAATATAATGCACGATCAGTCAGGAGTCCTTTAAAGGATACATTACAAGCATTTATGGAGGCACAAAGTAAGACTAATAAAAAATTTGAAATAATTCTTGCGCAGGTGATAAATGAAAACAAAGAAATTAAGAGTCAAATCATAAAGCTAACTAGTGTCTTAACTATATAAAAGAGAGGTAAGTTTCCATCTCAACCTAAATCTAATCCAAAAGGACAATTCATGGCACAAGCTTCTACTTCTGATGCTCAAAATTTCAAAGAAGTCAATGCCATTACTACTCGAAGTGGTAAGATTGTAAGTGAGCCTACTTCTGAAATTAACACATCTATGAGTAGTAAAGACGCCCCCTTGAAAAAAGGCCATAGTGGAAAAAGAGCCCGAACATAAGTTTTCAATCCCAATGCCTTTTCCTCAAGCTCTTCGACCGATTAAAAAAAATTCAAAAATTCAATGTGAGATTTTGGAACATTTGAAACAAGTTAAGATTAATCTTCCTTTGTTGCATTTGATTAAGTAGGTTTTAACTTATGCCAAAGTCATCAAGGATGTATGCACTATCAAAAGAAAACACAATGTAAAGAAAATTGCATTTTTAGCAGAACAGGTAAGTGCAGTGATTGAACAAAAAACACCACCCAAGTATAAAGACTCAGGATGTCCCATAATCTTCTGTCAAATTAGGATACAAGAGTTTGGTCAAGCTTTGTTGGACTTAAGAGCAAGTGTAAATTTAATGCCTTATTCTATTTACTTGCAATTGGGACTTGGTGAGATTAAACCTACATCTGTAGTCCTACAATTAGTTGACCGATCAATCAAGAAATCACGGGGAATAGTAAAAGATGTTTTGTTGTAAATTGATAAATTTTACTACCCTGTTGATTTTCTTGTTTTAGAAACTCATTTTGTTGTTAACATGGAGTCAAAAATCCCTCTTATTTTAAGGAGACTTTTTCTTGCCACTGCTAACGCTCTTATTAATTGTATAAATGGTCTAATAAAATTAACTTTTGGGAATATGACTCTTGAGATGAACATTTTCAATATTGGTAAACAACCACGAGAAGAAGACGAATGCTATCATTCATATATGATAGACACACTTGTAGCTGAGGAAGTTTATAAAAATCATGGCTCTGATTCTTTGAAAAACCTTCTCAATTTTAATTTTGAAGAATTATATTATCCTGATGTAACAACTAATGTGTTTAGTATTTTTGACTCACAGGATAAAGAGACTCAATTTTAGCAGCCACGCTTTAAAGAGTTTCCACGAGAGAAGAAGAGACCAAAACCATAAAACCTTGAGACACCACAAGTTGAGCTTTCTCCACTGCTCAAAGGTTTGAAACATGCATTCTTGAGACTAGGTGATACATTTCCTATCATCATTTCTTCTGAACTTAATGCTGAACAAGAGAAAAAATTGATAAAATCATTAAAAGAATATAAGTCTGTACTAGGTTGAACCATAGCTGATGTTAAAGGTATTTCTTTATTGATATGCTCTCATAGAATTCATTTAAAGAAAGGTGCCCAATCTCGTAGGGACCCACAAAGAAGGCTTAACCCAATAATGAAAGAAGTAATGAAGAAAGAGGTCTTGAAACTATTAGATACGAGTATAATCTACCTAATTTCTGATAGTCAATGGGTAAGTCTGACTCAAGTATGCCTAAGAAATCTGGGGTTACTATTATGAAAAATGAGAATGGGATACCTATTCCAACTATGGTGGTAAGTGGTTGGCGAATGTGCATTAATTATCAAAAATTAAACACAGCCAATAGGAAAGACTATTTTCATTGCCTTTTATCGACCAAATATTAGAACGTGTAACTGGACATCCTTTTTATTGCTTTCTTGATAGGTATTCAAGATATTACCATATTGAAATAGCTATAGAAGACCAAGAAAAAATCACTTTTACATGCTTTTTTGGTACTTATATTTTTCGTAAAATGTCATTTGGATTATGTAATGCACTAGCAACTTTTCAGCATTGTATATTGAATATTTTCTCTGATATGATTGAAAAATGCATGAAAGTTTTTATGGATAATTTGACTGTTTTTGATAATTCTTTTGATTTATGCCTACTTAACTTGAAAGCTGTTTTGAGTAGGTGTGAAGAAAAATGACTTGTGCTAAATTAGGAGAAATGTCATTTCATGGTATCTTTAGGAATCGTTTTGGACCATATTGTATCTGAAAGAGGGATAGAGGTTGACAAGGCCAAAATTGAATTAATCTCTAAATTACCTACACTCAAAATGGTAAAAGATATCCGATCCTTTCTTGGATACGCTGGCTTTTACAGAAGGTTTATACAAAATTTTTCTGCCATATCTAGACCATTGTGTAACATTTTGCTAAAAGATGCAGAATTTACATAGACACAAAAGTGTGAGGAGGCATTCCGAACACTTATTGCCAAACTCACCACCGTTCCTATCATGCAATCACCGGATTAGAACCTCTCATTTAAAAGTATGTGTGATGCAAGTAATTATGCTGTATAAGCAGTTTTTGGGCAATGTAGGGAGAGAAAACACTTTATTATTTATTATACTAGTAGGACTTTGAATGATGCTCAAATGAATTACACTACTACTGAAAACGAACTACTAGTTGTGGTTTGTGCCTTAGACAAATTTCGTTCTTATTTGATTGGTTCACCTATTGTTATTTTTACTGACCACACAGCCCTTAAGTTCCTTCTTTCTAAGAATGATGCTAAAGCCCATTTATTTAGGTGGATTCTTCTTTTGTAGAAATTTGATCTAACCATCAAAGACAAGAAAGGTATTGAAAATGTTGTTGCTGATCATCTATCCCACCTTGAGTTCACTAACTCCACTGATTTGCCACTCATTTAAGATGATTTTCCTGATAAACATCTTTTTGCTATAAGCCAAATACCTTGGTATGCACACATCGTAAATTATTTGATTTGTGGTGAACTTCTATCTAACTGGAGTGCACAAGATAAGCGTAAGTTCTTGGTTGAGGTACATAATTTTATTGGGATGATCCATATCTTTTCAAATATTGTCCTAACCAAATTATGAGACGTTACATTCCTGAAAGTGAAGTTTCTAGTGTCTTAAATTTTTGCCATAGTGCTGTTTGTGGTGGTCATTTTTCTATAAAGAAGATTTCTGTGAAAATTTAACAGTGTGGTCTTTACTGGCCCATTTTATTCAAAGACACTAATAATTTTTGCCGTTTCTTTGAAGGATGTCAAAAGTTAGGTGCTTTATCTCGAAGACATATGATACCTTTTAACCCTATTCTTGTTATCGAGATATTTGATTGTTGGGGTATTGATTTTATGGGTCCTTTTCCCTAATCTTTTGGCTACCTTTACATCCTTTTAGCTGTTGACTATATATCAAAATAGGTGGAGGCATTAGCTTGTTGTACTAATGATAATACAACTGTGGTAAAATTCTTAAAAGAAAATGTGTTATCTAGGTACGGTACGCCACGTGTTATCATTAGTGACCAAGGAACACATTTTTGTAATCGTTCTTTTGAAGCTTTGATGCGCAGGTATGGTGTTCTTCACAAAATTTTCACTGCATATCATCCACAGATAAATGGACAAGCCGAGTTAGCAAATAGAGAGGTTAAGTAGATTTTGGAAAAGATGATTAACTCGAATCGTAAAGATTAGTCTCTACGCCTTACTGATGTATTATGAGCATATCGCACTGCATATAAAACCATCTTAGGAATGTCTCCATACCGGCTTGTTTATGGAAAAGCTTTCCATTTACCTGTTGAGCTAGAGCATAAAGCTTATTAGGCTGTCAAAGCCCTTAACTTTGATTTGAATGTTGCAGGCCTTCAGAAAAAGTTACAATTGTCAGAAATAGAAGAGTTACGAAATAACGCATATGACAACTCCAAAATTTAGAAAGCTAAAATGAAAGCAGCTCATGACAAACAGATCTCAAGGAAATACTTCGAGCCAAATCAACAGGTTTATCTTTATGATTCTCGATTGCATTTATATCCTGAAAAGTTGAGATCTCGATAAACCGGTTTATTTATGGTAAGGCACGTTTTTCCTAATGGTGCTGTCGAAATCGAGGACCCCACTGATGGGCGAACTTTTAAAGTGAATGGACAGCGGCTGAAAAGCTATGTGGAAAAGGTAGACCACTCTATGTATATAGATGAGATCCCTTTTGTGGAACCTATCTATCATGCTTGATCAGGTTCAATCTATCTATACCATATTTTATATTTTGTCTATATTTTATCTTGTGACTTTTTATTTTTGCTTTTATTTTCTTTCACATTTTATTTTACTTTATTTTCTCCTTTTTCTTTTTTTCTTTAGTGTGATTTTATTTTTTGGTCAAGTGGTGGATACGGTACTCCGTGATTATTAAAGTCGATTTTTCAATTCCCTAAAAACTGTCCCTCAAACTGTGCATTCGTCTATTTTCTTTCTTTCAAAATGGATCGCATTCTTGTCAACCTTAAAAAATATTTTCCTTCATTGCCTCAAAATGCTCTACTTAAGATTTATAAAGCATAGTGTGTAAGACTAAAGCTATTGATGTTGAGTAATATCTATATGGATCTTCGTTGGTTAATTGAAGCCAAAGTTCGATTATCTGGTGAGTTTGCAAATTATTTTGTTTCTCATATGCCTAGTATTAGAAGAAGCTCTTATGCCAAAAGGCAACGAGTAAAGAGGTTACAAGTCTGTCATAAATGTGCTCGATGGAATCGTAACAGAAGTTATCGTTCTTTAGGTTTGCATTTAGAAATTGAGAAGACAAAATTCAGCTCATTAAGGATAGACTGAGTAAGGAGTCTTTAGATGATATCCTATTGACTCTTGAGACGCATCCTTGTGGGCTCATACAACGTGAACTTCTCGATTTATGAAACAAATTCAAAAATGAACATCAACGGTATAGTCTCGGGAATCTGACTCTAAAAGACCCTGTTTGCCAATTTATAAGAAAATTGGATGGGAAGGCTATTTTCGACCCATAGAGGGCATTTAAGCCGTTACTAGATGTAAAACCAGAGGAAGATGTGAGCCACAATCACAACTACTTGTAAATACATGTATTTTAAATTCAAAATTTTATTTTATAAATAGTATGTGGATCATGTAGATGTCTTAAATTCAAATCTTTTTGTTCAATAATGCATGTGGATCATTATGTTTAAATTTTTGTGTTTTATTTTTAACTCTTTTCTGACAAACTGTCGGGTTACCACAATCATTGTTATCATTTGGTACTCTATAAATACAGCATCTCATTTTCTTCATTTTCATATATTGACATAAAAGTGAGTGTAGATATGGAGGAAACCTCAGTTCAACAATTCTGAAATATATGTGTATTTTGTGAATCTAGTCCTGGAGAAAATAAAGTGTTTGTAGAAGCAGCAAATAATCTAGGAAAAGCATTAATTGGAAGAAAAATTCATTTGATTTATGAAGGAGGTAGCCTTGGGTTAATGGGGTATATGTTAATAGCTGCACATTTATGAGAAAGTCAAGTTTTAGGTATTATTCATACAGCTTTAGCTATGGAAAACCTGACTGGGAAAACAATAAGGGAAGAATAACGAGTCTCATCCATGCATGAACATATAGCTAGAATGCTTTACAATGTAGATGCTTTTATTACTTTACCAGGTGGTTTTTGGTAACTTGGAAGAAAATTTTCAAATTGCCTCTTGGGCTCAGCTGAATATCTACCGAAAACCCATAGGTTTGTTGAATATTAATAATTATTTTGATTGGTTACTCTGTTTTCTTGATCAAGCTGTGGAACTGAATTTTATTTCACATTCGGTGCGATAAATCCTAGTTTCTGCTACTGAGGCGGATGAATTGATTGACAAATTACAGGCAGTTACCTACAAACCTGATCCAGCAATAACTCTGATCGATTGGTCAGTGGGCCTTAACAAGCAAAAATTGAATCTAACACTTCATTTGTAAATTTTCTTTGTTTTATTTATTTATCAGCATCATCATTTTAGTTTATATTTGCTTAAGTGTATCTCGGGTTTGTTTTTTTTGAATAACTGGCGTTTCAGGTAATGTCTTCTATACTTTATCTCTTTCTATTTAAACATTGAGGACAATGTTTCATCTGGTTTGAGGGAGGATAATAGACATAAGTTGCATTTTCAAAAAACAAATTATGGTCCGGCATTTGATTAAAATGACAGAGTAAAGAGTTAATTCTTGAATTCTTAAGACGCATTCTAGGTCAAATTAGAATGGCAGAGTAAGGAGTTTTATTTCTAACTTTTGAAACGCATTTTAACTAACTTTTTGTTGTTTTGTTTTATGTTTCATGTATTATTATTTAATGCTTGTAGTCTTGATAATTCTTGTATAAAGGAATTTGCTTTTCTGCCTAGGTATGATTTCAAAATTATTTTGGTTGAGTCACTGTTTCTATTTAGGTTACTAAAAAATGACTTCTAAAATATTTTTGAGCACAATGCTAAGCTTTGTGGTAAGACGAATGATTCAATTTATGTAGCCAAGAGAATTCTCATGTTTAAGTATATATTTTTCTAATCTCACATATCTTTTGTGAGTAAGTAAAAAGGTTGAGAAAATAGCTTATGAATCTTCATTGATCCCTTGAATTAGTTAATTTTTGTTTATATTGATATTATTTAAATTACGGAATAAGTTGGTTGCATTTGTGTATAATATAATTTGGTGAGAAACCTTTGTAATGCATCTTTGTATTCTTCAAAAATAAAAACAAAATCAAAAAAAAAAAAAAGAAGAATCAATTCAGTTTAACAAAGTATTCATTCAATTTTAGAAGACAAATATTTTGTATAACAGTTTTCTCACCAAGTTATATTTGTATTATTCTCACAAGTCAATTGAAGTTCTAAAGCTAGCGTATGTTAAGAATAATTAATTTTTAAACAATTGATTTTTTTATCTTTAGATCAATGTTAGTTTATATGTCTGTCCTTAAAATTGACTTTTTCTTGAGTGCTTAACTATTTTCCAACTCTATGAGAGAAATTCTAACCTTTTAAACAGTCATACACCTGTAAGGATATGGAGTTGAGGCTTTTACTTGGAGAAATTCTCAAGACTATATCTATTGTGGTTTGTGGTAAGATGGTTACGGCTTAGTTCACACACACATAATTTTTGGAAGTTATAATTGAAAAAACCATAATAGCAATAGTGATCTTGAACTGACTTTTTATTTGAAATACTTAGATAGTTTTGCATATTCTATTTATGCTTGAATTGCTAGAGACTAGCAATAAGCTGATTGGGGGCTGTGATGAACACATGAAAATATATATTTATTAAGAGATTCAGTCACCATTCAGTGTCACTAATTTTATCATTTTTGTACTTTTAGCTTGAAATAAAGTGTTCTCCTTAAATTGTGATTAATAAATATTATTTGTACAGGTTTAAGTAAAATGGACATAAATCTCAATGTAGAAATCAAAATGAAGAAATTATTGAATCTAGAGCAACATGACTTAATCTTACACAAACTTAAAGAATAGTTGAAAAGTTAAATCCAACATGTTATGGGTCAAAAATTGAGATACGATAGAATCGGACTATAACTTTTGCTCAGCTTGATCCATTGACTTAATTATCAACAACTCTTATGTTGATGGTAAAGTCCACATCGGCCGTTATCATAGACCAAATTGTATTGCAAGTGGGTAAAAGTGTTGTTAGCCGAAATCTGATGTATCTTTAAAATTTTGATCATATCTCATTGAATACTCATCCAATTTGTATGAACCCAGTGCCTATGGAAAGTAGAGACAAAATGATACAACTTTTATGTCAGCTATAGAGGCTACATCGATCATTTACATTATCAAAAATGTACTGTAAGTGGGTGAACGAGTTATTGGCCTAAATTATTAAAGATTGATGTCACATTTCCATTCATTGCCTATATAAGGACACTCTTAGGACGTTTTCAACATCAGATAATTCTCTTTTTTTTTTCTCATTAACATGCATTGTAATCTAGGCTAGAGTTCTTGGCAAGACTAAGAGATGAACTTTTATGTGTAATAAATCTACTTCTATGCTTTGATTCGTTGTCAAGAGGTACAAATGTTTGTAAATTTGGTTTTGATTAAACACTTATCTATTTTATTTTCTATAATCCAGAGGTTATAATTCTCATGTCTCATATATGTTCAGTCATGCTTTTCTTATGCGATTCTTGTTGAATTATAATTGTTATTGGTTATATTAGTTTATATGTTAATCTTTTACTGCAATGTTATCGATTGATATATTATCGATCTTGGATAACATGTAAAGACAATAAATGTTTGATATTCAAGTTGATCTTTTACTGCAATAGTGTCAAAATGATATATTATCGATCTTAGATAACTTGTATAAATGAACATGATTTATGTTAATATTTACAAAAGAGTTTAGTCATATCAAATGCATGTGTTATCAAATGTGCTATATTTTACATATTTTCCGATTGATTATTTAGATGTAAAATTGTCAATTAAGTTATAAACATTGAATCAAAGTGTAGAGTATATTTATAAAGCATAATTGTGATTCTCGAAGCCTTGTTTAAATCATCATAAGACATTTTCGTCAATTCATAAACAATTCTATCTCATCCACTTAAACCAATTAATTAATTTTCTCATTTGCTACTGCTTTAATATTTTACTTCACCAACCTATTTTGCCAAAAGCTTCCTCGTGGGATCGACACCTTAATCTATACTGCAATAGTCGCATTACATTTTGAGCGTAAATAATTTTTAATTTCAACTTTGAAAGCATTAAACACGCCCAGAGATTGAGACTTCTTATAAATCAAGTAAAGGTATCCAAAAAGAGAATAATCGTCAATGAATATAATAAAATACTATTGGCCATTCCAAGAAGCCGTAAAGAATGGTCCATAAATATCAGTATTTATTAGTTTTAAGACATTATTGCTTCTATTGGCATCAAATTTTCTATTGTTTGTCTATTTTTCCTTAATACATTCAATGCGGATTTTAAAATTTGTTAAATTAAGAAAATCAAGAATTCCGTCTAACACAAGTCTTTCTATTCTCTGTTTAGAGATATGCCTTAAATGCTTATACTATAATATAACGAAATTCTCATTAGTTAATTTTTATTTTGTACCACGTTTATTAACATGCAAGGATTCATTAAAAGAAGCATGAGTATTTAATGTATAAAAATTATCAATAAGAGAGCCAATACCAATAATTTGGATTTGAAAGAGACTAACTTATTATTTTTGAAGGAATAAGAATATCCTAATTTGTCCAAACTAGAAGCAAAAAATATGTTCTGTCTAAATAACGGTACATAATCAATCTCATCCAAATCCAAATAATATTTGGTCTCTAATTATAATCTAAACAATCCTATGGCCTTTAGAAGAGTTGCATTATTGTTTCCCACTTAAATGCATCTTTCAGCATCAATTGAAAACTGGCTTATAAGACAACCTTACATAGACACACTAATGTGAGTAGTGACACCTGTATTTACTCACCAAGTTTGTTTAGGTACAAAAGCTAAATTAACTTCTAAACAAATAAAGTTGAGAAGTGTATCTTTCTTAACACATTATTTAGCAGACTTGGGACAATCTTTCTTCATATGACTAGCCTTTTTTTAGAAGAAACAAGTAATGACTGAATCTTGTTTCTTTTACACCTTATTTTGAGAAGTATTTGCTAAATGTGTATTTTCCGTCTTTTCTCGCTTCAATTTGTCTTCTTATTGCACACAATGTGAAATGAGCTCATTAAGAGTCCATTATCCTTTTGAGTATTGTAACTTACTTTAAATTAACTGTAGTATGTAAGAAAAGATATCAAAACCAGATGCACGAACAAGTCATTAGACAACTCTAACTTTAATACCTTTAGTTTAAAGCGAGATTAGACATCTAATTATGTACTCCTTTATATTCCCCTTGTCATTATACCTTATTGAAATAAGGTTAGCTAGTAACATACTTGTTTCAGCCTTTAATTTTTGACAAAGCATTGTTCAATTTCTTCAATGAATTTCTTAGTATTTTTTTTCTCAAAAATAATGCCTTAAATATAAGAATGAAATTTATATTGGCATATATAGTAAAAGCATATAGACTTTTAAAAAATACATAATAAAATAACAAGCTCACAATCATGTCATTATTTTAAGCATATACATGAATGACAAAAATAAACATATAAATGTCGGCCCCATTGCGAGATACCTAGCACAAGATTGATATTTAATCTTTGGACAGAAATATCAACTATAAGTGGTACTCTCAATGCAGTAATAAAATATTGATAATAAATTCTACTAACAATATGCCTTTCTTTGGATCGATTTATTGTATGCATAGAAAACTTGATAATTATCACACATTTATTACCACAAATATGCCTATTATTTGGCCAAAAAATAATCTTCCTTTGAGTGATTATTTTTCGCATAAATAATAAACATATTCATCTTAAAATTTCAAAATAAAGAAATCTATACAACAGAGATTACTTTATCAACATGTTATTTCAATCAATTTATTTCAAAACATAAGACAAGTAGTGCAACGAAAAATAACTAAATGCCCATAAATAAAAACATTAAGTCTTTCTTATGTACTGAAATAGCGCGTAGCGCCAAGGTCGCTACGGTTACAATGTTGCTAATGGTTCAAAACAAAGTTAATAATTATCGGGTCAAATTCAAATAGGTTAAATTTTAGGCTGAATCTCTATAAATTGAGTTGGGTAAACTCAATTCTCCCAAAAATAACTAAAAACTTCTAAATTTTGACCATAAATTTGCTAACTTTGGATTTACAAATAGCCAAAAATATACCACAAATAAATTTGAGTCAACATTAGAACCTATTTACAAAAGTCTCAAAGTTTTTTAGGTTAAACTGTAATTACTTAAAGTTAAAAGGGGTTGAGTAAAAAAAGTCAATCTCATTAAGACCTGTATGAAAATATTGTAAATATTTATAACTAAACTATAATTATCAAAAAAAATGTAAAGGGCTGTATGAAAATAGCTACCACTATAAGGCTTATTTGATAAGTTTATAAACTTTTATGATAAAAATATAATTAAAAAAATAAAAAGGGTCTATTCAATATTTACTAGATAAACCATAACTTCCCTTCTTTATTTTTTTTTGAAACTGTCGCTGCCCATTCCTTTTATTAAAATATAAATAAAACATTAAACAAAATTTAAATAGTTAAAGAATGTGAAAAACAACAAATTGAAACTAAATTTTGATTTTTTTTAATTTTTATTTTTTTAAATCAATAACCCTTAATTATATTTGAACCTTAAATCATAATAAAAAATATAACTTAATATTTTTCCTCAACAAAATCATGAAAAAATTAAATTTATAATATCTTTACCCTAAATAACTATATGAGAAAGATATTCAAAATATGAATATATGTATTAACAATCCTAATAATTTAACATGATTTCTGCTTTAATATCACTTGTTAGATATAACCATATATTAGATTCATATACATATGAATATAACCTAAGATCTATCATGTCAAATTATCAAGATGAATGTTGAGGAAAAAAAAACATACTTGAAGAATTTATGGTGATTAGAACTTGAAGATTAGCAGTCTTGAATAAGAACTAAAAGTATAATGACCTTTCACAATCAAATTTATATATGTTCAATGAGTTTCTCTCTCTATGATAAAAAAAAGAGGAGAAGAACTCTACATGAATTGATATGACTTGAGGATCACAACCCTAAATTTTTTTTTATATATACTAGTTCAAATTATAATCCCATCACTCATAATCCAATTATTATTGGGTTTCTACACATAATAAGCACATATTAAATTAGATGTCTCTAAAATCCAATAAAATATAGTCTAAATAAATTACTTAAATTAGCTCTTATTTAAAATAGTCTATAATATATATATAATTATTATTAATATGTGAGCCCACATAAAAAAAATCTAACAATGTATTTATATATATATATATATATTGGTGATGTTCATTTGAAAGAATAGCTGCATAATATTAAGTTGTATTCTAGAACCATATATAATACTATTCGTACGTAAGGAAGGCCATTTAATTTTAAAATAATGTTAATTAATTATCATTCATTTACATTGCTCAAGGATAAATTTCATCCTACCTTACAATAAATTTTAAAATAAATACACCGAAAATATAGTTCATAAGTTTGATAACATATATTTTAATATATATAATTGAATACTGCTTAAAATAAATAAACCCAACATATAGTTCATTATATTAGAAATTCTTAATGTTAAATAATTCTAATTGAGATTTAGTGTTGCAACGTATAATTTTGAATTTCAAAATAATGCGGTAGTTTTAAATTTATTTAATTAATTAAATAGTAACTAGTTTTTCTAATTTAAATAAAGAGCTAAAGAGTTGATGAATTTAAAAGATTTTTTTTTTTAACTCTTTTCGAAACCTAAGGTAAGTATTTGATATCTTGTATAAGCATATTAAACAATGATATGTTTGATCAAGTGCCCTTGAGTTTAGCAATAATAATAATAATAATAATAGCAAAAGTTTTCAGAAATGATCACTTCTATCCTCATTGTTAGTCAAATATCTAACAAAAATTAAGTATTTGTGTCCTATTGGCACAAATTTTTTTAAAAAAAAACCTTGAAAATTTTCAAGTATACAAGTTATAGAAACTCATTTAAAATACGAATGGTAAATATTATTTTAAAATTTTTAAATTAAAGCATGTGTATGTGAGATAAAAATATCCCAAGTCATGACTTTAATAAATAAGTCTGCTATCATCAAATGTATAGATATATATTGGATTGACACCTCTTTACGCGTTACAATATATCTTACAAAATTGTACTTAGTCTTTATGTGTTTTGATTTATTGTGATATTTGACATCTTTTGTAAAGGATATGACTGCTTGACTATCACAATATAAAGTCATTGGTCGAGAGGTAACCATGACGCTCTCGAGATCTTCTATAAAACGTTTAAGCCAAACAACTTTTTGTACAGCAGCTGAACATGCCACATATTCAGTTTTTATTGTCGATGGAGCTATACATGTCTGCTTTTTGCTACTCCAAGATATGCAGGCATGATTAAGAAAAATTATATATCTTGTAGTTGTTTCTCTCATCAAGATCGCCTCCTCAATCGGCGTCTGTATAGCCAATTAATCAAAAATTACTTCTTTGATAGCATAATGAGTAATCACTAGTGCCTTTCAAGTATGCCAAAACCCTCTTAATTGTAGTCAAATGTTTGCATCCAAGATTTGATTGATATCTTCTTACCAATCCTACAACATAACAAATATCTGGCCTTGTACACATCATAGCGTAATGAGGCTCCCAACAGCACTAGAGTACGAAACTCGTGCCATTAAATCTCGTTCTTCAAAAGTCTTAAGGCACATATCAAAGCTAAGAGTTTTTTCTTTTACAATAGTAGTGTCCATATGCTTGCAATCTATCATTTTAAACTTTTCAAGAATCCTTCTAATTTAATGCTCTTATGGCAGAGTTAGAAGTCTTCTTGAACGATCCCTAGGGATCTTAACTCCTAAGATGTAAGCTGTTTCGCCTATATCTTTCATCTTAAAATTATAGTATAATCATTCTTTAATATTGGTGACAAACTCTTTATTATTTCCAGCCAATAAAATATCATCCATATATAAAGATAAGATAACAAAATTATCTTCTAACCTTTTAACATACACATAATGGTCTTTTTCGATCATTTTGAAACTGTAAGACATAACAGCTTCATGGAACCTAAGATACCATTGTCTAAAAGATTGCTTCAGACCATATATAGACCTTTTGAGCTTGCAAACTTTGCGTTCTTGGCCTTTCATTACATAAGTTTCTAGTTGTTGCATATAAATTTCATCCTCCAGTTCTTCATTGAAAAATGTAGTTTTTACATTCATCTGATATAATTCTAGATCCATATGTGCAACGATGGCTAGAATCAAACGAATTGAGGCAAACCTAATCACAGGAGAAAAAGTTTTCTCATAGTCTATACCCTCTTATTTAGTATAGCCTTTTGCTATTAACCGCGTCTTGTATCTTCTTCAATCTCAAAACGACGACGTGGAATAAGTATATGATTGCTTCGTCAAATTAATTGTGCTAATAAATATGAGTCCTTCTCAATTCATGTATTAGAAGTGACAATATCATGTGGATCATCTAATTCATATAACTGAATGTTCTTGTCTACTTCTTAAATGCTAGGAAATTCCTTTTCCAGAAATATGACATCTCGTTATTCAAGTTCAGTTATTATTCCATCTTCACGTTCACCTATGAACACATACCCTTTAGAATGTTCATGGTATCTTATAAAGATACATTCTTCCTATAGTCGCAAATGATTCAGGTCAGGTTTCCTGTCCATCCATAGCTCATATGGTGTGGAACTAACTAATTTACTCGAAACTCGATTAAGTATATAGACTATAGTCAATAATGCGTCTCTATAGTATGACACTGGGAGATTTATTTGCGCCATCATAGATCTAATCATTCTTAGCAATGTTCTATTCCTCCTTTTTACTACACCATTTTATTGCGGAGTCCTAGGAATAATTAAATGCCTCTTTATAACTTTCTCATCACATAGTTCCTTGAACTGTTTAAAAAGATATTCACATCATCAATCAGTTCTTAGAGCTTTAACTCTTTTATCTAATTAATTCTCAACCAAATTTAAAAATGATCTAAAGTAATCTAATACTTCAGATTTATAAAAGATTTAAGTTGATATAACTGAAATACGAGAAGTCATCAATGAATGTGATAAAATATGAGGCTCTATATCTAGCCTTCATACTCATTAGACCACAAAGGTCTGAAAGGATCAATTGCAAAGGATATTCAACTCTAGTTCCTTTGTCAAATGGTTTTCAAGTTGTTTTTATTTGCTAATAAGCTCCCTCTAGCTAATCTGTTCATTCTTTCTTGTTCTATATGTTCAAGTCTAGCATGCGAAATATTAACATCCACATCAGAAGATGCATCATATAAAAAAAAATTAACTATTATTAATAACAGTGTCCAAAACTAGAAAACCATCCAATAAATAACTAGTGTCAATTAAGTCTAAATTATACAAGATTTTCAAACCAACACTATAAAACTTTAGATTGTATCCCAATCTAAGAAAGGCTAAGATAAAAACTAAGTTTTTCGGGTTTCTAGAGCATATATGAACAATGTGGAGAAAATGAGTCCAACCATAATATAAATCTTGTTTACATGTGCCAATTTCCTTCATTTCAACCCTTAAGTAGCTCCCTACATATATCCATTTAGTCCCTTGACTAACCCGACAATACTCTACTATAGTTTCATGATCTAAAGCTTCGTAGTCTATTACTTTTGAATCTACAGTCCACAAAGGATGAGATTCAATCATAAATATAGAAATAATCACATAACTATAAAAGTAAATGTGTACAGAATTTTTGTACCTTTTTTGACTCAGTGCATTCACGAGCGAAATGGTCAAACATGCCACAATTATAGCAACTCATTTTAGTTTTGTCTTTCCTCTACTAGTGCATTTTCATTTTTTGTGCTTTCTGATAGTGGACTTATTTTATGCTAGAATAAATCATTTCTTTTTGTGAAAGGCATTGCCTCTCCTTTTGTGCTTAAAGGCCAAACTTTTGTACAAGCTGAAATCTTCCATATAGAGTTAACCAGAAGCATTAACAGCCTCCAGATGCTATTCTTTTAATTCAAAATGATGTCTTATGTCATCAAAAGTTTTGATGCTATCATTATGTGTCATGTTAACTCTCATATACTCTCAATTATCAGGAATAGATCAAATGACAACTTGTACTTACTGTTCATCAGTCAGTATATATCAAACATTGTTGAGCTCTCGAATCAAATTCGACAGCTCTCTTAGATGCTGCTCATTGTATGATTTTAGTACTTTTTATAAGAGTCAAATTTGATAGTAAGCCTTCTAAGTTTGGTGGCGAAAGTACCTCCAAACTTGTCTTTTAGGTCAAGCCACATCACTTGAGCTGTCTCATACTCCTCATACTCATACAAGAGATCATCTTGCATACCGCTAAGCAACATAATGCTAGCATTGCTATTTTTTCTTTTTCAAGCTTGAGAAGCCTCGTGATATCTCTTATGTTGAGCAATATTTTTATGATGGCTTAGTCATAGTATTGAAACTAGACTCAAGAGTCTCTTACTTTTTAAGAACATACTGAATTTACAATGTTAAATATCATAATTATCACTATTCAGTTTTTATCTTTGGTTTAATTCGGCCATAATATTTTTTTTGTAGTTGTCATTTCTATTCAATAGAAATAATTATAGAGACATTAATAAGATGTTGACATAATATCATTTACACACATTTATTTATTTTACCGCAATCATAAAAATAAAAACACATGATGTCATGCCATAGACCCAAAAGATCTGACACACGACATCACTTACATTCATTCAATAATATTTCTAAGCACATTCATTTTAATTTCTTTCAGAATTATAGCAATTGAATTATGACTACGACAATTAGTAAACCAGAGATACGCAGAGTTTTCTCAGAGATTAACACTTTACTACGTCACCAGTAGCAACTTTGTTACTAGAAGCCCAGAATATATTCATTGCAAATTCTTACTTAAAATCAATCCATTATCACACTTGGTGAAACTTAAACTAAATCCAACCACACATAATAAAATAATACATAAGTATTTATTCAATAGGGACAAATCAAATATCTTATCCCACGTGTCCCTAAATGAAACACTTAGTAACTGAACAACTTAGGGAACCCAAGGAACAGCAGAAGCCTTGCCAAATCTGCTAAGCACACATGTACCTTATTTACCTGAAATCACCATAAACTATAATGAGTATAAAAACTCAGTAAGCATACCTATTTTTCATATATCAAATACAAATACATATATGTACACAATGCATATATATGATATGTTGTGATCAATCAAAATCATAATCTTATCAAATCACATATCATGTAAGCGCTTACACATTCTTTCAAAATATATTACAGGAATACCATCACTCAACTACTACTTAGTAGGACTTACATATCACATATCACATAATGAGCCAAATGTCACTCGTAGGTGACATACCGTATGAGAGAAATAGTACAAGTGAGGTTTAAATTACACATATATAATGCTCATGCCCAAAGGTAAGAGCTAAACACTCACCCTGATCATCGGTGAGTCCTCTCACATACACCAATACACCACCACACAAATGTGATGACTCAATCTTCATTTAGGTACCAATAGGATCGTCCCTATATACGGAACATATAACATATACCAATCCTGAAGAAAAGGCCACACATAAAGGCTCCACAAATCACATTAGATGCTTACTAAGTCAACAGTGAGTTCAAGCATCCTCAAAACACAAAATGTTTCTCATTGACATATTACACTTCAAAAGCTTTCTTTGTTAAACACATTTCATTTTGAAAGCTCACTTTAAAAAACACATATATGTCATGTATGTTCATGCTCACATTCATAAATACATGTCTTTCACATTTTATATCAAAATATACTTTGAAATAACATAAACATATTCTTCAGCACATTTACAAAATCATACATAACAATTACTATGTTTATTGTGATTTCAGAAAAAAAAAAAAGTCTAGTATACTTACCTCTTAACACTTTCAGGTACAAGACTTAAATCTCCTTAACCTATAAATGGAGATTAATCATTTCATAAGCCTCAAAATTCACACAAAATACTTTGAATAGTTTACAAAATTATACACAATGCATTTATCACATCAAATTGGTCTAAATACTTGGTTTCTCAAAACCTGTTATTCTGAACACTTACACTTAACAAACTTTTCTAATACATCAAATGATGTCCAATTACTCCAAAATCAGAATATATCATTCTTGACTCAAATATCCTTCTTATATATGAATATTATATCAACATTCCTACACAATCCATTCTATACACACCATTGAATCCAAACTACTAACCTGACAGGATCAAGATACTTACTGAACAGTATTCAATCTCCCAATTTTATAAAATTATATACTAACTCAAAAATTATAAAAATATCGCATAATTACTCTTAACACATACCTAAATCCATGATAAATATTTTACTTCAAAATCACTGCCAAAAATATTTTAAAACTATTTTATTCCATAGCTTTAAAAATCTGTTAATCAAATACTGCAATAAGCTAACACTCTTTAGAAAATCATAACAATTTAACCACATTGATCTAACTTCTCAATTTTGAGTATATCCTATTAGACATATAAAATTATCATATTATACAAATTCGTAATTTTTAAAGATCATTCTATAGGACAAAAATTATTTGTCACTGTATCATACTGTTCATACAGGAAATTTTTAGAATTTCAGGGTCATTTTGATAAATTCACAACAAATTCAATTTCTGGAATTTTGAATCGATTCAAAGTCCCAGATGATCCTAAATATGTCTAATTTCATATACTAAAAAGTAAAACCTAGAATCGAATCACAACAATTTATAAAATTACTGGATCAAGAGACTATCAAGCAGAAATTTCACAATTTATCATGATTTATCAAGCTATCTTATAGATCATCATCAATTCTCATAAGATCTTACGAAATACACATCAAATCCTCAATTATACATATTTTCAAAAATCAAAACTTAAAGGAATTAACTTAATTAATACCAATAAATTGAGAAATAGGTGTGATATACCTCTTAAAATCCAAAATTCCAATTTCTTCTTCTTTTTCTTCTTCTTCTTCTCTTTCTCTCCCCTTTCTTTCTCTCTTTTCTCACTCTAAAAGGGATAGCTCAACCCAAAAGAGTGAATTAGGGTTTCAAAAGTATATTTTATACTAAGAGGCTAATTTTTGATATTTACAAATTTGCCCCAAAATTTTTAAAGTATTACAATTTGGTCCCTAAAATAAATCTAAAGTCTTGCAATTAAACCCAATGCTAATAGTATGACCTTAACCTATACAAACACTGCTAATAACAATACATAAATCAAGTATCACCCACATACAAATAAAATACGTATATTTATACATATATAAATACTTATTCTTAACGGTTGTGAATACTGGTTACTACAATTCTCCCCTCCTTATAAGAATTTCGTCCTCGAAATTCATGACTTGAGCAAACATATGAGAATACTTAAATCTCATTTCTTCTTCTCATTCCCAAGTTGCCTTTTCAACAGTATAGTTTATTCATAAAACATTTACAAATCAATCTTCTTGGTATATAAGATTTGCTCATTATGATCCAAATCCTGATAAACACTCATTCATATGATAGATTATCTCTAAGTTGGCTCATAGCTTAGTATATGAGAGGAGTACGAAATATACATTTATAAAATAAACACATGGCACACATTATGGACTTATAAAAATTATACCCACATATTTTTATTCTTTTCTCCCATTCGTTCAATATTTAATGGGCATATATACACTTCACCTTTTATTCATCAAAGAATAACATAGATGTAGAATACCTATACTAATTTCTTAAATAAAATTCTTAACTCCTCTGAAAATTTTATCCCTTCAACATATACTCCCACTTAAAAAAAATATATTATGTGATATATATAAATAATGTAGCAAAATATTTAAAACATAAGTATCACATATGCTTCACTAATCATGTTCATTAGCATAAATAATAAACGAACATAATGTAAAAGACAATATTCATAAAATAGTTTTTTAAATATTCATATATTGTCTATAATCCGTTTTATTCAATGTGATTCATTCCAAAAAGAAAATTCGCTATTGTAATATTCATCAACATAAAACAAAACAATAGAGAAAATATCGTCATAAACTTAATTAAGAGAGTATGTATTATAAATAAATTTACTTAGCTTTCACTAGAGCGTACCACCCTCAAGCACATTCCATAAAATATTAAATATATTTTTTAGAATTTGTAAACTATCTAATAGTATTTTATTTTGAATTTTTAATTATTTTCTATAATTTAATTAATTACACCTATTAATAATTTACAAAAAAAATTAATTTTAAATTATAAAATAATACTAAACATTATTTCGAGCTAACTGTCGCAATCGAAGCCAAAAATGGAGTTCGGTAAGGTGGCGCATGGGCCCTACTCACCGAAATAAAGAGTTAAACATGCGTTGCATAATGCAACGCTTATTTACTCTTCGTGTCAGTGTGTACGTGACACACACCATCCTACGACCATATTTCGGTATGTAAATTACATTTATCCGACTCAAAATTATGTGCTGAGTTTAGTGGTGTGCTCAGTGTTTCGGTTTGAGGATAGGGGGAGCCTTACCCTCCAGTGAAGAGAGTGGGACTCAAATGTACACTGTTCATTATCTTCAACATCCAAACCTTAAACTCAATTTTCAAACCAGAAAAAGAAATGTTCTCTCTCTTAATTTATGTCCAAATTTAACAAATAATATACTGTTGAAAAGCTTGTTTCAAGCTCTTTCGAATGGTATCAATATTGTAAATAATGAATCACTATAGAAAAAATTTATGATTAAAACAAAGTTTCAGGTCTTATGCTTAGGGTTTTGATTCTTTCACTATACATATTATTTCAAAGCAATCCAAAACTTTAGAAATATATTATACATGTATTATAACTCATAAAACCAAAAATATATGCTAAATATTAGTTAAAATGAATTATGCCATTAATAAGCCCAATTTCCATTTTTAAGATAATAATGGCAAATTTCTAAAATAGAACACAAATGCATATGGCATTGATACCAATGAAGGAAATAGCAAATAATAACAACATACTCGGATGTTGATGCAAAAGCTCAAAGCCTAAAGCGAATAAATTTGTGTCACTGCTTTCCTTTTGGTCGAAGAACAATCACAAGTGAAAAATTCCCTCAATTCATGTTGCAAGAACCTGTGTTGATTGGCCAAAACTATAGGCTCTCATGCACTCTATGGTTTTTAAATTTTTACAAATAATTCACTTATTTTTGCATGCCCATTACTCATAAAGCAACCATGTTTGTATAGTGATTTGGCTAGTGAAAGATGATGACTAATTAAGATCAAATTAGATATATATTAAATAAGTAATCCCACTTAATTAGTAAAACAAATTAAGAATGCTTTATTAATAAAAGATAAATCATCCCACCATGGGCGCCTTCTATTTTTCAAATATTATCTCCCACAAAGTGTAAAGTGTAATTTCAAAGATAGGGATAGCGGAAAAAAGGTTTGACTTTTGTAGGTTTGGCACTAGTGATGATGATTTAGAGTATCATCTTTGTGTGAGAAAATTTAAGTTTGAAATTTGTGAAAAAAGGTTGAAGTTCGAAACCTGAAATGAATTCATCGTTGGAGGATGAAGATGACGAGCTAGTGGACATTGAATTTGGATTCAATTAGGAGTTGTTAGTTAGTGGAATGTGAATAAATTTATAGAATCTTGTGAAGAGAACTAGGGTTTGGAGGGCGATAATTTGGAGATTTTAACTAATGTGTATCGGCTCATTCAAATATTGTCATTTCTGCCATATCATGTATCGTAGAGTGCTTGCGGAATCAAATTGAGAGACATATTTGGTACAATACAGAGCAACATCAAAACTTTCAAAGAACGCGCCAGAGAACCAAAAGCTGTAAAGAAGATCTTCTGAAGATAAAAGAGAAGAGATCAAATCTGAAGTGTATAATTGGCATGTTTAAACCATTCAAATTGAATTGGATGTAGAGTAGCTAGAAGAGAAAATTGAGAAGAGCAAGGAAATTTTTTGCCACTACTCACGGCATATCTATTTTTTTTAACTTTTTCTTTAACTTTCTTAAAGATTTTATTATTATTATTATTTTAATTTCTTTCATTTTATTATTAATATTAATTTTATTTTTTTAAAAGGTTTTATTTATTATTATTATAATTAAAAATATTACTGCCAATCTATGAATAATATAAAAGATGAATCTGGTGTCATTTGTAAGCCTGATGTTGTTACTTGTACTAATGTTATCAATGGTTTTTGTAAATATGGGTATCTAGACAAGGTTGAGAAGTTGTTTCAGCAAATGAAGGATAGATTATAAGCTACTTAGTAAAAGTAAAGAATTGGATCAGCCAATTTAATGAGGTAAAGGTAGAGTTAATCTTAAGAAGCGAGAACCACTGAGCAGATGTCATAGCACGAATGGCTTCGAGTAAAGAAGCTCGGTTCCCCTAAACAATCTCTGTTGAATTCATTCCCGAGCCCAGCATACAAAAAGAAAAAAAGGTTATACAAATTGAATCAGGTCCTAGCTAGATGGATCCGATCATAGATGACATTCAGAACAGGATTAAATACCAAGCAACTAGTTTCTTGGTGATAGAAAGAGAATTATACAGATGAGGCTTCTCTCACCCATATATGAGGTGTTTGTGACCACAAGAAGCGAAACAGGGTTTTAGAAAAATTCACGAAGGAATTTGTGGCAATCACTCAAGAACATAAGCATTGGCTTACAAAGTGTTTTGCACCGGATACTATTGGCCAACTACTCTTCAAGATGCCAGAAACATGGTCAAACACTGTAATGCCTGTCAAGGATTTACTTATAAGATTCAAACACCTGCCGAAGAGCTAATTACGATGAGCAGACCCTGACCATTTGCTCAGTAAGGTCTTGACTTAATAGAGCCTCTACCCCGAGAAAAGGAATCTTACAAGTATGTAGTTGTGATGGTGGACTACTTCACTAAGTGGATCAAGGCCGAACCATTATACCAAAGCTCAGTCAACTGCTAGCTTGATGATTCTACACTGATAAATTGATTTTCAACATTCATGAGAAAAAAACTAAGAAATATCAACAACAAATAGCATTTGATAGACTTTATGAAGCATATAGTGATTATTAAGCGTTGTGAATGCAACAGTTTCTCCATATTGTTATATATGAGTGACATAAGGTTATCTTTCTACTACAACATTTAGTCAAAGGGACTGAAAAAAATTACAATGTGAAAGAAAAATGAAGAATGATTGAAACAAGATTCATGCAAACATCAAAGAAAGATCATATTAGTGAATCTATTGAATAATGCGAGTCATTTAGAAGCACTTCAATTTTTTTATAAAGCTATTATTGTTTTTTTTTAAGCCATAATACTTCTATGGTTGGTATTTAGGACTTTAATATCCTAAACATGTGCAAAAGACTTCAACTCACAAATAATTAAGAATATTAAAGATCAACATAATAATAAATGCCTATGTCCATGATTGATCCATGATCCAGTTTCTTTTATTAATAGTTCACAAAGATCTCTTTAGATCACCAAGTATCTCTTAAATCACCTAGATCTTTTAGACTACTCAATATCTCACAAACCTAGATCTAACATAAGAAATTAATCAAGGAATACAATAATAGATAGAGCTCTTTTAAAGGATCAATTATCACTCTCTTACATACTCAGTACTCAAGTAATTCTCGTGGTTACACTCTAGCGTACTCAACACTTAATGCCTATCTAGCTCTCTATTTTCTCTTATGTTTATATCTTTAATGCTTAATGAATTCTGAGTTATAAGGGTTTATATAGTGTATAAAACGTCCTTAGAAACTCTAAACCTAATTAGAATAAAAGTTCATATATGTAGAAGTCTAATTTCCACTCAAAGACGTTAATTTAAGCTAAAACAATATAGAAGTTTCCCAAAATTGGGCACCACGACGCTATAGGCCAGTGTTGCAGTGCGAATATGACTTTGGCCTAATGTCGTGGTGTTTTCTATTCAACGATGCAGTGATGGGGCTCCTGACTAGACCGTTGCAGCGCTAAGAAGTCAGTGTTGTAGTACTCACACCTAGAAGTTGTATTCTCGTGTTTTCGTGCCTCTCCTTACTTTTGACTTTCCATTTTTGCTCCTTCCTCGTACATCCCTTGTATAATTGACTTCACAATGACTCTTCAATACTTTCCAACTCAAAATTATGCTCAAACATAATTTAAATCACCAATTCTAACTGCATGATGATATGCACATCAAAAAGGGATCATAAAAATAAAGTTATTATTGGAACGAGGCAAAAGGCTTGTTTATTGAGATGATGGATTGGGATGTGCGACCTAATACGGTGATATTTAATGTGGTAATAGATGAGCTTTGCAAAAGCGGGAAGATGTACTAAGCAAAAAGGCTGCTAGAATTGATGATTGACAGGGGTATGAATCTTGACACTTATATTTACAACACCTTGATGGATGGTTATTGCTTGACGGGTAAAATAAATCTTGTAAGGGAAATTTTTTATTCTATGAAGAGTAAGGGATGTAGGCATGATGTTGTTTGTTACACCATTTTGATAAATAGGTACTGCAAGCATCAGTACATAGATGAAGCTACAAGTATTTATAAAGAGATGCATTCCAAAGGAATTAAGCCAATGGTTTTTCCTTACAACAACTTGTTTGTTGGTCTTTTTCAAATTGGTATGTTTGAAAAAGCATTAAACTTGTTTGCTGATATGCAACTTAACGGGGTTATGCCAAATTCGGTTATATATACTGCTTTTGTTGATGAGCTCTGCAAGAATGGCCACATTTTAGAAGTAGTGGAATTATTTCATGTTATAAGAGATTGCAAGTTGGAACTTAATATTGTAACCTACAGCTGCCTCATTAATGGATTATGCAAAATGGAAAGACTCGAAACTGCTTGGAAACTTTTTTATAAATTGCCCCATGAAGCCTAAAACCTAATGTGGTAACATATAACATCATGATGCATGGGCTGTGTAAAGCAGGGCAAATAAACAAGTCAAACAATTTATTAGTGGATATGCAAGAAAAGGGTGTGGCACCCAATGTGATCACATTTAATACGCTTATGCACGGCTTCATACAAAATAATGAGACATCAAAAGTGATTTAATTCCTTCACACAATGGAAGAAAAAAATTTAACACCAGATGCAACTGCATTTTCTATAGTCGTAGACTTGTAAAGAATAAAATTTGTTTGAACTCACTTCTAATATTTCCCGTTCAAAATTCAAAAGGAAGTTGATGTGTTGAGTTTTATGTTAGTAACATGTACTTTCAGAAATCAGCCTAAAAATAAGCTCTGGAGGACCCTTTCATATCAGAAAATGTGAAATTGTGTTGCCAATTGAAAGCAGTATTTACTGGAGCTATTCATGGTATATTTTGATGTCTCAGTTTCATCGTCTGAGGACTTCCATTGTAAAACAATCTAATTGTCATATTCAAGAGTTATGCTACTATATTTTCGCTCTCTTATTCTATCTCTTCTATTCCTTCTTATGTTTTGAATGTCATAAATTGAGAGAATGGTATCTGGTTCAAATGTTAATTATTTAGACTCTTCTTGCAGGATCTTGTACTTTATTTTTTGTTACATAATTATAAAATGGCAGTTTTTTGTTTCTTCTGTGAAATGACTTATTCTGCATGGGCAAGGTTTATCTTTAAGCTTTCTGTTAGATTGATAATCTGAGGTATATGAAACATTTATTTGATGATGCTGATTAATTATAAAGGTGGCAGCAAGAAATACATCAATCCATAGCCTCATTGGTAATGAATCCTGATACTTCATAACAAGTGTAGTTTCTGTAACATGTTCATTCTTGCGTTTAGCAACACTATTTTATTCAGATGTATGCGGGTTAGAAAGTTGCCCTTGGATGCCGTGCCATGCCATGTTTTTCTAAATGTTTAATGAAAGAATGAGACATGAACTCAGTTCCTCTTATCGCTCTGAAAGATAAAAAAAAAGACTTTCAATTAAAGTGATTTTCTATCTATATTTGGAATTTCAAGAAACAAGCAACAAAAAGTAAGATATAAGATATAAACCAACAAAAATAAGAGAAATTATCTACAAAAATTACCTAAAATCGAAATCTTGCATAGATTTAATAGGGCAAGGCCACAAAGATCTTAATGAATTCTCTGAAGAGGATATTTTGAAATTTTATTAGAAATATCAAAAGGTTTCTTAAAACTCTTTCCAATTGACAATGAACACAAACTGTAGTATTTTTTGTCGAATTAGGAAAAGAAATTAAACCATTATTTTCTAGTGTTTATAACATGTTGGAATTGGGGTCTCCAAGCTGCATGTGCTAAACACAATGATCTTCAGGAATTTCATTTGTTATAAATAAAGTAGCATGTTGATAGCCTTCCATAAAAAAAAAACATCCCCAGCCTAAATTCTTTGGCCAAGATTTGATTCAGTTGGTTTTTGACCAGAAAACTGTTGGTTTTAAAATTAATAGAACGCTTGTTAAATTACGGTAAGAACAGATAGAAGGTTCTATTTTAAATTTGGCATAACAAAGAGTTTTGTTCAATTAAATTACCATAAGGAGTATTTAATGAACTATGTCCCGCATGAGAAACCTACAATCTTTGTTTGTTATTGACTGTAAGAATATTGATTGAAAATCATTAGGATATAATTTGGAGAGCAAGCTAAGTGTATAGGGTATGCAAGGATCGAAGGCGGATACAAAAAGAGATGAAAGACAAATAGGGCAGTGCCTAGGCATGGGCGTCGCATGCTCAGAATAGAACCTGAGCGCCATAGCACCCGGTGATCAGCACCGTGGCACCCAAATAGGCGCACCAGCGCCGCGGCGCTAGGCTTGGAAAGTTGTTTCCCATTTGGAGACTTCCTTATTTGTCTCCTACTTACTTCAAGACTTCCTAATACGACTTCCACATGTATATGGTAAACCTAGGATGTCTTAAAACTTATATAAATGCTCTCAATTGGCTTGTAAACACATCTTCGTGATAACCCAAAAGATCTAAGTGATCAAGTAAGAAATCTTTATGGTTCTTTGTGAGAGAAAATCCCTAGAGTGCAAGAGAGAGTTTTCTTTATGATCTTTCTCATCAAAGGCATATTTTGTAAGTGTCTTGTGATTCAATAAAGAGAGCGAGTGATCTTGATCCGCAGTGGACGTAGGTAAGCTACCAAACCACGTAATTTTTTGTGTGTTCTTCTTTTACTCTTTCTCTCTTTATTCTTTAATTGCTTGTTCTGCACTATTTGCTTGAGTGATATTGCTTGTTTGTGTACTTTCGCTTCAATAAACTGGTATCAAAGCTTGGTTCTAAGCAGACATGGCCACACCTAAGTATGAGGTAAAAAAATTTAACGATACGAATGACTTCAATCTGTGGAAGATGAAGGTACAGGCATTGTTGGTGAGCCAAAGGCTAGGCTCGGCATTAGAGGAGACTGCAGCTCTATCTAGTGATGAAGAGAAGATGCTGGAGTCATCTAAAGCTGAAGTAGAAAGAATGGACATTCAAGAAAAAACTCATAGCACAATCGTTCTATCATTGAGCGATAAAGTACTAAGGGAAGTAGTAGGTGAAACGACGACAATAAGTCTTTGGAAGAAACTTGACTCTCTTTATATGCGGAAAGTATTGGCTAACAGTTTGCATATAAAGAAGAAGTTGTATCAACTATCTATGGCAGAAGGACGCTAATGAAAGATCATATAGACGCCTTCAATAAGATCATCCTTAATCTTGAGTGTATCAACATCAAGATAGAAGATAAAGGTAGAGCAATTATCCTACTGAGTTCACTCTCTAAGAGTTATGAAAGCTTTGTTGATATGCTACTTTACGGCAGAGAGAGTTTAAAGATGAGCTATGTGAAATCATCATTAAACTCAAAGTTCTTAGGGAAGCAGATCGAGGGCAATGCATAAAGTTTATCTATAAGAGGAAGACCCATATATAGAGATAGAAGGAAAATGGCTCAAGATCGAAGTCTAGGACTCCTAGGAAGTGCTATTGCTGTAAAAAAGATGGCACTTTATAAATGACTGTCCTGAGAAGAGATCACAAGACAAGAAGAAAGCGGATGCTATGCTTGCCTATGATGACAGCTACTATAGTGCAGAGATACTCATCACTACTGATAGTAAGAACACTGAATAATGGGTTCTTGATTCTGGTTGTACTTTTCACATGTGCTTACACAAGTCTTGGTTTATAAATTTTTAACCCATTAGTGGTGGTAAGGTCTTAATGGGTAATGACGTTGCATGTCAGATTATGAGAATTGGTAGTGTTAAACTTAGGCTGCATGATAAGCGAGTGAGAGAGTTGACAGATGTTAGGTATGTTCCTGACTTGAAAAAGAACTTGATCTTACTAAGGACGTTAGACCAGAATAGATGTTCCATCAGGATCGACGGATGGGTTTTTGATAACACCTCTCTAAAGGATTCAATAGAGATGGTGTGACCCTTTTTGCACAAAGTGCATCATCTTTTACTCTTAGTATATCTGGTGAGACCATATATATGAGGATAAGAAGATGAGGCAGATACCCAGCATCAATCCTCAGATGCAACATTTATCCAAAGATCAACAAAAGAGCATGTAGATAGAAGTGTTTTGACTACAGTAAGGTTGGGTATTGGAAATCCCTCTACCTTAGAAGCCTTATCAATGTCAAGAAGACTCTCACAAGTTTATGTTTGACACACATAGACATTTCTAGGACATATAATGTCAGTCAAGCTGGGTATGAAATACCGTGCGTCCCTCTCATATCTGCAATATGTTGCAAGGATTAAGAGATATTAGAATGCAACAGTTTATAGAAGTAATGTTGAGAGTAGTATATGGTGATTTCTTATAGGTCCAATTTATTGGGCAACTTGACTTACTTCTTGTATGCAATACATTAGTATAATGTTTTATTAGTTGAATATCAGTTAATAAATAGACATTATATATAATTAGAAATGTCTGTAGATCAAAATATTTAAATAATACGGAGCTATGACATGTAAGTTTAGGTCATATAAGCGTGAGATACTTATTCGTCTGGTTAAGGATAGTTGGATTCTTAATCTGACCATGAAGACTTAACCAATTTATGAATAATGTATTCACGGAGATAACCAAAAATACCAGAATGTACACCATATCCCTTCGATTAGATCGAGGTAGTAAGTACATTAACAACAAGTTTTTCATTTGTTTAAGGAAGAATGAGATTCTCACTCATTATAGTCCTCCGGATACTCCACAACATAATGGTGTTTTGGAAAAGAGGAATCGGACTTTATTAGATATGGTCCGATTAATGATGAGTATTATCGATTTATATCTGTGAGAATATGCTCTAAGGACGGTTGCTTATTAAGTAGAATCCCATCAAAAGTTGTTCCTTCTATTCTGTATGTGATACAGAAAGGAAAAAAACCGTATCTTAAATATGTTAAAACTTGGGGTTGTCCCACTAACATAAGAGTTACGCAGCAGGATATCTTTTTTTGTAAGAGTTACTCAACAGAATAACCAGCACCCAAAAGTTACATGTATAGATTCATTGAGTATCCTGTGAATTTCATAGGATACTAGTTCTATGATTTAGAGAAGTGAAGTGTGTTCATTTCTCGATATACTACTATTCTAGAGGAAGAGTTTCTCATGGATCGTGAGAATCATAGAAAGATTGAACTTAGTGAAGTCAATATAAGAGAATAATGAACCAAGAATGGGAACTCAGTCTCAATTAAGCAGTAGCCTTTTTGCACACTCTCCAAATGGGCCGGAAAGGATTTTTAGGTCATCTTTTAGGTATGATTGATGCCTGAAGATGAACTTGGAGTTTTCTTGGTAGAAGAAAATAATCTTTTGACCTTTAAAGAGTTAATGTTAGAAATCGATTCAGAAAGAAGTAAGAAGCCATAGAAATAAAACATAATTGACTCTATCCATCAGAATCAAGTCTAGGACTTGGTAAAACTACCCGTGAGAATTGTTCTTATTGGTTGTAAAGGGTTTACAAATGGGAGTGGGTGCAAGATGGAAGGTAGAGACCTTCTACACCCTATATTGGTTCTAGAAAGGTAATCTTCAATGATCTGGGATTAACTAAGAGGAAACCTTTGGACCAATATTGATGCTAAAGTCGATTAAAAAGTTATTGGCTCTTGCAGCATATTATAACTTTAAGGTTTGGCATATGGATGTAAAGATATCCATAATGGATATCTCGAGTAAGAGATATTCATGAAAAAACTAAAAGTTTTACGTCCAGCCAGACTTCTAATCCAGTGTGCATAAAAGGTCAGTGGGAGCGTGATAGTCTTCTTGATGCTCTTTGTTGATAACATACTGGTCATTAGGAATAATGTCAGTATGTTATAATTGGTCAAAAGTAACTTGTAAGAATTTCTCCATCAAAAATTTGAGAGAGACTTCCTTTATATTGGGCATAAAAACTTTATAAAGATAGAGCTAGAGCTAGGAAACTGATAGGACTCTCCCAAATCATTTCACATTAATAGCGTCCCAAAAGGTACAGTTTTGTTAACTATGAGTCAGTTAATATATCTTAGAGACCTGGTGTTCATCTTTCGAAGAAAGTGTCTCTTTAGATAAAAATGAGAGAGTTAGAGTGTCGAACACACTAGATACATCAGCTCTGCAAATATTGATGTATGCTATGATGTGTTTGAGACCTGAGATCAGTTTGGTTATAAAAGTTACGAGCCGATTTCAGTCTGATTCAAGTAACCACCATTTGTTGGTAGTCAAACATATCCTAAGGTACCTGAGGTACTTAGAAGGTACAAAGGATAAGTTTCTCAAATATAGAGAAAATAACTTACAAGTGAGAAGATGCACGAAGTCAGACTTTTAGTTTGACCTAAATGATAAAGAGTCTACATCTAGGAATATGTTTATTCTCAATAGTACTAAGCGAGTTAGAATTGCACCAAACTGGAATTCACTGCTAATTTATATGGCACAGCAGAAGATTGGTGGACCTTAGTATAGCCTAACATAAGTTTCAGCCCTTGGAGTTTTGTGAGCATTATGTGCTTGGAAAAGCACATAGAGTAGGGATTAGTACCGACAAGCACAAGACTAAGGGGATTCTTAACTACATACACTCAGATCTTTGAGGACCAGCTCAGACAGCTACTCATGGTGGCGTTAGGTATTTTCTCAGTTTAATTGATGACTATTTAAGGAAGCTGTAGGTCTATGTGTTGAAAAGCAGGGATCAAGCGTTTGAAGAGTTCAAGACTTGAAAGGCTCTTGTTGAAAATCAAACTGGCAAAAAGGTGAAGAGGTTAAGAACTGACAACAGCCTCGAATTTTGCAATAGAGAGTTTGAAGGGTTTTGTGCCAAGCATGGGATTGCGAGGTATAGAATGGTAAGATCAACACCACAGCAAAATGGCGTAGCTGAGAGGATGAACATGACTCTACTTGAAAGGGTTAGATGCATGCTTACCAATGCAAAGATGTCTAAGACATTTTGCGAAGAAGTTATAGTGACGGCAGCTTATTTGATAAATAGAAGTCACTCCTCAATAATTGACTTCAAGATGTCAAAAGAGAAATAGTTTGGCAATCCTTTTAAGTATGATCACCTCAGAATATTTGGTTGCCCTGCGTTTGTACATGTTAAGGATGGGAAGTTGGAACCTAGAGCTATCAAATGAGTATTCATAAGATATCCCGAATGAGTGAAATGATAATAAGGTGTGGTGTAAAGACTTGACACCACCAAGGAGTATCATATGCTGTGACGTGACGTTCGATAAGACGACAATGATGAAAACCTCCCAAAAAGATGAGAAAGAAAAATACGTGCCCAAGAAAGATTCAGCACCCGAGTCAATAGAAGTTGAAGTAGAACCTGATAGTATATCTGATATACCTCTAGATCAGCACTTCAATGAAGAGATCCTTAAAGATGAACCAAGAACATCGGCAAGTTCCTCCAAGTCCACCCAAAGAAAGACTATGACTCCTGAGATAGAACTTGAAAAGTACCAGCTAGCCAAAGACAGGCTAAGGAGAATGATTAACCCACCAGTCAGGTATGCATAAGCAGATCTAGTTGCTCATGCTTTTAATTCTGCTTACACTCTTGAGTATGATGAGTTTAGGACATATGGTGAGGCTATGAAGAGTGAAAACAAGAAGGAATGACAGCAGGTCATGAAAGAAGAGATTAGTTCTCTTAGGAAGAACAATACCTGAAAGTTGGTGGAGAGACCTTAAAAGACACTAGTTAGGTGCAAATGGGTGTATAAGGTAAATGAGGGAATACCGGAGATAGAGCCTACAATATTCAATGCTAAGTTAGTTGCACAAGGTTTTACTCGGAGAGCGGGAATTGATTTTTATGAGATATTCTCTCCAGTTATCAAGCACACATCTATCAGGATTTTGTTAGCCATGTGTGTAAATCTTGATTTACATCTAGAGTAAATGGATGTAAAGACAGCATTTCTACATGGAGAGCTTGAAGACACGATATACATGACACAGCCGCAAAGATTTGAGGAGCCCGGGAAAGAATATCATGCTTGTTTGCTAAAGAAGTCATTATATGGGTTAAGGCAATCACCTAGACAGTGATATAAGAGATTTGATGAGTCTATGATGGCTTGTGACTTTAGTAGGAGCAAGTATGATGGATGCGTGTACTTCAAGAACATAAGTTGTGGGATGATGTATTTACTTCTATACGTCGATAATATATTGATTGCATGTAAAAACATAGAAAAAATATAAAAGCTCAAGAAGCAATTGAGTGGCGAGTTTAAGATGAAGAATTTAGGAGCAGCAAAGAGATTCTTGGGTATGGCTATTGTGAGGGAAAGCAGAGATGTTATCTTCTTGTCTTAACAGCGATATATACTCAATATTCTAGAGAAGTTTGGTATGTCCAATGCAAAGGTTGTCTCTATTTCTTTAGCCATGCATTTCAAACTTTCAGCAGCACAGTCGCCGATATCCAAAGAGGAGAAATTACATATGAGAAAAGTACTGTATGCAAGCATTGTGGGGAGCATCATATATGCAATGGTTTGCATAAAACCAGATATAACATAAGTTGTAAGTGTGGTGAGTAGATACATGGTAAATTCGGGAAATGATCATTGGCTTACAATGAAGTGGATTATGAGATATCTCAAGAAAACATCAAATCATGGGTTGATGTATAAGAGGGATAAAGACAGCAGTGAAATGGTAATAGGGTACATAGACTCAGATTATGCAGGTAATCTAGACAATAGAAGATCATTGATGGGCTAAATATTTATAATGTTGGGTGTAGTGTATGTTGGAGATCAGTTCTACAATATGTGGTTGCACTATCTACCATAAAGACGGAGTACATAGCTGTTAGTGAAGCTATTAAGGAGGTCGTGTAGTTGAAAGGCATATGCGCAGAGGTATTGGCTAGTAAGAATGTGAACATCGGTTATATTGTGACAGCCAGAGTGCTATACACTTAAGCAAGCATCAAGTGTTCTACAAGAGGTCGAAACACATTGATGTAAGGCTCTATTACATTAGAGAGATTATTCAAAGTAGTGAAATTAGTCTAACGAAGATAGCGTCGTCTAAAAACCCTGTTGATATGTTAATTAAGCCACTGCCCTCGGTTAAGTTCATCCTATGTAAGGACTTAACTTGAATCACTACTTTGTGAGGGTGACCGAAGATGCGAAAATGAGAGATTGAGTTGCTTTGTGAATAATTTTGAATCAAGGAGGGGATTTGAAAAAATATTGATTAAAAATCATCAGAATATAATTTGAAAAGCAAGCCAAGTGTGTAGGGTGCACAAGGATCAAAGACGAATGTAAAAGAAGAAGGGGATGGTGCCCAAGCATGGGCATCGTGGCCCCTAAAACAAATCTTGAGCACCGCAGCACCGGATGATCAACGCTGCAGTGAGCGTTGAACACTGCGGCGCTGGGCGCGGAAAGTTGTTTCCCGTTTTGAGACTTCTTTATTTGTCTCCCACTTACTTCAGAACTTCCTAATACGACTCCCATACGTATAGGGTAAACCTATGACGTCCTAAAGCCTATATAAAGGCTCTCAATTGGCTTGTAAACACATTTTCATGATAACCTAAGAGATCAAAGTGATCAAGTAAGAAATCTTTGTAGTTCTTTGTGAGAGAAAATCTCTAGAGTGTAAGAGAGAGTTTTCTTTATGATCTTTCTTATAAAAGACATACTTTGTGAGTGTCTTGTGATTTAATAAGAAGAGAGAGTGATCTTGATCTACCGTAGACGTAAACAAGTTGTCAAATCACGTAATTTTCTGTGTGTTCTTCTTCTACCATTTTTCTCTTTATTTTTTAATTATTTGTTCTATACTATTTACTTGGATGATATTGCTTGTTTGTGTGCTTCCGCTTCAACACTGACAAAGACTCGATCATTTCCTATATAGGGTAACTCATCTAAGTTTACGAGGATCATTCACCATGTGAGAAGTGGCTCTAGAATTAGCATTAAAATTTCCATCTGCCGTATCCTCCATGGCAACCAAAGCTTGGGGCTCATCTTCAGCCAGGTTGTATCTGAACCAGCAGATGTCTGAACGATGCTTTTTTCTTCCACAGATTTGACAAATTACTAGCGCTTTTTAATCATTTTGTCGTGCTTCAGGATTTTGTGCAGGCAGGTTTTGCTGCTTTTGTTGGTCCAAGTTGTAACTCTGATGATGATTGTGTTGGTTACTATATCCTTGCTGATTCGAATTGTTATTTTCATAATGTCCTCGCTGATTACGGTTAAAATTCTGAGTATGATAATATCCCCGCTGATTTGGATTGTTGTTCTGATAATATCCTTGCTAATTTGGGCTAAAATTCTATCTGATGGTAGTGTCCCTGACTTCAAAGATTTTGTTCATCGTTGTTTCCTCTTCCGTTTTGATAAGGCCATCTGCCACGATTTCCATGTGTGCATCCTCTCTATTTTCCTCTATCTCGGCCTCTTTGACTGAAAAAGGCTTGATTCAGATTGACCTTTTCCTCTTCATCTCTTGGAATTATCACTGGTTTCCCATGACTTTTAAGTGCACAGAGGAATTGTTTCAGAGTTGGATAAGGTGGTTTAGCCAACATGGTTGTCTTAAAGTCCCTAAAGCTGTTGCAAGCTATAACATTTGATCCTCTTCAAAGAATGGTTTTCCATCCGCCAGGTTATTGCAGATTCCTTTCAACTGAACTGCTTCAGAAAATCTTCAAGCTTAATTTTCTCCTTTGTTACTGGTAGCATATGTTCTTCAATGGCAAGCCATACCTCTCTCAGTTGTTTTCATCCCGATGATCATGCTCTGAATCAATTGAAGACCATCATTCATTGGATCTCCATGAGACAAAATCTGGAATAATTGTCTCCTCCTCATCCTCTTTGGTCATTTTTTTTAATCATATTTTTATTTTTATCAAAAGTAAAATAATTTTTTTTCTATTAGACGTTTAGGACCCAAAAAATAAGACTACAAACATTTAAATTTTTAATTCTTAGAAATATTGTAATTAACTAATTATTAAAAAAAAACATTTCTTAGTTTGAAACTTAAGGATGCATTATTAAAAAAAGTAATCAGTTGATGAGATTGCTGAAATTCAAGTTTAAAAAGCTTTTTACTTCAATTTATACTTGTTTTTCATAAAAAAAAATAATATACTTCTTATGTGCATATTTTTGTAAGAGCAATTAGTTCATGTAAAATGTGTCAGTCTTCATTGGTTGTAAAAATATATTTACATTAGCAAACATTTTGTCAAAAAAAATTCACAAATTATTCAAATTATTTATATTTATACATAAGCTAAGCTTAGTTTAGCCAAGAAAAATGCATTGGAAAAATAACCTAATTATTAAAGTTAATTAGTTTTCGGCCTACCATATGGTCTCCTTCTTATTTCCTTTTTCTTTTTATATAGGCCTGGAAGTTAGGAAATTGTATAGAATCACTGGAGGTGCAAATGCTAATGATTTTGGACTATTTTTAGTAGTGTTTACTATTATTTGAGTCCGTTTATATTTTCCAATTTAAGTCGAACTTGTTTTGTTTAAAATTTCATATTTTATTATTTTAGTTAAATTAGGATTTTGAGTTTTTTTTTACCTTGTTTAAGTAGGATTTAACTAGTCTAGTATAAATACGGTTGTAACATCAATATTTTCCTCATTAATATTTTCTCCAATTTGTTATTTCTCTATGAAATAGTTATGTAAAATCTCATTGTTGAGTCATTTATATTACAGCATCATCTAATGGTAGAATAATATCCTATCAACCTTGTTCACTTTGTTTAAATATTGTTAGGCTATATTTTCATAGAATTTAACAACGTAAAATATCCTACCAAATTGAGAAAGTCCTAATTCATTGAATAAGATCGGCTCAAGGTGAGAGCTCAAAAAGAAAAATAAAAGAAAAGAAGTCGTTTGCCTTAATCTAAAATTTATAATAGATAAAGTTGGAGTACATAGTGAGAGTAAATGTCAAGTTGATCGATGAGTTCAATAAATAGAATGATCGATGTGAGGCCTAAATCAAGATAGGAAGTTAAAGTTTGACTTCCCCATAATTGAAGACGAGGTTATCTTAAAAAAATTCATTTTAAAATATAACCTAATTATTAAATCCAATGAATGACCCTGATGTAATTACTTATAATTCATTCTTTATAACATTTAATGTGGTGATAAATTATAAGGATGGGTGAAGCATATAGATTTTTAACGATGATATGGTACAAGGCTTGAGTTTGATTGTGGCACAACATATTAGCTATTATACAATTTTATTTATAGTTTTTAACAATTCCAATGCTATAAATTTAAGTACAATATAATAAACTTCTTCGACATAAATATGTAAAAAAAATTGAAAAGAATTTTTAAAAACTAAATTCATAGTTATTTTTTTCTCTTTTTTGATTGCTATAAACTTATTCTTACATATTATTTGAGAATTATTAGAAATATAGATTAACTTAATTTTTCCTTTATGAAAAAATATTGTTGTAATTTTATATTTTAGTATTTTATCATATTAATCACTAATTGCTGAAAGTTTTGTTAAGTTTTATTATTATTTTTGAGTTCAAATATTAATTATAATTATAAATTATAAATTATTTTAAATAAGGGATAATTTAAATGATTTATTTGAGATATTTTTTATTAGACTCTAAAGATATTTAAATTGATATATACATGTTATATATCGAAACTAAATATTAATTAAATTATAGTTGATGAGATTATAGTTTAAACTAATACAGAAAGACGTATTTAAGATTCTAGTCCCAAGTCGAATCATTATACATAAAGTTTTTTTTATCTTTTCTATTTGAGAGAATTTTATTGAGCACTACCTAAAATAAATTTGATTGTAGAAGATCATTTTAATATTGATTGTAAAAGATTATTATATTCTTAATTCTCATTTAAGACTGTTAAACTTCAAGTTTTAATAACCATAAAATTTTTAAATATTTTATTTTCAATACTCATATAATTCGATATGATAGATTTTAAATTATACTTATATTTATATGAACCCTAATTATAGTTATGTTTAATAAATTTATTCTTCGTACTAATATAATTTTTTACTCTTTCAAAACTTTCATTATACATGAAATAAACTAATAAAAGTTTTCTTTATATATATTAGAATTTAGTAATTTTTTCTTTTTTTTAAAAAAAAAAGGTAAAAGTGTATAGTTTTTCTTACCTAAATTTTGGTTCTAATAACAAAATAGCATAGACAATAAAAAAAAACTAATATGCAACTTTATTAACTTGTTACCCATCGTCCACTACAAGGAGAGACAATCATCAATGTGGAATAAGCTAAAGCATCAACTCCAAGCTTTTGCTGCCAATGCCATGGATGATGCCGTAGATAAAAATTGATTCTTCTGCTATTTCTGGAGGGCACTTCTTTTCTTTAGCATGACCTTTTAAATTCAAAGGATCTGACCGAGTCTTTGGGGGTAAAAATAAAGATTGCAGATTTGTCTTATAGGAGATATTTCGTTAATACCCCTTATGGTAATTTAATAAAGTAAAACTCTTGTTATACCAAATTTTTAAGAAAAAAAAAACTTCTATGATTCTACGATGATAATAAGTGTTCTAACAGTTTTCTTTCAAGAATTAACAAATCAATTCCAGGCCCAAAAAAAAATAGGATAGGCTTGGTTGGTTTTTTGTTTTAGATATCATAAATGAAAATCCTGAAGATTGTAGTGTTTGTCACATGCTTGGACTCGCCAATTCCAACATGTTACAAACAAAAATAAATAAATAAATTTTGTGTACATTATTAATTGTGAAAGAGTTTTAAAAAAACCTTTTGATATTTCTAATAAAATTTCAAAATTTCCTCTTCAGAAAATTTTTATTTTTATAAATAATTTTTCTTGTTTTGGTTGGTTTATATCCTCTTAAAAGGAAATCAGACTTTTTTAGTTGTTTCTTGAAGTTCTAAAAATAAGCAGAAAATCAATTTAATCGAAAGATACAATCTTTCAAAACAATGGAGGAACTGAGTTCACATCTAATTAATATTTAGAAAAACATGACATCCAAAGGCAACATTCTTATCTGCATACACTTAGAACAAAATAGTGTTGCCTAACGCAAGCTTAAGCATCTGATAGAAACTGCATTTATCATGATGTATCAAACTTCAATACCAAGGAAGTAATGGGTTGATGCATTTCTTGCTGCCACTTTTATTATTAATCGACTTCCTTTAATTATATTAACAAGTCCTTATCAAAGACTTTACAATAAAATTCCAGATTATAGATGTCTAAATATAAATTTGACAATACATTTAGCTCTCCAAATACATTTAGATAGAGATTAGCAAAATTTAGGAAATTCCAATTCCCCCAACAACACCATAAATTTGACAATAAAAAAAAACATGAAAGAAAGTTAGTTCATCTCAGGAGGAGCAAACTTTACATAAACTCAACACATCTCAACTTTGTTTTGACTGTTTAACAGGAAATGCTGGAAGAGAATTCAAACTAATTTTATTCTTTACAAGCAAGTCTACCACAATAGAAAATATTGATGCATCTGGCGTTAAACTATTTTCTTTCATTTTCTGAAGGAGTTCAATCACTTTTGATGTCTCATTATTCTGGATGAAGCCATGCATAAGCGTAGTAAATATGACCACATTAGGGGCGACACCCTTTTCTTCCATATCCAGTAATAAATCATTTGCCTTGTCTATTTGCCCTTCTTCACACAACCCATGCATCATGATGTTATACGTTACAACATCAGGTTTTAGGCCTACATGAGGCAATCTACGAAAAACTTCTGAAGCAGTTTCGAGTCTGCCCATTTTGCATAATCCATCAATGAGGCAGCTGTAGGTTACAATATCAAGTTCCAACTTGCAATCTCTTATAGCATGAAATAATTCCACTGCCTCCAAAATGTGACCATTCTTGCAGAGCCCATCAACAAAAGTAGTATATATACTAGAATTTGGCACAACCCCGTTAAGTTGCATCTCAACAAACAAGTTCAATGCATTTTCAACCATACTCATCTGAAAAAGACCAACAAACAAGGTGTTGTATGTAACAACAGTTGGCTTAATTCCTTTGGAATGCATCTCTCGATAAAGACTTGTAGCTTCATCTACGTTCCGATTCTTGCAGTACCCATTTATCAAAATAGTGTAACTAACAACATCATGCTTGCACCCCTTACTCTCCATAGAATAAAAAATTTCCCTTGCACGATTTATTTTACCCATCAAGCATAAACCATCCATTAACGCATTATAAGTAAAAGTGTCGGGATTCACACCCCTCTCAATCATCAATTCTAACAACCTATTAGCTTCATCCATCTTCCCATTTTTGCAAAGCTCATCTATCACCACTGTAAATGACACCACATCAGGCTGCACACCCTGGTCCATCATCTCAATAAACAAGCCTTTTGCCTCATTCCAATCATCAGCACAACAAAATCCGTGAATTAGTGAACTATAAGTAATAACATCTGGATGTATTTTTCTGTTCTTCATTTGCTGAAGCAGCTCCTTAGCCTTGTCTATATACCCATCTTTACAAAGACCATTGATAATACTAGTACACGTAATAACATTAGGCTTACAAATGACACCAGATTCATCTTTCTTGTTAATCATCTCCTCAAATAGCTTCAGAGCAACAATTGTATTACCATTTCGACACAATCCATTAATCAAAATAGTATATGTAATCACATTAGGCTTGCAACCAAAAACACTTTGCTTCTCCAACAACCTGGTGGCCTCCAAAATTCTACCTTCCCCACACAAACCTTTAATTAAAGAAGTAAAAGTCACGGCATCTGGAGTGAGACAACTCCTCAGAATCTTCCCTAAAACTACAAAACCATCATGCACTCTGCCCATACTGCAAAAGCAATTAAGCAAAATACTTAACCCAATAAGATCAGGTAACAAGCCCATTGAATATAGTCTCTTGTAAAGAAAAAGAACAGTATGGTATTGCTTATTCTTAACAAGTGCACTGAACAAAGCATTGAAGGATGAAATAGGAGGAGATGGGTGCATATTTATCATGGAATCGAAGACATAAAGGGCTTCGTTGTGAGTGATTGTATTACCAGATTTACCTCTAATTTGCTTGAGGAATTTGTCAAGAGAACTTCGATTTGTGATTGTTGGTACTGAATCGTTCTGTGGAGTCGTTGGAGATGACGGTTTTTCAAATTTGAAATGTGAAGTTGAGAGACTTCGAGAGTGAGTGAATGAATATGATGAGAAAGTAGTGGCAAAAGCTGTTGCTTGTTTTGAAGCAAATGTTAATGAACGAATTGTTGATTTGAAAATCATTGCGACTTGCAGAGAGTTCTTGAGAGTTTCTGGTTCTGGGTATGAAGTATGAACCATGAACCAACTAACAATGGAATTTGGGAATTTGGGAAATAACCAAAGCAATTCCATTTATTGTTTTTGTGTTTATTTTCTATAAATAAATTTTTAACTTCATGAACATGCCCATATGCATGAATTGGCTGCTTGCAGTTCTATTTAAATTGATAGAACATACCATCGTAGTTGTAAAATGCCTAATATATTCTTAATCATAATCTTCTTATTTTTCTTTTTTCAATTTTGATACTCTTTTCATTTTTATTTTATTAATTCAAATGTAATATTATAAGAAAATTTTACAATATTACATGAATAGATCTACTAATATATTATCAGACAATTATCAGGCTTCACAAAAATATTTTTTTTTACTTAAGTATTAAAATAAAACAAATATTTTTTATAATTGATTTATTATTTTTAATTTTTAACACTTATACAAAACTTTATTTTTACGATAAAATTCTACTAAGATTAAATTTTTTTAAATATATGTTAAAAATGAAAATAGATATTTTATTTTAATATTTAAGTAAAAAAAAAGATATCAAAATTAAAAATAAAATTATAAAAGTATAAATAAGGTATACTAATAATTTGATAATAATTTTAATATATTTTATCCACTTAATGGCATTTTATAAACAATAGGGAATGTAAAGAATAATACAGACATTAAATCTTACCTCAAAGTTTTCATAAAAATAACCCTAATTTTCTATCATTCATTCCTCCAATCTCTTTTTATGTTCTCTATATTTTTTTTTCATGCTATTTCTTCTTTCTCTCTTCTTTAGTTTCTTTATCTCATTAATTGAGGGGTAAAAAATCTTAGGTCCCATTATTTTTTCTTTTTGAAAGACCTATGTCCCTATTATTTATAATAAATAACAGATGAACCCTTTTTTAAAAAAGAAATTATATTAATATAATTATATATTTTAGGGTAGGATTCATGATATCTTTTTTTTATATATAAATTTCTAGTCATTAAATTATTTTTTATTCAATGGCTAACATTAAAGATAATGTGTAATTATTATATTTTTAAAAGTTATTTAACTACTAATAAGACCCACCATAATAATATAGTATTATCTTCTCTCATCTTTTATTTCTCTTTCTGATTTCATCAAACTATTTTTTTTCTCTCATATTAATCATTTCCTTTTTTATTGTATACAAATATCATATTTCATTTTTTTTTCTAATAATTTCATTTTTTTTAAAACAAAACTAGTGAGAAAGATTAAAATATCAAGAAAATTTTTTCTCATAATTTTAAATATAGAAAGTTAAATTATCTTTTAAATTAAATTTTAGGAGATACATATTTTATTCCATAAGTTTTTTAAATCAAAACTTAACCTATTAAAAAAAAAGATTGGTATCAACACTAAAGTAAATCTAATATCACTCTACGTTATGTTTATTATATTGCAATACATAAAAAAAAATCGTAGAATTTTTATCAAAATTCTTTCAACCCAAAAGGATAGATTATAGCTTGAACGTGCTCTAGGAGAAACAACACTCATTATATTGTTGGAAGTGTGCCCTAAAAATATAATTATTTATATTTAGATACTGGTAAAAATAATTAATAGAGGTTTTCATTTAATATTATATTTGTAATTATGATTGTTTTATTCAAATATCATGAAATTTCTTAATTATTATATGTAACCTTAAACTCAGTATATAATAGTTATATACGAGAGGATTAAATTTAAGTATAATAATCTAAACTTATCTTTAGTCTGAATGAAGACGAAAACTTTATTTTAATAAACTATAATTGCGGTCCATTTGTATATTATATACAATGGTCTTATTCGGATCATTCTATGTATTGACATAGAAAATAGAGGCACTTTGTATAATGTTGATTATATAGGACTGAACCACGATAAAATTAATTCTCTATTAATCTTTATTAGTAAAAAGAATTTATTTTATCACAATATAATTATATATAGATTAATTTTAATTCTGAGTGATTAATGAATTTCTATTCATTGAGTTATGTTTATTAATTTACAAGGGAAAAAATGTAAAAGATTTTCAGTCAATTACTAAGTATTTTATAAATATAATAAAATGGATAGTTATGAACATTTCTCACAGATATGAAATTCACTCATTCCGAAAGGAAGTTAGATAAATTGTTCCATTGATAATTGATTCTGGTCTTGAACATTATGTGTAATAACCACTTATCTACAATCGGTAAGAATAAGTATTTATACATGTATAATATTAATATTTTATTTGTATGTGGGTGGTACTTGATTTATGTATTGTTATTAGTACTGTTGGTATAGATTAAGGATCTACTATTAGTATTAAGTTTATTTGCAAGACTTTAGATTTATTTCAGGGATCAAATTGTAATACTTTAAAAGTTTTGAGGGCTAATTCATAAATACTAAAAATTAACCTCTTAGTATAAAAATACACATTTGTAACTCTAATTCACTCATTTTTGGTCGAGTTACCTCTTTTAAAGAGAGAAAAAAAGAACGAGAGGGGAGAGAAAGAGAAGAAAAAAAAGAAAAAGAAGAAGAAATTTAGAATTTAAACTTGAAGAGGTATATCATAGCTATTTCTTAGTTTTTTTTGTGTTAATTAAGTTAATTTCTTTAAGTTTTGATTTCTGAAAATATGCAAAATTGGGAATTTAATATGGATTTTGTAAAATATATTGAGAAATAATGATGATTATGTAGATAACTTGATAAATCATAATAAATTTGCAGAAGTTTTACTTGATAGTCTCTTGATCTGAGAATTTTATAAATTTTTGTACTTCGATTCTAGTTTTAGATTTTAAAAATATGAAACTAGATATGTTTAGAATTATTTGAGACTTTGAATCGATTGAAAATTTTAGAAACTAAGTTTTTAGTGAATTTATAAAAATGACCTTGAAATTCTGAAAATTTTGTGTTAACAGTATGCTAAAGTGGTGAACAATTTTTGGTTTACTATGATCTTCAAAAATTACGAAGTTTTGGAATATGATTATTTTACATGTCTACTATGTTATAGTAAAAATTAAGAATTTAGATCAATGTGATAAAATTGTTATGATTTTTTAAAGTGTATCAGCTCACTGTACTGTTTGATAAATAGATTTTTAAAATTATAGAATAAAATAGTTCGAAAATACTTTTGGTAAGGATTTTAAAGTAAAATACTTATCATGGATTGAGATATGTGTTAAGAGTAATTCTGTGATATTTTTATAATTTTTGAGTTAGTATAAGATTTTATAAACTTAGGAGACTGAATGTTGTTCAGTAAATATCTTGATCTTGTCAAGATAATAATTTGGATTTGATGGTATTTATGAAATGGATTGTGTAGAAATTATGGTATAATATTCATATATAAGAAGGATATATGAGTCAAGAAAGATATATTCTAATTTTGGAGCAATTGGACATCATTTGATGTATAAGAAATTTTTATTAAATGTAAGTGGTTAGAATGATAAGTTTTGAGAAACCAAGTCATTAGACCAATTCAATAAGATAAGTGCAATATGTGTAATTTTGTAAGCTATTTAAAGTATTTTGTGTAAATGGTGAGGCTTATAAAAGGATAAATCTCTATTGATAGGTTAAGGAGAATTATGCCTTGTACTCGAAAGTGTTAAGAGGTAAGTATACTAGACTTTTACTGAAATCACAATAAACATAGTAATTGTTTATATATGATTTTGTAAATGTGCTTAGAAATATGTTTATGTTGTACCAAAGTATATTTGATATGAAATGTGAAAGACATATGTTTATGAATGTGAGTATTGACATTGAGCATGGACATACATATGTTTATGAAAGTGAGCTTTCAAAATAAAATGTGTTTAATAAAAAAAGCTTTTGAAGTGGAAAATATCCATAAGATATGTTTTGTGTTTTAAGGATGCTTGAACTCACTATTTACTTAGTAGGCACTTTATGTGATTTGTGGAGTCTTTATGTGTGGCATTTTCTTCGGGATTGGTATATGTTATGTGTTCCATATGTAGGAAGGATCCTATTAGTACCTAAAGGAAAAGTAAGTCATCATATTCGTGTGGTGGCGTATTGGTGCATATGAGAGGATTCAACAATAATCAGGGTGAGGATTTAGCTCTTACCTTCAAGCATGAGCGTTATATATGTGTAATTTAAACCTCATTTGTGCTATTCCTCTCATACGGTATGTCATCGATGGGTGACATTTGGCTCATTATGTGATATGTGATATGAAAGTCCTACTAAATAGTAATTGAGTGATGGTATTCCTATTATATGTTTTGAAAGAATGTGTAAGCGCTTACCTGACATGTGCTTTGATAAAATTATGATTTTGATTTTGATTTTGATTTTGATATATGAAAAACTAGTATGCTTACTGAGTTTTATACTCATTATAGGTTATGGTGATTTCAGGTAAATAAGATACATGTATGTTTAGTCGATTTGACAAGACTTCTGCTATCCCTTAGGTTCTTTAAATTGCTAGGTTGCTGACTGTTTCATTTGTGGACACGTAGTTTAAGATATTTGATTTGTCCACACTAAATAAATACTTATGTATTATTTTATTAGGTGAAGTTGTATTTGGTTTATGTTTCACAAAGTATGGTCATGGGTGGAACTTTGTGTTGAACTTACTAGCAACTTGCTAAGGATTCCTATATTGAATTTAACTTTGAAATTTTATGCAATATATAATTATGAGTGCACATTATTGAATGAGTGTAAGTTATGTCGTGTGTCAGATCTTTTGGGTTTAAGGCGTGACATTATGAGCGCTCAGTTTTCTTTAAGAGTTATAGAAAATAAAAAAAAAATTTGTGAATTTTACAAATTAAATGTTCAAAAGATGATCAATGTAGATCAAGGATAAAGATGTAATTAGAGAGATTAACAAAAACTCGACCTAACTCTAATTATGAACACTTGTAGATGATTAATCTATATGAAATGATTATTAAATGGACAAAGAGAGTTTTCTGTTTTATAATTTATCTGCAAAATTAAGAGTTTAGCTTTATATTTTTAGTGGAGTAATATAAAGTTAATAAATAAAATCATGTTGATTAAAGAGTTTAATCAAATAATTTAATTTATTGGAACTTAATTTTGTAGGTCCATCAGGTCTACATATTGGCTATATAAATATTGAAATTGACTTTTAAATTAATTGTTATATTTAAAATATTAATTAGTCTAAGTTTAATTTGATTAAACTTATTAGGACCAATTAATTAATTTGATTAAACTTGTTGAGCTCAATCATTTACTGGTTCAATCTATAATAGTTATGGAAATAAATAAATAATTAGATTATTTATTTAAATTAAAATAATTAGATAATTATGAATTATCTAAATTATTTAATTAAAGATAATATTAGATATTATATTTATCATTTTAATTATCTAAATTAAAATAATATAAAGATATTATTTTATTCTAATTTTATTAGGATTAAGAGTTTAAATAACATAAGGATTCTTGTATTATAAAATTGGGTTTTAGAATCACTTTTATGTATTTTTCATTAGCACTTCTTTTGAGTTAAGTTTTTATAGAGAGAAAAATTAAGAACATGAAATTAGATCTTTTACAATTTATCAACTCGCCTACGCGAGTAATCTATTAGTGGGAGATACAGCGTAAAAGATTTGTCGGTGTTAACAAAAAATATCCATAAAAATTTGTGATTGAAGTATTTTTCTTATACCATCTTATTACTAAATTAAAATAAATATAAATTTTGTTTAAAATCATTCAGGCACATATAATGTCTAACAAAAAGCAACTTACAATTATGAAAGAAATGAATAACACTCATTATAAACTTACAAGACAACCAAGTATAATCAAGTTGCCATAAATAATTAGTAAAATATATTACCTTCTAGTATTGGTCATGTAATATTTAATTTTACATAGTATAATATTAAGGAGCTAACTGAGTCGACCATAAGTAATCAATCCTATTTATGTTGTGAATGTACTTATTTTGTATTTTTTATTTTTAAAATAAATAATAAAATCAACTTTTAGTTGAGAACTATTTTCACAATCTATATAAAATATATAATGAAACTAATAAATCACGACTATCAATTTTTTAAAAAGTTTTAAAGCCAATAAGTTATTTAAAAATTCAAAAACAAAAACAAATAATTTTGGTATATTTTACTTTTCTTAAAGAATGTTTAAACTAAAATCTATGCTTTTAGGTTGAAGGAATTTTAATAAAAGTTTTACAGGCCTTTTTAGTGTATTGCAATATAATAAATATAAGATATGAGTCATATTAGATTAACTTTAATGTTGATACCGATCTTTTTTATCTAATGTTAAGCTTTAACTTAAAAAAATTAAAAAATACGACATTTAAATTCATAAAATTTGATTTAGAGGATAGTTTCAATTTTTATTTTTAAAATTACTAAAATATTTTTTCTTAAATATTTTTAATCGTTCTCACTAGTTTAAAAAAAAAAGGCAAATATGATATTTGTATACATAAAAAAAATGATTAATATGAGAAAGAAAAATAGTTAAATGAGATAAAAAAATTGAAATAAAAATTGTTAAAAATCCTATCCATGCCCTCCCCCTCATACGGGTAGTATTTTATATAACTCCAAAATATAAATTAATACTTATAGCTAAAATCTTGTAAGTAAGTATTGACCATAAAAAAAGATAATACAAAGATTACATTGTTATAATTACTTAAACCACAATATAAAAATTAATAATTTATGCATATAATTTTTTTTTCTACTTTATACATGTTAAGAGTACGCATCCTTTATATAATAATAGCAAAGGTTAAGGCTATTACTATCTTCCTAACCAACTCAATGAAAATTTTGACAAAGTATATAATGATGTGATTTATATTCATAGCTTATAAGCATTTATGTTTATATTATTAATTAATAAGTATAATATAATTAGAGTTTTTAAATAGCAAAATAAAATTTTATTTAACTCTAGCAGAAGATTTTTTAATAGTTAGATATTATTTTATAATTTTTAAACTAGTAAATAATATTGAAATTAGACAATATTTTAAGGATTTATCTTACTCTCTTATTCCAAAATTGAAAATACTAAAATTTAGCAATACTTTTATTTTATTTTACAACATTTATCTTACTCTCTTATAAAATCTATAAATTTTTGTTTACATCATTTTATTTATGAAAAAAAATTATGATTAACAAACAAAACAACTAATAATAATAATAATTTTACTTTTAAGTTTAAAACTCTAGTTGAAACAGATTAGTAATATAACAAGCCATGGGCATTTTAGGTATAAAAGGTTTTCAATAAGGAGCGTATAAAGTAGTTTCCGTGGGTGTATTTAGAACTATTCGCCCAATTTTTTTTTGTTTTCAAAATCTCTCACACTGGAACGTTCTTCTCTTCAGTTCACTGCCCTAATATTTTTGCACACAAACGGCCACTACCAGTAATTTGCGGCCACAAGCTGTAAAAGGCGTTGTGATGGAGGAGAACGTGGAGATGGCGACGGTGAATGACATGAAGCAGAAGCACAAGGGGAAGCACGACAAGCCGAAGCCATGGGACGAGGATCCCAATATCGATCGTTGGAAGATTGAGAAATTCGATCCTTCGTGGAACGAATCCGGCATGCTCGAAGTCAGCTCCTTCTCCACACTCTTCCCCCAATACAGAGGTAACCATAATTTTTTTTTAAATTATCACTTTCTTAAACGTCGTCGTTTTTGCAGTGAAATACGACCTTTTTTTTGGGTTGAAGTGGTATTAGTTGCTTCGGACAATTTTTTAGCTTTTAGTGGTTTGTGAATTCGCTTGACGTTCAACCACTGATTTTGATGTTTAGGGTTTATGGTCCTGAGATTTTACTAATTTCGTTTTGCAGAAAAGTACTTACAAGAAGCTTGGCCGATGGTGAAAGCAGCTTTGAAAGAATATGGTGTTACATGTGAGCTGAATTTGGTAAGTTCCTTGCTTGTTGGATGATTCTTCGTCAAATGTCTGTGATTTCTGTGAATGATTGATTTATTTGATTGTTATGTTCAGTTTGAAAAGTACACTTACTAGTTCAGTGAAACCATAAGAAGCTTATTATACATTTTCAGCATAATACAATCCTGTGTTCTTTTGTTGACGATAACTAGCAAAAGAAAAAAGCTTTGCTACGAGCATTTCGGTTTTGCTTTGGTTTTCAATTGATTTTTTTTCTACTAAGCAGTTTGTCAAACTTTTTTTTAGCTTTTTTGGCATTTCGGTTTTGGCCTGCAAGAGCCTAAAGCTCCACCATCTGTCCTTATCAAGTTATATCATGACAGAAGATTAGACCTTCTTAAACTAATTTCTAGGGTGGATTAATGTGAACTTCTTTGCACCCTCTTTTGCAGAGTGTTCCTTGTGCATGCTTGTAATTTTTTACTTATGTTTTGATTTTGATAGTTTAGATGATCGAGGTTCATTAAATCTTTTGATATTGATTTTACTTCCCCAGATATATGTTCAGGTGGTTCTTGAAATATTTCTAATGGGTTGTGCTTTTTTACCTGCTTCTTGTTGTTGTCAGGTTGAGGGCTCCATGACCATCTCTACAACCAGAAAAACTAGGGACCCTTATATTATTATCAAAGCCAGGGATCTCATTAGGCTTTTGTCAAGAAGTGTTCCTGCACCTCAGGTATAACCGCCTAATTTTTTTTTGTGCTTCAATTTCACCTTTATCTTTTAAATTTTAATTAATGTTTTAGTAGAAGCTCTAAAATGGTTACTGAGATGTAAAGTTGTCAATGAACTCATTACATTATTTTCATTAACGACCGAGCAACACATGAATCTATTTGGATGTGGATTTAAAATAGTTGTTAATTACTTGAAATATTCTGCGTTTGTCCAAATTTAAGTTGCCTTAATGAAAGTAATGAATCTTTGTAGATATTTACTCCGAGCTGTGGAGTTATATGAGCGTTGGCTTCTGATGAGCAGATTTCTCATTTGAGCAGCTTTTGTGTTACTCTTCTGATTTGATATATGACATTGTTTTTATGTCACAGGCAATTAAAATACTTGATGATGAAATGCAGTGTGACATCATCAAGATTGGCAACTTGGTCCGCAATAAGGTGAGTAGTGCTCAATTCACTAGATATTACAGCTAAATGCAATTCACTAGATATTACAGCTAAATGCAACCATCATGCTTGCTGAAAAACCTGAGATTATACAGATGGATATGTTCGTTTATAAATCATTATAGGTAGGTCAGCAAATGAATGAGAGATGTATAGATAGATAGATAGGTGGATACATATCATACTTGCCTCTCACTAGTAGAATATTACTTTTAGCCACTCTCGGAGAACTAAAAGTGCTGCAACATTCTGATAATGCTTCACTTTTTTATTTACAAAAACTACTTTTAGTCACCCTTGTAGAATTCGAAGTTCTGCAAAATTTAATACTTTATATTTATTTACAATTGAGGCACTAATTTATCCTATATATTTAGACTCTTAGACTCCAATCCCAATTACTTTGATTGGAAACTTGTAATGCTCTTGTTGTTAAAATACTCTCAAAATTACCAATAAAAAAAACAAGGTGTAAATCCTACACCCTTTTATTAAGATTTCATCCAAACATTCTATTTTGTTTGCAGGAAAAATTTGTTAAACGAAGGCAGCGTCTTGTGGGCCCAAATTCTTCCACTTTGAAGGTGTGTAGTGTTCCTTAGATTTGTCATTGTTAGTCTATAAAAAATTCCACACTAATCCCAACTCCCTTTACCACGAAATAGAAGAGTTAAAATGGAAAAGACAAAAATGTGAAAGCTGCAGGCAGTGCTTAATCGTCATTTGTGGCACGAGATGAAATTAGATATTTGTTGAATTCTTTTAACTGGCTTTTTTTCCTCTCATATGCAGGCACTTGAAATATTGACAGGCTGCTACATTCTTGTTCAGGTAATTGTTACTGTTCCTTGGAATTTAATGATATGAGTTGCTAATCCATCTGCTGCTATGTATGAAGTAGAAGATTGTTACTGACTTTGTAATTGAACAGGGAAACACTGTTGCTGCTATGGGTTTCTTTAAAGGTTTGAAGCAAGTGAGGAGGATTGTGGAAGACTGCATACAGAATAAAATGCACCCTGTATACCATATAAAGGTGCATAGGCTTGTCTTACTAGTTTGCCATTTTCGTTGTTGTCCTCTTTCCAATCTAAACACATAGTTGTTTCTTTTTTCTCTTGGAAATCTGCTAACCTTATCTTTCTGACTCTCCTCTTTCTCTTGTGGGTTCTTTTTCCTGATATGTAGATTCTCATGATGAAGAAAGAACTTGAAAAGGATCCAACTCTTGCAAACGAGAACTGGGACAGGTTTCTTCCGAAGTTTAAGAAGTATGATATCCACTCATCATTTGTGCCTGATAAATATGGATCTTTTCATTTAACTAGCTATCTTCGCTTTTTTATTTTTTTTTGTCATTATGGAATTGGGGATAAATTTCCAGGAAAAATGTTAAACAAAAGAAGGTCAAGAGTAAGGAGAAGAAACCATACACGCCCTTCCCTCCCCCTCCTCAACCTAGTAAGGTGAGACAACTCCTCTAACTGCCATATTGCTAATTTGTCTCCGAATGTCATATTTGGTTTAGGGTTTCAGGGTTTAGAGTTACAAATGTCCGGTGTGCTTTGTCTCTTCAATCTCCTCTCTTTTGTTGCACTTATTTTTTTTTTCTTCCCCACTTTTCAAAGAATGATTTTCTGGATAGCCTTCATTCCAAAGGAAAATTTATTGAATTAATTTTTTTTTGATTTGTTGCTTTTTGTTATTTTATTTTGGATTTATGAATGGAGACACTAAATGTGAGACATTTGGATCATAAAACTGCACCTTAACCAACAAAACAACCAACCCAATTTTATGGCTTTATGAATGGAGACACTAAATGAGGGACATTTGGATTGTAAACTTGGCACCTTAACCAACAAAGCAACCAACCCAATTTTGTGAATGGAGACACTGAATTTCATGCAAACCATGTGATTCAATTAGCTAGGCATTTAGTGGAGTTTCCAAGCTAATCATGCCTTTGTATGAATTAAATTCTTAGTTTTCAGATTCTTATAAAAAATATTGAACTAAGCATTTATTGCAAGCTCTTCTTTTAATCACATGCTTGCATGTTTAAGTTGCCGAGTATCTGGTCTCTGTTCATTGAATATATTTTGAACTCCTGTAGTTGGATAACTGCTGATTCTTATTTTGCCATCTTTCTTATAGTGGATTTGCTTCTAATCACTATGTTAATTTTATATTGGCAAAACAATTTATGCTATATGTGCAGATTGACCAACTACTGGAATCTGGAGAATATTTCGTAAGCGAGAAAAAGAAAGAATCAAAGAAATGGCAAGAGAAGCAAGGGAAGCAGGCAGAAAAAACAGCTGAAAACAAACGAAAAAGAGAAGCTGCATTTATTCCTCCTGAGGTTTTATTCTGAGGCTCTTTAACCCCTAGTTTTCACCTTTTATAAGAACTTATTGCTGTTAGTATTACTGTTGCTATTAACATTGCTTTTACCGTTTCGATAATAGCTTTTATAAATTTTCTGTGGCTCATTGCAGGAACCCTTGAGGCAGGATTCTAGTCAACCCGAAGATAACAAGAATGATGTTGCTGCCATAGCCAAGTCATTAAAGGTAATTGCAAACAAAAAACGTCAAATGTATATGTATATATATGTTTGTACAGATTTCTTGGTCTCACGAGTATATATGTTAGGGAAAGTTGGTTAGACAAGCCATCCGGGATCTTGTAGAAGAAAAATTGGCCATTAATATTATTTCTTTTTAGTTATGCAAGTATGTAAGAAGTTTGGATAATTTGCAGGAGAAAGCGAAGAAGTTCAAGAAGCAAAAATCTGAGAAAAATATCAATCCAGAAGAATATATTGCATCATCGAGAAAGAAATCGAGACATTCTTAGTTTAGGCACAGTGGTGGTTTGGTGATTGGCTAAAGTTGATTTGCTTGAGCTATGTACTGTTGTTCTTAGATGTCCTGGAACAGTGCATTGTATGTTATTCAATGATTACAATTCTAATTATTGGGATTGTGAATCCCCAATTTTGCAGTTAAAGTGGAAATTATGTGTTTTTCAATGCATCTCAACTGTGTTAATATCTGTCATTTCATGGAGAACCAAGAAAAAGAAAATGGAAAAAATAAATTTGAGAGATGAATTATTTTAAATTTAGAGTACTGTCTTTATTTTTTATTTTGGGTTGCTTATCAAATGACTGCACAAGAGTTAGGAGGTTTTTGACAAATATTATTGTGAAAAATTGTAAATTTTAAGGTTTATAACACTTTTTAAGATAAGCTATACTGAATTTTAGCAAAGCCACAACTGTTAATGGAAAATGGATAAAAAGGAATATATATATATATATATATATATAGAGGGTAGTTATAATAATTTAAAATTTTGATTTAAATTTTTATCTATTGATTTTGTATAAATTAATGGTGTAAATTTAAAGTCAAAAGTATTATTTAATGCTATCAACACTATATTATTAGATTGCACAAAGTCAATTGACAAACATTTAAGTCATTAATTTAAATTAAAGGAACTCCATGCTATATTTATTAGTCCAAAAAGATTTCTTTTAAAAGAAAGACAATTTAATTATTAGCCAAAAAAAAATCCTTCCATTGAATTTAAAAACATAATAATTGGGCCGACTTCGCATATGTAGACCCAAATTGAGGAATTGAGCTTGATGGGCATAATCAAGTCAAGCCCAGCTCAATTCATGACAAAAACCATAGACTTGGGGTTTATGACATGATGAACACGTGAAAGTAGAAAGCAAAAGAGTTTCCAAAAGCGCATATCCCCTCGCTATCGCTATATTCGCTCTCTCACTCTATATAATATTATATTTATATATATACTCGTTGCTTTCACTTCCTTAGCTTACTCTTTTGCTTTCCTCTCACTTTAGACATTCTCTCTTCTCATTCTCTCGCTGCCGGCACAAGGTCCGTTCCGTTTCTTCTCTCTTTCATTTTCTTTAGATTCGTTTTTCTTCACTTCTTAAACAGCACTTGCTGTATCAGTTTTTTTTGCTTTTACTTCATCTGATTAATTTTGTTTTATTTTTTTTAACCATCTTGTTGTTCTTCAAACTATTTGATCTATGTTTTTTTTTGGGTTGTACAGTAACTCCTTTTTAAGCTCGTTTTAGTGTTTTGATAATGCTTTTAGCTTGTGCTTACTTTAGCTGAAACTGTTAATGTAAGTAACACTGGATGGGGATTGATAATTTGTTATTTTGCGGTCTTGGCTAGTGTTATTGTTCTAAATGTACGGATCTGATGTTTTGTTGTCAATACTAGCTGCATTGACTTTTTTTTTTGCTTTTCCTAGTCAAACTTCTTCTTTTGAGTATTTGTTGGCTTTGACTTGAAAAATTACAAATAGGGATCTGTATCTTAATTACATGTTCGTCTTAATGTTAGATTTATGCTTTTTCCTTCTTGGGTATCTGCTTTTTTCTGTAAATATTTGTTTCTTTTGGAGCTTGGATAAAAATGGCGTTTTTTTTTTAAAATTATTCTGGTGGGCAGGAAATAGTAGTTGGTGATTTTTGAACATCAGTCAAGATGGTTAAGTTTACAGCCGACGAGCTTCGCCGTATTATGGACTACAAGCACAACATCCGTAATATGTCAGTTATTGCCCATGTCGATCACGGTATGGCTTTTATTGTTCTTGTGGTTACTTTTTTATGGGTTTGATGTAGGATGCTTCAGTAGAGATGTTAGTGTTGTGTAATTTGGGTTATTAACACTTCTTGAGTTTTGATAGTAGAGGTTGCAATGTTGCCTGCTCTTCTTTTATGATTTGTTTTTCTCAAATTTAAAATTCTTAATGTCACTGTAGTCATCTGTTACTTGCAATGGAGTGCCCATTAATTAGGTGGTATATGATTGTTTAAATTTGACCAAACAGGCATTGATTTCAGATGGTTCTCGTGCCTTGTAGAAGTTAATACTTGTTATTAGGAGTTTGAGGAAATGAGTTCTTGACTTTCTCACTTTGTATATTTTCTAGTTTAAATTTGTTTGATTAATTGGTTTGTTCATCGAATGGTTTTTATAGTATAGTGTCTGTCCAAGACCTGACGTCAATTCAATCTTGCAGGGAAATCAACCCTTACCGACTCACTTGTGGCTGCTGCTGGTATCATTGCCCAGGAAGTTGCTGGGGATGTCCGTATGACTGATACCCGTGCAGATGAGGCTGAGCGTGGTATCACGATCAAGTCCACTGGTATCTCTCTCTACTACGAGATGAGTGATGATGCTTTGAAGAATTTCAGGGGAGAGCGCCAAGGGAATGAGTACCTGATCAACCTTATTGATTCCCCTGGGCACGTTGATTTCTCATCTGAGGTTACAGCTGCCCTTCGTATTACTGACGGTGCACTTGTTGTGGTAGACTGTGTTGAAGGTGTCTGTGTCCAAACTGAAACTGTGCTTAGACAAGCCCTCGGTGAAAGGATTAGGCCTGTCTTGACTGTCAACAAGATGGATAGATGCTTCCTTGAGCTGCAGGTCGATGGTGAGGAGGCTTACCAGACCTTCCAGAGAGTGATTGAGAATGCTAATGTCATCATGGCTACCTATGAGGATCCTCTCCTTGGTGATGTTCAGGTTTACCCTGAGAAAGGAACAGTTGCTTTCTCGGCTGGTTTGCATGGTTGGGCTTTTACCCTGACTAATTTTGCTAAGATGTATGCCTCCAAGTTTGGAGTTGATGAGTCAAAGATGATGGAGAGGCTCTGGGGTGAGAACTTCTTTGACCCTGCTACAAGGAAGTGGACCAACAAGAACACAGGCTCTCCCACCTGCAAGCGTGGTTTCGTTCAGTTCTGTTATGAGCCAATCAAGCAGATTATCAACATTTGCATGAACGACCAGAAAGATAAGTTGTGGCCCATGTTGGCAAAACTTGGTGTCTCAATGAAGGCAGAAGAGAAGGACTTGATGGGCAAGGCATTGATGAAGCGTGTCATGCAGACATGGCTCCCTGCTAGTAGTGCTCTTCTGGAAATGATGATCTTTCACCTTCCCTCTCCTGCCAAGGCTCAGAAGTATCGTGTTGAGAACTTGTATGAGGGCCCCCTTGACGATCTTTATGCTAATGCTATCAGGAATTGTGATCCTGAGGGCCCTCTTATGCTCTATGTATCTAAGATGATTCCAGCATCTGATAAAGGTAGGTTCTTTGCTTTTGGACGCGTATTCTCTGGCAAGGTCTCAACTGGTTTGAAGGTCAGGATCATGGGTCCAAACTATGTCCCTGGTGAAAAGAAAGATTTGTATGTGAAGAGTGTACAGAGGACTGTTATTTGGATGGGAAAGAAGCAAGAAACTGTAGAAGACGTTCCTTGTGGTAACACAGTGGCGTTGGTTGGTTTGGATCAGTTCATCACCAAGAATGCTACCTTGACAAATGAGAAGGAAGTTGATGCCCATCCTATCCGTGCTATGAAGTTCTCTGTCTCACCTGTTGTTCGTGTGGCTGTTCAGTGCAAAGTTGCATCTGATCTCCCCAAGCTTGTTGAAGGTCTTAAACGTTTGGCCAAGTCAGATCCTATGGTTGTCTGTAGCATTGAGGAGTCTGGAGAGCACATCATTGCTGGTGCAGGAGAACTCCACCTTGAGATCTGTTTGAAGGATTTGCAGGAAGATTTCATGGGTGGTGCTGAGATTGTCAAATCTGATCCAGTTGTGTCATTTCGTGAGACTGTCCTTGAGAAGTCCTGCCGAGTTGTCATGAGCAAGTCCCCCAACAAGCACAACCGTCTCTACATGGAAGCCCGACCAATGGAGGATGGTCTTGCTGAGGCCATTGATGAAGGTCGTATTGGTCCAAGGGATGATCCTAGGGCTCGTTCTAAGATCCTTTCTGAGGAGTTTGGTTGGGACAAGGATCTTGCCAAGAAAATCTGGTGTTTTGGCCCTGAGACCACTGGTCCTAACATGGTTGTGGATATGTGTAAGGGAGTTCAGTACTTGAATGAAATTAAGGATTCTGTTGTTGCTGGTTTCCAATGGGCATCAAAAGAAGGTGCACTGGCCGAAGAAAACATGAGAGGTATCTGCTTTGAAGTTTGTGATGTGGTTCTTCATGCCGATGCCATCCACAGAGGAGGTGGCCAGGTTATTCCAACTGCTAGGAGGGTCATATATGCTTCCCAACTGACAGCCAAGCCCAGACTTCTTGAGCCTGTGTACTTGGTGGAAATCCAAGCTCCGGAGCAGGCTCTTGGCGGTATTTACAGTGTTCTTAACCAGAAACGTGGTCACGTGTTTGAGGAGTTGCAGAGGCCAGGGACCCCACTCTACAACATCAAGGCCTACCTCCCTGTCATTGAGTCCTTTGGATTCTCCAGCACTTTGAGAGCTGCAACTTCTGGGCAAGCTTTTCCACAATGTGTGTTTGATCACTGGGATATGATGTCTTCAGACCCATTGGAGGCCGGGTCACAGGCTGCACAGCTTGTTGCTGATATTAGGAAGAGGAAGGGTTTGAAGGAACAGATGACCCCACTCTCTGAGTTCGAAGACAAGCTGTAAGCACAGGCTTTTTGCCATTTTCAATGGGCAACTAGTTTACTGTGATTTTGTTCTGTCTTTTTTTTTCCTGTACATTGCTATCTTCGGGTGTCCAGGTACGATGTTGTAGTTTTTCTTTCTTTTAGGTGCTTCTTACAGAGACAAGTGACTAATGCTATATGGTTTCTTTCAAACTTGACTTCAACCAATGAGATGCCGAGTGTTGATGTTTCGTGATGTTTTCAGTATTTGCTTGTGTGTTCTGGTGAGTATTTGTTGTGTGCATGTGATGAATGTTGTTCGTGTGCTGTGATTGCTTCCACTTTCTGGCATTGTTATGCCTTTCTTGCAATTTCAGGAGCTGTGTTTTCATTTATATGCTTTTGTTGCAAGTTTTGCTTCTTTTGTGGTTCTTCATTGCTGGAATTGAGTTTTAAAAGATTCATATCTAAGATTTTCTTCTTGATGAAAAATAAACTATTTTTGTTATGGTTTTAGATATCAATATCTATATTATAGAAAAAACTTTTTTTTTTTCCAACGCCGTAGCTTACTTTATCATATATCCTATTTATTTGTAAGGCAAAAAGAGTTCTCTAAAGTGTTTTTGTGTAGAAAGAAATCAAGATTAGTGAGTGGTGATTCTGAAAATATTTGAGAGCGGGGACAAGATTAGCAGCTTTTTTGTTATATGAACAAGATTGAAAGAAAGATTATTTATTAATAATAATACTGCTAGTAATAATAAAGTGAAAATTACAAGGAGACCTAATAAAACATACCCTGATAATTTTGGTGCATTCCCAGTTCTTGATTCTTCTCAGCAAGAAGAGTTAAATTGACTGTTCTTAGGAGAAACGTTTTTATTATAATGAAATTGGAGATATATGACCCATCTTGTTCTGATCAGTCACCGGCGCAGGCGCTGGATTTGCCTAAAAAGTTCAAAGAATTTGTATTGATAATGAGTTGGGTAGCGTTGGCAAGGATGTTAAATTTCTCATTCGAAAAAAAAGAAAAAGAAAAAATTGCACCCATTAAATTTGTACAAGAATAACAAACGTTTGTTAAAGCCAGTGGACAAAATAATAGAAGAGAACTACTTTCCTGAATGAAGAAGATGAGATTAAATGACTAAAGAAGAAGAAACTGTTGAAGGAGAGGAAAAAATATGTGAAAGTTGTTGAACCATCATCAGTTAAAGCGATCGTATATGGTTAGGTGAGATGCAATTCGGCAAGTGGAAGATGGGAATTCAAACTTTTGGGCATTTTTAGTGTTGGGAAGAAGAGAGTTTGCTCTTGCTTCTCTGAGGGTTGATGATTGAAGAAGCAAAACCGCCGCGGTCGCCGTCAAACGGTGGGAGAGTGTTGATGGAGTTGATCAACAAGGATAACAGGGGCGGAGATGAAAGATTACCTGAGCAGGTGTTTTGAGTAAAATGTAAATAGAACTTGAAATTTACCTGATACATGCATTTCATGACATTACTGAATGATTGTATTTGTACTTCTGACTGATGGACTTGAATGTTGAGTGAAATTTTATTGTGAGATTTAAAATGTGTATTTCAAAAAAAAAAAAGTTCTAGCCAATTTGTAAAGCAATTCAATAACATTTTATTATCTACCGTATAATTAGTAATTGTAATAAATACCATGTGTATTCTATGATATGATATCACTGAATAATTGTACTACAATAAAAATATTTTAAACTTTCTCATTATTAAATAACAATAACTACCACCCAATACTCCTTGGCTGAGTGTAGGTATCCTTAGCTTTGAAATTTAAGTCGTTCTCATATATATGATAGAGATAGATTTTTTCGATTCTAATAGAGTACATTTAGCATTTCTTAAGTCTAAATTTGCAAACGGTACCTTGATAGATATTCGAATAAATTTGATATTTTTTAAGTTTAAATTTACAGATTATGTATCAAAAGATATTATTATTGTATATCTTAAAAAAAATTTATAATAAATATTAGTAGATTATTGTAATATTAAAAAAAATGATAATAACTATCGGTGTGATTACTGATATTTACATGTAACATTACCAATGTATTTATTGATACACACATGTAACATTACCAATAAATATTGGAAAGTTTATTTCTAAAAAAAAAACATTACTCATAAATAATAACAGGAGCTTCCAATAAATATTGGAAAATTTATTTCTCAAAAAAGAAGAACATTACTAATAAATAATAATTGGAGCTTTTAGGCGCATTTTTATTTATCTTTTCTAAATTTACCTTGGTTTATTTTGTCGGATTTGCGAATTCTTAAGTATTGAAAATAGTTATAAACATTACTAAAAAGCCCTTATTAAATTACGTGGGATTATAAGAAGTTATTAAGTTACTTGTATTATATGAAGTTTCAACAAGGGGAATTTGCCCAAAAAAAGTGAAGTGCCAGTCAACAAGGATGAGGAATGGTGATGACAAAAGGGTTAGCATTTAATTTATCTGATAATGAGAGAGTGTGTCTGTCATTACAAATTTACACAAATTGCTTGAAGCCAAACAGCAAGACAAAGGCAAATCCTATTTGCTTTTATTAAGCAAAGAAAATTTTTCAAGACCTAAGACTGAAAGGGAAAAAAAAGAAGAGAAAAAGAATACACATTCCTTTTCCTGAGAAAAATTACAAATTTAAGGAAGGGGATTTAATTTGGGTCAGTGAGCTCCTTTAGTGGAGAAACAATCAAGAACTTTGCTGTGTGTTGTTGTGTTGTGTAATCCTAATTCATGAATTTTCTGCAGTTTGGCGCTTTACATAAACAGGGGACTTTGAATTCATCAGGCTCATCGGGATCAAACAAGTAATCATACCTGCAGTATGAAAATAACATAAAACAAAGCATAAAAAAAATGCGATGCATTAAGAGTTGAAACTTTGAAAATCCATGAGAGAGAGAGAGAGAGAGAGAGAGAGAGAGATACGTTAGCTCATCACCAACAGATACGTTAGTCTTAGCAATGAGGACAATTCGACTCTCATCATCACCCACACTCATTATCCTCGCGTAGCAATTGGGCATGCACTGTTATCAATTAATCAAGGCCAAAGCAAATGTTATTTATGTTTAGCAGGAAGAAACATGCAGACATCTAGAGGTAAGAATCAGGGAATGTGCAATGACTTACGGAATGATTGATTAAGCGAGCTATGTTCCCTTTATCGGTGGCATCCACCACAACCTCCTCACTGATCTTGAACAGCTGTGACGTAAAACCTCGTCACCATTTAGCTCTTGAGAAAAAGAGGTGCAAGAGAGGAAAGAGAATAATTTTTAGATCATATTAACAGAGGAAAGTAAACTCACATAGCAGTCTTTTCCTTCTGATCGGTAATGCATCTCTCTCAGATCCGCAATACTTCGTCTCACCTGTTCGCCACGATATTCGAGAACCTGAGAAAAAACACACAAGCGTGTGTTTGTTTGAGTATCATAATAATGGAAAACATACAAATATATGCATTCCATTTACACAGCTTTTCCTATATTATTTTGCCATAACATACATCTGCAATCATAGGGATTCTTCAAACTTCCAGCAAAATTAATCATACCAACCCACTTTAAGTTCAAGGAAATTTGTTCATACAACTTTCTATAGTATTTCCAATGGAAATTTCATTCAGAAACGAGGATTATTTTTAACTCACTTCAAGCATCGTTTCTTGATAGCCAGCACCTTTGTGCAATGGCCACCTCAAATATTCTTTCCAATGCTACCAAAGCACAATGGAAGAATTTCATTACCATTAAACTTTCAAAGAGACCCCAAGACTATGGATCCTCTTGGTATCTATGGCAAACTGATATAGAGAAAATTTCTCAACCTTGAGACACTAAAAAAACAATTAGAAAATTAAAAGACACCACTGCAAAAACCATGTAGTCAAACCCATTTAATTCACACACCATTTCTCCTTCTGGAATATTTCTACGCGCAAAGAGGCCCCATCCATGTATGCCAGATCTACCAAAGCAAACTCGGTCATGTTCAGTTCTCTGGAGCCGAATATGCGAACCCATAATAATGTTAGAAAGAAGATTCAACGAGTTAATAATTACTACAGATAAAATAGAAAGGATATGTATTTGCCTGTAAGTGGTGTAGACGTTCACGGAAAGAAGAAAAACTTTTAGGCTCCTCTACTACCTGCCAAAGGAAAATAGAATAAGCAGAAAACCATCGGATTAATTTCTCTTAAATCCCAAACTAGGAAAAGAGAAAAAAAGAATTGAAGAAAATAAATAACTATGAAAGAAAAATTAAGTTACCCTGTATGTGTTCAAACTTTGTATTGTAGATAATGGATGATGGTAAGGCCCCCGCACTTGGTGGAAAGTGGCTTCTTCTTCTGTTCTCTAGCAAAGTGGGCGAAGAAAAAAAGAAGAAAGGAAAACTGAGAGGAAGAAGAAGAAGAATAGGTGTTCAATGGTTTGTAAAAGTGGCAACCTTTTTGTAATTTTTTTTTTAAAATAAGTGAGACCAAATAATTAGTTTGCAGGCTAATCTAAAAAAAGATTCAGCACTTCATGAATGATCCGAGAGTGTTTTTCTGTGGTACAAGGAAAACAACATTAAGCAGCACATTTATAGTTATATTTTCTCATTGGTTCATGTAGTTTGACATTCCTCATATCATATCATCCCTTGTAGCAAATTCATCCTCTTTGATTCAGATAATGCATAAGAAAGAAAAACATGCATAATATTCACTTCCTCTTACTTTTTAGCCAGGCAACATCCCCAGATTCCTCCAAATATCAATTCTCATACGACGCAACCCCAACAGAACACTCGCTCAGAAAAAATAATGTAATCAAGAGGCATCCTTTGGCCACAACTTATAGTACTAGGTACCAGTAAAGATTTTAAAACAAAAAAAAAAATTGCAGGAAACTGACCCTTTGAGTCCTGGTATTGTAGCATTACAGGGAAAAAAGAAGTGACAAGATAGAAATGATGAGTCAAACTGAAACAGTGAATAACATGTACCTTCTTGTTATCAGTCAATCTTTTATATACTCGGCATCTTGCAGCAGAGAATGTATCCACCTCCATGGTTTCTACTGTAGAAACCTCTTCAACTTTTGTTCTGCTAGATGAAATAAGCCTTGAACCAGCTCTCTTCTTGTTTTGAGCAAGGCTTTTGGCAGAAAAGACACCTAGAGGAGTTTGAATCATTAAAAAGGTATCTGGATTTGGAGCCCTGCAAGAAAAACCAAAGAAAGAACACGAAAATAGAATTAAAAGGAATTATATGCACATGTAAAACAAGCACTTCTAAGAGGCGTTAGGACAAACCTGTGATAAGCACAATACGACACCATTTTTGTGATTTGTTTTCCATTTTTCTCCAAGGAATGCAACTGCAATATAAACAGCGTGTTTATACAGATCAGCAATCTAATTCACTACTAACAAGGGCTTAGCAATAGCCAATGGCTTTTATTTTATTTTGCAGATGAATTTATTTCTTATTGGCATTCAAGCAAAAAGATCAACGCAGCAATACCTATAAAACTACCATATGTATAATTTTGGAAATAAAAGATAACACCAAATGAAACGATAATCCATGATTTCCAGAGAGAATAAAAAATTATCAGCTATATCCTTCACACCAGATAAGCCTAAAATTTAAATGTGGCAACTACAAGGTTGCATACGCTCATTAAAATATAGACATACAAATGCATGCAGCGGGCAAAAGAAAAAAAATTAAAGGCAAGTTTATTAGGAACAACAAGCAGCAGTGAGCAACCCACCTCCATCCGGTACCCAGCCCTTGACGCACACATTGCATGGTAATAAGTGGAACACTTGCAACATTGTGTGCACGAACCATGAATTTGCTTACATATAACACAAATCTGAAAGAAAGCAAGTGTAAAAAACATTAGCTATATTCATGTTACCAAACAGCTGAAGAACCACCAGCGACTAAGACAAATTAATCAGACTTATATTGACAATGGGCATCCTGAATCACATGACTTATATTTAGGAGATGTTCTGTTCCAAATATGAATAGATACACTACTGCACTTATTAACTTTGTTGCAATTCTTCAGAAAAAAGTAAATAATAAATTAGGAGCTACCAGAGAATGCATAACCATGACATTGGGAAAGATAAACATGCAAAGAATAATAAAGAAAAAAAAATGAAGCAATCACCCCTGAATACAAGAACTGAAGAACTTTAAGAACGTGCAAAAGCTTGACATGGGTAGAAACATAAAAAATGTCAGGAATACATCAAATGCATTAAAAAAACATAAAATAGAAATCATTATATTTCAAACTAAACAAAACCCAATTTATGCTCAAGAAGTTCCAATTTTCAGACTAATTGGTAACTATATGCCTCATAACCTGCAGCAGGATGAAATAAATGTTTTCCAACAGATGTGTCAGATATTGTTATCTTTTACCATACAGTAGAAAATTCCCCTGTAGGAATTTGATGGAATACTCAAGATACTCTACCTTTACAAAAGAATTTGATGGAATACACAAGATCCCAAGAGCAGGCTCCATCTTTTCATCACTTGCAAATGAGACTTCAGGTCGAAACCATGCACATGTCACATGAACCCACAATGAATCAACATCAGTTGGCTTTAAAGCACCACCTGATGGAAAAAGGAAAAAGATAAAACCAGATGTATAACCATTATAAGGTCATGGAACTAAATCATTATAACAGTATAGCTGCTTCAGAGATAACATCGACACAAAATGGTAACTTTTAGGGAAAGAATCTTTGAAATGGAGATCCAAATCATCTGTAAGTGAGGAGCTGTGTTTAATTACATGACTTCAGTCTTTAGAAATATAAACAGTTATTACTGGCTCAACCCAAACGAAGGGAAAGAGTAGAGAAGCAGAGTAGAAGAATATAGTTAAAGAATCTTAATAAGATCATGAGAAACAGTATGTTGATTCTACACAGAAACTTTAATACACGAAATATTGGTAACACATGAAAATTCCACTATACAAGACTTACCTTTTACAGGACAAAGGCAACATTCCCGCTTAATATCAGGTGTTTCACAGGCTTTGCAAACCCATGAAGTGAAATCCCGAACATTTCTTGCTCCATAGCATTCTTGATGTACAGCTATTTGACATCTGAAAAACAATAAATAGAGTAATATCATTAATATGATAGAATCATACATGTAGATATATTAAAATCTCCAGCCAACAGGACTTGCTTCGATTACAGATATGTTGGCAAAGTATTAGACTAATAATTATTGTTCAGTGTCATTTTGCAGACTGCATTTGCAAAAATGTGGCAAACAGCTGGAGATCAGGGGCAAGCACAATATACAGGTAACGCCAAAGCTAAATGCAGCATGATGATTATATGATTCTAAAATCGTTGATGACTCTGTTATTCTGATAAAGGAGACTCTGTACAAGTGTGACTTTGTATAGAAAAGGCCACAAAAAAATCATAGTTGTCTGATCAGTGTCATTACATGTCAACATATTAGGTGCACCTGATTGGTATTGAATCACCATGATATATATAAAAAAAGGAATCCATGTTGGCAATACCTGTTGCAGATAATGATTTTGTTGTAGTCCCAATCTTCAACCCATCTACATACAGCACACCGTTCAGTTGTCCACTTGGCATAAACTGGTTCATATTCCTCTGTCAAAGCAAAACAAGAACCGGTAACATAAGCAATAAGAAAACCGTAATCAGTTCAAGGGAAATACTCATTAATGCAAGAATTATTTGCTAAAGCTTAAATGTACCTTGAAGGAAAGCCAGCAACTTTTGTTTCCGCTCTCTTATAGAGGATCTCTTTGGAGGTTTGGCTGAAACAAGAGCACTTTCATGGTACTCGGCTAACTGCAGCATCTGCAAAGTTAAACAGGACCATAATTCATGCATGAATCAAGCCAAAAGAAATTTTCTGAACACTGAAAGACAGCTTGATGATTTTAAAGAGAATAGGGAGAAGGATATGGATATAATTAATTATTCCAGATGAAGATTTTAGAATCATTTTCCCACTCTGCATTACTCTTTGTTAAACTTCAAATGGATAAGGCCATCAACAAGCCTCTAGTAAAGGCATAAATCACCAACCCGCCAACCATAAAAGATGAAAACCCTTGCAAAGGTCAATAGTGAGACATCTGGAAATTTTGACAGGTTGCACTGGGCCAGGTCTTCTTTTGTTGACATCTTTAGTCCTGGTCTCCATAAGAGGTTGGCAAAATTTTGCAGGTGAAAGAAGGGAGCATGGGCATATTTCATTTTGAGAATGCTCAAGAAGAAATAAGCTAAAATAGTTGGATGCCAAAAACATCTGTATATTTCATTTTAATTCCTACCTATTATATAATATCATCACTAATGCACACCATCAAATATCAACTTAAGCTATTCAAACCAATTTTGTACTGATAAAGGTTTGTCTTTGTCTTGAATCCTTTTCGGTTTATATAAGGTAAACTTTTTCTTTCAAGAATTTTCAGTGATTGAAATCCTAAGTACCAAATCAAGTTACATCTACATTGTGGTATTAGGTCCATGTCGGATACTAACTGGTGACAGCAATATAATTCAAAAGTTAGCACAGTGAGTTTTGACAAGATTCTTTTTATTCTTTTTCAAGAAAAGTTATGACAATATTCTTGATAGACCAATATATATTATAATTAGCCTCACTTACAAACTATACTCAGATGATACCAATGTTTACAACATCTAAAATATGACACCTATGCCAAATATAGAAACTATCTGTCATATGTTATATGAGAGTTTATACCCTCACTTCAAATCTAAATCTGATGTGATTTTATAAACGAATATGTTATATTGAAATGATTCACTTTCATAAAACTAAACAATCTAAATTTCTTTGAGACATTAACTTGGAGAAAAGAGAAGAAATACGAACTAATAGGAAAAATCAACTTTTGTACAAACCCATTGTTCTAGTGGTAGCATGGAACCCTTCACCCTAACACTGGTTCGCCAATTTCTCAATTTGGAACCTGTATGTCGTTCCCATTTACTGAGGGCAACTTTTTCCGTTCCACAATATCCACATTTGCACACAACTCTGAAACAAAAGAAATATAAGCAAACTTGAAATACAAATGTATAGAAAAATAAAGAGGCAGACTTAAATTCTCATGTAGATCAAGCTAAGGGCTCCAAAGGAAAATACTAGCAAGTCATGAATTGCACTTCTGCTTACAAGTGAAGGCTTGGATAATAAATGCCTTCGACACCTGAGCAGAGAACAGAAACCTTGTTGGGTAGAACCAATTGACCATTATTTTTGTTGCATCTGTATCAAAGGGTCCACAATCATTAAACATAGAGCAGTGCATCCAAATTGAGTATCACATAGGAATTTTCAGGCAAATAAACAAGATCATACTGATGCTACAGTCATTAAGCATAGAAGTAAAGGAGAAAATCCAACTAGCAAAATATGTCAGATGTTACATGGCTGGAGAATAAAACTACATAAGGTGATGAATTAAAAAAAAATAATGTCAAGAATAAACGAGAGCAATCACTTACTTAACTTTTGGCTGCCATTTTTCTGAATCTGATAATTCAAAGTTGAATTTTGCTTTGCAAGTGGGGCAGTAATATTCAGTGCCCACCAGATCCTTCAGAACAAAAATAACTTAGTCAACACTGTCCAAGTTTATGTTTTTATCATGGAGGTACAACAGAAGACAAATGAATATCTAAACTTGATGAACGGACCTTAAAACGGCTCCTGGAAATTTTGTCACATTCTGCATGGACCCATACTTTACAACCATCACAGCGCACCTAATAGAGTGAGGTCATTCAGACAATAAAAGCATAAGAAATTACCACTACGTTCAACCAGAAAGAAATTAAAAAGCCACAATAAAAGGCTAATATATTGCCTCACCCAACTCCCACTGTCTGAACGGTTCCAAACCTTCTTGCATATGCCACAAATATGTTTTGATTTCGTTAACTGAAACAAAGATGCATATAGTTGTGAGGAAATGCACAAAATAAAAGACAAAACACCTAAATGACAATATTGGCCGATCAAACTTAATAAGAAAAGCACAATGGCAAAGCGGTTGAGACAAACCCCAGCACATGTTTTACAAAAGAATTGGCCTCCAATAGCTGAAGCCTTTATTTTCTTCGTTGATTTAGAAGGAAGAGTCGTGCCACAGCCATCACAGGTACTTGTATCGTTATGTTTTGCACATAAGACCTGCAAGAGTAAAACGAAGTTCAATGCAATTAAAAGATTGAAATGAGGAGAATTTATTTCATCAGAAATAGGAAAAAAAAACCCACCCTACACTTGGTAACTCAAAGGATGGTATAAAAGTAGAAAAAAAATAGAACATATATTTTTTTTAAAAAAAGAAAAGAAACTCTCAAGGCAATAATACTTTCAGTTAAAAGAAATTCCTTTGATGTCCAACATATAAAATGTTCAAAGCTCTCTGAAAAAACCAGAAGGTCAGAGCTTTAGGACATTGCTTGAATTGCGTTCTCAGAGAATAGCAAAATATAAATACAAAAATGCCATTTTAGTGGCTTTATTTAGATCAAAATTTTATTATAAAACAGAACAAAGGAAATATTTTCTGCAATATCAGAAAATTTTTGGCTGTCTGAATCCCTGAAATCACTGTTTGTATAGCATTATCATCAAAATAGTAATTCTCAGCACGATGTCAGACAATTTTGAGGTCACACTTACATATAACATTTTGGAAGGCTTCTCAGTCAAGTCACCATATACACACAGTTAATAATTCTAATAAAAGAGCAGAAGGTTTAAGAAAGATTGCACTCTTCAGAAACATGCCTTGTCTAGAAACTGATAGTCGAGACCCTGGTTTGAACCAGTAGCTTCCTGAACCCATTTGAAAACTGATTCATCATAAGCAGCGTTCCCAGCTGCCAAGTTTATATCCTGCATCAACTTCTCTACAAAACCCTGATCTGCCAAAAAAGCCTCCTCCAATGCCATCTGGAAGTCACTGGGCTTGCAGTCATTCAATTCAGATTGCTCCTGGAACCTATATGGTACAAATCACACCTAAGTGAAAAGAATCATGATGAAAAACTAAAAGACTATGTGAACCAACCAGCTAAACACCTGTCAACGAAATCTACGAACGGAAATATCATTCCTCGTTTGACCCACGCATAGTCCTGTTCATTATCATTCAATGCACCATATTTAGCAGCCAACTCCTCCTAAACACAATAATGACGGCAAAGAAGCTCATAAACTGAAAAAAGGCTCAACATAAAATATAATACATACCCTTTGATTTTCATTCCCACAATGCCCGAAAAACATCACGCAAGCTGCATCAGGTATGCAAGACCTCAATACCAGCTCAGGTGCTTGAGTCATTGGATCAATTACTATAGCTGGCCAAAATGGGTCCTTCCCCGACTTTGCCCACACTATATCACCCGAGTAAAAATCCTCAGGCCCATATAACCCATCATCTTTTCTGTCACCATCCAAAACCCCTTCCTGACTCATTAAATCAACTATTTCTTCAGGCAGGTACTTCTCATTATCATCAACATCAACAAATTGTTGTTGTTGCTCGTGTAAAGACGTTATCGAGCTTCTTGAACTCGTGTACTTCTTAATATCAAAACTCCTACTAAACCCACCTTCCTCGCCCTCTTCTTCACACAATGTAGTAGTATATTTATGATTCTTATGTCTACTTTTATCCTCTTTCAACTTACTCTTCACATTGTGATTATTATTATAACTTTTTGGTGTCTTAAAACTTAACTTCTCTTTTTTACATTCAATTTCGTCATCATAACTACAATCTCTTAAGCTACTACTACTACTCTTACTCTCTTTCCTCCAATTCTCAATAACCGAATCATTAAACCGCGAAGGAAGTACCTGAACTCGCCCTCGTGAAGTCCTCACTAATGGCGGTCGCGAGACCTCCACCCCCTTATTCTTCTTCAATTTCCCCGAATCTGAGCCCTTGGATTCGTCGGGAGAACACGACACTTCCGTGCACCACGACGCGGCAAATCCCTTCTCGGCGAGGAGAATTCCGTTAAAACTAAAGGGAAGTATACCGGCAGCCATCTCACCCAGTAGACTTAACGGGTAATAGCCGTTAGTTTTCCGTTTCTTCCGCTTCGCCGCCGCCGACGAGTTCTCGTCGTCGTCGTTGGCCGAGTCGCCGAGTTTACACCGTTTTAAAGTCGGCATTTGAGATTTCAAGTTCCGCTTGATTATCATTCTCAAAATTAAATTAAAAACGATGAATCAACCAATCGCCCACATCAATTGAACAAACAACGCCGCTTCTACAATTCAAAATTCCCACACTCAATCAAAAAGCCCCTAATTTTAAACCCTAATCGCAAAAAAAAAAAATCTCTATACGAACCAAAACAGAGAAAATTTCAAACCAATAACACAAACCCAATTCCTTTTATTATTCATTAGACCCAATAAAGAGAAATTAATTTTTAAAATTTGGAAAAAAAAAGGAACTGATCGAATTTAGAAGAATTTGAGAGATCTGTTTTCACAAAGCTCCCCTTCTTTCTCTCTCTATCGAACTGATTTCAGAGAAATAGAATACATAGAGAGAATAATATTTTCTAAATATGTTGAATAATATCTATTCAACAAACTGTAATGTAATAATATTTTTAATTGAAAAAAAAGCAAAATTTTCGATTTTTTGGAAAAATTTTAGAGAGAGAACAAGGCGTTCGTTTGTTTAAGTGACAGAGTTAAGAGAGAGAGAGAGCTTTTGTGGCTCGGCGTTATCTACCTGTTCGACGTGAGAGAATATATTTAATTTAAACATGTGAGTTTTTTTAATTTAATTTTTTTTTCAATTTTTGCATTTTAGTAGATGCTATCTTGCGCCTTGCTTGTTCTTTGTCCAATTTTCTTCTTCCTTGTGTTGGTGTCAAGAGTATTTGCAGTCTTGTGAATTTGTTGTTCTTGGTTTTTTATTTTTATTTTTTTTGTAATTTTTATGATTTTTAGATATGGGCATATAGTTTTTGAGCAAAAAGAAGATGCATATGGTCTGTTTGTCACTTCCAAGAATGTTGGAACTCTTAATTTGTGACATGAATATATAACTTTTGTGGGTTTTCTTTTGGTTTTAATGGGATTTTAGTTCAGAGTTTCTGTAATTTGGTGACCAAATTTGTTCATTTAAATTGTTTGTAATTGCAAAATTGGTGATGGGTTTTGTGACTTCGTTTTTGGTTCTGCAAATTTGTAATTGGCGAGGGCAGCACGAAAGAAGAATTTATCATTTATGCAATTTTGATATGAACAAAATCAATGTTTCGACCATTTTGATTGTGATATTAGATGGGTTTTGGGCGTTTAAATGCTAATGATTTGAACCAAAGTTTCTGCAAATTCTGATATGGCAGCAGATAGTCGCTGTGCTGAAGTTCAAATGGGAAGTGGCGCAATGTAATTAATTATCTAAATATATGATTTTTCTTTCTTATTGGCATTATTATTATTATTATGATAATTTGTTTTTTGGGGGGTTACTAATGGCTTCATTGTCAAAGTCGTTTTTGTCCCTTTTGAGTAGATGGGTTTCCCAAATTCCATAATTTGATGAATCAATTTCTCGTTTTCAAATGCTATGGGTATCTATATATATAGCTTGTGAATCAGAAACTTGTGAAAATCTGGTCCTTTTGAAGTGGATGAACACCATTAATGAATAATTGAAGAAGCTGCTTTTTTGGTAGATGGGTTTTTCGACTTCTGATCAATTCAATAATCTTAGTATGGATTTGGAAGAAATTAGCATGCGAGAAAGCTAGAAATTTGGTTAAAAGTACCAAATTGGTGACTGGGTTTGTGTTGGTTTGACCAAATTTTGCTGCTGCTGCTCTGATTCTCGCTTCAAGTTCTTGGATGTCATTTGTGGCACGATGGGTATTTATTATTATAACCCATTGAGTTGCTTGGTGATAGACTTGATTTGGATAGCTGTTATAAGGTTTCTTTTTCTTTTTTTTTTTGAAATTTTTGATTATTTTGTTAGATGGGTTCCATGGATATTTATTTTTTATTACAGAGATTGTTGAAGAAATAGCAGTAGCATAGGAGAATGGAGAAGAAAATGGGTTTACGGACAAAAGAGTCGTTTTACCATATAGGTACGGTTTTTTTTTTTTAGTTGCAGAAGATTTGTACTTTTTGAATTTGCAACTCTGGACAAAAGGGATTTTGCTGAAGAAATTTTGAATCTGAATGATTGAAATTTGTCCAATTTGTCCAATAGATATTAAAGGATTTTGATTGTTTTTGGGTAGCCTTGGTACATAAATTTGTTAGGGCAGGTAGCAAAGCAAAGCAAAGTGAAGAAGATGAGGCCGGCCATGGCGAAAATGATGTTGGGGATGGGGTCGGGTGAGGGGGGCCTTAGCCCGTCAAATGACATGGACTGTTCATCTTGGTTATGAGTATAAATGAATGAAAGGGCTTAAGTTAGATGATAAAAATTGGTCAAGAGTCTCAGTTTAAGAATCGAGCTTCCTCTGAACTGTCGAGTAAGGCAGCACCAGAATTGGTATTGTGTGCCTTGTTTATGGTCAATTTATCGAAAAAATGGATCAAAAGCTCAAAGAAGAAGATGGGTTTTGCTCTTGGCAAAATGATTCATAATTTTTGTTGGATAACCGATACTGTAAAAGTTTCTGAAACTAGAAAGAGAGAACATGATGAGGGTTCATGTGTTTCTGCCCTAATTTTTAAAATCTGGAGTTGTAATTGTGGATGGATCGAGAATATGGACTTAGTTGATCAAATGACAATCCTTTGAAGGCAAAAGGCTAAAGATTCTCTAGCTTTTTATAAGCTTTAAGTTTTTGATTTGATTATAGTTCTACCAACAAAAACAACAATCATTATCTCATACCGAGTAATAGCTGTATGTAACTGTTTACGATCAAATGAGAGTCAGAGACCAATTGTAAACTCCAGTTCTATATACTGGCTTGAAATCCTTGAGATTGTTAGAATACGAACTTAAATCACCTTGATGAAGAAGAACAAATGATATAGTGAATATGAATTGGAATTCGGAAGTCTCTTCCCCCAAGTCAGAGCTCATGGTTAACATTATAAGGCCCATTGCCAACTTTTTTTGTTTTAATGATCTTCTTTGCTGACTTGATGTTGTCAAAGTTTGGTAAATGCAGAGCAACAACATTCCATAAGATAAATTATTTTGACTAGGAAAACAAAAGATGCACAAGATGGTAAGCTCCCTACAAGTGTCACAATGAATAAAAAATTAGTCAGTTATGAGTTTTCTTTCTTTCTTTTTTTTGGAGAGAACTCAATTTTGAGTTAATAGACAATAATCTTTTAATTAATAATAAGTGAAATTTAAGGTATGTCATAAATTGTATTAAAGCAAGTCTAAGTTTATATACATATATGTAGCAGATCAGTTGCTCAGGGCAACAGAACATTGTTTGATAATGTTGAATACTGTATAACACTGTTAAAATAATATTAAATAGTACCTGTCACCCATTGAGTAGTAGGCAACGTATCAAATCTAATATATATATATATATATATATATATATATATATGTTTGTATGTGTGAATTCTTAAAATTTTATATTTTGATAAAAATTATCACGTAAAATATAATTTTTTTAAGAATATAAATTGTCATATTAATTTTTAAAGAATTAATCAAACATAACAACACCATCATATAATTAAGTGAAAGAAAATAACACATCTCATATTAAATAAAAATAAAGAATTCTTGATTCTTAAATATAAATAAGAAGGTTGATAATATTGCTTAATAAGTTAGTTTCTTTTATTTCAAGTCAATTCATACAAATTTGCAAGTTATTAATAGATTTTCTAATTAAGGATGTTGATGTTCAAGAGAGAGAGATTCTAATTTGTATTTATATACTATTTGATGTTTGGGTTGACGAGATAAATTAATCAGTGGCACTGAAATGAGAAGGGAATATAGATTTCTCTCATAAAATGTAGAAGAAGATTCAGTTTATCTTGAATTTAAATTATTGGATTGCCCGATAATAGGTCAATATCGAAATGTGTCATAACAAAATCAAAATGAATCAATCTTAACTAGTTGATAGTTCCTTAATTATAAATATGAATGGGTGTGTAATTATAACATAATATTATTTTTATAAAACCAAAAAGTTACAAGGATTAAGTATCAACCCCTGCAAGTAAGAGTCCAAAACATTATATGGCATTCTTTAAGGAAAACAAGTCTAGGGATTAAATGTAATTTAGCCAAGCTCATTCATAAAATTTACATGTAAGCTGCACTTGATAGTTTGTTCAAGTGGCAAGTTTTGTATATTTTTATAACTGAAGATTTTTATAATTGAAGTTAAGTATTTAAGTTCTGACGAATATTAAAGTGGTTGATTTATTTTTCTTGTTTTGTGAGGACTTTTCAATCTTATAAGGGCCTTTTAATTTGAGTAAGATATACTCAAAGTTGTATGTATTGATTTTGATGATTTCAATAGCGTAGTTCAAATAGGTTGTACTTAAAAAACGTAGTGTTGTTCTCCAAAAAATTCTGATTGTAAAATTTGCTTATAAATAAATTAGTCTAATGTAATATCAACAATATAATATGATTGATATAATTGAAAAAAAAATTCAAATATAAGCCCAAACGCTAAATCTACCCAAAAAAGCATGGAGACTCTCAATTCAAATTGTGTAAAGGGGGGAGTGACTTAGAGAAGTGAACAAGGTTTGTTCCCTATAACTTTTATACAAATAGAAGTTAGACCTTTCTGTAATTTTGAAGATATGAAAAATATATACACATAAGCAAAGAAGTTTCAAATCACAGAGTCCCTAAAATTATAGTTTTGCTTAGGGCAACATGATCTTCTCAAGAGCTCATCTAATCAAAGAAGTTTAGTATCCTAATAGGCGATCGGTTATTAGTATAAAGTTTATCTTCTTAGTTGTGCTGTCGTTTCTTTTCTGAAGAATGGATCCGACGGAAATAACCCGATTATGTAAAGCTATCTCTCTATCTGGCTTACATGTGCCAAAACTTATTCTTGATAGTGTGGCCGGTGCACAGGGGAGAGGGGATGTAGCTTGTTCACTGGTTGGGAAAATCCTCTCAACCCGTAAAGTTAGTAGAGATGCCGTTATTCAGTGGCTACCATCTATCTGAAAAGTTGTGAATAGGTTTGATTTCGACACTGTTGATATAAACCTTTTTATTTTTCGATTTCAATCTGAGTTGGATAAACGGGTAGCCTTAGTGGTGGGGTCCTTGAACCTATAGTCACTAGTTAATAGTGTTACGAGCCAACAGGGATCGGTGATTATCGCAATATGGTTTTTGACAAGGCTACATTTTTGATTTAATTCTATAACGTGCCCACTGCATGTATGAATACCCTGGGTAGATCTTTATTACAATATGTTGGGGAACGGCTCGGGAGCCTAATTGGAACTCTGATAGAAATCGACCAAGGTGCTTGGGGACATTGCCTGGGTAGATCTTTATTACAAAGCCATCACCTCAGGTATTAGAAATTGAATTGGTTAGTGAGATGGAGGCGGTTCTTCTGAAATATGAGAGGTTACCGAAGCTCTGTTATCACTGTGGTGTTTTTGGGCACCCACTTAGGGAATGCCCACAATGAAATTTGATAGAAGGAGAATTTAAACCTCTCAGGTATGGTGACTGGATACGTGTCGAAGATCATTTGCACATGGAGCTTCAGAAGGGTGGTCGTCGGAATAATGAAGCAGCTTATGAATCAGTGCAGGCTAAAGCAAAACTCGCAAAGTTGCCCAAACAGAATACTCGTTGGCTGGCAAAAACAGGAAATGGTGGAAATTTTGATAATACAACAAGAGTGCCTGCGTGTCGGTACCAGAATTTGTCCATGATTAAGCATGGAGAACCCTCACACCTGCAGAAACGCAAGTCCGTTATTCATGGCGCAAATCCTATGGATTTTGAATTTTTGGAATTGCCTTCTCCAGTTGGAAATGATAGAAAATCTCGGGCTACTAATAATATGACTTTTATTAATGAAGATATGGACAGGATACAGAACAATAAACAACATTTAGATGATAGCTCGGACCAGCCAGTTTTGGAAGGTGTTTATAATTCAGTTTCGAAAATTGAAAGCATTATGGGGCCCTCGGGTGGGGAAAAGGAAGATATTATTGAGAAGTCTACTATGGATGTTTATAGGCCCTTTGAAAAATTGGTGGCCTCAATTATGAAATTAATTTTTAGTGATGTTCCTTTGTTGGTTGAGGGGAAGGAATTAAGTCCCTCAAATGTAAGTCAACAAAAAAAAACTAATGGTAAGGCACGAAATGTGGGTACTATAACGCATGGAATAAGTGATGCATGTGAAATTCCCAAGAGACCATGCAAAGGCCTACAACTTAATGTATTAACCATGTGTAGGAAAAAGAAAGCTAGCAAAATTAAGTCAGGGAAGAATATTTCTAGGCCTTTAGTGGTCAACTCTACTTTAGAAGCAGCGGGTGTGGATTCTTCTTTCTCTTCTATCTCAACTGATTCAGAGGAGACTTTAATAACGGCGGTTCCTGCTTCGCATGGCTGTCGATCACCATGAATCTTTGGAACGTTCAGGGATTGGGTGATGGCCAAACATTCCCTGTGCTGCACAAAATATAAGCCCGACTTGGTTTTTTTAATTGATACTATTGCTTGGATAGATCAGATTGAGAAGCTAAGAACCTCTCTTGGTTTTGCTGGCAAACTTGTTGTGGATAGAGTTGGTAGAAGTGGAGGTATTTGTTTATTATGGTCTGATAGAATTTCAGTGAAGCTGTTATCTTATTCGCAACATTATATTGATACAGTTATCAGGTCTCAAAATGAAGCTAAGTGAAGATTTATAGGTGTTTACAGTCATCCAGATAGTTCTCAAAGAAGTCACATTTGGACTCTCTTTTGAAGATTGAGCTCCTTATCCTCACTCCATTGGCTTTATGTTAAAATTACAACATCAAATTAAATTAAATTAATTACAACATCAAGCCCAAGATTAAGCCCAAATATTTATAAGCCCAATTCTTGAAGTTTCTAGATTAGGTAAGATATTTTAAGTTAATAATTAAGGAGATAAGTATTATAAACTTGTGTGGTTAATAAATTTTTACATTATTTTATTTGTGTGGTTTTGGTTTGTTGAAACTAAGTATAAATACCCCCCTCCCTCATTTAGTTTTGCAAGCAAGTAAGTTAAGAATAAAGAGTTGATCAAAGAATTTGATCAATTGTTGAGAGTTTAGAGTGTTAGAGAGTTGAGCAAATAATAAGCTCAACAAAGAGTGTGTGGGAGTTGAGTTGTGAGTGTTATGTTGTAAATGAGAAAGAGTGAGAGTTTCTAAATTTTATGTTGTAAGTTTTGTATTAATAAAAGTATTCCATTTGTGCTCTATTATTCTCTACAATTGGTATCAGAGCGGGACTGTCTGGGACTACTCAAGTTGTAGGATTTCTAAGAATTCTGAGTATGCTCTGTGGTTGCAGCTTTGACTGATCTTCCACATCAGAAAGGATTTTTAGAAATTGTGAGTGAGTGAGCTTCTGTGTTTCGTGAGTAGGTCTGTGACTCTGCAAGTTTGTTAACAAAACTTGTTTCTAAGGTACTGCCAACACGATGGGTGACCTTCAAGTCGTTGGAGGAATCAAGAAGCTCAACAACCAAAATTACAATACATGGGCGACGTTGATGGAGTCTTACCTTCAAGGCCAAGATCTTTGGGAGGTCGTTGGCGGGAATGAAGTGAAGCAGCCAACAGACGAAGCCACTTTAAAGAAGTGGAAGGTAAAAACTGGTAAGGCTATGTTTGCCATTAAGACCACAGTTGAAGAAGAACTGTTAGAGCACATAAAGAAAGCTAAGACGCCAAATGAAGCATGGGACACTTTTGCATCACTCTTCTCAAAGAAAAACAACATGCGACTACAGCTTCTAGAGAATGAACTGTTGTCAATTGCATAACGCAACATGACGATCAACCAATACTTCACAAAGGTAAAGTCCTTGTGCCGTGAAATATCTGAGTTAGATCCTGCCGCTGCCATTGCTGAAACTAGGATGAAAAGAATTATCATCCATAGTTTGAGGCCCGAGTATAGAAGTTTTGTTACTGCTATACAAGGCTGGCCAACCCAACCATCTCTCATTGAATTTGAAAATTTGCTTGCTGATCAAGAAGCGATTGTCAAGCAAATGGGTGGAGTCTCTTTAAAAGGCGATGAAGAAGCACTCTACATCGACAAAAGAAAAGGTCGATTTAAACGACGTGTTGGTGGAGGATCTAAAAGAGATGATGACAAGATAAAGAGTTATCATCAAGAAGGTAGCTCACAAACAGGGGGAGTATGGAGGGCTCGCGGCAATGGTAGTCAGTCCAACCAAAAGAAAAAGTTTGAAGGAAAATGCTACAATTGTGGAAAAATATGACACATGGCAAAAGATTGTTGGTCTAAGAAAAGGTCTGCTGAGGGTAATGCTGCCACATCAAACTCAGAAAGAAAAAGTGAAGATGAGTGGGATGCTGAAGCGTCTGTCGCTATAGAGGAAGAAGACCTATCACTCTCAGTGATAATGCCTGGACAGATTGACTATAAAAATGATTGGATCGTCGACTCAGGATGTTCAAATCATATGACTGGTGACGAAGAAAAGCTGCAAGATACGACTAAGTACAAAGGAAGTCGCGTGGTGGTGACAGCCAACAACTCAAGATTTCCTATAGCTCACATCGGTAACACAGTCCTTGCACCTCGTTACAGTCCTAACAAGGTAACACTTCAAGATGTCTATCATGTCCTCGGCATGAAAAAGAATCTATTGTCAGTATCACAATTAACATCTTCTGGACACTATGTCTTGTTCGGTCCACAAGATGTTAAGGTGTACCAAGATTTAAAAATCATGGGAACACCAACAATGGAAGGAAGACGACTAGAGTCAGTCTATGTACTATCAGCAGAGTCAGCTTATGTAGACAAGACTCGAAAGAATGAGACAGTAGATTTATGGCATGCATGATTGGGACATGTAAGTTATCATAAGCTAAAAGTGATGATGAGCAAGGCAATGCTTAAGGGTCTACCTCAACTTGATGTGAGAGTGGATACAGTGTGTGCGGGATGTCAGTATGGCAAGGCACATCAACTACCATATGAGGAGTCAAAGTTTAGAGCTAAGGAGCCATTGGAGTTGGTTCACTCTGATGTGTTTGGACCTGTCAAGCAACCATCAATTAGTGGTATGCGGTACATGGTGACATTTATTGATGACTTCTCGAGGTATGTATGGGTTTTCTTTATGAAGGAAAAATTAGATACTTTTTTGAAGTTCAAGGAATTTAAAGAAACAACTGAAGGAGAAGTTGGAAATAAGATTCATTGTCTCCGCACAGATAATAGAGGAGAATATACCTCTAATGAGTTCTCACAATATCTTCGAGAAAATAAGATACGACATCAGTTCACATGTGCCAACACGCCATAATAAAATGGTGTTGCAGAAAGGAAGAATTGGCATCTTGCAGAGATTTGTAGAAGTATGTTGCACGCAAAAAATGCACCAGTAAGATTTTGGGCCGAAGGAATGAAGACTGCAGTCCACGTGATTAATAGGCTTCCTCAACCAAAGTTAGGGTTCATATCACCCTTTGAGAAGTTGTGGGATATGAAACCTACAGTGAGTCATTTTCGAGTATTTGGTAGTATATGCTATGTGTTTGTGCCAAATCACTTGAGAAATAAATTCGACAAAAAGGCAATCAGGTGTATCTTTGTTGGATATGATAACCAGCGCAAAGGATGGAAATGTTGTGACCCTACTAGTGGGCGGTGCTACACATCAAGAAATGTGGTGTTTGATGAAGCATCTTCATGGTGGTCGCCACAAAAAGAGGAGCTTCCAGATTCAAAAGAAATAGAAGAGCGACTACAATAAAAGATAGATGATCAAATTGCTGAAATCCGACCGAGCCAAGAAGACCTTGATAATGGAAGCAGTGATGACAACACCGAGCAAGAGACAACTCAAAGTCCTTGGCAAACTGGCATCTATCAACAACCAACAACGGAGGCCAAATATGAAGGAGCAGAACCTGCAACTCCTCAGTCTCATCCTCGAAGGTCAATAAGAATACGAAAGCCTAATCCCAAATATGCTAATGCGGCTATGGCGAAAGAGGAAAATTTTAAGGAACCTGAGACTTTTGAAGAAGCATCACAGAACTCTGAATGGATTAAAGCTATGGAAGAAGAAATTATAGCGTTTGAGCAAAATCAAACTTGGGATTTAGTGCCAAAGCCAAAGGATGTGAAACCTATATCTTGTAAGTGGGTGTATAAGATCAAAAGACGTCCTGATGGATCGGTGGAGAGGTATAAAGCTCGGTTGGTAGCTCGAGGATTTTCTCAACAGTATGGACTAGACTATGATGAAACGTTTAGTCCAGTAGCCAAGATCACCACAGTACGAGTTCTACTTGCATTGGCAGCTAGTAAAGGTTGGATATTGTGGCAAATGGACGTAAAGAATGCTTTTCTACATGGAGAGTTAGATCGGGAGATCTATATAATTCAATCAATTGGATTTGAAAGCAAATTTCATCCTGATTATGTGTGTAAATTGAGAAAGGCATTGTATGGATTAAAGCAAGCTCCAAGGGCGTGGTATGGTAAAATTGGAGAATTTCTAACACATGGTGGTTACTCTGTAGCACCAGCTGATTCTAGCCTGTTCGTCAAAGCTAATGAAAAGAAACTTGCAATTGTGCTGGTATATGTGGATGACTTAATTATCACTGGAGATGATGAAGAAGAAATTCGTCGAACAAGAGAGAATTTGGCGGTTCGCTTCCAGATGAAAGAGCTTGGACAACTTAAGCATTTCCTTGGGCTCGAAGTTACTCGGATAGCAAAAGGAATTTTTCTAGGACAACAAAAATATGCCAAAGATTTGTTGCAGAAGTTTAGGATGCTAGAGTGCAAGCCTATCTCAACACCGCTAGAAGCCAATGCCAAGTTGTGCGGTCATGAAGGAAATGATTTAGAAGATGGAACTATGTATCGACAACTGGTAGGAAGTCTCATCTATTTGACATTGACTCGACCAGACATTTCTTATGCAGTTGGAGTAATAAGTCGATACATGCAAAACCCTAAGAAACCTCACTTAGAAGCAGCTCGACGAATATTGAGATATGTGAGAGGCACAATGGACTATGGTCTCTTCTATAAGAAAGATCAAGATTATAAAATAGTTGGCTATTGTGATGCTGACTATGCTGGAGATCATGACACACGACGTTCGACCACTGGGTATTTTTTCAAGATTGGTTCAGGAACAGTCTCTTGGTGCAGCAAAAGGCAACCGACTGTATCATTGTCAACTACTGAAGCTGAGTACAGAGCAGCAGCAATGGCAGCTCAAGAAAGTACATGGTTGATGCAATTGATGGAGGATTTACATCAGCCAAGAGATTATAAAGTGTCAATATATTGTGATAATCGGTCAGCAATTTGTTTGGCAGAAAATCCAGTTTTTCATGCAAGAACAAAGCATGTGGAGGTGTATTATCACTTCATCCGGGAGAAAGTTCTGCAAGAAGAAATTAAGTTGTTGTATGTTAAGACCGAAGATCAAGTGGCTGATTTGTTCACAAAAGGCTTGGGTGTTGATAAGTTTGAAAAGTTTCGAAGACAACTCAACATGGTTAGAAGAATGGAAGTTGGTGTTGAGGGGGAGTGTTAAAATTACAACACCAAATTAAATTAAATTAATTACAACATCAAGCCCAAGATTAAGCCCAAATATTTACAAGCCCAATTCTTGAAGTTTCTAGATTAGGTAAGATATTTTAAGTTAATAATTAAGGAGATAAGTATTATAAACTTGTGTGGTTAATAAATTTTTACATTATTTTATTTGTGTGGTTTTGGTTTGTTGAAACTAAGTATAAATACCCCCCTCCCTCATTTAGTTTTGCAAGCAAGTAAGTTAAGAATAAAGAGTTGATTAAAGAATTTGATCAATTGTTGAGAGTTTAGAGTGTTAGAGAGTTGAGCAAATAATAAGCTCAACAAAGAGTGTGTGGGAGTTGAGTTGTGAGTGTTATGTTGTAAATGAGAAAGAGTGAGAGTTTCTAAATTTTATGTTGTAAGTTTTGTATTAATAAAAGTATTCCATTTGTGCTCTATTATTCTCTACACTTTATGGGGTGATTTTAATAAAATAGTTTGTCTTTCAAAAAACGAAGGGGGCTTGACTAGGAATGCTTCCCAAATGGATGCTTTTTGTCAAGCTCTAGATGACTGCTCTTTAGCGAATCTTGGTTTCAAAGCTCCTGCTTTTACTTGGGTTAATGGTAGGGGTAGAGAGCAATTTATTCAAGAATGGTTGGATAGAATGGTCTGCAGTTCTGAATGGCATGAAATGTTTCTTTATTCATCTGTTACCAATCTTCGACTATGAGGTTCGGATCATAGATCCCTTCCTGTTGAGGTGAGAGACATATGTTATAAGAAGAAAAGAAAATGTTGTCGAAGATTTCAATTTGAGGAAGCGTGGGTTGATGAGTCAGAATGCTCCAATATTATTCCTATACATTGGCTTTCTCCAAATTTCCCTTCTTTAGTAAATAATGTTGAGAATTTAATTCGTTGTGGAGAGGCTTTAAAAGGCTGGAGTTGTTCTTGTTATAAGACTCTACAAAAGAAGGTATCTTAAAAGAATAAAGAGTTTGATTCTTTTCAAAATTCTCTAACTACTGGGAATTGAAGGCAGTTTCAGGAAGTTGAAAGGTCTTTTGATGCTCTCCATGCTAAGTTAGAAATCTATTAGAAACAGAGAGCATGGGCTAATTGGCTTCGACATGGAGATATGAATACAAAGTTCTTTCACTCTCAAGCATCAAAATGCAAGAGATGTAATGAGATTCTTAGCCTGCTTAATAGCCAGGATAATTGGCATAAAAATGATGTGGGAATTCAGAATCTCATCTCCGAATATTTCTCTAATCTATTTGCAACCTCGTGGCCTTCTCAATCTGAGTTGGAGGAGGTTCTAGATAAGGTTCCCAAGAAGATTTCTGATGCTGAAAATTATAAGTTGGATAGACCGTATACGGTTGAGGAGGTGTGGGTGGCAGTTTTTCAAATGTCCTTATCTAAAGCTCCCGGAGAAGACGGTATATCAGGCATCTTCTATTATAAATTTTGGCAAGTGGTAGGTCCTCAAGTTACGCAGGCATGTTTGCAAATTTTAAACAAAGACTTTTCGCCTATAGTTATCAACAAAACTTTGATCACTTGGATACCTAAAATTCAGAATCCTCTTTGGGTAGGTGATTTCAAACATATTAGTCTTTGTAACTTCTCTTACAAAATTGTTGCAAAAGTGTTGGCAAATAGACTAAAATCAGTGCTGCAGAATGCTATAAGTGAAAACCAAAGTGCATTTATCCCAGGCCGCTTAATCTCTGAAATGCAATTGTGAGCTTTGAATGTATGAATGTTCTACGGAGGAAAAAGAAAGGTCAACATAGTTTCCTAGCTTTGAAACTAGATATGGCCAAAGCTTATGATCGGGTAGAGTGGAGTTTCCTTGAAGGTATGTTACTGAAGTTGGGTTTTTCAGAGTGTTTTGTTTTAAAGATCATGATTTTTGTTTCTTTGATTTCATACTCCTTGATAGATGGTACTCTGACGGGTTCCTTGAATCCCACTTGTGGGCTGAGACAAGGAGACCCTCTTTCTCTCTATCTCTTTATTCTATGTGCAGAGGGCTTTACTTCTCTTATTAAGGATACCGAGGATAAGAGACTGATTAATGAAATTAAGTACGGAAGAAGTGGTCCAGTGATTACTCATCTATTTTATACTGATGATAGCATCCTTTTTTTCAAGGCTACACTAATGGCTTGTGATGCTATTAGAAATATCCTGGAGTATTATTTGAATGCCTTAGGCCAGGCTGTAAATTTTTAAAAATCGACAGTTTGCTTTAGTCGTTTTATCCCCCAAGATCTTCGACAAACACTGATTGAGAAGCTTGGTGTGCAATCAGTACTCTCACATGGCCGATATTTGGGGCTACTTAGTATGGTAGGGTGAAATCGAAAGGAGATTTTTGTTGTTATAAAGGAGAAGGTTTGGCAAAAACTACAAGGGTGGAAAGGTCGGCTTTTTTCAATCACAGGGCGCGAAATTCTTCTAAAAGCTGTTATATAATTTATTCCTACCTATTCAATGAGTTTATTCATATTGCCTTCGACATTAATCAAGGATCTCCACTGTATGTGTGCTCGATTCTGGTGGAGAGGAGATAGTGAGACTCAGAAGCTCCATTGGTGGAAATGGGCTAATCTTTGTCGCCCTAAGAAACTCGGTGGCCTTGGCTTTAAGGATCTTGAATTGTTTAATAAGGCGATGCTTGCAAAAAGCTACTGCCACATTACAAACTCCTTAGTTTTGAAAGTCTTTTGTGGAAGATATTTTTCGCAAACGACTTTTACTCTAGCCACAATTCTAAAATCTACATCCATGGTGTAGTGAAGCTTAATTTAGAGTAGGGACCTCATTTTGTAAGGATCGAGATTGCGAGTTGGCACAGGTGAGAATATTCGTATTTTCTAGGACAGGTGGCTGCCTAGGCCGCGATCTTTCAAAGTTTTATCTAATCCCATCTGTGATGCAGATACTCCTGTTGCGGCTCTTAAAACAGTCTCTGGACAATGGAATGAACAGTTAATTTAGCTGTGGTTTGATCAAGATGAAGCAAATTTTATTTTGGGACTTCTAGTTGCTGGTCTAAATACTCAGGATCGGCTAATTTGGCATTACGATTTAAAAGGTCAATACACTGTCCAAAGTGGTTATCAAGTGGCTCTTCAATATATAAAGACTCCGAGTGTGTCTGATGATGTAGTTCTCCTGAAATAGTGGTCTTTTCTTTGGCGACAGCTTATCACAGCAAAGATTAAAATATTTATATGGCGAGCTTGGTTTGATTTATCCCGTCCTCTGTTAATTTACATAGGCGAAGGATACTTGTGGAGATGCATTGCTCTTCTTGCAAGCTTGCGTCAAAATCTATGTTGTATGCAATTTGGTTTTGTAGATCACTCAAAGATATCTGAAGAAGTTGCGAGTTTATGGAAAATTTTGTTGTTGATGAAAGAATGAGCTTTCAAGACTTTATTCTCAGCTGTATGAAACAGCTAAAGCCCCGAGAGTTTTGTTGCTTAATGGTAGTTCTTTAGAGAAATTGGTTTAGGCGTAATCAGTAGTTATTGTCCATGAAATATGTTGGTTTTGAAGATACTTTATCGTGGGCTAAAGGCTTCCTCTATAATTTCCAGCAAGCTAGTGTTGTTCCTTTTTCAAAATTGTATCTTATTCCAGCAATTTGGTCACCTCTTCCTACAAATTCTTTCAAAGTCAACAAAGATGTTGCTTTTAAAGATGGTTCTTTGATGTGTGGACTATTATGACTCCTCCAATTTTTCTTGAGAATTTTCATGGTGTACAATTCATATAAATAAACACTAGGCATTGTTACTGTAGTACTGGTGGAAGTGCTGTTAGGAGTAACAGCGGAACGATCAGAGATTGACTTTGGTAGAGTTTTATTTGAGTTGTGAAGAGTTTAAAACTCTACAAGCTTGCAGTTTGAGATCAAGCTTGTCCAGTATTATTGAAGTCTTGCTGGCACAATGAGAGACCTTCAAGTAGTTAGAGGAATTAAGAAGCTCAACAATCAAAATTACAATACATGGGTTACGTTGATGGAGTCTTACCTTCAAGGCCAAGATCTTTGGAAGGTCGTTGGCAGGAATGAAGTGAAGCAGCCAATAGACGAAGCCACTTTAAAGAAGTGGAAAGTAAAAACTAGTAAGACTATGTTCGCCATTAAGACCACAGTTGAAGAAGAAATATTATAGCACATAAAAAAAGTCAAGACGCCAAATAAAGCATGTGACACTTTTTCATCACTCTTTTAAAAAAAAATAACACGCGACTACAGCTTCTAGAGAATGAACTATTGTCGATTGCACAATGCATATTAACCAATACTTCACAAAGGTAAAATCCTTATGCCTCGAAATATCTGAGTTAGATCATGCCGCTGCTATTGCTAAAACTAGGATGAAAAAAATTATCATCCAAATGGGTGAGATTTCATTAAAAAGCGATAAAGAAGCACTTTATGTCAACAAAAGAAAATGTCAATTTAAACAACATGCTGGTGGATGATTTAAAGGAGATAATGACAAGATAAAGAGTCATCAAGAAGGTAATTCGTAGATAAAATGAGCATGGAGGACACACGGCAATGGTAGCTAGTTCAAGGAAAAGAAAAGGTTTGAAGGAAGATGCCACAACTGTGAAAAAGTAGGACATATGGTAAAAGATTATTAGTCCAAGCAAAGGTTTGCTAAGGGTAATACTGCCGCCTTAAACTCAGAAAAGAAATATGAAGAAGAGTGGGATGTTGAAGCATTAATCACTTTAGTAAAGGAAGACTTATCACTCTTAGCAGTAATTTATGAATGGAGTGACTATGAAAATGACTAGACCGTTGACTCAGGATGTCCAAATCACATAAGCATAGAGAAGCTTTATAGTGTTGTAGAAAAGGTAACAAATTATCATGGAGAGTTAGAGTAGTATGTGAAGAATGTCGAGATGGACATTTATGAAAGTGTGGTGATTTACTAGGGGCGCGTGTATGTGGCGCATGTTTACTACACTAACATTTATGCATCTCATATATAAATTAGCACAACGGAAATAAAAATATCTATTTCCTAGTGCAACAAATACATTAAAATTTAAATTTCATTACTGTAATAAAATTAATGATTGAGAATTACCTGTCAAGCTTTTAAAATTTACCGAATTGAAGTCCACTACGAAGCGCACTCATTGGCAATTCTAGGATCCAACTAGGGTGAGCTTGGATCGCTAAAATAGCAGTTTCAATTTCTAACAATGGTGTTTAACTCTTAAACACCTTGGTGATTAACTTTTAAACACCTTTGTTAACTTTTAAACACCTTTGTTAACTTTTAACCAATAGTTTAAAGTCTTTAAGCTTGGGATTATGGTTAACCACTTTAACCATTTATCCAACTCTTTGAACATTGTGATCAAGGCAATGAAATGGTTTTGTTTGCGTTTAACTCTTGAACACAATTAGTAATTAACTCTTAATCACCTTGGTTAACTCTTAACCATTTTTTTAACTCCTTAAATATTGTGATCAGAGCAATGAAATAGTTTTGTTTATTCAACTCTTGAATTACAAAATATGAGTTTCAAGCTTGTTCATCCATGGCTACCTTTAAGAGGATGAAGACGATAAACAGTGCTTTAACAATTGAAAACACAAAAGCTCTCATCTCACTCTCTCATTGCTGAACTAAAAGGCACTCAAAATTAAAAACGCATTTAACCTTTTATCAATTTTGCTTCTCATTTTCAATAATACAATGACCCACAAAAGATGTAAGCTCATGCTTTAGCCATTTTCATATCTCAAAATAATTTAAACCATTTATATTATTTTATAATAATTAAGACATGTGCTATAGATTTTGTTGACTATAAATATAAAAGCAAAACAAAACAAATTTTTTGTCTCTTTTTAAAGACAATGGCTGGCCATGATCTTGAGCAAAAATGAAACACTTTCATTTTTTGTTTGATTTGTTTATCTTTAATCAAATATAAAATTAAGACAAAACAAATTTTGTTTGTCTTTGGAAGCAATGGCCGAATCATTGTAAAGCAAATGAAACAATTTCATTTGTTATCACTTATTGAGAGAGGGAACGTCCTTCTCCCTCTTAAGGTTAGGTTGAAGCGAAGGACCCAAGATTCAACCTAGAACCCTAATCTCCTTGCGCAGCAAAATAACAAGAATCCAAACCAGAATATTAAAGATCACAACACAATCTTATGTGGTTCGGTCAATTGCCTACGTCCACGGTGAATCCAAGAATCCTAGCCTCTCTTATTAACTCTCTTGAGATTTTACAAGGAAAATTCAATGAAGAACCCTCAAAAAGACCTAATGTTTAGTGAACCCTTACTCTATCACGAGCAATAAACACCTAAACGATGGTTCCACACTAACGCACATAAGCACTTAGTGTTTACCGAGCTTTTTCCCTCTCTTAGAGTCTCTCTTAATGTTAATCTCAACTAAAGGGTTTACAAGTGTTTATATAGGGTTTATTTCGTGCCTACTAACCCTTCAACTTGTTTCGGAAGTCCAAAACTTTTCAAAACTCGAAATCCAAATTAAAACGAACTTCTTGACGCTTCTGGAGCCGTGGCGCTCATCCCTGGATGCTGCGGCACTAGCCATCCATCGTTGCAACGCTAGGCTTCTGTGTTGGGCACCGCGGTGCTCAGCCCTAATGCCCTCTATGTGCATTTTCTTCGCTTCCTTCGCATCTTCGAGTCTCGTTTTGCTTCCTCCTTCGTGTCCCATATGTTATAGACTTCTCCATATATGTCTCACATGTTCTAGACTTCTTGTGACTCTCCACTTTGGCATTCATCTCAATTCTTGTCCAACCAAGATTGTTGAATCACCAATTTTTCAACAAACCCTTCCTTGATTCAATATCTTCCAAATAAGAAAGCTTTGGGATCCGATCTACACCAATACTCTATCACGTAGATTTGAGTCCAGTTAAGTCTCCAACAAGACCTAAAATTTCTCGGGTAGTGACTTTAGTCTCCAAAGGCATTCGTGCACCTTGCATAGGCTATGAATGCATTGCACTCCTTTATGACCTTCATCATCTCGATGAGCATAGTTTAGATGTCGCCTAATAGTATGCATTACCCCAACACCCCACGTTGGGCCACTCATGGCCATCCTAGTAAGCACATAGAGCCCCTCAATGTGCTTCTCATCCTCAAACCTTATAGGTCCTTTCTCTACCCTTAGTTTTCTTTTTTCCGCTCTAACCGAATACCCTTCCTCATTGAGCTTGCCTAAGGATATCAAGTTTCTCATCAGTTTAGGAACATACCTTACACCATGTAAGTTCCTAGTTTCTCCATCTTGCATCCTCAGCCTTATGTCACCAACTCTCGTGATCTTACAAGTCATGTCATTCCCCATTAGAGCTTTATCTCTTTCAGCTTTATAGTTGGTAAATATTGATTTGTCGAGACACATATGGACGCTACACCCCGAATCTAGTATCCATTTGCTAGCGTACTTTCCCCTTGAGGCTACCAATATGTCTACAACTTCGGTACCTTCCTCAGTACCGATTGCAGCCCACCCTCTTTGGCTTTTTGATTTTGAACAATCCTTCACAAAGTTTCATTCCTTTTTACAAAGGAAACACTTCTTAGATCTTCTCATTGATTGATTGCTCTTCTTTTCTTGTGCAAGCAATGCTGCTTCACTCTCAGACTCAGATCTCTTTGTCAATTCTTTTGAGTTCAATAATGCCTTGATGTCATTCATCGTTAAAAACTCTTTACTATACAGCAGCATATCCACAAAACTTTTTTAGCTCTTTGGCAACGAACTTAATAGGATAATGGCATTTTCTTTATCCTCAGTCTTGATACCCAATTGCTTAAGATTTATGATGATCTTGTTGAACTCGTCAATGTGAGCTCTCAATGAATATCCCTCGTGCATTGTTAGCTGATGCAATTTCTTCACAAGAAGTCTATTTGAAAGAGACTTCTTTATATATAATGCCTCGAGTCTCTTTCATAGCCACATAGCGGTTTCTTTATCACCAACTTTCCTTAATACTTCATCGCTCAATGCTAGGATTATGGTGCTGTGAGCCTTTTTCTGAATCGTGTCCCAATCTTTCTGTCTTGACTTTAAGGTTGTCGTCTCATCGCTAGTTGAAGAGCTGACTTCCTCCATTGCTGAGTCTAGCCCTTTCTTCACTAGTAGAGCCCTAACCTTCTTCCTCCAAAGGTTGAATTCATTCATCCCATTAAACTTCTCTATTTCTTGGTTAATTACAGATATGGTTTAAATACTCCAGGTTTGTATTATCGACCCATTTCAATAACTATTGTTAACTGATTAATGTACTTAACTCTTAAGTCTTGACACGTGCACATTCAGAGGGAATCTGAAAAAAATATCCCAGTTTGCTGAAATTTATTAGATTGAACTATTCAACCTGGTATGTTACCCTAGTGCATAATGAGTGCACTTTATATTGTGGGACTCCTTAAGTCCATGCTCGATTTGTCAAATGAAACTGTTCTATGAGTCCGTGATTGATACCCCACGCATACATTACGGATATTATAAATCAGCATGTTAAACCATACAAGTTGAGATCATAACATATTCGTAAAATCCTTTCGTCACCTATATCCTGGATGAGCGGAGACATAGATCACCACCGTCAAATCTCCATATGCTAATCCGTGAACTCATCTCCAGATTTATATCTCAATAAATAATATACGTAAACACATTTGCAATATTGTTCAACTCTACAGAAAACTCTTTTTCGGGTTTATGTTTATGGCCACAAGTCTTTCTGAAATACAATCTTGAAGCATCAAGATACACAACTCACTTATGTGAGCTGATAAATCTCATATCTATGCATACCGAACTTCATGAGCATCGAACCATATCCAGTGACATGTAGAAGTTTGACCAGGAAAGATCTCTGACATGCATGGAACCAAAACATGGTAGATCACTCACAAGCCCACCGTGGCGCTCAGGTCAATGGATCACGAATAATACTTAACTCAAGAGGACTTACTATTGACGACTTCATAAGACATCTATTGGGGTCCTATTGAGTTTGTTTAGTACTTAGTTCTTACTGAATACTGTATGCTTATATGAGCTTCCGGTTAGTTCATAGTCAACTAAGAATAACCATCTATACTATACAAATATAGTATACATTGATCTATATAAAAGGTATACACCGATAGACCCGTACCGATGAAAGTAGATCAAGAATATAGTATTTGAGAAAATACTTGCATAATGACATTTCCTAGCACCTGTTGCAACTCTTTGCAACTATGTCATTACTGGTATGCCCTTAGATCTTTGTCTCATTACGGACAATGCTCTAACTCCTTAAATTTCATTGATTATTATAATTTACTAACTCTTAGCAGTGCTAACTATTAGCATTTACAACTCTCACCATTGTTAACTTTTAGCCCTAATCTAAACTCTTTTAGGTCAGATCTGAACTCCTTCAGATCATATAATGTCTATAGCGTAACAAGCAGTATACCATTTAATATAATATTAACGATTATATTTGAAAAGTATATTGCTTAAATATTAACAATTAGTATTCATACAATATTAAAATGGCAAGTAAGCACCAACTCTAATACTTTATACTCGAGGGGACAAGTTATGCTCTCTCATTGATATATCTAATGAGAGTTGTGCTAGTACGCAACATGATTGGACCAAGAATTTTCAAGAAAAGGCCAATTCCACCATGTAAAAGATTCAAGACCAAGTAGAAGAGCTATGTAACAGGTTTGAAGCTGCTAAAAAAGATGTGGTGTTGTGTAAGCAAGCGGTGAAAAATAAGGTTGTTGCTACTAATGTTACAATGGGTACATTGAGAGTTGAAGCTCTTAAGCCGAAGAAGTTCAACAATAAGAAAGAAGGCAATGAGGTTACTAAAAGAGTTGAGTCTCAAAGAAAGCAAATGAGAGAATCTGTGGCACTTATGTTCGAAACAAATAGTGGCACGGAATGTGTGAAACAACGTCAGAAGAAAAAAGAAGAACGAGCGAGAGATAAGAAGGGCAAGTCTCTTGCAAAATTGGAGAAGTTGAATAGGCGTACATAAGTAGTGGTGTTTGATGGTGGTGTCTCTAAAAAGAAGCACTTAAGCTATAAACATGAAGTGCCTGGTTGTAGTAATTGGGAACTTCAAAGGATGAAATTACCTGATGGGTTAAAAGACCTAAGAACAACACATGTGCTAAGAAATTTGCTGAAAATGAAATTATTGCAAATACTGACAAAGGGAATCCTACAAAAGAGTTGGAAAAGGAGTCCAAGGATAAGGTGATGACTTTAGAGGAGTATGAAAAGATACTTAGAGAAAAGAGAAAAGCTTTGCTCACTCTAAAGACTGAATGAAAAGAGAAAAGAAATGTTGCAACAAAAAAAAAATTGGTGTTGAGAGGAAGTGTTAAAATTACAACATCAAGTCCAAGATTAAATCTAAATATTTACAATCTCAATTCTTGAACTTTCTAAGTTAGGTAAGATATTTTGGAGTTGATAATTAAGGAGATAAGTATTACAAAGTTATGTAATTGATAAATTTTTACAATATTTTATTTATGTGAGTTTAGTTTATTAGAACTAAGTATAAATACCCTTTCTCTCTTATTTAGTTTTGCAAGCAAGTAAATTAAGAATAAATAGTTGCTTAAGTATTTGATCAATCTTAAGACCTACCATTAACAAATGTCATCCATTTATACTTATCATTTCATTTAATTAATATTAAACAAATGATTTAATCATATTAAATCATGATAGAAACACATGTCAATTTAAATAAAAAATAATAATTGTTTGATTTTAATTTAAATAATAATATTATATATTATTATTATTATTATTTTATTCAATAAACATTTTAATAAATAAAATAATGATATTATTTGTTCAACAAACAAATAAAGTCATTTTGATAATTTTCAAATCAAAAAATAATTGGCTCACATGTGCCATATGTCAATATCCTATTGGTCAATAACTAATTGTTAACTAATTGATGTACTTAACTCTTAAGTTTTGATACGTGCACGAACGGAGGGAGACCGAAGTAAATGTTCGGTTTGTTGAAATTTTTTAGATTGAACTATTCAATCCGGTACGCTGCCCTAGTGCACAATGAGTACACTTCATATTGCGAGACTCTCTAGGTCCACTCCCGATTTGTCAAACAGAATTATTCTGTGAGTCTGAGATCGATGCCCCACGCACATGTCGCGGATATTATAAATTAGTGCAGTAGACCATACAAGTTGAGGTCATAGCGTATACCTATAATCCTTTCTTCAATCATATCTTAAAAAAGCAGGGATATAGATCACTACCGTCAAATCTCTATGTGCTCAACCGTGAACTTATCTCCAGATACGTATCTTAATAAACAATATATGCAAACACTTTTACAATATTTTTTAACTCTGCAAAAAAACTCTTTTCTTGAGTTTATTGCTTATAGCCATAAAACTTTTTAAGATATAGTCTCTGAGCATCCGAATATATAACTCATCCATGTGAGTTAACGGATTCCATATATGTATACACCGGACTCCATAAACATGAAACCATACCCAACGATACCCAGCGGTCACACCATGCAAGGTTTGTGACATGTGTGGAACCAAAATATGATGAATCACTTATAAACCCACCTTGGTACTCAAGTCAAAGGACCACGTATACTACTCAACTCGAGAGGACCTTCTATTGACGACTTCATGGGATGTCTATTGGGGTCCTCGTTGAGTCTGTTCAGTATTCAGTCATTACTGAACACCTGTATTTTATACGAACTTTCAGTAAGTCCATGATTAGTTAAAAACAACCATCTAGGTATAGAATACATTGGTCTATGTAAAAAAATTCTACCGATAAATCTGCATTGGTGAATTAAGACCAGAAACATATAATTTGATAATAAACTTATATAGTAACATTTCTTAACACTTATTGCAATTCTTGCAACTTTGTTATTACTAATGTATTCTTAGATCTTTATACCGTCACAAACAAGATTCTAACACTTAAACTTCACTGATTAATATAACATGCCAACTCTTTAACATTTATAATTTTCGGTGATGCTAATTCTTGGTATTGATTTAAATTTCTTTAGATTAAATTTAAACTTTTTCAGATTATATAATATTTATAGCGTCACAAATATTAAATTATTTAATAATAATAATTAGTAATTTAATAAATAATATATTATATAAATATTATAAAATAAAATATTTATATAATAAAAAATAACACGTGAGCACAAATCTTAATACTCTGTTATGCTCAACATAAACTAAATCATACCATTCAACAGCATGAAGGGAAGATTATTGTTGCTGGTTCATTATGTTTATGAGGGAACTTGTCGATGAATATCGGTAAAGCAATGGCGGCTTTGAGAGGTACTCAAATGGTCCATCAACTGGGTCTCTCTTCAGTAATTCTAGAGTTGAATGCTTCTATAGTAAAGCTTACAAAGGTATGCCCAAAATCATGGACTGACATCGATCTTGTTATCTCCCAAATTATTGAGTTGGTTAAGTCCAATTGTATTCAACAGTTGTGCAAGTCCATTGGAAAGCAAATCAATCGATACATCTCCTGTCAAAGTTTGCTCTCACCTCTGGCGGTGAGCATGTATGGATAGAATCAGTGCCGTCTTCTCAATCTTATTATGTAGAGGCATATATTGCTGCCTCAAGTTCTTGATTTTAATAAAAAAAATTATGTCAAAAAGAAATTTTATATATATAAAAAAAGAAAAATGAACCAATATTATATATAATATGAAGAGATGGAACACAATTTTAAATTTATGATAAAAGAAATGTAAAATGCATGGAAGGGTAGTATTTTAGAATATTAAAGGTGAAAAAAAGTAAAAATATCTTATTTTACCAAATTCCTCTTAATTTCATTTCTTTTAAATATCTTTTTCTCTCTCTCCTAATTCTTCTTCACGTATATATCCATGCAAATTGTAATTATAGATTGAAATTAAAGAATGTCGAATCTTTTAAGTTAATCAATTTTGTAGAACTCTTTCATAAATAGATTTTCTTATTTTAGAATAAATATTTTTTTAAAAAAAATCATAACTCTTTTCTCATATCAAAGAAATTTCTTACCTCTTCCCACTTAATACTCCTCCATTTCAATGATAAATTTGTTAAGTTATTTTTTTTTTTTTTTGGGTTTCATTTTGGAAACACCATACCTTAACTCTACCAAATTTAAGATTTTCTTTTTTTTTCCCCAATAAATATATCTAAAGGCAAGAAGTATTTTAGAGAATAAAACGAAAGAAGTTGTAGTGAATACATGAAAAAAAATGTCATTAAAAAATATTAACTTAAAAGTGAATTAAGAATACAAAAATATAATCGTCGTAAGTTTAATTATTAATTGTGGTAAAAAAAATTAGAAAAAAAAATCTTAACGACACAATATTATTAATACACACGTATATCTTTAAAAGTTAATGATAGACTAAGATATAAGAGACTACAAAAAGATCTAAATCTACTTAAATAAAAGCCCCCTAATGATAATACAACAATTTTCTCCTTTTCTTTTTTTCTTGTTCTAATGATAACAAAAAATTTCTCATCTCATTCCATAGTCAATCAAAAGAAAAATAAGACAATCATAAGTATTTTAATATTTCTAATATGTCAAATATTCTTAAAAAAATTAAACTATATATTTTTTAAAAAAAACATAATAATTTATTAAAAAAATACAATGACTATATATTATGTGTCTTGTGTATTTGTATCTTATTGTTATTTTGATATTTGATGGACATATATAACATTGCAAAACTCAAAAGAGAAGCCACGTTTGTACAATTATGAATCATTATCGAACATTAGACTTCTATAATGTAAGTTATTCATACAATTTGTATATATTTTGTTATTATAACTAGATTATTGTTATAATTACAATGATGGAATGTTATTTCTTAAATGTATAGGTACTTGTTTATCTACATAATTCAATGGGGAGTAGTTTTATCTGCCTTTGAAATATGATTCTTTACATTGTAAATGTTATTAATTTTTTTTATTTATTTATACATATGATTTGTTTTCCAAATTGCTATAAGTTTTTTAAAAAATATATATATTTTTTAATTTATTTTAGAACATTTGACATATCAAAAATATTAATTCATTTGTGATTATAATTTTTTTTAGTGATTGACTATAAAATAATAGGAGAAAAAGAAAATTATTATTATTAGAAGAAAGAAAAAAAAGGGAAATTTGAGATTGAATTTAATGGTATGTGTATATAGAATAAATTAGAAAAGATAAATAAATTAAAAGTTAAAATAATTCACGTGTAATGCACGTTTTTCTGGATTCGAACAAAAGTTGGGATGCAACTTTCGGGACAAATAGCATTGTTGAATGACAATATTATTTACTTTGTAAACATTAAATTATTAATAGACATTTTTTAAAGAAAAAAAATACTTTCTATTTAATAACATCTTTGAAGACCAAGTTTAGTTAAGTTTTATTAAAATTATAAAATAATTGCCTGGCAATTTAAAGATCAAGATTTACTTTAATAGTTATTCTTCAAAGAAAAGTTTTTTAAAATTTTAACCTAACAACATTCTTTATCTACATATTAAAGTTTTTTAAAGATCAAGATTTACTTTAATAGTTATTCTTAAAAGAAAAGTCTTTTTTTTTAAATTTTAACCTAAAAACTTTACTTTCATTCAAAGAAAATATATTTTTTTTATAAAGCCTTGTCTTTTTTCAAGAGTTTACATATTAATTCCTACATAATTAAGCAGTTTAATGAACAAGTTTTTTTTTTAAGTTATAAAGACACAACATTCATAACTTATTATTTTCATTCCAATGTTTAGATAGAGTAGTTTCTAAGATGCAATGTGTCTACAGTCACTCAGGTTCGAGTAAGATTTGGGAATGAAAATTTGAGTATTTTAATAGATTAAATTTTTTATTTTTGTCCAAAAACATTTTTAAAAAATTAATTTACTATTTTATTTTCTTTATTAAAAATTAATGATTCAACAATTTTGTATAGACAAGAATTGTGAAGAATACCAAAAAAAAAAATTATTATGAAGTTAAATACGCATTTGATATATAAGAGATGAGCAAAATAGAAAATTAAAAGAATTGAGGTATTATTTATGCAGCGAGCACTGTTTTACACACGAGGTACTGTTCATGGCAGTTACTATTTATCAGTTACTGTTTGCGCGTGGGGTACTATACACACGATTATTATTCACACAACAATTTAGGGGTATTTCTTGTTTTGACTCAATTAACTTCTTTGAGTGGGATTAGAATTCCTACAAGTAAGGACTCTTATTCCAACTAAATTTAGGATTTCTGAGAATGTTTTATTCTCTATATAAACTCTTTCTAAATACAAAAAAAAAAAGGAGACAAACATTTAAAATTTCAAAATGTAACCATAAGAGAGAGTAGAGGAGTTAGGTAGGCACTAAATGCATCACGCACTAGGGTATAACCTTTGGGGAGTATTTTCTTTTGATTCTTAAGTAAACAAAAGAAACATCATAGATCTTTTTGACTTAAATGTTCGGGCTATTCTTATATTCATTGTAAAAATCTCTTATAAGGAGATACTAAGAGGTCTTTGAAAAATCATGATGATCAATGGTAGATACTTAGATGTCTTTACGAGAGATACTAAGAAGTCTTGTGGAATCATTGATGATGTAAGAAGATACTTAATGATCTATATCAATAATAAGAAACTGGATCATGGATTCTCCGTGGACATAGGCAATTTTGAGCCGAACCACGTATATCTTGTGTCTTGTTGATTGATTTATTTTTTTTTTTAATTTTTATTGGTGTATTGATCTTACATGTTCTTACTTATAGTGTGAGTTATAATTTTCGCTGCGCATAAAGTAAAAAGGGCATTAAGACTGTAGCTTAGTTGGTGTAATAGGAGTGTCAAACTAAAAAACATGACTTAATATCTGCAATATCCTCTTATTATTTTCAATTTATTCTTAATTTTTTAATACTATTAATTGTATAAAAAATGATTGTTTGCTTATAATTTATTTAGATAAAGAGAATAATAATTTTTTATTTAAAAACAATTGTTTTAAATAGAAATCTCATCTATAAATTTTATTTAAGGCCTTGCATATTCTCAACCGTCCATAATTATTGGCAATGTTATGGCTATCCAACTTCTGTCATGAATTATATGTTGTTAAAAAAAAAATTGAATTTGATTTTTGAGGAATTATCACATAACTCACAGTAAATAATATTATCACGTAATATTGTTTAATTAATTTATAATTTTATTTTTTTAATTTATGATATTTTATAAATTTTATCATGTATTCAGATGTTTATTATATGATAAATTATATATTTTATTAAAATATAATACTATTATATATAAAGAAAATTGATCTAATGAGTTACGTAATTTATTATATAATAAATAATATATTATCACATGTCATTATCTAATAAATTAATAATTTTTATAATTTTTACACAATTTATATATATTATATAATACTATAATGTGTCAAAAAAAACTCAGTGTACATTTCGTAGAAACTAGAGGCTGAGGCTGCAAGAGAAAAACAAATTTTGAAGTATTGTTGGCTCTGGCTCTCTTCTTTAAAAGATTTTCAAAGATAATGACACAATTTGTGTCCTCCATGGAAATAGACTAAGCATGCAAGCAGGCATTCACATTGTAAATTGGACAATCAAAATGTTTGTTGTCAAAAATTGAATTCATTATAATGCACTCTAGGAATTTAGGATTAAAATTGACTAAATCTCCTATATTTCTCATAAAAAGAAAGAACTCGATCGAGTTGAGATTCATCTACCATCCTGTTAGTGGGGTGATGGTATAAAAAAAAAATTAGAGTTAAAGACGAGAATAATTTTTATTTGAAAAATTGTAAGTTTAGTTTCTAAAATTTAGTTGAATTATCTAATTAGTCTCTAAATTAAAAAAAATTATTTAATTTTTTAAATAGTTGAATTATTTAGTTTTCAATACCTCATTTAATCTATGTCTAAAAATAACCAAAATACAACGAAGATAATAAAGTATATTAATATCTCATATTTGACCAAATTTATCTTCCTGTTATAAAAAAGTACTGCTTAAATTTTTTTAAAAAAAAAATATTACTAAGGCATTTAATATATATATATATAAATATATTAAAACTAATTCGAAAATCTAACTAAATTTTAAGACTACAGTCACTAAACTATTATATGACTAAAATGTTTTAAGCAAAGCAAACTGAAAAACAAAATCAAGACCCTGGATACTGAAATGAAAATCAGCACATCTTTGCTGTGAGCAAAGAGAAAATTCATTAAATATGATTGATCAGTAAAAATGTTTTTTCTTCAAAATATGATTCCACTCTTCAACCAAATTGCCTGGTAACTTTCAGAAGATCAAATTCAGTCAGCTTATGTGTTAGTCATATACATCGTTAGTTCATCTGATAATATCTTTTTAAGTGGATCCCAGTTGTAAATAGATTGGGATTGTTTTAGTTAAAAATAAATAAAAACAGTAGTTAGCACACCAAGTTCAGTAACATTATTTCTAAAAATTGCAATGCATTCATGTTGTTTGACTCCAAGGATTTGAGCAAGGGAATGACCTAAAAGATGAACCAAAGAAAGGAAATTATATGCTCCTGCCTGTTATTTCTTATATTACTCATTTATCCCCCTGCTGTTTCAAAATGCTAAAAACTCTCCTATTAGTCATGACATCAACATTTTAAAATCACTTCTAGAGTCGATTTTACTAATGTCAAGGTTTTTTTTTTTTTTTTGTTTTTACCATTTGAAAACGACAAGGAGTTAAGTGGGTAATGTGGCAAACAATAAAAATGGCCACTGTCCCTCAAAAGAGGTAGATAGTTTGCCCTATGTCAGTCAAGTCTTTTAAGCAAGGAATGCAACACTTCATATAACATATATATGAACAAGAACAATTCTTCACTTATCCTTTTATTCAAAACAAACCCTATATACAACCCTACTCAGACCCTTTCAGTTTACTAGGTAGGTTATTACATAGAATAAGAGATCAACTATTTTGCAGGAGTTGGGGGTACTTGTTTATTTTTAGCATAACCTGTTTATGCTTTGGCACGGAGTCTGTAACATTTGCCAGGCTTCGCCACTAACGGTCACTGCCGTTACACTTCATCAGACCTAGCTACTTGAATCCTATGCTGCTGCTTCTTTTTGAATTAGCTAACAGTTATTACTGCCTGGAAGCATCTGATTCTTCGGTCTTTGCAAACCGTCCACGAATCCTTGGTTGACTGTCGGCGAGAGCCTTCCTGCAAGCATACTGTGAAAAAGACATCAGATTAGTGAGGAGTCCTCCACATGTAATTTATGAATATACACACAAATCTGCATAGTAAAATTTGGATGGCCATACGAGTTGGTAGTTTGTTCTCATCTCCTGACTTTGAAAGTGAGGCAATAATGATCCTAAATATAAAACTATGTTAGTTGCTGTGTTACCTTGATTCTTCGGCCAAAGTTCCTCTTTGTCTTCTTATTCCTGTATCTGGAAAGCTTTTCCCTCCGGTCTTCAGTAGCACAGCTGCCGATCATTAAAGGCTGCTCAGGAGGAGATTGGATGAGGCTCATATTGCCATTACCAAGAGTCTGTCATAAAAACTCAGTATCAATGACCCAGCCCCATCTTGTGGAAATGGCCATAAACATCTAAAGGTTTTTCAGTCCGTAGACTACTTATGCAAAGCTAGTGCATGCTCTGTGCCGCAATTGCATGAATCCGGTGCTTTATTTTGAGACAAAGAGAAAGGGAAAAGTATTTATGCACTCATACTCTTATATGATATATTCTCTCTTTATTATTGGTCTCCTAGCAAGTCATAGCAGAGGCTTGAACTTACAAAATTTTAACTCATCAGTCGGAGTCGATATTCTTTTGGCACGTACGTAAGATTTAAGGGAAATTTTATCTTTCAGAAATAGAAAACAAAATGTGAATTATTAAGCACACAAAGAAATAAGTCGAAAACCTTGATATCAATTATTGGGCAGTTAGGTCTATGCAAAGACCCTCCCATGTCTAAGGAGGCTCTAAAATATTAGATAAAATAAAGCCAACAAATGGATTATAAATCGACGCAAGAAACACAATGAAGAAATAAGTTAAAGACATCAAAAGAAAATAAGCCTGACCTTTATGTCTCCTTCACTGAATGCTCTCCGCATGCCATAAACAGATCCAAAATCTAGTCCAGGAAGATCCAGAAAACTTGGTTTTATTGCAGTAGCGTGCACCCACTCCATTGAGGTTAAACTTCCTGCGCTCACACTTTTCTGAAATGGTGCATCAGGAAGCAATTTGTTTTCTTGATTTTGGATTTCCTCTGTCCTCGCAATGGGAATCTTGATATCCAGGACCTCAGAGAGTGGTGCATCTATGGCTGCTTGATCCATTAGATGCATCTGCCAGTCATAAAAAACCTCACTCAGCAGCTGCTCGTTATGGATTGATTCAATATTTGCAACCTTTAGTCCCTGGGAGGTTATGACATCTTCTCCACAAGAGATCATTGAAATAGCTGCAGTCACAGGGTCAAGGCTCTCTAGTGGTTCTTCAATGATAGGCTCTGGAGCTTTGAATAGATCCCCTTCTCCTCCAAGGTCATAGTCTGATATGGTGGATGTCGGGACAATGTTGCTCTACATTACCCAAGAAAACAGAAACAAAAATCAACAAATGAAGTGTAAATGTGTCGAGTATAAAGCGTCAATTATTAAACTGCTAACCAGCCAGGAAAAAACTGCAGAACAGACCACTATTCGGTTGAATTACAAATCAAGCCAATTACGACCTGACCAACAACAAATAAACCTCATCTAGATTGCCCCAATACCATCTCAATCATGATACACCCCATTGTATTAATGAAGTACACATCAGATATATATTAAACGCAAATTCAAGTACAAATGTTCTGAACTAGCATTATTTTGTTCAATGACTTCATACTTCCACCAACTCAACCTACTTCCAACTTCATTTGTAGAATTAAATGCTTCAGAGCTCATAATGCAAAAGCCAAATACCATAATTCCGGCAAAACAGCAACCTTTTTAAACACATGGCCATAAGTTGGTCAAATTGGAAAACAAAGTATCTAACATCGTTTCTGAGAAGAAAAAATCCAGCTCAAAGTTAATGAAGATTGAATTAGGTAATTAGTTAAAGGATTCCCAGATAACAAAGTTCATATCCTTGCAAAACTTCCCAAATTTACCTTAAGCTTAACAAAAGCAAGGATCTACTTCTACTTCACATGGGTAACTATCATGTTCAACACTTTCTCAAAATTTAGTTTTCAAACCAAACAAAACATTATAAATGATAATAAAGACAGAATTTTCACTTTTCTCATCTTTTTAGTCCCTTAAAAATAATAACTAAAATTGAAAAAAAAAAAAAGCTTTTACTTTTTCAAAGTGCGGTGGAAAAGCCAAAAAACCAGCTACAACTACACTTCCAAAAAACAGAAGAATCCTTGAAGAACACGGAACTTGTGACTTTGAAATCATTTACCATTGATATTCTTACCTTTTATTTTGCTTTTTCAACCATTTCCCTTTTATATCCTGTTTGGTTTCTCAGAAAATGTGAATAATGAAAAGTTGGCTCATCTTCGCGGAAACCCATATAGCATATTCCACTAAGCTTTTAAAAAATTCTATATTTTTCATCCCTCTCTCTTACCAACAAAAAAACAGAGAATTAGAGAAAACAATAACATATATTGAACAAAAATTGAATCTTGAAGATCAAAACTTGGAACTTCCAACACAACTTCATCAAACTACTAAACAAAATGCAATTTTTTAGCCCATTTTTCATCAATTAAACAGAGTTTCAATAACATTAGCAAAAGGAGGAGATACTGAAATATAAAGAGAACCCATCCAAAAGGACAAAGAGGGACAAATAGAAGCTAAAAAAACCAGATTTTCAGTAACTGAAAATGGGAAAATCAAACCCACTTCAAACTCACTCAAACAAATGCAGATCAGTGAGTTTCAAAACAGAGCATATATGCATATACATAGATTGAAAAAAAAAACCAGAGAAAGGTAACTTAAATTATACCATTGAATAATTGAGTTTATTGGATTTACAGTACTCTTCAAGTTGCTGAATATCTTGAGAGAAATTCTGCATGTAAGGGAAAAAAAGCCCTGTCTCTGCATACATTTTCTCAAAATTTGAGCGCCAAAAATCTTCAAAATTGTAAAACAGAGTATCACTTCTAACAACAAAACAAGGCAAACAAAACCCACTTCAAGTCTTATAAGAGCAGAGCATAGCAGAGCAAAAATGCAATAGGAGTATTATTAGGTCTCAACTCTGATTTTGGACTTAAAAGGAGAGAGATAGAGAGTGAATTTACATATATATATATATAATAATCAAGAGTTGTTATTGCTATTAAAAATAAATAAATAATTGTTTGGAAAAGAAAAAAGAATATTTATATAATGAGGACAAAGTGTAAAGGACATTAATTATCTGTCTGCATTGTCTCTTATCATGCTCAGTAATTAATGTTTAATTAATATTATTATTTTTTAATATACAGAATTTTTTTAATTTAACTTTTACTATCTTCACTTTTTCCACAATAATGTTTTAAAAAAAAAATTTAATTGATTTGTTATAATAAAAAAAAATTGCAAATTGAAGAGGTGAATGCACAAAGGCCAAAAAACTTTTTTTGTCATGTTTTGTGGGCTTAGACAGTGATCATCAGTATTGGCAGTCTATCACATGTCAGTCACGGGGTCCACGCGTGTCTGTGGCACGTGTGGCACGCGTCACATGCAATGTGGATGGCTCATGTGGAATTATAACAAATACTTTTTTTTTTTTCTCTCTATCTTTTTTGCATTGGCAAATAAGTGCCATAACTCGATGATAAAAAAAAATAGTTTTGATGAGGTTAATCTTCATTAATTAATCACAATTATGATGGAATTTTGGTTCAACTATATATGAGGTTATATTAAAGAGTGTCTTTAATTAATAGCCATAAACTACTAAGTGGGAAAAACTTAAATTAACCAATAGAATTGTAATTTTGATTTTTAGCACATAAATTAATATCCACTAAGCATTATTAAGTCTCCTTTCGGTCCAATAATTTTTCCCTTAAATGATTTAACTTTTGAAATTGGAGTTGCAAATGCATATAAAAATATTTATTAATTAATCATAGCTTTCATGTTCTTGAGAATTAATCAAATTAGAAATTATTTCATGTTGAAATACCCACAAAAAAGGACAAAAGGTCTTATATATTTTATTATGATTAGACCTAAAAAAACAAAAACAAAAATATATAAATACGACCTTGACCAATTAACTTTAGAGAGAAGAAGTACTTAAATACTTTCTCTAAGTGTTTAAAATATTTTTTTAATTTTAAAAATATCTTTTATTTTGTTAATTTTGATATAATATTATTTAATTTGATAAAATTATTATTTTTTTTATTATTGTAGAGTATGTATTAATTGACATGTATCATTTAACAAAAAGATACGTATCACAAAATAATAAATTACTTTAGATACGTGTTAACATATTATTGATTTATATTTAAATTAAATAATTAATAATTATTTAAAGTTAATTTATTTTATTAATTTAAAAAAAAGACAAGTGTCTAATATAATTAATTATTTTGAACACGTGTCAACATGTTATTAATTTATATTTAAAATAATAATTAAAAATCTGTCACCAGCCTTATTATTTATTTATTTTATTTTATTTAAATATAAATAAATACTATGTTAACACGTGACATTTTAAATATCATATTTAATAAAAGTTAAAACATGTGTTTTAAATGCCATTTTATCTTTTTATTTTGTTAAAATTAATAGAATAAATTAATGGACGAAAATCTCTAAAATACTTTTAAAAATAAAGAGTATTTTAAACACTTAAATCAAATTGAGTTCATCAGTACTTCTTCTTTAATTTTATTAAATTCCTAAAATTACCCATTTGAATTTTGAGCTGCCTAATAAATTTTTCTTTTTTTTTTCATACAAATATTACATTACAAATTTTAAATCTTAATATTATTGTTGTTTAAAATATTAATTAAATTAATTATAACAATTATCAATAACTATCCTTAATAACTGATAATTATTAATAACTACCACGACTATATAACGGACTCCTAACAATTATAAAAATAAAATTATTTTAATTTTTATTAAAATTCACACTCATAACAAAAATTAAGAATACACAAACTTTACAACCGAACAAATGCGAGCCGCTTAATAAGTTAAATTACATCCATCGTGAACTGTTATAGGTTTGAATTTTATTAATATGATTATAATGATGATGCTGATGTAATGAACAGTATTTACAAGTTGATCTGACATAGTAAAAGCTTTTAACATAAGAAATTAAAAATATGATTGAAAGGAATACATTTTACTTAAATTAAACAAAGATTAAATTACCATATTAACTCATCATGAATAATGAAAATACTAAGAAAAATCACTTTTGTTATCGATATAATTATTACATTAAACTAGCATTAGTTACAAATCTAATGTTTTATATTACAAATCTAATTATTAAGATTTTGCACTTTATCAATATAGCTTATTTCATGTAAAAAAATTTAATAATTATTATTGTTGACCTAAAATTTGATAATTAAAAAATTATCAAATTGAATTTATTTTTTAAAAAAATTAATTTAAACTGAAATAAAATCAAATTGGACCATTCTTTTCCTCAATAAAAGTTGCGTCTGATGAAAATTTTGTAAAAAAATATATATATGAGGTCGAACTAATTTTTTTTCTAATATAAGTATTCTGATGTTTAAGTCAACAAAAGTTTAAAAAAATAATTTAAAACAAAGGTAAGATAATAAGTAGAGAGAGTAGAAAATGAGATAACTTAGTGCTATATATTTTGGCATCTTACTTATATTTTCACGCAAGTGATAATAAGTCTCGCAACAAGTACTTTATTAATGATTCACGATTCTGAGAGTTATGATGATAATCATAATGATCTTTTCATATTAATTTTCTCCTTTATGTACAGGGTAAGAACGTAAGTTTTATGCATAGTGTTTATAATATTTTTTATATGGAAGTCTCATAGACATTCTTTTTTAGAGTTATACTATAAGAGTTTTTTTAAAATTACACTAAATCTTTGTTATCCTAATAGAATTTGGTTTGTGATTTTATAGATGAGTTCTACTATAAGAGTTTTCTTAAATTATTGAATCTTTCTTATTCTAGTAAAATTTGTATCGTGATTTTATGGATTTATCTCTGATAAGATTGAGTTTATCTACGTCTCACATAAATTAAGTCATTTTAAATTTTATCTTCGATTTTTAAGATGATCGAGTTTGAATTTGTGCTTGGTGAAAGATACCATTATTCTCTAATCTTGAGTATGATCGAACAGAATAATCATATTACAATCATTATTCTGACCAACTCAGTGAATTTTGAAACATGATTGAACAGTTCGAAGAGATTATATATATCGTTTTCTTTTTTAGAGTCTTATCGAATAAAGTAGTCAGATTACAATTATTATTTTAACTAACTTAGAGAGGGTGCCCACAATTTGAGGACTCGTACTAAACCAATGTCTTCTTTTTGAATCTTATGAACCGAGATCCTTCTTAGCCCTTGTGAGCCAAAGTCTTTATGACTTTTGGGCCAAATAATATATGCTTTGGAATGTCTAAATTTATTGAGAAACAAGTATTATCCAACTATATTAATATAAATTAATTTAGTAGTCATATATTCCTTTTTTTTAAGGAAACATGTCACTTTTTCAACATTTAATTTTATTTTTCAATCACTCATATTATTTGATTTGTTGTTTTATAAATCTATCAAATTTTTAGCGTCCATGTTATTATTTTTGCGTTCCTGTTACAAAAAAAAAAAAAATAATAACATGGTATCGAATTTGTATAATTGTTATTTTTGTTAGGAAATTGATCAATTATTTTCGTTCTAATTACACACTTAAAAGCGAGATGATAATATTTATTAAAAAAATCAATTCTCTTTTTTAAGTTCTAATTACCCACCTAAAAGCAATATGAGAGTAACTGATAATCTCCTTTCACACACGAAGTTTAGGATTCAAAGTACAATTTATTTTTTTTAAGAAATCTCTTTTTTTATTTATAAAGTCTATATTCTCCTTTTATAAAAAAGTCTCTTCATCTCTTTTTTTTTTGTAAGGTTTATATTCTTCTTCTATAAGATTTATTTATTTTTAATAAATTTATTTATTTTTTATAATATTTATGTTCAAACACGCGTTAATATATAAATACAAAATCTTATGTCAATAATCTTCTAATTATAGTATCGATCATCTGATATAATATTGGTGCTTGAAAAAAAAAATCGCCTTTTAAGAAAATACTAATTTTAGTAAAAATAAATATATATATTTTTTAAGTTTTGATGGTGATGAAAAACTTCACCTAAATATCTATTTTTGTCTTTATTTTTATTTAAAAGACGCACTCATGAGCTTCGCCTATTCAAATATTCATCTAACTAAAATAAATAAATAAATATGTACGAATGATTATTTAATAAAAGAATATTACTATTGCGCATAAAAATCGTATATCCTTTCAAAGAACTTTTGGGAAATGCCACAAAGCAACAATTGGAGAGTGACTCCTCAACTACCTTTTGAGTTCAATATAAATTGAATTATTGAAATAAATATCCTGACAACAAAGTACTATTATTATTGAAATATAATATATTTTTTAAACAGCAATTTTTCTTTTTCTTTTTAAAAAAAAAAGCATTTAAAACATTATCTAAATTACCTTTAAATTGTTTGATTATTCGAGATATTGGTTTAATCATTAAAATTTTGAAGAACTACATATTCATTGAAATAAGGTAGTATTTCTTTCTTTAATTTTTTTACATATTTTCTTATGATTCTTTAGTAATCAAACAAATAATAAAACAAATGAAGTCATTTTATAGCCACTTCAACAAGAATACTATCATATTATGTTAATAGACATACTTTTTATAATTTTGTTGTGAAAAAAGGTAATTTTAAATAACATTACTAGACATATTTTTGTATATGAAGAATGCAAGACCCATTTAGAATCATTTGCAAAATTTTATTAGAAAATTTGTTTATAAAATGAAAAATAATTTTTTTTTTAATATTTTAAGATGAGACATCGTCTCTTTCATCTTTGCTTTTATCTTGATTTACTTAATAAGTAGTCAAGTTTTTTTTTCAAAAAAAAAAAACTAATGACCTTCTTTTAGGGGAAACAATTGAACATTTTACCAAAATTAAAATTTTAGAAAAAAAAAGAAGCAATTAATTATTTTGAAAATATTAAAAAACTAATAATAAATTAAGATAAAAACATAAACGAAGGTGATAATTTTCTTTTTAAGATCTCAAAAGTTGTTGGATTGAATATCTGAAAAATAGTTCGTAAAAGAATAAGAACAAGTAAATTGTGTGTTTATTGAATTTTTATTATAGTAAAAGAGAAAATTTAGAAGAAATGGTTAAGAACTTTAAACTTTTTTTTTTTTTTTGTAGAAGAAAGACTGAAATTCAAGCAATTAAGTCAAATCAATATTTTGGCAATACCTGGCCAGTTGTCACCTTGGCTTCGGCAGGTCATGTGATTACTAAATTAATTGTTATTTTACAAGAAATCTTCGGTGTCCGGTGTTTATATTTATATATATATGAATAAGGATTTAGTGGGTGACCATACGATGCATGTAGTTCTGGTTAATCTATAATTTAAATATTATTTTTAATAGAGAAAATGATAATTTAATCTCTTAAATTTGACTTATTATTAAATTTTATTTTTTTTGTTTTAAAAATTAATTTTATCTTAATTCATTAGATTACTACCATTTAAATTGATGGTTGAAAAATAAAAAAATAATTTAATAAAAAAAATACGCTTGATACACAAAATATTTCATCGTAATTACGTGTTAAATAATTATAAATTATCAATAAAAATATAAATAAAAAGAATATGTAGCATAATCTAATAAATTAACTATTTAATATCTATTTTTTATATTAAATTTATAAAAGTAAAATATATATTTACCATCTTTTCGTCACCAAATTCACTCTCTCTCTCTCTCCTCAACTCCACCAAATCGCAGCGCCTACTTGCAGGGGGGAAATGTACTGCCGTCATCGATGAAATCCCACCCTAAATTGCTCTTAATCAATCATTGCCAAATTGCATTGGCCAGTTGCTAAAAAATGCACTATACCCAGCCGTTAAAAAATTCACTCTCTAGTCATTGACCAAAAACCCGCCCCTTAATTTACAGTCTGGAAGCAATGAATTTTATAACTTGGTTAAAAGAGAAGGTGACTGTTCTTCGATTGGATTAAGCGACGAAGGGTGACCAATTATCTTCAAATTCTTCAGTCATACTCCAATCATAAACCCAATTGAGGAAAGTGAATTTTTGGAAAAGATTTGAGTATGTTTATCATTAAAGGTAAAACTATCATTATACTGAAAAAAATTACATTTTTATCAAGGCTTAATAGATTAGAATAATATTAAATTAAAAAAAAATTGGATAATAAATCAAATTCAAATGAGTAAATTATCATTTTTCTATCTCAATATATTATGGAATCGCTCTATATTTCTAAGTACTCACCATAGGATCAGCTACTTTATTCATTAGAACAATATATATATATGTATAATGAAAATTCATATTAATATATTAGAGAAATTTTTAGAAAAATTACAAACATCGAGATTAATAACATATCAAACATATTAACCATGTAAGTATAATTAGTTTCTACATGTAGGCTATCATAAAGATAATTATATTACAAGAGTACAACATTACTGGCTCAATAACACACAAACAAAACTATAGGGCTAATTCAGGTGTTCAAATTATTTTTTATCGCATTTTTTCAGAGAACAAATTTTGTATAATTTCTCACATCTTTTCTCTTTCCTAGTTGAAAATTGACTCTCTATCCCTTTTATATGATACATGATATTTCATTCTTTATAAACTTTTATTTACAATCTTTTGCATAAAAATATTAATGTGCTAATAATCTTGAATGTTTCTAATAGTTCCCTAGTTTAGTACCAGACCCAGAATATAAACAAAATAATAATGAAAATATATAATAATGTTAAACATCATAAATCAAGATTGATACTTATATAATGCAACTCTAGATTTATTATGACAAATTATTTAGATTTATATTGAAATTGTTTTTTGAAGAATTCATATCGATTAAAATGTGAAGATCATCAGTCTTTGATAAGAATTAAGAGTATAGCGACAATTTACAATCAAATTTGCATAGTAAAATGAATTTCTCTCTCTATAATAAAAAAAAATGAGAAGAGTTTTATCAATAATAATTTTACTTAGAAACCACAACTCTATAATAATAATTTTATTTAGGGACCATAACCCTATAAGAGGTCTTTATATATTAAGTTAATTATCATCCAATCAATTATAGTTTAACTAGTATTAGGTCTATATACATAATAAGCTCATACCTAATAAATGTTTTTAGAGCTGAATAAGATATAGTCCAAATAAATAACTTGAATTAACTATAATTTTAAGATAGCTCATAATGTGCAATTATTGTTAATATGCGAGCCCACATAAAAAATAATAGAAGCTAAAATCTCCCACTTGGATCACATTTGTCATTTGAAAATAATTATACATTATAAATATTAGTGTGCATAACAAATATTATCTTATCTTGAAACATCTCTTTAAATACAATCTAGTCCATTAACCATATCAATATGAGATCAATGCAACATTTGTTGCATATATTCGTAACTAAACCCATCAATGGTCACTATACCAATATAATAAATAACGTAGATCAGATATGGATGTGTAGCATGAAAATTACAAAAAATATAATCTTAAATATGTTTATTTCCAATTAGTTTTACTTTATAACTCCATCGAGTTAAACCAAATACTTTTAAAATTTTATGCAAAATCACAGTACAAAGTGTAATTTTATTTTAGAATTTCAATAAATAATCTATAAAACTTTATTTTATAAAAAAAATAAAACATTAATATGTCTTAACCAAATGAACATCAAATAATAAATACTTATATGAGTCACATGCTCATGAAATACCTAATACAATAACTCTTTAGTGAGCAGATTTGCAATCATAGATTTTATATCAAAATATTCTATTAACACTTGTTGACTCTGAACTCTCTCTTTAACAATTAGTAACTTGATGTCTATATGTTTAAACTTTAAAGAGCTTTTTGTTATGGGAATACAATACAACAACTTTATTATCACAATAAATGTTCAATAGTGTTTTAATACCATTGACAATTTATAGCCCCATGATAAAGTTTCGTAGCTATATATGATTTTGTACCTCAAAAGAAGTTATAAAGTTGGCCTCCATAATGAAAAAAGTTATGAATGTCTCATTAACACTCTTTCAGGAAATAACTCCTCAAGCCAAAATATATACATAGTCTGATGTGGATTTCTTACTATTTAAGCATCCAATAAAGTCGAAGTCGGAATACTCCACGATTTTTAATCTACCCGATCTCCTATATGTGAGTATGTAGTCTTTGTTCTCTATAAATATTACATAACAAGTTTGGTTGCTTTTTAATGATCCATCTTATGGTTACTTAAATATTTACCTAGTATTCCAACAATGTACCAATGTCTGGATGCGTACACGCTTAAACATACATGAAACTCTATACTGATGACATATAAGGAAAATTCGGCATCTCTTTCTATTCAATCTCATTCCTCAGACACTAATTGAGGCTAAACTTGTCACCCTTAACAATGGATGTATCTCCTCAAGTACAATCCTTCATGCCATACTTACTAAGCACCTTATTGATATAGCAATATATAAGGATACATTGAGTACGATCTCGATGTATTTGTATTCTTAATACAAACGATGCATCCCTAAGATCTTTTATCTCAAAATTTCTTGATAGAAATCTCTTGGTTTGGTGCAATAAGCCTATATCATTGCTTGCTAATAATAGGTCATTGACATACAAAACCAGGAAGATAAACTTACTTCTATTGAACTTATAATATATACATTTATCAATTTCATTTTGATCACAGCCAAATGAGGTAATCACTTAATAAAACTTATGATTTCATTAACGAGATGCTTGCTTGAGATTGTAAATAAACTTTTTTAATTTGCAAACAAAAAGTTTTTTAACTACACTATATATATCATTTTCTCAATATCACCATTAAAAAACATAGTCTTTACATTCATTTAACGTAGCTCCAAGTTAAAATAACCTATGAGTGTCATGATAGTTCTAAAAACAAATTTTGTTGATACTAGAGAGAAAGTCTCTTTGTAATCAATGATTTTCTTCTGAGTGAAACCCTTGGCTAAGAGACGTACTTTATATCCTTTTGAATCTCTATTGGTCTTAAATATCTATTTATAATAAATGAGTTTTGTACTTTTAGGAAACTTGATAATATTCCAAATGTCGTTGTCTTTCATGGATTTTATCTCATCATTCATAGCCTCAATTCAGTCTTTTCTCATTGTAATCTTTCTTCTTCTTGCACACAATGTAAAATGAGCTCATTAAGATTCCATTTATCATTTCGAGTGTTGTAACTTACTTTAAACTGATTGTATTATACAAAAAGAGAAATCATAACCAGATGCACGAGTAAGTCATCAAATAAATCTAACTTTAGAGTCTTTAGTTTGGAAGCTAGATTAGACATTTTCATGATATATTCATTTACATTTCCTTTTCTTTTATACCTCATTGAAACAAGGTTAACCAGTAGCATAGTTGTTTCATACTTATTTCAGTCTTTTTGTTTTTAGCAAAACATTTTTTAAATTCCTCAAGGAATGTCTTAGCATTTTTTTCCTAAAAAATAAGTGTCCCTACAGGTTTTTGAAATGACACATTTCTTAATCATAAGACATATGCAATTAGAATGATCCAACTTCTTTAAGTCATTTTTATCCTCAGTGAAACTTAGATAAGTGAGACTAAGATATTGTTTTGTTTGAAGTGTAAGGTCAAAATTTATGCAACCGAAAACTATCATAATGTTCTCTTTCCAATCCTTAAAATCTATATCTTAGGCACGGAGATGAAATTTATATTTGTAGATATAGAAGAAGTAACAATAGAAACCGAATAGAGAACATACAATAAAATAACCAGCTCACAATTAATAATAATGCCATGATCTAAAGTATATGCTCATGACATAACTAAACACATAAAGGTGGGCCTCATCACAAAATGCCTAGTATAATATTAATATTTTATTTTTAGACAGAGATATCAAAACTAAGTAGTAATTTCAATGCAGTAATCAAATATTGATAATAAATCTTACAAATAATAAGCCTTTTTTAGGACGGACTTATTACATGTATGAAAAACTTTTTAATTATCACACATTCATTATCACAAATATGCCTATTATTTGACTAAAAAATAATCTTTCTTTGGACCAATTATTTTCTACATAAACAATAAATATATTCATCTTAATATCTTAAAATAAATAAATCTATACAATAGATGTTACTTTTAGAAACAAATTATTTTAAATAATTAATTTTGAATTATAAGACAAGTAATACAAAGAAAAACAACCAAAATTGCCACAATAGAATATTTAGTTTTCTTATACACTGAAGTGGCGTCGGGGCGCCAAGGTCGTTGAGATTATAGCACTACTAATGGTCTGAACAAAGGTTCAATTTTGGGTTAATAATTATCTGGTCACATCCAAATGAGTCAAATTTTAAGCTAGATCTCTATGAACTAAGTTAACTCAACCTAATTCTTCAAAAAATCAAAACCTTAAATTCAAGTGAAAATTTGATCTACTATTAAGCATTGTAATTAAGAGTGGGTAAAAAAAATTACAAACTGAAAAATCAAATTAAATCGAACTGAACTGACTAATTCTGTTCAATTTTTGTATTCTAAAAAAACTGTTTGATTTTTATTATTAAAAAATAGAATGGTTTGGTTCAGTTTCGGTTTAATTATACATAAAACCGGAATCAAACCAAAAAATTGATTTTTAAATTATTAATACTTTATAATATAAATATATGTTATTGGGGTGCAAGTTATTACATTTGGAGCCGCAGCTCAATTGGTTAAGCAAAAACAAAATGAAAGAGCTTCAGCTTAATGGTATAATGGAGAAGACTTTCTCCTAAGGTCATTAGTTCGATTCATAGTAATGTTTTTTCAATTATTAATATTTTATAATATGTATATAAATAAGTATAATGTAATCCAACCCAAAAAAGAGCTTCAATTCAATAGTTAAACAGAAAAATACCCTTTCTTGACTTTATAGGTTTGATTCCTTATAATACATTTTTTAATTATTAATATTTCGTTATATAATATAAAAAAGTAAAATGTAATCTTACCCAAAAAAGAGCTTCAGCTCAGTGGTTAAATGGAGCAACACTCCATTAAGGTCATAGGTTCGAGCACAATTCACAACCTTTGCAGTTTCTTTTTTTTCTTTTAAATTGAAGAAAAAAAACAAACTAGACTGAACAAAAAAAAAGCATTTTTTGCTATTACAAATAGTATTTTCGATTCTAAATTTAGAAAAAATTAAATATAATTGGTTCGATTTGGTTTTGGTAAAAATTAAACCGAATCGTACTGTGTCCACCCTTAATTGTGACACCATGGAGTGAACAATGTCAGACCATTGTTTGCCTTAACGCCACTATATCTAGCACTATGGCACTAAGCTACTGCATGGCCGATGCTGCAACGTCATGAATAGTGTTGCACCACTGTGCAAATATGAAAATTCTAGATTTGTCAAAAAATACAAAAGAAAAATAAAATAAAATTTAAGCTGAATTTTGATGCTTTCATCCTTAATTCTTTAAATTAATGGCCCTTAATCAAATTTGAACCTTCAAATCATAATAAAGCTTATAAACACAATGTTTTTCTCAACAAGATTATATAAAATTCACAAAATTCATATATATAATATCTTTACTCTATGGGAAAAGACATTCAAAAATATATGCATGAACAATCCTACTATTTTAACATATTTTTCATTTTGATATCACTTGTTATACATAATTATAAAGTTTGATATACACATAATACAACTTTAGATTTGTTATGTCAAATTATCAGAATACATATTAATTAAAACTTTACCTGAGAAATTCATAATAATTAGAATACGAAGATCAACAACATTCAATGAGAACAAAGAATATAGCAGTCTTGTACTATTTGTGTAAGCACTCAATGAGATTATCTCTTTAAGATGAAAAATGGAGAAAGACTCTAACAATAATGATTTGATTCAAAGACCACAATCTTATAAGATGTATTTATATACTAATATTACTATCATTCCATCAATCACAGTTTAACTAATATTGGATCTCTACATATAATGAACTCATATCGAATAGATATTTTTATAGCCTAATAAGAGATAGTTTAAATAAATTACTTAAATTAACTATAATTTTAAGATAACTCATAATATATAATTTTTATTAATATGTGAACTCACATAACAAAAAAAGACTTTATAATTAAGACTTGCAATGAGAGAAGCTAGTTATAGCACTAAATTATCAAATCAAAGTTTTGTTAAGATTAATAAAAATGTTATCTTGATGTGATAATTTACTATCTTTATGACAACAAATTACCAATAAAGGTCCCCATCCCCTCCCATCTTGTTAACTTATAAAGAAGCTTCAGCATGATTTTAAAAGCTTTAGAAAAAAAAATTATAAAATTCTTAGCTGTAAAAGGAGCAAGAGAGTCTGTGTTCCAATTCGATCAAAATTATTCAAATTCTTTTTCAGATGTGGTGAGCCCTATTCCTACCACGTTGCAAATTGGATTTCAGAAGGAAACAAAATGTTTTTTTTAAAAAAATAAACTGTCAAGTGTCAATCTCTACTTTTCTTTTTACGGTTTTTTTTTCTTTTAATTATCAAACTCAAAGCATAAAATAGAAAATAAATGTTACTTTACTTGGAAGAAATGAAATAAAAAGAGGAGAAACTTGAAAGTGGTATCAGATTTTTCTTGGAATATTTTTTTCTTTTGTCTAAAATTAGAAGCTTCATGGATCTTGTAAAGCAAAAACAAGTTTATTATGAAGTAAGTAGACTCAATTGTTCCTCACACGTGGGAATTTATTCTTTTTGTTTGGCTTTTTTTTTTTATAGAATTTCTATGCTTCGACCTAATTTTTGAAATATTACTATTAAGTGTTTCGTATATATTGTGCATGGGATGCTTGTGAGTTGACAGGAATCTTTCACTTTGTTTGAGTGTTTTGACAAATACCAAACTAATTGAATTTTTTATTCGCACGAAAACTTTATAATTTAAAAAAAATATGTTTAAAATTATACGTATTATTTTTAATAATATAATTCAAATGAAATGTATTTCAAAAATATTTTGTTTGCTTTAAAAAAAATTTCCAAGAAGTCGATTATACTAAAGGCTTAACTATATATTTTTTAGATGTAAAAAAAAAGAAAAAGTGAGCTACTACCCAACTAATGACTTAAGCTCCGTATAGAAGATTATTGGAAGACAAAATTATATGCACTGTTTTTGGTTCATGCACTTCATTTTTTTTTTTTTTTTGTGAAAAGTAAAAGCTCTTCATTAAACTAACTTGAAGTTTGAGGAAGAAGATACTCCAATTCATAATGAACTAACACCATTAGTCCAAATAGCAGCAGAATCTGAATGAAGAATTTTGGCACTTTCATTTTGATAGTGCCCTAATTTCATCAAAGAATTTTTGGATCTTAATGTGAATCTAGAACCAAGAACAGTAGAACCCACTAAGGCAATTTCCTTTTCACAAGTTTATTTCAATTAATTAATTTAAATTCTTAATAAATTACAAAAACCCAGTGAATTTTCTCAAGTTTGAAAGCAAATTCATGGAAGAAGAATATGGAGTTTGGGCTGTAAAGTGAAAAAGGTGTAGAGAATTTCAACCAAAGTCTTCTAAAAAAAAAGAAGATGAAGAAAAAGCAAAAGCAAAAAAAAAAAAAGAAAAAAGTATATGCTATTTTAAGTAGCAATGAGTTAAGTATGAATTGTAGTACACTTTGAGATAGCTCCAATGGGCAGCTGCAAAAATACCTTAAATTCCCACATTTGGAAAAACAAAATTGTTAAAGAGAAGCCCTCTAGAATCTATTAAAAAATAAATAAATAAATAAGCTTTTGAAGTACAAAAGTTCCATTTTTTTTATGTCCTTTTCATGGGAAATGAAATGAACCAATTGTTGAGTTCCATGTGGTGAATTTTGATCTCAACATTTGGCACTCAGCAGCCTATTTTGTAGTCGGCTTTAGCAGACAAAATAATGATAAATTTTTGTGGGTTATTTTATTTTTAAATTATGCCAATAATGATGGGACATCGTTAAAGGTTTATTCATTTATAGCAATGTATTATGGTAAAAGGGGGGAAATTTTGCAAAAATTAGAAACAATCCTAAGTAGGAAGGCAAATTTGAGATCCCAATTTCACAATTGGTTGACTTGTGAAAAGATGAATTTCAATTTCATTTGAAATATTGTTAATGGAGAAGGTGAGGTGAGGTGAAGTGAAGTGAATCCACCCGTAATCTTCTACAAGTTTTGCATCTAATAATAACTTTTGAATAATATTATTCTTTTTAAATGATATATTAAATTTTTTTATTTTAAATAATGTGTCAAATAATTATTGTGTAATAAAATAATATAATGAATAATTTTAAAATTATACAATTTCATCATCCAATTATTATTTAACACTTTAATTTAAGATATAAAATTTAAAATATCACTTGAAAAGTATAACATTACTTTAATCTTTTAAGTCATGTTAAGTTAGTTATTTAAAAATATAATAATAATAATAATAATGTTATACTTCTTAAATGTTATCTCAAATATTATATCAAGTAATTATTAGATTATAAAAAATGGTGTAATTGATGATTTTAAAATTGTGTTATTTCACTACTCAATAATTATTTGACACATCAATTTAAATAAAAATTTTTAAATAATATTTAAAAAAATCAACATTACTCAAAATAAAAATTGAAAACAAACGTGATTTAGTTTGTTGTCCACTTTGTCTATGATCTTGAATTTAGTCAGAATCATTATATTAATTAAATTATAACATTATAAAACCTCATTATGTTTATGTTTAACGATACAATTTATTTTAAGTATAATTTTTTTTATACATATAAATATTAAAATTTTGAGTATAATGAAACAAAATTTAGTGGAGCAATGAGACATACACAATATATATTCTAAGTCGTCCGAAATTCTAATTCATTTTAGAAATTATGAAATTAGAAATTTTGATGTAAGAGTTAGACAAGAATTGAAAGAGATTGGCTTAAAACAAACAAATAAATGATAATAATTTTTTTTAAAAAAAAAACAGCTGGAGTGCTTTGTCTTGTAGTGCTTTTGTCATTGTACTAATTATAATGGGGAATTGCTTTTTTGATGAATATGGGGACCTTTTGGCACTCCCCTTCCCTTATATTGCCAAACGTGAAAGCACTTTTTGGATTCTTTTGGGATGTCATTACATCAAATGATGCAAGAGGAAGAATGGAGACCGGCTTCTAAGTTCTAACTAGCTTCTTGACATTGACAAAAGTAATTTTAAAAGTGCTTTTCTTGATCAAATCATGTACATTTTTTACATTTTAGGTCTGCCATGTTTACTGTTTTGAGTCATTCTATCATATTCTTCATTGCATTATAGATTTTTTCATTTATTCATTACATGTTTCACGTTTTTAGTTATATACTTTAATTTTTTTTAAAAAAAAACTAACTCATAAATTAAAATATATATTATAAAATTTAAAAATATATAACAAAAAATTAGAACGATATAAAGTGGGAAACCCGTACTAAACATATGAATGTACGATAAGCGTGTTTTATTTCTAATTGCTTTTATTTTATAAGTTAAGAATTTTATGAATTGAATCTAAAATAATGTTAAAAAAGGTAAAAAGAAAAAAAAGATTTTAATATTTAACCTATGTAAGCAAGTTATAATTATGATTTCAAATGGTCTAATCACTATAATTAAGTGATGTGGACGAGAGAAAAATTTTTGTTCTCACATTTTTTATATGTTATTTATTGGCTGCAAGGTACTTAAGTGAGACTCGTATTGGTTAGTTAAAGGAGATTTGCATTTGCCATCTAAAATGGATTTAAGTGTTGATGAAAGAGTTCACAATCTTGTGCAAGATATGGTTCATTTTGGAGTTTACGTACTTGTCTTTTTTTTTTATTTTATGATTTTGTATTTTATGGACAGAATGAATCACTATCTTTAAAAGGCGCTTCACATAGGTACACGTGATCACTCTTTATAAGGCCTTTATTTTAGACGAGTCTACCCGATGTGGGTTTGGGTCCTTACAATACCTCTCACCATCAAAACAGAGTCGTCTTCAGCTCTGATACTAAATGAAAGAGCCAACATCCATGTGTAACATATTGTCCGCTTTGAGGTTCACGCACGCGTCCTTTCTCCTCATGGTTTTGTCCTTTATGGGTAGAACGAATCACCATCTCCAAAAGGCACCTCACATAGGTATGCGTGATCACTCCTTATAAGGCATTTACTTTGGACGAGTCTGCTCGATGTGAGATTTGGGTTCTTACAATACCCCTCACCATCGAAACAGAGCCATCCTCGGCTCTGATACCAAATGAAAAGGCCCACATCCTTATGCAAGGTATTATCCACTTTAAGGTTCACGCACGCGTTCTTCTCCCTCACAGTTTTGTCATTTATAGGCAGAACAAATCACCATCCGCAAAAGGTGCCTCACACAGGTATATGTGATCACTCCTTATAGGGCCTTCACTTTGGACGAGTCTGTCTGATGTAAAATTTAGGTCCTTACAGTTGAAGAATTTTAGAATATGAAGGGAAAATATAAATGTACGAATCTTATTTATGTAGGTCTTATAAAGGTACTACTTATACGAAGAAATTAAAGTTATAAAAAGAAATAAATAATTACATAATTTCAAACATATTAAATAGAAAGATTTACTAATAATACTTAAAACGATATACTTTAATTTTGATTAGTATTGCCATGATAATTCAATCAGTAAATCTTAAAAATAATCTTCTATAGTTCTTATCAAGTGTTGCTCAAATGGGTTGGTTCTAAGAGTGCATTTTATTACAAGTTGGGTATTTATTATTGATCTAAGAGATTATTCTATTAGATAATTATATATATATATATATATTTAAAATCCATTCAAAATTTATTCGATGTGAGATGTGACATTCTCCTCCACCTAATTACGTCGTGGTCTGACCCAAACTCAAAAATCAACCTAACTTGTGTTTTCCATCTCCTATGGAGCTAATGAACCTACTAAATATGTCGCAGTCCTTATTGGAGCTCAAGATTTAAGACTTTTTAAGGCCCACTTGGACCGTAATACTTCCCCAGTTAACATGGAGAATCTATTTCTTATGCAGTAATTTTTTTTAGGGCGATTTTTAAGGCTCACATGCAAATGAGAATACTAATCTGCTCTGATACAACTTGTCACGGGTTAGACACTTACCATTAACAAAAAAAATTAGCTTGTTAAGTAATGCCACCGAATTTTGGATAATAGCCTATTCAATGTCCCTAGGGAATGAGCATTGCAGGCCAAGTAGACACTTAAAATCCTGTATTTTGAGCCTTAATAGGATTGCCACGTGGAAATTAGGTCCCATGCCTCTGGAGGGATAGGCAATATGGGCCAGGTTGGCCCTTGAGTTTGGGCCAGAGCCGGTGAGAATGTCATGTTCCACGTTGAATAGAAATTTAGGTGAATATTAATTATATAAGGGTAGGTAGCAATATTACATAACATGCTAATCTTCTGGATTAATAACAAGCGTTCAGCCCGTGACAAGAGGTATCAGAGCAGACCCAAATTCTTGTCCATATGTTGGCCCTCAAAATCTCCCCAATAAAAATTGTCACGTGGGAAGTGGGTTTCGTAGAGGATAGGCATTACGAGCTAAGTGGGCCTTAAAAATCCTATGGCTTGAGTCTCAATAGGAATTGTCACGTGGATAATGAATTCTTTAACTCCAGTGGATGGGTAATATGAGTCAAATTGGCTCATGAGTTTGGGTCAAACTGTGACGATGACGTCACGTGATTTGGTAGAGGAGAATGATGTTGGGATTTGTGCTTACATGTCATCCTAAAATTCTATAAATATTTATTTAATAATATTTATACAATGTATAATTTATTAAATCACTAATAACCTTTATTAAATAATATTAATAATTTATGCTTACGTGCTATCCTAAAATTGTATGAATATTTATTTTATAATATTTATATAATGCATATTTTATTAAATCACTAATAACCTTTATTAAATAGTATTAATGATTGTAATGCTACAGACACTGTATAATTTGAAGGAGTTTAAATCTAGTCTAAAGAGTTTAGGTCAGGGTTAAGAGTTAGCAACGCTAAAGTTTATAAATGCTAAGAGTTAGCAGTATTAAGAGTTATAGATTATAAGAGTTAATGAAATCTTAAGAATTAGAGTCTTGTTTGTAATGGGACAAAGACCTCAAAATATACTAATAATGACATAGTTGTAAAGAGTTGCAATAGATGTTAGGAAATGTTATTATGCAAGTATATTCTCAAATACTAAGTTCCTGATCTATGTTTACCAATAAATGTCTATCAATGAATCCATATTATATAGATCAGTGTATGTCTATATCTGTATGGTATAGATGATTGTTCTTGGCTGACCATGAACTTAGTGGAAGCTCGTATAGACATGTAAGCATTCAGTTAGGACTGGAAACTGAACGGACTCACGAGTACCTCAATAGACAACCTATGAAACTGTCAATGATAGGTCCTCTCGCGTTGAGTAGTATTCGTAGTCCTTTAAGCTAAACGCCACAATTGTCTTGTGAGTGATCCGTTATATATTGATTCCACGGATGTTAAAGACCTTTCATGGTCTGACCGCTACGTGTCGTTGGGTATGATCCGATGTTTATGGAGTCCGATGTGCGTAAATACGAGATCCGTTAGCTTACATACATGAGTTGTATATCCGATACTCTACGATTATATCTAAAAAAGTCTTATACCCATAAGCAATAAACTTGAGAAATGATTTTTCCTAATATGGTTAAATAATATAGTAAATGTGTTTATCAAGATACGAATCTAGAGATAAGTTTATGGATGAGCTTATGGGAATTTGACCGTGCTCATTTATATCCCTGCACATTCAAGCTATAATGACGAAAGAATTATACGTACGCACTTTGACCTCAACTTGCATGGTCTAATGCACTGATTTATAATATCCGTGATGTGTACGTGGAGCATCGATCACGGACTCATAGAATAGTTCCATTTGACGAATCGGGCGTGGACTTAACGAGTCTCAATATGAAATCTACTTATTGTGCAACATGACAACGTACTAGAGTGAATAGTTCAATCTAGTAAAATTCAACTAATAACTATGATTATATTAACTAAAGTATATGGTTAAGGTGAGACCCACTTTGTATTAACTCGGTAACTAAGTAAAGGCTTAAAAGTAATTTTATATTATTGATTATTCAATTGTTAAATAATTAATATATTTTATTTTATTTAATTATTAAATAAAGTTTTAACTTAACCTAGGCTAATTGTTAAATCTTTAATTATTAAATAAAGTTTTAACTTAACCTAGGCTAATTGTAAAATCTAGGGTTAGGTTAAAATTAAGATATTTTATTTTATTATTAAATAAAGTTTAACTTAACTTAGGTTAATTATTAACTATAGAATTAGGTTAAAATTAAGATATTTTATTTTATTATTAAATAAAGTTTAACTTAACTTAAGTTAATTATTAACTATAGAATTAGGTTAAAATCTAGATATTTTATTTTATAATATGTAACCTAAGTTAATTGTTAACTTTAGGGTTATGTTAAAATTAAGATATTTTATTTTATTTTATTATTAAATAAAATTTAACTTAACCTACGTTAAATATTAATTTCAGAGTTAGGTTAAAATTAAAATATTCTATTTTATTTAATTATTAAATAAAATTAACTTAACATAAGTTAATTGTTAACTCTAGAGTTATGTTAAAGTGAAATTAAAATGAAACGAGTTTTAAATTAAGTGCATTTGCTTCAAACAAAATTTTATTAGTTTTTACAATTAAATGGCCGCCAAGTTTTGAGAGGAAATAAAATTATTTTCTTGATTTTGAGTTTTTCAAGAGTTAATATCAAAACTCTTTTTCTCCGTTAAGGCTTTTCACTGTAACAACATAAAAGATTTGTTCTAATCATTCAAGTGTTAAATAAGATTAAAATAAATAAAAAATTTAAATTAAAGTATTTAATTAAAAAAATTAGATTTAAGTAGTTAAACTAATTGTTAGATTATATGCTGTTATTCTATATAATTAATCTCACATTTGTTGATTGTTAGAATTGACAACGATTACATTTCAGGCGGACTCTAAATAGTTATAATCCAAAGACTTTAGGAGTTATATTCTCAATTTGTAATTAATTAATTTAATATGTATATATTGTATTTATTGTTTAACTGTATACTAGGGGTGGGCAATTTCGGGTTCGAAAATTTCTTACCCCTACCCGAACCCGATCGGGACACATTTCTGGACTAGACGGGTCGAGAAATCCCAAATTTTTTTTTGGAAAAAAATTATTTTGAAACGGTATTGTTTTGATTCGGGTTCGGGACGGTTCAGGATAATTTGGGACGGTTCAGGTTTGGGCTTATTCGGGACAATTCAGGATGGTTCTGGTCGGAACGGTTCGAGACGGGTCGGGAATTTCCATTTAGGATAGAATTTTTTGTCCCAAACGAGTCCCAAACCTATTCCCATTCTCGTTCCAAACCTATTCCCATTCTCGTCCCAACCCAAAATTTCAGATGGGTCGAGATGGGTCGAGTTCAGAAATAATGCCCAACCCTACTTTATACTTACACTGTGTATTTATATGTATGAGATATGTATATTTGCATGATGAACACATATACTACATGTATGTACCGAATTTTAATCATCACTTTCAATTGGTATCAAAGTAATTTTTGTGTTGATTTAAGTGGTTTTTAGTGTTGACTATGTTGTTGGATAAGTTTCAAGGGTGTGGTAGTGCATTTCAAATGTTGAAAATATAAAATTGGAGAAAACAACAGTTGGAACGCCTTAGCGTTCATGCTTGGCGAGCAACATTGGAGGTGTTGCCTCAATTGCCGTAGCGCTAGAGAGCTATGTCGTGGCATTGAGGGCACTACTCTCAAACGTTGCAACATCGTAGTCCAACGCCGCGACGTTGATACTGTTCACTAAAAAAAATTATCTTATTTAAATTATTTAAAAATTAAATATGCATGTGGAGGTTCATGAGATGCAGTAATAAGAGTTATGAGACTTCATTATAAACCAAGATCACTTTTCTCTGTGTTAATAACCACAATAGGAGCCATATTGATAGGGTTAGTTGTGTTTTGCATAAAGAATAAATGACTGATTGAGAATTACCTTCTCATGAGATGAGAGCTTGTGTTTTAAAAATCTCTATTAATCAAATTAAATTTTGTTATATTATAAAATAGTATTTTAAATGGTCCGTCTTGTCAATAAGGTGTTAGACAGATCACGTCATTTTTTTCCTAATATTAATACAGCGTGAGGAATTTGCTCAATGTAACTTGGACTATATTGGTTAAACTTGAAATGAGGCAAATATATGCGAACGTATTGTTCAATATTACTATAGTATGAGGATAAAGTGTATTTAGGATCAGTGATAAGAGTTACATGAGATACAATTGACAAGAATTGTTTACCTATTGTGTTTACAGAGGCCAATATTGTTACAGTGTGAGGCTGGAGTAAAATGCCAATGGGGTCTACTTCTCAATGTATAGTTTAAAAAATTTAAATTGTTGTTATCATGCTTAAGAGATTAAAGGGATCGTGTAAAGCAGTAGGATGACATTTTTAAATTAAAAATGTACATTTATTATATCCATAATTTAAATGTTTTATAAGCGATTTAATATTTTTTTTATATCCGCCAACATCTTTTATTTTGTCTTGTGGAGACTATAATGGCATCAACCAACCCTTTGGTGCATATACTTGATACAAACCAATTCAAGGGTGACATTTCAAAAATAGTTGGATGACGATTTAAAGGTTAAATCTTATATCATTGACTCTATGTCTACAGAGCTGCAGAGAGAGCATGTTCACATAAACAATACTAGCAGTATCATGCTCTATCTAAAAGAGCTTTTTGGTGACAAACCTCGAGTCGAAATATACCGGGTCGCTAAAGCCCTATTTTAGGTTAGACTTTCTGAGGGCAGTCCAGTCTATCCCCATGTTCTCAAGATTATTAGATACATCAAGAGACTAGAGACTGTGGACATATCACTGAATAATAACTTGGGGAATAGTTTGATTCTCCAGTCACTTTCGGGGCTATTTACACAGTTTATTATGAACTTTAATATGTAAGGGTTGACCCTTACTTATGTTGATTCATAATATGTTGAAGATAGCAGATGAAGACATGTATAAAAGGGGCACGAGTCTCCTTATTCAGGGTGTTTAATCTTCTACTCTGGGAGCTTTTGGGAAGTCTAAGGGGAAGAAGAAAAAGAAGGTTAAGCAGACACCCCGAATGGGTCCTTAGAGGTGACCCATATCTAAGCCACAAAAGAAGAGCAAAGCAAAAAGAAAATGTTTCTTTTGCAGTGAGGTAAGGCACTAGAAGCGCAACTACTTGAAATATCTTGTCAGTGTTGAAGAAGACTCCCCTATGTATTTGCTTTCTTATCATTGACATTTCTTTAGTATTTGATGCTAGTTTAAGTTGGGTATTAGATATCACATGTTCTTCTCACATCTGAATGTGTTTCAGGATTTGAGGGAAGCTAGATTGTTGTAGTTATTAGAAATAAAGCATCAAAAATGGAAATTTCCTGTAAGTTGAAGCTATTAGACATTTAGACTTATTTCTCTCATGTAATAAAATAATTGTATTGTATAATTGTTATTTTATTCCTACTATCATCAGAAAAATTATATCCCTTCTTATATGTGACAATGAAAGGTATCATATGTATATTCGAAACTGTTTATTATATTTATATAATATGCATGATGTATTATTAGCTGAGTGTCAGTTAGTTAATGGGTATTATATATTGAATACAATTAGAAATATCGTGAATGTACAAGCTATTACTAGTAGTAGCTCAAAAACTTTAAATGAAATGGAATTATGGCATATGAGATTAGGTTACATAGGTGTGAAACATCTAACCCATCTGATTAAATATGGTCGGATACATAATCTTACCATAAAACCTTATCTAGTTTCTGAATCATGTATTTAAGGGAAGCTGACCAAATCTTCATTTGATTGTGTTGGACATCGTGCCTCTGATTTATTTGAACTGATATATCACAATGTATGCGATTCAATGAATCATACTGCAATGGGTGAATTTTGATACTTTGTACTCTTCATGGATGATTTGTCAAGATACGGATACGTGCTTCTTCTGAAATATAAGTAAAAAATCTTTGAAAAGTTCAAAGAGTTCTGACTTATAATAGAGAAATAAACCAGCATGTACATCAAATGCCTTTAATCAGATCAAGACGGTGAGTACATAAGTAGTGAATTTTCAGATTATTTGAAGGAGAATATAATTCTTGCTCAATTTAATCCTCCAGGTACTCCGCAACACAATGGTGTCTCGGAGAGGAGGAATCAGATTTTATTGGATATGGTTCCATGGATGATATATTTTTTCGATCTTCTGGAATATTTGTGGGATTATACCCTAGAAACTGTTACTCATATATTAAACAGAGTTTCATCCAAAGCTATTCCAACCACTCCTTATAAGATGTGGAAATGAAGGAAACTGAGTCATAAGTATTTTGAGATTTAGTGTTGTCTTGCTTACGTAAGAGTTGCGCAACATGATAAACTTGCACTCAAATGGTACAAGTATCAGTTCATTAGGTATCCCAAGAATTCAATGGGATACCAGTTCTATGATCCTGAGGAACGAATTGTGTTCATTACTCGTAATGCCACTTTTCTAAAGGTTTAATTTCTCATGGATCATTGGGATTGTAGAAAGATTGAAGTCACTGAAGTTAATTAGAATTAAAAAGAACTAGGAATGGAACACCAAGCTCAATCGAACATAACACTTTTAACACATCCTCCATGTAGATTGAAAAGGATGTCAAGGCAACCTGTTAGGTATGGTTAGATGCCTGAAGGTACCCTTAAAGTTTTTTTAATTGAAGAAAACGATCATTTGACCTACAGGAAGTTGATATTGGACATCGACTTAGAATAATGAAAAGATACCATGAAATTCGAAATTAACTCAATATATCACAGTTAAGTCTGGGACTTAGTTGAGCTTTCTAAAGGAATAGTTTCTATTGGTTGTAAATGAATTTATAAATAGAAGCGTGAGCCTAGTGGAAAAATAGATACCTTCAAAGCCGGACTAGTTACAAAAGGTTGTGCTCAGTAATTTGAGATCGATTATGAAGAAACCTTTGCACCGGTAGTGATGTTAAAGTTAATTTGAATTTTGTTAGCAATTGTTGCATATTATGACTTTAAGATATGGTAGATGGATGTAAAAAATGAATATTTCAAGGAAGATATATATATTGTTGGGTGTTGTATCATAGAGTGTGTGATTATAAGAGTGTATGCGAAATTTCAAAAATTACAATATGCGCAGCGGAAGCATGTTACAAAATACACTCATTTTAACAATTTCAACATATATCACATATATGTATTAAGTATAACAATTATACAAAATATATATATATGATGAACAATATTGTATTATATATATGAACAAGTATAACAATTATACAAAATATATATGATGAACAATATTGTACTAAAAACATAATGTAAAGTACTCACCTAATGAAGGTAGCTTTACAAATTCTTCAAGTCCTTCAATAATCCATGTGAAGAGCTCACCTTGAAGTATATGTTGAACAATTATAGTCTATAACTTTTGGTGGGATTAAGGAGTTAGAATGGTAACTTAGTATTTAGAATTTTCAGCACTTGTATTCAAACTCTTTTGAATACAATTTTTGTTTCATAAACATAAACATTATTTAGCCATCCATGGAAGAGGAGAGGAAGATGAAGTTTTATTTTGTTCTTGTTAATAACTCCTTACTAATATAATAAGAATCATTTTTCTCTATTGTAATTTACAATTTTTCTAAACATGTAGAAATCTGAAAACTTACAAAAAAAAAATCACCTTGTGTTCTTTTAACTCCTTGAAAGAAAAATTGAGATCAAAATTATCTCTCTCTCTCTCTCTCTCCATCTTGCTTGACCGAATTCTTCTTCTTGTAAGAATGAATTCAATTCATTTGATTTGCCAAAAAATTTATTTTATTTATTTAACACTTTGATTAAACAAAAATAAACAAAATAAAGTGCTCCACTAATTTTATTGTTGGTCTCCCACTTAGAATTAATTAAACCAAGTACTAGAATAATGGCCACCTAAATTAATCTTTACCTAACAATTATAATTACTTTAATTATAATGAGTAATTAAATGGCCAACATCTAGGCCCATCATTGTATTAAAATACAATGTCATGATCTATATATATTATAATATTATCTAATAATATAATAACAATATATAATTTAATTATTCAAAACAATTTTGAATAATTACTTTTTACCTTACTAAATTTTACTACCATGGTTAAATGATAAAAAGGTAAAATCAAATCATAGAACAAATTTTTCCACTTATCAATATTCTATTAATTAACAATCCTTGTTAATTAATTCAATGATGTACTTAACAATTAAGTCTTGACAAATGTACAATCCGAAGAATCCCTAAACAATCATTCTCTTTTGCTGAAATTTATTGGATCGAACTATTCAATCCAATCCGTTACCCTAGTGCGCAACGAGTATGCTTCATATTGTGAGACTCTCTAGGTCCACACCTAATTTGTCATATAGAGCTCCTCCATACGTCCGTGAACAATGTCTCACACACACGTTACGGATATTACAAATTAGCGTGTTAGACCATGCAAGTTGAGGTTATTACATATTCGTATAATCCTTCCATCATTTATATCATTGAAGAGCAGAGATATAGATCATCACCGTCAAATCTCTTATTTGCTCAACTATGAACTTATCTCCAAATTTATATTTCATTAAACAATATCCACAAATACTTTTGTGATATTGTTTATTCCTTTGGAATATCTTTTTTGAGGTTTATGTTTGCGGCCACAAGACTTTCTGAAATACAATTTCGGAGCATCAGGATATACAACCCACTCATATGAGCTGACGGATCCTATATCTACGCATACCGGACTCCATGAGCATCGGACCATACCCAGCGACACCCAGCGGTCAGACTATGAAAGGTTTCTGACATGTATGGAACCAAAGTATGGTGGATCACTCACAAGCCTACCGTGGCGCTCAGGTCAAAGGACCATAAATACTACTCAACTCGAAAGACCTTCTATTGATGGCTTTATGAGATGTCTATTAGATGTCTTCGTGAGTCTGTTCAATATCCAGTCCTTACTGAATACTTGTATCTCTATACGAGCTTCCTACTAAACTCATGGTTTGCTAAGACTAACCATATGGACCATCCAGATATAGACATACACTAATCTATATTAATGGGTTCCACCAATAGATCCGCATTGATGAAATTAGATCATGAACATTATGTTTGAGAACATACTTACAACATTTCTTAGCACTATCTGCAACTCATTGCAGCTATGTCATTACTAATATATATTCTCAGGTCATTGTCTCATTCCAGACAAGGCTCTAACTCCTTAGAATTCGCTAATTCTTATAAAATTACTAACTCTTAGTACCACTAACTCTTAGTGTTTATAACTATTAGCGTTGCTAACTCTTAGCCCTGGTCTAAACTCTTTTAGACTAGATCTGAACTCTTTTCAGATCATACAATATCTGAAACATTACAAGCATCTTACCATTTAATAATAAATAACATTAACGATGTTATTAGAAATAATAATTGTATAAATACTATCACTATATATTTATATATTATGGGATGACACGTAAGCACAAATCTCAATAATATATAACAACGTGAAGATTTTGCATCTAACTTAACCATTAATCTAGTGTGCAGATGAAGAAATCAGAAGTTTTGGTTTTATAAAAAATGAAGAGGAAGTTTGTGTGTAAGAAAGGTCAATAGTAGCATGATAGTTTTCTTAGTTCTCTATGTTGATGACATACTTATCATTAGAAATGATATCGGTATATTACAATCAGTCAAGAGCTATCTGAGTATGAACTTTTTCATGAAAGATCTGGGAGAGGTTTCATATATATTGAGTCTATAACTTTATAGAGATAGAGGTAGGAAGCTAATAGGACTTTTAATCATCGTATATTAATAGTGTATTAGAAAGGTACAATTTCACTAATTGTAAGATAACTAGTGTACCTTTCAGACATGGTATTCATCTTTCGAGAAGAATGTCTCCTTATACGGAAGATGAAAAGTTAGAATGTCTAACATTTCATATCAGTTGCTAGAAGTTTGATGTATGTTATGATGTATATAAGATCTGATATCAGCATGGTTGTAAGTGTTACTATCCGATACCAGTCTGACCTAAGTGATAACTATTAGATGACAGTCAAATATATTCTTAAATACCTTAAGTGTACAAAGAACAAGTTTTTCATTTATGAAGATAATGATTTGCAGGTTAGAAGATATACAAATTCAGGCTTTTAGTCTGACTTGGATGATAAAAAGTCTATATCAGGGTATGTGTTCATTCTCAACAATGCCGTAGTGAGTTAGAAAAGTACCCATTATGGGTCCACAACTGATTTTATCACTAAGGCAGAATACATTGCTGCCTCAGATGTAGCAAAAGAAGTAGTGTGGATACGTAAGTTTGTAACTGAGCTCGGAATAGTTCCAAGTTCGAAAGATCCTATCTCATTATTTTACAATGATAATAGAGCCATTACACAAGTAAAAGACTAAAGAGTACACCAAAGATCTAAACATATGGAGAGGAAATACCACATAGTTAAAGAGATATTGGCTATGAGAGATATCATAATTTATAAATTAAATTCTATAAATAATATAGCGGACCCACTTATTAAAGCTTTAACTCCAAAGATTTTGAGAAACACGTGGAGTCTATAGGTATTAGATACAGTATGAGTGGTACTAAAGTAAGTGGGAGTTTGTTAAAGTTTGTATTTATATGTCATCCTAAAATTTTATGAATATTTATTTTGTAATATCTATACAATGCATATTTTATTAAATCAATAATAACTTATACTAAATAGTATTAATGCTTGTAATGCTACAGACACTGTATAATCTGAAAGAGTTTAGATCTGATCTAAAAGAGTTTAGACTAAGGTTAAGAGTTAGCAACGCTGAGGGTTATAAATGCTAAGATTTAGCATTATTAAGAGTTAGCAGATTAAAAGAGTCAATGAAATCTTAAGAGTTAGAGCCTTGTTTGTAACGAGACAAAGACGTGAGAATATACGAATAATGATATAGTTGTAAAGAGTTGCAATAGATGCTAGAAAATGTTATTATGCAAGTATATTTTTAAATACTAAGTTCCTAATCTATGTTTACCAATAAAGGTCTGTCGGTGAATCCCTATTATATAGATCACTGTATGTCTATATCTGTATATTATAGATGATTGTTCTTAGCTGACCATGATCTTAATGGAAGCTCGTATTATGGGTTATTCAGTCAGGACTGGATACTGAATAAACTCACAAGGACCTCAATAGACATCCTATGAAACTGTTAATGATAGGTCATCTCGAGTTGAGTAGTATTCATGGTTCTTTGACCTGAGCGCCACAATAGGCTTATGGGTGATCTATCATACTTTAATTCCATGGATGTCAAAAGCCTTTCATGGTCTAACCGCTACGTGTCACTGGGTATGATCCGATGCTTATGGAGTCCAGTGTGCACAGATACGGGATTCGTTAGCTCACATAAATGGGTTGTATATCTGATGCTCCGATATTGTATCTCAAAAAGTCTTATGGCCGTAAGCAATAAATCTGAGAAATGATTTTTTCCATAGGGTTAAATAATATAGTAAATGTGTTTACGTATATTTTTTTTTTATCAAGATATGAATCTAGAGATAAGTTTATGATGAGCTTAAAGGAGATTTGACAGTGCTAATCTATATCTCCAAATATCTAAGGTATAATGACGAAAAGATTATATGTATGCGCTTTGATCTCAACTTTCATGGTTTGACGCACTGATTTGTAATATCTGTAACGTTTGCATGGGGCATCAATCACGGACTTATAGAATAGTTCTATTTGACGAATTGAGCGTGGACCTAAGGAGTCCCAATATGAAATATACTTGTTATGCACTGGAGTAACGTACTGGAGTGCATAGTTTAATCCAATAAAATTCAACAAATAACTATGGTTAAGTTAAGTATATGGTTAAAGTGAGACCCACTTTAGATTATCTTGGTAACTAAGTAGGGGCTTAAAGATAATTTTATATTATGATTATTCAATTGTTAAATAATCAAGATATTTTATTTTATTTAATTATTAAATAAAATTTTAACTTAACCTAAATTAATTATCAACTCTAGGGTTAAGTTAAAATTAATATATGTTATTTTATTTTATTATTAAATAAAGTTTAACTTAATTTAGGTTAATTGTTAACTCTAGGATTAGGTTAAAATTAAGATATTTTATTTTATTTAATTATTAAATAAATTTTAACTTAATTTAGGTTAATTATTAACTCTAGGATTAGGTTAAAATTAAGATATTTTATTTTATTTTATTTTATTATTAAATAAAGTTTAACTTAACCTACGTTAATTGTTAACTCTAAAATTAAGTTAAATTTAAGATATTTTATTTATTTAATTATTAAATAAAATTTAACTTAACTTAAGTTAATTATTAACTCCAAGGTTATGTTAAAGTGGAATTAAAATGACATGAAATTGAAATGAGTTTAAATTAAGTGCATTTGTTTATATAGCTCAAACGAAACAAAGTTTTATTAGTTTTTACAATTGAAAAGCCGGCCAAATTTTGTGGGGAAAATAAAATTGTTTTCTTGATTTTGAATTTTTCAAGAGTTGATTTCAAAATTTTTCTTCTCCATTATGACTTTTCATTGTAACAACATAAAGGGTTTGTTTTAATCATTAAGTGTTGAATAAGATTAAAACAAACAAAAAATTTAAATTAAAGTGTTTAGTTTAAAAAATTAAATTTAAGTAGTTAAATCAACTGTTGGATTATTGACTGTTATTCTATACAATTTATTCCATCTTTGTTGATGGTTAAAATTGACAACGGTTGCATTTCAAGCGGACTCTAAACAATTATAATTCAGAGACTTTAAAAGTTTTATTCTTAATTTGTAAATAATTTGTTTAATATATATATAATTTATATTTATTGTTTAATTTTATATTTTCGATATACTTGTATATGTATGAGATATATATATTTACATGATGAAAACATATACCACATGCATGCACCCAATTTTAATCACCACTTTCAAATGTCACATCTCATATTTAATAGAAATTAGATAAATCTTGAATATTTATGAATAGGTATGTAATATAATTTAACAAACTAGTTTTTTGGGTCAATAACAAATATTTGTCTGTGACACTTTAAATTGAAGACACAAATTCTCTAAATTTTAAACAACCGTAATTATTACTGCATCATCTTTATGCATTTATATTGTAGTGTATAAGAAGCAAATCCTCCCATCTTTGTACAAATTTGTAATTGATTTTGTCAAAGTTAACTTAATTTTGTTTTAAATGGAATTGATAGTCAAGTTTGGAATATTATTATTATTATTATTATTATAAAATGAAAACTCATGTAAAACGTCCTAATTATTTTAAAACAAAAAGATTAATTATAAATGAAACTTCTATGCGGGTAACAATTGATTCCATTGATAAAACTTTAATAACAAAATATATACTTTTATTTGGGTTTAAGGATGCTTAGATATTTTTTTAGAATTACATCTATCTTATTATAGAGTATACACATATTTTAAAATAAAATTAATGATTTTAAGAAATACTAAAATTAACAACGCATACATATTTTTTAATTAAATAATATTATAAAAATAATTATATTATAAAGTATGCGAATATTTGCATTATATACACACATAAATATATATAAAAAAATGATTTAATAAATTTCATAATTCATTATACGAAAAACTTTTGAACACGTGTGTAATATATTATAAATTATATAAAAATTATAAAATAATTAAACATTGTTGTATAATAATAAATTATATAATAAACTATACAGCCACTAATTCTTCTTCTCTCTCTCTCTCTCTATATATATATATATAACCTACCAAACTTTAGTTTTGTCTCAAACATAAATTTCTTTGCATCTTAGATCTAATTCAACCAAAACTTGTACTAGCATAAAATGAATTAGGAAAGTGCCAAAGCAATCCCAAATCACAAATTGTACTAGCAACAAATGCATGTAAAAAAGGAAGAAAAAAAAAATGATATTTAAGCCAAAATGACAAAACAAATAGGGTTTAGTCAATTGTAGGTGAGCTCCACTTGCCACTTTATAATAACACAAGTTGCCTGCCATGCCAAATGTGTAATGGGCACCATGTACATGAATGACCTCATGACTTATGTAATCATACATGGATCCACATGCCTGATGTGATTTTAATTAAAGTTTTTTTTGTTTACTATAAATATAATACAAACAAAAACTGGAATATGCATTATTAATTCTATTTGAGACTTTATTTGGACATGTCTGTTTTTGTCATCATCGGAAAATTCCATGGCGACATGCTCGTTGTATGTGCCGGATCATGCGTGGAATGAGACATATTTGAATGGGCCATAGATGTGGCCATTTCTAAATGTGACAATTTTTTTAATGTTAATTTTTTTAAATATTAATATTAAAATTTTAGATTGAACGATTTCTTTAGCACAATATTAGAGTTAAAATTATGCATTCAAACAACCGCTATGTCTTTTTGTTTTGGTCATAGTTAATTTTTCAAGTTATAATCTCTTATCCATGTTTCGGTTTCGTTAATTTTTCTATTTATGATCTCTTGTCTCTATTTTAATCTTTTGGAATTCACTTAATTTTAAAATAGAATTCATACTTTAATAATAATATTAAACTTTTGAGTTGAATGATTTTTTAGATAATTATAAAATATATATATATAAATCAAATCCTCAATTGGTATGAACTAAGTCTCAAATCTCTTGTTTATATTACAAGCAATAATTGTTATAATTATAATATTCTTGTCACGAGTTGAGTTCCTTTCTTTCATGTTAAAAAGTTTGCAATAAAATAACAGAATTTCCCTGGTTAATAGATATGCAATTAAGTAATTTCAGATTACACTTTTTAATAGGGTAAATATTTCTTGAACCCATATACCCATTAAAATAAAAAATATAATGATCAATTTAAATGCTTTTATATCTCTATAATAAATATTTATTCTTTTTATCTTTGGTGTTAAAGATATTCTAACATTCTCAAATGTAGACATTCACATATTTAAAATGTGAATTTAAAATTATATAACACTATATAATTCAAAATATCGTTGTATTGAGTTATATAACATTATATAATTTAAATCCCTATTTTTAACTTTCCATGGTTTTATATGAGAATAACTCAATATATTGTTAGGGGTGAAATTAAAATTTAAGGTGTTGGGGAGAGGGTCAAATATTAAAATTAAAAATTATATTAAATTAAAATTTAATTATATTAAAATATTAATATTGAAATTTAAATAACGAAAGAACCAAATCACAAAAATATATATTTTAAAAAATAAACATTATAAAAATTTATTATTAAAATTTAAAAAAATTAAAACTTGGGGGCCATGGCCCTCTGAGAGGTCTGTCTACTTACATTGTAAATACAAAAATGAGACATTGGGAAAAAAATCAGAGTATGCATTAGTTCAACTGTGCTTCTAATATGTTATGAAAGTACAAAAATTATAATATTTGGTAAATATAATTTCTACTTTAAAATTAAGTGCTTCCATTTTACAACAACTGTAATTTTAAAAAGCACAATATTTTTATACCAAACAACTTTTTAGGATAACAATTAATAAAATAAAATAAAATATAGAGTTTTATCTTTATTATAGAGGGCACTTTTTTTTTTCTCCTTCTGAAATCAAAAGTTAAAGTGTCTTTAGAAATGAAGAATAATTTTATTTTATTTTAATTTTAAAAAGAGATAAAGAGTTTTGAAAATTACAAGGAGGGTGCTGAGTTTCGTAGCAGAGAGTGATTCCAACAAAGGGAAATGAGCTGGGTGTGAACCAAAACGGCAAGTCGTTTTCAGGCATAACAATAATAGTAAGTGGACATGGCCTGTAAAAAAGAAAGGGACGGATTTGGTGGTGGGGCCCATTAACCTTTTTCAGGAAAAGGGTATGTGAATGTGACTCACGTGACTTATTCAGACAATTGTCAGTATGCAAGAAATTCGAACAAGGCTTCAAATAATTTTCTTAATAGTATTATTATTATTATTAGGTTGATGAAATTTGTCGGTTGGTTTGGCTTTTTAAATATAAAATTTTTAAATGTAAATTTTTTTAAAATTTTATTAATTATTTAATTTAAAGTACTAAATTATTTTATTATACATTATTAAAAATATTTATATATTATTAAATTATTAAAAAAAGATAATTAATAAATTTATATTTAAAATTTAAATAATTTAATATTTTTTATATATAAATTTAAATTTATTATGTATTTTCTCAAATTTAATTTTTTAAATATAATAATCAAATAAAATTAATACATTGTAATCAATAAATTAATATAAATTATTATCTTTGGTACAAAAATTAAATATAAAATAATATTGTTTTATTTAAAAAATAAAATAATTAATAAAATATTTTGATAAATTCTTGTAAAAGTATAATGGTTGTACAAATAAGGAGAATTTGAGATATGATGATTTTAAAAAAAATATTTAAAATGTGTTCGTTGAATAAGGTTTATTTTTATTAAAGATGTAATATAAAAATATAAAAATATTATTAAAGTATATGTGACATTACATAAATTATAAAAAAGCTCTACTTTCAAATGTTTAAAATTTAAACATTTGCAAATAGAAACAAAATAAATTTTTTAAATTTCAAAAACTATTCTCTAATTACAATTAAATATTATTAAAAAATTTAAAAAGAATTTTTAATATTAAAAAAACTCTCTTAACCAATAAAAAAACTCAACTAAACAATACTAAAAAGACAACCAATTTCACTATAAGTTTGTTTTTTTAATTAAAATTTTCACTATAAGTTCAAAACAAAAAGCAAGAAGCTCATTCCACTATAAAACTATCATGGTTTGTCCACATTAAATCACTAATTATTATTAATAAAACTTTCCCTTTTAGTTCATGGCCATTTTAAAAATCTTGAATATGAAATGTCTTGGGTGAATTACTAAAAATATGTTATTTTATTATTTAAAGATAAGATGATATTTTAGTTTTAGTATTAGGATATGATGATATTAATTTATACATTGTAATCTAAGAGTTTTTTTTTTAAATTTAATGATTAATTTTATTTTGCTAGAAAAACTATTAATAGGTGTTCTTAGGGAAAGTATAATCATTAAAAAAAAATTAGATCAAATGTGAATTTGATTTTAAGGTTTGCAGTCAAGTAGATTTTGAAAGATTAAAATTCTTAAAATTTAATATAGATTTAATTTTAAAGTTTACAATCAAATAAATTTTAAGAGATAAAAAAAAACCTAAAATAAGGATAAGATAAAGTCAAAATTCTAAGAGAACAAAAGAGAGGAGATAAGATAAAAGTCAATATCTTAAAAGAACAAAAGAGAATAAAAGGGAGATAAGATAAAAATTAATAAATTATTCAACTAAAGTTATTAAGTAAAGGCTCGATATTAATATTAAAATAAATTTTAACGATTTTTTTTTTGGAAAGCAAGTTTTAACAATTTTAAAGCAACTAAAGTCAAGAAATCGTTATACTTCTGCTAAGAAATTGCTGTTTTTTTTTAATAGGATTCATTTGATATAAGGACAAAACTACTAGTTTTTTTATAGTTAAGTTTAACCCTTTTTTTAAAATATTATTCATAATATATATATAAGAGGGACATGAAGAATTTATATAAAAACAATATTCCAAATAAATTAATAAATAAATAACAAAATTAGACTATAATTAAAGTAATATACTGTGATGCTATGCTTGATGATGTCTCAAGTAAAGAATTTGTTCATTATTAGTTCTAAATTAATACTATTTGTAAGAAAAACTCATTTTCCATTTTATTACGAAACTTTTGTTTTAATAAATTTCATTAATGAAAATGCATATTTTATTATTGGTGTGAAAAAGGAAAGAGTCGACAAGATGAATTAATGTATTAATAAAGTAGTAATTCTCTAACCCATTTTTTCCTTCGTGTTTTGAATAAATCTTGATATAATAATTTGAGTAGATTGAATTAATCATTATGATTAAATTCATTTTAAAACATATATAAACATAAAATAAAAAAATAATAATAATTATTGGAGATGGGTAAAAACTTTTGAGTGTTTAACAAAGCCTACACAACAAAATAATTGAAAATTATTAAGATTTACTAAAGAGTTATGATTAACGAGTCTACTTAATTTCAAAAGCAGAAAACCAAATAAAGTCAATTCCTATTCTATTATATTAGGAAATTCAAATCAATTATTACGTTATAAAGGTTTTAAAAAAAAATACAAATCTTTTGAGGTATACTAATTTGGAAATAAAACAAATCTTGAGCAAAAATATAAATTTGAAGTAGTTAAATAAATAAATTAAATTTTAAATTATATATATATATATATATATATATTTAGGGCTCCTTCTATCTATCATTATTTGATATTGTTATGTTTCTATTCAATTTTAAAAGTACAATAATTTAAGTATTTGAAAATATTAAATTTGTCAAACACTAATCCATTTTTAATTGACAATAAATGTTTTCACTTCACAATAATTATCACTTTAAACATTTCATTAATCTTTGAAGAGATAATAAGTGCCTATTTAGAATGATTTCTCGATTGACCAAAAAGTTTTTTTTTTATCAATTTTTATTTCATTTGGTTGGAGCTGAATAAGAACTTATAAAAGATTAAATTTTTTTTATGTTGCCTCTAATGGGAGAATTTTAAACTTTGAATTTTTAAGATAGAAACTGTTGAGTTTTATTTAAACAAAATTAAAATATTTAAAATATTCTTATTTTTTACATCATTTGTCTCATAATATAACTATAAACAATTTATCTATTATGATTATTGTACAAATTTTATTAAAACAAACAATTGAGAATCCAACAAGAACAATTTTTTTTTTAAAGCTTTACATTTAAAAACTCTAATACCTCTTGCTAGTTGCTCCCTATTCTTGTCTCACTCTCTCCTTTGGATGGTTTGACTCACTCTTATAAGGCATATTCCTCTCAGAAGTAGAACCTGAAAATTATAAAAAACAAATCTGAAGACATTGATTGGGCTAGCCATTTGGGCCTAGCATTTGGACTCTTGATGGGGCTCCAAGCTCTTATGGGCTTCAAATTATTGGACGCATTACCAAAAGTCAAAACTTCAAACCATAATAAGAATCGGACACAAAATTCTCATTCAATAAAATAATGTTATGTATTTTAATTTTTATCATAATTAATTAGTTTTCAAACAGTATATATACAGCATATAAACTGTGTTTATTATGATGCACATGCATCATCTGCGTTGCTGCTGCTGCTGCCGCCGACGCCACCATGTCCGCCGCTGCCGCAATTGACTGCCGCCGCAGTTGCTTCTTCTTTATCTTCAACCCTAACAAGAGCAAGACCAAGCTCTCTTCTCCCAACCCTAAATGACCAAACTTGAATTGTATCATCTTCATTGATTTTGTTTCTGCAACTGTATTCACTCCATCCTCCAATCAGTACATAGCTGTAGGAATTTCCAATCTTCCACTTGGTGAATTGCATCTCACACAAACCCAATCCCTTGAGCGATGGTTCAACAACTTTCACATTTATTTTCTTCCTCTCCTTCAACAATTTCTTCTCTTCTTTGGTCATTGAACCCTTCTCTTCCTCACTCATCTTCTTCATCTCATCCTTGTTCAAGAAATTTTTCTCTTTTATCTTCTTCACTGGCATTGACAAACGGTTGTTGATCTTGCACAAATCTGTTGGGTACAATTTTTTTTGAATGAGGAATTTGATATCCTTGCCACCCAACTCATTAACAATATAGTTCTTGAACTTTTCAGGCAAATCCGACACCGGCGACTGATCAGAACAAGATGGGTTATCTCCATTCTTACTTTCAGAATTTGCTTTGCTGCTGTTAGTTTCATCATATCTTTTCCTTTTAGTAGCAGGGTCCATATTCAATTCTTCTTCTTCACTTTTGCTCTTCGAAAAATCTCTCTTCTTCTCATCATAAGAATTCACAAGCAACTCTTCCGGCAATGCATCTTTTTCACCATTGTTAATCTCTGAATCTTTTGCTCTTTCTTTCAAATCTTCATCTAACAAAATAGCTGCTAATCTTGTTGCCGCCTTCAAAGCTTCAAAACCAGTGTAATTTTTACTAACCTTAATTCCCTTTCGTTTAAATTCTTCAAGACTCAACAATCTAACACTTGCTTCAGCTTCTTTCTTCTCCATTATGATCAATCATGACAACTGTATTATTATTTGGTGAACGTTTAGAAAAGAAATAGGGTAGGAAAAAAAAAAAGTTAAGAGAAAAACTTATCACTCCACGAGAGTTTTTAGGGTTTTTGTTTTAGACATGAAAGTTATTAGAGTCTCGGTTTATATATATACATATATAGTTAGAAGTAAACCTTTTCTCACAAGAATTTGCTCTTCTTTTAAATTTTCCAAATTGAAAGTTGAAAAATTTATCTAACATTAATTAGTCTTTCCCTTCACTTAAAATTCCTTTGTAGTATTTAGTACCTTCTAATTAAGCGATTTTCTTGGTCTTTAATATTTTGGAAAAAGCAATTAAGAGTTTGATTATGTGAGTAAGTAATACTTATTTTAAATGTTATATAAAATTTTTTTTTTAAATAATGTAGTATACAATGTGATATTCATTAAACGAAAAATAAAAAAACTAACAAAGAATATAAAAGCAGAAAAAGATACAATAATAAGTTTTTTTTTTTCAAGAATTGATTTAATAATAATGTTGTGACCTTGCTTAATTGATTCAATTAATATTATCACGTGAAGTCAAGTTCCAATGAACTCCTATGTATAATTAATTATATTTCAACTCAAATTAGTCAATTTGTTAGTTCTAATTTCAGACGACTTTCGATCTTAATTATCTGTTATTTTTTTAATTCACCTTTCATATGAGTTTAATTAAAAGAAAAATATATATGACCCCTGTTGTCTTGAGCATTACTCACTTAACCCTATAATATTTTTATATTATCCAAACATTCTTTTACTGTTACAAAAATTATGTTAACTCTTAACTATTATTATTATTATTTTTACTTTACTCTTACATTGATGATATCATTCTTTTATTATTTTTTTATAAATTAATTTTGTAATTTAAAAAAAAATAATACTAAAATAATAAAAACTATAACATATTTATATTAGATGGAATTATGAATATTTTGATTATTTTATTTTATATTTTAAATTTTTATATGTTATTCATTTTTAAAATATATTAATAGTTAAATTCTTTTAAAAATAATAATTTATTACTATTTTATTATTTTAATTATTTTTTTGTAATTTTTTTTAAAAATATTAATGCAACTATAACATATTTATTCTCTATAATGTGCATTAAATATTAATGTATTAAAAAAATATTATATATTAATAAAAATAAATAATAAATAAGTAGAATATTCATAATTCTACCATAACATAAATATGTTATAATTTTTATTATTATAGTATTTTAGTTATTTGTTTAATAATTTTTTAATAATAAAAATCATAACGTATTTATTATTTCTAATGAGTATTAAATTCTAATGTATTAAAAAATATAAAATATTAATCAAACTCTAAAATATAAATAAATAATAAAATAACTAGAATATTAATCCTTCCATTTATGTTATAGTTTTGTTATTTTAGTATTATTTTTAAAAAATATATTATTAATATTTGCTAAAATAAAAAAGAAAAAGAAAAATGATGATGATAGCAATGATGTCATCAATGTAAGTGAAAATTAGTAAAAAGATAATAAAAGTTAAGATTTAACAAAAAATTTATAGCAACAAGATTTTTTTAATATGAAACATTAGAGGAATAAGTGAGTAATGCTCAAACCTGGAATGAATTAATTGGTCGCAGCCCTTAATTTAATTTGTTCACAAACTTGATGCTTTGAAACTTCAGATTCACCTTTCACATATTATATTTAATTTAATATTGAACCATTACCTAATAATTTAAGAGTACTATTACACTTTTCAAATATCAAATGTTTATCCTATATTAACGTACCAAATAAATATTGAGATAGAAAAAATTTACCGTTTCATTATTTAATAATTGCTTAACACATTATTTGAAATAAAAAAAATACAATTTAATAAGTGTAACATTATTCATAACTTAAAGCTTTTATATTGAGTGAGTCAACTAACGTAATCAATACATCATAATAACCTATTTATCATATTTAATTAAGACCCAAGTACAAACAATATTCATGCATGTTTTTGCTAATATATATGGTAGAGTAATGCTATACTTTCAAAATGTTATTTCAAAACCATCCATAATGATATTTTATTATTTAATGATTATTTGACACATTTGAAATAAAAATTTTAAAATATCAATTATGAAGTATAATATTATTTTATAAGATATTGGACTTTGGGAAGCATGAAACACAATGTATTTATGGGTACAAATAAAGCCACATTTTCTTATTTTCACATAAAAAGTATATATGTATGTATGTATATGTGTATAGTTACGTTATTATTTTTACGGAAAGAGTAGCACATTAAATTAGTTGTTTACTCTTTCTACAAAGTTTTCAAAGAAGTTTTTGTCCAACTTGAAGATTTTTATGACTATTGATTCATGACTATATATATATGTATGTATATATATGTGTATAGTTACGTTATTATTTTTATGGAAAGAGTAGCACATTAAATTAGTTGTTTACTCTTTCTACAAAGTTTTCAAAGAATTTTTTATCCAACTTGAAGATTTTTATGACTATTGATTCATGATTCTCAAAATTGGTAGAGAGATGAATTTGGAAGTTCTTAGGACCGCATAAATCTATGGTTTTCAAAATTGATATAGAGATATAGGTATTTTTAGAGAAAGAGAGAGTAATTTTGTAAAAAAAGAATTGTATTCTTTGAACTTCTTAAGTCTCCTATTTATAGTAAAGGGATGTCGATGGGCTTAATGTAACTACAAATGTGCCCTTAATAAGAATTTACAAGTAATTCAATAAATTACTTGAAAAGTATGTCAATAAATTATTTAAAAAGTAATTTTGTGATTAATATGCCCTTCATAAGCTTTTTACAAGTAATTTAATAAATTACGTGTCCTACACAACTTATCAACTTAATTTAACTTAATTTTGTGATTAATATTAATATGATGATAGCTTTCTTAATACATATTATCTAGCTTGATTTTAATTACATTATTAGTGTAATCGTGATGAAGAGAGTAATAGGTAACGGAACAAACGTGTAGTTTAAATTGAATTAATGTCAAAAGATAACCCATTTGAATATAAACATGTAGCTTAAATTGAATTAATATTAGAATTTAGAACCCTTTTTATACATACTTAAGCTAAATAATATGAATTTATTAAAATAAAACATTTTATTTATTTTAACATTATAAATAATACTAATGAATATGTGGACCATGTTTTGACCGCACGTTCGAGAGTCCAAACCGTCCTTTTCTTGGTCAAAATCTAAAGGAGATGATAATGTATATATAGTAAAGGTTATGTATGGGATGCATATCTTGCATTAGTCATTAAAATATGTAACTAGAGGTGCTAAGAGTTAAGTGTTGAAGAAATTTTTCCTTTTTTTTTTTGATTTCAAAAGTATCAAATTCTTCGAGAGGTATATAGAACTTAACTCCCAAGCCCTGCTGTCAAATGAGTCATTGTCTACACTAACACTGAAATCATTGTCAAAGGAACATCAACACGAGAGGACTTATTATGAGAGAACACATCAATAAGATCATTGTCTACACTAACACTGAAATCATTGTCAAAGGAACATCAACACGAGAGGACTTATTATGAGAGAACACATCAATAGGATCATGTCAATGTCTGCATTACTATTAAACCCCTAAGTTAAAGTACACATCAACAAAGTTAGAATAGTGGTTCATGTTACTACTGTTAGGAGTGAATTTTTCAAGGGTGTTTACATGTGAGTTTTGTGTTTAACAACAAAATATACATATCTCATACATATAAATACGCAGCGGAAGCTTAAAACTTGGCAGTAAACACAATCATTACATATTAAAGGAATTAACAAAAATGAAATTGAGAAATAACCCTTGAAACCTTTGGATCAAAATTGTTAAAGTCCACCGAAATGTAATCTTTGATCAATTCTAGTAATCAACAATGGTGGGTTTGATTATCTAGAATGACAGTTTTTGATCTAGCAAAAGTTTAACAATTTAAACTTATGTTCTTGATTTTTTCTTTTGATTAACACTTAATCAATTAATCAAAACCTCTTTTACTAAATTGGTTTTAATGCCTTATAAAAGAAAATTATGAATTCAACAACTTGAATCCAATAATCAAAAAATAATTTCTCTTTTCTCTCTTTGTAATGGCTAGCCAAGTTTTTAGCAAAAAGAAAATTTAACAAAACTTATGAATTTAATTACATTTGGCTAATATATACAAATAAATTTAATTTCTATTTATTACACTTAATTTCAATTTGCTTTTAACCTAACCTAATCATAGTTAACTCTTAACTCTAGTTAGGTTAAATGAACATTTAAATATTCTAACCATAGTTAACTCTTAACTCTAGTTAGATTAATTGAACATTTAAATATTGTAACTATAGTTAACTAACTTAACCATGGTTAGATTAACTTTGACTTAACCATTAAGTAAGGTTAACCTAACTTAACCATATGATTAACTCTTAACCATAGTTAAACTAAATTATTTATTTAACAAATAAATAATTAAATATTTATTTAAATTATTCAACAACTAAATAATCATTAAGTGAAATTATATTTATGTCCTTACTAGGTTACCAAGTTAACCTAAAGCGGGTTTCACCATTTAACCATATACTTTAGTCAACTTAACCATAGTAAATTGTTGAATTTTACTATATTGAACTATTCAATACGGTACGTTGCCTAAGTGCTCAAAGAGTACATTTCATATTGGGACTCCATAGGTCCACGCTCGATTCATCAAATGAAACTATTCTATAAGTCCGTGATCGATGCCCCACGCACGTATTACGGATGTTACAAATTAGCGCATTAGACCATACATATTGAGGTTACTACATATTCGTATAATCCTCCTGTCATTTATATCCTAGATGAGCGGGATATAGATCATTACCGTTAAATTTTAATAATTTTATCCGTTACTTTATCTCCAGATTCGTATATTAATGAATAATATACGCAAACACTTTTGCTATAATGTTCAAACCTATAGGAAACTCTTTTTTTAAGGTTAATTGCTTACGGCCATAAGACTTTATAAGTTACAATCTCGAAGTACCGGATTTATAACCCATCTATATGAGCTGGCGGATCCCATATCTACGCACACCGAACTCTATAAGCATCAGATCATACCTAGCGACACGTAGCGGTTAGACCATGAAAGGTCTCTGACATACGTGGAACCAAAGTATGGTAGATCTCCTACAAGCCCACCGTGTCGCTCAAGTCGAAGGACTACAAATACTACTTAATTCGAGAGGACCTTCCTTTGAGGGTTTCATAGGATATCTATTGGGGTCTTTGTGAGTCTGTTCAGTATCCAGTTCTAACTGAATACTTGTATGTCTATATGAGCTTCTACCAAGCTTATGGTTAACTAAGAATAATCATCTGTACAATATAAATATAGACATAAACTAATTTATATTATTGTGTTTCACCGATAGACCTTCATTGGTGAACATAGATCAGGAACTCTATATTTGAGAAGATACTTACATAATGACATTTCTTAGTATCTATTGCAACTCTTTGCAACTATGTCATTACAAGTAGACTCTCAGGTCTTTGTCGCATTATAGATAAGATTTTAACTATTTAGATATCGCTGACTTTTATAACTTGTTAACTCTTAGCGTTGGTCTAACTCGTTTAAATCAGATCTGAACTTATTCAGATCATACAATATCTATAATGGTTATTAGCGATTTAATAAAGATTATTAGCGATTTAATAAAATATTCATTGTATAAATATTAAAAAATAAATATTCATACAAACAGGGATGGCACGTAAGTACAAACCCTAACAACTACTATGCCTTATAATTAGAGGACACGTAGGCAAAACCATATTGGCCTCTATGTTATCACTGAGCCCCATTAAAGTTCACCAAGTGAGTCTTATTGCTAGACAGTTGGATACAAATATAAAGTCTTAAGAAGGTGTAATCTTGGGGGGCTATTATTGTATCGTCATGTCAGTATGTTCAACACTCTGTCTTCTTATAGGTGGAGAGGAATGAGGTTTGTCTAGAGTTAAGTAACGCAAATCTGCACTAGTTGGAGCTTAAATGTCAACACTTAGGAACATGTTCTATCTATTTGTCCACAAGCTGACCAACCTATAAAGCACATAATCAAATAAACACTTGTACTTCATATACCAGGGAGCTTAATTATCAAGGAGCCCTTAACCTTAGCATTTCTCTATAGTTCCCTCGCGGAAGAGGAGGCCCTTCATTCATATGTCATTATATCTTGTCCCTAAAGGGAATTCTTTCGATAATTTTTCCTTTGCACTCAGAGTATATCTCTATTTTTTTAACATAAGTAAGACAAGTAACTTGGTACATACAATAAGTAAGAAAATATTTTTTTCCCTTCTTCTTTAACTCTTTCTAGAGCAAAATCCTAGGGAAGTAACAACTAAAGTCGCAACCTAACTTAAATGTCGAAGGGCTGTCAGAGACAAGGTCACCGACCATCCTGTTAGTTCTTACATTTGACCGAGTAATTTTTGTGCTTAGCAACTCAGCAACGTCCTTTGTTACTACCAATTCCATGTCCTATTTTTTATTACCCAAATCCATTTCTTGATACAAACTAACAATCATACTTGTATTGGTTCTATTTCAACAAATTCTTAATACTTCGGGCCATGACTACTTTTGGATCTCAATACCTTTTAATCTATAACCTTGATAAACATATGTGTGTGTAATTTTTCAAGGAGAAAATTAGATAGAACAAATTTGATATGTTTTAAAAAATAAATGAAGAAAAGATTATAAAATAAAGCTTGAAATGACGATATAAAAGCAAACTTTACCACAATTTTCACTCTGATATCAAGTTAAAATTTTGACTTTAATACGAAGTTAAATTTTCTCATTCTTTAGTTATGTTTGAAAGTGTAAAATTAAACAGCAAATTAATTCAAGACATACAAAATTCAAATGTTTTAGACTTGACTCATATATGTGAGGTTTTTTTTATAAGAAAAAGTAGAGTTCGAGATTTTGGACTATAAGGACATAGGTATATTCTTATTAGGATTAGACAATCTAAAAGCATTTTTTTTAATAAAAAAACTGAATTTTGTTGGCTTCAAGAACCTCACTAAGACTAAGCCCAACTCACTAAGAAAGGAACTTAATGTCCAGTAGATTTACCTTAAAGTCCTAGATCCCATAATTCGCTAGAGGCCTATAGTTTTTGGGCTCAGTCCCATGAGGCCTATTTCACCTAAAACCCAAGCTTAAAGACTTTCGCACAAGGTCTTAAGGGCTCGGGCCCATAAGGGGTCAAAGGCTAACATTTATGAATAACCTTTATAATTGAAGAATTGTTCTTAACATTAATAAGGAGTTGTCCCTAGTATTAATGAGGAACTGTCCTTGGTATTTCAAGTAGTCGACCTCGGCTTGTTTGACCTCTCTACTTCTATGGACTAATTCATAAATAGAATTGTATCATTCCTATAAATTTAGATATGCATTGTCCTAAAAATCTCAAATTCTCATATACATAACATTCTTACAATTTCAAGAATATTCCTATGGGGCCTATATTAGGGGAAGCATACCACTTCGAAAGAAAGATTTTGAAATGACAACAAAACCCTCTCAATGCAAGAAAAACAAGAGAGAACATAAGCCTATCAAGAACAAATCCATTAATCCCTCTTATTCTCATAAATCCATTATTTTTCGACCATTTCTTTTCATAAAAAATCTAATTACTAACTTAAACATTAGAAAATTATTGTTAGAATTAAGCATTAAAGAGTTGTTGACCTAAAGAAAGAGTTCCTTGGGCCAACGAGCTTTAAATTTTTTTGTGAGTGGGAATGAAACTTGGATCTCATCCCGATGGGAGTGATTAACACGGGGTAAGATTTTCTCTTTGCTATGAGCTACGAAGAACCTGCAAAGAACATAGATGCAAGCTCGATAATAGTCTCATCGGGGTGGGTTCCGATGAAGACACTCTGATGCTTAAGTCAGAAAAGGGCCTTTTCTATTTTAACAGAAGGTTGGTAAGAAACGAAATCAAAAAGAGAAACAATCTCTGAAGGAAAAGGACAGGAACCTCTTTCTCTTCCTTTCTTTAGGCAATTTTTCTCTCTATTCTTCTAGGCATCATCCTCATCAATATCTTTCCCAATTATTTCCAATAGCGTCGGTCTTTTAAGGACATTTGTGGATTTTTTGTCCCTACTGTGCTTCTGACTTGCGTTGAATATCCTTATACTATGTGTCTGACAAATGCTAAATATCCTTCTGCTGTGATTTTGATACACGCCAAAATCTTTATGCAGATCTCCTGACCCCGTTTTCACTGTACGTTAGGTACGCTTCTAATGTGTTAAGCATATTTCTTAAGTCTGTCTTCATTGGTGGTTTTGGTTGAGTGCGAGGCTAGATTCAAGGGGCTCGGGTCAGATTTCTGGCGACATTTCCTCCATCGGCTCGGTCGTAACTTGAGATCTTCTTAAGAGTGGGCCTTCTACTAATTACGCTGATTGTACATGATCGACTCATTCGATAGACAGTCAACCTGGTTTCTTTGCTGACTGCGCAGGCATCAGGACAAACTGATCTAATTAGTATGTAGATGGGGACCGTGGTTGTATCTGAGTCGGTTCTGCCAAAAAGGTGTTTGAGATTATCAATCAGGTCTTTTTGAGACCGAATTGGTTCTTGGATGTCCAACTTTATCGGGACTAGGATTATTAGCCACTATCCTGGGCTTGTTTTCTGTCTGAACTCGCTTCTTAAGCTATGGTGGGCTTCCGCGAGAGCTATTCTTGAATGAGACATCTAAATGGGCCCTTAGGGGCCGACCTTTGTTGGGCTTGGAGGCATTAGGCCCAAAAGGGAAATTTTTTTTTTTTTGGGAGGGAACAGGGGTCCGTCAGTTTCTAGTTTTGATTCATTCAAAATTGGAAACTTTATTCCAACCTGGCCGGCTCGGGTCATCCTTCAGATCTCTACCTGTATTTTTTCCTTCATTCTTTCATCATTTTTGTTTTTTTTAGTCTGAGCTGGTCTGGACTGCTTTCTGGGTTGTGTTATGTTGTCACATGATTGGGTCTTCTTAGTTTGAGGATGTTAGAGCTGGTTGGCTCGGTGTGATGATGTCGTGGTGGCTTAACGAGTTACTCCCACGTAACGGTGACTTCTCTCAAACTTTCTTCAAGTAATAATGGTAGGTTTTCTTAAGCGTCGTCCTTGATTCATATAAAAGGCTTCTCGAACAAGGAAACTATCATTAGCCATTGATCTACTTTCGATCGTGCGGATAATAGTAGTTGAGACCAGAGAGTCATGTCTCTTCTATTTTTTGAGTGGCGTTTAATTGATTAAAACATCTTAGACCATTTAATCTGTCGAATCTAATGGCTCAGGTCACTATTTCCCAAAGGGACGCACATTTATTGCATCTGGGAACTTGAAGCGTCACGCTTCTGGCCCCAAGGATCTCTTTCATTTTTCCACTGATCTCCCTCGTTCATTTTAATTTGAATGGTCTAGATCGTTCTACGGCCGTTATAAGTAGCCACCATCTCCTTCATTTTGTACTTTTTATCCTGCATTCTTCTTCTTTACTGTTACTGTAATATCCGATCCCTATTAGTAGTATAAGTGTTTAGATTTTGATGTAAAGTGATAAAGACACCGTAGGGTTACCCGATTCCAACCCTATTAGAAATATTTTTTTTATAGTGCGCGTGAGAGGTATTAGACCTAAATTGATAATTTCACACTCAGTTGGAGCGTCAGACGGTCATGGAATATTTTTGAAAATTTTCTTTATTGGCTTGGAAAAGAAAATTTTTATTTAACACATGAATTTCCATAAAAGTGTTAGGCATGGAACACACATTTGTTAAGAAACACAATCCATGTCTTATAAAATAGACCAATTAGAGACAAGTTCATGGATTGTCAAGTTAGAGGTCTGGTTAGTTCTTTTGACTATTCTAACAAGTTGGTTAGAAAGGAACCAATTATATACTTTCATTTTGAACCAATGGCAATTTAGAAATTTAGAGTTAGCTGAGGGGGAAATTGGACTTTTAGAAGAACACTATATAAGGATGAAGTGTGTAGAATTTTGGCTAAGTTAAAAGCAAAACATGTTAAGAGCAAAAGAGGGAAATTCGGCCATGATAAGGGAGGTGCTGCTACAGTAAAACCCAAGGCTTGTTCATGATTTTCCATGCATGATCAAGCTAAAATAAAGTCAAATACAAGTTCCTAAGGTCATTTGAAGCTTCCATTAGTGAAAATCCAAAGAAAAGAGGTAAGAAAAGTATTATTTGGTAATGGTGTTGTGTGAATTTTTCAAGATGACTTCTATTAATGTGTTTATGTAAATTCTTAATTTAGATTGAGTTGAAATCAAGTGTGGAGCATAAAAGGGGACACTAAACTAAATAAATTAGTAAGGTAAGAATTAGGATTTGGTGTGATTTTAATGTGAAAACTTCAATTGAATGTTATTAAGGCATTAGAATTAAATTGACATGATTTGGATGCTATTGGAACAAGAAATTGAGACAAGAAATGTGTTGGGTGGAGAATGGTACATTTGGCCACTTAGGGAATTTTAGGGTTTGAGTTGTATTTTGATTAAATTGTTGTGTATAAATGATTCCTTGTATCAATTGGATGTATATGGTTGATGAAAAATAAAAAAATGAAGAAAATGGAACATATTTATCCATTTTGGTAAGGTGAAGAACAATTATGTCCAACCAAAATTATAAGGTGTTAAGCAAATTTTTAGGGCTTCGGATGGTGAATTGCACAAGATTAAATAAGATTGAATGACTTTGTAAATAAAAAATGGGAAGTAGAGTCCAACCGGGCTTTGTAAGCTAATTAGGACGTTTACTAGTTTAAGTATAATTTTAGTATTGGTAAAGGTTACAAATGTCATTTGTGGCATGTAGGTGAAGAACACTGAGAGCAGTAAAAGAAGGAACATTTTTGGAGAAAAATTGAGCTTGAAGCGTTCGGTGAGTAAAAATCGGTATTGTGTATCTTTTGTTTAATATATATTTAGCATATTTGAATTTTATGTTTTATATGATCTTCAACGCGTAAATATGATTTACGGTTTTTATGTTTTATTATAATTATGAATTTTTATGTTTAGTTGAAAAACAGTTTTAAAGTTCTTAAATTAGTTTTTAAAGGCTATTGGTACCCTCAGATTTACAGTTGTGGTGATAGTTTAAGACCCGGTTGGTTTATCTCGTACGCATGGGCAAGTATTGTGGGATGTGTCACTAACTCTGGAAAATCGGGGTATTGTCTCATTATATGTAGGTGATGTAAGATTCCGCCGCATAGCCAGTAAGATGTCTTCAGATGTCATAGTGAGGGTTGCTAGTTGAAACGCCTTGTGACCTACTCACGTGTGTGGTGTTAGTTTAGTCGATGCGTGAGCATAGAGCTTTAGGGTTACCATATGGCGCAGTTTAGAAAGAAAATGGCCGAGCGAAATTTTTAGTAGTTTTTTTGAGTTATCGAGCACATATCAGTGATTTATATATTATATATGCATGTTAGTTACAATGTTTTACAGATTCTGAAAATTGTTTATAGGAATTATTAATAAAAAATTGCTCGACAGGATTTTATCAGCATATGATGTTTAAAAATAGTTTTATAGCTTTATAAAAGCTTGAGAAGCATATTTTAGGCAGTTTTACAGTATTCATTAATGCAGAATTTTATTTTTATTGAAAATTTTTAAATGCACTCACTGAGCTCATTTAGCTCACTCGTTTTGTGTTTTATGTTTTTTAAACCCCTTTTCAGGTGCAGGCCTTGGTACACAGGTTGCTGGTTCTCCTATTGCTGTTTAGTAGGCCAAGTTAGATGAATAGTTTGTAAATGTAAATGTGCTGAGTAGCACCTTTTTGATTTTCTGCATAATAGATATAAAATTTGTGCATATTGTAAATATGTTTTGGACAAATAAGAAATGATTTTGGTATTATGCTGATAGTTTTCACTTTTCATTAATATGTTAATTTTATGATTAGACTGAAACTGTTTGGGTTGAGTTGGATTTGATTTTGGAAAGGACTAGAGGTCCTGTATGAAAGTTAAGAAAGCCATTTGAAATAGAAGTGTGATTTTCCTTGCAGGTTTTGTATTTGGATTTTCAGAAAAATAGAGAAAACTATATCTATTTTTTTTTATAAATTGGGTGAATTATCTTCATGAATATTCCAAAATTTTTATCAGCGATAGAAAGAATTAAAAAAGAGGTTCGCCTCATGGAATTTCTCATATTTGATAGTTAGATTTTGAGAAACTTTCATTGGGGTGCCCGGCAGGGCTGCTGGGACTATAGTAGAGGATCTCGGGGTGGGTCTTGTTAGTCACTCTGTCGTGTCCTACCGATGGTGAGGTGGCCATTCATATAGAGTTTTTGAGGTTGAGTCTCCAACCTCCCATGCAGCGATATTTTGCTAAGATGCTAGCCCACCTCGGAATAACTCCATCTTAGCTAGGCCCCAATTCTTGGATGGTATTAACGGGTCTGTTCATCTTGTGGGCAAGGGCATGGCAATCCTCCCCCCATTTTCAGAAATTATGCTACCTATACTACTTCAGGAGTAACGCCAGAAGCCAAAAATGCTTATATTACCTTTCTTTTTATGGTCTTTAGAACTCGGTCCCTGGTCGACCCACGTTTATGAAGGACTAGAAGGGGGAGTGGTTCTTTGCTGGAGGAGAATGGAGTCAGAGGGTCCCCAAGAGGGATGGGGGAGAGTCAGTCATTCCTGTCACCTTTTCCACGGATGCAGGTCCTAGTCATTTCGCATGTGTATACTTTGTTAACCTATACGGCTTGACTGAAACTTCTTGTTTATTTATTTTCTGCAATGACCTGGGCTACTGACGTAGAGGTATCCGAGCAAACCCTCAATTAGATAAACACTGCACTTCAGCATATCTGTTCCATTCAAGAATTGCTATCTCCGTTCAGCTTTGTCAGATAAGGCTTGGTAACCTCCATTCCATCCCTACCCTGAATTCGAAGTGAGTTCCTGTTCTTTTATTCTGGACTGATTCCTTCTGCTTTTTCTTGATCTCACACTTGTGCAAAATGCAGGGATGTCCGAGCAAGGTGGTGGAGAGAGGAGAAAAAAGAGCATGACCGAAGGCTAGTCCTCCTACGGTTGAGGGCCTCTCAATCATGATAGCGTTATGGGCATGCTTTTTCTCTTATAAAGAAACAGAGCAAAAGGGCCCTTCCACAAGAGGGGATCGTCTTCGCAAGCTGCTGACGGGAAGGCTCGTGAGGATAGGGCCACCTGGAGTCAAGCTGTATGGGAGAGAGGATCGGTCTAGGGCTGCTCTTCATCGAGGGAGCGAGTTTTTACCAAAACTCGACCACAGGATTCCTCTACCACCCAAACTCAAAGCAGGGGTAAGGGTTCAATGGCTCGTCCCTCAACACAGGTTACACAAGCTATGCGAGTCGTGGCATCGTCGAGCTTCATGAGGCGGGAAGGTTCGTCATCCCATAAGGGCTTTTCTCGTGTGTTCGCCTTTGTCCTGGTCTCGGAGGGCTAGGAAGGATCTTAGCTTCCTACTTCCTATGATTCAGGAGCTGGAAAGGTACGTGACCCTCACTTAAGCGAGTCAGGTGTCTTCCCTGGATCCTACTACGGGGTTCAACATCGCACTGGGGTCTGCCTTTGACGTAAGTAGTTACGCCATTAGTTTTTCATTTTTCACTTAAATCTACTTGCTCTAACTTTGTATCTCTTACAATCTGTCTTTCTTCTTTCTCGGTTTCAGGTTAAGATCATAGGTTTCGTAACCCAAGCTCAGAAAGTAGAGGATGACTTTACTCGGTCAAGGGCTGAAACCCAGCGGGCAAGAAGGATAGCCAAGTTGGAAAGAAAAATGGCAGAAGAGGCGGGGGCCAAGCTGGATGAGGTGATAACCACCAGGAATGAGGCAGAGAGCAAATTGTCTGAGCTTGATCATCAGAAACGACTAATCGAGCAGAAGATGAAGAATACTCTGGCTACGGCAGGGCCTGAGTCACTGAGCTGACAATCCAAAATGAGGAACTTGAAGCGCAGCTTACAGTGGCTCAGAGGGTGAGAGTTGATTGAGCAGAGCCGGACTTCTTTGGCAGCTCAGCTCGAGCAGCAGAAGAACCAGTGGTCAGCTGGCCATGAGGAAGGCTTCCTCCATTTTTGAGGAGCACTACCCGGAGGTTGACCTTCAGTGGCTGTGGTCCCTAACTACTTGTGGCTCTTTCCATAAAGAGGAGACTTTTGGGGCTCGAGATGATGAAGAAACATCGGTGCCTGTTGATAAGCATAAATTATATCTATTATTTTCACTCTCTTAACTTGATTAATTACTCATTTTAATAAGAATATCAGACTTTTTATATGTTTTATTGTTATTTTGTAGGTTTGAAGTCAGTAGAGCAAATGGGGATGAAAATCTAAGAAAAACAAGTCAATGTTGAACAGTGATTTAGCGTGAACAGTGAACAGTGATTTAGCTATAGTGCCATCCCCAGTGCCCAATGCTTTTCGCTCCAGCGATAACCAGTTGCTCGTGAACAGTGCTCATAAACAGTATCAGTGAACAATAGTCGCGCTACAGTAAAAAGTGAAATACAACTCAAATACTCAAATCAATCCCTATATAAAGGTCTCTTATTTTAGACCTAAAAGTGAACACAACTTAGGACTCTTAGAGCTACAATAATTGAAGAAGAGCAATTTTTAGAGAGATAAGCAAATGCAATTCAAGGAAGCAAGAGATTATTAGCGAATCTTTGACGTATCAACCAACTGCATATTGACGTCTATATTGGTTTACTTTTTAGTTGTATCATATTTATTTTATTTTTCAGTCATAATTCTCTTGTTATCATGAACTAAATTTATTTTCTAGGGTTATTACTTGAACTCAATATATGAGCTTAATTGTTGGATATTTTTAATATTTATTTGAACTCAATTCTTCATTATTTAAATTTCTTGTTCTTAATGCTTCATTATATCTGATCAATATTGTGATTGATTTAGTAATGCTTTGATAAACTTGGAAGAGACATCATTGTATTTAGACCTAGATAATTTGATGCATGAATGTAGAGTAACATTTAATGTTGCATATGCAAATTCGATTTAGGATAGGAATATACTTAATTGGCATGTATGGTCAATCGACTTGTTCTTAATGAATCTTAATTTATTTCAAGTACCATAAGAATAAAGGTATTTGGTAAAGTAGGATATACTTGCATGACCTTGGAAGAGGCTTGTGAATACATTAGTGTCTTGACCAATAATAAGAATTGAGGGATATAAATATTAAAAAGAGTAATCTTTAAAAAATATATTGAAGGATAGTAATTAACCATAGGCTTTCTCTATAATGCTATTTTCTTATTTCATTTGAGTTGTGTCATTTATTTTCTGCACTTTTATTTTACTTAAATTTATTGCAAAATTAATATTTGATTTTTCTTAATAATTATAAGAAAGATATAATTTTAGTACTTGGTAGAAAATAAAAATTATCCCCGTGGGTTCAACATCCGACTTTATAAGTCCATTTATTACTTGTTACGATAGTGTATACTTGCGCTTAATTTTAAGATATAAAAATATTGCATCAAGTTTTTGGTGCCGTTGCCGGGGATAATATTTTATTTTCATCAATATTAAAACAATCTTTCTTATTTTTAATTCATTATTTTTTTTTCATTTTTCATATAAGTCCTTTTTTTATTTTTCTTTGTACAATTTCTTTTCAATTCTTTTTGTTTTTGTTTTCTTAAGATACTTTTTAGAGCTATACCATGGCCTATCAATTTTAGTTTCAGCAGCAAGTAAGAGAACATAGATCTTTGAGAGATTACTCAATCCCTACGATTAGCAGCATTAAACCCAGCATATTCCAACCAACAATAAATGCTAATTACTTTGAAATTCAGCCAAAAATAATTCGAATATTGAAAGACTCAGTTCAGTTTAGTGGACACCCATGTGATGATCTGAATAAACATATCATAACTTTTATAGAGATTTTTGATTTGTTCAAATACGATGGAGTCTCAGATGATGCAGTACGATTACGATTTTTTTTTTTCATTTCTAGACAAGACGAAAAGTTGGTTGATGTCACTACCATTAGGATCAATTAGAACATGGGATGACTTGGCCTAGAAATTCCTATCTAAATTCTTTCCACCGGCCAAGACAGTAAGGATAAGGAATGACATCACTTCTTTCATACAGTATAACTCAGAAACACTTTATAAAGCATGAGAGTGGTATAAAGATATGCTGATGAGATGTCCATATCATGGGATTCCAAAGTGGTTAATTGTGCAGACGTTTTATAATGGCTTAATAGGGCAATTAAGGATCTTAATAAATGTCGCAACAGATGGAGCACTAATGAACAAGTCAACTGACGAAGCATATGACCTACTAGAAGAGATGGCATCCAATAGTTATCAATGGCCAGTAGAGAGAACAACCTCAATAAGAATTACAAACACATATAATGAAGGGGCACTTATCTCACTAGCTGTACAAATAAACCTATTGACAAAAAATTTAGATACCATTAAAGTTAATCCTATTAAAAGACAACCCATCACTTGTGATTTTTGTTGTGAGAACCATCCAAATGGCCAATGCATAGAGGTTATGCACTACATGGAGAATTATCAAGTGCAACAGCATAATCCCTACACCAACTTCTTCAATTTAGATTGGGTAGACCCTCATAGCATACCAACACAACCTCAACAGTAGATTGAAGAGAAAGTAGGCCTAGAGGAGATGTTTATGTAATACATAAAGCAGACAGATGTCTTCATTCAAAGCCAAGTAGCCTCTTTAAAGATGTTAGAGATGCAAGTGAGCCAATTAGCCACATCATTAAACAATCATTCACTATGCCCATTGACCAATAACACAGAGGTGAATCTAAGAGGAAATAAGAAGCAATGCCAACCATTCACCTTAAGGGTTGAACAAGAATTACCAATAACTGCTGAAATATCTCAAATTAAAGTGAACTGTGATAGAGCAACAAAGACAAAAGAAGAGGAGTCAACTACAGAAGAAAAGGAATTAGTGGCACTTCAAAGCAAAGACAATCCCTATATTTCACAGCTACTTTTTCTACAAAGACTCCATTAGAAGAGTCTTGAACATCAACAATTTTTCAATAATATATCTCAATGTTTCAAGGTTGATATGGTAATTTCTGAAGAACCACCACCACTTCTTAAAGTAAAATTAATTGAAGCCCTTCAACTACAAACTCATATAAAACTATACACGTTATAAAAGAATAAGGGGCTTGGCAAGATAATGGAGAGGCAGATTGATACTGGCCAACGAGGTGTAATATTTCAATCTAAGATTAAAATTTTTCCGATAAAGTTCAAATCAAGGAAGATGGGACCGTGTTTACAAAAACATTTCATGGAGCTATGGAAGTCAAAGAAAAGGAATACCAATGTTCTTAGACATAGATTGAAGTTCTATAGGCGCAATACTGCTGACATGCAGTTTGATCCTCCATGAGTCAAAAAAGAAGACGTCCAGCCGATGGCATTAAATCAAGCGCTTTTTGGGAGGCAACCCAAGTAAAATTTAATTTTATTTGCTTATTTTCAATTTTAGTTATGTTTGTTTATTTTTTTAAGAATAAAACAGCAAGTCAAACACTCAAAGAAAGCAGTATGAGCATTTGCAAGCGTCTAGAGCAAAGAACATCGCATTCGCACTTTTATTTTACTTAACTTTATTACAAAATTAATATTTTATTTTTTTTGAATAATTATAAGAAAGATATAATTTTAGTGCTTGGTAGAAAATAAAAATTATCCATGTGAGTTCGACATCCGACTTTATAAGTCCCTTTATTACTTGTTACGATAGCGTATACTTGCACTTAATTTTAAGATATAGAAATATTACATCACCTGTTGAAGCTGATGATCTTACTGTCGGGAATCTAAGACATGTGGGTGTATACATGTGCAATTGTGTCTATTGCCTAAATACATATTATATACGAATTTAAATATGACAGAAGCGTGAAACATGCAATAAATACAATAAATAAATATATTAATCACATTAGGAGTGCTTTACAAAATCCACCGAAACCGAACCCAAAAATCTAGAATAAACGGGACTGAAAGATGGGAATCCTTTTCCCCCGTGAAAAGACTAATTCTAACGGGGAAAAATGCCCCACATATATTAGTAAAAGTTGAGAACTCACCTTAACGTGTAATGTTATACACGTATTTTCCTAGAGTCCGTATAGAGACCAACTCGTGGGCAGTTCTAGTCACTAACTCGGTGGGCTTGGTGAGCTAGAATAGCAGCCTTAAATCCAACACGGGATTAACTCTTAATCCCTAAAATTGTCGGTGTGTATTTTTTTTTATTTTCTCTAAAAGGATAAGAAATGGAGAATTTGAAGCAATTCACAATTACTCCAAGTAGAAGCATAGAGCAAATGAAACAATTTCATTTTTTCTCTTTTTTTTTTCTTTCTTCTTCTTTCTCCATTTCTCTTTTCTTTCTCTCGGCCAAATGGCCAAAAACATACTCTCATCTCTCTCTCTCTCTTTCTCTTTCTCTTTATTTATATATATATAATATAATATAATATAATATAATATATTAAAAGAGATATTTTGATTATTTAACTATTAAATAATCAAAATTAGAAATAACAATTTTACCCATCATGCATAGTTACAAAGTTTACCTCTTAGTGGGTCCCACCAAATTTCACACTTGGGTAAATTCAACTGAGGGTCCACAATATGTCACATGTCATAATATAATTAGTAAATAACAATTATTGACTAATTATTATATTTAACACTTAAATACGGACACGCACGTATTTTCGTAGTAGTGCTGAATATTGCTGGATTAAAAAATTTAATCTGGCACGTTGCTATAGTGCACAACGATTACTCTCCATATTATGGGACTCCCTAAGTCCTACGTCTAATTCGTCAAATGAAATTATTTCATTAGTCCGTGAGCAATGGCCCACGCACACGTCACGGATATTACAAATCAGTGCATTGAACCATGGAAGCTACGGTTACAACGCATACGTATAGTCCTTCCGTCATGATATCTTGGATGTGCGGGGATATAAATTATCACCGTCAAATCCCCTAGCTCATCCATATCTTATCTCCAGACTTGTATCTCACTGAACAATATGTGCAAACTCTTTTGCCATATTGTTCTACTCTGGCGGAACTCTTTCCTGCGATTAATACTTGTGGCCAAAAGATTTTTCGAGATATAGTCTCGAAGTATCTGGATATCTAACTCTCTATACGAGCTGACGGATCCCATATCTTTACACACCAGACTCTATAAGCATCGGACCATACCTAGCGACACCCAGCGGTCACACCATGAAAGGTTTGTGACATGTGTGGAACCAAAGCATGGTTGATCACTTACAAGCCTACCGTGGCACTCAGGTCAAAGGACCACGTATACTACTCAACTCGAGAGGATCCTCTGTTGACCGCTTATATAGGATGTCTATCGGAGGCCCTCGTGAGTCTGTCCCATATCCAGTCATAACTGGATACCCATATGTCAATACGAGCTCTAAGCTCACAATCGGTTAAGAACGACCATCTATACCCTATAGGTACGACATATGCTCATCTATATTAAAAGTATCCACCGACAGACTCGCATCGATAGAAATAAATTAGGGACAATTATTCGAGAATATACTTGCGCAACTAGCATTTTTTGGCACTCAGTTGCAACTCTTATAACTATGCAGTTACTAGTATATTCCCAGGTATATGTCTCATTACAGACAAGGTTTTAATTCTTAGATCTACTGAGTATTATAATCAGCTAACACTTAACTGTGCTAATATTTATCATTTATATTTTTCAGCATAGCTAACTATGAGCCCTTATCGAAACTCTCTTAGATCTGATTTGAACTCCTTCAGATCATACAATGTTTGTAACGTTACATACATAGTACTATATTAATGGGTATTAGCCATTTAATGAGAATGTACACTTGTATAAATACACAAGTATATGTACATTCAGGGATCACAAGTAAGCACCGACCCTAACAATTATCCCGGTTGACGAACCTGTCTCTGCTAGTGCTGCTGTGATTGTGAGTAGTAGCGAAGTTGTCCCTCTTGCTGCCTAGGGCAGACTAGTGGTGTTGCTACTGTTGAGCCTCTAGGGTTAGTCAAAGCTTCAACCGACCCTCCTGCTGCTGCCATTCCTCTAATCGATGTCGATGCCGATCCCCAAGTCGTTCCTGTTGTGGATTTAGAGATGACCGACATAGCCCCTGCATCCTGAGCGATCGCCCCTTTCTCCACCTTTGCCTCTTTTTTTTATTTTATTAATTTTTGTGAAGTGTAGGATTTTTAGTATTAGGGTTTTTTTGTAATAGAACCCTGTAATATTTTTAAGAAATGAACGCAATCATTTGTTTTCCTAATATGTGTATGGATTTGTTCTCCATAACCTGCTAATAGTAAATTTGCTTTGTTGCAGCAGAAACTTGGTAACATAGCTGGACCACTTATAAAATGCACTGAATGTGTTAGAATAACCATGTCGTTTATAATAATCATTATTTCAATTAAGATGATTTGCTTACGATAACAAAGCTTGTAATAAAAGCTGACCGCATTGTCAAACAACCTTTGTTGGGGCTAAATGGCTCTTAAGCTTAGTTGTGCGGAGGCTAATCATGTAACTTAATCTTGAATAATTTGAAGTAAAGACCTGCTCAGTGCACTCTATGGTGATAGTCGATTCGGTGAGGGGACAAGCCTTATCAATTGTTAATAACAATTGCCACATAACAACCGGGTCGGCGCAGGAATAAAAATATTTTTGAATTATTAGATGACAGTTTCTTCATTGTAGGAACACGACAGTAGTTTACGCAAACAGAGGTAACGATTGGGCCATCGTTGTGGAGAAAATAATTATTCGGTTCGGCATAATGATGAACGGGCGACAAGCGACCCAGAGTGACAATGTTGTTCGAGCAGCCCTTCAGTACTTTCAGGAGACCAACTCGGCGTAATAACACTGATCAACGTGCTATGGGTGCTGTGTTGAGGTCACAGTGATACCGCGAAAAAGCCACGGTCAAACCTCATTCAATGGGCGCTATGGTGTAACCTATGGTGATGCTGTGAAAATGCCAAAGCCCTCACCCCACCGAGCCGTCTCAATTGCTTGTGCCAAACCAGTGACGGTGAGGTGCCCTACGATGCGATCACGGTGAAGTAATCTGTAAGCGTCGAATCGGTGACAATGAAGTGCTTCGTGATACGATAACATTTTAAAACATATATAAACATAAAATAATGAAAAAATAATTATTATTGGAGATGGGCAAAAACTTGAGTGTTTAACAAAGCTTACACAACAAAATAATTGAAATTGTTATTAAGATTTACTAAAGAGTTATGATTAACAGGTCTATTAAGTTCAAAAGCAGAAAATCAAATAAGTCAATTCCTATTTTATTATATTAAGAAATACAAATCAATTATTTTGTTATAAAGATTTTAAAAATATAGAAATTGTTTGAGGTATACTAATTTAGAAATAAAAGAAATCTTGAGCAAAAAATACAAATTTGAAGTAGTTAAATAAATAAATAAAATTTTAAATTATATATATATATAGAGCTCTTTCTATCTATCATTGTTTGATATTGTTATACTTCTATTCAATTTTAAAAGTACAATAATTTAAGTGCTTGAAAATATTAGATTTGTCAAACACTAATTTATTTTTAATTGACAATCAATGTTTTCACTTCACAATAATTATCACTTTAAGTATTTTATTAATTTTTGAAGAGATAATAAGTGCCCATTTGGTATGATTTTCAGATTGATCAAAAGGTTTTTTTTAGATCAATATATATATATTTTTTTTACTTCATTTGGTTGGAACTAAATAAGAACTTATAAAAGATTAAAAAAAATTTTTGTTGCCCCTAATGGGAAAATTTTAAACTTTAAACTTTAAAGATAGAAGCTGTTGAGTTTTAGTTATAAAAAAAATTAAATATTTAAAATATCCTTATTTTTTACATCATTTCTGTCATAATATAACTATAAACAATTTATCTATTATGATTATTGCACAAATTTTATTAAAACAAACAATTGAGAATCAAACAAGAACAATTTTTGTTTTAAAGCTTTACGTTTAAAAACTCTAATGCCTCTTGCTAATTGCTCCCTGATCTTGTCTCACTCTTTCCTTTGGATGGTTTGACTCACCCTTGTAAGGCAGATTCCTCTTAAAGTAGAACCTAAAAATTTAAAACAATCTGAAGTCATTGATTGGGCTAGCTATTTGGGCCAAGCATTTTGATTCTTGATAGGCTTCTAAGCTCTTATGGGTTTCAAATTATTGGACGTGGTACCGACTTGTAGCAAAAGTCAAAACTTCAAACCATAATAAGAATCGGACACAAATTCTCATTCAATAAAATAATGTTATGTATTTTAATTTTTATCATAATTAATTAGTTTTCAAACAGTATATATACAGCATATAAACTGTGTTTATTATGATGCACATGCACCATCTGCATTGCTGCTGCTGCTGCCGCCGACGCCACCATGTCCGCCGCTGCCGCAACTGACTGCCGCCGCAGTTGCTTCTTCTTTATCTTCAACCCTAACAAGAGCAAGACCAAGCTCTCTTCTCCCAACCCTAAATGACCAAACTTGAATTGTATCATCTTCATTGATTTTGTTTCTGCAACTGTATTCACTCCATCCTCCAATCAGTACATAGCTGTAGGAATTTCCAATTTTCCACTTGGTGAATTGCATCTCACACAAACACAATCCCTTTAGCGATGGTTCAACAACTTTCACATTTATTTTCTTCCTCTCCTTCAACAATTTCTTCTCTTCTTTGGTCATTGAACCCTTCTCTTCCTCACTCATCTTCTTCATCTCATCCTTGTTCAAGAAATTTTTCTCTTTTATCTTCTTCACTGGCATTGACAAACGGTTGTTGATCTTGCACAAATCTGTTGGGTACAATTTTTTTTGAATGAGGAATTTGATATCCTTGCCACCCAATTCATTAACAATATAGTTCTTGAACTTTTCAGGCAAATCCGACACCGGCGACTGATCAGAACAAGATGGGTTATCTCCATTCTTACTTTCAGAATTTGCTTTGCTGCTGTTAGTTTCATCATATCTTTTCCTTTTAGTAGCAGGTCCATATTCAATTCTTCTTCTTCACTTTTGCTCTTCGAAAAATCTCTCTTCTTCTCATCATAAGAATTCACAAGCAACTCTTCCGGCAATGCACCATTTTCACCATTGTTAATCTCTGAATCTTTTGCTCTTTCTTTCAAATCTTCATCTAACAAAATAGCTGCTAATCTTGTTGCCGCCCTCAAAGCTTCAAAACCAGTGTAATTTTTACTAACCTTAATTCCCTTTCGTTCAAATTCTTCAAGACTCAACAATCTAACACTTGCTTCAACTTCTTTCTTCTCCATTATGATCAATCATGACAACTGTATTATTATTTGGTGAACGTTTAGAAAAGAAATAGGGTAGGAAAAAAAAGAAAGTTAAGAGAAAAACTTATCACTCCATGAGAGTTTTTAGGGTTTTTGTTTTAGACATGAAAGTGATTAGAGTCTCGGTTTATATATATACATATATAGTTAGAACTAAACCGTTTCTCACAAGAATTTGCTGTTCTTTTAAATTTTCCAAATTGAAAGTTGAAAAATTTATCTAACATTAATTAGTCTTTCCCTTCACTTAAAATTCCTTTGTAGTATTTAGTACCTTCTAATTAAGCGATTTTCTTGGTCTTTAATATTTTGGAAAAAGCAATTAAGAGTTTGATTATGTGAGTAAGTAATACTTATTTTAAATGTTATATAAATTTTTTTTTTTTAAATAATGTAGTATACAATGTGATATTCATTAAACGAAAAATTAAAAACTTACAAAGAATATAAAAGCAGAAAAAGATACAATAATAAGTTTTTTTTTTCAAGAATTGATTTAATAATAATGTTGTGACCTCGCTTAATTGATTCAATTAATATTATCACGTGAAGTCAAGTTCCAATGAACTCCTATGTATAATTAATTATATTTCAACTCAAATTAGTCAATTTGTTAGTCCTAATTTCAGACGACTTTCGATTTTAATTATTTATTATTTTTCAAATTCACCTTTCATCTGAATTTAATTTAAAGGAAAATTATATATGACTCCTGTTGTCTTGAGCATTACTCACTTAACCCTCTAATATTTTATATTATCCAAACATTCTTTTATTGTTACAAAAATTATGTTAACTCTTAACTATTATTATTATTGTTTTTACTAATTTACTCTTACATTGATGATATCATTCTTTTATTATTTTTTCATAAATTAATATTGTAATTTTTTTTAAAAATAACATAAAATAATAAAAATAATAAAAACTATAACATATTTATATTTGATGGAATTATGAATATTTTGATTATTTTATTTTATATTTTAAAATTTTATATGTTATTCATTTTAAAAATACATTAATAGTTAATTATTTTAAAAATAATAAAATTTATTACTATTTTATTATTTTAATTATTTTTTTTAATTTTGTTTTAAAAATATTAATGCAACTATAACATATTTATTCTCTCTAATGTGCATTAAATATTAATGTATTAAAAAAATATTATACATTAATAAAAATAAATAAGTAGAATCTTCATCATTCTACCATAACTTAAATATGTTATAATTTTTATTATTATAGTATTTTAGTTATTTGTTTAATAATTTTTTAATAATAAAAATCATAACGTATTTATTATTTCTAATGAGTATTAAATTCTAATGTATTAAAAAATATAAAATATTAATCAAATTCTAAAATATAAATAAATAATAAAATAACTAGAATATTAATCCTTCCATTTATGTTATAGTTTTGTTGTTTTAGTATTATTTTTAAAAAATATATTATTAAGTTTTGCTAAAATAAAAAAGAAAAAGAGAAATGATGATGATAGCAATGATGTCATCAATGTAAGAGAAAATTAGTAAAAAGATAATAAAAGTTAAGATTTAACAAAAAATTTATAGCAACAAGATTTTTTTAATATGAAACATTAGAGGAATAAGTGAGAAATGCTCAAACCTGGAATGGATTAATTGGTCACGGCCTTTAATTTAATTTGTTCACAAACTTGATGCTTTGAAACTTGAGATTCACCTTTCACGTATTAGATTTAATTTATTATTGAACCATTACCTAATAATTTAAAAGTACTATTTCACTTTTCAAATCAAATGTTTATCCTATACTGACGTGTCAAATAAATATTGAGATAGAAAAAATTTACCGTTTCATCATTTAATAATTGCTTAACACATCATACAATTTAAGAAGGGTAACATTATTTATAATTTAAAGCTTTTATATTGAGTGAGTCAACTAACTTAATCAATACATCATAATAACTTATTTACCATATTTAATTAAGACCAAAGTACAAACAATATTCATGCAAGTTTTTGCTAATATATATGGTAGAGTAATGCTATACTTTCAAAATGTTATTCCAAAGTCATCCATACTGATATTTTATTATTTAATGATTATTTGACACAATTGAAATAAAAATTTGAAAATATCGATTACGAAGTATAGTATTATTCTATAAGATATTGGACTTTAGGAAGCATAAAACACAATGTATTTATGGGTACAAATAAAGCTACATTTTTTTTATTTTCACATAAAAAGTATATATGTATGTATATATATGTGTATAGTTACATTATTATGTTTACGGAAAGAGTAGCACATTAAATTAGTTGTTTATTCTTTCTACAAAGTTTTCAAAGAAGTTTTTATCCAACTTGAAATTTTTTAGGACTCCATTGATTTATGATTCTCAAAATTGGTAGAAAGATGAATTTGGAAGTTCTTAGGACTGTATAAATCTATGGTTTTCAAATTTGATATAGAGATATAAGGATTCTTATAGAGAGAGAGAGTAATTTTGTAAAAAAGGAATTGTATTCTTTGAGCTTCTTAAGTCTCCTATTTATAGTAAAGGGATGTCGATGGGCTTAGTGTAACTACAAATGTGCCCTTAATAAGATTTTACAAGTAATTCAATAAATTACTTAAAAAGTATTTCAATAAATTATTTAAAAAGTAATTTTGTGATTAATATGCCCTTCATAGGCTTTTTACAAGTAATTTAATAAATTACGTGTCCTACACAACTTATCAACTTAATTTTGTGATTAATATTAATATGATGATAACTTTCTTAATACATATTATCTAGCTTGATTTTAATTAAATTATTAGTGTAATCGTGATGAAGAGAGTACTAGGTAACAGAACAAACGTGTAATTTAAACTGAATTAATGTCAAAAGATAAACTATTTGAATATAAACGTGTAGTTTAAATTGAATTAATATTAGAATTTAGAACCCTTTTTATATATACTTAACCTAAATAATATGAATTTATTAAAATAAATCATTTTATTTATTTTAACATTATAAATAATACTAATGATTATTTGGACCATGTTTTGATCGCAGGTTTGAGAGTCCAAATGGTCATTTTCTTGGTCAAAATCTAAAGGAGATGATAACGTATATATAGTAAAGGTTATGTATGGGATGCACATCTTGCATTAGTCATTAAAATATGTAACTAGGGGTGCTAAAAGTCAAGTGTTGAAGAAAATTTTCCCTTTTTTTTTTTAATTTCAAAAGTATTAGATTCTTCAAGAGGTGTATCGAACTTAACTCCTAAGCCCCATTGTCAAATGAGTCATTGTCTACACTAACAATGAAATCATTGTCAAAGGATACATCAACACGAGAGGACTTATTATAAGAAAACACATCAATAGGATCATGGTAATGTCTGCGTTACTATTGAACCCCTTAGTTAAAGTACACATCAACAAAGTTAGAATAGTGTTCAGGTTACTACTATGCATTATAATTAGAGGACACGTAGGCAAGACCATATTGGCCTCTGTGTTAACACTAAGCCCCCCTAAAGTTCACCAAGTGAGTTTTATTGCTAGACAGCTGGATAAAAATATAAAGTCTCAAGAAGGTGTAATCTTGGGGGGCTATTATTGTATCGTCATGTCAATATGTTTAACACTCTGTCTTCTTATAGGTAGAGAGGGATGAGGTTTGTATAGAGTTAAGTGACGTAAATCTGCATTAGTTGGAGCTTAAATGTCAACACTTAGGAACATGTTCTGTCTATCTGTCCACAAGCTAACCAACCTATAAAGCACCTAATCAAATAAACACTTGTACTTTATATACCAGGGAGCTTAATTATCAAGGAGCCCTTAACCTTAGCATTTCTCTATAGTTCCCCGCGGAAGAGGAGGCCCTTCATTCATATGTCATTATGTCTCATCCCTAAAGGGAATTCTTTTGGTAATTTTTCCTCTACACTCAGAGTATATCTCTGTTTTTTTAACATAAGTAAGACAAGTAACTCGGTACATACAACAAGTAAGAATATATATTTTTTTCTTCTTCTCCAACTCTCTCTAGAGCAAAATCCTAGGGAAGCAACAACAATTAAAGCCGCAACCTAACTTAAATGTCAAAGGGCTGTCAGAGACAAGGTCACCAACCTTCCTGTTAGTTCTTACATTTGACCAAGTATTTTTTGTGCTTAGCAACTCAGCAACGTCCTTTGTTACTACCAACTCCATGTCCTATTTTTCACTACTTAAGGGATGGCCCAAATCCATTTCTTGATACAAACTAACAATCATACTTGTATTGGTTCTATTTCAACAAATTCTTAATTCTTCGGGCCATGACTACTTTTGGATCTCAATATCTTTTAATTTATAACCATTAATAAACATATGTGTGTGTAATTTTCAAAGGAGAAAATTAGATCGATCAAATTTGATATGTTTTAAAAAATAAATAAAGAAAATATTATAAAAGAAAACTTGAGATGACGATATAAAAGCAAACTTTACCACAACTTTCACTCTGATATCAAGTTAAAATTTTGACTTTAATACGAAGTTAAATTTTCTCATTCTTTAGTTATGTTTGAAAGTGTAAAATTAAACAGCAAATTAATTCAAGACATACAAAATTCAAATGTTTTAGACTTGACTCATATATGTGAGGTTTTTTTTATAAAAAAAAGTAGAGTTCGAGATTTTGGACTATAAGGACATAGGTATATTCTTATTAGGATTAGACAATCTAAAAGCATTTTTTTTTAATAAAAAAACTGAATTTTGTTGGCTTCAAGAACCTCACTAAGACTAAGCCCAACTCACTAAGAAAGGAACTTAATGTCCAGTAGATTTACCTTAAAGTCCTAGATCCCATAATTCGCTAGAGGCCTATAGTTTTTGGGCTCAGTCCCATGAGGCCTATTTCACCTAAAATCCAAGCTTAAAGACTTTCGCACAAGGTCTTAAGGGCTCGGGCCCATAAGGGGTCAAAGGCTAACATTTATGAATAACCCTCATAATTGAAGAATTGTTCTCAGCATTAATAAGGAGTTGTCCCTGGTATTAATGAGGAATTATCCTTGGTATTTCAGGCAGTTGTCCTCGGCTTGTTTGACCTCTTTACTCCTAAGGACTAATTCATAAATAGAATCGTATCATCCCTATAAATTTAGATACGCATTGTCCTAAAAATCTCAAAATATCTCAAATTCTCATATACGTAACATTCTTACAATTTCAAGAATATTCCTATGAGGCCTATATTAGGGGAAGCATACCACTTCAAAAGAAAGATTTTGAAATGACAACAAAACCCTCTCAATGCAAGAAAAACAAGAGAGAACATAAGCCTATCAAGAACAAATCCATTAATCCCTCTTATTCTCATAAATCCATTATTTTTCAACCATTAATTTTCATAAAAAATCTAATTACTAACTTAAACATCAGAAAATTATTGTTAGAATTAAGCATTAAAGAGTTGTTGACCTAAAGAAAGAGTTCCTTAGGCCAACGAGCTTCAAATTGTTTTGTGAGTGGGAATGAAACTTGGGTCTCGTCCCGATGGGAGTGATTAACACGGGGTAAGATTTTCTCTTTGCTATGAGCTACAAAGAACCTGCAAAGAACATAGATGCAAGCTCGATAATAGTCTCATCGGGGTGGGTTCCGATGAAGACACTTTGATGCTTAAGTGGGCCTTTTCTATTTTAACAGAAGGTTGGTAAGAAACGAAATCAAAAAGAGAAATAATCTCTGAAGGAAAAGGACAGGAACCTCTTTCTCTTCCTTTCTTTAGGCAATTTTTTTCTCTATTCTTCTAGGCATCATCCTCATCAATATCTTCCCCAATTGCTTCTAATAGCGTCGGTCTTTTAAGAACATTTTTGGATTTTTCGTCCCTACTGTGGTTCTGACTTACGCTGAATATCCTTGTACTATACGTCTGACACACGCCAAATATCCTTCTGCTGTGCGTCTAACACACGCCAAAATCGTTCTGCAGATCTCCTACCTTGTTTTCGCTGCACGTTAGGTACGCTTTTAATATGTTGAGCATATTTCTTAAGTCTGTTTTTGCTGGTAGTTTTGGTTGAGTGCGAGGCTAGATTCAAGTGGCTCGGGTTAGATTTCTGGCGGCATCTCCCCCATCAACTCAGTCATAACTTGAGATCTTCTTAAGAGTGGGCATTCTATTGATTACGCTGATTGTACCTGATCAGTCTATCTGGCAGACAGTCAACTTGGTTTCTTCGCTAACTGTAAAGGCATCAGGATGAACTGATCTGATTAGTATGTAGGCAGGGACCATGGTTGTATCCAAGTCAGTCCTACCGAAAAGGTGTTTGAGATTATCAATTAGGTCTTTTTGAGATCGAGCTGGTCCTTGGATGTCTAACTCTATCAGGACTAGGCCTATTAGCCATTATCCTGGGCCTGTCTTCTGTCTGAACTCGCCCCTCAAGTTATGGTGGGCCTTGGTGAGAGCGATTCTTGAATGAGACATCTAATTGGGCCCTCGGGGGCTGACCTTTGTTGGGCTTGGAGGCCGTAGGCCCAAAAGGGAAATTTCTTAGGGGGGAACAGGGGTCTGTTAGTTTCTAATTTTGATTCATTCAAAACTAAAAACGTTATTCCAACCTGGCCGGCTCGGGTTATCCTTCAGATCTCTACCTACATTTTTTCCTTCATTTTTTCGTCATTTTTGTTTTTTTTAGTCTAAGCTGGTCTGGATTACTTTTTGGCTAGTGTTATGTTGTCACATGATTCAGTCGTCTTAGTTTGAGGATGTCAGAGCTGGTCGGGTCGATGTGATAATGTCGTAGTGGCTCGACGAGTTACTCCCACGTAACAGTGACTTCTCCCAAACTTTCTTTAAGTAATAATGGCAGGTTTTCTCAAACGTCATCCTTAGTTCATGTAAAAGGCTTCTTGAACAAGGAACCTGTCATTAGCTTATTGATCTACTTTCGATTGTGCGGATAATTGTAGTTGAGACCAGAGAGCCATATCTCTTCCATTTTTTGAGTGGCATTTAATTGATTAAAATGTCTTAGACCATTTAATCTATCGACTCTGATGGCTCATGTCACTGTTTCCCGAAGAGACATGCATTTATTGCATCTGAGAGCTCGAAACGTCACACTTCTGGCCCCAAGGATCTCTTTGATTTTCCAACTGATCTCACTCGTTCATTTTAATTTGAATGGTTTATATCGTTCTACAGCCGTTATAAGTAGCCACCATCTCCTTCATTTTGTATTTTTTATCCTGCATTCTTCTTTTTTTACTGTCACTGTAATATCTGATCCCTATTAGTAGTATAGGTGTCTAGATTTTGATATAAAGTGATAAAGACACCGTAGGGTTACCCGATTCTAACCCTATTAGAAATATTATTTTTATGGTGCGCGTGAGAGGTATTAGACCTAAATTGGTAATTTCACACTCAGTTGGAGCGTCGGACGGTCATGGAATATTTTTGAAAATTTTCTTTATTGGCTTGGAAAAGAAAATTTTTATTTAACACATGAATTTCCATAAACGTGTTAGGCATGGAACAAGCATTTGTTAAGAAACACAATCCATGTCTTATAAAATGGACCAATTAGAGACAAGTTCATGGATTGCCAAGTTAGAGGTCTAGTTAGTTCCTTCAACTATTCTAACAAGATAGTTTGAAAGGAATTAATTAAATACTTTCATTTTAAACCAATGGCAATTTAGAAATTTAGAGTTAGCTGAGGGGGAAATTGGACTTTTAGAAGAGCACTATATAAGGATGAAGTGTGTAGAATTTTGGCTAAGTTAAAAGCAAAACATGTTAAGAGCAAAAGAGGGAAATTCGGCCATGATAAGGGAGGTGCTGCTACAGTAAAACCCAAGGCTTGTTCATAATTTTCCATGAATGATCAAGCTAAAATAAAGTTAAATACAAGTTCCTAAAGTCATTTGAAGATTCCATTAGTGAAAATCCAAAGAAAAGAGGTAAGAAAAGTGTTATTTGGTAATGGTGTTGTGTGAATTTTTCAAGATGACTTCTATCAATGTGTTTATGTAAATTCTTAATTTATATTGAGTTGAAATCAAGTGTGGAGCATAAAAGAGGATACCAAACTAAATAAATTAGTAAGGTAAGAATTAGGGTTTAGTGTGATTTTAATGTAAAAACTTCAATTGAATGTTATTAAGGCATTAAAATTAAATTGACATGATTTGGATGCTATTGGAACAAGAAATTGAGACAAGAAATATGTTGAGTGGAGAATGGTACATTCGGCCACTTAGGGAATTTTAGGGTTTGAGTTGTGTTTTGATTAAATTGTTGTGTATAAATAATTCCTTGTATCAATTGGATGTATATGGTTGATGAAAAATCAAAAATGAAGAAAATGGAACATAATTATCCATTTTGGTAAGATGAAGGGCAATTATGTCCAACCAAAGTTATAAGGTGTTAACCAAATTTTTAGGGCTTCGGATGGTGAATTGAACAAGATTAAATAAGATTGAATGACTTTGTAAATGCAAAATGGGAAGTGAAGTCCAATCGGGCTTTGTAAGCCAATTAAGATGTTTACTAGTTTAAGTGTAATTTTAGCATTAGTGAATGTTATAAATGTCATTTGTGGCATGTAGGTGAAGAAAACCGAGAGCGGTAAAAGAAGAAAAATTTTTGGAGAAAAATTGAGCTTGAAGTGTTCGATGAGTGAAAATCAATATTGTGTATCTTTTGTTTAATATATATTTAGCATATTTGAATTTTATGTTTTATATGATCTTAAATGCTTAAATATGATTTACGATTTTTATGTACTATTATAATTATAAATTTTTATGTTTAGTTAAAAAACAGTTTTAAAGTTATTAAATTAGTTTTCAAAGGCCATTAATACTCTCAGATTTACAGTTGTGGTGATAGTTTAAAACTCGATTGGTTTATCCCGTACGCATTGGCAAGTATTGCGGGATGTGTCACTAACTCCAAAAAATTGGGGTATTGTCTCGTTATATATAAGCAATGTAAGATTCCGCCGCATAGCCAGTAAGATATCTTTAGATGTCATAGTGGATGTTTCTAGTTTAGACGCCCTGTGACCTACTCACGTGTGCGGTGCTAATTTAGTCGCTGCGTGAGCATAAAGCTTTAGGGTTACCATATGGCACAATTTAGAAAGAAAATGGCTGAGTGAAATTTTTAGCAGTTTTTTTGAGTTATCGAGCACATATCAGTGTTGTATATATTATATATGCATGTTAGTTACTATGTTTTACAGATTTTGAAAATTGTTTACAGGAATTATTAATAAAAAATCGCTCGGCAGGATTTTATCAGCATATGATGTTTAAAAATAATTTTACAGCTTTATAATAGCTTGAGAAGCATATTTTAGGCAGTTTTACAGTATTCACTAATGCAGAATTTTATTTTTATTGAAAAATTTTAAATGCACTCACTGAACTCATTTAGCTTACTCATTTTGTGTTTTATATTTTCTAAACCCCTTTTCAGGTGCAGGCCTCGGTACGCAGGTTGCTGGTTCTCTTATTGTTGTTTAGTAAGCCAAGTTAGATGAATAATTTGTAAATGTAAATGTGCTGAGTAGCACCTTTTTGATTTTCTGCATAATAGATATAAAATTTGTGCATATTGTAAATATGTTTTGGACAAATAAGAAATGATTTTGGTATTATGCTGATAGTTTTCACTTTTCATTAGTATGTTAATTTTATGATTAGATTGAAACTGTTTGGGTTGAGTTGGATTTGATTTTAGAAAGGACTAGAGGTCCTATATGAAAGTTGAGAAAGCCATTTGAAATAGAAGTGTGATATTCCTTGCAGGTTTTGTATTTGGATTTTCAGAAAAATAGAGGAAACTATATCTATTTTTTTTTTATAAATTGGGTGAATTATCTTCATGAATATTCCAAAATTTTTATCAGCAATAGAAAGAATTAAAAAAGAGGTTCGCCTCATGGAATTTCTCATCTTTGATAGTTAGATTTTGAGAAACTTTCATTGGGGTGCCCGGCAGGGCTGCTGGGACTATAGTAGAGGATCTCGGGGTGGGTCTTGTTAGTCACTCTGTCGTGTCCTACCGATGGTGAGGTGGCCATTCATATAGAGTTTTTGAGGTTGAGTCTCCAACCTCCCATGCAGCGATATTTTGCTAAGATGCTAGCCCACCTCGGAATAACTCCATCTTAGCTAGGCCCCAATTCTTGGATGGTATTAACGGGTCTGTTCATCTTGTGGGCAAGGGCATGGCAATCCTCCCCCCATTTTCAGAAATTATGCTACCTATACTACTTCAGGAGTAACGCCAGAAGCCAAAAATGCTTATATTACCTTTCTTTTTATGGTCTTTAGAACTCGGTCCCTGGTCGACCCACGTTTATGAAGGACTAGAAGGGGGAGTGGTTCTTTGCTGGAGGAGAGTGGAGTCATAGGGTCCCTAATAGGGATGGGGGAGAGTCAGTCATTCCTGCCGCCTTTTCCACGAATGCAGGTCCTAGTTATTTCGCATGTGTATAATTTGTTAACCTGTACGGTTTGACTGAACCCTCTTGTTTATTTATTTTCTACAATGACCTGGGCTACTGACGTGGAGGTGTCCAAGCAGACCCTTAATTGGATAAACACTGCGCTTCAGCACATCTGTTCCATTCAAGAATTGCTATCCCCGTTCAGCCTTGTCAGATCAGGCTTGATAACCTCCGTTTCGTCCCTACCTCGAATTCAAAGTGAGTTTCTATTCCTTTATTCTGGACCAATTCCTTCTGCTTTTTCTCGATCTTATACTTGTGCAAAACACAGGTATGTCCGAGTAAGGTGGTGGAGAGAAGAGAAAAAAGAGCATGACCAAAGGTTCCCCCTCTTGTGATCGGGGTCTGTCAATCCTGATAGCGTTATAGGCATGCTTTTTGGCTTATAAAGAAACTGAGCAAGGGGGCCCTCCCACAGGAGGGGATCGTATTTGTAAGCTACTAACGAGCAGGCTCGTGAGGATAGGGCTACTTGGAGTCAATCTGTCCGAGAGAGAGGATTGGCCCAGGGCTGCTTTTCATCAAGGGAGCGAGTTTTTACCAAAAATTGACCACAAGATTCCCCTACTACCCAAACTCAAAGCAAGGCTAAGGGTTCACTGGCTCGTCCCCCAACACAGGTTACACAAACTGGGTTAGTCGTAGCGTCGGCAAGCTTTCTGAGGTGGGAAGGTTCGTCATCCTACAAGGGCTTTTCTCGTGTGTTCGCCTTTGTCTTGGCCTCGGGGGGCTAGGAAGGATCTTAGCTTCCTGCTTCCTATAATGCAGGAGCTAGAAAGGTACGTGACCCCCACCTGAGCGAGTCAGGTGTCTTCCCTGGATCCTACTACGGGGTTCAATGTCGCACTAGGGTCTGCCCTTGACGTAAGTAGTTACGCCATTAGTTTTTCATTTTTCACTTAAATCTACTTGCTCAACTTCGTATCTCTTACAATCTGTCCTTCTTCTTTCTCGGTTCTGGGCTGAGATCATGGGTTTCATAACCCGTGCTCAGAAAGCAGAGGATGACCTTGCTCGGTCCAAGGCTAAAACCCAGCGAGCAAGAAGGATAGCCGAGCTGGAAGAAAAATGGCAGAAGAGATGGGGGTCAAGCTGGATGAGGTGATAACCACCAGGAATGAGTCGGAGAGTAAATTGTCTGAGCTTGATCATAAAAAATGACTAATCGAGCAGAAGATGAAGAATACTTTGGCTGTGGCACGGCCCGAGTCGCTGAGCTGACGCGCCAAAATGAGGAACTTGAAGCGCAGCTCAACGGGCGAGAAAGTTGATTGAGCAAAGCCAAACTTCTTTGGCAACTCAGCTCGAGCAACAAAATAACTAGTGGTCAGCTGGCCATGAGGAAGGTTTCCGCCATTTTCGATGAGCACTACCCAGAGGTTAACCTTCAGTGGCTTGGTCCCTAGCCACTTGTGGCTCATTCCATGAAGGGGAGACTTTTGGGGCTCGAGATGATGAAGAAACATCGGCGTCTGCTGATAAACGTAAATTATATCTATTATTTTGACTCCTTTAATTTGATTAATTACTCATTTTAATAAGAATATTAGACTTTTTATATGTTTTATTATTATTTTGTAGGTTTGGAGTCAGTAGAGCAGTTGAGGATGAAAATCTAAGAAAAACAAGTCAAAAAATATTAAATTGCTACAGTGCCATCCCCCAGTGATGAACAGTATTTTGCCCCTATGCCAAATGCTTTTTGCTCCAACGATAAACAGTCGCTTGTGAACAGTACTCATAAACAGTATCAGTGAACAGTAGTCGCACTACAGTAAAAGCGGAATGCAACTCAAATACTCAAATCAATCCATATATAAAGGCCTCTTATTTCAAACCTAAAAGTGAACTCAACTTAGGACTCTTAAAGCCACAATAATTGAAGAAGAGCAATTTTTAGAGAGAGAAGCAAATGCAATTCAAGGAAGCAAGAGATTATTGACGAATCTTTGGCGTGTCAACCAACTGTAAATTGACGTCTATATTGGTTTGCGTTTAGTTGTATCATATTTATTTTATTTTTCAGCCATAATTCTCTTGTTATCATGAACTAAATTTATTTTCTAGGGTTATTACTTGAACTGAATATATGAGCTTAATTGTTGGATCTTTTTAATATTTATTTGAACTAAATTCTTCATTATTTAAATTTCTTGTTCTTAATGCTTCATTATATCTGATCAATATTGTGATTGATTTAGTAATGCTTTGATAAACTTGGAAGAGACATCATTGTATTTAGACCTAGATAATTTGATGCATAATTGTAGAGTAACATTTAATGTTGCATATGCAAATTTGAATTAGGATAGGAATATACCTAATTGGCATATATGGTCAATAAGACTTGTTCTTAATGAATCTTAATTTATTACAAGTACCATAGGAATATAGGTATTTGGTAAATTAGGATATACTTGCATGACTTTGGAAGAGACTTGTGAATACATTAATGTCTTGACCAATAATAAGAATTGAGGGATATAAATATTAAAAGGATTAATCTTTAGAAAACATATTGAAGGATATTAATTAACCATAGGCTTTCTCTACAGTGCTATTTTCTTATTTCATTTGAGTTGTCATTTATTTTCTGCACTTTTATTTTACTTAAATTTATTGCAAAATTAATATTTGATTTTTCTGAATAATTATAAGAAAGATATAATTTTAGTACTTGGTAGAAAATAAAAATTATCCCCGTGGGTTTGACATCTGATTTTATAAGTCAATTTATTACTTGTTACGATAGTGTATATTTGCGCTTAATTTTAAGATGTAGAAATATCGCATTAAGTTTTTTGCGCCGTTGCAGGGGATAATATTTTATTTTCATCAGTATTAATACCAATCTTTCTTATTTTTAATTCATAATTTTTTTTTTCATATAAGTCATTTATTTTTTTTAATATTTTTTGTACAGTTTCTTTTTAATTCTTTTTGTTTTTATTTTTTTAGAATCCCTTTCAGAACTATATCATGGCTTATCAATTTTAGTTTCAGCAGCAAGTAAGAGAACATAGATCTTTGAGAGATTACTCAATCCCTACGATTAGCAGCATTAAACCCAGCATATGCCGACCAACAATAAATGCTAATTACTTTGAAATTCAGCTGAAAATAATTCGAATGTTGAAAGACTCAGTTCAGTTTAGTGGACACCCATATGATGATCTAAATAAACATATCATAAATTTTCTAGAGATTTGTGATTTGTTCAAATACAATGGAGTCTCAGATGATGCAGTACGATTACGATTATTATTTTTTCATTTCTAGACAAGGCGAAGAGTTGGTTAATGTCACTACCATCAGGATCAATTATAACATGGGATGACTTGGCCTAGAAATTCCTATCTAAATTCTTTCTACCGGCCAAGACAGTAAGGATAAGGAATAACATCACTTCTTTCATGCAGTATAACTCAGAAACACTTTATGAAGCATGAGAGCGGTATAAAGATATGCTGATGAGATGTCCACATCATGGGATTCCAAAGTAGTTACTTGTGCAGACGTTTTATAATGGCTTAATGTGGCAATTAAGGATCATAATAAATGTCGTAGCAGGTGGAGCACTAATGAACAAGTCAACTGACGAAGCATATGACCTGCTAAAAGAGATGGCATCCAATAGTTATCAATGGCCAGTAGAGAGAACAACCTCAATAAGAATTACAAACACATATTGGTCAATGGGCACTTATCTCACTAGCTGTACAAATCAACCTATTGACCAAAACTTTAGATGCCATTAGAGCTAATGCTATTAAAAGACAACCCATCACTTGTGATTTTTGTTGTGAGAACCATCTAAATGGCCAATGCATAAAGACTATACACTACATGGAGAATTATCAAGTGCAACAGCATAATCTCTACACCAACTTCTACAATTTAGATTGGGTAGACCCTCATAGCATGCCAACACAATCTCAACAGCAGATTGAAGAGAAACTAGGCCTAGAGGAGATGTTTATGTAATACATAAAGCAGACAGATGTCCTCATTCAAAGCCAAGTAGCCTCTTTAAAGACGTTAGAGATGCCACATCATTAAACAATCATCCACAATGCCCATTGACCAATAACACAAAGGTAAATCTAAGAGGAAATAAGAAGCAATACTAATCATTCACCTTAAGGGCTGAACAAGAATTACCAACAGTTGCTGAAATGTCTCAAATTAAGGTGAACTGTGATAGAGCAACAAAGACAAAAAATGAGGAGTTAAATACAGAAGAAAAGGAATTAGTGGCACTTCAAAGCAAAGATAATCCTTATATTTCACAACTATTTTTCCTACAAAGACTCCAATAGAAGAGTCTTGAACATCAGTAATTTTTCAATAATATATCTCAATGTTTCAAGGTTGATATGGTAATTCTTAAAGATCTACCACTACTTCTTAAAGTAAAATTAATGGAAGCCTTTCAACTACAAACTCAAATAAAACTATGCGAGTTAAAAAAGAAGAGGCTTGGCAAGATAATAGAGAGGCAGATTGATACCGGCCAACGAGGTGTAATATTCCAGTCTAAGATTAAAATCTTTTCGATAAAGCTCAAATCAAGGAAGATGGGACTGTGTTTACAAAAATATTTCATGGAGCTATGGAAGTCAAAGAAAAGGAATACCAATGTTCTTAGACATAGATTGAAGTTCTATAGGCGCAATAGTGCTGACATGTAGTTTGATCCTCCATGAGTCAAGAAAGAAGACTTCAAGCCGATGACATTAAATCAAGCACTTTTTGGGAGGCAGCCTAAGTAAATTTTAATTTTATTTGCTTATTTTCAATTTTAGTTGTGTTTGTTTAATTTTTTAGGAATAAAACAGCAAGTCAAACACTAAAAGAAAGCAGCATGAGCATTTGTAACCGTCTACAGCAAAGGACATTGCATTCACACTTTTATTTTACTTAAATTTATTACAAAATTAATATTTGATTTTTTTGAATAATTATAAGTAATATATAAGTTTAGTGCTTGGTAGAAAATAAAAATTATCCATGTGGGTTCGACATTCGACGTTATAAGTCCCTTTATTACTTGTTACGATAGCGTATACTTGCGCTTAATTTTAAGATATAGAAATATCGCATCACCTGCTGATGCTGATGATCTTGCTGTTGGGTATCTAAGACATGTGGGTGTATGCATGTGCAATTGTGTCTATTGCCTAAATACATATCATATATGAATTTAAATCCGATGAAAGTGTGAAACATGCAATAAACACAATAAATAAATATATTAATCACATTAATATATTAGTAAAAGTTGAGAACTCACCTTAACGTGTAATGTTATACACGTATTTTCCTGGAGTCCGCATAGAGACCAGCTCGTAGGTAGTTCTAGTCACCAACTTGGTGGGCCTGATGAGCTAGAATAGCAGCCCTAAATCTAGTACGGGATTAACTCTTAATCCCAAAAATGGGCGGTATGTGTTTTTATCATTTTCTACAAAAGGATAAGAAATGGAGAATTTGAAGCAATTCACAATTGCTCCAATTAGAAACATAGAGAAAATGAAACAATTTCATTTTTTTTTCTTTCTTCTTCATTTCTTCTTCTTTCTCCATTTCTCTTTTCTTTCTCTCGGCCAAATGGCCAAAAATATACTCTCCTCTCTCTCTTTCTCTTTATATATATATATAATATAATAAGAGAGATATTTTAATTATTTAACTATTAAATAATTAAAATTAAAAATGACCATTTTACCCATCATAAATAGTTACCAAGTCTAACCCCTAGTGGATCCCACCAAATTCCACACTTGGGTAAATTCAATTGAAGGTTCACAATACGTCACAGTCATAATATAATTAGTAAATAATAATTATTGACTAATTATTATATTTAACACTTAAATACAGACACGTACACATTCCCGTGGTAGTGCTAAATATTACTGGATTAAACAATTTAATTTGGCACGCTGCTATAGTGCACAATGAGTACACTCCATATCGCGTGACTCTTTAAGTCCTACGCCTGATTCATCAAATGGAATTATTCCATGAGTCCATGAGCAATGCCCCGCGCATACGTCACGGATATTACAAATCAGCGCATTGAACCCTGCAAGCTGAGGTTACAACGCATATGTATAGTCCTTCTGTCATGATATCCTGGATGTGCGGGAATATAGATTATCACCGTCAAATACCTTAGTGCTCATCCATATCTTATCTCCAAACTTATATCTCACTTAACAATATGTACTAACTCTTTTGCTATATTGTTTTGCTCTGGCGAAACTCTTTCCTGGGATTAATACTTGTGGCCAAAAGAATTTTTGAAATATAGTCTCGAAGCATCTGAATATCTAACTCCCTATATGAGCTGACGGATCTTATATCTGTACACACCAAACTCCATAAGCATCGGACCATACCCAGCAACACCCAGTGGTCACACCATGAAAGGTCTGTGACATGTATGGAACTAAAGCATGGTTGATCACTTACAAGCCCACTGTGGCATTCAGGTCAAAGGACCACGTATACTACTCAACTTGAGAGGATCCTCTGTTGACGGCTTATATAGGATGTCTATCGGAGGCCTTCGTGAGTTTGTCCCATATCCAGTCCTAATTGGATATCTATATGTCAATACGAGCTCTAAACTCACAGTCAGCTAAGAACAACCATCTATACCCTATAGGTATGACATATGCTGATCTATATTAAAAGTATCCACTGACAGACCCGCATCGACAAAAATAGATTAGGGACAATTATTCGAGAACATACTTGCGTAATTAGTATTTTTTGGCACCCGATTGCAACTCTTGTAACTATGTAGTTACTAGTATATTCCCAGGCCTATGTCCCATTACAGACAAGGTTTCAATTCTTGGATCTGTTGAGTATTATAACCAGCTAACACTTAGTTGTGCTAACATTTAGCATTTATATTTCTCAGCATAGCTAACTATGAGCCCTTATCGAAACTCTTTTAGATCTGATTTGAACTCATTCAGATCGTATAATGTTTGTAACGTTACATGCATAGTATCATATTAATGGGTATTAGCGATTTAATGGGAATGTACACTTGTATAAATACACAAGTATATGTACATTCAGGGATGGCACGTAAGCACCGACCCTAACAATTGCCCAGTTGACGAACCTGTCTTTGCTAGTTCTGTTGCGACTATGAGTAGTAACGAAGTTGTCCCTTCTGCTGCCTAGGGCAGACTAGTGGTGTTGTTGCTGTTGAGCCTCTAGGGTTAGTCAAAGCTTCAACCGACCCTTCCGCTGCCACCGTTCCTCTAATCGATGCCTGAAGTTGTTTCTGTTGTAGATTTGGAGATGACCGACATAGCCTTCGCATCCTGAACGATTGCTCAATTCTCCACCTTTGCCTCCTTTTTTTATTTTACTATTTTTTGTAAAGTGTAGGATTTTTAGTATTAGGGTCTTCTTGTAACAGAACCCTATAATATTTTTTAAAAATGAACAAAATCATTGATTTTCCCAATATGTGTACCGATTTGTTCTCTATAACCTGCTAACAGTAAATTTGCTTTGTTGTAGTAAAAACTTGGTAACATAGCTGGACCACTTATAAAATACACTAAACGTGTTAGAATAACCATGTCATTTATAATAATCATTATTTCAATTAAGATGATTTGCTTACGATAACAAAGCTTGTAATAAAAGCTGCCAATATTGTTAAACAATCTTTATTGGGGCTAAACGGCTCTTATACTTAATTGTGCGGAGGCTAATCATGTAACTTATTTTTGAATAATTTGAAGTAAAGACCTGCTCAATGCACTCTGTAGTGATAACTGATTCAGTGAGGGGACGAGCCTTATCAATCGTTAATAACAATTGCCACATAACAACCGGGTCGGCGCAGGGATCAAAATAATTTTGAATTATTAGATGACAGTTTGCTCATTGTAGGAACACAGTAGTAGTTTGCGCAAACAAAGGTAACGACCGGGCCATCATTGTGGCGAAAATAATTATTCGGTCCGGCATAATGATGAATGGGCGATAAGTGACTCGGAATGACAATGTTGTTCAAGCAGCCGTTCGATATTTTCAAAAGACCAACTCGGTGTAATAACGCTGATCAGCGTGCTATGGGTGCTGTGTCAAGGTCACAGTGATACCGTGAAAAAGCCACGATCAAACCCCCTTCAATGGGTGCCATGGTGTAACATATGGTGATGCTGTGGAAATGCCACAGCCCTCGCCCCGCTGAGCTATCTCAATTTCCTGTGCCAAACCAGTGAGGGTGAGGTGCCCTGCGATGCAATCACGGTGAAGTGCTCTGCGAGCATAGACTGGTCACGATGAAGTACTCCAGGAGCGTCGAACTAGTGACATTGAAGTGCTCTGTGAGCATCGAACCGGTGACAGTGAAGTGCTTCGTGACACAATGACATTTTAAAACATATATAAACATAAAATAAAGAAAAAATTATTATTATGAGAGATGGATAAAAACTTTAGTGTTTAACAAAGCCTACACGATAAAATAATTGAAATTGTTATTGAGATTTACTAAAGAGTTATGATTAACAAGTCTACTTAAGTTCAAAAGCAGAAAACCAAATAAGTCAATTCCTATTCTATTATATTAAGAAATGCAAATCAATTATTATGTTATAAAGATTTAAAAAAAATACAAATCCTTTGAGGTATACTAAATTAGAAATAAAAGAAATCTTGAGCAAAAAATACAAGTTTGAAGTAGTTAAATAAATAAATAAAATTTTAAATTTTATATATATATATATATATATATATATATTTAGTGCTCCTTCTGTCTATCATTGTTTGATATTGTTATGCTTCTATTCAATTTTAAAAGTACAATAATTTAAGCGTTTGAAAATATTAGATTTGTCAGACACTAATCCATTTTTAATTGATAATCAATGTTTTCACTTCACAATAATTATCACTTTAAATATTTCATTAATCTTTGAAGAGATAATAAGTGCCCATTTAGTTTTATTTTCCAATTGACCAAAAGGTTTTTTGTTTTTTATATCAATATTTTTTTCATTTTTTTTTACTTCATTTGAATGGAGCTGAATAAGAACTTATAAAAGATTAAAAAAAATGAATTTTATGTTGCCTCTAATGAAAGTTATTAGAGTCTCGGTTTATATATACACATATATAGTTAGAAGTGAACCTTTTCTCACAAGAATTTGCTCTTCTTTTGAATTTTCAAATTGAAAGTTGAAAATTTTATCTAACATTAATTAGTCTTTACCTTCACTTAAAATTCTTTGTAGTATTTAGTACCTTTTAATTAAGCAATTTTTTTGGTCTTTAATATTTTGAAAAAAGCAACTAGGAGTTTGATTATGTGAGTAAGTAATACTTATTTTAAATGTTATATATAAATATATATATTTTTAAATAATGTAGTATACAATGTAACATTCATTAAAAGAAAAATAGAAAAACTAACAAAGAATATAAATGTAGAAAAAGATACAATAATAAGTTTTTTTGTTTGTTTTAGAATTGATTTAATAATAATGTTGTGGCCTCGCTTAATTGTTTCAATTAATATTATCACGTGAAGTCAAGTTCTAATGAACTCCTATGTATAATTAATTATATTTCAACTCAAAAATTAATCAATTTGTTAGTCCTAATTTCAGACGACTTTCGTGCGTAATTATCTATTATTCTTCGAATTCACCTTTCATATGAGTTTAATTTAAAGGAAAATTGTATATGACCCCTGTTGTCTTGAGCATTACTCATTTAACCCTCTAATATTTTATATTATCTAAAAATTCTCTTACTGTTACAAAAATTATGTTAACTCTTAATTCTTATATTATTTTTTACTAATATACCCTTACATTGATGACATCATTCTTTTAAAAAAAATTCATAAATTAATATTTTAATTTTTTAAAATAATAAAAACTATAACATATTTAAGTTATAATGGAATTATGAATATTTTGATTATTTTATTTTAATTATTCTGTTTTATATTTTAAAATTTTATGTTAATCATTTTTTAAATACATTAATATTTAATACTTTTAAAAATAATAAATTTTATTACGATTTTATTATTTTAAGAAGTTTTTGTAATTTTGTTTAAAAATATTAAAGCAACTATAACGTATTTATTATTTTAATTATTTTTTGTAATTTTTTTAAAATATTAAAGCAACTATCACATATTTATTATTTCTAATTAACATTAAATATTAATGTATTAAAAATATTATATATTATATATTAATAAAAATAAATAATAAATAAGTATAATGTTCATCCTTCTACCATAACATAAATATGTTATGATGTTATTATTATAGTATTTTAGTTATTTATTTTGTATTAAAAAGAAAAATAATGATGATAACAATGATGTCATCAAAATAAGAAAAAACTTAGTAAAAAGATAATAAAAATTAAAATTTAACAAAAATTTTATAGCAACAGAGTTTTTTTAATATGAAACATTATATGAATAAGTGGGTAATGCCCAAACTTGGAATGAGTTAATTGGTCTTGATCCTTAATTTAATTTGTTCACAAACTTGATGCATTGAAATTTAAGATTCACCTTTCACATATTAGATTTAATTTAATATTAAACCATTACCTAATAATTTAAGAGTAATATTACACTTTTCAAATGATATATCAAATGTCTATCCCATATTGACGTGTCAAATAAATATTGAGATAGAAAAAATTTACCGTTTCAATATCTAATAATTACTTAACATATTATTTGAGATAAAAAAAAATTAAGATACAATTTAATAAGTGTAGCATTATTCATAACTTAAAGCTTTTATATTGAGTGAGTCAACTAACTTAATTAAAACATCATAATAACTTATTTATCATATTTAATTAAGACCAAAGTACAAACTATATTCATACAAGTTTTTGCTAATATATACGTTAGATTAATGCTCCACTTTCAAAAAGTTATTTCAAAATCACCCATAACAATATTTTACTATTTAATAATTACTTAACATATTAATCGCAATAAATTTTAAAATATCGATTACAAAGTATAGTATTATTCTATAGGATATTGAACTTTGGAAAGTATGAAACACAATATATTTTATGGGTACAAAATAAAGCCACATTTTCTTATTTTCACATAAAACGTATATATATATATATATATATATATGTGTGTGTGTGTGTGTGTGTGTGTGTGTGTGTGTGTGTGTAGTTACATTATTATTTTATGGAAAAAGTTGCACATTTAATTAGTTGTTCACTTTTTACAAAGTTCTCAAAGAAGTTTTTATCCAACTTGAAGGTTCTTAGGGATATATATGCATATATATATATATATGTGTGTATAGTTACATTATTATTTTTACAGAAAGAGTTGCACATTTAATTAGCTGTTTACTCTTTTTACAAAGTTCTCAAAGAAGTTTTTATCCAATTTGAAGGTTCTTAGGGCTCCATTGATCTATGGTTCTCAAAATTGGTAGAAAGATGAACTTGGAAGTTCTTAGGACAATATAATCTATGGTTCTCAAAATTGATAGGGAGATATTAGGGGTTTTTAGAGAAAGAGAGAGTGATTTTGTAAAAAATGAATTGTATTCTGCTTTGAGCTTCTTGAGTCCCCTATTTATAGTAAAGGGAACCCGATGGGCTTAGTGTAACTATAAATGTGCCCTTAATAAAATTTTTACAAGTAATTCAATAAAGTACTTTATAGTAATTTACGTGTCCTACACAACCTATCAACTTAATTTTGTGATTAATATAGTATGATGATAGCTTTCTTAATACATATTATCTAGCTTGATTTTAATTAAATTATTAGTGTAATCATGATGAAGAGAGTAATGGGTAACGGAATAAACATGTAGTTTAAACTGAATTAATGTCAAAAAATAACCCATTTAAATTTAAACGTGTGGTTTAAATTGAATTAATAATTTTAGAATTCACTGTCAAATGAGTCATTGTCTACATTAGCATTGAATTCATTGTCAAAGATACATCAAGAGGGCTAAGTTATTGTTTATGTTACCACTAGGTCTTATTATGAGAGGACACATCAATAGGACTATATCAATGTCTACGTTACTATTGAGCCCCTCAATTAAAGTATATATTAGCAGAGTTAGATTAGTGTCCATGTTACTACTATGCCTCATAATTAGAGGATACTTAAGCAAGACCACGTTGACTTTTATGTCATCACTAAGGCCTACTAAAGTTCACTAAGTGAGTTTTATTGCTAGACAATTGGGTAAAAAGATAAGGTCTCAATGAGGTGTAATCTTGGAGGGCTATTGTTGTATCGTCATGTCAGTATATCCAACATTTTATCTTCTTGTAAGTGGAGGGATGAGATTTGTGTAGAGTTAGGTGACACAAATTTGCACCGGTTAAAGTTCAAATGTCAACGCTTAGGAGCATGTTCTGCCTACTTGTCCACAAGATGACTATAAAACACTTAATCAAATGAACACTTGTACTTCATATACCAGGGAGCTTAATTATCAAGGAGCCTTTAACCTTAGCATTTCTCTACAGTGCTTCTGAAATAGGGGGGGTCCTTCATTCATATGTCATCATGTCTCGTCCCTAAGGGGAGTTCTTCAAGTAATGTTTCCTCTACACTCAGAGTATATCTCTATTTTTTTAACATAAGTAAAACAAGTAACTCGATATATACAAGAAGTAAGAAAATATATTTTTTCTTCTTCTCTAACTCTCTCTAGGGCAAAATCCTAAGGAAGTAACAACCGTTTAAACTGCAACCTAACTTAAGTGTCGAAGGGCTGTCAAAGATAGGGTCACCGACCATTCTGTTAGTACCTGCCTTTGACCGAGTGTTTTTTATGCTTAGCAGCTCAACAATGTCCTCTATTACTCCTAACTTTATGTCCTATTTTTCACTATCAGGGGACAAACCAAATCTATTTCTTGATACAAACATATTTGTATTAGTCCTATTTCAACAAATTCTTAATACTTCGGGCCATGACTACTTTTGAATCTCAATCTTTTTAATCCATGACCATTGATAATTATATGTATTTGTAATTTCTAAAGGAGAAAATTAGATCAATCAAATTTGATATGTGCAAAAAAAAAAAAGATTATAAAAGGAGACTTGAGGTGAGGGCACAAAAGAAAACTTTACCACAACTTCGACTCTGATACAAAGTTAAAATTTTTATTTTAATACCAAGTTAAAGTTTCTCATCCTTTAGTTATGTTTAACTATGTTTGAAAGTGTAAACTTAAACAGCAAATTAATTCTAGACATACAAAATTCAGATGTTTTAGACTTGACTCATATATGTGAGGTTTGTTTTGTTTTAAAAAAAGTAGAGTTTGAGATTTTGGACTGTAAGGACATAGGTATATCCTCATTAACATTATACAATGTAAAAGCATTTTTTTTTTAAAAAAATAATTTTTTGTTGCCCCCAAAGACCTCGACCGAGACTAAGTCCTAAAAAAGTAACCAACATCCAATAGACCTACCCCGAGGTCCTAAATTCCATGATTCACTAGAGGCCCAGAGTCTTTGGGCTTGGCCCCATAAGGCTCATTTCACATAGAACTCAAGTTTAAAGACTTCCGCATAAGGTCCTAAAGGCTTAGGCCTATAAGGGCTCAAAGGCTAACATCTATAAATAGCCCTCATAATTGAAGAATTATTCTCAGTATTAATAAGGAGTTGTCCTCGATATTAATGAAGAAGTATCCTTGGTATTTTAGAGTAGTCGACCTCGGCTTATTTGACCTCTCTACTCCTATGACTAATTCAAAAAATAGAATCGTATCATCCCTACAAATTTAGATATGTATTGTCTTAAAAATCTTGAAATATCTCAAAAATCTCACATACATAACATTCTTACAATTTCAAGAATATTTCACTCCAATAATCTATAAATATACCCTAGTTCCTATAGGATTCGGATGACAAAAATGTTTATAGGGCCTATATTAGGCGAAGTATACCACTTCAAAAAGGAGATTTTAGAAGGATAACAAAACCCTCTCAATACAAGAAAAACAAGAAAGAATGTAAGCCTATCAAGAACAAATTCATTAATTCCTCTTATTCTCATAAATTTATTATTTTTCGACCATCTCTTTTCATAAAAAATTTAATTATTAACTTAAATATTAAAAAATTATTGTCAAAATTAAGTATTAAAGAGTTATTGCTAGTTATAACTACTAATATAACCAATCCTTTTTTGTGAGGATGTGTCCTCGAAGATCAGCAAGTGCTTGGGAGATCATGCTATTTTAATGTGCGAAGGACGAGTCACTGCCAAAAAAAAAAAAAACAAATTCAATCTATGGCTAAAGAATCTTTAAGATCATCACCGTTAACAAATTCTTTCATGATTTAAATTATTATGCAATTGCCATTCATAAAAATACAATAAACAAAATTTCACCACATTTATGAATTTTTTTTCCTTGCTGGATCGAAAATTAATGTAGCTTACAATTATGGTATTTATTACTTTGGATTTAAATGTTACGTTATCCATGATGATATAACTTTGACAATTCAAATCAAGTAAAATGTATAATTAATAAAAAAAATTTATGCAAATGTATGAGAAAAAAAAAAGAATAATGCTAGATATTTTAAATAGTATTTTAAATTTTTACATTTCAAATGATGTATCAAATAATTATTGAATTGTAAATAGTATAATGGGTCATTTTAGAATTTACACCCTTTCATCACCTAATAATTACTTAACACTTCAATTTAAAATTCAAAATTTGAGATATAATTTAGAAAGTGTAGCATTATTAAAAAAAAAGAACTTCAAATAGTAAATTCTCGTGTTAAAAATTGATTTATTTTTCTATTTTATAAGAGTTTTATAATTCAAATTGAATGTGTATAAAATTGTATGTATTGTTCAATAATTTCAATAACGTACTTTGAATAAAGTGTTACCTCATAAATATATGTATTACTTTTGAAAAAAATTTGATTGTATAATCTAATTAAAATATCAGTAATATAATATAATATAATATTAATATTATAATATGATCGTTATAATTAAAAAAAACATTGCTTATATTTGAAGAATAAATATATATGTATATATATAAAGAAAATGTATACACGAGTAAGAACGATTCTCAATTAAAGTATTAAATCAAATTAATGAGAGGCAAATGATTAAAATCTTGTTTAACAAATGATTAAAATCTTCACTCATTTCAACATGTGCCATGATTTCATGCATGATCAATGTTTTATCCACAGTCACAAGCTCTCCATTTCTTCGATATCAAATAATTAAGGAAAACTATAAATTACCCCTTTTATTTTCAACATTATTCATTTGTTTCTTGATATTTCATATCATTCAAAAAAACTCTTACCATAATAAAAATTCTATAAAATATTAACTATTTATTATCTTTTTATTATTCTACCCTTACATTATTATTTTTTTTCATAATTTATTAATGATATTTTTTATAAAATAATATTAAAATAATTACAAAAATAAAAAGCATAATATATTATGTTATGATAGAAGGGTGAATATTTTAATTTTTTTTTTATTTTTTATTTTACAATTTTATTCATTAATTATTTGTTTAAAATATATTATTATTTAATACTTATTAAGAAAGAATAAAAATATTATGGTTTTATTATTTTCATTATTTTTTAGTAGTTGTGTTTAAAAATAATAAAAAGACCTATAACATATTTATTCTTTCTAACTAGCATTAAATGTTAATGCATTAAAAATATAAAATAAAATAAAAGCAAAATAATCATTTTTTTATCATAACATAAATATATGATGGTTTTTATTATTTTTAAAAAAAAATACATTGATAAATTATAAAAAAATAGTAATGTAGGGGACATTAGTAAAATGACAAAAAATAGTTATTTAATATAATTTTGTAATAGTAAGGGATTTTGAAAAATATGAAACATTAGAGAATAAGTAGGTAATGCCTAAAACAAGAGGTGACTAATTTATAGTTTCTAATTAATTAGTTGTTAATTTTATTTTTATATATGCATTTGTATAATATACGTTTTGTATGCCAAATGTAATGTGTCATGTAATTATTGAGTGGTAAAATAGTGTAACGAATGATTTTAGAATTTATCTTATTTTACCATTTAACGATTGTTTGACACATCATTCTTTAAGATATAATTTAAAATAGGATATTATCATGAATACACTTAAGGTATCGTTTAATTTAAGTAATAACTATGAGTTTGAAAAATAGGTAGTAATGCATAACTGTTAGGAAATCTTTAGTAAAAATTAATTACAAAAAGGGTAATATTATCATTTTAATGATGTTTTATCCGAACAACTCTTATCCCGCATCCAAACACCCTTAACCTTATATCCAAACACATTTATCTCAATATCCAAACAAAGTTATCATTGTATCCAAATAATTAATTTAAAAACTCAAATTTTTTAAGAAATAATAAAATAATAAATAACAAAAAAATAAATTAAAAAAACAAAAGTGGTCATTTTGGCCATTACGACAGCTGGAAATCAATCTTTTTTTAATTATTAATTATATTATTAATTAAAAAAATTAAAAATAAAATAAAAAATATTATTAATTTATTAATAAAAAGTAAATTTTTTTATTATATTTTATGTTTAAAAGAAAATTTTAGTCATTTCACATAACTCTATTAATTATAATAGAATTTTATCTAACGATTGGGTATTACTGTTTATTTTCTAAATAGTGAGTATTATTGAAATTAAGCGATACTATAAAGGTGTTCATAATAATATCTTTTTAGAATGTATAACATTACTCTATTTAATAAAGAGAGCACATTTTGAAAAATTCATGAATATAAGCATATATATATATATATATATATAGAGTGATTTAATGAGTTATACAGCTCACCACATGGTAAGCTCCTAGATACGTGTTAATATTTTGTAACACATTATCAATTATGCAAAAATTATAAAAAGTGTGGATTTATTAGACAATAATATGTGACAATGTTGCTCTTTATATGGTGAACTATATAGCCCACTAGATCATATATATATTCTAATAATAAGGATAATTTATACCACTTATTTTGTAATCGCACCTCATTAAATAATTATCATAACAAATTTAAATTTTAAAATATATTTTTATAATACCATAATTACCCTCATTATCGTTATAAAAGAATTAAATTACAAGAGACTTGAGATCTTTTTTTTTTTTTGTTTTTTTAGAAAGACACTTATGATCTTGTTAGGTAGCAAGAAACAATATATATATATATATATATATATATAACACTAACAAAATATTACAAATTAAAGGGGGCAAAAATAGTTAAACCCCCAAAAATTAATAAAAGTGATAAATGAACCTTTAAAAAAGAAATGATATTCGTACCTTTTTCCCATAGATTTTCTGTTAGAATATTTATTAGAAATTTTTTGAAAATAGTCAATATTTAGAGACCTTAATTTTTTTAGCCATCTATTCTATTTTTTAACTTTCGTAACCAAAGATTTAATAAATGGTAAAATTATTTTTTTCACTATTTCAACAGTACCTGCCATAGCAAACAGTATTTATTACAGTATTTTTTTAAATTTTAATTTAGATTTATTTTTACTTATTATTTTTATAATAAATATTTTATTTTTTATTAGTATTTTATTTATTTTATATAATTAATTTACATTATTTAATAAAATTATATTTATTTTATTTGTTAATTATTTAATTTAGTCATATTATTACAAAATTTAAATAAATATGTAGTTAAACTAACTAAAAAATAGTATAATTAAATAAAATACATATAATTTTAATAAATAAATACAAACTTAAAATTTAGATAAATATAAATATAATTTTTAATAAATAAAATACTAATAAAAAATAATAAGTAAAAATAAAATAAAAATATTGTAATAGATAATAAAATTTAAAAAAAAGGCTACATTTTTTATCGCACCCAAATATGGGCATGATATGTGTTTATCGCACTCATATTTGAATGCGATATGTTTTTTATCGCGCCCATATTTGAGTGTAATATTTTATTTTCTAAATGTTTTAATTTATTTTTTATTTTTTTATAATTTTATTTTTTTATATATGACATGATTAATTTATATTATTCATAAATAATTAAATATATTTATTTTAATTTTTATTTAATTTATTTAATTATCTATAAATATAATTTTAATAAAATATACAATTACGTTTGCATTTGTTTATGAAATTTTTTTAAATTGTTGTATTTATTTAATTTAATTTAACTACATTAAATAATTATATTATTTATGTAAATTTTGTAGTAATATAATTTAAATAAATAAATAATATAAAATAAGTATAATTTTAATAAACAACAAAGGTACTGTTTACTGTAGTAAAATTATTACAATAATTTTATTTGAATTTGACTTAGTTAAATAATCTAAAAATATATAATTATATTTATATAATTTAACTTAGTGAAGATTTACGAGTTGGACATACCACGTGTCACTTATAGAGTCTAATTCATTCTGTCTCCTCACCTCAACACTAGGAACTAGAGGGGTTGATGTTGATGGTAGAAAGTAGTTACACTCAGTCTAACACAAAAGAGCCCAATCCAGCACTCAGATCCAAGCCACATAAGTAACCCAACCCAGAGAAAGCTGCCTTAGTAGGACTAAGCCCAAGCTAAAATACTTGGGCTTTCATAACTCGGCTCATAGAACTTATGAAGTAGGACTTAAGATGGGCCATGTGTCTCCCCTCAGTTGCAGTGTCAAAGGACACGTCACCCGAACTCAGGTACCTGTCATATCAACATGGGCCCACTAGTAGCGTAGACGTCAGCACATCCCATAACTCCCCACGTCACTTACGAGGGTCATTAGAGGATCACCTAAATGACACATCATATAGCTATTAGATCCAAGAGATGAGATTGCATGAGAAAATTCTTGTGAGCCAATAACAGAGTGCCACGTCAGCAGGACTCAGAGTACTGTCACTATTGATACTGCTGACACTGTTAATAGAGGCTGTTTGGAGTAGATAAACAGCTTAATATAGATCCAGCTGAGCTCACGGGGACAGAATCAAACAGCCCCTCAGTGCTTCATATTGCTTCTCAGACCTTACCAACTTAAGACTGACAGGTCCAAAAGCGATAAATCACAAATATACCTAGTACTCTACACGTCAGGGGAAGTTAAATGACTTTATTGACCCTTTAAGTGAAGTTTCCTAAAACACCCCTTATGATAGGGACTATTCTTCATTAGTAGCTCACCATGTGTTGCCTTTAAGGGGAGTTTTCCAGCCGGCAGCCTCCAAGATTAAATTAAGTCTACAAAATGTAAATGTGGTAAAGGACACTTGAACAATTTCAAATTTTGAATTCTCTCTCTAGTGAGCAAAACTCTCCACCTTCTCTCTAAATTTTTTTCACTTTCTCTAGGGCAAATAAACTATAGAGAACTTTCTCCATAACATTTTTACTAGACTTGAGCGTCGAATGACCGTTATCGACCACCTTGTCGGTGTTTACCACTGACCTTCTTTGTTATGTGCTCCTCAGATCCCCTCGGTCCACATAACCACAGTTCGGTGTTCAGCTTCCTTACAACTCAACTTTGGACGTTCACCACCAACACAGCCTTCATCTAAACTCTTGGCAACTGCAGTCCCAAAAACTAGACTTCTCAATATCCACTCTTTATTCATAACTAAGTTAGAGTCGGGCCTCCCCTAGGCCAAAATTTTAGCCCCTAACAATAATTAAATTATTATAATTATATTTAAACACTCTCGGTTTCATATTGTGTGCTATTAAGTTAAATATATTATTTAAGGTACTTTTTTTTATAAAAGAACTTCGATTTTAGTACTATATTTTTATTTATTCATGTATTTTTCAATATATGTCCCTTAAACTAATTTTATTTTTAAAAACACTCTTTTTAAATTATACAACCAAACAATTTATTAGATCATAAGAATTTTTGTTTTAATTAATAATCAAACATTCATCAACTTTTTGTCAAAAATTTTATATAATAAAACCCTATTTCTAAAAGACCTATTATAAAATATCTACTCAATAACTCAACCAAACAAATAATAAATAATAATGCTACACATTTTCAAGTTGTTTCTCAAATAATAACGTGTCAAGTAATTATTGAGTGGCGAAATAGTGTAAATTATAAAATTACCTGTACACCCAAAATTATTTGACACATTATTACTTAGAATATAACTTAGGATACGAACTTAATATATGTAGCATTAGTCAATGAGTAATGCTATAGTTTTGAAAAAATCCCGAAATTTGGATCCCAAATGAGATATCAAGCCACCATTAGATGAAAAAATAGTGTAATGAGTAATTTACAAAATCACAAAAATTAACTATCCAATAGTTAGTTGAAACATAATTTAGAATTCAAATTTTGGGATGTGTAGCATTATTGTTATTCAATAATAAAGGTATAATTGTTTTAATACTTTATAAATCTTTTCTATTTGACAAATTATCAGTATATGGAATAAGAAATAAAAATTAAAAATCTTTTAACTAATACAATAAGTTTATCTTTACACTTTTTCTTACGAACCAAGACTTTGAACCAACTACGACTCCTTTATTCGAGTGACCATCTTAGGATGAACAACACCGGGCAAGACCATCCCAAAGCAACAAAAACCCCGAAAGGGTTCATTTTTTTTGGATGAACTCATAAGGAGTCGACTTGAGGACTTTTTTTTATAGAATGACGTCTTTTATAAGACTCGAGTTTCTCAATGAAATTTATAAAAAAAAAGAGTTTGAGCTCTTTTGGTTTATTTTTAGCCATGCAGGGCGGCTATTCGTATGTATTATGCACAAGACACTAAACTTGACATAATTTTAATGATTTAATTATTGCAACATATTTGTATTTTGAACTATGATTTGAAAATAGTAAGCTAAACTATAAATAAAATTAAATTGAAAGATTTGGCTTAATGCTAAATTAAAAAATATTTGAATGATTTTTATGACCTTTTTCTTGGCTGAATTATGCATGTGTAATATTAATATTTTCTTTCTTTATTTTTTCACATTAAAACATTTCTATAAAATATTTCTGATCTTAAACTTAGCATTTTAAAGTGCTAAAATTAGATCTACTCTCCATATAAATAAAAATATTCAGTCCGACTCAAACCCAATAACTTAACGTGAAAAATGTTGTCACCAACCATTCGATCACAGTGTGGTTGACGTATAAAACTCACTTCTAAAAAATTACTTATTATCGTGAGAAGTAATTGTAAAGCCTATGTAGAGTAAAGAACCGATCATGTTATAGTAGAAGGATGGACATTCTACTTATTAGAAATAATAAATACATTATGATATTTATTATTAAAAAATTATTAAACAAATAACTAAAATACTATAATAATAAAAATCATAACATATTTATGTTACGGCAGAAAGATGAACATTCTACTTATTCATTATTTATTTTTATTAATATATAATATTTTTTTTAATACATTAATATTTAATGCTCATTAGAGAGAATAAATATGTTATAGTTGCTTTAATATTTTTAAAACAAAATTATAAAAAATAATTAAAATAGTAATAAAAATGATTATTTTTAAAAGTATTAAATATTAATGTATTTAAAAAATGAATAACATATAAAATTAAAAAATAAAAATATTCATAATTCCATCTAATATAAATATGTTATGGTTTTTATTATTTTTATTATTTTAATATGTCGGGAACCTACTGCATGCCGGGAGCCTCCTCATACCCTCTTGACCGCCTCTAAATCCTGCTGATTGTGAGCTTATTGAGGCTTGGTTGGACTGGCTCTGGTCTCCTCGGCTAGGACTCTGGCTACTGGATCCCACAGATCTCTCATCGATCCTCATCACCTTACTCGGGCCTCTCTAATTACTACCCGTCCAGCTACGCTTTAGACTCTGCTGATGCGGCCTAAGGATGGTTGCCATACTCCTCTCCATTCTGGTCGCCGCCTCCACTAGTGCTCCATACTGAGTGTGAACGGCTGAAGCAACATGTGTTCGTATCCTGGGATTAAGTCCCACAGCAAATCTACTCGCTTTCTGCTCCTCATCAACTGCTATAAACTAGAATCAACTCTGAGAATTTCTTCTCATATTCTGCTACTGACAGTGATCCTTGTTCTAATTTATAGAGCTCCTTTATTCGGGCATTCTTATAAATCTTAGGATAAAACTTGCTCGAGAACTCACTGCTGAATAATGCCCAAGATATACCTTTTGTGTGCCTTCTCTGCAGTGCCCTCCACCAATCTTTTGCTATCTTCTTAAGCAGGAACACTGAGTAAGAGACCATCTGGTCCTCGGAGCACCCTATGATCTGAAAAATCTCTTCATTGTTCTCCAGCCATGATAATGCTCTCTCTGGATCTCTGATGCCATCATATGACGTGACGCCCAAATTCTTGGTGTACTCTAATGATACCCCTGACTCTCTCGACTGATGAATTGCAGCAACCAACATCTGAGCCATCTGTGCCATATCCATAGCTCCACCCTGTAGCTCTACACGCTGAGGTGACTCCAGAGGGCCTCATGGTCTCGGGGCATTTATTGACTCATTAACTCATTCTGGTTTAGGTACTGCAACCCGAGCAATAGCTCTCTTGATAAATGGACGTCTACAACGATGCATACTTTTGTGCATGTCAATAATGAAACATGATTAATTATGCATGAAATGTAATTTTCATAATGCTGAAAATGCATGCCATACCCAAAAATTCGATCCAAAATAAATGTTTAACTCAAAATATTGAAAACTTTGCTCTGATACCACTTTGACAGAACCCGACCCATAATCCTACAATGTGGACTTAGGTAGGCCGTGCTGGGCACTCCAACGAAACGCTTCCCATAGTCTGCTATCAATCCTGAGAAATTCCATGAGGCGAACCCTAAAATTTCTCTTAATTTCTTTCTGATATATTTTCATAAACACGGGAAAATTTTAATTTTTCTAAAAATTCTGGATTAAAACGGACAGAGTTTCCCCTATTTTTCTGAAAATCTATATTTCATAAACCTGCAGAAAATACACTAAAAAATATTTCTCGCATCTCTCAGCTATAAATAGGACTTCCCGTCCCTTCCCAAATCAATCAACACATGCATTCTTGATCATATTCTAACAGACATCTATAACAAGAAAATCAATCATTTCAAAAATGCATATATATTCATTTTAGTTACAAAATTCGTTATGCATGCTATACAACGCAAAACTAAATATGATACATGTATATGCACTAAATGTATACATATAGCTCTGTACATGCACAAGAGATCATCGTAGGGCTGGCCCACTACTGATCTACAGGAAAAATTGTAGGTTGTACGCTGCTGGTTATACCTGGGGGAAAAAATAGAAACACAAAAAATAAAGGGTGAATTGATAAACTCAATGAGTGGGTGTGAAATCTGAATAATTGTAGAAATATACTGAAAATTCTAAAAAGTACTGAAAATTGTTCTAAATCATTTCTAAATCTCGAACACTGGTAAAACTCTACCGAGTAGTTTTCTTTATTTAAAATTTTAAAACTTAATAGGCTACTGCTGAAATCTGTAAACATTATTAAAAAATATTTTTATTTTTTGAAAAACACAAAACTACATATCTCATATAATTGTCTAAAACTTCTGCTCGGTTCTAGTCTATCTGAAAAAGCACCAATGGCTACCCTAATGCCAAGACCCACTCATCGACGTGGCCAAAAAAATGAGTCGATCACAAGGCGGTCTCCGCTAGTAACAACCACTGTGACCAATTTGATAAACTGATAAATATGAGATATCTCACTGTTTATGTGGAGGAATATACATCACAGACATATAGCGAGACAACACCCTGTAGCATAAGCGACTCACTGACTCGACACCCCGAAGTTAGTAACACTTAACCCAACTAACTGACCTACCCATGCATACGGGGTGTACCGGCCGGGTCTATACTATCCCCACAGGGATCTAAATCTGATAGCTAAATACTAATAAATAGGATACCACTGGCCTTTGAAAACTGATCGTATCTAAAACCTGTTTCTTAAAATGGATATATAAATTTCTAAAATTTGTTTCTTACTGCTGAAAAATAAATTTCTAAACTGTTGAAAATACTGAACTGTAATTCTAAAATTTTGTGGTATTTCTAAATGACAAATTTTTAATTCTCATTATATCAAAAAAATCAAATAAAATATCACTATACTTTCCAAAATTCTTAAAAGTCACGTAACTTGAATAAATTACCTGAAACACAATATTTAAATTAGAAAGCACATAAATACTAATAATTTAAAATAAGTTACATTTAATTTCTTTTAATTACTTTCCCACTCACCAACTGTCTTACTCTAAAATTTCTTTTCTGGACTTGTCCTTTCACCGGTTTTGACCTTCGGCACCTACAAAGCATAAATTATGCTTTAGTCCCCCTAAAATAGAAAAATTACCAAAATACCCCTAGTGCACATTTTCGGCCACCACCAAAATTTATTTTTAAATTTACAATTTTTCCCTCAACAATCTCAATTTATGCACAAACTACCATTTTTTGTCAAAGGGGTCCATAATCCCTTATAATTTTATTTGGATATAATTACCCCTAATCTTTGTCATAAATGACCATTATGCCCCATATCCTAACTTTGATTTCCACCCATCAAAACTCATCTTAAGGGTCTTAGAATTCATTCCTAATCCTCAATTTTAGCTACTTGCACTTGTACCACTAAAACCCCAAAATGACCCAAATGAAATTTTTACAATTTTTTAAATTTTTTCTTACCTATGATCTTATCTACTTCCCAAATTCATTCTAATGCCCTAAATTTATTCAATTGAAGTCCAATTATACAAAAACCCTAATTTACTATTCTAGGGTTTGGAATTCTCACCTTTTAAAGCAAATTTTACCCTTAATCTACCATGGAATCTTGCTTAGGCACTTGGAAACAACTTGAATTTAGTGTGGATCTCTTGATTTGGCTTAGAAATGTCATGGGTTTCACTGTTCACATTCTTCTCCCTTCATGGCCGAATCTCTCTCTCTCTCTTTCTTTTATTCTTTTTTTTTTTTTTAACACTTCCTTGCAATTAAAACACTTGGCATTTATATATATCCAATAATTGTATAATGGCCCTCCAAGAAATGCCTAATAGCTACATAGTCCTCCAATTAAAAAGTCTTTGATTGGTGGTCAATAATTTAATAATTATTACTAATAACTAATAAAATATAATATAATAGACTAATATATGCAATTTTTCCAATTTGATTGGTCCATATGTCTTAAAATACACATCGTTATCCAACAAAAATGGCTTACTTAGGGTGTGATGCTTACACCAAAAATTATTGGTACAAATATTGAATTTTCACTACTTAGTCAACCGAAAAAAATTCTAAAAATATTCGGTGGCACCCAATGCTCAAATTGACTATGCAATTACCAAATTGGGTCTATTACAACTCACATAAATACTTAAAAAAAGTTTCGAGAATGGTCAAAATTTAAAATTTCTACGATTTCCTAATTGTCAAATATCGAAATTTTAGGTATCTGACTATTCATGAGAACTTGGCATTACAAAAATAAGGTAGGAAAAAAAATTTGAGAAAAACTTATCACTCAATGAGAGTTTTTAGGGTTTTTGTTTTAGACATGAAAATTATTAGAGTCTCGGTTTATATATATACATATATAGTTAGAATTAAACCCTTTCTCACAAGAATTTGCTCTTCTTATAAATTTTTCAAATTGACATTTGAAAATTTTATCTAACATTAATTAGTCTTTCCCTTTACTTAAAAATTTCTTGTAGTATTTAGTACCTTCTAATTAAGCGATTTTCTTGGTCTTTAATATTTTGAAAAAAGCAATTAGGAGTTTGATTATGTGAGTAAGTAATACTTATTTTAAATGTTATATAAAAATATATTTTAAATAATGTAATATACAATGTGACATTCATTAAAAGAAAAATAGAAAAACTAACAAAGAATATGAAACTAGAAAAAGTTACGATAATAAGTTTTTTTTTTTAGAATTGATTTAATAATAATGTTGTGGCCTCGCTTAATTGTTTCAATTAATATTAACACGTGAAGTCAAGTTCCAATGAACTCCCATGTATAATTAATTATATTTAAACTCAAATTAGTCTATTTGTTAGTCCTAATTTCAAATGACTTTCGATCTTAATTATTTGTTATTTAACAAATGATTAAAATCTTCAATCATTTCAACATGTTCCATGATTTCATGCATGATCAATGTTTTATCCACAGTCACAAGCTCTCCATTTCTTCGATATCAAATAATTAAGGGAAACTATAAATTACCCCTCTTAATTTAAGCATTATTCATTTGTTCCTTGATATTTCATATTATCAAAAAAAAAAACTCCTACCATATTAAAAATTCTATAAAATATTAACTATTTATTGTCTTTTTACTATTCTACCCTTACATTATTATTTTTTCATAATTTATTAATTATATTTTTTGTAAAATAATATTAAAATAATTAGAATAATTATTACTATTTAGTGTCTTTTTACTATTCTACCCTTACATTACTATTTTTTCATAATTTATTAATGATATTTGTTATAAAATAATATTAAAATAATTAGAATAATAAAAAGCATAATATATTATGTTATGATAGAAGGGTGAATATTTTAGTTTTTTTTTCTTTTGTTTTCTATTTTAAAATTTTATTCATTAATCATTTGTTTAAAATATATTAATATTTAATACTTATTAAGAAAGAATAAAAATATTATGGTTTTATTATTTTCATTATTTTTTAGTAGTTGTGTTTAAAAATAATAAAAAGACCTATAACATATTTATTCTTTCTAACGAGCATTAAATGTTAATGCATTAAAAATATAAAATAAAATAAAAGCAAAATAATCATTCTTCTATCATAACATAAATATATGATGGTTTTTATTATTTTTTAAAAAAACTACATTGATAAATTATGAAAAAATAGTAATGTAGGAGACATTAGTAAAATGATAAAAAATAGTTATTTAATATAATTTTGTAATAGTAAGGGTTTCTGAGAAATATGAAACATTAGAGAATAAGTGGGTAATGCCTAAAACAAGAGGTCGCTAATTTATAGTTTCTAATTAATTAGTTGTTAATTTTATTTTTATATATGCATTTGTATAATATACGTTTTGTATGCCAAATGTAATGTGTCATATAATTATTAAGTGGTAAAATAGTGTAATGAATGATTTTAGAATTTACATTATTTTACCATTCAACAATTGTTTGACACATCATTCTTTAAGATATAATTTAAAATAGAATATTATCGTGAATACCCTTAAGGTATCGCTTAATTTAAGTCATAACTATGAGTTTGAAAAATAGATAGTCATGTTAGGAAATCTTCAATAAAAATTAATTACAAAAAGGGTAATTGTATCATTTCAATGATGTTTTATCCGAACAACTTTTATCCCGCATCCAAACACCCTTAACCTTGTATCGAAACACATTTATCTCAATATCCAAACAAAGTTATCATTGTATCCAAATAATTAATTTAAAAACTCAATTTTTTTAAGAAATAATAAAATAATAAATAACAAAAAATAAATTAAAAAAACAAAAGTGGTCATTTTGGCCATTACGACAGCTGGAAATCAATCTTTTTTTAATTATTAATTATATTATTAATTAAAAAAATTAAAAATAAAACAAAAATATTATTAATGTATTATTAAAAAGTTATTTTTTATTATATTTTATGTTTAAAAGGAAAATTTAGTCATTTCACGTCATTCTGTTAATTATAACGGAATTTTATCTAACGATTAGACATTACTGTTTATTTTTTAAACAGTGGGTATTACTAAAATTAAGCGATATTATAAAGGTATTCGCGATAATATCCCTTTCGAATGTATAGCATTACTCTATTTAATAAAGAGAGCACTTTTTGAAAAATTCTTAAATATAGGCATATATATATATGTAGTGATTTAATGAGCTATACAGCTCACCACATGGTAAGCTTCTAGATACGTGTCAGTATTTTGTAGCACATTATTAACTATGCAAATGTTATAAAAATTGTGAATTTACTAAACAGTGATATGTAGTAGTGTTACTCATCATATAGTGAGCTATATAGCCCACTAAATCATATATATATATATATATATATTCTAATAATAAGGATAATTTATATCACTTATTTTGTAATCGCACCTCATTAAATAATTATCATAACAAATTTAAATTTAATAATTGTCATAACAAATTTAAAATTTGAAATATATTTTTATAATACCATAATTACCCTCAATATCATTATTTAACTAAATAAAATAATATAATTTTAATAAATAAATAGAAACTTAAAATTTAGAAAATATAAATATAATTTTTAATAAATAATGTAAATTAATTATATAAATAAAATAAAATACTAATAAAAAAATATTTATTATAAAAATAATAAGTAAAAATATTATAATAGATAATAAAATTTAAAAAAAAAGATTACATTTTTTATCGCACCCAAATATGGGCACAATATGTTTTTATCGCGCTCATATTTGAATGCGATATATTTTTTATTGCGACCATATTTCAGCGTGATATTTTATTTGCTCAATGTTTTAATTTATTTTTTAAAAAATTTTATTTTTATTATACATTACATGATTGAATTATATTATTCATAAATAATTAAATATATTTATTTTAATTTTTATTTAATTTATTTAATTATCTATAAATATAATTTTAATAAAATATACAATTACGTTTGCATTTGTTTATGAATTTTTTTTAAATTATTGTACTTATTTAATTTAATTTAACTACATTAAATAATTATATTATTTATGTAAATTTTGTAGTAATATAATTTAAATAAATAAATAATATAAAATAAGTATAATTTTAATAAACAACAAAGGTACTATTTACTATAGTAAAATTATTACAATAATTTTATTTGAATTTGACTTAGTCAAATAATCTAAAAATATATAATTATATTTATATAATTTGACTTAGTGAAGATTTACTAGTTGGACATACCACGTGTCACTTATAGAGTCTAATTCATTCTATCTCTTCACCTCAACACTAGGAACTAGAGGGGCTGATGTTGAGGGTAGAAAATAGTTACACTTAGTCCAACACAAAAGAGCCCAGTCCAACACTCAGATCCAAACCCCATAAGTAACCAACCTAGAGAGAGCTACCTTAGTAGGACTGAACCCAAGCTAAAATACTTGGGCTTTCATAACTCAGCTCATAGAACTCATGAAGTAGAACTTAAGATGGGCCATGTGTCTCCCCTTAGTTGCGGTGTTAAAGAACACGTCACCCGAACTCAGGTTCCAATAGTTAGTTGAAACATAATTTAGAATCCAAATTTTGGGATGTGTAGCATTATTGTTATTCAATAATAAAGGTATAATTATTTTAATACTTTATAAATCTTTTCTATTTGACAAATTATCAGTATATGGAATAAGAAAACAAAATTAAAAATCTTTTAACTAATACAATAAGTTTATCTTTACGCTTTTTCTCACGAACCAAGACTTTGAACCAACTACAAGTCCTTTATTCGAGTGACCATCTTAGGATGAACAACACCGGGCAAGACCATCCCAAAGCAACAAGAACCCCGGAAGGGTTCACTTTTTTTTGGATGAACTGATAAGGAGTCGACTCGCGGACTTCTTTTATAGAATGACGTCTTTTACAATACTCGAGTTTCTCAGTGAAATTTTAAAAAAAAAAAAGAGTTTGAGCTTTTTTGGTTTATTTTTAGTCATGCGGGGTGGCTATCTGTATGTATTATGCACAAGACACTAAACTTGACATAAGTTTAATGATTTTATTATTGTAACATATTTGTATTTTGAACTATGATTGAAAATAGTAAGCTAAGCTATAAGTTAAATTAAATTGAAAGATTTGGCTTAATGCTAAATTAAAAAATATATTTGAATGATTTTTATGACCTTTTGCTTGGCTGAAATATGCATGTGTAATATTAATTTTTTTTTTCTTTATTTTTTTACATTAAAACACTTTCATAAAATATTTCTGATCTTAAACTTAGCATTTTAAAATGCTAAAATTAGATCTATTCTCCATATAAATAAAAATATTCAATCCAACTCAAACTCAATAGTTTAACGTAAAAAATGTTGTCACCAACCATTCGACCACAGTGTGGTTGACGTATAAAATTCACTTCTAAAAAATTAATTATTATCATGAGAAGTAATTATAAAGCCTATGTAGAGTAAAGTACTGATCTAAACTAAATCAAACCAATGGTTTGGTTCTTTTTAAATCGAGTTTTTTTTTTTTTGTTAAGAATATTTGTATCCTTAGTTTTTGGCCTATTATGAAATTTATCCCATTTATTTTAAATTATTTAAATTTTTTCCTCTCTGTTGTTAATGAATAGCCATTGAACTTGACTATAATTAAAGTAATATACTGTGATGCTATGCTTGATGATGTCTCAAGAAAAGAATTTGTTTATTATTAGTTCTAAATTAATACCCTTAGTAAGTTCACTATAAAGAAAATGCTATTTGCAAGAAAAACTCATCTTTCATTTTATTACGAAACTTTTGTTTTAATAAATTTTATATATGAAAATGCATATTTTGTTATTGGTGTGAAAATAGAAAGAGTCGACAAGATGAATTAATGTATTAATAAAGTAGTAATTCTCTAACCCTTTATTTTTCTTGTTTTGAATAAATCTTGATATAATAATTTGATTAGATTGGATTAATCATTATGATTAAATTCATTTTAAAACATATATAAACATAAAATAAATTAAAAAAATTAATTATATGAGATGGGTAAAAACTTGAGTGTTTAACAAAGCCTACACAACAAAATAATTGAAATTGTTATTAAGATTTACTAAAGAGTTATGATTAACCAGTCTACTTAAGTTCAAAAGCAGAAAACCAAATAAGTCAATTCTTATTCTATTATATTAAGAAATGCAAATCAATTATTATGTTATAAAGATTTAAAAAAAATACAAATCCTTTGATGTATACTAATTTAGAAATAAAAGAAATCTTGAGCAAAAAATACAAGTTTGAAGTAGTTAAATAAATAAATAAAATTTTAAATTATATATATATTTATTTATTTAGAGCTCCTTCTATCTATCATTGTTTGATATTGTTATACTTCTATTCAATTTTAGAAGTACAATAATTTAAGTGCTTGAAAATATTAGATTTGTCAAACACTAATCCATTTTTAATTGACAATCAATGTTTTCACTTCACAATAATTATCACTTTAAACATTTCATTAATTTTTGAAGAGATAATAAGTGTCCATTTGGTATGATTTTTCGATTGATCAAAAGGTTTTTTTTTAAATCAATATTATTTGTGTACTTCATTTGATTGGAGCTGAATAAGAACTTATAAAAGATTTTTAAAAAAATTATGTTGCCTCTAATGGGAGAATTTTAAGCTTTAAACTTTTAAGATAGAAGCTATTGAGTTTTATTTTAAAAAAATTAAAATATTTAAAATATCCTTATATTTTACATCATTTCTCTCATAACTATAAACATAATATAACCATGTTTATATTAGATGGAATTATGAATATTTTGATTATTTTTTTTATATTTTAAAATTTTATATGTTATTCATTTTTAAATATATTAATATTTAATACTTTTAAAATAATATATTTTATTACTATTTTATTATTTTTTATAATTTTGTTTTTAAAATATTAAATCAGCTATAACATATTTATTCTCTCTAATGAGCATTAAATATTAATGTATTAAAAAAATATTATATATTAATAAAAATAAATTATAAATAAGTAGAATGTTCATCCTTCTACCATAACATAAATATGTTATGATTTTTATTATTATAGTATTTTAGTTATTTGTTTAATAATTTTTTAATAATAAAAATCATAATATATTTATTATTTCTAATGAGTATTAAATTCTAATGTATTAAAAAATATAAAATATAAATGAAATTCTGAAATATAAAATAAATAATAAAATAACTAGAATATTAATCCTTCCATTTATGTTATAGTTTTGTTATTTTAGTATTATTTTTTAAAAAATATATTATTAATTTTTGCTAAAAGAAAAAAGAAAAAAAATAATGATGATAACAATGATGTCATTAATGTAAGGAAAAATTAGTAAAAAGATAATAAAAGTTAAGATTTAACAAAAAAATTATAGCAACAAGATTTTTTTTAATATGAAACATTAAAGGAATAAATAAGTAATGCTCAAACCTGGAATGAGTTAATTGGTCGCGGCCCTTAATTTAATTTGTTCACAAACTTGATGCTTTGAAACTTGAGATTCACCTTTCACATATTATATTTAATTTAATATTGAACCATTACCTAATAATTTAAGAGTACTATTACAGTTTTCAAATATCAAATGTTTATCTTATATTAACGTACCAAATAAATATTGAGATAGAAAAAATTTACCGTTTCATCATTCAATAATTGTTTAACACATTATTTGAAATAACAAAAATACAATTTAATAAGTGTAACATTATTCATAACTTAAAGCTTTTATATTGAGTGAGTCAACTAACTTAATTAATACATCATAATAACCTATTTATCATATTTAATTAAGACCAATGTACAAAACATATTCATGCAAGTTTTTGCTAATATATATGGTAGAGTAAAGCTATACTTTCAAAATGTTATTCCAAAGTCACCTATAATGATATTTTATTATTTAATGATTACTTGACACATTTAAAATAAAATTTAAAAATATCAATTACGAAGTATAGTATTATTCTATAAGATATTGGACTTTAGGAAGCATGAAACAAAATGTATTTATGGACATTTTCTTATTTTCACATAAAAAAGTATATATGTATGTATATATATGTGTATAGTTACATTATTATTTTTACGGAAAGAGTTAGCACATTTAATTAGTTGTTTACTTTTTTTATAAAGTTTTAAAAGAAGTTTTTATCCAACTTGAAGATTTTTAGGACTCCATTGATTCACGATTCTCAAAATTGGTAGAAAGATGATTTTGGAAGTTCTTAGGACTGTATAAATCTATGGTTTTCAAAATTGATAGAGAGATATAGGGATTTTAGAGAGAGAGAGAGAGAGAGAGAGTAATTTTGTAAAAAATAATTTGTAATCTTTAAACTTCTTAAGTCTCCTATTTATAGTAAAGGGATGCCGATGGGTTTAGTGTAACTACAAATGTGCCCTTAATAAGATTTTTACAAGTAATTCAATAAATTACTTAAAAATATTTCAATAAATTACTTAAAAAGTAATTTTGTGATTAATATGCCCTTCATAAGCTTTTTACAAGTAATTCAATAAATTACGTGTCCTACACAACTTATCAACTTAATTTTGTGATTAATATTAGTATGATAATAGCTTTCTTAATACATATTATCTAGCTTGATTTTAATTAAATTATTAATGTAATCGTGATGAAGAGAGTAATGGGTAACGGAACAAACATGTAGTTTAAACTGAATTAATGTCAAAAGATAACCCATTTGAATATAAAAGTGTAATTTAAACTGAATTAATATTAGAATTTAGAACCCTTTTTATACATACTTAAGCTAAATAATATGAATTTATTAAAATAAAACATTTTCTTTATTTTAACATTATAAATAATACTAATGATTTTTTGGACCCATGTTTTGACCACACGTTTGAGAGTCCAAACGATCCTTTTCTTGGTCAAAATCTAAAGGAGATGATAACACACACACATATATATATAGTAAAGGTTATGTATGGGCTACATGTCATACATTAATCATTAAAATATGTAACTAGAGGTGCTAAAAGTCAAGTGTTGAAGAAATTTTTCTTTTTTTATTTATTTCAAAAGTATCAAATTCTTCCAGAGGTATATATAACTTAACTCTTAAGCCCCGCTGCCAAATGAGTCATTGTCTACATTAGCACTGAAATCATTGTCAAAGGATACATCAACACAAGATGACTTATTATGAGAGAACACATCAATAGGACCATGTCAATGTCTGTGTTACTATTAAACCCCTCAGTTAAAGTACATATCAACAAAGTTGGAATAGTGTTCATGTTACTATTGTGCCTTATAATTAGAGGACAGGTAGGCAAGACCATATTGGCCTCTATGTTATCACTGAGCCCTACTAAAGTTCACTAAGTGAGTCTTATTGCTAGACAGCTGGATAAAATTATAAAGTCTCAAGAAGGTGTAATCTTCAAGGGCTATTGTTGTATCGTCATGTCAGTATGTTCAACACTCTGTCTTCATATAGGTAGAGAGGGATGAGGTTTATCTAGAGTTAAGTGATGCAAATCTGCACTGGTTAGAGCTTAAATGTCAATACTTAGGAACATGTTATGTCTATCTATCCATAAGCTGACCAACTTATAAAGCACCTAATCATTATTTTAACCATGTCGTTCATAATAATCATTATTTCAATTAAGACGATTTGCTTACGATAATAAAGCTTGTAATAAAAGCTGACCGCATTATTAAACAACCTTTGTTGGGGCTAAACGGCTCTTAAGCTTAGTTGTGCGGAGGCTAATCATGTAACTTATTCTTAAATAATTTGAAGTAAAGACCTGCTCAATGCACTCTATGGTGATAACCGATTCGGTGAGGGGACGAGCCTTATCAATCGTTAATAACAATTGCCACATAACAACCTGGTTGGCACAGGGATAAAATATTTCTGAATTATAAGATGATAGTTGGTTCATTGTGGGAACACGCGGTAGTTTGCACAAACAAAGGTAACGACCGAGCCATTGTTGTGGCAAAAATAATTATCCGGTTTGGCATAATGATGAACGGGCGACAAGAGACTCAGAATGACAATGTTGTTCGAGCAGCCCCTTAGTATTTTCAAGAGACCAACTTGGCTTAATAACTCTGATCAGCGTGCTATGAGTGCTGTGTCGAGGTCACAATGATACCGTAGAAAAGCCACGGTCAAACCCCCTTCAATGGGCACCATAGTGTAACCCATGGTGATGTTGTAGAAATGTTACAGCACTCGCCCCGCCAAGCAGTCTTAATTGCCTGTGCCAAACTAGTGACGGTGAGGTTCCCTACAAGCATCGAACCGATCACAATGAAGTGCTCTGCGAGTGTTGAACTAGTCATGGTGAAGTGCTCCGTGAGCGTCAAATCGGTGACAGTGGAGTACTCTATAAGTGACAGGATCGGCCCCAAGACCCTTTACTGTAGATCCTAACAGCCCTGCTGGGTACCCAGACAAAAGTTCCTCAAAATTTAACTGGGTAAGTTGAGAAATTCCACAAGGCGAACCATTTTTTAGTTCTTGCTATTACTGAGAAAATCTTGAAATATTCATGGAAAAGACATTTTAATTTTTTTTTAAAAAATGGGCAAAGTTTCCATTGTTTTTCTTCAAAATCCAATACAAAACCTATAAAGAAATTGCACTTCTATTTCAAATATTTCTCTATACTACCAAATAAGACCTCTGGTCCTTTCCAAAATCAATCCAACTCAACTCAATAATTTCATTAAAATCACAAAACTAGCACACTCATAAAAAGTAAAAATGATCATCATAATATCAAAACCTCTTCGTGTTTGTCCAAAATATATGTACAAATACACGTACCTATAACTACTATGCAGAAAGTAAAAATAATGCTATTTAACACATTTACATGTACAAAAATGATCTTCAGATTCGGCCCACTAATCAGCAGTAAGAGAATCAACAACTTGTATACCGAGACCTGCACCTGGGAAGGAGGTTTAGAAAATATAAAACATAAAACGAGTAAGCTAAAGGAACTCAGTGAGTGCATTTAAGATTTTGAATTAAAATAAAATTCTCATAAATATTAAATTCTAAAAGACATGCATAATTCATATTTCTAAAACTTGTATAAAGCTGTAAAATAGTTTCTAACATCATATGCCAATGAAATCTCGCTGAGTGGGTTTTATTTACATTTTCGAAAAACAATATCCAAAATCTGTACAACATAATAACTAGCATGTGCATATAAACGCATAATATGCAATAGGTAGATCGAAAATTAGTAAAACCCTTGCTCGGCCATTTTCTTTCTAAACTGTATCAATGGTAACCCTAAAGCTATATACTTATGCAGCAACTTAACTAGCACCGCACATGTGAGTAGGTCATGGGGCACCTCAACTAGCAGTACCCATCTCAAGACATCTCACTGGCTATGCAGCGAAATCCTACATTGCCTACATATAACGAGACAATAGCCCATACATATAAAGCGACTCACATAACTCGACAACCTGACTTCCCGGAGTTAGTGACGCACCCCTAATACCTGTCCATGTGTACGGGATATACCGATCAAGTCTAATACCATCACCACCACTATAATCTGAAGGTACCAATGGCCTTTGAAACAAATATAGTAATTTTATAACTGTTTCTTAAACCGAACATGTAAAAGCATATTTATAGATATATATATATATATATATCAAAATCATAAATCATATTTATGCATTAAAAGCACATAAAACATACATCTTCATTATGTAGAAATATAATAAAAAAAAGATTAAAAAATTGACAGATTTTCATTTACAACCGCTCCGAACTCAATTTCGCTCTGGATTTCTACTCTTGTTACCGGTCTTTGTTTTCTTCACCTACACGCTGTAAATGACATTTAAAACTAATTCAAATACTAAAATCTCATTTAACTACTAAACGCCATAATCGGCATATAAAGCCCAGATAGATATTACTTTTCAATTTTTATTTACGGAGTCATTTAATCTAATCTAACTCACCATCTAACCCCCTAAAAATTGTTTAACACCCTATAACTTTAGTTGGACATAATTGCTCTTCACCTTACCAAAATGGACAATTATGTCCCATTTCTTCATTTTTGATTTTTTCCATCAACCACATCCATTCAATTTACATAAGGCACCGTTTATACACCACAACACAACTCAACCTTAACTTCCCTAAAGTGGCAAAATTTCACCCTATGTTCCAACACATTTCTTTTCTCAATTTCTTGTTCCAATTGCATCAAAATCAGGCCAATTTCATTCTAATTCCCTAATTATAACCAATTGAAGTCTCTACATCAAAGTCACCAAAACCCTAATTCTTACCTTGCCAATTTCTTCAATTTCATGACTCCTTCAAGCTCCACATTAGAATTCAACTCAATCTAAACCAAGAATACACACAAGAACATCAATTGAAGCAATCTTGAAAGTTCACATATCAACCTCACAAAACAATATTTTTCTTACCTCTTTTTCTTGAATTTTCACAAATGGGGGCTTCAATTGATTTTAGAAACTTGTACTTGACCTTATTTTAGCTTGATTAAGCATGAAAAATCATGAAAAAAAAATTAAAATTTCACTATAACAGCCCCTCCTTTCTCATGGTCGAATTTTGCTTCTCTTGCTCTAAGATGTTTGCTTTTTCTCACATGAAATTTCTACACACTTGTACTATATATAGAGAGCTCCCTCAATTGTCTAATTTGCCTCTTAACTTACTCTAAATTTCTAATTTGTCATTGGTTAAAAACTAAGTATGTAATTAGTTCCTTGGCAACTATTTAGTTAGAATAGTCAAAAGAACTAACTAGAATTCTCAACTTGGCAATCCATGAAATTGTCTCTAATTAGTCCAATTTCTAATATATGGATTGTGTTTCTCAACAAAGGCTTGTTCCATACATAACCCTTAAATGGAAATTCATGAAGTAAATTAAAATTTTCTTTTTCAAACCAATAGAGAAATTTTTTAAAAATATTCTAGGGTCGTCCGACGCTCCGATAGAGTGTGAAATTACCAAATTAGGTCTAATATTTCTCACGCGCACAATAAAAAAAATATTTCTAATAGGGTTAGAATCGGGTAACTCTATGATGTCTTTATTACTCTATACCGAAATTTAGGTACTGATACTACTAATAGGGATTGGATATTACAGTGAGTGTCGAACCGGTGACGATAAAGTGCTTCATGATACAACGATATTTTAAAACATATATAAACATAAAATAAAGAAAAATAATTATTATTGGAGATGGGTAAAAACTTAAGTGTTTAACAAAGCCTACACAACAAAATAATTGAAATTGTTATTAAGATTTACTAAAGAGTTATAATTAACAAGTCTACCTAAGTTCAAAAGCAGAAAACCAAATAAGTTAATTCTTATTCTATTATATTGAGAAATGCAAATCAATTATTATGTTATAAAGATTTTAAAAAAAATACAAATCTTTTGAGGTATACTAATTTAGAAATAAAAGAAATCTTAAGCAAAAAATACAAGTTTGAAGTAGTTAAATAAATAAATAAAATTTTAAATTATATATATTTAGGGTTCCTTCTGTCTATCATTGTTTGATATTGTTATGCTTCTATTCAATTTTAGAAGTACAATAATTTAAGTGTTTGAAAATATTAGATTTATCAAACACTAATCCATTTTAATTGACAATCAACGTTTTCACTTCACAATAATTATCACTTTAAACATTTCATTAATCTTTGAAGAGATAATAAGTGCCCATTTGGTATGATTTCCCGATTAACCAAAAGGTTTTTTTTTATATCAATATTTTTTTCATTTTGTTTTACTTCATTTGGTTAGAGCTGAATAAGAACTTATAAAAGATTAAAATAAATTTTATGTTGCCTCTAATGGGAGAATTTTGAACTTTGGACTTCTACAATAGAAGTTGTTGAGTTTTTTTTTTTTAATTAAAATATCCTAATATTTTACATCATTTCTCTCATAGTATAACTACAAACAATTTATCTATTATGATTATTACGCAAATTTTATTAAAACAAACAATTGAGAATCAAACAAGAACAAATTTTATTTTTAAAGCTTTACATTTAAAAACTCAAATATCTCTTGCTATTTGCTCTCTAATCTTGTCTCACTCTCTCTTTTGGATGGGTTGACTCACTCTTATAAGGCAGATTCCTCGTAGAAGTAGAACCTAAAAATTTAAAACAATCATTGATTGGGCTAGCCATTTGAGCCTAGCATATTGACTCGTGATGGGCCTCTAAGCTCTTATGGGCTTCAAATTATTGGACGCGGTACCAATATTTTAGCAAAAGTCAAAACTTCAAACCATAATTAGAATTTGAGACAAATTGTCATTCAATAAAATAATGTTATGTATTTTAATTTTTATCATAATTAATTAATTTTCAATCAGTATATATACTGTTTGAAAATTGAGGGGTGATGCAGGGTCACAGCTAAAACGAAATTAAAAAAAATAATAAAAATAAAAATAAGACAAACACAAGATTACGTTATTCGGCTTTTAGCTTACGTCCACGGGTGAAGACAGAAGAATCTTTTACTATTAGAAATGGAGAATACAAGTATTATAGTGTTTTAACCTTACAACCCAAAACTCCAATATACCCAATTCTCTCAAATCACTCAAAAACTCTCTCAAAGCTTTTGAAACTCTCTCTAATTTGCATTGGAAAATAAATTGCTAAACTCTCCCATTTATAGGGAGAGTTTAGTATGGTGGATAGCCAAAAAATGGCTGTCTACTATTGCTGGCACATTATGTAGCTGGCACACGATGCCAGCTACCAGCATTTCTCCCACTTAGAGATTTGATTGAGAATCAATCAAGTCTCCACACCATTCTTTCTTCTTTGCCAAAGTCATGTTGCCTACGTGTTTTCTAGGTCATGTAAGGATCTGCATCATATAAACTTGTTGGTATTGGTGGGCTTGGTCAACACATCTGCTAGGTTATTATCTATATGAATTTTTTTCATATCCACACTTTCATCTTTTACCACTTCACGAACAAAGTGATATTGAACACCTATGTGCTTTGTTCTTGAATGAAAAGTTAGATTCCTTGCAATGTGCAAGGCACTCTGACTATCACAAAATAATTCAACTTTCTCTTGCTTGTGCCCGAGCTTCTCCAGTAATCTTTGCATCCAAATTGCTTCCTTGCAAGCTTGTGTAGCTGTCATATATTCTGCTTCTATAGTAGATAATGCCACAACAGTTTGCAATTTCAAAACCCAGCTTACAGCTCCTCCTGCAAGTTTAAACACATAGCCAGTAGTGGATTTTCTTTTATCAAGGTCTCCTGCAAAATCTGAATCCACATAGCCCTTAACAATAAAATCTGATCCTCCGTAACATAAAGTAACATTTGAGGTACCCTTAATGTATCTAAGGATCCTTTTGACACAACCCCAGTGCTCTTTACCAGGATTCGCCATGTATCTACTAACTGTTCCCACTACTTGTGCAATGTCTGGTCTGGTACAAATCATAGCAAACATTAAACTTCCCACTACTGATGCATACGGTACTCGAGAAATCTCCTTCCTCTCTGCTTCTTTGCTAGGACACATCTTAGAGGATAACTTGAAATTAACAGGGAGTGGGGTACTAATTGGCTTACAATCTTACATGTTGAAGCGCCATAAGATTTTCTTTAAATAGTTCTTCTGAGAAAGCCAAATCTTCCTGTTATTTCTGTCTCGGTGAATTTGCATCCCTATAATCTTGTTTGCTGGTCCCAAGTCCTTCATATCAAATTTCTTAGCCAACTGTGCCTTCAATTCTTGAACTCGATCTTTGTTGGGGCTTGCCACCAACATGTCATCCACGTACAACAGTAAAATAATGAAATCATTATCATCTTCAAACCTTTTGTAATATGTACAATGGTCTGAACTAAGTCTGTTGTATCCAAAGCTGATGATATAGGAATCAAATATCTTGTACCAACACCTCGGCGCCTGTTTGAGACCGTACAGAGATTTGTTCAACCTGCAAACCAAGTTCTCTTTTCTTTCTTCTTTAAAGCCTTCTGGTTGGAGCATATAAATTTCTTCTTCAAGTTCTCCATGAAGAAAAGTTGTCTTCACATCTAGCTGCTTTAGATGTAAGTCAAATGTAGCATATATTGCCAAAACTATTCTGACTATCGTGAGTCAAACCACATGGGAAAATATCTCATTAAAGTCAATACCTTCTTTCTGAGCATAACCTTTCACCACCAATCTCGCACGATACCGCTCCACTTGGTCATTGCCATCCCGTTTGATCTTGTAGATCCATTTATTATCAATGGCTTTTCTTCCACGTGGTAGTGCAACCAGCTCCTATGTTTTGTTCTTATGCAAGGCTTCAATTTTTTCTTGCATTGTTGTCATCCATAGAGAAACATCTTGACTTTTAGAAGCCTCCTGGAAAGTTGTTGGCTCTCCATCCTTTGTTAGAAGGCAATATGCAACATGAGCCTCCATAACATACTCCGAGTGCCATGATGGTGGTCATCTCTCACGAGTTGATCGACGATCATCTGTAGCCTCAGACTCTACTGGTTTTTGTTCTTCATGCTCTGGTGCTGCTTCAAAAGAATCTGAATCTTCTTGTACTTGATTATTTTCCATTTGTACCGTTGTAGTCTCTAGATTTTCCTTCACTGTGCTATTATCTTTATCATTCCTTTGCAGTTTATCTTTTGCAAATATCACATCTCTACTGATGACGACCTTGTGGGTAGTGGGATCCCACAGGCGATACCTATTGACTCGATCAGCATATCCCAAGAAAAGGCATTTTTTGGATTTTGGATCCAGCTTCGTTGTTTCTTGGGGATTATACATCACGTACACAGGACTTCCAAATGTATGAAGGTGAGAATAATCAACTGGTTTCCCAGTCCAGATCTCCATTAGTGTCTTCAACTCGATTGTTGTTGATGGTGACCGATTTACCACATAACAAGCGGTTTTGACTGCTTCAGCCCAAAATGTCTTGGCTAAACCTGCAGTTCTCAACATAGCTCTTGTTCTCTCCAACAAGGTTCTGTTCATCCGCTCTGCTACTCTATTCTGCTGAGGCGTGTAAGCTGTGCTGAATTGCCGCTTGATGCCTTCTTGTTGACAGAATGCAATAAAATCCTCATCAGTATATTCTCCTCCATTATCTGTCCTTAAACACTTTATCTTCTTTTCTGATTCAAGTTCTACCTACGCTCTGAATATTCTGAAAGCTTCAAACACATATGACTTCTTCTTGACTGGATACACCAAACATCTCTTGGAGTAATCATCTATGAATAATACAAAATATCTCGCTCCTCCTAAGGACATCACCAGTGCTTGCCAAATATCAGAGTGGATCAATTCTAGAATTTCTTTACTTCTAGAACTTGATATGCTGAACTTTAATCTGTGCTGCTTACTTGTGACACAGTGCTCACAGAAAGGTAAATGAATTGATTTGAGCCCATATTATCGTTGACTCTTCTACTGAACTAGTTGATGCAACAGATGCATCTCCTTCCTGCAGTGTTTCTCCATTAAGCATGTACAAATTTGCAGCAACCTTTTCTGACTTCATTACTACAAGCGCGCCTTTGAGAATTTTCATTGTCCCATTTTCAATTTGGGTCTTACACCCAGTGTTATCTAATTGCCCCAATGACAAAAGATTCTTCTTGAGGCTTTTCACATGTCGCACCTCCTGGATAATATGAACAGTACCATCGTACATCTTCATCTTGATGGATCCTATTCCAGCGATTTTCAAAGCATGATCGTTCCTCATATATACAGATCCTCCAGAGGTAGGTTTATATTGATAGAACCATTCTCTTTTAGAGGTCATGTGCCATGTAGCTCCAGAATCCATGAGCCATACATCAGAGAACTGTTTTCTGCTTTCAACAACTGTTGCTACCTCGCTGTATAAAATTTCACCATCATCTGAGGCGCTTGCAATATTCCTTTGTGGTTTATCCTCTGCACTTTTCTTCAATCCCCAGCAATCCTTCTTCAGATTGCCTTTCTTGTCACAATTGTAGCACTTGACGTTCTTCTTACTTCTGGATTTTGGTCTACCATGATTTTGACTCCTACTAGGGCCACGTTCTGTTGATCTACCTCTCATCATTGTCAAAGCTTCTGCTTGCTGCGAACATTCCTGTTTGTCTTCTTTATTTTTTCATCTTCGTTATTCCTCCAGTACAGCAGCTGTAACATCATCGAAGACTAAGAAGTCCGTTAGGAATATTATTCGTCAAGTTGATGATGAGTTGATCATACAAATCTGGTAGGCTTTGAAGTAAAATCTCCGCACGTTCACCTGCCTCTATTTTATGCCCTAAGGAAGTGAGTTAGGAAAATAGAGTATTTAACATGTTGATGTGCTCTGTCACTGAAGTGGATTCTGCCATTTGAAGAGTATACAATCTCTTTTTTAAGAAGATCTTGTTGTGCAAAGATTTGGCCTCATACAATTTTATAAGAGTATCCCAGATCTCTTTTGCTGTCTTCTTTTCCGCCACACTAGATAACACATTATCAACAAGTGCTAGATGCAGATCAGCAACTGCATTACTATCAATCTCATTCCACTTAATATCATCAGTAATACCAGCGGGCCTTTCATCAATTGCTTTTAAGCACTTGTTTTTCCTTAAAATCGCATTTATTTTCATTTTTCACAATGTAAAATTACCTCCATTGAACTTCTCAACTTCGTATTTTGCTGCCATTGCTTTTCACCACGGACTGCTTTCTGCTAGGATCGGCTCCCACTGTTTCACATAAATAGTACCCGTACATATAAATAGTGATCGTATATGTGAATAGTAACCTCATTCAACCAAAAGCTCTGATACCACTTGTTAGGAGATGGGTGATGCAGGATCGCAGCTAAAGCGAAATTAAAAAAAATAATGAAAATAAAAATAAGACAAACACAAGATTACGTGGTTCGGCTTTTAGCCTACATCCACAGGCGAAGATAAAAGAATCTTTTACTATTAAAAATGGAGAATACAAGTATTGTAGTGTTTTAGCCTTACAATCCAAAATACCAATATATCCACTTCTCTCAAATCACTCAAAAATTCTCTCAAAGCTTTTGAAACTCTCTCTAATTTGCATTGAAAAATAAATTGCTAAACTCTCCCATTTATAGGGAGAGTTTAGCATAGTGGACAGCTAAGAAATTGTTGTCCACCATTGCTGGCACCGTATGCCAGCAATTATGTAGCTGGCACACAGTGCCAGCTACCAGTATATACAACATATAAACTGTGTTTAATATGATGCACATACATCATCCTCGTTGCTGTTGCTGCTGCCGCCGACGCCACTATGTTCGTCACTGCCGTAACTGACTGCCGCCACAGATGCTTCTTCTTTATCTTCAACCCTAACAAGAGCAAGATCAAGCTCTCTTCTCCCAACCTAAATGACCAAACTTGAATTGTATCATCTTCATTGATTTTGTTTCTGCAACTATATTCACTCCATCCTCCAATCAATACATAGCTGTAGGAATTTCCAATCTTTCACTTGGTGAATTGCATCTCACACAAACCCAATCCCTTGAGCAATGGTTCAACAACTTTCACATTTATTTTCTTCCTCTCCTTCAACAATTTCTTCTCTTCTTTGGTCATTGAACCCCTCTCTTCCTCACTCATCTTCTTCATCTCATCCTTGTTTAAGAAATTTTTCTCTTTTATCTTCTTCACTGGCATTGACAAACGGTTATTGATCTTGCATAAATCTGTTGGGTACAATTTTTTTTGAATGAGGAATTTGATATCCTTGCCACCCAACTCATTAACAATATAGTTCTTGAACTTTTCAGGCAAATCCGACACTGGCGACTGATCAAAATAAGATAGGTTATCTCCATTCTTACTTTTAGAACTTGCTTTGCTGCTATCAGTTTCATCATATCTTTTCCTTTTAGTAGCAGGGTCCATATTCAATTCTTCTTCTTTACTTTCGCTCTTCGAAAAATCTCTCTTCTTCTCATCATAAGAATTCACAAGCAACTCTTCTAGCAATGCACCATTTTCACCATTGTTAATCTCTAAATCTTTTGCTCTTTCTTTCAAATCTTCATCTAACAAAATAGCTGCTAATCTTGTTGCCGCTCTTAAAGCTTCAAAACAGTGTAATTTTTACTAACCTTAATTCCCTTTCGTTCAAATTCTTCAAGACTCAACAATCTAACACTTGCTTCAATTTCTTTCTTCCCCATTATGATCAATCAAGACAACTGTATTATTATTTGGTGAACGTTTAGAAAACAAATAGGTAGAAAAAAATTAGAGAAAAACTTATCACTCTGTGAGAATTTTTAGGATTTTTGTTTTAGACATGAAAGTTATTAGAGTCTCGGTTTATATATATACATATATAGTTAGAAGTAAACCCTTTTTCTCAAGAATTTGCTCTTCTTTTAAATTTTCCAAATTGAAAGTTGAAAATTTTATCTAACATTAATTAGTCTTTCCCTTCACTTAAAATTCCTCGTAGTATTTAGTGCTTTCTAATTAAGCAATTTTCTTGGTCTTTAATATTTTGGAAAAAGCAACTAGGAGTTTGATTATGTGAGTAAGAAATACTTATTTTAAATGTTATACTAAAATATATATAATTTTTTAAATAATGTAGTATACAATGTGACATTCATTAAATGAAAAATAGAAAAACTAACAAAGAATATAAAAGCTGAAAAAGATACAATAATAAGTTTTTTTTTTGTTTTAGAATTAATTTAATAATATTGTTGTGGCCTCGCTTAATTGTTTCAATTAATATTATCACGTGAAGTCAAGTTCCAATGAACTCCTATATATAATTAATTATATTTCAACTCAAATTAGTCAATTTGTTAGTCCTAATTTCAGATGACTTTTGATCTTAATTATCTATTATTTTTCGAATTCACCTTTCATATGAGTTTAATTTAAAGAAAAATTATTTATGAGCGTCTATTGTCTTGAGCATTACTCATTTAACCCTCTAATATTTTATATTATCCAAAAATTCCCTTACTATTACAAAAATTATGTTAACTCTTAATTCTTATGATTAGTTTTTACGAGTTTACCATTACATTGATGACATCATTCTTTTATAATTTTTTCATAAATTAATATTGTATTTTTTTTATAAAAATAAAAACCATAACATATTTATATTATGATGGAAGTATGAATATTTTAATTATTTTATTTTATATTTTAAAATATTATATGTTACTAATTTTTTAAATACATTAATATTTAATATTTTTAAAAATAAAAAATTTTATTACGAATTTATTATTTTAATTATTTTTTGTAATTTTTTTTAAAATATTAAAGCAACTATAGCGTATTTATTTTTTTAATGAGCATTAAATATTAATGTATTAAAAATATTATATATTAATAAAAATAAATAATAAATAAGTACTTCTACCATAACATAAATATGTTATGATTTTTATTATTATAGTATTTTAGTTATTTGTTTAGTATTAAAAAGAAAAATAATGATGATAACAATGATGTCATTAATGTAAGAAAAAATTAATAAAAAGATAATAAAAATTAAAATTTAACAAAAAATTTATAGCAACAAAGTTTTTTTAATATGAAACAATAGATGAATAAGTGGGTAATGCCCAAACCTGAAATGAGTTAATTGGTCTTGACCCTTAATTTAATTTGTTCACAAACTTGATGCATTGAAACTTGAGATTCACCTTTCACGTATTAGATTTAATTTAATATTAAACCATTACCTAATAATTTAATTATAATATTACACTTTTCAAATAGTATATCAAATGTTTATCCCATATTGACATGTCAAATAAGTATTGAGATAGAAAAAATTTACCGTTTCAGCATCTAATAATTACTTAACACATCATTTAAGATAAAAAAAAAATTAAGATACAATTTAAGAAGTGTAGCATTACTCATAACTTAAAGCGTTTATATTGAGTAAGTCAACTAACTTAATCAATACATCATGATAACCTATTTACCATATTTAATTAAGGCCAAAGTACAAACTATATTTATGCAAGTTTTTGCTAATATATACGGTAGAGTAATGCTAACTTTCAAAATGTTATTCCAAAATCACCCATAATAATATTTTATTATTTAATAATTACTTAACATATTATTCGAGATAAAAATTTTGAAATATCGATTACAAAGTATAGTATTATTCTATAAGATATTGGACTTTGGAAAGCATGAAACACAATGTATTTTATGGGTACAAATAAAGCCACATTTTCTTATTTTCACATAAAAAGTATATATATATATATGCATATATGTATGTGTGTATAGTTACATTATTATTTTTACGGAAATAGTTCCACATTTAATTAGTTGTTTACTCTTTTTACAAAGTTCTCAATGAAGTTTTTATCCAACTTAAAGGTTCTTAGGGCTCCATTGATCTATGGTTCTCAAAATTGATAGAAAGATGAACTTGGAAGATCTTAGGACTATATAAATCTATGGTTCTCAAAATTGATAGAGAGATATTAGGGATTTTAATAGAGAGAGAGTAATTTTGTAAAAAAATAAATTGTATTCTGCTTTGGGCTTCTTGAGTCCCTTATTTATAGTAAAAGGAAGCCGATGGGCTTAGTGTAATTATAAATGTGCCCTTAATAAACATTTTACAAGTAATTCAATAAAGTACTTTTTAGTAATTTATGTGTCCTACACAACTTATCAACTTAATTTTGTGATTAATATTAGCATGACGATAGCTTTCTTAATACATATTATCTAGCTTGATTTTAATTAAATTATTAGTGTAATCGTGATGAAGAGAGTAATGGGTAACGGAATAAACGTGTAGTTTAAACTGAATAATGTCAAAAGATAACCTATTTAAATTTAAACGTGTAGTTTAAATTGAATTAATATTAGAATTTAGAACCCTTTTTAGAATCCACTGTCAAAAAAGTCATTGTTTACATTAGCACTGAATTTATTGTCAAAGATACATCAAGAGGGATAAGTTATTGTCTATGTTACCACTAGATCCTATTATGAGAGGACACATCAGTAGAACTATATCAATATCTGCATTACTATTAAGCCCATCAGTTAAAGTACATATTAGCAGAGTTTGATTAGTGTCTATGTTACTACTATGCCTCATAATTAGAGGATACTTAGGCAAGACCACGTTGAATTTTATGTCATCACTAAGCCCTATTAAAGTTCACCAAGTGAGTCTTATTGCTAAACAACTAGATAAAAAGATAAGGTCTTAAGAAGGTGTAATCTTGAGGGGTTATTGTTGTATCGTCATGTCAGTATATCCAACACTTTATCTTCTTGTGGGTGGAGGATGAGGTTTGTCTAGAGTTAGGTGACACAAATTTGCACTGGTTAAAGCTCAAATGTCAACGCTTAGGAGCACGTTCTATCTACAAGTTGACCAACTTATAAAGCACCTAATCAAATGAACACTTGTACTTCATATACCAGAGAGCTTAATTATCAAGGAGCCCTTAACCTTAGCATGTTTCTACAGTGCTTCTGCGGAAGAGGGGGGCCCTTCATTCATATGTCATCATGTCTCGTCCTTAAGGGAAATTCTTCAAGTAATGTTTCCTTTACACTCAGAGTATATTTCTATTTTTTTATCATAAGTAAAACAAGTAACTCAATACATACAAGAAGTAAGAAAATATATATTTTTTTTCTTCTCTAACTCTCTCTAGAGTAAAATCCTAGGGAAGTAACAATCGCTAAAGCTGCAACCTAACTTAAGTGTCGAAGGGCTGTCCAAGACAGGGTTACCGACCATTCTATTGGTACCTACCTTTGACCGAGTGTTTTTTGTGCTTAGAAACTCAACAATGTCCTCTATTACTCCTAACTTTATGTCCCATGTTTCACTACTCAAGGGATGACCTAAATCCATTTCTTGATACAAACTAACAAACATATTTGTATCGGTTTTATTTCAACAAATTCTTATACTTTGGACCATGACTACTTTTGAATCTCAATCCTTTTAATCCACGACCATTGATAATTATATGTGTTTGTAATTTCCAAAGGAGAAAATTAGATCGATCAAATTTGATATGTGCAAAAAAAAAAGATTATAAAAAGAGGCTTGAAATGAGAGTACAAAAGCAAACTTTACCACAACTTCAGTTCTGATACCAAGTTAAAATTTTTATTTTAATACCAAGTTAAAAATTCTCATTCTTTAATTATGTTTAATTATGTTTAATTATGTTTGAAAGTGTAAAATTAAACAGCAAATTAATTCTAGACATACAAATTTTAGATGTTTTAGACTTGACTCTTATATGTGAGGTTTGTTTTTAAAAAAAAAACAAAAGTAGAGTTTGAGATTTTGGACTATAAGGACATAGGTATATCTTCATTAATATTAGACAATGTAAAAACATTTTTTTTTAAAAAAAAATGAATTTTTGTTGCCCTTAAGGACCTCGACCAAGACTAAGTCCTAAGAAAGTAACCAATGTCCAATAAACCTACCCCAAAGTCCTAAATCCTATGATTTGTTAGAGGCCCATAGTCTTTGGGCTCGACCCCATGAGGACTATTTCACCTAGAACCCAAGCTTAAAGACTTCCATATAAGGTCCTAAGGGCTTGGCCCATAAGGGCTCAAAGGCTAACATCTATGAATAGCCCTCATAATTGAAGAATTGTTTTTAGCATTAATAAGGAGTTGTCGTCAATATCAACGAAGAATTGTTCTTAGTATTTTAGAGTAGTCGACATTGGCTTGTTTGACCTCTCTACTCCTGAGGACTAATTCAAAAATAAAATCATATCATCTCTACAAATTTAGATACGTATTGTCCCAAAAATCTTGAAATATCTCAAAAATCTCACGTACATAATATTTTTACAATTTCAAAAATATTTCACTCCAATAATCTATGAATGCACCCTAGTTCCTATGGGATTTGGATGACAAAAACGTTTATGGGGCCTATATTAAGGGAAGCATACCACTTTAAAAGGGGGATTTTGAAATGACAACAAAACCCTCTCAATGCAAGAAAAACAAGGGAGAACGTAAGCCTATCAAGAACAAATCCATTAATCCATTATTCTCATAAATCCATTATTTTTTCCTTGTTGGATCGAAAATTAATGTAGCTTACAATTATGGTATTTATTACTTTGGATTTAAATGTTACGTTATCCATGATCATATAACTTTTGCAATTCAAATCAAGTAAAATGTATAATTAATAAAAAAATTCATGCATGTGAGAAAAAAAAAAAGAATAATACTTGATATCTTAAATAGTATTTTAAATTTTTTTATCCTAAATGATGTATCAAATAACTATTGGATTGTAAATAGTATAATGAGTAAATTTAGAATTTATACATTTTCATCATTTAATAATTATTTAACACCTCAATTTAAAATTTAAAATTTGAGATATAATTTAGAAAGTGTATCATTGCTCAAAAAAGAGAACTTTAAATAGTAGATTCTCCTGTTAAAAATTAATTTATTCTCCTATTTTGCAAGAGTTTTATAGTTCTTATTGTACTTAAAATTGTACATGTTAGTTTATTAATTTTAATAGCATAATTTGAGTAAATTGTACCTTAAAATTATACATATGATTCTTGAAAAGTCTCGATTTTATAAATTGATTATAATATTAGTAGTATAATATAAAATAATAATATTAACATTATAATATGATTGTTGTAAAAAAATCTTGCTTATATTGAAGAATATATATATATATATATGTGTGTGTGTATATATATATAAAGAAAATGTATACACGAGTAAAAACGATTCTCAATTAAAGTATTAAATCAAATTAATGAGAGGCAAATGATTAAAATCTTCAATCATTTCAACATGTTCCACAATTTCATGCATGAACAATGTTTTATCCGCAACCACAAGCTCTCCATTTCTTCAATATCAAAGATAAATTATAAATTACTTCTTCTTATTTTAAGCATTATTCACTTATTATAAATTACTTCTTCTTATTTTAAGCATTATTCACTTATTGCTTTAATATTTCATATTGTAAAAAAAATTTCATACCATAATAAAAATTCTATAAAATATTAATTATTTATTTTCTTTTTACTATTTTACTCTTACATTACCATTTTTTATAATTTATTAATGATATTGTTTTTAAAATAATACTAAAATAATAAAAAGCATAATATATTATGTTATAATAAAGTGGTAAATATTTTAATTATTTTTTCCTTTTTCTTTTATTTTCTATTTTAAAATTTTATTCCTTAAAATACATTAATTTAATACTTATTAAGAAAGAATAAAAATATTATGGTTTTCTTATTTTTATTATTTTTTAGTAATTGTGTTTAAAAATAATAAAAATATAACATATTTATTATTTCTAATGAGCATTAAATATTAACGCATTAAAAATATTAAATATTAATAAAAATATAAAATATAAATAAAATAAAATAAAAGTAAAATAAGAAAAATATTCACTCTTCTATCATAACATAAATATATGATGATTTTTATTATTTAATTATTTTAGTATTATTTTTAAAAAAATTATATTATTAAATTATAAAAAAATAGTAATGTAAGGATAGATTAGAAAAAAGACAATATAGTTAAGATTTAATATAGTTTTATAATAGTAAGAGTTTTTTTTTTAAGTAATATAAAATATTAGGGGTAAAGGGATAATGCTTAAAATAAGAGGGGGGCTAATTTATAGTTTCCCATTAATTAGTTGTTAATTTTCTTTTTATATATGCATTTGTATAATACACATTTAATATTATTTATTATTTATTTATATAATAACAATACTAGGTATCCCAAATTGTATGTCAAAAGGTGATGTGTCAAGTAATCATTAGGTGATAAAATAATATAATGAGTGATTTTAAAATTTATACTATTTCATCAATGATTGTTTGATGTAAGGGTAGGTAAAAAAAATCAATAACCGAAAAATCAAACCGAACCAACCAATTCGGTTCGGTCTGATTTTTTTTGTAATAAAAAATTGGTTCTTTTTTTTTGGAGAAAACCGACCGGTTCGGTTCCGGTTTGATTTTCCCCAAAAAAAAACTGAACTGGAAAATCAATTTTTTGTAATTATTTAATAAAAAAATAAATTTATCTAAAATTAAATAAATTATAATTACGTTAATATGAAATAGACCCAAAAATTAGGTCAAAAATAATTTATTAAATTATTTAGATAAATAAATTTAAAAAGCTTATAATTTAAAATAAAAATAAAAAATAACTCAAAAAATAACTCAAATTTTTAAAGACTTATATAATATATAAAAATAAATTTAATGATTTATATAATGTGTAATTTTGATTATATAATATATAACGTGCAATGCAACGTGTAATATATATTAATTTAGTCAACTTAATTTTTTAAAACTTATATAATAAATAAGAATAAATTTAGTAGCTTATATAACGTATAATAAAAATTTTTTGATTATATAATATATAATAATTTAGTTAATTTAATTTTTTAAAGACTTATATAATATATAAAAATAAATTTAGTAATTTATGTAATGTGTAATGAATATTTTTTATTATATAATATATAACGTGTAATATATATTAATTTAGTCAATTTAATTTTTTAAATACTTATATAATTTATAAGAACAAATTTAGTGACTTGTAAGGTGTAATGAAAAAATAATAAATGATTTAAAATAAATTACTAAATTATTTGGACAAATGAATTAAAAAAAAAACCCACAATTTAAAATTAAAAAAAACCAAAAAATAAAAAAAAAATTTAACTAAACCAAACCAAAAAAAAATCAATTCAATTTTTCTCATTAAAAAAATCGATTTAGATTTTACTTATTAAAAAAACCAAACCGAACCGTGCCCAACCCTGCATTTTATCCTTCATACTAATTTTTTTTTTTAACTTTTTCAAAACATGTATTATTCTTGAAATAAATCAATAAAATTTAGCATTCAATAATTTCCTTTTTTTTACCATTTTTCCTCTTATTATGATAGTTTTTTATACTCATGCCTTATGATACTAACCGAGATTGTATAGTTTATTTAAACATTTTTTTTATCAAATAAATTTTGTTTAATTTTCCAATCGAATTATATTAACAGAAAGTTTTTCAATTAAATTAATTTCTTTTTGTCAAATAAATTTAAAAAGCACCCCTTCCAATTATAGACCATATCAAATTTTAATTAGTAAAAACAAAGTAAGACAAATATAAAATATAAAATACTCAAAATATATTAAAAAGAAATTACCAATTTCATCACCTTCTTACTTTATTAAACTAAATAATTTTGATTCAACACAGACAATTGAATTGATTTATTGATACATAAAAAATTTTGTGCAAAAATCAAGTTACCAAATTCATACACATCAAAATTGACAAATTGTCATGTAAATATAAAATTAATAGAAAATTTAATTTTAATTAACTAAATTTATTAGTTAGGAGATGCAACAAAATATACTAAAATGTTAATTAAATATGATATTTTACCACTTATCAATCATCATGACTAGACCTATCTAAGCAGATTGAAATTGGAAATGCAACTTATCCATTTTAGAAACTTATCAACTAAAAATGCCAAGAATCACTTGTAATTGACATATAAAAATACTGACATATACCCATGCCAACAAAATTGCGACATTATTTTCTTTTCTTTTTTGTTCCATTAAATGGGCTCTTTGTAGATGATAAAACAATTTCACTGGTATACACGAGTTAGCAAATAAAAGCAAGCTTACCTTTTAATATACATTGCGACTTGCTACACCAAATCTCTTCATAAGCTTATGTACATGAAAGATCAAATTTAGATCTCAATCCGTATTTTGAGAAATAACCTGCAGGTTCAAATACATTTACTTAGCTTCGTAAGTAAGCATACGAATTATGACAGATGCTATTTGAGAGGTGAAAAAAATGGGACAAATGAGGAAATAGATGGTGTAGACGGAGCATCTAATAATTATCATCATATATAGATGAAAGCAAGAATTATAGATAATTAACTTGCCACTGATATCAACGCCTTGGCGTGCTCTTCCCACTCAGTTGCCCACCTTGTAGAAGAACTCGTTTCCAATGCACCATTCCTTAACAACTTCAGAGCATCACATTGATCTGGAAAACCCTTAAAGAGCATCTGCACAGATAATGTAGTGGGAAATTTAAAAATCTGCCCACACAATGATCTAAGAACTCAACACGACAATAATGTAACATAACTTGACATCATGCTGTATAGTGAAGTTAATAAAACTTACCAGGAGTTCATCAGCTAGCTCCGAAGGTGATGAGAACAGGAGGCCACTTTTCTCTACTTCAACAAGTTCTTCAATGCTTCATTTAGATGAAACGAACAGAATCATTACAAAATAATTCAAACAACATATAGCATCACTAAGATATACATCACGTATACAGTGAAGAAATGAGAAACAAGGATTTACCAAGAGTAGGAGACAGCACATACTGGCAATCCACAACCGAACATATCAACAACCTGGTGGCAAGCAGAAAATTTTAGGGACTTTGGAAGAATGAGAAAGCTCCAATATGGTTAACACTATATAATTTCAAGCCTTGATTGCAACTGAATAATAGTGCACCTTCATGGGGAGATCTAACCCTGATGATGATGTATGCAGACAAATGCCCAAGTCTGCTGATCCAGCAAATTCAAAAGACGATTAAACCAACTACTATAAAAAATAAAGAAGCAACTTAGAACAATAACTTAAAGAAAGAAAGAAAAAAAGGTTGAGAACCTCCAAGAGCAAGAGAGGAGAGGAGCGTAATGAGTGAGGGAAAGAGAAAGGAACAAACAAGATACCAAGAAGCAACAGATAATCCTCAGCTGACAGCCACATGGTACGAAATGCTACACGTTTGAGGCTTAACTTCTTGATTTTCTCTTCATATTTTTGTTTCTCAGGACCTTTGCCTTCATGAGAAAAGAAAAATTCGCAAGTCAATAGGCGTCCATGTTGATGCTGACATGAAAGAAAAGCGACATAATAATTACCAGTAATGATGAACAACAATCTATGGTAAAGTTGCTACTTTCCATCAGATATTACTTTCCAAAGAACCTCTTCATTGGTTGAATCATCTTCATTCAATATTGCAGAAACACGTCTATCATACATTACCGCTGCTTCCAAAAGAACGCCAAAATTTTCATCAGGAGTCCTGTAAAAACATATCATTAACCAAAATAAATCTCCTGTCTCACCATATGTTCATTAATAAATATCAGATATAAGCTATTATGTCATCAGCCACATAACACATACATTCCCAGGCAAAGGAATTCAAAAAAGCAGGTTATAGACTTCCACATTAACAGGGACTGGCATTGTTTTGCATCTTGTAAGCTTTGAATGCACCATAAAAGGGAGTTGTAAACAAGGTTTAGACCACAATAATGGAACTAACCCAACTTGAGAGTGATTAGTTTATTAGCATGGCAGTCCATCCAAAAACCAATTAACCATAATTATTTAATGTGATTCACATGCTTCAGCTCCGCAAAATTGAATTTATTCCTATAACATAGAAGAATGGGGACGATTTTGCTGTCTTGCATATGATGGCCACAAATTTTCACTAGCAGAGCAACTGCTTATTTAATTTAATCATATGAAATCAGCATGACCATATTATCAAGTGAAATTATCTAACTGATCAATTGGCCCATTAACAGGCTATAGGAAATAAGAGGAAAATCCTAATATTTCATCCAGCACAGCCATATATGACAGATTTTAAAATCATGAGTGGTGACCTTAGCATCAATAATCATAAATAGAGGTGTCAAATGGGTGGGGCAGAGACCAGGCCGGGCCAAATTAATCTAAGCCCATCAGGGCTTACGTGCCAGGCCAGAGCCCATCAATTTTACTGGGCCAGACCATCTGTTGGGCTGGGCTCAATATAGGCCGGGCTTGGTCAGGCTGGCCATGAAACTCACTTAAATTATCTTAGTATTATGGGCAGAAAAAAATTAAAAGTTGTTCAATTGTTTATATTTATTAATATTATGATGATTGGATAAAAATAAATAAATCATTAGAATTTAATAAAGTGCTCATTCTTGTTAATTAAATAAAATATACTAATTTTAATGTGGTAAAGAAAGGAGTGAATATTGCATCACTATAGTTTTATTACGTTGCAAGTAGGTTGGCACTCCTAAAACTACCAATCATTTGCAATACTCTAACTTTAATTACAAATATTACAAGGACAAATTTAACTCATTACTTGAGCTTATCATATTTCTAGTTTTTCAAAATCGTCAACTATGTCCTAACTAACATTTTGTATTTTGTGCTTTATTTGCTGCTGCATCACAATCTTTCAAGCATATTAGGCATTCAAGTATATCATCTGCTAATCTAGTATAAAAAGACTTCACAAAATTAATGTAAATAATTATTTAACTAATAATAATTTATGCCTTTTTAGTCTTTTTCACTCAAGAATTAGATAAGCATTATATAAAATTAAAAAAATGGGGGCTTTACATATTTTCGGGGGAAATATCACCATCCTTATTTTTATTTTAAAATATTTTTAATTTTTTGGGCCTAACGGGCTTGAAGTTTAGGCCTGGTCTTTTTGTGAGCTACTATCCGTCAAGCTTTCAAGCCTAATAATTAGGCCTGGCCCAGTGCATCAATGGGCCGGGCTTATAAGGAATTCTGGCCAAGCCCATCATGAGCTCAAGCGGCCCGAACCATTTGACACCTCTAATCATAAGCCATATGTACATTAGTTTTGTGGTCTACTTGTAAGCCAAGAAAACAGAAAATAGGAGAGAAACTGTTTTCTAAAACACAAACAAAGGAAAAGAAAACCAATAAGATGAAATCATGAACAAGAAGGCAATGCCACAAAACATCATACACATATTTGCTTTCAGGTCATAACCATGACAACCGATAAAGGGAACAACAAGCAAAAGGAAAGAGAAGGAACGAAAATAGGCTAAAGAATATAATTGAAAAGCATAACATGTGAAAATATAAATATATTATGAATGTAAACACTTGCATAAGCATTGAGACTTCTTATGAGGAAGTGAACTTTAAACTTTCTCTCCAACTATACTTTAAATATTGAAATATTTGATAATATTTTCAGATGATTGACAGCTAAAGATTGAGCTGCCTTTTATAGAACAAGGTGGAACTCAAACTTGGACTTCAAACTTACAGATAAGATTACATACACCTAAGCTGGAACTTAAAACACGCAAAATAAAAGATAAGATTTCTGACAAAATGGATCCCTTAAAAGACTAGATTAAATGACCCTTCATTTAAGTTCATTGCTTCCTTTCAATAAAAGAGGTCACAAGTCCTAGATAAGGCTAGAGTCGAGCCGGCCTACATTTGTCTTTAATGATGATTAAAAAGGGATCTTGGGCCATTGGCCCACTAAATGAATCATAGTCCAGGTCAAAGTGAAAACCCGATGCTGAGTCCTTAAGAGCTTTCTCAATACGCCTCTTTATCTATTCTTTTGATAATTGTTTCCCCTTATTTTTGATAATTTAAGACAGGTAATTCAGTACTTTATTAAGGTCAGAGATTTCAATTCCCATCGAAGTTTCGAGCCAAACTTCAATAAAAATGGCCTAAAAGTTTTAGGCTTTAGATGGTCAAAGATGAATTTTGGCCACCATCTAACTGAGATGTTCTTTAGAAGCTTTGGGATTAATGGTTATTAGCCATTTGATCAGAAACTTCATAGATCCATTTCACAATCCATGGTATTTCATAAAAGGATCGAAATGAAGAGTGCATCCTCTTTAATAGAAATGGCATGGTTGTTAATATACCAAAATTTTTGGAATGCTTGGTAAACCTCAGGTGGGAACTTGAAAGAGTGAGTTTAAAGTTCATTTCCTCATAAGAAGTCTCAATGCTTATGTAAGTGTTTACATACACAATTTATTTATATTTCACATGTTATACTTTTCTCTTATATTCTTGGCCCTATTTAATGAGCATAACTTAATAATGCAATAGGAAATAAATTAATAATACGATAGGACAGGACAAACTAATGGTGAGCATATAATATTCGTGAGTGTTTGCACTGATAACAAGATCAGAAAGGATCAGCTCACCAACTTGTACTGCTTACAACAAGAGCTGGCCTATTTGGCTTCAAGAAAACATCAGTGCCAGATAGAGTCGTAAAAAGAGAATCATCTATGTAGCGGGGCTCTGCACCAACATGTGTAAATGTTTGAGTAATAGAGTTGCTTTGCTACAAACCAAAAACAAAACAGAACTTCAAAACTATTAGGTGGTCAATCATACCATGAGTGATACAATCTTGAACACCCGGAGGCCGGCGTAGATTCTTATCCAATCTACAAAACAACTAAAAGTGATCCACAATTTTATATAGTTTCTTCAAATCAATTATCCTGTATACAACATGGAGCTGGAACATTTAATTTACCTTGTGCTTCTCATCAAGTGATGTTGGATGGAAAAACTCAGGAGGCTGATCATATAATACAGTAGCTCTATTGATTTGGCAAGAGAATAGAAAGCTGTACATTAGCATACTTCATAATAAAGTTCTAGTGCAGAATCAAATTGTGACTGCGAGCTGGCCCCTCGATATACCATGATAATAGACAAATAGAGTCACAAAAAGTTATGCTATGCATATGTTGTAGTTATCTTTAGGCATTACAAAAACAAAGAGTTCTCTAGGTTATAATTTAACAACTTTCACAGCATTCCTCATTCCAAAACTGGTCATATACTTACAAGTAGCTTCATAAAATATTGATTGAAGAAATTTTCGCAAAACAATTGACAAATTTATGCATAATCAACTGAGTCAATATAATGTATATGCCAACTCACTACTACTCCCTTTTGCGAATTTTGTAAAATATCTTCAGAGATCGAAAGATCTTGTATACATACAATATTGTATCAAACCTAAGCCAATAAATGACCCACTCACAAAAGAGAATCTCATAAAAGTGATCAGTTTCCCTTGAAGAAGATATGAGACTTCCTTACTTTGTCAACCTTTTCTCCATGAATGAGCCACATTCTGTAACAATGCTACAAAATCCCCATTGCACACAAACACAAAGAAATGCTATTTTACAGGAAAAATATTTCTGTGGCGCATGCATTGGCTTTATGCAGAAACATGAAAGCATTCCCTATTATTGACTTTACACGGAAACAAATAGATGGGTGAATTTGAAATAAAATTCAATAGAAGAGTAGTTAATAGACATAAGACATGATGTATCATCAATGTGTTACATAAGAAACATGGGATACCTTTGAGGAAAACGTAGACACTCACCTGCACTATAAAAATATCAGGAGAAGATATTTTAACACAAAGAAACCAGAGAAGCATGAAAAACTGGATTAAAGGCTTGAGTAAAAGCAGGATAGGTCGAAGCAACTTTGGTAAGCTTCTAGGAATTGTTGGCCATTGGATCTGCAAATTTAGGCAGAAAAGCAAATAATATGAATATTTAAATCAACAAGACTAATTCTAACAATATTTAGCCATCTTAGTACCATTGTGTGAATATGAATTGATGGGTGCTCTATAACGGCAACATGGGCCTCAGAACCTGTCCAAACATCAAAATAGTTAGATGTTAAACATATTTGAAAACACTGTGAAAACAATTAAAATTATGGAACCCAGTCAACCGCACCTAGGGCTCCTAGGCAATCACACCCTCAAATAACAATTCAAAGCTAATGAAATTCTTTATTCTTCTCCTACTCTTTGCAGTTTATTGATGGATTATGTGTATTTTACATAAGCCATGGTACTCCTAAATTTTAGTGGAATAGAATTCCTGAATACAAAAAAAACAAAAAAAAGACGCTACAAGAATTGACCACAAAAGAAGAAATAAAAACTACATTGAGAAACTAAAATGGGAGATATAGGCAGAGCTAGAGCTCCTTCCAGCAACTCTAGAAATGGCAAATTCCCTTGACTCCTTATTCTTCATAAAGCGCAAGTCCTATTGAACCAAGAATACCCTTACCTTGGGAATTATATCTAAGATTTGAATTGACCCCAAATGAGTAATTTTCCTAATATGTCCCACAACAATTGATCAATAAATCTGCTCTTCTCAACTTCGTCAGATAATTACACTAGTATCATGTCCTAGTTGGATGAGTTCTAGACATGTGGAAAAACAAATAATACCATTAAAGGAAAAGCTGTTCATGAAGACCAGGAACTACCCGAAGGCTGAAGGTGTGCAAATATAACTTTACAGAAGTTCTCCAATATTTGAACAGCATAATAGTTTTCTCTAAGTACTTTCCATACTATAATGCACATTAATCAGTAATTATTCCCAATAATTTGATATAATTTGAAACACATGTACCAGATATTATATACAACATTTTTAACTCACTGCATTGAGCACTTTTTTAGCTACTAAAAACACCTGAAATTTAGACACTGAGCTTTGCCCCAAAATTTTGTAACTAGTGATAGTAAAAAATTTGGCATCGAGCTCCTACTATGACTGTATTTTTGGCTTCTAACGATCATTTAGCTGCTCAAAGGAAAATCGGTATTGGGCTCCTACCATGACTATTTTTGGCTTTTAATGATCACTTAGCTGCTCAAAGAGACCTTTAAAGCCTTTACTGCTGACATAAAGGCCCCAACCTCAATTCCAGTACACCAAAAGTCAATTTCCTTGTCAATTTAAAAGTGTCCCAAAAAATAGGGGCAAGCAATCACAGAATATGACTTGAAAGTAATGCGGGGACTAAATGATAGTGGTTTAACTTTCTTAAGTCCTGACAGAAGTTCAAAGAGTGATTTAACTTTGCAGAATTTCTCCAATATTTGGACAGCATAACAGTTTTCTCTAAGTGCTTTCCATACTATAATGCACATTAATCAGTAATTTTTTCCAATAATTTGATATAATTTGAAACACATGTACCAGATATTATATACAACATTTTCAACCAACTGCATTGAGCACTTTTTTAGCTACCAAAAACACCTGAAATTTAGACACTGGGCTTTGCCCCAAAATTTTGTAACTAGTGATAGTAAAAAATTTGGCACCGAGCTCCTACTATGACTGTATTTTTGGCTTCTAACAATCATTTAGCTGCTCAAAGAAAAATCAGTATTGGGCTCCTACTATGACTACTTTTGGCTTTTAATGATCATTTAGCTACTCAAAGAGACCTTTAAAGCCTTTACTGCTGACATAAATGCTCAAATCTCAATTCCCGTACACCAAAAGTTAATTTCATCATCAATTTAAAAGTGTCCCAGAAAATAGGGGCAAACAATCACAGAATATGACATGAAAGTAATGCAAGGACAAGATGATTGTGGTTGATTAACTTTCCTGAGTCCTGACAGCAAGCTAGCATACAGAAATAGGTGCCTCTGTGTATCTCTTTATAATTACAAAAATAAACATAAAAAATAAATTTAAAAAAAAAAAGGAAGTTCAAAGAGTGGTCTAGCAAAAGGGGCCTGAACTTAGTGCAATCTTCCAGTTATCCTACAGGTTATAATATCTATAGTTACCCCTAAATTCTGTAAAAAACAATAGTATATTTTACTATCATTAATCATTTGAGCCTACTTGGAAATTAGAACTTCCAATTTTTGATTATGCAAATTTGCTAAAGAATACTACCAAAACACAAAGAAAGCTATGAACTTCATCCATGAACTAAATGCTGTTAAGTATAAAAAACATGCTTTTCAAATGAACCCAATTTGAGAATTCATCATAGTAACTAAGAGAGAGTACTTTGAACTTCTTTCACCATGAGAATTTTATTGTGCTATTTTTCTCTTTCGACTTACAAAACACAAAGACAAGAAATTTAGATTTGGAATCTGAGTGCCATAAATTAGAATTTCAGAGCTAAGTTCACACATCAACGTATAATAGTAAACAATTTATAAAAACTGGAAACATTGGACTCAACCTAAGGATCCACTTTTTTTTTTTCTTGTCATTTTACTTTTTAGCTGAAAGGACAATTGCATTTTATAGAAAAATATCTTTCATACAAAGACATAAATACCTCCATAAGCAACAATATCCACCTCTAGAGACATCTGCACAAAAAAAAAATTAAATCAATCAAGGCACTAAAATATAGGTAGAAATTAATTTTTTTTTAATTTTTCATGTTTCATTAATTAAGAGTCCGTCGTGCCTTTGCTTAACTTTGGAAAAACACATCTAAGTCTCCTTTCACTTATCCGCAAGTGCTTTTACTCCACGCAGTTGTGGCTTCAAATGAAAGCTAAATTAGCTTAAACTCACTAATTATCTCTAAAAATGTCTATTGACAGTAATGCATTTGGATAAATAAATAAATAAAACTAAAAATAAGACAATAATTCAAAAAAAGGATAAAAAAAAAACCTGACGAGCAAGAGAAAGAGAGTGATACTGCATACGAGGACTGCGGCCGATATCTCCCAGAACCACCACGCACGCCCTGCCTCTTCTTCTTCTCCCCATTTTTTTCTCTTTTTCTTCAATTTCACCTTTTTTCCCTTCCAATTCATCCATTTTTACATTTCCAAAAAAGAAAATTCAAATTTCAGCTACGCAAAACACGTAAAATCGATAGGACCAAAAATAAAAAATTGAAGGGTAAACGAGAAACTAAACTTACTTGTTGTTGAAGAGTTTCCTTTCGATCGAAGCAAATTGTCTTTTAGAGTTTTTGCTCTGGTGTTTGATCGGAAAAATCAAATCAACCCAATGTTGAAGAACAAGTTCATAAAGAGGATTTGAAAACTTCGGCTTTGGAAGTTTCTCAACTGGATAATTATTAATTACCCCCTCTTTTTCTCTTTATTCCTCATTTATTCATAAAAGTTCAATTATTGATTCTGATAACAAATTTTTCTTCGGGGGAAAAAAAAGCTTGTCTAAATAATCCCTAATTTACTAAAACATGATCTATTAAAATTAGGGTTGACAAATTTATTAAAAATTTAAAAGATATTTAAAAATAAAAAAATAAAAAATAAGTGAAAAACATAACAAATGATCAAGATAAAAATAAAGACTTGTTTAATTGAATTTAAATAAAAATTTTGAAAGTATATTTTTTTAAAATAGAATATTTTTAAAAAAATTCATTGATCGTTTGGTCATCAATTATAAAAGTTCTTTTGAAATATTAGATCATTTAATTTTATATTGTTAAAAGTATTTATTTTTTATTAAATTATTAAAAAATACACTTAATAAAATTTATACCCAATAATTCAATATTTTTTTATATATAAGTTTAAATTTATTATGTATTTTCTCAAATTTAATTTTTTAAAATAAAAAATTAAGTAAAATTAATATATAGTAATCAACAAATCAATATAAATTATTATATTTTGTATAAAAATTAAAAATAAAATAATACTTCCTTTTATTTAAAAAATAAAATAATTAATAAATTTTTGATAGATTCTTATAAAAATAGATAGTTGTAGAAATATAATGATTTTTAAGAAAATATTGAGAATATATTAATAGAGTTTATTTTTTATTAAGGATACACTTTGGAAATAAAAAAAATATTATTATATTATATATGACATTACATAAATATTTAAAAAGCTCAAAATTTTACTTTCAATAGCTCAAATTTAAACTTTTGCAAGTAGAGATAAAATAGCTTTTTTAATTTCTAATAACTCTTATCTAATTATAATTATAAAAAAATTAAAAAAGAGCTTTTGATATTTAAAAAAACTCATTTGATCAGTAAAAAAATTCAACAAAATAGGCACTAAAAATTGGTGTCGCAACGAGAGGTGATTTATGCCGTGACACCAAGTTAAAACATAGAGTGTCTACCATGAACAGGCACCTTAAGTGATAATCTTGTTGGCTTTAAAGAAGACTTGGTGGCTATACAAATAACAATTTTTACATTATAAATTAGTGGCCTTTTTTAGATAAAATTCAATTAATGTTTAATTTTAAAGTTCTTATTATCATTCTGTCTTAATTATCATTATAAAATTTAAAAATAATTATTTGTTGTTTAAAAAAGTTACATTTGAATGCGTCTTCTTGCAACTTTTAATTTTGTTATTAAATTTGAAGACTATATTATTATACAACCATTTTATATTAAGATAATAATTTAGAGAGACAAAAATAATCTTAAGAATAATACTTAACACACCTTAACATATTTCAAATACTGCATTTGAGATCCAATTTTTTAATAAATATTTCTAATAATTAAATTGAATCAATTTGATTTAGCAAATTCAAATTGGCTCTTGTTTAAGTTCGGTTTTATTTTGATTTTTGGTCTCATTTTAAATCGAATTAAATAAAAAAATAATTAAAAGAAAAAATTAGCTAAAAAATAAATTGAAAATTTTGATTCTACTATAAAAAGCAATTTCGATTGGTTCATCTTTCAGTAAACTAATTAATTTTAGGTCAATTCAATTTCCAAACAAATTAAACTCCACATTGCTCGCCCGCCCCTCTGTTTAAAATTACAAAACTGAGATAAATTTAAGTTATCAAATCGCTCTTAATTAAAAGAGTTAAAAAGAAAATAACTTAATTACTCAACTATTTACTATACTAGAATTATATGTTACATTCTACTTATTTACTCGACTTACTCAACATATAGTACAGTAAATACTCAACTTTAATAAAAATAATTACATATTGAACAAATATTACAACACAAAATCTTGAATCTCAACATATTTATATAATTTATTATTTTTAGAGGTGGAATTAAAATTAGAGGTGAACATAATCGGATGTTAAAATTAAAAATTATATTAAATTAGAGTTTAATTATATTAAAAATTTTAGAATTAAATTTTTATATATATTTTTGAAATCACAAAATTAAAAAAAGATAAAAATTGTAAAATTTTATTATTAATTTTTTTAAAAAAAATATTGAGGCTTAGCCCCTAGGTCCTTAAAAAGCTTCGTCCCGACTACTTTTTAAATTAATAATTTTGATTTGATGAATATAGTTATTCGTTTTATAATGTATGATTCTATAAAAGTTGGTGTTTAATTTCAATTAAAAGTAATGGAGCGTAGTGACGTTCAAACTCCTCAAGGTTTCATTTTTTTTCCCTTAAAAAAATAAGTATCTTTTTTTTTTTTAAACTATCATTTTTTTGTTTTGGTTTGTCTGTCTCTGATGACTGATTTTTTTTCATTTTGTTTGTTTTTTTTTTAACAGTTGAGACGGCTCGAATTCTGGTGGAATTCATGGAGGTTGCAATCACTTCAATCGTTTTTCTCAAAGGATTTTATCCTGCTGGTACTAAATTTTCCTCTTCTGCTTATTATAATCTTATTCCTATTTAATTGCTTTAGAACAATTTTTTTTTTGAAAGAGAATTGCTTTGGAACAATTTTAATACCAGAAAAAATCTAGTTGGGTTTTTGTTTGAAATTTTGAAAACTATGAAAGAAAATTCGGAAGTTATTATTGTTGGGTGGAATGAAAGGTGCTTTTGAGAGAAGAAGGTATATGAATTTGGTAGTGCAGAGGGCTCGGCACCCAGAGTTGAGAGACTACATTCATTCTGCTGTTAATGGGCTCTTTCCTTTCGTTCAAAAGGTTTGTGTTTTTTTTAATCTTTTTAGTTTAAAGTAAATAAATTAATTATAAGATATTTTAAAATGTTTTCTTTTGTTTTATTAAAATTTTAAATAAAAAAAGCAAGGAAAAGAAAATCCATATTTGATCTTCTGGGTGTTGTTATTGCTGATTCCCCTGTTCTTTGTTGATATATGCATTTTAGAAAGCTCTATAATACTTTTTTTTTTTCTCGTGCGTGTGTGTTGATAATAGATATACCCTCGGATAAACCTGAGGTAATTCTTGCCAATAGCCCATAAGAGATTTGGTGTCAAAAAATGTTATTATAGAATGACAACGCAAATTGCAATCCATGTTCATATTTTACTACCAGTAAAGCTTAAAATTTTGTTTATTTGAAAGGCAAAGCAACCCTATTTGTTTTTCTGCTGTATTACATCAATGTCTTAATGCATCCTATCCACATACTGTAGATTCAGCATTTCTTTTCTATTGTTGGGATTGTGGCAAATTTGTATCTTAGTATAATGTTTCTGGTAAATAGAGTGGAATAGGAGCACATGGAAGAGAATGATTTTTTTACACATCTCCTGCATTGCATATGCATATTCCAGAAAATCATCACTCGTTTTAAAAAGTAACAGACTAAACAGACTTTACAATTGCAATCAAGCTTTTAGTATATTTTTACATTGTTTCAATGGGAAATGGAACTCACTGGTAGATCCTAAAATTTGTGTGATGAAATCTACATAAGGGAGCCCATCAGCGGTTATCTGTTTGCTGCGCTCATCTAATATATCTGTCCAAGTCATTTCTATCTCAACGAGGAGAGGTGAGTTGTTTTTTTTTTTTAAGAAATTCAATTAAGAGACATACTTAATTAGTTTTACGAGTTTTTTAGAGAGATATTAGAAGATGACTTTACAGCAGTTAAGAGACATACTTATAGTCTTATTTTTAATATTTCAACTTCTTAATCTCATTGTATATTGGTACAAAATTATGGTGCTGTGAAATTTTATGACGTTGATGTTTTTTCAAAATAGGGACTAGTGGAGAGAGTAGCAGTTATTTTCTTCAACACAGACAACATTCCAGTAGAAAGATATGTTTTCAAGATAATGATTAACCTGTCTTATGGCTCAAATGTGGAAGAAGGTGAACTGGAGTTCTCTCTTAGATCATTTTTGATCAAGCTTTCAGTCTCAAAATCACTTTCTAAGGTTCTTCCACAAGGTAAGGTCTAGATTTAGTATTTTTGCAAACAATAAATGGTTGATGTTTTGTTTTTTTACTTCAACCAGTGTGAATTTGTCTTGTTTGGCTTAAGTTCTTCTATAGTCACTTCTTGTTGGGGAGCGTTTAATAACAGAATACAGAATTCACAATTTTTCATTAAATGATTACCTTTATATTCATTCTTTTGTGTGTGTGTTGGGGAGCATTTGTATGTCTCTGGGTGTTATGGCTTGCTAGAGATGGGACCTGGGTAGTAAAGCTTTTCTCTTTTAACAGGTTGCAGGTGGGAGATAACAGCTTATTTCCGTTCCCTTCCTGAGGTCAAGACAGGCAAGGATGCAGAGTTATGGATTCCTACAGATTCAAAGCAGTGGCAGCAACCTCCATTGATAACCCCTATCAAGTCAATGAGTAGCAACCCATTGTCTCTGCAGTTATATTTGGAACATCCAAGTTTATTGGAAGAATAGCCATAAATGCTTCTTTCTCTCTCTCACTGATTGTAGATCTCTACCCTCAGAGCTCTTTAAAGGCTGCTCTCTCTCAAGTATACTTCATATTTTTAGTTCTGTTTTTAATTAAACTGATAATGTTTTTGGCATATTTTAATTGCATTGTGGTTCTATGCCTGTGTTTGTTATCTTGGGTCTCTCTAAGCTTGTGCGCTATTTCATGGCTCTTTTTGTGTTTTGTTGTGATAATAAAGATTTATTTTTCAAGATTCATGATGTATTTGTGGTCATCTTTTTGCTTGTACTTCCTCTGCTTGTGTATTTGCCATGTTTATGTAGTTATATTTTCCCTTTTCTTCTTTTTTTATTTCTGGTCATATTTGTGTTACTTATAGTTCATGGCTCACTGTTACTGAACAAGTAAGGTGAATGCATAATGCCTTTGCTGAGAGACTTTGTTTATTGATGATTTCTTTGCTTGTCTAAGAGCACATTGCGTTGATAGTGGTGAACCTATCTTGTGCTTGATGCCTTCTCTTGAAATTCTTGGCATACGCTTGTCTTGAAAATTTCTGAGTTCCTTTTTGAGGTGTAAAATATGGTATTTGCATATAAGAGAGATCAACAGTTATTTGCCATAGGATTTTTCAGAAATGAAGAGAACTTTCCTTCAGTAAAGTTTTCTAGAGTTGTCTTTAGAATATACAGTTGTCTGAATTAATTGATTCTCCCAATAAATGAGATTGTCCGGTGACTAGATTGTTCATCATTTTCTTAGGCATGAGTGCTGGATTCTGCTTTAGACCCTTTGACTAAAACCTGGAAGTGCGCTTGTAGGACTCTCTGCTTTGTTAAAAAGCTTTCTTGGATTACTCACTTTAACTGTTGATGAGAGAAAAACTTACAAAGTGATTAACATGGTGAATCAGAAAGTATAACTCGTTTACATATGCATCAATATAACGGATGTTCTTCCTGAGGCATCAAATTTAGTGCGGTGGTCAGTATCTCATATGTGAAATATGTTGATTTTAGTAGAGAAGATGTACTAGTGTAGAAATATCTCATTACATGTTTGAGTCTAGGTTATAACAAATTCACTTTTGTTTTTGTTTCAGTATTCATTTCAATTTTGCCACAGAATCTATAAAAAGTAGTGCATGTGCACAGGTGATAACTGAAATTGAATCAATTCAAACCAATTATAATATTGACATGGTTCGTTGCCCAACATGCTTAAAGCAGGAAGTGCATCTTAGCAAGAGTTTATTGATGGTTCTGTTAGTGAGTTCATGATGAGTTTATGATGATTTCTTGTAGTTTCGGGTGTTGGATTTCTAATCAGTTTTCATGTTGTTTTCTCAGGGGAATTTGGTGTTGAAGTTTTGGTAGGTCTTTGGTGGTCATATTTTGGAGATTCTAGTGATTGTTACTCGGTGTTAGCGTTTTTGGATTCCTCCACGCATGCAGAGTGAATATGCTTTTGTGAGTTACAATTTTAAACCTAATGATTTCACATACTCATTAGCTAATGAAGTGTTATAGAAAATTATAGGTTGAAGCAATATTTTAGTTAAAAGTAGAGATGAGAAATTGAAAGAAAATAAATGGCACAGATTTTTCGTGAAAAATCTTCAAACAAATTGAGGTAAAAATCACGGGACAAGTATATGAGAATTTCACTATAAAATGGGACTACAATCTCTCTCTAATTACAAGGAGAGAACAATTTTCACAATCTCTTGAAATTAGGAGATACACCTCAACCTTATATTTTTCTTTTAACAAATAAGGAGAAACTAAATATAATGGAATATGAGATTGAATTAAATTACAAGAGATTATAGATGATGGAATGATTATGAGATTTTTGAGATGATGAAAATTGTGGAGAAGTGTCTCTATTTATAAGGAGTCAAAGCACCCATTTTAATTGTCAACTACCACTAACCTCCTACTTCACTTATTTCTTATTTTCAATTTTCATCTACCAACAACTATTAACATTTATCCCACTTGGAGGCTTAATTAGAATAATCACGTCTTTATATTTTTTTACCTACACTTGTTCATGCTGCTTACATTTCTGTCAGGCCATATAAAGATCTACACCAATGAACTTATTAGTGTTGATCGATTTGGTTAATACATCTGCTAGATTCTCTTTGGTGTAAATCTTCTTCATATTCACACTTTCACTTTTTTCCACTTCACGAACAAAGTGATATTTAACTTCTATATGCTTTGTTCTGGACAGAAAAGTCGAATTTCTTGCAATATGTAAGGCACTCTGACTATCACAATATAAGTGAATCTTGGTTTGATTATATCTGAGCTCTTTCAAGAGTCTTTTTATCCAAATTGTTTCTTTACAAGCTTGTGTAGCTGTCATATACTCAGCTTCTGTTGTTGATAGTAAAATTCTCCTATATATGTTCTGTGATTTTTACCTTAATTAGTTTAAGGGTTTTTTTACGTAAAATCAGTGTCATTTATTTTCTTTTAATTTCTCATTTCTATTTTTAATTAAGATATTGCTTCAACCTATAATTTTTCATAACAAGTGGTATCAGAGCCTCAGGGCTTTTAGGTGAAGATATATCGTTCACGGGTATTATTTATAGGTGTGAACTGTTCACATATACGGCACTATTTATATATACAACATTATTCACGGTGAAATAGTGAGAGCTAGTTTGAGTGAGAAGCAAATTGTAGTTAATCAATATGACGACAAAGTATAAGATAAAGAAGTTCAATGGGAATAATTTCTTGATGTAAAAGATGAAAATGATGGCAATTTTAAAAAATGACCATTGTTTGGCGACAATCGATGACAGACCGACAAGTATGATTAATAAAAAATGGGAAGAGATAGATGAAAATGCTATTGCAAACTTGCATCTAGGATTAGCAGATGAAGTTTTATCAAGCGTAGTAAAGGAAAAGACAGCCAAGGAGATATGGGATACTTTGATAACTTTATACGAGGCGAAGTCTTTTCATAACAAGATCTTCTTAAAAAAAAGACTCTACACCCTTCAGATGTCAGAATCCATTACGGTAACTAATCATATCAACACTTTTAATATTTTATTTTCTCAATTTTCTTCAATGGGTTATAATATTGAGTAAAATGAACGTGTCGAGATTTTCATCTAAAGTCTTCTAGATTCATATAACCATCTAATTATCAGTTTAACCAATAATCTTATGATAGATTATTTAGTTTTCGAAGATATTATAACCTCTGTTCTTGAAGAAGAAAGCATGTTTAAAAATAAGACAGAGCAATTAGTTCATAGCAAGCAGAGGCTTTACCGATGACTAGATGTAGGTCAATGGAGCATGGCTCTAATGGGATTCATAGACAAGGAAGATCAAAGTCAATGAGTAATAAGAATATCAAGTGCTACAACTGTGGCAAGAAATGGCCTTTTAAAAGTGAATGTCAATATAGGAAAGGTGTAGAGAAGACCACCGAGCCACCAAAATTTCAAGGTTGTGTTGCAAGCATTCCTGATGATGGTAACATCATATACAATGAGGCAACAACTATTTTTAAGGATAGAAAGAAGCTCATTGATGTTTGGATAATGAATTTGGGATCAACATGGCATATGACCTCTCGTCGAAATTGGTTTCACAATTATAAACTCATTTCTGGAGGATTTGTGTACATAGGTGATGATTATGCCTTGGAGATTGCTAGTATTGGCACCATCAAGTTGAAAATGTACGATAGAACGGTTCTTACTGTCCAAGACGTACGATATGTGAAAGACTTGAAGAAAAATATAGTCTTTAGGACAACTAGATGAGTTTGGATGCAAAACCCATATATAAAATGAGATCATGAAGATTGTCAGAGGCACACTCGTGGTAATGGAGGCAAAAAAGATAGTTGTTAATTTATACATACTTTAGGGGAAACATATTCAGAGATAGAAGCATTTGTTGTATCAGCCAGTTCTACAGAAGAGATGACGATGTTGTGATACCAAAGACTTGGTCACATGTCAGAACGAGGTTTGAAAATTCTCTTTGATCAGAAGTTATTTTCTAGACTTAAAAATGTTTCTTTATCTTTTTGTGAGAATTGTGTTTTAAGTAAGCAGTATAGATTGAAGTTTAGCACATTAACAGTTAAGAGTAATGACATCTTAGACTTAATTCATTTTGATGTTTGGTAAGCATCGGTCATATCCTTGGGAGGACCAAAATATTTTGTGTCGTTCATTGATGATTTCTTTAGAAGATATTGGGTTTATCCAATCAGAAGAAATGAAGATGTGTTTCCTGTATTCAAAGTCTTCAAAGCACGGGTGAAACTTGAAACTGAGAAGAAGATCAAGTGTTTAAGGACTAACAATGGATGAGAATATACTGGCAAGAAATTTGATGCATTTGTACAAGAAGGCATAAAAAGACAATTCACAACAGCGTACACTCCCTAACAAAATGGAGTGGTAAAACGGATGATTAGAACTATACTTGAAAGAACTAGAACTATGTTAAAGACTGCGGGTCTAGCCAAATCATTATGGGCAGAAGCAGTCAGTATTGTCTGTTATGTGATTAATCGGTTTCCATCAACAGTGATTAATCTGAAGACACCAATGGAGATGTGGATTAGTAAGTCGAATGATTATTCTAATTTACATACATTTGGAAGTAATGTGTGTGTGATGTACAATACCCAAGAAGTCACAAAACTTGATTCAAAATTTAAAAAATGTATATTCTTGTGATATACTGATGAAGTAAAGGGGTATCTTCTGTGGGATTCCACTGCCCACAAGGTAGTTATCAGCAGAGATGTGATATTTGCAGAAGATGAGCTACAAAAAAAAGAAAATAATGGCATAACGAAAGACAAATCAGAAACTACCAAAGTGCAAGTGGAGGAAGAGTCAGAAAAAAAAGAAATTTCTAAAGCAGCATCAAAGCATAATAAACAAAAACCAATTGAGCTAGAAGAGCCACCTCTTAGACGATCAAATCGGGTGCGTTCAACACTGGTTTGGCATTCAGATTATCATATGAAGGGTAATGTTACATATTGCCTTTTAAAGGAGGAATGTGAGTCATTGACTTTCCAAGAAGCAATGAACAATTCGAATGCATCTCTATGGATGGCAGCAATGCAAGAAGAAATTGAAGCTCTTCATAAGAATAAAACATGGTATTTTGTACCATTACCACATAGAAGGAAGGCCATTGGCAACAAATAGGTCTACAAGATCAAAAGAAATAACATTGATCAAGTGGAGTGGTATCGTGTAAGATTGATGGTAAAAGGATATGCTCAGAAAGAATGTATTGATTTCAATGAGATCTTTTCAACAGTTTTTAGATTCAATACTGTTCTAATAGTTATTGTTATATGTGCTACATTACATCTAGAACAGTTAGATATAAAAATGGTTTTTCTTCATGGTGACCTTGAAAAAGAAATTTATATTCTCAAATTAGAAGGTTTTGTAAAAGCAGGAAAAGAGAACTTGGTTTGCAGGTTGAAAAAATCTTTATACGGTCTCAAACAGACGTCAAAGTTTTGGTGTAAGAGATTTGATTCTTTCATATTGAGTTTTGGATACAACAGATTTAGTGAAGACCCTTATACATATTTCAAGAGGTTTTGTGATAATGAGTTCATTATCTTGTTGTTGTATATTGATGATATGTTGGTAGTAGGCTCTAACAAAGATCAAGTAACATAGTTAAAGGCTCAAATGGTTAAGAAATTTGACATAAAGGACTTAGAACCAGTAAATAAGATTTTAGGGATGCAAATTCACTAAGACAGAAGTAATAGAAAGATTTGGCTTTCACAAAAGAACTACTTGAAAAAGATCTTGCGATACTTCAATATGCAAGATTGTAAACCAATTTCTCTCATACTTCCTATTAATTTCAAGTTATCCTCAAATATGTGTCTTAACAATGAAGCAAAGAGGAATGAGATGTCTCGAGTATCGTATGCATCAGTAGTGGGAAGCTTAATGTTTACCATGATTTGTACAAGACCGGACATTGTACGAGCAGTAGAAGTGGTTAGTAGATTCATGGGCAATCTTGGTAAAAAGCATTGGAGTACTATTAAAAGGATTCTAAGATATATTAATGGTACCTCAGATACTGCATTATGTTATGGAGAATTAGAATTCACTGTCAGAGGATATTTTGATTCAGATTTTACAGGTGATTTTGATAAAAGAAAATCTACCACAGGTTATGTGTTTACAATTACAGGAGAAGTTGTTAGTTGGGTCTCTAAACTTCAGATTGTTGTGGCTCTATTAACAACAAAAACTGAGTATATGACAGCTACACAAGCTTGTAAAAAAGTAATTTAGATTAAAAAAAACTTTTTGAGGAGCTCATGCATAATCAAGAGAAGATTCTCTTGTATTGTGACAATCAGAGATCCTTGCATATTGTAAGAAATTCAGCTTTTTTTGTCCAGAACAAAGCCCATAGGAGTTTAGTATCACTTTGTTCATGAAGTTGTAGAAAGTGAAAGTGTGGATATGAAGAAGATTTACACCAAAAAGAATCTAGCGGATGCATTAACTAAATCGATCAACACTGATAAGTTCATATGGTGTAAATTCTCATATGACCTGGCGAAAACGTAAGCAGTATGGGGATGGCAAGTGTATGTGAAAAAATGTGGAGACTTAATTATTCTAATCAAGTCTTCAAGGGGGAGAAATGTTAGTAGTTGATTGGTAGATAATATTGATAGTTGTTGGTAAATGGAAGTTGGAAAGAAGAAATAAGTAAAGTAGGAGGTTAGTGGTAGTCGACAATTAAAAGGGGGTGCTTTGGCTCCCTATAAATAGACACTTCTCTACTATTTTTATTATCCCAAAAATCTCATAATCATTCAATCGTATATAATCTCTTGTAATTCAATCTAAATTATATTTAGTTTTTTCTTATTTGTTAAGAGAGAAATGTGAGGTTAAGGTGTATCTCCTAATTTTAAGAGAGGGTGTAAATTGTTCTTTCCTTGTAATTAAAAAGGATTTGTAATCTCATTTTCATAGTGAAATTCTCCTATATTTGTACTATGATTTTTATTTTAAGTAATTTGAGAATTTTTCATATAAAATCTGTGTATTATTTATTTTCTTTCAATTTCTCATCTCTATTCTAATTAAGATACTGTTTTAATCTATAATTTTTCATAATATGAAGCAATTCTTTTTCTTTGTTCCCACCTGGTTGTTGAAACACAATTTTCATGTCATTACATTAGGTTCAATGCTCAACTTCAATTGGTGTTATTTTAGCATAACCTTTGATGTGAATGTAGGTTTAGGGCCATGGTTCAGTGACAAGTCAAATATTGAACTTCATTTTCACATTTTACTTGTAAAATTTTGTATATTCCAAGAATGAAAATTCTGTAACGAAATTTATGTATTTATACGTCGAAAGAATTGGAACAAACATAAGATATTGGGTAGCAGCTGAAATGAAAAAATATATATATTATGTACTGGGTTTGAATTCAAGAATTTAAATAATAAGGTAGAAAATTTTCAATTTTGTTAGGCAATTTTTGTTTTCGATTTTCAAGAGATGCTTTGAGGAGATTCAAATTTTATTTGTGCATAAAAAAGGAACCAAATGTCAAGTGGTTGTGGTATGCCAAAAAAAAAAAAAAAAAAGCTCTGGCTATTAGGCGATTCAATCACACTCTTTATCATAAAAGGAGATGTTAAGTTACTAAGATCAAATATCAATAATGTTTTATAACAAATGTGGTTTACTATGGGGCGATTTTGGGATTTATTTATTTTTATTGCAAATATAAATCAAATTTATATTCAATTTTAGTGAGGGAGATTTAAATGTTTAAGAGGGTGATGCTATATGTTATAAAACAAATAATTTAGCGAGTAATTTTGTTTATCATAATGAATAATTAAATATAATATTTTATTATTTATTATAGTTATGTGAACGAAAGTTGTGTATTAAAATATGTTTAAGATTACAAATATTATATTTTTTTTTCAAAGAGTTGTGAGTTCGGACCTTTTTTAGTTGGGATATATGTTTAACCTATTGATAATCAATTTGATTTTATATCAAAAACTCTAAAATATAATATATATGTATATATATTACATTTTAAAATAAAAAAAATTATAATATTAGATTATGCATAATTAAAGTAATATATATATATATTGGTTAATAATAGAATGTGAAAGCAATTAAGCTATTTTGACCATAAATACTTGAGGCAACTTGTGAATTGGGGCTAGCAAATCAAAGCAATGAAAACAAAAGCATGTAATCTGTGAAATCTATCTAGAAAAGACATATAGCAAATGAAAGTGAAATGACAAAATCAGAAGTGGGACTAAGTGTTAAGACTTGCACATGGAAACATGAAAGGACTTGACAAAATACAATACAAAACCCTACCCCCCACACAAAGCTTCTTTGGAAAATGTGTCATTTAAATCGTCAAAGACAAGAGAGAAAAGTGAAGTAGGTACACTATTAATTTCTTTCACCACCCAATTTCTGTATATTAATAAATAAATAAATAATAATGCATTTAGCTTAGGAGGCAATTTCCACTCCATTTCTCTTGAAATTTCTTTCTCATTCCCTGCATTTGTCACCCAAGTTTGAAAGTCAAGTCACACGTTTCATCTTATCTTTTTTGCTTTTGAAAATTTCTTCATTAATGATTAAAGAAAGATTAGATTTGGCCTTCCACCGGTAAACTTTACTAATAAGCTAAAACAATGAAATGGTTTACCTCTCAAAATGTAAGATATCAATTTCATTTTACGTTCAAGTTTTCAATTGCATCATAATATAATCAACCTCCATTGATTTCAATAATTATTTGATTATAAATATGTAATCATAATTAAAGTGAGTATTTTTAATTTTGAATGTTTCAATTAAAATTGATTTAGATTGAGTATTGATAATTTTTTATTGTGTAGAATTGATTGGAATCCAACCCTTCAACAAAATTGAATAGATTCAATTCTTAATTTTTATCGAATTTTTAATTTATCTTAACTTTTTAAAAAAAAAAAATAAACTAATCGATTTTTAAAAATAAAAAATTGAAGTGAAATTTAACAAAAAAATTAAGCAACTCAAATTAATTTTTTAATTTGATTTGATCGATTTAGTTGGTTGGATCCAAAATTCTCACTAAATTGTAATGTAAATTTAAGGTAAAAAAAAAAGGATAGATTAAATATTTAAAACTATAAATGTAGAATTCAACTACAGTAAAAAAGAAGATTAAAAAAAAATTAAAAAAAAAAAGAGAGAGAATCATGTACCCCCAAGGCTTTTATTCCAAGTTGACCCCACAAAAACTCCCATGATATCAATGCAGTCTTTGTCAGCTTTCCTAAGCTTAACTAACGGTCAAATTTTCTGTCACATTGCCATAAAAGCCAACCTCTTTTTTTCTTTCGTTTTAAAAAAATAAATAAATTTTAGATATATAAACAAGAAAGTAAGGCATGTTTCCAATACAAGAAATAATGATGGCTGAAGGCTGAAGCTGACCCCAGCACGATGAAATTGAAACATTACAGAAACTTGTCACAATAATCATAAAATAAAAAATAGAATCATTTCATTCATCACTAAGCAAATTAAAAAAAAAAAGAAGTGCTCTTTCATTGTTGCTTTGTTATGAGTTATGACCAACCATATTCATTGGATTGCAACCACATCTCTATCAAAATGATTTTGGTTCTAACATGGGTGAGAGATTTTGATAATGGACCCCGTGTTAAAAATAAATAAATATTTTTATAAAAAAATTATCGGTTTTATCTTTATTTTTATCTTTATTTATTTATTAGGTCTGCGATGTTTTTAAAATACACGATTATATTCTTTTATGGTTGAAAATGACCATTTTTTTTCAAAGATAAAAATGTTAACAAAATTAAGTATTTTGAAAAAAAAAATCAAAGGCTTATTAAATAAATTATGATAAGAATAAGAACAAAAGTGGGAATTTTCTTTTTTAGAATAATGATTATAATGTTTCAATTTTAACATTTTAATTTTTTACTATTAAAACTTTTTATTTTTGACATTTTGGTCCTGATTTATAGTGTTAATAGTGTATTTATATATATATTTTTTTTTGTTGATCAAGAAAGTGAATAAGAGAGAGAGACAGAGAGATTCCTCTCACAATGTGAAAGTCTAAGGGTGGATATCACATGTTGAATCAAATACAACAACTTTAGGTTGAATCAAAGAAAGAAAAGAAAAAGGGAGCAAACAACAATAACAAAAATACAAATTGCCTTTAAAAGAAGGGAGGAACAAACAGATGCTCCTCCTCATATTTATCTATATCTATTTATCTATCTATTTATTGATATATTCTTTTTGATGTGTTCTTTTTTTTGAAAATAGTTGAATTGTCATGATTTATCATGACAACATGCATGCATGCCTCTTTTTGTTTTTGTTACCATCACCTTTTTGTTTCACTTTGCTTTGCCTTTCTTCTTCTTCTTTTTTTTTTTTTTATTTCTTTTAATTTTGGTGGTGGTAAAATGAAAGTGTTCTTAATAGAGTTGAGTTGATGAGAGCAATAATAGAGCTTAAATGCCACAATTGTTTTTTTTGAAAAAAAAAAGATGATGAAGAAAGGTGAACTAAGAATCCCTTTATCTTACTTTTCATCTAACTTCTTCTCCTCCTTGTGCTTGTGTGTGAGACATATCTTTCTCTTTTTATCTACTTTCATTAAGAAGTTTCATGATAATAATGTTACTACAACTTACCCTTGTAATAATAATAATAATGGGTCCATTTAAATATGCTATAAAGATACATTTTCTATTATGAGTTAAATTTAGTAAATTTTCAATTAAAGTGTTAAATTCAATTGTTAAAGAGAAAAGACAAATTCATCTTTACCCTTAATGAACTTTTCATAAGTCTCTCTCTTCTTTTCTTACTTGCCAAGCAACTTACACAGAAGATTGGTCAAAGATGGAGGAAGATGCAAAACTCTTTACAACTTCTACACTCATTCCGCTTTTGTTATTAATTTTGTACTAGTTTATTTGATAATCTTGCTCATGTGAGTGTATTATTTTAAGAGATGAAAACTTAATATTATATTTTGATAAACAATTTGTTAGTAAAAATGAAGAATATTTAATCTATTAACCAACAATTATAAGCAAAGTTTTTGTAAAACTAATCAAATGGACCGATCTCTTTGTCATTTTGTCTCGTGAAGCCAAAATTGTCTAATATTTCCCAAGTCATATAGCTTATGAAATAGCCTAAAAATTGGGAACATATAGATAATATTACACTTCTTAGATGTTATTTTAAATTTTTTTTATTTTGAATGATATATCAAATAATTATGTAGTAATAAAATAATATAATAATTAATTTTAAAAATTACATCATTTCACTTATTAAAAATTATTTAACAAGTTAATTTAAAATATAAATTTTAAAATAAGATTTAAAAGTATAGTATTATTCATACAAAAACTAGTTAAATTTTATTTAAGAAATAGATTATTAAAAAATTAGTGATTTAACAATTTTGGTTGGATAAAAATTGAGATGAATATTAAAGTGTAAAGTTACAAGAAGTCTAGAACGTGTGGGATATGTATGGAGAAGTCTAAGACGTGTAGAACACGAAAGGAGAAGTGAAACGAGACTCGAAGATGCGAAAGAAATGAAAAATACATATGGGAAGGCCACCAAGACTGAGCGCCACGACACCCAGGGATGAGCGTCGCGATGCCAGACGCATTAGGTTAGTATGCACAAAATACATCCTATATAAATACTTATAAACTCTTTAGTTAAAATCAAACATTAAGAGAGACTTTAAGATAGAGAAAGAACAGAGCAGACATTAAGTGTTTGTGTGTATTAGGGTGGAACCGTCGTTTGAGTAATTATTGTTCGTGGTAGAGTAAGGGTTTACTAAATATTATATCATTTTGAAGGTTCACTAAATATTAGATCATTTTGAGGATTTTTTAAATTGAGTTTTTTTTATAAAATTTCTAAAAAATTAATAAGAGAGGTTATGATTTTTGATTCTATCGTAGACGTAAATAATTAATTGAATTACGTAAAATTACATTATACTCTTTTATATTCTATTTTAGATTTTTATTATTTTTATTTGATTAACAAATTATTTTATTTGACCAAAAAAAAACATTTTCTCTCTCAACATAAATAAATTAAAATTGCATTAAAAATTTGAGAATGACTTTGTCTTGTGTGCATCACTTTAAAGGAATTTTATTTTATTTTATTATAATCTTTTATATTTGTGTTTATCACTTTAATGGAAGGTAAAAATTAGACGTGTTCCACGAAAGTGGCCATGTCTTGTTCTTTAACAAATTAGTCACGAAGAAAATAATAGGGTGTGAACTTTATTAAAAGTCGGAGAAAATGCACTGAATTATCAAATTTTTAATTGTTGCAAGACAATCTTACTATGTTTCTATCCTCTCTTCGCGTTCGGTTATTTGTTTTGCTCTTTTTTTATTCGTATAACGTGTTTTTGATTATGAGTTAGTTTTTATTTCAAAATTATTTTTAAATATGATTTTAAATTTTAAATTTAATAAATAATTTTATATTTTAAAATAATATTTTAAAATTTTTCATCTCAAATAATATATCAAGCAACCAACGTATTTTTTTATCTATCCAATACGTTTTTAATTACGTGTCAATTTTTCTTTAGTCTTTATTTCAAGGTTATTTTTAAACACAATTTTAAATTAATAATTTTTTTAACAAATAATTTTATATTTTTTAAATAATATCTCAAAATTTTTCATTATAAATAATGTGTCAAACAACCAATAAGCGGTGAAATAATACGATAATAATTTTAAAAGTTATACTATTTTACAATTTAATAATTACTTGACAAATGTGATAGAAAAATTAAAATATTACTTAAAAAGTTTAATATTACTCATTTAAAGGTGTAGTTTTTATTAAACTAAATTTTTTATCCAAATAAATTTAATAGAGTCAAAATGTTAAAATTAAAAACTTTTAAAGGTTTATATTGAATTTGAAGGCTGTAATTAGTTTGAATATAATTAATTGGATTAATGTCAAATTGGGATTGGGTAAAATATATTTTGTGGATTGGGAGATGGAAGACTGATCCTTAAATAATAGAGAGAATGAATAAGTCAGCAAATTAATTGAAATATTGGAATAAAATTCATAAAGCAGTCAATTGAAAAAAAAAAACTTAAATGGTAAAACGTTTAAAGAGTTTCTAGAATGATTGACAAGCAATTAGAAAACTTTTTTTATAAAAAAATTTGCATAAAGGGTAATGAATAATAATATGATAAACAACAAAAACAATAGTACTTACATAAATTCATTCATACAAATTAATATAATTTAATATAATTACATTGATTAAATAAAAAATTAATTCAATAAATGAGATTAATAAAAATGACGATTATATTATCTCACTCGTCTAATCATATCACATCACATAAATTTATACGTATAATATTATTCATAACATAACATATAAACAAGCAATAAATAATATAAATCTATCAAATTTATAACTTCGATTATTAAATTTGTAGTTTTTTTTAATTATTAACACTTCGTCTATAGTTCCATTAAGACACTATTGAGTTCAAATATAATCGAACATATTTTTATAATAAATAGAAAAAAAAAATCATATTACTTCAAAAGCCATTTGAACACCCTTTTTTCACAATGAAATATGAGATTATGTAATTATTATGTAGTTTCAATCAGATGTAAAAACTTGTAGTTAGTGTATGTAGTTTTCACTATATGGTAACCAAAGTCAATAAGGAATTGGGAGACAAGAAGCAAAGAATTATTAGTGGCATGAATCTTAAAAGTGTTTTGGTCAAGAGATCAATAATTTCATGTGAATTTGTTTTGTAACAAGTAAAAGATTGAACCCACAATAATGGAGGCTTTGAATGAGCAATTGCCAACCCCCCTAAATAATGTATTGTAGATTTTTTTTGTCTTTCAATAATGTCCTGATGTAAAATTTGATAATGAATTGTAAATAAACAAACAAAGGTTAAGATCATGTTAAAATTTTAAGTTCAGTGAATACATTGCATCTCCACGAAACCAATTTTTTTCTCTCTCTAAATTCAAATTTTCACATTGCATTTAGCCAATTAATATTTTTTAGAATAATATTATACGTACAAATATAAAACGACTATCACATAGCCTTTTAATATAATTATATAAGATTTTTTTTATCAAGTATACAAAATATTTGCAAATCATTGAATAACACTTATTTATTCATTATAGTTGTCATAATTTTACCTTTATTTTTAAGAAAATATTGATGCAAGCAGCGATTACAAAAAAAAAAATCAAATTCTTTTTCAATTTTAATGCAAATGAGATTCAAGCTGAAATCCATTTTTATTTTTTAAAAATTTTATTTAATCGAACTAATTAATATTTACAAAATACAACAACAACAAAATTATTATATTTATAGTATTATAAATAAAATTTTAAAATAATTTTAACTTATAAAATAATATCATAAACTATGTAATTTAATATATATTAAATAATATTATTACGTGATACTATTTAATTAATTTATAATTTTTATATTATTTCTGTTATATTATAAAATTTTATAGCGTTTACAATTATTAATCTCATACAATAAATAAGATTATTTAATATTTTGGTGGGACCCACAATACAGTTCGCTTGAGCAAGAAATGTGATCAAACGGACAAGATTTTCTGAAGAACCGTACATAGATGTAGTTCATACCAAGAAGGGGTGGCCTTTTTTCCGCCACGTGGCACAGGATGGTTACAAAATTCAGCCAAGCCAACGTTTCCCATGCGATGCGAGGCAGCACAGCATCAGCAAGCACCAAATTACAGTTACACTCCTCCAAAATCTATCAGATGGAGGGCCCCACGATCTGCCACGCTGGCACTTCGCACGTGGTCACAGGGGGATCATCAGTTACAGGCATCAGCTATCCTATCATCATACTTTTCCTTTGTCTTGACTTGACCTCATCCTTTAAACCTTTACCCTGTCCCACACGTGCTTTCATGGGCCCTACACCCATCACGGTGTTCAGGAACTGCAAGGAAGGAGAGGAGCATAATTTTTTATTTTTTTTTATTTTTTATAAAACCTGCTTTTGCTTTTCTTGCGTGCGTCGCAGATGCCTTAAAATTCCCAAGACTCCCACTTCGTAAATAAGTTATAAAATAAAGCATGCAACTAGAATCCCGGAAATACCCCTTGAATTTCGCTGGAATTAAGGACTTGACCAGAATCCTAAAGTAGACAGAACCAAATAATAATAATAATAAGATAATAACCTAAACCCAACAAACAAATCTCTCTCTCTCACTCAAGTCTCATCTCTACTTACCTTTTTTTTTTTTTTTTTAATTTTTAATTATTATTTTTTTTTATCACTCTAAAGCCATATCATACATATTTTTGCCACCTCTATTTCATGCCATTTTGTTCATATCTCCCATCTCTCTCTTTTTCTCTCTTTCAAAACCAAAACCAACAACCATACAAGAACTAGCAACAAAGCAAAAAAAAAAAGCGGAAACGCATATACACACATATATATAAACCAAATTCTAAAATCAAAATCATTCAAAATTCATATACCCTTCTTCGTTTTCTATGGCTGTTGAAGCCCGGCATCATAATATTTTCCATGCGCAGCTCTTAGGAAACAGGTAAGAGTTTTGACATATTTTGATTTCATTATCTCTGTGTATAATTTTATATGAGTTTGATCTTTTCGTTTGATGATGAAATGGTGATGAAAATTAATTTAATTTGCAGGGAGATAATGAACCCCATTGAAGCAAACTCAAATATCTACAATACCCAGATAGGATATGGCCTACCATTATCGGGAACCACCACCGCGACGGAGACTGTTCTTCCCACCGCCACCGTTTATGGCTCCGTCATCTCGGATTCAATTCTTCAGAAACCAGTCATCAAATCCGATAGTACTCTAACGTATAACAACGCCAACAACAACAACAACAACAATAATAATAATCTCCCTCCTCCGTCGAGAAAACGATCGAGAGATTCCATCAACCCTCTCCTCCTCTCTTCTCCGTTGTTTCAGCAAAGTCACAAATCTTGCACTCCATTCTCTTTTCTCGGCCAAGACATTTCACTTCAGGTTCAAGAACAACAGCTCGAGGTCGATCGCCTCATATCCCAACATGTAAGCACAAAACAACAAGCCAATCCATCATTCAAATTCTAGTAACACTTCTCCATTTTCTTTACGATTCTTTGGTTGTTAACTAATGGTTTTTTTTTTGTTCAGATGGAGAAAGTGAGGATGGAGATTGAAGAGAGGAGGAAGAGACAAGCGATGAGAATAATAGACGCAATAGAGCAAGGCGTGGTGAAGAGACTGAAAGCAAAAGAAGAGGAAATTGAAAAGATTGGTAAACTGAATTGGGCGCTTGAAGAAAGAGTCAAATCCCTGTGCATAGAGAACCAAATTTGGCGAGACTTGGCTCAAACCAATGAGGCCACGGCCAATGCTCTACGCAACAACTTAGAACAAATTCTCGCACAGGCCAAGAACAACAACACTCGAACGCAACAACAACAACATCAACAAGGATTAGATGACGAGGTGATTGATGATGCGCAGTCTTGTTGCGGCAGCAGCTGGGAGGAGGACGACGAAATTGACAAGAAGCTTGCAAGTCAGCGTAATATTAGTAATAATGATAATGTTAGAGGGTTGTGTGAAATTAGACTATGTAGGAATTGCAGAAAGGAAGAGGCCTGTGTGTTGCTGTTGCCTTGCAGGCATTTGTGTTTGTGTACGGTTTGCGGGTCGAATCTTCATACTTGCCCCGTTTGTAAATCCGCTAAGGCTGTTAGTGTTCATATTAACATGTCTTAAAAAAACCAATAGAAAGAAAGAAAAAAAACTCAAAATAGTTTCAAGAGAAACTACGTTTTTTTTTATAAAAAAAATATTGTAATTAATTCTTCTTTTGTAGAAATTTATATTTTTGATCTTTTGTAGAAATTTTTATTTTTTTTAGCATAATTGCAGCATCTGGTTAACAAGGAGAAGAAATTATCACACGCCATTTGTTTTTGGTTCAATTATAAGTTCTTTTAAAAAAAAATAATTTAATGGTATTTATGTGATGCATGCTTGAGCGATGGAGTGTTTAGTCCTTGGCGTCATAATATGATAATATATGTTTAATATTTTATATAATACATAATGGATAATGCTGCGTATTGTAGCAAGTTGCTACGGAAGTTAGCAAGGCTGTTGTGGGTCCCACGAAGGTGGGGGACGCAACGGAGAGAGAAAGGCGTGTAAAGCACGCGTAGTGAAGAAGCGTGGAGTCAACGAGTTGTTGGGGGAAAGCGACAGGTGTGAGGGAGAAGCTGACACGTAGGACGCGCGCAAATGTCTCTGTTAGTTGTGGCAGTACTGTAGTAATGCCACTGGCATTTCTTTTCATTTAATGACTTATTTTTATTTTTTAGAAAATAAATTTTATTTTTATTAAAAATTAATAATTTAATATTAAACTTTTTTAATTACTAACTATTTTTAGAAGAAATTAGAAACTAAACATTATATATGCCATAAAATGATAAAAATACCATTATGCATCTAATTATTTATATCGATAATTCCTTAATGTTTAATACATTGAAGATGTAAAATGGATAATCAAATAAATATTATTATTTTATATATTTCAAATAAGAAAAAGTAAGGGAAAAAAGAATTGAAAATAAAAAAAGTCTACTTTGGACTGTTGGCAAAATCGTACCTAACTACGGGGTCTTCGCCTCTTTGGCGTGATTTAAGTGATGACGTTTTTCTTTTTATCATACTTGTGTTATATCCCATTAATAGTATATTTATTTTTTGTTTTAAAAAAAGGTGTATTTATAAAGAAAAAAATCACAAAAAATAAAATATATGTGGTTAGACTAAAATGTTTATGTTTATGAAGATCTATGATCTAATTTTTTTTATTGATTAGATCACTAAATATCTTTTTATATTACTATAATTATATAAGACCTTTTAATATCTTTCATTGTAAATCTTTAAGTATCTCTTTAAATTATTATGATCTTTACAAGACCTTTCACTATCTCCTACCCCATAAGAGATTTTAACTAAAGAATACAAGAATAATCTGAACATTCTCAAAATGATCTATAATGCTCTTTTTGTTCACTCAAAAATAAAGACACCCTCAAATGTTACATTTTAGTGCACCTGCACTTAGTGTCTATTTAACTCCTCTATTATTTTTTATATTTACATCTTGATACTTTAAATGCTTAGTTATCTCTAATGGTTTATATATTACTTATAAAGTCCTTAAAAACCATGAACATAATTAAAATAAGAGTCCTTATTTGTAGAAGTCTTAATCTAACTTAAAAAAGTTAATTAAGTCAAAACAGGAAATACTCATAAGTTACCACGTGAACAGTACCCATCGTGAATAGTACCAGTTCTTCTAGCTTTTTATTTTGTTCCTCTATTATACACTTAACGCATATTTGTCTTTATAATTACTTTTCTCTTGGTATCCATCTTAATTCATACTTATATGAATCACAAATTTCAACAAACCCTTCATTTATTCAAAATCTTTCTTTATGAAACTAACCAATACCATCCCTTCCTTAACCAATTATCTTTGCCATTGTATCTAGTTAATTCCATGGTCTCCAAAAATTCTTAAATGCTGTTTGTCAAGAATAGCCATTATGTTATGATTTCCCATATCCCTTGGACACTATCACTACAATCCCTTAATGGTTGAAAATCTATTCTTGTCATTACTACCCTTCTTACACTTCCCCTTTTGATCCATGCCATAACGTGGGATAATTAAAAAGTTGCTTTATAGTCTGTATCATATCAACAACCCTATGTTGACCCATACAAACATTTTTCTTCAAGCACATAGCCTCACTCTGTGCTATTCACCCCTCGATCATTTTGCATTCTTTTTTAGTATTCCTTTTTTACATTCTATGAATATCCCTACTTGTTCTAACAGTCCCAAGTCCACTAAGTTTTATGAGATTAAGAACAAAATCTCATACTTAGTCACTTCCTTGCCTTTCTACCATGTAGTTTTAATTTTATTCTATCAATCCCCTGTGACTTAGTAAAAATCATATCTTAACTCTTAAAGAACCTATTATTGGTAAATAACAACTCTCTATGACACGTATGGAAACAATACCCTAGAACTAAATAGTTTATTCACCAGACACAATTTCTCTAGAAGCTCTCATACTATTAAGGTTTTTACCTAGTCACGCAATAGACTTGCAAATCCACCTTTCACTTATCTTGATTTTTCTCTTTGGACTATAATTTATCAAGTGCCCTAGACACTTTTTTGAATTTGTCATTCAATCTTGATTGTTCTTTTTTTTTCTCATTCTTTATTTTGTGTCTAATCTGAATGATTCTTCTGACTTAGACCTAAATGACATCGTCTTCTTGGTAATCTCTTCAAATGTGATCTCTACCTAAAAAACTCCTAATAAGGCCATCATCTTTTTCTCTTTTGAATAATCATCTTCTCTATTGTTCTTCATTTATATTTGTAAGTCATCATAGTTGACAATCTTTACTCTGCAATTTGACTCTGCTGACTATACTCTGTAGTTTAGACCTCAATCAAAACTCTGATACAATTTTTTTTTTTATGAGAAATCAACCTTAGCACAAATCTCTATCAAGAGATTAACATTTGCACTGATACCCTTTTGTTAGAATTTTCTTTGGCGTGTACTCTAAAGAAGCTCCTTGCACGTACAGAAGACATAACTCGTAATTAAGAACACACAAAATGAATACACTAATAAAGATAAAGAAACAAACTATAAGAAATAAGATATATGTGGTTCAGCCAAAACGCCTATGTCCATGGGGGATCTATGATCTATTTTTTTCTTTTTATTGATTAGATCACTAAATATATCCTTACATCACCCTGATTATATAAGACCTCTTAATCTCTCATTGCAGATCTCTAAGTATCTCTTTATATCATTATGATCTTTGCAAAACCTCCTAGTATTTCTCACTCTATAAGAGATTTTACCCATTGAATACAGTAATAGCCTAAGCACACTTAGAAGGATCTATGGTACTCATTTTGTTCACTTAATAATAAAGACAACCTTAAAGGTTACATCTTAGTGCATCCCGCACTTAATGCCTATCTAATTCCTCTATTCTCTATATGTTTACATCTTGATACTTTAAATGTTTGGCTATCTCTAATTATTTATATAGTCCTTACAAAGTCTCTAAAAACCTTAAACCTAGTTGAAATAAGAATCTTTACTTATAAAAATTTTAAACCTACTTAAATAAGTTAATTGAGTTAAAATAAAAATACTCATACGTTATTGCGTAAATAGTACTCATGTGAACAGTGCTTGCCTGAACAAAATTGTTGCGTGAATAGTTTCCATTCTTCTAATTTTTCATTTTATAATAACTCAATTTTTAATATTTATCTCAATTTATATTCATATATAATTGTTAAATTATTAATTTTTAACAAATTTAAAGCCCAACTTTGATGCTACAGTTGATCAAGGAAAAGGTTGGATAAGAATTGAAATGGTAGTTCTACAGTGATGAAATGTTGATCTTGTTCTGGCCAAAACCATCATTGGAAATTACTCTCCTTATTTTTTTTAATAAAGGAAATTACTCCCCTTTAATAGTCGAAACTTTGGCTTTATATTCGGCCGTAGCTAATAAAATGCCAATAAATAATGTTGAAGTGGACCGTCTTAACATGCTCTTAATTAGTTCAAGCTTTTAAAAGATATGGAAGATGTTTGTTTTATGCTCAATTATTATATTAGGAGTGGGAATAAGGTGACTCGTTTTTTTAGCAAAATTTTTTGTTACTACTGCTGTCGACGAGGTGTGGTCAATATCTATACCTCATCAGTTGAATCATTGTATCCATTTTGATTTACTCTTTTAATAAATACACATTCTTTTTTTTTTTTTATAAAAAAAAGGCCTTTATGCCAAACAACTCTAAATTCAATTAATTACAACTCAAATTATGTGTGTTTAAATGTTTAGGTTTCAAAAGTTGTTAGCTATAAATTAAAATAAATAAATAAATACATAATATATTGAAGTTTGCTCTATTTAATTCAAATTGAAAGATTATATATTGCCACGGGTTTAAGTAAAAATTTCGATTAAAATTTCTCCTAATGAAAATTTTACATATTAAAGTTATAATTAGTAATGAATAATAATAATAGGAAAAGAGTCTTCTCCCGTTTATTATGAAGATAGATTAGAATTGTAATAATGTAAAATTTTTGAACGGCCACTAAAATTTTATTTTGAATTAATCTTGATGAATTTTAATTAAAAAAGTTGATACTATATTTAAAAAATTAATTATTTTTACCATGATTCAAAGAGTAAGTGAATTTTGATTAGGGAGAAAAAAATCCAAATTAATAATTTTTTTTGTGGGTCTTAAAATAACATTTTAAACAACTCCAAAATATTTACTTGTCTTTGTCTACAAAGTCATTTTGGTTTTCAAATTTGTACAAAGCAAAAGGTTCCAATTTTAGAATAAATTGATTGATTTTGAAAGACCATTTTTTTTTTTCATTTTTAATTTTTCCTATTTTTCATTTTAAAAATTAAAACACTCGAAAAATGGTCCCACAAAAACAGGTACAAAAAGCCAAAAGTTAAACATCTAAAAAATTAAAAAATAATAATAATAAGAGATTTTGTTTCATAGGATTTATTGGGCCACAGGAGTGGGGCCCAGTAAGATAAGGGTACCCTATGCTCCTTTATGACCGGCATTCCCTTGGCAACACGTGAATCTGATTCCCTCCCCCACTTTCCTGCTTTGTGCACTCAAACTCCTCCAATTAATTTTTTTTAATTTAATATTTTCTATTTTTGGAATTAAATAATTGATACCCCCACTTTGTGTTTATGACAATAATAGGATTTACTTTTTAATCATTTTATTTTATTGGGGTAAGTGAAATGGACTTATTACCAAAATAATAATATTAAAAAAAAAATGGTGATCCAAATGTTGCCTAGGAATCTTATCAAAAGTAGCTTTGATAGAGAACATTTAGCCTAAAAAAATTAATTAATTTTTTTTTCAAATTGACATTTTTTTTTGGGTGTGTTTTTGATAAGTTTAATAATTTTTTGAAGTAATGTGAGTTATTGTTGTAGCATTGTAACATCATGATTTGTGTTTTTGATAAGTTTAATAATTTTTTAAGTAATGTGAGTTATTGTTGTAGCATTGTAACATCATGATGGCCACTTGGAAATATCAAATATTTTTCAAAGTTATATAAAATAATTATTAAAATTCAATAATAAATATTGGTTTTTAAATTTTAGCATATGAAAAATGTCATGTTAATATGTGCTCATTAAATAAAATAAATGAATAAATTCATATGATTTTAAATTTAAACAATTCAAATCAATTTATTAATTAAAATGTTTTATTGATTATAAAATAAAACATTATTTTTTTATTTTAATTTATGTCACAACTCATAACTTTTTTTACACGTTTTGTGGCACTTATGCCCAAATTATTGAACATTAATTTGTTTTTTTTGACACCTATTGAACATTAAATTAAAAAAAAAATTTCTTAGTTTGCCATCATTATCACAAAATTAGATTTTTATTTATTTATTTATTTTGCGGGTCATATTTAAGAACATGCGACCACGCAATTATGTGTGGCCAATAATTTCAATTCATGACAATTGAATCAATTAGCTAATTTTATCTATAGACTTGACAACTTTGGGTAAGAAATTGACATATTTTGTTGATTTGACAACTCTAATTAATATGAATTTTCTATTTGTGTACGCAAAAGTTTTGGTTGTTTGAAAAGAATCTTCAATCTTTTACTTATAAACATTTATGTTAGACCAAATTGGAGGGTTTCAAAGCAATAAAATGTTGTGTTTCTTTTTTTTTTTTGTTAAAAATTAAAAATTAAAAATAATGTCGCAATCAAATTTCCGTATGTGATGCATGTCCATGTCTTTTTAAATGTTGAAATGAGGGAGTTTTATCATAATGAGAAACATAATTTATTATATAATAAATTTTTAAATATGCATCGTTATTTTATAATATGTTATAAATTATATTAAAATAATATATTAATTAAATAATAATATATGATAATATTATTCGTATTTAGTGAGTTACATTGTTCGTAATATCTTTTTTTTAATTTAAGATTTAAAAATGTTTTTAAAATTCATTAAATTGAGCATAATTTAGTCTTTTACGTTTTGCTTGTCTAAATTTGATTAAAAATAAAAAATAATTATTAATTTTTTGCGGGTGAGATTTCTTATCTCATCCATCAAACACATTATTTTTGTAAAAATTTGAAATTTCTCTCACGGATGCTTCATCAATTAGCTTAATTTGCGGTTTAATAAAACAATTAAAATTGAATCAATTCAAACACGTCGCATCATCCAATAGCTAACTTGGCTTGACGTTTTTAAAAAATCCCATTTTTTAAATTAATTTTTTTCGTTGGTAATATTCTTTCAATCTTTCTCATTTCACACGTCAAGCAATTTGTTAAAGGAGTTGAAACAATCATGGACATAATATAATTAAACATTTGATTTGATTATCAACAAAATAAAAATATTATGTTATAGCACACCATTCAAGAATTTTATTCTCTTTTATGTTTTGACTTAAAATATACTCAATCATCCATCTAAATTAATATAAATAAAAGAGTATAATGATAAAATCTTTTACAATAATATAAAAAGTTTGGATAGAATATTTTAAATTGTAAGGATTCTAATTCGATACCATAAATATAATAATATTTAGATTAAATTATGATATGTAATTAAGTACCAATTGTATGTAGTTTAATTTAGTTCAATTTATTTTCTTAATAAGATCGTATGTATTTTTTTTATATTTTTATATATATATATATATATATATATAAAAGAATATCCCATTTAAATTTTTTGAGAAAACAAAAGTGTTGGTTAAGAATTACATCTATTGAACATCATCATTGATTGGTTAGTGTATACTTGTGATAGTGAATCCCACATTAAGCATCTTAAAATTTTATTCCATTGTGATCTTCTAAACTCATTTTTTTTAAATTGAATTTGATTTTCAAATTTAATAACAAGGAAAAAAATTGGTTTTAAATATGGTATCTTTGAAGATAATTGAGATTATCAAATGGGGGAATTAATTAGTGATTTGTCAAAATGGTGGGCACATATGAATATGATATGATATCATGAGTGTGTGTTTGGTTGAGTGGTGCTTTGCACATTGGAATCTCCAAAAACATTTAATAGAAATACTCAAAAATCCCCCCTTTACCTAAACCATCAACCAAGCACACACATTAATTATTACTAATTCCAAAGATAAAAAGCAATTAAAAATGCCACATACACAAACACAAACACAAACACAAACACAAACACCCATACCTTCATCTCAAGAAAAAGAGGTATCAATAAACCGATCCAAATTCATTGTGTTGGTCCCTTATTTTCTATAAATTCATATATCTACTTCATGTGGGTTATACTTTTTTTCTTTCTTATCTTGAACACTCTTTTTTGTTTCATTAGAAATATTCTTTCCAACACAAATTTTATATGAAAAAGAAAAAATCCTAATTAAATGAAAAATAATTAATTAAATCATACTCGAATTCATCCTCATGTATACATTATGAACCTAAAGCCAACAAATGAAGAAAGTGGCACTTGACCAATTGATCCAAGTTGCAATTTTAACACGAAAAAGAGGAAACCCTAAAGTTTTGAGGACCATGTATAAATTGGCTTTATATTATTATCACATTCATAGATTCAAAGGGGGTTGTAAAAGTTATTAAAAGAGATGTAGAAATGTGTCAAATAAGTTATTCATAGACTTTATTGTTGTTGTTGATATAAAATCATATATATATATATATATTTATATTCTCACAATATTTTCAGTTGAAGTGGGGCTTGCTAAAAGTAAAAGTAAAAATGGGCAGTACCCAATTTAATTATTTTGAAAAGCATATAGAATATAGACCCAATCAAACAAGGGGATGGGAGTCTTTTTCTTCTCTTGTGAAAGGGAGCACTCATAGGGTCTTTTTTTTTTATTAAAAAAAATTGAGTACATCATCATCATCTTAGAAATGATTTTGTTGCTTCCTAATATTTCTTTGTTATTTCCTCTTAACTGATTTCACTATTATTTCTCTGTTTAATTTATGGATCCACATACCAACATCATAAGTTATCACTTGAGAAATTTGATGAGATCCAAGATATGTATGAAAAAATATATATTTTTAATATAAAGTCAAATTAGAAATTGAGATGCCCACCAATGTATCGTTTGACTAGTAAAATAGGGTATTGGTGATCATGAAGATGCTTCTCCCCTTTCTCTTACTATGCACATTTTCAATTTCATTATACTATGTGAAGTAGATGATGGGTAATATAATTTTGTTTTGAAAAGGTATGGTGGGTCAAGATAAGAATCCACAATCTTCTAAAAAGAAACAAAAAAAAAGGTATAAACCATTCACCTAAAAAAAAAAAATAATATCTTACATTTATTAGGTCTCTTGAGCGTTAACTCAAGTGGTTTTTAAGGTGTACAACCGTTGTGTTTATTTAAATTTAAGTAAGAAGAGGAGGTAAAATTTAATTAATTAGAAGTGTCTAACTCTCCATCAAAATTTTAAAATATATATATATATCTCAACACTTATGCAAATGAATTTTAATTTTTTTATTATTTCCTTTAGGGTGTGGGAATTTCAATGACCTTGCCATGAGTCATCTTTACAAGAAATGAATTTAGTTTTGGTGGTGGGTAGAGTAAGGCTAAAGATAAAGACACTAGTTATTGCATTTTTGAATCCACTATGGATGGAACATTGAAAAGAGCAAATAAAGAAACACAAAGAGTAAAGGGGAATTACTATCTACAAACTATATATTCTTTCTTTTTTCAATCTTTTTCTTTTTTTTTCTAGGTTTTGATAGATTGGTGTGCAAATGTAAACATCAACTTTTCCCATTAACACAAAACAAGCCCCATTTTAATTGGGATCTTTGGCATTGTGGTTGCAAACCCAACTTCAACTTTTCCCTCTATCTTGAGTAGAATCATTGTGCACTCCATCTATCTTCCTTTTGCTTTCTTTCTCACTCAATGGTGGGCATTTTGTGTAAAAAGTTTTGTGGTGAATAGTATCTTGTTGTCTACTTTAGGCACCACTTCAAAAGCTAGCCACTCACATCATATATTCATGTTGTTTGATTTTGAGATAAGTTGATAGACATATTATATCTATCTAACACAATGGGCATGGATTGAGATTAAATTGGACTAACCATAGCTTAAAATAATTAAAAATATTAAAAAGTAGTGATTGAAATCAAATGAAATCATCATCTCTATCAAGAACAAAAAAGGCCAAAGATAGATTTAGGTACAATTCTTGGATTGACTACAATGGAGGGGACTCTATTTTGATATCCACATCTAAAAACACCATGAAAGTTTTAATAAAGCATGCATGATTGATTTGATAACGTAAATTATCATTATTAATTTTAGTGCTTATAATTGTTAACATAAAATGTCAAAATTGTAACACGTTTAAATTTTAAAATTATACATATTAGCACTATTATTATATTGTAGTGTGATATGACCCATATGTAATGGGTTTTCTCCATTTTCTTGTACCCTTTTTTGAAAACTTAACTTTTTCTTTATTTTTAGTAGTGGCATAGACTTGAGCTTGAAGTTAAAAGGTGACAATACAAAGAATCAAAGCTATCAAAAATGGACCAAATCAATGGAGGAAACATTTGGTGCTATCAATCACCAATACGGTTGAGCATTATATAGTGCTTGAGTGTGACAATTTAATTTATGACCTAAATGTAGGCCATTTTGGCCCACCAATAATGGACCATAAAAATTTTATTCCTAGAAATTAAAAAATGAGAATATTTTTATTTTTTTAATTAAGTAAATGAAATGTTAATATAACTAAAATCAATCCCATCACTAGTGCCAACTTTAGAAAGTAACAGTGTTAACATCATTATTTAATATGTCCAATCAAATCATATTTAGTGGAGGGATCAATGCAAATCATAAGACTACATCAATTGCAATCTTTTTTTTTTAAAAAAATATATTTGATTATCGTTGAATCAATCAATCAATTATAAGCTGGATGGGTCATGGTATTTTGACAATGTGAATCCACCCTCCTGAATCATCTACTTTTGAAAATTTTGAAATATGTCATGATTCATTAACTAATATAAGATGTAAATATTATTTAGTGGTATTGTTTCGTATGACAACTAAACTACTAATAGTTTCTAAAAAATAATTTAAAAAAGGCCACTAAAAGCTTTATTGATTTGCATAATTATTAAAAATTATGCATTTTTTTAGTTCTATAAAATAAAAAAGTGTAAAAATTGTGTCTTGCACTAACATAAAGATGATTTATTTTTACCATGTAATAAGTGACATTTAAAAAAAAATATAAAATACATAAATACGATTTATAATAACTTATCCCAATTTTTAGTATTAAAATCTTTAACTTATAATAATCTTTTTCGAATATGATTATTCTATTAATTTTTTTATGTACTTGTAATATGAATTTTTGAAAATTTATGAAATGTTTAAATTTTTTTATTTATTAATTTAATCCCATGATAAATATCATTACAAGATTTTTTTATTTTATAGTTTTTATGTAGATATATGTTTTCTCTTTTTACCAACCATTTCCTTGTCCCATTAATTTAGTGCTAGCACTTTTAATATTAATGTGTTGTATTTAAATCGGATTACCCTCTATAAAGGATTAATTAGTAATGAGCTCGAGTTCCTTCGTAAATGGTTGATTAGTAATAAATATGAGTAGGACGGGTTTGATAAATATTATAATGAATATGTGTCTTGTAAATTTAAGTATTAAAATGAATAATTATAAATAAAAAAAATATCTTTTCTCTTTTTTAAGGCATATTCTTGACAAAAACAAAACAGACAGAGTAAATAAGAAAAGCATATATACATATATATATATATATATATATATATAAGGTATTGGACTTGAACACCATAATGAACTGTAATTTTTTATTTATTTTTCTATTTTAACTTTTTATAAAATAATTTTCTCAATTTAATTATAAAAAAACTGATGAAACTTAAGAGTCAATAATAGAATAATGCATAGATATGGTTAGATAGTGATTGGACAGATTATTCATATCCCCATTTCTGGACCCCTTTCATTAAAATCACATTTATTTCAATTTTTCATTTTCATACAAGGAGATAGAAGAAGAGAAGTTGTGTATTTTCTAATAATGAAAGTACATAACATTTATCTTGCCATTATAGCAGAAGAATTTTTTTAAAGTTTTTCTAAAAGAAGAAAAACTATCACCAATTATTCATTCAACTCATCTCTTTCTTTACTCACAAATTTAAGATCAGTTTTTATTTTATTTTTATTTTAACCATCCTTTTTTATTTATCACTATTTTACTTAAAAGAAGGGGCTGTTCGGATAAAAATACCCTTATAGCCATAACACTTTATTCTCTCCCTCACTCTCAATTCTCTCTCTCTCTCTCTCTCTCCCAACACTCTTTAAACGCATTATCAAATTAAAGTCAAAATTATCATTTTGATAGAATTAAAACCACAAAATACACACAACAATCTTATATTCTACAAATTTAAAAGTTTGACGGATTTGGAAATAAATTTTTATTTTAGTGAAATAATAGGGTTATCACCAAAATCAATTAAAAGTTAATATTTTTTTTTTACTTAAAATAAAGTTATAATATACAATTTCTTTTTATTAGAATTGTTTGTAATGTGAAAGCTGTAATTGACAAAGATTGCGTTTGGCAAATTTTATCCAGCACGAAATTGGGGAGGTTTTATTTTTCTTATAAAACATTTTGTATATAAAATTAAAAATATTTTAAAATCAATTAAAAAGCCTGGTTTTTTTTTAAAAAAAATTAAAAAAATATATTTTTTAAAATCAAGGGTATTTTTTTTCAAAAAAACAAGGGCTCTGGGCGCTTAGCAATTGCCCCTTGCACTGCCGTTCGACAACGCCCTTCCAAAGGCGCTCGACAATGCCCTTGCTTGCTGGGCGCTAATGAGTTGTATTTGTATTGAGTCATAGGCCGCCGTCTCTACAATTAATAAGTTGGACTCCTACTTGTTATGGGCTCGGCCCATTATAAGAATCCAACGGGTCATGCATGAGGCCTAAAGCCCAATAAATCAAGTCGAGCTTTAGAAGAATGAAAACCAATGTGCTTGGGAAGAAGTGAAAGGTGAAAAGAGAAAAGATGGATGTTATGGAAGACGATACGAAGAATTTCACTCATTGAAACAGAAAATGGAAGAATAAACTTCTAGAGCTGAAGAAGCTATGAGCTATCTATGATTCCCACAAAAAAATACTTTTTTTCTTTTTTTTTTCCAAATGCTTTTTGTGTGGAGATTTTTTTTACTCCAACTTTTCCTTATAAACCCCCTCTTTTATCTAATCAGTTGAAGAATTTCAGACTACCATGTCTTGTATATAATGCATGAATAACCATAATTGAATGGGATCATATAGAGTCTGATTCCAAGGGATCTCAGAAAAAATCTGGAATGGAATTTCCACCTCAATAGATTTAAGTAGATTCAGAACACATAACACAATCTGTTTTAAGGAATATTTACCTACTTTCATGGTTTGTAAGCAGAAATGGTGCAATGAATAATATAAAAATCAACACCAAAGACAATTTTCGAATAGTTTCTCCAAGTTCTGTCTCTTCAAGTTTGGGAGATAAGAAAGAGGGTGAAAAGAGTAAAATCAAGGAAGCGAATGCTCCCCACCCTAGACTTCCAAGCAAAGAGTCAAGTGATACAAAAGAAATTGTTTGAGAGAAATTTATTATTGCTCGATGATTGATTGTTTAAAGTCATAGATGGAAAAAGAAAATTACAATATTAGTGTCGTAGTAGATCAATCATTCTATGAAGGTGGATTGAAACCAGCAGCATAAGTTAGGCATAAAAGACATTTTTAAGTTTCAACACACTGCACCAGAATCGCCCATGGAATGTTATGTCAAAAACATTGTAAACAAATATTGACAATGAACCAAATGGAATTTCAGGTTGCAATCTATGATAGAGACGTGCCATTACATGAATTGATCTCTCTCCTACCAGTAAGTTCAACAAGTTTATCATTATGTAACAACAAAGGACATTTATCTATCAAAGTTGAACCGTCATAAGCTTCTTTAAGAAACACAGTACTCCTTGCACCTTTATTAGTGATGTAAAATATGCCATGATACTTAATCAAACAAAGCAATAATTTATGTGGTAAAAGATACTCTGAATGAAATGCATCCAACTGTGCAGATGTCATTCTTTTCTCCATAGTCAAACTGAGGAGTTCATGAAGCACAGCCACCACTCTTTTCCGAGCTTTTGGATCTGCTAATTCAAACCTCCTTGCGTTCAAGTATGGAGAAGGGAATTCCATTCTCTGCCACCGCTCAAGTTCCTCGAGATAACTCATGTTTGGTCTAAAACCAGCAGGAAAACAAATCTTAAATGCATTGGGACCAGAATAGTTACCATCTTTTGTGATCCTAACCCTCTTTTGTAAATGAAAAACTCCTTCGCGAGCCAATCTTTCTTCTCGAGCAGTAACTGCCAATGAAGAATCCCAATTTTCCAAATGAAGATAAGCTTTCCCGTTAACATCTTTCACTGAAAAAAATTCCTCATACTTCGGAAGAAATGTCTTCTTAAAGTCCTGAGGTAAACCCAATTCGGTTCGTATAAACTCAATCTTTTCCAGTGCTACTCTACAATCAACTGACATCATCAACAACTTCCGTAGATTCTTAACCAAAATGGGTTCCATTAACTCTCTCGCCTCAGCCTCTTCATTGGAAATCTTCTCAGCCTTTTGAGTGAGTGTAACAAAAGGAGGGTTTCTATTACCACCACTACTACCAACATAGAATATTGAAGGGTACTTCTCAATGACAGACATAAAATTCCATTTCTGAACAAACCCAACTTCCTTTTCAAGGTCTCTGAGAAGGAGGGCTTTGCTCTTTTGCGATTGAATAATGGATTTGAGTTGCAGAATCAGAGATGGCTTCTTCTGTAAGTCCATCACTCTGTCAAGTTCATGAACTCTGTGGTATATTTTCTTCTTGGCTCTCCATCCTCCACCGCTTGATTTTCGCTTCATTGGCACCCACATGTAACACGATTTTTGAAATGGGGTTGGGGTTGCCAGTTCATTAGAGCACAAGGAAATGGATCTTCTGAACATTATGCAAGTACCAAATGATCAATGAGACAAATCGTCGAACAGTTGGAGTTTATTATCCGGATCTTTACACGCACTTAACTATGTTACCTCCCCCAGGACTCTGAATCAATTCTCATACTCACAATAAGCACTGGTTAGTATTTATTTGTTTCAGCAGATGAAGGACATTACAACCATAAATCTTAGGGCCGATCCGAGCTGAAGCTTTGTGATGTTGCGAGGGAACAAGCGTTGAAAGCACATTTTAGATGAATCTTTTAGCTTTCAATTGCCCAAGTTCATATGCACTGCACGTGCGTCGTCGCGCATTGATGGGTTTTAAACTGAGGTAAAATTCTATTTCTACCCTTGAAATTTTGCATGATTATAATTTAGCCAGTTTTTTTTTAATTTTTAAAAATAATTCTTTAATTTTTCAAATATTTTTTATTAGTCACATTTTAATTTTCTTTTCTTTTTTTAGCTAAATAAACTATAAATAAACATATTTACACTCGTATATATAATATATTATTAAACAAAATATTTGAATGCCAAATCTTATAAATTTAAATTTGATTTGAGCTGTTTCATCTTTTAGAATACAATTTAATATTCAAAATTTGAAATAAGTAAATTTAAAGTTGTAAAATATCTTTTTTAAATAAGATATCTATCATATATATTTGAAATGTTAAATTTGTTAGAAGTTGTAATTATTTTAAAATGAATATATAAAAATACAATTGTATTGTATAATAGTCAAGTTTAAAAGAGAAATGGGATTGAATAGGAGAGAAAAAAAGTAATTGGGAGAAAATTTGGAGAAATGCACTATGAGTTACTTTGCGGCCATTATCACACGTTCGTGATTATTGGTTGAGATGGCCAACAAATTGTTGAACATCTTAGCCAATAATTGCAGATGGCCGTATTGCATGTCTTAGGTGTTCGCGATGCGGCCATCTAGGGGCTCGCGTGTCTTGCATCTTGGGCGACTTGCAATTTCTCGAGGTTTTTCAAAATGATGATTTTTGAATTTTTTGGATGTTTTTTAAATTATTTTTTTTAATTTCAGGTTTCATGGAGTATGATTCAATTGTTATTTATTTTGAAAAAAAGGTGAGAGAGTTTTAGTGATGGGAAAGAAAGTTATGTTGACTATAGTAATTTTAAAATTTTGATTCTAAAAGATGTTAAATTTCACGATCATTTAAATATTGTGTGTTATGCCATTGAAGTTGATAATGTAGAGTATAAAGTGACTTTAAAAAATAAAATTAATGCAACGAGGCTTGAAACTTATTGAGATTAGAAATGATAGCGAGTTAATGCAACGAGGCTTGAAACTTATTGAGATTAGAAATGATAGCGATGTCTAAGTCCTTTTTGGGGGCCAATAGAAGATCATACTGTCTTTTATATGTAATAGTGGATCTTAGAGCCCCAATTTACGAAGAGGATGCATAGCTCCCAATCAAAATCCATCTTTCATTCATGTTGGCTAGCAGTATCAGCCAAGTGAGCCACATAGTCCTAACAATAGCAACAGTGGTTTTGTCAACGACAACAAATGACTGTCATAATTTTTCCTTTATAACGTTCAATGAAAATCTAACTTATACACACTACGATAGTAGAATGAATGAGAATTATGATATATGGGAAACATTGATAATTTGGAAGGGAATTGTGTTGTTATTGGAGTGTTGGTTATTTGGAAGAATGTGCTAGTTTGGATGATTTACCAGAAGGCGGACGTTGTTATATTTTAACGAGCTATCTTAATATTGAAGATAGAAGACGAGATTATTGTAAAGTTGAAAACCTCTTAACATTTATGCCTACAATACCACCATTAGACTTGGGTATATTTGATAAGATCTTGTGTAGTAGAATTACGGATGTGTTTGTGAAAAAGTTGTTTGATAGCAAAGATGAACTTTTTTCGAGTCTTGAGGTAAAAAAAAGATCGTTTTGAGGCAAAATGTGATGATGATAGATACACATGGCAATCACATGTATTATCGATGGATGCAAGGATGCATTTCATTGTACGTAGAATTGATACAGATCATGTATTCTAGTTATACCAGTTACGCGATAATCACCGATAAGTAAAGTCTTAGATTATTAGTAAATTCATAAAAAATAAGTTTACATTATGTGAGTTAACTTTACAGACCAAAGAAGATCTATACAAACAAATGTAAGGAGTTTGGTGTAGAGATAACTTACCTTATTGCTTGACGAGCTGAGAAATATGCATTGAGATTGATACATGGTACTCTAGAGGCTTCGTATAAATTACTTCCTGCATATTGTTATGTGTTGGAAAAAAAGAACCTAGGTACAGTTACTGAAAGAGGCAAAAAAGCAATAATATGATTAGTACCCTAACTTCTGTATTTTGCTCTAAATTATGAATATTTATGATAAGACCCGAATTGAGACCCTCTATTATAGATCCCAGCGGCTCTGCCTGATACCCCGATGGAAGTTCTTCAGAACCTGGGTAAGTAGAGAAATTCTGCGAGGCGAACTCCTTTTTAGTTCTTGCTACTACTGAGAAAGTCTTGTAATATACATAAAAATGACATCTTAATTAAAAAAAACGGACAGAGTTTCCCCTGTTTTTCAAAAAATTCATATAAAACCTGCAAAGAAATATCACTTCTATTTCAAAACACTTCTCGATACTACCAATTCGGACCTCCGGTCCTTTCCAAATTAAATCCAACACAACTCAATAGTTTCATTTAAATCACAAACTGAGCATAGTCATAATAAGCAAAAATGATCATCATAAAATCGAAATCTCTTCTTATTGGTTCAAACATACATACAAATATACATGCCTACAACTATTATGCATAAAGTAAAGAGTGCTATTTAGCACATTTACATGTACAAAGATGATCTTCGGATTCGGCCCACTACTTGACAATAAGAGAATCAGCAGTTTGCGTACCGAGACTTGCACCTAGGAAGGGGGTTTAGAAAACATAAAACACAAAACCAATGAGCTAAAGGAGCTCAGTGAGTGCAATTGAGATTTCAATTACAAGAACATTATGCATATATAGCAAATTCTAAAGTACATGCAGAAATCATGCTTCTAAAACTGATGTAAAACTGTAAAACGGTTTCTAATATCATATGCTAATGAAATATTACCGAGCGGGTTTTATCTACATCATTGAAAAATAATATCCAGAATCTGTATAACATAATAACTGCTGTGTGCATATAAATGCATAATGCTATCGGTAAATCGAAAACTAGTAAAATCCTCACTCGGCCATTTTCTTTCTAAACTGTACCAATGGTAACCCTAAAGCTCTATACTCACGCAGCGACTCAACTAGCACCGCACACGTGAGTAGGTTACGGGACACCTCAACTAGCAGCACCTACAGTGACATCGCAAGATATCTTACTGGTTATGCAGCGGAATCCTATATCGCATACATATAGCGAGAGAATACCCCGTACACATAGGGTGACTCACATGACTCGACATCCTGACTTTTCAAAGTTAGTGACACACCCCCAAGACCTGCCCATATGCACGAGATATACCGGCCGGGTCTAATACAATCACTATCACTATAATCTGAGGGTAACAATGGCCTTTAAAACAAATCCAGAAATTTTAAAACTGTTTCTCAACCCGAACATGTAAAAGCATGTCTATGGATATATATCAAGATCATAAATCATGTTTATACATCGAAAGCTCATAAAACATATATATTCATTATGCGAAAACATAATAAACGAAAAGTAAAAGAAATGGCAGATTTTCACCCATAACCGCTCAGCGCTCAATTTCGCTCCCGATTTCTGCTCCCATTACCGCTCTCGGTTATCTTCACCTACGCACCACAAATGACATTTAGAACTAAATCGAATGCTAGAATCTCATTTAACTACTAAACGCCCTAATCGGCATACAAAGCTCGGATGCATACTACTTCCCGATTTTTATTTACGGAGTCATTTAATCTAATCTAACTCACCATCCGGCGCTCTGAAAATTATTAAACGCCTTATAACTTGGTTGGACATAATTGCCCTTCACCTTTCCAAAATAGACAATTATGTCCCATTTTCTTCATTTTTGGTTTTTCCATCAACCATAAACATTCAATTTACAATATGCACCATTTACACACAACAACTCAATCAAAACACCACTCAATCCCTAACTTTCCTAAAGTGGCAGAATTTCACCCTAGGTTCCAACACATTCCTTTTCTCAATTTCTTGTTCCAATTACAACAAAATCATGCCAATTTCATTCTAAAGCCTTAATTACAACCAATTGAAATCTCTACATCAAAATCACCAAAAACCCTAATTCTTACCTTGCCAATTGCTTCAAATTGATGACTCCTTCAAGCTCCACACTAGAATTCAACTCAATCTAAGCCAAGAACACGCACAAGAATATCAATTGGAGCATTCTTGAAAGCTCACTATCAAACTCATAAAACAATGCTTTTCTTATCTCTTTTTCTTGAATTTTCACTAATTGAGGCTTCAATTGAGCTTAGGGATTCATATGTAACTTTATTTTGGCTTGATTACACATGAAAAATCATGAAAAAAAAAATTGAAATTTCACTGTAGTAGCACCTTCAACCTTTGCACGAATTTGCTCTTTTTTTTTTGCTCTAAGTGTTGGCTTTTGATCTCTTGAAAATTCTGCAAACTTTCAACATATATATATATATATATAGTGCTCCCTCAATTGACCATTTTACCCTTCAACTTACTCAAAACTTCTAATTTGCCATTAGTTCAAATGAAAAGATTTAATTGGTTCCTTTGTGACTATCTAATTAGAATAGTCAAAGGAACTAACTAGAGTTTCCAATTTGGCAATCCATGAGATTGCTTCTAATTGGTCCATTCTTTAATATATGAATTGTATTTCTCAACAAAGGCTTGTTCCATACATAACTCTTAAATGAAAATTCATGTAATAAATTTGAATATCCTTTTCCAAGCTAATAGAGAAAAATTTCAAAAATATTCTAGGTTCGTCCGGCGCTCCGATCGAGTGTAAAATTATTAAATTAGGTCTAATATTTCTCATGTGTACGATAAAAAATATATTTCTAATAGGTTAAAATCGAGTAACCCTACGATGTCTTTATTGCTTTATACCGAAATTTAGGAGCCAATACTACTAATAGGGATTGGATATTACAATTTATCTATTTTTTTTTTTATCATAAATAGATGCATGATAGAAAATGTGATGTATAGGAACAAACGGGAGGTGAATCAAACTTAAAACGAAGAAATTGCGCTCAAAATACGAGAGCGCTTGATGAAGCTTGAGGCTGCGACGCCCAGAACCTGGGGCCGAGGCCGAGGGGATAGAATCTTAGGGCTGCGGTGCCAAGAAGCCAGGGCCACGGCCCTCATGCAAAAAATTTCAGTTTTCTTTATTATTGTTCTCCTAACGCGATTTGGACTCCTCATTTACGACTTTAGGGTTTTTAATACATATAAAAGCACACTTTTAAGAGCTAAAACACAAATTTTAAAGAGGCAAAAACTTAGAGAGAGAATTCAAAACATAAAATCAAAGATTAAAGCCAAGAAATCAAGATTCAAGCTTTAAGTTAAGATTGAGAAAGAAGCAACTCAATGCAGTTTCTTGATTAGTTTTTTTTATTCTATTTTCTTATGCTTATGTTATGTTTATGCTGTCATTTATGGATTGATTTGATACTCTTGATTTTTTTTATAAGCTGAATTTGTTATTCTAAGGTTAAACTATGTGAACCTAATATGTAGTTAGATTTTATTGATTCTTAGTTTATGATCTTAATACATTGTAATTGATTCATTCTCTTTGAGTTTAATACTTTTATTACTGGCCAATATTACGAATGATTGAGGAACCATGATGAACTTGACAAAGGGATTTATGTGTTTATTTTGAGATAGTTTGATGCATGATCATAAAGTAACAACTATGAGTTATATCTAAGATAGATACCTAGGTGGCATGTATGGCATAATTTAGACTTGATTTTTATGAATTACATTCTGATTTGATTACTATAGACATATAGGTGATTGTTAGAATGCGTAATATAGTCACTCAACCATCGGTAGATGCTTGTGATGAGATTAGTGTCTAAGCCAATTAATTCGTATTAAGTGATTAACTAAGGTATTAATGAGTCCATTGAAATATTAGGGGACGAGTCTATACCCTAAATTATTATCTTTTAGTAAATTTATCTCTTATTTATTGTTGTATAGGTTGATTTAATTGATATTATTAGGTTAGTTAAATAACTTTCAGATTTTAGTTTTTTGAATAAAATTTAAATAGTTATAATTTTAGTATTTGATTGAAAAAATTAAATGGCATAGTCCCCGTGGGATCGATACTTGGACTTTAAATCCTATATTACTTGATGCGATAGCGTGCGCTTGCACTTAGCTATTATAGCATCAATCAGTTACGCATTTGGAAATTAACGATTGCAATTACCTTAGATATTTCTTTATGATGCTTAAACTATGCATTAGAGGATTTCGGTCATCCATCTGGTCAATTATTACAGTTGAGGGTACATTTTTAAAAGTTTTTTTTTACCTAGGCACAATGTATGTAGTTGTTTGTAAAGATTAAAATAATTAAAATTTTCCACTAGCATGAGATATTATAGTTGACTCGAAAAATAATGCTTTCTAGTTGTGGTTTATGGCAAAACTCCAAGAAGTTTTTAGTGATCTTGGGAATCTTGTATTTGTATTCGATCAGTGTACTAGTATTGAGAAGGCCATTTGAGAGTATTTACTAATGCATATCATGTGGTATGCATCTATCACTTGAAAGGCAATTTAATTAAAGAAGGGGAAACCTGGCTTCCTATTTTGTTGTTATTAAGACGTATCGCTTAGCTGACTTTTAAGAGTAAATTAAGAAGATGTGAGAAATGAAACTGGAGGCAACAAGATACTTAGAGGAGAAGGTTGGTTTTTCCAAATGAAACTACAGATTATAATGGCCTTGTAAATCCATACCTAAAATAATTTCAGAACATAAGTGATAAATGTATTTTATATATGATATTATACCCCTCTTAATTAGATAATTGCTCATTTTAAATGTGAATTTATGGCTTTTTATGTATTCATTTTGTAGGTTTTAAGTTAATGGAGTTATTAGGGATGAAAATTCAATGAAAACAAGTAAAAACACCAAATATGCTACAGTGCCGTGAACAGTGACAGAGCTACAGTGCATAACAGTGTCTTTGCTATAGTATTCGCCTAGGCTTTGACGCCCTAGCACCTGAAAATAGTGCCCAGGCGCTAAACCAGGCTCCATTGGCAGAATGTTCGGTGTCCAGGCGCCACCACCTATTTCATTACCTATTTTCTTGCTATAATTTGAAACCTATAAATACTACCCTTTAGCCATTTTCTCAAAAAAAAAAAAAAAAAAAGAAAGGGGAGCACGAAATAGAGAGAGAAACTCTGATTTTTAGTGAGAGAAACACCATTGAAGTTTGGATTAAGGAAGATTATTAAAGATTGAAGACTCAAAAGGCTTCTCAAATTAGTTCATTTTTCTCTCTCTACAACATTTACATTTATTTATAGTTTGTAATTGTATTTAGTGTTAATTTGAACATGATTACTTTTATGAATATTTGGATGAATGTAATTGAATATTTCACCATAGATTGCTAGATTATATATTCTAGGGCTTGATGGAACTTTATTGAATTCTATGTATTGATGTTATTTTATGATTAATGACTATTTGATGCTTATTCATTTATGCCTTTTATGTGCTTAATGATAAATGCAAATTTGTCATATATTTTCTCATATTTTTATTATTGATATTTTATAATTTTATGAGAATAAATGGCTATTTATGTGCATTATTGTTATTTATAGGGACTTGAACAAAATTTAAAGAAAGAATGCAAAAGGAGCGAATAATTATTATATTGCTATCACTTAAATCTCTTTGCATTGTGTTTTTGCCTTTATATTTTCTACATTTATTCTTAGATTTTTATTTATCTGAATAATTATTAGGAAGATATCATTTTAGTAATTGGTTAAAAAGAAGAAATTATCTCTGTGGGTTCGACATCCAACTTATTTAGTCACTTTATTACTTGCATACGATAGTATATACTTGCACTTAATTTTATAATATAGAAATATCCTCAGAGGCTGCAAAAGAAGAAACTAGATAAGCAGTTTTCTAAATTTTTTGATGTTTTTAAGAAATTACATATTAATCTTCCTTTTGCAGATGCATTGGAGCAAATGCCGAGCTATGTAAAATTCATGAAGGAAATCCTATCAAAGAAGAGAAGAATAGATGACTTCGAGACTGTGGCTCTAATGGAAGAGTGTAGTGCCATCCTCCTAAAGAAGCTACCTCCAAAGCTCAAAGATCCTGGGAGTTTCACCATACTATGCTTAATTGAAAATTATGATTTTAGGAAAGCACTTTGTGATCTAGGAGCTAGCATTAATTTTATGCCATTGTCCATGTACAAAAAATTGGGACTGAGAGAAGCCAAACCAACAAATATCACACTTCAACTAGCAGATCGTTCTCTCACATATCCTAAGGGATTAATTGAAGATATGTTAGTTAAAGTCGATAAATTCATCTTCCCTGTCGATTTCATTGTTCTGGATATGAAAGAAGACAAGGAGATCCCTATCATCCTTGGAAGACCTTTCCTAGACATTGGAAGAACAATCATTAATGTGCAAAAAGAGGAGTTAACCATGAGAGTACAAGATGACATAGTCACTTTTAAGGTCTTCAAGGAGATTAAATTACCAATTGAAAATGAAGACTGTTTCTACATACATGTAGTGCACCAAAATGTCAAGCAATTCAAAGATATAGAGACATTAGATCCTCATATTCGAAAAAGAGCATTGAAGCATAAGAAGGCAAGAGAAAAGAAGAAAAAGCAGCATCACGACGAAACAAGCAAAGAGAATAAAAAGGAAGAACCATCTCTTCGGTCTAAGATTAAAGTCTTTTCGGAGAGACATAAGGAGAATGCAGCAAAAGATACTGCCCGAAGTTTAATTACAAGAATATGGAAGCCGAAAAAGAAGAAAGCGAACAAGATCACTTACACAAATGCTTTCATTAGCATCTTCGACCCACTATAAAAGAATAAGAAGCCCCGTCAAACCGGTGACGTTAAATCAAGCGCTACTTGGGAGGCAACCCAAGATAAGTATTATTATTATTATTATTTAGCTCCTTTAAAAAAAAAAAGAAAAAAGAAAGAAAGAAAAAACCCAAGAAATGCAATGCTGCAGCTACAAGTTCCAGCGCAGCCGCGATAGAAAATTCGAGTCATTACTGCCCCTGCGGTAAACACTCTAATGCACCAGTGGGAATTCCAGTAAGCACCCAAAAACAAGCCTTTAGCGCTAGAATGTCGCCCCAGCGACGGACGATTATCGCGTCAGCGATAGAACGTCGCCCCAGCGATGGAGAATCAGCGCTGCAGCTAAATTTGAATAGGGAAGTCTCTTACTTTCACTTCTTTATTTTTCAACATTAGGGACAATGTATAAATTAAGTTTGGGGGACTTTCTTGTATTCATTTTGTTGCATGATTTGAGTGGTTATTCTTGTGGGTTAATTTTTTTAGTTACTTAGTTTTTTTTAGTTAATTAGTTTTTATTAGGCTTTGTTACGATGATCATTAGTCTATGATAAGAAGGGAAAAAAATTATATATGACTGAATTTATTTTTTACAAATCCATAAGGAATGATAGATACTTGAGACAATTTTGATTATCTAAGTTTAGGAACAAGTTCAACTTTATTTATAATCACCATTATTTTTGAGCACTTATTAAAGCATAAATAGTTATAACTATTATTTAGAGATACTTATGCTTTAGGGAGTACACTACAGTCTTGAAGATCGATACTCTAGAACTTGTCTTTAATTACTACTTGAGGCAAAATTCTAGGAAACACATGAATAGAAAAATGACATTAGGCCATCTTTGGATCGATTGAGCCTTTCTAGCCTACCTTTTATTGTATATTTATCCCTAGTACCCTATTTTAAGTCTAATTACCTATTCTTTGATTTAACCACATTACAAGCCCAAGACTTAAAGCTTATTTATCCAGAAATATATCCGTAACACCATAAACCTTGCATTTGTTTAGAAATACTCTTGAAAGGAAAAGGTTGTGGTGATATGAGAAAAATAAGTTTGGGTGGTATTTGTTAATCTAAGTTTGAGGGTATTCAAAAGAAAAAAAAGAGTAAATAAAATACCCCCAACTTAAGAAAAAGAAGAAATTCTTTGAAAAAATAAAGGTTGAAAAGAAGGATGGGAAACACAATAAGTTTGGGGGAAGAGATAATACAAGGAAAAGAAAGATCAAGAGGTTTCTAGGTAAAGTCTAAGTATTCATGGTGTGAATTGAACTTCATATATTTATCCTTTTATCCCACCTTGACCCTAGCCTTAGGTTACAATCTAAGTAAAGTCCTAAATAGATCCCTAGACATGTGATTTTCTACATTAGTGGAGAGTGGTAGTAAAGACAAGCCTATAGAAGTGTCATTATACAAAATTAAATGCTGAGACATCATCTTTTATGTATGAACTAAAGTATAAGGTAAATTAAAGTATGGTTTAGTTATTTGCTTGCTGCTTGCACACACACATACATGGTGATTGTTTATGAGGAAGAAGAATGAGGGACTAAATGAAGATAATTTAGAATTGTTAATAGCTATTTATCTACCTTAAGGATTTGTACCATTTCATCAGCTTTTAAGACAATGATTTTGATCATCTTATTAGTTTAGGATATTTTGTTTTGTTTTCTTTATTTGTTAAAAAAGTCAAGTATAACCCTTTGTTTCTCTCTTAGTTTTATTTTATTGCTTGAGGACAAGCAAGTGTTTAAGTTTGGGGGAATTTGATAAAGGCCAATTTGTCATATATTTTCTCATATTTTTATTATTGATATTTTATGATTTTATGAGAATAAATGGCTATTTATGTGCATTATTGTTATTTATAGGGACTTGAACAAAATTTAATGAAAGAATGCAAAAGGAGCAAAAACAGGGACTAAAATGTAAAGTTTTCAAAGTATGTGTCCATAGCCCCAGCGCCATAAGGATTATAGCCCCAGCGTTGTAATAGTGATCAAAATAAGAAAAACGACCTATTTAAGTCGCATCGGCCAGACCTTTACCACACCAGCGACAAGACAGGGCCCCAACGCCATCAACCTACCGCTCTAGCGGTGAAGCCTTTTTCACGTGTCACCCCAGTGACAAATGCATAGCGCCTCAGCGGTAGCGCGAGTCTTAGTTCGACGAGAATTAAGATTTTCAAGCTCATATCAATCCCTATAAAAAGTCACTTGTTCCCAGCCTTCAGGAAGAATCCAAGAATGATCTAGAGCATCCAATAACGACCTAGAGCAATTCAAGAACACCAAAAATACAGAGCACGAGTCTTGGAGGGCAATAGGAGTTTAATTGAAGCAACTTTAGAGAGAGATTCAAGGCGTTCTTCGGCATCAAGAGACCTTAGGCAGCGCAATTAAGAGAAATTCGACTTCTATATCGGTTTGCTATTGATTGTATCATGATTTGTTATTATTTTTACTGCTGTTCTCTTGTATTCATGAGCTAAACTTATTTTCTAGGGTTAATACTTGAACTCAATATGTGTGCTTAATTGCTATATCTTTAGAATATTTAATAAACTTAGTTCTTTGATATTCAAATTACTTGATCTTAATACTTCAATATATCTGGCCAATATATGGTGAATGAGTTAGTAATATTGTTGATAAACTCGGAAGAGGAATCATAATATTTAGACCTAGGTAATTTGATGCATGATTGTAGAGTAACATTCAATGTTGCATATGCAAGTTTCAATTTAGGATAGGAATATACCTAATTGGCATGTATGATCAATAAGACCTAATCTTAATAAATTTTAATTTATTACAAGTACCATAGGAATATATGTATTTGGTAAATTAAGGTATACGTGCATGACCTTGGAAGAGGCTTATGAATACATTAGTATCTTGATCAATAACAAAGACTAAGGGAGTTAAATATTAGAAGATTAATCATTAGAAATTATATTGAGCGATAGTATTAATCCTAGGTTTTCTCTATATTACTATCACTTAAATCTCTTTGCATTATGTTTTTGCCTTTATATTTTCTACATTCTTTCTTTGATTTTTATTTATCTGAATAAATATTAGGAAGATATCATTTTAGTAATTGGTTAAAAAGAAGAAATTATCCCTGTAGGTTCGACATCTGACTTATTTAGTCACTTTATTACTTGCATACGATAGTGTATACTTGCACTTAATTTTATGATATAGAAATATCGCATCACTTAATACTTCTAATTACATTGGGAAATAGATTGGATGAATTAAACATTTGGGTTATGTGCTTGGGAAAGTTTAATCCATATGTTGGTTGTATAAGGTATAACTTTGAGTTTGTTGAGTTGGGAGACTAATGAACTTAGGATAGTCACATAAGGATAACTTAATGTATGTATGTATAACGGGTTAGATAGGGATATCAACTTGTTTGTATATGCATAGAGTCTCATTCAGCACTCGGGAGAGGGAATGAGATTTTTCTTAAGTTCTTGATTAATGAATACATTAGATTAGTTGTTGATCACTAATGACAAATAACATAGAAACAATAGAGAAAAATCAAGTCCCTAGAACCCCTATTGCCATAGAACTCTAATTTATTTAATTTATCAATTTACTTAGTTTAAAGCATTTTTAATTTCACAATTCAACTTATCCTTTAAATTTGCTTAGATAAAGTTCGGTTGCCAACATCATAATACTTAGCATTAATTTAGGACACAATCCTCGTGGGAACGATACTCACTCATCACTTTATTACTTGCTCACGACCCGTGTACTTGCGGTTATAAATTTGTGTGTGTATAATTTCGTAAACAATAAGTTCACAATAAAAAAATAAATAATTGAGATCAAAATGTTAAATACAAGAAAATTACTATATACCAGAAATGCGTGCATAAATCCACACATATTATAACTCTCCATCCCGCTTATTGTACGACTTTTTCCTGTTTTCTTTAACTTCTAGAATACGACCTTCTTGAGTGAGTTGTGAAATAGGCTCTATGTAATCTTGCCCTATAGATACTTATTACATCAATGTCGTCCACTAAACTTAGAATAAAATTTTGAATCCTAAAACATTCATCGCGTCGGGATCAAAACACGATGAACCAAATAGAATAAGCTAAACTTTACTGCATCTTAATTATCTATTTTTATTAAGTTTAGATCTCTGTATCAATTATTAACAAAGGTGTATGTTAACTTTCTTCGGCCAGAAAAGTATTTCTCCCATAACCGATTAGCCAAATTTTTATTTAACTGCTGGGCGAGCAAGTAATCTTCCACATTTAACTCAGTAATTAATACAAACTTATTCCGGGTGAATCAGATGCGCTTCTTGCTAATATTGACTTTACTCATATATTTTCTTCCTTTTATGACTGTATATCCTACACTTGCAAGTTATTTTTATCCTTTACCACTAACGACTTAGTTTTACCCACCATTGGCTGAGGGCTATAGTCACGACCCATATACGTCACTCCACAATCGCCAGTAGGATATCCCACCGAAGATGTTTCCCATTACCTCCCACTATAATCATCTTGTGGAAATTAAAAGCAAGGGTGATGACTTTTTAAAAGGATGATAAGTGTGTATATTTAAATAATGCTACACATCTTAAGTTGTATCTTAATTTATATCCTAAGTAATGATGTGTTAAGCAATCATCGAGTGGTGAAATGACGAGTAAACACCATTTCATCACCATATGATTATATGACACATAATTGCTTGGGATATAATTTGAGATACAATTTAAAATGTGTAGCATTACTTATATATATATATACACACATATATATAGTCATTCTCTATAGCAAAATGTGATTAGTTTTGAAAACAAATTTGTAGATTTTAAGTTATATAGTAAAAGTATAATTTAATATAATACTATTAAGGGTAGAGATTAGTGACACTCAGTTCAACTTAAGGAAGCTCAATCCAGCACTCGGACCCAGACCTCTTAAGCGTCTTGGCCCAGAATAAGCTACTTCAGTGGGACTGAGCTGGGACTGAACACTTGGGCCTCCATAACTCAACCATTAACCTCATCAAGTAGGACCTGAGTTAAGTCACATGTCTCTACTTAATAACGGTGTTAGAAAGATACATAATTAAAACTCAAGCATTTGCCATGACAACATGGGCCCACCAGCAGAAGTACACATCAGCTTAGGTTAAGTCTCGCCATGTCACCCATAAGTTCCACTAGAGGAGCACCTAGATGTTATATCAGGTAGTTATTAGACTTAAAGATAAAATTGTATGAGAGAATCTCCAAGGAGTCAATAAACAAGCGCCATGTTAGCAGGTCTTAGGGTTTTGATCACTGTTGATATAGTACACAAAAGATGTTTGGAATAGTTGGGTAGTTCAGCATGAGATCTGTCGAGCTCAAGAGGATAGAGTCAGAGTTTTCATTAATGCATTCAGACTTCACCAACTCAAGCCTAACAGTTGCATAAGTGACCAATCACCAATATTTTTGGTACTCCAAATATTAGGAGAAGTCAAATAACCTCATTGCCCTTTAGTAAAGTTCTCTAAAATACCTATAATGATATGAATTATTCTCCAATAATAACTTGCCACATGTTACCCTTAAGGAAAATTCTCTAGGCTGGCACTATCTAAGCTCTTAAGTCTCTAAAATTGAAAGATGGTAAGATATAGGAATAATTCAAATTTTAAACTTCTTTTATAGGAAGAGAAAAATTTCTACATTCTCTCTAGAATTTGTGCAGTTTCTCTAGGGCAAGCAAACCCTAGGAAAATTTCTCTTCCTATAAAAGAAGTTTAAAATTTGAATTATTCCTATATCTTACCTTCTTTCAATTTTAGAGACTTAAGAGCTTAAGCAAACCCTAGGAAAATTTCTCTATAATATTCGACCTGACTTAAGCATCAGAAGGCTATCGTTGGCCACCTCATTAGCACCTGCTGCTAACCTCATGTGTTTTGTGCTCTTAGGTTCCCTCAATCTGCCTAACTCTAGTTCGGGTTTTAGCCTATACTCAGCTCAATCTTCGAATCTCACCACCATCACAACTTTTAACTCGACCCTTGGCGACTGAAGGTCCAAGAAGTCAGACTTTCCAATATCTCTTTCTCTCACTACTAAGTTAGGGCCGAGCCTCCCTTAAGCTAAAATTTAGACACTAACATTTGGCATCGTTTGTACGAATCATAGAAAAGCCTTGCTTGTAGATGCTTCGCCAAGTTTGACTACAAGGGTACGTGCAAACATTTCGCCATGTCTAAAATGTCAAGAGAAATTAGAGCCTTGTTTACAAATTCACCTATTGAGAGAGTGGCTAAAGACTTAGAAGATCTCATGCAGAGGTTCCTTAAGAAAATCTATAAAAACACCTAGAGGTTACCTTATAGACCACTTGACGAAGACGCTTTGGTTACCGAAAAGTATTTTGAAGAATTCACTGAAGAGTTATGCCGTATGATGAACACTTAAAATTATACATTTAATAAGGGTTTTACATACTTGTTTTGTATTACTAGTGTCTTTAACCCACTAACTTAAGTATGTTTACAATATTGTACCTAATTAGCTTTTAAGTATTTTGTGGTAGGTTCATTAAAATGGGCATAAGTTTTTACCTAGGAATCTAATAGAGTGATTCTTACTCCTATGAAAAGCTGACTCAATGGGATAATATATTTTATTTCACAAGGTATTTGAAATTTGAGCGTTTAGAGGGTGAAAATGGCCTAGAACAGAATTGATCTACAATACAGGCCCAGTTCGAACAATTATCAGTATTTGGACCATAACTATAGAAGTACATGTCTACTATATATAAAACAACTCAATTTAGAAAGGCAAGAGAGTTATCTACAACTTTTAATTTTTGAGTGAAAGCTAATTAGGTCAAAATCAATTCCAAATTAGATAATCAAGTGGATGCATTAATGATAATAAATACAAAATAGTTGCCACCCTTCTTGAATTTTATCATTCAAGTGGTTCCCTCTTCATTTTTTTTGATTTATCCATGTTTTATATAAATAGGTGGCCTGTTTATGCCCAAATCATATAATTAGAGAGCTAAATTTTAGTTCAAAACACTTGTCTTTTGTATTATCTATTTGTAGTATTATTTATCTTGTATACTATTCTAAGGTCATGTTATCTCTTTTTCTATCTCTTTTCTTTTTCTTTAGTTTTATTATGTCAAAGTAATTTTTTTTTTGCTAAGGTGAAAGGGTAAAAATCTTGACAAGGTAATAAGATATACTTAACTCTTATTTGATGAATTTAATGTTTCATTCTTAAGTTATGCAAATTTATATATGATGTATTTATTTTGTTTGTAATATTAATACCTTTTTTTTTTTATAAAGTGGTGTATCTTGATTTATTATAAATAATTTTTATAATTGGCACAATAAATTCTTAAAACCATTACAAGATTTAGCGTAGATACATTTTCTTGTAAAGTGAGAGTCTTAATTTATTGTAGACAAATATAAAGATTGGCACAATAAATACTTGAACCCATTTATAAGACTTGATGTATAATAATTGAAAGAAATAAATATAAGTTAATATATAAATGCTGATGAACCTTAATTGTTATATCTTTTGATTGAAATCTCATTTGTGTGAGTATTCTAATTGAGTTATAAAAAAAGTTGAACATATTCTTATTTCATATGCCAAGAGTGGATCCCCATAACCTTAGCTTTTAGTTTAATTGGTTAATTGAATTATTATTTGCAAATATCTTATACCGTTTCAATTGTTTATAAAGTATTTATAGTTTATAATTTTAATTTTCCTTCCCTGTGGATAGACTCCATTCTTACTAGGTTATTTATTACTTTGATAATGTTGTACTTAGGAATAAACTCCTAGATACTGGATGTGTCACCGTACGGTGACTAGTGTTGCCAGAGGCCAGAGAAGGATGAAAAAGGAGATTTGTGGGCTAACTTAAGCCGCTCTTACCCATTCTCACCCTGAACAGACCAAGAGTCATTACTCCCTAAAGTATAGGCAGAGGGATAGGCTAGCAAGTGTAAATTCATTTCTCATACCCACTAGTAGCTCTACTCCACCGCAGAGAACATGTTCGAAAATGTAAGGGAGAGAGGACTGAAACAACCTCTTGTGAGTGACCTTCAAGACTCCCTCAATTCTATGTGCCAAGCTCGTAAAGAGGTAGAGATGCTGAGGTGACTACCACTACGGCTAAGCTCCTAAGGAAGGTCAACAAGTTCTTACGAGACCTGGAAAATATCTGCTGAGTTAAGGATGTTGTCATTAGTCCAATCCTAGTAGTAGAGACTAAATTTTCTTTTACAAAAGAGATTAAGAGCTCATGGTTGCCTTTAAAGTTTAGAATTCATAAATCGCTAGCTATGAAGGAAGAACTGACCCAACAGTTTACTTAGAGTTCTACATAGATCGTATGTTGATCTAAGGAAAGGAGAAGGATGATATGTGCCTTCTGTTTCCCCCATACTTTATACAGAGGAACTCAAGCTTGGCTTTGAAGCTTGGAGCCTGAGTAGGTAAGTAGCTTTGATTAGCTATCAAAGGCTTTTATCTTTCAGTTCAGTATACACGTGATAGGCCTGAAGATCCCTCCACCTTGATGTATGTAAGATAAAGAAAGTGTGAGCCCTCTAAAAGACTTTGTGCAGAGGTTTCATAAGAAGGTCACTGACATGGGTGTTTTTGGTGTTAAAGAAACACTTATCAACTTTCAAAAGTACATCAGGCCCAGGTAAGGCCTACCTAGGTCCTTGAAGTAGATCGAGATAGATGAGAAGTATTGATGAAGAGGAAAAATTACATAAGGCTTAAGTGAGGTAAGAAATGCTTAGTACGAGTCAAGCATTAAGCAGAGAAATAGACCTGAAGGTGAAGAAGATGCTCTAGTCTAAAGAAGGCCATATGAAAGATTAGCCCTAAGGTTAGTGTGATCTAAAGAGGTCCTATTAAAGCAAGAAACTCTAAAATGGTAGTAAAGAACTATGTCTGAGAGACAAAATGGGATATTATAGAGGAAATACTAATACATGTTGTTTACCTTGCCCTTCCTAAGCCAATTTCACCTTATTCTCCAATTGTGTTCACTGGGAAAGATTATCATAGAGTTGTGTTTCCCTATGATGACGCTCTTATGGTCACCCTAAAAATAGGCATCAGTGAGGTCGCTCGTGTGATGGTAGACACTAAGAGCTCAGTAGAGGTGATTTACAAAGATTTGTTGGACCGAATGGGGATTGACGATTGAGTCCCCTAAGCTATCACATGTCTCTACTCCATTGGTGGGATTCACAAGGGATAATGTGGTGCCTTTCGAATTCATCACCTTTTCTGTCTCTATTGATAATGCTTCAAACTCCACGGTCCATATGATTGACTTCTTAATTATAAATCAGCCAAACGCCTATAATGTGAACTTAGGTCGGCCCTTGTTGATGGTTACTCGAGCTATTATCTTTATATATCACCTAGTTATGAAGGTCTTAGTCAATAGGGAGGTTGCCACTATGAAAAATGACTAGCTAGTAGTTAGGAAATGCTATACATTGTGGCGTTAATGTTTAGGCATTGCAGTGCTGACACTATAGTAAAGGATTGTAGCAAAATTAATGTAGCTCATTATTATAGCAATCTAATGTAGCAATTTTAGTATTTTTGCCTTATTTTCATCCTTATTTGCTCCATTGACTCCAAACCTACAAAATAATAATAAAATACATAAAAAGTAAAATAATCTTAATTTTAACAAATAAATATGAAGCTTGAAAGATGGAAATATTATATTTAATTAACCTTTACCACTTACCAGCGCTTATTAAATATACTTTTCAAGGACTGGGAAGATTATGGAGATTTATGTTAATGACATGATCACCAAGTCCACACTTGCTACTGACCATGTCTCGAATATACGAAGGACATTCAAGGTACTAAAGAAGTACCACATGAAACTGCATTTGGAGAAGTGCGCCTTTAGTGCGACAAAAGGCAAATTCCCAAGGTTTTCTGTGCAATAAAGGGAGATTGAAGCCAACGTAAAGAAAATTAAAGCTATAATGAAGATGAAGACTCTTGAGACAGTAAATGATGTGCAGAGTTTAGTAGGGCAAGTTGCTGCATTGAGTAGATTCATCTTTAAGGCTACTAACCGCTGCCAACCCTTCTCCAAAGTCCTGAAGGCTAAAACGTGTAAGGGTCGGTGCTTACGTATTATCCCTGAATGTACATATGCTTGTGTATTTATATAAGTGTACATTTCTATTAAATCGCTAATACAAATTTATATGGTACTATGCAATGTAACGTTACAGACATTATAGATCTGAAGGAGTTTAGGTTAAGTCTAAAGAAGTTTAGATAATGGCTCATAGTTAGCCACATTGAGAGATATAAATGCTAAATGTTAGCACAGATAAGTGTTAGCTGGTTATAATACTTAACAGATCCAAGAGTTGAAGCCTTGTCTGTAATGGGACATAGACCTGAAAATATACCAGTAACTGCATAGTTACAAGAGTTACAATCGGGTGCCAAAAAATACTAGTTATGCAAGTATGTTCTCGAATTATTATCCCTGATCTATTTTTGCCGATACAGGTCTATCGGTGGATACCTTTATATATGGATCATCATATATCATATCTATAGGGTATAGATGGTTGTTCTTAGCCGACCGTAAGCTTGGAGCTCGTATTGACATATGGGTATCCAGTTAGGACTAGATACAGGACAGACTTATGAGGGCCTCCGACAGACACCCTACGTAAGCCATCAATGGAGGGTCCTCTCATGTTGAGTAGTATACTTGGTCCTTTAACCTGAGTGCCATGATAGGCTTGTAAGTGATCCACCATACTTTGGTTCCATATATGTCATAGACATTTTATGGTGTGACCGCTGGGTGTCGCTGGGTATGGTCCGATGCTTATGGAGTCCAGTGTGTATAGATATGGGATCCATCAACTTCCATAAGGAGTTAGATATCCAGATGCTTTGAGATTGTATCTCGAAAAGTCTTGTGGCCACAAGCATTAATCCCGGGAAAGAGTTCCATTAGAGTGGAACAATATAGCAAATGAGTTAGCACATATTGTTCATTGAGATACAAGTCTGAGGATAAGACATGGATGAGCACTAGGGGATTTAACAGTGATAATATATATCCCTACACATCCAGGATTTCATGACGGAAGGACTATATATATGCCTTGCAACCTCAGCTTGTATGGCTCAACGCGCTGATTTATATCTCCGTGACGTGTGCGTATGACATTGCTCATGGACTTATGGAATAGTTTCATTTGACGAATTGGGCATAGGACTTAGAAAGTCCCGCAATATGGAGTGTACTCGTTGTACACTGGGGCAACGTGTCGCATTAAAGTGTTTAATCCAGTAATATTCAGTAATATTACAGGAATGCGTGCGTGTCTGCATTTAAGTATTAAATACAACAATTAGTCAATAATTGTTATTTATTAATTGTATAATAACACGTGGCATATTGTGGACCCTCGGTTGAGTTTATCTAAGTGTGAAGTTTGGTGGGACCCACTAGGGGTAGACTTGGTAACTATTTATGAGGGGCAAAATAATCATTTTACACTTTGATGATTTAATGGTTAAACGATCAAAATATGTCACATATAATATAATAATATATTATATTTTATTATATATTGCTATCTAAGTGTCATCCATTTATTATTTTATATTATTATTTCTTTATAATAATATTATTTTTCAATAATGGATGACATGTGTTTTATTTATATTATTATTTTAATATATATATATATATAAGAGATGTGTGTGAATTGTGGAGAGTGTGTGTATTGTTATGGGAAATGGAAATCAAAGAAAATTGAAATGGTTTCAATTTCCTTTTATGGCGAGAAGAAGAAGAAGAAAAAAAAAATGAAATTGTTTCATTTTTCTTCATGGTATTAAAAGAAGCAATTATGAATTGCTTCAAATCTCTATTTCCTTATCTTTTTAGTAAAAAATATAAATACACACACGATCATTTTAAAAATTAAGAGTTAATCTCATGCTAGATATCGGGCTGCTGTTCTAACATATTAATGTGATTAACATATTTATTTATTGTGTTTATTGTATAATTTACGCTTTCGCCATGTTAAATTCATATTTGATACGTATTTTAAGCAATAGACACAATTGCACATGCATACACCCACATGTATTAGATCCCCAACAACAATGGTATCAGAGCCATTTATGGCATATTTGGGTGTGGATTAAGTGAATTGATGCAAAAGGTCCAGTGTAAATGGTGCGTTTCAAGTGTTGAAACAGGTATGCCAAAAAGGGGTTCATTTGGCGCTGAAGCCTTGGCGCTAGGAGTTATTTCTCCCAGTGCTGGGGCGCTGGCGAGCTCGTGCTGGGGTGTTGAGTTTCTGGAATTTGCGCCCTAATGGTGAAGTTTGAGAGCCACAGCGTTGGAGGTACGACCTCTCAATGTTGCAGCGAAGAGATGTGAGCATCGCAGTACTGTAGCGAGGTGTGTTGGCATTGGGGGTTTGACCTCCCAGCGCTGCAGCGATGACAGTTGGTGCTGCGACGGTATACTGTTCACTTGAACATTAGCACATGATCAGTATAAAATTTACTATTCACTGTTACAGTAAAAAGTTACTGTTCATAGCTACAGTATTTTTGGAACAATGTTTTATAATTAATTTTGCATGTGTTGATTTATGAAATATAGTGATAAAAGTTATCAGTCTACATTATAAATCAGGGTTTATGAGATGCAGTGATAAAGAGTTATCATTCTGCATTATAAACCAAGATTAATTTTTCTGTACTAGTAACTACAACGGGAGCCCTACTTGTGAGGGTTAGTTGTGCTTGCCTAGAAAAATTAATTAAATGAGAATCACCATTCTTAAGAAAATAGAGACCATAGATAAAAATCTCTCTTAATCAGATTGAAGAATATTATGTTATGAGATAATATGTTATTCTGATCCATCTTATCAATACGGTGTTAGACGAGTCACGTCAGCCTTTTCTCAATATTGCTACTACGTGAGGGACTTGGTCGGTTGGGCTATATCGGTTAAACATGAGATGAGACAAATATATGCAAAAATATTGTCCAATATTGCTACAGCGTGAGGGTAGTATTGGTAGCATATATTTGATCATTGACAAGTTAATCTGGAATACACTTACCCAATATTGCTACAACATGTGGATAAGGTGTATTCAAGATCAAGTGGTAAGAGTTGCATGAGATGCAATTAATAAGTGTTATCTAGCTGTTGAGTTTACAAAGGCCAATATTGTTACAGCGTGAGGCCCGAGTAAATTTCAATGGGATCTACTTTTTACTGTATAGTTTAAAAGTGTTTAAGCTATCGTCTTCTATTTGAGAGATTATCGAGATTATGTAAAGCAGTGGGAGGGCATTTTAAATTGAAAATGTATAATTAGTATACCCATGATTTAAAATGTTCCATTAGCAATTTAATGATTATTCTGCTTACATCTCCTGTTATTTTGGCTTGTCTCATCTAATGGCAACTATGAACCAATTGGTGTGCATAGTTGATGTAGTCTAACTCTAGGGTACTAGAAATTACTCTGACCAGTAAATGAATCTCAGAAGTGTTTTAGATTAAGTAAAGTTTGGATTATTGTTGATTAGAGTTTGTCGTAAGGTATTTCTAATAACACATCTCTAGAGAATTGAATCAAGAGGGTATGACCTTCTTTACTTAGGGTGCTTCACCTTTTATTCCAAGTATATCTAGTGAGACTAGGCGTGTGAGAACAGGAAGATGAGACAGATACCCAGAATCAATCCTCAGAGGCAAAATTTATCCAAAGATCAACAAGAAAGTGTGTAGATAGAAAGTGTTTCTACTATAGTAAGGTTGGGTATTGGAAATCTCTCTACCCTACAAGCCTTATAATTGTCAAGAAGACTCTCACAGGTTTGTGTTTGACAAACATAGATATTTTTAGGGCATATGATGCCAGCTCGAGCTGGGTATGAGATACCATATGTTCTTTTCATATCTGCAATATGTTGCAGAGATTGAGAGAGACTACAATGTATCAGCTTCTGGAAGTAAAGTTGAGAGTAGAAAATGGTGATTTCTTGTAGGTCCAAGTTATTAGGAAACTTGACTTACTTCTTATATGCAATACAATAGTTGTATTGCATAATAAGTATAATGTTTAATTAGTTGAATATCAGTTAATAAATAGACATTATATACATTTAGAAATGTATGTAGATCGAAATTCTTAAATGATACGGAGTTGTAGTATATAAGTATAGGTCATATAGGCGTCAGATGCCTATTCGTCTGGTTAAGGATGATTGGATTTCTAATCAACCATAAAGACTTAACTAGTTTATAAATAATATATTCACGGAGATGACCAAACATACTAGTATGTACATCACATCCCTTTAATTAGATCAAGGTAGTGAGTACATTAATAACAAGTTTTCCGTTTATTTAAGGAAGAATGAGATTGCACTCATTATAGTCCTTTGGGTAATTCACAACATAATGATATTTTAGAAATGAGGAATCGGGCTTTATTAGATTTGGTCCGTTTGATAATGAGTGTTATCGATCTATATCTGTGAGAATATGCTCTAAATATAGCTACTTATTTAGTAGAGTTCCATCAAAAGTTGTTCCTTCTATTCCGTATAAGATACAGAGAGGAATGAAGCCATATCTTAAATTAGTTAAGACTTAGGGTTGTCCTGCTTATGTAAGAGTTACGTAGCAGGGTATCTTATTTTGTAAGAGTTACTTAGTAGGGTATCTTATTTTGTAAGAGTTACTTAGCAGGATAAACAACACCCAAGAGGTACAAGTATAGGTTCATTATGTATCCTATGTATACAATAGGATACTAGTTCTATAATCTAGAGAAGCGAAGTGTGTTCATTTCTCGGTAGACTACTATTATAGAGAAAGAGTTTCTTATGGGTCGTGGGAATCATAGAAAGATTGAGTTTGGTGAAGTCAATCTAGAAATCAATGAACCAAGGATAGGAACTCAGGCTTAATTAAACAATGACCTTTTTGCACACTTCTCAGTAAGTCGCAAAGGATTTCTAGGTCACCTATACTAGTAAAGACTGTGCCTGAAGGTGAACTTAGAGTTTTCTTGGTAGAAGAAAATAATCCTATGACCCATAGGGATACGAGGTTAGACATCAATTGAGGAAACAGCAAGAATCCATGAAAATAAAATTGACTTTATGCATCAAAATCAAGTGAGGGACTTGGTTAAGCTACCCGTAAGAGTTTTTTTCATTGGTTGTAAAGGGTTTACAAAGAGGTAGTAGGGGCCAGATAGAAAGTAGAGACCTTCTGAGCTCTTTATTTATTCATGAATGGTAATCCTCACTGATCTAGGATCAACTAAGAGGAAACCTTTGGACCAATATTGATGTTAAAGCCTATTAGAATGTCATTGGCTCTTGCAACATATTATAACTTTAAAGTTTGACAGATGGATGTAAAGAAGGCATATCAGAATGGATATCTTAAGTAAGAGATATTTATAAAACAACCTGAAGATTTTACGTCCAGTTAGACTTCTAGTCTAGAGTGCATGAAAGGTCAGTAAGAGTATGATAGTCTTCTTGATGCTCTTTGTTGATGACATACTGGTCATTGGGAATGATGTCAGTATGTTATAATCGGTCAGAAGTAACTCGTAAGTATTTCTCCATGAAGGATTTGGGAGAGGCTTCCTTTATACTAGGTATAAAGCTTTATAGAGATAGAGCTAGGAAGCTGATAGGACTCTCCCAAATTATTTCACATTAATAAACCTTGTGTTCATCTTTCGAGGAGAATGTCTCTTCAGATGAAAGATAAGAAAGTTAAAATGTCTAACATACTAGACACGTCAGCTATTGAAAGATTGATGTATGCTATGATGTGTTTGAGACCTGATATGATAAAAGTTACGAGCGAGTTTCAGTCTGATTCAGGTGACCACCATTTAATGGTAGTCAAACATATCCTGAGATACCTTTAAGGTACAAAGGATAAGTTTCTCAAATATGGAGAAAGTGACTTATAAAGAAAAAGATGCACAGAGTCAAACTTCAAGTTTGACCTAGATGATAGAGAGTCTATATTTGGGTATGTGCTTATTCTCACTAGTACAAGTGAGTTGGAATAACACCAAATTGGGAGTCCCGCGATATGGAGTGTACTCATTGTGCACTGGAGCAGTGTGCCGGATTAAAGTGTTTAATCCAATAATATTCAGTAATACCACGAGAATGCGTGCGTGTCTATATTTAAGTGTTAAATACAATAATTAGTCAATAATTATTATTTACTAATTGTATAATATCACGTGACGCATTATGGACCCTCTGTTGAGTTTACCTGAGTGTGGAATTTAGTGGGACCTACTAAGGATAGACTTGGTAACTATTAATGAGGGGCAAAATGGTTATTTTATACTTTGATTATTTAATGGTTAAATAATTAAAATATCTCACAGAAAGAACATGACCTGGACTTCTGAGTATGAAGAGGCCTTTGAAAAGCTAACGCAATATTTGAAAGAGCCTACTCTACTTGCTAGTCAGCAACCTAGTGACGTACTCCTCTTATACTTAGCTGTGTCCAAGATTATACCTAGCTCAATACTAGTAAAGGAAGAGGGCAAGAGAGTCCAAAGGTTGGTCTATTACATCAACAAAGCTCTAGTCAATGCCAAGAAGAGGTACCAATCTACTAAGAAGTATGCACTAACTCTGGTGGTAGCAGCAAGGAAGCTACGCCCTTATTTTCAATATCACACTCTCACGGTGCTGACCCATTTACCACTGAGGCATATCCTTCAGAAGATGGACATATCGGGGTAACAGATGAAGTGGTTATACGAACTGAGTGAGTTTGATATCACCTACAAGTTGCACCTTTCTATAAAAGTACAAGCCATTATAAACTTCGTGGCCTTGGGTTATGCATAGGGATAGAGTTTCCAACACCCAAGGAAATGGAGCAAGGGTCATCATAATCAGCCCTGAGGGAGTAGGGGTAAGTTATGCCCTGAAGTTTAGCTTCAAAGCATTCAATAATGAAGTTAAGTACAAGTTTATAATTGTGTGAATAAGGATGGCTAAGGCCTTAAGAGCTTAGCAGTTAGTAGTTAGAAGTGATTCCCAACTTGTCGTTAGCCAAGTCAACAACGGGTATAAAGCTAAAGAAAAAATATGCAAGCAAATTTAAAGAAAGCTCAAGAGCTATTTGGTACGTTTGAAGAGATCCATATTGAGCAAATCCTAAGAGAAGACAATTACAGAGTAGACTTGCTAGCCAAACTAGTTTCCATTGGCACTATGAAGTTGCCCAAGATTGTACTGTTAGAGGTCGTACCTGAGAGCCTAGTATCCGAGCTATGGAACCTATGAAAATCTACTCAGTTGATGGTAAACCTTGCTGGATAGACCCTATCATTCAGTACTTGAAGGAATGCGTTACCCTTAAGGATAAAATTGCATAGTGACTCACTTAGGCCTAACTCTTAGGATGTTTGAGAAACACATTGAGTGTAGTGGTATGAGATACTAGTACGAATGACACTAGAGCAAGTGGGAGTTTGTTGAAGCTGGTGCTTACGTGCCATTCCAATATTGTATGAATATCAGTTGTTAATATTTATACAATAAATATTTCAAATATAATTGTTAGTATTAAATACGTATATGGTACAATGCCTATAATGTTAAAAATATTGTATGATTTGAAAGAGTTCAGATTTGGTCTAAAGAAGTTTAGACTAGTGCTAAGAGTTAGAAATGTTGAGAGTTAGTGCTGCAAAGAGTTAACAGGTTATAAGAGTCAATGATATCTAATGAGTTAGGGCCTTATCTGAAACTAGGGATGGCAGCGGGCGGGTTTGGGACGGATACCTCTAATACCATATCCATATCCGCTTACAAAATGAAATACCATATCCTTCCCAAACCCGTTGCGGGTTTGGAGTACCGTTACCAAACCCGCACTTGCGGGTTTGTACCTATTACCAAACCCGCACTTGCGGGTTTGTACCTATTACCAAACCCGCAACGGGTTATCCGCGGATTTTAAGCGGGTTTTGAATTAATATAATAAAAAATAAAATAAAAATATTAATTTAATTAAAATTTTTTAATTATAGCAATTAAAATAATATCAATTATATTTCTAATTTTATTTACATTAAATATTATAATTTTTAACTTCAATTTTAATTTTAATTAAATTAAATGTTATAATTCAAATCTAATCTCGATTTTAATTACGATAAATGTTATAATTTTAATTACGTTAAATATTTTTATTTTAATTATGTTAAATATTTTAATTGCAAATCTAATTTCGATTTCAATTACGTTACATATTATAATTTATAACTCCAAATCCAATTTTGATTTTAATTACGTTAATATTATAATTTTAATTTTAATTTTGATATCAATTATGTTAAATATTATAATTCTTATTCCAATTTTGATTTTAATTACGTTAAATATCATAATTTTAAATTCAATTTCGATTTCAATTACGTTTAATGTTATAATTCCAAACTAATTTCGATTTCAATTACGTTACATATTATAACTCCAAATCTAATTTTATTTTCAATTACGTTAATGTTATAATTATTATTTTGATATCAATTATGTTAAATATTATAATTCTTATTCTAATTTTAATTTCAATTACGTTAAATGTCATAATTTTAAATCCAATTTCGATTTCAATTACGTTAAATATTATAATTCTAAATCTAATTTCGATTTCAATTACGTTACATATTATAACTCCAAATCTAATTTCGATTTCAATTACGTTAATATTATAATTATAATTTTAATTTTGATATCAATTATGTTAAATATTATAATTCTTATTCCAATTTTGATTTCAATTACGTTAAATATCATAACTCTAAATCAAATTTCGATTTTAATTACGTTAAATGTTATAATTCCAAACTAATTTCGATTTCAATTACGTTACATATTATAACTTCAAATCTAATTTTAATTTCAATTACGTTAATGTTATAATTATAATTTTGATATCAATTATGTTAAATATTATAATTCTTATTCCAATTTTAATTTCAATTACGTTACATATTATAACTCCAAATTCAATTTCGATTTCAATTACGTTAATGTTATAATTATAATTATAATTTTAATATCAATTATGTTACATATGATAATTCTTATTCCAATTTTGATTTCAATTACGTTAAATGTCATAATTTTAAATCCAATTTCGATTTCAATTACGTTAAATATTATAATTGTAAACCTAATTTTGATTTCAATTACGTTACATATTATAACTCTAAATCCAATTTCGATTTCAATTACGTTAATGTTATACTTATAATTATAATTTTGATATCAATTATATTAAATATTATAATTCTTATTCCAATTTTGATTTCAATTACGTTAAATATCATAACTCTAAATCAAATTTCAATTTTAATTACGTTAAATGTTATAATTTCAAACTAATTTCGATTTCAATTACGTTACATATTATAACTCCAAATCTAATTTTAATTTCAATTACGTTAAATGTCATAATTAAATCCAATTTCGATTTCAATTACGTTAAATATTATAATTTTAAACCTAATTTTGATTTCAATTACGTTACATATTATAACTCCAAATTCAATTTCGATTTCAATTACGTTAATGTTATAATTATAATTATAATTTTGATATCAATTATGTTAAATATTATAATTTTTATTCCAATTTTGATTTCAATTACGTTAAATATCATAACTCTAAATCAAATTTCGATTTCAATTATGTAAAATGTTATAATTCCAAACTAATTTTGATTTCAATTACGTTACATATTATAACTCCAAATCTAATTTTAATTTCAATTACGTTAATGTTATAATTATAATTTTGATATCAATTATGTTAAATATTATAATTCTTATTTCAATTTTAATTTCAATTACGTTAAATATCATAATTTTAAATCCAATTTCGATTTCAATTACGTTACATATTATAACTCCAAATCCAATTTCGATTTCAATTACGTTAATGTTATAATTATATAATTATAATTTTAATATCAATTATGTTAAATATGATAATTCTTATTCCAATTTTGATTTCAATTACGTTAAATGTCATAATTTTAAATCCAATTTCGATTTCAATTACGTTAAATATTATAATTTTAAACCTAATTTTGATTTCAATTACGTTATATATTATAACTCCAAATCCAATTTCGATTTCAATTACGTTAATGTTATAATTATAATTATAATTTTGATATCAATTATGTTAAATATTATAATTCTTATTTCAATTTTGATTTCAATTGCGTTAAATATCATAACTTTAAATCAAATTTTAATTTTAATTACATTAAATTGTTATAATTATAATTTCAATTTCGATAGTTAAATATTATAATTTTAAATCCAATTTCAATTATGTTAAATATTTTAATTTCAATTTTAATTCTAATTTTATTTACATTAAATATTATAATTCTTGTGTTAAATATTATAATTTCAAATCCAATTTCAATTTCAATTACATTAAATGTTATCATTCTAAATCCAATTTCATTTCCAATTTTAATTGTGTTAAATATTTAATTCTAATTACAATTACAATTTCAATTTTAATTACGTTAAATGTTATAATTCTAAATTCAATTTCAATTACACTAAATATTAAATATTTTAATTCAAATTTCAATTATGTTAAATGCTATAATTTTATTTTTAATTTCAATTATAATCATTAGTTCCTTTGAACTAATTTTATTTATTTATATTTAATGGTATGAGCAATGTCAAATAAAATGTAAATTTTTTGATGTGAGATAAAAAAAATACAAAAATAATCATTTTATATTTTATATTTTATATTTTTTTTAAATGTAGTATGTGCGGATACCCGTTGCGGGTATCCGCGGATTTTTCACTAAAACCATACCCGTACCAAATCCGTTGCGGGTTTTAATTTTAAATACCAAACCCGTACCAAACCCGCTTCAAGCCTTACCAAATCCTTCCCAATGCGGGCGGGTTTTAGCGGGTTTGCGGATTTTTTTGCCATCCCTATCTGAAACAGGACAAAGACTTGAGGGTATACTAGTAATGACATAGTTACAATGAGTTGTAATAGATGCTATGAAATTTTATTATTCAAGTATGTTTTTAAACACTATGTTCCTGATTTATTTTCATCTATGCGGGTCTATCGGTGAATACCTTTCATATAGATTAGTGTATATCTATATCTATAGGGTACAGATAGTGGTTCTTAACTGACCATGAGCTTAGAGCTCATATAGGCATGCAGGTATTTAGTCAGGACTGGAAACTAAACAGACTTACGAGAACTCCAATAGACATCCTATGAAGCCATCAATGGTGAGTCCTCTTGAGTTGAGTAGTATTTATGGTTCTTTGACCTGAGCACAACGGTGGGCTTGTGAGTGATCTACCATAATTTGGTTCCATAGATGTTAGAGACCTTTTACGGTCTGACTGCTATGTGTCACTGGGTATGGTCCAATGCTTATAGAGTTTGATGTATGCAGATATGGGAACTATTAGCTTATATAGGTAGGTTGTGTATCCTAATGCTCTAAGAATTGTATTTTTAGAAATCTTATGGCGACAAGTATATAACCCTAAAAAATAAGGTTAAATAATATCGCAAAGGAGTTTGCGAATATTATTTTATGAAATACAAATATGGAGATAAGTTCACGATTGAGCATATAGGGATTTGATAGTGCTGATCTATATCCCCACTCTTCCAGGATATAGGTGACAGAAGGATTATACGTATGCGCTATAATCTCAGTTTGTATGGTCTAATGCACTGATTTATAATATCCGTGACATATGTGTAGGGCATTAATCACGGAGTAATGAAATAGTTTCATTTGACAAATTGGGCGTAGGGAGTCCTGCAATATGAAGTGTACTCGTTGTGCACTGAGCAACATACTAGATTGAATTCTTTAATTCAATAAATTTTTAGCAAAATTGAATATTCATTTCAGGAACCCTCGAGATGCATGCGTTTCAATACTTAAGTGTTATGTGCGTTAATTAGTTTACAATTATTGTTGATAGTTAAATATGACACATAGTGAACATTCGGTTGAGTTTACTCAAATGTGTGGTTAGGTAGGATCCACTTTGGGTTAACTTGGCAACTAATTAAAAGCTTAAAGGTAGTTTCATTTAATTGTTAAATAATTTGAATATTTGTTTTATTTAATAGTTAAGTAGAAATTAGCTTAACAGTGGTTAAGAGTTAACCTTAGGGTAAAGTTAATTTAATAAAATAAATATTAAATGTGTTAACTTAAATTTAACCTAAGTTAAAAGTTAACTATGGTTGAATTAAATGAAATCTTTATGGTTAAGTAATTTTTAACCTAACTAAAGTTAATTATTAACTTGGGTTGAGTTAGAAAATTACTTAATGATTGAGCTTTTGATGTTTTAAGAGTTAAGAAATCTTAACTAACTTAGGATAAAAAGTTAATCCTTATGTTGAGTTAAACCATTGCTTAACGGTTAAGTATTGTGAGCTTATAAATAAGGAAGAAAAAGAAATAAATTTAAGTCTTGGATGCTTAAGGGTGGCCGGCCAACTAGAGAGAGACAATTATTTTCTTGTTTTGAAATTAAGTGTAGATTTTACTATTCATCTTTCTTTATTGTGTTAAGGCCATTAAAGCATTAAATTTTATTTTATTGATCAAAGGTAAGGCAAATAGCTTATAGTCAAAGTGTTAAACTAGAGATTAAGAGTTAATCTCAGAGTTTTAAAATTTAAACCAGTGCTAAATATTAAGGCCATTATTCTAACAACTCAAACCCACCCTATTGGATCTTAGAATTACCAACGGGTCTATTTTGGGCAATACTCCAGCTTATACCTTTCAAAGGCTTACAAGATGATTATTCTCAATCTTGATATTAATGTAATTTATATAATTTATTTTGTTCATTAGTGTAATAGAACAAAATTTATCATGTTCATTATTTTAGAAAATTAGATTTCTAATTCCGTTGCATATATAATGTATGAGATGCATATATATGTATTAATGAACAATGGATACGCACACTCAATACGGTTTAGAACCAAAATAATCGACACCCAACACTACATTAGTTGACCTAGTATAAGGAGGAGCTGCAGATCTCCCTCCGACAAGAGCACCAAAGCTATGAGGCTAAGGAAGGTTAGACAGGCCCTTCATTCAGTCATCGCTTGCTAACTTTTTGATAGCTTCTAAAAAAGGGATTGAGGAGGAAGCAGGGGTAGCCCTACAAAAGTCAAGAAGAGCATTAATAATTTTACTACAACAACTTAACTATGAAGCGGGCATTACTACACAAACCCTACAATACCTAAAGTAAGGAGAAAGAAGTTACATATCTATCTTAAGAACCTCGATGGGTGCTGAGCCAATCAATCTAACCTCTTTCAAATGGACTTCATTCAATGTGTCTAAATCATCAATAGTAAAATTAGCAAACTCTTTGGCAGCAAAAATGGGTTTCTCATGAGTAAGAAGAGTAAGCTTTAAGTAGTTAGACTAGTAGCGCACTGAGGACAAGTTAGTTATGAATAAAATAAATGAACATAATCAGTAATTATATAGCCTTCCAAACAATACAGGAACAACTTAGGGAAACTAAGAAAGGTGGAAAAGGCTGAGGTGTTTACCTTTGGAAGTGAACTGAGAACACACGTCCTTGAGGCAGCGGCTAACCCTCACTGTGGAGCCACAGTCTTTACTAGTATAAAACTAATGCTTTTTTATAGGTTCATGCATGTGCTATGTGTTCATTATAATACAATTTATACATCTCATACATATATATTGTGCAATGAAATTGAAAATCTAATTTTCTAGTGAAACAAACACATATTGAAATTTAAGTTTTCATTACATTAATGAGATTGAGAATCACATTTAACGCCTTTGAAATATTTTTCAAACTTAAGCTCACTTTGAAGTGTTTTTATTAATAATTCTAAATTCTAACTTGATGGGCTTGGAATGTTAGAATAGTAGCTTTTATTTTGTACAATTTTTCAAAATAACTCTTACTTTGGCTTTTCAATTTTTGGTGAGAAAATAGGACTTGGAAGAAAAGAGCAACACTTGCTTTTTCTCCTCTCATCAACTAAGAGTGGCCGTTCCTCTCTCTTTGCAAAGATGATGAACAAAAGTCTTTTGTCCCATTTTTACATATCATGATTTAAACCTTTTACATGAAGGATAAAAGTAAAAAACTATTTTTATCTCATTTCCTTTTTAATTGGACGAATATTTTCCTAATCCTTTAATAAAATATCTCTTAAGTTTTTTTTTATAATTTTAAGTCATTAAAGGTACAATTATCACCATCTTAAATAATGTGTCATTTTTTTTTAATAAACAAAGCTTATCTAATAAGTTTCATTAAGATAATAAGACCATTATAAAAGAGACAAGTGTCTAAGGACTTATTTAAAGCTTATCCAATAAACTTTAATAAAATAATTAAGTCCATAAATAGTATTCAACACTTAGTCACCATCCTACACCAATGCTTAACAATTAAGCATTCTTAAAATAATCAAGTACATGACAAGTGTCCAACACTTGTATAAGTACTATTCAAAAGTTTATTCTTTAGGCTTAGTAATATGTCAAATTCTAACAATTTAGAATTCGCACATGTCTAATTCGAGAGTTCCCAATAACAAATTTTGCTTACTCATAACTTCTTCTAATCGAACTTTTTGAGCAAGGATGCCATATTTCGAGAAGTCCCAATAACAAGCTTTCTCCTTGGATTGAACTCTTTGATCGAGAACTATCCATCTCGAGAACTCCTAAAATCAAACTCATCATTAATCTCATCGAATTGAACTCTTTGAATGGGGACACTACCTTAGTGCTCAATGAGTACACTTTATATTGTGAAACTTTCTAGGTCCACGTCAAGTTTGTTATATGGAACTCCTTCATATATATGTGAATGATTCTTTCCATACACGATACGGTTATTATAATGCAGCGTGTTGAACTATATAAGTTGATAAAACATATATGTATAATCATTGTCACTTATATCTTCAAAAGAGGAGAGATATAGATCTTCACCATTAAATCTCTATTTGATCGACTGCGAACTTATCTCTAGATTCATGTTTCTGTAAATGGTGTTTGCAAACACTTTTGTGATATTGTTTATTTCATGAAAAACTCTTTTCTAGGTTTAATGTTGATGGCTATAAGACTTTTTAAAATACTATCATGAAGTATCATGATATATAACTCACCCATATGAGTTGACGGATCCTATATTTACGCATATCAGACTCTATGAGCATCGGACTATACCCAACGATACCCAACAATCAGACCATGAAAGGTCTCTGACATGTGTGAAATCAAAGTATGGTGGATCACTCACAAGCTTACTGTGGCGCTTAGGTCAAGGACCATGAATACTATTTAACTCAAGAAGAGCTTTTATTAATGGCTTTATGGGATGTCTATTAGAGATCATTGTGAGTCTGTTCAGTATCCAATCCTAATTGAATTCCCCACATACCTATACGAGCTTCCACTAAACTCACAATCTGGTAAGACTAACCATCCGGACCATTCAAATATAGACATACACTGATCTAAATAAAATGTTTCACCGATCGAGTAGCATAAGAAAAGTAGATCAAGAATGAGGAGTTTGAGAACATGCTGCATAATGACGTTTCCTAGCACCATTTGCAACTTATTACAACTATGTCATTACTATTATATTCTCAAGCTGTTGTCCCATTTCAGACAAGGTTTCTAACTCTTAGAATTTGCAACTCTTATAACCTGCTAACTCTTAGTACTTATAACTCTTAGAATTGCTAACTCTTAGCATTAACCTAAACTTTTTTATATTAGATCTAAACTTCTTTATATTATATAATGTTTGAAATGTTATAAGCATCTTACTATTTAATAAATATAATTAGAAATTTAATAAAATATCAATTGTATAAATATTACAAAGTACATAGTCATACAAAATGGGATGCATGTAAGCACAAATTTCAACGTTGTATTTTTGTCCTATGAGCCAATGTAGTAGGTACCGTATGTAAGGCTAATCCTCTTAAGGTGGAAAAGGAAGTATGTTGGGCAAGGACTATGTCGAGAAAGCAATCAACTCCGTAAATGAAGGTTGCAAAGGAAGCCTAAGCCCTAAGACGAGGAACTCTTTGAATATAGCTACCTCCTCCTCAGAAGAAAGCGGTAGGGAATCACTAAGCTGAGGGACCTTGAGTGTAGCTGACAGGGGAATTTTATAATGACTCCTAAGTGAACTCAAGCTAGCCTTAGTTAATTCAGAGTATTCGAGTAGTGGTAAGGGTGGACAAAAAAAATTGATAATTGAAAAATCGAATTGAATCAGTTGGTTCAATTCGATTCGGTTCGATTTTTTGCCCAAAAAACCAATTTGCTTATATTTTTGGAAAAATCGACTGTTTCGGTTCAATTTTCTCAAAAATATAATTAAGATAAAAATTAGATTTTTTGGTAAATTTTCATTACATTGCCACGTGACATTAAATAATTGAGATTTTAAAAATACAAACATATATTTGCCGTCACATAATTTCGTTCATTCACTATTAAAATAAAAAAATTAGAAAAACCCTAATTGTAATTTCATTAAATAGGAAAACTTTATTTTATAGAAATTGTTAGAAATTAGTATATTATTAATAAATAAAAAATAATTTATCTCAAATTAAGCAAATTGTAATTATGTTAATATAAAATAGACCTAAAAAGTAGGTCAACAAATGATCTACTAAATTATTTAGGCAAATGAATTTAAAAAACCCTACAATTTAAAATAAAAAAATAAAAAAAAACTCAAAAATTAACCCAAAACTAGAATATATAATAATTTAGTCAACTTAATTTTTTAAAGAGTTATATAATATATAAGAACAAATTTAGTGATTTATGTAACATGTAATGAATTTTTTTTATTATATAATATATAACGTGTAATGTAACATGTAATATATAATAATTTAGTGGCTTGGGTCGTGATCTTGGGCCTTCTGGACCTCTTGTTAAACAGCTCTTACAAAGATCAAGAAAAACACTTGTTATGGCCTCGTCGGTGGTGGTTTTGTCTTAGACCCTCTGATGGATGCTTAAGTTATCCCCCTAAAAATATGTTGGGAATAAAGTAGAGAAAGAGAGTAAATTGCTTATAAAATTAGAACCTGTTCTTGATTTTCTTTCCTTTTTTATAGCATTGGACCTTGAGGGCAAATGTTCAAGTCATCACTTAAATGCTTGGTGTAACTTGGGGGATGTTGTCTCCCAAGATTAAGGGATTTCTTTTAGAGGTAGGACATGCCGTCAATCATGATGATGAGCCTTATCTGGGTTGTTGACTTTCTTTATGAGAGCATGCTTTCACCTTTTTTTTTTTAAATAACTTTGAACTTATCTTATGAATTGAATGGCCAAGTTGCTTAGAATGCTCGAAGTCCTAAACAGTTTTAAGACCAATATATGGGTTGTCATTATTCTAAGACGAGTGGCTCGGTATGTTTGTGTCGCGATCCGCTAGAATTATGTAGGATTTTGACTAGGTCAAGGTTCACTATAGGGGTGGTAGTTAAGTATGGATCTGGGTACTTGAAATCTCGAGTTTGTCATGTACCGAGGTGGTCAGAATGGTGCAAGGGATCCTGAGCTGGTTAAATTTCATAGAAGGATGAGACATAGGTTTTTCAAGGTGATGTTTATGCTCGCCTCATTCTTTGTTGACCAATAGCTTAGGCCTTTGGGCTTGCCTTTTTTTGGGTGTAGCTAACTATGGGCCTGTTCGTCGGGCTTGAAGAATTTTTATGAAGAACATGGGTCTACTAGTTTCTTTTGATTGATCAAAGTTGAAAACTTTATAATTTTGCTACTTGATGTCTGCCATGTGTTTTAAAGAATATCTGAGTAGGTTAGTCATTTTTGATCAAGATGCCTTTTGATGTTATCTCTATTTGGTGTCTATCATGTGTTTGAGCAAGTTAACTATTCCTAAATAGGTTGTCTTCTGGTGTCTGATGTATGCTTTAGTAGCTAAGCACAAGTGCACATTATCGTATCAAGTAATATAGAATTTAAAGTCTAAGGATCGTTCCTACAGGGACTAAACGATCTAATTCTATCAATCAAGTACTAAAATTATATCTACTATACTTTTATCCAGAAAAAGTAAAATTTAAAATTCAATTAACCTACTTCTATCAAATTAAACTAAACTTAAACAACAAATAAATAAATAGTTGAATTCACCTATTGATAACAATCTAGGGTTTCAACTTATCCCTTAGTATTTTATTAGAATCATTAACCTCTTAGTTAATCCCTTAAAATAAATTGATTGGCTAGACTCTAATCTGATCATAAGCCTTTGTCGAAGGTCAAGTGATTATATTACACATTCTAACTGTTAGGGTCGGTGCTTACGTGCCATCCCTGAATGCACATATACTTGTGTATTTATACAAGTGTACATTCCCATTAAATCGCTAATACCAAATTATATGGTATTATACATGTAACATTACAGACATGGCAGATCTGAAGGAGTTCGGATCAGATCTAAAGGGTTTAGATAAAGGCTCATAGTTAGCCATACTGAGACATATAATTGCTAAATGTTAGCACAGTTAAGTGTTAACTGATTATAATACTAAGCACATCCAAGAATTGGAGCCTTGTCTGTAATGGGACATAGATCTGAGAATATACTAGTAACTGTATAATTGCAAGAGTTGTAATCGGGTGCCAAGAAATACATGTTGCGCAAGTATGTTCTCAAATAATAGTCCCTGATCTATTTCTACTGATACGGATCTATCGATGGATACCTTTATATATAGATCAGCATATATCGTATCTGTCGTGTATAGATGGTCGTTCCTGATCGACCATGAGCTTGGAGCTTGTATTGACATATGGGTATCTAGTTAGGACTGGATATGGGACAGACTCATGAGGGCCTTCGATAGACATTTAATGTAAGCCATCAACGGAGGGTCCTCTCGAGTTGAGTAGTATACGTGGTCCTTTGACCTGAGTGCCACAGTGGGCTTGTAAGTGATCCACCATACTTTGGTTCCACACATGTCACGGACCTTTCATGGTGTGACCGCTGGGTGTCGCTTGGTATGGTCCGATGCTTATGGAGTTCGGTGTGTACAGATATGGGATCCGTCAGCTCATATATGGAGTTTGATATCCAGATGCTTCGAGACTGTATCTCAGATTTCTTGTGGCCACAAGCAATCATCCCAGGAAAGAGTTCCGCCAGGGTAGAACAATATAGTAAAGGAGTTTGCCCATATTGTTCATTAAGATACAAGTATGGAGATAGGACATGGGTGCGCACATGGGGATTTGACGGTGATAATCTATATCCCTGCACATCCAGGATATCATGACGGAAGGACTATACGTATGCGTTGTAACCTCAGCTTGTATGGTTCAACGCGTTGATTTGTATATCCGTGACGTGTACGCATTACTCACGGAATCATAGAATAGTTTCTTTTGATGAATCAAGCGTAGAACTAGGGAGTCCCGTGATATAGAGTGTACTCGTTGTGCACTGGGGCAGCGTGCTGAATTAAATTATTTAATCCAGCAATATTCAGCGATTTTATGGGAATACGTGCGTGTCTAGATTATTGTTATTTACTAATTGGATTATGACACGTAGCGTATTGTGGACCTTCAGTTGAGTTTATCCAAGTGTGGAATTTGGTGGAACCCACTAGGGGTGAACTTGGTAACTATTTATGAGGGACAAAATGGTTAACTATGATTATTTAATTGTTAAATAATCATTTTCTCTCTCTCTCCTTTATATATTATATATTATATATATATAAAGAAAGCAAAAAAAGAAAGAGAAGTAAGAATTAGAGAAGGCCAAATGGCTAGAGAGGAAGAGGAGAGAAATGGAGAAGAAAAGAAAGAAAGAAGAAGAAAAAAAAAATGAAAAAAGGAAAAATGAAATTGTTTCATTTTTCCTCTACTTTTAATTGGAGCAATTATGAATTGTTCTAAATTCTTCATTTCTTATCCTTTTGGAGAAAATGATGTAAATTCACTCTTGGCCATTTTGGGGATTAAAAGTTAATCACAGGCTGAAAATGGAGCTGCTGTTCTAGCTCACCAAGCCCACCAAGTTGGTGACTAGAACTGCACGCGAGTTGGTCTCCATGCGGACTCTAGGAAAAATACGTGTATAACGTTACACGTTTGGTGAGTTCTTTAATCTTATTAATATATTAATGTGATTAATATATTTATTTATTGTGTTTATTGTAAAATTTATATTTTCGCTGCGTTAGGCAATAGACACAATTACACATGCATACACCCACGTGCCTAGATCCTGTTGCGCTAACACTAACAACTACCTATAAGTCTATAGTAATTAGAATATAATGTAATTTATTAAGATCAGGTCTAAATCATACCAGACATGTCATTTAGTTATATGTTTATCCTACTTGAAACTTATAGTTGTTATCCCATAATCATACATCAAACTATCATAAGTTAAATATATAAATCCATCCGTTAAGTTCATCTTAGTTCCTCAATCATTCACAGTATTGGCCAGATATTATAAAAGTAATAAACATAAGATAGAATGAATCAATTATATGTATTAAGTTTATAAATTAAGAATTAATAAAATTCAACTACATAAGTTTAGCTTGAGTTGTTTCTTTTTTTTTTTTTTGACTTGAAGCTTGATTCTTGAACTTGAATCTTCAATATTTGGGTTTGATCTTATGTTGTGAATTATTTTCCTAACTTTTGCCTCTCTAAAAGTCTGTATTTTGGCTCATAAAAGAGTACTTTTATATGTATAAGAAACTCTAGGGTTGAGGGCCTTCAAATCTAAGTTGAAATAAGACTAATAAGAGGGCCTTTTATATGTTGCATAGGCGCTGTGGCATTAGGGGCCAATGCCACAACCTTAAAACCTAGAAACATGAGGGCCATAGAGGTCAGTGGGCTCCACGACACACAACTCTACTGACAGGACCCGACCCGAGACCCTCTACTATAGATCTCAGCGGCCCTGCCGAGCACCCCGACGAAAGTTCCTCCGAACCTAACTGGGTAAGTTGAGAAATTTCGCGAGGCGAACCCCTTTTTAATTCTTGTTACTCCTAAGAAGGTCTAGTAATATACATGAAAACGACATCTTAATTTTAAAAACAAACGGACAGAGTTTCCCCTGTTTTTCAGAAAATCCATATAAAATCTGCAAAGAAATTTCACTTCTATTTCCAATACATCTCATTTCTACCAATTCGGACCTCTGGTCCTTTCCAAATCAAATCCAACACAACTCAATTATTCATTTGAATCACAAATAAGCGTAATCATAAAAGTAAAAAGAACAATCATCATAAAATTGAAATCTCTTCTTCTCGGTTCAAAACATACATCCAAATATACATACCTACAACTATTATGCATAAAGTAAAGGGTACTATTTAGCACATTTACATGTACAAAAAATGATCTTCGGATTCAGCCCACTACTCGGTAATAGGAGAATTAGCAGCTTGCGTACCGAGACCTGTACCTGGGAAAGGGGTTCAGAAAACATAAAACACAAAACGGGTGAGCTAAAGGAGCTCAGTGAGTGCAATTAAAATTTCAATAAAATAACCTTATGTATAGATAGCAAATTCTAAAGTTCATGCAGAAATCATGCTTCTAAAACTGATGTAAAACTGTAAAACGGTTTCTAACATCATATGCTATTGAAATCTTGCCGAACGGGTTTTATCTACATCTTTGGAAAACTATATTCAGAATCTGTATAACATAATAACTGCTGTGTGCATATAAATACATAAATGCTATCGGTAAATCAAAAACTAGTAAAATCCTCGTTCGGCCATTTTCTTTCTAAACTGTACCAATGGTAACCTTAAAGCTCTATACCTACGCAGCAACTCAACTAGCACCGCACACGTGAGTAGGTCACGGGGCACCTCAACTAGCAGCACCCACAGTGACATCTCAAGACATCTCACTGGCTATGCAGCGGAATCCTACATCGCATGCATATAGCGAGACAATACCCCGTACACATGGAGCGACTCACATGACTCGACATCCCGATTTTCCGAAGTTAGTGACACACCCTCAAGACCTGCCCATGTGCACAGGATATACCGGCCGGGTCTAATACAATCATCACCACTATAATCTGAGGGTACCAATGACCTTAAAAATGAATGCAGAAATTTTAAAACTGTTTCTCAATTCGAATATGTAAAGGCATGTCTATGAATATATATCAAGATCATAAATCATGGTTATGCATCGAAAGCTCATAAAACATGCATATTCATTATATGAAAACATAATAAACGAAAAGTAAAAGAAATGGCAGATTTTCACTCACAACAGCTCCACGCTCAATTTCGCTCCCGTTATCGCTCTCGGTTATCTTCACCTACGCGCCATAAATGACATTTAGAACCAAATCAAATGCTAGAATCTCATTTAACTACTAAATGCCCTAATCGGCATACAAAGTCCGGATGTAAACTACTTCTCGATTTTTTATTTACGGAGCCATTTAATCTAACCTATCTCACCATCCGGTGCCCTGAAAATTATTGAATGCCTTATAATCTTGGTTGGACATGATTGCCCTTCACCTTTCCAAAATGAACAATTATGTCCCATTATCTTCATTTTTGATTTTTCCATCAACATATACATTCAATTTACAATATGCACCATTTATACACAACAATTCATTCAAAACACCACTCAATCCCTAACTTCCCTAAAGTGGCAGAATTCCACCCTAGGTTTCAACACATTCCTTTTCTCAATTTCTTGTTCCAATTACAACAAAATCATGCCAATTTCATTTTAAAGCCCTAATTACAACCAAGTGAAATCTCTACAACAAAATCACCAAAAACCCTAATTCTTACCTTGCCAATTTCTTCAAATTGATGACTCCTTCAAGCTCCAAATTAGAATTCAACTCAATCTAAGCCAAGAATACACATAAGAACATCAATTTAAGCATTCTTGAAAGCTCACTTATCAAACTCATAAAACAATGCTTTTCTTACCTCTTTTTCTTGAATTTCCACTAATTGAGGCTTCAATTAAGCTTAGGGATTGGTATGTAACCTTATTTTGGCTTGATTAAGCATGAAAAATCATGAAAAAAAACTTGAATAGTCACTGTAGCAGCACCCCCCTTTGAAGCTCGAATTTTTCTCTTTTTTTGTCTAAGTGTTGGGTTTGATCTCTCTTCAAATTTCTACACACTTCTAACATATATATAGTGCTCCCTCAATTGACCATTTTGCCCTTCAACTTACTTAAAACTTCTAATTTGCCATTAGTTCAAATGAAAAGATTTAATTGGTTTCTTTATAACTATCTAGTTAGAATAGTCAAAAGAACTAACTAGAGTTTCCAACTTGGCAATCCATGAGATTGTTTCTAATTGGTCCATTCCTTAATATATGGATTGTATTTCTCAACAAAGGCTTGTTCTATTCATAACCCTTAAATGGAAATTCATGTAGTAAATTGGGATTTCCTTTTCTAAGCCAATAGAGAAAAATTCCAAAAATATTCTAAGGTCGTCCGGCGCACCGATCGAGTGTGAAATTACCAAATTAGGTCTAATATCTCTCACGTGCACTATAAAGGGAATATTTCTAATAGGGTTAAAATTGAGTAACCCTACGGTGTCTTATTTGCTCTATACCGAAATCTAGGCGCCAATACTACTAATAGGGATTGGATATTACATCTACCTTGTACGTTGTGGCGCCTAGCCCTGGGTTCAGGCGTTCTAGTAATTTTAAGCGCAATGTCTTTGTTTCTTTTTCGATTCTTCTTCTGGTTGTCTCAAAACATCACATTTTTTGTCGTGCACTTATTTATGATAGAAAAACACAATTAAATAGCTAACAATTTATAAATTTGAGCAAAACTCCCATTCGGGGTGCTAAATATACTAGTGCATTTACGCCCTATCAATGTCTTAGGGTTTTCTTATGTTTGTTTCAAATCTTTGGTATTTATGAGCTAGCATTATGCTAATTCTAAAACATCATATTAATTCATCTAAAGAGGAGTTAGAAGTGTGGCATCATTCTCAGCCATTGATTTACTTTAGATCATGTGGTTAGGGATTAGCGAAACAAAATGTCACATCTATCCAGTTTCGAAGCGATGTTATGGTGGCCTAAAAGATCTAGTCAATTGGTTTTTTAGATCGAACGGTTTGGGTTGAGGGAAGTTGATGGGATGGGTTTTTATTGTATTTGCAGATGTGAATAGAAGTGTCAGTCTTATAAAAGAATGTCTATTAAGTTATGAAGGGATCATAACTGTTCATTTCAAATGGATGGTCATGATCTTTATAGGTCTAGAGACTATAAAAAGCCCTTGATGGATGTAAAGGGCTCATTTGCTTTTTTTCATCGTCTTTCTTAAGTACTAGTGAGAATGATGCTTAATGAAATTTTTTGATGTTCTTTGGTACCATTTGTAGTAGGGTGCATTTGATATCAATGCTACAATAGGTTAATAATCTTCTCGTTACCTTTTTGGTTTTTTTCTGAGTTTTTTGCTATGCTTGTTTATTGTTGCTGTGCTTTCATCGTTTCTGGTTTTCTACCACATTTGCACCATGTCTTATTTCAATCATTCCTTTCTATTTTGCGGTTCCTTTTTGGTGTGGTTTCCTTACCCTTAACATGCTTGTTGAGGAAGAAATAGAAGTCATGGAGGTCTCACTTGTCAGAAGGAAATGTGGGCTAGAAGGGGAGGTGATGTGGCTTTCACCTTGGTTATTAACATTGCCACCCCTGAACAGGCCTTAAATATGGAGGGTGAAGGTGATTTAGGGTTTGATCCTGAGGAGGATCTTACTTAGGAATTAAAGAGTGAGGATTTATAGGGTTCAGATATCGAAGCCCTTGAGTTTAAGTTGGATCGGAGGTACCAGAGCTCTCGCATGACTTAGAAAGGTCTTGACTTATTAAGAGCCATGTATAATATTCCTAAGTCAGTAACACTAAGGCTTTCTATTGTATATCATAAATTAACACAAGTATACATTATCTCAACATGTAATATATGACGAATAGAGTATTATTCTCACGAGAAATTATTATTACTACTTGTTAATTACTAAAATTGTGTCCTTCTATTCTTATTCAAACTATTAGTAATTTAATAAATTGATATCTAAATTAACTAAATAATTAAAATAATGATAGATACAACAAAGAAATGATCTTAAACACTTCAATTACCAAATGCACCTAGGATTACAAACTATCCCTAATTATGCAAATCAACTTAGCATGATCTCTTTTAAGTTATTATAGTCAACTTGAAATATTGATCAAAACACTCAATTATTCACAAGCTTCTTTCGATGGTCAAGTGATTATAATTCATTCCATCAATTATCTATATTTCTATGATAATTAAATTGAACAAAATTTATTAAGCACAAATTTTATAGATTATACATGCTATATGAGTATATGCCTATCTTATATGAAACTCATGCTTGTTATTATGCATCAATATGCTTAAAACTCAATACATAAATGCCTTTTTAAAGTTTATTTATGCATTTCTAGATCAATTTAACTACTGGTCAAGTAATAAAATTGCATTAAACATAAGCATAATGAATATTCCAAAAAACTGAGTTCATATATAAAAGAGAAAGCTATAATCAATCATTTAATGAGTTCAAGATTGCAATCCTAGATAAACGAAATTAGTTCATGATTAAATCAAGAATTCTTAAACTAAAATCCATCATCAAATCAAAGCAAAACATCTTATAACAAGTACAAAGACAAAGAAAAGAAAGTTCCATGTTCTATTGCTCCGTTTTGATTCTTGCTGCTGAATCCTCTTTTTCTTATTGTTTTAATCGATTGAAGATGTATTTATTAGTTTTTTAACCTCTCCCCATGCTGCTCTACCTTGTTTTGGCTCAATAGTGACCATTTTATAGGCTTAGGGGCACCAAAATATTACAAACTTTGCCTTTTAAAAGTTAGCATTTGGTGTAATATTTTTCAAAAATTTGTATTCATATACACTATTTATACATATTGTTTGGCACTGTTCATCAAAAACTAAAAATTTCTAGAATTGGAGTTGTGGCACAGAATTCTGATGTCGCGGGGTGGGGACCTAGGTTTTTGGATGAACAGTACCCTAAATACTATTCATGTACACTGTACACGATAACTATTTACAATTACTATTTATATTTGAGCATTTTGGTCATTTTTCATATTTTTATCCCAAATAGCTTAGTTTGCATCCGATTTCCAATATTTTTGTGCTAATAGTTTTTAAACTTATTAAACAACATTAACATGCATAAATAACAAAATCATTAGGATAATTTGAGCAAATATTAAGTTTAGGATGATAAAATATTTTATATAATTATATCATATCACGTCTGTCACCCAATGATTATCCGAGAAACCCTTTACAAGAGGAGGGGGCGATCCATGCCGAATTCTTTAGGTTAGGGTTTAGGCTACCAGTGAAACCATATTTTGCTCAGATGCTAGCTCATTTAGGTGTTGCCCCCTCACAATTAGGTCCAAACTCATGGAGGGTCTTAGCTAGTCTGCTTGTCTTATAGGCAATGGTGGAATCGTCTTCACCCTACTATAGAAGCTGCATCATCTGTAACACTTTAGGAGTAGCGCAGGGGAAGAGATGGGCTTTTATTTTCTCTTTTTTCATGGGCTCTAGAACCCTAGCCTTAGTCGCCCTTCTTCCAACAAGGGCTGAAAGGGGAACTAATTCTTTGTTGGGGCAAGTGGGGTTAGGAGGTCCCTAGGCAAAGAGGAGGAGAGAATTGAGTCGTCCCTTCAGGTTTCATTTTAAATGTAGGTCTTTGTTCGGTCCTTTAATTCTCTGGTTACTCTTTTTTTTTCTTCTTATTTTTTAACATTTTGTGAAAACACAGAAGCTTGGGTGACAAATTACGAGGCATTTGAGACACATCATGCTCAAATTGAAGCTGCTATTGTGCATTTCATCTGGGTATGATTTACTTTCTACTTCAAGCCTTTTACAGTCAAGCTTGATATCTAAAACTTCTCGTGAAATATCTTGCTGACATAGTGAGTCCTCATGACCTTTCTTTCCATTCTTTTTTTTAAATTAATCTTTACTAATTATTTTTTGTTATAGGGATGCTTGAATAATGAGGGTAAGACAAAAGAAAGAGGGGGCAAGTCGAAGGCCTTGACTCGTCATCAAGATGTTAAGGTGACTTGAGCCTTGATGGTGTCATGGGGCTTCTCTTTTCTCTTGAGGGGAGAGGTCGGCGTAAGACCCTTATTTGTGGAGGTCACAGATAGACAGTTCACACTGTTAAGGGACGAGAAAGCCCTCGAGGTAGTAAGGAGTCTGAAGCCTTTAGAGGTAGGAGAAGTGCAAGTCCACACCCTCCCCGTGAGCCAATTCAAGCACCAAGGCCACAAGGAAAAGTGCGGGTGACCTCGATAAGGGCCTCGACTTGGATACCATCTCGGTCTCCTCAAAGTTCAATAGGCGAGGCCTAGTTTGGGAGCACTTTTATTGAGAGATGACCCTCTTTTAATGGTGACACCACAAGTTTTGGTCCCTGAGAGGCAGAGAGATGAGGACTTGGCTTTTCTTATCCTGTTATATAGGAAATAGAGAGATATATCGACCCTACTTAGGCTGCTCAAAATTTTCATATAAGATCCTATCATAGAGCTCCATGTCACTATAGGGATGGCCCTAGATGTAAGATTCATTTTTATGACTTTCTTTCTTCTTTCTTTTTGTGCTCCATAGTCTTAAACTGATTCTCTATTTGTAATTTTCCTTTGCTATTTTCCCATTCACACTAAAATTATAGATTTGATGGTCAATTCCCAATGGCACAAGGAAAACCTTCATAAAGCTAGGAAAGAGCTATAGCAAGCAAGAAAAGAGGTTAAGCAAGAGCATGAAATAGTACGCAACTTGGCGGGTAAGATTGAGGACCTTGAAACTAGGAGGGCCGAGGCCAAAAGTAAGGTTTTTGAACTTTAATGCCAGAAGACTCTACTTTAACAGGAAATGATGAACTCGCTAGCTATGACTGAGAGTTGTGCCTCTGAGTTGGTAAACCAAAATGATGAACTAAAGAGGTAGCATACTATGGTCCACAAGAAAATAGAGTTGATAGAGCAGATAAGGTCTAACCTAGCCAACCGAGTTGAAGAGCTTAAGGATCCTGGTCTGCTGGTCATAACGAGGGTTTTCATAAAGGGGTAGTGAAGGATTTTTGAAGGTTACTTGGCCTTTTTGAGGAGAGCTACCTTAAGATCGATCTCCAATGATTATGGGATACGGTCTCAGGTAGGCGCAAACCTGAGGGAAAGACTTCACAGGCTCAAGATACTGATGCCTCGGGTCCTCAAGCTCAGCTAACTGAGGTTAATGATGCTATCCTTCAAGTCCCAACTCTAGTGGCTGCTCAGGATTTTGCAGGTTATAAGAGTTATCTGTTAGAGCTGGTGCTTACATGCTATACCAATATTGTATGAACATTAATTGTTAATATTTATACAATAAATATTTCGTATAATTGTTAATATTAAATACATATATGGTACAATACTTATAACATTATAGATATTGTATGATCTAAAGGAGTTTAGATTTAGTCTAAAAGAGTTTAGATCAGGGCTAAGAGTTAGCAACACTGAGAGTTATAAAAACTAAGGGTTAACAACATTGAGAATTATAAAAGCTAAGAGTTAGCAAGTTATAAGAGTCAATGATACCTATGGTATTGTAACCTTGTCCGTAATAGAACAAAGACCTAAAAGTATACTAGTAATGTCATAATTGCAAAGAGTTGCAATAAGTACTAAAAGAATTTATTATTCAAGTATATTCGCAAACACTATATTCCTGATCTATTTTATCGATGTGGGTCTATCGATGAATACCTTTCATATAGATCAGTGTATATTTATATTTATAGGGTACAGATGGTTATTCTTAACTGACCATAAGCTTAGAGCTCGTGTAGGCATGCAGGTATTCAGTTTGGACTAGATACTGAACAGACTCATGAGGATGCTATAGACATCTTATGAAGCCATCAATGGTGAGGCCTCTCGAGTTGAGTAGCATTCGTGATCCTTTGACCTGAGTGCCACGGTGGGCTTATGAGTGATCCACCATACTTTGATTTCACGGATGTCAGAGACCTTTTATGGTCTAACCGCTACATGTCATTGGCTATGGTTCGATATTCATAGAGTTTAGTATGTGCAGATATGAGATCTTTCAGCTCTCACAGGGGAGTTGTATATCTATATGCTCCGAGAATTATATTTCAGAACATCTTTTAGCCAAAAGTACTAACCCCAGAAAAGAGTTTTTCGTAGGGTTAACAATATCGCAAAGGAGTTTGCGTATATCATTTTTTGAAATACAAATTCGAAGATAAGTTCACGAGATGAGTACATAGAGATTTAACAATGTAGATCTATATCTCTACTATTCCAGGATATAAGTGACGGAAGGATTATACGTATTTGCTATGACCTCAGTCTATATAGTCTAACACGATTATTATAATATCTGTAACGTGTGCATGGGGTATCAATCACAGGCTCATAGAATAGTTTCATTTGACAAATCGAGTGTGGACTTAGAGAGTCCTATAATATGAAGTGTACTCGTTATGCACTGAGGTAGCGTACCAGATTGAATTGTTCAATCTAGTAAATTTTAGCAAAATCAAATACTTGTTACAAGAATCCTAGGGATACACGCGTGTTAAGACTTAAGTGTTAAGTATATTAATTAGTTAATAATTATTGTTGACTAATTAAATATTGACACATGGTGCATAGTGAGCTTTCAGTTGAGTTTACTCAAGTGTGTGATTATGTGGAACCCACTTTAGATTAACTTGGTAACAAAGTAAGGGTTTAAGGATTATTTTACTTTATTAATTATTTAATTATTAAATAATCAAGATATTTCTTAAACTTAACTATGGTTAAAATTTAATCAAAGGGTTAAGTTAACGTTTAATAATTAGATAATTTAGATATTTTATACTTTACTTAATTGTTAAGCAAAGTAAACCTAACCTAGCTCATGCGTTAAACTATGGTTAGGTTAAATTCTAAATTAAACTTAAATTAAAGTGAAATATTAGCCAAATGTGAAATGTAATGCATTATATATATATATGCATGAAATGAAATGAGTGTGGTTGTTAGACCAAAAAAATGGGTGGCCGGCCATTTAAGTGGGTGAAGGAAGAAGAATTCTTTTTAAGCTATTTTGGCAAGAGTTGTCTTAATGGAAAAGAATTCATTTTTATTTGGTTTTAATAGCCAATAATTGTTTTGCTATAAAGAGAGAAAGGTAAATTTTTTCATTTTATTTTCCAAATGTTGGTGATAAATATGAATTCTTCAAGTGTTGAAAGAATTAGCTTCATCTTTTTTATTTCCTTAAATTGGTCGGTCATATTACAAGCATTTGATCAAATAATTTTGTTCTTTAAATGTTGAATTAGAACAAAATCATTGATCATTTTGTAATGAATATTCAATTTAAGTGTTAAACTGGAAAATAAAAGTTAATCTTAGGGTTTAAGAGTTATACCAGTGCTGAAAATAAAGCCGCAATTCCAGCGACTTAAGCTCACCTCATTGAATCTTAAAATTGCCAACGGGTCCATTTCAGGTAATACTCGAGTTTAAACCTTTCCAAAGGCTTGGGAGGTGATTATTCGCAATTTTGGTACTAATGCGATTAATATTTGTTTAATTTCATTAATGTAATGAAATATGAAATTTATTGTGTTTGTTGCCTAGGAAATTAGATTTGCAATGCAACTTTCGCTACGTATATTATGTATTAGATGCATGTATATATATATATATTTATGAACAATAGACACGTGCACATGCATACATACACACACACATACACCTAATAATAATACGATTTTAAACCGCACCCAACAAATTGTATCAGAGTATTTTATGGTGCTGACTGGGTGTTTTTAAGTGTTGGGTATGTGTTTGGATAAGTTTTGGGGCTCGGGTGGTACATTTTAAGTGTTGAAATACTAAATTGGTGAAAAGAGTTGCTGGAATATTGCGATGTTCAAGTCTGATGCTGCGTCGCTGGGATTCCCAGGCTCCAGTGCTGCGGCGTTCATGCTAGGCACCTTGGCATGATAGGGCATAATTGCATAAAATATTTTATCCTCCTAAACTTGACATTTGTTCAATTTATCCCAATAATTTGGCTATTTATGCATATTAATATTATTTTATAGGTTTAAGCACTATCTGAGCAAAAATACCAAAAATCGGATGCAAACAGAGTTATTTGAGATGAGAATCCGAAAGGGGACTAAAATGTAAAAAATGTAAACAGTGGCAATGAATAGTTTGTGTGAGTTACTATTCATCCGCTACAGTGCATCACCGAGGCATTCAAGTCAGAAGCTCCAATGCCATGGCACTGAATTCAAATGTCGCAGCACTAGATGCTGGGTACTCTTTAAGGGAATTTTTGTCCTATGTTTACAACCCTAAACCTATATAAACGCCCATTATTGAGCCAAGAAGAGGTTGAGTAGCAGAAAGCACGAAACTAACACTACATTTGGGTCTTGGAAGCAAAAATCAACAATAAGAAGAAGAAATTCTACATTTTAGAAGAAGAACATCACTATTACATCAAGGGAAATTTCCTCTTCTCTTTAATTTCGTATTTGTTATTGATTTTAATATGTATAATGATGTTGTTAGATGCTCTGAACTTATGTTTTCAATTATGAACTAAGTTTTATTGCTAGGGTTACAATGTGAACTTAATATGTAGCTTGGATTGATTATTTTCCCTTATTCATCATATTGGTATTGAATTGTTCAATTTTTTCTATGCTTAATGCTTTTTAATTACATGACAATGTATTAGATTAATTTGAAAACTTTAATGAACTTGGAAAAGAGAATTTTATGTTGGCCATAAATAGATTGATGTATGATCATTATGTAAAAACATAAGTTCCATATGAGATAGGAATATACTCATATGGCATATATGACCATTTAGAGAATTTGTACGTAATGAATCTTATTTCAATTTAAGTATCATAGGAATATTAATAATTAATTGAATGAGATATACTCACTTGACCATCGAAAGAGGCTTGTGAGAATATTAGGGTTCTTGGTTAACATTTATATTGATAGTTCTAAGGGGGAGTAATTGAATTCAAGTGAAGTATTAAGGGATTATTGTAATCCTAGGCATTTGAATATTAGTGCTATTACGTTTGTTCTCTTTGCTCAATTCTTGTAATTATTCTTTTTGTTTAGATATCAAAACTATTGAATTGTTAGTAGCTTGAATAAGAGTAGGAGGATATAATTTTAGTACTTAGCAAGTAGTATTAACAATTTCTCGTGGGATCGATACTCTACTCATTATATATTACTTGTTGCGATAATGTATACTTACGTTAGTTTGTGTTATATAAAATTCACAACATGGTGTTGGAGGTTCTATCCTCCAGCGTCACAAAGCCAGTAGGCCAACGTTGTGGTACAAGGGTTTCTAAACCTTAGTGCCGTAACGCTAGTAGGTTGACGCCATGACACTGGAGGCACTATCTTTTAGTGCTAATAGCCCAGCACTGCGGCACTGACACAATACACATTATAAACCAAGATCATTTTTTCTATACTGGTATTCACAATGAGAACCCTATTGGTGGTGGTTAGTTGTGTTTGCAATGATTGATTGAGAATAGCATCCTCATGAGATAAGACCAAGTATTTAAAAATCTCTCTTAAGTAGATTGAATGACATTACATTATAAGATAATATTTTATATGGTCTGTCTTATCAATACGGTGTTAGACGTTAACTATGATTTTTTTCCCAGATCATCACCCAGCCTCTACTGTTTAAAGAATTTTATTCTTTTTGATGTATTTATCTTATTTTCATATACTTCCCAAACTATTTATATATTTTTTGGAATGCTCCCCAAGCTATTTTGCTAAATGAATGAAATTTCTCTTATTCTCTCATGGTTCTTACGATATGTTATTTTTGGCAAGTTTGTCTTATCTGGCTTTAACTTCTTAAGCCGTTGAGTTTGCTAGTACTTATGAGATTTATACATGAATTTCCTTATGTCAATGAATACTTTTAACTTGTAGGTAGTGGTAGAATTATGATAAGCTAGTATGGGGAATCCCATCCTCACCTGCATGGATAACCTCTTAAATGTCATATAATTTAATGTTCTAGCTTATGGGTAGTGGTATAGTGATGATATACTGGTCTGGAGAATCCCATCCAGACATGCAAGGGTAGCTTTTTAAGTGTCGTACCCCTTTAGGGTTTACCTCAGAGCATTGACTTTGCTTGTGCTAATCCTGGGTAACTTTTTTGAGTGCCACACCTCATTTGTGACTACCTCAAAAAGTATTAACTCTAGTCGTAATGATCCTGGTTGACCCATTTGAGTGTTGTACCCCTTCAGGGACTACCTTAAAGAGCATTAAACCCTGCCGAGTTGATTCGGATAACCCCTTTGAGTGTCGTACCCTTTTAGGGACTACCTCAAAGAGCGTTAACCTTGCCGTGCTAATCCGAGTAAACCATTTGAGTGCCGTACCCCTTCAGAGACTACCTCAAAGAGTATTAAACCCTACTATGCTAATTTGGGTAACCTATTTGAATGTCGAATCCTCTTAAGGACCACCTCAGAAAGCATTGTCCCTGTATGTGCTAATCCGAGTAACCTCTTTAATGCTACACCCTCTTAGGGACTACCTGAAAGAGCATTGACCCTATTCGTACTGATCTGGGTAACCCCTTTAAGTACCACACCCTATTTAGAGACTACTACAAAGAGTGTTGAACTATGTCGTGTTGATCTAAATAACCCATTTGAGTGCTGCACCGCTTTAGAGACTACGTTAAAGAGCGTTGAACTTTGTCGTGTTAATTTGAAAAACCCTTTTAAGTGTTGCACCCTATTTAGGACTATCTCAAAGAGCGTTGAATCCTGTTGTGCTAATCTGGGTAACCTCATTGAGTGTCGCACACCTTTAGGGACTACTTCAAAGAGCGTTGAACTTACCCATGCTGAGCTGGGTAACCCCTTTAAGTGCCGCAACCTTTTAGAGACTACCTCAAAGAGTGTTGAACTTTGCCGTACTGATCTGGGTAACCCCTTTGAATGCCGCACCTTTTTAAGGTCTACCTCAAAGAGCATTGACTTTGCTTGTACTGATCTTGGGTAACCTTTTTGAGTGCCACATTCTCTCAAGGACTGCCTCAAAAAGCATTGAATCCTATGCTATACAGCTCTCTGTGTCATAAATTATGGCACGAGCAGTCATTTAGTCTCATAGTCATGCAAGAAAAATTATTTCATTAGTAGGATTTTATTCAATTTCTCAATTCTTAAAAGTATATAACATGGAACATTTATTTTTGGAATGAATAGCAAGACACAAGTTTTAAGGAATAATACTTTTTTAGCAATTCGATGTTTCATGGCTTTCTGACCATCTTTTCATTAATTTCTTTAAGCTTGTAGGCTCCTTTTACTCTCATGATCACTTTGTAAGGTCCTTCCTAGGTTGGGTCGAGGGCTCTATCTGCTAAGTTTTTGGTGTTAAGAACAACTTTTCTTAGCATGAGGTCATCTTACATAAATTCACGAGCTCAAACTCTTTTATTGTAGTACCTTGCCACCTTCTGTTGATAAGTAGTAGCTCAAATATAGCCTTTCTCTCATAGATGTTTGACTGAGTCTAGGTGCCATCTAATTAACTCATTATTGGTGGTCTCTAAAAAGTGTAACACCTGGTGTGTTGGTGTTCCAACTTTAGCAGGTATTACAGCTTCGTAGCCAAAAGCTAATGTAAATAGAGTTTCTCCTGTAGCTATTTTACTTGTAGTTCTTAGAGCCTAGAGCACTTTAGGCAGTTCTTCCACTCAACCTCCTTTTTTATCAGTTAGCTTCTTTTTTAGTTATTTTTTGATGTTCTTATTAAATGATTTTATCTGGTTATTGGTTCTGGGATATGCTGGTGATGCAAGCAAGAGTTGTACTCTTAGTTGCTTGCAAAACTCCCTAAAATTATTGTTGTCAAATTATTTCCAATGGTCAGTGATTACTATATGGGGGATCCCAAATTGACATACCATGTTCCTCTAAATGAAATCCTTCACACTCTTTTTGGTGATCTTCGATAGTGGCTCGGCTTTGATCCACTTAGTGAAATAGTCTACTGCTATCACTGTATATTTATAAGACCATTTTCTTTGAGGTAAGGGTTTTATCAGATCTAGTCCCAATTAGGTAAAAGGCCATGGTCCTACCATCATGGTTAGTTTTTCAGCTAGTGCTCAGATCTTATATGCAAACCTTTGGCATGCATCACACTATTTAACTAAATCCTTTGCATCCTAGAGGGTGGTTGGCTAGTAATAGCCATTCTTAAAAACTTTGTGAGCCAGTGCTTTCACCATAGAATGGTTGCCGCAGATCCCTTCATATATTTCTTTGAGTACTCTCTCAACTTCTTGCAGTCTTAAACATCTCATGTAAGGGTGGGAAAATCCCTATTTATACAAAACCTGTTAATGATCGAGTATCAAGCTGTTTGATATTTGAGCTTGTGGGTATCTCGTTTATCTTTTGCGAGGGTTCTATTTTGGATGTAGTCTTAGATCGAATCAATCTAGCTGGGTTGTGGGTTGATCTGCATTATCTGTTCTTCCTTCTGCATGCTAGGTGTGAATATAAACTCTATAAGGATTATCCTGGGTAGCCGACCTTCTTCATTGGAAGCTAATCATGCCAGCATTATCTGTTCTTCACTTCTCAATATTAACTCTATTTTGACTTCTTTGAACTGACCCATCAAGCTCTTGACTTTCTGCAAGTATGCCAGCATATTTTCTTTTTGGGCTTCAAAGTCCCCATTCGCCTGATAAACCATTAATTAGGAGTACATTTTCACCAGAATATTTAAAGATGCTACAGCACGAGCCACTTTTAATCCTGCCAAGAGGGCCTCACACTTAGCTTTATTGTTAGAGGCTTTGAACCTGAATCTAACACTATAACATATCTCATCTCCTTCTAAGCTGGTAAGCATTATTCTCGCTCTATATCCCTAAGAATTAGATGCATCGTCAATATAAAGTACCCAGCCTGCATTCCCCCATTGTGCCCATTCCTGAATCTTTTCTACCTCTAGCTCCTCAAGTGTACACTTTGCTACAAAATTAGCTAAGGCCTATCCCTTGATAGTTGTTCGGGGTTTACACTGTATGTCAAAGTTACTCAACTTTAGAACCCCATCTCTTTTTTAACCAATACCAAACTCATTGCTTTGCTCAAGACACTAAGGTACAACACTAATTCATCACCATAACCCGAAACGATAAAGTGAATAGGTTAGGAGAGGTAAACTTTAAGCTATTGGAAGGCTTTTTCACACTCTGGAGTTTATCGATTTTTCTCTCCTTTTTATCAATTGAAAGAACTTGAAGCATTTGTTAGTGGCTCAGAATATAAATCAGCTTAAGGCTACTATCTTTCCTATAAGCTGTTGAATTTTTTTAATCGTGCTTGGTGACTTCATCTCTAAGATAGCTTTGATATTGTCTAGGTTAGCTTTTATCGCCCTCTTGTTAACTATAAATCCCAAGCACTTTCCAGACTTTACCCCAAAAGCACATTTCGCAAGGCTCGGTTTCATGTTGTACTTTCTCAAGATCTCAAAGATTTCTCTTAAATCCCTCAAATGATCCCTGATTTAATGGACTTAGCTACCATATCATCTACATACACTTTTATATTCTTTTCTATCAAGAGTTTGAATAGTTTTTTCGCTAACCTTTGATAAGTGGCCTCTACATTTTTTAGGTTGAACGACAACACCTTGTAACTATAAGTTCCTTGATGCGTAACAAAGAAAGTCTTCTCTTGATCTTGGGGGGAGGGGTGGGGGGGGGGGGGGGGGGGGGGGGGGGACATTGGGATCTGGTTATATCTTGGAAGCATTTATAAAGTTGAGTAGTTCGTGGTCTACTATAGAATTAACCAATCGATCTATTTTGGGAAGAGGAAAGCTATTTTTGAGGCATGCCTTGTTCAAGTCGTGAAGTCAATACACATTCCTCATTTTCTATTTGCCTTTTTGACCATGACGATATTAGCTAGCTATTCAAGGTAGAGTATTTCCCTAATGAATCATGCACCTAACAGTTTTTGTACTTCTACCACCATTACTTTATTTCTTTCCTGTTTAAATATCCTTATTTTTTTGTTTGATAGGCCAAAACGTCGGACTAACTGCAAGCGCATAGAAAGCCAGTTCTAGATCGATTCCTGGCATATGTCTGAGAATTCTTATACGAATGTAATTAACCTCTATTTAATTTTAGGTTTGAGTTGGGACCCAATCTTAACTACCTTTTTGGGTGTATTAGATTTGACTTAGATCGGGCTTAAATCATCTACTGGCCCAAGTGATTTTTTGTTATTATCTTATTGATCAATAACAGAGATGCAGTATATCTTTTTAACTGACATTACATAACAACTCCTAGCCATTTTTTGGTCTCCAGACACAATATCTATCCTTAGTAGGAAATTTGAGCTTTAGATAGTATATGGATAAGGTTGCATTAGTATTCCTCATAAATGGCCGTTCGAGTAAGATTTTATAAGAGAATGGCTGATCAACCACTACAAAAGTAGTTATGATGGTTTTCTCGTATGGCTTCTAACCCAAGGTTATGGGAAGAGCCACAATACCAAGCAGCATTACACAGCTCTCTCCAAACCTCTATAGTGGTGTTTGGGTTCTTTCCGTATATAAGTTATTGATCTTCAACTCTTCTAAGGTTTCCTTAAATATTATATCAACCAAACTCACAGGGTCAGCAAATACCTTGTTAACTTTCATGCCTACTACCTGCACAGCCATAACAAGTGCATCATCATGTGAGTAATTTACTCATTGTGATTCCTTCTCGGTAAACATGATAGAGACTTTTTACAATCATAATTTTTTGGCAATGGAATATTGCACATGACCTGATGTCCCACCGTTGAGTACCACGGATAATTCTTCCTCTATCTATTTAAATCTCTTGCTAGTATTAGACCATCAAAGATGATTATGGTAGCATTCTAGGTTGCTCCATTGGGGCGGTAAGTAGATTGACTTCTGTGTTACCTATCTGATCGGAGCTCCCCCAAATATCCATTCCTCATCAGGGCATTCACTTGCCTTTTTCAGATCAAGGTATTCATCTCCTAAACTCTAATAGAATTCCACAAACTTCTCGAATTTGTTCGTTGTTCTACCCTTTTACCTTTATAAGAGACCTTAGAGAGTAAACCTCTATTTTTAATAACCTTATAGATATCCTCTAGTGGGGTAGCCAAGGGAAAAAAGTTACCAATCTGAGTAACCTTGAATTGTTCCTTGATGAGGTACTCTATTGTGTTTCCTGAGCTTCTAGGTTGCTTCAGATAACCGGTTCGAGGGAAATATCTATTTTTCCTATCATTTATCCGATATGGAAATTTGTTATGCTTGTTTAGGTAGATCACTCCTTGTTGGGGCCTATCTGTTCTATTGACCTTTGGGTATTTGAAAATTCGAGGTAGTGTCCTCTCTCTTCTCCCTTAATTTCTTTTATTTTCCCATGGATGAGTTAGGCCCTGAATTGTGTCCGCGAATGACTTTTTTGCCTATTCTTCTTCTATGACAATGTACTTGGATGACTTGTTATACGCAGTAGTATAGTTGGAAATATTATTCTCGGACGGGTAGAATCTGTTCAACTTTAGTCTGGCCTTGAGAGCTTTCAAAGCTATCAGCTAGTTGAATGCCCCTAGTAAGACCACTTCTTTATGGAATCTTTTCACGTAATCTTTGAGACTTTCATTCCTCCATTGCCTAATCTCTTTCAACTGTCAGGGGTTTTTTGCTACTTTACAAGAACTCCAAAAATACTACCTCAACTTTTTCTATGAGCTTATAGTAAGACGAGATACTTTGCCGTTTTAAACCCCAATACCAGAGGAAGGCAGAACTCTCGAGACTTATGTGAAAGAGTCTACACATTTATTTCTACCTCAACCCTACTATGGATAGTAGGTCAATCAATTAGTTGACATAGTGGTTGAGGTCTTTCACTCTTTGATAAATAGAAAGGCTCGACAGTCAAAACCAGCTTAGGAGTTTCATGTCTCTCAACTCATTAACCAATGGAGATCTTTTCCCTCTCTCTCTCTCTCTCTCTCTCTTTATCTATCTATCTATTTATCTATCTATCTATCTATCTATCTATCTATCTTTCGCTCTTTCCCCTTAAGAGAAAGCTGATCTTTCTTCTCATTCTCCTCCAAAAGGCTCCTCAGGCCGTTCTTCCAACCTTTGAACATTATCTTAAAGAGGCGGTTTGACACATAACTACTCTTGATCGTTATTATCATATATCCCCACTGTTCAGAGTCCCTGACTCGAGACACATCACGTTCTTCTGGCACATGGCTTTTCTCCGTCAATTAGATCTTAGGGGACCTCTAATCTTTCCTCCCGAACCTGTTAGTTCAGGTTCTCTTGATCATTCAAAACCCGAGGGTTTGAATTCTCTCTTCGTTCATCTCATATTTCCCCTCTTTCGTCTCATATTTCCCCTCTTTCATTCCTTTTACATTTTCTTAACATCTCGACCATCAATTGCCTTAACTTCTCCCTTATAATCAATAACTCCTTATGAAATTCTCTTGACAAGAAAGTTCTATAAAAACTGGCTAGATTTGGCAGATAGGCTCTTTGGGTTCCACTTTCTAAGTTCCCAACTTACTGTTGTCTAATGAGTTAGTTCCTACTGTTTGATGATTGATCCGCCATTTTTTTGGTGTTTAGTAGACGCTTGACAAAGCTTTTTGTTTTGTTTTCACAAACGACACTAAAATATGTTGACAAAAAAAAATAGCTTTCTCATACCAACAAGCTTTAAATATGTTTAATTGTAGAAATAAAGCTTTAGGCTTTGTTTGGCTTAGGTCATAATCCTGGGCCTTCTGGACCTCTTGCTAAATAGCTCCTATAAAGATGAAGAAAAATACTCGTTATGGCCTCGCCGGTGGTGATTCCGGTTAAGATGCTCCGATGCTTAAGTTAGCCACTTAAAAATGTGTTGGGAATGAAGTAGAGAAAGAGAGTAGATTGTTCAAAAAAATCAAAACATGTTCCTTGTTTCCCTATTTATAGTATCGGACCTTGAGGATCTTGAGGGTGGATGTTCAGGTCATCACCTAATTGCTTGGCGAAACTTAGGGGATGTTGTCTCTTAAGATAAAGGGAATTCTTTTAGAGGTGGCGTAAGCTATCAATTATAATAACTTGCCTTATCTGGGCTGTTGACTTTCTTTGTGAGAATATGCTCTCACCTTCCTTTTATACTTTTGGATCTGTCTTATGAATTGAATGTTAGGCTGCTCGGGATGCTCTGGAGTCCTGAGTAGTTTTGGGACCGGTATATAGGTTGTCATTGTTTTAGGACGAGTGGCTCAACATGTTTGCATTGTGAGTTGCTCGGATTATATGGGATCGCGACTAGATTAGGGTTCACTATATTGGTGGTAGTTAAGTGTGGATCTGGGTACCTGGGATTTCAAGTTTGTCAGATATTGAAGTGGTCAAAACGGTGCGGGAGATCTCGAGCTGGTCATAACAGTACGGGGGATCCCGAACTGATCAAATCCCGTGGAAGAATGAGACATAGGTTTATTATAGTGATATTTGTGCTCACCGCAATTTGTATTATCCAATGGCTTAGGCATTTGAGCCCGCTTTTTGGGTAAAGCTAGCTATAGGCCTATTCACTGGGCCTTGGGAATTTTCAGGGGAACAGAAACATTTGCATCGGTGTGTATATATATATATATATTCTTATTTTCATTGTTCATTTTTATTTATTTATTTTGTTGTTTTGCAGTTTTGTTGCCTTATGCTATTGTTGAAGGCTAATATATATAGTAATTGATTTTGTATTTTCTTTTTAATTCCATATATAAAAAGCAATATAGCTTCCTTTATGTGACGGACATATAATTTAAGCCCCTCCGCCATGCTATATAGAATTTTATTTTAGTTCATATTAAACATAGTTACAATATTTAATTATGGGATAAAGACATTTAAACTCCTAAAATTTAATTTAAAGAGCAATTTTATTCTTTTATTTTCAAAATTATCTAAAAAGACTTGTTTCGGTAACAATGACAACAAGATTTTAACTTATCATTGACATTATTTTATATATAAAATTTGTGATGTACATAATGATAATATTGTTTCATATAAAAAGTGTCATAAAATACTAAAAACTGGTGAAAAAGATTAAAATTTTAACAAAAATGAGTATTTTTGAGTAATTTTAAAAAAGGGAAATAAAATTGTCATTTGTATTAAATTTTATAAATTTAAATGTCTTTTTCTCTTTAATCATTAATAAAAGAGAAAAAAAAATGGGATGCTAATATTAAGACCTAAAACTTGAAGAGAATTCCTTTAAAAAAAAGTTAAAAGAGAATTCAAACCCAATTATAGCATAAACAAAGTGAATCCATTAGAATTATTCTAGTTAAATAAGTCAAAATATTACATAATTTTTTAATTCCTATCAATATTAATCGAACAATCAAAACTTGTTGATGATGAATGATATGATAAGCATTGCATTTTAAAAAAAAATTGCATATTTCATTGTCAACATAATATATATATATTGATAAAAAAATTATGGAACTAATTAACTAAGGGGTTTTAAAATAATTTTTAAGATAATTTTAGTAGTAATATTTTAATCATTATAAAATTATGAAAAATGATTGAGAATGTGGAGAGCATACATGCATCTAATATGATTGCCATTCCTTTTGGTGCGAATGTCATGATGCCAATCTATACATATACAATATATTATAGCACATAATTCATTAAACTAAAATGCAAATATACATTAAAAGAAAACCCTTAATTACGTTTACATTTTGGAGATATTTTACTAATAAGATATTAGAAGAAACTAAAAATAACTAGTTTAATACCAATATTTATTTACTCTAAAATATATTTTACTAATGAGAGAAAACAGAAAAAAAAAACTTGGCTGATAAAAAAATGGCAAAAAAGAAAGTTAGGAGTATATCCAAACAAAAAAAATGGATCAAAATTTATTCTTGATTTTTTCTAATGTTGCTGCGAACCTTAATAGAGACCATAGTGGTGAGGAAGATGATAATGGAGAGACTAATTTGGAGAATGATGTTATTGTTTCTTTTGAGAGCATATCCCTCAGCGCCATTATCATCTACTTAAGAAGGATGAAAAACTGTGAGAGTACTGATGAATACATGAAAATGTATATTTGTTAAGAGACTCAGTCATCATTTAATGTCACTAATTTTAGTATTTTTGTATTTTTAGCTTGAAATAAAGTGTTCTTCTTAAATTGTGATTAATGAACATTATTTGCACAGATTTAGGTAAAATAGACGTAACTCTTAATGTAGAAATCAAAATGAAAAAATTCTTGAACTTGGAGTAACATGACTCAATCTTACACAAATTTGAAGAATAGTTAAAAAGTCAAATCCAATATTTTATGGGCCAGAATTAGGATACAATAGAATTGGATTGCAACTTCTGCTCAGCTTGACCCAACTCATATATTTGGATTGTATTTCACAAAATACGTACCTAATTGGTATAATTCTTAAAGCTGTAAAATACTGACTTAATTATCAACAACTCTTATATTGATGGTAAAATCCAAATCAGTCATTATTATAGACCAAATTGTATTGCAAGTGGGTAAAAGGGTTGTGGGCCAAAATCTGATGTATCTTTGAAATTTTGCTCATATCTCATTGGATACTCATCTAATTTGCATGAACCCGGTGCCTATGGAAAGAAGAGACAAAATAGTACAACTTTTATGTCAGTTAAAAGGCTATATCGATCATTTACATTATCAAAAAGGTGCTGCAATTGGGTGAACGAGTTATTGGCCTAAATTATTAAAGATTGATGTCGCACTTAACATATTTTCATTAATTGCCTATATAAGGACACTCTTAGGACGTTTTCAACATTAAAAAATTCTCTCTTATTTTGTTTCTCATTAACATGCATTGTAATCTAAGCTAGAGTTCTTAGCAAGGCTAAGAGATGAACTTTTATGTGTAATAAATTTACTTCTATGCTTTGATTCGTTGTCAAGAGTTACAAATGTTTATAAATTTAGTTTTGCTTAAACTCTTATCTATTTTGTTTTCTATAATCCAAAGGTTATAATTCTCATGTCTCATATATTTTTAATCATATTTTTCTAATGTGATTCTTGTTGAATTATAATTGCTATTGGTTACATTATTTTATATGTTATTTTTTTACTACAATATTGTTAATTGATATATTGTCGATCTTGGATAACATGTAAAGACAATAAATGTTTGATGTTCAAGTTAATCTTTTACTGTAATATTGTCAAAATGATATATTGTCGATCTTAGATAACTTGTATAAATGAACATAATTTATGTTAATATTTGCAAAGAGTTTAGTCACATCAAATGCACGTGTTATCAAATGTGTTGTATTCTACATATCTTCCGATTGATTATTTGGGATGTGAAACTTTCAATTGTGTTATAAACATTGAATCAAAGTGTATAGTAGATTTATAAAGCATAATTGTGATTCTCTAAGCCTTGCTTAAATCATGATAAGACATTTTCCTAAATTCATAGACAATTCTATCTCATCCACTTAAACCAATTAATTAATTTTCTTATTTGTTACTGCTTTAATATTTTACTTCACCAACCTATTTTGCCAAAAGCTTCCTCGTGGGATCGATACCTCAATCTATACTACGATAGCCGCATTACATTTTAAGTGTAAACAAAATTTGGCGCCGTTGTCGGGAAGGCACACTAAGCGAAAGTCGGTTGCGTTTATCAATATTAAAGCGGTAACTTTGTACATTTTCTTTTCTTTGTAAAATCTTAGTTTTATTTCCTTTGTTGTAATTTATTTTGTTATTCATGGTTGGTTCTACCACCTAATTTATTTTATTTTTTTTAGTTAATTTGTTATATTTTATATTATTTTAATAGCTGATTTTACCGCCTAACTTAGTAGAACTAGAACCATCACCACAATTTGTAAGGAAAGAGAATTCATCATCTAGTTCATCTTGTAATTCTAACATAATAAGTCAACACGAAGATAACCCCGTTAGGACTCTAAAGATTACTTGCATCCTACTGCACAGCTACACCATCATGCATTATATTTCCACCTAACACACCATATTCAGATTTTAAACCTGGAATGAAACAACTTCTACCCACTTTTCGTGGTCTAGATAGTGAAAATCCTTATGTACATGTTAGAGAATTTGAAGAGGTAATTGCCACTTTTTATAGCCAACCCGAAGCCATAGACACTGTTAGGCTTAAAGTTTTTTCTTTTTCTTTGAAAGACAATGCAAAAAGTTGGCTATACTTTTTGAGACCGAGGTCTATAGAAACTTGGGCAAAAATGACCGAAGAATTTTTCAATAAATACTTTCCACAACACAAAACTAATGGCCTGAATAGATAAATATCTTTCTTCTCCTAAAAAGACAGTGAAACCTTATATTAAGCATGGGAAGGTTTAAAGAGTTGCTAAATCTATGCCCTCACCATGGGTATGAAAATTGATGCTTGTTTAGCTATTTTTATTAGGAACTCACAATTAAAGAGCGCCAATTTGTTGAGATGGTGTGTAATGGGGAGTTTCTTTACAAAGATCCAGAGGAAGCCATAGAATTCCTTAATGATTTAGCCGAAAAAGCCCATACATAGACTGGACCTAGAGTGACTGAAAGCACAAATAGGTCACAACTCAGTGGAGTTTTCCATCTTAGGAAAGAGGATAACCTCAAAGCTGAATTAGAGGTCTTAACTAAGGAGTTAGAAGACTTGAAAGTTAAAGATAGAAAGGTCACCCACACGGTTGCTAAGGTTAAGTCACACGATGTTTGTTTTGTCTGTGGAGGAGTGGAACACTTAGCTCAGGATTGCCCCACTTATAGTGAGATGAGAGGGACATATGAAGAACAATGTAATGCCATAGGGATGTACAAGAAGCCGTATTCACCATACTCTGAAACTTATAATCTTAACTGGAGAAACCACCTAAATGTTACTTGGAAATCTGACCAACAAGCCAACAGCCATTGAAAACAAAAACAACAAGCACTCAAGTATTATGTTGCACCTCAATATAATGCACGACAACCTAGGAGTCCTTTAGAGGATACATTACAAGCATTTATGGAAGCACAAAGTAAGACTAATAAAAAATTTGAAACAGTTCTTGCGCAGGTGATAGACGAAAACAAAAAAATTAAAAGTCAAATCACAAAGCTGACCAGTGCTTTAACTGTACAAGAGCGAGGTTAGTTTCTATCTCAACCTTAATCCAATCCAAAAGGATAATTCATGGCACAAACTTCTACTTCTAATGTACAAAATCTCAAAGAAGTTAATGTCATTACTACTTGAAGTGGTAAAAATGAGTGAGCATACTTCTAAAACTAACATATCTACGAGTAGGAAAGACGCTTCCCTTAAAAAGAGGCCACAGTGGAAAAAGAGCCTAAAAATAAGTTTTTGATCCCAGTGCCTTTTCCTCAAGCTCTTCGACCGATTAGGAAAAATTCAAAAATTCAAGGTGAGATTTTGGAACATTTGAAACAAGTTGAGATTAATATTTTCTTGTTGCATTTGATTAAGCAAGTTCCAACTTATGCCAAAGACATCAAGGATCTATGCACTATCAAAATAAAATACCATGTAAAGAAAACTGCATTTTTTGCAGAATAGATAAGTGCAGTGATTGAACAAAAGACACCACCTAAGTATAAAGACCCATGATGTCCCACAATCTCCTGCCAAATTGGGATATATGAGTTTGGTCAAGCTTTGTTGGACCTAGGAGCAAGTGTAAATTTAATGCCTTATTCTATTTACTTGTAATTGGGACTTGGTGAAATTAAACCTACAACTGTAGTCTTACAATTAGCTAACCGATCAATCAAGAAACCACGGGGAATAGTAGAAGATGTTTTCTTGCAAACTGATAAATTTTACTACCCTATTGATTTTTTTATTTTAGATACTCATTCTATTGTTAACATGGAGTCAAAAACTCCTCTTATTTTAGGGAGACCTCTTATTTGACTATTTTTGGTAATTGGTTTGATTTATGCCTACTTAACTTGAAAGTTGTTTTGAGTAGGTGTAAAGAAAAAGGACTTGTGCTAAATTAGGAGAAATGTCATTTCATAGTATCTTGAGAAATCATTTTACGCCACATTGTATCTGAAAGAGAAATAGAGGTTGACAAGGCTAAAATTGAATTAATCTCTAAATTACTTACACCCAAAATGGTAAAAGATGTCCGATATTTTCTTGGACATTCTGGCTTTTACAGAAGGTTTATACAAAAATTTTCTACTATATCCAGACCATTGTGTAACCTTTTGCTAAAAGATGCAGAATTTACATGGACACAAGAGTGTGAGAAGGCATTCCAAACACTCATTGTCAAACTCACCACCACTCCTATCATGCAACCACCGGATTGGAACTTCCCATTTGAAATTATGTGTGATGCAAGTAATTATGCTGTAGGAACAGTTCTTGGGCAACAAAGGGAGGGAACACCCTTTGTTGTTTATTATGCTAGTAGGACTTTGAATGATGCTCAGATGAATTACACTACTACTAAAAAAGAACTACTAACTGTTGTTTATGCCTTAGACAAATTTTGTTCTTATTTGATTGGTTCATTTATTATTATTTTTACTGACCACGCAGCCCTTAAGTACCTTTTTTCTAAGAATGATGCTAAAGCCCATTTAATTAGGTGGATTCTTCTTTTACAGAAATTTGATCTAACCATCAAAGACAAGAAGGGCATTGAAAATGTTGTTGCTGATCATCTATCCTGCCTTGAGTTCACTGACTCTACTGATTTGTCACTTATTCGAGATGATTTTCCTAATGAACATCTTTTTACTATAAGCCAAATACCTTGATATGCACATATCATAAATTATTTGGTTTGTGGTGAACTTCCATCTAACTAGAGTGCACAAGATAAGCGTAAGTTCTTGGTTGAAGTACATAATTTTTATTGGGATGATCCATATCTTTTTAAATACTGTCCTGACTAAATTATGAGACGTTGCATTCCTGAAAGTGAAGTTTCTAGCGTCTTAAATTTTTGCTATAGTACTGCTTGTGGTGGTCATTTTTCTATGAAGAAGACAACAGTGAAAATTTTACAATGTGGTCTTTATTGGCCTACTTTGTTCAAAGACACTAATAATTTTTGTCGTTCTTATGAAAGATGTCAAAAGTTAGGTGCTTTATCTCGAAGACATATGATGCTTCTTAACCCTATTCTTATTATTGAGATATTTGATTGTTGGGATATCAATTTTATGGGTCATTTTTTCTCATCTTTTGGCTACCTTTACATTCTTCTAACTGTTGACTATGTATCAAAATAGGTGGAGGCTGTAGTTTGTCGTACTAATGATAATATAACTGCGGTAAAATTCTTTTAAAAAAATGTGTTATCTAGGTACGGTACACCACGTGTCATCATTAGTGACCAATGAGCACATTTCTGTAACTGTTCTTTTAAAGCTTTGATGTGCAAGTATGGTGTTCTTCACAAAGTTTTCACTGCATACCATCCACAAACAAATGGACAAGCCAAGCTAGTAAATAGAGAGGTTAAACAGATTTTAAATAATACGGTTAACTAGAATTGCAAAGATTGGTCTCTAGTCTTTCTAATGCATTATGGGCATATCACATATAAAACCATCTTAGGAATGTCTCCATACCGGCTTATTTATAGGAAAGCTTTCCATTTACCTGTTGAGCTAGAGCATAAAGCTTATTGGGCTGTCAAAGCCCTTAACTTTAATTTGAGTGCTGCAAGTCTTCAGAGAAAGTTACAATTGTCAAAAATAGAAGAGCTACGAAATGATACACATGACAACTCTAAAATTTACAAAGCTAAAATGAAAGCAGCTCATGACAAACAGATCTTAAGAAAACACTTTGAGCCAAATCAACGGGTCTATCTTTATAATTCTCGATTGCATTTATACCCTGAAAAGTTGAGATCTCGATGGACTGGTCTATTTATGGTAAGGCACTTTTTTTTAATTGTGCTATCCAAATAGAGGACCCCACTGATGGACGAACTTTTAAAGTGAATGGACAGCTACTGAAAAGCTATGTAAAAAAGGTAGACCACTCTATGTACCTAGATGAGATCCCTCTTGTGGATCCTGTCTATCATGCTTGATCAAGTTCAATCTATTTGTACCATATTTTATATTTTGTCTATATTTTATCTTTTGACTTTTTATTTTTGCTTTTATTTTCTTTAACATTTTATTTTACTTTATTTTATTCTTTTTATTTTTTTCTTTAGTGTGATTTTATTTCTCGGTCAAGTGACAGATACGGTACTCCGTGACTATTAAAGTCAGTTTCTAAGTTCCTTAAAAACTGTCTCTCAAACTGTGCATTCATCTCTTTTCTTTCTTTCAAAATGGATTGCATTCTTGCCAACCTTAAAAAACTTTTTCCTTCATTGCTTTAAAACGTTCTACTTAAGATTTACAAAGCACAGTGTAAAAGACTAAGGCTATTGATGTTGAGTAATATCCTTGTGAATTTTTGTTGGTTAATTGAAGCCAATGTTCGATTATCTGGTGAGACTGCAAATGATTTTGTTTCTTTTATATCTGGTCTTAGAAAAAGCTTTTATGCCAAAAGGCAATGAGCAAAGAGGTTACAAGTCTATCATAAATGTGCTCGCTGGAATTGTAACCAGAGTTGTTGTTCTTTAGGATTTGCATCTAGAAATCGAGAAGACAAAATTCAGTTCATTAAGGATGGACTAAGTAAGGAGTCTTTGGATGATATCCTATTGACTCTTGAGACGCATCCCTGTGGGTTCATGCAATGTGAACTTCTCAATTTATGAAATAAATTTAAAAATGAACATCAACGGTATAGTCTCAGGAATCTGACTCTAAAAGACTCTGTTTGTCAATTTATAAGAAAATTGAATGGGAAGCTTATTCTCGATCCATAGAGGGTGTTTAAGCCGTTACTGGACGTAAAACCAGAGGAAGATGTGAGCCACAATCACAACTACCTATAAATACATGTGTTTTAATTTTAAACTTTATTTGTTGAATAGTAGGGCTACTCATATAAATGTTCTAAATTCAAATCCTTTGGTTAAATAATGCATATAGGTCATTATCTTTAAGTTTTTGTGTTTCATTTTTAAATCTCTTCTGACAAACTGTCAGGTTACCATAATCATTGTTATCATTTGGTACTTTATATATACAACACTTCATTTTCTTCATTTTTATATATTGAGATAAAAGTGAGTGTAGATAAGAGGAAACCTCAGTTCAACAATTCTGAAATATATGTGTATTTTGTGGAGCTAGTCCTAGGGAAAATAAAGTGTTTGTAGAAGCAGCAAACAATCTAGCAAAAGCATTAGTTGTAAAAAAAATGCATTTGATTTATGGAAGGGGTAGCCTTGGGTTAATGGGGTGTGTGTCAACAGCTGCATATTTAGGAGGAATTTAAGTTTTAGGTATTATTCCTACAGCTTTAGTCGTGGGAAACCTGACTGAAAAAATAATAGGGAAAGAATTATAAGTCTCATCCATGCATGAATGTATAGCTAGAATGCCTTACAATGCAAACGTTTTTATTGCTTTACCAGGTGGTTTTAGTACCTTGAAAGAAAATTTTTAAATTGCCTCTTGGGCCCAGTTGAATATCCACCGAAAATCCCATAGGTTTGTTGAATGTTAATAACTATTTTGATTGTTTACTTTGTTTCCTTAATCAAGTTATGGAACAGAATTTTATTTCATATTCGGCACGACAGATTCTTGTTTCTACCACCAATAGAGATGAATTGATTAATAAATTACAGGCAGTTACCTATGAACCTGACCCAGCAATAACTCAAATCGATTGGTCAATAGGCCTTAACAAGCAAAAATTGGATCTGACACTTCGTTTGTAAATTTTTCTTTGTTTTATTTATTTATCAACATCATCATTTTAGTTTATATTTGCTTAAGTGTCTCTTAGGTTTGTTTCTTTCGAATAATTGACGTTTCAGGTAATGTCTCCTATACTTTATCTCTTTCTATTTAAACATTGAGAACAATGTTTTATCTGGTTTGAGGGAGGATAGTAGACATAAGTTGCATTTTGCATCCCAAAAAAAAAATTATGGTCCGACATTTGATTAAAATGGTAGAGTAAAGAGTTCATTCTTGAACTCTTGAGATGTATTCTAGGTCAAATTAGAATAGTAGAGTAATGAGTTTTATTTTTAACTTTTGAAACGTATTTTAACTAACTTCTTATTATTTTGTTTTATATTTCATGCATTGTTGTTTTGCTTTTAGTCTTGGTAATTCTTGTACAAAGGAATTTACTTTTCTGCCTAGGTACGATTTCAAAATTATTTAGGTTGAGTCACTGTTTTTATTTAGGTTACTAAAGAATGACTTTCAAAATAGTTTTTAGCACAATGCTAAGCTTTGTGGTAAGACGGATGATTCAATTTATATAGCCAAGTAAATTTTCATGTTTAAGTATATATTTTTCTAATCTCACATATCTTTTGTGAGTAAGTGGAAAGGTTGAGAAACCAGCTTATGAACCTTCATTGATCCTTTGAATTGGTTAATTTTTGTTTAGATTAATATTATTTAAATTACGGAATAAGTTGATTACATTTGTGTATAATATAATTTGGTGAGAAACCTTTGTAATGCTTCCTTGTATTCTTAAAAAAAAAAGCAAAATACCAAAATATATATATATATATATATATATATACAAAAAAAAGAATCAATTCAGTTTAATAAAGTCTTCATTCAATTTTAGAAGACAAACTTTTTGTAAGGCAGTTTTCTCACCAAGCTATATTGGTATTATTCCTACAAGACAATTGAAGTCCTAAAGCTGGTGTATGTTAAGAATAATTGATTTCTAAACAATTGATTTTTCTATCTTTGGATCAATGTTAGTTTATGTCTGTCCTTAAAATTGATTTTTTCTTGAGTTCCTAACTGTTTTCTAACTCCATGAAAAAAATCATAACATTTTAAACAATCATACACTTGTGAGGATATGAAGTTAAGGCTTTTACTTGGAGAAATTCTCAAGACTATATATGTTGTGGTTTGTGGTAAGATGGTTACGGCTTAGTTCACACACACATAATATTTGGAAGTTATAATTGAAAAAACCATAATAGCGACAGTGATCTTGAACTGACTTTTTGTTTGAAATGCTTAGGTAGTTTTGCATATTCTATTTATGCTTGAATTGTTAGAGACTAGCAATAAGTTGGTTGCAGGCTGTGATAAACACATAAAATTACATCTTTGTTAAGAGAACCAGTCACCATTTAATGTCACTAATTTTAGCATTTTTGTATTTTTAGCTTGAAATAAAGTGTTCTCCTTAAATTGTGATTAATGAATGTTATTTGCACAGGTTTAGGTAAAATGGACGTAACTCTCAATGTAGAAATTAAAATGAATAAATTCTTGAACCTAGAGTAATATGACTTAATCTTACACACACTTGAAGAACAGTTAAAAAGTCAAATTCAACATTTTATGGGCGAGAATTAGGATACAACAGAATTGGATTGCAACTTTCGCTCAGCTTGAACCAACTCATATATTTGGACCGTATCTCACAAAATACGTACCCAATTGAGATAATTCTTGAAGTTATGAAATATTGACTTAATTATCAACAACTATTATGTTGATGGTAAAATCTAAATCAGTCGTTATCATAGACCAAATTGTATTGCAAGTGGGTAAAAGGGTTGTTGGTCGAAATCTGATGTATCTTTGAAATTTTGCTCATATCTCATTAGATACTCATCCAATTTGCATGAACTTGGTGTCTATGGAAAGAAGAGATAAAATAATACAACTTTCATGTCGGCCCAAAAGGCTACATCGATCATTTACATTATCAAAAGGTGTTACAAGTGGGCGAATGAGTTATTAGCCTAAATTATTGAAGATTGATGTCACACTTAACATGTTTCTATTAATTGCCTATATAAGGACACTCTTAGGACGTTTTCAACATTAGACAATTCTCTCTTATTTTATTCTCATTAACATGCATTGTAATCTAGACTAGAATTTTTAGTAAGGCTAAGAGATGAACTTTTATGTGTAATAAATTTACTTCTATGCTTTGATTCGTTGTCAAGAGTTACAAATGTTTATAAATTTGGTTTTGCTTAAACTCTTATCTATTTTGTTTTCTATAATCCAGAGGTTATAATTCTCATGTCTCATATATTTTCAATCATATTTTTCTAATGTGATTCTTGTTGAATTATAATTGCTATTGGTTACATTATTTTATATGTTATTTTTTTACTGCAATATTGTCAATTGATATATTGTCGATCTTGGATAACATGTAAAGACAATAAATGTTTGATATTCAAGTTAATCTTTTACTGTAATATTGTCAAAATGATATATTGTCGATCTTAGATAACTTGTATAAATGAACATGATTTATGTTAATGTTTGCAAAGAGTTTAGTCACATTAAATGCACGTGTTATCAAATGTGTTGTATTTTACATATCTTTTGATTGATTGTTTGGGATGTGAAACTTTCAATTGTGTTATAAATATTGAATCAAAGTGTATAGTAGATTTATAAAGTATAATTGTGATTCTCGAAGTCTTACTTAAATCATCATAAGACATTTTTTTAATTTCATAGACAATTCTCTCTCATCCATTTAAACCAATTAATTAATTTTCTTATTTGCTACTGCTTTAATATTTTACTTCACCAACTTATTTTGCCAAAAGTTTTTTCTTGAAATTGATACCTCAATCTATACTGTGATAGCCGCATTATATTTTGAGCGTAAACAAGTACTAAATAGTTAAATAAGTTATTGTAGTTTATGTTGTTTAAAAATAAATTGTAATAGTTGTTGTAACTTGTAAGGCCATTTAAAATTTTGAAAAAAAAAAATTCTCCAAATTGATACGGTTGCTTTTTCTCCATGTCTATGGTGTATTTTTCCAAATTTTCTCCATAGTGTATTTATACTTTGTTAATATAGAGTTTCTAGTTAATAAAATAGAATAATTAAAAAGTATATAACTAATGCAAAATTGTAGTATCAAACATCTTGAAAACATTATATGAAATTAAATAAGAGGTTATTCTAATTCAAAAGATCGATCAGTTCATTTTTATTTTAATCGATAATTATAATTGTCCTGTCAGGCCATAAAGGCAAATTTTGCAGGCATTTAGAGTCATAATTTTTTCAATTATAAATTATATTTTCAAATTTTGCAAAATGTATATTAAAAAAATTAAAAGTTTATGCTTTTTCAGATACTATAATTTAAAAAGAAATTACTTTATATTAAGTAAATCAAAATGTAAAATAAATAATAATCAAGTAACGTTTTTATATATATTTTTTTTATTCATTCCCATAAGCCAAAATAGTTTTCAAATTTTAACTTCGTTGAGAATTACACTAAGAAATCTACCTTCTTTTAATAGGGAACATTTTGACAATTTGTAAGATTAATAATTTTCACCACCAATATAATTTTACCACTAAATCTAAAGCATTTATATAGAAACCACGACTGGAAAACTAAAAGATGAGAAGGCCCAAAATGAAGTGCTTCAATAAAAATACATTTCATACATAATGACAATAAAATTCTTTTCTTGCTTCAGGCGTCAGCGAGATCTCCTACAAACATTCTTTTTTGTTACAAAATATAGAGGGAAAAAAAAAAGAAGAGTAAAAAAAAAAAAATAGAAAATCTAGGAAGCACTTCCATCTTTTTTTTCACCTCCAACTTCTTTACATTGGGAATTCAAGATACAGTTCGCCCTTAGCACAGACAGGTAAGATAGAGATTTTTCGACCTTTCTTCCTTCATGTCAAAAGAAATTGCCAATTAGTAAGAGTAAGAATATATAATCAAACATTCATTCGGAACTAGGAAATAGCTGTTAAGTTTTATTATTTTTTTTAGGTGGATTTACATTTAATAATAATTATATATTATGAGTTATTTTAAATAAGGGTTAATTTAATAAATTTATTTAGATTTATATTTTATTAGGCTTTAGAGATGTTTAATTTAATATTGACTTATCATGTGTAAAAATTTAATACTAATTAGATTATCAATGATGAGATTATAATTTAACTTAGTATATAAAGATATCTTTTAAGGTTGTGGTCATGAAGTCAAATCAATATACATGATGTTCTTCTCCTATTTTTCATCACAAAGAGAAAATTTAATTGAATTTATATAGATTTGATTGTGAAATGTCATTATACTTTTAATTTTTATTTAAATCTGTTAATTTTTAAGTTCTAATCACCACGAATTTTTCAAATATATTTTTCTCAACATCTATTTTGATAAATTGACATGACAAATCTTAGATTATATTCACATGGATATGAATTCTAATTAAAACTATATCTAACAAGTAGTATCAAAGCAAAAATCATGTTAAATTATAGAATTGTTCATGCAGATATTCATGTTTTGAATATATTTTTTTCATATGGTTTGTAAGAATAAAGATATAATATGCAAGAATGTTATAAAATTTTCATAATTTTGTTGACAAAAAATCACTAAATTTATGATTTTTATTATAATTTAATAGTTTAAATATGGTTAAGAGTTATTGATTTAAAGATTTAAAGATGAATTCATCAAAATTTGATTTTAATTTGGTGTGCTTTTTAACAATTAAAATTTTTTATTTATATTTATTATTATTAAATATTTTCTTTTTAAAAAAAGATAGGCGACACAAGGTGTGGAATAGGGTTTGTTTGGTTAATATCAAATAGACTCCTCTTAGTTTTATTTAACTATATTGTGATCATAAAATTTAGAAAATTTACAAATAGGTCTTAATAGTATTGATTATTTTCATACAACCCCCTAAATTTTTATAATTATATTTTAGCCAAAAAAGTTTAAAATATTTTTAAATAGGTCCTATATAATTGGCTTCTCTCATCAGCTTCATCTAACTTTAAGTAATTACGGTTTGATCTAAAACTTTGAAGAATTTATAAATATATCCTAATTTCAACTCAAATTTATTTGTGGCCTATTTTGGGTATTTGCAATTCTGAAGTTGGCAAATTTAGGGAGTTTTCAGTTATTTTAGGAGAATTGGCTATACCCAACCCAATTCATGAAGATTTAGTACAAAATTTAATCCGACAATTATTGACTCTATTTTGAACCATTAGCAGCGTTGTAATCACAACGAACTTAATGTTACGTGCCGCTCCAGTGCATAAAAAAACTTAATTTATTTATTTGTGGGTATTTTTGTTGTTTTTCATTGCACTATTTGTCTTATATTTTGAAATAAATTGATTGAAATAACATGTTTCGAAAGTAACCTCTGTTGTGTAGATTTATTTATTTTGGGATATTAAAATAAATATGTTTATTGTTTATGCAAAAAATAATCAGCTCAAAAAAAATTATATTTTGACCAAATAATAAATATATTTACGATAATAAATGTGTGATAATTGTCAAATTTTTCATGTATACAATAAGTCGGTTTAAAGAAAAGCTTATTTTTGGTAAAATTTATTATCAGCATTTATTTACTGTATTAACAGTATCACCTACAGTTGATATTTATGTCCAAAGACTAAATATCAATGTGATGCTAAGTATCTCATAATAGAGCCCACCTTTGTATGTTTATTTATGTCATGCGTGTATATGCTTAAAATATTGGCATGATTGTGAACTTATTTTATTATGTGTTCTCTATAAGTTTTATTTACTTATAATATATTTGCTAATATAAACTTTATTTCTATGTTTATGACACTATTTCTAAGAAAACAAAAGCTAAGAAATTTCTTGAGAAAATTGAACAATACTTTACTAAAAAAATGAAAAGGCTGAAAGAAGTACACTACTAACAAACCTTGTTTCAATAACGAATAATGACAAAGAGAATATAAAGAAGTGCATCATGTAAATGTCCAATCTCGTTTCAAAACTAAAGACACTAAAGTTAAAGCTATCTAATAACTTACTCATGCATCTAGTTTTGATATATCTTTTTATACACTACAGTCAATTTAAAGTAAGTTACAACACTCAAAAAGTTAGATGGGCTCTTAATGAGCTCATTTCACATTGTGTGCAAGAATAAAATAAATTAAAGCAAGAAAAGACTGAAAGTGCTCACTTAGCAAGTACTTCTTAGGATAAGATTACCAAAAATAAAAATAAAAATAAAAATAAAAAGGGATAAAGGAAAGAAAACTGCAATAGAGACATCATAGAATAAGGTGCAAAAGAAACAAGATCTGGTCATTACTTGTTTCTTCTATAAAAAGACTAGTAATGTGAAGAATGATTATCCCAAATACACCAAATGGTATGTTAAGAAAGGTGCATTTCTCAATTTCTTTTGTTATGGAATTAATTTAGCTTTTGTACCCAAATAAACTTTGTGGGTGGATATAGGTACAACTACTCATATAAGTGTAACTATACAGTGTTGTCTAAGGAGCCAATTGCCAATTAATGCTGAAAGATGCATCTATGTAGGAAACAGCAATGCAGCTCTTGTAGAGTCTATAGAACTGTTTATATTACAATTAAAGACTGGATATGTTTTAATTTTAGATGAGACTTATTATGTATTGTCATTTAGACGGAACATAATTTTTGTTCCTAGTTTGGACAAATTAGGATATTCTTGTTCATTTAGAAATAATAAGTTAACCTCTATCAAAATTTAAATCTTATTGGCACTAGTTCTATAATTGATAATGTTTACAAATTGAATACTTATGCATTTTTTTAATGAATCTTTGTATGTTAATAAATATGTTACAAAGCGAAAATTAGCTGATGAGAATTTCATTTTGTTTGAAAGTGTGCTATTTTACTAGGGTGCGTGCATGTGCCATGTGTTTATTATTATAAAATCTATGCATCTCATTTCTAAATCATGCACAATGGAAGTCAAAAATATAATTTTTTATTTCAACAAACAAATAAATTAAGTCCTTTATTACATTAATAAAATCAAAGATTGAGAACTCACCTTACAAGCCTTTGGAACAATAGTTAAGTTCGCCTTAAAATGCACTCATGAGCAATTCTAAGACTCAACGATGGTGGGCTTAAGTCACTAGAATAACAATTCCAATCCCAGCAGTGTGTTTAACACTTAAATACTTTAATTAATACTTAACCACTAGTTTAACTCTTTAAACTATTTAATTAAAGTAATGAAGTTATTTTTCTTGTTCAACTCTTAAACTACAAAAACAAGCTTTAAATGCTTCAATGGTGGGCCAAATGGAATGAAGATGAAGATGAACATTAGGATTCACTTTACAACTCTTGAAAGAAAAACCAAAAAAATACTTTCTCTCTCAATTCTCACCAAAATGGTCGAATTCCATTTAGCAAAAATGAGCCAATTTCTTTTTATTTATTTGTTTATTTTTCCTCCTAAATTTTGATCAATTTATATGCCCCCACCAAGCATGGGCAATGCTTTCCCAGTTATCTCTTTATCCCATTTTATTTTAATAATTGTTTAACTAATAAAAATTAGTTAAAAAAATATTTTTGCATTTAATTAATTAACTTTGCTTGTCGTACAAGTAAGGTCATTTTAGTTATTTCTAAGTTAAACATTCAAGGGTCTAAATTGTGCCACTTGCCACCATTTCATTGGTCAACAACTATTGTTAATTGATATACTTAACACTTAAGTCTTGATTAGTGCACATGCCAATGGAACTTAAAATAAATATCTAGTTTGCTGAAATTTATTAGATCAAACTATTCAATCAGTATTTTGCCCCAGTGTACAACGAGTACACTTCATATTGCGGAACTCCCTAGGTCCATACCTAGTTTATCAAATGAAACTTTTTCATGAGTCCGTGAACGATGCCTTACGCACACGTCATGGATATTACAAATCAATACGTTAGACCATACAAGCTGAAGTCATAATGTATACATATAATCCTTCAATCATTTATATCCTAAAGAGCAGAGATATAGATCGTCATTGTCAAATCTCTATTTGCTCATCCGTGAACTTATCTTCAAATTCGTATCTCGATTAAACAATAAACACTTTTATAATATTGTTCAACCTTGCAAAAAACTCTTTTTTCAGGCTTATTGCTTATGGCCATAAGTCTTTCTGAGATACAATCTCAAAGCATCCAAATATACAACTCACCCATGTGAGTTAATGAATCCTATATCTATGCATATCGAACTCTATGAGCATCAAACCATACCCAGCGACACACAACGGTCAAACCATGAAAGATCTTCGACATCTATGGAACCAAAGTATAGTGGATCACTTACAAGTCTACTATGGTGCTCAGGTTAAAGGACCACGAATACTACTTTACTCGAGAGAACTTGCCATTAATGACTTTATGGAATGTCTACTGGAGGTCCTCATGAATCTGTTCAGTATCTAGTCCTTACTGAATGTTGTGTATCTATACGAGTATCTAGTCCTTACAAGTCTACCATAGTGCTTAGGTTAAAGGACCACAAATACTACTCCACTCGAGAGGACTTGCCATTAATGGCTTTATGGGATGTCTACTAGAGGTCCTCATGAATCTATTCAGTATCTAGTCCTTACTAAATGTCGTGTATCTATACGAGTTTACACTAAACTGATGGTCTACTAAGACTAACTATCTAGACAATTCAGATATAGACATACACTAATCTATATAAAAGAGTTTTACCAATAGATTCACATTCGTAAAATAGATCGAAACTTAGTATTTTAGAATATACTGCATAATGATATTTTCTAACACAAATTCCAACTCTTTTCAACTATGTCATTACTAATATATTCTCAGGTTTTTATCCTATTTCAGATAAGGCTTTAACTCAGATTTCACGGACTATTAGCACTGATCTCAACTCTTTTAGACCAGCTGAACTCCTTTAGATTATACAATATCTGAAACGTTACAAGCATTTTACTATTTAATAAAATTAATTAGTGATTTAATAAAATATCTATTGTATAAATATTAAAATAAAATAAAAATACACGTAAGCATGAATCCTAACAATATAATGGCACAAACATTTAGGACATATCTTTAAATAGAGAATAGAAAGACTTGTGTCAAATGGGATTCTAGATCTCTTAATTTAACAAATTTTAAAGTATGTATCGAATGTATTAAGAGAAAATAGACAAACAATAGAAAATTAGGTACCAACAGAAGCAATAGCATCTTAGAACTAATACATACTGATATTTGTAGACTATTCCCTATAGTTTCTTAGAATGGCTAATAATATTTTATTACCTTCATTGACAACTATTCTTATTTTGGGTACCATTACTTAATTTATGAGAAGTCTCAATCTCTAAACATGTTTAAGGTTTTCAAAGTTGAAATTGAAAATTAACTTGGCAAGAAAATTAAAGCCGTCAAATCTGACTGTGGTGGTGAATACTATAGAAGGTGAACAATATCCTGGACCTTTTACTAAATTCCTAAATGAATATAGCATCATCCCACAATGTACAATGAATAGGAAACTAAATATGAATGATGTTGCTAATAGACAAAACATAACACTTAAAGACATGGTAAAAAGTACAATTAGTCATTTTTCTTTTCTTGAATTACTCTAATAAGAAGCACTAAAGACTGTTGTTTACATCTTTAATAAAGTTTCAAGTAAAGCAATATCTAAAACACCATATGAGTTGTAGACTTTCAAAAAGCCTAGTATTAGGCACTTTCATGTCTGGGGTTGTGCAGCTGAGACTCAGTCATATAGGCCTAATGAAAAGAAACTATACTCAAGAATAGTTGGCTGCTATTTTATTGAATATTCTGAAAGATTAATGGGTTTTAAGTTTTATGATCCCTCAAGTAAATTCTTTTTCGAGACCGTTAATGCTAAGTTTCTTAAGGATGTTGAGTTTGGGGGGAGAAAATGTATATTAAGGATATTGTCTTTGAAGCGGAATTTATTTCTCTTCATACAGTTGCTATTGAAAATGATCAGACTTCTTTTCCTGGCATGATTTAAAAAGAAGATCTAGAAATACAAGATAATATATAAGAGCTCTCAATCTAAAATAAAGAATTTACTCATGTTCATGAAGAGCAGTCTCAACAACCTCAAGAACAAGTGATATTGAAAATATCTACTAGAGAAAGGAGAAGTGGGATTTTGAATGATTAGGTAGTGTATAATTAAGAATATGAGTTTGATATAGGACTAAAAATTGATCTAATCAATTTTAATCAAGCTAAACAAAGTTCTAATTCTCATAAGTGGATTAAAGCTATGGAGGATGAGATCCTGTTAAGTTGCCTAAAGTTGTGAAACGTATTGATTGTAAATGGATATTTAAGACCAAAAGGGATTCAAAAAGCAACATCGAAAGATATAAAGCGCATCTTATTACTAGGGGTTTTACTCAAAAGGAAGATATTGATTACAAAGAGACTTTCTCTCAGGTATTAACAAAGACTCTTTTAGAATCATCATGGCACTTGTAACTTATTTTGATTTAGAGCTACACCAATTAGACGTAAAGGATGTGTTTCTCAATGGTGATTTTGAGAAAATGATATATAGAGTGCAGCCAAAAAACTTTTTATCTGAAAACCCAAAGAATATGGTCTGTAAATTAATAAAGTCTATCTACGGTCTCAAGCAAGCATTTCATCAGTGGCATCATAAGTTTTATCAAGTGATTACCTCATTTAGTTTTTTTAAAAATACAGTTGATGAATGTATATCACAAGTTTAGTAGGATTAAGTTTATCTTCCTAGTTTTATATGTCGATGACATACTTCTAATAAATAATGATATAGATCTATTGTACGAAAACAAGAGATTTTTATAAAAGAATTTTGAGATGAAAGATCTTGGGATGCATCTTTTATATTAGAGATCTAAATACATTGAGATCATACCCAAGGCATTATTAGGTTATCACAAAAAAAAATTATATCGATAAAGTTTTTAGCAGATATGGCATATAATTGTGCTATAAGATATATGCCCATTGTTAAGGGTGATAAGTTCAATCTTAGTTAGTGCCCCAAGAATGAGATTGAATAGAGAAAGATGCAGAAATTCTCTTATACATCAGTAATAAGGAGTCTCATGTATGTTCAAGAGTATACTTGTCCAAATATTGCATACGTTATTAAAATGCTAGGCAAATATTTAAGTAACCCTATGGATTATTAGAAAGTAGCCAAATTGGTTATACAGTATTTACAAGGAACAAAAGATTACATGCTTATATATAGGAGATCAGGAAAATTAGAAATCATGGGGTATTCCAACTCTGATTTTGTCAGATAAATAGATAGTAAGAGATATACATTAGGTTATATATATATATATACATTGGCTTAGGGAGCTATTTCTTGAAAGTGTACCAAGTAGACACTCATAGCTTCTTTTATTATAAAGTTCAAGTTTGTAACTTATTTTGAGGCATTAAATTGTGGGATATGGTTGCGAAACTTAATAATTGGGCTATTTATTGTTAATGGTATTAAAAAACTATTAAAATTTTATTGTGATAATAAAGTCGCAGTGATGTATTCCTATAACAATAGAAGCTTTTCGAAGTCTAAGCACATCAACTTCAAGTTTCTAGTTGTTAAAGAAAGAGTTTAGAGTCAATAAGTATCGATAGAATATATTGGTATAAACTCCATGATTACGGATCCGCTCACCAAAGGGTTATCACCTAAGATGTTCATGAGCATATTGCTCGTATAGGTGTTGTATTATTTGATGATGTGCATGAATAATGAGAGTTTTTCATTTGATGTTTATTTGGTTAAAGACACACTTATGATTTATTTTCTATAGAATAAAGTTTGATGGATTATTTATTGAAACTCTGAAATAAGGTTGCACTTTTTACTATAGTTTTGCATTAAGTTTATAAAGTATTTGATACTTTCTACTGTAATTTTGTATAAAGTTTAGAAAGTATTTAACTCATTGGACTTATAAAATATGACTAATTGCAATTAGAAATAGACATGTTTGAGATTACATTTCATATAATTTTTATGCTACACATCCATATCTGATATATGTCAGTAATTATGTTAGTACGGTGATCATTGATGGGTCTAGTTATGAATATGTACAGCAAAGGTCGCTTTGATCCCATATTGATATAATAAATGGACCAAATTGTATCTAAGGAGATGTTTTCAGATAAGATAGCATTTATAATGCACACTAAAGTTTATAATGTGTAATTATTTTCAGATAATATATATGACCCAAATAAGAGATTGTTAGGTTTTATTATTTCTTTTATGTGGGCTTACATATTAGCAATAATTATATATTATGAGCTATCTTAATAATGGAAAATTTAAATAATCTATTTGGGCTCTACAGACATCTAATTTGATGTGGACTTATCATGTGTAGAAACCTAATACTAGTTGGATTATGAGTGATGGGAAGTATATAAAAACCTTTTTTAGGGTTGTTGTTTCCAAGTCAAATCAATATATGTAGAGCTCTTCTCTTTTTTTCTATCAAAAAAAGAGAACCTTATTGAGCCTACATAGGTTTGGCTGTGGAATGCTATTATACTTTTAGTTCTTATTCATGACTGTTAATCTTCAAGTTCTAATCACCATGGATTCTTCAGGTATGTTTTTCTCAACATCCTTTCTAATAATTTAACATGGTAGATCTTGAATTATATTTATATGGATATGAATCCTAATTAAAGTTATGTCTAACAATAACGAGGATAACCTGCATTCTTATTTTAATTGTATGCTACCAAACAAAATCTCATGTTTATGTAGTAGATACTAGTTCCATTTCTTACAAGCATAAGCATAGGAAATAGAACTACCTCTTTTAGTGCCATTTTGAGGATAGAATCATCAAGTAAAAATTGAGAAGTACATAAAACAAAGATTTAAAAGACTATATACCAAAAGAAAGAAATAAATAAATAAATATATATATATAAACAAGAAGGATTGTATTATCAAGCACAAATAATAAGGATTTCATTCTTAAGTCTATTTTTGACTTTCTTAGGAATAAAGTAGTTATAGTGTGTTACAAGGCAACCAAAAATCTCCGATATATATCGCCTCAAAATAGAAAGATAAGATAAAGATCATTTATTAAATCTCTAAGTACCAGATCTATAAGAACTTTATAATGTTAGATATATTATGCATATTAATTTAATACCTAATATTAGGTATAAACAGAATATGGCCCATATTTTTATCATCCACTAACCTTTATTATCCTTCATTATTCAAAGATAATGCTTATTAGGTGTAAAACAACTCACCCATATTTATGAACATAGGGTGACATCTTTGATGGAGAAATGCCTATAAATAAAATTCTTTGTTAGGTCTCTAAATCATCCAATCTTATTCAAGATACACATATACCATCAATGGAGATTGGCAATATTTAGAAGAGCTTAATCATTTTTCCAGATTGTTAAAAAATGACTTCAATGGCAGGAGCTATATTTAATCCATTTTTAAATTATGTATTGGTTTATAAGCTGTTTAAAGTTGTTTGAAGTATGTTTAGATCACCTTAAGAAATTCTAACATTTTGTATTAGAGTCGTAGCTGCCTCTGTTTTGAATGATATACAATCTGAAAATTTTAAAAGTTATGGCCAAATTATATTTTGCTCAAAACTCATTATTTTTAGTTTAATGATGCAAAATAAGATTATAAATCATTAGAAAACTAAATGTTGAGCATTTTACAATTTGAAATGTCAAAATGGAAACTAAAATAAGAGAGATATAGTCGAATTACAAAAACAGGTCAAACGGGTCAGAGTTAAGTCACAGTCGAGTCGGGTTGATGCAATAAAAGGTTGATAACTAATCATTTTCAATTGGCCCTTCAACGTTTTTATAAATTTTATTTGGCCACAATACTTTTTGTATTCTACAAATAGGCCCAACAATATTAATGTTTTTCATCTTGGTCCCTCAAATTATAATTTATTATAGTTTGACCCTGAAATATTTTTGTAATTATAGATATACCCCTACATGATTAGATATTTACATTTGGGTCCCTAAGCTTTTAATAATTTTAGTTTGGCCCCTATAAAATTTAGTATTTATAAATATACCTTATAAATTTGGGTAATTGCATTCAAGTTTTGAAACTTTTTGTTAATTACATTTTAGCCATAAATCTTTAACAGTTTTACATACAAACCATATAAAAATAAATATTTTTTGTCAAACCCTCAAAACTTATAAAATTTGTAATTAGTCCCTATATGACCCAATTTTAGTGTCTTTATGTGTTAATCTCATGTTTAAGTGTCAATTATTTAGTTATATATTGATACGTGCAAATAATGTAAATTATTCATAAAATCGACAATTTGAGAGGACTTATTTAATTTGGATAATTATGTATTTGAATTATGATTAATTTTGTATGTATAGTTTATTGTTTTATTATGCATACAATTTGAGTAGTACATAAATTGATATGTTAATATTTATAAATAATGCTTATTCTTGCATTTAATTTATATGAACAATTTTGAATAAAATTAAATGTCTAGTGATCCTTACAATTTTAATTAATTAGGGAATAGCTACAGCATCTTTAATTATGAAAAATTATATATTAAGTATTTTGGATCACATATAGAAAAATACATTAATTATGGCTAATAATATAGTGTAGTAGATTTTATCCCATAAGAACTTTTATACATTTATATGATTAATTAGGATAAATATCAAATTATATTTTTTAATTTACCCACAGGAGTTAGGAAAAAGAATATAATTTGATAGTTTTATCATAAAGATTTAACGAATCTAATTGAATTAGAACTTTAGTCCATAGACAAATTTTATGTTACTAGATTCATGATATTAATGTTAGGGTTGGTGCTTACGTGCCATCCTTAAATATACATATACTTATATATTTATACAAGTGTATATTCTCATTAAATCGCTAATACCTATAAATATGGTATTATGCAATGTAACATTATAGACATTGTACGATCTGAAGGAGTTCAATCAGATCTAAAGCAGTTTAGATAAGGGCTCATAGTTAGCCACGCTGAGAGATATAAATGCTAAATATTAGCATAGTTAAGTGTTAGTTGGTTATAATACTCAGCAGATCCAAGAGTTTGAGCCTTGTCTGTAATGGAACATAGACCTGGGAATATACTAGTAACTGCATAGTTACAAGAGTTACAATCAGGTGCTAGAAAATGCTAGTTGCGCAAGTATATTCTCAAATAATTGTCTCTAATCTATTTCTGTCGATGCAGGTCTGTCAGTGGATACCTTTAATATAGATCATCATATGTCATACCTATAGGGTATAGATAGTCGTTCCTAGCCGACTGTGAGCTTGGAGCTCGTATTGACATATGGGTATGCAGTTAGGACTGGATATAGGACAGACTCACGATGGCCTCCGATAGAGTGCCGTCAATGGAGGGTCCTCTCAAGTTGAGTAGTATACGTGGTCCTTTGACCTGAGTGCCACGTTAGGCTTGTAAGTGATCCATCATACTTTGATTCTACACATGTCACAAACTTTTCATAGTGTGACCGCTGGGTGTCGTTGGGTATGGTCTAATGCTTATGGAGTCCAGTGTGTACAAATATAAGATCCGTCAGCTCGCATAGGGAGTTAGATATCCAAATACTTCGAGATTGTATGTCAGAAAGTCTTGTAGCCACAAGTATTAATCCCAGAAAAAAGTTCTACCAAGGTGGAATAATATGGCAAATGAGTTTACGCATATGGTTCAGTGAGATACAAGTCTAGAGATAAGACATAGATGCGTACTAGGGGATTTGACGGTGATAATTTATATCCTCGTACATCCATAATATCATGACGGAAGGACTATACGTATGCATTGTAACCTCAACTTGTATGGTTCAATGCGTTGATTTGTAATATCTGTGGCATGTGCGTGGAGCATTGCTCACGAACTCATAGAATAGTTCCATTTAATGAATTGAGTGTAGACCTAGGGAGTCCCACGATATGGAGTGTACTCATTGTGCACTAGAGCAGCGTGCCAGATTAAAATGTTTAATTCAGCAATATTCAGCACTACCACAAGAATACGTGCGTGTCTGTATTTAAGTATTAAATACAATAATTAATCAATAATTGTTATTTGCTAATTGTACAATGACATATGGTGCATTGTGAACTCTCGGGTGAGTTTATCCAAGTGTGGGATTTAGTGGGACCCACTAGGGGTAGACTTGGTAATTATTTATGAGGGACAAAATGATCATTTCATACTTTGATTATTTAATTGATAAATAATTAAAATATCTTATTAAAATATATTATTATATTATATTATATTATATTTTTATTATGATTCTATTTTAGGTGCCAAATAGTTGGCACCCATTATTAATATTATATTATTATTATTATATAATATATTATTTTATTTTATATATATATATATATAAGATATATGTGTAAGAGATTAAGGTGTGTGTGTGTTTGAATGGGAAAGTGAAATGGAGAAAGAAAGGGGAAGAAAGAAATGGAGAAGAGAAAAAGAGAAGAAATGGTGCTGAGAGGAGGAAGAAGAAGAAAAAAAAATGGAGAAAAATAAAATTGTTTTATTTTTCTCTATAGTACCATGGAAGCAATTATGAATTGTTTCATTCTCTATTTCTTATCCTTTTGGAGAAAAGGATAAAAGCACACACCCGCCTATTTTGGAAATTAAGAGTTAATCCCGTGCTGGATATGGGACTACTGTTCTAGCTCACCAAGTCCACCGAGTTAGTAACTAGAATTGCCCACAAGTTGGTCTCCATGCGGACTCCGGGGAATCACATGTATAATGTTACACGTTGAGGTGAGTTCTCTACCCTACTAATATATTAATGTGATTAATATATTTATTTATTGTGTATTTTACGCTTCCGCCGCGTTAAATATGCATGTGATACGTATTTTAGGCAATAAAAAATATTACACATGCATACACCCACATATATTATGTCCTCGTCATCAATTAAATCATGATTTACATTGATAAAATAATGTATGTTTTATCATAAAATTATAAATAAATCTAATTCAACTAGAACTTTAGCTCATAGACAGGTTCTATGTCACTATATTCATAACTTTTAGATGATGATTTAGATTAGTAAAAAATTATATATATTCTATCATAAAGATAAATAGATCTAATTGAATTAGAACTTTAACTCACAGGTAAATTCTATGTCACTAGATCTATAACTTTTAGATCATAATTTACATTAGTAAAATATGATAGACAGTTTTATCATAAAGTTATATGGATTTAATTAAGTTAGAACTTTAGCCCACAAGCAAGTTCTATGTCACTAAATTCAGTCTTTAAAATATAATTTATATTGGTAAAATATAATATATGTTTATTAGTCTCAAAATTTAATTATAAGTATGTATGTTTAATTTTTATATAGTCATGCAAACTATGATTTTCTCTGATATAAAATATGATATTCTCGAACTAAAGTGTGATAATTATAAGGTTTGGGAGTAGAGAATTCTTCTTTATTTAAAGTGGACAGATATTGATTATGCTATTAGGAAAGATGAACCATAAATTGCTGCTAATAGCACTAGAGATGAAATTGTTATTTATAAATAGTGCGAGTGATCCAATCGCCTTAGCGTAATGTTCATAAAGAACAAGATCTCTTATAGTATTCGTGGTTTAGTCGATTAGCATAATAATGTTCAGAAGAATATGATAAACAGTTTCAAACTTATTTAAAGTACTTTCCAGCACCTTAATTATGAGTTTTCATCCTTAAAGATCACTAGTGTAAGAGGTGTGCATGAGCACATCATGACGGACATTATAGCTCAATTAAAAATACTTGAGGTTGAGATGTCTAACTCTTTTGTTATGCACTATATATTGAACACCCTTCCACAATAATATGCATCCTTAAAAATATCTTATAACACACATAAAGATAAATGGTCAATAAATGAACTTATGACCATAGGTGTTCAAGAGGAAGGATGACTGCTAATGGAATTTAGTGATAGTGCACTAATGGCAACACAAGGAAAAAGTCAAAAATAAGACAAACAAAAGGTAGTCCAATCTCATTTGTTTGTTATGAACCCAATATACTGAGTTATTTATAAAACATGAAAGATTGATCTTAGTTTTACAATCTATATTTCAAACTCCTTATAAGATAATAAAAAAACTAAGAAAGCTAGTGAAAAGTGACCAATGCATCTATTCTAAAAGACAAGATGTGTTCACATGTAGAAGCCATTGGAATATGTGATTTAATTTTAAGCAGTAGTTTTGTTTTACATTTGAAAAAGACTTTTTATATTCAAATTTTTTCTAGGAGTTTAATTTTAATTTCAAGACTCGTGCCTTTAAAATATTCCTTCAACTTTTCAGATATATCTTTCAGTTTATTTTATAAATTTAATCTTATAAGGAATAGTACATTATTTGATGGTCTTTTATCTATTGATTTACAAAATATACTGCTTATAATGCTATGCATGTTCACACTGGTATTAAATAATGTACTATAAATAAATATTTCTCTATGTTATGGCATTAGAGATTGGGACATATCTTCGTTAAAAGTATTAAAATATTAGTAAATGATAGAGTACTTAGTATTTTAAAATTTTACTAATTTCGACACTTGTATAGACTGCATTAAAGAAAAACACACTAACAAGTCTAAGAAAGGTGCCAAGAGCAGTACAAACATATTAGAGATCATACATTCATATTATATTATCCAAAATACTTCATCTCTTTTATAGATGATTACTCACGATATATGTATCTCTAATTGCTTCATAATAATAATAATAAAGCACTAAATGCCTTTAAAATTTTTAAAGCTGAAGTTGAGAAACAATGTGAAAAAGAAATTAAAATCGTGAAAATAAATAAAGGTGAAGAATGTAATGGTAGATATACTGAAGATGGACAAACACCTAGTCCATTTGCAAAGTTTCTTAAACAATATAAGATAGTTGCCCAATACACTATGCCTGATTAACTAGACCAAAATGGTGTAATAGAAAAAAAAATCGAACATTAATGGACATGGTACGAAGTATGCTTAAAAAATTCTAAACTTTCTATTAGCCTAGACGACTTTGAATATTTTGATGATTCTAAACAATAAAGAAAAATATGTTCATGGACTAAAGCGCAAAGTTTTGGAAGTTATAGAAAATGAACCAAAATGTAAAAGTTCAAAACTCTAGTCACTATAGCGCGTACTGTACCATGGTCCTGTAGCAATGACACTATTTTATAATGGATAAATTACTGTGCAATGGCTAGTTACTATGTTAAATGTTGTAACGGTCAAAACACTGTATATGAACTGTAGCAACGGGCAAGATACTGTAGTAACGGCAAAAAATAGCTAGTTTCTCATCTCTATAAATACAAGCCTCATTCAAGCTCAACAACAATAACTGAAGCATTCTATAATCTTTATATCATTTAAAAAGAAAGAAATATCCATATTTGTGTTAAATTGTTATATTTACTCTTTAAGAGAGTTTAAATTGTAAGGGTTTAATTGAACCCAAATCAATCTTTGTAAGGGTCTAGTTGGTACCCGGTAAAGCCAACATACTATGAGGGTTTGATTAGTACTTGAGAAACTAAACAGGGTTTAATTAGTACCTGAGAAACTAACTAGGGTGTGGTTGGTACCTGGGAAGGCAAATTTGTAAAGGTTTGATTAACACTTGAGAAATTAATCAAATGATTTTGGAAGATAGACCGAACTAGTGGAATCCTCTAGCACGGTTAGCTTTGAGGTATGGACATAAATTGAGATAAGGGTCGAACTATGTAAACATCCATTTTTAGCTTTGTCTTTCCCTACACTCTTATTTATTACAATTACTTGTGCTTAGTTTATTTATATTATTAGCAATTGCATAAATTATTTTATTATTTTTTAAATACCCAATTCACATCCCCACTTGGGTTACTGATGGGATATTTCTATATCTTAAAATTAAGTGCAAGTATACACTATCGTATGCAAGTAATAAAGGGACTTATAAAGTCGAATGTCAAACCCACAGGGATAATTTTTACTTTTTAACCAAGTGCTAAAATTATGTCTTCCTAATAATTATTCAAAAAAATAAAAATCTAAGAATGAATGTAGGAAATATAAAAATAAAAATACAATGCAAAGAGAATTAGGTGATAGCAATATAGAGAAAACCTAGGATTAATACTATCCATCAATATCCTTTCTAATGATTAATCTTCTAATATTTAACTCCATTAGTCTTTGTTATTGATCAAAACACTAAAGTATTCACAAGCCTCTTCCAAGGTCATGCAAGTATACCTTAATTTACCAAATATCTATCTTCTTATGGTACTTGTAATAAATTAAGATTCATTAAGATTAGGTCTTATTAATCATATATGCCAATTAGGTATATTCTTATCCTAAATTAAAACTTGCATATGCAACATTGAATATTACTCTACAATCATGCATCAAATTACCTAGGTCTAAATATTATGATTCCTCTTCCGAGTTTATCAATAATATTACCAACTCATTCACCATATATTAGACAAATATATTGAAGCATTAAGATCAAGTAATTTGAATATCAAAGATCTAAGTTTATTAAATATTCAAAAGATATGGCAATTAAACACACATATTGAGTTCAAGTATTACCCTAGAAAATAAATTTAGTTCATGGCTATAAGAGAACAGCAGTAAAAATAATAATAAATCATGATACAATCAATAGCAAATCGATATAGACGTCAAATTTTCTTTTAATTGCACTGCTTAAGATACTCTTGACGCCGAAGAACGCCTTAAATCTCCCTCTAAAGTTACTTTAATTAAACTCTTATTGCTCTCCAAGATTCGTGCTTTGTATTCTTAGTGTTCTTAAATGTGTCTTGGGTTCTCTAAGTTGATCTAGGTTGATTCTTAAAGGCTAGGAATGAGTGACTTTTTATAGGGATTGATATGAGCTTGAAAGTTTCAATTCTCGTCGAACTAGGACTCGCGCTATCACTGAGGCACTATACAGTTGTCGCTGGGGCGACACGTAAAAAAGGCTTCACCGCTGGAGCGGTGGATTGATGGCGCTGGGGCGTTGTCCCGTCGCTGGCGCGATGAAGGTTTGGCGCTGGGGCATCATATGCGACTTAACCAAGTCGTTTTTCTAATTTCGATCACTATTCCAGCGCTGAGGCGATGGACACATACTTTGAAAACTTTACATTTTAGTCCCTGTTTTCGCTCCTTTTGTATTCTTTCTTGAAATTTCATTCAAGTCCCTATAAATAATAATAAAGCACATAAATAATCATCTATTCTCATAAAATCATAAAATATCAAAATAAAAACAGGAGAAAATATATGACAAATTTGCCCTTATTAGTTGCTTACTTTATCTTTAGTATTGTCACTTTCTAAATCCTTATGGATTGAAACTCTTAAAATGGTAGTGTATGTATTAAACCAATTTCCAACTAAGGTAGTCCCAAAGATGCCAATGAAAAGTTGGAAATTGAGTTTATAACATATACACATTGAGGATACCCATCTGAAGTAAGAATTTTACAACCTACAAGAAAATAGATTGAACCTGGGACTATTAATGGGTATTTTATTGTATATGCTAAAAGGTTTAAAAGTTACAGATTTTACCGTCTATCTCATAACACGAAGATTGTAGAATCAAGAAAAGCAAAGTTTATTAAAAAAAATGATTTGATCAGTAGGAGTGACCAATCTCAAAATATTGTTTTTTATAAAGATCATATTAAAGCTCAAATTTTTACCTCAAGTAATAAATTGATTGTAATTGACAACATTCCTCAAATCCAAACGATTGTTGTGGAATCAATTACTAAAGTACTATAAATTACTAATAACAATCCGATAGATCAAGTTATTCAATGTTATAACATTGTTTCTGAGAAATATCATATTAAAGCTCAAACTTCTACCTCAAGTAATAAATTGATTGTAATTCACAACATTCCTCAAGTACAAATGGGTGTTGTGGAATCAATTACTGAAGTAATGATAGGAGTTAATTAAGTCTAATATTTCTATCTTCTAAACTTAATATTTGTTCATTAAAATTAAGATTATTTGGTCTTTTACGTGTTTTATTGTTATTTTATAGGTTTGGACTCAATGGAGCAAATGGGATGAAAATCTAAAAAAAATAAGGCAAAAATATCAAAGTGCTACAACGCTGTAGCGACTAAATCCAATGTTGCAGCGCTGCATAAATAGTACCCGTGAACTGTACGCGTGTATAGTAACCTATAAACAGTAATCCTAATATAATTTGTATTTTGATATTTAACCCTAATTTGAAGATATAAACCTATAAATAAAAGCCCTAATTTAGAAAATCAAAAGATAGAGGAAAAAACTAAGATAAAAAATTCACAATACAAAATCAAATATTAAAGCCAAGAAATCAAGATTCAAGCTTTAAGTCAAGATTGAGAGAGAAGCAACCTAAGACATCTTCTTAATTAGTTTTTCTTCTATTTCTTATCATTATGTTCTTGTTCTTGTTGTTCTTCATAGATTGGTTTGATACTTTTAGTTTTGTGATGAGCTAAATATTGTTTATCTAGGGTTAGACTTTTAAACCTAATATGTAATTGAATTTTGTTAATTCTTAGTTTATGAACTTATACATATAATTAATTCATTCTATCTTGATCTTATTGCTTTCATTGTATATGGCCAATATTATGAATGATTGAGGAACCATGATAAACTTGACAAAGGGATTCATGTGTTTAGCCTATGATAGTTTAATGCATGATCATAGGGTAACAACTATGAGTTCTATTTAGAAATTCTAAGCTAAGATATGAAACTCTATATTCATACACAATACAAAATAGTCTCGTATATATATAAGTATGTAATCATTGGTCCTTTAAAGGAACCTCGTTATTTTGTTTGTAGTTCTTTAGTGGTCTATTTCTGGATTACTTTGATAATTTTATAATATTCCCTTTTAAGTTCATTTCTTGGGTATTGGTTCAAATTGAACTTGTCACCTTTCATAATGAGAGTTATACTTGGTAAACAATCTTTCATCCAAAACTTCTTCAAAACCTTATTGATATAGGTTTTTTGAGATAGACCAAAAATACTTTGAAATCTATCCCTATGTATCTTAATAACATCATATGCATTACCTATATCCTTCATATCAAAGTTTTCAGAGAAAAATTATTTTACCTTATGTAGCAAACTCTTATCATTGGTTGCAAGTAAAATATTATCCACATATAGAATAAGGAAACAAATTTTATTCCTATTGACCTTTAAGTATATATATTGATCTATGATGTTTTCTACGAAACCAAATAAAGAGATAACATCATAAAATTTTAAATACCATTGACGGGAGGCTTGTTTCAATCAATATATGAATTTCTTGAGCTTACACACTAAATGCTCACCATTATTAGAGAAAAATTATTCTAGTTGTTTCATTTATAAACCTTTTCCTCTATATCTCCAATGAGAAAAGTCATTTTCATATTTGTTGCAACTCTAAGTCAAATGAGCTACTAATGTCATAATTATTTGAAAAGAATCTTTCTTAGATAAAGGAGAAAAAGTCTCTTTGTAGTTGATTCCTTCCTTTGAGTAAATCCTTTAGCAACGAGTCTTACTTTAAATCTCTCGATATTTTCCAATGAGTATTTCTTTGCTTTAAAGACTCATTTACATCCAATAGTTTTTACACCATCAGGCAACTCGACAAGATCTTAAACTCCGTTAGATGCCATAGAATTCATCTCTTCTTTCATTGCAATAAACCATAAATTAGATTCTTTGTAACTCATGGCTTTGTGAAAATGTTTCATGGTCATTTTTAGCTCCAATGTCTAATTCTTGAAAATATATAACATAATCATTAGGAATTGTTGATTTCTTTATTCTAGTAGATCTCTTTGATGTTGTATCAACATTATCCTAAGGAATATGTTATTTAACTTGTTGTTCAAGAGTTTTAGGTAATTCTTGAATAACTTGATCTACCGAATTGTTATCAGCAATTTGTGGTACTTCATTGATGCTATACTAGTTAAGCACAAGCGCATACTATCATATCAAGTAATATATAATTTAAAGTCCAAGTATCGATCTCATAAGAACTATATAATCTAATTCTTTAAATAAAATACTAAAATTATAACTAAACTTTTATTCAAAAAACTAAAATTTAAAATTTATTTAACTAACCTCATTTTATTAATTAAATCAACCTAAACATCAATAAATAAGAGATAAATTCACCAAAAGATAATAATCTATGGTATAGACTCATTCCCTAATATTTTATTGGACTCATTAATATCTTAGTTAATCACTTAATACGAATTGACTGACTTAGATACTAATCTCAACACAAGCCTCTGTCGATGGTCGAGTGACTATATTACGCATTCTGACAATCACCTAAAAATCGCAAAAGTGGTAGTCGAGGTAATTATATCAACATTAAGTATTTAGCTATAAAGAACGTGTTAAATATAAAGCAGTGGTCATTAAACACGTCAACACTGAATGGATATTATTGATCCTTTAACTAAAGGCATGCCACTACAAAAATTGAAGGATTATGTGGACAAAATGAGACTTAGTTCCTTTATATGATTTCCATCGTAAAGACGAATGTTAATTGAAATGAAACTCTATTTAAGTGGATATTTTCTCATATGTAATCATTAAATGTGTACACATTCATTAGATAAATATCATTAAGTTTGGACCTGGAATAAACATATAGTTTTTTTTTTCATTAAGTAATACGGGCAAGTATTAAGAGATATAATACATTGTAATACATAAAAGATAATACTCATTTTTAGAGAACCTATCACCATAATCCGTGTATTTTGTTTCCTACTATAGTGAATGATGAAATATATTGGCCAAGTGGGAGAATGTTAGATATAATATACATATTAATGTAATACCTAATATTAGGTATAAACATAATATGGTCTATATCTTTATTTTCCACTAACCTTTATTATCCTTATTCAATGATAATGCTCATTAGGTGTAAAACGCTCATCCATATTCATGAACATGGGGTGGCATCTTTGATGGATAAATGCCTATAAATAGAACACTTGGTTAGGTCCCTAAATCATTCAATCTTATTCAAGATACACATATACTATCAGTAGAGATTGACAAGGTTTACAAGAGCTTAATCATCTCTCCAGATTGTTGAAAAATGACTTTAATGGTAGGAGGTATGTTTAATCCTTTTTTAAATTTTGCATTGATCTATATGTTGTTTAAAGTTGTTTAAAGCATGTTTAGATCTCCTTAAGAAATTCTAACATATAAATCTTATGATTCAAAAATAATTAGTGATGCTCTTCTTCACAGTAAGTAATCAATAACAATCTGCATGCCTACGAATGTAAACTAAACATTTTATCGCTTATTTTTCTGCTCAAGCTCAACCCACTAATTATTGCCTTTATAATAAGACCACAACACCAACTTATTATTCTTAAGCATCACTTTTCATATCTTCAAATCATCATAAGAATTTACCCATACATTTAGTATCTTATAAAAGAACAAATTACAAATATTACAACAAGAGACTAGGCAAGTTAAAATCCTTCCAATCAAACACGTAATGTCTACGATTCATCCATGAATTGACCCATTACTTTTATAAGCACTCTATTTTTCATGAGTTTTAAGTAGAAATATAATAGCTCAATTATTAAGAAACTAATTCATTTAATACAGGGTTTAAAGAAATTTTTATTAACTACCTAAAACAGAGTACAACTGTAACACTAAAACTAATCGTTTCATTATCATGCTTCACTAATAGGGTAATTAAACTACCTAATTACATATAAATATTTTAGTAATAAGATATTAAAAGAAATAATAGTCACTACTTTTATAAGCTCTCCATTGTTTAGTAGTTTCAATAACGTTTATATTGGAAATGGTAATTTAACATTATGTTTTAGCTTGATTTTGAGTTGAAAACTAATAAGAAGTCATTACGAAGTCAAGTACGTGAAAGACATAAGAAGAAGGGGCAAAACGTAGAGCTAAAAGTAAAGAGGGGCAAAAAAAACACAAGTAGGGATGTTCCATGTCTGAATGCCAAAGTGTTAGATTACAAGATGCCCTAGCAAAGATTTCAGAAAGCCCAATACCCCAACGTTGGCCTTAGGACTCCCCATCATTGGTTCAATACCCCAACATTTATCGCTGAACATTGTAGCATTGGATTAGTTGCATTACCACTCCCAACGTTAGATACAGAATGCTACAGCATTTTCAATTTGGAAAAATCTTTTTTTTAGCTCGAATTTACTTCTTTAAATGGGTTATGGAGTACCACATGCATAAACTCTTGTTCCAACTAGATTTATGATTTTTATGGGTGCTTTGTACACTATATACCCTTGTAACCCCTAAGAATTAATCTAGCATAAAAAAAGTATCAAAGATGTAAACATAATAGAGAATAAAGAGCATAGGCAGCCTTAGAGTGCTGAGTCCGTTAAGAGAGTGCCATAGGATCACTCGAGTACTGAGTGTACAAGAAGCTGATGATAAATCATTTGAGGGAAGCTCTGGCTATTCGTTGTATTTCTTAGTTAATCTCTTATATAAGATCTAATTATCTATGAGATATTAGTGATCTAAATGATCATAATAATTTAGGAGATCTAGGAGATCTAAGAGTTCTTTATGAACTTGTAGTTCTTTGTGAACAAGTAATGAAAGAAGCTAGATTATAGATTCATTGTAGACATAAGCATTTGTTGTCAAACCACGTATATCTTGTGTCTTATGATTAATTATTTCTTAATATGTATTGTGTATGATCTTTTTATGTTGTCGGTTACTTATAGGTTGAAATCTTTCACAAAGTGTATAGGGTGTTATGATATTAAATACCAACCATGAGGTATTAGGGCATAAAAGAACCACAATAATGAGATTAGTTCTAATGTAAATTACTAAGTGAGATTAGTACTATAGCTAATCTCTCGTAACAAACTAGTATCAAAGCTATAGTTTAGGTCAAATTGCATAGCATAAGCGGTAGAGCCAAATTGCAAAGTAAATGTTATTTAATCATGAGAATTCATAAGTATGAAGAAGTTCAATAGAGAGGATGATTATTTGAAAAAAGAAAAAGTGATTGCTTTACTCATGAGTTTAAGATTAAAGACTGCCCTTGAAGAGACCCAAGCCGCAACTAATGATGAAGAAGCTTGTGTCATCTAGATCCAAGTCAGATTGAAGAGTCATTTAGATTGAGCAAAAGAATTAATGAAAAGATTAAAGCCTAGAAATGCGTAGTATTAACTATAAGAAAAAAGATTAAGAATAGAGATATAAAAAGAAGAGCAATTAAGATTGAAGGATAGACCCAAAAAGTACCTAGGGTACTTGATAAAAGATTATCCAAAGAGAAAAATCAAGATAAAAGAAAACAAAAGGTGAAATACCAAAGTCTATAAGAATGACTAAGAAATTGCAAAAACCTTAATAGCTTTTGCAAGAATACATGCCTGGTGAGTGAATATTTGATTCTAGGATGTACTTTTCATATGAGTCTTGAAAAATTATTATTTACCAATTATAAATCTATTAAAGGTTGAAAAAAAATACCAAATGGGTCGAGATATGGCTTTTGTAGTCATTAGAGATTGATAGAATAAGGTTGAGACTACATGCTAAAAAAGTGAAGGAGTTATTAAGTGTGAGATTTGTTCCTGATCTCATGAAAACCTAGTTTCTCCAGGAATTCTAGATCAAGTGGGATATTTATTCGAGGTAAAAGAATGAATACTAAAGGTGTTGAAAAATGATTTACAAGTGAGAAACACAATGAAGGCTATGTGCTTGAGGAGAATGTTATATATGGCTCAACATGAGTTGTTGAGAGGATGTAGACCATAGGGTAGTATTAAAAATTATCTCACCATGTAACAAGAGTTAAAAGAGAATGTATGGTAAGAATGATGATGGCAAGGATTAGATCTAGCCATGGAAGATATTATGATGGTATCTGTTGAAGATCAGAATATAAAGATTACCCTATAAGAGATACATTCATATCTTTGGAGACCGAAGTTAAATATCTTCGTTAAGTTTGGGTATAAAACTTAACTGGAGTCAACACTAGAGTAACTAAATGTTGGTCGAGGAGGGGATGATCATGGATAGCTTATTGAGAGAGATTTTGAATCAAGGGGGAGTTTGTTAGAAATAGTGATCCAAATTATGTTTGAGTATGATTTTGAGTTGAAAACCAATAAAGAGTTATCATAAAGTCAAGTACACAAAGGGCGTATAAGGAAGGAGCAAAACATAGAGACAAAAGTAAAGAAGGGCGAGAAAACACAAGTGAGGACGTTCCAAATCTAAACGCCTCGGCCTTGGCCTTAAGATGCCTTAGTGTTTGTTGCTGAGCACCGCAGCGTTAGATTAGTAGCATTACCACCCCCAGCGTTAAATGCAGAACGCTGCAACATTACCAGTTTGGAAATTTTTGTTTTTTAACTTAAATTGAGTTCTTTGAGTAGGTTTTGAACTCTCACACACATAAACTCTTATTCTAACTAGGTTTATAGTTTCTATGGCTACTTTGTACATTATATATACCCTTGTAAACACTTAAAATTAATCAAGTATAAAAAAATATTAAAGATATAAACATAAGAGAGAACAGAGAACTTAAGCGACCTCAAGGTGCTGAGTGCGCTAAGAGGGTGTTATGAGATCACTTGAGTATTAATGTACAAGAAAATGATAATAGATCCTTTAAAGGAAGCTCTGACTATTCGTCATATTACTTAATTAATCTTTTATGTAAGATCTAATTATCTGAGAGATACTATTGATCTTGGAGATCATAGCGATCTGGGAGATTTAGGAGATGTAAGAGTTCTTTGTGAACAAATAATAAAAAAAGCTAGATCATGAATCTATTGTGAATGTAGGCGTTTGTTGTCCAACTACATATATTTTGTATCTTGTGATTAATTGTTTCTTAATCTCTATTGTGTATAATCTTTTATGTTCTTAGTTACTTATAGATTGAAGTTTTTTGCAAAGTGTATAGGATATTATGATGTTAAATACTAACCATAAATATATTAGAGTACAAGAAAACCCCAACAATAAGATTAATTCTAATACAAATTATAAGTGAGATTAGTAATATAACTAATTTTCCGCAACACTTTATTATATAAACCTGGACAGCAGAAGTATGATAACTCAATCATCAAGAAATTAATTCATTTAATACAAAGTTTGAAGAAATTTTCTTTAAGAGTCGCTAGTTTAATTCCAGTATTAATTATTTACACTAAAAGATATTTCATGAACGAAGAAACAAGACAATTACTTTTAGAATAACCATAGTGTAGGATGAATAATTTAAATTTATTTGTAATTAAGAGAATATTAAAACATGCTAATTTACTTGTATTTTATTATGCAAGTCTTCAGAAAAGAAAGGCAAAAGGTGTCCAATACCTTATAATTGAGACTTGTTTTTTTAGAATTTTTGAATGATTAAACGTGAAACTTACTGAAATTTGAAAAATGCAAAGTTGCCCCACTAAATATAATTAGAAATACTAGCTAAGTTATTTTATAAATAGAAAAAATATTCATTTAGTCCCTAATTTTATTAATATATATTAATTTAATTTTTTATTTTTTTAAATATATACCACGTTAGTTTTTATAAAAATCTTTTTTATTATCATTTTTATCTTTAAACAATTACTATTTTTTTTTATAAAAATTAACATGATATATATTAAAAAATAAAGATTAAATTAGTATATATTAATAAAACTAAGGACAAAAATAATATTTTCTCCTATAAATATTATGATCCAACTTGTTAAGTTTAAGGAGGTGAATTGTTAAAATCAAGAAGTGCCAACTCAACAACATATTATAAATAATAATGTTACACTTTTTAAATTTCGATTTTAAAATTTTGATCTCAAATGAAATGTCAAATGTCAACTAAATATTATATGATTAATTTTTGTAATTTTTAAAATTATTTATTATATTATTTTTCACTCAATAATTATTTGACACTTCATTTAAATTTTAAATTTTAAGATATGATTTGAAAAGTGTAACAATGTACTTTTATAAATAGCATAAAAGATTTAAAGCTTTTATCAAAAGTTTTTAAATCTAATTTTATATTAAAAAATCTCATGCTAAAATTTTGCCGTTGTTTGCATTTTTATATGTCAAAAGCAATGAGATGGTTGTAATAAATAAAAATAACTGAATACAAAAAAATAAAATTATTATAACAAAATAAAAGAGCCTTAACATGCTTTGGATCAACATTTCTAGCAAAAACAAAAACAAAAATTTCTAAAAGTGCATTATTTTAGTTAGGAGTCGTATTATACTTACAAAGTTGGGATATAAAATTTGTATTCTAATTTACATACTACCAATCAATGATAATTTATCAAATAATCTTTGACTTTTTTAATTTTTGACACATCATTAAAAAGTAATGATAGTTCTTATGTATATTAACGAGATAGTTAAATAATATCAATTGACAATAAATACAACAAATTTTATGTTAATTAAAATATAAAATTTATATTTTAATTTTGTAAATATAACATTATTGTTTAGTTAAATCCTTAGGTAATTTCTGTCTTCCTTTAATGTTACTCATAATTTTAAAAAGAAATTAATAAAAAAACCCAAAGTCTACATATAAATACAATCTCAAAATTATATTTTTAAATGGAAAAACCATAATTTCACATTATTCTTTATTACCCATTTCACATGTTACCTAACTCTTTATTATAAATAAAATATAGCAACATCATCACATGTTAAAAAGAAAAGTAGTAATAAATTTGTTAGATTTATTTAATACACATATAATATATTTAAAGTGCATATTATTGCATTTCATATTAAAAAATTTATAGAATGCATAGATACTATCTTTTGGATAATATTCTACTACTTCATTTAATATATGTGCATTAATTCAATTTTTTTATATTTAAAAGATAAAAATATCTTCTTCCTTTTTATTAATATATTTGTTGAAAGATATTAAGCTTAACACTTATCTCTTATACCGATTATCCTTTGCCCTAATATCTACTTATTTCAAAAGCATTTAATCACAAGCAAATAAGAGTAAGAATAAAAATAAGATCATAAAAAAAAAAAATTAACACAATTATTTTATGTGATTCAATAACAAACGTTTATGTTTATAATAAATTACGAGATTTTAATTTCTTTTATTAAGTTTACAAAGAATTACAGATCACAAATATCTCTCTTAAGAAATTATTAAAGAATATAACAATAAAGAACTTTAAAATGATTTATTAGTACTTCTTTTATTCACTTAGAATTTAAGAACTCACTGTGGCATTCTCTTGCACATTTAGTGTTCAAGGCTTTCTAATTCTCTATTTTCTCTCTTAAAATTTCTCTTAATGTTTGATGAATTTTAAGGGGTTATAAGAGTTTATATTAAGGGTAGACATTGTTCGGTTTGGTTCGTTTTTTTAAAACCAAACCGGTCTAGTTCAATTTTTTAAAGAAACAAAACCGAAACTAATATTTTTAAGGAGATCAACTGAACCATTTTTTTCGGTTCGGTCCGATTTGTTTTTTTGCCTATTTTTTTAATCTTTTTATTTTAAATTATGGGCTTTTCTAATTCATTTGTCCAAATAATTTTGTAAATCATTTTAATTCATTTTTTTATTTTTTTCATTACACGTAACATAAGTCACTAATTTCGTTCTTATAAATTATTTAAGTATTTAAAAAATTAAATTGACAAAATTAATATATATTATACGTTATATTATATAATCAAAAAAAATTCATTACATATTACATAAACTACTAAATTTATTCTTCCATATTATATAAATCTTTAAAAAATTAAGTTGACTAAATTATTATATATTACACGTTACATTATACGTTATATATTATATAATAAAAAAATTCATTATACGTTACATAAGCCACTAAATTTATTCTTATATATTATATAAGTCTTCAAAATTTTGGGCTAGTTTTTTAGTTTTTTTTCAATTTTTTTAATTTTAATATAGGATTTTTTAATTCATTTGTCTAAATAATTTAGTAAATCCTTTTTTGACCTAATTTTTTAGTCTATTTCATATTAACATAATTACAATTTACTTAATTTGAGATAATTTAAACTTTTTATTTATTAATAATATACTAACTTCTAACAATATCCATAAAATAAAATTCTTTTATTTAATGAAAGTATAATTAGATTTTTTTAATTTTTGATTATAATAATGAGTGAGTGAAATTATGTGTGGGTAAATATATGTTTGTATTTTCAAACTCCCAATTATTTAGTGACACGTGGCAATTTAATTAAATTTTACCAAAAAATTTAAATTTTTGATTCAATTATTTTTTTTAAGAAAATGGAACCAGACCAATTGGTTGTCCCAAAGATAAAACTAAACCGATTTTTCGTGGCAAAAAAATTAGACCGAACCAACTGGATCGATTCAATTTTTTAGTTACCCTTTTTTTTTCCACCCTTAGTTTATATAGTCTTTATAAATACTTAAAAATTTTAAAATTAATTAAAATAAGAATTTACATATTATGAGAGTATAAAACTAACTTTAAAATGCAATCTACGCTTAAAACAAAAATAAGTGCTACATATACTATCCAAAGTGACGCTTAGGTACTAAGGCCTAGACAATGACAACCATTTTCTTGAGCTTTCTACTCCTTTCTTTATTTTAACTTTTGTTTCAACTTTAACTCATTTATTTAAAATGTTTTTGATCTAATCTTCATTTCTTATTATTTTCAACTTAAAATTATGTTTAAATTTAATTTTAAATTATCAAATTTTAATAATATTAAAAAATAAGTTGACCATTTTATATAAAGTAAATACTACTTTATAATAAAATTTTAGTAAGAATAAGACTGAAAGAAAGTATCTGAGATTTTTTAAAGAAACTTTTAGAAGTATGTCAACTGATCCGAACTATCTAATGGAAAATTGCTCTAAATTTCTGAGGATATTTCAAATCATCTCCCAAAACAAATTGAATACGACTAATGAGTTTGAATACTATATAACTTGAATACAAATGATATTAGTTATTATATTTGGTGAATATTTTTAACATCTAAGTATTTATGTGCTATTTTCGCTTAAAATGATTAATGACATTAGTTATTGGTACATTCCATTAATTGGTACAAATTTTTTATAAAAAAAAAATATTATTACATAACATATAAATCATCTCTTTAAAATATAGAGTTCCACACTTTGACTTCTATAGATTTGAAACATTAATGCTTTAACCAATTAAATTTTATTTTTTTTTCAATTATGACAATTTAAACCCCTCTATAATTTGAAGTTTTACTTTTCAGACATAAATTTATAATTATTTTTTCAATTTGACACTTTTATAAATATAATGTTACTTACATATTTTGCATTAAATTCTATTTTTTTATATTAGAATTTACACGTGTAACATCGATTTTACAAAATTTACATTACATTTGTAAATTTTGTTTTATTTACATATATAGCAATGATGAAATTTTACTAGTGTCGTATCAATTTAGACTTATTACAATATATTCTTACATCTTATGAGTGGTTTATAATGTATATTCAATTTTTACCTTTTAACTTAGATTTAAAATTTTGTATTTCAAATATATATTACGATTTAAAATATTTATTATGCAAATGGGGTAAAAAAATTTATACATTAGATTATAGGATATCTTTTAATGCTTACACTATTAAAACTTTGGTATTGAAACAATGTTAACCAAAATCATTCATTTGCAATTGTTTTTGAGTTTTTTTATTATAAAAATTATCAATAAATGTAATATTTTTTTGATAAAGTAATATTATTGTAAATATTTTTAAAATATTACATAATTTTAATAATACTTATAAATTTAAAAAATAAACAATGAAAAATCTTTTATTAGTGTTAAAAACAAAAAAAAATATCGTCACCTTAATATTGTATTGTCTAACACCCCTTATTTTATATTCAAACATATTTATTCTCTTGTCCAAACACTTTTATTACTGTATCCAAACAATTTTATCTCTGTATCTAAACAACACTCTTAACATTTTTAAAAATAAATCTTTTATTTTTAGTCATATTGCAATTTATTATTCATTAAAAAACGAATATCTTGGACTCCTAAAAAACCTAAATTATAAACACAGGAGCTTTTCTAAAACCTTAAATTATAAACACAGAACGTAACATACAGAAAAACCTAAATTTAAAATTGGGCTGACGTCGAGATTTGAAGACCTCACCGCCGCGCTCCTCACCGTTGTGCTCTTTCATCGCCGCACTCCTCACCTCCGCGAGCCTTTCAGCTTCTCATCGCGGTTTATGTTGAAATGCCGAACTTGAGTGAATTGGTTTAGTTCGTCGCTGCTGCTTTTTTCTTTTTTAATAAAAAATTTATTTTATTGTTTGTTATAGTTGGTTATTCTTTTGATATCTGAGATTCAAGAACATGTTCTGTTATCAGTTAAATTGATTTCTAGGGAAATAAATTTTTATTTTGAAAAGTTAAACCTATTTTTTATTATTAAAAAACTAAACTTATATAAAAATAATTTTTGATAAAAAAAAATTGTGTACTTTTATTCATTGTGTTATAATAAATAATCATTTTACTATCTTTTTAAATTTTAAAAAATAATTTAAACTTTTCACACAACTTTATTCACCCTGTTAATTCTAATAAAGTATATAAAGTATTTTCTAACACTGAACATTACTACATATTTTTTAAATCAATATATTATTAAAATTATGTAATATTTAAAATGTTTATAATTATATCCTTTGAATATATCGTTAATATTAGTAAGGACGATTCTACTAAGGAATGCTCGATCCTAAAGTCTTTCCTTGTTGACAAAATCTAGTCTAAAACACCCTCACTAGGAGAAAAAAAAAAGATTATTTCTAAGCTATTGAATGTAAATTAGTTTAACAATATAAAAATTGTGTACGTACAAAATATAGTGCTATAAAATTTTATTTATTTTTTTTGCCAATAAATTTTTTGCATGATTTATAATTAAAATAAAAACTTAATTAGTTTTTCTTTATTTGGCCAAATAAAATGGAGAGAAAAAAATTTAAAAGGGCAATTTTACATTGACTCACTAAAGAGCTTTTTAAAATAAAATAAAAAATTAATTAAGGATTTGAAGATTAAAAAAGTGAAATTGACTTTTAATTTTTAAGATCGAAATTGACAAGCTCAATCGTAAAATAAATTTATTAATTCTTTTTAACTTAATTGATCTGTTAACATACCATTTTCTCTTTTTTTTTCTTATATAAATAAATAATTTACATCACTCAATTATTTGATATGCAAATATACATTTTATAATAATTAGACCCATTTTCAAATTTGATATTTAAAAACTTAAAGTAATGAAATTTAACACAAAAACAACATATTTCTATTTAAATTATCAAACAATAACTCAAAATGCTTTTTAAAAAATGAAAATAAAAACATTAAATTAATTAATAACTGCATAAACTAAACTCAAAATTTCTCATAAACAAATAATAATAATAATGTAATAATGCCCAAATGTAACAATTCCATATACAAAATCATCAAAAATAATATTTTGAAAAAAAAACAAAAAATCCTAAAATTAAAACCTGAGCTTAGAAAAGAACCAGCGGTTCTTGCCAGTCTTGAACCTCTCTTCAAGCCTCTTCTTGGTTTCCTTAGCCGCCGTCACTTTCTTGTCTTTGCTCTGCAACACGTCGGCGTTGATCACGTCCTTCAGGTCAACGTCGAGCGTATACCTCGTCGGCATCACATGGCTGTAATTCACGAGCTTGATGAAGGCCTTCACCCGCGATTTCTTGGCGGTCTTTTTGGCGGAGTCCTTGCGGACGACCTTGGCCGGGTACTTCGAGATTCCGGCTACCAGGCAGTGGCCGTAGGGGCGGTCGCGGGTGCCGTCATCGAACGATTTGATGATCACCGCCTTCCGCCCGGCGTAACGGCCTTGCAAGAGAACCACCGCCTTGTTGGGTTTCAAGAACTTCACCATCTTTGTTTTAACAGCCGCTGCTGAGACTGGGACTGGCCTTGAGTTTTGAATTAGGGTTTTAGAATAAAGGCTATGTAGGGAGCTGCTGTGGATTTAATTACGTAAATGACATCCCATCATTTTTTTTTCTTAAAAGAGGGAAAAAAATTACGCATACATATTTTAATTGGGTGGGCCCATAACAAGCCTTGTAGCTAAGCCCAGCCCAAGAAGAGATCTTTAGTTATCACACACAAATTCTGATAATCTTCAAAACTCAACAAGTATCTTTTGCTTCTGATCTTCAAAAATCTCCCACTCTCACATTAACTCATCAGTTAATTATCAAAAGCAACAATGGTGGTAGTGGTGTCCACTACTCTATCCCTCGCCGGCGCCGGCACCTGGTTCATCGGCGAGTTCCAGCAACTGGGTCGTGTTGAACCGAAGCTGTCACACAAACCAAGAGAGCGTTTTGGATGGTTGTGCAAAGATGGGCACCAACTGCTACATAATTGCAAGTGCTTTTGGCAAGTACCCAGAAGTAGAAACTTGATGAATTTCAAGCCAAGGGACTTGCCTTTGCAGTTTGCTTATGGAAAAGATGCTGAAGATAGCTCCTTTTCGGTACTCTACTTCTCTTACTCTCTATTTTTCTTTTGATTGCTGAGGAAATTTGTAAAAAATTAAAAAGAAATATATATATATATATATATATATTCATTTGCTTACATTGTAATTCTAAATATGGACACAAAACCGAGCTTTTGATTCAGTTAGCTTGATTTGTTGACCAAACCAATACAAGTGTAAGAGTTAAATATCTTAGGAGAAATGAAAAAAATTATTCAAGTAGAACATTAAGAACATTAATTACTGGATGTTATTTGTAATATTATTAAGGGTTCTTTGATGTGTAAACACAACTGAATATAATATCAATTTTTTTCATTTTTTTGGTTGAAGCTACTTTACAGTTTAAACTGCTGAGAAACTATTACTTCTTGTTTTGAGCTGTTATAGACGAAGGCACAAATTTACTGAACCCAAAAAGTTGCGTTAAGATTTTTCCTTTTCATCTTCTCAGTTGGAAATTTGTCAAAGTTATGACTTATGAGACAACTTCTTAGAAGTTTATTGAAATACTTATTCTTTCCTTTGACTCAACTGAAGAAATCTTTAAAAGTAAAATCTGCTGGCATTGGAAGAAATTTCAGAAGGTATTGGTCACTTTGTCTATAATCGTTTGTGATTGATACTCGCCAAATTTTGTTAGTATAATAAATTCTAATATTGTTGGTCTTCAATTTTTATCTCAGTATTTGGTGATTTTATGTTCCTTTTCTTTTACTTCTTTTTTTCATAATGCTAGTGATGATATTGTCTGTTTTGCATACTTGTAATTCTGTAATTTAGCACTTGTGCCTTGAATCTGCATTATGACATGACTGATATCTATTGCAGAATGTAGGTGAAGATACTGATGAAATGTTTGATAACTTGTTTAAAAAGTATGGAAAAGTGGTATTCAAGAGCAACGACCAAAAGCCCCCATGTGCAGAGATTGATGATGATGCGGAAAGCTTATCATGTAAGGTCATCTCACAACTAATTCAACATCCTTGTCAATTGTATTAATGCGATGATGTTTTTATTTGACTTAACAATTTTGTTCTCTGTATACATTTTGGGTAGCATCTGGTGTTCTTTAGACTTTTAGACACAAACAGCTATGATTATTTCCTTTTTTCGACAGTGATTTTCATGTTATTGTTGTCGTTGTTGTTGATATTTTGTTCTCGATATTGTTACCTTGATTTATATGAAGCAGCCTAAAAGTATGTGAAAGCATATTTGTGTGTGCTTTACAACTTTTCAGGATTGACATGCCTTCTGTGGCTTTCTGCTTGCTTTCACTTTGCAGTATTATACATGAATGTTTTGTATTTTCATATCTGTTTCTAAGAGTTTGGTTGCCACCCTATATCCTTTGGTATGCAGTTTGTTTATTTCAAGTTTTAGTCAATTTTCTTTGGTCGCCACCCCATATCCTTTCGCTTTCGCTTGCAGTATCATACACGTGTGCTTGATATTTTTTTCTTTCCTTCATTTTTAATCCTTTTAACCATATTTACATATTGGTTAGATTATACATAAACTGATATTTCCTGCCATATCTGTAGTTGCTGTGGCAATGGCCAAGGTTGCAAGTGATGTGAAAGCTGCAGATATAAAGGTTCTCTTTGTGAAGCCTCTTGTATATTGGACCCGATTTTTTATCATTGCAACAGCATTTTCTCGTCCTCAGATTGAGGCTATTGGGTATATCAACTTTCACTTGATGATATTCTTTTCAGTTGGAATTATTTTATTATCAATCTATATCTACACAATGCTTTGACTGATTTTTGTTCTTGCAATTTGCAATACAGGTCAAGAATGAGAGATCTAGCTGAGGAAAAGTATGGAAAGGTTTCATCTGGTGACTCAAAACCCAACTCGTGGACTCTTTTGGACTTTGGTGAGTGATTATGCATGATAATACACAAACTCTCACTTATTAATAGGATTAGATTGAAAGAAAAGAAACTCTAACTAATGTGACGTGTGGCATGTGAACCTACGAACCTCGTCTTATCTGATTTTCATCTCTTTGATGGCAGATATCACGTATTTCCCCCATCTATTATGACCTGCACCCATGTTATGCATCCTTATATATTATTTAATGATGTTGGAGTGTGCTGCATGCATACTCCAAAACAAAATATTGTTTTGGTGTCATTTTAATCAGCCATTATAATAATGCAATAGGTACATCACAGTGATACAAAAATATTTCAAATCTTTTTGAACCTTAGCAAGGTTGCACAATATTGCAGGCTCAGGGTGCCACTGACTCATCCAGTCCCACTTTTCTGACCTTGCAGAAATGCACATGTATACGCACAGACATGAATGCATGCATGCACGCACGCACGAACTTGAACACATTCACACAGTCAACCTGATTTTAGGATGAGTCAGTCAGAAGTTTATAGCAATTGTAATTATGTAACCAATGCTAGCCTAATTACTGGTCAACAATAGCCCCATCGTGCCTTAACCCACAGGGGCTATATTAATTAGTATTTTTGGAGAATTATACACTTCATTTGAAATGAAAAAATTTTCATAATCACGATAGTATTTTGCAGCCAGTATGCTGAGAAACAGCGTTTTGTTGACTTTTGTCTTAATTCCAGGTGATGTGGTTGTCCACATATTTCTTCCACAACAGAGAGAATTTTACAACTTGGAAGAGTTTTATGGAAATGCAACAGCCATTGAGCTGCCTTTCGAAAACCAACCCCCATTCCGGAATTAATATATATCAAAAGCTTGTGCTAACAGATTCACTGTTTGCCAGCTTTCAAGGAGGCAGATTTCACCTCTACCTCTATTGTTTGCTTTGCATTCTCAAAAATTATGATGGGACTGGACATCGCTGATTCTGAATTTTCATGGGCATACCTCTTTTACCCGAGAGAGAGTTATTCATTTATGGGCGATGAGTGATAAAACCAGGGTCAGCATTGTTGTCATATGTTGTATAAGTTTGTTTTGGTAGACATAGGCTTTAGATACTCCTTGTGTACTAGCATAAGGGGCTTGTACATGTAACAACCATGGCAGTTCTGCCATGATGCTTTGAGGAATTTTAGAAATGGAAGTCATCTCTTCCCCGCGTCTCCAAATTTGAAGACTTAAGCGGCAAAATCAGAATAGCTGCTCAATGAAAGCAATGCAGAACGTTAAAAACAAATGTTGGTTCTTTTGAATGTCTGTATAAGCATGTATTAAAGATCTAAATTTGCTGGAGGATCATTTCTTTGTTGAAATAAACAGCAGTAGAAATGATGAGAACGTCACAAACCAGCACCCAGTAGTGTATATTTGGAAAATCCCTTGATCACATTATTTTCAAACTCAACATTGTTTGTACTCACCTTTGCTTGGAGCTAGTTTCTACAAGTCAAATAATTTGCGGCTTTAATTTCTCAGCCCTTATATGTATCAAGCCTCAAGCCTCAGACACAAGGAATGTGTTATCAATAAGACATACAATGTAATCAGAATGTATTAGCTAGATGTTTCATCAAGAGAAGTTACAATATCTCTCTTTCTACAAATAGGAAAAAATTCAAGTTCTTGTACAGAAAAGGGTACAGGCATTCCTTCTCATAGAGCATAGGGTATTCGGTGGATGGTGTTGAAATCAAGAACACAATGAAGATGCAAAAAAATGAATTAGCAGCTTTCTCATCCTCTAGGTTTGTATATTCCTATTATAGCTTTTTGTCTTCTCCGATCAAAATGGTGACCCACGAGCTTGAACACAAAAATAAAGCAGGCTTTCCTTAAAACTATCTATTTACAATCTAAAATGGGTTTACATACAACATATATTATGATTGTAACATGTGATGTGAAAATTGGAATCAGAAGCCCCAGTGTATCCAAGTGAGGCAATTTGAGACACCGGCATTGAAGGGCAATGGCCACATAACAGAACTGCAGACAACTGAGATCAGTTCCTGGAAACCAAGTAGTCACAAGTTGATCATAGGTGGCCATGTTTTGGAAATTTTGGACATCCATTCCTGCAGATGCATGAAGAAATGCACGACCAGACATCAGAGAAAGGCAAGGAGGTAAAACAAAAAAAAACAAAATGAAGAAACAAATTAAAATGAAGGATAGAAAGAGAAAGATAAAAAGCATACCAAACGCTATCATTTACAAAAATATAATACAGTATATATTCCATAGACAGCATTTGCAAACATGAGATGCTTGATATTAACATCTCCATGCTGAAGCTGTCCTGATGGCTACTTTAGCTGTTCTGTAGGTTAAAAATATGTTTCAGGGGGCTAATATTCATGATGATCCAGAGATAAGAGTACCCAAAAGCATAAAGTCTGTCAATGCGAAACAAAAACAAAAGCAAAGAAGAGAATATCTGTCAAGACATCCAATGATTTTTCAATCATTCAAAGCACAAACCTGTGGTTGAAACTTGATTAGCAGGCCAAAGTTCTCCTTGAAGACTTGCAAGAATTTCATATAGATATGCTCAGATATTATATTTTGACTAGAATCACTATGCTAGGGCATTGGCTATAATATGCCATTGCCAAGATTTGCCAACCACATAACTTACACTCTTCAAAATTTCTGAGTGAGATCGTTGCATATACGCACTAAATTACACCAACTACTTTGGCACCTATGCAAAGTACCCTACTCGCCACCTTATTTACAAGGCCAAGTTTATTCTCACACATTAAAGAAAGAAGGAAGAAGGAAGAAAGGACGCGGCAAAGAAAATCCCAAAAGGAAGACATCTCATTGTTTTGAGGAAAGATGGGTTTTCTCTAGAGAGATTCGCGAGTTCTTTTCAAGCAAGCTTCAATTTGATATGGGGACTTGTAAGATGCCAGACAAGGCCTTTTCTCATATAGATATGCTCAGATATTATATTTTGACTAGAATCACTATGCTAGGGCATTGGCTATAATATGCCGTGCCAAGATTTGCCATCCACATAACTTACACTGTTCAAAATTTCAGTGTAAGTTATGTGAGTTCGTTGCATATACACCCTAAATTACACTAACTACTTTGGCACTTATGCAAAGTACCCTACTCGCCACCTTATTTACAAGGCCAAGCTTATTCTCACACATTAAAGAAAGAAGGAAGAAGGAAGAAAGGATGCAGCAAAGAAAATACCAAAAAGAAGACATCTCATTGTTTTGAGGAAAGATGGGTTTTTTCTAGAGAGATTTGCGAGTTCTTTTCAAGCAAGCTTCAATTTGATATGGGGACTTGTAAGATGCGCCTTTTCTCATATAGATATGCTCAGATATTATATTTTGACTAGAATCACTATGCTAGGGCATTGGCTATAATATGCCATTGCCAAGATTTTCCATCCACATAACTTACACTCTTCAAAATTTCAGAGTGATTTCGTTGCATATACGCACTAAATTACACTATCTACTTTTGCACCTATGCAAAGTACCCTACTCGCCACCTTATTTACAACTCTCTCGATCTAATCCTAAAAAATAATTATAAAGAAAGGATAGAAAAGAATGGCATAACGTCAACACTACTTTTGTTCTCTTATGAATGAAATCTAATGAATACCGATCTTTATAATTGTGAAGAAATAGAGAAAGAAGAATACTTATACATTGATAATAAGAAAAATACATCATTATATAGGTGAAGCTATGTGTTTTATTTGGAATGTCAATTACTACTATTTAGAAGGTTATCAATCTATTTCCTATTCTATGTTATTGACCATAAATATATACAAAATACCATATACATTTCAACACTCCCCCTCAAGCTGGAGCATATAAATCATCTGCGCCAAACTTGTTACAAATAAAATCAATTCGAGGACTCCTGAGAGATTTAGTAAGAATGTCTACTAGCTAGTTGTTTGAGGAAACATGGCTTGTAAAAATACAGTCAGACAAAATCTTTTCTCGAATAAAGTGACAATCAATTTCTATATGCTTAGTCCTTTCAAGAAATACCGGGTTTGATGAAATGTGAAATGCAGCTTGATTATCACAAAGTAGCTTCATTTGTGATATGTCTGCAAATTTCAATTCTTGAATCAATTGTTTCAACCATATAAGCTTACACGTTGCTAAGGTCATGACACGATATTCTGCTTCTATAGTTGACCTGACAACAACTTCTTGCTTCTTACTTTTTCATGATACAAGGTTTCCTCTAACAAGAACACAATACCCAGTAGTAGAACGTCTATCTGATGGAGAACCTACTCAATCAGCATCTGAATATCCGACTACCTGTGTATGACCCTTATTCTCATATAGCAAACTTTTTCCTGGTGCACCCTTGATATACCGTAAGATTCGGATAACTGCACCCCAATGACTATCACATGGAGACTATAGAAACTGATTGACTGAATAGAAAATATCAGGCCGTGTGATGATGAGATAATTAAACTTACCAACTAGTCTCCGATATCTCCCAGGATTTGCAAGAGACTCACCCTGTTCAAGTAGAAATTTAATATTATGATCCATAGGAGAATCTATAGGTCTGCAGTCTGACATCCCTGTTTTCTCTAGAATATCCAGTGCATATTTTCTTTGAGAGATAACAATTCTAGACTTAGATTGGGCAACCTCTATACCAAGAAAATATCTTAGCAATCCCAAATCTTTAGTTTGAAAATGTCAAAACAAGTGATTCTTTAATTGTTTAATACCGTCCAGATCATCTCCTATAATGACAATATCATCAACATAGACTACCAGATATATACATTAGCCCTGTGGTGTATGTCGATAGAAAATAGAAATCATCAACATAGACTACCAGATATATACATTAGCCCTGTGGTGTATGTCGATAGAAAATAGAATGATCTGCCTCACTTCGAATGATGTCAAACTCCTAGATAACAGTACTAAAACGACCAAACCAGGCACGAGGAGATTGTTTCAAACCATACAAAGAGCTATGAAGTTTACACACCAAACCAGACTCCCCCTGAGCAACAAATCCAGATGGTTGCTTCATATATATTTCTTCTTGAAGCTCATCATGGAGAAAAATATTTTTGATATCGAGTTAGTGCAAAAGCCATTGACGAATAGCAGCCATAGACAAGAACAACCGAACAGATGACATTGTAGCCACAGGAAGAAAGTCTCATAATAATCCTGCCAATAAGTCTGAGTGTACCCTTTTGCAACCACCCAAGCTTTTAATCTGTCCACTTGATCGTTAGGTCCAACCTTGACCGTGTACACCCATCGACAACCAACCGTGGAGCGTCCTGACGATAACCGAACCAATTCCCATGTACCATTAATATGCAAAGCAGCCATTTCCTCAACCAATGCTTGACGCTAGCCAGGGTGTGAAAGAGCCTCACGAAGTGTTTTAAGAACAGAGACAGAAGATAAAGTAGACACAAAGGTATAATATGGGAAAGATAATCGATGATAACTAAGAAAGTTGTACATAGGATGAGGGTTGTGAGTGGAACGTATACCTTTACAAACAGCAATTGAAAATTGGTCAATTGGTGGCAAGACCTCAGTAGGAGAGGAATCTAGAGCAGGAAGTGAGTTAATGGGAACCTCAAAAGCTTCAAGAGCAGTATCATTGTCAGCACCTGTAGAATCACAAGGAACAAGAATAGGTTCAGTGTTTAACTCAAGAAGAGAAATAATATAAGGAACTAGAAGAGTCTCTGTGATTTACATATTTTCAGAAGCAGAGGAAGAAAAGAAATGCGAAGACTCAAAAAAAATGACATCAACAGAAATGAAAAGACGTTGGGTGTGAGGAGAATAACATCTATATCATTTCTGAAGACGTGAGTAACCAAGAAAAATACATTTCACAGACCGAGCGGATAATTTGTCTTGACCAAGAGAGAAGACGTGTACAAAACATGTGCAGCCAAAGACATGCAGCGGAAGAGAAAACAATAGTTGATCAGGATACAGAATAGAATGAGGGACCTGATGTTGTAACACAGAGGAGGGCATCTGATTTATCAAAAAACAAGCAGTAAGAACAGCATCCGCCCAAAAATGGAGAGGAACATTATTATGTATAAGTAAAGTGCAGACAGTTTCAATGAGATGTCTGTTCTTACGCTCGGCAACTCCATTTTGTTATAGAGTATAGACACAAGAAGACTGATGTGAGATGCCTTAGGAAAACATAAATTTAGTAAAATGAGCAAAAAAAATATTCACATGCATTATCATTACGTAATATACGAATAGTAGTGGAGAATTGCATCTTAATTTCAGCACAAAAGGATTCAAAGATAGAAAATAATTCAGAGCAATCTTTCATTAAAAATAACCAAGTGCAATGCGAATAATCATCAATAAACGTAACAAAGTATTTAAAACTTAAAACAGAAGAGAATCGACTCGGACCCCAGACATCTGAATGAACTAATTTAAAAAGGGATGCAGCCCAATTATTAACACGCTTTGAAAACGATCTACAAGAGTGTTTTCCAAGCTAACAAGACTCATAATTGAAAGACGATAAAGTAGAGAGACCTGGAACCATTTTTCGAAGTTTTAACAGATTTGGATGTCCTAAACGATTATGAAAAAGTGCTGGTGATTCAGTGACAGTGCATGCAACAGATAGTTGAGGAATACTCAGATGATAAAGCCCCTGCGACTTATAACCTACGCCAATCATTTTTCCTATACTGCGATCTTGTATAAGAACAGAGTAATTAACAAAAGTGATTACACAGTTTAAAGAGCGAGTGAGTTTACTAACAGAGATAAGATTAAAAGGACAATGCGGTTTATAAAGAACAGATTCTAAAGGTAAGGAAGAAAGAGGATGTGTTCGATCAACTACTTGAGCAGTAGTTGTGGACCCATTAGCTAAGGTAACAGATGGCAATAACCTAGATGTAGAAGTATGAGAAAGTAATTGGACATTATTAGGAATGTGGTCAAAGGCACCAAAATCAAGGACCCAGGGTCCTAAAGAAGCGGATTAGGTAAGGCAAGCGACCGAATTACCAGTATGTGCAATGGAAGAGGTAGACTGCTTAGCCGCTTGGTATTTAAGGTATTCCTCATAGTTGACACCGATGAGAGTCACGAATGGAGGTTGCTTGTCTATTTTAGAACTCTTAGTAGTCATATTGGCTCACAAATCGGAGAAGAAGAAAGAAGGAGAAAACAATTGACAACCAGGAGAAGTTTTCCAGTAACACAATGGCGGTTTTCGGCAACAGTGACAGCGACAGCGACTAGCGACGGGAAGTGACACAGTGGCAGGTATTTAGTTCACCGGCGTTGTTTGAAGCTATTGGTGCCGGCAATGAGGACTCACGTGCGCCGAATGAGGAGATAGGCGATCACGTGATGGCGACGAAGAGGTGGCGCGTGGGGGCGCGTCCGACGGCAGATGAGTGCGCAGCTGCTACAGGCTTGGTCATCGGCCTTGTCTAAGTTCACAGGAAGGATAATCGCCAGAGAGAGAGAGAGATCAAAAACTGGCCGAAAATATGGGCAGCACGTGCGGTGGCCAATGACCACTAGGCTACCGCAAAAGTGATCGTCGGCATTGTTTGAAGGCATGGACACCGGCGGTGAGAGTTCGCATGCACCGAAAAATTAGGGCAGATTCCAGTGGGTGGCGCGTCCGGCGGGGTTCAACGCCTGTCTTCTTGGGGTTTTGTCGGCGAGTTACTAGTGATCTCAAAGCTGAGGACACGACCACCGAAAAAATGAAGAAAGCACAGTGGCCAAAAAAAGAACAAGCAACTTTGCCGAAAAAATTAGGGATCGAAAAGATTACAATAACTCTGATACCATGTGAAAAAATAAAGAAAGAATAATACTTATACATTGATAATAAGAAAAATACATCATTATATTGGTGAAGCTATGTGTCCTATTTGAAAGGTTATCAATCTATTTCTTATTCTATGATATATACATTGATAATAAGAAAAATACATCATTATATAGGTGAAGATATGTGTCCTATTTGGAAGGTCAATTAGTTCTATTTGGAAGGTTATTAATCTATTTCTTATTCTATGATATTGACCATAAATATATACAAAATACCATATACATTTCAACAATAATCAGTCTTATTCTAGTATAACAATACATTTTTCCATATAGTTAATCTTTAATTTCAACACTATTCTCTTAATTTCATTTCATTTGAAAATACTAAAAAGTAATTCTTAGAGCTGTTTTTCATGCTTTTACAGGAACAACACAAGCAATTCATATAATTAGTGACCACTTGAATAACATGATATATATGAAACATGTGTATTGTAACATGCATGGCCATGGTAATATAAATTTTGAACAAGAGAATTACAATTACAGTTAGCTGAGTTTTGACTGGCCTGCCCAGGTTCAGTTGGACTTAAATCCATATCGTGAGTAGCTGCCCCGCCAGGTTCATAAGCTTCAAGAAAACTGATCTTTGCCTTATTTGGTAAATCATGGGGATGAACAAATGGAACTCCAGCTGGCCACTTGATCTCCATCCTAATGCTGGCACAAGGGCTATCAAGTGCATGAATGTGGTGGCTCTCACACTCCCTGAGGTTACAAAATCTGAGCTTGAGACCCTTCTTATCTGCGATGTCCTGAACCCTTTCCTTCAAGACTCTCTGCGCCTCAAGTCGTAACTTCTTGGAAGGCGGCAGAGATTTGCATCTTGAATCATTCTTCCTCCTCCTCAACAATGGTTTCATAGATCCTGCACCAGCATTTCATCGATCCAAGGACCTGCTGTTAAAAGCTTCTCACTAAGAACTAGTCCAACAAAAAAACGACAATAATCCATATTGTGAAACAGCAAAAATATGTGATTAAAATTAAAATTCAGACTTCTCTTTGGATATCTATTCCATTTACTTCCTTCTCCTCTAAAACTAATGTTAAAGTATTAGTGTGCATATTAGGCACAACTGATATTTAATAATTTAATTCTTGTCAACTACCTAAATTATAAAACAGAATAGCCATATTCTAGATTTGAACAAAGAGACTTTTTTGGCCTAAAAAGGTAACAATGACTGAAACCTGATTACCAGATAGAATTCACAAAATCATTTAAATAGGCAAACAACTAAATCTAGGGAATAAGAGAATGCTCAAAGACAATCAACTAACTGTAAATGAGAGATAAGACATATATAAAGCCAATATCAGCACTTATATATCTTTCTTATTGTTCTTTTTTCTTTCTTTTCCCCTTTAATGTTGATAAAATGGGAAATGCATGCGCACAGAAATAGTTTTGCAATGTCAAATGAACAGCCTGATCAGATTAGAAGAGAATCAGCGGAGCAATATCCAAAAGATGGATATTATTATAATCCTGCTTACCATCTTGGTTGGTAGGGAAATTGAAACTCTGGAAACTTTGCCTATTAAAGAGCTGATCTGTTGAAAGGGATCTCTGCATGAAGTCATCTACTGGTACCGGGAGCTGGAATTGAGCTTCAACCCCATGACCAGCTGCCCGCATCTCCGAACAACTAAGACTGCTCATGGATTTAGGCATGAGTTTGAATGCCAAAGAAAATCGCCCATACATGTTACCCTGCATACTGTTGACCTCAGTTCTGTGCAGAGCAGGGCTAACATAACCTGCAGTTGCCTGATACAGTGCAAGTCCAGGGAAAACAATTGCTTCTTGCGGACCAAGATCACCATCCACAAGAACCCACCGTCCATGGAAGTCTCTTACATGTAAACCTGCCTTATCTGACTTAACAATAGAGACAAGGCTTTTGTCAACTTGATGATCATGTTCGGGATACATAACCAACTGGCCATCCTCTTCGGTTGTTAAATTATGGTGTTGCGCTCCCTCAAATGATGGTCTTGCATGACAGCAGACAGACAAAACTGAAGACGATATCTCCCTACTTCTCAAAGGAACATTATCAAGTACCTCAGTGAACGGAGAGCTGCGCAAGTTCAGATAGAAGCTGATGGCATCCAGTATATCCCGAGCTGCCTTTCCGAGCAAAGCAAATATGTCCGGCAATCCAGCTGGAGGGAATTCCAATGAATTGCCGGGTTCTGAAGGAGTCAGACCAGATCTGTAATCATAAGTTTCCTGCCACAGTTGAGGATCAGCATAGTAACCAGAAGTCTTACACCATTCACGAGAATCATTTGTATGAATCATTTCTGCAGCCGGGGGGTACGATGGCCTTTGATGGAAGTAGAGGCGAGCAGATTCTAAACAAGACCTCAGAAGAGGCGCATAACTAGCAGGAAATTGAATGATGGCAGCAGAATACTGAGCAAATGATTGTGATAAAGTTGAGACAGACAACTTATAAGAATCCGAAGGAAGCCCTTCAGAGGGTATTAAATCCGTGAGCTTAACACGACCCATAGATGGCAGGCCATTGCCCGCCATGAAATCTTTTCACCAGACCAGCCAACTAATTTCAAAAGTATGTCGAACAACCTATGAACACGACAGATAAAAAGTTGAAACAGTCAGAAGCCACAAAATACACCCAACGCCAATCATGGACCATAAACTATGGTAATTAAGTCAGCCTTAAACAAGATTTGAGTTGATTAATGGGAAAACTCTGCACATAGCCTAAGCATTCAGCTAAAATTTAACATCAGCTGTACTCACTACCCATTTTTTACCTAATTCCCAATTCATGGCCTTTTTAAAAAAGGTCTGATTTTCTTGAAGAAACAAACATTATAAGCTGAACCCAACTAGTATATAGTACATATGCAATCCAAAATGGAAAGAAAAAAACATTTAAGCTGCATTTTAAGATCATGGGATTGAGTCATTAAGTTAAAAATGTAAGCCACAAATATCACTTCCACTGCCACAGCCAATTCAATTGACCTTATACATATATATACATGACTAAACAGCTACTAGAAGCTTAGTTATATAACTTTACGCCATTTCTACGCCTCTATAACCAAAAAAATGTAATAAAGTTTTTAAATTTCCCAAAAAGACTAAAAATTTCACTTCTCCGAATTTAATTTAAGAGAGAGAGAGAGCTGAACTCACAAGGAATGAAAATGATAATAAAGCGGATTCGAATATTGATTCGAATCGAAATTGGGTTTGGCGCGTACAGGAGGAGAGAGAGAGAGGTGAAAGACGAATAGTCGGTGCTTACAGAATTGATAGGTGCGGTGATTCTCTCCGGTGCTTTGCTGTACAATTACTCCCCACTTTGCGCCTACGGTTGCCACGTAAGCTTACCACTCAGCCCGCTTTAATGTATTATTATTATTATTTTAAGGTAAAGCTGTAATGTATTAATAAGTTACAAAAACTTAAGTTGAAAACAGAATTTCTTTTAACAAAAAAGGAAAAAAAAAACATTTTAAAATTGTTTCTGCATAAGATTTAAACAACTCAATATTTATTTACAGAGGAAGAGAGGGAGAATCCTTTTCAATTTGAGCAAAAATTATTTTTGTTTGGAGCTATACTAATTAAATTTGCTTTTTTTTTTGTAAAAGAAGCGTAAATTCGAGTGTTCTTAAATTGAAATATTTATATAATATTTTGATAATTAATTTAATTTTATATTAAAAATCCTAAGATGTATATTACGTCCATTGATGATTTTAAAAAAATCAAATTAATTTAAAATGACATTATTTTTTAAAATTTTAAATTACGTGAACATTCATACTAAAACAACGACACTCAAGTATTTCTGTATAATATATGTAGTTATATATATTATTTTTATTTATTTATTTTACTCATCTAATTATGTTTTGTTACGTACAAAATCATGGTGATATTTGAAAATGTGAAATTGGTCATATCAACTGTATGACGTTAATTCTTGTTAGAGTCTTAAACGTTATGGATATGAACAAAGTTTTACTAATTTATAGGTTCAAATATTAAACATTATTAATTCTTAACAAAAATATTATTGTTAATTTGCTATTGTTACCTTCCCTTTCTTAGCAAATTTGTGTTTTTAGATGTAAGAAAGAATTGTTGACGATTTTAAAATTAACGAGTTATATTTGTTAATTCTTGAGAATGAGATTGAAATTAACATAAAAAAAATTATAAAAACACAATAAAATAAAATAAAAATTATAATAGTTCAACTCAATATGAATTTAAATTCATATTGATCAAATTTAATAAATTTTAGTCATTATAAAGAAATTAAAGAAGAATAAGCAAAATAAAAGTAGAAAAAAGATCGTCAATTCCTCCCTCCCTCCCTCGCAAAATAAAAGTAGAAAAAAGATCGTCAATTCCTCCCTCCCTCATTTTACTAATTTATAGGTTCAAATATTAAACATTATTAATTCTTAACAAAAATATTATTGTTAATTTCCTATTGTTACCTTCCTTTTCTTAGCAAATTTGTGTTTTTTGATGCAAGAAAGAACTGTTGACAATTTTAAAATTAACGAGTTATATTTGTTAATTCTTGAGAATGAGATTGAAATTAACATAAAAAAAATTATAAAAACACAATAAAATAAAATAAAAATTATAATAGTTCAACTCAATATGAATTTAAATTCATATTGATCAAATTTAATAAATTTTAGTCATTATAAAGAAATTAAAGAAGAATAAGCAAAATAAAAGTAGAAAAAAGATCGTCAATTCCTCCCTCCCTCCCTCGCAAAATAAAAGTAGAAAAAAGATCATCAATTCCTCCCTCCCTCATTTTACTAATTTATAGGTTCAAATATTAAACATTATTAATTCTTAACAAAAATATTATTGTTAATTTCCTATTGTTACCTTCCCTTTCTTAGCAAATTTGTGTTTTTTGATGCAAGAAAGAACTGTTGACAATTTTAAAGTTAACGAGTTATATTTGTTAATTCTTGAGAATGAGATTGAAATTAACATAAAAAAAATTATAAAAACACAATAAAATAAAATAAAAATTATAATAGTTCAACTCAATATGAATTTAAATTCATATTGATCAAATTTAATAAATTTTAGTCATTATAAAGAAATTAAAGAAGAATAAGCAAAATAAAAGTAGAAAAAAGATCGTCAATCCCCCCCCCCCCCCCCCCCCCCCCCCCCCTCCCCCCCCCCCTCCCTCCCTCATTATTCAAGCTATTCTAAGATTAGAATATGTTACTATTTTTTCAAATTAAATTTTAAGATTTTTATCCTCAAAATTTAAGGAGAACAAGAGCAAACTAAAATTACGATTTAATGATGTGATTTTTAAGTATGATTAGATAGTAAAGATAGAATATGTTACTATTTTTTCAAATTAAATTTTAAGATTTTTATCCTCAAAATTTAAGGAGAACAAGAGCAAACTAAAATTATGATTTAATGATGTGATTTTTAAGTATGATTAGATAGTAAAGATAACGATTAGCTCAATGTTCTAAGTTTAATCAAAGTACTCGAATATTATTGAAGCCAAATTATTACTGTTATTGTTTATCTATTATTTCTTAGCAAAATTTTGATACAAATGATAACACTACTAGTATAATTTTTTTTTATCTCAAATAATACATCATTTGTCAATTGAACAACAAAGTGTAATAAATTAATTAAATTTTACCATTTAATTGATGAATATCACATTATGAATGTTTACTTTAGTCCGTTAGACATTGAGAAGGTAAAGTATCAGCAGTGTTTTAATTTTTTTTTTGAAAAGGTATAATCAGTCGTTTAATACAAAAATTTTATTTGTTTATTTCTCTGAAAAGAAGTAAAGCAAACCATCCCCTCTTACAATTATTTGATCTTCGCATTTCCGCCAATGAATTTTCTTTTTCTTGTAAGAAGAAAATTTTGCCCCAAAACAAACAAAATCACTTCAAAGAAAATGTGAATAAGGAAATTGTTCTCCTTTTTTTCCTGTCTTGATTTTTCTAAAGCTAATATATTTTTAACAAAAATGAGGTTTTGTTTTGGTAAAAAAGTGCATTTGGGTGGGAAGAAATGACGGAAATTTTCACTTTTCGTCCATGGGTATTGCAACATATACAAGGCAAGAATTGTACTCCATATTACAAGTCTACACATATCATCAAAAGATTCACACACCATGGATGCAAGCCAATACCATATTATGACCCTTTAAATGAGTCATTCTACTATACACAAGATGCATGGCAAATTGTTTTCAAACCTTATTGTTACATGTCTCTTGAGTTTTTTTTTTCTTTTCTAATTTCTCAAAAATGTATTAACATACTTGAGACGTGTAACGAAAAATTTGAAAACATAACAGAAGGAAAGTATCATAAATCCGGTTGTATGGGAGTAGTTTTAACCCCCTTAAATATGTTGGTGACCGGAAGAAAAGAAAACGGAAAGATTGTCTTTGCAAGTACACTCGTAGAAAACAAATAAAGGTAACACTAGTATAGTTTCCAACAATAATTTGTGGAAAATAATAAACACGAAACATTTAGCATCTTTTAACTCAACACTAGCACTGGCGGCACATCACAAGCTTTGCCAAGTCTATATAACTTCAATTTCACATCATTCACTTTTACATGATGAACTGTCTAGTGAAAAAGGGGGGGAAATCTACTAGAGAGAAAGAGAGTAGAGAACATTACCTACCTACGGCTTACGAGGGGGTGAGCTACTGCTGCTGCTGTTGCTACTGCTTCTTCCTCTCATAGGCCTACACATAAACCATAGCAAAAGCGGAATAAAAAGACATGTAACCTATGTAAATCTAATTCCCAAACTTCTCCTTTAAGGCAAAACAATATGGTATATGGAAACTCATACAAATCTAAATGTTTAAGAGTTTTAAACAAAAAATAAGCCACAATAAATAATTTAAAAAGAAGAAAATCTGTAATATTTTAACCAAAATAAATAAATATATAAATCAAGATTCTTGTTGGTTGCATGAAGGTGTGAGCACAAATGTTCATATATAGAACAAAAGATCATTTTGGAATACAAATGATTTGCCAAACAAATGTATGAGAGAGAGACAGTTACCTTCTAGGACTGCGACTCCTTGATATCTTTCGAGGTGCCTGCTACAATGGTGAGATAAAGCCAAAGGTTAGACACCTGTAAGAATGCATTTGACTAAAAATAAAAACAGCAAACACAAACCTTGCGCGGACTAGGCGACGAAGAGTAAGATGATGACCGCCCGCGTCTTGCAGCTGGTCCTTGCCCTCTGTTAGACACAATAACCATAAATGCACATTGTTAGACAGGTCCAAAAGTGTTGAAAATTGTAACAAAAATTTAACAATAAAGGTCAATATGAACATCAAAATGTGGAAATTACAAGTGCAAATGTTTTTAAGAATAAAACGAAACAATTGTACCATAATCTTGCTATTTAAATTCCGTGGGCACATTTCATAAGCTGAAAATCCAGGAGGCCAACACAGAGACAGAAAAATATATTAAGCATGGTGGAAAAACTAGGGGCTGTAAAATAAGGAGTTATACAGTTAAACGAAACCAAACCAACTTTTTCCATTCAGTTTGGCTCTATGTTGTTGGTAACCAGCTTAATTTCAATTAGAAACAACAGAAGGCCTTCTAACCATCAAAGAGAGAATTTATTTTTATCAATATTTTTACCAACCACAAATTTAACAATGAGGCATCAAGTTGTCAATTAAATTAATACTAAGATCCAATGACTGTACACCAAACAACCCAAACCATATACAGCATTTCAGAAACTGATAATCCAAACAGAATTGAGCTGAACCAAACGCTGTCCAGTGTTTGTAAGGGTTCATACGAGTTTTGGCTTCTATTTTTACAAACTGATTTATTTCCAATTGGTTTCAGTTACAGTTTGGCAATTGACCAAATATACAACTACTAATTTTATAATTCACAATCAATCACATAGGAACATACGTCCCACAAAAATTCTTATTGTAACCTTTAATGTCATTCAACTGGCATGTGTCTGATGCAAAACCAAAAAAACAAAAAAGAAAAAGAAAGATACACCAGGGGAACAGAAAAATTACACCACAGAAGTATATCAAGATAATCAGATTTACCTCCTTGGTGAAAGTGATCTTGAACGAGAGTGCAAAGGCCTTCGAATTGGAGAGCGACTGCGTCTACGGAACGGGGACCTTCTAGGAGGACTACGAGCTCGTCTAGGAGGTGAACTGAATGAAACAATTTTGCTTATAAGACAAGTACCAACATACATGATTATATGACACAGCATTCTAAGAAACTAATGCATGAATGCTAGACTTCATCTATTTTACTGCAACAAGCAAAGGTCACTATAGGCCAAAATATGCCAATCTAAGAGAACCAAGTTATATCCATCCGTAGATTTAGGCAACCTAACACTATTTCTTGCTCTTGCCATCAACAAAAAGGTAGAATCAGCTTTTATTTTTAAACCAGTTGATTGATTATTTTCCATAAACTAACATAACATCTCAAAAAGCTGTTCTCATACCATAATCATGTTCATATTTTCCAAGAATCCAAAAGAAATTAAAAGTACATCTCCATTCTTTTAGTGATCTTCTTGTCAAAGTCAATGATGTTAATGTCTCAAGCAATGCAATCATCTTATGCAAGTAAATTTGACAAGCAATGCTTTCTATAGTATATTGTTCACCTTGTTGCAATCACCAGATATACTTTTAAACCATCCAACTTTTTCAAAATCATAAAAAATCGATCAGTAGCTTACCGGCGCCTTGGTGGAAGTGGAGAACGTCTACGGACAGGACTTCCACGTATTCTTCGGGGAGAGGCCCTATGAAGAAAATATTTAGTCGAAAGCTTTAACATAACACAACTCTAAACAAGCAAAAACATGAAATGAATGAAATTACATGCCAACCTTGCAGGAGATCTATGCCGCCTTGGTGGAGGGGATGGAGAGCGACCTCTAGGTGGAGAAGCAGGTCTCCTTCTAGGAGATCCCAATCGACGACGACCAGGGGACTCTAAGCGTCTTCTTGGAGGAGAATCCAGTGGTCTTCTGGGGGATCCACCTCTTCTAGGACCAGGAGATCTCCTCCGTGGTGAGGGTAGTGGCTTCCGACGGGGAGAAGCTGTTATCATATGTTAAAAGGAAAAATCATTATTCAAAGTACTCAAAATAAATCTAGGTATTAAATATCATAATTTTACAGAAAGTGGAATACGTTCTCTAGGTCGCTTTGGTCCATCCTTCTCAGCATCAGCACTAACATTATCAGCCTTGGAATCATCTCTCTTTGAAGAAGTTGTAATAGGCTTCGGCGGCGGTGAAACCTTCTTCGGTAGGGATAATGTGAACATTGTATGAACAACATTCCCATCAATTTGGGCCTGAAATAGGCAATTAACAACATCAATCTCCAAACAGTCCAAATTCTTAACAAAAACTAAATTTACTCCAAATCTTTGTTATGCATACCCCATCCATGTATAATTGAGCCTTTTCAGCATCTGCCCTTGTCTTGAACCGCACATATCCACACCCTCTTGGAAGATTAACCTGGTCATAATAAATAATAAGTGTAAAGGGAATGTACAAACTTCAGCACCGTAACAAAAATTGTATATACTTACAGCACGGTCCATAACCAGCTCAACATCTACAACTTCACCAAAGTTATCTGCAAAGAAAAAGACAGAAATAAGATGAGAATAAACAAACAGACTGCTTCATAGTTGCAACAAAGCAAGCATACTGCCAAATGGTTCTACAATAACCAACAGTACCAGCTATCGAAATGGACCAAAATGGACCAAAGAGAGACAAACAACAGAAAGATTACATTTCCTTTAATCGCTCATTACAACAAAAAGAAAAAGGATTATACTATAGCTGCTCCTATAGCCAAGCCCATAGACAGAATTTTCATATAAATTTAAGAAAATAAGGATAAAATATTCACAATAAGAATAGCTTAAATTATGATTCACAGACCAAAGCTGAGATCAGGTTAATATCTAAGTCAAATTCTGATTTGACTTCAGGAACACTTTGAATGACACCAACTGATTGCGACAAAGGAAACATATATTCTTCTTCTTTTTCTTTTTCTTTTTCTTTTTCATCAGTCTTCCTCAAAAGTCTGATTGCTCAGTGAAGTTTGATATCATTGACAAAAAAATGCTCCTAGAGATCTGAGAGGGCAGCTGCCTATTGCCAACCATCCAAGTGCCTAAGTAAACACCACTTGTCTTTGCATAAACAGATACCCACCAAAGCTATGCCAACCAGGTATAAAATACAAATTATAGTCTTCAAAAGCACAAGATGCAAATAAGTTGATAGTCTCAACACATTCATTTGTCACATCTAAGCAGCATCGAAGCTGCTGACTGTAGCCCACAAATTCTCAATCTCAAAAAGCCCAATCTTGAAAGGTGAAAATAGCACATAAACAAGTGGAACAGCAGAAAGAAGGCAGCACTGTGGAAATAAAATTTCCACTGATACCATAGTTAACAAGTTTATAAGCAGGTGTTCTAATTACAGAAAGATGGAAGTACAGTGGAAATACAACAGCCCAAACTACAAAAAGAGAAATTTACAGCTATCAGGAGGTAAAGTAGAACAGCAAAGATTAGAAAATAAGTGGATAACTTACTGAATATTTCTCTTAAATGGCCTTCATTCACATTCCTGCTGAGCGAGTCAACGTAGAGAACAAGAGAATCATTTTCAGTAGGAGCTTTCCTGAAACATGCAAGTACAGTGAGGAGGCTGGAGCTTGATCTCATGGGAATTTAAGCAAAAACCTTTATGACAAAGAATATTGAACTGCATCAATGATTCTAAGGGTCTCACGGCAGCAAAATAAAAAGAAAGCTCATTAATAATAAAGAATAGATTCTAGCATTGCATAATCTAAATTTATGAAAATCAAAGAAAAGTTACTGTAACCAATCCTCCTACTATGATGAGTAAATATAAATTATCTCACAGGCTAATAAGTTCTTCAAAGTTAAAAAATGATTGAATAACCTAATAGATGATGATACAACAAGAAGAAAAGTGAACACAACCCTTAAAGACATTGCAAAATCGCAATCAAATGTCAACAAAGTCAATTGACGAAATATTTAACAAGTTGCTGCTGGTGTCTGCATAGTTGCATCGCTAAACTATAAATATAATACTGGCAGAAAATCAACATTACTGAAGAATTATGTTGTTACTTAACCCTTACTAGCCTCAAAAAGGCACTCTTTTGCTCTTGGAAGCCAAACGCAATCAACATGAATTGATTACTCATTTTAAAAGTACTTACTAGAAGAATAAAGGCAATATTTTGATTTGTAGCAAGTCAAAGCTTTGCTGATTGCAAAATATTTTCCTTATAAAACTCATAGCAAATTTAGTAAGTTTCAAGAATCACTCCGATAATAAGGTTAATTAGTCTATCTTCAGATTCTTTTCGTCATCTATAAGTAAGATTGTACTTTCTCAAAAACAAAATAGCAAAATGCAATTGTTAGACAATTGGCAAGCATACTTCATAGCAGGAAATTAATAATCATGTTCACAAGAAATAAAAAACAACAAAGCCAAACCAAACACCGCATTGCTTAACAACCCAAAACCTTTCTTAAAATAAAAACTTGAAAATTATAGTTATTTATCACAAATCAAAATTTAAAATCCAACTAATGATTCTGAATATCACATTTACCTCGTGGGTGGAGAAACTCTTTTAGACGGAGGAGCTGGGGACCGACCTCGCCTAGCTGCTACAGCCGGACTATCCAACAAAAAAAAATACATGCTTTTATTCCCACAATTAAGAACCTATAACATAGTAGCTAATATACTTTCAAATTTTAGTTACTGGTCTTGTAACACATTATATTTCTATCACTCGTCACAGATTACATTGTAGTAGTGTGAAATTGCAATGTGAAATGCCTCACTTGTAATATTATGGAACACGTGAGAAACATGAAATTAAGACATAATTTTAGCCAATAATTACGGGCATGCCACGTTACAAGGCAAAATGGTAAATTCACCTTTTATTGTGCTGAGGCGGGGGGCTGCGGGACCGAGAGCTGGCGCTACGAGAAGGAGAAGAAGAGGAAGACAACGACCGGATGCGAGATCGAGAGCGTGAGAGGGATCTAGACCGGGACGAGCGAGAGCGGGAGCTGGACCGGGAGTATGAGCCGGTGTAGGAGCGAGAGCGTGAACGGGACCTGGACCGAGAAGAGCCGGATGCAGACCCTGACGGCGAGCGACGGCCTCGCGGTGGATTCGCCATTGGTTCAGGCGGAGCGAATGGATTGCAGAGACAGAGAGGAAACCCTAGATAAACCCTCAATTAAATTTAGCGGATAAAAACAATTAGCAAAGAGAGAGAAGAATCGTATTTCTTTTTTCTTATTCCTTTTTTTAATTTATAGGCCTCATTGGGCCGGCATTGAACAATTCACAGGGCAACTTTCTAATCCACCCCAAATATTATATTAGTGTCCCCACTCCATTGAAAATATAATCACCCAATTCAAATTTCAAAGATTGTTACTAGTGGGCCCACTTATAAAATTAATTTTCATGTTCAATTTCTCAATACACTTTTTTAATATACATCCTAGTGTAGATTTTTTTTTATTTTAAAATTTTTCTTTTTTTTAAGTGTAGATATCTAGAGCAGGCTACAATTAAAGTTTAATCGACAAATTTTTTTATTTAATGTCTTAAAGAATATTTTATATTACTTTTTTAATAATATGGGAGAGGGAGATTCAAATGCAGAATTTTCATTTCGGTGGAATTATGTAATACAAGGTCTTTATTATTAAGTCATTCAAATAAATGCATAAAATTTATTTTTTTATGATATTTTTTAAGTATTGAGACAAGTGATTGAGATTTCTTAAAATTTACCTCGATTAATTTTAATTATACTTAACCTGCTGATATCCCACATTTGTTAGAAAATAGTTGATGATTGAGTTTATAAGTAGAATGATCATATCACCTAATAAGTTAGTTTTTTGGGTTGGACACTTAAATTTTATGATAATCCCTTGTAGGCCCAAGTATTGAAATTTGTATTTACGTTTTATTCATTTTATGTATGAATATTTATTTCATATTTATACTATTATTATTTCATTAAATCACTAATTATATTTTTTATATGATAAGATGCTTGTAATGTTTCACATATTGTATGATCTGAACGAGTTCAGTTCTGTTCTAAGGAGTTTAGATAAGTGCTAAGAATTAGCAACATTGAGAGTTATAAATACTAAGAGTTAGCAGGTTATGAGAATCAGGGAAATCTAAGGAGTTAAAGCCTTGTCTAAAATGGGACAAAGATCTGAAAATATATTAGTAATGAAATAGTTAGAGATAATAAACTAGGTCACGACATGATTATTCGATACGAATTTGACACGCTTCAAGCAAATATGGGTAAAGGTAAATTGACACAACTAATAAACGGCTCGAATTTGTATTACCTATTTATTAATCGTATCAAATATGTATTTGAGTTCTACAATTCACGAATTCATTTAAGACACGTTACTATTTAGATTATTGTATACTTTAATATTTTTATAATTTTCTTATTTTCTATTTTAAAATAATATCAATACTTTAAAAACAAATCATCATTCACCTACAATGATTTTGTCTCAAATTTTCAATTACTTAACTCTACCACCCACTCTTTTTGTTGTTTTTTTTAACAAATCAATGATTACATTTTTCTTTTTAAAAAAATCCAAAATCAACTCAAACCAACGTCTAACACTCTAACTAAAGATATGACTAGTAACTCTCGAGCAAAAACTCCACTTTAGCCATTCTTTCTCTCTTAAAATAAAACCCTCCTAACTCAAACAAATCTAGCTACTGAACCTTTTCACCACCGGGTCCTCTCCGATAGATACTTCTCAGCCCTTTCTTCTTTTCTGGTTTTTATCTATCCTATTCCCTCTTTTTTTTTTTGCCTTTTATTTTACTGATTTTTTCGGCGAGGTAGTCTGACCGTGGCTTTTAGTTTGTTTTCTAAGTTGTCCATTTATTTCAAGTTTTGCAGTATGGCAATCTACTATGCAAGCCTCTGAACAAGTCGAAGATATTTGCTGAAGAGCTTTTTCGTTCTATGATGCTGAATTTTTAGGCATTCTTATCTTACTTATTGAATCATGAATGTACTAAAAAACTTTCTTTGAATTTTGTATTTTTGAATGCATTTTTTTATTATTCTTTTTAAGATATTAAATCTAATATCTATATTGGATCCTAAAAAAAATAAAGATTAAGTTTTTTTAAGTATTATATAATTGATATTTGTTGTAATTTCAAATTTTATTTATCATGACTTATACTAATTATAAATAAATTAAATTGTGTATAATCGTATAAATGATTTGTAAATGAATCAAATAATAAACGAATCAAATAGTAAATGAATTAAATAGTAAACAAGTAGAATTGTAAACGAATTATAAACGAATCGAATCATAAACTAATCAAATTTTATTCATTTATTTAGACATGTATAATCATGTCATATTATTCATTTATTAAATGAAGCAAATATGGATTTAAGTGTCTAATTCATTTAGTAAATGAATCGTATTTGTATCTGAATTTTTTTGTTAATACCCTATATTGATACGACACGAATTGCCACCCCTAGACATAGTTGTAAAGAGTTATAAATGGTGTTAGAAAATATCATTATGCAAATATGTTCTCAAATACTATGTTTCTGATCTATCTTCGCTGATGCGGGTCCGTCGGTGAAAATCTTATTAAATAAATAAATATATATATTAGTGTATATCTATATCTGGATAGTTCAGATGGTTATCTTAGCAGACCATGAATTTAGTGAAAGCTCGTATAGAGATACAGGTATTCAGTAAGGACTGGGTACTGAACAGACTTACGAAGACCTCTAATAGACATCCCATAAAGCTGTCAATTGAGGGTATTTCAAATTGAATAGTATTCGTGATCCTTTGATCTGAGCGTCATGGTAGGCTTATGAGTGATTCACCATACCTTGGTTCCACATATGTCAGAAACCTTGGTTTAACCACTGGGTGTCACTGGCTATGGTTCAATACTAATGTAGTTTGGTGTGCGTAGATATGGGATCCATCAACTCATTTGGGTGAGTAGTATATCCTGATACTCCAAGATTGTGTTTCAGATGATCTTATGGCCATAAGTAGTAATACCCGAGAAAAGAGTTTTACCTTAGGAATAAATAATATCGTAAAAGTGTTTGCGGATATTATTTATTGAAATACAAATCTGAAAATAAGTTTACAGTTGAGCATATGAAGATTTGATGGTGTTGATCTATATCTCCGCTCTACCAGAATATAAATGATGAAGGGATTATATAGATATGTTATAACCTTAACTTGTATGGTCTAATATGCCGCTTTGTAATATTTATAACGGGTGTGTAGGGTATCGTTCACGGATATATAGTAGAATTTCATATGACAAATCTGGCGTGGACTTATAGAGTCTTACAATATGAAGTGTACTCATTGTACACTAGGGTAGCATATTAGATTGAACAGTTCCATCCTGGAAATTCTAGCAAACTGAAAATATATTTCAGGATTCCTCAAGTTGTGCACTTGTCTAGACTTAAATGTTTAGTACATCACTTAATTAGTTGACAAGAGTTGTTAACTAATAAAATGTTGACAAGTGACATAATTTTGGTCTATGAATTATTTTATCATGAATTCATCCATTAACTTTGTTAGTAAAATTAAAGAAGGTAAAATTAATTATTCAAATAGTTTTTGAATAATTTAATAAATATTATTTAAATAAATAATATATATTTTTATTTATTTGTTATTTTAATTTATTAATGGAAGACATACCTAATGAAAGTAGCCATGTTATGTTTTCACCATTTGGTGAAAAACACATACCTAATTTGGTGGAGCACCATTTATAGATTAATAGTGCATTTGGTTTTGAAACATTCAAATAATGGCCACCAAAACTTATTTTTGGTAGTTGGTTACTTAATAAAAAAATGGTGGAGCACTTATGAAGTGCTTAGACTACTAAAATATTGATCAATTCATTCCAATAAAAGGACATACATATGAGTGAATTGTTGAGAAAGATTGGCTAAGCTTTTGTAATAAGTTCTAAGAGAAAGTTGTAAAGAACAAAACCAAAACAAAGTGTTGATCTCATCCAATTTTTTAAAAATAAAAACTTGTTTCTAGAAATAGTTGGTAGCTGCCATACTAGATTCATAATCTCACCGGATTATTGTGAACTAATATTGCACAAAAGTTCACTTCAAATTAAGCTCAAGGTTTAGAGCTTGGAACTATCCAAAAATTTGAAATCTTTATCAAAGTTCTTCAAAGGTAAGTTTATGTAATCTTAAGTTGTTAATGATTCAAATTACATGCGTATATGTTTAATGTATGGTTAATTCTGCCACAAATTGAGTAAATGATACATGTATTTAGTTTTTTTTTTCAACAGGTACACAATCACATGCATACACCCCAAAATACGTTAACATCAAGGCCTCTAACAAATGGTATCAGAGCAAAATTGTTAGCAGTCATGGCCACATCTAAGTATAAAGTAGAGAAATTCAATGATACGAATTATTTTAATCTATAAAAGATCAAGATGACAGCGTTACTGGTGAGTCAAAAATTAGGCTTGACCCTAGAGAAGACTACAGCTCCGTCTAACGAAGAAGAGAAACCAGGGTCATTAAAATATAAAGTAGAGAAAAAAGACATTCAAGAAATAACTTATAGTATAATCATTTTGTCATTGAGCGATGGGGTTTTGAGGAAAGTTGTTAATAAGAAGACAACTATTATTCTTTGGAATAAGTTAGATGCTCTTTATATGATAAAGTCATTGGTCAACCATTTGCATATAAAGAGAAGCATTATCAACTGTCATTGTCTGAAGGATGCTGATAAAAGACCATATAAATGTCTTCAACAAGATCATATTTGATTTAGATATTATCGATGTGAAGATAGAGGATGAAAATCAAAAGATCATCTTGGTGAGTTCTTTTTCTAGCAGTTATGAGCTTTTTATTGATACATTGCACTACAACAGAGAGAGTTTAACCATGAATTATGTGAAATCGCCGTTAAACTCAAAGCAATTGAAAATATAAATAGAGGCTAATATAGAAGGATTCTTTGCAAGATAACGACCTTCACATAAAAATGGAAAGAAAAAAAACTCGAGATCAAAGTCTAGGGGTAATCCTAGGAAGTGCTATTGCTACAAGAAAAATGGGTACTTCATAAAAGATTATCCTAAAAAGAAAGCAAAGGACAAGAAAATAGAGGCAAATGTTGCCTTAGCTTATGATGATAGCTATGACAATACAGAAACTCTTGTCACTTCTGATGGTAAAAACTCTGACCAATATATTTTATATTTTGGTTGTATATTCCATATGTACCTAACTAAGGCATTGTTTACTAATTTTTTAGCCCATTATTAGTGGTAAGGTATTAATAGGTAATGACATAGCTTATCAGTTGATGAGAATTGGTAATGTTAGACTTTGATTGCATTATGGGAGAGTAAGATAGTTATTAGAAGTTAGGTATGTTTTTTTACCTTAAGATGAACTTGATCTCACTGAGGATGATAGACCAGAATGAATGTTCCATTAGGATTGATGGATGAATTATGAGAGTATTAAGAGGTTTCATGGTTGTGATAAGGTGAAAAGCGCAAAGGTGTATATGAGTTAAAAAGAGAGACACTTAGTAGTTTTGCAGTATTCTCTATTGATGATGAGAATATGCAAACCAAGTTATGACATCTAAGATTAACTCACCTAGGTGAAAGGAGATCAACATATATAGAATTGCAAGGTACAAAACTGTGAGATCAACATCGTAATAGAATGATCTAGCATAGAGGATGAATAGAACCTTACTTGAAAGGGTTAGATACATGTTGACCAATACAATGATATCTAAGGTATTTTGGGGTGAGGTCATAATAACAGTAGCCTATTTGATCAATAAAAGTCCCTCTTCGACGATAAACTTTAAGACCCTAGAAGAAAAGTGGTCTAGCAACCCTCAAAAGTATTCACCTCCAGATATTTAGTTGCCCATCTTTCATGCATGTGAAGTAAGACAAATTGAAACTAAAGCAATGAATGAGATAATTATAGGGTATCCCGAGGGTGTGAAAGGGTACAAGGTATGGTACAAAGAGTTGAAGCCATCAAGAAGTATCATAAGTAGAGATGTGATGTTCGATGAGACGACAATGATAAAAGAACCCAATAAGAAAAGAAAGAAGATTATGTGCCTAAGGAAGTTTCAACACTCAAAATAGTTGAAGTTGAAATTGAGCCTAAAAAAAGATCTGAGATGCCTCCAGATCAACACTTCAGTAAGGACACTCTTAAAGTTGAACAACAGACACCGATCAGTTCTTTTAAGTCCACCCAAAGTCAGACTAGGTCTCTTGACATAAAACTTGAAGAGTACCAACTAGTCAGAGATAGGTTAAAGAGAATGATAAATACCAATAAGGTATGCTCAAGCAGACTTAATTGTTTATGCCTTTAATTCTGCATACAATCTTGAATATGATAAGCCCAAGATATATAGGGAGGCTATGAAGAGTAAGAATAGTAAGAAGTGGCAGCAGGCCATGGAAGATGAGATTAGTTCTCTTTTTAAGAATAATACTTGGGTTTTGGTGGAGAAATATCACAACAAGAAGCTAGTTGGGTACAATGAGTATATGAGGTTAAAGAGGGGATACCAGAAGTAGAGCCTACGAGATTTAAAGTTAGGTTAATAGCACAAAGTTTCACTAAGTGTAAAGGGATAGACTTTCATAAGATATTCTTACCAATCGTTAAGCACACATTTATTAGGATTTTATTAGTCATGCGTACAAACCGTGACTTACATTTAAAGTAGAATGGTGTAAAGATAACTTTTCTATACGGAAAGTTTAAAGAGAAGATATACATGTCACAGCTACAAGAATTTGTAGAACTCGGCATGGAGGAGCATGCTTGCTTATTGAAGAAGTTATTGTGCAGGTTGAAGCAATCCCCTAAGTAGTGGTATAATAAACTTAACGATCTCATAATTACTTGTGGTTTTAATAGAAGTAAGTATGATGGTTGTGTGTACTTTAAAAGCTTAAGTAGTGGGATGTGTAATACCCCAAAATTTTATTTATTTTGATTAAATTTATTAGTCAAAGAAATGGAAGAATTTGATTAGTTGAAAAAGTGTTAGCATAATATAAGTGTTTTGCATGGAATTAAAATCTATGCTATTAAGACTTTTCAAACATTTGGACCAATGAGATTTTGCCAACATTTTAAATGAAATTTATTAGAATTAGTTAGATTTGAACTAGATTTTTATTTAGTTTAGTTATAAATAGTTATTGGAATTTTTAGACCAATCAAATGCCACTATTTTTAACTAATGGCATTTTTATAATTTTAGATTTAGTTGGAGATATTTTTAAAAAGAAGAATGAATGCTATAAAAGGAGAAATAATATTGAAAAAATTAGACATTTAGACAACTTGGCCACCTCCCGCCCCCCATCCCCCCATTTTTGGTTTTCTCTTAAAATTTTCATTTGTTTTCCTTTAAATTCTAGCCAAATTCTAATTTTTATTCACAAATTAAGCCCCCCAAACCCTTAATTAAACCTCTCTTCATCAAGTTTTAAGGATCAATTTTAAGTTAGAAGGTGTTATTCAAGGTGCGTTGACGCTAAAAATTCTATTGATTATGGATTTGGGGTTTTAAGAGTTAATAGATGAAATAACCATGTAGAATTAGGGATTTGTGCATTTAATTTGGTAAATTTGAATTTTATTCATTATTTGTGTATTTTAGAAAATTAAGGTGAAAGCTTAGCCAAGGATAGCCAAGGGAAGGAGAATGAGAAGAAGTGAGTCACAAATGGAGGAATTAAGCATATAAGGTTGGTGTACACTTTTAGATTGAAACTTAAATTTTTACTTTAGGGAATTTAGTGTATATTTATGTGATTTGATAATATGATGGATGAGTAGGTTGAACTATGGCATTGAATTGATAATTATATTGTTTAAATGAATTAAATATGTTTTGAACATTGGATATTAAATGGTGGTCAAAATTGAAAAATAATTTAAATATGAATTTTGAGAAAAATAGGACTTATATGAGAATTGTGAAAAAATCTGGACTAATTCGTAAATATTTGAAAATTTTAGGTCTTTATGTGAATTATTATGAAATTAGAACTTATATATGACTTTTTGAAGAAATTGAGGCCTAATTGCAAAATTTTAAAAAATTTGGGGCTATAAGTGAAAATTTGAAAACTTTTGGGCTTAGTTGTTAAATCTAAAAAAAAAATTAGAACTTTTTTTGGATATTTTGAATATTCTGGACCTATATGAAAAATTTTGAAACATTTGAGCTCATGTGTAAAATTTTAAAAAACTTTAGGCATAAAGGTGAATAGTTAAAAAATTTGGACCTATTTGTAATCATGGAAAAAAAATTTGTGTCTAAATATAAATAATCAAAAAAATTGAGTAAATGTAAAATTGTATAATAATTTAGTTTAAATAATAATAATAATAATAATAATAAATTTGTGTTAAAATGAATTTAAAGAAATATAATATATTAATAATATTATCGAGACACCCTAAGTAAATCTGAACATTGGTAGGGGAGGATTGGTAGTTGGCATGCCAATATGATATTATAATAGTACTGCACCGTTTGCTTGTCTGATGACACCGCTCTGTGTATCTGATCTGCTATCTGTTCTGGATCCGATGGATAGTAACCGAGTGGCCGATGTCGGATCACTATCTGATATCTATTAGCCCTTTAGCCAATCCATAGTATCATGTCAGTGTTTATTTTGAGCGCCTACTGGGATTAATTGTAATTTATTAAAAATTTTAATAAATTGATTAATTAAATTATAAATATGATATGTTTATATATATGTTTTTTATTTATTATGTTATATGGCGAAATTGGTTATTATTAAAAAATTTATTGTTTATATATATGGTTTATTTGCAAAAAGGTAATAAAATATTATTATACTATTTCAATTTTTGTGTACACTTACTAAGTCGTTGTACTTAGCGCGTTGGATTTACCATGTGTAGGTAGTAGAGTTGTCGTCCCTAAAGACTGAAGAGTGAATCTTTCTGCAGGACCTTAGAGTTGCTCACATCCTCTATATACATATATTTATATTTGGTAGATATTTTATTTGTCTATAAACTGTTGTATATTATATTATGGACATTAATTGTATGTACATGTATATATGTATTTCCTCAAAATTATTTTTTTTTTAAACTATGATGATACATGATATTTGTTTTGATAATATGTTAGATTTGAATTAGTTGGTGAAGGTTTGATGTATTTAAATTGTAATATGAGTTTTGGATATTTGTAAGAAAAAGGGAAGTTGGTTGAGAATTGAAAATAAGATTGAGAGTGTTTTCTTTTGTCACAGGTAGTGTAAAGTCCAAATTTTTAGGGGTGCCTCTGCCAGTTTTTTCCCATAAATGTTTATATATAAAAAAATTTAAGTGTGATTTTGGTAAGTTTGAATAATTGTTTATTATTGTGTGTATTCGATGCTATCGTTGCATCCTTTGATCTCGCGTCTCGATGAGAGGCGGGTGATAAGGGTGTTACAGGATGAGTATGTATTTGGTTTTATATGTGAATGATATACAAATTTTATATAAAGATATGAAAGAAATACATAAATTGAAAAAGCAGTTGAGTGGCGAGTTTGAGAGCAGTAAAGAAGATTTTAGGTATACATATTGTGAGGGAAATAAAAGATGCTATCTTCTTGTTACAACAGAGGTATATACTTAATATATTAGAGAAGTTTAGTATGTCTAATTTAAAGACTGTCTCCACTCCATTGGCCATGCATTTTAAACTATCAGCAACACAGTTACTGAAATCTGAAAATGATAAATTACAGATGAATAAAGTACTATATGCTAGCACTGTTGAGAATATCATGTATGCAATGGTTTACACAAGACTAAACATAGCACGAACGGTAAATGTTGTGAGTAAATACATGAAAAATTTAAGTAAAGATCACTAGCTTGCAGTCAAGTGGATATTGAGATATATTAAAGGAACGTTGGACCATGATTTGTTGTAGAAAAATGCTAAGAATGAAGGTGAAATTATAAGATGATACGTTGACTCAGATTTATGGGTGATCTAGACAAGAGAAAGTCTTTGACTGGGTATGTATTCATAGTGTTTAGGTATAGTGTGTGTTGTAGGCCGATTTTACAGCATGTGGTGGCACATCAACCATAAAAACAGAGTATATAGCTGTAAGAGAAGATATAAAGGGCGTTGTGTGGTTAAAAAGTATCGGCGCAGAGATGATGACAATTAAAAATATTGACACTGATATATATTGTGATAGCTAGAGTGCCATACACCTAAACAACCATCAAATGTTTTATAAAAGGTCAAAACACATTGATGTGCAACTTTATTTTTTTTTTAGAAATTGTTCAAAGTGGCGAGATTTATCTAGCAAAGATTGTATCATTTAAAATTTTCACTGATACGTTGACTAAATCACTGCCCTCGGTTAAATTCGTCCTTTATAAATATTTAATCGGAGTTACCTCTAAGTGAACAAGTAAGGTGACGCAGAGACGAAAGATGTTTGAGAGCTTCTTGGTAGATTTTAAATCAATGAGGGATTTGTTAAAAATTGGTGATTCAAAATCAAAAATAAATTTTAATTTTGAGTTGGAGACCAATAAAGAGTCTGCAAAATGCTTAGTATATGAATGTCATGCAAGGAATATACAAAACAAAAAGCTAAAAGCAAGATACTGTTTACACAGCAACTTATAGGAATTTCTAATTTTGACTCAATAGACTTCTTTAAGTAAAATTTGGACTTTCAAAAGTAAAGACTCTTATTCTAACTAATTTTAGAGTTTCTAAAATTGTTGTAATCTCTATATAAATCATTGTAAACATCAATTAAATAATATCACAATATAGACATTAAATGAGAGCAATTGAGAGAGTAATTGTGTGTAATCCTTTGTAATGAGAGAAAGAAATTATTTGTGAGTTCTTTCTAAAAGTTCTTTTGTGAATCCTTATTGATTCAACAATAAGAAGTAAGATTATGATCTATCGTGGACTTAGACAATTATTGAATTACGTAAATTATTGTGATCTTTCTTTTATCTTTCATTCTCTATTATAATTTCTTCATTATTTGTTGTATTATTTATATATGAAGCGCTTCCTCTCAACAAACTATTCTATTTTCTTTTCTTTTCTTTTTTTTAAATGAGCGAAATGCCTACTTTCACACAACATATGAAAAAAAATTAAGACATTCAACTTTTAATATTATTAAATTAAGACCTTTAACTTTTAATATTATTAAAAAAAAAGTGACAATCTCTAAAATTTAATAGTGGTTGTAAGCATTAAATAAATACCTTATAAAAAAGAATCAACAATATATTCTATTACCATTGCCTAGGTGATATGTAATAGATGAAAGTACAATAGTAAAATATAATTGAAGTCTTTTTAAAAATAACTTTTATTATATCATATTAAATAATATGAATGAATTTGTAAAAGATAAAATTCAAACTGTAATTTTAAAAAAGATATTATTATGAATATACTTAAGTATCATCTAATTTTAATAATCTTTATTAATTTGAAAAATAAACAATAATGCTTAATTGTTAAAGATTATTCTATTGAAATTAATAAAATTGAGTGAAAAATCTAAATTATCATTTTAGACTTTAAAAAATGGTGAAACGACTATTTCACCCTTACACAATTTACAAAAAAAAATATTTTATTCACAAAAAAATAAAATTTTAGTAATAAAAAATTAACTTCTTACTCTTTAAATATTAAAATATATTTAATGCATATATATTAAAAATATATTTATACAATGGCCATGAAAAAAAAAACATTGTAAATCATTTCTTAAACCTTAGATTCTCGCAAAATATTTATACAATGGCCACTTAAAAAAAAGCATTGCACATATTTAGAAGAAGATAAGGCCTTGTAACTATGTCATGAAAGAAAGAAATTTGTTAGGCAAGCACTTGATGGCAGGTGTTCCCTAACAACAACTCATCTTATGTATGTTAAATCGCTAAAAAACAAAAGAATTGCTCTCATTAAGTTTATTGAACTTGAAGTTGTTAAACCTCGTAAACTCTGTGTTATTTCTCTTACCTTTCTCTTTCTAGATTCTTAATTACTTATTTCTACATTACATCACTTGAGATATTTTGCTCGTTTGATTGCTTCCGTTTCAATAAATTGCTATCAGAACTTAGTTCTGAGTAGACATGGCTACAGCCAAGTACGAGGTAGAGAAATTCAACGGGATGAATGACTTCAATCTGTTGAAGATGAAGGTTAAGGCGTTATTGGTAAGTCAACGGTTAGGCTCAGTATTAGAAGAGACTGCAGCTCCATCTAGCGAAGAAGAGATGACGCTAGAGTTATCTAAGGCTGAAGCAGAAAGAATGGACATTCAAGAAAGAGCTCACAGTACAATTATTTTATCATTAAGCGATGAAGTACTGAGAGAGGTAGTAGGTGAGATGACAATAATTGGACACCAATGAAAGATTATATAGACGCATTCAATAAGATCATTCTTTATCTTAAGTCTATCAATATTAAGATAAAAGATGAAGATATGACAATTATAATACTGAGTTCACTTTTCAAGAGTTATGAGAGCTTCGTTGATACATTACTCTATGGCAGAGAGAGTTTAACGATGAGCAATGTGAAATCATCATTAAACCTAAAGGTATTAGGAAAGCAGATCGAGGGCAATGCAGAAAGTCTATCTGTAAGAGGAAGGCTCTCATACAGAGATGGAAGAAAAAAGGACTCAAGATCGAAGTCCAGGACTTCTAGGAAGTGCTATTGTTGCAAGAAAGATAGGCATTTCATGAAAGACTGTCCGAAAAAAAAAAGCACAAGACAAGAAGAAAGCGGATGCTGCACTTGCCTATGATGATAGCTACGACAGCGCATAGACTCTAGTTACTACTAATAGTAAGAATACTAAACAATAGGTTCTAGATTATGGTTGTACATTTCACATGTGCCTACACAAGTCTTGATTTATAAATTTTCAGCCTATTAGTGGTGGTAAGGTGTTAATGGGTAATGACAATGCTTGTCAGATAATGGAAATTGGTAGTATTAAACTTAGGCTGCATAATGGGTGGGTGAGAAAGTTGACAGAAGTTAAGTATGTTTCTGACCTCAAGAGGAATTTGATCTCACTAGGGACTTTAGACCAGAATGGGTGTTCCATCAGGATCAACAGAGGGGTTTTAAGAGTATTAAAGAGTTCTATAGTAGTAATGAGAGAAGAGAAACACAAAGGTGTTTATGTGCTTAATGGTGAAGTTGTAAGCAGTTTTTCATTATTCTTTGTAGATGATGAGAATATGTAAATCAAGTTGTAGCATCTTAGACTAGCACACTAAGGTGAGAGAAACCTAAAGGAGTTATTTAGTCAAAATGTGTTTTGTAAGGATATGTAGTAACCACTTATCCACAACCAGTAAGAATAAGTATTTATATATATATATATACATATTTTATTTGTATGTGGGTGATACTTGATTTATGTATTATTATTATTAGTATTTATATAGATTAAGGACCTACTATTAGTATTATGTTTATTTGCAAGACTTTAGATTTATTTTAGGGATCAAATTATAATACTTTAAAAATTTTAGGGGCTAATTCATAAATACTAAAAATTAGTCTCTTAGTATAAAAATATACATTTATAACCCTAATTTACTCATTTTTGTCGAGCCACCTCTTTTAGAGGGAGAAATGAGAGAAAGGGAGGGGAGATAAAGAGAAGAGGAAAAAGAAAAAAGAAGAAGAAATTTGGAATTTTAAGCTTTAAGAGGTATATTATAATCCTTTCTTAGTCTCTTGGTGTTAATTAAGTTAATTTCTTTAAGTTTTAATTTCTGAAATATGAAAAATTGAGAATTTGATGTGAATTTTGTAAGATATATTAAGAATTAATGATGATTATATAGACAACTTGATGAATCATGATGATTTTGCAAAATTTCTACTTGATAGTATCTTGATCCGAGAATTTTGTAAATTTTTATACTTCGATTCTGATTTTGGTTTTTGAAAATATGAAACTAGACATGTTTATAATCATTTGAGACTTTGAATCGATGGAAAATTTCAGAAATTAAATTTTTAGTGAATTTACAAAAATAACCCTAAAATTTTAGAAATTTCCTATGTTAACAATATTCTAAAGTGGTGAACAAATTTCGGTCTATGATCTTAAAAAATTACGAAGTTTTGGAATATGATTATTTTACATGTTTACTATGATAAAAAAAATTGAGAATTTAGATCAATGCGATAAAATTGTTATGATTTTCTAAAGTGTTTCAACTCATTGTACTATTTAATGAACATATTTTTAAAGCTATGGAATAAAATAGTTTTAAAATACTTTTGACAGGGATTTTGAAGTAAATTATTTATCATGAATTGGGATATGTGTTAAGAGTAATTATGTGATATTCTTATAATTTTTGAGTTAGTGTATGATTTTATAAAATTAGGAGACTAAATGTTGTTTAGTAAATATCTTGATATTGTTAGGATAATAGTTTGGATTTGATGGTGTTTATAAAATAAATTGTATAGGAATTATGATATAATATTCATATATAAGAAGGATATATGAGTCAAGAAAGATATATTCTGATTTTGGAGCAATTGGACATCATTTGATGTATAATATAATTTTGTTAAATGTAATTGGTTAGAATGACAAGTTTTGAGAAACTAAGTAATTAGACCAATTCGATGTGATAAGTGTAATATGTGTAATTTTGTAAGCTATTTAAAGTATTTTATGTGAATGGTGAGGTTTATGAAAGGATTAATCTCTATTGATAGGTTAAGGAGAATTAAGCCTTATACTCGAAAGTGTTAAGAGGTAAGTATACTAGACTCTTACTGAAATCATAATAAATGTAGTAATTGTCTATGTATGATATATTAAATGTACTTAGAAATATGTTTATATTATGCTAAAGTATATTTGATATGAAATGTGAAAGATATATGTTTATGAATGTGAGCATTGACATTGAGGATAGACATACATGTGTTTGTGAAAGTGAGCTTTTAAAATGAAATGTGTTTAACAAAGAAAGCTTTTGAAGTGAAAAATGTCCATGAGATACGTTTTGTGTTTTAAGGATGCTTGAACTCACTATTTACTTAGTAGGCACCTTATGTGATTTATGAAGCCTTTATGTGTGGCCTTTCCTTCGGGATTGGTATATGTTATGTGTTCCGTATGTAGGGAGGATCCTATTGGTACCTAAAGAAAAAGTGAGTCATCACATTCGTGTAGTGGCTTATTAGTGCATATGAGAGGACTAACCGATGATCAGGGTGAGGGTTTGGCTCTTACCTTTGGGCATGAGCGTTATATATGTATAATTTAAACCTCACTTGTGTTATTCCTCTCATACGGTATATCATCGACGGGTGACATTTGACTCATTATGTGATATGTGATATGAAAGTCCTACTAAGTAGTAGTTGAGTGATGGTATTCCTATTATATATTTTGAAAGAATGTGTAAGTGCTTATCTAACATATGATTTGATAAAATTATAATTTTGATTTATCACGGCATATTATACATATGCATTGTGTATATATATATATATATGTATTTTGATATATGAAAAACTAGTATGCTTATTGAGTTTTATACTCATTATAGTTTATGGTAATTTCAGGTAAATAAGGTATATGTGTGATTAGCAGATTTGGCAAGGCTTCTGTTGTCCCTTGAGTTTCCTAAATTACTAGGTTGCTGAGTGTTGCATTTGTGGACACATGGTTTAAAATATTTGATTTGTCGCTATTGAATAAGTACTTATGTATTATTTTTTATTAAGTGTGGTTGTATTTGGTTTATGTTTCACCAAGTATGGTCATGGGTGAAACTTTGTGTTGAACTTACTAGCAACTTGCTAAGGATTCCTATATTGAATTTAAGTTCGAAATTTTATGCAATATTAATTATGAGTGCACATTATTGAATGAGTGTTAGTTATGTCGTGTGTCAGATCTTTTGGGTCTGGGGTGTGACAGGATAAGTTCCAGCCATTAGAGTTTTGTGAGCATTGTGTGCTTGAAAAAGCACATAGGGTGAGATTTAGTACCGGCGAGCACAAGACTAAGGGGACTCTTAACTACATACAGTCGGATCTTTGGGGATCAGCTCAGACAGCTACTCGTGGTGGTGCTATGTATTTTCTCAATTTGATTTATGACTATTCAAAGAAGTTGTGGGTCTATGTGTTGAAGAGCAAGGATTAAATGTTTGATACGTTCAAGACTTGAAAGGCTCTTATTGAGAATCAAACTGGCAAAAGGGTGAAAAATCTACGGACTGACAATGACCTTGAATTTTGCAATAGAAAGTTTGATGGGTTTTGTGCCAAATATGGGATTGCAAAGTATAGAACATTAAGATCAATACCACAACGAAATGGCGTAGCTGGGAAGATGAATAAAACCCTACTTGAAAGGGTTAGATGCATACTTACCAATGTAAAGATGTCCAAAGTATTTTGGGGAGAAACTGTCGTGATTGCAGCCTATTTGATCAATAAAAGTTTCTCATTAGCAATTGACTTCAAGACACTAAAAGAGCAATGGTCTGACAACTTTTAAAAGTATGACCCCCTCAGAATTTTTGGCTCCCCTGCCTTTGTCCACGTTAAGGAGAGGAAATTGAAACCTAGAGCTATCAAATGGGTATTCATAGGGTATCTAAAAAAAGTGAAAGAATACAATGTGTAGTGTAAAGATTTGACACCACCAAGAGTATCATAATCCGTGACGTGAAGTTCGATGAGACAACCATATTGAATGCCTCTCAAGAAGATGAGAAAGAAGAACTTGTGTCCAAGGAAGACTTAGCACCCGAGTCAATAGAAGTTGAAGTGATGCTTGAGTGCTGATTTGATATGCCCTCAAATCAGCACTTCAACAAGGAAATCCTTTGATATGAACCAAGAACACCGGTGAGTTCCTCTAAATCTACCTAAAGAAAGATTAGGACTCATGAGATGGAACTTAAATAGTACCAACTAGCCAGAGACAGGCTAAGGAGAATGATTAACTCATCAGTCAAGTATGCATAAGTAGATTTAGTTGCTCACGCTTTAATTTTGCTTACATTCTTGAATTTGATGAGCCTAGAACATATGGTGAGGCTATAAAGAGTGAAATCAAGAAAGAGTGGCAACAAGCCATAGAAGAAGGGATTAGTTCTCTTAGGAAGAATAATACCTGAAAGTTAGTGGAGAGACCTTAAAAAAACTAGTTGGGTGCAAGTGGGCATATAAAGTGAATGAGAGAATACCAGGGATAGAGTCTATGAGATTCAAGGCTAGGTTAGTTGTACAAGGTTTTACTCACAGAGAGAGAGAGAGAGTTGACTTTCATGAGATATTCTCTCCAGTTGTCAAGCACACATCCATTAGGATTTTGTTAGTCATGTATGCAAACTTTGATTTATATCCAGGGCAGATGGATGTAAAGATAACTTTTCTACATGGAGAGCTTGAATAGACAATATACATGGCATAGCCACAAGAGTTTGTGGATCTTGGAAAAGAAGATCATACTTGTTTGTTAAAGAAGTCGTTATATGAGTTAAAGCAATCACTTAAACAGTGGTATAAGAGATTTGATGAGTTTATGATGGCTTGTAACTTTAGTAGGAGCAAGTATGATGGATGCATGTACTTTAAGAGCTTGAGTTACGGGATGATGTATTTGCTTCTATACATCAATGATATGTTATTCGCGTGCAAGAACATGAAAGAAATACGAAAACTTAAGAAGTAGTTGAGTGGCGGATTTTAGATAAAAGATTTGGGAGCAGGGAATAGAATATTGGGTATGGATATTGTGAGAGAAAGAAGAGATGTTATCTTCTTATCTCAACAGCGATATATACTCAAGATCTTAAAGAAGTTTGGTATGTCCAATGCAAAGGCTGTTTCTATTCCTTTGGCCATATATTTCAAACTTTCAACAGCACAGTCACTGACATCCGAAGAAGAGAAACTACAGATCAGTAAAGTACTGTATGTAAGCGTTGTGGGGAGTATCATATATGCAATGAATTTCACAAGACTAGACATAGCACAAGCTGTAAGTGTGGTGAGCAGATATATAACAAATCAAGGTAAGAATCACTGGCTTGCAGTGAAGTAAATTTTGAGATATCTCAAAGAGACCTCGAATCACGGGTTGATGTATAAAATGGACGAGGACAGTAGTGTAATGGTAAGAGGATACGTAGACTTAGATTATGCAAGTGATCTAGACAAGAGAAGACTGTTGACAGGTTACGTATTCACAGTGTTTGGGTGTAATGTATGTTGGAGATCTATTTTACAACATGTGATTCCACTCTCTACCACAGAGGCAAAGTACATGGCTATTGGAGAAGATATTAAGCAGGTCGTGTGGTTGAAAGGCATATGCGTAGAGGTAATGCCTACTAAAGATGTGAACACCGGTGTGCATTATAATAGCTAAAGCGCCATACACCTAAGCAAGTGATTGATGCTATACTAGCTAAGCGCAAATGCATGCTATCGTATCAAGTAATATAGGATTTTAAGTCCAAGTATCGATCTCATAGGGACTATGCGATCTAATTCTATAAATCAAGTACTAAAATTATACCTATTTAACTTTTATTCAGAAAACTAAAATCTGAAATTTATTTAACTAATCTAATTCTATCAATTAACTAAACAAAAGTAAAGAGTGAATTCACAAATAAAGATAATCTAGGGCTTTGACTCGTCCTCTAGTATTTCATTGGACTCATTAACCACTTAGTTAATCCCTTAATACCAATTGATTAGCTTAGACACTAATCTCATCATAAATCTTTGTCAATGGTCAAGTGACTATATTATGCATTCTAACAATCACTTATATGTCTATGGTAATCAAATCAGAATATAATTCATTAAAATCAAGTCTAAATTAGACCATACATGCCGCCTAGGTATATGTCTATCCTAGATAGAACTCATAGTTGTTACCCTATAATCATGCATCCAACTATCTTAGGCTAAACACATGAATCCCTTTTATCAAGTTCATTATGGTTCCTTAATCATTCAAAATATTGATCAAGTATAATAAAAGTATTAAAACACAAGATAGAATGAATCAATTAAATGTATCAAGTTTATAAACTAAAAATTAACACAATCCAAATCCATATTAGGTTTACATAGTCTAATCCTAGATGAATAATTTAGCCCATCACAAAATCAAAAGTATCAAACTAATTCATAAAAATCAATAAGAACAAGAATATAATGATAAAGACACAGAAGAAAAACTAATTAAAGTGACTCCTTGATGTGCTTCTCCCTCAATCTTGACTTGAAGCTTGAATCTTGATCTTAATTCTTCAATCTTTGGCTTTGATCTTTGATTTTGTGTTGTGAATTCTCTCTAAATTTTTGTCTCTTTTCTCCTTTTTTTTTCCTCTCATTTTCTCTCTCCCTTAGGGTTTTTAGCGTTCTATTTATAGGTTTTTATCTTCAAAATACTGTTCATGAGTTACTGTAGCAAAAGACTGTTTACGAGTTACTGTTCACAGCCATAGGCACTGCAGCGCTGGGTTGTGGGCGCCGTGGTGCTCAGCTACTGACCTGGGCACCCCGGTGCTCAGTCGCTAGGCGCTACGGCACTCAGCCCTAGCGCCCTTTTCGTATTTTGAGCGTAACTTCTTCGTTTGAGTCCAATCACCTCCTGTTTGTTCCTATGCGTCATATTTTCCGTCGTGCATCTATTTATGATAAAAAAACACAATTAAATAGCCAAATATTTATTATTTAGATAAATATTTGGCGTAAAATACAAAAGTTGGGTATAAATCATACTAGTGCTTTTACGCCCCTATCAGCAAGCATCAAGTGTTTCATGAGAGGTCTAAACACATTGATATGAGCCTTCAATGCATTCGAGAGATTGTCTAAAGTGGTGAAGTTAGTCTAACGAATATAGCGTCATCTGAAAATTCTATTGACATGTTGACTAAGCCACTACCCTCGGTTAAGTTCATCTTATGCAAAGACTTAACCGGAGTCACTACTTTATAAAGGTAACCAAAGATACGAAGATGAGAGATCAAGATACTTTGTGAATGATTTTCAATTAAGGAGAGAATTTTGTGAGAAAGTTGATTAAAAATCATCGGGATATGATTTAGAGTGTAAGCCAAGTGCGTTGGGAGCTCAAGGATCGAAGACGGACGTGAAAAGAGGCAAAAAATGTAAAAGGCGGTGCTAGGTTGTGGGCACCGCAACACCCAAGTCAGAACCTGAGCACTGCAGTGCTAGGTGCCCAGTGCCACGGTACCCAAGTGAGATGTCCCAACGTAGAATGTGTTTTTCAATTTGGTTTCGACTCCCACTTATTTTAAAACTCCTTAAAATGACTCGCACGCGTTTAGGGTAAATCTAGGTTATCATAAAGCCTACATAAAGGCTCTCTATTGGCTTGTAAATATATCTTTGTGATCATAGCAATCTTTATGATATCTTAGTAATCAAACACAAGTCTTAGTGACATCTTTGTGGTTCTTAGTGAGAGAAACCCCTTACTTACAAGAGAGAGTTAATTCTTTATGAGTCTTTCTTGTAAAAGTCATACTTTGTGAGTGTCTTGAGATTCAATAATAAGAGAGTGATCTTGATCCGCCATGGATGTAGGCAAATTGCCGAACTATGTAAACTCTATGTGTTGTTTCTTCTACCTTTCTCTCTCTACATTCTTAATTGCTTGTTTCTATATTACATTATTTGGGATATTTTGCTCGTTTGATTGCTTTCGCTTCAACAAATTATTTTTCAATTCCAACACAACCTAGTCCCTCAAAAATATTCTTCTTCCAAACAAATAATTAGTATTTGTAAAAAATAAAAAAATTAACGATTTGAGAAAATGAAAAACTTTAACTTTCTCAAGAAGAGGAGTTGTGTTTTCTCAACTACCACGGTGTCTTTCAATTTGGAGGTAGTGATGGAGATGAACACTTATTCATGGTGGTCATGACACATTTTCTTGGATGGCTGCGTAGTAAGTGGTGGCTTTCTACTAGAAATAGTCGGAGGATTCGACAGTAAAAAGATTAAAGAACCACCTTACTTCCCATTTGATATGCTGCCGCCATCCGGTGATCGTAGATGACACGAAAGACGATAGGAGAATTAAAATTTTAGGGTTTTAATTTGAAGAATACAAAAGAACATAGAATTTGAAGAATAATTTTTTTTTAAAAAAAATAAGATTTTTAAAGTGGCTATTTGGATATGGGGATAAAATTGTTTGGATATAAGGATAAAGGTGTTTAAATAAGAGAATAAGGGTATTTAGATACGGGATAAGGAGTGTTTAGACAATATAATATTGAAATAATGATAATATCATTTTCTTAATTAACTTTGAAAAAATAATTATTAATAGTTAGACATTACTGTCTATTTTTTAAACTAGTAAGTATTACTAAAATTCAACGATACTTTGATAATGTTCATGATAATATTCTAATTAATAAATACAAAAATTATCTTGCAAAGTTAATTTTTTCAAAAAACATAAAAAAAAAAAATTTTCTACGAGGGAGGGAAGATGTGAATTTAATACATCCACTCTAATAGAGATTATACTATCTACCTTTTACGATTGGATAATAACATAAGTACATATAACATATGCTTTGAGTAGTCAAAAGACGAACAAAACAAAGGCATTTACTTAGTATATTGATATTTTAATAACTAATAATTTAAATGACAAATCAATAAAACCTTGTCCTCATTATTTATTATTAAATAAGAAATTCTTATCAATATACACATAGATTCTCATTATTAATTTATAAAGCATGAGTATTAATACAAACAAACTTTTGATATAAAACAATAATGTTGTGTTTATATAGTTGAAAAATAAACTTTGTATTATGACTGATGTAGTATTTGATGTGTCAATTATTGATTGGTGTCGTATAATTACTACATTACAATGATTAAAAAGTTAATAATTATTGATATATAGTAGTCAACGATTGATAAAACCGAACCGAACTATGGTTATTCAATTCTCCCATCAGGAGAAATTGAATAAACTAATTTTAAAGGGTAAAACTAAATTAATTTTTTTCTGTTTGATTCAATTCGTTTTTTTTTTCTAAGCCTAACTAGGTTTGTTTAAATGTGTGGATTTTTTTTTTTTTGCTGTTTTTTTAAATGTGAACTTTTATTTATTTATTTATTCAAAAAATTTATATTTAACCTAATTTTTGGGCTCAATTTATATTTTATAATTATTATTTATTTAATTTGTCCCAGATCTTAGAGAACCACAAATCGGCAAAGTCACTATCTTGTCTTGCTGATCAATAACCGAAGAATTGCTTGAACCACCATTTGACCAAAATATTGCCTAAAATTATAATAAAACATAAGGATGGACAAAATAAATCGAAAATCGAAAAATTGAACCGAACCAGCTGGTTCGGTTTTTATTTTTTTTTAAAATCGAACAATTTTTTAAATTGAAAAACTGGAAAAAACCGATTGATTTTAGTTCGATTTTATTATAAACTGAATCTGAACTGGAAAAATTGATTTCCTGGTTATTTATATATTTTTGAAATGTTAATATAAAAACAAGTTTTGCATGTCTAATAAAAAAATGGTGCTTTAGCGTAGATGTTATTGTACCTCTAACTTGTCTTTGATATCTATGGTTCGAATTTAGACATGCAAATTTAATTATATTAATATTTAAAATTAATATACAAGAAAATTTAATGTACTTTCAATAACAAAAAAAGCTTAGCTCTTTTGGTGAAAGAGATCTATAGTTCATTGAGGTCTTAGGTTTAACACCTGGTGGCAATTTTTTTAATTATTAATATCTAAATTGTAATATAACAAAAAATAAATGTGTTTCCAAGAACAAAAGAGGCTTCAGCCCATGACAAAGTAGCCTTCAACTTATAGTGGATCTACTCTTAATTTTATCAAAATTTTGAATTTTATTAGTTAATATAATAAAAAAATAAAATGCATTTTATACTAGCAAATATCATTAGCTTAATTGGTCTAGTGGTGATAATTTTTTTCCACCAAATCAAAAGTTTGATCCAAAATTTTAGTATATTGGATAATTTTTTTTAAAGTTAAACCGAATCGAATTGATTGGTTCAATTTTTACCCTAAAAAAATTGGTTTTAATTTTTATTCTTTAAAAAATTAAATCAAACCAATTCGGTTTAATTTCAATAAAAATCAGATCAAATCGTACCCAACCTTAATAAAACATAAGCCATAACCTAAAATAAAAAAACTTTTAAATCAAGCAGCATAAAACTAAAGGAGCTAATTCAAAATTTACAAATATAGTAAGAGCCACATGTATAAAGTACAACACTAACAAAATTTCAAAAATAAAGTTTTTCATGCTTTATTCTGTAAATGTTTGGATAATTAGCAAAGTTTATAGTACAAAGCATAAATTTAGAACTAACCAATATTACTGATATATCAAACATTTGTCAAACTAACCAATGACTCAATAACCAATGAATTAACCAATCATAATCAAAATTAAAGTTTTAAACAGTAAAGTTAGAATAACCAATGACTCACAATAGCAAAATTTACACTGCCATTGCTCCTGTAATCATTTTTATGCTACCGATCTTTTAAATCTTGAGACATAAATCAAGTTCATATCTTTTGACTTTTAAATTGTAATTTTAATATTTTGTAAAAGTAATTCACATTAATCAAAATTTATGTATTTTTAAGTTTACACTGTATTTTTAATATTTTGTAAAATTAATTCACATAAATCAAAATTTTTATATTTTGAAATTTACACTGTATTTTTAGTATTTTGTAAAACTAATTCACATAAATCAAATTTTCTATTCTAGGTTGCAATGTTATTAAGTCCATATCTTATGCTTCATAGTTCTAGGATATAGAATATTCAAAAAAATTTACTAAGAGTCAGCCGATTCTCGACAGAGAGGCAGACGCCATAAATCGACAAATCCGCTGAGAGTGACGATCGATAGAGAAGTGAGAACTGTTGTAATGGCCGAGAAGAGCCGAGTGAGAGACGAGTCCCGAGTCAAGAGTGAACTATTATAGAGGAGATGAGAGGCGAGCTGCCAAATGAGATTGAAAGAGACGAGCTGTTATTGAGGGAGATTGAGAGAGACGAGATTAGTTGAGACCTGAGAGAGATGAGTGTTGTGCCGCTGTGCTGAGTAAGACAGTGACAGACACAAGAGAGATTAGAGACAAGACTGTTTGTTGTTGCTGAGTGAGAGAAAGACGAGAGAGATGAGTTGAGAGCTAAGACTGAGATTAGATTAGGTTTTTTTGTTTTTATAAATTTATATACGAATAATCAAGTGTGGGTGAGCTTACTGTAATTTTTTTTTCCAACCAATGACATATTTTTATGTGGCAGAATTTTAATTTTTTATTTAATTAATTAACTTTTTAGTTCGTGTTCAATTTTAAAAAAAACTGAATAGAAATCAAACTAGTTATTTTAATTTTTTAATTTAGAGTAACCAACAGATTTTTTTTCTTTTTATAAAACGAACTCAATTAATTAGGTTGATTCAATTCAAATTGAATTTTTCAATTTTCAATTTTTTTGTCCATCCTTAAACAAATTAATTGGAATACAAAATTTACATTTCAACTTTATAAACCTAACATTATTGTAATACAATATCGCGTGTGTGTATATATATATATATATATATATGAGTTAATAAAATTAAAATTTTAAATAGACAACTTGGGTGGGGGGCAAATTGGGTAATTTAAAAAATAATGCACTAATATGAATAATTCATGTAATTATTTAAAATATAAAAAAACTTAACGACAAATAAATTACAATAAATAAGCACAATATGATAATGAAAATGGGAAAATAAAGAGAATGAAGAATAAAGAGAATTGCACCTGACTGTTTACATGGTTTGGCACTCTACACGGCATATATCCACGCTTCAAACAACTTACGTTGAGGATTCCACTAGCTTGCCTTCACCTAAAATCAAGACTCAATACATTTGACTTTCAAAGTATCAAAAAATCTCTACAACAAATTAATTTACAAGGTACCAATTAAACCCTTATAACAAAAGAGTAATCACTTTACTCTCAAAATATTTTCTACAAACACTTAAATAAACTCAATACAAGAATTAGAACAAATACAAAATATTTTAAACTCCCAAATAAGCTAATATGAAGGTGTAAGAATAAAGAGGCTCTTAAATTGATATAAGATACCTTTTCAATTGTAAAGAGCTTAAAATGAGTGAGTTATTTATAAAGAGCAAAAAAAAAATAGCTGTTGTTGTAGTACTGCTACAGTGTATTACTGTTGCTACAATACTGCCACAGTGATTTGAATGTTGTTACAGTGATTTTGCCAAAGTTTTGATATTTTGTATTTCAGTCTATTTTCTGAACCTTTTAAAACTTTGTACTTTGGTCTCACTTCAGCGTGCTTGAGTGATTTGGCCATAACTTTCAGTAAACAACTCCAAATTCAGTTTCATAAAATTTCTTGGAAATATAACACAATTATCTTTCTTTTGTATTCAATGTTGTGCAAATATTCTATCTTATGTAGTGCCAAAATAATTCCCAATGTGCTCTTCAGTTTTGTTGAAGTCTTGAAGTTCTTGAGTTTTCATTAGTGTTTACTTGCACTTAATTTACCTCATTTATATATTTAAACATTTTAATGCTTAATAAATTAATATCTTACAATGAACAAGTGATTTTTTATCATCAAAACACAATATGTATAACTAGAAAGTCAACAATCCCCTCATTTTTTATAATGACAAATACCTCATTTATTTTGATAACTTTAGTGGAGGTTTTAGAGAGACTGATTTCTAAATGAAATAACTCCCCTTTGTATATATAGAGCTTCTAAAAATATTTAAATAAAGTTAGTACAAAAAGCATCAAATATGTACATCAAAATTATCAAAATACATCTCTCCCTTTTTTGTCATCAACAAAAGGCATTAAAAATAATTCTCTTTTAACAATGTTGGTGCATTTATAAAGTTAAATACAATTTGAAAAATAAACAATTAATATTTCTCCCCATTTAAAAAATATATATTTCAATATATATTATCTCATCAAAATAGGTGAGTCATCAAGAACTTGTTCAATAAGGAGAATCCAAGTCATGAAGAAATTAATCACAAGTTTAGGTACAAGCAAAAATTTCTTTCACAAACTATAAACTTGCTATACTCCTCCTAAATATAACATAGACAAATCTCCCTCTTAGAAAATTAAAGATGTAATGATATGCCCAAAATGGTTAAAAGATATAGCTCTTTCTATGACAATCAAATATATATCTAACAATTTAAAAATAAACTTATTTCAAATATAATAAATATGCAAATATGACATGTATGAAGTCAATAATTTTTTTAAAAAAATAATTTAATAAAATAATTAATTATGAAAAATGTTTATAATATGGAGATTCCATAATATCAAGTTCTCCTATAATTTTTTAGAACTTGTCTTCATTTAAAGGTTTTGTGAAGTAATATCACCCTTTTGGACATGATCTTTAGAAACAATGATGCCTAATTTCAATATATTTGGTCTAAAAGTGTTGAATAGAATTTTTAAACAGATTTATAGTACTTGTACTGTCACCCATAATAGGAATATTTTATATTTCAATGTCAAACTCCCTAAGGATTTGTCTTATCTAAGGTGTTTGAGCACAACTACCAGCGGTAATATATTCGATCTCGGTAGTTGACGTAGCTATTGAATTTTATTTCTCACTGGCCCATAAGACAAGTGATTGACTTAAGAAATGATAAATCCCACTTGAGCTTTTTCTATTCACTTTGCATCCGACAAAGTCGGCATCCGAATAACCGATAAGGTTAAATTGAGTGCCTTTTTACTACCATAACCTTAGGTTCATTATGCTATGTAAATATTTAAAAATTTGTTTTACAACTAGATGTGAGGCTTTAGAACATGATTGAAATCTCGCATATAGGTATACATTAAACATAATGTCTGGTCTACTAGCAGTTAAATTTAAAAGAGAGCCAATCATACTTTGATATTTTTTTATATCCATTTCTTCTCCTTTCTCATCTCTGTCTAGCTTGGTAAATAAGCTCATTGGAGTTGACGTATTCTTTACTTTTTGCATTTTAAATCTTTTGAGAAGCTTTTTGATGTATTTAGATTGATTAATGAAGATCTCATTTCTCATTTTGCTTGATTTAAAATCCAAGAAAAAATTTGAGCTCTCCCATTATGCTCATCTAAAATTCGTTGTTCATCCAAGTTAAAATTTTTTTACATAAAGATTCATTAGTGGATCCAAAAATGATATCATCAACATAAATTTGCACAATAAGTATGTCATGGTCTTTATGCTTAATGAATAATGTGTTATCAACTTTTTTCGTTGAAAAACTATTTTCAATAAGAAATTTGCTTAAACGTTTATACCATACCCTAAGCGCTTGCTTTAAACCATATAATACTTTAGACAACCTATATACATGATTTGGAAACTTTTCATTTTCAAAGCGAGGAGGTTGTTTTACATAGACTTCTTCTATAATGATACTATTTAAAAATGCACTTTTGATATCTATTTGATATAAAGTGATTCTTATAACATGCATAAGCAAGTAATAACATAATAGATTCAAGTCTAGCTACAAGTGCATAAGTTTCATCAAAATCAATTCCTCCTTTTTGATTATACCATTGTGCTACTAATCTAGCCTTATTTATAACAACTATTCTAGATTCATCCATTTTGTTTTTGAAGACCCATTTGGTGCTTATTACAGATTGATGTTGTGGTCTAGGTACTAATGTCCAAATTTGATTTCTCTTAAATTAATTTAACTCCTCTTACATTTTCATTCTCCAATGTTCATCTTTTTCGACTTCGAAAAAGTTCTTAGGCTCAATTTGAGATACAAATGCCATGTTATTACAAATGTGCCTAAGTGATTATCTAGTTTTGATGCCATGTGATGGATCACCAATGATATTATCTAAAGGGTGAGAAGATACAAATCTCAATGCCCTATGGAGTGATTGAGCATTATTATCACCTCATTCTTCTTGAATTTGAACTTCTTCCTTCTTTATTTAATTCTCCTCTTTTTCTTTAGGGGTAATGTTATTGGGATCATCCTTTTTACTTTCTTCTAGTTGAACTTTTTGCATACCATTTCTATTTTAACTATTTCATCTTCTTGTACATTCTTGGCAATAGATTTATTAGTTTCATAAAAAAATAACATGCATGGTTTCTTTAATGACTAAGGTTATTTTATATAAAAAAACTCTATATGCTTTGCTAATCATAGAATAGTCAAAAAAGATTCTAACATCGGATTTTGAATCAAATTTACCAATATTATCCTTAGTCTTCAAGATAAAGCATTTATAACCAAAGGCTTTAAAATATCATAAGGAGTTTTATTTAAATGAAGTCTAACCAATACTCCATTTAATACATAACAAGCAGTGTTAACGGCTTCGACCCAAAAATATTATGGTAAAGCATTATCATGCATCATAGTCCAAGCCATTTCTTAAATAGATATTTTTTTTTCTTTCAATAACTATATTTTGTTGAGGTGTTCTAGGTGATGAGAATTGATGTTAGATGCCATGATCATTATAAAATTCTGTCAAAGAATGATTTTTAAATTCTCTACTATGATCAATTCTAATGCCTGAGATTGAACACTCCTTTTAATTTGAACTTTCTTGCAAAAATTTATAAAAGCTTTTAAAACTTTATCTTTTTGAGCCAAAAATAAAATCCATGTAAATCTTATGAAATCATCAACTATGACAAATGTATAATACTTGCCACTTAGGCTAGCAACTTTAGTTGGTCCAAATAAGTCCAAGTGAAGTAATTGAAGTGGTCTAGTTTTGGAAATATGATTTTTGTTTTTAAAAGATGATTTTGTTTATTTTCTAAATTGACATACTTCACAAATTTTATCTTTTTCAAAAGATAATTTAGAAAGACCTATAATAAGATCATTTTTAAAAATTTTAGAAATCAAATGCATGCTTGCATATTCTAATCTTTTATGCCTTAACCAAGAATCATCATTTAATGCGGAGAAACATTTGTCATGTGAGGATGCACACTCAATATCAATTGTATAAACATTATAATGTCTATTTCCTATAAACAATGTCTTATTATCACTAATGTTAATTACCAAACAACAAGTAAGCTCAAAAATAATTTTATAACCTTTATCACACAATTGATTAATGCTAAGCAAATTATGCTTCAAATTTTCAACAAGGAATATATTTTCAATGAGTATAGTTGAGTCTTTTTCAACATTACCTACACCAAAGATTCTTCCTTTGGCATTATTCCAAAATGGTATATATCTGTCATTCTTGATTTTGGTGAAACTTTTGAATTTTGATGAATCTCTAGTCATATGCCTTGAGCATTCACTATCTAAAAAAATTCTTTTTCCTTTTGGTTATCTATAAAAAGATTCAAGTGTCAATTTTAAGTACCCAAATCTTTTTGGGTCTTTGAATATTAGTAGAGAAAGTTCTTTTTGGAACCCAAATTTGTTTTACTCCAAATATCTTGAAAGGACAATTATAATCTTTATGACTATTTTTATTGCAAAAATGACAAAATGAATTAGGTTCTAGTTTAAAACTTGATTTTACAAAATAATTTTTTTAAAAGATTTTTGCTTTAGAAATTGTTTATATAATATGCCTCCCTTATCAAACACATAATTTTGAGAACTAAATAATTTTTTAAAATTCTTTTGTCCATTTGTGAATTTTAAGATAATTTCTTGTAAATCAATAACTTTCTTTTTAATGGCTTCATTTTCTAAAACTATTTCATTGATTATTGAATTCTCATTTAACTATTGGATGCATGCTTTAAATATTGCAAGTTCTTTTTTAAGATTTTCTTTTTTCCTTTTCAAAGAATTTTCCTTTTATTTTAAAGAGAGATTTTCACTTTTAAGACTATCATTTTCCTTTTTAAGGTTTTCAATTTTATTTTTCAATGAGACATTATTTTTCTTCAATATAGTATTTTTACGACCTATTGCCTTAGAATCTTTAAGCAATTTATTAAAAGCATTTAATAATTCATTAAAAGAGGGTTGATCATATACCTCATCAAGATTATAAAATTCGATGTCTCTGATGGCCATGAGTGCAAGGTTAGATATCTTGTTGGGATTTGTGCTTATGTGCCATCCCATTATGTATGAATATTTGTTTTATATTTATACTAGTGTTATTATTTCAATAAATCGCTAATTATATTTATATATGGTAAGATGCTTGTAACGTTTCAAACATTGTACGATCTGAAAGAGTTCAGATCTGGTCTAAATGAGTTTAGATCAATGCTAAGAATTAGCAACGGTGAGAGTTATAAATGCTAAGAGTTGGCACTGATAAGAGTTACCAAGTTATAAGAGTCAGTGATATCTAAAGAGTTAGAGCCTTGTCTGAAATGGGACAAAGACCTGAGAATGTATTAGTAATGACATAATTGCAAAGAGTTGCAAATAGTGCTAGGAAATGTCATTATGCAAATAGTGCTAGGAAATGTCATTATGCAAATATGTTCTCAAATATTATGTTCCTGATCTATCTTCACTGATGCAGGTCTGTCAGTGAATACCTTAACAAATATATAGATTGGTGTATGTCTATATCTGGATGGTCCAGATGGTTAGTCTTAGCAAACTATGAGTTTAGTGGAAGCTCGTATAGAGATACAGGTATTCAGTAAGGACTGAATACTGAACAGACTCACAAAAATCTCCAATAGACATCCCATAAAGCCGTCAATGGAGGACTCACAAAAATCTCCAATGCACATATCAGAAATATTTCATGGTCTGACCGCTGGGTATCGATGGGTATGGTCTGATGCTCATGGAGTCTGGTGTGCATAGATATGGGATCCATCAGCTCATTTGGGTGAGTATTATATCATAATACTCTATAGATTGTATTTCAGAAAGTCTTATGGCCACAAGCAATAATTTTCGGGAAAAGAGTTTAACCCTAGGGATAAATAATATTACAAAAGTGTTTGGAAATATTATTTATTGAAATACAATTCAAGAGATAAGTTTTCAGTTGGGCATATGGAGATTTGACGGTGTTGATATATATCTTTGCTCTACTCGGATATAAATGATGGAGAGATTATATGAATATGTTATAACCTTAACTTGTATGGTCTAACGCGCCGCTTTGTAATATCCGTAACGTGTGTGTGAAGCATCGTTCACGGACGTATGGAGGAGTTCTATATGACAATTCGGGCGTGGACCTAGAGAGTCTCACAATATGAAGTGTACTCGTTGTGCACTGGGGCAGCATAATGGATTAAACAGTTCCATCCTAGAAATTCCAGCAAACCAAAAATATATTTCAGGGTTCCTCGAGTTGTGCACTTGTTTAAACTTAAATGTTAAGTATATTATTTAATTAGTTGACAAGAGTTGTTAACTAATTATATATTAACAAGTGACGCAATTTTATTGTATGAATTGTTTTACCATGAATTCAACTATTTATCATGTTAGTAAAATCAAATAAGGTAAATATTAATTATTCAAATAGTTTTTGAATAATTAAATAAATGTTATTTAAATAAATAAAATATGATTTTATTTATTTATTATTTTATTCCTAAATGGAAGACATACCTAATTTGAGAAACATAAACTAAATTTAGTGGAGCACCATTTTGTAATTAATGGTTAATTTTATTAGACCATTAAAATGACCACAAAAAATAGTTTTGATAGTTGGCCACTTAATCTAATTTTGGTGGAGCACTTGTGAAGTTGTTGTAACCACTAAAATAGTTGAGTTTCAATTGTGTTAACATGAGAGTAAATAAAAATTCGTGCAAGGGTTGAGAAAAAAAAAGAAGAGTTGATTTTTAATAGAGTTTTTCAAAGTACAAAGACTTGTGAGAAAAACCAAAGGAGAAAGAAAAATAAATCTTTTATATTTTTCTTTCTAGAATCAAAACCTTGTTGCTGGAGATCATATTCCTACTATTCTAGCTTCACAATCCCACCGGATTGTTGTGAACTAGAATTGGACAAGAGTGCACTTCAAGGTGAGCTCAAACTTGGAGTAAGGATATCCGAAATTGGAAATCTTCATCGGAGGTCTTCAAATGTATGTTTCTGTATTCTTAAATAGTTAAGAATTGAACTACATGTGTATATATTGATTACTTGATAAATTTCGCTGAAAAATTCATATATATGATGCATAATTTTATTTTTTTAATATGTACACAATCACATGCATACACCCTAAAATATGTCAACATATCTCACATTCTTTATTCGATGATTCACCATCACTATCATCCCACGTGACATTCATAGCTTTCTTATTTCCTTTCTTATTCTTAAGGAAAGGATATTCATGAAATTTGTGTCCTGATTTCTTACATTGAAAGCAAATAATGTGGTCAATCTTTGACTTCTCGTGTTTATTACTTTCCCCCTTCAATTCCTTGCCAAACTTTTTTCCATTTGATTTTTTAAATTTAAGAAATTGTTTAAATTTGCATGCTAACATTATAACCTCTTCTTCATCATTTTCATCATCACTATATTCCCTGCTTATTATAGTTTTGAAAGCGATGTTCCTTTTCTTTGATGCTTCCTCTCTTTCATCATCCTTTAATTCAATTTCGCAGTCCATCAACTTACCAATGAGATTTAATTTAATTTTGCAGTCCATCAACTTACCAATGAGATCATCAAGTGATAATGTGTTAAGGTCGTTGGCTTCTTTGATTAATATTATTTTAGCTCTCCATTCCTTGGGTAATGATTTAAGAATCTTTTTCACTTGCTCACTTATAGAGTGATGTTTACCAAGAGAACTTAATTGATTAATGATAGTGGTGAAATGTGTGTACATTTCATGAATAGTTTTATGTGACTCCATTTTGAACAATTCATATTCTCTAGTGAGTCGACTAATTTTAGATTCTTTTATTTGATATGTTCTCTCATAAATAACTTCTAAATGCTGCCAAATTGTAAATGCATATTTGTATTCAGAAATTCTATTAAATTCTTTTCTATCTACGGCACAAAGAAATTGGTTTATTGCTTTGGCATTGAAAGGGTAATTTTTTCTTTGTTATCATTATCCTACTTATTTTAAAGTTTTGGGATGCATTTTTCTTTACTATCAAATTTATTCGGAATATGAGGTCCATTTTCAACAACTAGCCATAAATAATAACTAATGGATTGAAAATAAATTCTCATTATAGCTTTCCAATAGTTATAGTCGGCTCTGTCAAAGAATGAAGGTTTAATAGTGGATTAGCCTTCATATATGCTAGGTCCATTAAAGGTTGCCATAGATCTCTTTAAAACAGTTAAGTTCTTTTCTAGAGAACGAGACTTTGATACCAAATGAAATTCTAGATAGGCAACCCGAAAGGGGGGTGAATTGAGTAATTTAAAAAATAATGCACTAATATGAATAATTTATGCAATTATTTAAAATGTAAAGAAATTTAACAACAAATAAATTGTAATAAATAAGCACAAGATGATAACTAAAATGAAAAAATAAAAGGAGTGATGGATAAAGAGAATTGTACCCGGATGTTTACTTGGTTCGGCATTCCACATGGCCTATATCTATGCCTCAAGTAACTCGCGTTGAGGATTCCACTAGTTTGCCTTAAATAAAGGTTAAGAATTAATACACTTGAGTTCTAAGATGTCAAGAAATCTCTACAACAAATTAGTTTTTAAGGTACCAATTGAATCCTTAAAACAAATGAGTAATCACTCTACTCTCATAGTGTTTTTCACAAATACTTAAATAAACTCAATACAAAAATTAAAATAAATACAAAATATTTTAAACTCGCAAATGAGCTAATATGAAGATATAAGAACAAAGAGGCTCTTAATTTGATATATGATACTTTTCTAATTGTAAAGAGCTTAAAATGAGTGATGTATTTATAATGAGCCAAAAAAATAGCTATTGCTATAGTATTACTACTGTAGTGTATTGCCATTGTTACAATATTGCAACCATGACTTGAACATTGCTACAATGCCATTATATGATCCTGTCAAAGGTTTGATATTTTGTATTTTAGTCTATTTTTTGAAACTTTTAAAATTTTACAATTTGGTCCAACTTAAGCATGCTTAAGTGATTTGACTATAACTTTCTGTAAACAACTCAAAATTCACTTCCGTAAAATTTCTTAGAGATATGATATAATTATATTTCTTTTGTAATCAATGTTGTACAAATATTCTATCTCATGCAGTGCTAAAATAATTTTTAATGTGCTCTTCAAGTTTTGTTGAAGTTTTAAAGTTTTTGAATTTTTATGAGTACTTTACTTTTATTTAATTTAACTCACTTATGTATTTAAACCTTTCAATACTTAATAAATCAATATATTACAAGTAATATACAATTTATTATCATCAAAACATAATATGTATGACTAAAAAGTCAACGAAAATCAATCGTCATTTAACACGTAACAACTTTTTATTGGTGAGACATAAATTGAGTATATAAATTTTTTATTATAATTTTATAAGTTTAGCATTACTGATTAATTAAAATACTATTGATTTAAATTTTTTGTTCGCACATTTTATATATCAATGTTACAACACAATGATTCATTATAATCATTTTAATTATTAATATAAAATAATTATTATATATAACATGTTTCTATTTTTCTATCATATATTTTATTTTATTTTTGTTCCTATAATTTTTTCCATAGTATTACTATGCAAATATATGCATCTACTCGTTTTAGTCTCTTTTGTTTTTTAGATATATATGTTAAAATATAGACATTAAATTATCTACACAAAAAATTAAATATTATGTATAAATAGTTAAACGTTTTTTTTGAAATTTTTTTGTAAATAGTCACTTTTTGGGAGGCATTTATCTTATTTAACAAACTATTAGATTTTTCCATCTTTTGTGGTTAAATAATTTAAAATAAATAAAAATATCCTTTTATTATTTTAATAATATCCGTTACAATAAACGGTATTCATTACGGTTAACAATATTTGCTACAGTGAACAACATCTGCTACCGTACCAAATTTTGTTATTATTTTATTTTATTTTGTTACCAAATTATTTATAATTTTATATTACTATGTATGGCATAATTAATTTGTATTATTTATTTATAATTAAAATTATATTTATTCAAATTTAATATATGTATTTGTTTACTAAAATTATATTTATTTAATTATTTAAATTAATCATATTGCTACAAAATTTAAATAAATAATATAATTAAATAATAAATAAAAATAAATTAATATACTTAAATAAAATAATTATAATTTTAATAAAAAAATACAAACTTAAATTAAAAAATATATAAATATAATTTTAAAAATGATATAAATTAATTATGTTATACATAATAAAATAAAATTATAAATAAATTAGTTATAAGATAAAATTAAAAAAATAAAAAGTACTGTAATATGCATTGTTTGTTATACTCAGCATAGTTGTTTACTGTAGCAAATATTGTTGAATTAGTCAAAAAGAATATTTTTATCTATTTATGAGTTACTTGGCCCCAAATGATAAAAAATTTAATAATTGGTTAAATAAAATAAGTTTTAAAAAATTATTTATGAAATATTTTCAATTTTTCTATACAAATAATTAGAAATAGCATGTCCAAAACTGAAAATTTTGAGCTAGTTTTTATTCCTCTCTCTCAACCACATGATCTACGTTCTGAAGTGAAACTACATCTACATTCCTGAGAGCCATCCAATCGGACGGTTACAAAGATGGAGCCACACAGCTATTAAAATGAGGCAGAGCACAGCATAAAACATTTCCAAAACAAGCGCAGCATTCTTTCGTTAAATGATAACAAAAAAGGTACTCGACTTCACTTTACCAGTTCACGATGTATTAGTCTATTTGCTTTTAGCTTTCATGGCAACAAAAACTCTCACTATTTTTTTTCCTCCTTCTTCAGTTGCATTGGCATATAAAGCAAGCAAATTGGCAAATCTCTTAAACTGATTTTTGCTCCAACTGGTCACTTAGCTGACGCGTTTTAGCCTCCTCATTCAGCCCATTTGTTTTCTTCTTTATCAACTTTTATTTTTGTTGCCGATTATTAGTAAGTCTTTTATTTATTTTTCGGTGTGTTTTTGTTCATGAATGAATTGGTAGTGTTAGTGCTTTATATTTGCAAAAAAATTTCCTTTTGCTTTCTGGGTTTGCTTCTGCTTGTTCTTTGTTTATCTGGGTAGTAGTTAATTTGTGTGTGTTTTTCTTGAGTTCTTTTTTTTGGTTTATTCACTATGTAATTATTGGTTGTCTCGTTTGGTACCCAGTTTCATTAAATGTGAGCTGCTTTTATTATTATTATTATTATTATTACTACTACTATTGTCTGTGGAAAAAGGCCTCTCAATTTGAAAAGTTATACTCATTTTCTTATATGTAAGTAATGTAACTTTACTCTTTAGCATATGGCCGCAGGTGTTTGGTAAAAAGAAAAATCTTCTCCTTTGAGAATAATCAATCAATTGGAACATGAAAACGTGAATGAATTGGTCCTAGTTACTCTGGGGGACGGAGTGGAAGAAAGTTTGAGCTTCTTCCTATTATTATTGTATTTAAATCCTTCTCTTTCTTCTTTGCCCCTCTTAAGGTGAACTTTAAAATTCTGCAAATTTTTTTTTTCTGCAGTTTGCTAAAGTTTGTATGCTTTCATTGGAATTAGTTTTTCAACATGGTATCAAAGCCTATTTGAACTAGAGGTCTTGTGTGCCAGAAGTCTCCCAGTTGTATTAATTAGATTAATTAGAATATAACCAGAGTGTTGACGCCTTAGTGGATTTCACATGGTTGGATTTTTGAAAGAAGGGGCATAATGATCTTATAATAGTTTTCTTCTTGGCTTTATCTTTCAGTTTGGTTTTTCCTCTTGAATGATCTCTAAGACAAAGTCAAGTATGGTGATAGTAGCGGGTGCTAGGAGTGGATTTGAATTGGTGCTGAATATGAAATTGTGGATAAGAACTTGAATGCGGAATAGTACTGCTTTTTCCCAATGGTGTAGCATATGTTGTCCTCATAACATCACAGTGTAACAAGGACATGAATTAGGTTCTGAGAAATGCTTGCGTCTTTTGTTCTTTTAGCAAAGAATGCATGGATTTGTTCATTTAAATTTTCTTATGTATGTTTTTTATTTTGGGCCAATGATTGTATATCTTGGCATATATGTGGCATTTATACATTGTTCTTTTCACATTTTGAACGTACTTACCAAATTCTTCAATTTTTCAATAGCTTAGATGTAAAAATTGAGGAAGGAAGTTCTCTTTGCTTGTTCATCCTTCATCTTTTCTTTTTGCCTTTGTGCAGCTTCACTTGTGTGCATGTGTGTATATTCATATCTTTCTTTCATTGAAAATTTTCATGAACTTTTTTTATATAAGAAAATTGAATAATTGTTCTTAATTTGTTTTTTTGGACTGTTTGTTAGGTAGTCTGCTGAATGGATAGGACCAGACTCTGTGTAAGGGGTCGCTGCTCTTGTTCAACACCATCTGAAGAATCAGCTTTGGACTTTGAAAGAAACTGCTGTATTCATCCTAATCTGCCTTCATTAAGTCCACCAACACTTCAACCTTTTGCTTCATCTGGACAGCACTGTGAGAGCAGTGCTGCATACTTTTCGTGGCCCAGCCGACTAAGTGATGCAGCTGAAGAGAGGGCAAATTATTTTGCTAATCTACAGAAAGGGGTGTTACCTGAAACTCTTGATCAATTGCCCAAAGGGCAACAAGCAACTACGTTGCTAGAACTCATGACTATAAGAGCCTTTCATAGCAAAATCTTGCGATGTTATAGTCTTGGCACGGCAATTGGTTTGCGTATTAAACGTGGTGTGTTGACTGACATACCAGCTATTCTTGTTTTTGTTTCCAGGAAAGTTCACAAGCAATGGCTCAGTCCCATCCAGTGTCTACCCACTGCCCTGCAGGTTGGGAAAGGATGTTCATTTTTTTCTGTTTCCTTGAGGGGGTTGGGATTCTATCCCAATTTTTGTTACTTATGCTTTATTAATATTAAAGACATATTTTAAATTCTGTAATCAGGGACCAGGAGGTGTGTGGTGTGATGTGGATGTGGTAGAGTTCTCTTATTTTGGTGCACCTGAACCAACTCCCAAAGAACAGTTATACACTGAGATTGTGGATGATTTGCGTGGGGGTGATCCACGTATTGGTTCAGGCTCTCAGGTATTCTGAAGTTCCCCTTCTAACTTTCCATTCTTCGTATGCCAGAAATAGATTAATGCAGGATAGTTGTTCGCTCTGTAAATGATGGCTGCCATTTTTCATGTTATGCAAATATGCAATACTGTATCAATGGGTCTGGTAATTGGGCACTGACCTTAATTCTAGTTTCATGTTCTTTAGACTTACAGGCATAGTCTTCTCTGTTTCAGACCTAAATTCAAGCAACGATACATCACTTATTGATGTCAACAATGGCTAATTTTAAAAACTATTTACCTATGAGAAATTTATTGTTGCTTGCATATCAGTGCAATGCTCAGCTTTTATGTGGGGTTACCATATGGACAATTGACCTATTGTATATGATTGTCCTCTTAGGTTTAAACTATTACTTCACCCTGCAGAACTGTGTAAGAAAAGAAGTTGGCATTAGATTCCATATTACTTGGTTCTATGTTTTGATGCTTTGAGGGCACAATTCTATGGTGATTGAAAGGTCATATACTTGCATGATTCTGATAATCAGCATTTTTGGCCTTGGAGGGTAAAATATGGTTCATTTGCTTGTTTGGGAACAATATAATAGAAATCAGCCTTCTGGTAAATGTTATGAATTACTTGAGTGACATAGATTGTCTATAGATTCTTAGTATAGAAAATTTTCTTGGTAGTTTCAGAGTATGTTACTTATGTCAGTTAACTTTTTTCCATTATCAAGTCTCTTGGCCCATTCTAGATAAAGGATAAACTGAAGTTTACGTAGTTGATATGCCTAATATCATAATTGCCTTGATAGTCATTGATTTTTGGTAGGTTCGCCAGTAATATCTAGCAATGTAATGCAGTTTCTTGCACATTGATATACTTATGAGCAGTAACATTTTCATTTGACTAGAGACATCAGGGCAGACTATATGGTGGAGGGTTTTCTATATGCTTGCAAACAATGAGCACTGCCTAAAAATCACTATTTAGAGAATGGCTATTAGAGAATTTGTCAAATAATTTCTTGTTAGCAGTGCTGGAAGAAACTCCTAAATCTCTGTTAAGTTAATAAATAGTTATTCACTTTCCTATAGTATTTCTTTCGTTAGTGAGGATGATGTATGATCTTTCTTTATATTTTGATTTGATTCGTCATTAGAAATACCTGTTCTACATTCGCACTTCTCAGAAATTTTATATGGCTTATGGTATTAAGTCTACGCCAATAAAATTGTAAACTAAAATATTTTCTTGGTGATTTGACTAAGATTATTGCTTAGGATAGACAGGGTCTTACAAAAATTTTGCTCTTTCATGTCAACATGTAAATATACTGAATGTACAGTTGAAAGCATAATTTCACTGTTGAGGAACCATTTTATGCCAAAAGTTTAAGTGTACAGGATAAGGCCAAACAATAGAATTTAAAATCTAGCATGCCCTCTTAAGTGGATAGCCAAGTTTAATAGGTTGATTTGTCACTTGGGGATTTCTTTGCATGTGAGGTAATTGTTTCGGTGTACTGCAGAGGTATTCTTTTAACTTTTGGATAGATTAATAGCCTAGTTTCATTTTAGGTTTCTATTGAATATCCGTGTGTAGTTCTTTAAGTGCTAGATGCATGAGATAAAAATAAATTCATCTCATTGTGAAGAAGCATGTTGCAAAAAAGAAGTGATGTGCCTGACCAAAGAAATCGGGATAGAGCATATTCAAGCTGTATTTTATTTCAACTAGATTATATTCATGATAGAAAATCTTCTTCAAACTTAAGTACTCGGATAAAAGGATCATCTGGCTCAAACATTATAGTGCATTTCAACCTTGTTTGAGGTTCATTGGTAAGATTTTAATCACCACAAATGAATTATGAGTATTGCTAATGCCAAAATTCCAGTTGTGCAGTGGATGAATCAATATGCTGTCATTGAATATGCTTAGATCAATCTACAACCTATACTGAGCATCTTGTTATAGGATGCAGCAGATGAAGAGATTCAATTCGTAAGCTGTTGATTGGATATGCCTTTTCAGGAAAATTTACTGGAGAATAGCTGTCAATGTATTGCTTATAGTATCATTTCCAACTAAATTTTTGCACAATGTGGACAGCTATCTTAACCAGCGTTTGCCTGTACATTTGTTGGTCAATAATGGAATTATCTTACGGAAACCACCTATAGGATATCAGAGTTTTAGCTGACAATGATAAAATATTGATCAATATGAGAGCTAGTCAGATATATCAATAATGAAATAGTTAAGTGCTTTTTGTTTTTTGTCTCTTGTTTAGTATATCACTTTGATTATTCACCTGACTTGCAATAAATGCAATTTCTTTTATATTTTCTTGCAGATGTAATCCTTTTGTTTCACAAGGGAAAAGATTTGTTATGTTCCCACTAGTTAGGTGTGATATTCTTGTTATTTGTTTTCACAAATTTCCTTCTATTTTCAAGGTTCCCTGCATACACATACCCCCCACCCAAAGGCCAAAAAAGAAGGATGGTTATTCACATGGAGCAACATAACGATCTATGTGACAGTAATAACACCTCCTGTTGACATATATGTTCAAATCCCCTAGGGGCTACAAACCTGGGATGTTTATATGTACAAGTTCAATGATTACCAAGGTTGTAAGTCCTACGGTGGTCCCCAGTTTAGAACTCGGTTATTATAGAAAGGTCGATGGAATTTCTGGGTATTATGTTATATATGCTTTAAACCCTATTACAGGTTTTAGTCTAATGTACCATTGATTAGATGCTTAATGGCATAAATTTCTTTTTCTCTTTTCATATCCACTGCATAGTTTATTTTTCCTGATACAGCATTACTATATTACTTATACCTCTCTTCTGATATGATGTTGTTCATGAATACCATACATTTTGCTTGTGCTCAGGTAGCAAGCCAGGAGACCTATGGAACCCTAGGCGCTATCGTCAAGAGCCAAACTGGCAATCGACAAGTTGGTTTTCTCACAAATCGACATGTTGCAGTTGACTTAGATTACCCAAATCAGAAAATGTTTCATCCTTTGCCTCCAACACTTGGACCTGGGGTATATCTTGGTGCAGTGGAGAGAGCAACTTCATTCATCACAGATGACCTTTGGTATGGCATATTTGCTGGAATAAATCCAGGTAAGAGGGTTGTGATTAATCTACAGTTTAACTTTTGGAGACAAACTTCAATGGTTCCCTATATTGAATATGCATCTTTTAACCGCGTAATAGCTGCTAACTACAGTTTTTAATGAAACTTTGCTCAAATGAAATTGAGCAAACCCTAAGAAAGGGTATCAAGTGGAGTTGAAAGGTTTTAAGAGTGTGTACAGAATGAGGTTGTACTATGTCATATAATAGATCCAAAAGTAATTCTCAATGTCCCAATTTTCTTCCAATAAATCCATCTGGATAAGTCAGGTCATTTACATGAATCTCTTGCTGGCAATATACTCAACAGTGTTTATTTGCACTTGGATCAGTCCACAATTGTTCAGGTTACCATCTAGGTTCCATTTGGATATCAACTAAATCAGTTAGACAAAATAGGTGCTCCTCAGGATTGCTTTCCATTAGTTGACCTTTTTCATAACTGGTATCAATAATTTTTGTGCATCCTGACCCTATTACTTACTTGCTATGATTCAATGCATCCTCAGAGACGTTTGTGAGAGCAGATGGGGCATTCATTCCTTTTGCTGATGATTTTGACATGTCCACCGTTACTACATCTGTGAAAGGAGTTGGAGAGATTGGTGATGTCAAGATTATAGACTTGCAATCCCCAATAAGTAGCCTCATAGGTAAACAAGTGATGAAGGTTGGAAGAAGTTCTGGCCTGACAGCAGGAACTGTGTTGGCCTATGCCCTCGAGTACAATGATGAAAAAGGTATATGCTTCTTAACGGATTTTCTTGTTGTGGGCGAGAACCAGCAGACTTTTGACCTTGAAGGAGATAGTGGAAGCCTTATTTTAATGAAGGGTGAGAAACCGCGGCCTATAGGTATCATTTGGGGTGGGACTGCTAACCGTGGCCGACTTAAGTTAAAAATTGGGCAGCCTCCTGAGAATTGGACTAGTGGTGTTGATCTTGGGCGTCTTCTCAACCTCCTTGAACTTGATCTCATCACAGCTGATGAAGGGCTTAAAGGTTTGTGCTTTCTGAAATGCCTCCTTGTTCTTATCCTTTTTGAATGAATGTCAGTGATGGTCGATTTTTATTCTTTTACTGTGAAAAAAGAATTTGAATGAACTTGATCATAATTTCAGTATTAATCTAGAAGATGGATACATGAAAAGACATAAAAGGATTGATGAACTGACTATAAAGATGTTAACAATATTTTGATGAGATCATTTTATTTGTGTTCTTTTTGCTATTAGTGGCTGTGCAAGAACAAAGAGCTGCCTCAGCGACTGCAATGGGATCTACTGTAGGGGATTCCTCACCCCCTGATGGAATGCTTTTGAAGGACAAAGCTGAAGACAAATTTGAGCCTCTGGGTCTTCAAATTCAGCAAATCCCTCCTGAAGTCGAGCACCACAGCCCAGAAACAAATGCATCATTAATGGAAACTGACTTTCAGTTGGAAGACGGAGTCAAGGCTGGTCCCAGTGTTGAGCATCAGTTTATTCCGAGCTTTATTGGACGTTCACCCTTGCATCGAAACAACACATCAGAGGAACCAATTTCTGAGAATCTTGCTTCATTAAGGAATGGTTGCGATGAAGATATTTGTTTTTCTCTGCAGTTAGGTGATAATGAAGCCAAGAGGAGGCGTTCTGAAGCTTCAACCAGCAAGTAAGAATTGAAGTAAACGGATCTGCAGTTCAAGCTGGGAAATGACTCGTTTTAAATTAGGAAGGTATCACGTCAACAAAGGCTTTAGCTAACCCTTGAAGGTGGGTTTTACTCATCTAAGTTAAAATTTCCGCTCAAACAATTGGAAGTGGCTACAGAAATTTGGATGTCAATTTTCCTTATATTAGTTTGCTTAGCTAATATATATGCCGCAAGTGTTTGCCTTTCGCACCTTCAGCTTTTAAGCAATATCTTTGGAGAAGTCTTGCCAGTTCTTAATGCCATGCTAAGAAGCATGCACTTTTGCAAGTGATTATATAGTTTATAAGAGCCATATTTATTCTCACCGATATTGGGGTATTCTGCATCCGAAAGAGAGAAGAAAAAACAAAATTGTGCCATTCTGGTATTTTCTAGCAGAAAATGATTTTGAATGCACATAAGGAAGTCCTATAGTTATAGCAAAATTGAACTTAAAAGTCCTTTGACCTAATTATACTTCAAAAACAAACGTTAGAAAAATTTGACTATTAAGTCCTTTTCATTGGGTTCGGAAGTCCTTTTCAAAATAAAACCAATTAATTGTGTATTTTGCTACTGATAGATCTAAATACACCCAACCCAACAACTGATTTATATAAAACGCCAATTATTGTCATATAAGGTCCTATTAATATATTTTCCGATAAAATTTCTTTTCTTTTCTTTTCTCTCACACAACACACTATGTACCACCCACCCAATCTCATTTCATTTCACCTTTTACGCGAAACAACACCAACTCATCAATGTCAATACTTATGATGCTGAACCAGTTCCTCCTACTTTTAACCAATTCAATGTCATCTATGGTTTGGCTAAATGATGAGACCTATGGTTTGACCCATTAGGTCTAGGGTTTGATTTTTTACCAACACTTGGAATTGTGTTATAACAAAACTATGTGTTTAACTGGCTAAATGATGAGACCTATGATTTGACCCCATTAGGTCTAGGGTTTGATTTTTTACCAACATTTCAACTCCATTTGTGCTATAACAGAACTGCATGTACAACCAGTGCTATAATACAACTGATTCACACAACATCAGAAGTAAAAAAATCTTTCAAAATTTGGAATATATGTTTTCAGATTGCATTATAATTTATAATGAATAAACCTTAAATTGGGACTGGGATTTGGCTATGTTATGATTCCATAACTATACATATATATATATATATATATAGTGTCATTAGTATAAATACTCAAAGCTTTGAAATAACTCTTAAGATAATTAAATGCAAGTATCACCCATTTTAGTTGGTAAATTTACTAATCATCGTACAAAGAGTTTTGAGTTTTAGCTTCATATAGATCAGGAGATGAGGAGACAAGTATATTAAATCATACACTTTAACTACCACCAACTAAAAAATATTCATTTATTAATGACAATCATGATTCTGAATAATCTATATTTGAAAGATTTACATGAAACCAAATAATAATTTCTTGGGGGAGAACATTTTATTAATTGTGTAAGAAATATTAATTAGGAAACTAATTAAAACATTCATCAAAATTAACCCCATTATGAACCACTTTCACATATATGCACTTGATCCATACAAAACAAATTAATGAGTTAGAAATTAAAATACATTCAACATATATTAAGAATGGAACAATAATATTTGGGAAGAATTAAACCATTACAATCATAAGAACCTTACTAGCTAGCACTTGCAAATCATGATCAAAGTTCTTGATGCATGCATGAGCTAGATCATAAGGGCCCTGCAGGGGGGCAATCGACACGAAAAACGAAGTTTGATTCCATCTTGATCATGATCATCATGATCATCATCATCATCATCATCATCATCATCATCATAAGGCATAAAGATCAGCAAGTTCCTCCAAGGAATCCAGAATAAGACTTGGGTCAGCATTTTCAAGCATCCACAAGAGGTGATCAAATAGCACAACCTCACACTTGACCAAAATGAACTCCCCTCCATGCTTTTGCTTGGATGATTTTTCAATGAGAGCATTCAACAAAGGGTGGTTCAAGTACTTTGAGTTGATCACATAACGCTTCCTCGTGCTTCCAACAAAAATAGTTTTACAATTCTCATTACCACCATCATCATCTTCTTCTTGTTGTTGCTGCTGCATTTGATGACCATGACCATGACCATGCCCACCACCACCCCATATAATTTCATCTCTTGTTGATTTGGACCTCAAGCTACTATATGAAGATGATCTTCCTAGTTGCCTTGACAAGCTCTTGCATTTTCTTAGTATCAAATTGATCTTCTTCATACTTAAATTTTCCCAAGAAACAAAAAGAAAATTTATATTTTTACAAGAAAGATGGGAGAGAGATTAGAATTGGGGAGACTTGATTTTCACTCAGAAGATAAATGATACTTAAGGGGTAGGAGGGGTGGTGGTGGGTGCAAAGTCATTGTTTTCCGGTGCTAGAAAATGTGGGGTCTAATTTTACTTGCAACCAAACAAACAACATTATCAAATGAATGACATATACAATCTCATCTTTTTTTTTTTCATTTATGAGTTCATGGTCTTATAGGGGAATTGTTGTAATTTACAAGCACAAAAGGACACACATAAAGTTCATATGAGGACACAAGCCAGCTACCCACAGTACTATGTATGTGTGTGTGTATATATATATATATATTGCCTACTAGGGCACATTGTTTTGGGTTCATATATATACCCATTAATCAATTCGAATTAGGATTTTCTCTTCTTACTTTGATAAATATAAATAAATAATTAATAATTGATAAAAAATAATTAAAAAAAAATCGTGATTACATATAACTAATAAAAGATTATATATATTTTAAATATTACATTATAAATCTACTAATATTTATAATCAAATATTCATTAAGACTTGCAAAGACAAAATTTATTGTGTCGGAGTTCTTAAAACAAATCCATAACAAATTAAATTTTTTATTTATTAAAATTGGAGAAATTTATCTCATTTAAATTGGATAAATATAATTAAAAATTATATTAATTAATGAGATTAAAATTCTCTGTTAATCTAAATAAATACAAGTAAATTAATAGTTGCTAAAATGATAAAAAAAATTTGAGAACGGCATATGATATAATATACATATATAAACATTTTTTAAACATTAAAAATATTATGCGAAGATCTCAATTTTAATTAAATATTGACGGGTGTAAGAGTTTAAATTTAATTAAAAATATTGGATTAAATTAAGTTTAAAAAATAGATATGTAAATGGCTTTCGGTTAATTTGTGCTATGGCATGATTGAGTGGGCATTTGGGTTTGTTTCTTTCATCAGGAAGATGATGATGTCGATTTGCTTTGTCAAAAAGAGAATATTATACAATGATTCACTCAGGATGCTGGATACCCCCCAAATGTAGCAGAGAATAAAAATAAAAATAATAATAATAATTTTTATATAAACAATATTACAACATACAAATTATTTATATAAACTCGTCAATATAAGCTGACGTGATATGGTATAATTAAAAAAATGAAATAATATTATTATCATGTTTTTTATTCTCATTTATTTCATTGAGTCACATTAATTTATATGAATAAATTTATATCCATAATTTATATGATTAGTACTGCTTTTCTTATATTTAAATTTTTTAAAATAAATTTCAACACTAAATTTGTCTACAATATTTATTTTAGTTAAAGTTCGTTGTTGAACTTTAATTGAATAATAAACATCCGAATTTAAAAAGTTATATATATATATATATATTTGGTGATTTAAAATTACATTTAAATATAATTTTGAATTGGAGATCAATAAAAAATTGACACGAGATTGAGTATGTATTGGACGTATGAGAAAGGGACGAAAATAAAAGTCGAAAGTGAGGAGAGATAAGAAAATATAAGTGAAAATATTCTCCGAGCTTTGGCACCGCAGCTGAATTACACCAGGGCCGTGACACCTACTTTCAAGATAAGGCGGTTTTAGGTTTTCTTCGCGTGTTTGAGTTAGTTTTAAATTTTTTTTAGACTCTTATTCCAACAAAAAATAGAGTTTCTATGAACGTTTGAAAATTATATAAACCTTTGTAAACCTATTAGATCATTAAATATTAAAGATATAAACATAAGAGAGAATATAAAGTTAAATATGCACTAAACTGTTGCGTGTGAACGATAGTGCTATTATAGGGTTACTTGAGTATTAGTGTATAAGAGAGTGATAATATATCCTTTAAGAGAAAGTTCTAGCTATTCGTTGTATTCTTTTATTAATTTTTTATTATAGGATTTGAAATTTTTTTATCAATTAAAAATTTTTTGTGAATTAAATAAAAAAATTAGAATCGTATAATTTAACGTGAACGTAAGAGTTTATTACATAATCACGTATATGCTTATACTTTATGTCGTTGATTATTATTTTTATTGTGTGTTTGATTTTATTATTTTTATTTTACTTATAAGTAAATTTTTTACAAAATACTTAAAATTTTAAAATATTAAAATACATAAAAAAAACCTCAATAATATACTTTTTTTACCTTTAGAAAGTACACATATATATATTTTTATTTATGAAGAGTTACAAGTCTATATTAAAGATTAATTTCCACTCAAGAATGATTGCATAAATCATAGAGCATGCACCAAGTGGCTAATATAATGTAGATGCGAAGAGTTTAATCATTAAACCGCCTTAACTTTTGTCAATAAAAACTTAGTAATTAAAAAGCTTGATATTATAAATTTAACTTCAATTTAACTAATTGGGGGATTTCATGAAATATTTAGTTATATATATATATATATGGAATATTGTACTATGTTAATATCTACTAATATTTACAATTCAAATTTATTAAGAGCAAATAAAAATAGATTTATTGTGTCATAATTGGGGAATTCAGATCCAATATAGATAAAATCTTCTCTTATATTTATCAAGAGAAATTTATCCTCTCCCAAAATATTGAAGGTTTAGAAATTTAATTTATGTTTATATAATATTTAGTTACATTTATAGATGTAATATGATATAATAAAAATTTGTCTATTAAAATTTACATTTTTTTTTTTACATATTTATCATATGATAAGCATTAAGACACATGATACAAGTTTATAGCACATCGTTAATAATAATGTTGAAATTGTAAATAACCAAATAACACTATATGGCAATATTATTCAAAATAATATGAATTAAGTTACTTATTAAATCATATACAATACAATATATATATAATTTTAGTAAACTATGCAATTCACCGTATAATCAGTATTTCAATAAATGACAAAATTCTATAGCATATCTTGAACTATATAGAAGTTATAGATTAACTAAGTAGTGTTACATGGCTGTGTTGTTTATGATATTGTGAGCTACATAATATATTAGATATTTTTTTATAAATAAATATATATAAAAAATATAATATATATATGAATTTTATTTTAATAAATTACATAATTTATAATATAATAAAATATATAATAAAATTTTGTAACATATCATAAATTATGTAAAGATCGTAACTTAACAAAATATTACTGACAGTGTTACTTTATATATAATAAAATACGTAATTTATTGGATTATCGATTATCGTGGTTTTTTTATATGATGAATATTTAAAAATATGACTATTTTTTAAATTGTGTGAAGGTAATCGCTAGGGGTGGGCAAAAAACCGAAAAATCGAACCGAATTGGTCGGTTCGGTTCAGTTTTTCTCTTGGTCGGTTCGGTTTTCGGTTTTTTATTTTAAAAACCGAAAAATTCGGTTCGGTTCTCGGTTCGGAAGGCCGAACCGAGAACCGAACTGAAAAAACCGAATTTAAAAAAAATTAAAAAATTAAAAACAAAATTAAAAAACCGAACCGAACCGAACCGACCCAAACCGAACAAAAAATAAGCCTAAATTAAATTTATTTTCGGTTCGGTTCAGTTTTTGGTTTTTCAGTTCGGTTTTCGATTTTATTTTTTAAAAACCGACCGGCTCGGTTCAGTTTTCGGTTCACACTAAAAACCGAACCGAACCGGATTTGCCCACCCCTAGTAATCGCACAGGAGTGGAAGGCAGAATTTATGCCTGGTCTTAATTGGTTAGATGACAAAATCAGTGCAGGTGCAAGATCAGATGAGGCCAATCAGAATGATGTGCATTGCATATGCATTTGCATACACATCAAATATTATATATGAATTATCCTATTGCTTACTGCATCTCCAACTGATCTATTATTATTATTATTATTATTATTGTGTTGGATTTTGAATTTTAATTCAAGTATTATTCAGATGGGCATATGCTTGTTCCTTCAGATATTTTTGAAAAATATCGAAAAGTGTAAGCATAAGAGTGGTGTTAAGTTTATAAAATTAAGATATATATTTTGTATTTTAATTTATATGTTATTAATTAATGATTATTACTTATTAAGTAATTATTAATTTTTTTATTTATATGATAGTTATATAACATAAATCAACCATAAATATAAAATATATATTTCAACTATATAAGTACATAACCGAACGAATCCTTCAGTATCATAAAAAAATTCAACCTTTATCGTTTATTGATCATTGAGTAAACACATTATGCACTTAAAATTAAAATAAGGTAAAGAGAAAGAACAATTTTTTTTTCTTTAAAACATTAAAACTTTCAAAATGCAATTAGTTTTCATGGATCAAGGTAATAGAGAGAAGCTTAAAAACTTTATATTGACCTAAAATGTTTAAATTATCAAATAAAAGTTTAATTTGATTGGTCTCCTCGTATAAAAACGTGAATTTAATTTTAAAGTTATATTTTTATAAAAAAATTAAAATTAAAATTAAAAAAAATCATGAGACTAAAGATCATAAAATTGATTAAAAATATAAACTATCAAATAAAAAAAGAGAAAAAAATATTTGAACTTTATATTATAGTGATAGTGACAATTTATTAACCTAATTTTAAAATTATTCATTTTTATCATTTTTTTTTAAATTTGATGAAATTGCCTATTTTTTTTAAATTAGATGAAATGAAAATTATCAATAATTTTAATTGATAATTTAAAAAAGTTTTAAAAAGAGTAATTCTATTAAATTTAATAAAAAAAATTGTAAAAAAAATAATAAAAAAATAATTTTAAAAATAAAATGAATAAACTGTCAACTTTCACTATAATATAAGAATTCAAATATTTTTTACTCATAAAAAAAATTAAAAATACTTCACACAATAAAAGTATCCCATGCAATAACCCAGATAGATATATTACTTGCTGCATAATTTTAGTGTCAAATATATATAATTATTTGCCAACATCATTTAAATTATTACTCTAAAATTATTCAATGACCATATAATTGTAATATTGAATCATCAAGGACCAAAACAGCTATATATATATATATATATATATATATACACCATATAACCTGTGGGCTGCCAACAGAATTATTATTATTATTATTTTGTTTCTATAAAGTGATTACTGAATAGTGTCAATATCATGACTTAAAAAACCCTTGAAACAAGCTCAGCTACATCAAATTTTTTGTTGTTTACTATTTTATCATCCCAAGAATTTCTGTTACTTTTGTCCTTTATTTTGTTCTCAATCTTTCCTTTTTCTCAAGATTAGCAAAATTCATGCAACTTGCCTATTTTGTGTTTTCGGGTTAGAGAAATTTGTGAACATATGTAAAATTTACTAGAAAAGTTTTTTTTTTTTTAAGTGTTGATATTACAATCAATTATAATTAGCATAATGACTAGAGAATTATCGAAATTATTATAATATCAAGGCATGTCTGAATACACACTCTACATAAAGAAAGTAAATCTATAATAAAAAAAGAAAAAAACCTACAATGAAGGAATTAAACCCTACAACAAAAGAAAAAATTATTTTTGTTCTTTTTAAAAAATCACCACAAGGTTCAAATTTTACAGGCCTAAGAAGTTTAGTCATCCAATAAAGTTCTTTGTGGACCAACATCGAGAGCTCAAGTCCAAGATAATAGGGGCCATTAAGAAGATGTTAGAATAATGCCTAATGATAGACTTCCAATAAGGAATCTGCTCGGTCACTTGAGCCAGGTTCAACCAGAGACGTATGTATATCACTCGTGCATACTCTTGATCGAGCCAACTAGGATCAGAAACCCCCACATGACTAAGAGAAATAGGACAAGAAAATTGATTTGATACAAGTACCAAGTCAACTGTGCACCGAATAGCTTATACATTCCAACCATGTACTACCACGGAAACAGAAATAAGACTTAGACCAACAGGGATGAAGTACATTATAAGGAGACCAGTTTAATAAGTGTGCCAGATAGTTGTAATAGCAGAAGTATAACTAGATCACTACTGAGCTGAATAGAGGGTAATCAGGCTTATTACAGAAATAAGTTTAAAGAGGAAACTAGTGTTATAAAGGAGTAGAGTTATAGAAAGAGAAGAACTGTAATGTCTTTAGGAAAGAATCTCCAAAATCATGCCAAGAGATCAAGATAACCTAAAATTAGTAAAACTTATCAAACTCAACCACAAAATTGGTGAAAATAAGCACAAAGAATATTCCATAAAGATTGATGCTATAAATAAGTGAGAAAAACAACAATAAAAGGGGGTTCTTCTGGTACTAAATTCTTTACTCTAACTTTTAACGCTTTTTATGCAAAAAAAACATATTTTTCGACCCTTTTTTTTATTGCTCTCCCAAATCTCACCAAAATAACTTTTTCTGACTTAAATATTAGAGAGTTTTCGCTGAAACCCATATCGATGAAGCTTTAACGATAGTTTCAAGTGTGTTGCAGGTGTTTAATTGTCACAAGCAGAAAGAGGAGGATCTAGATTTTAACCTGTAAGCCTAATAAAGATGAAACCTAGCATGTTAATTCTCGCAACTATATAAATTCAAAACTCGTTGGTCCGAATTTTTTTTTCTTGTGGTATCTGTGGGAATGAGGACGAAAAACTTTGTTCAAAAGACGTTTCATCACCAAAATACAATCAACATGGCAGAATAATCATCTACTAACCGAAATCCAATTGCAAGAGAGCGAGCTTTGAACCTGGACAAGAATGAAGGCCATAAAAACTGACCTATACATCAATTAGAGAGCTCATTGCTGACAAAAATTTAGTAAGAATTAAAAATGTTGAGGGAAGAGAGAGAAGAATTAAAACAATTCATTGTTGAATTGATCAAAAATAGAGAAAGAAGAGGAGAAAGCAAGGAACAGTGATAAAAAGAGAATCTCAAGCTGTAGAGGTCCGAATTCAGGAGTGGCTGAAGTGAAGGGACATGTCAAAAATCCTACGCGACCTAATTGAGGTGACCAGATAGAATCAAGCACCTCTTGAGATAGAAGCATCATAGATTGGAGAGTTCGATAAGATGATGAGAAATAAGCCCCCAAAAGAACAACACAATAATGTCGAACTGCCTCTAAAAGATAAGGTTCGTGATCTGGAAGAAAAAATGAAAAGCTTTTTTAGAAGAGAAAGAAAAGAAAGAACAACCTCCTTCAAAAAAGACAAAGAGAAAAAGAGATCTTCATTGACAAACGAGTTGAGGGACATAGAGCTCCCGAGCGAATTTTAACTTTCGAACCTCCCAATATATTGAGAAGTTACCGACCTAACCATCATATAGACTAGGTTACCAATTTGCTATCAATTGTAAGGTTGAGGTAAGATCAGATGTGTAGGTTCTTTCTCATGAATCTGGAGGGACCAGTTATCCTTTGGTATGGGGGTTTGAAGTAACACAACATCTCATCTTACCACAAGCTAACTAAAAAGTTCTCCCAACATATATGAGGTTCTTGTGAGGTAGCTAAGGACCCAAAATAGTTGAAGCACGTTAAAGAGGGTCGGAGTAAGAGCCTCAAGGATTTTGTCTGGAGGTTTCATAAGGAGGTGATATCATTAAGCACTTTTGACCATCCCATTGCCCTACAAGCTCTTAAGTTAGGGCTAAAGCTAAACAGGTTATGGTATTACCTGCCTAAGAGTAATATTTCAAGCTATATAGCAGCATATAATGGGGCATTAAAGTATATTACTATAGAGGAAGAAGAGAAAACAAAGAGATCCTTTGTCGATCCCCTTAGGAGACAAGGTAGACCAATGAAAAATGAAAGGTATGGGAGAAAAAAGAGACCTTCATCCCTTCCTAAAAAATACAAGATGATGAACAATGAATACTATCTCCAACAAAGGAGAAACTTTTCAAATTGGCGAAAGACGCTAAAAAATTAAAAATTAATGGGCCGAACAGGTCTCACCCATACAAATTCCCTTAGCGGCCTAGAAGCCCCAGAAATTCTAAGGATCACCCTGCCGAAGAAAGAAGCGTAGCTCAAGTGAAAAATTTCTCCATTTGGCTGTACCATTGGAGGATGTGTGTTGAAACTAGTGCTTACGTGCCATTTTAATATTGTATGAATATTAATTATTTAATATTCATACAATAAACATTTCAAATAAAATCGTTAATATTAAATCTATAGTAAGATGCTTGTAACATTTTAGATATTGTATAATCTGAAGCAGTTCAGATCTGGTCTAAAGGAGTTTAGACTAGGACTAAGAGTTAACAGTGCTGAAAGTTATAAATGCTAAGAGTTAGCATTACTAATAGTTAGCAGGTTATAAGAGTCAGTCAGATCTAAGGAGTTAGATTCTTATCTGAAATAGGATATAGAACTGAGAGTATGGTAGTAATGACATAGTTGCAAATGATTGTAATAGGTGCTAGAAAATGTCATTATGCAAGTATGTTCTTAAACCCTATGTTCCTGATATATTTTTATCGATGCGGTTCTGTCGATGAATTCCTTTTATATAGAGCAGTGTTTCTATATTTATATGCTACAGATGCTTAGTTGACCATGAGTTTAGTGAAAGCTTGTATAGACATGTAGGTATTCAATAAGGACTGGGTATTGAACAGGCTCAATTAAGATCTCCAATAGACATCCCATAAAGCCTTTAATAGAGAATATTTTTTAATACCACTATGGGCTTATGAGTGATCCAATATACTTCGGTTCTACACATATTAGAGACCTTTCATGGTCTGACTGCTATGTGTCAGTGAGTATGGTCTGATACTCATGAAGTTCGGTGTGTGTAGATCTGGGATCTGTCAACTCATATGAGTGAGTAATATATCTAGATGCTGCAAGATTATATTCCAGAAAGTCTTATGGCCATAAAGAATACACCCGAGAAAATGTTTTTCGTGTCAAAAATAATATCGCAAAAATATTGACAGATATTGTTTATCAGAATACGAATGTAGAGATAAATTATAGAATTAAGCATATGAAAACTCGATGGTGATGATCTATGTCTCCGCTCTTCCAAGATATAAATGACGGAGGGATTATACAAATATATATTAACCTTAACTTGTAGGGTTCAACACGTTATTTTGTTATTTTCATAACATATGTGTGGTATAACATTTATGGACTTACGGAAGAGTTCTGTAAGACGAAATGGTTGTGAACTTAGAGAGTCTCACTATATGAAGTGTACTCGTTGTACACCGGGGTAGCGGACTGGATTAAATAGTTCAATCTGAAAAGTTCTCAAAAAATTAGAATTATTTCAGAGTCTCTTGGGGAGATTATAGAGTTTAAGTGTTAAGTTCAGAATCTTAATAATTGAGACTTGTCACTTTTACCATTCTATTGGATGTCACATATCATGCCATTAATTTGTTATGGCATAACACTTGGTAGAGTTTCATTGGCTTAACATATAATTTACAAAAGTTACAAAATTATATAAATGATAATAAAGTGTAAATGAAATAAATTGAAAAATGCTTGCAATTAAAGTCAAAATTTGGCCATGTATGGAACAAGCCACCAATTGCATTGTCATGCTTATTTAGAAGCATGAGGTATCAAAATAAATTACAAAATAAAACAAGTAATATTAAGCCAATTTGCAAATTAAATACTTTGTAACAATTGGACATTATAATATTATAAGCATAATTTATCATGCTTTTCTCATAACCAAGAGGTGGCATGCATTCATGATGCATTCGGCCATCTCATGAATTTAGCAAAGTGGTGGCAACATATTAAGGTGAATTTAGCTAGCACATGTTTTTGCCAAAGCATAGAATGGCAAAATAATAATCTGGTCATGCTTCTGTTAAATTGGCCACTAATATGAATTTTATTAACGAACCTTATGCCAGCTTTGGCTATAAATAGTTAAGCTCTATTTCATTTCAGTAAGTGTAGACAAGTGAAGTAAAAGCCAATCGTGATTGCTGAATTTGAGAGAATTTTAAGGAAGCACTAATTACTTCAAGTTAAAATTTTCAAGTGAGAATAGGAAGCTACCGTTCTAACTCGAAGGATCTTATTGAGTCCTAGACTAGAAGTGCGCAAAGCACACTTCAAGAATGAGTTATTTAATATTTTGTTAAAGTAATGAAATGTTTATTTATTTTTTGCTACATATTTATGCATGTGATATGTAAAGTAAAAAGTAATAAAATAAATGTATACGTTCACCCAATGCACAATGCACTTTCAAATTGGTATCAGAGCACATGATTGTGTGCTATTTGTGTACTTAATCGAGGTGTTCATAGCGTAATTAAAATGTCATGGCGTTACTGATTATGCAATTCAAATGTTGAAAAAAATTCATAATTGGGATACAGCTAAAAGGGACATCGTCGCAGCACTAAAGATTTTAGGCCCCAATGCCGTAGCGGTCGTGGCTTGGCGCCGCAGTGTTAGAGAACAGAATCCTTAGCACAGCAACTCCATTGATCCAGCGCCGCAGCCCTGGGTGGTGACCTAGCGCCACAATGCTAGAACCTCAATGCCATGGCACCAGGATGGGACCCAAGCACCACAGCCCTATAAAGGTTGGAATTGCGACAGTGAAGGCTGGCTTTTAGCATCATAGTATCGAAAACCTAAGAAAAGCTATAATTATGCTAATTACTCCGATTGTTTATTTTTACATTGTTTAAAAAACTTTATTATTTATTTTATGCAATTAATAATTGTTATAATTATTGCAATATAAACTGTGGCCCATTTATTTATGCTAAAAATTATAATGGAACCCCTACTGGTGAGGGTTAGTTGTAATTACATATAACAAACATGTGATTAAGAATCACGTCCTCATAAGATGTAGACTACAAAATATATAAAACAAAACTCTCTTAATCATATGTAAAGTGTTTCATTATGAGATAATGTTACACAATGATCCGTCTTGTCAATACAGTGTTAGATAGATTACGTCGGTCTTTTCTTAATATTGCTATAGCATGAGGAATTTAGTCGGTGTGATTCAAACTATGCTGATTAAACATGAAATAAGGTAAATATATGCGAACGTATTGCCTAATATTGTTACAGCGTGAAGGTAGTATAAGTAACATATATTTGATTATTGACAAGTTAATCTGGAATACACTTATCCAATATTACTAAAGTATGAGGATAAGGTGTATTTAGGATCAGTGGTAAGAGTTACATGAGATAAAATTGACAAAAGTTATCTACCTGTTGGGTTTACAAATGCTAATATTGATACATCGTGAGGATATAGTAAAATGCCAATGGGATCCACTTTGAGAGATTTTGGAGATTATGTAAAGCAGTGGGAGGGCGTCTTTAAATTAAAAATAAAAGTTATACCCATAATCTAAAACATTATTAATTAGCGATTAGAAATATTCTGTTATACATCTCCTTATTTATCTTGTAGAAATAAGATGAGTATCTTATAGAGATGAGATGACTATGAGCAATCCGTTAGTATACGTGATCTAAGCACACCAACTATAAGATACCGAAAAATATTTTGACTTACTAATGAATTTGATAATAGTTCTAGATTTAGAAAAACTTGTATATATTAATGATTAATAGATGATTAGAGATGTTTCTGATAATATCTCTTCGAAAGAAGATAAAACTTATTGAAAAATGATTAAGGATGATTTGAGAGTCAAATCATATTTCTTGATCTCAGTGTCTAATGATTTTCAGTAAGAGCATGTGTACATGAGATGTGTAAGTAGTACAGTGCTCTGTCTGAAAAATTATTTGATATATCCAAATTATAAACAGAGAATAGTTATTTATCGAAAGTGTTTCCACTTTAATAAAGGTTTAAAATTATAATTGTTACTATTTTATGTACCTTGCCTTAGGAAAGATACACCCTTTAGATATTTATTCACCAATTGTAGACATTTAATTAACATGTGAAGTTAAGCAGCACAGGGATATGAGATACCGCTTGTCATTCTCATATCTGCAAAGCATTGCATGATTTGAGATATGCTAAGAAGTTATGAAATGAGAAGTACAGCTTCACATAGAAAATAGAGATTTATTAGACGTGATAGTCATTAGAACTTTTAAGTCATTTCTCCACTTTGGCATAAGCATTATATTGTATAATTGATATTTTGTGCTAAACATTATTAGGCAAATCATATCACTTCTTGTAATAAACAAAGAGGGTTATCATAAATACATCAGAAATAGTTCCTCATGTAAATATGATAATGATAATGTTTTGCTAACTGAATGTTAGTTAGTGAATCACCATTATATCATAAATACAACTTGAAATGTCTAGGTGAACAGAAAAAATAGTAATTCAGGAACTTTAAATAATAATAGGATATAAGATTAGGTCATGTAGTTAAGAGACAACTATCCTGTCTTGTTAAAGATAGCTGGATACTTGATCTGATTATGAAACCTTGGCCATTTTATGAATCTTGAATTCGAGAAAATATGACCAAATACTTATGTAAGTATTAGATATCGACCCACTGATTTATTGGAACTTTGTACATAGTGATGTATATGCTTCAATGAGTCATACTATCATTGGGTGAATTTTGATACTTCTTCAGGATTTATCACGAAATAGATATGTGTTTCTAGGAAACACAATATAGAAACCTTTGAAATGTTCAAAGAGTTTCGACTAGAAGTAAAGAAATAAACCTTTATGTATATTTAATGCCATTGATAATATTAAGGAAATTTATATATAATAGTAAATTTATAAACTATTTAAAGGAGAATGTGATTCTCACTCAATATAGTTTTCTAGGTATTCCTCAATGCAAAAGTATTTTGGAGAGGAGTAATTGTACTTTATTATATATAGTCCGATCGATATTGAGTTTCACCGATCTTCTAGAATATCTTTAAAGATATGCTTTAATAACTGTTAATCATTCATTGAATAAAATTCTATCAAAAAGCCATTCTTTCTACTTTGTATGAGATATTAACTGGAAGAAAATTAAGTCTTAAATATGTTAAGATTTGGGGTTGTTCTGTGTGCATAAGAGTTATGTAATAGGATAAACTTGCACCTAATTGGTACAAGTATTAGTTTATTATTTATCCTATGCATACTATAGGATATAAGTTCTATAATCCAGATGAGTGAAACGTGTTCGTTCCTCGTTACGCCACTTTTCAAGAGAAAGAATTTCTCATACATCATAGGGATTGTAGAAAGATCGAACTTAATTGATTCAATCTATGAACTAATTGAGGAACTTTAAGTTTAAATGAGTGAAATACCTTTGACACACTCTCCTCATAGGTCAGGAAGGATATCAAGACCACTATTTAGATATGTTTGATGCTTAAAGGTGCTCCTAGTATTTTTTTAGTTGAAGAAAAGAATTCTTTGATTTATAAATAGTCGATGTTTGACATTGATTTAGAAAATCATAAGATGCTATGAAATTTGAAATTAACTTTATACATGAGAATCAAATCTAGTACTTGATCATGCTTCTGGTAGGAATTGTTTCTATTCATTGTAAATGAGTTTACGCAGCAGAAGCGTGGGCTTAACATGTGGGTATATACCTACAAAGCCCATCTGGTAGTAAAAAAACAGTTATACTCAAAGATCTGGGATTGGTTATGAGGAAATATTTTCACCAATAATCATGCTTAAGTCAAATTTAAAATTTTGTTAGCTATTGCATTCTACAGGATTCTTTATTTTAATAATGAAATCAGAGAGTCTGATTTCATCTAGAATAAAAAGAAAGCATGTGTATTCAGAAAGAACAGTGGGAGCATAATTATCTTTCTAATTTTCTGTTTGGTTGACATATTTAATATTAGAAATCACGCTAATATGTTGCAAGTTAGTCGGATAAGAGTTATCTAAATAAGAACTTCTCTATGATAGATTTGAGAAAGGCTTTTTATATACTAGCTATAAATAATTATAAAGATCGAATTAGGAAGCTAATAAGATTCTCCCAATCTTCGTACATAGACTGATTCTTAGAAAAGTACAATTTAATTTGCTGTAAGACAGTTAATGTGCCTTTCATAATGACATTCATATTTCTAAAAGAAAGTGTCCTGAAAAAAAGATGAAAGGGTTAGATTGTCTAACTTATCAAATGCAACATTTAGAAATAGCTTGGTATATACCATATTATGTACGAAATCTAGATCTGGATGGCTATAAGTATTATAAGCTGGTATCTGCCTGATCCAGGTCATGACCATTAATTGGCCATGACACATATCTGAAATACCTGAGAGGTATAGAGGATAAGTTTTTAACTCATGAAGAAAGTTATTTATATATGAGAAGATACACAGAATTCTTGAAACTATTTACAAGATTTGGCGTAGATTCCCTTTCTTATAAAGTGAGAGTCATAATTTATTGTAAATAATTATAAAGATTAATATAATAAAGACTTGAACCTATTTACAAGATTTTGTGTATAATAATTGAAAGAAATAAACACAAGTTAATATATAAATGATAATGAATTTTAATTGTTATATCTTTTTATTGGAACCTTTTTTGTGTAAGGATTCCAATTGAGTTATAAAAAGAGTTTAATATATTCTTATTTCATATGCCAAGAGTGGATCCCCCTAACCTCAGCATTTATTTTAATTGGTTAATTGAATTATTATTTGTAAACATCTTCTATTGCTTTATTTGTGTTTAGAGTATTTATAATTTAAAATTTTAATTCTTTTTTCTCGTGGATCGACCCCATTCTCACTGGATTATTTATTACTTCGATAATCCTGCACTTGAGAATAAACTCCTATATTTTAGATGTGTCATGCTTTTGGTGCCGTTGCCAGAGAAGTGAAATTAACTATTTTTTTAAATTATTATTTTCATGAAAGGCTAAGCCTCCTAACTTACTTTACTTTAATTATTCTTTATTTGTTATTTTCATGGAATGTTAAACCTCTTACTCTTTGTTTACTAACTTTTTATTATCTTAATCTAACATTGACTAATCTAACTTCTAACTATTTCTCTAACTTTTATTTTATTGTTAGCCTTGCCTATTTTATTTGCATTTGTTTAATATTTTATTTTCTTCCTCTTATTTGTAATATTTATTATTATCATATTTTATTTTATTTCTTTATATGAGTGGTTGGTTTCGAGATCTTAATTCTCATCGTTTGGTGAAAGATAATTTTGGAATTTCCTTTGATAATTTGTTGGATTCTCCTTTATCTTTTCCTTCTTCACCAATAACACCATGACCTATAATCAAATTGAGAGACTTATAGACCCAGGGGATAACCAGTCTCAACATAATGACTATAATCGACCTAGGATACTTAGAGACTACATGAATCCTATACGAACTGGTGCACCATTTTACTTAGTTTTTCCTCCAGATACAACACATTTTAATTTTAATCCAGACATTATCCAACCTTTACCCACTTTTCATGCCTTAGATGTAGAGAACCCTTACCTACATCTAAGAGAATTTAAAGAAGTGTGTAACACATATAATGACCTAAATTGGACTTAAGCTTTTTTCTTTTTCTTTAAAAGATAAAGGTAAAATATGGCTACAAAACCTTAAGCCAAGATCCATTTCTTTATAGGATGAGATGCAACAGTAATTTTTGAAAAAAAAAAATTCCTCCCCATAGAACAAATTCTTTTAAAAGACAAATTGTCACTTTTTTTCAAAAACTAAGAGAGACCCTTTACCAATATTTGGAAAGGTATAAAGAATTACTTAATACATATCCCCATCATGGCTTTGAAACTTGGAGATTAGTCTTAAATTTCTACTAGGGCTCAACATCCCAAGTTAGATAAATGGTAGAAATGATGTATAATGGAACATTTGAGGATAAAGACCGAGAAGAGACAATGAATTATCTAGAGTTACTAGCAGAAAATGCTCAAAATTGGGACACTGCTGGAACTTGTGAGGTACCTAGCCAAATTCAAATCACTATATCTAGTGGGGGTATTTATCATCTTAGAGAAGACCTTGACCTTTAAGCCAAATTAGCATCCCTATCTAGAAAAGTCAAAACCTTAAAAATGAAAATGAGTGGTCAATTAAAATATGTATAAGAAATTATGTGTCACATATATGAAACCTATGATCACTCTACTAATGATTGCCCAACTTTGCATGCATTTAGGGTATGTCTCCATGAACAAGCTAATGTTCTTAACACATTCAAGTGGTCAAACTATAACCCATATTCATAAAATTACAATCCTAATTGGAGAAATCACCTGACTTTTAGTTGGAGGAATGACACTCAAGCACATGTTTCACAATTACCTTTTTAATCACACCAAAATTTTCAAAACCCTCAAGGTTATGCACCATATGTCCCACCTCCTAAGACAAATCTGGAAGAAACTTTACTTGCATTCATTGAAAAGCAAGAGTTTATTAATTCTCAAAATACTTAAATATTTACTGATTTGAAAGATACTCTTACTAAATTTGCATCCACACTAAATATTCACGAGAAAAGAAAATTTCTTTTTCAACCACAACTAAACCCCAAATGACAACATAACTCAAATGCATGTAGTTTAAGAAGCCAACACATGAATCAAGTTAAAACGATTATCACTTTTCGAAACAGTAAGGTTGTTAAAAAATACATTCCTGAAGCTTATGAGAATGATGAATCAATCTCTAAGCGTAAGAACTGCGTTGAACCTGCACCTAGTGAAGAAAACACCAAACTCTCACCTGCCCCCCTCCAATTTCTTCATTCATTACGTAATGTTAGGAAGTTGAATCACAATCCTAAAATTTTTGAAATCTTCAAACAGGTAAAAGTTAATATTCCTTTATTGGATGCTACTAAACAGGTCTCCTCTTATGTAAACTTTTTGAAAAATTTATGCACAATAAAAATAAAAATGAATGTGAAAAAGAAAGTATTTTTAGCTGAACAAGTAAGTACCATTCTTTAGAACAAAATACTTTGAAATATAAAGACCTTGGTTGTCCTACAATTGTTGGGTGTTAATTATTCTAAGGTGCTTGCATGTGAGATGTGTTCATTATATAACAATTATACATATCTCATACATATATGTGCACAGCGAAAGATTAAAATTAATACAATGAACACATGTAATACATATTTATCAAATGAAAAACGAGATTGAGAAATATAACCCATGAAGCCTTTGGATTAATTTGCTTGAAGTCTACCATAAAATGAATCTTTGATCAATCCTAGCAATCAACAAGGGTGGATTTGATTGTCTAGAATAGCAGTATATTAATCCAACATTTTGTTTAACTCTTAAACTTGATTCAAAGTTAAACCATTTAACTTAGTTAAATTTAATTTTCCTTTTATTCAACTCTTGAATAAAACTAAATTTATTTTAGTTATTACATTTAGTAACCATTTATCTATTTATTTTGTTGTTCTAACACTTAAAACACAAAACAAAGAATTCTAATTTCTCAAATTAAAATGGCTACCAAAATTGCAAAATGTAAAAACCTAAAAAATTATTGATTTTGAATTTCATTTCCCTTTATATACTAATGCATAAATTTCAAACTAATTTGAATTTCATTTGCATTTAATTTAACTTAATTTAACTATAGTTAACATTTAACCTTAGTTAGGTTAGTTTAACTTAACCCTTAAGTTAATAAATATTTAAATATTCTAACCATAGTTAACTAATTTAACCATGGTTAGGTTAACCTTTACTTAACCATTAAGTAAAGTTAACTTAACTTAACCATATGGTTAACCTTTAACCATAGTTAGGTTAAATCATTTATTTAACAATTAAAAATAAATATTTATTTTAATTATTTAACAATTAAATAATCATAAAGTGAAATTACATTTATATCCTTACTAGGTTACCAAGTTAACCTAAAGTGGGTCCCACCATTTAACCATATACATTAGTTAACTTAACCTTAGTAAATTGCTAAATTATACTGTATTGAACCATTCAATACGGTAAACTGCCCAAGTGCTCAAATAGTACATTTCATATTGGGACTCTCTAGGTCTACACCCGATTTGTCAAATATAACTATTCCATGAATCCGTAATCAATGCCCCACGCACACATTACGAATATTACTGTTTACGTTCAAAATATAACGCGGCTATCGCAGTATAAATTGAGGTGTCGATCCCACGAGGAAGCTCTTGGCAAAATAGATTGGTGAAGTAAAATATTAAAGAGGTAGCAAATGATAAAATTATTTGATGAGATGGAATTGTCTATGAATTGAAGAAAATATTTTATGATGATTTAAGTAAGGCTTTGAGAATCACAATTATGCTTTATAAATCTACTCTACACTTTGATTCAATGCTTATAACTCAATTGAAAATTTCACATCCCAAACAATCAATCGGAAGATAGGTAAAATATAGCACATTTGATAACACATGTATTTGATGTAATTAAACTCTTTGCAAGCATTAACACACATCATGTTCATTTATACAAGTTATCTAAGATCAACAATATATCACTTTGACAATATTGTGATAAAGGATCAACTTGAATATCAAACATTTATTGCCCTTATATGTTATCCAAGATCGACAATATATCAATTTGACAATACTGCAGTAAAAGATTAACATATAAAACAATGTAACCAATAACAATTATAGTTCACCAAGAATCACATAAGAAAAGCATGACTGAACTTATATGAGACATGAGAATTGTAATCTCTGGATTATAGAAAATAGAATAGATAAGAGTTTAATCAAAATCAAACTTACAAACATTTGTAGCTCTTTGCAACGAATCAAAGCATAGAAGTAGATTTATTACACATAAAAGTTTATCTCTTGGCCTTACCAAGAACTCTAGCCTAGATTACAATATATGTTAATGAGAAGAAAAGAAGAGAGAATTATCTAATGTTGAAAATGTCCTAAGAGTCTCCTTATATAGGCAATGAATGGCAATATGTCATGGATGACATCAAGCTTCAATAATTTTAGGCCAATAACTCATTCATCCACTTACAGCATGTTTTTGATAATGTAAATAACCGATATAGCCTCTATAGTCGGCATAAAAGTTGTAGCATTTTGTCTCTTCTTTCCATAGGCACCGAGTTCATACAAATTGGATGAGTATCCAATGAGATATGAGCACAATTCCAAAGATACATTAGATTTTGGCCAACAACCATTTTACCCATTTGTAATGTAATTTGGTCCATGATAACAGCTGATTTGGACTTTACCATCAACATACAAGTTATTGATAATTAAGTCAGCATTTCACAGCTTTAAGAATCATACCAATGAAGTATGTATTTTGTGAGATACGATCCAAATACGTGAGTTGGGTCAAGCTGGACAGAAGTTGTAGCCTGATTCTATTGTATCTCAATGTTTGGCCCATAACATGTTGGATTTGACTTTTTCACTATTCTCAAAATTTGTGTAAGATTGAGCCATGTTACACCAGGTTTAAGAATTTCTTCATTTCAATTTCTATATTGAGAGTTATGTCTATTTTACCTAAACCTGTCTAAATAACATTCATTAATCACAATTTAAGGAGAACACTTTATTTCAAGCTAAAAATACAAAAAATGCTAAAATTAGTGACATTAAATGGTGACTGAATATTTTCACAAATATGAATTTTTATGTGTTCATCAATTACAAATCAACTTATTAGACCATACAAGTTGAGGTCATAACGTATACGTATAATCCTTCCATCATTTATACCCTGGATGTGCGAGGATATAGATCAGTACCGTCAAATCCCCATTTGCTTATCCATAATCTTATCTCTAGATTTGTATCTCGATAAACAATATACGCAAACACTTTTGCTATATTATTTAACCCTATGGAAAATACTTTTCCCGGGTTTATGCTTGTGGCCATAAGACTTCATAAAATACAATCTCGAAGCATCGGATATACAACTTACCTACGTAAGCTGACGGATCCCGTATCTACGTACATCGGACTCTATGAGCATTGGAGCATACCCAGCGACACATAGCGGCCAGATCATGAAAGGTCTTTGACATATGTGAAACCAAGGCATGATGGATCACTCACAAGACCACTATGGCGCTCAGGTCAAAGGACCACGAATACTACTCAACTCGAGAAGACCTTCATTTAACGGCTTCATAGGATATCTATTGGGGTCCTCGTGAATCTGTTCAGTATCCAGTCTTGACTAGATACCCGCATGCCTATATAAGCTCTAAACTCATGGTCAGTTAAGAACAACCATCTGAACCAGTCAGATATAGACATACACTAATCTATATAAAGTGAATTCACCGATGGACCCGCATTGGTGATCATAGATCAGGAACATCGTGTTTGAGACATACTTACATAATGACATTTCTTAGCACCTATTGCAACTCTTTGCAACTATATCATTACAAGTATACTCTCAGGTCTTTGTCCCATTATAGAAAAGGTTCTAACTCTTTAGAGCTCGCTGATTGTTATAACCTGCTAACTCTTAGCATTTATAACTTTCAGTTATGCTAACTATTAGTTCTGATCTAAATTCCTTTAGACCAGATCTGAACTTCTTCAAATCAAATAATGTCTGTAATGTTACAAGCATTATACCATATAAATATGATATTAACAATTTTTATTCGAAATGTTTATTGTATAAATATTAACAATTAATATTCATATAATATTGGAATGGCACGTGAGCACCAACTTCAACAACAATTTCATGCATTATTGGAAGCCATAAAATTGAACAAGTCTTACTTGATCTTGGTGCTAGTGTAAATTTACTGTCATATTTAGTTTATCAACAACTCAATCTCGGTGAGTTAAAACTAACTTCTGTAACTCTTTTTCTTTCCAATAGATCAATAAAAGTGTCAAGAGGGATAATGAAAGATGTTTTTGTTCAACTTGATAAATTCATATATCCTATGGATTTTATTGTCTTAGACACAGAACTTATTAAATGATGTAATCCGATACCTGTTATTTTGGGTCGTCCATTTTTAGCAACTTCTAACTCTTTGATTAATTGCTGAAATTGAGTAATAAAGCTTTCATTTGAAAATATAACATTTGAGCTCAATGTTTTCAATATATGTAAGCAACCACATAAGGATGAGGATAAAAGTGAAAAGCCAACATGATTAAACCGATTGTGGAGGATCAAATTCAAAAAGAGAAATCTACCAATTCCTTATAAATGTGTTTAATGAATTCATTTGAGTCAAATATGCAATTAGATCTTGAAATCTTTAACATATGTTGTTTACTTGACTGAGCATAGGTGATTGAAAATAAAAGATGAAAACTAAATTTTAAAGAATTAGGAGAAAATGAGGATAAGTAGAATGAAATTTTAAATTTGAAGTTGAAACCTCTATCTGAAAGACTGAAATATGCATTTGTTACAGAGAAACAAACTTACTTGGTGGTAATCTCTTCTATACTCACAAGCAAATAAGAAGGTAAGTTAATTGAAGATTAAAAATGCATAAAAATACAATATAATGGACTTTAAAAAGCATTAATTCATTGATTTGCACACATAGAATACACCTAGAGGATAATGCCAAAACTTTTTAATAACCCCAAAGGAGATTAAACCCACATATGAAAAAGGTAGTGAGAGCTGAAGTTCTCAAATTACTTAAAGTATGAATCATTTATCCTATCTTAAATAGTAAGTGGGTAAGCCCTATTTAGGTAATACCAAAAGCAATCAGGAATCATAGTCATTGAAAATGACAAATATAAGTTAATACTAACCCGAGTCTCATCTAGTTAGAGGATGTGCGTAGATTATAGGAAGTTGAACTCTACCAATAGAAAAGACCATTTTCCCTTACCATTCATTGACTAAATTTTAGAAATAGTAGTAGAACATCCCTACTATTATTTTCTAGATGGCTATTCTGGTTATTATCAAATCCCCATAGCATTAGAGAACTAAGAAAAAACTACCTTCATATGCCCTTTTAAGACCTTTGCTTTTAGAAGGATGCCTTTTTGGACTTTGTAATGCCCACTAACATTTCAAAGATGTATGTTAAGCATTTTTAGGGACATAGTTGAGCATTATTTAGAAGTTTTCATGGATGATTTAATTGTGTTTGGAAATTCTTTTGATAATTGTCTTGAAAACTTAGGAAAAGTGTTAAAAAGATGTGAAGAAAATGGTCTTGTGTTGAATTAGGAAAAATGTTATTATATGGTCACTTCTAGAATCGTTTTAGGATATGTAATGTCTTTTAAAATCAAACTCATTGCTCATTTTTCTCCACAAAAAACGGTTAGAGAAGTCTGATCTTTTTTAGGATATGTTGGATTTTATAGGAACGTTCATAAAAAAATTTAGTGCTATATTTAGACTTTTTTGTAACCTCTTAGTAAAAGAGGTATTATTTTAGTGGACTCAAGAATGCCAAAATTCATTTAAAAAATTAATTAGCCCTCTTAACATCTATTTCTATCGTACAATCTCCCAACTGGTCTTTTGCTTTTTAAGCTCATGTGTGATGCCGGTGATTATGCTATTGGTGTTGTATGAGGACAAAGAATGAAAGATAAACCCTATGCAATTTCTTACGCAAGTAGAACTTTAAACAATGTACAAATAAATTACACAACAACTAAAAAAGAACTACTTGCTGTAATATTTGTATTAAACAAATTTCGTTCTTACTTAATTGGTTTTTCAACTGTTGTGCTTACTGACCATACTGCTGTAAGGTTCTTAATATTAAAACAGGATGCAAAGCCAAGATTGATTTAATGGATTTTATTGCTTCAAGAATTTAATATCACTATCAAGATAAAAAAGGAGCTGAGAATATTGTACAGAACATTTATCAAGATTTGTACTAGATTCATCAACAAAAATAACACCTACTAATGATTATTTTCCTGATGAATTTTTATTTTTTATTGTTATAATGCCTTGGTATGCTAATATTGTTAATTTTCTTGTAACATTAAAAATGTCACCTCAATGGAATGCTCAAGAATAAAAGAAATTTTTAATTGAGGTAAGAAAATTTTATTGGAATGTTTCAAAAATGCATACCCGATAATGAAGCAAGTAGAGTTATTGAATTTGTTTCATTCAGAAGCATGTGGGGACAATTCTCATAAAAGAAAATAGCTGTAAAAATCTTGCAGTATAGATTTTATTAGCCTACTTTATTTAAAAATACACATACATTTTGTAAAATATGTGAAAATTATCACAAATTGGGATTTATTTCAAATGAAACATGATGCCTTTGAACCTTATTCTTGTTATTGAAATCATTGATTGTTAGAGAATAAATTTCATAGGACCATTTTCACTATCATTTGGATTAACGTATATTTTATTCACAGTAGATTATATCTCAAAATGGATTGAGGCTATTCTATGTCCAAATAATTACTATAAAACAGCCATAACGTTTTTGAAAACAAATATCTTTGAGTCTATTAGGAATCCCTCGAGCCATTATAAGTGATGCGGGGAAGTACTTTTGTAACAGGATATTTGAAACATTAATAAAAAAAATATGGCATTACTCATAAAGTTTCCACCCATTTATCATCTTCAGACAAGTGGACAAGTTGAACTAGCAAATAAGAAAACAAAATAAATTTTGAAAAAACCTATAAACCCAAATTGCAAAGACTGGTCCTTAAGACTTAATGATGCACTTTGGGCTTATAGAACTAATTTTAAAATTGCATTGGGTATATCTTCTTATAGGTTAATTTATGGGAAACTTTGTCACTTACCTGTGGAACTTGAGTATAAATCCTATTGAGCCATTAAAACTTTCAACGTAAATTTTGATTTTGCTAGATAGATATGTAAATTATAGATAAATGAATTTGAAAAATTGACAAATGATGCATATGAGAATTCAAAAATTCATAAAGATAAAATCAAAGCTTTTAGTGATCAAAAAATTCAAAGAAAATATTTGATATTGGTCAGAAGGTTTTGCTTTATAATTCTCGACTTCACATATTTCCTGAAAAATTAAGATCAAGATGAAGTAGCCTTTTATTGTGAAATATGTGTACCCTTATGAAGCAATTGGCATTAAAAATCATAGAAATGGTAATGTGTTTAAAGTAAATGGTCAAAAACTTAAGTCGTTTCTAGAAAACCAAGCTTTTCAAGAAAAATTTATCTCCTTATCTGACTCTTGCTACCAGACCAATTGATATATATATATTTATTTATTCTTCTTCTAACTTTATTTGTTTTTTGTACTTGCAGGCTAATTTAATATTTTTGTGTTAAGTTTTATTTTACACCTCGGTTAAGTAGAGGATAACGGTACTCCATCATATTTCAAGATAATTTTGTCAATTTTTCATAATTACTTATACTTTCTCTTCTTCTCCTTTCTAAAAAAATAGATGACATTCTAATGAATTTGAAAAAAAAAATTCTCTCATTGCTTTAAAATGCCATAAAGAAAATTTATCAAGCAAGATGTGAAAGATTAAGGTTATTAATGATTATGAATATATTTGCTTATGTATGTCGGTTAATTGAAGTATTGGCAGACGAGTTTTCAGACTCATTAATTTTCTACATGTTTGGCTTAGGTAAAAGCTCTTTTACAAAAAAAGCAAATGGAAAAAAGATTAAGTATTTGTTACAAGTATGTACGCATGATTTATAACACACGTTGTCATACTTTAGGAATAGTGTCTATAAATCGCGAAGACCGTGTTTGTAAATTTATAAAAAAAAATTGGACGAGAAGCCTATCCCCGACCTATAGAGGGTGTTTAAGTCATTTTTATACGTAAAACTAGAGAAATATGTGAGCCACAATTTCAACTACTTGTGTATATTTATTGTAGCTATTATTTTTGAATGTTTCATTTCAACCTCAAATGTCAATTTTAAAATTTTTGCATTTAAAGCTTAATCTTATCCATTAACAACCAACTACCCATATAACTTTATATTATAACGCATTTAGCTCTATAAATACATTGTATTATTTTTGCATCTTTATACAAACTCAAAATTATTCAAGGAAATGGTGAGTATAATAATGGAAGGAAAATCAACTCGTAAATTTAAAAAAAAAAATTGTCTTTTGTGAATCCAATCCTGAAAATTTTGAAGAGTTTATAGAAGTAACAGAAACCCTTGGTAAGGTGTTAACTGAGCAAAATTTTTATTTAGTATATGGGGGAGGTAGTCGCAAATTAATGGGGTGTGTGACAACAACTGCACAAAATAAAGGTAATCGAGTTTTGAGTATCATACCGAAAATTCTAAGTGTTGAGAATCTTGTAGGAAAAAAATTTGGGGATCAGTTAGAGGTATCATCAATGCATGAGCAAATGTCTCTTATGCTTTGGAATGTTGTTGCCTTCATAGCTCTACTTGGAGGTTTCAAAACTTTGGAGGAAATTTTTCAAGTGTCTCATGTACAATTGCAAATCCACCAAAAACCCATTAGTTTATTAAATGTTGATGGTTTTTATAATGAGTTTGTTATCTTTTCTTGACTATGCAGTGGAAAAATAATTTATCTCATTTACAGTACGACGGATCCTCATTTTTGCTTTAACTATTGATTAGTTACTTGATAAATTACAAGCTTTTATACCTCTATCTAATCTAACAATACATCAGATAGATTGATATACTGATGACAGTGAAAAAAAACTCAAGATAGATTTGCCTCTTCATCTGTAGCCTCTTTACTTTTATGTATTTTTAAGCATTTTGTGTGGTTTGTTTTATTTTGTTACATATTTTATTTTCAATAAAATATGTTTCAAGTAATATCTTCTATACTCTACTCTTTTTATATTTTGACATTGAGAACGATGTCTCAATCTAATTGGGGGGAAGGTAGTCGAAATATAATGTTAGTATTAATTTTTGCTATCACTTTGTTCTTAAAAAAAAAAATCATCATGAATGGTATGAGAAAATGTTCATTTATGCACTATTAAGAAGCATTCTAGTTGTAGAGTGGTAGAGTAAAGAGTACATTACTGAACTTTTAAAACCAAGATTGCAGCATCAGGTTATGTGCAACATTCCTCTGGCCAAGAAACCAAGATTGCAGCAGGAAGTACTGATCATATTTACCAAGAAGGATGCACAAGGAGTCGGATATCCTCATGATGATACACTTGTGATAGAAACAAGGATAACTAGCGAGAGAATAAACAGAGAATTTGTTGACCCAAGTAGCTCGGTTGACATTATTTTCAAAGAGACTCTAAAAGACTTAAAAATTAAGAACCTACATATAGAGAAGACCCAGACACCACTTTAGGGGTTCGGAGAAAGCTATGTGGTTCTAATTAGGGTAGTGGTTATTTCCCTGACTATAGGGCAGAAATCGTATGAGAAAACAGTGATGACTAATTTTGTAGTGGTCGACCAACGCTTCCCATACAAAGTCCTCATTGGGTAGCCCTTTATAGGAAATACGAATATGGCTCTGTCTGTTCATTATTTGAAACTCAAGTTTCAAGGTGGAGAAGGCATAGGGCTAGTTTCAAGAGATCAAAAGATTGCCAGAAACTGTTATGCAATATCTACAAAGAAGGCCTTTTGTATCTTCACTGTTGACCCGAGAGAAAGAATCAAATCACCAAAACTTGTGGAAGAACTACAGGCAGTGCATGTTAAAACTTGAGAACCAGAAATGGCATTTATAATCGGGTCCCAATTAGAACAAAGGGTTAGAGAAGGGATTATCAAACTTGTTCGGGAGTTTTTAGAGCCCTTTGCTTGGTCTTATGAAGATATGCGTGGAATAGATCCCATCATTTCCTTTCATAAGTTAGCTATCAACCTTACGTTTTGCTTGATCAAACAAAAAAGAAGAATATTCAACCAAGAGCAGAACAAGGCTGTAACAGTAGAGGTGGAGAAATTGTTGACAACAAGATTTATGATAACAGTCTACTATCTTGACTGACTAGCAAATGTAGTAATGGTGAAGAAGGCCAATGGAAAGTGGAGTATATGTTTGCATTTCACTGATCTGAATAAAGCATACCCAAAGGATAGCTTTCTGCTTTCAAAGATTGACAAGTTTATGGATGCTACAGCCAAGCATGAGCTGATCAGTTTTATTGACGCTTTCTTTGGCTATAACCAGATCTTAATGTTTCCTCCAAACGATGAGAAAACATCTTTCATTACTCACTAAGGGATATATTGTTACAAAGTAATGCCGTTTGGGTTAAAAATTGCAAGAGTTATTTATCAGAGTTTGGTAAACAAACTCTTCAAGAACCTGATTGGCATAAATATAGAGGCCAACCCAGAAAAAGTCTGAGCTATTTTAGAAATAAAGTCCCCAAACACAATAAGCAGATTCAAAAACTCACAGGGATAGTTGTAGCTCTGAACAGATTCATCTCCCGAGCCATGGATAAATGCTTCAAGTTCTTCCAATCTATAAAAAGAAAGGATAAGAACTGGTGGATTACAGAATGTGAGCAAGCCTTTCAATAACTAAAGGTTTACCTTTCTGAACTGGTTTACCTCCTTGTCCTGGTCTAGCATAATGACTAATGCTTTATTTGGGAGTTTCAAAATAAGTAGTAAGCTCAGTATTAGTCAAATAAGAAGAATGGATTCAACAACTAGTATAGTATATAAGCAAAACATTCACCGATCTGGAGAGCCAGTACCCGTTCTCTGAAAAATTGGCTCTAACATTGATTATATTAGGAAGAAAGCTACGGTCCTAATTTCAAGCCCACACAATAATCATTTTAACTAACTATCCATTAAGGTAAATCTTACACAAACCAGATTTATCTGGTTGGTTGGTCAAGTGGCCCATAGAACTAAGCGAGTTTAATGTGCAGTATAAACCCTAAACAGCTATTAAGGGTAGACCTTAGTTAATTTCGTAGTTGAATGTACCCATGGTTTTATATAAGTTAAAGAACTACATCTGCGGGCTCCAGACTAGCAAACTCCAGACATAGAAGTATCATGGTTACTCTATATAGATGGGGCACCAACCTTCAAGGAAGTGGAGCAGGGATCGTCCTTGTTATCCCGAATAAACATGAAGTTAGTTATCCTATTCGCTTTGGGTTTAAAGCTTCTAACAACAAATCAGAATATGAAGCTCTACTGGCCAGATTGAGAGAGGCTCGAGCATTAGTAGTAAAAAAAAGTGTTAGTAAGAAGTGACTCCTAGCTAATAGTAAATCAGGTGAACGACAGTTTCAAAGCACGAGAAGAAAAAATGATCGCTTACTTAGCTAAAGTAAGGAATTAGATTGGCCAATTCAATAAAGTGAAGGTAAAGCTAATCCCGAAAAGAGAAAAGTGAAAACCATTAAGAAGATATTGTAGCACGGATAGCTTTAAATAAAGAAGATCAGTTGCCCCAAATAATCCCTATTGAGTTTATTACTGAGCCCAGCATATAAGAAGAAGATCAAGTCATACAAATTGAATCAAGTCCTGGTTGGATGAATCCAATCAAAGATTACATTTAGAATAGGATAGTCCTTATTAATAAAAAAGAAGCTCGTATGATTAAATAATGAGCAGTCAGATACGCGGTGATAGAAGGAGTATTATATAAGCGATGCTGCTCTCATCCTTACATAAGATGCTTGGGACCACAAGAAGCACATCAGGTTCTTAGAAATATTCGTGAAGGAATTTGTGGCAACCACTTAGGGATAGAAGCTCTAGCACAATGTGTTCATAACTAGGTACTATTGGCCGACTGCCTTTTAAGATGCTAAGAACCTGGTCAGACACTACAATGCTTGTCAAAGATTTGCTGACAAAATTCAAGCTCCTTCTGAGGTGCTAACCACAATAAGCAGACCTTGGCCATTTGCTTAATATGGTCTTGATTTAATAGGGCCCCTATCTCTAGGAAAGGGATCTTGCAAGTATACAGATGTAATGGTAGACTATTTTACTAAATGGATCAAAGCAGAACAATTGTAAAAAATAACTGAGAAGAGTGTACGAGACTTTGTTTGGAGAAATGTAATGTATCGGTATAGAATCCCCCACATTATTATCACTGATCAGGGGAAACAATTTAACAACAGCACCTTCAAGAACTTCTGCAAGCAATTAGGAGTACAACTGCTATTCGTATCGCCGACTCATCCCAAGATAATTGGATAGGTAAAATCCTCTAACAAAACGGTCAAAAATCTGCTCAAGAAGAAATTGATTGAAAGAAAGGAATGAAGGGTAAAAGAGCTCACAGAGGTGCTTTAGACATTATGGATGACCAACAAGACTGCAACAGGTCCTTCTAAAGTGCTAACCACAATTAGCAAACCCTGGTTGTTCGCTTAATATGGTCTTGATTTAATAGGGCCCCTATCTTGAGGAAAGGGATCTTGCAAGTATGCAGATGTAATGGTGGACTACTTTACTAAATGGATCAAAGCAAAACAATTGTCAAAAATAACCGAGAAGAGTCTACGAGACTTTATTTGGAGAAATGTAATGTGTCAGTATAGAATCCCCCACACCATTATCACTGATCATGGGAAACAATTTGACAACAGCACTTTGAAGAACTTCTGCAAGCAGTTAGAAGTACAGTTGTTGTTCATATCACCGGCTTATCCCAAGATAATTGGATAGGTAAAATCCTCAAACAAAGCGGTTAAAAAGCTACTCAAGAAGAAACTGATTGAAAGAAAGGAATGAAAGGTAGAAGAGCTCACAGAGGTGCTCTAGGCATTATGGACGACCAGCAAGACTGCAACAGGTGAAACGTTATTTTCACTGGCTTTTGACTGTGAAGCGGTAATTCCTCCGAAGATAGGAACTCTGACACACAGAGTACTGCACTTTTCTGAAATGACCAATAACGAGTTGATCATGGGACAACTGGACTCAATCGAATAGCTAAAAGAGAAGACACAAATTCGAGTAACTGCCTACTAGTAGAAGGTCCCCAAATATTACAACAAGAAAGTCAAGACAAGAGAATTCATGGAAGGCGACTTGGTGCTAAGAAGAGTTGTGTTGAATACAAAGAGCCCAACAGATGGAGTCCTTGGACCGATTTAGGAAGGCTCGTACAAGGGTATCAAATACATCAAAAGAGCCTATAAGCTCAAAGGAGTAGCTGGATGGGTTGTAAGAAAACCACGAAATGCCGAGCTGCTGAAGAAATACTATTCTTAACTTCTTAACTTTTCTACACTACTTATTTGCTATGCAAGGACATTATTTTTAATAAAATTGCTATTTCCTTACATGTAACTCTATATGAATAACTGCTTGGGACTTGGGACTAAATAATTAGAAACATCTGCAAATTAAAATTTGAAAAATTACCTACAAATTTACACACTATAAGGGGGCAACAATCACGAGATTACACACAGACCACCGACAGGGTAAGACTCTGTGAGGTGTACCTTATAGACGTGCAGCGTATAGTTCGTAAGGGTGGTACTCATGAGATTACCCATAGACCATCGGATAAGGTAAGGCTCTATGAGATGTACACTACACATATACAGCTTTAAAAACATTAAAGACATACGCCATAGGGGGCGACACTCATGAGATTACCCATAAACCACTAGACAGGGTAAGGCTCTATGAGGTGTACCATATAGATGTGCAGCGTATAGCTCATAGGGTCGGCACTCATAAGATTACCCATAGACCACCAAATAAGGTAAGACTTTATAAGGTGTACCTTATGAATATACAACTTTGAAGACACACGCCATAGCAGCGGCACTAGCGAGATTACCCACAGACCACCGGACAAGGTAAAGCTCTGTGAGGTGTATCGTATGAACATACAACGTATAGGTTGTAAAGGGCGGCACTTATAAGATTACACACAGACCACTGGACATAGTAAAGCTGTATGAGGTATACCCTACAAATATACAACCTTGAAGACATTCAATACACATGCTATAGTGGGGTAGCACTCACGAGATTATCCACAAACCACCGACAGGTTAAGACTCAGTGAGGTGTACCTTATAGACGTGCAACGTATAATTCGTAAGGGCGATACTCATGAGATTACCCATAGACCACGGGATAGGGTAAGACTCTATGAGGTGTACCCTACATATATACAACTTTAAAGACATTAAAGACACACGTTATAGGGGGCAGCACTTACGCGATTACCCATAGACCACCGAATAGAGTAAGGTTCAGTGAGGTATATCCTATGGACGTGCAGTGTATAGTTCGTAGAGGATGGCACTCATGAGATTACCCATAGACCACTGAACAAAGTAAATATCTATGAGGTATATCTTACGAATATATAACTTTGAAGATATTGAAGACACGCGCTATAGGAGAGCGGCACTCACAAGATTACCCACAGATTACTAGACAGGGTAAAACTCAGTGAAGTGTATCGTATAGAAGTGCAACATATAGTTCGTAAGGGTTGGCACTCATGGGGTTACGCATAGACTACTGAATAGGGTAAGGCTCTATGAGGTGTACCATACAAATATATAGGTTTGATGATATTGAAGACATACGCCATAGGGGGCGGTACTCACGAGATTAACAGACCACTAGAAAGGGTAAGGCTCTATGAGGTGTACCCTGCGAATATACAACTTTGAAGACATTGAAGACACACACTATAACGGGGTAACGCTTACGAGATTATCCACAGACTACTAGACAGGGTAAGGCTCAATGAGGTGTACCTTATAGACGTGCAACATATAGCTCGGTGGGGGCCGACACTTATGAAATTACCCATAGACCACCAAGCAGGGTAAGACTTTATAAGGTGTACCCTACAAATATACAAGTTTGAAGACAGACACCATAAGGGGTAGCACTCATGAGATTACTCATAGGCCACCAGACAGGGTAAGGCTCAGTGAGGTGTACCCTATAGATATACAGTGTATAGTTCATAAGAGGGTAGCACTCATAAGATTACCCATAGACGCCAGATAGGGTAAAGCTTTTATGAGGTGTACTTAACAAATATACAACTTTGAATACATTGAAGACACATGCCATAAGGGGTAGCACTCATGAGATTACCCACAGACGATCAGACAGGGTAAGGCTCAGTGAAGTTTAACTTAATAAATGTGCAACGTATAATTTGTAAGAGGCGATACTCATGAGATTACCCATAGACCACTACATAGGGTAAGGCTCTATGAGGTGTACTCGACTAATATACAACTTTAAAGTTATTGAAGACACACATCATAGGGGGCAACACTCACGAGACTAATCACAAACCACCGGATAGGGTAGAGCTCAGTGAAATGTACCCTATGGACGTGCAGCGTATAGTTCATAGGGGGTGGCACTCATGAGATTACCTTCAGACCATCGAATATGGTGAGACTCTATGAGGTAGACCCTACAAATATACAGCTTTAAAGGAATTAAAGACACACGTCATAGGGGGTGGCACTCATGAGGTTACCCACAGACCACCGGACAAGGTAAGGCTCTATGAGATGTACCCTATAGACGTACAATACCCAGAAAAAGACTGATCAAGAAAAACGACCAGGTATCTATAGCTATCTTAGAAAATAACCAAGTGTTGAAAAAAAAAAGGTATCTTCTGGTCAACTCAATGATAATCTCATCGATACAGTTTCATGTTAATGCTTGTTAAAGTTCATTAACTAATACTTCAATTTTCTTCGTGATTTATGAATCATCCTACTCTGCTCAGATTGGATAAATCGACTCAGCATAAATGGATTATTATTTGATCTAGATTATACAATTTTCTCTTAGGTGTCATACATTATTACAAGTTGTTCGCCTACATTTCATTCTTATGCCGAATAGAATATTACCCTAAGTTATGAATTATTATGGAAGAATAGGTCTACGTCAATGATCATCAAGCAAATATAAAATAACAGGTTCATAAAAATATTTCAACACAAAGATATGAAGAAAAAAGTTGCTTTTATTCATTAATAGAAGAAATTACACAAGTTTAGAAGAAAAACAAGTACAAGAACAAAAAATCCTAGTGAATTGAGCTTGAGCTCTTTAGTAAAGGGAGTGCAGCTCGACTGACTCTTCAGAATCTGAAGAGCAAAAGACTTGACTTAGAAGTAGAGGCTCAAAAGAATGTTGGTACTCAACTGAAAGGGATGAAAGAACTCTTTATCTATGAGGTTAATGCTTTCAAAGTTGACGCAGGAGATAATGCTCGAAGAGTCATGCCGATGAAGTGATTAACCCCTAATCACTATACTTTAGGCACTATAAAATGCTTATAATTAAGTAGTTATCCCCCCAATGTATAAGTGAGTACTCTGGTTATTTTTAACGTTCATCTAGGAACTTCACCAACAAAAGAAGAAGAGAATTATACCAAAAATATAAAGGATATTATACACCTCGCCCACCATTTCCAAGAAGCTCGGTTCACTCATGCTTAGAGAGAGGCCAATCGGGCAGCTTATTTTTTAGCTAAGCAACCGAAAGACCATCATCACTTTTGGATTAACCCAAAGCTTCATGTACTCGCTTTGTCCTTACCCCTGAACTGGTCATAGACTGCATTTATTCTTAGCGCTTCTTTGTTCAACACGACTGAAATAGGATCTCTTCACTTGGTCTACGACCTCTTAAACCTCCAAGAAGAAACAACGGCAGGTTTAAATTATGGCACGGTGGTTCAAACAGTGAAGGTGCGTAACCCCGAGTGGTATTAGAGTAAGGTTTGAACAAAGCCATTTTTTTCATAAAGGTAAATAGGATAAAGAAAATGGTGGTCATAAATCTTAATCTTAAGCCAGCTGATCAATGATCAGAGTAGGCGTAAAGAGAATGGAGATAAGAAGTCTTGTGAATAATTGAGCTTTTGACTAGGGTTACTAATAGAAAATGAACGTATGCATTCGATTCTACCAGCCCCTAAACAAGGTCTCACTGCTTCTTAAATCAAATGATTGGATCACTTTGGTAGATGAGTCAAAGGCAATTTCCAGACCTTTTGATTGGGTTCTAGACTATTGTGAGACCTAGATACCCTCCCTTTAGCCTCTTATCTTTTTTTATATAACCATTTAAAGTCGATTATCCTCCATCTTCCACTTATCAACTCTCATCCTTAAGGGAAATAAAATATAAAAGATCGTTTAGGCCAAGCGCGAATCCTAATATAAATTGGAGTTTGCTGAAGCTTCGTCCAGCCTCGAGTGGGGAAGATCGTTATTTTAGGGAGTGATTCGATTCTCTACTTTTTTTTATGGAATTGACTCATGCTGCTGGAGCCATGTCAGTTGCCTCTAAATCTACTACAATGCCCCCATCCTAAGATTGATGTTGATAAGAGGAAGGACGACTGAGTAATAGTATTAACCAAAGTGGGAGGATCAGCTAAGGTAGCATTAGCAGGCCTTACAGACTAAACAGGAGAAACAGTAGGGGCAGCATCAATCTCAGTAGTAGAATAAGCAGCATTAGCCCCAGCAGCAAGGGGTAGCATCAACCCCAGTAGCAAAGGTAGCTTCAGCAAGAACAGCATCACAAACAGCAGGCTCAATCACCTCAGCAACATTCTAAACCCCAGAGGTCTCCTCTTCATGGAATGACCCTTCAGTGGCTAGATTTCACATCCACTGGAGGTCAATCTTAGGATAGTTCTCCTCGAAAAGAGCAATTGACATCTGAAAGCCCTTCACTGCCCCTTGGCAGAAGCCTTCCTTGTGACCAGCAGACTAGGAACTCTGCTGATATTTTAATTGTTCCAACAGATTATTCTTAGTCTACTCCACCAGCTCCCTCTCTCTTTGAGCCACCGCGAGCTGCCTCTCAAACTCATAATTTTAGTTCATCAGTTCAGTGGCCCGACTCTCTGCCACTATCAAAAAGTTAGCCATCTCTTGCAACCACTTCTGGCGCTTTAACTCTGAGACCTTACTCTCTGTTTCGGCCCAGCCAGTTTCCAACTCCTCCACACGGCGCCTATCCCATCTGTTTTCTATAGTTCTTGGGTGGCAACCCTCCTGGCCTATATAACTTCAACTCTCGATAATGCGAAGCTCTCTTCAACTTGGTAGGTTCGAGCCACCATATCTAATATCTTGGTCTGGACTGAGACAATAAATACATGGACTGCACAACAAAAAAAGATGGTCAAAATAGGAAAATGAAGAAATAACTTTAAAAAATATTAGAAAGAGAACTTACATCCAGTGCGGATCCCACTACAGTATGGAACCCTGTGATGGAGTACAAAGAAGAAACCTAACCCACCTAAGCTGGGGTTATGTACCTCTCCTATTAGGATTTATGTTTACGTGTCATCCCATTATTGTATGAATATTTATTTTTGTAATATTTATACAATGTATATTTTGTTAAATCGCTAATTATATTAATTAAATGGTACAATACTTGTAACACTACAGACATTATATGATTTAAAAAAGTTCAGATCAACGCTAGGAGTTGGCATTGTTGAGAATTATAAATGCTAAAGAGTTAGTAGGTTATAAAAATCAGTGAAATCTAAAGAGTTGAAACCTTGTCAGTAATGGAATAAAGACCTGAGAATATACTAGTAAGAATATAGTTACAAAAAGTTACAATAGGTGCTAAGAAATGTTATTACACAAGTTTATTCTCAAATAAAAAGCTCCTGATCTAATCTATTCATGAGGGTCTGTTAGTGGAACCCTTGATCATAGACTAGTGTATGACTATATCTGGATGGTTTAGATAGTTGTTCTTAACTGATCACGGGCTTACCAGTAGCTCGTATATCATACGGATATTCAGTAAGGACTGGATATTGAACGGGCTCAATAAGGACCCTAATAAATATCCCATTAAGCCATCAATGGCAGGTCCTCTTAAGTTGAGTAATATGCGTTGTCCTTTGACCTAAGCGCCACGGTGAGCTTGTGAGTGATTCACCATGCTTTGGTTCCATGTATGTCAGAGACCTTTCATGGTCTGACCATTACGTGTCGTTGGGTATGGTCTGATATTCATGGAGTCCAGTGTACGCAAATATAGAATTCATCAACTCACATGGGTACGTTGTATATTCGAATGCTCCGAGACTGTATCCTATAAAGGCTTGTAGCCATAAGCAATAAATCCAAAAAATGAGTTTTTTATAGGGTTAAACAATATCGCAAAAGAGTTTGTGTATATTGTTTATCGAGATACATATCTGGAGATGAGTTCACGGATTAGCACGTAGGAATTTAACGGTGATGATCTATATCCTCGCTCTTCTAAGATATAAATGGCAAAAAGATTATACATATGCGCTATGACCTCGATTTGTATGGTCTACTACGCTAATTTGTAATATTCGTGAGGTGTGTGTGGGGCATCGATAACAGACTCACGAAATAGTTCTGTTTGACAAATCAAATATAAATCTAGGGAGTCCTGCAATATAAAGTGTACGCATTGTACATTAGGGCATCGTACTAAATTGAATAGTTTAATCTAATAAATTTTAGTAGACTGAACATTTGCTTCGGTATCCCTTGAGATGTGCACGTGTCAAAACTTAAGTATTAAGTACATCAATTAGTTAACAATAGTTATTGACCAATAAGATGATGACATATGACACATTATAGGTCATTTATTATTTGACTTAAAAATTATCAAAATTACCTTACTTGTTGAACAAGTAAAATTATTATTTTATTTATAAAATTTGTTTTTGAATAAAATAACAATAATAATATTTTATATTATTATTACAAGTCAAATAATTATATTTTATTCATTTGTTGCATGTTTTAATTTGAATAAAATATTAAATGAAACAAATGTATGGCTTACATATTTCGTGAATTAAAAATTCATATGTTTAATTATTTAAATTATTTAAATAATCATAAAAGAATTGCATTAGATGCCTATGCATTGGTAGGGGCCGAATTTGACTTAAAAAAGAAGTGAAATTGTTTCATCAATTTGGTCACAAAATTTGGCCAAGTTCATGCAAGCATATTTGTTTTACAATTATTTAATTTGATTAAAGAATTAACAATGTAAAAGCAAAACTAAGTGAGCAAGTTATTGGCTATACTTGTGAGGACAATCATTTGTCTAAATAGAGGGAAACTAAAACAAGTAAAAGAGCAAAAATTGTTTATTTTGAATAAGGTGTCACATGGCCACACAAGAGGGATAGAGAGAGAAGCTTTAAAATTTTTAATGTTGGGCTTGTTCAAGTTGGACTTCTACTTCTAAATTTTATTTCTAAGTGGCTGAATTTACCACAAGTTATAAAAGAATGATTTTTGTTGTTTCAATGTTAAACTTGAACAATAAACAATTATAGCATTGTAGTTGTAGTCATAAGCTTAAGGTGTTAAACTTTTGTTTAAATAGTTAAACTTAGATTTAAGGTGTTAAATCCTTGCTAGAATAAGTTGTTATTCTAGCTTATCTAAGCCTATTAAATTAGGTGCTAAAATTTACAACAAGTATGCTTTAAGGCGGGAATTCTGGCAACAAAAACTTCTAAAGGCTTATTAAGGTGATTCTAAAAATCCTTGTAATTTTATTTATGAGATAACATGAAAATTTTATTATGTTTATCCTTAGGAAATTAGATATTTTGGACCTTCATTGTGCATAAAATGTATATGATGCATGACTATATATTAATGAACACATCACCCACATGCATGCACCATATGATAATTAATCTTTTTCATCTCCATCTCCTGCATTATGGGTAGCAAAAAGTCCAGGCCCTCCATCCTCTTAGGAACGAGCACGGAGAGAGACACATAATGGGGGGCCCTTCACTTATCAAAGGCTTCTCTTGCCTCCCCGAACCGAATGCCTCTACAGTCTGGCCAGAATAAGGCATTTGTATTGAAGCCTAAATTAGTGAGCCACATCCCATACCTTGTGCCTGAGGAGAGCAAGGACCTTGTGCTTGAGGAGAGCATTGGGTTTTATTTTGTCCCCTCCCCTGGGAACTAGTTTGAACCTGCTCTCTCCTCTGGGCAAGCAGACTTATCACTCTCCCTCCTAAGGGTTTGGCCTGCTGCCAATTTGACTAGTCAGCCCCCGTCCACGAGCGGGATCCCTGATACGACTCTTTCTATTAGAACTTAAAAACATTTCTATTATATTATCAAGGTTAAGGGAACCTCGACCAGCAGAGGACAAGCCAGAGCCTTCTGTGCGGCTCTTCTTCCTCCTCTCACCTCTTCATTGTTCATACATTCTTGTACGGTATATACGAAGTGATTAGCAAAGAAGTGAAGAATTAAGAAATAAGTTTTAAAGAGAAAAAGACACTTAATGCGAACACGAGACTCATGCAAGACAAAAGTCACCAAACCAGACTGAATAAGATTGGCAGATAAAAGCAGATCCTGAACAGGATAAATATGCTAAAGGGCCACAGTAATCTAAGCAAGTCTGGCCTCAGAAAATTTAACATCAGTGGTCCAAGTCACTACAATACACCAGGGAGTTAGACAAATAGAGAAAGAAGAAATAAAACAAAAAAAGAAAAAGAAAAATGAACAAAAAGACAACCTGCATTCAAAGAGAAGTTTGTGGAAATAAACTACTTTTCCTCGTTCCTCTTGGGGACTGTCTGACCCCATTCTCCCCTATCAAAAAATCAATCCCCCTTTCAATCCTTGACAGAAGAGGGACGACCAGGATTGGATTTTGAAGGCTATGAAAGGAGAGATAATAGAAGCCTCTATGGCTTCTAGTATTACTCTCAAATTGATATATATAGGATAACTCCTGAAAGTACAGAGGGGACAATCCTGCCCTTGCCCAAAGGACATATAGATTAGCCAAAACCCTCCAAGAATTGGGGCTTAGCTGAGAGGCTACTACTCCTAGACGGGCCAGCAGCCTAGCAAAATACTGCTGCATAAAAAACCTGAGACTCAACCTTAAAAACTCCACATGGATGGCTATCTCACCCTTTATTGGGCTACTTAGGTAGTTATCTTTGGAGGGCAGCCTAAGTGTAACTGACCCAGGAATGTTATTTATCAACTTAATGGGGTCAGCCTTATTCAAACTAGATGTGTGGTATCTTACATCCAACTCAAACTCCATAGCCTCTACATCTTGATCAGGATCCACAGGGTCATTTTCTTGGTCCTCCCTAATAATGGAGACTGGCTCGGCCTCAATAATAACAACCAAAGATGAGGAGGGCACGTCACCTGCTGAGGTGGACGCCCTTCCGCTACCTCTGACCCCATCAGTCCTCCTGACCAATGGAACCTGTGGGCTCACTTCTTTTTTTTTTTTCTTCTTCTTCCTCAGTCATATTAACGACTGAGAAGCCTAGGCTTCTTCTATAAGCCATTGAAATAATGGTTTTTTCTTAAAAACTAAAGGTGACACACATAGGCAAGGTCAAGACAATCACACTTAGAAACAAGAAGAAAAAAAGCAACAGAAGCACCCAGAAGCCATGCAAATACTCAAAATAAGAAACAATAGCAAAAAACAAAATCAAAAATAACAAACATAAACGAAGAAAGCATGCTCGCATACAGTGAAGTTTACACTAAAGATACGAGAATGAAGAAAACCAAACCAGAAGAAAAAAAAATAAAAAAAAGAACTACCTGAAGGAAGCACATATATTAAATCACTACAGCAACAACTATAACAACGACCCTAAGAATTGATGAAAAACACTTGCACTAGGAAGTTGAGATCAGAGAAAAAAATAAGAGAACATGTAAGTAAAGAAGAAAATAGGTATAGTGGGTGGCTTTTTATAGCTAACAAAGCTAAAGAATCATAGTCGTTCAGATCAAACGAACGAACAAGATCATCAGAAGCCAAAGAGACACCATTTTAAACAAAATGGCACAACGCCTCAGGTTCTCAGAGCATTAAATGCACTTTTCTTCAAAGTTCTTCATCTGGACCGTTGAATTTTAAAATTTCAACGGATCAAATCATCCTAGTCACCCAAACGTCACTTAGAAACAGAAGAGACGTGACGTTCTAGTTTTAGCTACCCCCAGCCACACGATTAAAGGAGGAGACAACGACCAAGATCAATTTTCGTGTTTGAAACATTTTTCACATAGATCAAGGATGACGTTTCAAAGATCTTTATCATTATTACCTGAATACAAGGAAAATCAGAATTTGAGGAATATTTTCAGTTGTATAAAAGCTTGAAATCCTATAAAGTAACAGTTAGCTTGGTACTCTAGAAAACAGCTGCAACAATAGAACCGAATCAAACTGCTCAGCATAGTTTCATTCACCAGGATATCAAAAAAAAATTATTCGGACTTACTCACTCAAAATGCCAGTATAAACTGAAAATACACCCAAAAATGAAGATTTCGAGCAGGTACCAGGAGCGAAGACCCAAGTAAGCATAACAAAAGATAGTTTTTAGTTTCAAATAAATCAAAACTAAAAATTGGTAGACCCCTATTCCCCCTAAAAAATTACCACAAGGCCCAAACCTTATAGGCCCAAAAAGCTTAGCCCTCCAAGGAAGTCCTTTGTAGGCCAACCTCGATGGTTTAACTCCAAGACAACTGGGGTCACCAAAAATATATTAGAACCAGGCTTAAGGATAGACTCCCAATAAGGAATCTACTCAGTCAATTGAACCAAGTTCAGCCAGAGACGTATGCATATTACCCCTGTATACTCCCGACTGAACTAATCAGGATTAAAAACTCCCATATAACCAAGAGGAATAAGACAATGAAATCAGCTCGGTACAAGTATCAGGTCATCCATACGCCGAATAACTTATATATTCCAACTAGGTACTACCACAAGAACAGAAACAAGACTTAGTCTAACAGGGATGAAGTATATTATAAGAAAACCAGCTCAGTAAGTGACGCCAAACTGTTGTAACAGCAAAAGTATAGTTAGACCACTACTAGGCCAAATACAGGGTTATCAGGCTTATTACAGAAACGAGTTTAAAGAGAAAACTAGTGTTATAAAGGAAGTAGAGTTATAGAAAGAAAAGAACTGCAATGTCTTTAAGAAAGAATTCCCTAAATCACGCCAAGAGATCAGGATAATCCAAAATTAGTAAGACTTATCTAACTCAACCACAACATCAATAAAGATAAGCATAAGGAATATTCTCTGAAGACCAATGCTATAAATAGGTGAGAAAAACTATAACAAAATAGGGTTCTTCTTAGTACTAAATTCTTTACTCTAGTTTCAACGCTTTTTTGTAAAAAAATATATTTCTTGACATTTTTCTTATTGCTCTCCAAAACCTCACCAAAATAACATTTTTTTAATTTAAGCATCGGAGAATCTTCGCTTAAACTCACCCTGGCAAGGCCTTAACTATATTTTCAAGTGTGTTGTTGATATTTAATTATCACAAGCAGAGAGAGAGAGAGGAATCCAAATTTCAACTTGCAGGCTTAATAAAAATGAAGCTCAGCATACTGATTCTCACAATTATATAAATTCAAATTTTATTGGTTTTGACAAATTATTTTTTCTGGTCAACAATTCTACTAATTTTTGCATTTGCTAAAAATTTTAATAGAAAATTTTAGTTCCACTTTTAAGATCTTATTAGATGCTTGAAATGTTTCTTCAACATTATCTAGGATTGGCTTAATTTTTATTTTTTTTTAAATGTATTATAATGTAATTGATTCATTTAAAAAAAAATCACTTCACATTACTTGTTTGAAAGAGAGGAAGACAAATTATTCATATTTAAAAATAAAAATGTTAAATCTATATACACCTGTCATAAATAATCTCATTCGCTTTACTATGAGTTATTTTAATTTACAGTCATTGTATGTTACAATCCTCCTATTACTTTGTTACATATTTCAAGTATTTTTATTAAATATTCTAATTTTTTATTACATATTTTAAATTTTATATTACATATTAAAATATAAAGCATAAGTTAAAATATAAAACAAGATTTTAAATTTTGTAATTAAAAAAAAACCATTTATAAAATAAGAGTTGAAAAAGTATAATATAAGTCACAAGCAATTATTTAAATGGTATAATAATAATAATAAAGAGTTTATAATATATTATTTATTTATTAAAATAGAGATCTTGAATTCGAAACCTCTCACATCAAAAAGAAAATATACAATTAATGTAAAGTTACGGTAAACATGTCTTAAATTGACTAATGAACTTCAAAGTAAAATTTTAGAAAATCACAATTCAAAACAAATCTATTTCAATTCAATTTTTTTTTTAATAATACATTACATCTGTCGATTATAATTAGACTTGTTACACATTTTTTTATAACACAAACCACAAACCGCAACTCTATACCCGAATAATGAGTATTTAATATATATATATATATATATATATAGGGAGGTAGATTTATTTTAAACAAGAGACCCTGCACTAAAATGGAGGTAAATTTGTAATGTCAGTCATTTAGTATTAGCTTGGTAACACAAGTACGATACTACTCCTAATTTTTATATTTCAAAATCATATTTCTGTACATAGGCAGTAGATGGACTTTCGGTGTTTGCAAAAGAATTTGATAAGTCAAAATAAAGTCGATTATAAAATAATCTTTTAATGCAACATTCTAATTGCTTTATTCTCTTGATTATGTTCAAGTCTTTTTGAGCCTTGCAAATCAATTAAAGCTTTTGATTTAATCAACTCTCCAAACTCCCATTTGACAAAAATTCAACAACTAAAATTTTGGAACAAGCTTAACATCATTTACCCTCCTAATTTCAGCTTAAAATGGGTACATAATAATCAAATGATTATGGACTTTCTGTATGAACACATTTCTAAAAATTAAGACTTCATTGAGAAAGAAATAAGGACCATGATTCATGGGACTACAAAACTAAACATTTCCAATGAAAAAGACTGATGCATGGACGACTGAATCTAGGCTCACATTCATATAAGATGCTTGTGATATTACTTACAAATCAGCAAAAAGGCAAAAAGAAAAAATGCAACTAGTTGAGTTTTCAACTTGGCTTTAAAGTGAAGACAGATGGGATTTTCAGTTGCTTAGAAGCAAAAGCATCACCACCATCACATCAACAAAGATAAAAATCTGGGGCATAAGATTAAGTTATGACCCATCTCCCACGATGATTAAGCTAAATTAGAAACGAATAATGCTTTCAGATTATAGACAATGACATGTGATCTTAAATTTCTGCAAATTTGGCTGCTTCTTTTGCCACTTGCCCTTGAAGCATTCACTATATTTCAGCCCCAACTAAATGTTTCTATAAATTATTTCGGGGATCAGTAGGGTTCTTACCTGCTTTTTTCAAATTTCTTACTTATTGCATGCGTTAACAACCTGCTCATGAATTTCACATAGGGACTGAATCATGAAATATCACTTTTTAACCTCTCATAATAACTGTGTTGCTTTTCTTCCTCAAAAATGTTTGTTGTATGATTATACAACTGATAAGTTTACGAAATTTTGAGCTGTTTACTCAATAAGCAGAATCTGAAATTTTTTCCAAAAAAGAAATGAAAGAATACTTCACCATGTGAACCATATTGCTATGAGCCTTCTCATCCCATCGGAGATTAATCTCGGGCGGAGGGATTTCGAATAACTATTGTACGATTGAGCTGTCTCCTCAATTGTTTACATTGGTTAAAGAACATCAAGGTACATTCAGCTCAATTGAGACTGCTATTAAACATTAAAACGGAATAGCATCACATCTCCTTCTTGCACAACGTAATCCTTACCCTCAGATCTCAACTGCAAAAACCAAAATAACTTGTATAAATCAATCTCCACGGAGAAAAGAAACAAGTTATACATCTGCGTGACGTATATAAAAGCAGGAGAGAGAGAAAAAGAAGGGTGGATAAAACTGCATGGTAACCCTTCCACCTCCATGGATTACCACAATACACAATTCTCTCAGATGTCTGATACAATCTCAGGTCCATGGCACTTGCACCTTCCAAAAAATGACTGATTTTTACCCCCTTAAATCACATATTACTCGTTAAAAAAATTACTGGCAGCTGCTCAACCCAGAGTTACAAAACCCATAAAGGAGAACAGTTTTATAAGGAGAGGAGTCATACTCATCCAACAGGTCAAATGAAATATTGCTGCATTCCTACCTTTGGGTAAAATATTGTCCTTAAGATTCACAATCTGTTGGATAATATTGGCCCATCCAAGCATAGCCATTACATTTCTAAATCAATTTAGTTTAGGATAATTAACAAGTATCAAATACTTATCAAAGAGTATCCATAGACTTGGTTATATATGATTCAGAATATGGACCCTTCTTGAAGAGATAACCTTGCTACATATGTATAGAATTGTCCATAAGCAGCTGAACTAATGCAATGTGTACAGTTCCAGGGAAAATATTAACAAACAACAATTGATCATCATAAAGCAACCAACTTACAAGTCCTTTCTCCCTTGCTGCTGCCAGGGAACCAGCAGCAACAAAATCATCATAAGCCACCTGATAAAACAAAATAATATGTTATTCCAATGTACAGGTAGTGACAAAACAATCAAGTGCAGTAAATGAATTGTAAGATACTTCAACAAATAAAAGAAAGCCACTACTTATTCCAGAATTCCCTTTTACTTCAACACTTTAACCAATACTTATACCATTTAATACTGTGATATAAACTAAAAGAAATATGGGCCTTTTAAAGTGCTTAAGGTGCGCATAGAGATATTCATAGCTGAAACAAAGGCTTTCTTATAATAACAGTCAAACGCTTTAATAACGTGCTAGCCTGTCACATTTTTTTAGCTTGATAATACTTCCTATCAGAACGGTTTGCAGATAAAAGTAGAAGTAGAATGACAAAAATAAACTACTTGACCAGCAGTGTCACGCCCAAGGTGTCATTAAATTAGTAGGTTCCACATCTGCCTCGATTAACCATATACGCACTACAGTGATTTCATGCTCAAAAACAAAGATAATAACTATACTTGGAAGGATAATTAACAACCAGAACAGCAGGTCAAAACATCAACATAAAATGCTTACCGTCTCAGCTCGAATGAAACCTTTCTCAAAGTCAGAGTGAATAACTCCAGCAGCCTGGGGTGCTGTCATTCCTGAAAGAGCAGAGTACAGTTCAGATAAAAAAAAGATCTTAATTAAACTCATTCATGAAGTCCATCGCTTTAAATTTTTTTTCTCTCCATTTCCACCAAACAAATTCTATCTGACTAGTTGCTGAATTCCTAATTTGCAGCTAAACTACACACAAATGTTGGTCCGTGCTGGAAGAAGTCAAGGTCCATTTAACATTATAAAAAAAAAGAGAGATCCTCAAATGATGCATATTAAGTATCACATCCAGTAGAACCAAAGCTGACCTGCAAGTATGGTCCACGCTTTTGTTTCCTGTAAAAAAAGTGAAAACAGCCTTTTTAATAGACCAATTAATATGGTGTGAGGAAATGTCATTTCAACTTTATGTCCTCACCTTTTCACCAGAAGTAAAGTATGTACGTAGCCCCAAAAGGCCATATGTTGCTCTGATAAGGTTCCCTAGGCCACTCTCACTGACGCCAAGAGATGTCAAATATTCTACTCTTTCATCCAAAGGAAGTTCAGTTAGTTCTGCCTCAACCTGCAATGACAATTTTTTAGTCTACTTGCTCAGTATAGCCATTGACAACTGCAGAACCAGTGTCGCCAAACCTGTGCAGATATTGTCACTAGCCCAGATTGCAACTCAGAAGCAAGGTTCATCACGTCTTTGACATGGGGATTACTTCCAGGATCAGCCAGATCAGACTCTGCAACATTGGCCACATATATAATGGGTTTCATTGTAAGCAAGCAGAGATGCTTTATAGCATCCCTTTCCAGATCAGTTAAAGTGACAGATCTTGCTGGTTTTCCATCCATAAGTGCTTGCCGAATTCTATCCAAAGCCGCCTTTTCTGCTTCCTCCTAAAGTAAAGAATGTTGCAACAGTAAATTCAAAGACCACCAACCTTACTCTAGATAACTGGTGGCTTTAAAAAGTATCAAAAGATAACTTTAATAAGGTATGAAGTAAATAAACAATTGACCTTAAGTTTAGATTGTGAATTTTTTGGCTTCCCTTTTTTGAGCTTTTCCATTCTCTTCTCTATCTGCATTTCTTGTAAGAGACACAATTTAGCTCTATCAGCCATTCGTATCAAATTAGATCTTGAAAAAAAGGAATCAATGATGTATTTCAAAGAGACTGAATTCAAAAATAAAGGGCATGACTAATGCACTGACAATTTTCATAGTTGCAAAACAAAGGACTTTTGAACTTAAAACATCTCAGAAAATTGTCAAATAATGTCAGCAGTTATCCATGAAGTTGCACCATCGGATATGACTCCCCCTGGACTGTTCAAGCAACTTAGTTTGCACAAACTTTACGCATGCAATTCAAATTGCATGAACGTTACATATGCAACTTAGATTACATGGAACTTTACATATGCAACTTAGTTTGATGAACTTTTACATATGCAACTTAGTTTGCATAAACTTTTACGCATGCAACATAGTTTGCATAAACTTTTACATATGCAGCTTAGTTGCAGTACAAAAGTTTTAAAGTGACAATGGCCATTCTCATTTTATTCATTTTCAGGGATCACAAAGAAAAATTCACCTAACCAACAACTAGAACTCTGTTTACTATTACTATGAACTCTGTTTACTATATCTATATGTGTGTGTGTGTATATATATATATAGTCCTTCTTTATGCAAACATCCACATTTTGTTAAAATCTACATTAGCAACTCTTTGTACAGGAGTTGCTAAAGACAAAACTTTGTTCAACTCTCATATAGAGTTCAGACTTGCTTAATCAATGCACTCGAATTAACAAAATTTTGTCTTTTAGCAACTCTCTCTACATAAAGTTCATGATCTGAATTTTAAAAAATGCAAAATATTCACACCCAAGAATTCTCATATATATATATATATAGATGTAGCTATAGATATTTATGCCAAAATGTTAACCAAGCTTGCAAGGCATATTATAATATTAGTTTTAAGTCCTGTTAGAAACACCTCAAAGAAGTAAAATAAACGCAGGCATATAAGAAAAGGCAACTGGATGATCAAAATGCATTGAATGTGAACCCCAACATTGCAACAAAACTACAACTGTGTACAATAAGTTCCGGTTAACATACCTGGTCCAAATCCGAGAAAACAAGCTCTAAGTTGATAACATCAATATCAGACTTAGGATCAACTTTGCCATTCACATGGACAATGTCATTGTCTTCGAAACATCGGACAACCTGAAAAGATATTAATGAACTGATGATAACATATTTCGTTAAGGAGTAACTGAAAGCATTACCCTTTGCCTAAAGAATTATGCAGATTTACAGAACAAGATTTTCTCCAGAGGGATGGAATATTTTAAGATTGATGATTATATGATTAACTCAAGAGACTGAAAACAAATAAGAAATCGAGGACAAAAAGTGGTCATTCATGAACTAATAATAACTGTTGCATAAATCTACAACCTATTAGGTCCTATCATAGCATCATAACATTAAAACTTGCTTGTTACAACATATTCCAAGACAAGAATGCTATTATTTTTTTCTTTTCTTTTTTTTCCTTGGATACTCAAATAGTCCTAATTGCTAAAAGAAAATCAAGTTTAGAGCAGAAACGATACTATAGAAAATATATACAAATATGATAACTAAAACCAAGTTGAACAGAAAAAGAAAAGAAGCATGTTCCCCTATTATTTTTGTTAAATACTGGCTACTAAAATCAATTGATGCAAAACGGGCTTGTAGAGAGGCTACAACAATCTAACAAACTCGGTCAGCATAAAGAAACTACATGCAAACACAAAGTTGATATAACTCCATACAGAAATGAGACTAGGATAAAATACATAAGCAAATGACTAAAACCAGGAAAGATCTTTAATAAATCAATCTGTTGTTTCCATCAAAAGATCAACAAAACTGCTAAGGAAATATATAGAAATATGTGCTCACAGATTGAACAATGTTTCCTGAATTTCTAATTTTCAAACACTCTTCTTGAACAAAGTTATTACCAATATCAAGAGACATAATAAAAGATATTTTCAAAATAGCAGTTGCTGATGAAATAGCCGTTCAAGAACATCAGTGAGAATGAGAACTGACAAACCTGAAGAATGGAGTCCACCTCACGAATATGTGATAAGAATTTATTACCCAAACCCTGCAACAAAAAAGTTGGGGAAAGAATTGTGTTCATACATGACAGGCCAATTGCCAAGGAACCAAAAAAACATCGTATATGAATGTAAGAAGAAATTAATGAACTGAAACTAGTGAAAGAATTAAAGCAGCGGCACCTCGCCTTGACTTGCACCCTTCACAAGCCCAGCAATGTCAACAAACTCGATAGATGCTGGGACAGCCCGTTGAGATTTGCTGAGATCAGAAAGCACTTGGAGTCGTGGATCTGGAACGGCAACAATGCCTACATTTGGCTCTATGGTGCAAAAAGGAAAATTAGCTGCTTGAGCCTTTCCATTCTCAACCTACAAAGATAAACTATTGTATATCAATACCACAATCACAACAGTCATAGCAGCTTGAGCCTTTCATTGACTACATAGTCAATGAAGCCCTCATTTATTTTAAAGTTTCAAGCATCCGACCTCACTAAAAGTCATAATCCAGTAAGAATAAGAATCTCCTTTTTCTTATCAAGAAGGAAAAATGTCGGAGAAACTAATATAAGGCTTCATTTGGCATTATTGTGCTTCTGCTTAACTTTGGAAGCACAGCAAAATCTTGCAGCTTTGCTTATATATATATATATATGATTTTGATCTGCTAGGCAAAGTCGCTTACCATTCTGAAAAAAGTTAATGCTTGACTTTAGTTAAGAAGCTGTAAACTAAAGTTAACCGTAGTTTTTCCTAAAGTAGTTAGCGACTTCATTAAGCTGATCAGTGCTATATATTTATATATATATATATATATAAAAATTACTAAATATTTTAGTTATTGTGTTTTTAAAATTAAGCAAGAGGGCAATAATGCCAAACAAGCTCTAACTATGTAAGCAATCTAACAAACATTTGATACACTAATTTTTTTTAAAACTATATACGAATTTAACTTCTTTTCCTTCATTTTCTTAGCAACCAAACAACAATATTTGCCAGACTTACAACAGCGTTGAAGAGAGTGGATTTTCCGACGTTAGGAAGGCCAACGATGCCAGCTCTCAAGCTCATGCTTATCTTGGAAGAAGAAGAGGAGAATCTCCTTCTAGAAGTAGTAGTAATCCCAAAAACGGCGATTAAGTTTGCGTTTTTGGTGAAGAGAGAAGACGACGATTTCATTGGATTTGGAAGCAGTGTTGAAAAAGCTGGAATTAGATAATTGCAGGCTGTTGCTGCTATTCTCACCATTTTTGTTCTTGTTTCTTAAAAAATGAATGAAAATAATGGCCACTGGTTGCTCTCTTGTGGCTTCCTTCTACCGTTTAAAAGATAAATCCTGGGGTTAAGGGTTTTAGGTCCTTCCGTTACATACTACTGTAACTCCAATCATTTGCTGCCACGTTAGCATTTCACGGTAGCTTCTCGGACAAAAAATTGTTATTTTGTAAACGATTTTGGTAAATATATTTTTAAAAAACTATTTTTAATCAATTTAATTTTAAAATGTTAAGGAACAATTTTTATTAGCTAAGACTAAAGATAAATTTTAATATTGTAAAATTTACCAAATAAAAATTCCTAAGTACCATTTTAAATATGCACTTCTTAACTTTTAACTGTATTTTTTAAAAATTAATTTTAACTACATTTATATGATAACAACAAATAATGGTCAAGAGGATACACCCTCTTGAATACCACTTTTAAATTTTAATTATTACATCTTTTAAGAATTAATTTTTAGTTACATTTATATGATAACAAAAAATAATGTCCCGAGAAGATATTGTAATGTTTCATTTCGAAATAGATCTTATTTTGTATGTATATCATTTTCGAGTTAATTTCAACCTAATCTATAAGAATTAACAAATATCAAATTCTCTTCATTTTTTTTTGGCAAGCTATCAATGTGTCACTTATTATATTATAAACCTTGTTAAGTTGTTGTCCCATATAAAAAATTAGTGAAAAAATAAAAAAGTTTATTAAAAAAATGATTACACCATCTAATAAACTGGTATTTTTGATTGAATGTTGAACTCATGATCCATTCTTTTAACTGTAGTATTATAATTAGGTTCTAAGGTTAGAAAGTGTAGATGAACACTCATTATATCGAACGAAACTAAGGTGTTATTCTCCCCATTAGTAAAAAATTGTTGAGTTGTTGTCCTGTATAAAAAAAAAAGTGAGAAGATAAAAGAATTTATAAAAAAATGATTATACCATCTAATAGATTAATCTTTTAAGTAAAATGTTGAACCCTTGACCCATTCTCCAAACACTTGGCCACTTAAACAAATATGCGTCTCTTATTTTTTTAACACATTACTAATTCACTTTTATTTTGTTACTGCATCATTAAAGTTAACCGTCGACCATTTATGATCCATTCCCTTAACAATCACTTGGCCACTTAAACAAATGTGCATCCCTTCTTTTTTTAACACATTACTAATCTATTTTTATTCTATTACTGCATTATTAAAATTAACCGGCGACCACTTATGATCAATATAATAATTATTTTATATTTATATTAATTATTTTGACTAATAAAACAATACTTTTTCAAACAAAAATCTCTTTTTCTATAAAATTAAAAATAGAGAAAAAAATATTTAGATCTCTAATATTTAAAAAAAATACAAATTTTAATAATTTTAAATTTTTCATTGACACCATTGTCAGACAATGATTTTAAATTATTTTAACAAAAAAATTGACATATATACCTTTAAAATTAAAAAAAGGGGATATATAATTTTTTTTTACAGTTAAAATAGACAAAAAAAACTGTTATCTTACAAAATTGTTAATAAAAAAATTTAAATTATTAAAATTTGTATGTCCGAATAATAATACTTTTAAAATAATACTTTTAAAAATTACTTTGTTTATAAAAGTTATGATGTGACCTTTATAGAGTAAATCGATGAGCTAATCTACCAAGATCAAATTTCAAAAATTTCAATTCAATCTACTCTACTAATCTATCAAATCCAACAAACAGCAACTCAGTTTAGATCAAATTAAATATATTGAATTTTGAACACCCCTAATTTTCATTTTCATTGGGTGATTTTCATTGGGTGATTTTCATTGTCATTATTATTGTTTTTACTTTAAAAGAGGTATTTAAATTTGAGATCTTAACATTAGTCGGATAATTGTCATTAGGCTATGTTATAACGCTATTATGCAAGAGACTTGCTAATCAAGTAAAATTTTCAAAAATAAATTTTAGTGCAAGAATCATTTATGATTTTTTTTTTTATAAAAAAATTAAAAATCTCTGAGGGAAAGTATCAATTCCCGTAGTCTATATTTCTCAAGAAAAGGAGGCATTTATCAAAATCTAATTAAAAAAACTTAAATTACTAGCTAAAGATATAACATTATAACTAATCTCTTGGGAGGCAAAAGTTTCAAATTAATATTCTGTTGAGGATATCAAGAATTTTTGACAAAATTTTATCTCTCTTTTTATTTATCAAAAATTGGTTGATGTTTCAACTTTGTACCTTTGCATATATTCACAAAAGTAATAAACAAAGTTTCAAGAAACCAATAAATCATATTAGCATATGCTTTTATTATCTTTCCAACCAAGAAAATTCCAATAACAAACAACCAATCCACTTTCTACATCATCACTCACTCTTCATTTACACATGGGTCCTCATTCTTGACATATCATCTCTCATCTCTAAATTCTAGTACCATAAATATATTTAAAAACAAGAAAAAAACAAAATATATGGCACAAATGTAATTTAGAAAACAAGAAAAAGCAAAATATACTTTTAATAAATAAAATATAATCATACTTAAAATAGATTGAGATGATAGTTGATGCCTCTCCTTTTCAAATTTTGGCCTTTTATTTTTCATTTGCATCAAAAAGCAAAGCCACCACACCAACACCCCCATTTATGGGTAAAACTAGCATTTTCCTTTATATTTTAAAAGATGCTAATATTTAATATCAAATTAGTTAAATAAAATTACTTTTCTATCTAAATTTATTTAATGAGTTTATCTCCATCTAAATCTTTAAACAAATAAAAAAGGAAAAAAAAATACTAACATGTTATTAATATAACACAAATTTATCAAAAAAAATGATACTCATAGTACATGTTTATAATATATTAAAGTGGTTATTACATAACTTAGAACTTGTTTGGTATGATTTTTTTACACGTTAAAAGAGCTTTTTTTAATATAAGAAATTTTATTAAATTGTTTTTAGAACTATTTGGCTGTAGTTAAAGAAGGAATTCAATGAAGTGTTTGGTTGTAAATTAAAGAACAACTTTTGAGATTAAAAAATTAATTTATCCTTCATCGAAAGAACCTTACATTTTAAGCTTTTAAAAGTATATGTGATTTTTTTTAATGTTAAATTATTTAAAACACCCTTATTTTATTTTAAAATTTTTACTTCAATTGTCTTATAACATAACCTAAAATAATTACGCTATGTTTTTTAAAGTTATAAATAACAACCAAATGATTAAAAATATTTTTTAAAAACTTTACTTATAGAAGTTCTACTAATATAAACTATACTTGAGTATTTGTTTAAATGACCTAGTGATAAATGATTGGCGGTATATTTTTATACTAAAGTAGATATCTCAAGTTTAATTTTATCCTCCTCTAAATAATATATATATATATAAACTCCACTTAAATACTTGAAGAACTAAAAAAGCTATACTAAACACTCTTTTAATGATATTCACATTTCTCTGTTATTGAGATGAAATAGCTTATAATCAAATTAAAATAAATAAATAATTAAATAAATTAAAGAGTTATTATCATAAATATTCTCGAAGTAATGCCTAATTATAGATTACCCATGAGTTGAAAAAAATAACATTGATACATAAACATATGGCAAAATATATATGAATACTTCGCTGTTAGGATATTTTTGTTAAAATTAACAGATTCGAGAGAAATACAGTTATTTCACACTCCAAATCTTTTTTTTAAACACTTTAAAATATAATAAAAATTATTTTTTAAAAAATGGACGGAGTAAGCCAGATTAAGCCGTTGCTTGTAATAGCCAGCCAAGGCTGTTGCAACAACGACCTAATCTAACTGAGGTGAGTGGCCTGATTTGATCACTACTGCAGTGACTAGTTCAAGGTAGTAGCTTGATTAGGATGTTGTGCGCGACTAACAGCCTTAGGGACGACCTGATCAGGCCTTTGTCGACTAATTTAAGTCATTGGACGCTACTAATGACCTCAAGTACGACGTGATATGGCCAAGGCTAGCTGCCTGATCAAGCCTTTACCGGCCAAATGTTTGAAGTTTATTATTAAAGTGTTTTTCTTTTATTTTTAATTTTATTATTCTTTAGTTAATTTTTGTTTTAATTGTTTTTTTTACATTTTTTATTACTGTTATTATTATTTTTAATTTATTTTTCATTACTTTTACTTTTAATTTTATTTTAAATTTTTAAAATTTTTTAAGTATTTTATTTTATTAGAGATTTTTATTAAGATAAAAATTAAAATGAGTATTAGAAGAGTATTTTAATTATTTGATGTACATTGATAAAAAATCTATCAAGTTTAATAGAATATTTTTAACAATGCGGCACATGACCTTACCTTAGAAATTTTCATGGTGATAATCTTAAATAAAATGCTATTATCGATCAATAATATTTTTTTTAAAAAACTTATTATCAATCAATAATGTTCAATAAATAAAGTGGTTAATCGGGCATTAACGCTTGAAACTACTTTCACCAAAAAAAAAAAAGTTATTCAACTTCACCGTCCTCCATCGTCCAAGCTGTAAAAAAATTAAAAATTAAAAACTAAAAACAAAAATAAAAAATAAAAATAAAATGAAAAAAAAAAATCAAAATCACCATCGTTATCTCTTCTCTAGGGTTCCTCCTCCTCCTCCTCCTCTCTCGCTGTCGACGCTCACTCACACTCTCTCTTTATATAATAATTTAAAACCAGCCAAATAAGAATTATATATAAAAATAATAATAATTTTACTAATTAACGTCCAAGGCTCAAAGCGAGCACTCTCTCAAAATTCAGTCTCACCATGAATCACACTGTACACAATTAACTGTACACTTTTTCTTCTTCTTCGTGTTTCCAAAAACCCTAGATTTCAGATTTTTCACTCCTTAGGGTTTTTGTTTCTTCTTTTTTTGTTGCTATTTCCCTGGTTTAGATTTAGATTCACTTTTTTTTTAACAGATTTGGTTTTAATTAGTAACTGTTTGTTAGCGATTTCTTGTTATTAGCTTTGGGTTCTTTGTTTCCGTGTGGTTAAAAAGAAGTGTAGATATAGATTAGATTAGATTAGATTAGAATAGAATAGAAATGGAAGGGCTTGATACCGGGGGTAGTATGGGAAAAGCCCCTCAATTTGGTGAAAATTCTTCTACAGGTTCGTCAATTTCACTTCCTCGTCCTCCTCAAGCTTTTCGCTTATTTTTATTTTTATTTTTATTTTTTTGGGAATTTAATGAATCTGGTTTATTGAATTGAATTTGTTTGTTGTTGTTGTTGTTGCGATGCAGGAGGAGGTGCGGTATTTGATGCATCGCAATATGCATTTTTTGGTGAAGATGTAGTAGAGGAAGTTGACTTGGGTGGATTAGATGATGATGAAGATGATGCTACTCCCGCTCCCGCCTTCGATGAAGAGGAGTTTCTCTTTGACAAAGAAGAGGTTTTATTAATTTTTCGGGCTCATTATATTATCAATTTGTCGTCTTATTTTGTTCATTAATCTCTGTTAGTAAGTACCAAGATTATTTTTTGAGAAAAGTAAGTACGAGATCCCATTTGAGCAGATTATTTAATAGTTTTATGGGTTGATTTAATATTTTTACTTGAGCACTTTACTTTTATGTTCCCCCGGCTTCCTGAAATTGATAGTGGAATGAAATAGTGTTCTCTGACACATTTCTGCTCATGTGGCTTATCCTTGCTGCTTTTCTTGATTTATGTTATTGGAGTTATATTTTCTTGATAGTGATATTTTTTATTTTTAATATTTTTATTTTTTACTAAGTACGTACACGAGATTGTAGGAGTTGTGTTATGTGGAGAATGTACATTTGAGAAATGGTTTAAGATTTTCATATTGCTTATAATTGCTGAGGTGGTGTGGGATGAGGTTACTGTAAATGACTTGGCATGTTTTTTTTCGTTTACTTATTGGGGCACGAATTGACAGCCTAATCTCTCTTTCTCTCTGTCTTAGTTGCTCTCTTTAGTAGTTGGTCAAATGCTTTAAGATGCGGCTTCAAATTTTGAATTTAATTGAAAATGTTCAGCTACTGAGAGTTTTTGCGTGAGACAGCTAACTCTTTTCTTAATTGCTGCAGGGTGAGGTTCTAAGATCTCTATCCGATTTCGATGATCTTGCTAGTACATTTTCAAAGGTTAGTCTACCATGCACAGAGGGCATTTTTGGTTGATTATAGCAAAATCTTTGTTATCTTTGGTGCTTACAATTTATAACTGGAAAATGGCAATTTTGGCATTTTCCAAAATGGCTCTGTTTCCGGTGAAGCAACTTGTCTAGTTCTTTCTCTGTTAACAATGAGAAAGGATACAGAAATTTATAAGTATAAAACCAACTACATCTTAGTCCAATCTCTACGTAGAACCAACTTACCTTAGTTTAAGGGTCCTTCTATTTTCTATTCCTTCTCTTCATTGACTGCTCATGAGTATATCTGAAATCCAGTTCTTATCATGTAGATTATATTACGGCAGAGGAAAACTAATTAATCACCAAACCAAGTATCTTGATCTCCTTTTTAATGCATGCGTTTCACATATTTTCTTGTTGAAAAGGGTTACAAAAGACTCAATTTTTTCTTGGCTATATGGTCTTGTTTCTTAAAAATCTAAACAATTGGTAACTCCTGTTTACAGTTATGTGATATGTCTGGATATGGAGATTGTTTATATTTTTTTATTCTTCTAACTTTTTTTTTCCCTATAAGTTTGCATGATTGATAGCATCTACATGTAGAGTGAACTTTTTTTATTGACTCAAAATGTTTTTCAACTTGCTTTTTCCGGTAGTGTTGCGTGCTGGTGTTTGTATATTGTTTCTATTGATCATAGCTTTGTATCAGCAGTCAAGAATGTGCTCTGATGTTAACTTATGACAAGAGTTGTCTTGTATATATTAAGTTGCCGTGTTTTGTTGCAGTTAAACACAGTTGTTAGTGGACCAAGAAGTGCTGGTGCAAGTGATGACAGGGGATCCAGACAAAGTGAGCACAACTGTTGCATGTTTTATTTAAATAGGTTTTATCAATTTGAACTCTCCAGGATCAATTAATCTGTTAACTTAAATATTCTTGCTGCCCCTTTTTATTTTCAATTCTGTGCCTTTCTGTGATGTTTGTTGTTGGTAAAACTAGCATCAGAATCAATAATAACAGAAATTTCTTTCTGTTTTAATTCAGTAAGTTTGATGTGGTTTTAGGATGGCATACAATTTCAAATGCTGACATTGGGTTTGTCAATCAATTAATAACTTTCAGATCTTACCTTATTAGGGTGTTGGAACTTTTAGTTAGGCAAGGAAGGAGGATTGATGGTTAATAAATTACAACATTTTAATGTTCTCTTCATGGGAGAAATAGAGGCTGATTTTTTGCAATTTTTATAATGGCTTAGTAAGCAAATTGGTTGAAATAATCTAAGATGTGACTAATTCATTGTCTATGATGATCTATTTGTGCTGTTGCAAAATGAAGCCATTGATATTTTCCATTAGAGTGAGACATCGAAGAATGTAACCCAGTATTTTACGTGATCAATTGATCATAATGCTATACCATTATGAACTTTAAAAGCAATTTTGCTTTCTTATAGTTGAGTTGATGATCAAGTGGATAGATGGAGAATATTACTAATTAACTAGTTCGACAAGGCATTAGCTTTTATACAGGCATGATTTAACTCATAACTAGAAACCAGCTATGTTGGTGTTGATTTATCTTGCAACTCAAAAGTAATTTGCGGAAGGAACCATGGAAAGCTAGCTGGCTGGGTAGTTATATTCTCTGTCTCTTCATGCACAAAGTTTGAAATGTTTCTTGGTCAGAGTTTGACGATTCCATGAACTTGACAACTTTTAGAATCCACATTTAGTTTCTCTTTGTTGGTATTAATTTGTTAGGAGGAAATTATGTTCTTTGTGTATTGGTGTTTTCTTGTATTTTGTGGTAAAAGAAATGAAATCCATGGTAGTGTAGCAGATTTTGTTTTTTTTTTTGAAAATGTAGCAGATGTATTTGATTTGGCTTGCATTGTGTAAATCTGATGGTGTTTTTTTTATTTATTTCTATTTGTTTGCACTGCATTATACTGTTACTCCTGTCGTCAAGTGTTTACTTCGTTTCCTAATATTCAGTTGGTTAACATCTTAATTTTCAAGAAAAGGGACTTCTATTTTAAATATCTGGGCTGAAAATCATCTGTATTTTATTTGAGTGGCAATATTGATTCTCCCATTCTAAATATGGGTGTTTCATATTGTAGTAAGCACAACTCTGTATTTTCTCTGTTCATCTTTCAGGTTCATCTGCTGCTGAATGGGTGCAAGGGGATGATTATCGTAATTGGTCGGACCCGCAGATGCATGAAACTGAAAGCATTCCAGACGGGAAACAGTGGTTGCAGTCATATTCTTCTCCTTACATCACAGAATCAAGGCCACTCTACAGAACATCTTCATACCCCGAGCAGCAACAGCAGCCTCTGTACAGAACGTCTTCATATCCCGAGCAGCAACAGCAGCTGCAACACCACCACCATCATTTCTCCAGCGAACCAATTCGTGTGCCAACGTCATCTTACACTTCATTTCCTCCCCCAGGTGGTAGATCTCAGCAGTCTTCACCAAACCACCATGCTAGCCACCTGAATGTTCCATATGTAGCTGGTGGCCAGATGTCATCTTCGCCAAACCTGTCCCCATTCTCTAACTCGCAGCTGCAGTTGTCTGGGTCACATCATGGGTCGCAGTATGGTGGAAACTTGCCTCAATTTGCACCCGGTCTATCCATTAATAATCGTCCAGTTAACCAGTGGGTAAACCAGACTGGCTTATATGCTAGAGACCATTCCAGCCTTGTGAACAATATGATGTCACAACAGTTACCTCATCAAAATGGGTTGACGCCTCCCCAATTAATGCAACAGTTACAGATGCAGCAGCATAGACTACAGCATCCTGTTCAACCATCATTTGGCCATTTACCAGGGATGCAGTCTGAAATGTTCAATCCCCATCTTTCTTCTTCTCCATCTATGATGAACAACTTAGAAGCAATGCTTGGTCTGGGTGACCTGAGAGATCAAAGACCAAAGTCAGCGCAGAAAAGTAGACAGAACTTGCGTTTTCCTCTACAAGGCTTTGATACAAATGGTGGCTGGCCGCAATTTAGATCCAAATATATGACGGTGGATGAAATTGAGGGTATTCTTAGAATGCAGCTTGCTGCGACACACAGTAATGACCCATACGTAGATGATTATTACCACCAGGCCTGTCTTGCCAAAAAATATGCTGGGGCAAAGCTGAAACATCATTTCTGCCCTACTCACTTACGGGATCTTCCTCCACGTGCACGTGCAAATACTGAGCCACATGCGTTTCTCCAGGTTGATGCTCTTGGGAGGGTTCCTTTCTCTTCAATTCGTAGGCCTCGCCCTCTTCTTGAAGTTGATCCTCCAAATTCATCTTTAACTGGAAACACAGAGCAAAAAATTTCTGAGAAGCCCCTGGAAGAGGAGCCGATGCTTGCAGCACGAGTGACAATTGAAGATGGTATTTGCCTTCTCCTTGACGTTGATGATATTGATCGTTTGCTACAGTTCAATCAGCCCCCAGATGGTGGAACCCAGTTGAGACGGAGGAAGCATGCCCTGCTTGAAGGGTTGGCTGCATCACTTCAGTTGCTTGACCCATTTCACAATAATGGTCACACAGGTGGTCATTCTCCCAAGGATGATCTTGTGTTCTTACGAATAGTCTCTCTTCCCAAGGGCCGAAAACTACTGGCAAGGTACCTTCAGCTTCTTTTTCCTGGTGGTGAGCTCATGAGAACAGTCTGCACAGCTATTTTTCGTCATTTGAGAACCTTGTTTGGAACCCTACCAACTGACTCGGTTGCAGTAGATACTACGAAAAACCTAGTGAGGGTGGTTGTATCATGTGTTCACGGAATGGATCTTCCAGCACTTAGTGCCTGCCTTCGGGCTGTGGTTCGTTCCTCGGAGCAGCCCCCACTTCGTTCTCTTGGAAGCCCGGCTGGAGATGGTGCTTCCTGTATTCTTATGTCAGTTCTTGAGAGGGCAGCTAAACTCTTAAAAGATCCCCTTGCTTCTGGAAGCTATGATATGAACTGTCGGTCAGATTGGCAGGTCTCATTTAATGAGTTCTTTAACCTTCTATGGAAGTATTCTGTAAACAAATTTGAAAGTGTCATGCAGTCACTTCGTATTCAAGTTCCACAAGATATGGTTGTTGATGCGGCGGAGGTTGCCAGAGCTATTAAGAGGGAAGTGCCATTTGAAATCTTAGAGGCAACTGCTCCTCTCACTACTGATCACCAGAAACAGCTGTTATACGAGTTTTCGCAGCGGTCCTTTAAACCTTGATGTAATTGGGATTTAGTGGTCATAATTTGAGCAGTAGTAGTTGCAGATACTCATTGTTGAGTTGAACACAAGGTGCAGGAGAGTTAATAGGGGTCCTGAGACTAAATGTTAAGAAAGCAAGGAACGTGCGACCAGTTTTGACCCCAAGACAATTGAGCATCTATTCTCTATTCATGCACCACTACACACTCTCAGTGAAGAAATGCGGAACTGTATTAAGTTGAAGCTCCCTTGGAATCTATCGTAAGATCAATTGACTATAAATACTTTCAGATTTACATTTTCATTTTGTTTTCTCAATCCTATGTTGCTCCTTCGGCAAAATAAGCAGATCTATGTGTAATATGTTTGAACACTTCCTGGATTATTACCCTTTTTTTGGGTCTGCTCTTCTTGTTCTACTTTGGATTTTCTTTTGATGCTTTTGTTGTGGGATTCTCGATACAGAGATGTAGTTGGTTAGTTTGTACAGAGGATTCAGTGCGGAAAACTTCCCGCCTTCCTGTTCTATTATTTTTCAAGGAGGTGGGGATGGATGTGATATGATATGATGTTTGTCTCTGTAGTTGAAGTAGGCTTTTGTGCCATTCTTTGCAATAGTAAGTGGCGATAAAGCCATGCAGATGTTGATTGTAGGGCTTTCAAACAAGATAATCAAGTTTGCATTTTTGAACTATGGACCAAAGTTGTGGTGTTGCAGTGGGTTATTCTCTTGGTATTGCTTAAAACTATTGTTTCCTTTTAGATTATTCAGTTACATTTCAAGCTATTTAATTGTTCTTATGTTTTTGTATTAGTGGTGCATGGGTTTAATTGTTAGTTTCAATTCATAAAGATACAATGTTTTGCTCATGCTTATTTGATGGGGCTAAGATATAAGACTCAGGTTTTCTTATATTTTGAACTGTCTACATAGTTATACTGAATGGTAGGCTTCGGCTTGGAATTGATCAAAACCGACCTCAAGAGTTGAACCGAGTTAGTTTAGTTCCGTTTTCAGTTCTTAAGGTTGGGTTGGGCTTCTTACGAGCTTTGTAAATTTTGTATTCAGTTCAGTCCATTTTTTTCAAAGTGAAAGCCTGGCCTAGAAGTTGAAGGTGGCGGCAGCAGTTGCAAAATGTGGGTGGTGCGGTGGTGGCGGAAGAACAGCGGGTTGTGGCAAGGTTTTAGATTGGTAGCAAATTGCGGTGTTGATCCAGTGATGTGGGCAGCGCGCTCCTTTCAGCTGCAATCTTCTTTGATTGGATTAGGGGCGAGGTTGAAGGGTGAATAGTGAATTATGGTTTTTTTTTTTTAAAAGCTATTATGAACTTTTAAAAACTGATCAATTTTTCTGATTGTAACCCATGAGAGTTAATTTGTGAATCGAACTAAATTTGATTGGTTTCGCTCAAAGATGTTGAACCAGGCCACTTAAAAAAACAAGCCAATGTCTTTCACTCACATAAAATTTGTTTTTGTTTTTTTTCCCCTTCTATTTACATGCTCACATTTGAAGAGATTAGTTGGCGCAAATATTTAACTAAGAAAAATGTGTGAACATCCTTAAACGACGTTGTTTTAGACATGTTTTGTTTAAAACAACACTACTTTAATCTAAGACAATATTGTAATATTCAAAATACATTCAAAATAATGTCGTTTTAACATGTTCACATACAAACTTCTAAACTATCATTTGAAGACTCAAATTATCATTCTCGAAGATCTCAAAATATTTTAAAATTTTTATACAAATTCTATTTCTACAATTTGGGAGTGAGTTTAAATTAAAAAGAAAAAAGTTTTTTTTTTAAATTTTAATAGGATTTTATAATTTAATATTAATGAACCAACAAAAGGAAAGCTAAACAATAAACAAATGATCAATTTTTAGCAGAACCTAAGATCCTTAATTCTTATTTCCACACTAAGCACAAAACCTCCCTTTATTGCTTTCCCATTTTATTTTTGGTTCATTATTGATTTAGATATCAGAATGTCATCGTTAAAAATAATTTTTAACATGGCTTGATCGTATTTGTAGTTACTAAGATCAACACACGCTAAGGAGGATTATCTCAACTTAACCTTGCAAGAAATCCAATTTACTATTTCCGAAGATAAATAAATTCTGATTGTGATCCAGACTTTCTTAAATTCTCCAGTCAACATATACCAATTAGGGATCAAAAGAATGTTGCTTATTCATGTCACCAAAGCAAATTGCTTTCACAAGAATGGGCACCCATATAATAAATGAATGACTAATTAATTGAGAGGATATCAATACTCAATATATATATATAAGTAATGATGTATTAAATAATTATTAGATAGTGAATAATAAAAAATAAAAAATTATTTATTATATTTAATAATTATTTGATACATCATTATTTAAAATATAAATTTAAAATGTGTAATATTATTTATATTTTTGTAAGAGAAAAATATTGATGAATCTTTTTAATTTAATTTAAGTATTCAAAATAAAATCCCTTCATTATTTTTAAAAACATTTTAAAGACTCTCGTCAACCAATTTTCTCTATTAATTTTGACAAAAAAAAATGATATTTAATACTAACATAACTTCTTTAAATATGACGTTAAAATAAAATAAACATTTAAAATACGAAACAAAACTCATCAAAACCCCATCTTCAACCCATTACCCCCAAAAAAAATGGATTTTTTTGTTATAAAAAAATCCATAGGCCAAACTAAATAAGATCCATTTTTATTACATCAAGTTCTGGAGAACAATTCATGACTCCGCTATACTATCCATTATAAACTCAAACTGTCAGGCATAGCATTTTCATTTCTACTTAACTAGTTATCCTAAAGAAAAGTACCCAGTTCCTGGCAAACAGGCGAGTTGTCAAAATTTTCATTTCTCAACTTTAATGTTAGTCATCAATGTGTTGAGAGCAGACGCAGAAAAGATTCCTTCATCCCTCAATAACTTTAAGAAGCTGTGGGCTCCCTCCATGTCTCCCATCCCTTCCAAATATTCAACAAAAGTAGCGAGAATTTCTTTACCAGGATTCCAGTCTGATTGAAGATAAAAATGGGAAAATTTTCTTGATTTATAGAATTTGCAGGAAGTGGAAATTTGTTGGAAGAAGAAGAAGAAATGGAAAAAAATTCAGGAAGTGGATTCTGATTTGTAGAAATGGTGAAGAAGAAGAAATACGTGGCACATTGGTGTTTCTTTTGTTATTTTTTTTAAAAAAAAATAAAGAAACAAAGTCAAAAATGGAAAACAAAGTTTGTCCAAAAAAAAAAAAAATGAAAAAGAAAGTGAAGATGGAATTTTTTTAACTAATAAATACTTTAAATACACGTCCTACAATAAGGAATAAAATCATAATTTTTATTAAATTAAATAAGATTTTATTAAATTTAACAAAAAAAAAAGAGATAAAATCATAATTTTTATTAAATTGAACAAGATTTTATTAAATTTAACTAAAAGAATTGATGGACGAAAATTTTTAAAAGTATTTTTTAAAATAAGAGTGTTTTAGATATTTATATTAAATCAAGAAATTTCACAAATACTGTTTTTTAAAAAGAATTTAATGAAAGAGTTAAATACCTTTAAATAACCAACTCACACCCCTTCATCTTACTTCGGGTGGCCACGGGTGCTATCCACCTTGGTGGTTATTTGAGTATCACTTTGGGGGGGGGGGGGGGGGGGGGGGGTAATTTTATGACATTACGTGTCACAACCAATCTATGGATATATATATATATATAAATATAATCAAAATTTATCCTAGAATAATAAAGAAATTAGAAAGTGAAGAGTAATGAAATGTAACAAAATCATATGATAGGTACAAATTCACATTGTTTTTACACATTAATTTCAGAATGATCTCATAGAAATTCTAAAAGAGCCAGTCGTAGTTTTTGCATTAGATCCTTGACACTTATGCAAAGTTCAACCTCCATCTGCAATATTAAGGAATTTCATTATGTAATCATTGGGAAGAAATGATTTTTTTATTATTTTTTTTAAAATCTAATCTCTTTAATTTATATATCACTCTTAGAGAAGAAGTTGAACTGTGATTCTTTATTTGTCTAAATACATATATAGGGTTTAAAAAATTCTTAAGTGTATACGTTCGTACATTTTTAAAATGTTCACACTTAATTTTATGTATAAAAAATTAACTACTTATACTAAAAATTTCAAGTATCGTAGGAGAAAGTGATTATAACTTAATTAACATACACAAAGCTCAACAAAAAGAAAATTAAATTTATAACCTTCTCTCGCAATCAAATGTTTGTTAAGCCATAGTATTGAAACCTAACTTTAGTTAAATTTACAAGTCTAATTAGTAGATATGAAAAGTGAATTGGGGAAGACTACACCTAGGTGTAAATTTTGTCATCGCATTAAAGAAATTATTTTACTTAAAAGTTTAAATTATTTGTTAAAAATTAGTGATTTAATAATTTTGTATGAATAAAAATTAAAATGAATATCAAGAGAAGAGTTATTATTAAGTCAAATATACATTGTGTATATAAATGAAGAGCAAAACAAAAAGAAAAAAGGTACTGTTCATATGGCTATACTGTTCACGGCGAGCACTGTTGAGCACGGCGATGGGGTACTGTTTATCAAAGTACTATTCATGATAGTTACTGTTCATCAAGGTTGGTTTGTGGCGGGCACTGTTTATAAGTTACTGTTTACTCGCAGTTATTGTACATACGGCAACTTTAGGGTATTCTTATTTTGACTCAATTGACTTATTTAAATGAGATTAAGACTCCTACAAGTAAGAACTCTTATTCTAACTAGGTTTAGAGTTTTTAAGGGTGTTTTATTCACCATATAAACTCTTCTAAATATAAGAGAAAGACAAGTATCTAAAGTATCAAGATGTAACCATAAGAGAGAATAGAGGAGCTAGGTAGACATTAAATGCGTGGTGCACTAGAGTGTAACATTTGGGGAGTGTTTTCTTTTGGTTCTTGAGTGAACAAAAGAAACACTATAGATCTTTTTAGCTTAGATGCTCTACCTATTCTTATATTCATTGTAAAAATATTTTATGAGGAGATACTAAGAGGTCTTGGTGAGTCATGGTGGTCAATGGTAGATACTTAGAGGTCTTTATGGGAGATATTAAGGGGTCTTGTGGGATCATTGATGATATAAGAAGATACTTAGTGATCTATATTAATAATAAGAAGTTGGATCATGGATCCTCCGTGGATGTAGGCAATTTTGGGCCGAATCACGTATATCTTGTATCTTGTTGGCTTGTTTTCGTTATCTTTATTGGTGTGTTGATCTTATGTATTCTTACTTATGGTGTGAGTTATGGTTTTTCGCTGCGTATAGAGTAAAAAAGGTATCAAAGTTATGACTTAGTTAATGCTATAAGGGGTTTTAAATTGAAGAGCATAGCTTAATATCCGAAATAAATTAGTATCAGAGCATGGGTTAAAGTTCAAATTATAAAGCATAGGCAGCAGTGTTAGATTACAGAGTAAAGATTGTCAACCATGAGGACTCATAAATATAAGAGAAGAACAATAGGGAAGATGATTATCTGAAAGAGAAAAAGATGATGGCATCATCTAGATTTTATTTAGAAGAATCATTCAGATTGAACACAAAATAAAGATAGTAAAAGAAGAACAATCAAGATTGAAAGGCAGATCCAAAATGTGTTTAGGGCACTTAAAGAGATAGTCCTAAGAGAAAGACAAAGATAGAAGAAAAGTGAATTTGTAAGTCTATTGGATGATTAGGCAAAGACTTTGATTGCATGAAAGCTTTTGGAGGAATAAGTGTCTGATGGATGAACTATTTTTTTGGGATCTAGGGTAGTGTTTTCATATGAGTCATGGAGAATCGTTATTTACCAATTAGAAAAATATAACTTATGGTAAGTCATTGGGGATTAGTAGAATAAGATTGAGACTACATGATGAAAATACAAGGGAAGGACTAGATATAAGACTTTATTCCTCATCTCATAAAGATATATTAGACTCGGGACTGCTAGATCGAAATAGGGAGATTTATGGAAGATAGAAGGAAGGAATACTAAATGGAAAGTAAAAGGTTCGGGGAGTGATAAGCATAGAGGGAGGCTATGTGCTTGAAGAAAAATGCTTTGAATGGGATCAACTTAGGGTTGTTGATTTGAAATAGACTAAGCATCTTTTGAATTATATCACTTTGTGACAGGGGTCGAAAGAGAATGTGTGAGAAGAGTAGTAATGTCGAGAATGTATTTTCATCATTAAGGAATTGTGGTCATGGTGTCTTCGGAACATAGAAGATCGCAACATTGAACTACTCTGGACATCAACATTCAAGAATCTTTAGAGACTGTAGTCGTAAAAGCTTTAGTTAAGTATAGAATTTGACTTATAGACAGTGCTAGTGAGTATTGGTTAAGGAGGGGTGACGATGATTAGCTTCATAGAGAGAGATTTTGAATCAAAGAGAGGATTTGTTAAAAATTAGTGATTCAACAATCTTGTATAAATAAGATTGAGATGAATATTAAGAAGAAAGTCATTATGAAGTCAAGTACGCATTTGGTATACAAATGAGGAACAAAACAGAAAACAAAAAAAAAAGAGTACTGTTTATACAGTTACTGTTCATTATGAAGTCAAGTACGCATTTGGTATACAAATGAGGAACAAAACAGAAAAAAAAGGGTACTGTTTATACGGTTACTGTTCATCATGGGGTTTGGTCTGTTCGTGGTGGGCACTGTTCACTGGTTATTGTTTGCGTATGGTTACTGTACATATGACAACTTTAGGGTATTTCTTTTTTTGACTTAAGTGACTTGTTTAAGTGAGATTATGACTCCTACAAGTAAGGACTCTTATTCTAACTTGGTTTAGGGCTTCTAAGAGTGTTTTATTCACTATATAAACTCTTCTAAACACAAGAGAAAGACAAGCATCTAAAGTTTCAAGATGTAACCATAAGAGAAAATAGAGGAGTTAAGTAGGCACTAAGTGCATGGTGCACTAGAGTGTAACCTTTGGGAAGTTTTTTCTTTTGGTTCTTGAGTGAACAAACAAAATACCATAGATCTTTTGGCTTAGATGCTTGAACTATTCTTGTATTCCTTATAAAAATATTTTATGAAAAGATACTAAGTAGTCTTGGGAAGTCATGGTGGTCAAGGGTAAATACTTAGAGGTCTCTATAGAAGATACTAAGGGGTCTTATGGGATCATTGATGATGTAAGAAGATACCTAGTTATCTATATCAATAATAAAAAAGTAGCTCATGAATCATCTGTGGATATAGACAATTTTGGGCCGAACCGCATATATCTTATATCTTATTGATTTATTTATTTTCTTTATCTTTATTGGTGTGTTGATCTTATATGTTCTTACTCATGGTGTGAGTTATAATTTTCTACTGCATATAGAGTAAAAAGGGTATCAGAATTATGACTTAGTTGATATCATAAGAGTGTCAAAATAAAGAGCATGAGTTAATATCCGTAGCACTATTAACTAAGAACTTTTCTTTTGAAAAAATTTCTAATGTAACAAGGGTATTAGTGATAGCATTTAATAAAAAAATTTAAGTTAAAAGATGAATATCTAATATTAGTATTTAACACAAGTCTTAATAATTAATCTCACGTAAAATATAGATCAAAATTTAAAATTTGAGATCAAATAAATCCCAAGAGACCAAAGTAGAGAAAGTAAAAAAAGTATAAATTAAAAAATTAAGTAAAAATAAATACTTAAGAGTTCAAATACAAAGTATTAACTCTAATACCATTTGATAAAAGTATTTAGTTTTGACTTAAAATTAAGACAGAGACCAAGAGGTTAAAAAACAAGATCATAATTTTGATATTATATTACTGAAATCATTAAATTCAAAAATTAAAATTCTTAAAAGACTCTTTTATGTGAAATATAAATCTAATTTTAAGGTAAAATAAATCTCAAAAGACTAAAACAAAGATAAAATAAGCCATTAAATTATTTCTCTCAATTTACTTTCTATATTATCATTAATATTTCATGATTTTTTTAACGTTTTATATTTGGATTGTATTATTATAAAACTAAAGTCATCAATTCTATGGATCAAACTATCATACACGCCATCTATTTTGTACTAGAACATGTGAGATTTAAGATAGTACTTGTAGAAATGAGAATAAGCGTAAGGTGATCATTTCAAAATCTAGCTTAATTTTAATTAAAATCTATTAAAATTTAAAGTTCTATATTTAAAAGTGTATTTTTATAAAATCAAAGTCATGATTAATTCTAGAAGTTAAACCATCGCGTGAGCTATTTTATAATTAAAAAAAATAAAAAAAGATCTGAATCTCTTAACGTTTTAAAAAGGAGACATAAATTTTAATTATTTTAAATTTTTTATTAATATTTTTATTAAATAACATAGACAAAAATCATTACTTAATAAGAGAATTAATAAAATTTTTAAAATTATTAAAATATATTATTTCTTTCCTAAAATGGTAAGAGTCTAAATATTTTTTTTCCTTAAAAATATTATCCCACAAGATTGAAGTTAGGCAATGTATTTAATACCGCTTGACTATCATAGAATTGTGTAAATATTATATGTATAGATTCTCAACTGCAGACGTCCGTAATTTTTTAAAGTGCAAACGTCCTCTTTTTTTAACTTAAAGTTCAACGCTGGACTTCTTTACAATATCTAATTAAACTGAAGTATTCTAATTAAAAAGTGGATGTTCGCAACTTCTTAAAGTATGAACATCCGCATAAGAGAAGCACTATTTATATATAATAAAAGGTTTGGATGAGGATAAAAGACTTCACCCATAAAACATCAATCTTACTTCTTATTCAAACTCTAAGAGATTGCAAATGCAAAACATATTCACGACTATTTGAGATACGCCTAGAGGAGAAGCACTATATATATATATATAAATATACATAAAGGGTGAAATATGTACCTGAGCAACAACAGTAATAACCATGGCATAGTCTCCGAAAGGGATAGTACTGCTGTTAATCACCATTAGATGAAGCTTCTCAATTTCGTGCAATATTTTCGCAATACATCGATTGATCTGCTTCTTGCAGTGGATTCTGAGGAGCACATTCTTCTCTGAAACTCTTGCTAAAATGCGAGGAAGATGATCATCAGATTGCTCATGGCCGCAGCAGCGCTCATCAAAATTAACACCCAAAAGCTGAGGAGGTTTCTTTTTGGTCAGTTCCACAAGTTTCTTCTCCTTTTCTTGAAGACCTTTCAAGTACTTGATTGTGCCTTCAAGAACTGAAGCCTTGTTCATCTGTTAATTGACAAATATATATTTATACATAGTCACTTGAAAATTTCATTTCTAGCTAGCTATATTCTTAATTTTATATTATACCAAAAAGGTTGAAAGATGTTGAACTAAAATGCCAATCTAATATATTTTTATTAGGATTAGCAACTAAATTGCTTCACATGCATGTTGCTTGAGTTAGGGTTTAGTTGATTAAACTTAAGGTGGGAATTGTAGCAGCAAAATCAATCCAATTAGAAATTCCTTAACAAATTGAAAAGAAAAAAAAAAGAGATGAAAGTATATTTCTTCTTCTTTTTTTTGTACTTTTGAAAATAAACACTGAAAAATTTTTTCTCTCTAAAAATGAGAGTAATAATTGCTTAAAAATAGATATATAACTACCAAAATTATTTATGAAAAAAAGGAAAATTATTCACATCTTTAGTGAACATTATTCTATTAGGGCCACAAGCCACCATGTAAACCTAAGGATCAATTTAAATACCATAAAATAGATTAGATCCTAATCCAAAGTTTACTTTCCTAAGCATACAAAGGAAAGCAACAAAACAAGATACACACAATCCAAATTTCCTAAATCATTTCACCCACCATATATTGCTCAAAGCAGTTTTTATTTAATATTATCCCCTCTGAATTTGATATATATATATATATATATATATATAAAGCAGCCCTTTTATTTATTTATTTATTTTCTATCTCTCTCTTTTACTAAAATATTTTACAAACAATATTATTGCTAATGATATTAGCACAATCCCAAAACCACAAAAAGGCACATAAAACCCACAATATATACATCTTTTTGCAGATTAATTATTTCTTGAGCATGATCATAACATAAGAACAGAAAAAAGAAATATGATAATAAATAGTCAAAATCATTAAGTAATAATAATAATAATAATATTTGAGAACAATTTTATATATGTGTACCTTCTTTATGCCAGGAATAATGGCTGAAAGAGCTATGAACTGCTGGTTAAGCTTCTCTCTCCGTTTTCTCTCAGCTAACACATGTTCTCGAGCTTGCAAAGGGCTTCTCATTGTCATTCTAATATTGTCTTGTCCTGGTTGATGATGATGATGAAGTGTTAGGGTTTCCACAGCTATAGTATTATTCAAGTTTTGATAATGATCATCAGAGCACAGCTCCTCATGCTGCTGCTTCTTCATCATGTTGCAGTACTTCAGGTTTTGAATATTATTCAGCATTTGCAGTGAATTACTTGAGTCTTCAAAAGTGATTAGCTGAGAGAAGTTAGCTGATGATGGTAGTGGTGGCTTATTGCTTTTGGAAATAATGTTATTGAATGCTTGAAAATTAAAGTCGCCATGTGATTGATGATTACTTTGGGAGCTTCTCTGATCGATATTATTCAAGGTAGGATAATTATCCTGATCCATTGCCTGTATATCGAAAGCCAACCGCATTAATTAATTTCAGCTAATTAATTAGCTTTATTTGTAACAAATATATATATATATATATGAAGACACAATTAATTGAACTGCAAGTGAAATAATTAACTGTTAATTACCTGTTCGGGCAACCATTTGGCGAATGAAATGTCCATTTAATCAGACCCACTTCTTTTGTTTCTTCACACTGGAAAATCCTGAAACTATAGAGTTCCATAAAGAGGGGAAGAAAAATGAGAAAAAAAAGGAAAAAAGAAAAGAGAGAGATGAAATAATCATAATATTTTTTTTTGGTTTCCAAACTAGGACATTAAATATTTCTACTATATATTCAAGTAAATTAAATATCTAAATCTAAGAACACGCAAGCTGAAAACCCAAGAGAAAACAAAAACACAAAAAAAAAAAAAAATCTAAACAAAATGCATATACATATATATCTTAGAAATTAAAGTATATATATGAAACTAGAAAGATTTTTGAGAGAAGGGCAACTCCAAGATCTAGATATCTATCTATATTTGCATAAAAGTTTTTCAAAAATACACCATGAAATTAGGGCTCACCTTCAAAGATGACCTAAACTTTCCCTTTGCTGATCATCTCTTCAACAACAAAGATGTGAAACCCTAGCCCTATTGTTGATGAATATATATATTATTTTTATTTATATTGCCAGCTCCTTTTCTTCAACTAATAATTGATCTGGTCAAGAATTAATATGATTGAATGCTCTTTAAATGTTCTACCACTTTGTTATCATTATAAGGATCTCTCTCTCGACTCTCAAGCAATTATTATTATTATTGTTATTATTTCACCAACTTGTTAATGAAATGAAATGCAACTGACAGTAGATAAAAAGAGTTTTTACAGTACTTTATATTTGGGTATATATCCAAAAACATTTAAAAGATCTATTGTTGTTCTTTTTTTATTTTCATTTTTATTTTGTATTATATGAAATTTAAATCATACTCTTATTTACTTCGATGTGCTTTTAACTTCACTTAAATTTTTTTTACCGATTAAACTAAATCACACTCACAAGATCTATTGTTTATTAATCTTTGTTTTGTTCATAAATAATTTCCAATGTAACTAGAAGGCGACAAAAAAGATAAGAACGTAGAGGCAATTAATTAACATCAAAAAATTAATTTAAAAATAATATATATAAATTGCACTCTATTCGACAAATTAATATTTTTCCAGATGTGAAATCGGTTCAATTTACTAGATTAGATGTCAAAAGACAACAATGTTTCGAGAAGCGTATAGTAGTAATTAATTAATTATTTCAGAATTAAAATTTTTTATTATATTGGAGATGGTGCCATCATGTGATAAACGTTTTGTTGATTATTTAAATTGATAAACGTTTTGTTGATTATTTAAATTAATAACTATGTGAACATGTTACCCTCCATCATCGCAATCTATGATTTAAAAACTAATTAAGTGTTTGACACTTTCAAAATAAATAAATAAGTAACGTGTTTGACCAATTATCGTAAGCTTTTCAGATATAATGTGAAATGACTTGAAAACTAGATATAATTAAGTATCCATCACCATTTCATTTGATATATCTTATCCAAAAAGCTAATCAATATTAGCTATTTTAGTGCATTTTAATTTTCTTAAGCTAAAATGAAATATGCCCACCACCCTTTAGTGCCTAATTTTTATTTTTATTAAATGTAAAATTTAATTTACTTTTAGTCATTTAATTATTGTACAACGTTTATTTTTACATCTGAAACACTAAAAAAAAAAATTAAAATTTAATGATTCAAAATTAAGGATAAATTTAATTTTGAGTTGGAGATTAAAAAAGAATCGACATGTGATCATGAATGCGATGGTTGGACAAAAAAAATGTGAATTGGGAAGCTAAATGCAAGAAGGGACGTGAAAATACAAGTGAGAATATTTCTAATGTGAATGTTGTGATGACTGCTTAATGCCGTGGTGCCAATTCAGGAAAGCCTAACGCCACAACGATGGGTTTAGAACACCACAACAATAGCTTTGTAACGCCACAACGTTGGTTCGAAGTCACATTAGCGCCGCAACAGTAGACCTTGATGCCGAGACGTTACTTGTTCAGAAAAAAAATCATATTTTAGTTCTACTTGCGTGGTTAAGCCTATTTTAAACTTTTTAAGCATGTAGACTCTTACTCTAACTAGGTTTAGCGTTTATAGGATCAATATTAATACTATATAAACTTTTGTAACCCACTATAATTCATCAAGTATCCAAGAATCAACAAGAGAGAGAGAATAGAGAGTTTAGGTTACACTTGAGTACTTTAAGTGCACAAGATATATGGTATAGATCCTTGAGAACTTTTAGCTATTTAGGTATTCTTTATGTCTCTTTGTGGGATTCTTTGTATACAAATGAATGGAATAAAAGAAGTTACGATACTGAGATTCACCGTGAACGTAGGCAATTTTTTTAAACCACGTATATTGTTTGTGTTTTTTCTTTGGTGTGTGATTATTTAACTTTTTGATTGTGTGATCTTTGTTATTCTTGGTTGTTTGTGAGTGGAAGACTTTCACAAGATGTTGATGGTTTTGTAGAGTAAAATGCTAAAAGCCTCAATAAACTGGTATTAGAGCATAAGTTGGTTAACTATAGCATTTCACAGGCATGAGATAGAGAAGTTTAATTACAGAATGACTTCAATATGTAGAAAGTAAATGTTATAACTTTACTGGTGAGTCAAGGGTTAGATTGAACCCTTAAAGAAACTTAAGCAATAACCAGTAAAGAAAAGAGTCCATCAAAACGTGAATCTAAGGCAAATAGGGAAAACATTCAGCAGAAGGCCTATAGTACCATAAGGCTTTTATTGAGTGATGAACTTTTAAGGGAAGTGCTTAGAGAGAAGACGACATTGAGTCTTTAGAAGAAACTTGATGCCCTCTATATGACGAAGTCCCAAGCGAATCATTTGTATGTCAAGAAGAAATTATATTAGTTGTCTATGGTTGAGAGAACTTCAATGAAAGATCAAATAGATGTCTTCAACAAGATTATCATTGATATCAAGATGTTAGATATCAAGATTGAGAACGAGGATAAGACAATAATTTTGTTATATTTTCTACCTCTAAATTATGAGCACTTTATGGATACGCTCATGTATGATAGGGAGACTTTAATAGTAATTGATGTTAAAGTCTCAATAAACTTTAAAGAAGGAGAGAAAAGATCAGAATCTGGTAGTGCAACTGGGTTAGTTACAAAAGGAGAAGATGGTAAGAATAATCAATGGGGCAAATCCAAGAAGTGTTATTATTGGAATAAAGAGGGATTGCTCGGAAAGAAAAGTAAAGAAAAGTGGAGTAGCTGCAATAGTCTTTTAAAAAAACTTGTAAATTGTAGAGTTATTAGTAGTTTTTGGTGACAAGTATGTTGGAGAATAGATATTTGATTCTAGTTGTGGTTACCATATATGTCAAGAAAAATCCTTATTTATTAATTATAAATACACTAGTGGAAGAAAAGTACTAATGAGGAATGATATGGCATGTAAAGTTATAGAGATTGGTAGTATTAGGATAATGATGCATGACAGAGAGATTAGAGAGTTTCCTGGTATAAGGCATGCTCCTGGAGTTAAGAGAAATTTAATATCCCTATTAGTGCTAGATTAAGAGGGATATTTATTCAAGTAGAAAAAGAATACTGAAGGTAAAGGAATAATCTATAGTAGTAATAAGAGTGAGGAGCATAAGGGGTTGTATGTGCTTGATGGAAATGCTGTAGGTGGCTCAACATAGGTTGTTGAAGGGATGTATACCAAGGGGCAACATTTGAGATTTGCTTACCATGGTGATAAGGATTAAAAGAGAATGCATGGGAAGGGTGTTGTTGGAAAGAATATGTCACGAAGGTATTGTGATAGTGTCAAGAGACATAAGAGATCATAGTACAAGGGACACCCAAGAGAAGATGTATTCGTATCTTTGGAGAACAAGGTCACGAGCCTAAAAAGAGTTAAGTCTAGATAAAGACTTAACCAGAGTTAACGCTAGGTAATAGAGTGTTAGAATGGATGGATACTGGTTAAAGCTTCTTGGAGAGATTTTGAATCAATGAGGGGTTTGTTGGAATTTGATAATTCAAAATCAAGGATAAATTTGATTTTGAGTTGGAGACCAAGGAAGAATTGATACGTCATCAAGAATGTAATAGTCTAATAAAAGAAGTGCAAAATGAGAAACTGGATGCAAAGAGTAGCGTGAAATCATAAGTGGAGATTTTTCCAGATGTGAATGCTATGCGTTGGCTGCTCAACACTATAGTGCCAATTCTAGAAAGCCCAAGGACGCATTGATGATTTTAAAATGCCATATCAATTTAAAGTTGCATTAGCACTGTAGAGGCAGACCTTGATGCTGTGGTGTTACCTATTTGGAAAAAATTATATTTAGGAAAAGAATATTTTTGTCCCACGAGCTTAACATAATTCTCAATTTTGTCCCACGAGTTTCAAAAAACCCAATTCTGTCATAGTCTGTTAGTTAGATTTTGTTAAAATTGACAAAAAATCCATTTTTTAGTACATTGATCATTTTACCCCCGTTTTGTATGTTAGTTAAACGGCTATATTTAAGGTGATATACATGGCAGAAAATTTATTATTATTTAAAAAAATTAATATTATTTAAATGCCTGTTGCAGGTGAATTTTAGGCCATTTAATATTCATAAAAATTACATATTTACCCTTAATGTTCATGTAATTTTTACCCTTAAATATAGCTGTTTATATAGTCGTTTTGTTCGTCGTTATGCTTGTTATGCTGAGGGCAGTTTAAAGTTCAAGGAAAGTATATATTTACCCTTAAATATTACCATGTTTAAATAGCCAGCAAGCATATTTCAACTCTGAACAACAATTTAAATCATTCATAAAACTCATATTACCGTGTTTATATAGCTTCAAACATTGTCAAATTTGAATAAATGCCTAAAGCTTGAAATTCATTCAAGCTTGAAATACACTATCTAAAATTCAGTTCTTCAACATCTCCATAGCTTAAAATAAAACCATTGTCAACATATTAAAATCAATTTCAATACCCCCCAGCTCCCAACTAAGTTCATCAACTCAAATATCAATCAAAAGTTGTAGTTCTTTAACAGAAATTAGATAAGATCAACACCAATATCAACAACTTTCAAAACATAAAAAACTGTTGAGCATTAAGTTTCAATTTTAGTGCATTAACAACCTCCAAAACACAACAGTGATCAACATTTAAAAAATTAGTACTAATTTCAAACTCAGTTCATCAACAAAAGACACCAAACATACAGTCATAGATCAAAGCTCCAGCTCTAGAGCCTCTATTAGGTCCCGCCACAGTTTTGATAAAGTCAATAGGCACTTGATACAATTTTAAAATATGACTTGTTAGTGTAATGAAAGAGCCAATGTAAGAATTTCAGAATTTGAAGCAAACCCAAATAAGTTGTATTTCAAGTGTATGCATAAGAAATGCAAGTTTTTCAGGTTTTGAAAACCTAAACCTGAGGAGTTCAATACAATTAAAATTTTTTATTATCACTGACTGTATGATGAAAGTGTATCTAATACACATGATCCACAATAACAACTGCTCATAAGAAGGCATGCAAACTTTGATGTACTTACCAAACAATGACTACTAGTTTTAATAATTTTAGTTGTTTTCATATTAAGGGTTTTATTAGGAATGACAACATGTATTCTAATTAGTTTGAAAATGTAATACAATTGGATATGTGAATTAAGTTTGCTAATGAAATAATTTAAAGAATGTTTGAGTTACCTTTACCATTGCCTCTGAATATAGCAGTGTGTCTAAGTCCTTGGCTAGGTTGTGAATGTCTTTAAGAGATGTGATGTGGAGCCTTTGAGACACTTGAAGTTGTGTGTGATGTCCCTGTAGCTTATTGTTGGATTTAGTTTGTGATGTGTAGAGGTACGTATAATTTTAAAAATTATAAATACGCAACGGAAGTATTACAAACATGTTATACACAATATTGCATACTCAAACACATATACTCATATATGTTTATTCAAACACATATATATCTTATATATATATATATATATTCATATGTATCATATAAATAATTTGCAAGTAAATAACCTACCCGGTTTTAAAAGTAGCTTTTCAATTCTTCAAGAACTCCAACATTTAATTGTTGAACTTACTTTGAAGTATCTTGTTTCACAATTCTAGTTCACAACTGAAATGGGTGGGATTGTGAAGTTAGAATAATAGCCACAAATTTTCAGCAATTGGTGTTTTAACTCTTAAAACAATTTTAGGTTCTTATGTTTTATTGCTTACAAGAGATGAGAAGAATTAAGTGTCTAGTCTTTATTTTCCTCACAACCCTTTGCTTAGAACTTTCAAATTCTCTAAACTCTTTTAAAAAGACTTTGCCAAAATTCTCTCAATTCATTCTCTCCCTCACTTGGCTGAATCATTCACCCTTAGCTCACAAAAATAAACATTTCAATTTTGTTTTGTGTAAATGATGGCTTATCTAAGTGCTCCACCACCACTCACATTTGTTGGCCATTTCATTCAATAAAAAATCAAGTATGTGCACCTAACAAATTAATTCATCCGTATGAATTATTTTGCAATTGAATGAATGTGTATTAAATAATGTTAAGTGGTTACATCACTTCTCAAGTGCACCACTTAATCATTTCAAAGTAGTAAACAATTCAAATTATTAATTATAAGTGCTTAGTCCATTACTAAAAGATATTGCCACTTATTACAATTGTCCTACCATTAAGAATTAAACAAATTATTAAAAGATTAATGGCAAACATCACTTATAACATAACATAAATGCTAGCTATACTTTCATAAAATAATAAGAATTAAATATGTTTATGTAAAGTGTATGATATATATATATATATTAATAATTCAAGAACTAATTTTGAATAATAACTTTTACCTTATATGTATTTACTAGATGGTAAATTGGTGAATACATGGTAAAATCATTCATAGAGTAAAATTGTGCCATTTGTCAATTTCTTATTAGTTAACAACTATTGCCAACAAATAATGTATTTTACATTTAAGTTTTGACAAGTGCATACCATAAGGAACCTTGAAACATATTTTTACTTTGCTTAAATTTCTTTGATTAAACCGTTCAATCCAATATGCTGCCCCGGTGTACAACAAGTACACTTCATATTGTGAGACTCTCTAGGTCCATGCCCGATTTGTCATATGGAATAATATTCACTCAACCATAAACTTATCTTTAGATTTGTATCTCAATAAATAATATCCGTAAACACTTTTACGATATTATTTATGTTTACGGATATTATTTATCCCTAGGATAAAACTATTTTTCTGGGTATTTCTGCTTATGGCCATAAGACTTTCTGAAATACAATCTTGGAGCATCATGATATATTACTCACCTAAATGAGTTGATGGATCCCATATCTATGCACACCGGACTCCGTGAATATCGGACCATACCAACGACACTCAGCGATCAGACCATGAAAGATATCTGACATGTGTAGAACCAAAGTATGGTGGATCACTCACAAGTCCACCGTGTCACTCAGGTCTAAGGACTACGAATACTATTAAACTCGAAAGATCCTTCATTAACGGCTTTATGGGATGTCTATTGGAGGTTTTTGTGAGTCTATTCAATATTCAGTCTTTACTAAATACTTATATCTCTATACGAGCTTCCACTAAACGCATGGTCTACTAAAACTAACTATCTGAACCATCCAGATATAGACATATACCGAGCTATATACTATAAGGTCTTCATTGATAGACCCGATTCAGTGAAGATAGATGAGGAACATAGAGTTTAAGAACATACTTGCATAACAACATTTTCTAACACCATTTGCAACTCTTTTGCAACTATGTCATTACTAATATATTCTTAAGTCTTCGTCCCATTTCAGATGAGGCTCTAACTCTTTAGATTTCGCTAACTCTAATAACTTGGTAACTCTTATTAGTGCTACCTTTTAACATTTAGAACTTTCAGCATTACTAATTATTAGCACTGATCTGAACTTCTTTAAATCAGATTTGAACTCCTTCAAATCATACAATGTCTAAAATGTTACAAGCATCTTACCATATATATATATATAATATAATTAGTGATTTAATGAAATGATAATAGTATAAAACAAATATTTATACATAAAATGGATGACACGTAAGCACAAATTCTAACACTTATATCACCCTAGAACTTCCTTCGACATTGGATGCAGATTCTGTTCCCTGCCAAATGAAAAATTAATTAACGTATTGCTATTAATTGAAGTATAATATGAAGGTAAACAATTAAAATCTAATTACTTGGCTACTTAAAGGTTGGAACTTGCAGCTCCTTTTATTATGACCAAACCTATTACATTTTCCACATTTGATATGACCTTTCTTGCTCATATATTGTTTGTTTAACATTTTATCTTGTAGCCTCTTTCTACTCATCTTAGACCTGTCAGCCTTCCTCTTGATTTGAGGTGGTTCAATTAATGGCCCTTCAACTTTTGTCTAATCGGATTGATCAGACAGAAGATGAATGACCCCATCATAGGTTTTTAAATAGGCATCTGTTGTAAGTTTTTTTTTTATCTACATAATCATATGCATTCTTTTGTCTATGATTTATACAAGACAAAATATGCCTACATAGAATGCCACTCACTTAGAAAGCACCATAATCACATATCATCATATCGAAATCAACAACAAAGGTTTGTGCGTCATCTATCACTTTAAACTCAATGTCAATTGCATCAATTACCTTCACAAACCTTCTATCTTTCCTTGCTTGATCCAACCTCTTTTTGCCTATTGGTGGCAATACTCCATTCTATTGCAATGCTTTTTTATGCCTTTTTGGAAATCTTTTCATTATTTTTTTTATCTATTCTAACAAATCTAAAATGGGTCAGCCTCTGTGCTCATTCAACCAACTGTTCCATGATTCTATCAAATTATTGGTCACATGATCACATTCGACATCATGCTCGAAAGCATGAGTTCAATGTTTGCAAGGTAGTTATAAGCTTGTACATTAGCCATTTTAATCTTACGTATAGCTTCATCAAAAAATAATTTCTTTGTGGTCCTTGATGCCTCCCAAAATAGAGGCTTGAATATCTGATATGGAATTAGAGATTATATGTCTAGTATAAAACCTTGTTGGAGAACCAGGCCAATAATCTGATAATGCTTGCAGTATCCCCTTTTGTTTGTCAATCATAAATGTGACTGACTGTTCATTTATAATACCAAGCTACTCCTTAAGGTTTTCTAGAAACCAACCCTATGTTTCTCCACTCTCAATCTCAACCACAAATACTGTTATAGGGAAAATTCCATTATTGACATCTAATGTCACTGCAGATGACAATATACCTCTATAAAGTCCCTTTAAATGGCACCCATTTAATCCTATGAACCTTCTACAACCATTGACAAAACCATCCTTTAATACTGAAAAGCTATACATAAATCTCTTAAAATAAATTGGACCTTCTTCAACAGTAACATTAAGTTGTATCTTTACCAATATACTAGGGTTTCTCTCCATAAGTACTTTTGCATAATCCTTCAACCTTTGATAAACATACTCATGATCCATACTAGCTTCTTTAAGTGCTCTAGCTCTAGCTCTTCTAATTTTTTTTCATATTACAATGAACACCAAACTCTTATTTCAACTTATCTTGTATTGCCTTGGCTGACATTTTAGGGTTGATCTTTAATACACTTACAAACTATGAAGTAATCCATACTGAAGTTGCTTCCTTCGACTTGAAAACTTTGTAATAGGTGTGCTCTTTTTCCAATTTTTGGATTCTAAACACTATTTCAAACTTCACTTTGGCTGTATAAATAAATCATAGGCATCCTGCAACCCTACACCTACCTCTAAACCTCTTAAAGTCATTCTTAAGTTGAATGACTTCAAATCCTTCTCGGAGACAATATTTCTTTAATGCACATTTGAAGTGCTCAACTTCATCAAATTCTTGGCTAATATACAAATTAGCATCTCCTAATCACCTTTTTAAAAATTATCTCTGTCCACTGAGCTTGTTGTTTCTCTTATTGCTTCATCTTCATCTAATGAAGACACTAAGGGACTATTTTTGTCATCTGACTAATAACTTGACAGTTGATAGTCTTTTTGTTCACTGTTACTTAGCTGCTCATTCCCCTCATCTTGGTTACTGTCTTCAACATTAGTACTCTCTGAGTATATAGCTTTTTTGTGGTCATTGTCTGACCAAACTGCCTCTTCATCTGATAAGTTAGGGTTATGGTCATTTGGTGGATTGTGTTGCTAGGTTGATGGGATTGGGCTTGTATGTTCTGCTTGTTGAACCCGTGGGCTATGCTGTTGTGATGGGCTTGAATTTAGTTGCTGGTTTAGTGAGCTTACTGATTGTTGTGCTTGTTGGACAGGATGGTTGTGGATTGGTTTTTGAGTTGGTGATTTATGCGACTGTGGATGCTGGGTTAGTGGGCTTGTTGTTTGTTTTATTTCTTGGACATGTGATTTGTGTTGCTGTGGTTGCTGGGCTTGTTGGTTGTGCTTGTTGTGTTTGGCCAGTGGAAGGTTCAGAAAATAGCTTCTTCCTCATGCTTGGGCTACTACTACCATTATACTTTGGTACTTCCTGACTTTTATAATAGAGGGGAGTCACCGACTTCAAGGGTAACACTTCCAAATCCACATCCATGCAATACCAATTTTTTTATACACTTACCCACCAACAAAATAAGATCATCATCAGTCTCCATTTCAACACTCTCCCCACTCTAAGGTATAATTGTAGTAACCCTAAACTTGTCTCTTGGAAACAATGGTCTATCAAACAACTTATCACAGTCTTCACTCTTAAGTGCAATTAAATTATAATAATTCATCTCAGTATAATATTTGTAGTCATCATACCCAAAAACTCTAACAGTGATTGTAACAAACTCTTTTTCATCATCACAAGACATCTGTTACACATGTACACAAATCAAATCAGATTACAACCATTTTAAATACAATAGAAAACAACATCAATATGTAAATTACAAATTGACACTACAAAAACAACACCATCACATCCAGTATTAAGATCATGTATAGTCTAATGTGATTCCTACTTTCAGTATAAAAAAAAAAAACACTAATATAAAAATTACAACCCTTTAAAATACAATGTAAGGCCATGTATAATCCAATCTAATTGTTATAGTCATCAAAGTAAAAATCAACACCCATTAAAAACATATTATAGCCCATTGAAATATGATCTAAAATAGCACCCATCAAAGACATATCACAACCTCTTTAAAATACAATGTAAAACAACACCCATCAAAGACATATTATAATCCCTTTGAAATACAATGTAAAATAACACCTATCAAACACCAATTTCAGTATTAAGGCCATGTATAATTCAATCTGATTCCTAATTTTAGTATTCTTAAAAATAAAAACCCTATTTTGTTTGAAGTACCAATGGCGACGTTTAAAAAAATGAAATTTAAGACAAAAGCAAACATGAACGAATAATAGAAATTTTACTCAAATTCAACAGCGTAATTGGAAAAATAAATTTTTTTCAGAAATCATACTCAATCAAAAAAATCCACCCATCAAATAGACTAACCAATGAATCTAACAATATATCCTAAAAATCCAGATGGATAAACAATGTGCATTCAAAATAGAAAAAAATGTATATTTGTACAAAATCGTACAGTGAATGATGTACTTACTGTGAATAAATGCTTCTGCCTTTGCGTATAGATGGTTCATGATGATGATGGTGTATGGTGGCCTTTTGCTCAATCGATTAGGGTTGAATATAGGGTTTACGCTAAGTTGGGTTTACACGAAGTTAGATCAAGGTTATACGAATGTTCTTCAGAGCTTTTTTCATTAGAGTAATTTTAGGTTTTTCTTTGATGTGAAGACGAAACCTCAAGAGATTTTTAAGCGCAAAAATCATCGTTTAACAGTGTGACCTATCTCTATTTGACACGTTTCACTGACTTAACTCCTTGTGTGTCAGATAAATTAAATGCATTGGTCGAGTTATGTTGATGCCCTTCTACCGTCAATTCTAATAGAATCTAAATAACATATTAGGATAGAATTGAATTTTCTGAAACTTATGAGACAAAATTGAGAATTATATTAAACTTGTGGGATAAAAATGTCATTTGCCCTTTATATTTTGGTTCTAATTCCGAGTTTAAGTCGGTTTTATACTTTCTATATTTAGGGATTATGAGGTTAGCATTAACACTATATAAACCCTTATAATTTATTAAGCATTAAAGTATCAACATGAGAGAGAATAGAGAGATTAAGTTACATTTGAGTGCACAAGATAATATGGTATAGATCCTTAAGAATTCTTGGGTATTCTTTATATTTCTTGTGGGGAGTTTTTGGTATACAAAAGAACAAAATAAAGAAGTTAAGATCCTGAGATTCACTGTGGATGTAGGCGGTTATTGTCAAATCACGTATATTGTTTGCATTCTTATTTTAGTGTGTAATTGCTTATCTCCTTAATTGTATGATCTTTGTTATTTTTAATTGCTTGTGAGTAAAAGATTTCTTTAAAACGTTAAATTATTTTTAGAATATACGCTAAAAATTTCAACAAAATCAATTCTTGAATAAAAATAAGTTAAGAGAATGCACTTATCACTAAATTTAAAATTATTTAAATAACCTCCATGGTTTTCTTTTAAAAAATTACTCTTATAATATTAATTTATTTTCACATATACTATATTTGAAATAACATATAAGTGAAGATGTTAATTTCAAATATTTGTTTAAAAGTAAAATGATAAAACAAAAATTCAGATGTATGAATTCAAATGTATTAAGATTTCTACTAAATTCAAACTTATTTATATTTTAGTAAAAAAAAACATCGCCTTAGTATAGTGGAGAGTAGAAATTGGTCCCAAAATTAGGATTCAAGTCTCCACTCCTACGAGAGGAATACATTTCGTTGCATTTTAGAGAAAAATATTTGATGGAGGAGAGAAAGAAGTACATTACTTTGAATTCTAAAGAAAAGATTTGATCCATTCCAATTTTAAATTCTACGTCCTAATACATTTAATCTCAACAGATTCTAGTAGTATAAATATCAATAAATTTTTAATATAATATTAAAGAATAAATTAAAACAAAATATATACCGATAATAGATCATTTTCGTGAGGCCTTTATCAATTCTTTTTAACACAAAATAAAAACTTTCCATGAAAGATGTTTTGACTAGTGTTGGTAATGGGTTGTATTGGGTTCGGAATAATAATTTTCATCTCCAAATTTGAAATCGTTGAAAATTTTTATATTTATCTCATATTCGAATTAAATAATTTAAGTTTGAGAATGAAATTTTTTTAAATGGTGATGAAAATCCTTTGAATGGGAATAGGATCCTACAAGTATCCATATCTAAATTTATTTGTTTTTTATATTTTAAAAATATTTTTTTATAAATTATAATAATACATTTTAATTAATTTTTTTTATAAAAAATATGTTTTAATTATTTTTTTAATTTGAAATTTAGAACGGTTTCAAAGGTGATAACCAAACTCTATACTCCGCCCGAATATAATTTAAAGATAACAACTCATTCTCATATCTATTTAAAAACGTAAAAAACGTAAAAAAATTATAAAATATTCTTTCGTTTATTCTCATTTATGTTGAGTTCGACTTGTGAAGAATTTTACCATGCTTAATTTTGACTTTCCAAATAGGTGTGATTAACTGTCTCATTTTTTTTTTTAATGGATACTATTAAAATATTTTTTAATTCTATGAATTTAATAATTTGATTTGAAAATTTAAGCCGCAATTAGATCCTACATCAACATTATTGTTTGACTATCATTCTATTTTATCATTAGCACTCTTGCCTTTTTTTATATATTATTCACAACATTTTTTTATAATTAAAATTGATGCTTCATCAATCAATTAAACAATTCTAGTAACAAGTTCCAATCTAGCTAAATGATTATGCTTTCTTGATAGAGAGAGAAGACTAATAAAGGGTGAGGATTACAACTAGTACCAACTTGAGCAAAAAATTAATTAATAATATTGTTTAAACAAAATAAGTAGTTTTATAATTAATGAAAAGAATAAAGGATATCATAGGGTTCATATGTAAGATTGTGAGTGAAATATTAAATGTAGAATTTATGGAAATGATCACTTTAGTCTTTTAGTAAATGTTGAATATTCAATTTATTCTTTAATATTTTTAAAATTGTCAATTATATTTTTTACGATAAATATTGTCACTTTTTAAAGATAAAAATGATAACAAAAAATAAAAATAAATAAAATTAAGTATTTTTAAAAGTTTAAGAACTTAATTGATATATTAGGATAAAAATAAAGACGTTTTTCTAGAATCTAAATCAAAGTTCAAGGTTGATAGAAGAAACCCTTTTACTCTTTTTAAAAAGCATCTAGTAAGTGTTTCTCAAATAAAACTGCCAATGATTCTTTCACTTCTATCGTAATATATATAGGAAAATTAGACAACATACACTATACAAATATAGGTAAATCAATTAATTTAGAATCTTTTTGATATAGAATTACTTTTGCTAAATTTTAAGAGAACAATAATTAAATTATTTGGTAAATGCTATTTCCAATTTTGGAGATGTTTTTTCATTCTTTGAAATAATAAAAAAACCTATTTTTTTGTTAAAATAAATAAAAATGGTTATCCTATAAAAATGTCGATGAAAATTTAAAATTATTAAAATTTACTTGTCCATTTTTTAAAATGTTAAGAAATTTAAATGTCATGTTTCTTAATTATATTAGAGTTTTCATAGAATATATTTGCATGTAGCTAGATAAATTATCTTTCAGGTATTAAAACAAGCTAAAATTAAGAACTAAATTCTAATGCTAACAACAACTCCTATCCCTATAATTTGTCTGTTTGTATATGTGAACACATATATCTAGAAGTACACATAATCTCCAAGTGGAGGCATGTGAACCCAAAATTAAATAATGGAGTAACAATTTCAATAATTTTGAAATGCATTTGTATCCATAATATTTAAGTCTTTTTAAGTTATAGATACTAATTATTTTAACTGGTAGTAAATTTTAGGATCACATACTGAGGCATTATAAGGTTATAAGGTTTACATATTGTTCACATTGAAGCTGTGTTGGAGTTGGTTTTTGTTTATGGAATCTTTTAGGTTATTGTAAAAATATATATAATGGGTTAGAGATATAAAATCAACCACCAAAAAAAAAAAAAAACCTCTATTATCCAAAAAAAACAAAAAAAATTTAGTGATTCCTTTACATCTTTGAGAATTTATTTAAAAAAAATTATTTGTTAATCACAAAATACATTTACATATTGTTTTAGAGGATGTTCAAAATATATACTTGTAAGGTGGAAGTTCATATTATATGCACCTAATTTTTAATTAAGAGTTTTTTTTTCTTTTTTTTTCTTATCATTTGTGTTTAATTAATTTTTAGACAAAATCGGCAATAAAAAAGTGATTATGAAATTTATCTAATTTTTTTTTAATTTCTTTTAAAGATTTAGTTGGAAATAAAAAATCTCACTCAATAAACATTATTAATTTTTATCTTTATTTTTTAAAGGAATTTAGATAATTACGAGTATAAAATACGTTCACAATTAATTAAACTACGACCAATAGGGAATAGGTGAAACTTTTTGATTAAGTACTTGTTTGGTTAGGCTTCTTCTACCGGCTAAAAATATTTTTTTTTAATACCAAAAGCTCTTTTCAAATTTTTTAATAATGTTTGGTTGAATTAGAAAAAAAAAATTTGGAGATTAAAAAAACTATTTTACTTTTATTTATAAAAGTTCAAATTTTAGATTTTAGAAATATAATTTTTTGAGGTTTTTTAATATTTGTGTAATGTCACATATATTATAATAATATTTTCTTATTTTTATAGTACACTTTTAATAAAAATAAACTCTATTCAATTAACATATTTTCAATATTTTCTTAAAAGTCATTATATCTTCAATATTCCATATCTCTATAGCAATAGTATATTTATAAGAATCTGCCATAATCTTTTGTTGATTATTTTATTTTTTAAGTAAAAAGAAGTATTATTTTATTTTTAATTTTTGTACTAAACACAATAATTTATATTGATTCGTTGATTATTATGTATTAATTTACTCGATTATTGTGTTTAAGAAATTAAATTTGAGAAAATAAATATTAAATTTAAACTTATATATAAAAAAATAATGAATTGTTTGAAATTTAAATATAAATTTTATTAAGTGTTCTTTTGGTAATTTGATAATAAATAAATATTTTAAACAATATATAATCAAACAATTTAATACTTAATTTTTTTAATTAATAATTAAATGATTAATGACTTTTTCATAAAAATTTTAATTCTAAAAATTCTATTTTTAAAACCCAATTAAAAAACTCAAGTTCTAAACTTTCTAACGTTTAAGGACTATTTAATATAATTGTTTCCAATTAAGCTGTTTATGTTAAAAAGAGTTTTTAAGTTTACAAGATAACCGCAAACAAGTGAGGAAATGAAAGGGAAATAGTCATTGGGCTCTTGATGAGTCTTGATAATGCTATTGAATGGACTTTCACCTTTTCCCACACACTACAATTCTTGTAGTGGTAAAAAGGATGATTATACATCTTTAAAATAAAAAAATAACCTATGTACTGTACTGTATTCAATTTGAAAATTGTACTGAATTGAAATTAACCCATCTTTTGGTTTCCGATGACCAAGTATTGTACATGTTAAAATGAAAAAGATAAGACAAAAAAAAATCAACCCATGGGGAAAGGCAAGTGATTAATGGTCTAGATAATTTGGACAAGTGTAATAAACTTTTATTTGTTATTTTTATAAATTTTATAAATTTCAATTTTTTAAATAAATTTTATTTTATTTCAGTTATTATTTTTAATAAAAATTTATATAATTTGACTTTTTTTTGGAGTTTGGATTTAATATTTTCATTTGTTGTTATTTAATTTTTCAATAATTTAATTAATTGCTAACATGTTTGATATATATTTTTTTGGTCTTTTTGAGTTCTAGAGGGTATTCTGATCATCTTATAGTCATCTATTGACGGTGAAATAATGGTAACAAAATTGATAAAAAAATATGAGGGATATATGATTTTTAATTAAAGGGCAAAGGTAACTTTTATTATTATTTTTATAATTTCTACTCAACACGGATGGTAAGGCGGTTGATTGGGCCGGCACGTGACTGGGAGGGCGGTCGCTCACTCGCTAACTATGTAAATTATAATAATAGTTTGTTCCCGCAATTTCTCACAGTTAATTTGCGAAGGCAACATTACAACACCGAACTAATGAGATCCTCTAAAGACTCGAAACATAGAGGAGGAGGCGGCATCGGCGGCCACGTGTCCACTCTCCATCAGCGTCTCTTTCATGCTTTCAATCTCGGAACAAGGTCAATTTCCTTTAATCATTCTACAATTCATGATTTTAATTTTTGAGTTCAATTTCAGAATTTAATTCGATTTGTTTCTCTTAAATATTAAAAACAGTTATTACGAGGGGAAAGAATTGAAATGGAAGAGTACGGATATAGAGATACAGAGACACGTAGTTCGCTCAATTGCTGCCTTTCTTGATTCTATTTCTGGTGATATGATTCACCAATCTCTTGTTAAGGTATTTTTCTAGCTATCTGGTACCGACTGAAACGGTTCCGTTTTGAAGTGCTTTTTGTGAGAAGCTATATTGTTATTTAATGTTGGGCTTGGTTATTGGTAGCACTTTTTTTTAGCTTGTTAAGCTGCAGAGTTTGGTATGGAGCTGCTGTGGCTTTATGGAATGAAAGTGGAATATAATGAGTATTGGTGAACACCTGACTATAAAGTGGAACTAGTGCTTATCAAACACTTTAGCCGAAGTTAAGTAAAAGCAACTCTATACTAGACGGACTGTAAGCACATGAACATTCTTTCTGGAGATTGCCTATTAAATGCCTTTTGGAAAAGTACTTTAAGAAATTTTTTTGGCTTAACTAATTAGTAATTGTTTTTGGAAAGCCGGCTACCTATTAGGTGCTTCTCTAAAGAACACTTAACTGTGTATTTATCTTAATATACCTTTCCACCCATTACTGTTAAGCTTTACAAAATTCATACAAAAATGCCTGTAACTAGTTGAAAAAAATGAACTCTTTCAAGTTGCCTTTTAGTAAAGTAATTACAAAAATTACTTCAAGGCCTTTTGATTGCCACAAATGTTTTTTTTTTCTTTTATTTCCTGGTCATAAAATAGGAAGTACATAGAAAACAATAATGCTTTTGGCTGTTTAGTGGTGTCTTGGATGATGGCAGCACTTCCAAATTTCCAGGATTATGTTTGAGCTCAGAATATCCTAATTTTATTTCTTTTTTATTCATAATTCAGGATTCGATTCCTCATATATTTGGGGCTTTGGCATGGATTCTGCAATGTAAAAATGGAGCTATACTGAGCATAGCAGCAAATGAAGTTGTTAAGTGGTTGGGCATTATACCTAACTCAATACTTCAACATTATGTGTTGGATCTTGGTCATCCTTTGTTGTCCTTGTTATCTACCCATCAATTAGAAGTCTCTATTTCTTGTGCAACTGCTCTGAACATGATTCTTCCAAATCTGAGTTTAAAGAAGGAGAAACCATTTTGGGAGATGATGAAAGAAGCTAAAACTGTTGCATGTATTGTCACAAACATAAGAAACTTTTCTAGTGAGACTATGCCAATTGAGTATTTTCAAGAAATGACTTCTCTTTTGAGTATAATATTATGGCGATGGCCTCCATCTCGGTATTCTGTTTTGAATGATACTGCATGGATGGAAATTTTAGGGGTTCTACTTGTAAAGCCTGATCTCTCAACGAAGGTTTCAGTTTTGAAGTTGTATTCTTCATTAGGTATAACTTATTGTTGAGTTTCTATTCTTTCAAATTTAAAGTTAAGCTGTGAATTAAATTACTTACCATGTCGCTGCTAGGCCTATGTGGTAATGGGGCCAAGAAGCTTCTAGAAGATGCTGAGGCCCTTATACAAACAATGATTTATTGCATGGACAGCTCACACTTGCTCTCTGTTCGGATGGAGGGATTTAGACTAGCTCAATGTTTTGCGGTAATTATTTTAAAGTTTCTTCTCCTTGCAAGATAGTAGCAAATATACTTTTATTTTATTGGTTATTAGTTATCATTTATAATTTTTTGCATAGACAGACGAACAAGAATGCTTAAGAATGACAAACTTGTGTTGTGAGCCTCTTGTGAAAGCTATAGTTTGTGGGATGAATAGACGGAGCTTGCATTTCGGAAAGATTTCCAATGACCAGATGTCTTTGCTGGTGGAGGCATGTCGTTTAGCTTTGATGGTCACTCGAAGGGCAGGGCAACATCATATTTATTTTTGGAATCATGGGATTGACAAGGTTCTCCTTAATCTTCTTTTAGAAGAATTTTCCATTAAACCATCTGAACAGTTCTTATCACTAGAAGAACAAGTATCTATGGCTCAAGAGGGTCTTAGTGCGAACTTTCTTCTTGCTCTGAGGCCATATGTTTGGGATATTCTTGGATGGCTTGCAACTAACTGTGAGGAAGACTTCAACCCTAACATGCACGGAAAGGAGCTTCACATCAATATCCTTATTACATGTGCATGGTAGTACTTTATTATTTTCCTTGGTTTATGTTTATTTGCTTTTGTTCTGTACTTGTTTCAACAATTGTTTTAGTGCCTTCTGGTTTTGAATATTTCTAATGGTGGTTTCTCATTTTCTTTATAGTGTGGCCTTTGTTGACTTACTTCAGAAAGGGCGCCAAATTTGTGAAAATGATGTAATACATACCTCTAGAAGTGAATCAGCATCAAGGGCAGTCCTCATGATGATTTATTCTCCCTGCAAGTATATTGCATCAAAGGCCAAATTAGTATTGTCCAATCTCCTAATTTCAAATGGCGAGGAGTATTTGAAACATTTATTGCATGGCCTAAATTATACATCATTAGGTGGCAATATTGGATTGCCATATATTCTTCAAACCATCATTAACTTGGTGGGTTTAACATGCTACTTATGCTTGCCACAATACCAGAAGCATATTATTGATGGTGATGTAATGAAGACGTTATTGGCTTTTGTGAGATGGTGCTGGAGCACTCATGTACACACCAAGAGGCAAAGTGTTGCACCTCATTTGTATAATAAGTTTGTGGAGAAGACTTGTTGCCGTGTAAGTGAAGAAGAATGGGATGGCAACGATGTCCTTTTGCTCTATGGTTTGTGGGCGGTAGCTGAGTTGGTACATCATCCTTTTTCCATGTCTCCTGATGAGGTAAAGTATGAAGCTCAGTTGGTTAGCATACTCCAGGAGATCTGCAGTGACACTTCTGCTTATGGACCAAGATGGTTTGCTGCATACATTTTTAGTCATTTTGGATTTTTTGGTTTTCCAAGTAAACTTGGGAAAAAGATTGGAAAAGCGCTTAATATGGAAGAACATGCAGATATACAACTCATTCTAGCAAGTGGTGAGACTTTAAGTGTTCATGGTGTTGTTCTTTCTATTCGATGCCCATCATTGCTTCCTCCCGGCAATGACAAAACATCTAATAATCCTTTGGTGGGTGATGATGCAAAAATGCTGTGTGGAAAGTTTCGGAAAACTATTCGTTTTTCTGCTCATGTTGATAACGAAGCCTTGCGGAGATTGTTAGACTTTGTTTACTTTGGTTATCTTGAAGCTGGAGAAGAACTTGTGAAGAAATTGAAACCTCTGGCTAAAAGTTGTAATTTGCAACCTCTGTTACGACTGCTTTACAGGAAACATCCGAAGTGGGGAACTCCTATTCCTAGCTCTGATCTTGCCCTTGCTCTTGGTGCAGCCGGTCATCATTTTTCGTACGATTTACTCCTTTCTTTGTTCAAGTTATCTTCATCTTGCATTAGATGAACATGATCTTTTAGTTTTATTCTAATTCCTAATTTTGCATTTAATAAAGAGGCTTCATGGTGGACACAAATTTTGAAGGCATACAGAATTCATCCATCTCCTAGTTGTTCTCTGGAGAACTGTGATTGGTTTTACAGTATGATTTTAGGGTTGTGTTGTTGACTAGCTTGCAATAAAGTCCAAAACAACAGCAATATTATTATTAGCAATTGTGTGGATGGACGAAAATAGATTGAAAGCTCAAAGCTTTTTTCTTAATTATTATTTTTTAAAATTTAGATCAGATGTTTGCTCTAATTCTTTCCTTGAATTTATGTAATTTCCTGGAGATGTTGACAGTTAAATTTTTTTTCCTTGTTTCAGGGACATCATTTTGGAAGCTGAAGCAACTGAACTGGACTGGGTGTGCAGTGTTTGCTCTTTATCAGTGCCCCACAAGCATGTTCATAAAGTTATACTGAGGTCAAGTTGTGATTATCTGCGTGCTTTGTTTCGATCAGGAATGCAAGAAAGGTGTTGAGATTTTTAATTTCTTTAAAATTTGTTCAGTTTTTATCTGATAATTTGCTGAAGGAAATGGTCAAAGCTTTCATTTTGTAAAAAAACTATTGTTGTCTTTTCATTTGAATTATTAATTGGCCCCAAGTTGGTTATATCTTCTTACAGTTTATTTTCCATTTGATATACACCTTAGTATAAATAAACTCTGAAATATTTTTTATAAAGTCAACGGTCATCTACCTTTTCATTTCCATGAAAAAAGTAATTCTTCTTTCTCTTTTATCTTTTTGTTATTGGTATTTCTCATATATATTTTTCTCCAATCCATTTCTGGTCTCATTATGATGATATGTATTCTTGCAGCCATTCTCAAATTATTAAGGTCCCTGTTAGTTGGAGAGCTTTGATTAAACTAGTGGACTGGTTTTACACTGATCAGCTGCCAAATCCTCCCTTCGGGTGTTTATGGGATAATATGGATAATGAGGAAAAACTGCATGAGTTGTATCCGTACATAGAGCTTTGTGGGCTTTCTGAGCTCTGGCTTTTGGAAGATATTCACGATACCTGCTTTAGAGTAATTGTATCGTGTCTTGATTCTGCCACAGAATTATCTATCAAAGTTATCCAAATTGCGGCTAAATTTTCTCTATGGAAGCTGGCTGAAGTTGCTGCAGCTTACGTGGCCCCTGTATATCGTAAACTACAACACTCTGGTGATCTTGAAGAGCTGGACGAGTTCCTAGTTGATATGGTTCGTGCTGCTTCTGTTCGACTTTCTCAAGGGGCTTAATATAAGATACGGACTGGTTGCATGTGATCCAGAAGATTGGAGACTTTGCAAACTGTATTTAGGGACACTCTTAGAATCTTGAGTTGATGTAGGGTGTCAGGTATGCAAGCACTTCATTGGTGGAGTTTGATTAAGCAGTTCTCCTTAAGTAAATCCTTTTTGGGGTTTGATGTCTCGTTAATAATCCACAATTTTAAAGCATACAAAGATTAACTGCTGAAGGATCCTTTGGCATTTAAGCTGCAGACCATGCAATGATTCCGTTTCTGTGCGGCCATCGGTTGGCGGTCTTTGTTCTGTTCTCAACCTAAGGAGTTTTTATTTCCCGGAAGCAGCCACTTCTTTGGACAATCACGAGAAAAAGTCCTCACTCGTTATATGGTTTGTTCTTTATGCAGCTACTACTTTTGAACCTTGAATGAGATTTGGTCTTTGATCAAACTGTCTCTAAAACTCTGGAAGGTGGGTGCAGCCTAACACATCAGCTCTCAATTATCTGTTCTTCATGCAGTCATAATTGTTGAAGCTGGCCTGAACTGAAATGTTAGATCTGTGATGGTTTGGAGCAAATCCCTTTCTAGAACTCTTATTGGCGGGTTCTATCTCATCCATCATCAACTCTTGACGCAGACAGAATAATGTAGGTGTGTTATATATTGATTATTGTTATTTTTTTAAATTGTCATCACTGAGTTTGGGCTATTGTCTTCTGTATAGATTTCGTTTCCTGTTAGATTCTTTGCATTCTTAAGTGCGCAGCTCACATTAGAGAGTGAATATTTTTTAATCTTCAATGCACTTTTCAGTTTCTTATAAAAAATAAATAAATAAAAAGAGTTGGTGCTAATATGAAATATTTTATGAGCTTTTTCGATGATTTTCCAATATCAAATATTCTTCTCCCTTCATTTTACCTTTCCTGGTGCTCTTTTGCTGGTAAGATATCCAAGTTAAGTAATTAGGAGGGCACCTTAAGAATTCTCCTCCTCACACGTCTTTAATGGTGGAGTTGGTACGCTCTACTTCTGTTTAAGACAAGGAGATGAAGAGTAGCCAGCCAACACGTGTTCCGAATGAGCTGACAAAATCTTCCTCTTTATTATATTTACCTATCCCTTGAAAAGATAGCTGAATTACGTTAGAAGATTTTGCATCAAGGCGCACACTTTTTTTTTTGGTTGTTTTGGCAAAGCAGAAAATAATCCCATGCATAAATGTAGTCAAAGTAGTTATATGTTCTTGGTTCCATTCGATTGGAATGTTTAAAGGGTCTTCGAGAAAATGCATTAAAACTCCAATCTTCAGAAGTCAAGATATGGTAAATTTTTACCATGGAAACGGCAAAATCATTTACTCCAGAATTATGTTTAACATAATTCAATTTTGTTTCAAGGAGAACTTGCTCATACCATTCCCTGTATTTAGGGATCACTTTTAGTGGAAGATGATGAACCAGATAGATTGTTGCAATTCGTTGAGATGAGGATGGAGATGTTTATCTTCAATTCTCGATACTAGCGAAATTTGATGATAATGAGATTCGTTTTTTTTTTTTGGCTGTTTTGAGGGTTATCCAGATGTTTGTTTTTCAACAGATCTGGAACGATCATTCCTTTTGAGTGCCTTGCAAAATTCACTAGTTAAAAAGTCAAAACAAAATAATTCCCTTCCCCTTCGATATGTTCGATATCAAAGTCAAGGACGGATATAATGGCCTGTTATATTTTTTAACATCTTTTTGTAGAATATTTTTTCACAGATTTGCAATCAATTCTTAATAAGAGTTTCTTATTTAAACGATGATCTTGAAATTTAGACACACATAGGATTATAGAAAGGATTTTACTTTTTATGGTTTTATAATTTTGCTGAGTAGGGTTCCAAGTCTTAAAAGTCTTATCTAACAAATTGCTCTTCTTCCCCAAATTTGTTTGAGAATACCCTCATAATCTAAATCAGACGCATCTGTTTCAATAGTTATAAAGACATTTGGACGATCTAGCTCCTGAACAAGGAATTTCTTTGACTTTTTTTTTTAAACATAAAATTTCTTTTACTTTTAACTGCTTGGGTGCATTCTTGTGTACTTGGTGTAGGGTTTTCAGGAAGCCGAAGAAGTAAATGTTTATCATATAGTCCTAAGTTCTTATAGAAATCAGCTACATAATTCAAACATCGAAGTAGTTTTTTGCACTTGATTTCATCAGGGAATTTTAAGGCAAATCTGATGGTTCTATCTATTGGCTTGATAGAACCTTTCTTCATTTTTTTGCCCTGGAAATCTTATTGAAGTTCGAATAATTTCATCTTCCTAACTGAGATTGCTAACCCTGCTGATTTAACTGCTTGAAAAAACAAATGAATTTTAAATGTTTAAAATGCTGATAAATAGAATGGGAGAATGCAAGGACACCATCGATATATTCAATGATGAAGTTAGTGTATGAACTTAGTCTTGGTTCAATACTTTGAAGCATTTAAACAATTTTTTTCCAAATGAAGTTCAAAGCTAAGAAGATTTATTTTAAAACTGAAGACAAAATTCTCCCGTATTTCTTAACAATTTATTTTGTTCGAGGATAGTCTATTGGAATTATAAAACCAATCAAGAGTTTGGAGCTCACGTTCTCCTTAAGCTCCTATGCTTTGTCAAAGTGAAACGATGGGATAAAATTATCTGGATAAAGAGAATCGGAATTAATATTGCAGCTTTTTTAAAAGTAGAAGTATTTGATTCGATATTGGATAAAGATGTGGGCCCCAATGTAATATTTTCTGATGCAACATCTTTTAACAGCTAACTCAACTCTCTTCTCGAGGAGAAGTATTAATGAGAAAAAAGTAACAATTGTTATCTTTTTAAATTTAAAGGTTGATAAGTGAAAATATCTACGAGTGCTCGCATAAAATTAAAGAAAAAGAAAAAAAAAAGGAATTAGCTGGACTTAAATTTGATATTAGTAAAACATATGATCTAAGAATTTTCTAAAAATTATAATTGTTAAACTTAGTTTTGATTAGAGGTGGGTAGATTTGATTCTTAGATGCATAACATCCACGTCTTCTACTATTGTAATAAATAGGTTGTGAAAAGAAATTTTAAAGTTGAAAGGGGGGCTTAAACAAGGTTGCCCGATCTCTCCCTATTTGTTTATCATCTATGTTGAGGCATTGTTCACTTTACTGCACAGGTCAGATGTTGAGGGGCAGATTAGAGTGATTAGATTAAGTCTTTCCTTATCTATAACTCGCCTATTTTTTTTTTGTAGATGATAACTTAGTCTGTATCAAAGCAACTACTCAAATTTGTCAAAACTTAAAAAAACTGTTTGAGTGTTATGCAAATGCTTATGGGTAAGTTTTTAATTATGATAAATTATCAGTCTTCTTTAGCCCTAATATGTCTATTGAGCAGGTCACAAATTTGAGAGATATTCTCTAACTAAAAGAAGTCTCAAGGCATGAAAAATATCTTGGGTTGCCATCTATGGTGGGGGAGAAACAAACAGAAATACTTTAATGAGTTGAAGCTAAAACTTGCAAGCAAAGTTAACAAATGGAATAAAAATATTTTGTTTAGTGGAAGAAAGAAAATCCTCATAAAAGCTATTGCCTAGGTAGTGCTAGCTTATGTTATCAGTGTTTTCAAGTTGCCATGGAACTTGTGTGAAGACATGCAGCGGCTGATTACTGACTTTTAGTGGGGAAAAAATGAACAAGGGGGAAGGAAGATGCACTGGACAAAATGGAAAAAGCTATGTGAAAATAAGTGCAGAGGGGGCTTAGGATTTAGGAACCTGGTATGCTTTAATCAAGATTTACTTGCTAAACAATGATGGAGAATCATCCAATCTCCAGAATCCCTTGTAACAAGGGTTCTTAAAGCTAACTATTTTAAGGACAAACATTTTATGGAGTCAAAACTGGGTTCAAACTCCTTATATATTTAGAGGAGCATTCTATGGGGAAGATAGATTCTAGAAAGAGGCACACGATGACTTGTTGGATAGAGAAATCAGATTAGCATCTATAAGAGTAGCTGGATTCTTAGAGTATCTACTTTCAAACTAGTCTCCCCCCGAAGTTTGCCAATAAACAAGGTGAAAATTCTGTTGGATGATAATAACAGATGGAATATAGATTTTATAGTGCAGCACTTTAACTCAGAATATTCCAGCCAAATCTTAGCAATTCTCATTCCTGCAAAAAAAAAAAAATGAGGATTTCTTTTGGTGGCACTTCGATAGGAAATGAGCATACACAGTAAAAAGTGGTTATAGGGTAGCTTGGGAAAGAATCCAAAAGAATTCGGCAGAGGCTTCTAATTCTATGAAGAAATGGTGGAGAGCCATTTGAAGTATCAAGGTTCCTTTGAAATCCAAAATCTTCCTCTGAAGGTTAGTGTCAAATAATTTGCCTACAACAGAAAATCTCCACAAGAGAAAATTGACAGAGCAACCAATATGCAGCAGATTCTGTTGGGTTATATGGGTTGTGGTACAATAAAACTTAGGGTGCTTGCATGTGGGTTGTGTTCATCATACAAACAATATACATATCTCATACATACATGTGCATAGCGGAAGATTAAATATAATGAACACAGAAAATAACATTTGATTAATTTTAAATTCGAAATTGAGAAATATCACCAATGAAGCCTTTGGATTAATTTTCTTTGAAGTCCACCATGAAGTGAATCTTTGATCAATTCTAGCAATCAACAAGGGTGGGTTTGATTGTCTAGAATGGCAGCATCTTAATCCAGCATATGTGTTTAACTCTTAAACATTTTCAAAGTTAAACAATTTAACTTAATTAAATTTATTTTTCCTTTTATTCAACTCTTGAATAAATAAAACAAATCTTGATTTTAGTTATTACATTTAGTAACCATTTATCTAGTTTGTTTTGTTGTTCTAACACTTAAAACACAAAACAAACAATTTCAATTTCTCAAATTGAATTGGCTCCCAAAATGCAAAATCTAAAATCTAAAACCAATTTCAAAAATCCATTTTGATTTTCAATTTCATTTCACTTTATATACTAATGCATAAATTCTAAACTAATTTGAATTTCATTTGCATTTCATTTGACTTAACCTAGCCTTAGTTAACATTTAACCATAGTTAGATTACTTTAACTTAACCTTTAAGTTAATAAATATTTAATTAATTTAACCATAGTTAACTAACTTAACCATGGTTAGATTAACCTTTACTTAACTATTAAGTAAAGTTAACTAACTTAACCATTTGGTTAACCTTTAACCTTAGTTAAGTTAAATCATTTATTTAACAATTAAACAAATAAATATTTATTTTAATTATTTAACAATTAAATAATCATAAAGTGAAATTACTTTTATATCCTTACTCGGTTACCAAGTTAACCTAAAGTGGGTCCCACCATTTAACCATATACTTTAGTTAACGTAACCTTAGTAATTGCTGAATTATACTGTATTGAACAATTCAATACGGTACACTGCCCAAGTGCTCAAAGAGTACATTTCATATTGGGACTCTCTAGGTCTACACTCGATTTGTCAAATGGAACTATTCCATTAATCCGTAATCGATGCCCCACGCACACGTTACGAATATTACAAATCAGCGTGTCAGACCATACAAGTTGAGGTCATAACGTATACGTATAATCCTTCCATCATTTATACCCTGGATGTGCGGGGATATAGATCAGCACCATCAAATCCCTATTTGCTCATCTAATAATCTTATCTCCAGATTCGTATCTCGATAAACAATATACGCAAACATTTTTGCTATATTGTTTAACCCTGTGGGAAACTCTTTTCCCGGGTTTATGCTTGTGGCCACAAGACTTTATGAAATACAATCTCGGAGCATCGGATATACAACTTACCTACGTAAGCTGATGGATCCCGTATCTACGCACACCGGACTCCATGAGCATCGGACCATACCCAGCGACACATAGCGGTCAGACCATGAAAGGTCTCTGACATATGTGGAACCAAAGCATGATGGATCACTCACAAGACCACCGTGGCGCTCAGGTCAAAGGACCACGATTACTACTCAACTCGAGAGGACCTTCCTTTGACGGTTTCATAGGATATCTATTGGGGTCCTCATAAGTCTGTTCAGTATCCAGTCCTGACTGGATACCCGCATGTCTATACAAGCTCTAAGCTCATGGTCAGCTAAGAACAACCATCTGAACCAGTCAGATATAGACATACACTAATCTATATATTGTGAATTCACCGATAGACCCACATTTATGATCATAGATCAGGAACATTATATTTGAGACATACTTACATAATGATATTTCTTAGCTCCTATTGCAACTCTTTGTAACTATATCATTACAAGTATACTCTCAGGTCTTTGTCCCATTATAGACAAAGTTCTAACTCTTTAGACCTCGCTGACTCTTATAAACTGATAACTATTAACAATGCTAACTATTAGCATTTATAACTCTCAGCTTTGATAACTATTAGTTCTGGTCTAAACTCCTTTAAACCAGATCTGAACTATTTCAGATCAAACAATGTCTGTAATGTTACAAGCATTTTACCATATTAATATGATATTAACAATCTTTATTCGAAATGTTTATTGTATAAATATTAACAATTAATATTCATACAATATTGGAATGGCACGTGAGCACCAGCTCCAACAGATTCCATAAGGCTATTGAATCTAGTTTCCATGTTTTAGTTGGCTGTAAGATGGCAAGGCAAATATAGAAATTGTCCCAGTTTGCTGAGGTAGTAAAAGAGCTACGAGAGATGAAAATGTAGGAGTTTTTTTTTCAACATATAACTGTTAGGGTCGGTGTTTACGTGCCATCCCTGAATGTACATATACTTGTGTATTTATATAAGTGTACATTCTCATTAAATCGCTAATACTAATTTATATGGTATTATGTATGTAACGTTGCAGACATTATAGGTCTGAAGGAGTTCGGATCAGATCTAAAGGTGTTTAGATACGGGCTCATAGTTAGCCACACTGAGAGATATAATTGCTAAATGTTAGCACAGTTAAGTGTTAGCTGGTTATAATACTCAACAGATCCAAGAGTTGGAGCATTGTCTGTAATGAAACATAGACATGGGAATATACTAGTAACTGTATAGTTGCAAGAGTTGCAATCGGGTGCCAAGAAAATGTATGTTGCGCAAGTATGTTCTTGAATAATTGTTCCTGATCTATTTCTGCCGATGTGGGTTTGTCGGTGGATACCTTTATATATAGATCAACATATGTCGTACCTATAGGGTATAGATGGTCATTTTCAGCCGACCGTGAGCTTAGAGCTCGTGTTGTCATATTGGTATCTAGTTAGGACTGGGTATGGGACAGACTTACTGGGCATTCGATAGATATTCAATGTAAGCCGTCAACAGAGGGTCTTCTCGAGTTGAGTAGTATACCCTGGTCCTTTGACCCGAGTGCCACGGTGGGCTTGTAAGTGATCCACCATGCTTTGGTTTCACGCATGTCACAGACCTTTCATGGTGTGACCGCTGGGTATGGTTCGATGCTTATGGAGTTTTGTGCATACATATATGGGATCCGTCAGCTTCCATATGGAGTTTGATATCTAGATGTTTCGAGACTGTATCTCAGAAAGCCTTATAGCCACAAGCATTCATCCTGGGAAAGAGTTCCGTCAGGGTAGAACAATATGGTAAAGGAGTTTGCGTATATTATTCAATGAGATACAAGTCTGGAGATAAGACATGGATGAGCATAAGGGGATTTGACGGTGATAATCTATATCCCCGCACATCCAAGATATCATGACGGAAGGACTATACGTATACGTTGTAATCTCAGCTTGTATGGTTCAATGCCTTGGTTTGTATATCCGTGACGTGTGCGTGGGACATTGCTCACGGACTCATGGAATAGTTTCATTTAACGAATCGGGCGTAGGACCTAGGGAGTCCCACGATATGAAGTGTACTCGTTGTGCACTGGGACAATGTGCCGGATTAAAGTGTTTAATCTAGTAATATTCAGCAATACCACGGGAATGCATACGTTTATGTAATTAAGTGTTAAATATAATAATTAGTCAATAATTGTTATTTACTAATTGTATAATGACACGTGGCGTATTGTAGACCTTGAGTTGAGTTGACCCAAGTGCGAGTTTGGTGAGACCCACTAAGGGGTAGACTTGGTAACTATACATGAGGGGTAAAATGGTCATTTCACACTTTGATTATTTAATTATTAAATAATTAAAATATTTTTTTTATTAATTAATATAATATATTTTTATATTATATTATTTTTTTTATAAAATATTTTATATATAATAATATAATATATTGGGTACCAAATAGTTAGCACTCATTAGTTGTAATATTATATTATTATTATTATATTAATATTTTATATTATATAATATATTTTATTATATATATATATAAGAGAAGAGAGAAACAAATTGAAAAGTGTGTGCTGTGTGTGCTTCTTGGCCATTTTTGGCCGAGAGAAAAAAGAAGAGAAAATGGAGAAAGACATAAGAAGAAGGAAAAAAAAAAAGAGAAAAAATGAAATTGTTTCATTTTTTTCTATGCTTCCAATTGAAATAATAAAGGATTGTTTCAAATTTTTTATTTTTTATATTTTTGGAGAAAAGGATAAAAGCACACACTGACTATTTTGGAATTTAAGAGTTAAACTCAATGCTGCGTTGAAGGTTACTGTTTTAACTCACCAAGCCTACCGTGTTGGTGACTAGAACTGCCCACAAGTTGGTCTCCATGCGAACTCTAAAAAAAACACCTGTATAATATTACACGTTGAGGTGAATTCTCTAATCCTCTAAATATATATTATGCGATTAATATATTTTATTTATTATAAAATTTATACGTTTCCGCTGCGTTAGGTAATAGATACAATTGCATATGTATACACTCACACGTGCTTTAAATCTGCCTACAATAACAACAATAATAACAGTAGATGAAATGGATAAAATAGTCATGATTTTGTGGGCAAGTTGGCAGGTTAGAAATAGTTTTGATGTTATTGGGAAGAATGTAAACCCTTTGGTGTTTCTAGCTAAAGTAGAGGCCTATTTAGAATCTAGTAAAGGGAGGAAAGAATTCAGAAATTGCCTTAACCGTGTGGTTTTACAAAATGAAGAAAAAGGAGTGATTAATATTCCAGAGAGAAACTATAAAATAAGGAAAGATGCTGCCATGAGCAGAAGTGATGGCTATGTTGGCTTGGGAGCTATAATTATGGACTGGAATAATAATCCGATTGTTATGACTACTGAATGGATTTTGCTCAACAACGATGTAGAAAGAGTTGAGGCAGAGGCAAATTAAATTAGCTCTGAGCGTAGCGACATTTTTGAACATCAAAATTGCGGCTGTAAAATCTAATGCAAAGAATGTCATAACTTTGATCACAAAGAAAATAAACACACTGAAGGAGATAAAATGGATCATTAGGGAGATCCAAGATAGCCAAGTTATTGATAATCAAACCTTGTATAGTTTCATTCCTCGAGCATATAATGGGGTGGCCCATTTTTTAGCTAAAAAGCTATTCACCAAGATGTAGTCGAATTTGGTTGGACCACTTTCCTGTGGTCCTTTGATCTTCTATAAATTTCTATTTATTAGTGTTTCAAAAAAAAAAAAAAATCTAAAGGTTAATCTATTAGAGAGGAAGATTTCGCAAGCTTATTAAAACATATGCTACTGGCTACTCTCAGTCTCCTTAAATGTCTTAAAGAAAAAGTAGTCGAGCTTCAAGACTAATTAAGGGCACGTGTTACTACTTTTTTTTGTTTTGTTAAAGTCTTATGTAATAATTAAATAAAGAATTATTGTGGTTTTTCTTTGGGTAATTTTTATGTTGCTCCCTCAACTTTTGGCCTTTCCACTCTTGATAAAATGATCTATTAATTTGTAAAAATTAATCCTCCATACATATATGTTTGAAGAGTTGATGGATTTAAGTAAAATTAGTAGAATACCCTCAATGAACAGTAAACCAAATGTCTTGACTTTGGCAAGAAAATCCATTTAGACATAATAATTGGTGTTGCATCTTATATTATGCAACAAAACCCTTTTTAGCTATGGGCAAATATAGTAATAAGTATATTGCACCTTTGAAATTTGAATCATTTAACAGAGAGCACCCTTAGAATTAATAATAAGTGACAACAAGCATCTTTTGTTACTTTCCAATAATCACTTGCTACAGTGTATGTTTACTTGGGGAAGTTGAACTACTAATGCCATCTTTCATGCTTCATTTAGTTCTATTGCAAGACTTAATGGCTTCATCGAGTAGAAGTAACAATGTTAATACTATATTATCAAGCTGAAGAACAGAAGATGCTTGCATGGCAATAAAGTAGCAATCAAAGTTTTTGAGTCTGAAAAAATGTCTAAACAAAATTTATTTTATTTGTTAAGTTAGGATATATATCTTCTTTGAGTGGTGAAAACCAATTGAGAATGAGTACAGAAGCAATCTTGAAGAGAGGAGTTCAGTGAAACATGGCTTAGTTGATGATCTATAGTTGCTTGCAGGGAGAGACTTTAATTTTGCAAATAAGATGTTTATGGTGATGAATATGTTATTTTTCATAGGTTCATTATGCAACATATTAGTAGCTGCTATGATATGCAAATAAATTGCTTGTGATGTTTGTTAGTTAGATGAATTGTTTAAGTTGATAATTCATTTGATGTTACAATGAACTCTTATGTTTAAGCTGTCTGAAAATTAAGAGAACCAATCTTATTATGTACTAAATTTGTAGAATTGAAATTCATCAGTTTGAACTAAATCTTGTTATGTATTGGATATCAACTGAACCAATGAAGATAACTAACCAATTAAGTATTTAAACTAAAAAAAAAAGAAATTACAGAATAAAACTGCAGAGCTATCATTATAATTAATTAGTGGTTTCCAATTGAAACTATTTCATTGCATAATCTTGTTATGTACAAAAGTTTATACTAGCATAATTTGCAGCATATGATCACTATGACTGTTTTTAGACATCCAAGTAAAGATGCTAAATACACAAAATATTACAGACTTGCAATTTAAAAAAGATTGCAAAATCTTAATAAAAAACATTGTTGTCACTTGATTCTCCTTCTATAATCTCCAATTGTTCAAATAATAGCAAAAATAAAATAATAAAAAAAAATTGCTACCCTTGGTTATACTCTAATACCAATAAAAAACAAAAATATATCAAGCCTTCTACTATGGTTAATATCAACAATATCAACAACTAAAAAGAAGTGCTGATATTATTATGTGCTCTTGATGCTAATTTAAAAACTGCTAATGGGTTTATTGTGTGACTTGACAACCATCAGGCACAAAATACTATTGTGAATTAGACACTGGTACAATTATTTCACTCTGAGTGTTGGAGGTCTCTACTTTAATATTATGTGTCCTTGCATTAGTTAGATGGTTGCCTACAAAAAGTGATATCAACATTATTCACGAACAACAAAAATAATAAAACAGAGAATTTTGGTTAGAAATTAAAATGTCATTACCATTAACTTGTTCCTCTTGTTGTTTACATCTTGAGGGCATGTACTTTTGTTATGTCCCTCATTGGTTGCAAAGACTGTGCCTGCAACTCATTATCTCTTGCTGGCTACTAATGTCTCCCTAAGTTCTATTCTTCTTTTCAATTTTGGCTTGCCATACTTCATCCTTACCACTGGTGGGATTAATATGTCAATGTTGTCAACTTCAGGTGATTCTAATTCATCACGAACTAGATGGATCCTTGATGCATATGTCCTTATACAAGAATCCTACTTCAACTGAAAATGAACCAAGTCAGCTACATTAACTCTTATGTATGCAAGGTATTTTAGTGTATGCTTGCAAGGGTATTCAGAAATCTACCAAGCACTATAGCCACATTTTTTTCTCTAATTAATATCAACAATATAATGTGTTAGCATATTTAACATCTCAAATTCATGCCCAGCCCTATCATTGATATCTAGATATTGGTTATTGATACTTTATTGTTCTATTTTCTTCATTATTGTTAGGGGAATTTCAGAATTCCATTTCAGGTTTTCATTAAATCTCTCATTTATTTTTGTTTTCATCATTTTCCTCCTTATTTACCCTAACATGGCTAGCACTGATATTGATCTATACCTATTGATCCATCCATTGAAAGACTCAGCTATAAATTGGTGTGATGATCATACACTTAATGCATCAAAAGCATGCTTAGACCAATATAGAAGTGAAATTTTCTTAAGCCATGCATAAGCATTTACATGTAGCAGCTTCATTTAGTCCATTGCATTGTTGAAGTTTGCTTTGTTTGTGCTATTAGCAGCTCTTCAAAATAAAATTCACAATAATTGGCTAGCTTATACTAATTTGAATTTGGCATATATATGCTTTGCTCAAAATCAATGAGTGGCCAAAAAGAAGTATTCAACAACACTATAAATTACCCATTTTGTCTGTTTTACATGAAGCACATCCCCAGCCATTACCAAACCTAAGTTATTGATAAACTAGTTCAAGAAACCAACACCAACTATGGTTATTCTCAACCTCACAAATAACAAATATAACAGGATATACTCCATTATTTGCATCCATGCTTGTGGAAACTAATAAAACATCACCATAAGGACCTCTTAAGTGAGTTCTATATAGGCCAATAAAGCTTCTACACCCATTTAGAAAACCAACCTTTGTAGCCTCAAATAAAACAAAAATCTCTTAAAGTCGTCCTGGCCATTAAGACTAGGCTTATAAGACTAAATTACAACCAAAGTTCCTGTATTATGCTTTTGTAGCATAGCTTCATATTTATGGAGTTTGAAATAACACAGCTTGTGGTCAATCTTCAACCCATTAAGGAACTTCTTTGAACATTAGATTGATTAATGCTATACTAGCTAAGTGCAAGGGCACGCTATCGTATTAAGTAATATAGAATTTAAAGTCTAAGTATCGATCCCACAAGGACTATACAATCTAATTCTATAAATCAAGTACTAAAATTGTACCTACTTAACTTTTATTCAAAAACTAAAATCTGAAATTTATTTAACTAATCTAATTTTATCAATTAAATCAACATAAATAAAAGCAAAGAGTAGAATTCATAAATAAAGATAATCTAGGGTTTTGACTCGTCCCCTAGTATTTCATTGGACTCATTAACCACTTAGTTAATCCCTTAATACCAATTGATTAGCTTAGACACTAATTTCATCACAAGCCTCTGTCGATGGTTAAGTGACTATATTACGCATTCTGACAATCACCTATATATCTATGCTAATCAAATAAGAATGTAATTCATTAAGATCAAGTCTAAATTATACTATACATGCCACCTAGGTATATGTCTATCCTAGATAAAACTCATAGTTGTTACCCTATGATCATGCATCAAACTATCATAGGCTAAACATATGAATCCCTCTGTTGAGTTCATCATGGTTCTTCAATTATTCAAAATATTGATCAGGTATAATGAAAGCATTAAAACACAAGATAGAATGAATCAATTGAATGTATTAAGTTCATAAACTAAAAATTAACACAATCCAAATCCATACTAGGTTCACATAGTCTAACCCTAGATGAATAATTTAGCTCATCACAAAACTAAAAGTATCAAACCAATTCATAAAGATTAGAAGAATAAGAACATAATGATAAAGAAAGAGAAGAAAAACTAATCAAAGTGACTCCTTGATGTGCTTCTCGCTCAATCTTGACTTAAAGCTTGAATTTTGATCTTGGTTCTTCAATCTTTGGCCTTGATCTTTAATTTTGTGTTGTAAATTATTTCTCTAAGTTTTTGTCTCTTTTCTTTTCCTCCCCTCCTCTTAATTAAGGCTTTTGGAATTCTATTTATAAGTTTATATATTTTAATTATTATTCACGAGTTACTGTAGTAAAATACTATTCATGTATTACTGTTCACCGTCACATGCGTCCCAGCACTGAGAGACTATTTTGGGATCCGCAACGCTCATTTCTGGGCACTGGTCACTATAGTAAATCACTATAGCAATTTATTGTACCTTATTACTGTAGTAATTCATTGTAGCAGTACTGTAGCAATTTGATATTTTTGGCTTATTTTCATTAGAGCTTCAACCATATTTACTCAATTGACTCCAAACCTACAAAAATAATAATAAAATACATTAAAAGCCAAATAATCTTAATTTCTACGAACAAATATTAAGTTTGAAAGATAAAAATATTAGACTTATTGAACCCTTATCATAGACCCCATACTTTCTCCTTAACTTAGCAACCATAACTTTAATTGGTATATAGGAACTCTCTTTTGACTACAATTTTCTTGCAATCCAAGTTGAATTAACCTTATGTGTGTACCGTGATCTTTGACATGTGTGCACCTCGTTATACGGTTTTACCTTGTATGTGATCTTATAAAATGTTAGTGAGCATGGATCCTCTATAGACATTTACTTTCTGCACACACACAAGTGATCCTCATCCTCATATTTTTCACTCTTCTTAGTTTGAATCCTTTCTAGATTACATAACCTTTTATATGCTCTTTAAAGTGATAAATATTCACAAAATATTGGCCTATTGTAAGAGTAACCCTGCCTTCACCAGTTGATTAATTTGGACCCCCTCTTAGAGAATTAAGGTATCTATTAATAGCCCTATAATTTGACTCATCTGACTTAGATTCTTCAATACTGTTATTGTTGTCTTCGATATCAGACTATAAGCTAACACTAGTAGTATCCTAATTACTTAAAAGTTTCAACATTAACTTGATGTTCATGCATATCTTCTTTAAATATTGCATTCACTTGAACACCATACAATCACATCATTATCTTCAAAAATCCCCTTACCAAGTACATTGCTAGGTTCTGCTTCTTATACAATTACACTAAATGTACTAACCTCATTATCATCAGTTTTAAAAATTGCACTTGTTACATACTACCCTTCACCTTTATTACTAACACCTAAGACTTCTACTTCATAATCAATACCATACATATTGTCTTCATTAGGGCAACAAAGAAATCATTAACATTTTAGAACTCTTATTCTTCAAAATTAACCTCAAACAGTACAACATGTTCATGATCCTTCAAGTTCAGTTTTAACTTATTTAACTTAGTTTTTTTAGGGATCCACATATTGAAAATAGTGCTTAAGTGCCATTATAATATTATATGAATATAAATTATTTAATATTTATACAATAAATATTTTGAATAAAATCATTAATATTAAATAAAATACGATAAGATGCTTGTAATGTTTAAGACATTGTATGATCTAAAGGAGTTCATAATTAGTCTAAAGGGGTTTAGACTAGGGCTAAGAGTTAACAACACTAAGAGTTATAAATGCTAAGAGTTAGCACTGCTAAGATTTGACAGGTTATAAGAGTCAACAAAATCTAAAGAGTTAGAGTCTTATCTAAAATAGGACAAAGACCTGAGAATATATTAGCAATGATATAGTTGTAAAAAGTTACAAATAGTGCTAAGAAATATCATTGTACAAGTATGTTCTCAAACTTCATATTCTCGATCTATCTTTACTGATGCGGGTTTATCGGTGAAGACCTTATCGTATATAGATTAGCATATATCTATATCTGGATGGTCAAGATAGTTAATTTTAGCAGACCATGAACTTAGTGTAAGCTCGTATAGGCATACAGGTATTCAATGAGGATTGAGTACTGAACAGACTTAATGAGGACCTACAATAGACATCCCATAAAGTCATCAATAGAGGGTCTTCTCGAGTTGAGTAACATTCGTGGTTCTTTGATCTAAGTACCACGATGGACTTGTGAGTGATCCACTATACATAAGTTTCACACATGTTAAAGACCTTTTATGGTCTGACTGTTGTGTATGGTCCAATACTAATAGAGTCTGGTGTGTGTAGATATCGAATCTATCAGCTTTTATAGATGCGTTGTATATCTTAATGCACCAAGATTATATTTTAGGAAGTGTTATAATAACAAGCATAATACCAGGAAAGAGTTTTTCGTGGGATAAATAATATCGCAAAAGTGTTTGCACATATTATTTATGAAAATATGAATCTGGAGATAAGTTTATAGTTGAATATATAGAGACTTGATGGTGATGATTTATATGTCTGCTCTTCTAGGATATAAGTGACGGAGAGACTATACGAATATGTATTAACTTTAGCTTGTATAGTTCAACATGTCATTCTGTAATTTTCATAATATATGTGTGGAGCATCATTTACAAACTTATGAAAGAGTTCTGTAAGATAAGCGGATGTGAATCTAGAGAGTCTCACAATATAAAGTGTACTCATTGAGCATTAAGGTTATATATCGGATTAAACAGTTTGATCTAAAAAAATTTTGAAAAGCAAAAATTGTTTTAGTGTCTCTTAAAAAGCTATTAATCTTAAATGTTAAGTTTAGGAATAATTAATTAATAATTATTATTAATTAATACATGTTGACAAGTGTCAATTATTATTAATTAAATGGCCACTTGTTACAATTTGTGAATAAAAATAAATGACTGAAAGTTATTTCCTAAGTAATAGCATTTGATGCCTTAATAATATGACAAGTAGCTAAGCAAAAATAGTTTTGCTATTTAAAAGAGTTGGCGAATGAATCACTAAACGAAATTTCCACCTCTTGATTGTATTTGGCCACCACTTATGCTTTAGCAATTCGGTAATTTTTAAATGTTTGACAAATTGAAAGATAGTGCCACCATTTTCTTATTAAAGGACAGGTGTCCTTGAAATGTAAAACATTGGAATTGTTTAGTTAAGCCAAGTGTTATACCATGACTTGATGGAAAGAAATTAATTGTTAAGTTAGTAAAAAACAAAATAAGTTATTGGCCGAATGAATTGCATGTTGGACTAAGCGTTAGTCTATTAAGTGATTAATCGGCAATAAAAAGAAAATGTTAGTCTCTTTGTTAGTTAACCATTCAGCAATTGACTATTTAAATGGTTGTAACGTATGGCAATTGTGCAAGTTAAGAAAAACTATTGTAAGTCAGTTATAATGGGAAAAGACTAAATGTTAGTTTGAATGTATAGACGAGGGACAAAGTAGAAGTAAATTGTTGCTTTAACAACTATTTTTACAGAAATTGAATGCTATTATTTTAGCTTCGTAATTTTATTGATGTTGCAGACTAGAATTATTCGTGGGAATACTTTAGGGTGAACTTCAGTAAGAAAAAATATCCCGAATAATCTTTAAAGGTAATTTTTAATCTCATTATTGTAATGAGACTTAAATTCAGTATGTATATATTGTAAAAGAAAATTAGAATTTTTTTTTCATTGCGTTAAATTGTATGTGAGACATGCAATTATTAAAATAAACAATTGTAAAGTACATATTCATACCCTACAAATAGTACACTAACAAAATAGATTAATTGGAGTGATTGTAGTGTCATTGGAATGGTTCCACAGCTGTCAGTGATGCATTTTAAATGTTGAAAGTACAAAAAATCAGAGAATGCAAGTTGGACGCTGCGGCACTGGCATTTGGCGCTGGAGCTTTCTAAGCTTTAGTGCCGCAATGTTGGATGAGGAGCATTGTGGCGCTGGGGGTTCTGCCTTCAGCGCCGCAGAACTGAGAGCCCAACATCGTAATTTGGCGCTGACTGGGCCTTTAGCGCCGTAGCACTGAGAGCTCGACATCGTAATTCCCCTTACACTGTTCACTCAGATATTTAAATTGTTTAAAATGCATGTGATATTTATTTATGCAATGATAAATGTTATTAAATTGCATTATATACTGTAAAATATTTATTTTTGTGCTGGTAACCACAATGAGAGCCTTATTGGTGGGGGTTAGTTGTGTTTACACAAAATAAATGTGTGATTAAAACTCACATCCCTATGAGACGGGGATAAGAGTACAAAAATATCTCTTAATTAGATTGAATAGTATTTTATTATGAGATAATATTACACATTGATTTGTCTTGAATATAGTGTTAGACAGGTCATATCGGTCTTTCCTAAGATTGCCAAACTATGAGGGATTTGGTCGGTGTGATTTGGTCTATACAGGTTAAACATAAGATAAGGCAAATATATGTGAAAATATTGCCCTAGATTGCTAAAGTATGCGGGTAGTATCGGTAACATATATTTGATAATTGACAAGTTATTCTAGAATACACTTACCTTAGATCGCTAAAGTGTACAGATAAGGTGTATTTAGGATCAATGGTAAGAGTTACATAAAAAGTAATTAATAAAAGTTGTCTACCTTTTGGATTTTACAAAGACCAAGATCGCTAAAGTGTGCGGTTGGAGTAAAATTCCCATGAGATCCACTTCCCGTTGTGTAGTTTAAATATTGTAAACTGTTATTTTTCCCTTTAAGAGATTTAAGGGACTATGTAAAGCAGTGGGAAAGTGTCTTTAGATAAAAAAATGTATAAACGTTATACCATGATCTAAAGCATTATTAATTAACGATTAGAAATGTTCTGCTACACATCTCTTATTTAATCTTGTAGAGATAAGATCAGTATGAGTAATTCGTTAGTATACTTAATCTAGGCACACTAACTATAGGATACCGAAAAATATTTTAATTTGCCAATGAATCTGAGAATAGTCCAAAATTTAGATATATTATTAATCATAAGATAATAAAGAGGTATTTTTGATGATGTCCCTATGGAAGAGGTTGAAATTTATCAAAAATAGATTAAGAATGATTTGAGAGTCGAATCATATATCTTGTCCTTGATGTCTAATGATATTTAGTGGGAGTATGTACACATGAGATGTGCAAGTAGTATTATGCTTCGTCGGAAATTTATTTGATATATTCAAACAACATATAAATAATAATCATAATGGAAAGTGTTTGCATGGTGGTAAGGTTTGATATAGTAAGTGTTATTATTTAAGACACCTTACTTTAGAAAAGATAGACACGTTAAATATCCGTTTACGAATCATTGACATTTTATTGGCATTTGATGTTAAAAAATGCAGGGGAATGAGATACCGCATGTCCTTCTCATCCTTACAATGCATTGCATGATTTGAGGAATGCTAGGAAGATATAAAAGGAGAAGTTATAAAATGAAGATTTCATAGACGTGATAGCTGTTAAGACTTTTAAGTCACTTCTTCATTTTGGCAAAAGTATAACATTGTATAATTACTATTTTGTACCAAACATCATTAGGCGAATCATATCACTCCCTGTAGTAGACAAAGAGGGTTATTATGAATACATTAGAAATTGTTCCTTATGTATATATGATAAAGATAATGTTTAGATAACTAAGTGTCAGTTAATGAATGACATTTATATCTTAAATACAATAAGAAATATTTAGGTGAACAGAACAAATAGTAGTTTGGAAACTTTGAAGAATAAAGAATTGCAGTACATATGATTAGGTCATATAGCCGTGAGACAACTATCCCATCTAGTTAAGGATGTTCAGATACTTGATCTGATTATGAAATCTTAGTTAGTTTATAAATCTTGCATTTGAGGAAAAATGACCAAATACTTATATAGGTATTGGATACTGGCCCATTGATTTATTGGAACTGATACATAGTAATGTATATAGTCCAATGAATCATACTGCTATTAAGTGAATTTTGATACTTTGTAATCATTATTAATGATCTGTCATGATACGGAGACATGTTTCTTATGAAGCATAAGTCAAACTTTTAAAACGTTTAAGAAATTTTGACTTGAAGTAGAGAAACAAATTGGTATGTCAGTTAAATGCCTTCGATTAGATAGAGGCGGAGTGTACATGAGAATTAAATTCTTGAATTATTTAAAAGAGAATATGATTCTTGCTCAATATAGTCCTTCAGCTACTGATAAGTGCATTTTATATATGATATTACACCCTTATTAATTTGATAATAGCTCATTTTGAATGTGAATTTATGGCATTATATATATATATATTAATTTCTAGTTAATTGAGCTATTTGGGATGAAAATTCAAAGAAAACAAGCAAAAGACTAAAATGCTACAGTGCATTAAACAATGTGGGATGAATATTGTCGGATGAACAGTGCTGCTACAGTACCGAAACAGTATTTGGCGCCCTTGTGCTAGAAAGTGGCGCCCAAGCGCCAAAACGGGCTCCATTGGCAAAATGCTCGACTCCTAGGCGCTAAAATGTGGCGCCCAGGCACCACCACCTATTTTAACCCCCCTTTTCTTGCCCTAATTTAAAACCTATAAATATTACCCTTTAGCTATTTTCTCAAAAAAATCAAAAGGAGGCACGAAATTTGCAAAAGAGAATGCTTACGTGCCATTTTAATATTGTATGAATATTAATTATTTAATATTTATACAATAAATATTTAGAATAAAATCGTTAATATTAAATAAAATATGGTAAGATACTTGTAACGTTTTAAATAATATATGATCTGAAGGATTTTAGATTTGGTCTAAAGGAGTTTAGACCATGACTAAAAGTTAGCAACGGTGAGAGTTGTAAATGCTAAGAGTTAGCACCGCTAAGAGTTAACAGGTTATAAGAGTCAACAAAATCTAAAGAGTTATAGTCTTGTCTGAAATGGGACAAAGACCAAGGAATAAATTAGCAATGACATATTTGCAAGGAATTACAAATAGTACTAAGAAATTTTATTATGCAAGTATATTATCAAAATTCATGTTTATGATCTATCTTCATTATCTGGACCATGAGCTTATTGGAAGCTCGCATAGGCATACGAGTATTTAGTGAGGACCTGGTATTGAACAAACTCAACGAGGACGTTCAACAGACATCCCATAAAGCCGTTAATGGAGGGTTTTCTTGAGTTGAGAAGTATTTGTTGTTCTTTAGCCTGAGCACTAAAGTGGACTTGTGATTGATCCACCATACATAAGTTCCATACATATCAGAGACCTTCATAGCCTGACCGCTGGGTATAGTTCGATACTCTTGGAGTATGGTGTATGTAAATATTATTGACGGAGGATCTAAGGCACGTGGGTGTATGCATGTGCAAGTGTGTGTATTGCCTAAATACGTATCATATACGAATTCTACGTAGTAGAAACGTGTAAATTAAACAATAAATATAATAATTAAATATATTAATCACATTAATATATTAGGAGGTTTGAGAACTCACCTCAACGAATAACGTTATACACGTATTTTCTCGGAGTCCATATAGAGACTAACTCGCGGGTAGTTTTAGTCACTAACACGGTAAGCTTAGTGAGCTAGAACAATAGCCTTATATTCAGCCCGAGATTAACTCTTAATCCCCAAAATGGCTGGTGTGTATTTTCTTCATTTTCTCTAAAATGATGAGAAATGAAAATTAAAGCAATGCATAATTATTTCTTTTGGCACCATAGAGAAAAATGAAACAATTTTATTTTATTTTATTTTTCTCCTCCTCGGCGCCTTAAAGGAAATTGAAACAATTCAATTTCCTTTCCATTTCCATTCGGCTCAACAAGAAGAAAAAATGAAACAAATTTCATTTTTCTTCTCTTTTTCCCATTTCTTCATTTCGGCAATTTTCATTTTCCCTTCTTTGCCGACAAACAACACAAATGGAAGAAAAATGAAGCAAATTAATTTCTCTCTCGATTCAAACAATTATATATCTCAAATCATAATAAAATAATAAAATAATATATTAATAAAATATTAATAATGGAAGACAACTAATAGCCATTAATAATATAATAATATTATATAATAAAATAATATTTTATAATAAGATATTTTAATTATTTAATAATTAAATAATTAATGTGTGAACGTTATTTTACCCTATAAATAGTTACCAAGTCTATCGTTAGTGGGTTCTACTAAATTTCACATTTGGATAAATTCAACTAAGGGTCCACAATACGTTATGTGTTATTATACAATTAGTAAATAATAATTATTAACTAATTGTTATATTTAATACTTAAATACAGACACGCGCGCATTCCCATGGTAGTGCTGAATATTGCTGGATTAAACACTTTAATCCAGCATGCTGCCCCAATGCATAATGACTACACTTCATATCGCGAGACTCCCTAAGTCCTATGCCCGATTTGTCAAATAGAACTATTCCATGAGTCTGTGAGCAATGCTCTACGCACACGTCACAGATAAACAAATAAGCGCGTTGAACCATGTAAGCTGAGGTTACAACGTATACATATAGTCATTCCGTCATGATATCCTGGATATGCAGGGATATAGATTATCACCGTTAAAGCTCTTTATGCTCATCCATGTCCTATCTCTAGACTCATATCTCACAGAATAATATGTGCAAACTTTTTTGCCATTTTGTTCTATCTTGGTGGAACTCTTTCTCGGGATTGATACTTGTGGCCACAAGATTTTTCGAGATATTCTCAAAGCATCTGGATATCGAACTCCCTATGCGAGCTGACGGATCCCATATTTGTACACACCAAACTCCATAAGCATCGAACCATACCCAACGACATCCAACGGTCACACCATGAAAGGTCTGTGACATGCCCACCATGACACTCAGGTCAAAGGACCACGTATACTATTCAACTCGAGAGGACCCTAGGTTGACGGCTTACATAGGGTGTCTATCGGAGGCCCTCGTGAGTCTGTCTCATATCTAGTCCTAACTGGATACCCATATGTCAATATAAGCTCCAAGCTCACGGTCGGTTAGAAGCGACCATCTATATTCTATAGGTAGGACATATGCTGATCTATGTATACAAGTATCCACCGACAGACCCACATCAGCAGAAATAGATCAGGGACAATTATTCGAGAACATACTTGCGCAACTAGCATTTTCTGGCACCCGATTGCAACTCTTGTAACTATACAGTTACTAGTATAATCCTAGGTCTATGTTCCATTACAGACAAAGCTCAAACTCTTGGATCTGCTGAGTATTATAACTAGCTAACACTTAGCTGTACTAACATTTAGCATTTATATCTCCGAGTTTGACTAACTATGAGCCTTTATTTAAACTCCTTTAGATATGATCTAAACATCTTCAGATCTACAATGTCTGTAACGTTACATTGCATAATACTAGATTAATGGGTATTAGTGATTTAATGAGAATGTACACTTGTATAAATACACAAGTATATGTACATTCAGGGATGACATGTAAGTACTGACCCTAACAAATATAAGATTCGTTAGCTTATATGGGCGAGTTGTATATCATGATGCTCTAAGATTGTATTTTAGAAAGTCTTGTGGCCATAAGCATAATAGTCAAGGAAAGAGTTTTCCGTAAGATAAATAAAATCACAAAAGTATTTGTATATATTATTTATGAAAATATGAATCTAGTGATAAGTTCACGGTTGAACATATAGAGACTTGACGATGATGATCTATGTCTTCGCACTACTAGAATATAAGTGACGAAATAATTATACGAATATGAATTAACTTTAACTTATATGATTTAACACGCTATTTTATAATTTTTATAATGTATGTATAAAGTATTGTTTATAAACTTACGAAAAATTTTTATAAGAACATGTGTAAATTTAAAGAATTTTATAATATGAAACTTACCCGATGAATTCTAAGTAACACAATGAACCGAATAATTCATCTAAAAAGATAACAAGTGACTAAGCAAAATAGTTTTGCTATTTAAAAGAGTGTGCCAAATGAATCACCAAACGAAATTGCCGCCTCTTGATTATATTTGGCCGTCACTTATGTCTAAGCAATTCGGCAATGTCTAAATAGACTAATTGAAAGACGATGCCACCACTTCCTTATTAAAGGACAGGTGTCCTTGAGGTGTAAAAAATTGCAATTGTTTAGTTAAGCCAAGTGTTATTCCGTGACTTGACTGAATGAAATTAATTATTAAGTTAGTAAAAAAACAAAATAAGTGTCGGACTTTTATTTTGTTGGCCGAATGAAATGTCAACATGTTAGACTAACTGTTAGTCTATTAAGTGATCATTCGGCAATAAAAGGAAAATTGGTTAACCATTCGGCAATTGGCTATTTTAATGGTTGTAACGTGTGGCAATTGTGCAAGCTAAAGAAAACCATTGTAAATTAGTTACAATGGGAACAAGACTAAATGTTAGTCTGAATATGTAGCCGAGAGACAAAGTTGAAGCAAACTGTTGCTTCAACAATTATTCATGCAGAAATTAAATGTTACTATTTTAGCTCCGCAATATTACAAATGTTATAAATTAAAATTATTTGTGGGAACATTTTAAAGTGAACTCCAGTAATAAAAAATATTCAAATTATTTTTAAAAATAATTTTTAATTTTATTAGTGTAATAAGACTTAAATTTAATATATATATATTGTAATATAAAATAAGATTTTTTTTTTTTACTGCTTTAAGTTATATGTGAGATATACAATTTTTAAAGTAAAAAATTGTAATGTACACATTCGCATGACACTATAAACAGCACACTAATATAACATAGATCAAATTCACCTCTTAAAACAGTAACTACAACTTTAACTGGATGCAAAATATCAAGTGTCAGGCATAAGAAATTCAATCAATATCTTCTATATATCATGTTGCATACATTGGACACAGAACAAAAACATTTACTTTATATATGCATACATTTGACAACTGCAAGGCCAATCTCATGCACTGCAGTAACTCATCAACTCATTTTCAAACCACATAAGTTTTCAATACAACGTTAAAGAAAGTGACAAAACATTTGATTTAGACACGGAAATCATACTGCCTAATCATTCAAGCCCAAGCTTATACACTGCAGCAACTCATCAACTCATTTTAGAACCACATAAGTTTTCAATACAATGTTAAAGTAAGTGACAACAACATATTATGCAAGGCCATTCAAAATCATATTTCATTTACACAAACAAATCACACTGCCCAGTCATTCGAGCCCAAGCTCATACACTGCAGCAACATCATTACCTTCAACTTATTTTTGAACCACATAAGTTTTCAATACAATGTTAAAGTAAGTGACAATAACATATTATGCAAGGCCATTCAAAATCATATTTCATTCACATAAACTAATCACACTGCCCAGTCATTCAAGCCCAAGATCATATACTGCAGCAACATCATCACCCTCAACTCATTTTCAAAAAACACAACACAATATTGTAAACAAAAAAACTAAGAGCAATAAGAGCAAGGTGTTGGTGTCATACTTGAACCCTTTTCAATGGCTCGAGGAAACTTATGAAATAGAGTGCTTCTCACATCACACGTTCGCAGGATATACACAAGTGATAGAAGTGCAGCTACCAATTTATAGAGGGCTGCTGTGAGACTTGTTCTGCAGCTTCCCATCAGCAACTCCTACCTGACTGCATCCTTACAGAGACTGAGCAGTGTTGAAATTTTTTTACAATCAAAATCCTATTCTCTATGTGCTGATGGGACTAATGGAGCTAAGGGGGCTATTTAAATGATGGAAGTTTGTTTAATCTAAACTGTCACATTAACAATTATCAATTTAGCCTTCAATCTATCAACTCTTCAAACGGTCATCTGTGTGGAGGGGTAGTTTTTGCAAATTAATAGATCATTTTACCGAGGGTGGCAAGGCCAAAAGTTGGGGGTAGCAAAACGAAAAATACCTTTTTTTTCTTTTAACGTTCAACTTTTTTTTTTTTTAATGTAAGATTGTAGATAGCCCCTTAGAGAGCGCATTTGAAAAAATTGTTATTATAAATTCTTAGGGTGCTCTCTAGTACGCTCACCTACTAGTAAGATATTCAAGTTCAGTTTTGATGTAATTGTGCTTTCTCTTTTTTTTTTCTCTAAATTTTGATTTGTTTTCAATTTTATATTGGATCCTAAGTAAGTATTGGTATTATAGCCATTATAAGGATTATAAGAGTATACTCTTTGCTCGCCACTTATACGTGGGCCTTGTAAATCAGAAACTAATTGATCCAAATTTTGAGTGGAGAAGCTATTCCCTTATTTTTAAGGATAATTGTGGTTGTAGATGGGTAAATGGAAGGAACAGTTTCTCTCACTTGTTCCAAATGTTCGGAAGGAATTTTCAAGCTTATTTAAAGAAGAACTATCTTGACCAAAAAAGGGAAATTCCCATATTTATTTAACAAAAAAACCTACAAGATACTCATAGAAATCTAATTCTCTACTAGTCTTTTCAATAAAACTAGAGAATTTTGTATATAAATTTTCTCTATCAGTTTCTTTAAATCTTTGAATTGAAGAAAGTTCTTAATATTTATCTCTTTATCAAATTACTTGTATTTATCTAAAGTTTTTATATCTTGATAATTTTATATTATCTATAATTTATTTTATATTTTCATAATTGTATATTATCTAAGATTTAGCTTTATTTAATATTTTGATATCATTTAGGATTTATTTTCTTATTGGAGGATTTATCCTCTTTCTTATAAACTTGTTTAAAATACTCGTTCATTCAAAAGAAATACAAGCAAGCAAGCCTTTATTTACAAATTCATACATGGTATCAAAGCAATAAGCTCTTAGGATTCTCCCTCCAATTATTCTTCTTTGCCTTCCTCTCTCAGCCCACCACCTCATACATACATAGATCTTGATGCCATTTGAAGTCGATTTAACAATATAAAACTGAAAAAGAAGTGTTAGAATAGATTAAGACACAATCAAACACAAAATGAAAAGTAAAGGTAAAGAAAATTAAAGATGAAAAGGTTAAAAGTTAAACAAACTTACTGAAGAACATGTTGAAAATAGTGAAGAACAGAATTGCTTGGGAAGTTGAGAGAAAAATCTTTTTACTTTGGATTAAAGTAAAATGATTAAGCAACATTGGGTCTTATAGATAAGTTTTCGCCGCAAAATGAAATTTCAAAAACGAGGCAACATTTAATGCAGAAGAGTGAAAAGACAGCCTTGGAACAATTTATTTAAAGCAAATCGGCCTTGAAATACCAAAGAGAAGGTAAAATCGGCTTTCTAACGTCTAAAGACAAGGAAAACCGGCTGTCTTGTCAGCTTTTAATATGGAAAAATCAATGTAATGGTAACTGATTCGCAGTTGAAGATTGCATTGCTAAAACGGTTTCCTTCTATAATTTATACATTTGCAAGATTCTCAATTTGATTAGTAAACTGTTTTAGAAGTAATTGATCAAAAAATCGGCTTTGATGTAACAAAAAAGGATAAATCAGTTTCGATGTAGTCTGTTTACGCTCAAAATATATTGTGATTATTACAATATAAATTAAGGTGTCGATTGCACGAGAAAAATTTTAAAAAAATAAGTTAGTGAAGTAAATATTAAAACAGTAACAAAAAAAAAATTAACTAGTTAATTTATGTGGATGAGATAGAATTGTATATAAATTAAGGAAAGTCTTATGATGATATAAGTAAGACTTTGAAAATCACAATTATGCTTCGTAAATCTATTCTATACTTTGATTTAATATTTATAACTCAATTGAAAGTTTTACATCTCAAACAATCAATCTAAAGATATGTAAAATATGACACATTTGATAATATATGTATTTAATATTACTAAACTCTTTACAAATATTAACACAAACTATATTCATTTATACAAGTTATCTAAGATCAATAATATATCATTTTGATAATATTGTAGTACAAGATCAACTTGAATATCAAACAATTATTATCTTTACACATTATCTAAAATTAATAATATATCGATTGACAATATTGTAGTAAAAGATTAACATATAAAATAATGTAACTAATAACAATTATAATTCAACAAGAATTATATAAAGAAAGCATGACTAAAATATATGAAACATAAAAATTATAACCTTTGAATTATAGAAAAATAATAGATAAGAGTTTAGACACAAGCAAACTTATAAGCATTTGTAACTCTTGACAAAGAATTAAAGTATAGAAGTAAATTTATTACACATAAAAATTCATCTCTAGCCTTACCAAGAACTTTAGCCTAGTTTACAATGCATGGAAAAGAGAAATTATATGAGAGAATTGTAAAGCATTGAAAAACGTCCCTTAGCCTCTTAAGAGTGTCCTTATATAAGCAATGAATGGAAACATGTTTAGTGTGACTTCAATCTTCAATAATTTAGGCCAACCACTTATTCACCTAATTGCAACACCTTTTTAATAATAGAATTAATCGATGTAACCTTTTTGACCAACAGAAAAGTTGTAATATTTTGTCTCTTCTTTCTATAACCACTAGGTTCATGCAATATGGACGAGTATCCAATGAGATATAGGCAAAATACAAAAGATATGTCAGATTACGGCCAACAACTCTTTTACCAATTTACAATATAATTTGGTCCATAATAACGGTTGATTTGGACTTTACCATCAACATAAGAGTTGTTGATAATTGAGTTAATATTTTACAGCTTCAAAAATCATATCGATTGGGTACATATTTTGTAAAATACAGTCTAAATACATAAGGCCGGTCAAGCTAAGTGAAAGTTGTAACCTAATTCTATTGTATCCCAATTTTTGGCCAATAATTGTTGAATTTGGCTTTTCAAATGTTCTTTAAGTTTGTGTAAGATTGAGTCATGTTACTCAAGGTTTAAGAATTTCTTCATTTTGATTTTTATATTGAGAGTTATGTCTATTTTATCTAAACTTGTGCAAATAATATTCATTAATCATAATTTAAGGACAACACTTTATTTCAAGCCTAAAAATACAAAAAAACTAAAATTAATGACATTAAATGGTGATTGAATCTCTTAATAAATATACATTTTAATGTATTCATCATAGTCCCGTCGACTTTAATGTTTAAAATAAGAGTTTTAATTTGGCCAAGATATTCAAGCATGATTATCGTATTAAGTCAATTGTGCTAAATTGACTGCTATTCATGCATTTACCAGAGTTCTAATAAAATCAAATTTAGAAATATTAAAAGGCGATCACCATAATTGTCAACAAGCAGGTGATCATGGAGCATTAACTTTGGAGATCGACTTAAATGAATATCAACATCGTCAATATGGTCCAAGGTCGGTTTTATAAAGTTACAAGCTTTAGCAAAATAAATTTTGAACGGTTTGAAGGGGGCATTATTGACGCCAACCCAAATTTGCATATAATTGAACCCATTGAGTTCCTTTTCTAATTATGTATATTAGTTTAGGCCCACTTAAGACATTAGGCCTATTTAGGTATATATTATATTATGAAGTTTAATTTGATTAGGATTAAATAAAGCTTTTAGAGCCTATATAAAAACGTAATAAATTGTTGTAAATAATTCATTCATTCAATACAACAATACAACTTTTTATCCAATTTTGCTTTTATTTATTGTGAGAAAAAATAAAAATAAAATAAAAAGACAGTAAAAATAATAAAGAGAAACTGAAAAATCTTTAAAGACTACATTGTTACTATAATTCTGTATATTACAAATACTACATAGATAGCATTTATATAGACTTTAAGTTAACATAAATAAAGAACATATATATATATAAGGAAACTAAATATAACTTATTAGTTATAAAATATATATATGGTAAGAATCAATTATCTTAATTTCTTTATATATTTAACATTCCCCCTTAAATTTAAGATGGTAGAAGCTTGAATTTAAAAAGGAACATTGTTGATTGTAATAGTGCTTGTTAAGATATAATCGTTGTTGGTGAATGATAACTCTTGTTGGAGAGAGACAACCCTTGTGGAAGAGAGGCAAAGTTGTCATAGAGTGACAATGTTGTCGGAGTGACAAGCACGTCGAGAAAATCAACCATTGCGATTACAAATGGGTTGATAGAGAAAATAAGAAATCAACCATTGCGAGTGTAAGTGCGTTGAGAAGATCAACCACTGCGATTGCAAACGCGTTGATAAGGAAACAAAAAATCAACCGTTGCGAGTGCAAGTGCGTTGAGAAATTTTATATTAGGATCTGAGAATAATCGTAACTTGGCTCTAATACCATGTAAGAAAAGATAAAAATAAAATAAAAAGACAGCAAAAATAATAAAGAGAAACTGAAAAATCTTTAAGGACTACATTGTTATTATAATTCTGTGTATTACAAATGCTACATAGATAGTCTTTATATATACTTTAAGTTAACATAAATAAAAAACATAAATATATATAAGAAAACTAAATATAACTTATTAGTTATAAAATATATATGATAAGAATTAATTATCTTAATTTCTTTATATATTTAACAATTACGTTCTTATTTTCAACCCAAGATTTCAATCATTACTTGTAGATTACCATAGCTCTACTGTCAAATTTTGCTTATTCTCTCCTGCGAAGTAACTCAAATTCTATAATTTATTCGCTATTTTACAGTTCAGGTTTATTCTAAATCTTACTTGTTATAAGTCGAATTCGACTTTATCTTATTTGATGGACCATAATCTCAACTTTTTATGAATTTAACATTTTTTTAAATTCTAATAAGACACTAAACATACACAAATTCAGATCATTAATTTTATGCATGAATAGGGTCTTATTAAACACAACTAAAAGAACACTAATAACATAGCCTTTGGGACTAAAAGTTTGTGGCCCATGTTTAGTCTTTGCATCCCAAACACATTCTAATGCTGTACTATTTTGAAGGGCATTTTCGTTATGTTTGCATAGAGGCAGAATTTGTCGAAAGGTTTTTTGCTATAGAATTTCTACCTTTTCATTGATTATAGGATAAAAGGCCATGGAAGTTTTGTGGAAATGCGATTTTAGTCTTTTGCATTTCTGTTCTAGTTCCTTTCATGTGGAAGGGAAATCAAATAATGGTGTTAAAGAGTGCTTGTGAGGGATAGATCATAAAGGAGATGCAGAAGAAAATGGCCAACCGACCCTGTGCCGAAAGAGGGGGACATCACTATCATACTCTTGGAAATGGAAGACACAAGCCCGACAACTGCACGTCAGGTCAATTACAAGTCGTTCTGGTTTTAAAGAGTTATTAAACATACTCTATATTCAAAGCTGAGCTTAATGATCACCAATCTTTTTTCTGCAATTCAATACAAAACCATGAATGCATTGGAACCTTGCCTTTTCTGTCTTTCGTGAGACGAAAGATGGAGTCATTTCTACAGTGCATAGGTTGTATGGTATCATATTCCTATTTTTTTGGGGCCATGTTCAAATTTGTTTTATCATACTCCAATTTTTTTGGGTCCATGTTCAAATTTGTTTTTGTTATATAGCTCGAGTTTTCTGTTACATATTAATTAAAAAATATCACAGAAGCTGGGACATCAAATGAAAAAATTTAAAATGTTTAATAAAAAACTTGAAACATGACAAATTTTTGGAGCTTACTCGACTGAATGTTTATTTTTTGTGAACCCCACATCTAAAGTGGCAATTCCTACTAGCGCACGCGCAATCCTCTTAAGATTGTTACCACAAGTACTTAGGGGCTCACATAACAAACGAGAGAATTGACAGTTTAATTTCTATTTTTTATTTTAAAAACAATTATCTACTAATTGACAGTTTAATTTTCTAGTTTTTGAAATATTTAATTACATTTTTTTATTATCATTTTCATTTTTAAAAATATCCGATTACCTTTTTATAAAAGCTAACTTGGGTATTTTAGAAAGCTTACAAACCTTATATATAGTTTTCTTCTTGAAAAAAAATGAAAAAAACATAAAGTCTCCACTATCAATTTTTCTAACAAATAAACATTAGGCATCTGGTTATATATCTATCATTTGTCATGAGTAGGGTTCTCAAAATCAAACCAAAAGGACAATTAGTTGGCGATGCTTCCCCTGCATTTGATATTCTCAAGTTCAAGATCAATTATGTTTTAGCCACGTATGCGACGCACTAGTTAAAAGAGAAAATAATGAACTTGAGAATATTCAAAATTTAGACTAATGGAATATTCTAAATAAAATTTCTTCCTTAAAAAACTAGCAGTTATATTAATCTGGTTTCAATAATCATAATTAGTATAAATAAGTATCTTTTATTATTTTAGAATAAATTTGTTATTTGAATTATTTAATTATAACAAACTCTTAGTTTAAGTTATTATTGTCATTTTTTAATATTCACTGAATCAACGTGATCTAACATATTAAATTTATAAATATTTTCAAAATCAATGTAATTTAATTAAATTTTTTATTACGGATATTTTTAGACTAAAGATAATATTAAGCTTATTCTGTTCACCTATCCATCCATCCGTTGCATTAATATACAACTATCAATTAACTGCCAAAATCCAATTATGGTCATTTTCCCAATTCAAAATTTAGGTTTGTGGAAATTACATCGTCGTCCAAATAGTTGTTAAGTAAGTTAAATTAATTGCGTTTGAGTTATAACCATAATTATAATTTGATATTTTTCTAATATATAAGATATTAAACATTTTCTAATATAAATGTCTAAATATTTAAGATGTGGATATATTAAACTTAAATAACATTGTACAACTTAAAATGACATCATTCTTGAACTTGTTTTGAATTATACAATAATAAATACAATATCAAACAGTAACAATTATTATAAAATTAACACTGTATAATATAATTTTAAATAGTTAAATAGTATTATATAAACTGTAAATTTACATTGCGTTACAATTATAACTTTTTTGTTAGATTAATATGACGATTGATATTGAATATTTATATTTTAACAAAAATAATATTTTTTATATTAAATAATAATTCATAATATAATAAAGTTTCGTGTTATACTTATTAATTATTTAATAATATAAGTATGCTAATTTTATTATTTACACTATATTTTTAATGTTTGATATCGTACAAAAGTAATTATTGACTTTTAAATAAAAAAAATTATTATATCATTCAAAATTAATTTATACTATTACAGTTATAATGATAAAGAAGTATTTTAAATATCATAAAATATTAAATTTTTTTTTTATAATTAATGAATTTAATAGAGAGTAAATAGCATTCACCCTAATAATAATAATATTGCATGACCACCAACAACGACAACACACATCGCTTAGCAAACACGAATAGGATAACTTTCACATAAATTTCCAGGATCGAGAAAAGCATAAAAGCAAGATGGAGTCCCCCTGGTCTCTTTGGGTCCTTGTACAAACCACAGTGCTCTTGCAAAATTTGTCAATAAAATCCCAAATGCCCCATGCCCAAATACTTCCTCCCAAACATCCACCCTTTGTCTTTCCTCTCACTTCCAAGTTTCTAAGTAAGAGCAAGCAATTTTTTCTCATTCAATATGTTTTATGATGCACATCAAACACAATGATATTTTATATTATAATTGCATGCATAACATTTTTTATTTCTAAAATTAAACGTGATGCGAAATCTCGCCTACTAAATATTAATCATATCTTCTATTTTCATTCAAACTCAAGTCATAAACATAAAACACATTGCCGACCAGTTAAACTATGCCAAGGGGCGCATAACACCATATTAAATATATGCTAATAAGTTTGTGAAGTTAGACAAGTTCAGTTCTGAAAGATTAATTGAGTTAATTACTGTGTGTTTAATTTTGTGCAGTCAAAGATCCCGTCTCAATGGCAATATTCATAATGACAATGGCAGCAGTACTTGTTGCCATACTGGTTATCAGTTTAACAGTTGAGCAACAAAAAGATCCTGAAGCAGAGGTAAAATTAAATATTTATAAGTAATAATATTTCAACTTTATTTATTCATGGAAAGTAGACAATATAATTTATATGGGGTAACTTTTTATATTTATAGAATGTGGAGATCCAGGAATTTGATTTGAATAACAAAAGCACCAGGAAAGAGAGTACAATAACTATAGCCGAATCTGCAATTTCAGAGGCACACAGTGATCAACTTATCAATTTGCCATCAACAGCACCATCTCAGCTCCCACAGAATCTAGAAGAGGTTTGAATTTTGTTAACTATGTTTATCAACAATACAATAACTATGTTGTATTTTTGAAAACCATTGTTATCTCTTCGAGTTTCTTTCTCATATAATACTATTTTTCTCCCTAATATTTTTTCAAAAAGTAGTGATTAGTTTTAATTTTTTTTAAAAAATATATATATATAAATTAAAAAAACAACAATAATTTTTTTTTTCTCAATGACGGTGTACATAATACCGTGTTTTGTTTTTCAAGAATCAAGATTGTGGTACAATTTTGAGTTGAAGTTCTTTAGATTGAACTCGAGCTTCGCACTATTTTTATTTTTTTAGAAGGAATATATAGTGTTTTAACTGAGAAAAAAAATGAAATATTGAAGTTCCAATGCGTTGGCTAAAATCTGATCTATGGGTCAGGTTTTATAAATTCAACTTCATTGATTCACATATTATATTTTTACAAAAAAAATTATCAATTTAGTTTAGTTCCGAAAGTTTTATTGAATTACTTAATTAATTTCTATATTTTTTTTTAAATAGCACGACTAGTTCTTATTGTTAAAAAGTAGTGACTAATCATAGTAAATAATTTTATATTCGACCTAGATAACCTTATTGCCTCTAAAAAGTAACATCGAAATGTTAAATTTTAACAACAAATAGTTCTTAATATATATATATATATATATATTACAACAAATAGTTCTTTCCGTCATTAAATTACTTAATTAGTTTGTATACTTTTAAATAGCAAGATTAGTTCTTATTGTTAAAAAATAGTGACTAAACATGGTAAATAATCTCATATTCAACTAATTTTATCTTATTGCTTCAAAAAGTGTCATTAAAACTGTTAGAATTATTTAACCACAATTAATTAAGAGCATCGAATTGTAAAAAATTAAAAAAGAAAAGAAAAAAAAATCAAAGCACAAAAGACAATATTTTTGTAGTTCAACAATTCCTAACCTTTTTTTACTGAATCATAAAAAATAATGATTTCGCTCAAAGATTTCTCTTTTAGGATTACAACTGATACTCTCTTTTTTTTGAGTGATATATCTCAAGTTAAAATATTGGTCTATTTATAACATTTTTCGTCCTATACAAATTCTAGTCCGAATTGTAAAAAGAAAGAAAATTTATACCAATTAAAAAAAATCTGAAATAAGAAAGTCATATTGGTGATGTGGCGCTGACTTTTTCAAGTGCTAGCGCCATGACACTAAGAAGCCAGTGCCCTTGCATCGATGGTTCTGACTTAGGCGCCGCAATGCTGGAAAGCTGGGGCTCAGTCTTGGACTCAGAATCCAATTTTATACTTTTAACTTACGTCCTAATTTTGTCATTTCGCCTTATTCTTGACTTTGTATGTTTTTCTTCTCTATGGCTCAATTCAAATTATTTTTTACATGATTTTTAATTATTATTCTTCACAAAAACATTATTTGTTTAATAAGAATAAATTGATGTTACTTTTTCAACAAAAAAAACTAATTTAGTTATTTAAAAAAATTATAGAGATTAATTGAATAATTCAACAAAAGAGTAAACAAAAAAAAAAAAGATTCATTTTTATAGGCAACACCCCCCTACACACACACACACACACACACATATATATATATATATTTCTCTTCATGTTATGATATTCCATATATATTTTATTAAGCTCCACATAATCAATCTCAAATTTGAAGAATTCGTTACCTATCTCTATTTTTTAAGCTCAAACGAACCCATATTATATATTTGCATTAAACAACCCACCCTATACTATTTATAAAATTTAGGGCGAATCTTGACTACTAGTTAAAAAAACATTCATATACTTTTATAACTAAAGGAATTTTATCGAAATTTTAGCAAAATTTTTCTTATTTTTTAAATATATCTAAACCTACAATCTAAAAAAACAACACTTCTATACGCTTCATTCATGTAATTGTATGTCCAAACTTCTTATTTATTATCCATAGCACAAAATATTCACCAATTACATCTATTTAACGCATCTGTCTACAAATTCCAGGAATCTAAGAAAATATTAACAACATTTATAATATCAAATGTACAAAAAGTATAATATATATTCAAAATCAAATACTCTCATATAACCCAAAATAACAAAGAAAAATCCACATGTCTTGAACTCTATTAAATAATAATCATACAAATGTACAAACTAAAAAATAAATGACTTCTCTCCCTACCACCTAACTTATCTTCTAATATAATTTCACTAAGTTGATTAATTCTTGTAATGGGAGAAAAATATAATAAAAGTGGGTGAGTCTTGTAGCTTAGTGAGTGGGTGTAGTTTCTGGTTTAAAAAAAAATCTCTAAACCATATAATATACACATAAAAAGATAAGAAATAAAAAAAAATGCATTTCTTTTACTATTCTTTTATAAAAATAGAGTGTATAAACTGATCTTTAATTAAGACATATAAAACTGTTATATAAAACTACTTATAAAAAAAATACATTTTTTAATCTCTATGTATAAATAATAACTAGATCACAATTAATGATAATTGTCATAAAACCACATGCTGAAGTATAAATATTTAGTATGTTATCATATCTTTTCTCAAATGATCATTGATATAACATACAAGGTATTTGAAAATATTATATACAGTACTTGTTCTAAAAAATCATACTAAACTAGTATCTAGGAAAAATTTCGTCGTATCCGAAAAACTCATCAAGCAGAGCATTGGAAGTATAAATCTCTATCTCATCATATATATTCGTTTTATGCATGCACATAGCAAACTCATATATTCTTATCTTATGCATGCGAAGAGCAAAAGTGTCCATACACACAGCTCAAAGCCTCTGTATGTGAATAGAGGGACTATAAAGACCTAAATCTCATATCTATATCAAAAAGTGGATGGTACAGTCTAATGATTTCGAAACCATTTTTTTTTATACAATATATAAACTTATAACATTACATTATACCACATTTCGTACTCTTTAAATCTCAAATTATTTAAAAATTATTACTACTAAAATAAAAAATATATATAATTTTAAAATAAATATTTTAAAAGTGAAAACCATAATATAGATGCTTTTTTTATAACATAAAATAAATCATTTCAGAAAGTAAAGTATAAATCAAGATAAATGATCATTAAGAAAAATAAATAACATTAATTATAAAATCATGCTCATTATGCTTTTAATATTTTTTTCTATAATTATGAATTAAAAACCATAAATATAATATAAGTATCCGTTCACCATTAATCTTTTTTAAATTTATTATCTTAATATATATATATATATATTCAACTTATAGAACTTACTGCACAAGATTTTATTATTTCTTCTTTTATTAGTTATATTAAAATTTGATAATACACTTTCTTTCAATCCAACTATCATTTCTTGGGCCTAGAATATCACATTTCATTAGTTATGTTAATTTCTTCATATCTCTTAAATATTAATGATATGAATTTGCACTGCACACCAAAACATTATGCTTATCACCAAATTTATCAAATTAAAGGATATGGGCAATTCAAAATTTCTAATTTATATTAATACAAATTAACTACATATTTGGCATAGTTTAACATAAAAGACATATAAATATTTAATTTACTAACTACTGATCACATCATTATTAAATCTAGTATATCCATAATTTAATATTTTTATTTAGAATTTTATTTCAACAAAATATATTTACCTTTAAGCCTTAAAACTATTCCAAATAATTGTTAAAGAAATCTCTAATAAAATTTAATACATATACACATTAATTCCATGAACATTTTATATTCTAATCATTAACCATACATAAACACATAAAATCTATTTTCTATCAACAATTATAAAAGTAATCAAAATACTTAAAAATTTAATGTAAAAAACATATTCTTAATACAATAAAAGAAAAAACACTCACATTTAATAATTTCTCAACTTTCCACATCTCCTTCGTCTGTTTCCTTTCTTCTTCTTCTCCTACTCCGTCTCCTTTTTTTTTTCTCTCTCTCTCGTCCTCTTTTCTCTTCTTCTTTCTCTCTCTCTCTCTTTCTTTCTTCTTTTCTTCTTTCTTTTCCCAAAATAGGATCACAAACAAATAAACTTATAACGGTGGTTGATTAAAAAAAAAAAAAAAAAAAACAAATAAACTTATAAGCCACCGCGTGCCAAAATTCTACATCCATTTTGCAGCTTTCCACGCATGTGGCCACGTGCAAATATATATAAATATTCTTTTCTTCTTCTTTTTCACTGAATGCCCCCACCAAAAACAAAATAAAAATATATATATATTTAAAAAAATCTATAATAATTGCATCAATTATAGCCACACATACAATTTATAATAAAAATAATATATATAATAATTCTATTGGTTCCAAATGTTTAATAATAATATAAAAAAATATATAATAATATTGCTGGCTCCACGTATCTGATAGTACTATAAACTTATATAATTCTAATACAATCAGCAATGTTAAATATTTTAAAATAAATAAAATATAAAGAAATATGGGTATTATAATGCAGGTATTTTGAAAACATATACAACACAAATCTGATAACGAAAGTACACTGAAACAGAGTTTTGTGGCGTAGGAGTTCTTTAAATTTTAATGAAACAAAAGAGTTCTGTAGAGGGAAGAAAATTAGAGAGAAAAAGTTGTAAGGAATGTTGGAGATGTGAAAGAAAAAAATGAGAGAAAAAAATAAATATTAAAGAAACAATATTTACTTTTTTTTTTTTAATTTAAGGGTACAAATTGGTGTAAAACATTGTGTATTGAGGTTGATGATTCTCTTTTCTAGACATGTATATGAAAATTATCAATTTTCTCTTTATTTTTATCTTAATTTATTCATTAAGTCTTTGATTTGTTTTTATAAAAAATCTAATTACGTCCTTTTAAAAAGTCATTGATCACTTTTCAAGAATGTAAAATGATGATAAAAAGGATGTAATAAATTATTTTAAAAAATATATTTATTTTATGGGTAAATTAAGATAAAGGATCTATATTTATTTGAAAAAAAAGACTTAACAGGTAAATTAAGATAAAAATAAAAATGAAAGTGACAATTTTTCTACCTATATTTATTTTAATATATTGATTATACAACTAGAGAGTTAAACAAAATTTTATCTTTTAATAATTCTCTGTAAGAAAAATTATTAGTCTCCAAATACTAATTATATAAGAACATATTTGTGGGAGAGAAAAATCCATACGCATGTATGCATATATAAACAAACCATCTTTTTAACATTATTATTATTATTATTATTTTCCATGGAATCCTGACGGTGCTAATTATTTTCCTTGATGGTGCAATGGCAGTTAGGTAAAACAACAGATCACCAATTGTTAACCCTGTTCCCAAGATTGTCATCCTATTCCCAAATGGCACCAATACTGCAAACTTTAAGAGCTGAAGCTCAAGCAGCAATTCTGAAGAGTGGGTTAAGAATTGCATGCCTTGTGATCTCAGTATCAACAACTGGGATTATAAGTCTGGTTGGATTTCCGGGAAATCAATTGTCAGCAAGAAACAAGTGTCTATTCAAAGCTGTCATTATCTCAATGAGTGCCTCACTTCTCTCTGCTTTAATCCTCTTAATACTTTCAACCATCAATCTTAATTTTTCTTCCTTGATTCAGACTGTGAGAATCATAACTTGGTTCTCCACAGCTGTAATGACACTTGGGATCATTTTACTCATCTCATTTTACTTCCATATAGCATGATTAGCTACTTAATTTGAAAGCTCAGCAATTTGCTTGTAATGTATTGTTATTAGCTTAATAATTAATTATTGTGACAGTACTTTTGCAATTCCATTTCTGAAGTGTATAATTAATAAACCATTCTCTTAAATAGAAAGAATCTTAGATGCTCTTAGAAGCATTGATATTATTTAATCGTATTTCCTTTATTGAAGTGTGTTTCTCATCAAATAAAGCAACTGGTATGGAGACTATTCAATGAGAATGCTTCCTTAGGATTGTTTATGCGTACGTCCTTTATCGAAGTGTGTTTCTCTACAAATAAAGCAACAGGTATGGTGACAATGCAATGAAATGAGAATACATTCGCATAAGATTTAGTCGTCTAACTCATAAATTAGCCTACTAAGTGAAGTGACCATGTTATTTATAAACTCAAGTATCAATGCTAACGTAGGACAACTAATTCACTCAATAATCTTTCTTCGAACAAAAATTTCGCTTGTGAATGAACGATTGATGAACACATGAAAATGCATATTTATTAAAAGATTTAGTCACTATTCAATGTTACTAATTTTAGTAATTTTGTACTTTTAGATTGAAATAAAGTGTTCTCTTTAAATTGTGATTAATGAATGCTATTTGCACAGGTTTAGATAAAATAGACATAACTCTCAATCTTACAGAAACTTGAAGAATAGTTGAAAAGCCAAATCCAACATGTTATGGGCAAAAAATTGAGATACAATAAAATCGGGCTACAACTTTTGCTCAGCTTGACCCAACTCACGTATTTAAACCGTATCTCACAAAATACGTACCTAATTGGTATAATTTTTAAAACTGTGCAATACTGACTTAATTATCAACAACTCTTATGTTGATGGTAAAGTCCAAATCAGCTGTTATCATGGATCAAGTTGTCTTGCAAGTAGGTAAAAGGGTTATTGGCCTAAATCTGACGTATCTTTAGAATATTTTCCATATATCATTGGATACTCATCCAATTTGCATGAACACTGATGCCTATGGAAAAAAGAGACAAAATGATACAAGTTTCATGTTGGCTAAAAAAGTTACATCGGTCATTTACATTATCAAAATGGTACTGCAAGTGGGTGAACGAGTTGTTAGCCTAAATTATTGAAAATTGATGTCATGCTTAACATATTTCTATTCATTACCTATATAAAGACACTCTTAGGACTTTTTCAACATTAGATAATTCTCTCTTATTTCTTCTCATTAACATGTATTGTAATTTAGGCTAGAGTTTTTGGCAAGGTTAAGAGATGAACTTTTGTGTTTAATAAATTTATTTCTATGTTTTGATTCGTTGTCAAGAGCTACAAATATTTGTAAGTTTGATTATGCTTAAACTCTTATCTATTTTATTTTCTATAATCCAAATGTTATAATTCTCATATTTCATATATTTGCAGTTATGCTTTCTTTATGTGATTCTTGTTGAATTATAATTGTTATTGGTTATATTGTTTTATATGTTAATCTTTTACTGCAATATTGTCAATTGATATATTGTCGATCTTGGATAACATGTAAAGGCAATAAATGTTTGATATTCAAGTTGATCTTTTACTGCAATATTATCAAAATGATATATTGTCGATCTTAGATAACTTGTATAAATGACATGATTTGTGTTAATGTTTGCAAAGAGTTTAGTCACATCAAATACATGTGTTATCAAATATGCTATATTTTACATATCTTCTGATTGATTGTTTAGATGTAAAACTGTCAATTGAGTTATAAACATTGAATCAAAGTGTAGAGTAGATTTATAAAGCATAATTATAATTCTCGAAGCCTTGTTTGCATCATCATAAGACATTTTCCTCAATTTATAGACAATTTTATCTCATCCACTTAAACCAAGTAGTTAATTTTCTCATTTGCTACTGCTTTAATATTTTACTTCACCAACCTATTTTTTCAAAAGCTTTCTCGTAGGATTGACACCTCAATCTATACTGCAATAACCGCATTATATTTTGAGCGTAAATAAAATTTGGCACCGTTGCCGGAAGGCACACTAAGCGAAAGTCAGTTGCGTTTATCAATACTAAAGTGGTAACTTTGTACATTTTTTTTTTCTTTGTAAAATCTTAGTTTTATTTCCTTGTAATTTATTTTATTGTTCATGATTGGTTCTACCACCTAATTTATTTTATTTTCTTTAGTTAATTTGTTATATTTTATATTATTTTAATAGTTGATTTTACCGCCTAACTTAGTTCATTTTCTTTTATTTATTTATTGTGCTTCGCACTTTATTTTCTTTTGTTTATTTATTGTACTTCGCACTTTATTTTCTTTTATTTATTATTGCACTTTATTTTTTTATAATTTGTCGTATTTTATTTTATTTTAATGGCTAGTTCTATTGCCTAACTTAAATTTTTTTATTTATTTATTGCACTTTAGTTTATTTATTGTACTTTATTTATTTATAGCACTTTTTTTTATTGTACTTTATTTTCTTTAGTTAATATGTTGTATTTTTATTTTATTTTAATGGTCGGTTCTACTGCTTAATTTTTTATTTATTGTATTTTATTTTATTTTTTTATTTATTGCACTTTCTTTTCTTTTATTTACTTATTGTACTTTTTTAATTAATTTATTATATTTTTTTATCGTACTTTACAATTTATTATCTTTTGTTCATTTATTGTATTTATATTTCATAGTTAGTCTTATCACCTAACTCATTTCAATTTCTTGTTGTGTTTTATTTCACTTCTGAATTTTTCTTGAGCATTTCTTTCATAAAAAAGGGGTAAAAACAAAAAATAAATTTGTTAGGATGTATGCATCGACTTAGAGACAAACGAGGAAGATTCGTGAGAGAAGTAGAACTAGAACCATTACCATAATTTATAAGGGGAGAGAATTCACCATCTAGTTCATCTTGTAATTCTAACACAATGAGCCAACACGAAAATAACCCCGTTAGGACTCTAAAAGATTACTTGCATTCTACTCACACAACCACACCATCATGCATATTATTTTCACCTAACACACCACATTCGAATTTTAAACCTGGAATGATACAACTTCTGCCCACTTTTCATGGTTTAGATAGTGAAAATCTTTATGTACATGTTAGGGAATTTGAATAAGTAATTGCCACCTCTCATAGCCAATCTGAAGCCATAGACACTGTTAGGCTTAAAATTTTTCATTTTTCTTTGAAAGACAAAGTAAAGAGTTGGCTATTCTCTTTGAGGCTGAGGTCTATAAGAACTTGGGCAGAAACGACCCAAGCATTTTTCAATAAATACTTTCCACAACACAAAACTAATGGCCTGAAAAGATAAATTTCTTCCTTCTCCCAAAAAGACAGTGAAACCTTATATCAAGCATGGAAAAAGTTTAAAGAGTTGCTAAATTTGTGCCCTCACCATGGGTATGAAAATTGGCCCTTGGTTAGCTATTTTTATGAGGGACTCACAATTAGAGAGCGCCAATTTATTAAGATGATGTGTAATGGGTAGTTCATTTACAAAGATCTAGAGGAAGCCATAGAATTCTTTAATGACTTAGCCGAAAAAGCCCATACATAGACTGGACCTAGCATGACTGAAAGCACAAATAGGTCATGACCCAGCAGAGTTTTCCATCTTAGGGAAGAGGATAACCTCAAAGCCCAATTAGAGGCCTTATCTAGGGAGTTAGAGGCCTTGAAAATCAAAGTTAGAAGGGTTACCCACACAGTTGCTAAGGTTGAGTCACATGATGTCTGTTTTGTCTTGTGGAGAAGTGTAACACTTAGCTCAGGATTGCCCCACTTATAGTGAGATGAGAGAAATATAATAAGAATAATGTAATGCCCTAGGAATGTACAAGAAGTCTTATTCACCCTACTCTAAAACCTATAATCCTAACTGGAGAAACCATCCAAACTTTAGTTGGAAATCTAACCAACAAGCCAACAGCCATTGGAAACAAGAACAATAAGCACCTAAATCTTATGTTACACCTCAATATAATGCACGACCAACTAGGAGTCCTCTAGAGGATACATTACAAGCATTTATGGAGGTCCAAAGTAAGACTAATAAAAAATTTAAAACATTTCTTGCGTAAATGATAGATGAAAATAAAGAAATCAAGAGTCAAATCACAAAGCTAACTAGTGCCTTAATTGTACAAGAGCGAGGTACGTTTCCATCTCAACCTTAATCTAATTCAAAAGGACAATTCATGGTACAAGCTTCTACTTCTGATGCACAAAATCTCAAATAAGTCAATGCCATTACTACTCAAAGTGGTAAGATTGTGAGTGAGCCTACTTCCCCAACTAACACATCGATAAGTAGTAAAGACGACCCCATTGAAAAAGAGGCCACAATAGAAAAAGAGCCCAAAAAAATAGGCCAGTGCCTTTTCCTTAAGCTCTTCAACTAGTTGGAAAAAAATTCAAAAATTTAAGGTGAGATTTTGGAACATTTGAAACAAGTTAAGATTAATCTTCCTTTGTTGCATTTGATTAAGCAGGTTTCAACTTATGTTAAAGTCATAAAAGATCTATGCATTATCAAAAGAAAATACCATGTAAAGAAAATTGCATTTTTGGTAGAACAGATTAGTGCAGTGATTGAAAAAAAGACATCACCTAAGTATAAAGACTCAGGATGTCCCACAATCTCCTACCAAATTAGGACATATGAGTTTAGTCAAGCTTTGTTGGACTTAGGAGCAAGTGTAAATTTAATGCCTTATTCCATTAACTTGCAATTAGGACTTAGTGAGATTAAACCTACATCTGTAGTCTTATAATTAGCTGACCGATCAATCAAGAAACCACGGAGAATAGTAGAAGATGTTTTGTTACAAATTGATAAATTTTACTACCCTATTAATTTTCTTATTTTAGATACTATTTCTGTTGTTAACATAGAGTCAAAAATCCCTCTTATTTTGGGGAGACCTTTTTTTGTCACTGCTAATGCTCTTATTAATTGCAGAAATGGTCTAATGAAATTATCTTTTGGAAATATGACTTTAAGGTGAACATTTTCAATATTGACAAATAACCACGAGAAGAAGATGAATGCTATCATTCATATATGATAGACACACTTGTAGCATAAAAAGCTTATAAAAATCATGGCTCTGATTCTTTGAAAAACCTTCTCAATTTTGATTTTAAAGAATTGTATTATCCTGATGTAACAACTGATGTGTTTAGTATTTTTGACTCACAGGATAAAGGGACTTGATTTTGGTAGCCACACTTTAAAGAGTTCCCACGAGAGAGGGAGAGACCAAAACCATCAAACCTCGAGACACCGCAAGTTGAGCTTTCTCCACTGCCTAAAGGTTTGAAACACGCATTCTTGGGATTAGGTGATACCTTTCCTATCATTATTTCTTCTAATCTTAGTGCTGAATAAGAGGAAAAATTGATAAAATTGTTAAAAGAACATAAGTCTGCACTAGGTTGGATCATAGTTGATATTAAAGGTATTTCTCCATTGATATGCTCCTGTAGAATTCATTTAGAGGAAGGTGCCCAACCTCATAGGGACTCACAAAGAAGACTTAACCCAACAATGAAAGAAGTAGTGAAGAAAGAAGTCTTGAAACTATTAGATGCGGGTATAATTTACCCAATTTCTAATAGTCAATGGGTAAGTCCAACTCAAGTAATTCCTAAGAAATCTGGGGTTACTGTTGTGAAAAATGAGAATGGGATACCTGTTCCAACTAGGGTAGTAAGTGGTTGGCGAATATGCATTGATTATAAAAAATTAAACACAGCCACCAGGAATGACTATTTTCTATTGCCTTTTATCAACCAAATTTTAGAACGTGTAGTTAGACATCCATTTTATTACTTTCTTGATGGGTATTCAGGATATTATCAGAATGAGATAGTTATAGAGGATTAAGAAAAAATCACTATTACGTGCCCTTTTGGTACTTATACTTTTCATAGAATGCCATTTGGATTATGTAATGCACCAGCTACTTTTCAGCGTTGTATGTTGAGTATTGTCTCTGATATGGTTGAAAAATGCATGGAAGTTTTTATGGATGATTTGACTGTTTTTGGTAATTCTTTTGATTTATGCCTACTTAACTTGAAAACTGTTTTGAGTAGGTGTAAAGAAAAAGAACTTGTGCTAAATTGGGAGAAATGTCATTTCATGGTATCTTCAGGAATCGTTTTGGGCCACATTGTATTTAAAAGAGGGATAGAGGTTGACAAGGCAAAATTGAATTAATCTCTAAATTACCTATACCCAAAACGGTAAAAGATGTCTAATCTTTTCTTGGACACGCTAGCTTTTACAGAAGGTTTATACAAATTATTTTTGCCATATCTAGACTATTGTGTAACCTTTTGCTAAAAGATGCAGAATTTACATGGACATAAGAGTGTGAGGAGGTATTTCGAACACTCATTGCCAAACTCACCACTGCTCTTATCATACAATCACCGAATTGGAACCTCCCATTTGAAATTATGTGTGATGCAAGTAATTATGCTGTAGGAGCAATTCTTGGGTAACAAATGAAGGGAAAACCCTTTGTTATTTATTATGCTAGTAGGACTTTGAATGATACTTAGATGAATTACGCTACTACTGAAAAAGAACTACTAGCTGTTATTTTTTTCTTAGACAAATTTCGTTCTTATTTGATTAGTTCACTTATTGTTGTTTTTACTGACCACGCAACCCTTAAGTACTTTCTTTCAAAGAAGGATGCTAAAGCCTGTTTAATTATGTGGATTCTTCTTTTGCAGGAATTTGATCTGACCATTAAAGACAAGAAAGGCGTTGAAAATATTGTTGCTGATTATCTATCCCGCCTTGAGTTCACTGACTCTACTGATTTGTCACTCATTCGAGATGATTTTCCTGATGAACATGTTTTTGCTATAAGCCAAATACCTTGATATGTACATATCGTAAATTATTTAGTTTGTTGTGAGTTTCCATCTAAGTGGAGTACACAAGATAAGTTAAGTTCTTGGTTGAGGTACGTAACTTTTATTGAGACGATCTATATCTTTTCAAATACTGTCCTGACCAAATTATGAGACGCATTCCTAAAAATGAAGTTTCTAGTGTCTTAAATTTTTTCTATAATGCTGCTTGTGGTAGTCATTTTTCTATAAAGAAGACAGTTGTGAAAATTTTACAGTGTGGTCTTTACTAGCCCACTTTGTTCAAAGACACTAATAATTTTTGTCGTAACATGACTCAATCTTACACAAACTTGAAGAACAGTTAAAAAGCCAAATCCAACATGTTATGGGCCAAAACTTGAGATACAATAGAATCGGGCTACAACCTCCGCTCAACTTGACCTAACTCCCATATTTGGATCGTATCTCATAAAATACGTATTCAATCGGTATAATACTTGAAGCTGTGAAATACTGACTTAATTATCAACAACTCTTATGTTGATGGTAAAGTCCAAATCAGCCATTATCATGGATCAAGTTGTCTTGCAAGTAGGTAAAAGGGTTGTTGGCCTAAATCTGACGTATCTTTAGAATGTTTCCCATATATCATTGGATACTCATCCAATTTGCATGAACCTAATGCCTATGGAAAGAAGAGATAAAATAATACAAGTTTCATGTTGCCTAAAAAAGTTACATCGGTCATTTACATTATTAAAAAGGTGCTGTAAATGGGTGAACGAGTTGTTGGCCTAAATTATTAAAGATTGATGTCACACTTAACATTAGATAATTCTCTCTGATTTTCTTCTTATTAACATGTATTGTAATTTAGGTTAGAGTTATTGGCAAGGTTAAGAGATGAACTTTTGTGTTTAATAAATTTACTTCTATGCTTTGATTCTTTGTCAAGAGCTACTAATATTTGTAAGTTTGATTATGCTTAAACTCTTATCTATTTTATTTTCTATAATCCAAAGGTTATAATTCTCATATTTTATATATTTTCAGTTATGCTTTCTTTATTTGATTCTTGTTGAATTATAATTGTTATTGGTCACATTGTTTTATATGTTAATATTTTACTGTAATATTGTCAATTGATATATTGTCGATCTTGGATAACATGTAAAGGAAATAAATGTTTAATATTTAATTTGATGTTTTACTGTAATATTTTCAAAATGATATGTTGTCGATCTTAGATAACTTGTATAAATGAACATGATTTGTGTTAATGTTTGCAAAGAGCTATCACATCAAATACACGTGTTATCAAATGTACTATATTTTATATATCTTCCAATTGATTATTTAGATGTAAAATTGTCAATTGAGTTATAAACATTGAATCAAAGTGTAGAGTAGATTTATAAAGCATAATTGTGATTCTCGAAGCCTTATTTGCATTATCATAAGACATTTTTTTTTCAATTTATAAACAATTCAATCTTAGCCACTTAAACCAAGTAATTAATTTTCTCCTTTGCTACTGCTTTAATATTCTACTTCACCAACCTATTTTGCTAAAAGCTTCCTCGTGGGATCGATACCTCAATCTATACTGCAATAGCCGCATTACATTTTGAGCATAAACAACGACTTTGGTCCTTTCAGTTGATAATGAATCCATCCACCTTCCAGCTACTAGGATCTGATGGCTTAATAGGTGGAGTGACTATCTTATTTATAAATGCAAGTATCAATGCCAATGTGGGACAACCAACTAACTCAACAATCTTTCCTCGAATGAAACTTTTGTCTGTGAATGGATGACTTTGGTAATTTCATTTGATAATGAGTCCATCCATATTCGATTTTAGTTATTTCATTTAATAATGAATATACCCACATTCCGACTACTAAGATTTGCCTCTGATACCATTAATTAAAGGTGTGTGTGTGTGTGTGGGGGGGGGGGGGGGTGCGGTGGGGGGTGCGCTTTAAGCTTATAAAAGCTTACTCAGGATCCAAGTGTCTAACCTAAAAGTATCAATAATTTTCTAACAAATGTGGGACAACTAATTCAATCAATAATCTCTCCTTGAATGAAATTTTCGCTGGTGAAGGGATGACACCGGCTCTTTTATTTGACAATGAGAGCAATTTTCCCTGGAACGAAAGTTTTGCTGGTGAATGTCCGACTTTAGTCTTTTCATTTGATAATGAGTTTATCTATATCCAACTTTGATAATTTCATTTGATAATGAGTCAATCCACATTCTAGCTACTAGGATTTGGCTATAATACCATTTATTGGGGGGTTTTGGGCTTATAAGAGCTTACATAGAATCCAGGTCTCTAACCAAATAGACTAGTCTATTAGATAAATTGATCATCCTATTTATAAACCCAAGTATCAACTATTTTCTAACCAATGTTTGGTGTTCTAATGAAATGAACTTGTTGACAATTTTAGTAATCAATTTGGGCGGTGGGGGGTGCGCTTTAGGCTTATAAAAGCTTACTCAGGATCCAAGTGTCCAACCTAAAAGTATCAACAATTTTCTAACAAATGTGGGACAACTAATTCAATCAATAATCTCTCATTGAATGAAATTTTCGCTGGTGAAAGGATAACACCGGCTCTTTTATTTGACAATGAGAGCAATTTTCCCTCGAACGAAAGTTTTGTTGGTGAATGTTCGACTTTGGTCTTTTCATTTGATAATGAGTTTATCTATATCCAACTTTGATAATTTCATTTGATAATGAGTCAATCCACATTCTAGCTACTAGGATTTGGCTATAATACCATTTATTGGGGGGTTTTGGGCTTATAAGAGCTTACATAGAATCCAGGTCTCTAACCAAAAAGACTAGTCTATTAGATAAATTGATCATCCTATTTATAAATCCAAGTATCAACTATTTTCTAACCAATGTTTGGTGTTCTAATGAAATGAACTTGTTGACAATTCTAATAATTAATTTGGGTGAGTTTGATTAGATAGAATAGTAGTATAATCTAGCACCAATTTAACTCTTTAAATCATTTATATTAACTCTTAATCTAATGAAAAATTAATTTACTTTATATTTTGTTTAACATTTGAACAATTAAAAATAAATTTATTTTAGTTATCGCAATTAGTAGCCAAATTAGAGAAAAAAATACATGTTCAACTCTTGAAAACCAAATAAAAAAAAACATTTTAATTATTCTCTTTTGTTTCCAAAATGACCAGCCACCAAATGTTGACATAAATAAAACTTTTGAATTTGTAATTCATTTCACTTTATATACTAATACATAAAATTTAAATTAATTTTAATTTTAATTTTATTTATATTTAATTTAGCTTGACCTAACCCTAGAGTTAACACTTAACTCTAGTTAGGTTAACTTTTATTTAATAATAATAAAAATAAAATATCTTGATATTTATTTAACCTAACCATAGTTAGTAATTAACTATGGTTAGATTAATCTTAACTTAACCCTTAAGTAAGGTTAAAATATCTTTTAACCTAATCCTTTAGTTAACAATTAACCATGATTAAGTTAGATTTTTATTTAATTATTATTTAAATAGATATCTTGATTATTTAACTATTAAATAATAAATTAAGTAAAATTACCATTATATCTTTATTAGGTTACCAAGTTAACCTAAAGTGGGTTCCACCATAACCATATACTTTAGTTAACTTAATCATAATAATTTGCTAAATTTTACTAGATTTAACTTTCACTCCAGTATACTGCCCCAGTGCACAATAAGTACACTTCATTTTGCGAGATTTCCTAGGTCCACGCCCGATTCGTCAAATGGATCTATTCTATGAGTATGTGAACAATACCTTATGCATTTGTCACAAATATTACAAATTAGCGTGTTAAACTATATAAGTTGAGGTGAGAATGCATAAGTATAATCCTTCCGTCATTATACCCTGGATGTGCGGGGATATAGATCAGTATTGTTAAATCTCTATTTGTTCATCCATGAACTTATCTCAAGATTCGTATCTCGATAAACAATATACACAAACACTTTTGTGATATTGTTTAACTTTAAGGAAATTTTTTTTTCTGGGTTTATTACTCATGATCATAAGGTTTTATGAGATACAATCTCGAAGCATCGAATATATAACTTACCTATGTAAACTAACGGATCCTATATCTATGAACACTAAACTCCATTAGCATTGGAACATATTTAGCGACACACAGCGGTCAGACTATGAAAAGTCTCTGACATTCGTGGAACCAAAGTATCGTGGATCACTTATAAGCCTATTGTGATGCTCAAGTGAAAAAACCACAAATACTACTCAACTCGAGAAGATCTTTATTTGATGGTTTCGTAAGATGTCTATTAGGGTCCTTGCGAGTCTATTTAATATCAGTTTTGACTAGATATTTGTATGCCTATACAAGCTCTAAGCTTATGGTTAGTTAAGAACAACTATCTGCACTAGGCAGATATAGACATACACTGATCTATAAAAAAGAGATTCACCGATAGACTCGCATCGATGAAAATAGATATAGAACTAATGTTTGAGAATATATTTGCATAATGACATTTCTTAGTGCCTATTGTAACTCTGTGTAACTATGTCATTACTAGTGTATTCCTAGGTCGTTGTCTCATTTCAGAGAAGGCTTTTAACTCTTAGAATTTTGCTGATTCTTATAACGTATTAACTCTTAGCAGTGTTAACCCTTCACATTTATAACTCTTACTATTGCTAACTCTTACTATTACCAATTCTTATCCTTTGTCTAAACTCTTTTAGACCATTTCAGATCCTATAATGTCTGTAACGTTACAAGCTTAGTACCATTTAATATTTAATTTTAACAGTTTTATTCGAAATGTTTATTGTATAAATATTAAACAATTAATATTTATACAATATTAGAATGGCACGTAAGCACCAACCCCAACAAACTCTCACTTATTCTAATGGCATTCGTACTAGTATCTCATACTAATATACTCCATGTGTTTCTTAAACATCCTAGGAGTTTAGGCCTAAGTGAATTTGCTACGTTATCTAGGGAATGTATCCTAGATATTATTTTATTTGATGTAGCTAAGATCTTTCTAATTATATGGTATTTAGAGTCTATGTGATCAGAAATCTTATGTGCCTATTGGCTTTTTGACTTGAGCAATTATTCTATTATTGTTGCATTACAGTGGGATAGGATCCAATGAGCTTTGAACTATTCTAAGCTTTGCAACTAGCTTGAATATTTATAGTATTTCCTTTACAGGCTTCTTAAGCCAAAACATATTCTACCTCCAAGGAAGAATTAGCTATAGACATCTAAATTACACATTTTCAACTAGCCCTGGTAACGATAAGGAGAAACACATAACCAGATGTAGATTTTCTACTATTTGAATCAGACGGAAGGGCTGAATATGTGTGTACCTTCACTTGTAAGAAAGGTTTCTCCATTTAAGAACTTATCTTCTGTACCTCTCAGGTATTTCAGATATATTTTAGAGCTATTTAATGGTTGTGATTTGAATTAGACCGATTTTAGCTCTAACACGTATATAACATGACATGCATCCAACTATCTCTACTTGGTGCATATGATAAGTTAGACATTTTAACCTTTTCATCTTCTTCTTGAAGACATTTTCTCTTAGAAAGATGAATGCTATATCTGAAAGGTACATTAATTATTTCATAATAAATAAAGTTGTACTTTTCCAGGACTTAGTCTATGTACGAAGATTGGGAGAGTCCTATTAGCATCATAGCTATATCTCTATAAAGCTTTAGACCTAGTATATATGAAGCATTTTCCAAATATTTTATAAAGAAGTTCTTTACTCAGATAACACTTAACTGATTAACTTGCAACATATTAATGTCATTTCCGATATTGAGTATGTCTTGCACATAAAGAACTAGAAAGATAATCATCACCCCACTGGCTTTTCTGAATACATACGTTTTTTTTTTTATTCCCGATGAAACCAGATTTTTTGATGTCCTCATCTAAATGAAGATTCCAACTTCGAAAAAACTGCTTAAGTCTAAAAATGAACTTTTTCAGTTTGCACACTAGATTAGAAGTTAGACTGGATGTAAAACCATCGGGCTGTTCCATACATATCGCTTGCTTGAGATATACATATTGAAATGCCACGTTTAGATCCATTGGCCAGTACTCAAAATCATAATATACGGTAATAGCAAAAAAAATTTGAATTGACTTTAGCATGGTTACTGATGAAAAAGATTTTCTCATTGCTGATCCTAAATCTCTAAGTGTAAACTTTCAACATCAGTTAAGCCTTGAAGGTTTCTACTTTTATATAGGTCCCACGCTTTCGCTGTGTAAACTTATTTATAACAAATAAGAACAATTCTATGAGAAGCACAACCAAGTCCCAGACTTAATTGCCATGCATAGAGTTAATTTTAGATTTTATGGCATCTTGCCATTTTCCTAAATTGATGTTAAACATTGCCTCTTAATAAGTCAACTGATCATTTTCTACAACTAAGAAAACACTAAGGGTACTTTTAGGTATCAAACATACATAATTGGTGGTCTTGATTTCCTTTTTGACCTATGAGGAGAATGTGTTAAATGTATTTCACTCAATTGAACTTAAAAATCCACCGTCGGTTCATATATATATATATATATTTTGATTGACGTCATTAAGTTCAATCCTTCTACAATCTCTATGACCTATAAGAAACTATTTCTCCTGGAAAGTGATATCACGAGCAACGAAAAAATTTCATTCCTCTGGATCATTGAATTGGTATCCTATAGTGTGCTTGGGATACTCAATGAATCGATACTTGTACTTCTTGGGTACAAGTTTATTCTGTTGCGTAACTCTTATGCAAATAGAATAACCCTAAGCATTAACATACTTAAGACTCCGTTCCTTTTAGTCTATATCTTATATAGAGTATAAGGTACGAATTTTAATGAATCTAAGTTCAATAAGTGAGTAACAGATTCTAAAGTATAATCCTAAAGATATTTTAGAAGACAAGTGAAGCTCAACATCAATCAAACCGTATTTTATAAAGTTTGATTCCTCATCTTCAAAATGCCTTCGTATTAAAGAGTATCTGGAGGACTATGTTGAGTGAGAATCATATTCTCCTTTAAATAATTTGTGAATTTAGTGCTTATGTATAAACTATCTCGATCTATTAGAAGACATTCAATATACATAAATGTTTGTTTCCTTACATTCTTAGTCGTAACGTTTTGAACACTTCAAAATTTTCTGACCTGTATTTCCTAGAAACATATGTCCATATCGTGAAAAAATCAATATAAAGATAATAATGTATCAAAATCCACCAATGGCAATATGATTTATAGAACTAAATACAACACTATGTATCAGTACCAATAAATAAGTAGCCCGGTGTCTAACACCTAAACAAAGATTTGGTCATTTTTCCTTGAAATTAAAATTCATAAACTAGTTAAGGTATTATAGTCAGATCAAGTATCTAACAATCCTTAACTAGATAGGATAGTCATATCACGATTAAGTGACCTAATCTTATGTTCCATTATTCCTTATTATGTAGAGTTCTCGAACTACTAATTATTTTGTTCACTTATGCATTGGTAACATTTCCTGTTGTATTTAAGATATAACGGCCATTCATTAATTGACACTTAGTTAGTAGAACATTATCATTATCACATAAATATGATGAACCATTCCTAATATTTTTATGATAATATTCTTTGTCGACTACAAGGAGTGATATGAATCGCCTAATAATGTTTGATACAAAATAACAATTATACAACATAATACTTCTGCTAGAATTAGAAAGTGACTTAAAAGTCTTAATGGCTATCACGTATAGGAAATTTCTATTTCTTACGTGAAGTTGTACTTCTCCTTTCATAGTATCATAATATTCCTCAAATCATGCAACAACTTACAGATATGAGAATGACAAGTAGAAATATGCTAATGAAATATTAATGTTTGGTAAACAGATATCTAAGGGGTTAATCTTTTTTAAGTCAAGGTACCTTAAATAGTAATGCTTACTATTTTAAACCTTATCGCAGTGGAAACACTTTCCATTATGTATCAAATAATTTTTTAGATGGAGCACTATATTACTTGCACATCTCATGTATACATACTTGTATTGAAGATCATTAGACATTGAGGTCAAGATATATGATTTGACTCTCAAACCATTCTTTATCCATTTCTAATAAAATTTCAACCTTTTCTAAAAAGGTATTATTAAAAATATATCTTATCATCTTATGATCATTGATATATCCAAACATTTCTAAATCTAGAAATATTCTCAAATTCATAAGCAAGTAAAAATATTTCTCGGTGCCTTATAGTTAATGTGTATATCATTCAAGTGTATTAACGGATTGCTCATACTTATCCTATCTCTATAAGATAAGTATCTTATTTCCTATAAGACAAACAATGAGATGTGTGGTAGAACATTTATACATTTTTTACAAATTTAAAATGTCCTCCCAATGCTTTACTTAATCCCTTTAATCGCTCTAACGAGATAACGATAAATTAAATATTTTAAACTATACAGTAAGAAATGGACCTTATTAAAATTTTACTCTAGCCTCACGCTTTAACAATCTTGGCCTTTGTAAACCTAATAATGAGAAATTGAATCTCATAAAACTCTTACTACTGATCCTAAATATATCTTTTCCTCACACTTTAGCAATCTTGGTAAGTGTATTTCAGATTAACTTGTCAATTATCAAATATATGTTACTGACACTACTCTCATACTTTAGCAATGTTAGATAACACGTTCATATATATTTGACTCATCTTATGTTTTATCGGCATAGTCCAAGTCACACTGACCAAATCCCTCACGCTTTAGCAATATTGAAAAAAGACCGTAGTGATCCGTCTAACACTGTATTGATAAGACGGACCTTTAAAAAATTATATCTCATAATATAATAAAATTCAATATGATTAAAAGAGATTTTTAAACATAGGCTCTCATTTTGTGAGAAGGTGATTCTTAATAAAATATTTATTTGTGTAAATATAACTAACCCCCACCACTAGGGCTCATATTGTGGTTATTAACACAAAAAATAATTCTGATTTATAATGCAAAATAATAACTCTTATTAATACATCTTATAAACCGCACATGCATATTAATATTTTCTAAACAATTTAAAAAGTATTATTTTTTTAAATAGTGCAATGTTACGGTGTTGGGCTATCAAAGCTATAGCGTTCAGGGAAATGTCCCAACACCTCAACGTTACCCCTTAATGTTGTAGTGCTTAGGCAATGAAACCCCAATGCTCTGAGCCGCGGTACCAAGCTTGAAAATTGTAGTACATCAAGCACTACGGTGCCAAACTTGAACACTGCAGCGCTAGGGCTTGTAAGCCCCAACACTGCGACATTCTTTATCCAATGCCACGACATTTGCCATGAACACTGTAGCATTGGACATGAACGTTGCAGCATTTTAAGTGCTGTTTTCACTGGTTTTGCATTTTCAATACTTGAAATGTACCACAACAGCCCCATAACTTATTCTATAACATGTCCAACACCCAAAAACACCATAATCAACACAAAATTGCTTAGATACTGGTTATTGAACACATATTTATAAAAATATACACATCTCATACATATACATGCATAGCGGAATGAACACATATTTATACAATTAATCAAATTAATTACAGAATTGAAAATTTCACCCTTGAAACCTTTAGATTAATTGTTTGGAGCTCACATGAAATGAACTTGTTGACAATTCTAGTAATCAATTAGGGTGGGTTTGATTAGCTAGAAAAACAGTATAATCCAGCACTAATTTAACTTTTTAAATCATTTAGATTAAGCCTTAATCTAATGAAATATTAAATTTTGTTTTTTAATATTTTGTTCAACACTTGAATAATTAAAAAATATATATTTTAGTTATTATAATTACTAGCCAAATTGGAGAAGAAAATAAATGGTGTTCAACTTTTGAAAATCAAATGAAAGAAAACATTTTAATTCTTCTCTTTTGTTTCCAAAATGGCTGGCCACCAAATGTTAACATAACTAAAACTTTTGAATTTATAATTTCATTTCATTTTATATACTAATGCATAAATTTCAAATTAATTTGAATTTTAATTGCATTAATTTAGCCTTAACCTCACCCTAAAGTTAATATTTAACTCTAGTTAGGTTAACTTTTATTTAATAATAATAAAAATAAAATATCTTGATATTTATTTAACTTAACCATAGTTAATAATTAACCATAGTTAGATTAACCTTAACTTAACCTTTAAGTAAGGTTAAAATATTTTTGACCTAATCCTTTGGTTAACGATTAACCATGGTTAAGTTAAATTTTTATTTAAACAAATATCTTAATTATTTAACTATTAAATAATCAATTAAGTGAAATTATCATTATACATTTACTAGGTTACCAAGTTAACCCAAAGTAGGTCCTATCATAACTATATACTTTAGTTAACTTAATCATAATAATTTGCTAGATTTTACTGGATTAAACTATTCACTCCAGTACACTGCCCTAACGCATAATGAGTACATCTTCATATTGCGAGACTTCCTAAGTCCACGCTCAATTCGTCAAATGTAACTATTGCACGAGTCCGTGAACAATGCTCCACACACACGTCACGAATATTTCAAATTAACGTATTAGACTATACAAGTTAAAGTGCGAACACATAAGTATAATCATTCTGTCATTATACCTTGGATGTGCGAGGATATAGATCAGCACTATCAAATCTCCCATTTGCTAATCCATGATCTCGTTAAATAATGTACGCAAATATTTTTGCTATATTGTTTAACCCTAAAGGAAATTAATTTTCTGGGTTTATTATAAGATTTTTTTAAATACAATCTCGAAGTATTGTATATACAACTTACCTATTTAAGCTGACGGATCCTGTATCTATGAACACTGAACTCTATTAGCATCGGACCATACCCAACGACACGCAGCGGTTAGACCATGAAAAGTTTCTGACGTTCGTGGAACCAAAGTATCGTGGATCACTCATAAGTCCACTGTGGTGGTCAAGTCAAAGGACCACAAATACTATTAAACTCGAGAGACATTCCTTTGATGGCTTTGTTGGATGTCTATTGAGATCCTCATGAGTCTATTCAGTATCCAGCTCTAACTGGATACCCGCATGCTTATACAAGCTCTAAGCTCATGGTCAGCTAAGAATAACTATTTGCACCAGGCAGATATAGACATACACTGATCTATATAAAAAGAATTCACCAATAAACCCGCATCGATTAGATTAGAAAGTAATATTTGAGAACATACTTGCATAATGACATTTTCTAGCACTTATTACAACTCTTTATAACTTATGTCATTACTAGTGTATTCTAAGTCATTTTACCATTTCAAATAAGGTTTTTAACTCTTTGAATTTTGCTGACTCTTATAACTTACTAATTATTAGCATTTATAACTCTTAGTATTGGTCTAAACTCTTTCGGACCAATTCTGATCTACTTTCAGATCTTGTCTATAACATTAAAAGGTTAATACCATTTAATATTTAATATTAATAATTTTATTTAAAATATTTATTATATAAATAATAAAGATTTAATATTTATATAATATTAAATTAACATGTAAGCACTAACTCTAATACTCAAACCAACGTAAAGGTAAAGAACTTATGAATTCTTATGTTTTGGACTGTAAAGCACAAAACACAACATCTGGGCTAGATGGAACGATAAATTATGAGGTGAATATTCCTAGTAAAAGTAACGAAATAAGCGGGATAGATACGGGTGATTCTGAAATAGCAGAGGAAGTGCCAGCGAAGCTTGAAGTTGTGGGACAAAACCTTTTTGCATGTATAGTTAAAGGAATAACACCACCTACTGATAATGGTTCCACAGATATGCAATTCAATATCATGGGAACTCTAGCTTATTAAAAAAAGTTTAGATACAGTCGGCTTTTACTTTTTAAACTTCTTCTCTATCTGATAAGGAGGCCAATCGGATAGGCTTCAAGAAAAACCTCAAGAAAAAAAAAAGCCCACTAAGAGATAACGGTGAAGGAAAGATGGTAAGGGAAACTCTGATAAGGTATCTTCTACACTTGCTATGGCAATTACTAATTGGAAGCCTTAAAAAAGAAAGCATGATAACTCTTTGTTTTGTGAAGTAAATTACAAGAGAGGATATGGTGGTGTTCGGTGACCTAAAGTTCTTGATTTTGACTTTAATAGGAGTTGTAAGGGAACCGAACATGTGGAGGTAAGTGGTTATAGAAATAACACTAAAAGTTCTAAGACAACAGTAGCATCTGCAGAGTTAAAAGGCTGTCGATCATCATGAAAATCCTATGCTGGAATGTTCGGGGGTTGGGTAACCCACAAACATTCCAAATTCTGGCCCATAGGGTTTGGGTGTTAAACCTAAATTTAGTTTTTTTTTTTGTGTGAAACACTATTTGTTGCAAGTTGAGTCGAAGAATTACAGATAAGATTACAATTTGTAGGCAAAGTTGTTGAAAAAAATGGAAGAAATGGTGGCTTAGCAATTCTTTGGTCTGATCAGATTAATGTAAAACTATTATCTTTTTTTGCGGTACATATTGACGTTATTGTTTCTTTATATGCACAGCATCAATGGAGATTTACGAGCTTTTATGGTCATCCCACCCAAAGACACCATGGTTGGACTCTCCTCAGATGATTGCGGGGTTTTTTTTTCTCTTCTTTGGTTATGTTGTTGGGACTTCAATGAGATTCTTTATAATAATAAAAAGAAGGGTGGCAATGAAAGACCTCATTTTTTGATTGATAATTTTAGATCAACTCTTGATGATGGTGGGTTAATGGATATGGGTTTAAGTGGCTCCCCATTCACTTGGTGTAATGGACATCATTCAATGAGTTCAAAATAGTTTATGGGCAGATCTTTTCCCTCATTCAACAGTGGAGAACATGGAGTATTGGGGATTGAACCATCAAGCGTTGTTAGTGTTAGTGAATGATCGAGTTGTTACACAGTATGGAAATAATATTTTTCCTGAAAGGCGACTCTTTTATTATGAAGAAGCTTGAGTGGATGAACCGGAATGTGAAGAGATCATTCATCAATAGTGGCATTTCGAAAGTAAATGTCTCTTTTTGGTTTAGAATAATATCAATAAGGTGGGTTCGGCCTTGGCAAAATGGAATAAAATTTCTTACCATGATCTGTCCAAAAAAATTTGGGATAAGGAAAGGTTCTCAAGGCCATAAACCAAAATATAAGTGCCTCTTCATGGAAAGAAGTTCAAAATATTGAGAAGAGTTTGGATGCCCTACTTTACAAGAGAGAAACATACTGGAGACAATGTTCCCATATATTATGGCTGAAAGGGGGAGACCAAAATTCTAGGTTTTTCCATCTCAAAGATTCAAGTAGGCGTCGAAAAAATAGAATTTTGCAGCTATGGGATAGAAATGATGTATGGTGCACGCAAATTAATCAGGTATCAACTAATCACACAGGATACTTTGAAATTTTGTTTCAGTCCACAAATCCTACAAATGCTGATATTAACCTAGTTGCAAGTTGTGTTACCAACAAATTGTTAGATGCTAGTAAAGCTTTTCTAGATGCTCATTTTCGGGCTGAGGAGGTGCGCCATGCATTTTTTCAGATGCACCCCAATAAATCTCCAGGAAAGGATGGTTTGTCAGCAGCCTTTTATAAAAAAATTTAAACAATTGTAAGGTGCGATGTTACTGATGCATCTTTACAGTTTCTTAATGGTGATGGAAATTTGAATGTGATGAATGAGACTCTTTTTGCACTTATACCGAAAGTAGATAGCTTGAAACGGCCAACTGAATTTCGGCCAATCAGTTTATATAACGTAATTTATAAGATCATCTCAAAGGTGTTGGCAAATCGGTTGAGAAATGTGCTAAATGAGGTGATTACTAAATCGCAAAGCGTCTTCATCACTGGAAGCCAAATATCAAACAATGCGATTATTAGCTTTGAGTGCATTAATGTTTTAAAATAAAGACATAATACTAAGGAGGATTTTATGGCTCTTAAGCTAGATATGTCTAAGGCATATACTAGGGTTGAATGGTGCTATGTTGATGCTAAGATGAGGGTAATGGGATTCTCAAAGAAGTGGTGCCGTAAGATTTACTTGTGCTTATCTATAGTTACTTATTCCGTTCTGATAATGGCGTTGTCTACGGTAATATTGTTCCTATAAGGGGGTTAAGACAAGGTGATCCTTTATCACCTTATTTTTTTCTCATTTCTGCTGAAGGTATCTCTGCAATGATTTCAAAAGTGAAAAGACAAGGAGAAATTTCTGGGCTGAAGTGTGGTGGGCAGGGACCTATTATTTCACATTTTCTTTTTGCTAATGATAGTCTTTTATTTACTAAAGTCAATCTCCAGAATGGCATGGCACTGAAACAAATTCTACAGAACTATGGGAATGGTTCAAGACAATGTGTTAACTTCAATAAATCGACAATTTGTTTCAGTGGTAATGTGAATATTCAAATAGACTCATATATTGTTCATCTCCTAGGGTTACTAAAGTCAGATGCCATGAGAAATATTTGAGTCTTTCTAGTTTTAGTGGGCGTAAAAAGAGGTCAATGTTTGATGATATTAAAGATAGTGTATAGAATAAATTACTGGGTTGGAAATCAAAGCTTCTCTCTATAGGTGGTAGAGAAATCTTGTTAAAGGCAGTGATTTAATCCATACCTACCTACACAATGAACATATTCAGACTTCCTATATCTTTTATTAAAGAACTTCATCGGTTGTGTGCAAGATTTTGGTGGGGCAGTGATGAGAATAATCGAAAGGTTCATTGGTGTTCATGGAAAGATTTGTGTTGAAAAAAGAGTGAAGGAGGAATGGGTTTCCGAGACTTATAACTCTTAAACAAAGCTATGTTGGCAAAACAAAGCTGGCTCATTCTTCAGCAACCTAATTGTTTGATGGCCAAAGTACTCAAAAAGTTTTTATTTTGCTAATTCTAATTTATTGCAAGCTCGGGCAACTTCTTCAGGATCTGTTCTTTGGAGAAGTCTTCTTTGGGGTCGTGAGACAGTTATTCTTGGGTCCTAGTGAATTGTTAATGGGCAATCTGTATCTATTTACCATGATAGATGGTTGCCACGGCCTTATTCTTTCAAGCTGTCTTATCCTCACAAGTTGCCAAAAGACACAACTGTAGCTGCTCTTCGAACTGCGACGGGCTCCTGGAATGTGAATCTCATCCCTGCATCTTTTTCCGATGATGAACAAAAACCAATCCTTAGGATACCTACTCTACCAGATTTTGTAAGCCAAGAAGACCGTCTCACCTGGTACTTTGATCGGCTCGGACAGTATAAGGTAAAATCAGGGTACTGTTAGAGCATTATATTCGGTATAATGAAGGGTGTTCAAAAATATCAGATACTCAATCGTGGGGGAAGAAACTTTGGCATCTCAATATCCCGTCAAAGATTAAGATCTTTGCATGGAAAGTGTCGCATAATTGGGTGCCTATAATGGCCAACTTAAAACGCCATCATGTTCCTTTTGATGAGTGTTGTACAATTTGCAACAAAGAAGCTGAAAGTACAACACATGCTTTGTGATTCTGCTTTTGTCCTAAAGATGTCCGTGATGAATGTGAATTTCTCCAACACCTCTCTTGCACCTCAACCACAACTATGTTGGATATATTTATTCAGTGTATAGACACTCTCTCTGTGAATGAACTTGATTTGATGGTAGTAATTCTTTGGCGGGTTTGGTTTATCCACAATAGTGTAATAAACTGTAATGGCAAGATTGAAGCGGCTACTGTCTTACCATAGGAGAAAGATTTTTTACTTGAATTCCAATAGGCTCAGATCAAGACTGGTACTACTGCACCACAGGCGATCAAACGATGGAAGCTGCCAAATCTGGCGATCTTAATTTAATACAGATGTTGCCATTGATGGTAGAAATCAGAGAACGGGCTTAAGGTTGGTTTAAAGGGACAGTTCAGGCTTTATTATTTTTCTGGTACTATTGCTCGCCCTCTTTTACTTGATGTTCCTATTACCGAAGCTCTTGCTGTTCAGCATTTATTAAGACGGCTTCGGCAGTTTAGTTTTTCTGACGTTGAAGTTGAAACTGATTCAAAGATGATTGCATCTTATATTACTTCATGCCAGGAATCTAATTCAGAGTTTGGTCTTATCATATCTACTATTGTTCAGTGCATCAATTCGTTTTATCAATGTAAAGTTCTTTTTAGCCCTCGCGAAACTAATCAGGTGGCATGCTTTAGCAAAATTTGCTTTTTGAAAAATATAAAAAGAATATATTTTACTATATATTATAAAATTGTACGTCTTTATATAAGTTATAACCTATTATAAAATAGAAAAATAATATATATAAAAAAATAATATTTTATATTAATAATATGATATATATGATAAGAGAGTATAAAGGAAGAATTTCAGAATTATTTTAAAATAACCCCACTCAAATTTAAGACGGTACAGTAGAAGCAAGCTTGAGTTTGGAGACTAGAGCATGAAAACGGCGCGAAAGTAGAGATTTGATAAAGATATCAACAGGTTGCTCCTTAGATGAGATGGAGTGGAGCATGATAGTGCCTTGAGAAACGTATTACCGAACAAAATGATAATCTATTTTAATATGTTTAGTCCGCTCATGAAACACATCATTGTAGACAATTTAGATAGCACTTTGATTGTCACAATAAAAAAGTGTAACTCTAATGTGAGAAATACCCATATCTTTAAGAAGCTAGCGGAGCCAGACAATTTCCTGGGTAGTATCTATAAGAGCACGGTATTTAACTTTAGTACTTGAGCGAGCAGTAGTTGTCTGTTTCTTACTTTTTCATAAAAGAAGAGAATCACCCAAGAAAAGACAAAATTCAGTAGTTGATCATCAATCCGTAGAATCACCTGCCCAATCCGCATTAGCATAAACTCGTAACACAAGAGGAGAGTGAGCCAAAAAATAGAGACCGTGAAAAAGTGTACCTTTGAGATAACATAGGATATGAAGAACTGCTGCATAATGAGAGGTACGAGAAGCGGCCATAAACTGACTGATAACATGAACAATATGGCAATGTCTAGGCGAGTAATTGTAAAGTAGACAAAACTACCAACCAATTGACGATAGAGGGTAGCATCACTGAAATGAGTACCATCAGAGGATCGGAGTTTGGCATTAGGCTCTAGAGGAGTGGAGGCAGTCTTACTATCTGTCAACCCAGCTTTATCAAGTAGATCGAATGCATATTTAGCCCGAGAAAGATAATACCTAGTAAAGTCGGATAGTACTTTAAGGCCAAGAAAATAACTAAGGTTGCCAAGATCTTTCATTTCAAAGTGTTGCTAAAGAAAGTTCTTGAGAGTGAAAATACCAAGAAGATCATCACCCGTGATAATCATATCATCAACACAGATAAGAAAGACAACACAACCTTGAGCTGTCTTGTGGATAAAAAGAGTTGAGTTATAGGGACTAGATTGAAAATCATGCTGATGAATAGTCCCACTATACTTTGCAAACCATGCACGATGAGCTTGTTTAAGACCATATAGAGCATGGTGAAGTTTACAGACTTTACCTAGAGGATGTGGATAACCAGAAGAAGGCTTCATATACACTTCTTCAGTGAGATCACTATTGAAGAAAGTATTTTTGACATCCATCTGAAATAATGTCCAACCATGAACTGCAGCAACAACCAATAAACTTCGAACAGAAGTAAGTCTAGCAATTGGGGCAAAAGTTTCTTTATAATAAATTCCATATTCTTGAGTAAAGCCTTTGGTAACAAGGCATGCTTTATAACGCTCAATAAATCCATCAGATTTGGTCTTGATCTTGTACACCCATTTATATCCAATGGTAGTTTTATTAGATAAAGAGTAACAAAATCCAAAGTATGTGACATCTTAAGGGCCTGCAATTCCTCTGTCATTACTTACTGCCAAACAGGATTAGAACTAGCCTCGAAATATAATTAAGACTTATATAAAGAAATGGTAGTAGAGAAACAGTGATAATCACGAAGTTTAATAGGAAGTTCTCTTACTCGAGATGAATGACGAAGAGAGGGTGTAGAGGAGGTCTCATAGATGTTGAGAGCAAATCCTTTAGACGAGGTAGGAGACTTAGAAACAGGCGTCATTTCAGCAGATTCACCTGAATGAAACTCAGAAGAAATATCTGCAGGTGAAGTATCAAGAAAAATATCAACAGAATTATTTGTAAAAAATTGTGACATAGAAGGAGACACAGATTTAAAGTTAGATACAGAGAAAAACATAGTATGTTCGAAAGAGACTATATGACAAGAAACACGAAGACAGTTAGATATAGGATCCCAACACCTATAACCTTTATATTCTATCCCATATCCCAAGAAGCAACATAATTGAGTACGTGGCTCGAGTTTAGTGTGCTAATATTTTTGAAGTATGACAAAACAAACACAACTAAATACTTTGAGGAGTTTGTAATTATGTGGAGTTCTATAAAGACGCTCATAAGGTGACTTATTCTTTATAACAGGAGAAGGAATACGATTAATGGTAAAGACAACGGTTAAAGTAGCATCTCTCCAAAAACGTTCAGGACAAGAGAAAGAGATAAAAGGATCACAAGTTGTATCTAAAATGTATCTGTGTTTACGTTCAGCTCTCCTAGTTTACTAAGATGTATCAGGACAAGACCTTTGACATATAGTACCGTGTTCCAGTAAAAGATTTAGAAAATCAGAATCTCTATACTCCATAGCATTATCAGTGCTAAACCCCTTAATAGGACATGAGAACTGAGTTTTAACTATCTGAGAAAAATCTTGGTAAATTTTAGTAAATTCAGATCGTTGTTTCATAAGAAACAATTAAGTATACCGAGAATAGTCATCAACGAAGAACATAAAATATTTGGATCCTCCTATTGTGGGATCTGGAGAAAGACCCTATATATCAGAATGTACAAGATCAAATAAAGCATGGGAGACAGTAGTACTATTATCAAAAGGTAAGGTTGGTTGTTTAGCTGAAGGACATATAAGACAATCATCTTTATTATCAGAAACAATACCTAAATGACCATTGGATACCAGAGATCGAATACGATTGACTGACGCATGACCTAAATGAGAGTGCCAAGATGTAATGAAGACACTGAAGAGGTAGATGCTACAGACAAAGGATATAGAAAGGATAGATCTAAAGAAATAAGTTCATACAGACATCTAACCTTACGACCTGTCTCAAACGTCCGACCAGTCTTTGGATCCTGTATACAACAACTAGAAGCAGTAAACAAGATATTAAGACCAAGTTCGCATAATTGATCAACAGACAAAAGATTTAAGGTAAGGTTATGAATAAAAAACAATGTCAGATATAGAGAGATTAGGGCAAGACACTTGACCAATATGATTAACTTCCATGAGAGAACCATTAGCAGTTTGAATAGATGGTAAATAAGAATTAAGTATTTTAGAGGAGAAACTTGTAGGATCAAAAGTCATGTGATTACAATATGCAGAATCAAAATACCAAGAAGAATTACTTGAAATATTATAAGAAGTAGAAATTAAAGGTTTACCAGAATTATAAAGAAGTTGACGGAGTAAAGATCCGAGGTTATTAAGGGAACGATTTACACTATCTTGCACAGTAGTAACAGCAGGTCCTGTAAAAGTAGCACCTTGAGATGGTCTAGATATATGACATGGCTTAGGTAGAGCAGAACCAGCAGAATAACACTGAGAAATACCAACTTATCCATAAATTTCAAAACCTTTTCTATTTTTTTTAAACTAATGAAAACTTAGTCCCTAAACTTATACTAATTATAAGTTAAACCACAGAATTTTAATAATCACAAATTGACTCCTCAAATTTAAATGATTACAAATTAGCCCCTAAATTTTATATTAATTATAAAATGACCCATAAATATTTCTAAAATTACAAAATAACCCTTAAAAAATATTATAATTATAAAAATAGCCCAATAACTTTTGAAAATTTAAAAAATGCCCCAATAGAATAGAATACTGAAACATTTGCAAACAGGCCTTTAACAGAAAGTCGTAAAATACAGGTGGCGCGTTCGGCCTGTTCCGATCTCTGATTGGCGTAATTTTGGTGGCGTTTGAACAGCCGGTGATTGGGGATTATTTTGGTTGAGGCGGTGTCGGTGACATCATCATAGAATGGCCGGGATCTGAAGTGACAGTGGGCGGCGGTAGTGGTATTTTGACGGCGCGTCTGGCAGTTTTCAACCTTGGATTGGTGCGTCGTTGACGACAAGATTTTGAAGTTTTCTGGCAACTTTTCAAAAAACTTAGGTGGATTCCGTCGGGTTTTGAAAAAAATTCCGATAAATCTCCGGCTAAATAAAGTGACAGTGAAAAAACCAATGCTCTGATGCCATGTGAGAAATATAAAGAGAATATATTTCACTATATATTATAAAACTGTATAATAGAGCCTTTATATAGACTGTAACCTATTACAAAATAAGAAAATAACATATATAAAAAAATAATATTTTACATTAATAACATGATATATATGGTAGGAGAGTATAAAAGAATTATTCCTTAATATGCTCTAAGCTGTGTGTATGATTTTATTTGGATCGGTATGATTCAATCTCAGTTTGAACATCTTATTTTAGAGGATAGAAGCATTCCTTTATCTTCTTGATTAATGAAAGATTTAAAAAAAAATCATGTTCTTTATATCTAGCTTACATCGAACCTCCAAACTAGTAATATTGAGAGACATTTCCTTCTAAATATTTAAGGAGTTAACTTGGATTTTTGTAAATCAAGATATTCCTTAACGAAATCTTTAACTCCATAGTTCTCTACAATTTTTCATAAAGTGTAGGAACAATTATTTATACTAAGAATGAAATTATTACCTATGAAGTGTATATTTATTATTTGAATAAAACCCTTAAGCCTTTTCTAACTATAAATAAGAGGCTTATTAGGCAAGAAAGACAACTTATTCATTTATGTAAAAATCACTCACTTTCTAATAAAATAGCTATTATTTCTCTTATATTTCTCTCTACCAATCTTTTTGATTTTATAAATCATGGAGACTTTGATCTTTCATATGGCGTCATCTGTGGGTCGTTGATTGTAATTTTCTTAACGATCTTAAATTATTTATTGAGAAGATTCATAATTTCTCAAATTTAGATTAGTAATTTCATGATCTATTTTAGCTTAGTTTGCGTCTTCATTTATTAATTGATCTCATTTGATATCACAAACATGAATCATTTGTTGCTAATTTTGATCAAACTTGGATTTGGTCTTATTTCTTGTTGGATCACACGATTTTGATCTCAATAGATTTTTATCTCCTTGTGATGAACACCTGAAATTACACATTAAAAAAATCTTTTACATCATAGTTTTGTATTATTAGTATCATTAACCTCCCTAACTTAACCATGTTTATAATATTGTACCTAATTAGCTTTTAACTATTTTATGGTAGGTTCTGTAAAATAGGCATAACGTTTACCTAGGACTCCGATAAAAGTGATTATTGATCCTGTGAAGCACTGATTCAATGAGCCAAAATATTCTATTTCACAAGGAATTCAAAATTTCAGCATTTAGAGGGTGAAAATGGCCTAGAATAGAACTGATCTGTAGTACACACCAAGTTCGAACAGACATCACTATTTGTTCAATAACTAGAGCAATATGTATCTAATATGTATGCAAAAAACTTAATTTAGAACTATAAGAGACTTATTTACAACTTTGATGTTTTGAGTAGAAGCTAATTCGAACCACATCAATTCTAAATAGGACAATCATGTGGGTTCATTAATAATAATCAATACATACTAGTTGCCACCCTTCTTGACTTTTATCATCTAAGTGATTCCCTCTTCATTTGTCTTGATTTAACCATATTTTTCTGTAAATATGTGGCTTGTTTATTCCCAAAGCACATAATTAGAGAGTTAGATTTTAGTTCAAAATACTTGTCTTTTGAATTATCTCTTTGTAGTATTATTTCTCTTGTTTACTGTTTTAAAGTCATATTATCTCTTCTTTCATCTATTTTCTTTTTCTTTAATTTTAAAATATCCAAATAATTTTTTTTTGCTAAGGTGAAACTCTTAGTAAGGTAAAAAGATATACCTAACTCTTATTCATGAATTTAATGTTTCATTCTTAAGTTATACAAATTTATATATGATGTATTTATTTTGTTTGCAATATTAATACCATTTCTCGTAAAGTGGTGTATCTCGATTTATTATAGACAATATTTATAGTTGGCAGAATAAATTCTTGAAACCATTTACAAGATTTGGCATAGATACCCTTTCTTGTAAAGTGAGAGTTTTGATTTATATAGACAAATATAAAAATTAGCATAATTAATACTTGAACTCATTTATAAGACTTGGGGTATAATTATTAAAAGAAATAAATAGAAGTTAATATATAAATAATGATGAACCTTAATTGTTATATCTTCCAATTGAAACCTCCTTTGTGTGAGGATTCTAATTGAGTTATAAAAAGAGTTGAATATGTTCTTACTTCATATGTCAAGAGTAGATCTCCTAACCTTAGCATTCATTTTAATTAGTTATTTCGATTATTATTTACAAATGTCTTATTTTACTTTATTTGTCTTTAAAGTATTTATAGTTTATAAATTTTAACTCTACTTCCCTGTAGATCGATCTCGTTCTCATCGGGTTAATTATTATTTTGACAATCCCGTACTTAGGAATAAACTTATATATTCTGGACATGTTAAGTTTTTGACACTGTTGTCGGAGAAGTGAAATTAACTAAGTTTTTTATTCTTATTATTTTCATGGAAGGCTAAGCCTCCTAACTTGCTTTACTTTAATTATTCTTCATTTGTTATTTTCATGGAAGGCTAAGTCTTTTACTCTTTGTTTACTAACTTTTTATTATCCTAATCTAACATTTACTAATGTAACTTCTAACTTTTATTTTATTGTTAACCTTACCTATTTTATTTTCCTTTATTTAGTATTTTATGTTTTTCTTATTTGTAATATTTATTGTTGTCGTGTTTTGTTTTATTTCTTTGTATGAGTAGTTGGTTTCAAGATCCTAATTCTCATCATTTGGTGAAAGGTAATTTTGAAACTTCCTTTTATAATTTGTTCAGTTTTCCTTTATCTTCTTATTCTTTACCGATTAACATCTTGAACGATAATTAAATTAAGGGACTCATAGACCCAAGGTATAATCAATCCCAACACAATGACCATAACTAACCTAGGACACTTAGAAACTACATGAACCCCACACGAATCAGTGCACCATCTTACTTAATTTTTTCTCCAAATGCAACACATTTTAATTTTAAACAAGGCATTATCTAACTTTTATCAAATTTTCATGGTATAGATGCAGAGAACTCTTACCTATATCTAAGAGAATTTAAATAAGTGTATAACACGTATAATGACCTAAATTGTAGCATGAACATAATTCGACTTAAGCTTTTCCCTTTTTCTTTAAAAGATAAAGCTAAAAAATGGCTACAAAACCTTAGGCCAGGATTCATTTCTTCATGGGATGAAATGCAACAACAATTCCTAAAAAAGAACATTTCTTCTCCATAGAACAAATGCTTTCAAAAGATAAATTACCACTTTTGCTCAAAAACTAGAAGAGATCCTTTACCAATATTGGGAAAGGTATACAGAATTACTTAATACCTGCCCCTATGATGACTTTGAAACTTGGAGATTAGTCTCAAATTTCTATGAGGTCTTAACACCCCAAGTTAGGTAAATGATTGAAATGATGTGTAATAGAATATTTGAGGATGAAAACCCAAAAGAGGCAATGAACTATCTAGACTTACTAGCAGAAAATGCTCAAATTATGACACTACTGGTACCTGTGAAGCACCTAGCAAAACTCAAACCACTACATCTAGTGGGGGTATTTATCATCTTAGAAAAGACCATTACCTTCAAGCCAAATTAGCATCCTTAGCTAGAAAAATCGAAACCTTAAAAATGAAAAAAGTGGTCAATTAAAATCTATTTAAGAAATTATATGTCATATATGTGAAACCCATGATCACTCTACCAATGATTGCTCAACTTTACCTGCATTTAGGAAATGTATCCATGAACAAGCCAATATTCTAAACATGTTCAAGCAGTCAAAAAATATCCCATATTCACAAAATTGCAATCCTAATTAGAGAAATCACCTGAATTTTAGTTGGAGGAATGAAACTCAAGCACAGGCTTCACAATCACCTTTTCAATCATACTAAAATTTTCAAAATTCTCAAGGTTTGCACCATTAGATGTCCTACATCCTAAGAAAAATCTTGAAGAAACTTTGCATGCATTCATTGAAAAGCATGAGTCTATTATTTTTCAAAATGCTCAAATATTTGCTGATTTAAAAGATACTCTTGCTAAATTTGAATTGCAATGAATATTCATGAGAAAGGAAAAGTTCATTCTCAACCACAGCCAAACCCTAAAGGACAACATAACTCAAATGTAGTAATTCAGGAAGCCAACACAAGGATTAAAGTTAAAGCGGTTATCACTCTTTGGAAAGGTAAGGTTGTTGAAAAATACATTCCTGAACCTTATGAAATGATAATCAATCTCTAAGGGTAATGAAAATGTTGAACCTGTACTTAGTGAAGAAAACATCGAACCCTCACCTGTACCCCCATTTCTTCATGCATTATATAATACTAGGAAGTTGAATCACAATCCTGAAAAATTTTAAATCTTCAAATAGGTAAAAATTAATATTCCTTTATTTGATGCTATTAAATAGGTTCCGTCTTATACAAAATTTTTAAAGGATTTATGCATAGTAAAAAAAAAATGAATATGAAAAAGAAAACATTATTAGCTGAACAAGTAACTGTCATTCTTTAGAATAATAATGCTTTGAAATATAAAGACCCTGGTTGTCCTATAATTTCATGCATTATTGGAAGTCATAAAATTGAACAAGCCTTACTTGATCTTGGTGCTAATGTAAATTTACTGCCGTAATAAGTTTATCAATAGCTTAATCTCGGTGAGATAAAACTAACTTTTGTAATTCTTTTACTTGCCAATAGATCAATAAAAGTGCCAAGAGGGATAGTGAAAGATGTTTTAGTTCAAATTGATAAGTTCATATATCTTGTGAATTTTATTGTCTTGGACACAAAACCTGTTAAAGGATGTAATTCGATACCTGTTATTTTTTGTCGTCCATTTTTAGCAATTCTAACGCTTTGATTAATTACAACAATGGAGTAACGAAGCTTTTATTTAGAAACATAACATTTGAGCTCAAGATTTTCAATATGTGTAAGCAACCACATGAGGATGAGGATGAAAGTGAAGAAGCCAACATGATTGAAACAATTATAAAGGATTATATATATTCAGAAAGGGAGTTCTACTGATCCCTTAGAAATATTTTTATTGAATTAATTTGGGTAAAATATGCAATTAGGTCTCAAAATCTCTAACATATGTTCTTTACTTGATTGTGCATAGGTGATCAAAAATAAAGGATGAAAATCAAAGTTTGAAGAATTAGGAGAATATAAGGATAAGTAGAACGAAATTTTAAAGTTAGAGTTGAAATCTCTACCCGAAGGATTGAAGTATGTATTCTTGGGGAGAAATAAATTTATCCAATGGTAATCTTTTTTATAGTCACAAGCGAACAAGAAGATAAGTTAAGTATTGAAAATGTATAAAAATACAATAAGGTGGATTTTAAAAGACATAAAAGGCATTAATCCTTTGATTTACACATATAGAATATACCTAGAGGATAATGTCAAAACTTTCCAACAACCCCAAAGGAGATGAAAGAGGTAGTGAGAGCTAAAATTCTCAAATTACTTGAAGTAGGAATCATCTATGCTATCTCAGATAGTAAGTGGGTAAGTCCTACTCAGGTAGTACCAAAACAATCTGGGATCAAGGTCATTGAAAATGACAAAGGTGTGTTAATACCAACTCAAGTCTCATCTAGTTAGAGGATGTGCATAGATTATAAGAAGTTGAACTCTATCACTAGAAAAGACCATTTTTCTTTACCATTCATTGATCAAATTTTAGAAAGAGTAGCAGGACATCCATATTATTGCTTTCTAGATGGTTATACTGGCTATTATTAAATTTCTATAACACCAGAGGACCAAGAAAATACTATATTCATATGTCTTTTTGGGACCTTTGCTTTTAGAATGATGCCTTTTGGACTTTGTAATGCCTCAACAACATTTCAAAGATGTTAAAGCATTTTTAGTGACATGGTTGAGCATTATTTAGAATTTTTCATGGATGATTTAACTATGTGTGGAAATTCTTTTGATAATTGTCTTAAAGACTTAGGAAATGTCTTAAAAAGACGTGAAGAAAACAGTTGTGTTGAATTGGAAAAAATGTCATTACATTGACACTTCTAGAATTATTTTGGGACATGCATTGTCTTTTAATAGAATTGAAGTGGATAAGGCAAAATTTGAACTCATTGCTCATTTTTCCCTCCTAAAAATAAGCAAAAGTCGAATTTTATTGCTATATTTAGACCTCTTTGTAATCTCTTAGTAAAAGATGTATCATTTGATTGGACTTAAGAGTGCTAAAATTTATTTAAAAAATAATTGACATCTTAACATTTGCTCCTATCATAGAATCTCCTGATTGGTCTTTATCGTTTGAGCTCATATGTGATGCTAGTGATTATGCTGTTGGTGTTGTATTGGGACAAAGAAAGAAAAGTAAATCCTATGTAATTTATTACACAAGTAGAATTTTAAATAGTACAAAAATGAATTACACAACAATTGAAAAAGAACTACTTGCTGTACTATTTATATTAGACAAATTTTATTCTTACTTAATTGGTTCTTCAACTATTGTGTTTATTGACCATGCTGTTGTAAGGTACTTAGTGTCAAAATAGGATGTAAAATCAAGACTGATTCGATGAATTTTATTGCTTCAAAAATTTAATATCACTATCAAGGATAAGAAATGAGTTGAGAATATTGTTGCAGATCACTTATTAAGACTCATATCAGATTTATAAAAAGAAATAACACCTATTAATGATTCTTTTTCTGATGAATTTTTATTTTATACTGTTACAATGCCTTGGTATGCTAATATTGTTAATTTTCTTGTAACAAGATAAATGTTACCTCAATGGAATGCTTAAGACAAATTTTCTTTTTAACTGAGGTGAGAAAATTTTATTGGGATGATCCTTATCTCTTCAAATATTATTCTGGTCAAATATTTTGATGATGCATACCTGACAATGAGGTAAGTAAAGTTATTGAATTTTGTTATTCTGGAACATGTAAGGGATATTTCTTATCAAAGAAAATAGTTGTAAAAATCTTGCAGTGTGAATTTTATTGGCCCACTTTATTTAAAGATACACATGCACTTTGTAAAACGTGTGAAAATTGTCAAAATTAAGATCTATTTCAAAATGAAACATAATGCCTTTGAACCCTATTCTTGTTATTGAAATCTTTGATTGTTGAGGGATAGATTTCATGGGACCATTTTCACTATCATTTAAATTTATGTATATTTTAGTTGCAGTAGATTATATCTCAAAATGGATTGAGGTTATTCCATGTTGAAACAATGACCATAAAATAGTCATGAAATTTTTGAAAGAAAATATCTTGAGTTAATTTAGAATCCCTCAAGCCATTATAAGTGATGAGGTTAGCACTTTTGTAACAGGCCATTTGAAACATTAATAAAAAATATAGCATTACACATAAATTTGTTACCCCTTATCATCCTCAGACAAGTGGACAAGTTGAACTAGCTAATAAAGACATAAAATAAATTTTGGAAAAAACTGTAAAACCAAATCGCAAAGACTGGTCTTAAGACTTAATAAAGCACTTTAGGCTTATAGAACTACTTTAAAACTTCATTGGATATGTCTCCTTATAGTTTAGTTTATAAGAAACCTTGTCACTTATAGAACTTGAGCATAAAGCCTACTGGGCCATTAAAATGTTCAACATAAATCTTGATTCTATTGGAAAGATACGTAAATTATAAATAAAAGACTTGAAGAATTGAGAAATGATGCATATGAGAATTCAAAAATCTCATAAATGTTAATGTGTTTAAGGTAAATGGCAAAGACCTAAGCCATTTCTAGAAAACCAAGCTTTTCAAGAAGAATTTGTGTCCCTGTCTGACCTTTGTTATGAGACCAATTGATATTTGTTGTACGTATTTATTCTTCTTATAACTTTATTTATTTTTCATACTTGTAGGTTAATTTAATATTTTTTTATTAAATTTTATTTTGCACCCCAGCTAAGTGGCAGATAAAGTTACTCTGGGACATTTCAAGTCGGTTTTGTCAGTTTTTCATAATTATTGATACCTTCTCTTATTTTCATTTCTAAAAACAATGGATGACGTTCTAACGAATTTAAAAAAATGCTTTCCTTTATTGCCTCAAAATGCCTTAAAGAAAATTTATCAAGTAAGATGTGAAAGATTAAGGTTATTAATGATTATGAATATAGCTACTGATGTATATTAATTATTAAAGCCAAGTTTGATTAGCAGACGAGTTTTTAAACTTATTAATTTCCTACATGCTTGGCTTAGGTAAACTCTTTTTAAAAAAAAAATAAATGTAAAAAAGATTAAGTATTTATTATAAGTGTACACGCATGACTTGTAACACACATTGTTGTACTTTAGGAATGATATCTATAAATCGAGAAAATAAAATTAGGTTCATTAAGAATGGTCTGAGTAAGGAGTCTTTAGATGATATCTTATTGACTCTTGAGACGTATTTTAGTGGATATGTGCATATTGTAATTCGTGAATTATGAGACATATTGCTAAAGGAACATGAGTAGTACAGTCTTGGAAATTTGACTTAAAAATACTATTTACCCATTTATAAGAAAATTGGACGGAAAGCCTATCCCTGACCCATAAAGGGCGTTTAATCCGTTTCTGGACGTAAAACCAGAGGAAGATGTGAGCTACAGTCACAACTACTTATACATATTTACTGTAGCTATTATTCTTGAATGTTTCATTTCAACCTCAAACATCTTCTCCAAAAACAACCAATTACCCATAGTCAATTTTGAAAATTTTACATTTAAAGCTTAATCTTATCCATTAACAACCAACTACCTATATAACTTTACTTTACAATACCTTTTGACTTTATAAATACATTGTATTATTTCTGCATCTTCATACAAACTCAAAATCATTCAAGGGAGAGGGTAAGTGTAATAATGGAAGGCACATCAACTCGTAAATTCACACAAATTTGTGTCTTTTATGGATTCAGCCCTAAAAACATTGGAGAGTTTGTAGAAGCAGCAAAAACCCTTGGTAAAGTGTTAGCTGAGCGAAAAATTCATTTACTAAATAGGGAAGGTAATCGTGGATTAATGGGGTGTGTGACAACAGTTGCACAAAATAAAGACAGTTGAGTTTTGGGTATCATACCGAAAGCTCTAGCTATTGAGAATATTGTAGGAAAAATAATTGGGGATAGGTTATAGGTATCATCAATGCATAAGCGAATATCTTTTATACTTTGGAATGCTGATGCCTTCATAGCTCTACCTAGAGGTTTCGGAACTTTGGAGAAAATTTTTCAAATTGTCACATAAACATAATTGCAAATCCACCAAAAACCCATTAGTTTGTTAAATGTTGATGATTTTTATAATGAGTTGTTATCTTTTCTAACTATGCAGTGAAAAAATAATTCATCTCATCTACAGCATGACAGATCCTCATTTCTACTTCAACTGTTGATCAGTTACTCAATAAATTACAAGCTTTTATACCTTTTCTAATCCAACAATGCGTTAAATAGATTGGTATATTGATGATAGTGAAAAAAAAATGCAAATTAGATTTGACTCTTGGTTTGTAGCCTCTCTACTTTTAAGTATTTTGTATGGCTTGTTTTATTTTGTTGCCGGTTTTACTTTCAATAAAAGATGTTTTAGGTGATATCTTTTTATACTTCACTCTTTCTATATTTTGACATTAAGAACAATGTTTTAATTTGGTTGGGGAAGGGTAGTTGATATATAATGTTAGTGTTAATTTTTGCTATCACTTTGTTCTTTAAAAAAAAATTCCACCATGAATGGCAGACTAAAGAGTACATTACTGAGCTTTTGAAATACATTCTAATTGATTTATTTTTAATGCATTTCATATACATTTATTTATTACTTAAGTTCTTGGTAACTCTTGTATAAATAAGTTTGCTTTACTATCGATGTATGATTTCAAAATTATTTAGTTTAAATAACTTTTTCTATCTAGGTTACTAAAGAATAGCTTTCAAAATTATTTCTTGAGCACAATACTAAACATTGTGCTAAAATAGATGCTTAAGTATATATATTCTTTTCTAAACTCACACATCTTTTGTGAGTGAGTGGAGAGGTTTGAGATAACAGCTTATGAACTTTCAATGATATTTTAAAATGGTTAATTGTTTTTTGGAATGACATTATTTGGATGAGGAATGGCTTAGTTGCTTACCAAAAAGATGATAAAAAATATTATAGAAAATTATTATGGTGAGAAATTGCTTTTATTTTGTAATGATTCCTTATGTTTTTCAAAAACAAAAAAAAAGTATAAAAAAGATAAAATAAAAGAAGTCAATTCAATTCAATAAAGTCTTTATTTAATTTTAGAAGACAAAAGTCATTAGGAAGCAGTTTTATCACCGGACTCTATTCGTAAGATTTGTATAAGAAAATTAAATTCCTAAAACTAGGATGTGGCAAGAATGATTTGGCTCTAAATAATTAATTTTTATATTTTTGGATCAATGTTAGTTTGTCTGTCTGTCCTTAAATGCAACTTTTTCTTAAGCGATTATCTGTTTTTCAACTCCATGAGTGAAATCCTAACCTTTTAAATAGTTATTCACCTGTGAAGATATAGAGATAAGACTTTTATTTGGAGAAAATTTTCAAGGCTATATGTGTTGTGCATTGTGGTAAAAAATCTCCGACTTAATTCACACATACATGATTTTGGAAGTTATGATTGAAATAACCTTAATAGCAATTATAATCTTGAACTAACGTTTTGTTTGAAATACTTAGATAGTGTTCAAACTTTATTTATGCTTGAATTGTTAGGGATTAGCAATAAGCTAGTTAGAAGGTGTGATGAACGCTTGAAATTACACATTTAATAAGGGTTTTACCTCGATAGTTAAGCAAACCTATTTATACAAGAGTACAATTTTGAAATATTGATACCCTTTCTTGTAAAATGATGTATCTTAATTTATTATAGATAATTTTTATAGTTGGCCTAATAAATTCTTAAAACCATTTACAAGATTTAGCGTGGATACCATTTCTTGTAAAGTGAGAGTCTTAATTTATTATAGACAAATATAAAGATTGACATAATAAATACTTGAACTCATTTACAAGATTTGGTATACAATAATTAAAAGAAATAAATATAAGTTAATATACAAATGATGATGAACCTTAATTGTTATATCTTCCAATTGGAACCTCTTTTATGTGAGGATTCTAATTGAGTTATAAAAGAGTTGAATATATTTTTATTTCATATGCCAAAAGTAGATCCTCATAACCTTAACATTTATTTTAATTAGTTATTTGAATTATTATTTGCGAACGTCTTATTTTTCTTTATTTATTTTTAGAGTATTTAAAGTTTATAAATTTTAATTCCACTCCTTGTGGATCGACCCTGTTCTCATCTGGTTAATTATTACTTTGTCAATCCTAAACTTAGGAATAAACTCTTATATTCTAGACGTGTCACCTTGCTTTGACTTTTAAAGAATTGGGATCTGATTTTATATCTGGCTGGATCACTTTTCTCATGAATAATATCATTAGCTTATTTGTATTTAATTTGAATAAGATCCATTAAATAACTCATGATTGCCTCTCCACTTATGATTATTTTATTATTAGATCTTCCATTTACAAGTTTGTTTGGAATTATTAATTATTTGATCTAAAATCATTGTTTTCGAAAATTTACCAATTCATTCTCTTGATTTTCATTTTCTTGGTCAACAAGTTAGATCTTCATCATGATTAGATCTTGTTAACGACTTAGTCATATGATAAATCACTTGATCACAATAATTTGATCATGATCTTCATCATGGTCAGATTGTGATGATAAATCAATCACAAATTAGTCATCATGATGTGATTGTTTATCATTGAATAGTGACCATTTATTTTATTTAATATTATTTTCATTATGAGTGATCTTGTTAGTCGATCAACACTAAATCATTACATGCTATGCTATGGGCAAATTTTTTTTTTCTTATTTAATTAAATAAGATCAAAATCTGATCATAATCTTCATCATATAATAATCACTTGGTCAAAATTGAATCATAATAGACCACATGATCATGGTTCAATCACCAGGTAGCTTACAGTACTAATCAAGATTCGATCATGATGAATCACATAATTATGGTCCGATCAACCATCATTATCCTATCATAATTTTAGTCATTAACAATCATAATCTTGTTTAATGAATGATTATATAATTACAATTTGATAATCTTCATAGACGAATCTCAATTTTTTACCAAACATATTTATTGTATATGATTAAAGTGAAGGATCTTGCCATGAAGTAAGAATACAGTTTCTTTCCTTTAATATTAATTATCCATGCAATTTTTTTATTTAATTTAATTTTTTATTTGTAATCATCAAGCATAAAAGCAATTAATTATGATTACTTATATTATGATTACTTATGGTGAATCTCATATTTTCTCATATTTCGGCCATGCTTATATAATCATAAACTTTATTTCCTTTATGTTATTTTTCAGTTTATTTGATTATTTGACAATAATTTGATCATATTTTTACATTGAGCTAAGTTGACTATAGCATTGATTTTAATTGATCATGGTGATGTTGCTATACGGTGCACATTAACTTACATTGAACGTGATGTATAATGGATTTACGGTGATATGAAAACCTCATTGGTTATCTTACAAAATAGCTCTATTATAATTCAAATTAATGTTACTATCATAAGATTACTAAAGTAGAATTACTTTTAAATTCACATTGATATAATTATTATAATTCATGTTACTATTAAAGCTTTGATATTTCATTTTGACAGCGTGATTCTTGAAACTAATATGAATAATTTCATCTTAATTAAGGTTGTATTAGACTCTTAGTTCATTTATCACCTCTTTTCGATATCCTCTAACTATTTGTATAACAATGTTATGGAGAAACGTTAAACTAGCGTCTCTTTTAAAGTCAATGAGATATCTTTTCAACAGCATGACTAAGCCCTTGAGTCTCAAGATGACACTTACAATCAATAAGTCATTGTACGTCAAGGTGTTCTGCCATAAGCAGCTTCACTATAAGTCAAAAATTGGATTGCAATCATATAACAGAAGCTTGATGCACAAGTTCAACTGATGGAGCAGTCCATAAAGTCTTTAGTCAACAACATAATTATTTGTAAGAAGTTCAAAAGAAAAATAAAGAATTATGAGTTTGGCTGGCACAACATTGTGAGTACCCTAAAAGTGTTAATATTTTTCGTGATAAGGTGATGAACACATAAAAATACATATTTATTAAGAGATTCAGTCACCATTTAATGTCACTAATTTTAGCATTTTTTGTACCTTTAGCTTGAAATAAAGTGTTCTCCTTAAATTGTAATTAATGAATGTTATTTGCACAAGTTTAGGTAAAATAGACATAGCTCTTAATGTAAAATTGAAATGAAGAAATTCTTGAACCTGGAGCAATATGACTCAATCTTACACAAACTTGAAGAATAGTTAAAAAGCCAAATCCAACATGTAATGGGCCAAACATTAAGATACAATAGAATCGGGCTACAACTTCTGCCCAGCTTGACCCAACTCATGTATTTAGACCGTATCTCACAAAATACATACTCAATTGGTATAATTATTAAAGCTATGAAATACTGACTTAATTATCAACAACTCTTATGTTGATAGTAAAGTCCAAATCAGCCGTTATCAGGGACCAAATTGCATTACAAGTGGGTAAAATAGTTGTTAGCTGAAATCTGATGTATTTTTTAAATTTTGCTTATATCTCATTGGATACTCATCCCATTTTCATGAACTCGGTGCCTATGGAAAGAATAGACAAAATACTACAATGTTCATGTTGGTGACAGATGCTATATCAGTCATTTACATTATAAAAAATGTGCTGCAAGTGGGTGAACGAGTTATTGACCTAAAATTATTAAAGATTGATGTCACACATGACATATTTCCATTCATTGCCTATATAAGGAGACTCTTAGGAAGCTTTTGTTGGGTGTTGATTATTCAAGGGTGCTTGCATGTGGGATGTGTTCACCATACAAAAAATATACATATCTCATACATATATGTGCACAGTGGAAGATTAAAATAATATAATGAACACATGTAATACATATTTATCAAATGAAAAATGAGATTGAGAAATATAACCCATGAAGCCTTTGGATTAATTTGCTTGAAGTCTACCATGAAATGAAACTTTGATCAATCCTAGCAATCAACAAGGGTGGGTTTGATTGTCTAGAATAGCAGTATGTTAATCCAACATTTAGTTTAACTCTTAAACTTTATTCAAATTTAAACTCTTTAACTTAGTTAAATTTGTTTTTCCTTTTATTCAACTCTTGAATAAAAACAAATTTAATTCATGTTTTAATGGCTAAAGTAATTGAAGAAGATGATGAATAGAAATGATTTCAACTCTTGAAACATTTCAATTTTCGTTCTCTATTTCACTCTTAATTTTCTAGCCAACCAAAAACACTTAACATTTGTTTTAATTAAATTAAATTAATTTGTTTTATTTTTTGTTCAACTCTTGAACAATTAAAATAAACCTCTTTTAGTTATTACATTTAGTAACTATTTATATATTTGTTTTGTTGTTCTAACACTTAAAACACAAAACAAAGAATTCCAATTTCTCAAATTGAAATGACTACCAAAAATGCAAAATCTAAAAATCTAAAACTTGTTGATTTTGAATTTCATTTCCCTTTATATACTAATGCATAAATTTTAAACTAATTTGAATTTCATTTGTATTTCATTTAACTTAACTTAACCTTAGTTAAGTTAGTTTAACTTAACCCTTAAGTTAATAAATATTTAAATATTCTACCTATAGTTAACTAACTTAACCATGGTTAGGTTAACCTTTACTTAACCTTTAAGTAAGGTTAACTTAACTTAACCATATGGTTAACCTTTAACCTTAGTTAAGTTAAATCATTTGTTTAACAATTAAATAAATAAATATTTATTTTAATTATTTAACAATTAAATAATCATAAAGTGAAATTACATTTATATCCTTACTAGGTTACCAAGTTAACCTAAAGTGGGTCCCACCATTTAACCATATACTTTAGTTAATTTAACCTTAGTAATTTGTTGAATTATACTGTATTGAACCATTCAATACAGTAAACTGTCCAAGTACTTAAAGAGTACATTTCATATTGGGACTCTCTAGGTCTACAACCGATTTGTCAAATGAAACTATTCAATAAATCCGTAATCGATGCCCTATGCACACGTTACGAATATTATAAATTAGAGCATCAGACCATACAAGTTGAGGTCACAACGCATACGTATAATTCTTCCATCATTTATACCCTGGATGTGCGGGGATATAGATCAGCACCGTCAAATCCCCATTTGCTCATCCATTATCTTATCTCCAGATTCGTATATCGATAAACAATATACGCAAACACTTTTGCTATATTGTTTAACCCTGTGGAAAACTGTTTTCTCGAGTTTATACTTGTGGCCACAAGACTTTATAAAATACAATCGCGAAGCATCGGATATACAACTTACCTATGTAAGGTGACGGATCCCGTATCTACGCACACTAGGCTCTATAAGCATCGGACTATACCTAGCGACACATAGCGGTCAGACCATGAAAGGTCTCTGACATATGTGGAACCAAAGCATGGTGGATCACTCACAAGACCACCGTGGCGCTCAGGTCAAAGGACCATGAATACTATTTAACTTGAGAGGACTTTCCTTTAACAGCTTCATAGGATATCTATTGGGGTTCTCGTGTGTCTGTTTAGTATCCAGTCCTGATTGGATACCCAGTTGCCTATACAAGCTCTAAGCTCATGGTCAGCTAGGAACAATCATCTAAACTAGTCAGATATAGATGTACACTAATCTCTATTATGTGAATTCACCGATAGACTCGTATTGGTGATCATAGATCAGGAATATTGTGTTTGAGACATACTTACATAATGACATTTTTTAGCACCTATTGCAACTCTTTGCAACTATGTCATTACAACTATATTCTCAGATCTTTGTCCTATTATAGACAAGGTTCTAACTTTTTAGACCTTACTGACTCTTATAAACTGATAACTCTTAACAGTGCAACTATGTTATTACAAGTATATTCTCTCTTATTTTCTTCTCATTAACATGCATTGTAATCTAGGCTAGAGTTCGTGGCAAGGCTAAGAGATGAACTTTTATGTGTAATAAATCTACTTCTATGCTTTGATTTATTGTCAAGAGCTATAAATGTTGTAAGTTTGGTTTTGATTAAACTCTTATCTAGTTTATTTTCTATAATCCAGAGGTTATAATTCTCATGTCTCATATATGTTCAGTCATGCTTTTTTTTATGTGATTCTTGTTGAATTATAATTGTTATTGGTTACATTGTTTTATATGTTCATCTTTTATTGCAATATTATTAAAATTGATATATTGTCGATCTTGGATAACATGTAAGGGCAATAAATGTTTGATATTCAAGTTGATCTTTTACTGCAATATTATCAAAATGATATATTTTTTATCTTAGATAACTTGTATAAATAAACATGATTTGTGTTAATATTTGCAAAAGAGTTTAGTCATATCAAATTCATGTCTATCAAATGTGCTATATTTTACATATCTTTCGATTGATTGTTTAGATGTAAAACTTTTAATTGAGTTATAAACATTGAATCAAAGTGTAGAGTAGATTTATAAAGCATAATTATGATTCTCAAAGCCTTTCTTAAATTATCATAAGATATTTTCCTCAATTCATAGACAATTCTATCTTATCCACTTAAATAAATTAATCCTTTGCTACTGCTTTAATATTTTACTTCACCAACCTATTTTGCCACGAGCTTTCTTGTGGGATCGACACATCAATCTATACTGCGATAGTCGCATTATATTTTGAGCGTAAACATGAGGACTTTGCATCCACATGTATACCGCAGTTGTGTCTCTACAAATAATCCTACCACTATTGATGCATCCAAGTCCAAATTTGTATATAGTACAATAACTACAAGTGCATTTCTCCAAGAAATCACTAGTACATAATACTTTTTCGCAAGTTCTCTCAACTGTTGCTGCTTCCAATGTCCTTGTTCTACTAACCACTGAGTTATCTCCTGCAATATGTTTTTAAAGAAAAGGCTTGACAGCTTGCGTGCAAGAAATATTCAATGAATGACAACACATTCATTAACTTCACACTCTTGGTGTCCCTTACTCCTTTACTGCGTGAAAGGTACAAGAATCTTCATTCATAGATGAGATTGAAAACTAGAAGAAACTACCTAATTTTTAGATCCTCTTATGGTAACTTTGATCTAACAAGCCATGTGTACTCCTTTAAGCAAATCATATCCCTCGAAGATTATAGTGACGCCCTTAAATGAAAGTTATTCCATTTAACCCTGAACTTACCATCAAAGTCAATCGAGACTTTTAAAAATTTATGTAAGTTGTTTGTAAGCCATTTTCAGACAACTCATCAGCAATAAGTCAATGTGTTCGATTTTGCTACTGTGACAAAAAGAAACCTTGAAGGATTACATGCAACCTTTTGAGATATGTTCATGTAGATAAAGAATCCAAATGATGCTTCACCTCCAATCGCATTTCTTAAGGGACTACTACCTCATACCTATATATATATGATCTTCTGCTATAACCTTCTAGGTGTATAGAAAAGTCTTTCTGATGCGCAAAATATTTTATTCATATGCAAGAAGATTGGTTAAGTAGAAGTCATAAGACATCCATAAAGATTATTATTTAGTTTGTTCCTTTTGAAATTCTGGATCAACAGGCCAACATTAGAGCAAACTACAGAAAAATGGCACAATCTCCCCACTCTCCAAAAAGTCACAAAAGAAGATTAAGTTTTCAACATTCCTTAAACACATGAACTCCCTCTTAATACCCCTATTGAGAAGATATGGATGGAAATAAGAATAGAGATGGTCTAATTCTAATTGATGGTAGAAGTAGCATAAACATCATATTTTAGAGCACCTTTAAAAAAATGGGCATAGAAAAGACAAAGATTGTCGCAAGTAACTCATATGTAGTTGCCTTTAATGACACTGAAATAGCACCAATGTTTATTCATCTGTAAGTTATCACGACTCTAAGGACACTAACAGTAAACTTCTTAATAGATTATGCTCTAATAGGATATCAAGCCATTATAAGTAGAGACTAGGTTCATCAAATGCATAGAGTAATTGATATAGGTTAATTAGGTCTAATATTTTCATCTTCCAAACTTAATATTTATTCATTTAAATTAAGATTATTTGGATTTTTATGTGATTTATTACTATTTTGTAGTTTTGGGGTCAATGAAGCAAATTAGGATGCAAATTAAAAGAAACTAAGACAAAAATATCAAATTACTACAGTTCCCTACTATAGCAACGAGCTACAATAATTTACTATAGTATTTAGCACCTCAACGCGCAAAATCCAATGCTGAGCGCCATGTGAATAGTGCTCATAAACAGTAACATGTGAATATTACTCATGAATAGTAATTCTAATCTGGCCTTATATTTGATATTTTTACCCTAAATTGAAGATATAAACCTATAAATAGAAGATCAAAAATCTTAATTCAAGAATCGAGATAAGAGAGAATAAAGAGAGAGAAAGAGAAAATGTTAGAGGATTAAGAAGACTAAATGATTAAAGAGTGCAGAAAAATTAGTTTTATCTCTTCAACCCTTTATCTTTTTAGTTTTCTATCATTTTCATGATGTCATTCTTGATAAGGTCTAGAACTCTTTACTTTATCATGACCTAAGTTTTTATTTCTAGAGTTAGACTATTAAACCTAAGTATGGAGTTGAATTTTGTTAATTCTTAGTTTATGAACTTAATATATACAATTGATTCATTCTATCTTGTATTTATTAATTTCATTATATCTAGTCAATATTTTGAATGTTTGAGGAACCATGATGAACTCGGTGGAGGGATTCATGTGTTTAGCTTAAGATAGTTTGATGCGTAATCATATGGTAACAACTATGAGTTCCATGTAGGATAGACATATACCTAATGGCATTTATGTCATAATTTAGACTTTATCTTAATGAATTACATTCTCATCTGATTACCATAGACGTATAGGTAATTGTTAAAACGTATAATATAGTCACTCGACCATCGACAGAGGCTTATGATAAGATTAGAGTCTAGCCAATCAATTTGTATTAAGAGATTAATTAAGAGGTTAACAAATCCAATGAAATACTAGGGGATAAGTTGAAACCCTAGATTCTTATCAATTAGTGAATTCAACTCTCTGTTTATTTATTATTTAGGTTTAGTTTAATTTGATAGATTAGGTTAATTAATTAAATTTCAAATTTTAGTTTTTCTGGATAAAAGTTAAGTAGATATAATTTTAGTATTTGATTGAAAGAATTAGATCATATAGTCTCTGTGGGAGCGATATTTGCACTTAAATCCTATATTATTTGATACGATGGTGTGCATTTGTACTAAACTATTATAGCACTAATCAGTAATGTCTACTCTATATCAAAAGATTAGATGTAAAACTAAGAATGGCATGGGAATCGCCACCATTAAAGGAGACTAAAAAGTTTCCAGAGGGTGTTATTAAGTGAATTTGAAAGAAGAGAGGGATGTATTAAAAAATTCACAACTAAAAGAACATAGGCTTAGCATTGATATATCTACATCGCCATTTGCATCAATTAACATTAAAAAAATTTACTAAATATCTATTACAACAAGTTTCAGAGGGTTTAATAAAGAGAAGGAGGAAATATACGAAGATGCAAAGAAAATAAAAAAGAAAAAAGTTAGACATAAATAAAGTTATAGAATTACGAGTTAAAGAATTTGCTACTGAAAACAAAGAAAAACTCTCTAAATAAATAAAAAAACACGTTTAGCTAAAATTGAACCTACTCAAGAAGTGTCATTAGCCCATTTGAAACCAGCTCACAAGGTTCCTAAAGTAACTAAGTTATAAAAAGAATATATAGACGAGTTAATAAAGCTGTTGTAGAAGAACAACAATGTATTTGCTTGGAGCCATGAATATATGCTAGGAGTAGGTCCAAAAATTACTTGTTGTTCCCTAAATGTGGATTCAAGAGTTACTCTAATAGGTGAAGCTGAGTGGACTCATACCCTTGGGGGGTGAATCACTGAACACAGACTTAATCAATTCTTTTATTTGTTTTAACTGCCCTCAGGTTGAACCTGGAGCTATATTGTTAGAACTTGGGTTTAAGGCCTTCTATCGGCGTTAGCATCACAGAGCCTTAGACCTGATCTACTATAACTAATAGCTCAATTTCTAGAACATAAAACGCCACCTCTAGGTGGCCCTAATTGAATTAAAATTGGTTGTATTGAAATACTTCGTGCTCTAATCACTGAACACAGACTTAATCAATTCTTTTATTTGTTTTAACTGCCCTCAGGCTGAACCTGGAGCTATAGTGTTAGAACTTAGGTTTAAGGCCTTCTATCGGCGTTAGCATCACAGAGCCTTAGACCTGATCTACTATAACTAATAGCTCAATTTCTAGAACACAAAACTCCACCTCTAGGCGGCCCTAATTGAATTAAAATTGGTTGTATTGAAATACTTCGTGCTCTGATCATGAAGGAATTTTCCTAAATAAATTCCAACATATGATTTTGACTAAAAAAAGCAAGAACTTTGATTCATCATCTAGTTTTAAGTTTAGAGAGAAACTATAAGTAGAAGAAGCAGTGTTTCGCCCTTAAGAGTAATAAAGTCATGAAAGAAGAAGTTGAAAGGTTGCTAAATGTCAAGTTTATTAAGGAAGTCCATTACTCTGAATAGTTGTTAAATGTAGTCATTGTAAGAAAAGAAGAACAAAAAATGGAGAGTTTGCATTGACTTCATAGATCTGAATAGAGCTTGCCCCTAATACTATTTTCCTTTCCAAAAAATTGATCAAATAGCTAACACGACTACTAGATATGAGATGATGACTTTTCTTGATGTATATTTTTGACACAATCAAATACCTATAAATCCTGTCGATGAAGAGAAAACAACTTTTATAACTAAATGAGGACATATTACTATTCAGTCATGCCCTTTAGATTAAAGAATACTAATGCTATATACTAGTGGTTGATGACAAAGATATTTAAGAAAATGTTGGGCCAAACAGTCAAAGTCTAAATTAATGATATGGTCATCAAAAGCAACATAAAAGAAGATTATTTCCAACACTTGCAAGAAGTGTTCAACACTCTCAAGGAGTGTTCAACACTCTATAAACCTACAAGTTGAGACTCAATCCTATATAGTGTATATTTGGAGTGACTTTAGGAACTAGTTTTATCCCACGCGGCACAAAAGTTGAGGCATTATTTTGAGGCTCACAAAGTAATTGTCTTAACATCTTATCAAATTAGAATAGCCTTATCACAACCAGGCTTGATTGGGTGAGTAACTGAATGGCAATGCAGTTGAGCACCCTCGATTTGGAATACAGGTTAAGAATAACAAAGAAAGAATAAGTTGTTACTAGTTTCTTACTAGAATTCAAACCTAGTCATAAAGAGATAATATATTCAAGTAAAGAAGATTGTGAACTTGATCATGTCCCATGGCAAGTTTTTGTTGATAGATCATCAAATCAATGTGGCACTAGAATCGGTATTCAAATAATAACGCCTGAGAGATTTGTGTTAAAAATGCCTTATGACTTGAGTATTAGGTGCTAAATAATGAAGTAGAATATAAAGCCATGATTAATAGGCTATTGTTAAAGCTAAAACTATATATTAAAAAGATCTAGCTTATGACAGATTTCCAATTGGTAGTGAAACAATTCTTTGAAGAGTATGAAGCTAAGGCGAAAGAATGAACCTATACTTAGAGAAAATGCAAGAACTCGTGGGTAGGTTTCAATGTTTAAGCCTATCCCAAATTCCACGAGAAGAATTGGCAAATTAGCAAATAAGGCATCCAAGACGAATGAAGAAGGAACTCGTGAAGTAAAGATATAAATGTTGTATAATCCAAGTATTGAAAAACAAATTGATGTTCTTATAATTAAGGAAGATGAAGGCACATGGATGACTCATTTCATCAAATACTTGGTTTTGCATGAGTTACCGAAATATGCCAATAAAGCTTACAAGATAAAGGATCAAGCTTTGAGATTTTCAATGATAGATGAGAAGTTATATAAGAAGTCATTGAATGGACCTTATTTAAAATGTGTTGGCCCAAGAAAAATGAAAGCAATTCTAGAAGAAGTGTACGAAGGCATCTATGGAAATGATATAGGTAAAAGATCCATGGCTCAAAAATTAATGTCGCAAAGATATTTCTAGCCATATATGATTGCAGATTCGAAGGCATTTGTCAAAAGATGTCACTATTGCCATATACATGCACATATCATATATCAGCTAGCAGAAGAACTTTATTTAATCATAAGCCTTTAGCCATTCATGCAATAGATATTGGATATCGTGAGCCCATTACCTAAAGCCAAAGGAGGAAAAAAATATATGTTGCTTGCCACATACTACTTCACAAAATGGGTAGAGGCTATTGCATACGTAAATGTCACTAAAAGGAAGTAGAAAAATTTGTTTATCATAACATCATCTAATGATTTAGTGTTCCCCGAGTAATTGTATTGGATAATGAAAAATAGTTCAAAAATCAATTGATGAAGAAATTATGTTAAAGGATGAAGATCACCCACAAGCTCTCTTCTAGCAGATATCCACAAGGGTATAGTTAGGCAGAGTCAACTAAAAAAATATATTCTCTATCTTAAAAAGAAGATAAAAGGAAAGAAAAGAGAATGCTTAGAAAAAATTCTAATGGTTTTGTGGGCCAACTGAATCATCAGGAGAAAAGCCACTAATTAGACTCCATTTGCAATGACCTATAGAAGTGAAGTAGTAATCCGCAAGGAAGTAAGATTATGTGCCCTAAAGTAAAATATTGTTAAAGATCAAGTTCTAAATGAACAACAGTTAGCTTTAAATGGAGATTTGGCTGATGAAATTCGAGAAGTCATGGCTATCAAAATTGTGTTCTACCAATAGCAACTCTAGAAACAAAGACATAAGTTCGTGAGACTAAGGCATTTTAATGAAGGTGACTGGGTCATGTGAAATGTAATGGATAACATCAAAAAGCTCAATACTGGTAAATTTGCTCTAAATTAGGAATGACCATATCAAATCAAAGCACTAGTAGGAAATATGCTTATATATTGATTAGCATTGAAGGAAAAGAGGTGCCTAAGACAAGGAATGTCATTTACCTTAGGAAATACTACATGTGATTGAAAGTATACTGTGCGTAGGGTAAGCTTGTACATTTTAATTTTTTTAATATTTTAATTTTACACATCTCACATGAAAAATTAATGTAGCAGAATATAAATCAAACATCTCATTACACTAATGAGATATTAGAGAACTCACCCTTAAAGTGTGCTTTGCGCAATTCCTTGAGGTAGAATAGTAGCCTTCTTTTTTTTGTTGAAATTTTGATTAAAGTAAAACTTGCTTCACTATTTTATCCTTTGGCCCTCTTTATATATATTTCTATTCTTACTTACGGGTTTAGCAAATGAATTGAGGGTGGCTATTTATAGCCATAGATGCCTTAAATTTGGCCAATTATAATGAATTTGGTGGCAAACTTTTATCAAGCATAACAAAGCATGAAAATTTGCTTTGTCATGCTTTGCTAATTAATGAATCAGCAAAAAGATAGGCTAGCCGAACATGAAAAAGATAAGTGGCCATTTTCTTAATTCAATCATGCAACCTCATGTGAGAAGAAAAGCATGACAAATTATGCTTTCATTTGCCAATTAAATGGCCGAATTGCATTTCATGCCATCATTTAATAAAATAATTCATTTTGCTAAATTTGTAAATTAAATAGGCCAATAAAATCATGCCATGTGTATACCATTACAAATTAATTGCATGAATATGGCATCCAATCGAAAGGATAAAATGGTAAGTCCAACCTATCGAGATCCTAGACTTAACATTTAAACCCTGTCAATTCTCTAAGAGACCCTAAAATAATTTTGACTTTTCGAGAACTTCTCAATTTAAACGATTCGATCCGGTGTGCTACCTTAGTACACAATGAGTACACTTCATATAGTGAGACTCCATAGGTTCACATCCGTTTATCTTACGAAACTATTTCATAAGTCCATAAATAATACCCTACACACACGTTATGTAAATAACAATATGGCGCGTTGAACCTTACAAGTTAAGGCTAATACATATTCATATAATCCCTCTTGTAGGGGTGTGTGATTTGAGTCTCAGTTCCACAGTGTATATATATGCCATGTGCTCATTATACCAAATACGTATCTCATACATTTACCAGGCAAATTCCTTCATCTTTATGACATTTAAGAAGTCTCCAATACATGTAAGCTTAATTATGTATATAATTCATATATAGGTATTGATATTTTGGGTTTTAGTTTGAAAAGAATTTTGTGAGCTGCTTATAGGAGGTTTAATAATAACAGTCTCTCTGGAGCATTTCCAATGTCATTGGCTAACAGGACCTAGTTTATCTTTCTGTAACTCTCTTCATCCTTAATTATCAATGGCTTCTGTTTTTGAATGGAATTTGCTTCGTGAAAAGGTTTTAATATTCTTAGATCATTAGTATTTGAGTGACTTTTCCTTCAATAATTTGAGTGGTCCTATACCCAAATCTAGTGCCAAAATATTCAAGTAAGCGTCTCTTTTATCCTGTCATTCAAACTAGAAAATTTAGATTGTTAAAGATATAAAGAAACCAAGATAATTGATTATTACTATATATATTTTATAATTAATAGGTTATATTTAGTTTCTTTATATGTATTTATGTTCCTTATTTACGTTAACTTAAAGCTTATATAAATGCCATCTATGTATCATTTGTAATATACAGAAGAATTAAAGTTATGGGTAATAAACGGAAAAGTCCGTGATAGATTAATTAAACTTTGTGATCTTTAATTAAATATTACTAGTGTGGTCCACAAGAATTTGAATTGTAGTGATCTTATCCGGATCACTAATGTAGTGACACTATGGTGGGGCATTATATATAATATGATTATATAGGACTGGACCAGATGTAGTTTGAATTCTTATATAAAATATTATTGTTAATTAAGAATTCAAATAATGTCAACTGATGATCATATGCAGATTAATTTTAATCCTAAGTGATCATAAACTCATGTTTGTGTCATTATGTCATTTGAAATACTCATTACAATTTGTCTAAAGAATAAACTAAAAACTTGTATTTTGGTGGCATAGTGAGATAAACGGTTGGGAATATAATTTACAGATATAAAATCCATTCATTCCTAATGAAAGCTAAAAGAAGGTTCTCTTAAGGGTTAATTCTAGAACTGAACTGTTAGAGCGCTCAATTTGTAATAATGTTACAAATTAACTGTTCACTGGTGAATTAATGGTACTAAGGATAAAGAAATAATTAGACAGGTAAAACGATAATTAACCTAGCTCTAATTATAAACTATCTATGGAGGGTTGAATTGCATATAGTGATTAAATCAATGGACTGCTATAAATTTTTTGAGTAAATTATATATACAATTTCAAGAGTGCAATTTCAGGTATTTAGTGGAATAACACTGGAATTAAATAATTAAAGAGTTTAATTAATTATTAAAAATTTATTGGAGCTTGAAATTTTAGGTCCATAGGTTCCCAATACCACCTTTTTCGTTATTACAGTGAACAATTAAAAACGGTTGTGTTATTACACAAATTGTTTGTGTAAAAAAAAAAATTGTTTTCAAATACGTATATTTTATATTTGAATAAAATTAATTAATTAAGAATTAATTAATATAGATAAGATCTTATCCAAATATAATTAAATATTTAATTTAAGAAATTAAATAAATAAAATCTTAAGGATAATTTTTGAAATTATCAAAAAGATTTTAATTTTAATTTTAGCGTTTTTCTTTTATTAAAAGACTAATAATGCTCAAATGTTGGGTATTATACGTTAACCACAAAAAGTAGAACTCTATGTGATTTACATGAATTAGGTCTCCTTTTAAGAGATAATAATTTAATTAGTAAATATTATTAATTAAATTATTATTTTAAAATAAGAAGACTAGTCTAAATAAAACACAACACATATACATGAAAAAAAAATGCAGGATACGTATTTTTTTTAAGAGGAAAAAAAAAATTGAAAGCTCACTCTTTCTCTCTCACTATAAAATAAGAGGCTTAGTTTGGAATCCTTTAGTGGAAGAAAACTCGGCGTGAATTCAAGGTATGTTCTTGTTAATTTTTTTTTTATTTTAATATCAAATTCATATATTCATAAGATCCTTAGATAAAAAGTGTTTTTATCTAATGAAAACAAAGATTACAGAATTTTTATTTTCTATTCCGCTGTATTATGAATGTCATAACAATAACCATCCAACAACTGGTATGAGACAAATGGTTTCTTGAATATATGATTTTGTATTATAATTTATTTTATTTAAATCATGATTTATGGGATGTATGTAAGAGTGGGTCCTTGCATTTTATAATATTATATAGTCCTCTAAGATTGATTTTAATTATTAATATGTTTTTTATTAGATTAAAATTTTGTAAACCCATAAGGGGGTATAGGATTTTTTGTAATATTTTATTTATTTATTGATGGAAACAAATTCCTAGTGCTACTTTTGGCGCAAAGATGAAGAATTGAAACATATGGTTATAGAAGAAAGAAGTAGAAGACGAACAACCACCATTTAAAGTGCATGACAAGGGAGCCATATGTTTGCATCCCTTGCCAAAGGCAGAAATAAAAAAAAAAGGAAAAGTGAAAGACAAAAATGAATTGTTGAGAGTTTACGCCTGGGCCATAAATTTGTATCAATTGATTTCAAATTGATTTGCTCTTTACCATGTACCAGGTGGCCACTTGCAGTGGCTGGCATTGGGTAGCAGCTTTTATTTTACTAACTCTAAGTGCATTAGAGTAGTAAAAAGGATCTTAATTTTTGATATGGGAAGCCTAAATAAAATTGGATTTGATTTATTTGATGTTTAGATTTAAAATGGATAAAATGCTTTTTGAAAAAAATGTCTGAGTTAGATTACCTTATAAAATATACAATAGACCTAAGAAAAGGTTTTACGTATAAAAAGAAAAAAAAATAGATTGGGCTCATTATGAACTTAAGAAGATCACGTGCAATTGGGCATGCGTGCCTGTACCTTTTATGTAATTTATTTACTTTTATTTTATAGGTTGTAATTTAAAATCTTAGAGGACCCGACCAAAGTTATATTAAATATTAATTTATGTTATTTATTTATGTGATGAATTTTAATATGATCATGCATAATCACATGTCATGCATTTGTACCTACTCATATTATTGTAATATGTCATGCATACATGCCATAATTAAAATTTAAATAGTTTTATTTTATTATGGCATATTATAATTAATAAGATTAAATTAGTGGATTCATTAGCATGTTTAGAACTTGTATAATTAATCAAATAATGTGAAATTAGATTTAATAGTTAAATTGATAATTTTACATTATTCGAGGTAACCTAAATTAAATAGTTTGATTTAGGATTACTTAAAAAATTATTGATTTTGTTATCTATAATAAATAAATAATTAATCTAATAATTGAAAAACTAGATTCACCTAAATTGTTAGGTCTATTTAATAGGAATAGTTAGACTAATGAACTTAGGCCCAATAAGATTAGACTTTATTAGGATTAATTAACTATACTTAGTAATTTGTTATATGAGATATAATAATTTGTTGATGTTATAAAACATAAGATATTTTATAAATTATAAAAACACATAGTTAAAAAATAGTGAGTGGGAAAGGGTACATGACAATGAACCTATAGGTCTCCATTATTAGTTCAACATCGTGAGATATAGGTGGCGCATCGAGACTTTTTGATTTCGCCCACTATACGGAGGGTGTCTGCCTATTTCAATAACAAGGTTGACTTCTCAGAGATAGGATTAAATGATGTATTTCATAATTGACCGACCCTACAACGACATATTTTGAGTTAAGTCATCTTAATCTGAAATAATAGGTTACACTCACAAAGATATAATTAAAAGGTTAATCATATCTTGACCAAAATAAATGGTAGTTAATAAGTAATATTTTGAAAATTTCCTATTAATTTGAGATAGTCTCAATTTTAATTTAAATTTAATGTGACTGACTCTACGGCGGCACAATAATTGTTAAATTGAACTATCATGGATTAGTATAAATTTATGTGTTTAAATAAATGCACTCATGCATCATGTTTACTATTCTAAAAATCACTATGATATTTATTCAAGTATTCTTAAAATTACTTTATTTATTTCAGCACCATGTCTAGAACAAATACTATCATAGTTCTCTTAGCAGAAAAATTGATCGGTGATAACTTTGTAAAATGGAAAACCAATATGAATATTGTGATGATCTATAAAGACCAAAAGTTAGTCCTTGTAGAGAAGTATCCTCTAGAACCTGTAGTCAATGCTTATTATAATGTACGGTTGTAGTATGAGAAATGGATACAGGCCAATAATAAGGGCTGCTGCTATATGCTTGCCAGCATAAGCGATGTGCTTAGAATGAAGCACAAGCACTTGGAGACTGGACATGAGATATGAGATTCTCTCCAAGCGATGTTTGTCCAGTAGTCAGAATAAAGCCGCCATAAACTACTGTTGGAGCTGGTGCTCACGTGCCATTCCAATATTGTATGAATATTAATTGTTAATATTTATACAATAAACATTTCGAATAATAATTGTTAATATCATATTTATATGGTATAATGCTTGTAACATTACAGACACTGTTTGATCTGAAGGAGTTCAGATCTGATCTAAAGGAGTTCAGATCAGAACTAATAGTTAGCAAAACTGAGAGTTATAAATGTTAAGAATTAGCACTGTTAAGAGTTAGTAGGTTATAAGAGTCAGTGAGCTCTAAAGAGTTGGAACCTTGTCTATAATAGGACAAAGACCTGAGAGTATACTAGTAATGATATAGTTGCAAAGAGTTACAATAGGTGCTAAGAAATATTATTATGTAAGTATGTCTAAAATATAATGTTCCTGGTCTATGATCACCAATGCAGGTCTATTGGTGAATTCACATTATATAAATTAGTACATGTCTATATCTGACTAGTTCAGATGGTTGTTCTTAGCTGACCATAGGCATGCGGGTATCCAGTCAGGACTGGATACTGAACAGACTCATGAGGACCCCAATAGATATCCTATGAAACCGTCAAAGGAAGGTCCTCTCGAGTTGAGTAATATTTGTAGTCCTTTGACCTGAGAGCCACGGCAGTCTTGTGAGTGATCCATCATGCTTTAGTTCCACATATGTCAGAGACCTTTCATAGTCTGACCGCTATATGTCGCTGGGTATGGTCAAATGCTCATAGAGTTCGGTGTGTGTAGATATGAGATCCGTCAGCTTACGTAGGTAAATTGTATATCCGATGCTCCGAGATTGTATTTCATGAAGACTTGCGACCACAAGCATAAACCCGAAAAAAGTGTTTTCCACAGGGTCAAACAATATAGCAAAAGTGTTTGCGTATATTGTTTATCGAGATACAAATATGGAGATGGATTAATAGATGAGCAAATGGGGATTTGAAGGTGCAGATCTATATCCTCGCACATCTAGGGTATAAATGATGGAAAGATTATACGTATACGTTATGACCTCAACTTGTATAGTCTGACACGCTAATTTGTAATATTCGTAACGTGTGCGTGGGGCATAGATTACGAATTAATAGAATAGTTCCATTTGACAAATCGGGTGTAGACCTAAAGAGTCTCAATATGAAATGTACGCTTTGTGCACTTGGGTAGTTTACTGTATTAAATGGTTCAATACAGTATAATTTAGCAATTTACTAAGGTTAAGTTAACTAAAGTATATGGTTAAATGGTGGGACCCGCTTTAGGTTAACTTGGTAACCTAGTAAGGATATAAAAGTAATTTTACTTTATGATTATTTAATGTTAAATAATTAAAATAAATATTTATTTATTTAATTGTTAAATAAATAATTTAATTTAACTAAGGTTAAAGGTTAACCATATGGTTAAGTTAGTTAACTATGGTTAAATTAAGTAAATATTTATTAACTTAAAGGTTAAGTTAAAATAATCTAACTAAGGTTAAATGTTAACTATAGTTAGGTTAAGTTAAATTAAATGTAAATGAAATTCAAAGTAGTTTGAAATTAATGCATTAGTATATAAAGTGAAATGAAATTCAAAATTCATAAGTTTTTAGCTTTTAGGTTTTGCATTTTTGGGAGCCATTTCAATTTGAGAAATTGAAATTCTTTTTTTTTGTGTTTTAAGTGTTAGAACAACAAAACAAATTAGAAAAATGGTTACTAAATGTAATAATTAAAAAGGAGATTTATTTTATTTATTCAAGAGTTGAATAAAAGGAAAAATAAATTTTATTAAGTTAAATAGTTTAACTTTGAATCAAGTTTAAGAGTTAAACAAGATGCTAGATTAACATACTGCCATTTTAGACAATCAAACCCACAATTATTGATTGCTAGGATTGATCAAAGATTCATTTCATGGTGGACTTCAAGCAAAATTAATCCAAAGGCTTCATGGGTGATATTTCTCAATCTCGGTTTTTAGTTTATTAAATATGTATTTTATGTGTTCATTGTATTTAATCTTTCGTTGTGTACATATATGTATGAGATATGTATATTGTTTTGTATGATGAACACACCCCACATGCAAGCACCCTAGTAATTGTACAACACCCCAACAACTACTTGTAGCTACATGAACGCTAAAATGAAGAAATGAATTCCTGTGCATGTGTATGTTTTGAACATGATCAATTAAATGCATTAGACAGAGATCTATGGAGCCATCATAAATGATTAGACAGAGATCCATGGAGCCACCATAAATGATTAGACTCAAGTCAGCATCATTCTGGAGTCTCTTACTCCAGCATTTTTGCAGTTCAAAACAAATTATATTATGAACAAGCTCTCATATAGTATGGCTCAGCTACTTAATGAACTACAAACTTTTGAGGCTATATCAGATAAGCCCAAAGAGTCTTAGGTAAATGTTGCTGAAGCAAAGCAGTCTTCCTCTAAGAAAAATAAAAAGACGAAGAACATTGGCGGTGGTTTAGGTTCTTGGGGAAAAGCCTAGAAAGCCTTTAACAGCTGTAAGAGCATGAAGAAGGACTCTAAGGCAAACAAAAGAAAGTGTTTTCATTGCGGAGTCGAGGGGCATTGAAAGAGGAATTGTAAAAAGTATCTCTTCGAACTGAAATAAAAGAACAAAGGTAAATATGATTTATTTGTTTTAGAAGCATGTTTAGTGGAGGATGAACTTTCTCTTTGGATAATTGATTCAGGAGCCACTAATTATGTTTGTTCTTCCTTGTAGTTGCTTAGCTCTTTTAAGGAGCTCGCTGATGGGGACTTTACCATAGGAGTTGGCAATGGGGCAGTCGTATTAACTTTAGCAGTGAGAGTGGCTCGATTGAATTTTGAGAATAATTTTTTAATTTTAAATAATGTTTATTTTATTCCTGGATTCAAAAGGAATTTAATTTCTGTTTCTAAGTTGTATGAACAATTATTTAATATTTATTTTTATAATAATGAGATTATTATTGGTAGAAATAGTTTAGATATTTGTCATATGAAATTATAAAATAGACTTTATGTTTTAAGGCCCGATAAGCCTTGACTACTTATTTCTGAACTATTTAAAGTTGAATATCCTAAATCTACTAAAAGGCAAAGGGTTTCTCCTAATGATGACATGTATTTTGGCATCTTAGGTTAGGTCATATTAATCTGGCTAGGATTAACAAGTTAGTAAAGGATGGTCCTTTAAGAGAGCTAAACGCTGGCACTCTTCCTATATGTGAGTCCTGTCTAGAGGGTAAAATGACTAAAAAAACCCTTTTCAGCTAAGGGTGAAGTAGTCAAGGAACCATTTCAGCTTGTACATACTGATATTTGCGGTCCATTAAATGTACAAGTAAAAGGCAGTTATGAATACTTTATCTCATTTATTGACGACTATTCAAGATACGGTTATGTTTACCTAATGCAAAGAAAATCTGAGACTTCTAAAAAGTTCAAAGAATTCTTAGTAGAAGCTAAAAAGAAAATAGGTAAAACACTTAAGACCCTTCGATCTAATCGAGGTGGTGAATGCCTTGACATAGAGTTCAAGGATCACCTATTGGAGCATGAGATTTTATCCTAACTCACAGCACCTGAAACACCACAGCAAAATAGTGTTGCAGAAAGGAGAAATAGAACATTGCTAAATATGGTTAGGTCTATGATGAGCTACTCTTCACTTTCGCCCTTATTTTGGAGTTATGCACTACAGACCACAGTCTACATTTTGAATATAGTACCTTCCAAATCTATCCAATGTGCACCCTTAGAGATGTGAGATGTAGTAAACATAGTTTACGCCATTTTCGCATATGAGGTGTGATGAACACATGAAAATGCATGTTGTTAAGAGATTCAATCACCATTTAATGTCACTAATTTTAGTGTTTTCTGTATTTTTAGCTTGAAATAAAGTTTTCTCCTTAAATTGTGATTAATGAATGTTATTTGGACAGGTTTAGGTAAACTGGACATAACTCTCAATGTAGAAATCGAAATGAAGAAATTCTTGAATCTGGTGCAACATGACTCAATCTTACACAAATTTGAAGAATAGTGGAAAAGCCAAATCCAACATGTTATGGGCCAAAAATTTAGATACAACAGAATCGGACTAGAACTCTTACCCAGCTTGACCCAATTCACGTATTTGGACCGTATCTCACAAAATACGTACTCAATTGGTATAATTCTTGAAGCTATGAATTTCTGACTTTACTATCAACAACTCGTATGTTTATGGTAAAGTCCAAATTAGCCGTTATCATGGACCAAATCGCATTGCAAGTGGGTAAAATGGTTGTTGGCCGAATTTTGATGTATCTTTGGAATTTTGCTCATATCTCATTGGATACTCATCCAATTTGCATGAAATTAGTGCCTATGGAAAGAAGAGTCAAAATTCTACAACTTTCATGTCGGCTACAGAAGCGGAATTAATCATTTACATTATCAAAAATGTGCTGCAAGTGGATACACGAGTTATTGGCTTAAAATTATTGAAGATTGATGTCATCCATGACATATGTCCATTCATTGCCTATATAAGGAGACCCTTAGGACGTTTTTAATAGATAATTTCTCTCTTCTTTTATTCTCATTAATATGTATTGTAATTTAGGCTAGAGTTCCTAGCAAGGCTAAGAGATGAACTTTTATGTGTAGTAAATCTACTTCTATGCTTTGATTCGGTGTCAATAGCTATAAATGTTGTAAGTTTGGTTTTGATTAAACTCTTATCTATTTTATTTTCTATAATCCAGAGGTTATAATTCTCATGTCTCATATATGTTCAGTCATGCTTTTCTTATGTGATTCATGTTGATTTATAATTGTTACTGGTTACATTGTTTTATATGTTAATCTTTTACTACAGTATTGTCAATTTGATATATTGTCGATCTTGGATAACATGTAAGGGCAATAAATGTTTGATATTCAAGTTAATCTTTTACTGCAATTGTAATAACCAGTATCCACGACTGGTAAGAATAAGTATTTATATATGTATAAATATACGTATTTTATTTGTATGTTGGTGATACTTGAATTATATATTGTTATTAGTAATATTTTTATAGGTTAAGGATATACGATTAGTATTGGGTTTATTTGTATGACTTTAGATTTATTTTAGGGACCAAATTGTTATACTTTGAAAGTTTTGGGGGCAAATTCGTAAATACCAAAAATTAGCCTCTTAGTATAAAAATACACTTTTAAACCCTAATTTACCATTTTTAGGTCGAGCTACCCATTTTAAGAGAGAGAAGAGAGAAATAGAGGAGAGAGAAAGAGGAGAAGAAGAAGAAAAAGAAGAAGAAATTGGAAATTTGAATTTCAAGAGGTATATCATACGTATTTCTCAATTTATTGGTATTAATTAAGTTAATTCCTTTAAGTTTTGATTTCTGAAAATATGTATAATTGAGGATTTGTTGTGTATTTCGTAAGATCATATGAGAATTGATGATGATCTATAAGATAGTTTGATAAATCATGATGAATTATGGAATTTCTGCTGGATAACCTCTTGATCTAGGAATTTTATAAATTGTTGTGATTCGATTCTGGTTTTGAATTTTGAGTATATGAAATTAGACATGTTTAGGATCATCTGAGACTTTGAATCGACTGAAAATCTCAGAAATTGAATTTGTAGTGAATTTACCAAAATGACCCTGGAATTCCGGAAATTTCCTGTGTAAACAGTATGATACAGTGGAAAATAATTTTTGACCTGCTGAATGATCTTTAAAAATTACGAATTTGTGGAATATGATAATTTTATATGTCTAATATGATATACTCGGAATTGAGAATTTGGATCAATGTGGTTGAAGTGTTATGAATTTCTAAAGTGTATCAGCTCATTGTAGTATTTGATTAACAGATTTTTAAAGTTATGAAATAAAATAGTTTTAAAATACTTTTAGCAGTTATTTGGAAGCCAAATATTTATCATGGACGGAGATATGTGTCAAGAGTAATTATGTGGTATTTTTATAATTTTTGAGTTAGTATATGATTTTATAAAATTGGGAGATTGAATACTGTTCAGTAAGTATCTTGATCCTGTCAGGTTTGTAGTTTGGATTCGATGGTGTGTATGGAATGGATTGTGTAGGAATTTTGATATAATATTCATATATAAGAAGTATATATGAGTCAAGAATGATATATTCTGATTTCGGAGTAATTGGACATCATTTGATGTATTAGAAAGTTTTGTTAAGTGTAAGTGGTCAGAATGACAGGTTTTGAGAAACCAAATATTTAGACCAATTTGATGTGATAAATGCATTGTGTATAGTTTTGTAAGCTATTTAAAGTATTTTGTGTGAATTGTGAGGCTTATGAAAGGATTAATCTCCATTGATAGGTTAAGGAGATTTAAGCCTTGTAGCTGAAAGTGTTAAGAGGTAAGTATACTAGACTTTTTACTGAAATCACAATAAACATAGTAATTGTTTTGTATGATTTTGCAAATGGGGTTAAGAATATGTTTATGTTATGTCAAAGTATATATTGATATGAAATGTGAATATATGTTTATGAATGTGAGCATTGACATTGAGCATGGACATACATGTGTTTTTGAAAGTGAGCTTTCCAAAATAAGATGCGTTTAACAAAGAAAGCTTTTGAAGTGTAATATGTCCATGAGAAATATTTTGTGATTTGAGGGTACTTGAACTCACTGTTAACTTAGTAGGCATTTTATGTGATTTGTGGAGCCTTTATGTGTGGCCTTTCCTTCGGGATTAGTATATGTTATGTGTTCCGTATGTAGGGAGGATCCTATTGGTACCTAAAGGAAGTGTGAGTCATCACATTTGTGTGGTGGCGTATTGGTACATGTGAGAGGACTCACCGATGATCAGGGTGAGGGTTTGGCTTTTACCTTCGGGCATAAGTGTTATATATGTGTGATTTAAAGACCTTACTTGTACTATTCCTCTGATACGGTATGTCACCTACGAGTGACATTTTGCTCATTATGTGATATGTGATATGTAAGTCCTACTAAGTAGTAGTCGAGTAATGGTATTCCTATTATGTGTTTTGAAAGAATGTGTAAGCGCTTACATGATATGTGATTTGATAAGATTATGATTTTGATTGATCACAGCATATCATACATATGCATTGTGTACATATATGTATTTGTATTTGATATATGAAAAATTAGTATGCTTACTGAGTTTTATACTCATTATAGTTTATGGTGATTTCAGGTAAATAAGGTGCATGTGTGCTTAGCGGATTTGGCAAGGCTTCTGCTGTTCCTTGGGTTCCCTAAGTTGCTAGGTTGTTATGTGTTTCATTTGGGGACACGTGGGATAGGATATTTGGTTTGTCCCTATTGAATAAATACTTATGTATTATTTCATTGTGTGTGGATTGGATTTGGTTTAAGTTTTATAAAGTGTGGTTATTGGATGATTTTAAGTAAGAATTTGCAATGGATATATTCTGGGCTCCCGGTAACAAAGTTGCTACTGGTGACGTAGTAGAGTGTTAATCTCTGAGAAAACTCTGCGTATCTCCGGTTTAATAATTGTCCTAGTCATAATTCAATTGCTATAATTCTGAAAGAAATTGAAATGAATGTTTAAATATTATCAAGAGAAGTTTATATTTATATGTTAGGTTATGGTTGATTTTAGTGTTGAACTTACTAGCAACTTGCTAAGGATTTCTGTGTTGAATGAAAGTTGAAAATTTTGTGTAATATTATTTATGAGTGCACATGCAGTGAATGAATGTAAGTGATGTCGTGTGTCGGATCTTTTGGGTCTGGGGCGTGACAGCAATATTGTCAAAATGATATATTATCGATCTTAGATAACTTGTATAAATAACATGATATGTGTTAATGCTTGCAAAGAGTTTAACTAAATCAAATACATGTGTTATCAAATGTGCTATATATTACATACCTTCCGATTGATTGTTTGGGATGTGAAACTTTCAGTTGAGTTATAAATATCGGATCAAAGTATAGAGTAGATTTATAAAATATAATTGTGATTCTTAAAGCCTTGCTTAAATCATCATAAGACATTTTCCTCAATTCATAGACAATTCTATCTCATCCGTTTAAATCAATTAACCCTTTGCTACTGCTTTAATATTTTACTTCACTAACCTATTTTGCCAAGAGCTTCCTCGTGGGATCGACACCTCAATCTATACTGCGATAGCCGCGTTATATTTTGAGCGTAAACAAAAATTTGGCGCCGTTGCCGGGGAAGCACACTAAGCGAAAGTCGGTTGCGATTATAAATACTAAAGTGGTAACTTTGTATATTTTCTTTTCTTTGTAAACTCTTAGTTTATTTCCTTTGTTGTAATTTATTTATTATTCATGGTTGGTTCTACCACCTAATTTATTTTTTTTTTTTAGTTAATTTGTTATATTTTATATTATCTTAATGGCTGGTTTTGCCGCCTAATTAGTTTATTTTCTTTTATCTATTTATTGCACTTTTTTTTATTGTACTTTATTTTTATTTTCTTTTACGTATTTATTGCAATTTATTTTCTTTAGTTAATATGTTGTATTTTCTTTTTATGGCCGGTTCTACCTCCTAACCTTTTATTTATTTACTTATTGTATTTTCTTTTTATTATTTATTTATTGTACTTTTTTCGTATTTTATAGTCTTTTGTTTAGTTATTGTATTTATATTTCATGGTTGGTCTTACCACCTAATTTATTTCTATTTCTTGTTGTGTTTATTCCACTTCTTAATTTTCCTTAAGCATTTCTTTCCTTAAAAAAAAAAATTAGGATGTATGCATCGACCTAGAGACAAACGAGGAAGATTTGTGAGAGAACTAGAACTAGAACTAGAACCATTCCCACAATTTGTAAGTGAAGAGAATTTACCTTCTAGTTCATCTTGTAATTCTAACACAATGAGCCAACACGAAGAAAACCCCGTTAGAACTCTAAAAGATTACTTGCATCCTACTCGCACAGCCACACCATCATGCATTATATTTCCACCTAACATACCACATTCGGATTTTAAACCTGGAATGATACAACTTCTTCCCACTTTTCATGGTCTAGATAGTGAAAATCCTTATGTACATGTTAGGGAATTTGAAGAGGTAATTGCCACCTTCCATAGCCAACCTGAAGCTATAGACACTGTTAGGCTTAAATGTTTCCCTTTTTCTTTGAAAGACAAAGCAAAGAGTTGGCTATACTCTTTGAGGCCGAGGTCTATAGGAACTTGGGCAGAAATGACCCAAGCATTTTTCAATAAATACTTCCCACAACACAAAACTAATGGCCTGAAAAGACAAATTTCTTCATTCTCCCAAAAAGACAGTGAAACCTTATATCAAGCATGGGAAAGGTTTAAAGAGTTGCTAAATCTGTGCCCTCACCATGGGTATGAAAATTGGCGCTTGGTTAGTTATTTCTATGAGGGACTCACAATTAGAGAGCGCCAATTTGTTGAGATGATGTGTAATGGGGAGTTCCTTCACAAAGATCCTGAGGAAGCCATAGAATTCCTTAATGACTTAGCCGAAAAAGCCCATACATGGACTGGACCTAGCATTGTTGAAAGCACAAATAGGTCACGACCCAATGGAGTTTTCCATCTTAGGGAAGAGGATAACCTCAAAGCCCAATTAGAGGTCTTAACTAGGGAGTAGAGGCCTTGAAATCCAAAGATAGAAGGGTCACCCACACGGTTGCTAGAGTTGAGTCACACGATGTTTGTTTTGTCTGTGGAGGAGCGGAACACTTAGCTCAGGATTGCCCCACATATAGTGAGATGAGAGGGATATATGAGGAACAATGTAATGCCCTAGGGATGTACAAGAAGCCTTATTCACCCTACTCTGAAACATATAATCCTAGCTGGAGAAACCACCCAAATTTTAGTTGGAAATCTGACCAACAAGCCAACAACCAATGGAAACAAGAACAACAAGCACCCAAGTCTTATGTTGCACCTCAATATAATGCACGACCAACTAGGATTTCTTTAGAGGATACATTACAAGCATTTATGGAGGCACAAAGTAAGACTAATCAAAAATTTGAAACAATTCTTGCACAGGTGGTGGACGAAAACAAAGAAATCAAGAGTCAAATCACAAAATTGACCAGTGCCTTAACTGTACAAGAGCGAGGTAAGTTTCCATCTCAACCTCAATCTAATCCAAAAGGATAATTCATGGCACAAGCTTCTACTTCTGATGTTCAAAATCTCAAAGAAGTCAATGCCATTACTACTCGAAGTGGTAAGATTGTAAGTGAGCCTACTCCTGAAATTAACACATCTACGAGTAGTAAAGATGCCCCCCTTGAAAAAGAGGCCACAATGGAAAAAGAGCCCGAAAGTAAGTTTTCAATCCCAGTGCCTTTTCCTCAAGCTCTTCGACCGGTTGGGAAAAATTCAGAAATTCAAGGTGAGATTTTGGAACATTTGAAACAAGTTAAAATTAATCTTCCCTGGTTACATTTGATTAAGCAGGTTCTAACTTATGCCAAAGTCATCAAGGATTTATGCACTATCAAAAGAAAACACCATGTGAAGAAAACTGCATTTTTGGCAGAACAGGTAAGTGCAGTGATTGAACAAAAGACACCACCCAAGTATAAAGACCTAGGATGTCCCACAATCTCCTGCCAAATTGGGACACATGAGTTTGGTCAAGCTTTATTGGACTTATGAGCAAGTGTAAATTTAATGCCTTATTCTATTTACTTGTAGTTGGGACTTGGTGAGATTAAACCAACATCTGTAGTCCTACAATTAGCTGACCGATCAATCAAGAAACCACGGGGAATAGTAGAAGATGTTTTCTTGCAAATTGACAAATTTTACTATCCTGTTGATTTTCTTGTTTTAGATACTCATTCTGTTGTTAACATGGAGTCAAAAATCCCTCTTATTTTAGCGAGACCTTTTCTAGCCACTGCTAACGCTCTTATTAATTGCAGAAATGGTCTAATGAAATTATCTTTTGGGAATATGACTCTTGAGGTGAACATTTTCAACATTGGCAAACAACCACGAGAAGAAGACGAGTGCTATCATTCATATATGATAGACACACTTGTAGCGGAGGAAGCTTATAAAAATCATGGCTATGATTCTTCGAAAAACCTTCTCAATTTTGATTTTGAAGAATTGTATTATCCTGATGTAACAACTAATGTGTTTAGTATTTTTGACTCACAGGATAAACGGACTCGATTTGGGCAGCCACACTTTGAAGAGTTGCCACGAGAGAGGGAGAGACCAAAACCATCAAACCTCGAGACACCACAAGTTGAGCTTTCTCCACTACCCAAAGGTTTGAAACACGCATTCTTGGGACCAGGTGATACCTTTCCTATCATCATTTCTTCTGAACTTAGTGCTAAACAAGAGAAAAAATTGATAAAATTGTTAAAAGAACATAAGTCTGCATTAGGTTGGACCATAGCTGATATTAAAGGTATTTCTCCATTGATATGCTCCCATAGAATTCATTTAGAGGAAGGTTCCCAACCTCGTAGAGATCCACAAAGAAGACTTAACCCAACAATGAAAGAAGTAATGAAGAAAGAGGTCTTGAAACTATTAGATGCGGGTATAATCTACCCAATTTTTGATAGTCAATGGGTAAGTCCAACTCAAGTAGTTCCTAAGAAATCTAGGGTTACTGTTGTTGAAAATGAGAATGGGATACCTGTTCCAACTAGGGTAGTAAGTGGTTGGAGAATGTGTATTGATTATAGAAAGTTAAACACAGCCACTAGGAAAGACTATTTTCCATTGCCTTTTATCGACCAAATTTTAGAACGTGTAGCTGGATATCCTTTTTATTGCTTTCTTGATGGGTATTCAGGGTATTACCAGATTGAGATAGCTATAGAAGATAAAGAAAAAACTACTTTTACATGCCCTTTTGGTACTTATGCTTTTCGTAGAATGCCATTTGGATTATGTAATACACCAGCTACTTTCCAGCGTTGCATGTTGAGTATTTTCTCTGATATGGTTGAAAAATGCATGGAAGTCTTTATGGATGATTTGACTATTTTTGGTAATTCTTTTGATTTATACCTACTTAACTTGAAATCTGTTTTGAGTAGGTGTGAAGAAAAAGGACTTGTGCTAAATTGGGAGAAATGTCATTTCATGGTATCTTTAGGAATCGTTTTAGGGCACATTGTATCTGAAAGAGGGATAGAGGTTGACAAGGCAAAAATTGAATTAATCTCTAAATTACCTACACCTAAAACGGTAAAAGATGTCCGATCCTTTCTTGGACACGCTGGCTTTTACAGAAGGTTTATACAAAATTTTTCTGCCATATCTAGACCATTGTGTAACCTTTTGCTAAAAGATGCAGAATTTACATGGACACAAGAGTGTGAGGAGGCATTCTGAACACTCATTGCCAAACTCACCACCGCTCCTATCATGCAATCACCAGATTGGAACCTCCCATTTGAAATTATGTGTGATGCAAGTAATTATGCTGTAGGAGCAGTTCTTGGGCAACGGAGGGAGGGAAAACCCTTTGTTGTTTATTATGCTAGTAGGACTTTGAATGATGCTCAAATGAATTACACTACTACTGAAAAAGAACTATTAGCTGTTGTTTTTGCCTTAGATAAATTTCGTTCTTATTTGATTGGTTCACCTATTGTTATTTTTACTGACCACGCAGCCCTTAAGTACCTTCTTTCTAAGAAAGATGCTAAAGCCCGTTTAATTAGGTAGATTCTTCTTTTGCAGGAATTTGATATAACCATCAAAGATAAGAAAGGCGTTGAAAATGTTGTTGCTGATCATCTATCCCGCCTTGAGTTCACTGACTCCACTGATTTGCCACCCATTCGAGACGATTTTCCAGATGAACATCTTTTTGCTATAAGCCAAATACCTTGGTATGCACATATCGTAAATTATTTGGTTTGTGGTGAACTTCCATCTGACTGGAGTGCACAAGATAAGCATAAGTTCTTGGTTGAGGTACGTAACTTTTATTGGGATGATCCATATCTTTTCAAATACTGTCCTGACCAAATCATGAGACGTTGCATTCCTGAAAGTGAAGTTTCTAGTGTCTTAAATTTTTGCCATAGTGCTGCTTGTGGTGGCCATTTTTCTATGAAGAAGACAGCTGTGAAAATTTTACAATGTGGTCTTTATTGGCCCCTTTGTTCAAAGACACTAATAATTTTTGTCGTTCCTGTGAAAGATGTCAAAAGTTAGGTGCTTTATCTCGAAGAAATATGATGCCTCTTAACCCTATTCTTGTTATCGAGATATTTGACTGTTGGGGTATTGATTTTATGGGTCCATTTCCTTCATCTTTTGGCTATCTTTACATCCTTTTAGCTGTTGACTATGTATCAAAATGCGTGGAGGCTGTAGCTTGTCGTACTAATGATAATACAACTGTGGTAAAATTCTTAAAAAAAAATGTGTTATCTAGGTACGGTACGCCACGTGTCATCATTAGTGACTAAGGAACACATTTTTGTAATCGTTCTTTTGAAGCTTTGATGCGCAGGTATGGTGTTCTTCACAAAGTTTCCACTGCATACCATCCACAGACAAATGGACAAGCCGAGCTAGCAAATAGAGAGGTTAAACAGATTTTGGAAAAGACGGTTAACCCGAATCGCAAAGATTGGTCCCTACGCCTTTCTGATGCATTATGGGCATATCGTACTGCATACAAAACCATCTTAGGAATGTCCCCATACCGGCTTGTTTATGGGAAAGCTTGTCATTTACCTGTTGAGCTAGAACATAAAGCTTATTGGGCTGTCAAAGCCCTTAACTTTGATTTGAATGCTGCAGGTCTCCAGAGAAAGTTACAATTGTCAGAAATAGAAGAGCTACGAAATGACGCATATGACAACTCCAAAATTTACAAAGCTAAAATGAAAGTAGCTCATGATAAACAGATCTCAAGGAAACACTTTGAGCCAAATCAACGGGTCTATCTTTATGATTCTCGATTGCATTTACACCCTGGAAAGTTGAGATCTCGATGGACTGGTCCATTTATGGTAAGACATATTTTTCCTAATGGTGCTGTTGAAATAGAAGACCCCACTGATGGATGGACTTTCAAAGTGAATGGACAGCGGCTAAAAAGCTAGGTGGAAAAGGTAAACGACTCTATGTACCTAGGCGAGATCCCTATTGTGGATCCTGTCTATCGTGATTGATCAGGTTCAATCTATCTGTACCATATTTTATATTTTATCTATATTTTATCTTTTGACTTTCTATTTTTGCTTTTATTTTCCTGCACATTTTATTTTACTTTATTTTCTTCTTTTTATTTTTTCTTTAGTGTGATTTTATTTCCCGGTCAAGTGGCGGATACGGTACTCCGTGACTATTAAAGTCGGTTTCTCAGTTCCCTAAAAACTGTCCCTCAAACTGTGCATTCATCTCTTTTCTTTCTTTCAAAATGGATCGCATTCTTGCCAACCTTAAAAAACGTTTTCCTTCATTTCCTCAAAATGCTCTACTTAAGATTTACAAAGCACGGTGTGAAAGACTAAGGCTATTGATGTTGGGTAATATCCCTGTGGACCTTCGTTGGTTAATTGAAGCCAAGGTTCGGTTGTCTGGTGAGTTTGAAAATGATTTTGTTTCTCATATGCCTGGTCTTGGAAGAAGCTCTTATGCCAAAAGGCGACGAGCAAAAAGGTTACAAGTCTGTCATAAATGTGCTCGATGGAATTGTAATCGGAGTTATCGTTCTTTAGGATTCGTATCTAGAAATCGAGAAGACAAAATTCAGTTCATTAAGGGTGGACTGAGTAAGGAGTCTTTGAATGATATCCTATTGACTCTTGAGACGCATCCCTGTGGGCTCGTGCAACGTGAACTTCTCGATTTATGGAACAAATTCAAAAATGAACATCAACGGTATAGTCTCGGAAATCTGACTCTAAAAGACCCTGTTTGCCAATTTATAAGAAAATTGGATGGGAAGCCTATCCCCGACCTATAGAGGGCGTTTAAGCCGTTACTGGACGTAAAACCAGAGGAAGATGTGAGCCACAATCACAACTACTTGTAAATACATGTGTTTTAATTTCAACCTTTATTTTATGAATAGTAGGGCTACTCATGTAGATGTCTTAAATTCAAATCTTTTTGTTCAATAATGCATGTGGGTCATTATGTTTAAATTTTTGTGTTTTATTTTTAACTCTCTTTTGACAAACTGTCGGGTTACCATAATCATTGTTATTATTTGGCACTCTATAAATACAGCACCTCAGTTTCTTCATTTTCATATATTGAGATAAAGGTGAGAGTAGATATGGAGGAAACCCAAGTTCGACAATTTCGAAATATATGTGTATTTTGTGGATCTAGTCCTGGGGAGAGTAAAGTGTTCGTAGAAGCAGCAAACAATCTAGGAAAAACATTAGCTGCAAGAAAAATTCATTTGATTTATGGAGGAGGTAGCCTTAGGCTAATGGGGTGTGTGTCAACAGCTGCACATTTAGGAGGAAGTCAAGTTTTAGGTATTATTCCTACAGCTTTGGCCGTGGGAAACCTGACCGGGAAAATAATAGGGGAAGAATTACAAGTCTCATCCATGCATGAACGTATAGCCAGAATGCTTTGCAATGCAGACGCTTTTATTGCTTTACCAGGTGGTTTTGGTACCTTGGAAGAAATTTTTCAAATTGTCTCTTGGGCCCAACTGAATATCCACCGAAAACCCATAGGTTTGTTGAATGTTAATAACTATTTTGATTGCTTACTTTGTTTTCTTGATCAAGCTGTGGAACAGAATTTTATTTCACATTCGGCGCGACAGATCCTGGTTTCTGCTACTGAGGCGGATGAATTAATTAACAAATTACAGGCAGTTACCTACGAACCTGACCCAGCAATAACTCGGATCGATTGGTCAGTGGGCCTTAACAAGCGAAAATTGGATCTGACACTCCGTTTGTAAATTTTTCTTTTTATTTATTTATTTATCAGTACCATCATTTTAGTTTATATTTGCTTAAGTGTCTCTCAGGTTTGTTTCTTTCAAATAACTGGCGTTTCAGGTAATGTCTCCTATACTTTATCTCTTTCTATTTAAACATTGAGGACAATGTTTCATCTGGTTTGGGGGGAGGATAGTAGACATACGTTGCATTTTGCAAAAAAAAAAAAAATTGTGGTCCGACATTTGATTAAAATGGCAGAGTAAAGAGTTCATTCTTGAACTCTTGAGACGCATTCTAGGTCAAATTAGAATGGCAGAGTAAGGAGTTTTAGTACTAACTTTTGAAATGCATTTTAACTAACTTTTTGTTATTTTGTTTTATATTTCATGCATTGTCGTTTACTGCTTGTAGTCTTGGTAATTCTTGTATAAAGGAATTTGCTTTTCTGCCTAAGTATGATTTCAGAATTGTTTAGGTTGAGTCACTGTTTCTATCTAGGTTACTAAAGAATGACTTCCAAAATATTTTTGAGCACAATGCTAAGCCTTGTGGTAAGATGGATGATTCAATTTATATAGCCAAGAGAATTCCCATGTTTAAGTATATATTTTTCTAATCTCGCATATCTTTTGTGAGTAAGTGGAAAGGTTGAGAAAATAGCTTATGAACCTTCATTGATCCTTTGAATTGGTTAATTTTTGTTTAGAATGATATTATTTGAATTAAGGGATAAGTTGGTTACATTTGTGCATAATATAATTTGATGAGAAACCTTTATAATGCTTCCTTGTATTCTTCAAAAATACAAAAAAAAAAAAAAAAGAAGCAATTCAGTTTAATAAAGTCTTCATTCAATTTTAGAAGACAAATACCTTGTAAAACAGTTTTCTCACCAAGTTATAATTGTATTATTCTCACAAGCCAATTAAAGTTCTAAAGTTGGCGTATGATATGAATAATTGATTTTTAAAAAAATAATTTTCCAATCTTCGGATCAATGTTAGTTTATATGTCTGTCCTTAAAATTGACTTTTTCTTGAGTGCTTAACTGTTTTCCAACTCCATAAGAGAAGTCCTAACCTTTTAAACAGTCATACACCTGTGAGGATATGGAGTTGAGGCTTTTACTTGGAGAAATTCTCAAGGCTATATCTATTGTGGTTTGTGGTTAGATGGTTATGGCTTAGTTCACACACACACAAATTACGGAAGTTGTAATTGAAAAAACCATGATAGCAACAGTGATCTCGAACTAACGTTTTGATTGAAATGCTTAGGTAGTTTTGCATATTCTATTTACGCTTGAATTGCTAGAGACTAGCAATAAGCTGGTTGGGGGCTGTGATGAACACATGAAAATACATGTTGTTAAGAGATTCAATCACCATTTAATGTCACTAATTTTAGTGTTTTCTGTATTTTTAGCTTGAAATAAAGTGTTCTCCTTAAATTATGATTAATGAATGTTATTTGGACAGGTTTAGGTAAACTGGACATAACTCTCAATGTAGAAATTGAAATGAAGAAATTCTTGAACCTGGTGCAACATGACTCAATCTTACACAAATTTGAAGAATAGTGGAAAAGCCAAATCCAACATGTTATGGGCCAAAAATTTAGATACAACAGAATCGGACTAGAACTCTTACCCAGCTTGACCCAATTCACGTATTTGGACCGTATCTCACAAAATACGTACTCAATTGGTATAATTCTTGAAGCTATGAATTTCTGACTTTACTATCAACAACTCGTATGTTTATGGTAAAGTCCAAATTAGCCGTTATCATGGACCAAATCGCATTGCAAGTGGGTAAAATGGTTGTTGGCCGAATTTTGATGTATCTTTGGAATGTTGCTCATATCGCATTGGATACTCATCCAATTTGCATGAAATTAGTGCCTATGGAAAGAAGAGTCAAAATTCTACAACTTTCATGTCGGCTGCAGAAGCTGAATTGATCATTTACATTATCAAAAATGTGCTGCAAGTGGATACACGAGTTATTGGCTTAAAATTATTGAAGATTGATGTCATCCATGACATATGTCCATTCATTGCCTATATAAGGAGACCCTTAGGACGTTTTTAATAGATAATTTCTCTCTTCTTTTATTCTCATTAATATGTATTGTAATTTAGGCTAGAGTTCCTAGCAAGGCTAAGAGATGAACTTTTATGTGTAGTAAATCTACTTCCATGCTTTGATTCGGTGTCAATAGCTATACATGTTGTAAGTTTGGTTTTGATTAAACTCTTATCTATTTTATTTTCTATAATCCAGAGGTTATAATTCTCATGTCTCATATATGTTCAGTCATGCTTTTCTTATGTGATTCATGTTGATTTATAATTGTTACTGGTTACATTGTTTTATATGTTAATCTTTTACTGCAGTATTGTCAATTTGATATATTGTCGATCTTGGATAACATGTAAGGGCAATAAATGTTTGATATTCAAGTTAATCTTTTACTGCAATATTTTCAAAATGATATATTGTCAATCTTAAATAACTTGTATAAATAACATGATGTGTGTTAATGCTTGCAAAGAGTTTAACTAAATCAAATACATGTGTTATCAAATGTGCTATATATTACATACCTTCCGATTGATTGTTTGGGATGTGAAACTTTCAGTTGAGTTATAAATATCGGATCAAAGTATAGAGTAGATTTATAAAATATAATTGTGATTCTTAAAGCCTTGCTTAAATCATCATAAGATATTTTCCTCAATTCATAGACAATTCTATCTCATCCGTTTAAATCAATTAACCCTTTGCTACTGCTTTAATATTTTACTTCACTAACCTATTTTGCCAAGAGCTTCCTTGTGGGATCGACACCTCAATCTATACTGCGATAGCCGCGTTATATTTTGAGCGTAAACAGGGTGTTTGGCACATGTGCTGAAAGAAAATACTGAAAAGTTAGAACTGCGAACAGAAGTTTGTTTATTTGTAGGTTACCTTAAAGGCATAATAGGAGGTTTGTTTTATAGTCCTCAAGAAAAGAAAGTGATTATATCGACAAATGCCACTTTTCTTAAGAATGATTATATATTAAATTATAAACCTCGTAGTAAAATTGTACTAGAGGAAATGCTTTCTAATTAGACCAGACCTTTACCACTAACAGTTAGTGAATGACAAAGTCAAGTCACTACAAATTATGATCAGAACACCTTGGAGCCTCAACGTAGTAGGAAGTGAGACTATCTTCTCGTTACAAAGAGGAGGGAGAGGCACAAGTAGTTGTATCCCACACAAGCCAAGATAATCCATTGACATCTTTTTGTTATAGAGAGGAAGGAGAGGCACAAGTAGTTATGTTTGACACAATCCAAGATGATCCATTGACATATAGACATGCAATGGAAGATTCTGATAAAGAAAAATAGCAAGAAGTTATGAACCAAGAAATGGAGTCTATGTACTCTAATTTAGTCTGGGAACTTGTAGATCCACCTGAAGATGTCAGGCCCATTGAATATAAATGGATCTTCAAGAAGAAAAGAGGTATGGATGGGAAAGTATAGACTTTTAAAACAAGACTAGTGGTAAAATGTTATACCCAGAAAGAAGGAGTCGATTATGATGAGACTTTCTTGCCAATAACTGTGCTAAAATTCATTCGCATTCTCTTGTCCATTGTTGTATGTCTTGATTATAAGGAATGGAAAATGGACGTCAAGATAGCCTTTTTGAATGGCTATCTTGAAGAGAGCATCTATATGGTACAACCAGAGGGGTTCGTGGTAGAAGGCCAGAAGTAAAAAGTCTGTAAATTGCTCAAGTCCATTTATGGACTTAAGCAAACTGCAAGGTCTTGGAACTTAAGATTTAATGAGATAATTAAATTTTATAGAGATAATTAAATCTTATAGTTTCGAGCAAAATGTTGACGAGCCTTGTGTATACAAGAACAAAAAGATGATTTTCCTAGTACTTTATGTGGATAACATTCTACTCATTGGGAATGATGTAGAAATATTATCCAACATAAATAAGTGCCTGGCCAAGCACTTCCAAATGAAGGATTTGGGAGAGGTAAGTTATATTCTTGGGATCCAAATTATTTGGGATCGCAAGAATTGACTATTGGCATTGTCTCAGGCATCATATATTGATAAAGTGCTTATACGATTTTCGATGCAAAATTCTAAGAAGGGTCAATTACTGACTCGACATAGAATTGTTCTTTCTAAAGAGTAGTGTCCTAAGACACCTCAGGAGGAAGAAGATATGAGATGGGTTCTCTATGCTTCAGCAATTGGCGGCCTCATGTACGCTATGTTATGTACGAGGTCTGACATTTGCTATATAGTGGGAATAGTCAGTTATTATCAATCTAACCTTAGATTGGCTCACTGGATTGCGGTAAAACACATTTTTAAGATATGAGACGGGTTCCCTATGATTGCTTTATACTCCTCCAACTTATAGCTGTATCACTTAAAGTAAACACATATCCTGAGGTAGATCTCTGGGCATCCTTATCTGATTGGAAATCTGAATTTGTATACCCAATAGGTATAAGATCCTCATTAGAATACACGAGCATATAATCTTTCGTTCTTCAAAGGTACTTAAATATATGCTTTACTGCAGTCCAATGTTCTGGTCCTTGATTAGAATGATATCTACTGACCATGTCGACTGCATAATAAATATCTAGTCTAGTACATAGCATTGCATATATGAGACTTCCTACTACTGATGCATGAGGAATTCCTCTCATGTGATCTATCTCTTCAGGAGTTTTAGGACACTGATTCTTGGATAGATCAATTCTATGTCTAAGAGGAAAATAATACCTTTTGGAATTGTGCATGGAAAACTTGATTAGAATTTTGTTAATATACTCAGTTTGGGATAAGCCTAATATCTTTAACTTGCGATCCCTTAATACTTTGATCCCAAGGATGTTATTGGCTTCTTCTAGATCATTCAAATCAAAATAGTTAGTTAACTATATTTTATCTGATGATAATGCTCCTACATCATTTATAATGAGTAGTATATCATCTAAAATACAAGACTAGAAAAACCACCAATTGCCTATCTATCTTCTTATAAACATAAGGTTCATCAGAATTTTGATCAAAACCAAATGATTTAATTGCCAGATCAAATTTGATGTTCTATGATCTAGATGCTTGTTTAAGCCCATAAATAGATTTTTGCAGTTTACAAACTATATGCTCTTAGCCTATAGCTATAAAATTATATGGTTGTATCATATAGGTACTTTCTTCAAGATTGCCATTAAGAATGGAAGTCTTGACATCCATTTACTAAATCTCATAATCATAATTTGCTGCAATGGATAAGATAATTCTAATATACTTAAGCATTGCTACCGACGAAAAGGTCTTCTCATAATCGATAACTTATTTCTGAGTGTACCCTTTAGCAACAAGCCTAGCTTTAAAGGTTTTCACCTTTCCATCTACCCCTCTCTTTCTCTTGTAGACCCATTTACACCTTATGGGTTTTATCCCTTCAAGTTTATCTACAAGTTCTAAGACTTTATTGGAATACATGGAATCTATTTCTGATAGTATAGCTTTATGCCAATGGTTTACATCTTTATCAACCACTGCTTCATCATATTTAGTGGGATCTAGTTCATGCTCATTAGAGACTGCTTGAAATGACTCTTCAATTAACATGTACCTAGTTGGACGTCTAATAATTCTTCCACTATGACGAAGTACCAGTGGTTGTTGTTCTGCAACTGGCTCTGGTTGATTATTATGATATGGATTAGGAATTAACTCATTGACTCTATCAAACACAATATTAGAGTTCTCAGATAACTTATCAGGAATTATTTTACTCATAGGCTTGAAGTCTTTCATATAGTCTTCTTTAAGAAAGATTGCATTAGTGCTAACTAATACTTTCTTATCTTGAGAACTAGAGAAAATACTTCCTCTTGTTCCTTTAGGATAGCCAACAAACAGACAAACTTCTGACTTAGATTCCAACTTGTTTGTCTTCCGTTGTAGCACATGTGCTGGACAACCCCATATATGTATATGACGTAAACTCGATTTACGTCGTATCCACATTTCTAGAGGTGTTTTAGGGACTGACTTAGATGGAATTAAGTTAAGAAGATACATGGTTTTTTCTAAGGCATAACCCTAGAACGAGATAGGTAAAGTTGAATAACTCATCATTGACCTCACCATTTCAAGAAGAGTTTTATTTCACCTTTCCGCTACACCATTTTGTTGGGGTGATCCTGGTGCAGTCAACTGGGATAATATCCTATTGTCTAACAAATAGGTCCTGAACTAACTATAAAGGTATTTGCCACATCGATCATATCGAAGTGCCTTTATGTGTTTTCCTAATTGCTTTTCCACTTCTGCCTGAAACTCTTTAAATTTATCAAACACCTCAAACTTGTAGCGCATTAAGTACACATAACTGAATCTAGAATAATCATCAATGAAAGTGATGAAATATTCATAACCTCCCCTAGTTTATGTGTTTATGGGCCCACACACGTCAATGGCTCTATTACCTTTAGCATAAAAGGGTTTTTTGGTCATTTTACCTTCTATACAGGATTCGAAGACTTGTAATGGTTCAATATCTAATGAACTCAAAGGTCTATCTTTGAGCAGTCTTTGGATCCTATCTAGACTAATATAATCAAGACGTAGATGTTATAAATACGTTTAATTAATAAGAGATACTTTAATCCTCTTATGGTGATTAGATTTATTATTCAATTTTATATCATGCAGTGAGTTGATTTTAGGATATATGCAGTATAGATTGTTAACTAGTGTACCGAAACATATAAACGACTTATTTCTTTTGATCACCATAGTTGAGTCAAATATAACAGAATAACCAAATTTATTCAAATAACTAACTGAAATCAAATTACGTTTGATTTCTGGTACTAACAAATAATCATCTAATACTAATGTCCTAAAATCATCAAAATAAAGTTGAACAATTCCTACTGCCTTGGCTGCAACAGTTGCGCCATTTTCTAGCCTTAGACTAATCTCTCCTTCATTGAGTTGTCTGGTTTCCTGGAACCCTTACAATGAATTGCAAATATAATTAGTGGCTCTAGAATCTACTATCCAGGAATTAGTAGAATCAACCACTAAGCATGTCTTAATGAAAAGAATTTTACTAGAAGGTGAAACTGTCCTTTTAGTTATTGAAAATTTAACTAAATGACAGTTTGTCTTCCAATGCCTTTTAATGCCACATTAGAAACAATTTTCTTTGGGCCTTACTATGTTTTTTATGAATTTGCACAAACTCTGAATTAGATGCTTCCTTAAGCTTATTATTCTTCTTCTTACTATTCTTTCCTCTAGGATTGAGATCAAAAGATAAAGATGGGCCCTTAGTCAATTGACTATTATAAGCATCTATTTCATCTTGAGGTGCATTTTCATTAGGTATTTGAGTGAATTTATCAGTCAGGATATATTTATGCTTTTCAACTGTAAGTTCAATATCTAAGTTCCTTTCCCAATCTATATAATTATTTTCATTTAACTTTTTTTTAGTTAAGGATGAATGCTAGTGGGCTAAATGAAGACACGATTCTGAAAAATAAGTTCATACATGAGCATACATTATCTGAAAGCATGTATTACTTTTGCATGAATACATGGAATGCATTTATGTAGAACTCTTTAACTACATTATACATCGGTAATCTAATTTTCATTCAGAATATGTCTCCGTAGGGTGGTCTTATCCATCATAAATCAGACTAGTACCATACTAATTTATTATTATTATCTAGATATCTTATATCAAATAATAATAAACTATCGATTCTTTGACCCTTAGATTTAATTGATAAGAACTCCGTAGGGAGGATATCAATCAACCTAAGTTGAGTGTACAACCAATATTTCAATCCTTTATATTTTCTAATTAAAAAAGCCACCGTAGGATAGTTAGTTTCACATGAGTCCTATATTGGATCTTATCCTTTAAGGAAGTCCTAACTAGTAACCAGTTCTGATTAATACCTTCTCCTCCGTAAGGAGCTCACAAGATTTGAGGCAAGACATTAATCTACCTTATGATAGAATTAATAATGGAGGCCATGGGCTTTATACTTAAAGCCTTCTCTCACTTAATATTTTAATTTATAGAGTTTTTAATTAATTTATAAAATGATGTTCTACTCATTAATATCTAATTTTATTTTTATAAAATAATTAATAAGACCACGTCAAATAATAAATTAATATAATATTAAAATTATGACAATAATCTTATCCTAATGTCATTAGAACATTAATGTCATACAATATGATATATTTTATGCATGGACATGTGAATGTGGCACATTTAATCTATATGACATGTTATACATCCAATCAATTAACTAGATAAATAAATAACCCATAATTCATGGCTTTTCCTAGAAAGAAAAATATTAAAAACTATGCATAAATTCTTCAAAATCTTCCTTGAAGTCAACTTGAGCTCTTCCATAATATTACATCTTCTTACTTGTCTTATGGGCTTGAATTTTAGACTTAAATTCTTTGGGTCTTCTTAAAAAAATTAAATAAAAATATTTTTAGACCCAATAATTTTAATAAAATAACCCAAATAACATTTTATAAAATTTGGACCAAAATTAAAAGGAGTTTGGGCCAACTTTGAATTTGTAAATATCCAAAAATTAGTCCAAAACAAATTTGGATCAAACTTGGGACCTATTTGCAAATTTCTCAAAGTTTCTAACTAAATTGTAATTATCTAAAATTAAAGGGTGCTGACTGACAATAAATTATTCTGTTGTCCTTATTTGCAAAATTGACAAATATTTAAGATTAATCTGTAAATACCCAAAATATATTGGCCAACACATAATTAATTAAAGTTGAAGGGATCTAAATAATATTTTTTGACTTAAAAAATTCTCCTTTTCCCTCTAGCGCTGCCCCATTCTTTCTCCCTTTTTTTTTTTTTACGTTTTTCTTCTCTTTTTTTTTAATTTTATTATTACAACCAAAATAATAAAATACATATTCTTTAGATTACAAATAAAAACCCTAAGCCATTTATTTGGTTTACAAAGAAATCTAAAGACTCAACAAGAATTAACCTAACCAAGAGAGGAAATTATGATACAATTTCATCACCCCCTCTTGTTACAATTCTAAAAAAATACAAACAAATATTTAACCATAAATTATTGGGCATAATCATTCATTATATAATTAATAAAAATAACAATATAGATTAGTATGCAATTGGTGCCACAATAAACAAATGGTACCATACACATAATAAATTATACATGTAATATGAAACAAGGCGGATCTGATACCAGTTTGTTAGGATGTAAATAAAAAATTTCTGTTTATAAAAATAAATGCAGCGGAAGCCAGATCGTCTTGTTCATAATTACATATAAGGGGATAGAAGATTACCTCAATTTCTTGCTATGGCAAATCTTGAATTGACTGGCTGCAATCTTCTCTACTATCCTCAATCTTCAAACTCAACGCGTGTGGGCGCGTGGATCTTTTTTAATCTCTAAAACCACTAATACCCAAATCTGAGAGAATGGTATTAATTAAATTCTTTTTCCACGTAAGAATACGTAAAAGAAATTTTCTCTATATGGTTATTGTCTCATTTCTTATTACATACCTTTCATATATATAGGGATCTTTCTTAGGTATTTAGAATTTAATTAGGATTAAGAAACTAGAGTTTGATTATGATTTGAGCTAGTAGAGGGACTGCAAGACCCATGGGCTTCCTAACTAAAAGGCATGGGTCCTTATTATCTCATAATACACTAATTCTTCTAAGTTAACCCCATGCTATTCCACTAAAAGCCAATGACTGTACTCTAGTAACCTATATTATAAAATAAAAGCTCATTTAATTAAAACTCCTTTTTAATTAAATTGGACTTGGTCTTTAGACCAACAATAACCATTTAATTGACCATTTAATTGATATCCATAATTAAAGCTAGGCCTTGAAAAATATCTTGCCTCTTTAATTATTTATTTGTCCCTAAATCATTGAATGCTCTAATGATCATTTTTAATATCTCTAAATTTGTAAATAAATTTACAAATAAATATTATTATTCAATAAATAATTTATTGAATAAATTGTGGCCACAGATTCTAATGATCAAGTACTGCAAACATCTTATGTGGACATTAATTATTAGATTCTATCTTGCAAATATATGTTCCTACGACGCATGAAATTATATCTCCAAGCTATCGAGGTTTTGACCGTTTATATGAATCTCACTCCGTGATAACTTAAAAGATACAATGTATGAATGTAAGTTCATTACCTGCTCAAGATTAAGATCAATCAAGCTTATTAAAGCTTTTTTGTGAATTAAGATCTACGATATTTAGTTAACTATATCGAAATTCACAGTAGTCTTGTTCAATGTATCATATACACTAGTTTTTTTACTCGAAGTCTCTACTCGGATGATTAAGGTAAATCATCTATTATAAGAAGTAAAAAATCTACAACCTTACATAATAAAATGCCATTTTTCATTAATGGTTGTGAGCTTCAATTAATTTATAAAGAACTTGTGATTTATACCCTCTGTATTAGCATCATATGTCTAATACATAGATCACATACTTTATAAATACGGACTCATCAATGTATGCTCAATTATATGTATAAATAAATTTTTATTAGTCAAATAAAATATTATTTCACATGCTTTAAGGGCATAAATAACATTATATGTCTAATAGATATAAGTGCGACTCAATAAATCCTAGTGCATAATAACCAACCTGAACATCAAAATCTCTGGTCTGATATTTGATGAGTGTATAACAAAATATGAATATATTATAAAAGAAAGAAAATAAAATGGAAAATAGTTATATAGAGATGGGTGAATGGCCAAACTAATGCCACGTATTATACAAAGAGCGAAAGGTGGGAATAAAATATTATTGGCTTGCTTGCTTGGTGATGAGCAACATTTGCATTAGAAGTTTATTAAGAAACAGGGCAAGTGATGTTAGTCTCTTATATCAAGAACAGAGCTACGTGATAGTCTTGGAAGCTGTAATAAGTCTTGGCGCAAAGAATTTGGATCCAAACGAATTGACTCCTCCAGCTGAACCATGATATACTCCAAGGATTTGGCATTTTCTAAGAAGGATCTCACAAGCTCAAGTTGGTCGTTGCTTCCTCGATAACTATCCATTTTAATCCGTTTTAAACATGCGGGCACACAAATCCAAGGAGATTCTCTAGGCATCGGGTTTTCCTTAATCTCCTTGGATAAAATTATATGAAGTGATTGAAGAACAGGAGAGCAGCGTAGGAGGCTAACCATAACTTCAACATCATCATTCACTGTAGTACCAAATGTAAGCTGCCAATGCTTGAGATTGCTAAAAATTGGGAAAGAATCCAATTTAGATTGCAAAATCTGCATTGATATATAAAAATTAAAAAAGTTATTGCATGAGTGAGTTAATTGATATTAGTAATAATTGGTTAATATAAGAAGAAAGAAAAAATAGAAAGAAAACGTATCATTACAGAATTGCTGGATAATTGTAGAGACTTGACATTGTAAAGCTTCCTAATTAATTTCGCAAGACAGAAACCGGCCTCTTCGAATCAATAAGAAAACAAGTCAATAAGAACATGATCCAACCTGGGCAGAATCCCTGAACTTGGAGGAAAATCAATTTCACTATCACATTCTTCAATGACTATATTTGAACTTTGAATTTGTATATAACACTCTTCCTTCTAAAACCAAAATTTCAAGATTTGGGAGCTGATTGCAAAAATTCTCAGTGATGTTCTGGGAGAACTCTATCTTATTTAGATGCATGCTCTTCATGTTTGGGAAGTAAAACGTATCTGGAAATGGAAACCTAATTCCAAAATCAAGTTTCAGGGTCACCAAAGATTTGCAAGTAAATAAGGAGCAGGGTAAATCAATTTCTACGAACCGAGTGACGATATCAAGCTCAAGAACTCCACCCTTGACTGCAAGGCTGACCAATTCATTGATATGATTACCATTACAATCAGTTCTGCAAGCTAGTCGAAATTTCGTTATAGCTCCAGTTGACTGTTTACGGGAAAGCACAAACTTATCCAAGAAATTCCGAAACGTTACCTTCTTATGGCTCCTAAACTCTTCTAAACAAATATACGGATAATCGTTCCATAAATCGAGCCACCTCTTTGACACAGTGCAAGTTTGTATAACAAACTTTGGTGGAAAAGAAGAGAGGATCTCATGAAGAATTGAATCCGGTAGATGGCTTATTCTGTCACAATTTTCATTCTCCATGGTAAGGGTGTTGGCCTCCATGTTCTTCGCAGAAATGTAAAATTAATAGTCAGTTGAGTTCCTGAAGGAGAAAAATTTTATTGGTGGAGGAGAATTATTATTCATTGAAGAGATAATGACAAATCTATAGTGAATATATGCTATTTATACGTGTTTATGCTGATTCCTAATTAAATATTAAATCTTTGTACTAATTAAATCTATCGCAATTTATAGAGTACATAAATCTAAATCCTAGTAGCAGTAGAATACAGTGTCCTTGTGTAAAATAAAATAATGGTACGAGTATGTTAAATAAAATAGAAAAAAATAAATAAATTAAAAATCTAAGTAATTCACGTGCAATACACATTTTCTGGATTCGGGCAAAATTCGAAATGCGGCTTTCGGGAGAAATTGATGATAAGCATTAGAAGTTTTAAATGAGACCTCCTCAGTTTACAGCATCCTCGCATCTTTTTCAGGTACACTTGAAGATCCCAACTCCACACTCCACGTATCTCTTCACACTTGGAGCTACTCGAAGATCTCTCCAACAAGCCTTTGATATTTGGAGAGATCTTTGAGTAGCTCCCCTAAATTTATAAGACCTTCAAGTTTAATTCCATTAGCATTGAAATAGGGGCTGCTCCTAGAAGTCTCACTTCATCGAGTAAATTAAGGTTGTACTTCCTCTATGAAATACTTGTACCTTAGCTTGAACACACCACCTCAATCGTGAGAAAATATTTTAGCTTCTTCAGAGCTTTTATCTTAAATTGAGGGTTTAAAAACTACTTCAATTGCTCTACAATTTCTGAATTATTTTTTGTAACAATCATGTCATTAACGTAAATGAGAACTACTATGAACGAATCCCCTTTTGTTTTGATAAAAAGGGAATAATCTGCTCACGGTTGAACAAATCTACCATTGTAAAGAGGAAAAAAAAACAAAGTTTGCTTTTCAATTTCTTTTCCACTACAATACGATCAGAGTACTGTAGGATGATTTTATTGTTATGACATTCATAACGCAGTAGAATAGAAAAAAAAAAAATTTTTTAATCTTTGTTTTCATTAAATAAAAACACTTTTTATCTAAGGATCTTATGAATATATGATTTTGATGTTATAGTAAATAAAATTTAATAAAACATATCTTAAATCCACGCAGAGTTTTCTTCTATCAAAGGATTCCAAACTAAGCCTCTTGTTTTTTCTTTTTACACTGAAGGGAAGAGTGAGCTTCTTTCTTTTGTTTTTTTTCTCTAAAAAAAATACGCATCCTGCATTTTTCATATATGTATTTTGTGTTTTATTTAGACTAGTCTTCTTATTTAAAAAATAATAATTTAATTAATGACATTTACTAATTAAATTATTATCTCTATGTGGTTTACGTATAATACCCAACATTTGAGCATTATTAGTCTTTTAATAAAAGAAAAACACTAAATTAAAATTAAAATCTTTTTGATAATTTCAAAACATTATCCTTAAGATTTTATTTATTTAATTTCTTAAATTAAATATTTAATTATATTTGGATAAGATCTTATCTATTTTAGTTAATTCTTAATTAATTAATTTTATCCAAAACTATAAAATATACGTATTTGAAAACTATTTTCTGGACACAAACAATTTATGTAATAACAAAATCTTTTTATTTGTTCACTGTAATAACGAAAGAGGTGGTATTGGGGACCCATGGACCTACAATTTCAAGCTCTAATAAATTTTAAATAATTAATTAAACTCTTTAATTAATTAATTTAATTTATTAATTCCAGTGTTATTTCACTAAAAATCTGAAATTGCATTCTTAAAATTGTAGATATAATTTACTCAGAAAACTTAGAGCAGTCCATTGATTTAATCACTATATGCAATTTAACTCTCCATAGATGATTCATAATTAGAGCTAGATTAATTACCGTTTTACCCCTCTAATTATTTCTTTATCCTCAAGTATCATTAATTACCAGTGAACAGTTATTTTGTAACATTATTACAAATTGAGCGCTCTAACCGTTCAGTTCTAGAATTCACCCTTAAGAGAATCTTCTTTCTAACTTCCATTAGGAATGAATGGATTCCATATCTGTAAATCATATTCCCAACCGTTTATCTCACAATGCCACAAAAATACAAGTTTTTAGTCTGTTCTTTAAACAAACCGTAACGAGTATTTCAAATGACATAATGACACAAATAGGAGTTTATGATCACTCAGGATTAAGGTTAATCAGCATATGATCATCGGTTGACGTTATTTGAATTCTTAATTAATAACGGTATTTTACATAAGAATTCAAACTACGTTTGGTCCAGTTCTATATAATCATATTATATATAGTGCCTCCACCATAATGTCACTACATTAGTGATCCGGATAAGATTACTACATTTTAAATATTTGTGGACCGCACTAATAATATTTAATTAGAGATCCCAAACTCTAATTAATTTATTACGGACTTTTTCTGTTTATTATCCATAACTTTAATCCTCTTATATATAACAATTATATACTAAAGTTATGGTTACATAAATAAACAAGGGATTTTCTGATATTTTATGTCATAAAATTATGAACACTCATCAAGTATAAAATTATAACTTTATTAATTTCATAAAAACAGTACAAGTACATGCTTTCAGGGTATTATCCCTAACAATCTCCCACTTGCCCTAAAGTAGGTGAGACATGTCTCTTAAACCCATGCCCTCCATATGACTTTCAAACGACCTAGTCGGTAATGTCTTGGTGAACGGGTCTATAAGATTATTTTCAGTTGCTATCTTCATGATTGTCACATCATCTCTATGCACTATTTCCCTGATCAAGTGATACTTTTTCTCTATATGCTTTGCTTTCTTGTGGCTCCTGGGTTCCTTTGAATTTGCCACTGCCTTACTATTGTCACAGTAAAGGGTCAATGATTTTTCCATGTCTAGAACAACTTCCTAAGCCATATTGCTTCTTTAGCTACTATGTATTCAGCCTCTATGGTTGAATCAGCAGTACTGGATTATTTTACACTTCTCCAGACTATGGCTCTGCCACCAAGAGTAAACACTGACCCAGATGTCGACTTTCGATTATCTTTATCTGATTGAAAATCAGAATTAGTATAACCAGTGGGGTTCAGGTCTCTACCCGAATACACAAGCAGATAGTTTCTCATTCTCCGAAGATACTTAAGAATGTACTTTATCGCAATCCAGTGAGCCAATCCAGGGTTGGATTGATAACGACTAACTATTCCCACTGCATAGCAAATGTCAGGCCTCGTGCACAACATAGCGTACATGAGGCTGCCAACTGCTGAGGCATAGGGAACCCGTCTCATATCTTCTTCCTCCTGAGGTGTCTTAGGACACTGCTCTTTAGAAAGAACAATTCTATGTCGAGTCAATAATTAACCCTTCTTGGAATTTTGCATCAAAAATCGCGTAAGCACTTTATCAATATACGATGCTTGAGACAGTGCCAATAGTCTGTTCTTGCGATCCCAAATAATTTGGATCCCAAGGACATAACTTGCCTCTCCTAAATCCTTCATTTGAAAGTTCTTGGCCAGCCACTTCTTTTATGTTAGATAATGCTTCCACATCATTCCCAATGAGTAAAATGCCCTCCACATAAAGTACTAGAAAACCACTTTATTGTTCTTGATGTACTTGTATACACAAGGTTCATCAACATTTTGCTCGAAACCATAAGATTTAATTGTTTCATCAAATCTTAAGTTCCAAGACCTTGAAGCTTACTTAAGTCCATAAATGGACTTGAGCAATTTGCAAACTTTCTGCTCCTGGCCTTCTGCCACGAACCTTTCTGGTTGCACCATGTAGATGCTCTCTTTAAGATAGTCATTCAAAAAGGCTGTCTTGACATCCATTTGCCATATCTCATAATTGAGACATGCAGTAATGGACAAGAGAATGCGAATGGATTTGAGCATGGCTACTGGCGAGAAAGTCTCCTCATAGTTGACTCCCTTTTTTGGGTATAACCCTTTGCCACTAGTCTTGCTTTGAAAGTCTCTACTTTTTCATCTACGCCTCTTTTCTTCTTGAAGATCTATTTACATCCAATGGGCCTGAGATCTTCAAGTAGATCTATAAGTTCCCAGACTGAATTGAAGTACATAGACTTCATTTCTTGGTTCATGGCTTCTTGCCATTTTTTTTTATCAGAATCGTCCATTGTATGTCTATATGTCAATGGATCGTCTTCTCTTGTGTCAGACACAACGACTTGTGCCTCTCCCTCATCTCTGTAACGAGAAGGTAGTCTCACTATCCTTCCATTACGTCCAGGTTCCAAGGTGTTCTGATCATAATAGGTAGTTACCTGACTTTGTCGTTCACTAACTATCAGTAGTAAAAGTCTGATCTGATCAGAAAGCATTTCCTCCAATACAATCTTACTGCGAGGTTTGTAGTTTAATATATAATCATTTTCAAGAAAAGTGGCATTTGTCGATACAATCACTTTCTTTTCTTGAGGACTATAAAACAAACCTCCTCTTGTGCCTTTAGGATAGCCTACAAACAGACAAACGTCTGTTTGCCGTTCTAACTTTCCAGTCTTTCATTTTAGCACATGTGCCAGACACCCCTATATGCAAAAATGGCGTAAACTAGGTTTACTACCATTCCACATATCTAAAGGTGTACTTTGGATAGATTTAGAAGGTACTACATTCAAAATGTAGACCGCGGTCTGTAGTGCATAACCCTAAAATGAGGGCAATAGTGAAGAGTAGCTCATCTTAGACCTAACCATATCTAGCAAGGTTCTGTTTCTCCTTTCTGCAACACCATTTTGTTGTGGTGTTTCAGGTGTTGTAAGTTGGGATAAAATCCCATGCTCTAATAGGTGATTCTTGAACTCTGTGTCAAGGTATTCACCACTTCGATCGGATTGAAGAGTCTTAAGAGTTTTACCTAATTACTTTTCAGCTTCTGCTAAGAATTCTTTGAACTTTATAAAAGTCTCAGATTTTCTTTGCATTAGGTAAACATAACCGTATCTTGAATAGTCGTCAATAAATAAGACAAAATATTCATAACCGCCTCTTGCTTGTACATTTAATGGATCGTAAACGTCAGTATGTACAAGCTGAAGTGGTTCCTTGGCTCTTTCACCCTTAGCTGAAAAGGGTCTTTTAGTCATTTTACCTTCTAGACAAGATTCACATACAGGAAGAGTGCCAACGTTTAGCTCTCTTAAAGGACCATCCTTTACTAACCTATTTATCCTATCCAGATTAATATGACCTAATCTAAGATGCCAAAGATACGTGTCATCATTAGGAGAAAACTTTTACTTTTTAGTAGATTTAGGATATTCTACTCTAAATAGTTCATAATTATGCAGTGAGGGCTTATCGGGCCTTAAAACATAAAGCCCATTTTCTAATTTTGCATTACAAATATCTAAACCATTTCTACCAATAATAATCTCATTATTATAAAAAGAAATATTAAACAATTGTTCATGCAACTTAGAAACAGAAATCAAATTCCTTCTGAATCCAAGAATAAAATAAACATTATTTAAAATTAAAAAATTGTTCCCAAAATTCAATCTAGCCACTCTCATTGCTAAAGCTGAAACGACTGCCCCATTGCTAACCCGCATGGTAAAGTCCTCATCTGTGAGCTCCTTAGAAGAGTTAAACATCTGTAAGGAAGAACAAACATGATTAGTGGCTCCTGAATCAATTATCCAAAGAGAAAGTTCATCTTCCACTAAATAGGCTTCTAAAACTAGTAAATCATATTTACCTTTATTCTTTTCTTTCATCTCGGAGAGATACTTTTTACAATTCCTCTTCCAATGCCCCTCGACTCCGCAATGAAAACACTTTCCTTTCTTTACTTTGGAGTCATTCTTTTTACTTTTACTGCGGTTAAAGGCTTTCTTGGCCTTTCCTCCATAACCTGAACCACCACCAATGTTCTTCCTCTTTTTATTTTGCTTAGAGGAAGACTTTTTAGCTTCAACAACATTTTTCTTAGACTCTTTAGGCTTATTTGATATAGCCTCAAAAGTTTGCAGTTCATTAAGTAGCTGAGTCATACTATATGAGAGCTTGTTCATGATATAATTTATTTTAAACTGCGAAAATGCTGAAGTAAGAGACTCTAAAATGATGCTAACTTGAGTCTTATCATCTATGGTGGCTCCATGGATCTCTGCCTGATGCATTAAATTGATCATGTTCAAAACATGCTCACGCACTGGAACTCCCTTTTTCATTTTAGCATTCATGTAGCTACGAGTAGCTTCATGGCGGCTTTGTTCTGACTGCTGGCCAAACATCGCTTGGAGAGAGTCCCATATCTCATGTGTAGTTTCCAAGTGCTCGTGCTTCATTCTAAGCACATCGCTCATGCTGGCAAGCATATAGCAGTGGGCCTTATTATTGGCCTGTATCCATTTCTTATATTGCTCCCGTACATTACGATGAGCATTGGCTGTAGGTTTTAGAGGACACTCCTCCATAAGGACGAACTTTTGGTCCTCACAGATCAGCACAATATTCATATTGCTTTTTCATTTTACAAAGTTATCACCGGTCAATTTTTCATTTGCTAAGAGGGCTATGATTGGGTTTGTTCCAGACATAATGCTGAAATAAATAAATAAAGCAATTTTAATAATACTTGAATAAATATCATAACGATTTTTAAAATAGTAAACATGATGCATGACTGCATTTTTTTAAACATATAAATATATATACTAATCCACGATAGTTCAATTTAACAATTAATATTCCGCCGTAGGATAGGTCACATTAAATTTAAATTAAAAATAAGACTATCTCAAATTAATAAGAAAATTTCAAAATATCTCATATTTTCATTTACCTATTAACTACCGTTTATTTCGGTCAAGACATGATTAACCTCTTAATTATATTTTTGTGAGTGTAACCCATTATTTCATATTAAGATGACTTAACTCAAAATATGCCACCGTAGGATCGGTCAATTATGAAATACACCACTTAATCTTATCTCTAGGAAGTCAACCTTGCTATTGAAATAGGCGGACACCCTCCGTAGGGAGGACGAAATCAAAAAGCGTCGCGAGGCGTCACCTATATTTCATGATGTTGTACTAATAATGGAGACCAGTGGGTTCATTGTCATGTACCATCTCCCACTTACTATTTTTAACTATGTGTTTTTATAATTTATAAAACATCTTTATGTTTTATAACTTCAGCAAATTATTATATCTCATATAATAAATTACTAAGTATAGTTATTTAATCATAATAAAGTCCAATCTTATTGGGTCTAGGTTCATTAGTCTAACTATTCCTATTAAATAGGTCTAACAATTTAGGTGAACCTAATTTTTTTTTAATTAAAGGATTAATTATGTAATTTTATAAATAATAAAATTAATAATTTTATTAATAATTTTCTAAGTAATCCTAAATTAAATTATTTAATTTAGGTTACCTGGAATAATGTAAAATTACCAATTTAACTGTTAAACCTAATTTTACATTATTTGATTAATTATACAAGTTCTAAACATGCTAATCAATCAATAAATTTAATTATAATATGCCATAATAAAATAAAACTATTTAAATATTAATTATGGCATGTATGCATGTCATATTATAATAATACGAGTGGGTACAAATGCAAGACATGTAATTATGTATGATCATGTTATAATTCATCACATAAATAAATAACATAAATAAATATTTAATATAACTTTGGTTGGATCCCCTAAGATTTTAAATTACAACTCATAAAATAAAAATAAATTAGTTACATATAAAGTACAGGCACGCAGGCCCAGTTGCACATGATCTTCTTAAGTCCATAACGAGCTCAATCCACTTTCTTTGTAATTTTATACATTTGGACTTAAAAACTTTTCTTATATATCTGCTTGAGGATCCAACATCCCTGGCGGTTGTTCCATATAAATATCTTCAGAAATTAAACCATGCAAAAATGCATTCTTTACATCAAGCTGACGAATAGACCACTTTTGAGTTAATGCAACTGAGATTATTATGCGAATAGTGCCTGATTTAATGATTGGTGAAAAAGTTTTAGTGTAATCTATTTCATCAATTTGATGATACCCGTTAGCAACAAGGCATGCCTTGAGTCAATCCAAAGATCCATCAGGCTTGAGTTTAGTTTTGAACATCCACTTGGAGCCTATAACATGCATGTTTGATGTACAGGGCACAAGTTGCCAAGTTTGGTTTTGATGTAAGGCTGAAAGTCCTTCTTCTATTATAGCTTTCCAACTAGGATGAGTTAAAGCCAAATGAACACTCTGAGGTTCACGTGGAACATCAACAGATAATGCCATAGTTAATGCATGCTTAGGATTTGGCTTAATGACTCTAAGACGAAATCGAGTAACCATTGAATGATTATTTGATACTCGAAGGGGTGGTATTGGTTGTGAATTAACTAACTCAGCCCGTGAGAGAGTTGTTGTAATAGATTGCTCAAGTTGTGATGGATTGTCATTCTCACACTCAACTTGTGTTGGACTATTAACCTGAGTGTGCAGCGTCTCTAGTGGAGCATTAATTTCACCATCAAGCAGAGGACTTCCAGGATCTAATTCTGAATTTTCGAATGATGATAATGTTATTTGTGAAGTTAAAACACTATCAACTAATGCTGGCAAGGGACTCAAACAAGGTGGTATGGGTGATGATGAATATAAACCTGCATAAACATTTTTATGAAGATCTGATAACCAAGAATCAAAAATACTAATGACATGTGGTGTGGTGGAAGTAATATTTTGTGGTTGAGCAATTTTGTATGGAAAAATTAATTCATCAGAGACTACATGTCTAGAAACAAAAATTGTTTTGCTTGGTAGATGGAAACATTTATATCCCTTATATTTTTCACTATAACCCATAAATACACAAGCAATAGTTTTAGGATCAAACTTGTTACATCGTGTATCCCAAGTATAAGGAAAACATTCAAAGCCAAATACACATAATAAAGAATAATTAGGATGTGTGCCATGCAAAATAAAATATGAGTTATTAAAATTAATAGCAGATGAAGGAAGTCGATTTATAAGGTACACTGCTGTAGTAAATGCTTCTACCTAGAGAGATAATGGGACACCAGAATGAAATAACATAGTCATACCTAATTCTCTTATAATTCTATGACGTCTTTCAACCATACCTATTTGCTCAGGCGTATAAGGACAAGAAATTTAATGAACAACACCTGTAAAATGAAAGTGAGATAATAGTTTTGAATTTACAAACTCACCTTCACCATCTGAATGAAATACTTTAATTTTTTTGTCAAATTGCCTAGCAATATACTGTTTAAAGATTAAGAAAGCATTATAAAAACCAAACTTTTGTTGTAAAAGAATGATCCATGTATATTTAGAAAAATCATCAATTAAATAAGCATAATATCTAAATTTACCAATAGACAAAATAGGTGCTAGGTCCCCATAAATCACAGTGAATTTTTTCAAAAATACCAAAACTCAAATGTTTAGAATTAGAAAAAGGTAACCTACTGAGTTTTCCTAATTAACAATTATCACATAAATGTTGAGGCTTAATAGCCCATTTAACGTCAATATGACCTTTATTTTTTAACAACTGCAAAGTTGAAAATTGAGGATGTCCTAAACGTTGGTGCCAAATTTCTGCTGATCCAGACTTAAAGCGATGGGAAAAATATAACTCTGGTGTTGTAGGTAGAATATAAAGATCACCCTTGCACCTCCCTGTAATCATTGTTTGTCCTGTGTTCCTTTCCTTAAAACAAAAGTCAACATCAGAAAATTCACAGTTAATAGGAAATTAAGTAGTTAATTGACTAATAGAAAGTAAGTTTTTTGTTAAGTCAGGAATTAGCAGCACATTATGTAACAGTAAAGTTGTTTTATTTTGCTCAATACATGAGTCACCAATACCAACAATTGGAAGAGAAGTTCCATCTCCAATTAAAACTGAATCTGTTCCTGAATACTGACGAATATTAGTTAACATATTCATCTTACCTGGCATATGATTAGAAGCTCTCATGTCTGATATCCATTATGTATTTGAAATTATATTGTCCAAAGTAAGTGCTGCAAGTGCCTATGGAATGTCATATTATTGAGTAGCTTTCTTAGGCAAATTTTAGCAATATGACCTTTTGTTCCACAGTATTGGCATTACTCTTTACGATACTGTTCCCTCTCTTCAAGGGTCATTCGGCGTTCTCCCAGTGGTGGAGGATGTCTCAGCTTTGTGGTAGGATTGACGTTCTCAGATTATTTTTTATGAGATTGTTGTGCCTGGAATCCTCGTCTAGTAGATGAAAAAACTGGTGACTTACCACGATTTATAGGAACAGATTTTTGTGACCTCTGTTGATACTGTCCATAGAAAGCAAGCTAAGGAATAAATTGTGGTGCTGTCACACCTGCATGATTAGAGAACCAGTTATGCCTTTGATCAAAGTTTTGAAGTTGAGAAATAATTTCAGAGTATGACGGCATTGGTAGTTTCAACATGGTAGTTGTGAATGTCTCATATTATAGATAGAGACTTGTAAGTAGACAAAATATTTTTTCTTTTTTAGGAACTGGTTTGCCAATTATAGCTAAGCTATCACACAAAGTTTTGAAGCTACGAAGATGTTCTCCAATAGTTTTTTCATCTTCTTTCCGAAGATATGTTAGCTGTTGTTGCAAGGTAAATTCACGTTCTTGTGAATCTTGGGCATATGCATTCTTGAGTGCTTCCCATACTAAATGTGTTGTTTCTAACCCAATAACAAGACCGAGAGTTTCATCTGAGAGTGTTCCAATGATCCACTTACGAAAAAGATGATCAGACTTTCGCTAGGCAATGAATTCATCAGTTAGGTTTTGTATAGAAGTTTCTGCTTCTGTGGGATTATTTGAACTTGGTTTGGAATATTTAGTGGGTATAGGATCTTCATTGGTGAGGTGACCAACTAAGTCTTGGCTTTCTGTAAGAGCCAAGACTTGTTCATGCCATAATAGATAGTTTGTTGGAGTAAGTCTAAGGGTAACAAAATTGCCTACGTTAAGTGACATAGTAGACATGGTGAAGAAGAAGAAGATTTGCGTTATTAACTCAGTATTGCTAACACATGTGAGGATATTGAATACCAAATTTTGGATGTTTGTTTGAGCCTGTATAAAGACTTGTGAAGTTGATATACCATGTTGGTCTAGCCTTGTTGATGAAAACTAGATAGTGGAAACATGTAAATTTCTTTTGAAAGGTCCATAGGTAAGAAAGCATTTTAGACATCGAGTTGGTATAGAGACCAATCCTTAGCGGCTGCAACAATTAGAAGGCATCAAACTGTGACAAATTTTTCCACTAACGCAAATGTCTTTGTATAATCTAATCCTTCTACCTGTGTGTATCCTTTGCAACCAAGCGGGCCTTGTATCGTTTAACTGTACCATCAGAGTTATACTTGATTTTGTATACCCATTTACATCTATAGGCTTCATCTTTGTAGGAAATTGAGTACATGTCCATGTTCCATTATCTTCTAATGTCTTAAGCTCTAACTACGTTCCCCTACCCATTGAGGGTCGAAAATTGCTTATTAGTAAGAAACTAATTCAACATTGCCAAAAATAGACTCAACAAGCTTTTGATGAGAAGTTGATAAATTGGTATATTATTAGGTGTTGAATAATAAATGGTGCATACATGTGGAATGTGTTCATTATAAAAAATATGCATCATATAATATATATTTACACAGCAAAAGTCTAAAACTTTATAATAAACACAGTTATTACATATTAATCAAATTAATATATAAGATTGAGAATTTAACCCATGAAACCTTTGTATTAAAATTGCTTGAAAGCCATCTAAAATATAAATTGTGCTAATTCTACCAATCAACAAGTGTGGGTTTGATTGTCTAGAATAATAGTATATTAATTAAACAATTAGTTTAACTCTTAAACTTAATTCAAAGTTAAACTCTTTAACTTAGTTAAATTTGTTATTTATTTATTCAACTCTTGAACAAAAATAAATTTAATTAATGTTTTAATGGCTAACATTAATTAGAGAAGGTGATGAATAGAATATGTTTTTAGCTATTAAAAACATTACAATTTTCATTTTTAATTTCTCTGTCAAATTTTCCGGTCATCCTAATGATTCATTTTACTTATATAAACTAAATTCATTTAATTAACATTTAATTTAATATGCATTTGATTTTAATTTCACTTGAATTTAGAAATTTAACTTAACCAAAGTTAACTTGTAACCTTAGTTGAGTTAGAACTAACTTAAACTTAGTTAGCAAATATCTAACTAACCTAATCCTAGTTAACTAACTTAACTAGGGTTAAGTTAACCATTACTTAACCATTAAGTAAGGTTAATATCTAATTTAACTTAACCATATAGTTAACTTTTAACCATAGTTAAGGTAAATTATTTATTTAACAATTAAATAAAAAAATATTTATTTTGGTTATTTAACAATTAAATAATTATTAAGTAAAATTACTTTTATATCTTTACTAGGCTATTAAGTTAACCTAAAGTGAGTCCTACCATTTAACCATATACTTTAGTAAACTTAACTATAGTAAATTGTTGGATTTCACTGTATTGAACTATTCAATACAGTATGCTGCCTAAGTACACAACGAATACATTTCATATTGTGGGACTCCCTAGGTCTATACCCAATTCGTCAAATGAAACTATTCCATGAGTCCATAATCGATGCCTACGCACACGTTATAGATATTACAAATCAGTGCGTTAGACCATGCAAGTTAAGCCTATCCTTGAACTTATCTCTAGATTTTTATCTCGAAAAATAATATACACAAACACTTTTGCGATATTGTTTAATCTAGAAAAATTATTTCTCGGGTTTATGCTTGATGCCATAAGACTTTATAAAATACAATCTCAGAGCATCGGATATACAGCTTACCTATGTAAACTGATAGATTTCATATCTATGCACACTGAACTCTTTGAGCATGGGACCATACCTAGTGGCACATAGCAGTCAGACCATGAAAGATCTCTAACATATATGTAACCAAAGCATGGTGGATCACTCACAAGCCTACCATGACACTCAGGTCAAAGGACCACAAATACTACTCAACTCAAGAAAACCTTTCTTTGATGACTTCTTAGGATATCAATTGGGGTCCTTATGAGTCTGTTAAATATCTAGTCTTGACTGGATACCCGTATGCCTATACAATCTCTAAGCTCATGATCAGATAAGAACAGCCATCTGTATCATATAGACATAGACATACACTAATCTATATAATAGTGATTCATTGATAGACCTGCATTAGTGAACATAGATTAGAAACATAATGTTTGAAATATACTTACACAATGAAATTTTCTAGCACATATTGCAACTCTTTGTAACTATGTCATTACTAGTTTACTATAATGTCTTTGTCCCATTTCAGACAATGTTTCTAACTCTTAGAATTTCGTTAACTCTTATAACCTGCTAACTCTTAATTCTAAGAGTTAGCACTATTATGCCATATGATTATAAAATTAAAATTTTTATTCGAAATGTTTATTGTATAAATATTAAACAATTAATATTCATACAATATTAGAATGACATGTAAGCATCAGCTTCAACATATATAACACACAATAAGCAAGAGGATACCTGGATCCTTTGGTGACTTGGAGTCGAAGTTGATAATTATTTAGAAGAAGGTATATTTGGGTGATGGTAGTCTCTAAGCTAGGTTGAGGGTTGATGTATAGGTGTCAACCATCTGAGTTGTGATGGACTATGCGTCGATTAGGTTAATGAGCTATAGAATTGTGTTTAGTTTAGGTTTTGAAGGGTCTGAGGCTATATTGTTTTGGGAAGTATCAAGTTTGTAGAATGGGTTAAACAAAGTTTGTTTGGAATTTTTTTCTTCGTGAATTGGCTGAGGCAATATCGGTGTTGACATTATGGTTGGAAGCTTGTGATAAGTAAGGAAAAGTGGACTAGTAAATGTATGTCTTGGCTACTAAATATATTCTCTTAATGTCAACCCCATATTTTATATGCCTTTTGACTTGAAGGATACCTAAGAAAGAGACACTTCTTTGCATGTTTATCAAACTTATTCTCAGTTGAAATATGAGTGTGATGACAAAGGTAACCAAAAAATTTAAAGGTCGTGATAAGTGGGACTTTGATTGTAAAGAAGCTAATAATGTTTTTTTTGGCAAGGGGTGGACTTGGGCTACAGTTAATGAGATAGGTAGTGGTTAACACACTTTATCCCAAAATGTAAAGGTTAATGTCTTGAAAATGTAAAGCATGAACTACATTAAGGAGATGTTTGTGCTTATATTCAACAACACTATCTTGTGAGTGATGGATATGTATCTATGTTCAAATAAAATACCCTAGCTTTTAAAGAAATTAAGCATTGAGGTGAATTCCCTACCATTGTCTCCTTTAAAGCGTTTGACTGGTGTGTTAAATTGAGTTTTGACTTGTGCATAGAAGTTTTTCAAGATTTATTGAGTTTTAGATTTATGATGCATCAAATAAACCCATGTATGCCTCAGAAAATCATCTACAATTACTAAAATATAGTGCTCCCCTATGATAGAAACCATCATAATATCCTAATGGATGTGAATGAGATAAAAAGTGCTTTTGTTGTTATTAAACTATCTCCTAATGGCAATTGAGTTTGTTTTGCAAGATGCAAAACTTAACAAAATTTATTCAGATCATAAGAAATGCCAAAATCTACACTATTGAAATGCTTCAAAGGTTGAGTAGATGGATGACCCAATCTTTAATGCAACAAGATGCTTGTAACAATTGATTTTGAGTTTAATTTTCTGGTTAGATGGACAAGGTTCTAAGGTAAGATAATAGAGGCCATTAACAAGCTTCCCTAAACCTATCATTTTCTTTATTTCCAAATCCTATAAAATACAAAAGTTTGGATAAGAAGTCGATGAGCAATTAAGAGATTTGGTCAATTTGCTAACTGAAAAAAAAAAGTTTAACCCAAAACTCAGAGCATATAAGACATCAGGGACTTTTATTTTTTCAATTATCTAAGCCAGACCAGAACAAATGATTATAACTTTGTGACCATCGAGTAAGCCAACATATGGTTACTGAGATTTTTTCTTCCATCGTGATAGTCGAAGTCGACCTGAAATATGGTCCGTAATTCCTGTATCAGTGACCCATTTCTCTGAGAGGATGCTATAAGGAAGGCTTGGTGATAGGATATGACCTATTGCATTGGCTTAGTGTTGGTCATTGCCACAACTTAAAAGATTCATTAGTTGCTTGTATTGTTCTTTTGTTAGTATAGGAATTTATGCTTACATGTTGTTTGTTTGTGGATGGACATTTTTTGTAGTCTTCTCCGCTTTCTTATATTTGTTATTTGAAGGAAAACCATGTAGAAATAAGCAATGATCTATTATGTGGTTGCTCTTATTGCAATGAGTATAATGGACTCTTTTTTCATTTTTGCTTCTGCTGCGAGTTGTTTCCTTTTTTTGTCCCTTTAATAAACATGGCTTTCTTAACAATCATCAAGTCCCTTTACATTCTTCTTATAAGATCATAGTATAGATCTTGACAATGGAAGATAAGGGTTGCAATAGTAAAATTTGTCCATAAATCGTAGAATAACTATCGTTTATGCCCATTAGAAATTCCATTAATTTATTAGTTTGAGATAGAGTATTTTGTTGAAGTGATACTATCTCTTTCTACAGCTAGAAGATTTTTGCTGTATTGCTTTAAGAAAAACATTCTCTCAAGACTCTCCAAACCACAGAAGTAAACTTCATATAGATTATGCTATCTAAGGTTCTTGGATTCATGGAGTTTAATGTCCAAAAGAGCACCATATCATTACATTGCTTCCAAATAACATATTTTGCATTAGTTTCAGGTGGTTTCTGTTGAAGTTTGATATTTTTCAGAGTTATAATTCAGTTTGAATTTCATGGACTCGGTCAAAGAGTTGTAGTGAGAATAAAATTCAATTTCCTAACTTATAGGATTTGAATTTGAATAAGTTATTTTAGTTTGAATATGATTTGCATTTATCTTCATATGAAACTCGTGTATATATCCAGCAACTGAATGAATAAATGATTACTTCTTCTTATTCCTTTTATAGATAAAAGCTTAGCCAATTATCCATTGCTTTACTGTCAAGTCTTTGTACTTACTCCAGAATTTTAACATGGTATCAAAGCTTTCTTGATCTCAAGGGTTATGATCTTGTATGAAGTAAGGCTAACCTCTATCAAACAATACCTAACAAGCAATTACAATAAACAAAGAAACCAATCTATGGCCTCAAGTAATTTTACTGCACCCACTCCATCACCATTCTCAAGAGAAAACTTTTCCAATTTAGGCAGCCAAAATGAAAGCCTATCTAAGAGCTTTTGATCTATGGGAAACAATTAATAATGGTAGAGAACCACCCCCATTAGCACCAAATTCTACTATTGCACAGATGAAGAATATAGTGAGGAGAGTTCAAAAAATTTCAAAGCACTTTCTGCAATTCATGCTTCTGTGACAGATACTATCTTCACTAGAATCAAGACATGTGAGTCTGCTAAATAAGCCTGGGATAAGTTAAAAGAAGAGTTCCAAGGTAGTGACACAACAAGGTATATTCAAGTATTAAATTTATAGAAAGCCTTTGAAATCTTAAGAATGCAGGAGAGGGAAACTATTCAAGAGTACTCAGATAAGCTCATGAAGATTGTAAATCAACTTAGATTGCTTGGGGAAGACTTGATAGATAAGAGAATTGTTCAAAATGTGCTGGTTAGTGTGCTTGAGAGATTTGATGCTAAAATCTCATCCTTAGAAGACTCAAAAGACCTCACAATGATGAGTTTAGCAGTATTGGTAAATTCTCTAAAGGGAATAGAGCAAAGGAGGGCTATCGATAAGAGGATGTTTCAGAACAAGCTTTTCAAGCAACACAGAAATTTAAATCAGTCAACAATCACTCAGGAAGAGGCAAGCTAACTGGTGAGAAGTCTGAAAAGGATAAAAAAGAGACTGAAGAGTACAAGGGCAGTGGAAAAAAAGAAAAATATCCTCATTGCCCTCATTACAAAAAGAAGAGTAACTCAGAAAGTTTCTGCTAGTACAGACCAGGAATACAATGCAGAAAATGCAATCAACTAGGTCATATAGCTAAGGTTTGTAAAAACAAAAACAAACCTCAACCACTGCTAGCACAAACTGCTAAAGATCATGAAAGTCCAAGTGAGAACCTATTTGTAGTCACCAAGAACTCTGCTGATAATATCAAGTGCTCATGGTTAGTTGACAGTGGCTGCTCCAATTACATGACACCTGATGCATAAAGGTTCCAGAAATTAGACAAAAGTTACACATTAAGAGTGAAGATTGGGAATGGTGCTTGGTAAGGTGTCAAGGGAAAAGGTACAATAACTATCAAAACTTTGTCAGGTATAAAATCTATTGTTGATGTTTTATTTGTGTCTGATCTCAGTCAAAGTTTATTGAGTGTAGGACAATTAATGAGTATAAACTATATGCTGAATTTTGAAAATAATTGATGCACCATTATTGATCCTTATGGGAGTGAGCTTATGATTGTACATATGAAAAATAAAGTCTTTCCATTGAATTGGAAAGAAACTGATTTCTGCTATACCAGCAGTGTTAATGAATCAACCTTATGGCATAAAAGGTTGGGTTATTTTAGTTATTCTACATTGCAGAAAATGAATGATAAGGAGGCTATAAGGGATTTACCTGTCATTAGTCAAAGTGAACATATATGTGATGTTTGTTAGTATGGAAAGCAAGCCAAATTACCATTTAAAGATGGTACTTAGAGAGCCTCTGATAAACTACAACTCATACACTCAGATATATGTGGCCTATGAGCATTCTTTCCTTGAATGGCAGTAAATATTTCTTGCTTTTTATTGATGACATTTCTAGGTACTGCTGTGTGTATTTTCTGAAGAAAAAAATCAGAAGTATTTGGAGAATTCAAGAAATTCATGGCAATAGTAGAAAATCAAACCCACAGTTCTGTTAAGGTGCTTAGAACTCATAGTGGAATTGAATTCTGCTTATCTGAGTTTAGAACCTTCTGTGAACAAGCAGAATTAAGGCATCAATTAACTGTTCCTTATACTCCTCAGCAAAATGGAGTAAGTGAGAGAAAAAATAGAATAGTAATAGAGATGTCTAGGTGTTTGATGTTTGAGAACAAGCTGCCTAAAAGGTTCTAGGTAGAAGCAATGAATACATCAATTTATTTATTAAACTTGTTGCCTACAATAGCACTAAATGGGAAGACTCCTCATGAATTTTGGTCTAGAATCAAACCCTTTGTACAACATCTTAGATTCTTTGGATGCATTTGTTATACACAAGTTCTAGAAGAAAAAAAGGGGTAAGTTGGATTAAAAATTAGCAACTGGAGTTTTCATTGGAAACAGTAACATCTATAAATGATATAGAGTATTCAACCTGAAAAATAACAAACTAATTGTTGGAAGAAACATTAGGTTTGATGAATTATCATATTGGAACTGGGAAGAAGGCAGTATAGTGTTTAAGGATAAAAAACAAGCTAATGAAAAACCACAAGACCTGGAAGTAACAAACTCTGATAGTGACACTGATTCTGAAGTTCCTATCTGACGAATTAGGTCACTTGCAGAGTTGTATGAGAGTTGTAATCTTGCAACACTAGATCCTGGAACTTATGAGGAGCTACAAGAAAAGAAGAGTGGAGAGTTACTGTGTAGGAGGAGATCAGAATGACAAAAAGAAATGAAACATGAGAGCTTGTTGATGCACCTTACAACAAGAAAATCATAGGAGTTAAGTGGATTTTCAGAACTAAACTAAATGCTGATGGTTTTATAAATAAATTGAAGGCTAGGTTAGTAGTAAAAGGGTATGTACAACAAGCTGGAATTGATTATGCTGATACTTTTGAAGTTATTTATTGAATTTAGTTGCACTTGCAGCTAAGTTAGGCTGGAAAATTTATCATATGGATGTCAAATTAACTTTCTTGAATGGCATACTAGAAGAAAACATTTATGTTGATCAACCAGAAGGATTCAAGATACAAGAAAGTGAAGGCAAAGTGTACAAGCTTCACAAAGCTCTATATCGACTCAAACAAGCCCCTGGGGCTTGGTACAGCATAATTGACAGTTATCTATTGAAGAATGGATTTCAGAAAAGTATAAATGAAGCAAATGAAGCCCAATCGAGGCATTTTTATTGCTCAAGAAAAGTATGCAGAAGAAATGCTTGGAAAATTTCACTTGAGCAAGGAAAAACCAGTGGCCACTCCTTTAGTACTAAATGAAAAACTTAGCAAGGATGATAAAGAATACATTGTTAATGCTTTAACCTACAGAAGCATCATTGGCAGCTTACTATATCTGTGTACAACAAGACCAGATGTGATGTATGCAGCAAGTTTCCTCTCCAAGTTCATGCAATCACCAAGCAAAAAACATCTTGGAGCTACAAAGAAGGTGCTAAGGTATATTAGAGGAACTACGGACTATGGTCTATGGTTTATCAAGGAAGAAAGTGATGAATTACAGGGTTATAGTGATAGTGATTAGGCTAGAAGTATATATGATTCCAAGAGTACTTCAGGGTATGTTTTTTTCTTTTGAAAGTGGTGTTTCACTTGGAATTCAAGAAAATAAAAAGTTGTAGCTCAGTCCTCAGCAGAAGCAGAATATATCTATGCTGCAAACCAAGCTATTTGGCTTAGAAAAGTGTTATCTGATCTTGGGCAGCAATAGTAAGATAACACTGTTATATGGGTGGATAACAAGTCAGCTATAGCCATATCAAAGAACCCTATTTATCATGGCAGAACCAAGCATATAAATGTGAAATATCATGCCATAAGAGAGGCTGAAAAGACAGGAAAGATTAGTCTTGTTCATTGTAATTCGCAAGAACAAATTGCAGATTTCTTGACTAAAGCTCTTCCTAGAGCACAGTTCAAGTACTTAAGAGAAAAACTTGGAGTTGAAAAGAAAAATATCAAGGAAGAGTGTTGAAGTTTGATATTTTCAGAGTTATAATTCAGTTTGAATTTTATGGACTCGGTCAAAGAGTTGTATTGAGAATAAAATTCAATCTCCTAACTTGTAGGATTTGAATTTGAATAAGTTATTTTAGTTTGAATATAATTTACATTTATCTACTTATGAAACTTATGTATATATTCACCAACTGAATGAATAAATGATCACTTCTTCTTATTCCTTTCATAGATAAAAGCTTAGCCAATTATCCATTGCTTTACTGTCAAGTCTTTGTACTTACTCCAAAATTTTAACAGTTTCTCAATGGAACCATCCGCAAATCATGTTTTGTTCTTAGCACTTAAGGAAATGCTAATAGATCTATTCTAGGTTGTGTAGTTGTCACTATTGAGTAGTTTAGTAACTGAACTCGCTCTAGGATGATCTGATAAATGGAGGTGAAATAGGTCAGAAAAATTGGGATGGAGTTGGCTTCATTTTATTTTCTGAGCCTATTATAGGTTTTTCTTTTCTGGAAAATTAGGATAAAAGAGAAGGCTTTCAAAATTTTCTAGTATTTTACTCTAATACCTTGTAAAATGGGAGAGAAAGAGCAAAAAATAAAGTTGAATAATCATGTATGTTTCAATATATCAATTACAACAATATACTGCACATTATGTGGATAAACATCTTACTAAATTTACAATGAAAATCACCAAAGATTCGCTAAATTAAATCATTTGGAATATCCCAAGAAATCAACCATAATTCAAAACTTAAAATCATTATCTTAATTAATAATCTAGGAACTAAATTTGGGATACAATATCTATGATTTCCAACAAAATGGTGAAACTTGATATTGAGGATTCTAGGTCTTAATGGGTTTGTTGAGGAATTTCATGGTTTGGTTAATGTTATAAAGAAAGAAGAGTATGGTGTATCTAGTCATATGCCCAATAAAATAATGAAAATTTTCAAAAAAAGAAGGGTTAGAGAGTAATCTAGAGAATTTAAAAGGATTTTCGCTACGAGTTTAATTGATAATTTTTTAAAAAAGGTTAGTGCTATAATTTGCAAGGTTGTTGGAAGTGAGGTTTGGGTGATGATGTTGAGAAGCGGTAGAGGGAGTTAGATGTAGTGTTTCCGAGTGATTTGGTAAAACTTGTAGTGGAAAATCATAGCATTGAGCCAATGAAAGCATTGCTATTTTTCAGCTGGGCCGAGGAGATTGGTTTGGTTAAGTATGATGATAAGAGTTATAATGCCATGGCAAAGGTTTTAAGGAGGAATGATTGCATTGACATGCTTTGGAAGCTTGTTGATGAGAAGAGTAAAGGATATGAAACAAAAATATAGACATTTGTCAAGGTTTTAGGGAGGTTTTGTAAGAAAAAATTGGTTAAAGAAGCCGTGGACTTGTATGAGTTTGTATTGACTGGTAAAAACAAACCTTTTGAATTTTTTTACACTTTTTTATTAAGAAAAATAATGATAAGTTAGAAGTTAAATATAAATTTTTTTTCTAAGGTTGTGAGGGATTTCATAGAAAAAGGTAATGTATTAATTGATGCTGTTAAAATTATAGAAAAATATGAATTTTTCACTACAATGAATGTAAACAACCATAAAATAGAAAAACAAAATTCTACTTTACACAAAAAATATCTCTTATACATGACATATGCCCTATACAAGTAATTTATCTTATATAAGTAATATGTCTTATATAAGAAGTTCGATCTAAATAGGACAATACTTCCTAAATTAATTACCTTATACTTAGGGATGGCATTTTAGCTCGAATTTAAAAAAATTCAAAAACGCAGCCCAGGTTTGGAAACTTTAAGTTTTTTTCTAAATCCGAGTTCAATTTTTTTAGGTAATCTAGATTCATGTCAAATTTGGATTTTTGGTAGATTGGCGAAACCCGGCTTAGAACCCAAGTTTTGTTTTAAAAAAGTCATAAATCAATTCCTAAAATTCATAATATTTAATATATATATATATATATATATATGAATCTAATAATTCTGTTAAAATAAATACACAAAAAATTTAAATTTAACCTGAAAGAATGAAAACAATTTAAAAAAAATAAAAACCAAGTTTAAACTTGGAACAGATTTACTTGGTTTCGACCCAAGCCCGCAAAAACTCAGGTAAAACCTGAGTTTTAAATTTATACAAAAAAAAAATCCTAATTGGGATCCAGTTGAGCAAAACTAGACTCGAATCCGAGTTTTGCCATCCTTACTCATGCCAACACTCCACCTCAAGTTAATGCATAGATATTTATCATATCCAACTTGTTAATCACATTATGAAACACCTTTCTTGAGAGTGCTTTTTATGAGAATATCAACTATTTGATTTTCAAACTTTAGAAATAAAAGTTATATGATCTTCCTATTAAGTATCTCTTTGATAAAACAATTATCAACTTTCACATATTTAGTACGATTATGTTGAACCAAGTTATTTGCAATTTTAGTGGTTGGTTATTATCACAATCTAGACTCATTAGTTCCTTATATTAATCTCCAAATCGTATAATATACTTTGAACCCACAATAATTTACATATACCATAAGCTATATCTCAAATTCAGCTTCCACATTTGATCTAGCTACAACCCTTTACTTCTTGCTTCTCTATGTAACAAAATAACCTTCCACAAAAGTAAAGAAACTAGATGTAGAACTCAACATTCTTCATCTTTCGCTAAAGCGTCCTCAAGCTTATGAATGCTGGAGTAATTTGAACTTTATCGCCGCGACGTTCATCCTAAAGTTTTTGAAATGTGCAATCAAGATTTGATTTTCTGATTTTGACTCCAATTTATGCATTTTTTGCTCCCAATTCTTCACTTTTCATCCTTTAATTCTTCAACCCTATAAAATCAACATTTAGCATATAAATAACCTTTTATTAACTTAAAGATAAATAATTCTTTAGAAAATTAGGGACAAAAATATATATCTATTTCACTCCTATCAAACTTCTCCAAACTTAGAGAATTGCTTACCCTTGAGGAAAGAGTGATAAAAATAAAGATAAAGATATAAACTTGACTCTTAAAATTAGACACAACATGCTAAGTTGATTTGATGATTATACCAAAGTCTCAAAGGCTGTTATAATATTAACAAGCCACTTCAAAATTAACAAACAACTCTTAATAACTAAAAATAGCATCATGAAGTCACTTATTCTTCCTTATAAATTATCATCTTGTGTATGTGTACAGTCAGTTGCAAATAGTCAAATTCTACCTAGATTTACTTAAATACTTAAGATTATATGGAAAAATAATGTCTTGACATATTTTAATTTATAATAACATTACCATAGGCTTGCTTTTCATACAACTCTCTATTAATGTAAAAAGACACATATCTAGGGATCTATTAGGTCGTTTATCAGCTTTTAATATAAGGCTAAGGTTACGATGGGATATATTGATAAATATAATTAGTTTAAGTCACACCATAGATACTTAGGCTTTCTTAGAATCCTCTTCAATTTCCTTCCCTTGAATAATTTTCTCCCCTAAACTTTAAGATGTTTCCATCATTCTTTCAACGACTCATTTTCCAAAGAATTTAATATTTTTCTTAAGTTAGGGATATAAAGAATTTCAACCACTTTTTTTTTTTAAAAAAAAAGAAATTGATATACTCCCAAACTTAGCTTAATAAGTACTACCTAGACTTAATTACTTTTCCATTCTGGAACCCTTTTCTTATACTGCAACAACCTTTCTTCTTTTAAGAGTATTTCAAAGTAAACTCAAAGTTTATGGTGTTACATGACAAGATCCGCCCCAGAACCCTCTACTGTAGATCCTAGTAGACCCCGTCGGGTACCTCAACGGAAGTCCTTCAGAGTCAACCTACCAAAACTGGAAAATTTCATGAAGCAAACCCTTTTTAATTATTGCTATTACTAACTAAATCCTAGAATATCAGTGAAGAAACTTACCAATTTTTAAAAAAACGGAAGAGTTTTATTTAAATTTTTTTAAAATCGAAAAACAAAAAACCTGCAAATAAACCACAATTCTATTTCAAATAGTTTTCTCAACTTCAAAATAGGACCTCCAGTCCATCCAGAATCAATTCCAAACTCAATACAACAAATTCATTCCAATCCACAAAAATTATTTTATAATAAAATTAACATACTATGAAAAGTGAAAAGTGTGACTATATTACAAAAACCGTTTCTCCTTTGTTTAAAACATATTTACAAGATGCACAAACTTTATACTACTATGCAGAGAATCAAAAGGTACTATTCAGCATATTTACATTTACAAAATGATTGTCTAACTTGGCCCACTAACTTAATATAGGAGAACCAGTAACCTGTGTACTGCGGCTTATACTAGGAAAAGATTTTAGAAAATATAAAACAAAAAACGGGTGTGCTAAATGAGTTCAGTGAGTGATTTTAAAATTTTTAGTAAAAAATAAGATTCTATATAAATATTAAATTCTACATGCTGCCTAAAACATGCTTCTCAAGCTATTATAAAACTATAAAACTATTTCTAAACATTATATGCTTGTAAAATCCTGCCGAACAATTTTTATTAATAATTTCTGTAAGAATTGCCAGAATCTATAAAAACATAGTAACTAACATGTACATATTAAAATACAATGATATGTCTTTGATAATTCAAAATCTACTAAAACTCTCGCTCGGCCATTTTCTTTCTAAACAGCACCAAATGTTAACCCTAAAGCTCTATACTCATGCAGTTATTAAATTAGCACCGTATAATATAAGTAGGTCACAGGGCGTCTAAACTAGCAACACCCACTGTAACATCTAAAGACATCTTGCTATGCAGCAGAATTCTACATCACCTACATATAGTGAGACAATACCCCGTACACATAGAGTGACTCACATGACTCGTCGACCCGAATTCTCGGAGTTAGTGACACACCCTCCAATACTTACCCATGCGTACGGGATATATTGACCGAGTCTTAAACTATCACCACACTGTAAATTTGAGGGTACTAATGGCCTCTGAAAACTAATTTAATAATTTTAAAAGATTGTTTCTCAAAATGAACAAAGAAATTTATAATTATAACAGTATACAAAAACTGTAAATCATACTTATACATTTAAAATTACATAAACATAAAATTCTAATATGCTAAAACATAATAAACGAAAGATAAACAATTATATATTTTCACTCACCAAACGCTCCAAGCTCAATTTTTCTCCAAATTTTTTCCTTCTTTTATTGCTCTCCGTATCCTTCACCTACATGCCACAATTGACATTTAAAACCTTTACTAATGCTAAAATTACATCTAAACTAGTAAGTGCCTTAATTAGTGTACAATGCCCGAATGGACTCCACTTTCCATTTTCATTTTCATAATCATTCAATTTTCTTTCATTCACTATCCGAAGCCACAAAATTGCTTAACACTCTAATAATTCGGTTGGACATAATTGCCCTTCATCTTACCAAGAATTGATAATTATGTCCCTTTTACTTCATTCTTGATTTTTTGTCATCTATATTATAATCAATTAACACAAAGAATCATTCATACATAACAATTGAACCAAAACACCACTCAAACCCTAAAATCCCTAAAGTGGCTGAATTCACCATCTTCCACCCAACACATTCCTTTTCTCAATTTCTTGTTCCAATGGCATTCAAATCATGTCAATTTAATTTTAATGCCCTAATAAAATTCAATTGAAGTCTCTACATCAAAATCACACCAAACCCTAATTCATACCTAACTAATTCCTTTAGTTTGGCATCTCATTAAGTTCAAAACTTGAATTCAACTCAAATCTAAGTCAATAATTCAAATAAAGACATTAATTGAAATAATATTAAAAAATCATATAGCACTATCACAAAATGATGTTTTCTTACCTCTTTTCTTTGGATTTTCCACTAGTGCATAATCTATTTAACCTTAGGAACTTGGGCTTAGCTTGATCATTCATGGAAAAATCATGAGAAAGCCTTAAATTTTATAGCTAGAAATGGTTCCGCATTCTCCCTTTTTTGTCTCCAATTTTTGCCGACAATATCCTCTTTGGTTTCAATTTTTGCTTTTCATTTAAGACCAATTTTCCAGCACCTATTATCCCTATATAGCGCCCTCTAAAATAAGGCTATGGGTTTTTAAACAAGCAAGGATGCGAGTCCTAAAATGAATGATTAAAATGAGAAAAAGATAAAAAGTTAAGAAACTTGTGTATTATGTCAAATAAAGAGTTGATGATGATTTTAATGAGAAATCAAACCTATTTATAGGCTATAAAATCCTATACAAAACCTAATTTTACAAGGAAAAGAATTCTAATATAGCAAAACATCTTATATTGCCCAAATTCCTAAATAGGATACAACACACAATTAGGCCTAAACGCTAAAATAGAAAAGCCCATTAAAAACATTTTGGCCTAGCATCAACAATGCCCCCTGTAAGTAGATCAAAAGATGTTTTTTTGTCAAGGCTTGTAACATTAGCCACCTAGATTGCTCATTGTTAATTCGAGGCCTCAAAATTGTTCGGACCTAAAAATTTCCCCATGTGAAGCCTTTATAGTCGCCCTACTGAACCATCTAAGTTACCCTATAATCATTAAGGACTATCTAAATGCCCGACTTCATTTTCTTAAAATCACCCAATTTAGGTTGCCCGCATCATCCTATTGGTCATCCAAAATTTCATGCCTTCGACTAATTCATATAAGGTCTCTTATCCTTTGGTGATCACCCAATATACCCTTAGCTTCTAAAAATTGCTTTATGAAGCACTACATACTATAATCATTCTAATCGCCCGTGTTGAAATCGCCTTCTTGTTAATCTTAATATAACTTTCATTAGAACCATGGCCTCATAGCCATAAACCAATTGATAAAGCAATGTATTTGTTACTATTTTTTGGTTAACTTTATTCACCAAAAGTATTTCTTGAAGTTTCCCATGCCGTGCTTTAGGCTATCCTCAATCACCTTCATCAATCCTTGAATGATCGACTTATTTATTGATTCTACTTACCCATTTGACAGGGCATAATATGGCATACTGTGTATTAGTCTAATGTTGAATTCCTTAGCAAATTCGACCATCTCTTCATCAGTGAAGACCGCTCCTTGATCGGTCGTGATGGACTCTAGAAGGCTATGTAAACTTGATGATCGACTGTTTGTTAACTATTTTTAATGGGACTATCTCGACCTATTTTGTAAATAATTAGTTGTCGCCAGGATAAAGTCATGTTATTTAGAAGAGAGTAGATAAATCTTCTAAATTATGTTTATCGTCAATCCCCTAAATGGTCATGGTTTGATCATCGCATGTATTTCTTCAGTTGGAATGACCTAAATCAAGATGTACTTCTGATATTCCTTATAGCCTTTGGAGTAGTTTTGACAATCTTGCTTTATAGTCGGCCATTATAACACATTTTGAAGGTGGCTTTTTTCATCGATCACCTACTAAGATAGGCTCTAACTAGACTAACATGTGACTCAACCATGACCAGTATCTTTTAGACCGATACACGTTAATAATTGTTATGTAATTTCTATGTTAAGCGTAAGTGCACACTATCGGGAGCAAGTAATATATGATGAGTTGACTGTCGATCCCACAAGGAATTGTTATTATTCTTAATCAATTACAAAAATTGTGTCATTTTACAATTATCCAGACAATTGATAATTTTGATTTGTTTATATTAAAACTAATTACTATTTTTACAAATCAATCCTAATTGTGCAAAAAGTGTAAAGTGTAATCACTATATGAAGAGTATCTAGGATAATAGCTATCCCTCATGATTTTATTTTTCTATTATTATTCACTTAATTCAATTATTGGTCATAACACGTATTTCATCACAGGCCTCTTTCGATAGTCGAGTGATTATACCTTGGTTTACTAAATTCCTATATTCCTATAGTAATTCAAATAAATCAAGGTTCATTACAAATAAGTTGTATTGACTATACATGCCATATATGTATGTTCCTATCCTATATCAAAACTTGTAGATATTACTCTATAATCATGCATCAATTTGTCTACGTCTATACAATAGAATGCCTTTTTCAAATTTATTCTAATGTTTCATAATTATTCAATCATTATTTCTAGCATATTGAAACCATTAAAAATAACACAAATTGAATAATAAACTGAATTCATCATAATAAAAATTAAATAATACAATTAAGTCCACATATTGAGTTTAAAACTACAACCTTAAATAATAAAATTAAATCAACATATCAAGAGTAATTTAACCATTATTAAACAGTGCCCTTGTTGCTACAGTTATAAATAGTGCAACGCTATAATATCCAAATCACTGTTCACAATTATTGTAGCTAGTTACTATAGCAAATTTCCTTATTTTGCTTTAATTTCATCCTTTTCCATTTTTTATGATTTAATCCTGTAAAACAATATATAACATATAATATAGCCCTTAAATTACTCAAAAACAAATAATTTCTAAGATAAGTAGGGCCAAATTATGAATCCAAAATATTGTCGTCAATAATTCGCCCAAAGGTACCCGTTTGAATAGTTCTCCTGCAAATAAGGCGAACCTTGTGCCATAGTTTTAATTCGCTGGTCAATATATGCATCAAGGTTTTTCATATAGGCGACCAACTCATCGATCCAATCTTTACTAAAATTGATCTGCAGGATTAGCCTTTATTAAGTTTATAGCTCTAAACTATATAAATAAAAGTGCAGGCGATGACTTTGTTGTAGTATGGGATAAGCAAGTTAGTATCACAAATGTATTCTACTGTTACTTGTTTGATGACCAATAAAGAATCACCCCTGACTTTAATTTCTTTAACTCTTATTTTTGCAAGTATCTCTAGGCTAATGATAAAAGCTTCATATTCAGCCTGATTGTTGGTACATGGGAAGTCCGACTTGAATGACATCTTCATCTTCAATCCAGAAGAAGACATTAAGATCATTCTTACTACTGCAGCCTGATTTGTCTTTAAACTATCAAACTATAGCTACCAACTTGTACTTAAGTTATAGATTTCAAGATTGGGTGTGACTGAGTATGGTGTAGGATGATCGACTAAGAAAATTGACCAAGGCTTGTCCCTTGACAACTTTCTAAGGAACATACTTCAAATAGAAATCTGACAAAGCAATCACCTACTTTTTTAGCCAATTCCTTAAAAATGGTTTTGATAATAGATATTTTATGATGTCAATCTAGCTTATCACATGCACTATTATGGGTAACAAAAAATACCTTTGTTTTGTCCATGAGAAGTACAAAGCCAAATATAATTTTTTATTATAGTATATTTGGTATTTGCTTTATTTAAAACTTGCCTGAGATAGTGAATGGCATTTTCTATGCCGTCGTGGTTTTATGCCAACATGTTACTAATCGATTCTTCTGCAGCAGTGATATAAAGAATCAAAAGTAGCCTAACTTTAGGTGGCACTATGACTGATGGACTTGTGAGATATTTCTTATTCTCCTTAATAACCTATCCACTTAAAGTCTTCTCTATTTTTAAGTTTAAAATGGGTGACCATGAATGGAGTCAACCGGCAGAGTTTAAAATAAATCGCCTAAAAAATTTTATTTTGCAAATCAACTGCGATAACTCTTTCTTGGTTTTTGATGCAAGTGTGTTAATAGTTTATCTGGCCTTATTTCGATCTATCTCTATCTCTCTTTAGTGTACCAAGAATCCAAGAAAGTTATCAACTGAAACTCCAAATGTGAATTTGAGTGGGTTAATCTTCAGCTGATGAAATCTTATTCTTTGGAAAGCTATTTGTAGATCGACCAAATATTACTCATTTAAATTTGATTTCATCACCACATCATCAATGTATACCTCCATTAGTTGGCCGATCATATCGTGGAATATGGCGGTCATGGATCGTTAATAAGTCACCTTGGCATTCTTTAAACTGAACTGCATTATAATCTACACATATGTTTCAATCGCCTCGGGCATCTAAATACTGTTTTGCTGACAAAATATTTCTAATGAATATTTGGTGGTAGCCTGAATACCAGTCAAGGAAACTCAAAATTCATGGCATGACCAGCATTGGATATTCATTGGATATTTATATCAGCTATAGGCATTGGATATTTATCATTTGTGGTTTCCAAGTTGAGATTACAAAAGTCTATGCAAATTCTTAGCTTGCCATTTTTCTCGATGACTGGACTATATTTGATAACCCTTTTGTATAGTTTGTTAGCCTAATAAAACCTGATTAAATGAGTCTTTTAATTTCTTCGGCATTTTTGTCTTCAACTTTCCTTAACATCATCCCATGTGCTACTTGTATGGGCAAAATCCATTCTTAATTGACAGGCTGTGCTCGACTAAGTCTAAATTAAGGCCATGAATTTTTGTATAGTCCCTTGTAAAATAGTCTATGAACTCTTATAAAATCACCATCAGTCTTATTTCATAGGCTTAATCTAACTCTTTACTAATGAAAATCGGCATATAGTCGCCCCTAATTCCCAAATTGATCTCTTTGAGTTTACTTTTTGGGTTATGGTCATCTAGCTTTGTTAGGGCTAGTTTCAACTTGTGGCCAGCTTGAGGGTTCTGTTTCTCATCTTTATAAACGCATTTGGCCGAAGTGGATGCATAGGTCCTTTATCTATTCATATAAAAAAAAATAGATTAAATACCAATATATCTTGACTATAGTGTGGCGAGCAAGCTCTCCTTTAATGAACTGCTGAATGTTATTTATCACCAATGTGATTATATCCTTGGTATATCAACCGATATCATTCTTTTTAGGATTGTTGTAGTGATAGTAGGGTCATATAAAGAAGCAAATGCTACCTATTTGTCACCTTCAAACTGCTTGGGTCGACATAAATTATTTCGATCGAGCTGTTTGGTTGTTATTTGAAAATCATCTGGTGCATGATAACCTCAGAGGGCTCCAAGTTGCCTTTGTTTATTCTCAACTTCCTCAACATCATTTTTGGCAGGATATTGACTCTTGACCTATTATCAATGAGGGTTCTTTTGCAAAGGATCCCATTAAGATTGGACTTAACATAAATGGGCTGAATATGTTGGGCATATGCTCTGCTGGATGAGGTAGGGTCAATGATACTGGTTTATCTGCTCCATCCTCCATGATATGGTATATCTCTACAACATCGCCATCTAGGGTTGAGGGTTGCCATGGTTTGATTAACAGAACGTCCATGTTAATGGCTTTCTTTAAGGCATTTTCTTGCACTAATGCCCACTGATTGGTTTGATTGCCCTAAGATCTAGGTCACCCTGGTTACCTTGGGCGGGTGACCCTTCGTCTATCTTCTTATTCACTAGTAATCAAACTTTTCTTTGGGGTTTGTCACCCTTGTTGGTTGGTCGAGATGGCCGTGGAGCCTCTGTTGCTCTAATTCTATAGAGCCTTTTGTTGAGTCTATCAATCTTGGTTAAGTTCTCTTCAATCTCTTGGCCGTCACCTAGATTCTAAATAATATGCCCGAGAAGTCTTAGCCGCTCACATCGCTATTCTCTTTTTTTTTATGTTTTGGTCGACCTAGGATGTTAAGGAGTTTTTTTCCCTTACTCGATCAAATACACTATGTCTCAGCCTATTGACCTCTCATTGGCCGATCGTGTTGGTCTTATGTTTGAAAGTCCTCATAGGTTAGTGGAAAGTTAATCTTTCCTTAAATTTACCTTAGACTTTTTCAAAGGTGGTCCAGCACAGACAAGCCTTTTTAAAGGTTGATTAGACACACAGAGTTGGATCTAATGTAACTACTCTTTCTTTTTAAGGTCATCTTTAAAGCTGAGTCACCCATTTAAATCTCTATTCTCGGCTTATCTTGGGTCTAGGCTTCTGTTGATGACCCTTCACCCAGTAACTTTTTTTTGTAAGGGGTATAATAACATTGATCCTTGTTGCTAGGAATGGGTCGGTTTGTATAAGAGAGTCTTCCCTTTAAAACTGAAGAGAGGGCGGCCTTCGTTGATCAACTGTTGAATCTAAATCCTAAACATGATATAATTATTTGTACTATGTCACCAAAAATTATGCTATTTACTATAATCCTTCCCTGTAGATTGGTCTACTAGAGGGATGATGTGGCCTTCTAACAACTTTATCTGCTTGTCTTTTGAGAGTTAATAAAATATCTAATCAACCGTCTACAAATGGAACGAGTATTCTTTGGTGATCTAGGTGTTCTTGCCGAACTTCTTCTTCCTTTTTCTATAGGTCGCCTTGTTCAATACTAGGCACTCATATGGCCCTCTTATCACCACCTCAGCTAAACAGACCTCTTTATTAGAATTTGATTCATCAAAATCACTTTCTGAGTCGATTTAGACTGCAGCAATGTCCGGCTGATTCTTGTAATATATCCCTTCAGATGACACTTACTTTTGATCAATTTTCATCAAAATTCGCTCGTAGTTAGCCATTCGTGTGGCCAACTTATATAAATACCTAAAGCAATGCTCTTCAAAATGTTCCCTCATAACGAAGGGCATGCCTCTAACCACCATTGGAACTGAGTTGACTTCAAAAATCTGTGTTTTGCATTTTGTTCAAAGTTTTCTAAATAGGCTTATGTATTTTGAAACCGATTCACTCAGAATATGGGTGACTCTAGCCTGGTTCAACCAAAGTTACTTCTGATAGTGACCTATAAAATTCGACATAAAATTTGTTTAGCAATCGACTCTAGCATTATGTTGGTATACCAAGTGAAAAGCCATCTTAGTTAGGGAATTTCCGAATAGCCTCAACTTAAAAAAAAAAGATGAACTAACTCACCACATTATACTATAAACCTGGAGATGTGCTTAAATATGGTGATATTCTCCTAGCCCAAAAATAAAAATAATTTGGGAATTTTAGATCCCTTTGAAAAAGGGATAAAGAATTAATGCTATGGGGTATGGCTTTTTGTCAGAATAACATGCCATGGGTTTTAAGTCGACCTCTATATTCTGCAAAACTTCTATAAGCATATTTCTATCTATCTCAGGTCACCCAAAACTACTTGTGGGTCACACAGGTTCTATAAACCAAAATTATATTAGTCTAGATTGAGCCTGGGCGCCTTTTTCTTGGGTTTGAGAAGTAGGCTGGTATAAACTTCTAAAATTTATCATTTTTCTAGCTTGGTTATAGCTAAAATTTTGGACTGGCTGATTCTTGTGAATGATAGAGGTTAATTAGGTCTAATATTTTCATCATTGAAACTTAATATTTGTTCGTTTAAATTAATATTATTTGATTTTTTATGTACTTTATTTTTATTTGTAGATTTGGAGTCGATGAAGTAAATGAGGATGAAAATGTAAGAAAATAAAGAAAAAACATCAAATTGCTAGAGTGCCTAGCTATAGTATTTTGCTATAGTGCCTAGCGCAGTAGTGCTCAATACAGTATGTGCAGTATCACAGCGTCCATTGTCTAAGTAGGCGTATATTTGATTTTGTATCCTAAATTAAAGATATAAACCTATAAATAGAAGGTCAAAAATCTAATTAAAATAATGAAGAGAAGAGAGAAGAAGAGAGAGAAAGAACAATTTTTAGAGAATTAAGAAGACTAAAAGATTGAATACTGTAGAAAAATTAGTTTCATCTCTTTAACACTTTATATTTATAGTTTTCTATGATTTCCATAATGTTATTCTTAATAAGTTTTAGAGCTCTTTATTTTACCATAACCTATATTTTTATTTTTAGGGTTGGACTTTTGAACCTAATATATAGTTGCATTTTATTGATTCTTAGTTTATAAACTTAATATATACAATTAATTTATTCTATCTTTTTTTTATTGCTTTCATTATATCTGGTCTATATCTTGAATGATTGAGGACCTATGATGAACTTGACAAAGAAATTTATGTATTTAGCTTATGATAGTTTAATTCATGATTATAGGGTAACAATTATGAATTCCATATAGGATGCATACATACGTAGATGGCATATATGATATTATTTAGACCTATTTTTAATGAATTACATTGTATTCGGATTACCATCTATATATAGGTAATTGTTAAAATACGTAATATAGTTACTTAACCATCGCCAGAGGCTTATGATGAGATTATAGTCTAGCTAATCAATTTGTATTAAGGGATTAACTAAGAGAGTGGTAAATCCAATGAAATATTGGAGGATAAGTCAAAACCCTAGATTACTTTTAATTGGCGAATTCAACCTTTGCTTGCTTTTGATTAATCTTAGGTTTAATTTGATAGAATTGGTTAATTAAATGAAATTCTTATTTTAATTTTTCTAGATAAAAGTTAATGTAGGATTAATTTTAGTAATTGAATAAAAAAAATAGATTAAATAGTCCTTATAGGAATGATAACTTAGACTTAAATTCTATATTACTTAATATAATAATGTTTATGCTCAAAATGTAATGCGGCTATCGCAGTATAGATTGAGGTGTCGATCCCACAAGGAAGCTTTTAACAAAATAGGTTGGTGAAATAAAATATTAAAGTAGTGGCAAATGAGAAAATTAATTAATTAGTTTAAGTGGATGAGATAGAATTGTCTTTGAATTGAGGAAAATGTCTTATGATGATTTAAACAAGGCTTCGAGAATCACAATTATGCTTTATAAATCTACTATACACTTTGATTCAATGTTTATAACTCAACTGACAGTTTTACATCTAAACAATCAATCGGAAGATATGTAAAATATAACACATTTGATAACACATGCATTTGATATGACTAAACTCTTTTACAAATATTAATACAAATCATGTTCATTTATACAAGTTATCTAAGATCGAAAACATATCATTTTGACAATATTGCAGTAAAAGATCAACTTGAATATCAAACATTTATTGCCTTTACATGTTATCCAAGATCGATAATATATCAATTGATAATATTGCTGTAAAATATTAACATATAAAACAATGTAACCAATAACAATTATAATTCAACAAGAATCACATAAAGAAAACATGACTGAAAATATATGAAATATGAGAATTATAACTTTTGGATTATAGAAAATAAAATAGATAAGAGTTTAAGCATAATCAAACTTACAAACATTTGTAGCTCTTGACAATGATCAAAGCATAGAAGTAAATTTATTAAACACAAAAGTTCATCTCTTAGCCTTGCCAAGAACTCTAGCCTAAATTATAATACATGTTAATGAGAAAAAAATAAGGGAGAATTATCTAATGTTGAAAACGTCCTAAAAGTATCCTTATATAGGCAATGAATGGAAATATGTTAAGTGTGACATCAATCTTCAATAATTTAGGCCAATAACTCATTTATAAACTTACAATACCTTTTTGATAATGTAAATGACCGATGTAGCCTTTTTGTTCGACATAAAAGTTATAGCATTTTGTCTCTTCTTTCTATAGGCACCAGGTTCATTCAAATTGCATGAGCATCCATTGAGATATTGGTAGCCAAAGATATATCAGATTTCGGCCAACAAATCTTTTACCCACTTACAATATAATTTAGTTCATGATAACGGCTGATTTTGACTTTACCATCAACATGAGAGTTATTGATAACTGAATCCATATTTTAAAAATTCAAAAATTATACCAATTGGATGTATATTTTATGAATTACGATCTAAATACATGAGGTGGGTCAAGCTGAGCAGAAGTTATAGCATGATTCTATTGTATCTCAAATTTTGGCCCATAACATGTTAGATTTGGCTTTTAAACTGTTCTTCAAGTTTGTGCAAGATTGAGTCATGTTACTCCGGATTTAAGAATTTCTTCATTTTGATTTTTACATTGAGAGTTATGTCTATTTTACCTAAACCTATTAAAATAACATTCATTAATCACAATTTAAAGAGAACATTTTATTTCAAGCTAAAAATACAAAAATGCTAGAATTAGTGACATTAAATGGTAACTAAATCTATTAACAAATATGCATTTTCATGTGTTCATCACAGCCCTCAACCAGCTTGTTACTATTCTTTAGCAATTAAAGCGTAAATATAATATGCAAAAGTACCTAGGCATTTCAAACAAAAAGTCAGTTCAAGATCACTGTTGCTATTATGGTTTTTTCAATTATAATTTTAAAAAATTGTGTGTGTGTGAACTAAGCCATAGCCATCTTACCACAAACCATAACAGATATAGCCTTGAGAATTTCTCCAAGTAAAAGCCTTAACTATATATCCTCACAGGTGTGACTTTTTAAAAGGTTAGGATTTCTCTTATGTAGTTGGAAAACAGTTAAGCACTGAAGAAAAAGTCAATTTTAAGGACAGCATATAAACTAACATTGATTCAAAGATAAAAAAATCAATTGTTTAGAAATAAATTATGTTGGAGCTGGTGCTCACGTGCCATTCCAATATTGTATGAATATTAATTGTTAATATTTATACAATAAACATTTCGAATAAAGATTGTTAATATCATATTAATATGGTATAATGCTTGTAACATTAGAGACATTGTTTGATCTGAAAGAGTTCAGATCTGGTCTAAAGGAGTTTAGATCAGAACTAATAGTTAGCAAAGCTGAGAGTTATAAATGCTAAAAGTTAGCACTGTTAAGAGTTAGCAGGTTATAAGAGTCAGCGAGGTCTAAAGAGTTAGAACCTTGTCTATAATGGGACAAAGACCTGAGAGTATACTTGTAATGATATAGTTGCAAAGAGTTGCAATAGGTGTTAAGAAATATCATTATGTAAGTATGTCTCAAAGATAATGTTCCTGATCTATAATCACTAATGCGGGTCTATCGGTGATTCACTATATATAGATTAGTGTATGTCTATATCTGACTGGTTCAGATGGTTGTTCTTAGCTGACCATGAGCTTAGAGCTTGTATAGGCATGCGGGTATCCAGTCAGGACTGGATACTGAACAGACTTATGAGGACCCCAATAGATATCCTATGACACCGTCAAAGGAAGGTCCTCTCGAGTTGAGTAGTATTCGTGGTCCTTTGACCTGAGCGCCACGGTGGTCTTGTGAGTGATCCATCATGCTTTGGTTCCACATATGTCAGAGACCTTTCATGGTCTGACCGCTATGTGTCGCTGGGTATGGTCCGATGCTCATGGAGTCCGGTGTGCGTAGATACGGGATCCGTCAGCTTACGTAGGTAAGTTGTATATTTGATGCTCCGAGATTGTATTTCATAAAGTCTTGTGGCCACAAGCATAAACCCGGGAAAAGAGTTTCCCACAGGGTTAAACAATATAGCAAAAGTGTTTGCGTATATTGTTTATCGAGATACGAATCTGGAGATAAGATTATGGATGAGCAAATAGGGATTTGACGGTGCTGATCTATATCCCTGCACATCCAGGATATAAATGATGGAAGGATTATACGTATACGTTATGACCTCAACTTGTATGGTCTGACACGCTGATTTGTAATATTCGTAACGTGTGCGTGGGGCATCGATTACGGATTAATGGAACAGTTCCATTTGACAAATCGGATGTAGACCTAGAGAGTCCCAATATGAAATGTACTCTTTGAGCACTTGGGCAGTGTACCGTATTGAATTGTTCAATACAGTATAATTCAGCAATTACTAAGGTTACGTTAACTAAAGTATGTGGTTAAATTGGTGGGACCCACTTTAGGTTAACTTGGTAACCGAGTAAGGATATAATAGTAATTTCACTTTATGATTATTTAATTGTTAAATAATAAGAATAAATATTTATTTATTTAATTGTTAAATAAATAATTTAATTAACTATGATTAAAGGTTAATCATATAGTTAATTAAGTTAACCTTACTTAAAGGTTAAGTAAAGGTTAACCTAACCATGGTTAAGTTAGTTAACTATGGTTAAATTAATTAAATATTTATTAACTTAAAGGTTAAGTTAAAATAATCTAACTAAGGTTAAATGTTAACTAAGGTTAGGTTAAGCCAAATGAAATGCAAATGAAATTCAAATTAGTTTGGAATTAATTCATTTGTATATAAAGTGAAATGAAATTGAAATTCATAATTGATTTAGTTTTTTAGGTTTTGCATTTTGGGAGCCAATTCAATTTGAGAAATTGAAATTGTTTGTTTTGTGTTTTAAGTGTTAGAACAACAAAACAAATTAAATTAATGGTTACTAAATGTAATAACTAAAAACAAGATTTGTTTTATTTATTCAAGAGTTGAATAAAAGGAAAAACAAATTTAATTAAGTTAAATGGTTTAACTTTGAAAAATGTTTAAGTGTTAAACACAAAAGCTGGATTAAGATGCTGCCATTCTAGACAATCAAACCCATCTTTGTTGATTGCTAGAATTGATCAAAGATTCATTTCATTGGTGGACTTCAAAGAAAATTAATCCAAAGGCTTCATTGGTGATTTTCTCAATCTCGAATTTTCAGTTAATCAAATGTTAATTTTCTGTGTTCATTATATGTAATCTTCCGCTGTGCACATGTATGTATGAGATATGTATATTGTTTGTATGATGAACACAACCCACATGCAAGCACTCTAAGTTAAGTAAATTCGCCCAACCATATAACCCAACAAATTATTCTTAACATGCACGAGCTTTAGGACTTTAATTGTCTTGTAAGAATAATACCAATATAGCTTGATGAGAAAACTGCCTTACAAAAAATTTGTCTTCTAAAATTGAATGAAGACTTTATTAAACTAAATTGATTATTCTTCTTTTTTTGTCGTATATATATATATATTTTTTTTTTTCTATTTTACTTTTTTTTTTAAATATAAGAAAGTACTATAAAGGTCTCTCACCAAATTATATTATACACAAATGCAACCAACTTATTCCGTAATCTAAATAATATCAATCTAAACAAAAATTAACCAATACAAAGGATCAATAAAGGCTTATAAGCTGTTTTCTTGACCTTTCCACTTACTTAAAAAAGATATGTGAGATTAGAAAAATATATATTTAAACATAGGAATTCTCTTGCCTATATAAATTGAATCATCCGTCTTACCACAGGGCTTAGCATTGTGCTCAAAAATATTTTGGAAGTCATTCTTTAGTAACCTAAATAGAAACAATGACTCAACCTAAATAATTTTGAAATCATACCTACACAGAAAAGCAAATTCCTTTATATAGAATTACCAACACTACAAAAAGCAATAAATAACAATACATGAAATATAAAACAAAACAACAAAAAGTTAGTAAAATGCATTTCAAAAGTTAGAAATAAAACTCTTTATTCTACCACTCTAATTTGACCTAGAATGCGTCTCAAGAGTTCAAGAATAAACTCTTTACTCTGCAATTTTAATCAAATGTCGGACCACAAATTTTTTATTTTTTTTGGGAATGCAAAATGTAACTTATGTCTACTATCCTCCCCTAAACTAGATAAAACATTGTCCTTAATGTTTAAATAGAAAGAGATAAAGTATAGGAGACATTATCTAAAACGCCAGTTATTCGAAAGAAAGAAACCTGAGAGACACTTAAGCAATTATAAACTAAAATAATGATGCTGAAAAATAAATAAAACAAAAAAATATTTACAAATGAAGTGTCAGATCCAATTTTTGCTTGTTAAAGCCCACTAACCAATCAATTCGAGTTATTATTGGGTCAAGTTTGTAGGTAACTGCCTGTAATTTGTCAATCAATTCATTCGCATTAGTGGCAGAAACAAGGATCTGTCGTGTCGAATGTGAAATAAAACTATGTTCCACAGCTTGATCAAGAAAACAAAGTAAGCAATCAAAATAGTTATTAACATTTAACAAACCTATGGGTTTTCGGTGGATATTTAGTTGGGCCTAAGAGGCAATTTGAAAAATTTCTTCTAAGGTACCAAAACCACCTGGTAAAGCAATAAAAACGTCAGCATTGTAAGCATTCTAGCTATACGTTCATGTATAGATGAGACTCGTAATTTTTTCCCTATTATTTTTCCAATCAGGTTTCCCATGGCTAAAGCTGTAGGAATAATACCTAAAACTTGACTTCCTCCTAAATGTGCAGCTATTGACATACACCCCATTATTTCAATGCTACACTCTCTATAAATCAAATAAAATTTTCTTGCAGCTAATACTTTTCCTAGATTATTTGCTGCTTCTACAAACACTTTATTCCCCTAGGACTAAATCCACAAAATACGCATATATTTCAAAATTGTTGCACTGAGGTTTCCTCTATATCTATACTCACCTTTATCTCAATATATGAAAATGAAGAAAATGAGATGTTGTATTTATAGAGTACTAAATGATAACAATGATTGTGGTAACCCGACAGTTTGTCAGAAGAGATTAAAAATAAAACACAAATATTTAAAGATAATGACCTACATGCATTATTTAACCAAAAGATTTGAATTTAAGACATCTATATAAGTAGCCCTGCTATTCATAAAATAAAGTTTGAAATTAAAACACATGTATTTACAAGTAGTTGTGATTGTGGCTCACATCTTCCTCTAGTTTTACGTCTAGTAACGGCTTAAATGCCCTCTGTGGGTCAGGGATAGGCTTCCCATCCAATTTTCTTAAAAATTGGCAAACAGGGTTTTTTAGAGTCAGATTCCCGAGACTATACCATTGATGTTCATTTTTTAATTTATTCCATAAATTGAGAAGTTCACGTTGCGCGAGCCCACAGGGATACTGTTGAAGCTGGTGCTCACGTGCCATTCTAATATTGTATGAATATTAATTGTTAATATTTTTACAATAAATATTTCGAATAAAAATTATTAATATCATATTTATATTGTATAATGTTTGTAACATTATAGACACTGTTTGATCTGAAAGAGTTCAGATCTAGTCTAAAGGAGTTTAGACCAGAACTAATAGTTAGTAAAGCTGAGAGTTATAAATGCTAAGAGTTAGCACTGTTAAGAGTTATCAGTTTATAATAGTTAGCGAGCTCTAAAGAGTTAGAGCCTTGTCTATAATGGGACAAAGACCTAAGAGTATACTTGTAATGACATAGTTGCAAAGAGTTGCAATAGGTGCTAAGAAATGTCATTATGTAAGTATGTCTCAAACACAATGTTCCTGATCTATGATCACAAATACGAGTCTATTGGTGAATTCACTTTATATAGATTAGTGCATGTCTATATCTGACTTGTTCAGATGGTTGTTCTTAGCTGACCATAAGCTTAGAGCTTGTATAGGCATACAGGTATCCAGTCAGGACTGGATACTAAACAGACTCATGAGGAACCCAATAGATATCCTATGAAGCCGTCAAAGGAAGGTTCTCTTGAGTTGAGTAGTATTCGTGGTCCTTTGACCTGAGCGCCACGGTGGTTTTGTGAGTGATCCATCATGCTTTGGTTCCACATATGTCAGAGACATTTCATAGTCTGACCATTATGTGTCGTTGGGTATGGTCCAATGCTATAAGATTGTATTTCATAAAGTCTTGTGGCTACAAGTATAAACCCAGGAAAAGAGTTTTTCGCAGGATTAAACAATATAGTAAAAGTATTTGTGTATATTGTTTATCGATATACGAATCTGGAGATAAGATAATGGATGAGCAAATGGGGATTTGATGGTGCTGATTAATATCCTCGCACATCCAGGGTATAAATGATGGAAGGATTATACGTATACGTTCTGACCTCAACTTGTATGGTCTAACACGCTGATTTGTAATATTCGCAACGTGTACGTGGGGCATCGATTATGGATTCATAGAATAGTTCCTTTGACAAATCGGGTGTAGACCTAGAGAGTCCCAATATAAAATGTACTCTTTGAGCACTTTGGCAGTTTACCAAATTGAATGGTTCAATACAGTATAATTCAACAATTTACTAAGGTTAAGTTAACTAAAGCATATGGTTAAAATAATGGAACCCACTTTAGGTTAACTTGGTAACCTAGTAAGGATATAAAAGTAATTTTACTTTATGATTATTTAATTGTTAAATAATTAAAATAAATATTTATTTATTTAATTGTTAAATAAATGATTTAACTTAACTATGGTTAAAGGTTAACCATATGGTTAATTTAGTTAATTTTACTTAATGGTTAAGTAAAGGTTAACCTAACTATGGTTAAGTTAGTTAACTATAGTTAGAATATTTAAATATTTATTAACTTAAGGGTTAAGTTAAACTAACCTAACTAAGGTTAAATGTTAACTAAGGTTACGTTAAGTTAAATTAAAATACAAATGAAATTTAAATTAGTTTGAAATTTATGCATTAGTATATAAAGGGAAATGAAATTCAAAATTGATAAGTTTTAGGTTTTTAGATTTTGTATTTTTGGCAGCCATTTCAATTTGAGAAATTAAAATTCTTTGTTTTGTGTTTTAAGTGTTAGAACAACAAAAATAATATATAGATGGTTACTAAATGTAATAACTAAAATAGATTTATTTTAATTGTTCAAGAATTGAACAAAAGATAAAATAAAATAATTTAATTTGATTAAAACAAATGTTAAGTGTTTTGGTTGGCTAGAAAATTAAGAGAGAAATGGAGAACGAAAATTGAAACGTTTCAAGAGTTGAAATCATTTCTATTCATCATCTTCTTTAATTAATTTAGCCATTAAAACAAGAATTAAATTTGTTTTTATTCAAGAGTTGAATAAAAGGAATCATATATGTAAGAGTAAAAATATATTTGTAGAGCTTGATGAATCGGTAAGTGGCAATGTTACCCTTAGAGATAATTATAATTCTAGAGAAAGGAAAAGATAAAATTTTAATTAAATTATAAACTAAAGGGCACTAATTTATTTCTAAGGTTTATTATGTGCCGAAAATTAAAAATAATATTTTAAGCATAGGCCAACTCTAAGATTAAGGCTATAATATTCATATGAAAGATAATAGCTTTTCAATAAAAGACGGTGAAAGTATTTTAATAGCTAAGGTGCTAATAACTAAAAGCAAAATATTTTTGTTGAACATTTAAAATGATGTTGCAAATTGCCTAAAGGGATGTTTCAAAAATCCATCTTGGCTATGACACATGAGATTTGGGCACTTTTCTTTTAATGGCCTCAAATTATTATCTAATAAATAAATGGTGTAAGTATTGCCTTCCATTAATCACTCAGATCAATTGTGTGAATGACACTTGCTTGGAAAGTAATTTAGAAAAAGCTTTCTATTATAATTGAAATCAAGAGGACACAAGCCACTTAACCTTGTTCACACTAATGTTTTCACCTAAGCTCTTTTGGGAAAAGTAGTTCTTTTGTTCTTTTTATTGATAATTTTAATAGGAAAACTTGGGTTTATTTTCTTAAAAATATATTAGAGGCATTTAGTGCTTTTAAAAAATGTAAAGCATTAATTGAAAAAAAAAAATAGGCACTATATTAAAGCCATGAGATATAATAGAAGTACCAAATTTACATCAAAAGAATTTAATGAATTTTGTGAAAAGAATGATATTCACCGCCCTCTAATGGTTTTTAGTTATCCTCAACAAAATAAAGTGGTTGAAAACTATCTTAAGAATGTCTCCATACTGGCTTATTTATGGGAAAGCTTTCCATTTACCTATTGAGCTAGAGCACAAAGCTTATTGGACTGTCAAAGCCCTTAACTTTCATTTGAGTGCTGCAGGTCTCTAGAGAAAGTCACAATTGTCAGAAATAGAAGAGCTACGAAATAATGCATATGACAACTCCAGAATTTACAAAGTTAAAATGAAACCAGCTTATGATAAACAGATCTCAATAAAACACTTCGAGAAAAATCAATAGGTCTATCTTTATGATTTTCGATTGCATTTTACTTAGCATGCAAATGGAAAAATAAAATATAGTAAGCTTCGACATCCGGTAGACTCACCTGCATAGGATTTAATTGATAACAAGTGGCCTGAATTTGCACAAGAGCCTAGAAACTTTGTTTGGCCCTATCAAGTGATGGGGTAAATCCATATAGCATGCTTAACACTACTTACAGTTGTTGGCCAGTATTGATGATATCATACAATCTTCCTTCATGGGTGTGTATGAACTCCAATTTCATACTCTTTTGATAGCCTATCACTTAATATCTATGTTCTGTCCATGTCAAATATTTTACCTAATTATTATTTAATGATTATTAGTTCAACGTTAAGGATCTTAACTTTTAATTCGTAATTAATAATTATTTCCTTTTATTACAATAAAGAAAATACAAACAAGTATTATATGTTAGTAGCACTTCCAAATAAATTGCAACAACCATCTCCCAATCACAATAACTCCAAAAATTGAAAATCATATAAAATAAACTCCATATTCCAAAAAAATTAGCCAATAAGAAAAAAAATTATATATTAGAAAATGAAAACATACCTCACAATAACTTCTCACACTACTTAGTTGTTATGGTTTAAGGCAGTTAACTAAGAAATTTGTAGAAACACTACAACAACAAACCCAAAACAATAAATTATAATTAGAAAATCAAAACAGAATCATAAACTAAACAAAATAGCGACAAAAAAAGTAGTTGAAACAACCCCAAATAGCACTACAAATAACCCAAAACAGTAAAATAGTGTCTATATCACCCTAATTAAGCAACAACAATAGTGGCCATACAACTCTAAAATAGTACGAAAATTAGTAGCCATAGAGCCCTAAGCAAAAACAAATATAATGGCATCATAATAGTATAAAATAGTAGCAAAACTAATAGACATACAGGCACAAAACAGCAGCAAAAATAGTGTCTATATTCTCAATATGTAAATATTGACATAGAATAATGGTGGAATGTATTTGTATGAGTCAAATCAACATATAATACTTTTAGTTCTTAAACAAGAAAATTACTGCAAATAATAGAAAAGATGACAAATAATGCAATTAAGCCACCATCGAAATGAATAAACTCTACTTACTTCAATCTTGTTTAATCTTATCTTACTATGTCAGTTTGCATTAAAGCTATTGACATCAATCTACATATTTTGACTTCAAAGAACTAACATATAAAAGTAAAGTAACAAATATGAAGAGGTCACGATGTACGTATGCAAGAGTACAATGAGAAAAGAGAAGACTAGCCATCAAATTAATATGAATATTAAAAAGAGGAGTAAGCAGCTGCAGCTCTCAATTTGAGATTTTTGGGAGAGAGAGACAGAGATAAGGATAAAGATAATCCTGTCATCAGAGATAGGATAATCCTGTCTAGCTAAATTTAGATATTCAATAAGAGTTTGTTCTCTATAAATTTTCTCCACTCTTTCAATCCTTTCTCTCCCTAAATTTTTTAAACGCTAAACTCCTCTTCCAACAAAATGGTATTAGAGCCATAAGAATTTCACTTGAACAAAAATGGCAAATGGGATGGTTCATTTCTAAATTCCTACACTTAACAAGATTAAATATGATACTTTGAGCATTAAGATGTAAGTTTTATTAGGCTCTCAAGATCTTCGAAAAATTACAAAGAAAGGCTATGAGGAGCCATAAGATATGGCATCTCTGTACCGAGCACAAAATGAAGTTTTGAAGGAAGCAAGAAAGAGAGACAAGAAATTTCTTATATAATTGTGGTTTTCAATCTGACTTTCTTTGATCCGGTTTCTTTTTTCTTCCACCTAAACTCTTCACATGTAAGGCATTTGTTAAGTTGTTCATGCTTTTTTTTCTATATAGAATACAATCATTGGGACAAGCATGTATTTTTTCATATTCTAATCCCAACACCTTAATTAATTTTTTAGCCTTATACATCGACTTTGGAATATTATTGCATTCTGGTAATATGTCAATAAAAACTTCTAATAGAGATGAAAATCCCTTATCAGACCATCTATAGTTTCTTTTAACATTATAAATTTTTATCAGACCAGCCAACTTGGAATGCTTTGATCTAGATATAAAGGTTTTTCTACATCTTTAAGTAGATTTCTAAAAACTTCAAGATCCTTATCATACTGTTCATAGTCATTGTTAACCATATCTACAATGTTATTGTAATCTTGGCATTTAAATTGTCTTCTAGTAGAATGGTCTTTAAGAGATGAAGCTCTAAACTTATTGTCAACTTCCCTATGTTTAGTCCAAGTTAAATATATAGCTTCTTCAAACAAATGAACTCTTATTGACTTAGGAGTTCACGTTTAGTCCAAGTTAAATATATCAGCATGGAACTCCATGTTGCAATAAGAGTTACATGGACATCTAAGATCTTGTTAGTGATAATGCCCTAAAAGCATGTACTTTGTACTATTTTTATGAAATTAATAAAATTGTAATTTTATACTTGATGAGTGTTCATAATTTTATGACATAAATATATGAAAATCCCTTGTTTATTTATGTAATCATAACTTTAGTATATAATTTTTATATACAAGAGGATGAAAGTTATGAATAATAAACAGAAAAAGTCCGTAATAAATTAATTAGAGTTGGTTTAGGGTTGAGGGTTGAGGGTTGAGGGTCGAGGGTTGAGGGACGAGGGTCGAGGGTCGAGGGTTGAGGGTTTAGGGTTGAGGGTTTAGGGTTGAGGGTCGAGGGTTGAGGGTCGAGGGTCGAGGGTTGAGGGTCGAGGGTTGAGGGTTAAGGGTTGAGGGTTTAGAGTTTAGGCTTGAGGGTTTCGAGTTGAGGGCTTGGGGTTGGGGGTTTGGGGTTGGGGGTTTGGGGTTGGGGGTTTGGGTTTGGGGTTGGGGGTTTGGGGTTTGGAGTTTTTGGGGTCGAGGGTTGAGGGTCGAGGGTTTAGGGTCGAGGGCTTAGGGTCGAGGGTTTAGGGTCGAGGGTTTAGGGTCGAGGGTTGAGGGGTTTGGGGGGTTTAGGGTTTAGGGTTTAGGGGTTTAGGGTTTAGGGTTTAGGGTTTAGGGTTTAGGGTTTAGGGTTTAGGGTTTAGGGTTTAGGGTTTAGGGTTTAGGGTTTAGGGTTTAGGGTTTAGGGTTTAGGGTTTAGGGTTTAGGGTTTAGGGTTTAGGGTTTAGGGTTTAGGGTTTAGGGTTTAGGGTTTAGGGTTTAGGGTTTAGGGTTTAGGGTTTAGGGTTTAGGGTTTAGGGTTTAGGGTTTAGGGTTTAGGGTTTAGGGTTTAGGGTTTAGGGTTTAGGGTTTAGGGTTTAGGGTTTAGGGTTTAGGGTTTAGGGTTTAGGGTTTAGGGTTTAGGGTTTAGGGTTTAGGGTTTAGGGTTTAGGGTTTAGGGTTTAGGGTTTAGGGTTTAGGGTTTAGGGTTTAGGGTTTAGGGTTTAGGGTTTAGGGTTTAGGGTTTAGGGTTTAGGGTTTAGGGTTTAGGGTTTAGGGTTTAGGGTTTAGGGTTTAGGGTTTAGGGTTTAGGGTTTAGGGTTTAGGGTTTAGGGTTTAGGGTTTAGGGTTTAGGGTTTAGGGTTTAGGGTTTAGGGTTTAGGGTTTAGGGTTTAGGGTTTAGGGTTTAGGGTTTAGGGTTTAGGGTTTAGGGTTTAGGGTTTAGGGTTTAGGGTTTAGGGTTTAGGGTTTAGGGTTTAGGGTTTAGGGTTTAGGGTTTAGGGTTTAGGGTTTAGGGTTTAGGGTTTAGGGTTTAGGGTTTAGGGTTTAGGGTTTAGGGTTTAGGGTTTAGGGTTTAGGGTTTAGGGTTTAGGGTTTAGGGTTTAGGGTTTAGGGTTTAGGGTTTAGGGTTTAGGGTTTAGGGTTTAGGGTTTAGGGTTTAGGGTTTAGGGTTTAGGGTTTAGGGTTTAGGGTTTAGGGTTTAGGGTTTAGGGTTTAGGGTTTAGGGTTTAGGGTTTAGGGTTTAGGGTTTAGGGTTTAGGGTTTAGGGTTTAGGGTTTAGGGTTTAGGGTTTAGGGTTTAGGGTTTAGGGTTTAGGGTTTAGGGTTTAGGGTTTAGGGTTTAGGGTTTAGGGTTTAGGGTTTAGGGTTTAGGGTTTAGGGTTTAGGGTTTAGGGTTTAGGGTTTAGGGTTTAGGGTTTAGGGTTTAGGGTTTAGGGTTTAGGGTTTAGGGTTTAGGGTTTAGGGTTTAGGGTTTAGGGTTTAGGGTTTAGGGTTTAGGGTTTAGGGTTTAGGGTTTAGGGTTTAGGGTTTAGGGTTTAGGGTTTAGGGTTTAGGGTTTAGGGTTTAGGGTTTAGGGTTTAGGGTTTAGGGTTTAGGGTTTAGGGTTTAGGGTTTAGGGTTTAGGGTTTAGGGTTTAGGGTTTAGGGTTTAGGGTTTAGGGTTTAGGGTTTAGGGTTTAGGGTTTAGGGTTTAGGGTTTAGGGTTTAGGGTTTAGGGTTTAGGGTTTATGGTTTAGGGTTTAGGGTTTAGGGTTTAGGGTTTAGGGTTTAGGGTTTAGGGTTTAGGGTTTAGGGTTTAGGGTTTAGGGTTTAGGGTTTAGGGTTTAGGGTTTAGGGTTTAGGGTTTAGGGTTTAGGGTTTAGGGTTTAGGGTTTAGGGTTTAGGGTTTAGGGTTTAGGGTTTAGGGTTTAGGGTTTAGGGTTTAGGGTTTAGGGTTTAGGGTTTAGGGTTTAGGGTTTAGGGTTTAGGGTTTAGGGTTTAGGGTTTAGGGTTTAGGGTTTAGGGTTTAGGGTTTAGGGTTTAGGGTTTAGGGTTTAGGGTTTAGGGTTTAGGGTTTAGGGTTTAGGGTTCAGGGTTTAGGGTTTAGGGTTTAGGGTTTAGGGTTTAGGGTTTAGGGTTTAGGGTTTAGGGTTTAGGGTTTAGGGTTTAGGGTTTAGGGTTTAGGGTTTAGGGTTTAGGGTTTAGGGTTTAGGGTTTAGGGTTTAGGGTTTAGGGTTTAGGGTTTAGGGTTTAGGGTTTAGGGTTTAGGGTTTAGGGTTTAGGGTTTAGGGTTTAGGGTTTAGGGTTTAGGGTTTAGGGTTTAGGGTTTAGGGTTTAGGGTTTAGGGTTTAGGGTTTAGGGTTTAGGGTTTAGGGTTTAGGGTTTTAGGGTTTAGGGTTTAGGGTTTAGGGTTTAGGGTTTAGGGTTTAGGGTTTAGGGTTTAGGGTTTAGGGTTTAGGGTTTAGGGTTTAGGGTTTAGGGTTTAGGGTTTAGGGTTTAGGGTTTAGGGTTTAGGGTTTAGGGTTTAGGGTTTAGGGTTTAGGGTTTAGGGTTTAGGGTTTAGGGTTTAGGGTTTAGGGTTTAGGGTTTAGGGTTTAGGGTTTAGGGTTTAGGGTTTAGGGTTTAGGGTTTAGGGTTTAGGGTTTAGGGTTTAGGGTTTAGGGTTTAGGGTTTAGGGTTTAGGGTTTAGGGTTTAGGGTTTAGGGTTTATGGTTTAGGGTTTAGGGTTTAGGGTTTAGGGTTTAGGGTTTAGGGTTTAGGGTTTAGGGTTTAGGGTTTAGGGTTTAGGGTTTAGGGTTTAGGGTTTAGGGTTTAGGGTTTAGGGTTTAGGGTTTAGGGTTTAGGGTTTAGGGTTTAGGGTTTAGGGTTTAGGGTTTAGGGTTTAGGGTTTAGGGTTTAGGGTTTAGGGTTTAGGGTTTAGGGTTTAGGGTTTAGGGTTTAGGGTTTAGGGTTTAGGGTTTAGGGTTTAGGGTTTAGGGTTTAGGGTTTAGGGTTTAGGGTTTAGGGTTTAGGGTTTAGGGTTTAGGGTTTAGGGTTTAGGGTTTAGGGTTTAGGGTTTAGGGTTTAGGGTTTAGGGTTTAGGGTTTAGGGTTTAGGGTTTAGGGTTTAGGGTTTAGGGTTTAGGGTTTAGGGTTTAGGGTTTAGGGTTTAGGGTTTAGGGTTTAGGGTTTAGGGTTTAGGGTTTAGGGTTTAGGGTTTAGGGTTTAGGGTTTAGGGTTTAGGGTTTAGGGTTTAGGGTTTAGGGTTTAGGGTTTAGGGTTTAGGGTTTAGGGTTTAGGGTTTAGGGTTTAGGGTTTAGGGTTTAGGGTTTAGGGTTTAGGGTTTAGGGTTTAGGGTTTAGGGTTTAGGGTTTAGGGTTTAGGGTTTAGGGTTTAGGGTTTAGGGTTTAGGGTTTAGGGTTTAGGGTTTAGGGTTTAGGGTTTAGGGTTTAGGGTTTAGGGTTTAGGGTTTAGGGTTTAGGGTTTAGGGTTTAGGGTTTAGGGTTTAGGGTTTAGGGTTTAGGGTTTAGGGTTTAGGGTTTAGGGTTTAGGGTTTAGGGTTTAGGGTTTAGGGTTTAGGGTTTAGGGTTTAGGGTTTAGGGTTTAGGGTTTAGGGTTTAGGGTTTAGGGTTTAGGGTTTAGGGTTTAGGGTTTAGGGTTTAGGGTTTAGGGTTTAGGGTTTAGGGTTTAGGGTTTAGGGTTTAGGGTTTAGGGTTTAGGGTTTAGGGTTTAGGGTTTAGGGTTTAGGGTTTAGGGTTTAGGGTTTAGGGTTTAGGGTTTAGGGTTTAGGGTTTAGGGTTTAGGGTTTAGGGTTTAGGGTTTAGGGTTTAGGGTTTAGGGTTTAGGGTTTAGGGTTTAGGGTTTAGGGTTTAGGGTTTAGGGTTTAGGGTTTAGGGTTTAGGGTTTAGGGTTTAGGGTTTAGGGTTTAGGGTTTAGGGTTTAGGGTTTAGGGTTTAGGGTTTAGGGTTTAGGGTTTAGGGTTTAGGGTTTAGGGTTTAGGGTTTAGGGTTTAGGGTTTAGGGTTTAGGGTTTAGGGTTTAGGGTTTAGGGTTTAGGGTTTAGGGTTTAGGGTTTAGGGTTTAGGGTTTAGGGTTTAGGGTTTAGGGTTTAGGGTTTAGGGTTTAGGGTTTAGGGTTTAGGGTTTAGGGTTTAGGGTTTAGGGTTTAGGGTTTAGGGTTTAGGGTTTAGGGTTTAGGGTTTAGGGTTTAGGGTTTAGGGTTTAGGGTTTAGGGTTTAGGGTTTAGGGTTTAGGGTTTAGGGTTTAGGGTTTAGGGTTTAGGGTTTAGGGTTTAGGGTTTAGGGTTTAGGGTTTAGGGTTTAGGGTTTAGGGTTTAGGGTTTAGGGTTTAGGGTTTAGGGTTTAGGGTTTAGGGTTTAGGGTTTAGGGTTTAGGGTTTAGGGTTTAGGGTTTAGGGTTTAGGGTTTAGGGTTTAGGGTTTAGGGTTTAGGGTTTAGGGTTTAGGGTTTAGGGTTTAGGGTTTAGGGTTTAGGGTTTAGGGTTTAGGGTTTAGGGTTTAGGGTTTAGGGTTTAGGGTTTAGGGTTTAGGGTTTAGGGTTTAGGGTTTAGGGTTTAGGGTTTAGGGTTTAGGGTTTATGGTTTAGGGTTTAGGGTTTAGGGTTTAGGGTTTAGGGTTTAGGGTTTAGGGTTTAGGGTTTAGGGTTTAGGGTTTAGGGTTTAGGGTTTAGGGTTTAGGGTTTAG